>CM066739.1:2523750-5047500 GCA_033961575.1 Aselliscus stoliczkanus | reverse complement strand
ATCTTTGAAATCAAGATTTTCCCCCTTTTACAAAATCGGTCTCAGAAGCCAGTGCTTTGGAGGTCATAGGCTTCTCATGAATGGTTGCAAGAAACCTTAAATCCACTTTATACGCATTTATGATGCAATTTCACTTACTGATTAATGGGTCCCCCTGCTCCCAATTTACAGATGAAAACGCTGAGGCCTGGAAAGTTTCAGTGACTTGCCAAGATCCATACTTTCAGTCATATCTTTCCAGAGCAAGTGAAACTCAAAGTAAAGGAAAAACACATGTCCAGGCAGAGGCAGCAACTGACAGGCTGTGCTTAGCTTTTGGTCGGAATTTGCTTGGCAGAAAATGCCACTGGCTCTCAGCACAGTCAGGTGTAGTTAGAACAAGCTCATGGAACAAAGCAGTTTAATTAAAGAAAAAAAATAGGTGGGTTACTGTGCTAGTCTCTTCAATCCAGGATGGAAATTAATTTATAATAACCTTATCTTTTATTCATGGCAAGCTGCATATCTCAGAGTATGTTGGCATCCTTATATTTTTCAGTTGAATGTGAAATAATTGTGTGTTTCTAATGGGCTGAGAGTCTGTGAAAGTGCTGGAAAAACATAGCCGAGTCTTGGCTAACCGTTCAGGGATGTCTGAAGCCACTGGGGAGTAGCTTTGGTTTCCTTCTGATGAGTCAGGATATTTAAAATTCAGAGGGCTGCTGCAGGCTTCAAGGCAGCCCTTTCAGATTAATCACTCCAGAGCCCAACTCCATTAGTGGCTGAGGACAAAGGCAGCCCATTCATTTTCCCCTAACGGCCTCCTCCTCTTTTCGCAGACCAACCTGACAGAGCTGAAGTCATTTGGTTCCCCACCTCTGGCTGTCAGCAATGTCAGTGCTGCCGTGATGGCGCTCATGGCCCCCGGGGGAAAAGTGCCCAAGGACCGGAGCTGGAAGGCCGCAAAGGTCGCCATGGCCAAAGTGGATGGTTTCCTGGACTCCTTGATCAACTTTGACAAAGAGAACATTCACGAGAACTGCCTCAAAGCCATCAGGCCATATCTGCAGGACCCCGAGTTCACTCCGGAGTTTGTGGCCACCAAGTCCTATGCAGCTGCAGGCCTGTGCTCTTGGGTCATAAACATTGTGAGGTTCTATGATGTGTTCTGTGAGGTGGAACCCAAGCGCCAAGCGTTGAGCAGAGCCACCTCGGACCTCACAGCTGCGCAGGAGAAGCTGGCAGCTGTTAAAGCCAAGGTCACGGTAAGCGAAGCCAGAGCCCCCTGAGCCTGTGAGGCAGCTTCTATCTCAAACACTCTCCACCGTTTCCCAGGGCCTCATGTCCCAATTTTTAAAGAGAAGCAGGAAAACCAGACTGTTATGCAAAATCTCCCGATTTTTCAGTAGAGACAACTTTTTACATTTCTTGCTCAGACACTGTATAGTCCAAGCAAAACAAATTCACTGGACCACTGGTTTACATTTTGCCCCTAAATGTTTTTTCTTCTTTTCCTCTGAGGAAAGAAAAGATAACAGATAGATGAACAATGTTACCCACGGAGCCAACTGTTATCTCATTGGCCACAAATGAAATGAGCATTTTTGCTTACCTGGTAGTTAAGAATAAAATGTCAAAACTCTGAGATTCTTTTTTCCCTTTGAAATGTAGGTTTGGGCCACCTACCCTCACATTGTGTACCTATTAATATCTCCTGTACCCCTCTCAGCAAGGTAGGCATGTGGGGTTGCTGGGCATGTTTTATGTTATCTGCTTTTAAAAACAGAAGTATATTGTGGTTTGCGGGATGGTCTCCTGACCATGAATATAAATCTGTCAGGGTCATTGGTTTTTTATTAACCTCTTGATATTTGATTATATCAGCCTCACCCAGGATTGGGAGTGGGGATGGTCTTGGGTTCACACCTATTTGAGAGAGATTGCCCTTGAACCTCACCTTTGCTGTTAAAATGGACACTACCAATGTGAGAAGTAGAAATCAGAGCCCTGTAGGATGGCATAGCAGCTAAAAATCCATCAGCAGATCTCACTTCCAATCCAAGCTATAATGTTTGCTGATATGTGACCTTTATAAAGGTTTTTAAAATGCCTATGCTTCCATTTTCTGGAGTAAAATGGACGCAGTGATATGGCTGCTCATTTAAGGACAGAATACATATAGTATAAAGCACACTCCCAGAGCCTGGCACATAGTGACACAGTGAGCTGCTGCCAGGACAGAGGTGACACCAGTGGTTCCCATGACCATTACTGTTTTACCTCTACTCTCCTCCTGCCCCGAGTCTCCTTCTTGGGCTACATGTGCTGTCACAGGCACGTACGAGCCCTGGTCATCAGTCACCACTGTGGTCAAGTTCAATTGAAAACCTTTCCCACATCTTTCCTATCTACACATGCATTCCAGTTCAATAAGATTCTTTTTTTTCTTTATTTCTGTTTTTTTTTTTAGTTAAAGCTTATTTTGGTGCCAATTGTTAGTGAAGTTACATAGGTTTCAGACATACAATTCTGCAATGCATCATCTATATATCACATTGTGTGTTCACCACACAGTCAATTCTCTTTCCATCACCATAAGGTTGATCCCATTTACCCTCTTCTACCACCCCCTTTTACCAATTACCCTCTGGTAATCACTAAACTATTGTCTGTGTCTATGAGTTTTTATTTCTTTATTTGTTTTTCTTGTTCCTTTCTTGCTTTCAGTTTTATATACCACATATCAGTGAAATCATATGCTTCTCTACTTTTTCTGTCTGACTTATTTCACTTAGCATAATAATCTCAAGATCCATCCATGTTGTTGCAAATGGCACTATTTCATCTTTTCTTATGGCTGAATAGTATTCCATTGTGTATATATACCACATCTTTATCCAAATCATCTATTAAAGTATGCTTTGGTTGTTTCCATGTCATGGCCACCGTAGCTGCAATGAACATAGGAGCACATATATCTTTATGAATAAATGTTTTCATATTTTGGGGGTAGATACTCAGGAGAGGGATTGTTGGGTCATATGGTAATTCTATTATATTCTTAATTTTTTAAGGAACCTCCACACTGCCTTCCATAGCGGCTGCACCAGTCTGCATTCCCACCAACTGTGTATGAGGGTTCCTTTTTCCCCACAGGCCAATAAGATTCTTATTGCAGCTTTCTTATGAGGATAAAAAGGGCTTGACAAATTGTGAAATGTAAGAATGTAGACATGCCACACATTCATGTCATGGGTTTATTGATTGGTAGATTAACTTCTATGGCTAAAGGCACTAGTTCAAAGGTCACTGCAGCCAATCTCTCTACAAAGAAAAGGTACTTTCTTGGCAAAGCAACTAATCCCCTCTCAGCGTGTTCACTTTATAAATCCAGATGTTCATGAGCCAATTTACTTACAACAGGCAATAACCACCATAACAATGCTTCTCTTCAAAGAACACCAAATGCAAAGCGCCATACCATCCCCAAGACTGCTTTCTAGGGGAAATACCTCCCGATAATTTTCATATTCTCTCAGAATAGTGTTATAAGAGCTGCGTTTTCAAAGATCTCTTTACTCAAGTTATTTTAACTAAAGGAACATTTGGTGCAAAGGCAATGTTTTCAAATGTTTATACCTTGTCAGTAGCCAACATTCACATGATGGGCCCACTCAACCTGTGAAAGCAAGAAGAATATTTTAAAATACTTGGCTACCTTATGAAGGCACTTCTTTTCTGCCAAAATATTTTTTGAAAAAAAAGAAGTATTCTTGCTTTTAACAACCTGCTCTCCATCCTTTGCTTATCTGCATGCTCATTAACCTCCCAAGGGTTCGGATACTCTCTCACTGATAATAAAAGAGACTCGCTAACTGACAGCCATCTCCAATACGGAGGCTCACACAGGGCAAGGCAGCTTTCCCCTCTGTGCCCCTGAGGCCATTGCCAGCCTGCTCCAGTTGCACTCCACCCCAAGCTTTATTTTTAGGATGTTAGGAAAACTCCAAGTAAATTTTATATTCAAGATGCATAAAGTGGGCGGGAGTGGGGGGAAGCATATTTCAAAACAAATTATACAATATCATTTCAATTTGATTATACCTATAATTATAGTACATTAAAGTATGAATAGTGGTGGTTATCTCTGCGTGATAGACTTTGAATGGTATTTGTTTATCTGTATTTTCTTTGTTTCTATAAAGAACATACTGTCTGTTAATGTTACAATTCACAAAAATGATAGTCATGAAAACAAGTAACACGTTTTCACTGAGCATATACTCACCACAAGTAAAATATCAAATGGTAGAGAAGGGCTTCTAATGAGATACAGCAGCCTCCTGCCCTTTCAATTATTTTGTCTGTTTGTTGATGCCATTCAGAGCTTGCTACCTAGGGGCTTAAATGTGCTTTCTTTGGCTCTCACATAGTGTTTGAAAACAATTAATGCCAATATTTAAAACAATAGAAGTCTCTTGTAAAAACCTGAGTTCTGGCCAGTCTTACAATGATCAGACAAGTCCAGAATATCATTAACTGGCCCTGGAGTTAAGTAGTGAATTCAAGCAGTTCTGCCCGAGTCCCTACATTCTTTTCAACACTAGACTGAGCTGACCGGGTGACGCTGTCTCTCCGGTCTCTGCTCGTTAGAATTTCTGACTTCTGTTTATGTATTGCACTGGCACCCCTGTTCTTGATGTTTCTTATTCAGGCAGTTAACTTCCTGCTAGATAAGGCTCAAAGATGTTCATCTCTGTGCCTTCCCAATATTGTTATCGCAACTATTTTTAGTCGATGTAACCTTTATTTCTTGTTCCATCGCATAGAGGCAGCACCCTTGGAGTTCTCAGTTTTCAAGATAGTTATACTCTTTCCTTCAGCTCTCCTCCCTACCTTCTATCTTCCAACTCTTCTTATCATTGCTTTTGCTTTTTAAACACCAAGACTGAAAACATCTACATTCTGTTCTGTAACCAAAATTAAGTGTCCCGTGCTCTGTCCCCTGACAGATTCAAAAAGCTGAAAAATCAGTAAATTCCGTTTATATTCTGTGAATATGTCTATATTGTTCATAGCAGATCTAAATGGCACATCATAATTACATTGCCTTTCTTATACAACTTTTTTTTCCCCACCCTGGAGTTTCTGCTTTCTTTTTTTTTTTTCCCTCTTCCATTAGTTCCTTTTGTATAGCCTCAATTACTTTTTTTAATGTAAATTTTTTTTGTTAGTTTCATGTGTACAAAACAACATAGTGATTAGACATTTACACCCCTCACAAAGTGATATCTCCAACAAGTATACTATACTTCTGACACCGTACATAGCTATTACAATACCATTGACTATATTCCCTATACTGTATTTTACATTCCATGACTATATATTTTTTTAAATTATAGTTGACTGCATCTAATCCAGTATTCATTCTGTCAAGTCACCCTTTGCTCCCAAGACTTTTTTCCCTTATTCCCTGACTCAGCTCCAATCAGTGTTAACACATATCACTGCTTTCTTGGGCTGGTTTCAGTGACCCCTGGACCCCATGTCTTCTCCTTCCTTGATTTCTTCTCTTGTTTTGCTGATTCTTAAGTAACTTTCTGAGAAATGTTAAGAGGTAAATTTTCTGAATAGTTCCAGTCTGGAAATGTCTTTATTTTTAAACTGAACTGACAATTTTGCTGAGTATTGAATTCTAATTGCTAAGGTTTTCCCCTTAGAACACTGAATGCTTTATTTATCCTCTCATCTAGTGAGAGGTCTGATGAACAGTCAGGGTCCCATTCCTTTGTGGATACACTATATTTATCTTTTTGGAAGCCTTTCCATTTTTTTCCCTTGGTATCTGAGACTTTATGTTGATATGCTCAGCCGCCATCCTTTTTTTATTCTTTGTACTTGGCACACAGAGACTTTTCTTCAGCTCTAAAAAGCTATTTTGTGTTATGTTTTTGGTAATCTCCCTTCTGTCTCCTTAATTTCATTGTTTAGAACATGTGTGGCTTAGATGTTACACCTTCTGATGGATCCTCTGTTTTCTCTAATCTTTTTGACACTTTGTTTTCTTATACTTTGTGGATTTCCACAAATTCATCTTTTAGCCCTTCCCTTGAGTTTATTATTTTTTACAGTAATACATAAACAATAATGATATTATCCATAGTTTTTGAGTTCTCTGTTCCTTTTACTAGCATCCTCTTCATGTTTTTTTTTACAGTTTTACATAACAATAATGATAATATCCATAGTTTTTGAGTTCTCTGTTCCTTTTACTAGCATCCTCTTCATGTTTTATGGATGAAATACCGTGAGTCTCTCAGAGAAACTAATCATGAAGGGTTTTGTGCTTTTTTGTTGTTGTTATGACTGAAGTTATCTTTTTCCCCCAGGTCATTTTTCCTTCTTGTTTACCTTAACCTGGGCTTTGATCAAATCTCTTCTTGTCCTTTCATGTTTAAAAGAGTAGTGATCAAACACTGATTATAGCTGTGCAGGCAAGGGCAGAGCTGATTCGCTGGCAGAATTTGCTTTCAAGATCAGACGAGTTATTCTAGATACATCCTAAATACCAGAATGTGTTGTCTTTTCTCTGCCACTATTGAATCTCCTGCCCGGTGACATGGCTGCATGGAGGCACTGCATACTGGGCATGGAAATGGAGATGTGGGGTCCTGGGGAATAGGCTTCCAATGAACACTCCTATTTTCAGCATTCCCTTCTCACCCCGGACACATGGGGCGCTGCAGGGCTGATGGGCTTCCCCTTTGGTGAGCCGAGGCCTACTGTAGGCTGCAGCTGCCTCTGCCCTGCCCTGGCCGTTTCCACCCCCCTGTCAGTGGGTTCGTCCATAAATCTATTAGAATCCCTCACACTCCAGTGGCCTTCAACATTTGCTTGGTGTTATGAGCTTATGGCTTTTTAAATTGCTTCACAACCATTTTACACAAGCCTTGGGAAGAAGAGGAAATACATGAGTGTGGCCAGTCTGCCATCATTAAGTAGACGCCTCACCACCTGCTTTTCAAACTGCTTGGCCCTTAATTCATTTCTCTTGTGACTTTGTTGCAACCAGCAGAGCAGCCTGAACCCAGGTTACTGCATAGATATGAGATGCACACGGAGGCATCTGCCGTGTGTCCATGTGCCTTTGTGTGTGCAGATATGTATGCTGGGGGCGACAAAAGCTGTGTGCTTCAATTCTGAATTCTTATTAAATATAGAAAAAATTGAAACCATATCTTTTAAAAAAAATGTCCCTATATTTTGGGATAATGGAAACGAATAGATGTGGTTATGTAAAAGTGATCTTGTTCTCCTAGGACCCTAAAGCAAGGGGAAGACTTGGGTTGCAGACAGCCCAGTCCCAAACTGCAGATCTGCCTCAGCAGACACTGCAGGTGTCCCCCCCCCCCAGCCCCAGGCCTCCCTGGGGTCTTTCTGACCATTTTCAGGCCCCCCAGACTTTGATGTGGCTTTTGCTTCTAATAGCAGCATCTGCACTTTTTTGGCAAGCTACTGGAACCCATTTTTCCCGAGCAGAAGGGAAAACTGAATACATGCACCCTCCTCCATGTCTGGCACCCCTCCTAGCCCTGAACCAATGGCTGAGGTGCTGGAGTAGGAGATCTCAGCTCTCCCTTGGGGGTAGGACTGCCCTGGACTTCCACTCCATCCTCTCCCTGCCGGATCTGGCTGAAGTCCTCACTGGGACTCTTCCTGAGATTGCCCCTAAGTCACCTTCCTTTCTTTCCCTGTCCTGCCCTCCCAGCCTCTTATAGCTTTCCCCAGAGGGACTTCCTTAAAAACTGCTTACACACAAACCCTATCTCAGAAACACTAAGCTGACTGGGGCTGGAATTACTGATAGGCCTTGTGTTCCTTTCTGAACAGCACCTTAATGAAAACCTGGCCAAACTCACGGCCAAGTTTGAGAAAGCCACGGCAGACAAACTCAAATGTCAGCAAGAAGCTGAAGTGACAGCAGGCACCATCGCCCTTGCAAATCGCCTGGTGAGTGTGAGCCTCTGCAGCCAGCCCGAGCTTTAATTATATTAGCAGAACTTGTCAAGTGCTGCAGAGGTGCCAAATGGGTGAGCACAGCTTAGCGCTGCTTTGGCTGGGGGGGGCGGGGGGGGGCGGGTGGAGGGGTGATTATTAAAATGCACTGGGATGCAGGGACTGATTCCTGAGAGAAGTGTGAATGCCTACCCTGGTCTGGTCCCAGTTTTCCTACAGAGATGGTTGGGAGGCTGGGAAACACTGGATCTACCAGGCAGCCCATGCAAGATGGGACATGCTGACATATATGTACAGCGACCAGAGGAAGCGTTAAAGCACAAGCCATCATTTGATAAACTCTGAAGTTCTTACCAGTGTAATGTTTGATAATAAGGATGTGGTCAGGCTTAGGAACTGAGATAGAAGCAGAAGAGAATGAGACTTATTGACCCTGAGCATTTCTGAACATGACCTTACCTGTATGCACATGTGTATACACACAGATGCACACACACACACACACACACAGCCTCTGGGCTCCCTGAAAAAATAAATGTGAGGGTCAGAACAGGGTGCTTGTGTTATAGGGGCTGTTACAGCATATCAAATTACTCCAAAACATAGAGATTTAACAAGATTCATTAAAGTGCACGAGTTTGTAGGTCAGGAATTTAGGCAAAGTTCATCTCACAGGTCATTCTGCTCATGGTGGTGCCCACCGGGCCACGCGGTGTTCTTCAGCTGGTGGCTGAGCTGGTTTGAAGGGTCCAAAACGACTTCCTTCACACACACTTGTCAGGGACGACTTCTAGAGTGGGCTCTGCTGGGACCTCCCTCTCCGTACTGTAGTCTCAGGTCTCACCAGCAGGGCAGTCGGACATCTTACACGGTGACTCAGCGCTCCCAGAGCAAGTGATCCAAGGACAGGAAGTAGAAGCTTCCAGTCTCTTAAGGCCTGGGACCAAAAGTTGCAGAGTCCAGGAGAGCGAGCACAGACACCAACTCTTGCCGAGAGGAGCGTCAGAAAATTCAGGGCCTTACTCAACCCCCCCCATAGTTACGTCTCATCCTAAGTCAGCTGATCTTGCAAAGCGGTATTTCTCTTCTGTCCAAGAGCCTTTACAGCCCCTTCCTCAGCAATGAAGGGAGGTGGAATCCATACCTTCTTACATTTATTCCAGCCACAGTTGTTTACACCACCAAGCTGGATTTTCTAGTCACACCGCTCCATGACCTGAGCTGTGCCTTAGGAGGAGAGGCTGAGGAAGCCACAGGCGTGCGCCTGCGCAGTGGCCCGCAGAGCCCGCTGCTGCACAGCTTTCAGACGATCGGTTTAGCAGAGCAGCGTGGTTCAGAGACAGCTCTTCTGCAAACGTGCAGGAAGTAGTCCGGACCACCTAGCTAGCCTGTCTTCTATTCAGTCCCCTGTTTGATTTCCAGACCTTAGCACAACTTTCTCGGCCTGGCTGGAGCTTTTTCTGAGTTGGTGCTCGTGGGAGGCAGTGGGGTACTTTGCTCCAGGAGTCCAGATGCCCGGGCTCTGAGGCCACCCCGGCCTCTACCCACCTAGAGGTTCTGTCAAGATACTTCAACTTTTTGGTTTTTATCTGTATGATCTAAACATGGGCGTGGGAATTGGCCAATCCCTAAGACCTCCCCCAGCTCTGCCATCCTGTGGTGCTGTCTTTCAAGGAAGAGAAAAGGATAAATCATCACCCAGAAGCTAGTTTCCACCATACACAGTTCTCTGTGGAAAGGATGTGTCTGCTCCCCAGAGAGGGAGGGGTGCCCCCAGAATAGCGTGCCATACCAAAGCGGGTTGGGCAGAGTCGGGATGTGTGCTGCAGCCTTGGGACTTTGTACACACCCGTCTTCAGCATCTATAACTCCGTGTCTTCATACCATGTCTATCTCCCCACCCACTGGGAATTATTGATAGCGCATGAAATTACTTTTATTTAGTTTCATATCCCAGCATTTAGACAGGAGACGAGAGAGGTGCATAATTTACTAACACGTTTTGCAGACAAGGCACTGTGCTAAGTGATTAACATCCACAGTCCTAGTTAATCCTTTCAACGGCCCTTTGAGATGAGTGGGATGCATCTCCATACCTACAAGGGGCCAATCCCAGAAGCCTGCATTCAAACCCTGGCATCTCTCCACAGCCCACACAACACGTAGCACAGAACAGGTGCCTATTGACTGAAATGTGTACTGCGGCCAGTCCAGATCCCCAGTGACCAAAATGGCCACATGAGTGATGTTCTGAGTCTTCTGCTGTGAAACGCTCACTGCGGGCTCTCTGTGACAGAATCCATGGCTCCCTGCAGCCTGCTGTGTAACAGGTCTTCTCTCTGGTCTTCGAAATGCTAGGTGGGAGGACTTGCTTCTGAAAACGTGAGGTGGGCAGAAGCTGTGCAGAGCTTCAGAGAACAGGAAAGGAAATTGTGTGGAGACATGTTGCTTATTACGGCCTTCATTTCGTACCTCGGCTTCTTTACAAAGAAATACCGGCAGGACCTCATGGACGGGATCTGGAGACCCTACCTGAGCCAGCTGAAAGTACGTACAGCCAGAATTCCTCCTGCCCGCATCAGCCTCCTGTGGGTACCAGTGAGCTCACACTACAGCAGTAACCCAAATCTTCTAGTCCCCTCGAGCATACTTTCTCCCACCGCCACCCGAGCATCCCCTCATGATCCCTGGGCTCAGGAGTGACACATACACACCCCTGTCCTTCCACTCCACCCTCTAGGCCACCTGAGGACAGCACCTCTCTTCTTATGGGGTCCTCCATGGGAGGCTGGTCCGCTGCCCAGCAGGCCACCTCCTGGCCACCTCCAAATGGTGAAGCCAGAGCGGCCCCAAAATAACCCTGCTACCCTACAAATTCACTGCTCTTGAACCTGACTTGAGAGTAGCACCAGGGTCAAGACCCCGTTGTCTGATTCTGCGTCGCGCCTTGTTCCCGAGCCCCAAGGCTGCATGGTCTGTGCCCGTGGTTCATAGACCAACCCCTCCTGAAAACAGTTTCGTCTCCTCCTGTCCTGTGTACCCAGCTTGTCCTCTTCATGTAAGTTGATGCAGTTCCCTTCCAGCTCCTCCTCCTATGCTGACATGATGAAACGGGGAGATGCTGGCTCCTGATTGAAGGGGGTTCAGGTTTGTGTCTATATCCGATAGTCAGAATCATACCTAATTTTACCCTGACACACACACTTCAACATCACTGATTCCTCAATCCACAGAAATTCACTGAGTATTCACTCAGCGTGTCCTACAACTCCACTAGGCAGGAGCTGCAAAGACATTCCAGACCAGGATGCTGCAGGAAATTCACAGCCCAGTGGAGGAGATCAGGTTCATAACCAGCAGCCTAGCAAGAGTCAGCACGCAGAGGTCACGGTGTGTGTAAGGGCCGTATTCCAAAATGCATCTGCAGGTGCCTCCTGAGAACACAAAACTCATGTTGTCGAGTGATGGTTGCTTTCACACATCGGCTCCTAAAATCTTACCTGGTAATTTGTGCAACAGTGGTTTAAAAACTGTCACAGTATTAGGAAATAAACAAAAAAATAAAGCTGGTGTTAACTTATCTTGAACACTAGTGGAAGAGGAAGCTGTTGAAAAGATGATCGCTAACTGAGAGGACAAAGATAAGGAGCTCCGCTGTGCTCAGCGAGGATTGTCCTGGCTTTGGCTGGGGTTCTTATGCAGTTTTTGTGCCGTGGACCCCTTTGGCAGTCTGGTAAAATCTGTGGATCCCTTCTCATAATACTACTTTTAGTGCATAAAATATCATGCCTAAGATTACAAAGGAAAACAATTCTATATAAATTTCTGTCCCAGGATAAGACCCTCCAGGGGCAGGTTTCCCTCCAGAGGCTTGCTTGATGGAATAGCACTTGCCATTTGTAAACTTAATAGGTGTGATTAAAGGGGCAGGAGGTGGCTTGGAGAGGTTTCCCTGAGGTAACTGAGAAGGCAAAGTGCAGAGAACAGAGACACAGAGGGGCAGAAGGGCACATGGGTGAACGTTGATAACACTCTGCTAAATTCAAGTAGCCAGACACAAAAGGTCACGTATGGTATGATTCTATTTATGGGAAACATCCAGAATAGGGAAATCCATAGGGAAGGAAAGCAGAACAGTGGCTGCTAAGAGCTGGGGTTGGAGAGACTGGCAAGCGACTACTAATGGGCGTGGGGGTGTTTTCCTGTTGGGGTGATGAAAACGTCTCAGAACTAGATAGAGCTGATGGTTGCACAACGCTGTGAATATTACTTCAATTTTTTTTTAAGTACATGTCTCCAGTGAAAAATATTACTTGTACAAGAATGAAACCAGCTGCAAGAGGTCAACAGAAACAGACATGGAAGGGCCTGGTGCACACACATGGGCCGGGAAGGAAACGGGCGGGGAGAGGCACACTCGGGGCTGGTGTTTTGCTCACCAGCTTCCCAGCGGGCGAGTTTGCGGGAACAAGTCATGCGAGCCACCTGGTAGTGGGATGCTCTGGGCAGGAGACAGGTGAGCAGCTCCAGTTCGTTGCATCAGCAAGTGGTGAAGTCGGTGAGAGGGTGGTTAGTGTACGCTGGCACAGACTGCGAAAGCCAAATGGGCGTGGGGCCTGGTTTGTGAAGCATGCACGAGAAACACAGAAACGCAGTAGGGAAGTGACCCTGTTAGCATGGGTAAGGGCATAGAAGAGCCTACAGGTTAAAAACTAATCTACGGTAGAAATCTGATTTAGGTGAATATACTGAAGAGAAAAGGATTCCACAGGCTGGCTGACTGCTGCTGTTCCAACACTCAAGAGAAAAAAAGACTCTTAGGACTTCCAACAACCTGCTGCCGGAAATAATTACAGCCAGGAGAACAATCTTCAGTGAGATTCTGATCTTGCTTTCAAGGAGGCATGTCATTGCAGTGAACCGCTGTGTATCACCCCCAGCTGGGAAAGTGTGCTTCCATTCTGAGTGTGTGTGACATTTCTCCCCCATTAGGCTCCCATCCCAGCCACCCCCACCCTGGATCCCCTGAGGATGCTCACGGATGATGCCGACATAGCTGCCTGGCAGAACGCGGGCCTCCCTGCAGACCGCGTGTCCATGGAGAATGCTACCATCCTCATCAACTGTGAGCGCTGGCCGCTCATGATTGACCCTCAGCTACAAGGCATCACCTGGATCAAGAACACATATGGCGAAGCCCTCCAGGTCACCCAGATTGGTCAGAAGGGGTAAGTGGCCCTGCACAAAGGGTCCCGCCCTTACCATTTGTGCAGAGGGGAAAAAAAAAAAAAAAAAACTGTTATAAGTAGATGTTAAGCCCCAGTGGACTGTTTGTTTCTACCGCCCTGATCCCTCCATGAGGTATCTCACGTTCCTTCTCCCATTTTAGGATATGTCTCATGGCAAGGTGCTTGGCTACTGAGCCTCTGCTTTTCATTCTCATCAGAAAGCATGTGCAACAGCCTCAACCCATTCAGCAGTCCCTGCCCCACGATGCCTGGCAGGCGTCCTCCCATCTCTCCTTGAACACTTCCTGCCTCCCCATACATCATATTCCATTGTCAGACAACCCTGTGTTTTACAAAGCCTTCTTCACATTGAGCCCAAAACTCTTAGCTCTTTCCTACCATTGTTCTGACCTCTGCCCCTGAGCCACATTGAACAAACGTAAACTCTCTCTGTCCTGAGGAACAGTTGGACATTTGCAGCTAGATACATAGCAGTCGAGTTAGGTATGAAAACTTTGGAGTCCTTTGTACTTGCCATGCGGCTTTGTACGTACAAGATGGGGGAGTTACTACGCAAAGGGCGATGGATGCCGGGGAGAATGTCTGCAGCACCCACCACCTCACAGGCGCACGCCTCAGCCTCTCACCCCATTGCTTCGTGAACTCTGTTTTAACTTAGCTCCGTAGTTTTAGTGCTCAATTAGTATTCTGTGCATTGGATACATAAGGAAAATAGGATGGGGGAAGGAGAGAGAGGGAGCAGGTCAGGGATCATGAGTTAGGGGGTTGAGATGTGCCAATCTTGGTCCTTTAATCCACACAACATGTAAGGTTAGTGTTACTGGTACCATTTCACATTTGAGCAAATGGAGGTTTACAGAAGTCATTTCCCCAAGTGTACAGTTGTAAAAGCGATGGATATTTGTTCACCCATGTTCAAAGCATCATTTACAAGAGCCAAAAGGTGGAAGCAATCCAGGTGTCCCTCAACAGATGGCTGGATAAACATAACCAGTGTATACAAAGAGTGGAATTTATTCATCCTTAAAAAAGAATAGAATTCTGACACATGCTAAGATATGGATGAACCTTGAGGACATCATGCTAAGTGAAATCAGCCAGTCACAAAAGGACACATATGCATAATTCCACTTATATGAGATCCTTAGAGTAGTGAGATTCATAGAGACAGAAAGTAGAATAGTGGTTCCAGAGGATGGGGGAGGGGGAGATGAGGAGTTATTATTTAAAGGATACAGAGTTTCCGTTTTGCAAGATGAAAAGAGTTCTGGAGAGGAGTGGTGGCAATGATAGCACAATAATGTGAATGTCCTTAATGCCACTGAACTTCACACTGAAAAATGGTTAAGAAGGTAAATTTTCTGTTATGTATATTTGACCACAATTAAAAATCATTATTTGGAGGAAGATTTTGAACCAAGGTGATCCTCCCTTAGAAATCCAAGGTTTATCCACTCCAACACACAGCCCAAAATGAGGTTTGCTGCTCTAGTCACATGTCCCAAACATACTTGTCCAGAGCTCCACCTCAACCATGGTTGATTAAATCAAGCATGCAATGTTACAAAAATAGCTGAACAAAACAAATATTGAATACCAGCATGGTTACTTTCTTTCTTTTTTTTTTTTAATTAAAGTTTATTGGGATGACAATGGTTAGTAAAGTTACATAGGTTCCAGGTGTACAATTCTGTAATACATCATCTATATATCGTATTGTGTGTTCACTACCCAGAGTCAGTTCTTCCATTACCACATATTTGATCCCGTTTACCCTCATCTATCACCCTCTTCCTCTCTTACCCTCTGGTAACCACTAAACTATTTTCTGTGGATACTTTCTTATAGAGCAAACTTTGATGAGAAATGACATTTTTATCTGTATCATCAGTCACAAGAAATATAACCCTAGCCTTTTCCTAAAACTTTGATTAAAGCATTCGTTTGTAACTGACCAATAACTACATTTTAAAAGAAGTGTTTGTTCTTTTTGCTCATTCCTATATTCCTGATACCAAAATAATGCCTGACATGTAGTAGGCCCTCGATAAATTTCTGTTCAGTGAATTCTGTGTTCATGTCCATTGACTGCTTTTCTCTTAGATGGGTTTTGATATTTGGTATTTATTATTTGAGTACAAATATTATATTATATACAATGTGCTAAGACTATTTAGTATAGTCTCCATCATATGAATAGACATTTGTTCAAGTGTCATTTGCCTTTTAATTTTATTTATGAGGTTTGATATACTACAGTTTATTTTGTTTTATAAAGTTTGGTCAGATTTGTCACCCTATAGATCATGCTTAGAAAAGTTTTTTTCTTTCCAGAAATTATGTAAATATTCACCTAGATTTTTTTAGTTTTTTATAGGTTTTCTTTTTACATTGAAATCCAATCACCTGAAAAATATTTTAGAGGTACAGACCTAATTTTCATTTTTCAAGTAGTTAGCCATTTTCCAATATCATTTATTAAATTTCATCCTTTCCCCAATTAATTACAGATGACATTTTACTCCACATTAAATTATCTTATTAAATGAAGTCTTTTTTCCTTTCTATTTATATATTACTATACCAGCCTTTAGATATTAGTTTTATATTTAGTAACATTTATTGTGGTATATCTCATCACAAAAGTAATATATCATTATAGTAAAAATAAAAGGGGTGGGGGGTGTTTACCAAAAAAAAAAAAAAAACATATAGAAAATGTTTTAAAACTGCTATAACCCATTATTCATAGAAAAACATCACTAACTTTTTGCATATTATAGCCTTTAAGACTTCTTTCTACATGTCTGTATTGTTGAAGTTATATAAAATATTTTAGTATTAGCTTATATGAGTTCCTTCTCTCCTTCATTATCATTTTTTAATCATAATCATCCTCATTTATTTATTTTTTGTTAACTTTAAGGTTTTGGTCAAGGTCTATAAAGTTATTGTTATTTATTGTTTGAATTGGAATTGCATCAAACTTATAAATCCATTTAGGGAAAATCAAGATTTTAACATGTTTATTAAATTCTGTGTAACATTGAAATTTTTAAAATAACCTAGATTTTGGTAATTGATTGTAAATAAATAAAGATGTATCAACATGATCTAATACCCAATTATATAAAAATTGTTATAGAAGAATATTGAATGACATGGGGAAATGTTTATATTTTATGTGCAAAAACCAGGGTATAAAATAAATATGCTGTGTAAGTCCAATAATAAATTAATATAAACCAAATATAAACAAATATATAAATAATATAATAGAAATAGTGAAAATATAATATATACAAACATATATGGTAAACACCAAAATATAAATGATAGATGGAAAGGTTACAGTTAATTTTCATATTTTTTTGGTATTTTATAATTTTTCCTATTTCTAAAACTGTATAAGATCACTATATCAGATGATATAAATGTCATTTTAAAAAGAGAAATATGTGGCCACTGAAACCATCCCAGTCAAAGTTTATCTTGAGCTTCAGAGGCCACAGTTGTCTTGTGAAGTTTCTTCTGAATCCACACCTTGCCACAGCTCATACGCCTGACTTTCTCCCCAGCTACCTTCAAACCATAGAGCATGCGCTGGAAGCCGGAAATGTGGTGCTGATTGAAAACCTGGAAGAGTCCATTGATCCTGTCCTGGGACCCCTGCTGGGGAGAGAAGTCATTAAAAAAGGACGGTAAGCCAGCCAAGAGGCTCAGTTGGTTAAGAGCTCGCTCAAGAGTGTGAGCTCTGAGCAACAGGGTAACCGGTTCGATTCCCGGCCCAAGCTGAGCTGCCGCTAAACTCTCAGCTTAAAAAAAAAAGTAATAGCTAAAAAAGGATGGTAAGATCCCACTGTGCTGCCCATCCTTTGTGGAGAGCTGGTTCAGAGCCCCAGGCAGAGCTGTGGACAGGTCTGCTTGTCTTAGAACATCCTCTCTACAGCTCGTGTCAAGGAGCTCCCCACAGCATGCACTCCTCTCTTCTAGAGACAGAATGATTTAGCTGCCCTCATCGTCTGGAGGAAGTTTCCTGGAATAACTTGGCTTCCATCAATCACCGTTCTCCTTCACTTCTTTCTATATGACCGTAGTGCACTATTTTGGAGGAACTTTAGGAGGAAAGTGACTTTCATGCTTCAGCCTTTTATCCAAGCCAGCCCTTTGAGTTCAGAGAACTCGGCTCTTTGTCAGTTTGATGTGCCCCTGTTGCTTTGGGTACGGGTAGCTGATTGGTGTGAGGCAGAAGGATGAGGAAAAGGGAGGAAAGAGAAGGGCAACAGGCACATAGGAGAGGGAATGATAGTTATCATGTAGAGTTGCTGAACTCAGGAGCCTCCCCCCAGGCCGGAAGTTGCCTTTACATGTCCTTTCTTGTGCTCATTTATTTAATCAACCATTTTCACCCATACAAGTCATTCTCCATCAGCCATGAAAAAAAGTAAGCACTATTGCCAGTCTTTGAGGCACCTTTGTGCAAACTAAAAGGTGCCCCTTCCTGTAAACATGTTACTGCCATCTGCTGGACATGTTTCATAATGGGTGAATGGCTCTTCCTGCAGTTGCGCACGCAAGGTCAGACGTGGTGGCCATGGGAAGAAGCCAATCACCCTCCATCCCTGTTCCCCACGTTAGGGCAACCAAGGATCCCGGAGCTCACTCTGGGCAGGAGGAATCCATCTGAATGTGACAATATGGTTCGCTATGCTCTTCCTAAAAGCATCTATATTCTGCCCCTGACTGACTCTCACAGAAGGCACCTACCTTCACATGAGCCTTTATGTTCCAGGTTCATTAAAATCGGAGACAAAGAGTGTGAATACAATCCCAAGTTCCGGCTCATCCTGCACACCAAGCTGGCCAATCCTCACTACCAGCCCGAGCTGCAGGCCCAGGCCACCCTGATCAACTTCACTGTGACCAGGGACGGCCTGCAGGACCAGCTGCTGGCCGCTGTGGTCAGCATGGAGAGGCCAGACCTAGAACAGCTGAAGGTGCGTCCATGTCCTCCTGGAAAGGGAGGACAGAAATGCTCTGACCCGAGACCCGGCAGTGCTCCAATCAACGGGGGCACAGGCCCTTCCGGAGCTGAGCAGCGGGCCTTCCGCTAGACCTTGTCGGGAGCGCCAACCCCCTCCAGCCGCCTGGAACACCAAGTTGGAAAACAGAGGATAGAGAGGCAGGGAAGAGCTGGAAGAGCAGCCGCGCTGATGGTCCAGAGCAGGGCCTGGCATAGGGCCGCGAGCGTGCGTGGGCCGCCCACGAGGGCCTCTTGTCACGCATGCCTGTCAGAACTAAGTGGGCTTCAGGTTGGCAAGGGCGTTCAAAACAGGTTCAGCCACCTGAGGATGGTGTCTTAGTCAGCTCAGGGTGCTGTAACGAAACACCCCTCGGTGGCTTCAGTAGAACAAACTTATTTTCTCACACTTCTGGAAGCAGGGAGTCCAAGCTAGGGGGCTGGCATGTTTGGTTTCTGGTGAGACCTTCCTTCCTGCTTGTAGATGACCCCATATCACTATGTACTCAGACATCTGTGTGTGCAGAGAAGGAGAGAGCAAGATCTTTGGTGCCATACTAATCCCATCAGACGAGGGCCCCCCCAGCCCATGACCTCATTTAGCCTTAATCACCTCCCTAACAGCCCCTCTCTGATACAGTCACATGGCAGGGGGGCTGGGTGGGGAATGGAAGGAGGGCTTCAGCATATGAATTGAAGCGGGGGCACAATTCAGTCCAGAGCAAGCACTATCCCCTTTTTACTCTCTTTAGACCTGGTTAGATTTCAAAATACCAGTCCAAAATTACAGTTCACATAGGATTGACTTCATTGCTCCCTAGGCCTCTGCTTCCTGCAGGCATACCTTTATTGAACTGGTACCTGTGGAGTGCCGGCTCTGTAATAGGCAAGTTACAGGTGCTGCGGACTCAGCAGGTGATAGGAGAACCATGGCTTTGGCCTCATCGGCTTACAGCCTAGTGGAGGAACACAGAAAATAAGACTAAACAAACAAACAAAAAAATGTCTTTTCAGGTGGTGATAAGAATTTTGAAGAAAATAAAGCAGGATGACATTAGAGAGCCAGGAGCTCATTGAAACTGGGGAAGTCAGGAAAAGATTCTGTGAGGAAGTAGCATTTTAGCTAATTCTTAAATACTTGAAGCCTCTGGCCCAGAGCGTTCCCAACAGAGAAGAGTGAGCGAATCCTGGTCATACGGCAGGACTGAGGGAGGTATTTGCGAGCCAGGGTGGCCATGGCATCAGCCTCCAACGGGAAGACTGTCCTTTTCCTGGATCCAAAAGCAATAACCCCAGGCCGTTCAAGGGCAAAGAAGCTGCCTGAAGTCATGCCCCCCACCCCTAAAGAGAGTGCCCAGTGCTTAGGATATGGAATCTAACTATCAGAAAGGGAATGCGAGGTGAGCTCTGCATGGGCACCAGCACCCCACTCCAGCCTTAAGGAGAGCTCCGGCAAAGATCTTGTATAAACTGGAGAGCTATTCATCTGGGGGCAGTAAAGTGGTGAGACAGAGGCCTCTCTGCAGGACTAAGACTTGACCCTACCCTCTATTCACAAAAATAGGTTCCGTTTCATGAACAGACGGCATCAGCATTGTGCGAAGCATTGCACAGCACTCCTAGAAGCAGGGACTGGGTTTAACCCAGCGGAGGTTACTCAAGTGTAAAGCGGGCAGCCTTGCCTAAGGTCACATGATGAGTAAATGTGGCCATTGGGATTTAGCTCATTTGCTTCTCTTTGCTGATGGTCTCAAGCCCTCTATTTGGCCTCCAGTTTCCTGTCTGAGAGGGAAGGGACTCTGCCCCATCAGCATGTATTTATTTATTCAGACCTATCCCAAGGTAGGATGTTCTGGGCTTCTATAGGTGACTCCCCTTTCTTGATATTTGCAGTCAGATCTCACGAAGCAGCAGAATGGGTTCAAAATCACCCTCAAAACCCTGGAAGACAACATGCTGTCTCGCCTCTCCTCAGCATCTGGGAACTTCCTGGGAGAAACAGCCTTGGTGGAGAACCTTGAGATCACCAAGCAGACCGCAGCAGAAGTTGAGGAAAAGGTAAAACTGCTCTGGCACCTCAGCTGGGAGGCAGAGGCCCTCTGCCCTGCCCAAGTCTGACTTTTAGAGAAAAAAAAAAGAAGTCAGAGTAACAAACAGATGGCTTTTCCATCTTCCCAAGTTTCTTCTAGAAAATCAAGCCAAGCAGGACTCCCGAAATGACTACCTCACCTCCTGCATGATGGAGTTCCCACCTTCTGGCAAATGCTTTTGACAACTTTGCAAGCATTTGATGAGCACTTAAGCCTGTGCAGGGCCGTGTGTTCTGGGCGGGGGAACGGTAGCTCCAACTTAATTCTTCAGTGAGTTTGTGGAGTGGCCCTGCAGCTAAGGCATCACACTGCTGTAGGAGCTGGCTGGTTCAGGCATGACTGCACCCTGAGAAAACCCCGGCCTGCGAAAATCTCACACGCTTGATTTTAATGAGAGAGCTTCAATGACTTTCCAGGAAACTCAGCTCTCAAAAACGGTATCATCCTGTGAAACAATTTAGTAGATAGCTGTCTTTCTTTATTTTGCAACATTGGGAAGTCTTTTCCCTTGGGAGGACTGTAACTCATGACTTGCTGGGGCCAAACACCTCCCCCTTTCCCAGCAGACTGCTGAACCCACACAGGCCCTTTCTCATTTTCAGCCCTGCTCTTGGAGAGAAGAGTAACGAAGACACTGGTTCTGAGCAGGATTCGTGTGTCTGTAATAGTGTCCAGAAACAATACACCTTTGAGGGAATACGCTTATTGTCAGATTATTGGGATTTCTCCAAATATAAAAGACTCAGTTCCGGGTAGGGACAAGGTGGGAAAAATGAAAAGTAATGATGAGCAGGGCAGGTGAACCAGCTCAGACCCACTCTGAGATAACAGACAGCGGAGGTCGGGATGAAAGCCTGAAAGGAGGAAGGTCCATCCTCGCATTGTCTCTGTGGCTATTGTGTGACCAGCAGGTTTTGCACTGTTTCTCTGTGGCCTCCGTGTCTAGATAGGAGCATGCGAAGTCTGTAAAATAATTATAGAAATTCCACTGCCTTAGGCATAAGAGATGGGGGAACAGAACCCAATTCACACAGAAGGAAAAGGTCAGAGATGGAATGGACCAGGTTGAGTTTTTGTCCTCCCACCTCATCCCTTCTTTCTTTATCCTTCTCTTTAAAGTCAGTGAACATTTATTGAGTGCCTGCTTTGTGCCAAGTGTTTCAAAGAGCCTTTTTTTCTCTTGTTGTTTCTTTTCTTTTTGTCTTCTTTTTCTTTCTCGTATTCATTCATCCAACGAATACTTATTTGGAGGCTACTATATTCCAAAATCTGTGATGAAAGTTGGGGAGATAACAATGAACTTGTCAGATTCCCAGGCTTCCAGGACCTGGTCCCCTGGAGGAGACAGACAGGTAACCAGGCAACTACCAAGCTGTGATGACGGCGGTGGTAGAGGAAGCACAGAAGCCATGAACACACAGAGGAAAAACACTTAATCATGTTGGATGAGAGGGAAAGGGATGTTTCCCTTCAGTGTAACTGGGACACTGAGGTGCTGTAGAGGGAATGGAAGTTGTCATTGGAGATGAGGCATGCAAGGAAGGCTGTGTTTCCATTGCAAAGGGCATTGTAGACCATGCTAAGAAATTTGAGCTTTAGATTAGAGTTGGGGATCATAAAAGAGTTGTTGGGATTTGTTTTTTCTTTTTAGACAAGAGAGTGACATGATCAAATCTGTGCTTTAGAAAGATCACTCCAGCTATAATCTAGAGGGAAGCTTGGGAATACAGAAAGCAAGAGAAAGTAGTAGGGTATACAGTAATTCAGATTAGAGGTGAATTAAGGCTGCCAGTGGTGGTACAAAGAAGTGTGAAAATTCAAGAGCTATGTGCAAATTCAAGGAGGTAGAATTGAAAAACTTGTTAATGGATTGGATATGATTATATGTGAACAAGTATACAGAAGGAAATGTCTCAGGTTCTAGGAATAAGCATCTAGAAAGGTACTGGTGCTGATAAAGAATAGAGCAGAAGTGGATTTGGGGGATGAGAAGTGATGATTTTAGTTTGTGTTGCATTGAGTTTGAAATGCCTTTGGGTTATTCATATGGGAGCATCCCATGAGTTTTCGGATATAAGATTTGGTGCTGGTGATAAGAGTGCTGAGAGTCATCAACAGGTAGTTGATCATTGAAACATTAGGAGTGGATGAAGTCATATAGGAAATATGTGAGCAATAATAAGACTGGGAGCACAGCATTAAAGGATACTAAGATACTTTAAGAAAAGTAAAGAAAATGTGAAGAATGCAATAGAGCAGAGATATAGGAGGAAAAGCAGGTAAACAAGGTATTATGAAAAAAGCATTTCAAGAGAAGAGATGTCCATGGGGTTGAATGATGCTGAGAACTCAAATAAGATATGGCTGGGATGTGTCCACTGAATTTTGCAGAAAGGAGTTATCACTGAAATTGAGGAGACTGGTTTCAGGGAAGTGGTAGAAGCAGAAGCTTGCATTAGAACACCATATTAGATGAGAGTAAATGGGAGTTGAGAAAGGGGAAGTGAGTATAGACAACTCTTTAAAGAGGCCAACCTATGAAATGGTAAAGAGAAAAAGGATTGTAACTTAAGGAGTACACAGGATCCTTGGAGGCTTTTTCCCCCTAAGGTGGGAGGGACTGAGCATGCTAAGATCTTAGCTGGGGATGGGAGGATGCAGGGATTGTAAAGGAAAAGGAGCAGTTATGAAGAAGAGTTGAATTTACAGGAATGAGAAGGAATGCTTAATGCCGTGGGGGTACATAAGAAAGTCAGGAAAAATGTAATTCCAGTCACCAATGAAGAGCTTATCTTTATTTTTTAATAGAAATATAGTTGGTATACAATATTATATTAGTAACATTAGTTTCTGTGTACGATATAGTGATTCGACATTTTTATAATTTACAATGTGATCACCCCACTAATTCTGGTAATCATCTGTTACCATGCAAGAGCTTATCTTTAGAAAGATGAAGAGTTAGTTCCAATGTGATTGGAGATAGGGGTCAAAAAGGAATCTAGAAATGGTTCATGGGTCCCTGTGGACAACTGGGGTAGGGGGACAGAAATTTTAAAGGAATAGAAGGCAGCAATTCAGGAAATCCTTTTCTTATGGTCCCTATGTAATCTGTGAAAGCATGAGTCAAGTTCATCTGCTGAGAGTGAGGGAATGATGGTGAGGTAGAGGGCTTGGGGAGGAGAGTGAACATTTGCAATAGCTGTTGCAGGGCACGGAAATGAAATTTGACTAGAGGCATAGAGATTAACAAGGCAGCATTAAGGACCCAGGTGAGCTTGAAGAATATGAATCTGACCAATTAAGTGATTTTTGTTCATTTCCACTCCCTTCTGAGAATCTTTGTCTTTTAGCTACTGAATGTAACCAACTTACATTTATTAACATTACTGATATAGTTAAATGTCTTTCCACGTCTTAATTTGTGTTAAATTTCTTTCAACTATCTTAATTTGTGTTTTCTATTAACCATGCCTTTTGTTTATGTGTACTGACATAAAACTTTTTCTCCTCCCTTGATTTTTCTTTATCCTCCTCTTTTATCCTTGGCTGATTTTAAAGTTATTCACTCTTATTTTATTGATTAACCTTAATTGTTTTCATTTATATATAACAAATGTATTTCATTTGATATGTGTCTTAACAATAGATATAGAACAATATATCTAGCCTCTTCCAAAACAATGTAAGGATTTTAGAGCACTTTGATCATTCACTCCCATCTTCTGTTACTGATTTTTAATATTTTAGTTCAACCTTGCTTTTACCAGCTAGTTCCAAACTAGTTGTGATTTTTTAGACTATTTGTTATTGAGATTAGCTATATATTTAATAAATTCTTGCATTTCATTTCTTCCTTTTACTTCAGTTTTATTCTAAATGAAGTAAATAATTATTTCTTCAAGGGCCTGTGGGAGTAAGCTTTCTTTGACTTTGACTGCTTTTTGAAAGAAAGAGCTCTGGTCTTTCATCGCTTTTGAAAAAATCTGAACTACTATTGCTTCAAACTCTACTCCTCCCCCATTCTCTCTATTCTCTACTTATTTCTGTTAGATGTATTTTGAATCTTCTCATTCTATCTGCCAAGTCTGCCAAGTCTCATCACCTCTTTTATATATTTTCCATCTTTATTTCTCTCTGAGCTGCTATTGTAACAATGTCTTCAGATCTGACTTCTAGGGTGCTTATTTTCTTTTTAACTCTAGTTCATTATTTAGCCTGTGTACTGAATTTTTCATTTATATAAATGTATTTTTATTTTTAAAAGTTCTTATTAGTCCCTTTTCATTTAATGCCTGTTCTTTTTTTTTACAATGTCCTGATTTTATACTTTACTTTATCTCTACTATAATACTTTTAAGCATAATTAGTTAGATTATTCACTCATTTTCAGCTCTTAGGATGCTAATCCTGGGAGTTTTTTGTGTGGGAAAGGGTCATGTAATTGTCCCTTTGGTTACACTTCCTCCTGAAGTTTACTGCAAGCTTGTCTTCAATAGGGATCATTGTTTTTTTCCTGTGAGACCCTTGTGAATTGTCAGTAGTTTCACTCTGTTCTGAAGCAGAAGGCAGGTCATATTAAGGTTTGTAGTTAGTGGTGTGTCTTAAAGAATCCCCCTTTCTGATGCATAGGTCTCTTTTCCTATTTATACATCTGATAGGCAATTTGCTAAAAATAGGATATTCTATTGAAAGAGATTTTCTTTGTGAATTAACATATTAACTTTTTCATAAAAATTAAAAAAGAAAATCAGACTATGCTTCTTTTTTTTCAATTATAGTTGACATTCACTGTTATTTTGTATTAGTTTCAGGTGTATGTCATAATGGTTAGACATTTATATAATTTACGAAGTTTCCCCCCAATAAGTCTAGTACCCACCTGGCACCATACATTACAATATTATTGACTTTATTTCCTTATATTTAATCTAAAGAACAAAATAAACAAACAAATAAAACAAATTATGCTTCTTTTAGTGGATTCACACTTCCTGGAATTCTGGTTTTATTTTCAAGTAATATATATGTTTGTAGTTCCATGAAATGTTTCTTGTTAGAAAGGAGCTTAGAGGCTTGGATGGGCCACATTTCTCACCTGGAAGAGCTGTCTAGGAGAGTATCAAATCCCCTCTCACTCAAGCTCTATTGAAGAATACCACAGTAGCTTTCTAACCTCCAGCCACTGCCCCCATTCCAATATACCCACCCCACACAGACTCATGTACAGACCCTTATACAAAGAGGCCAAGCTGTTCTCAGGAAGCCCTGGTTGGTTTAAACAATGGATCACTATTTATTTATTTATTTTTCTAACAGGTCCAGGAAGCCAAGGTGACTGAAGTGAAAATCAACGAGGCCCGAGAGCACTATCGACCCGCAGCTGCCCGAGCCTCTCTGCTCTACTTCATCATGAATGACCTCAGCAAGATCCATCCGATGTACCAGTTTTCTCTCAAGGTGACCTTCTGAGTTTTCAATATAATCGTGATAAAGCAGTATCACCTAGCCAATGCAATTCTCCATGAGAGCTTATCCATGTGCTTTCATTAGCTAAGGCAGATCTTTAAGATCAAATCCAAGAGAGCAGCTGCAGTGCCTTCAGACCTGTATGACCTCCCTCATCTCTTTAATTGGATCTCCCACGACTCTGGTTATTTGGCAGGAACAGGAGATGTCACACCGAGCCTTGGCTGCACTCATTCAGTAAGCACATATGAGATGGCCAGTAGTATGCTTACTGAATGTGTAAAAGTGGATACCAAGAAATAGTAGAGGTAACCTCTGCCCCCAAAGACCTTAAAATAAATAGGGACAATCAAATCTGTGTGTCATTCATATCGGTTAAAACCAAAGCAGGCAATAATAACAGACCAACTTTAAATCACTTTTCTCATTACCTTAATGTCCCAAAGCTACTGTTTTATGGTTGTTGAAATATTTCTAAAACCAAAGATGTTAGCAAATTAAAAGTGCTGACTAAACTTATCTTACTCATGAAAAGAAAGACCTCTACACTTTAAATGCATCTCTGAAAATATATCTTTCTCCCCCAGGGCATTCAACAAAAGATCATAATTAAAGAGGCATTAGGAGGTAGTGAAGCATTTCTGAACAACTTATTTGGTTTGACCCAACAAGCAGAAGACACACACACACACACACACACACACACACACACTCACACTCACACTCACTGCACACACCTCATTCTGTGAAGCTCACTGCCATATGGAGCCCACGGTGTCGAGATGAACTTGAGCAGCTGAGAAATCAGAGGGCCTCTAGTACCTGGGCTCATTTAACTGGAAGTGACATTTCACCATCTCCCAATCCATTTCCCTCAACTCAGAGTCTCTGGGATAAACTGAACTGTGTTTGTAATATTTTTTTTTTTTAAAGAAATCCAGTACTTGGCCCTATAGTCAAGTCAAAGCAGTATATGAAAGAATTATAAAATGTTTTAAAATCCTATAAAAGTTAGCTTAATAAGCCTAGTAACTACAGGGTCACCTCCCTACTTTTTTGTTTGTTTGTTTTGTTTTGCTTTTCTGAGGGCAGTGTCATTGGCCCTCATATGTGGGATCCGAACCGGGGCCGCTGGCGTCCCAAGCCAGCTCTTAACCACTGCTCCACTCAGCCGGCCCACCTCCCTAGTATTAAGTAGTTGAAATCTACCTCAGTGACTCTTCCTGGGGTAATAATAAATCAAGTGAGGCCCATGAAAATATGTGCTCAAATATATGTTGTAAGTTGTTTTTCAGTAACAGCACCCTGGTATAGGCTTGTTTTGTCATTGGAAGCTCTATTTATAAGGGACGGGCATTTTGGGTCTGCATATTATTATTAAGAATTGCTAAAAACTAAGGGAAACAAAAGAAAAACTAAACAAATGGGGCTACATCAAACTAAAAAGTTTTTGCAAAGCAAAGGAACCCAACAAAACGAAAAGAGAGCCTGCTGATTGGGAGAAGATATTTGCCAGTGATACATCTGATAAGGGGTTAATATCCAAAATTTATTTTAAAAAACTCATACAACTCAATACCAAACAATCTAATTAACACCTGAATAGGCATTTCTTCAAAGAGGATATACAGATGACCAATAGACATATGAAAAGATGCTCAACATCACTAATCATCAGAGAAATGCAAATACAAACCACAATGAGATACCACCCCACACCTGTCAGTATGGCTATCATCAATAAATCAACAAACAGCATAGACATATGAAAAGATGCTCAACATCACTAATCATCAGAGAAATGCAAATACAAACCACAATGAGATACCACCCCACACCTGTCAGTATGGCTATCATCAATAAATCAACAAACAACAAGTTGGCAAGGATGTGGAGAAAAGAGAACCCTCTTGCACTGTTGGTGGGATTGCAGATTGGTGCAGCCACTATGGATAACAGTGGCTGTTTTGGAGATTCCTCAAAAAATTAAAAATAGAACTACCTTATGACCCAGCAATTCCACTTCTGGGTATTATCCAAAGAAATCTAAAACAGTCATTTGGAAAAAATATATGCACCCCTATGTTTACTGCAGCATTATTCACAATAGCCAAGATATGGAAATGATGAAAATGCCCATCAATGGACTATTGGATAAAGAACTTGTGGTACTTTTATACAATGGAGTATTACCTGGCCATAAAAAAAAAAAAAGAATGAAATCTTAAAATCTTACCATTTGCGACAACATGGATGGACCTAGAAGGAATTATGCTCAGTGAAATAAGTCAGACTGAGAAAAACAAATACCATATGATCTCACTTCTATGTGGAATCTAAAGAACAAAATTAATGAACTAACAAAACAGAAACAGACTCATAGATACAGAGAACAAACTGATAGTTGCCAGAAAGGAGGGGGTTGAAGAACTGGGTGGAAAAAAATGAAGGAATTAAGAAATACAAATTGGCAGTTACAAAACAGCCATGGGAATGTAAAGTACAGCATAGAAAATATAGTCAATAATGTTGCTGCAACTATGTATAGTGCCAGGTGGGGACTAGACTAATCGGGGGGAATCACTGCATAAACTATATCAATGTCTAACCACTATGCTGTACAACTAAAGATAATATAAAATAATATTGGGTGTCAACTGTAATTGAAAAAAACTAGTAATTAGGGCCGGCCGAGTGGCGCGGTGGTTAATCACTGGCTTGGGACGCCAGTAGCCCCGGTTTGGATCCCACATATGAGGGCCAGTGACACTGCCCTCAAATAAATAAATAAATAAATAAATAAATAAATAAATAAAATAAAAAACTAGTAATTGAAAACAAAAATTGCCAAAAACATTATTGACCAGCTTGATGACTGAAAGTATGTTTAAATGGGTAATGATAAGGATCTGAAGTAAGTTTCTTCAAACATACCGGCACAACAGTACCTTAGAAGCTTTCTGTGATTTGAAGAAAAACTAGTCACTAGAGTTTTCATGGTCTTGGATTTTGTCTGCAGTTGGATTTTACAGTTCCTGTTCCTGTTCCTGCAGAGAAAGGAGAGGTCTTCTCAGAGTATGAAAACTAGAGCTAGACCACTGTGGCAACAGCCTCACATCCCAGCTTTCCAAAGTGTTTTGAGAAGGAATAGATTAAAATGTGTGCATTTGCTTATATACATGCAAAAAACTCTTTAAAGCCAGATTTCATATGAACATAGACGTTCATAACATGGTTAAAATGAAACTTGAGTGGTTATACCGTAATTTTTCTTCAAAACTCAGCCAAAGGCTAGGAGAGGATGGATGAACGCAACACCATTGCAGGGTGCCAGGGCCTCCTGAGTGAGAAGACACCTCCCTGGGGGTTCCTGCAGACTCCTGGACAGCCCGCCCCCTCTGTTCTGTGCATTTTGGAGGAACGACACAGCTAGAGGGATGATATTTCTCAAAGGGATTGGAAAGGGAAGAATCGGATAGGGAGAAACAAATGTGCTGGAGGCCCTAGGACCTGTTGACTTGTTTCCCTTGGTCCTCAGAGGGCTTTTCAAATACTTTCATTGGTTACAAAGATTTTAAAATACGGAGATTTCACACAAATCCCACTTTCTGGCTTCCCATGAAAGTCTGGAAGATTTGGCAACACTGAGCTCCCATTCCACAGAGCATAAATTCGCTAGAGCTAAGGGATGGCTGCTGCTGAGGTAGGCATCTGCCTTGCTCTGCATGTTCCCGCAGGCCCTACCTCTACCCTATTTGCTCTCACATATCTGGGCCCTGAAGGCATTTGAGTTTGAGACCCTTGGTCCAAGGCAGCCCTCATACTTTGCCTAAGCTTTTTAGGGCAGTAGCAGGACTCATTCATTTAACAAATCTTTTGAGTGCCTATTATATGTGAATAGCTGGGTTGGAATTAAGGAAAGATAAGAACATTAGTAAGGCCTGGCCCCCACCTCAGTGTGCTCACAATCTGGTATAAATGGAAGGAAAGATAGATAGATAGATAGATAGATAGATAGATAGATAGATAGATAGATAGATAGATAGATAGATAGATAGATAGATAGACAGACAGAGGTAATAGATAAGGGCCCTAAAGAGCAACAAGCATATTATCGTTAGAACCAAAGTAAGATCTTGTGGGCAGGAGAGAGCTTCTGGAAGAAGGCATAGACATGGAGATTATGCCCAGCACCCGAGCTGTTCAGACACCAGGAGGAAGAGGCAGAGGAGAGATGTTTTTAGGATAGAAAGGAAAAGGGAGCCAAAATTAGTCTAGTCTAAAGAAAAGGCTAAATGTAACTAGGTTTTTAAAATTTCTTTAAATCTTTTCCTGAATTGTGAATCACATTGTTTAAACTTAATAACTGGAGATTCTTTACGGTCGTTTTGATAAAGATAGTTTTAGCAAAAAGCCATAGTAACCATCCCAGGAAAACTACCCACTCGGTCTCATGGACCGCAAGTAGGAGCTTCCCAAATGGCTCTGTGGTGCTGAGAAGCTGTCAGCTTCCAACAAGTTATTATCTAATCTGAATCCTACCAAGTAAGGGTGAACATCATAATGGGTTGGGGTGAAGGTAGTTAGAAGATTTTGCTAGGATCATCAAAACTGAATGAAAATCTACAAGGGCTGCATTAACAAAAATTACCATGGGAACTATGGAATAGCGAGAGGAATTCACGTTTTTTTTCGGGGGGTTTTCCCCATTTTGCAAATGAGGAAATACTGAGGCACAAATCTTATATGGTTCCCACTGAGTTTCAAATGCCTGATGTTAGAAAGCCCTAAGATTTTTTTTTTTTCTTGAAGAGGAAAATAGAGAAAAGACTGGAAATCTGTATAGCCAAAAATGGAAAAGGCCCAATTATATCTTGACTTTTAAGATTTATTCTATTCATATCACATTCAAAATGCAGCATTCCTAAATGTACTTTTATTAAAAGTCTATATCTAAGTTTAAAGCAATGGAAAATTGATTGATATGATTTTTATTTCATATTACGCCGATAATGTATAGCTCAAAAGATGTGTAACTAAAGCAGGCTAGACTCCCACCATTGCAGGAAGGAAGGGGTCCATGAGAAAAAAGGACACATAACAGGGCTCATCGAATGACTGCAGAGTTAACAGAAAGAAAAACACATGAGATTTTGATCATTACCAAAGGAAACATAACTAATTAAAAATATTCTGAGGGCCGGCCGAGTGGTGCGGTGCTTAAGCACTGGCTTGGGAAGCCGGCGGCCCCGGTTTGGTCCCACATATGAGGGCCAGTGACACTGCCCTCAAAAAAAAAAAAAATATTCTGAGTGCCTATTATGTACAAGGGTGTTTTTTAGACAACAGAGTTGTACAAGACATTGGTTCTACCATGCAGAATTTTATAATCGAGTGGGTACACTCATTAATCCCAACTGGCTATTGTGGACTGCGTTTACTTTTTATTTTGGTAGTTATACGATAAAACTTATTGGATTTCATTTAATTATTTTGGCCACCAGACATTTATTTTTCACTGGCCAAAACCACAGGCTCTTCTCTTCATGCCTCATAGCTTTACCTACTTTGTGACAATGTGATAATTCATATGCGCAAACTAAGAAAATGGCTTAGCAAACTAAGATAAGAGTTTTCTTGTTGCCACTGTCCGTCCTTGGCAGAATATGCTGGGAAAACATTTCTGTGACTTGCAAATTAAAACATTCTTCACAGATAAGACTACTAGCTATATATAGCTGAGTAAATGTCCTACCTCCTGCCCCCAGGCCTTCCGTGTCGTCTTCCAAAAGGCTGTGGAGAAGGCCCCCCGCACTGAGAGCGTCAAGGAGCGAGTGATACTCCTAACAGACAGCATCACCCTCTCTGTGTGCCAGTACACCACCCGCAGCCTCTTCGAGTGTGATAAGCTGATCTACCTTGCCCAGCTCACCTTTCAGGTAAAAGGGGATTGAAGTAGTTTCCAGAAAACAAGTCATTTTCTAGCGCCCAATCAGCAAATGTAAAAAAACAAAACAAAACAAAAGCCTTCCTTCTTTTAACATCATTTCCCATGGCTTGTGAAGACCCTTGAGTTCTAAGCAGAGGCATCAGATAGGAAGATCATTTAGGTACACGCACACTGCCCCACCATTGACCCACTTATGGCAGACATTCTTAATTAATCATTGTATTTTTTCTTGCTGATCTTGGTTGCTCCAAAATCCTCTTCAGCATAGCCCTCCAACAGCCACTACCCACCAATCCAAAATGGCACTGAAGACTAAACTGGTTGGCCCTAAACTAACAATAACTACTTTTTGAGATGTAGTAAGAGCTTTGTTAGGGTATCGCTCATTATTTATGTACCATTAGGGTTGTAAGCTTAGTATCCCAACTGTCCCCTGGAATAAGAAACTGCAAATGTCTTTCTATACCCATAGCATCCTTGGCCTTAAAAAAATCCTTTTGAATTATGATTCTCAAGGGTTTGGGATCTTCAGGGACTTCCAGTGTTAATAAGAAGCGCTTGTCAAGGGCTGGCCGAGTGGCTCAGTTGGTTAAGCTCTCACTCAAGAGTGCAAGCTGAGCTCTGAGCAACAGCAGTTCGATGCCCAGCCCAAGCTGAGCTGCTGCCGAGCTGCCAACAGGTGGCAGGATGGCTCAGCTTAAAAAAAAAAAAAAGCACTTGTCTTGTATTTCTTCTCAACATCAAAAAAAACATGAAAACTTATTTCCTTGCACTTATCTCTCTAATCATTTAGTATTTGGAATTTTTTCTGTACATAAAATTAGGAGCACAGACCAGGTTATTTTGAAGGCCTCTTCCAATTCTAAAAGTCGGCCATTCTATGACCACTTTTGTGCTGACTCTGCTGATTCCAAAGACTGAATTCACAGGAGAATGAGTGTTCGTGTGGCTTAGCCCTCTCTCCTTCTGTGTTCCCCACCCCACCACAGATGACAACTTGGGCAGCTCAAAACCTCGAGCCCCAACCCAGCATAGATGAATTTCCATCCTACCATGCATTTCCCCCAGACCCCAAGGAGCTTCCACCCCTAGCTTTCACTCTTCCCTCCTCTTTTTTCCACCTCTTTTTATAAGGGCTTTTTTCCACCTCTTTTTATAAGGGCTTCTCTGCCTCATCTGCTATTTCTAGCCTGTTATCTATCTCCTTAGAGACGTTTTCTCAAACTGACTAAATTTTTTATTTCTTAGTGAACATTTCCATCTGTTGCATCTCAGCAGAGGACATCAATTGGAGGGGGAAGAGCAATTTCCCAAGCACCTCTCAGTATGAATTCTTAGCTCAAGCCAAATGCCTCACCCTCCCACACCTCACTAATTTCCTTAAGCCCCTGCACTTCCTACTGCCCTCCCCCTGGAAAGCCTTCCCTTCCTGTCTAAATATTCCCATCTCTTAGCTTCTTCAAGACCCAGTTAAAACGCATTTACAGAAAGCGTAGTCAGATTAATCCCTCTACCCCTGGCCACTCCCCTATTCTGGCAGCGCTTTTAGCATTATGGATTCATGTATGCACTTCTGTTTTGCATATACTCATATGTTACTTTGACACTCTCCTCAAATCGTGTCATTTGTATGTGTCATCTTCTCAATTAGATTGCAGGAATGTATTCCGTGGCATTTATGATTGATACATAAAATGCTCACTTACCAAGATAATATAGTCATTCATTGTCTGCATTTAAGTCACACTGATATTCGGGGTGAAAACACATGCACACAGAAGTGATTTGCACAGATACACACTTCCTTCCATGCCAATCAAAACGGATGGGCAAGCACTAGTGTTACACGTACACTGTGTGATGACCCTGAAGACCTCCAGGCCCCTGCGACTGCAACCAGCTAATGAAACTCAGCGTCGTCTTTCCACATTGCAGATTCTCCTCATGAACCAGGGAGTCAGGGCTGCAGAGCTGGATTTCCTGCTTCGGTCTCCAGTGCAGACAGGCGTCACCAGTCCAGTGGAGTTCCTCTCCCATCAGGCCTGGGGTGGCATCAAGGTCAGTACCAGCCCCTAGAAAAAAGTCAGGTTCTCATCTCCTGGCGTCTGTTTCTAACACTGGTCCCCAGGGAGTCAGTAGAGCTCTTTTTTGGGGTCCATCATTGGAGCTGTGTTAATATAGTGCATCCCTTTACCTGTGCCCCCACAGCAGCGCTCACCCTTCCGGGTCTACTGGGATGTCACGTATGTCACATATGTCACAAGATCCTTTGAGCTCCCCTGACTCAGCTGAGCTGCCTTTCACCTGTCAGTGCTTAGGGCTGGGATGTGGGCTCCTCTGTGAGGCCCTCGGGCTGGTATTGAGATGCTGTGATAGCACTTCCACAAAACGGACAGATGCCAGGCTCTGTTCAGACATCTTCACATGAATTTTAACTCAGCCTCAAAGCAGCGGATGCATTCCAGCCCAGGATTACCAGTGGTTAATAATAGCTGATATTTATTGAGCACCTTAGAAGTGCAATACCTTATTTTATTCTCATCTTCACCTGGGCAATAGGTATTATTTGTTCCTATTTAACATGAGGAAAGTGAGGTCCTGCAACATAAGTAGCAAATCCAGGACGCAGATTCCAGTCTGTCTGATGGCAAAGCCCATTTTCTTTCCATGTTAGCCAGTTTGGTTTGGTTGGGGCTCTATGAACATTGAAGAGATTACAAACTGTAAGTTCCTTTCAATAAGGACCACACCTGCCTACACAGGGCCTGACATGATGCCAAGCAGTAAAGGCTGACTGAGTGAACACCAGCTTCAGGCAGCCTAGGCCAGCCCTCCACATGGCAGCTGTCCAGACCCCCACAGCAGGGGGCTAGCCAGCCTCTGCACAAAATGAACCCTGTCTATGAGCTTCCATATTTGTTGCATTTTTTACATGTTTCATCGCACGGAGAAGTATGGATCTGAAGTAATATGATTAGCTTTCTTTGTCCTCATATATTTTACTAACTTTTTGAGCTAACATGGACTCATAGGCAATTATAAGAAATAATAGCAATAGCCCTGTCCCTCACTGCCCCCATAGTGACATCTGGCATTCCTACACTAAAATATCACACCCAGGAAGTAGACCTTGATACAGTCCACTAATCTTGTTCTGGTTTCACCAATTTTTCATGCACTCGTGTGTGTGTGTAGTTTTGTCATGTGTAGAGATTCATGTAATCACCACCACCATCAAGATACAGAAAATTCCATCATTACAGGGACCCCTCATGCCGCCCTTATATAACCACAGTATCCTCCCTCCCCCAATTCCTAATGCCTGGCAACCATTAATCTGCTCTCCATTTGTATAATTTTGTCTTCTCAAGGATGTTATATAGATGGAATCATATAGTATGTAACCTTTTGGGACTGTATTGTTCACACAGCATAATTTTCTTGAGAATCCAAGATGATTTACTTTATAACAAAAGTCCCACGCTTAATCATTTATTGTAAATGGGTATTGTCCCCTTTTAAGGAGTCCTCTTAGGAATTTCAAGGCTAATTCCACTCATACTGACATTTCCCAAACTATTTCTCTAACTTTTTTTTCAGTCTGTAGTTATTTCATTTTCAGAGTCAGTAGCTAGTCTTTTAATTATTTTTAGTGCTGTATCTAAATCAGGGATTATCAAACTTTTCTTGTACAAGGCCACATGCTTCATATGTAGACTTTGAGGGCCAGACTCTGTCACAACTAATCAGTCACCTTTGCCAAAGTCACACATACTATATAAACAAGTGGAAATGATTGAGTTTCAGTAAAGCTTTGTTTACAAACACAAGTGGTGAACCAGATTGGCCCTGGGAGGTGCAGTTTACTGATCCCTGATCTAAATAATAAAGGTATGATTTGATTTTTATTAACTTAATTTGTTATTCTGGATCCAATCTGGCAAATGAGAAGGGGAATAATATATTTGGGAAAGAAACAGGGGGAACTCCATTCACAACAGCAACCAAGTCACAAAATTACAAAGTGCCTAAGAATACTTACAATAAATGCAGAGCATATCTGTGGAAAACCATCAACTTTTCTAGGCTACATAAGATAAGACATGAATAGATAGACACCCTAGAGTAGCACTATTCAAAAGAAATATTATATAATGTATGTCACATATGTAATTTAAAAATTTCTAGTAGCACATTCAAAATGTAAAAAGAAATCAATGAAATTAATTTTAATAATATTTTCTTTAACCCAATAAGCCAAAATATTATCATTTTAATTTGTAATTATAAAATTATTAATGAGCTATTTTATATTTTTTACTGAGTTTGAATTCCTGTGTATATTTTTTGTAGTTATAGTACATTTCAATTCAGATTCTAAATCTTCATCAGAAATACTTGATTTGAATTTATATTTCATAAAATTTTAGAGTTGGAACAGTTGATTCAAATACCCAAGTTGTTCCAAACATACTTAAAATGTTTTCCAATTTACTAAAGCAAGTTCCAGTTTCTAAATTTAAATTTTAAAATCATTAGAATGACATACAATTAAAAATTCAATTCCTCCATCACAGTATCCTCATTTCATTTGCTCAGTACTCCCATGTGGCCAGTGCCCACCTGGTTGGACATTATAGTCTGATGCCCTTATGGAAAATAAATTCTGCAAAGCATTTCTGATTGAGTGCATTTGTGGAACTGGAGCAGCAATGGGGATGGACAAGTTACAACAGGCTCTGGTGTCAGGTATTCCTGGGTTCAAGTTCAAGTTTGAGTGTGTGTAGCCTCTGATGTGTTTCTTATTCTTTTGAGACTTCCTTTCCTTATCTGCAAAATGGTCTTCATAATGCCTACCTCACAGAGTTATGTCAGACATATAAATATTTAGTAAAGAGAAGCTGACTGTGGTTCTGGCTTTTATATTTGTTTTCTAAAGCTTCCTAACAAAGTACCACAAGCTGGGTGGCGTAAAACAACCGAAATGTATTACCTCACAGTTCTGGAGGCTAGAAGTCTGAAATCAAGGTTTTGACAGCCATGATGCCTCCAAAAGGCCCCGAGGGGAGGATCCTTCCTTGCCTCTTCCAGCTTCTGGTACCCCAGGCATTCCTTGGTTTTCTGCAGATCACTCCAACCTCTGCCTCCATGTCCACAGTCGTTATATGGCCATCTTGCCTCTGTGTGTCTTTGTGTTTCTTCTCTTCTTATAAGAGCATCAGTCATATTAGATTATGGATCATCCTGCTGACCTCATCCTAACTTGATTATACCTGCAAAGATCCTACTTTATTTTCTTATTTTAATATGTTTAAATTTTTTTAAATTAAAGTTGACATACAGTATTATATAAGTTTCAGGTGTAAAACATAGGATTAGACATTTATTTAGCTTATGAAGTGCTCACCTCCATATGTCTAGTACCCATCTTAATACTTATGGTATACATAGTTATTACAATATTATTGACTATATTCCTTAAGCTATATCCTATATCCCCATGACTATTTTATAACTATCAATTTTTACTTCTTAATCACTTCCCCTTTTTTACCCACCCTACTCCCCAACCACCATCCCAGCTGGCAACCATCAAAATGCTCTCTATATCTATGAGTTTGTTTCTGTTTTGTTTGTTTGTTTGTTTGTTTCATTCTTTAGATTCTACATATTAGAGGAATCATATGGTATTTGTCTTATTCCATTCAGCACAATACCCTCCAGGTCTATCAGTGTTGTTGCAAATGGCAAGATTTCATTCTTTTTTTATAACTGAGTGATATCCCATTGTATATGTATACCATTTCTTCTTTATCCATTCATCCATTGATGGACACCCAGGTTGCCTCCATATCTTGGCTATTGTAATAATGCTGCAATGAACATATGCACATGTCCCTTCAAAGTACTGTTTTGGGATTTCTTCAGATAAATATCCAGAAATGGAATTACTGGGGCTTCCTGTGTGTCTTGTTATAGCCTTTGTTTTAAAGTCTGTTTTGTCTGGTATAAGTATTGCTACCCCAGCTTTTTTTCTTTGCTTATTTCTGTTTTCATGAAATATCTTTTCCTTCCCTTTGCTTTCCATTTGTGTGTATTTTGATCTGAAGGGAGTCTATTTTAGGCAGCATATGTAACAGCCTGGTTTTCTTATCCATTCAGCAGCCCTATATATTTTGTTTGTTTCTTTTGTTTAGTTTTTAGCTGAGTCATCCTGCCACCTGTTGGCAGCTCAGCGGCAGCTCAGCTTGGGCTGGACATCGAACTGCTGTTGCTCAGAGCTCAGCTCGTACTCTTGAGTGAGCTCTTAACCAACTGAGCCACTCGGCCAGCCCCAGCCCTATATCTTTTGACTGGAGCATTTAATCCATTTACATTGAAAGTAATTGTTGATAGATACATACCTATTGCCATTTTATTATTCATCTTTTGGATTTTTTTTTTCTTGTTCTTCCTAAACAAGTCCCTCTAACATTTCTTGTAATACTGGTTTGGTGGTGATGAACTCCTTTGGCTTTTTCTTGTCTTTTTATCTGTCTTTAGATTCCAAATGATCATTTTGCTGGGTAGAGTAATCTTGGTTGTAGGTCCTTGCTTTTCATCACTTGGAATATTTTGTGTTAATCCCTCTGGCCTGCAAAGTTTCTGTTCAGAAATCAGCTGACAGTTTAATGGGAGCTCTCTTATAGGCAACTAACTGCTTTCCTCTTGCAGCTTTTAAGATTCTTTCGTTGTCTTTAAGCTTTGGCACTTTAATTATGATGTGTGTTAGCATGAGCATCTTTGGGTTCACCATGTTTGGGACTCTGTGCTTCCTGGGCTTGTATGTCTATTTCCTTCAGCAGGTTAAGGAAGTTTTCTGTCATTATTTCTTCAATAGGTTTTCAATTCCTTGCTCTCTTCTGCTTCTGGTACCCCAATAATGGGAATATTGATACATTTGTTGTTGTCCTAGAAGCCTCTTAAACTGTTCTTTTTTAAAAAAAAAGATTTTATTGGGGAATTAGGGGAGGGGAACAGCGTTGGGGAATCGGGGAAGGGGAACAGACAAGTTGCCGTCCCTTTGTTCTTCAGTCTAGTTGCGGAGTATGTCGCTTCACTGGCCCATGTTGGTATCGTCATTGTGCTCCTCCCGGATAAGGCAGATCGGTCGCCGGCCTCTGGATGGTCGCCTACCGCGGCTATTTTGGCAGCTCACGCTGGCTGACAGCCGCTCACACTGGCTACCGGCCACTCACTGTAGCCTATGGCAGCCCACTGCAGCAGGGGCTGCAGCCTACACCATCGCCGGGGCTCGCACAGCCCAGCTCCAGGTGGAGCTGTTGTTAGCTGTAGAAGGCAGTGTCACTGGCCCTCATATGTGGGATCTGAACCGGGGCCGCTGGCATCCCAAAACCAGCTCTCAACCAATGCGCCACTTGGCCGGCCCTGTCCTTTTTTTTACTTTTTATTCTTTTTTCGATTTTGCTGTTCTAATTGGGTGTTTTCTGCTACCTTAACTTCTAAATCACTGATATGATTCTCTGCTTCATCTAATCTCCTGTTGATTGCCACTAATGTATACTTCATTTCAGTTATTGTATTATTTATTTCTGACTTTTTTGTGTTTTCTGTCTCTATTTTTGTTTCCCATTTCTTTGTTGAAGTTTTCAGTGAGGTCATTGAACATGCTTATTACCAGCGTTTTGAACCCTGTGTCTGGTAGATTGCTTGTCTCCATTTTGTTTAGTTCTTTTTCTGGAGCTTTGCTTTGATCTTTTATTTGGGATATGTTTCTTTGTCTCCCCATTTTTGCTGCCTCTCTGTGTTTGTATCTGTATATTAGACAGGGCTGCTATGTCTCCTAGTCTTGGTAGAGTGGCCTTATATGGTAGGTGTCCTGTGGGGCCCAGTGGCCCAGTCTCTCTGGTTACCTGAGCCTGGTGCTCCAGGTGTGTCTCTTGTGTGGGTGCCCTCCTGTGTGGTTGAGCCTTAGTTGCTGTTTGCATGTCAATGAGAGGGATTGACCCTATGGCTAATTAGATGTGAGGACTCGTGGTGACTACAATGGAGGCGTTGTTATGCACGATTTGCTTTAGCAGGGCTCTGGTGCCCTCCTAGTTGGCCCTTTGGGTGTGGTGTCTGTGAAGGCAGCTAGATTGTGCTCCAGCTGGTCTGAAGCCAGCCATCCAGTGTGCCAGCCCTGGCGCCTCCTGGGAGGGGTCCTGGGGCAGGCCAAGTTCTGCCAGAGCCTGTGCCCTGTCTGGGGCCACCTGAAATGAGCCACAAAGCAATCTGCAGATGGCAGCCATCTGCGCTGGGCCTGGAAGTGCCTCTGTAGGCCAAACAGTGAACCAAGGCAGACTGCTTTTAGTTCCAGGCTTAGTGTGCTCAGCAAGAGGTATAGGGCATGCCAAGGCCAGATGCTGCCTGTTTGGATTTTGTGAACCTTTGAGAGATTTTAGGAAAGTCCACAGCATAAGCCAAGACAGGCTATTTGTATGGAAAAGCCACTGGAACTGGCTTGGCTGTGCCTGAAATTTGGGTGGGGTGGGATCTCAAGGAGTCACCAGGGTAGGGCAAACAGTGTTAGTTAGGTTCTTAGAGATTCACTGGGAGTGGGGAGGGTTCAGCAAAGAAATAGTGGTTTCTGCCTGCACTTCGGTCTGGGAGAAAGCAGCCCCTCCAGCCCATCCTAAGCCAGACAATTCAGTTCCTCCCTGTATGTCCCTGGTACCTTTCAAGCTGCTGCCCCAGCACTGGAGCTCAGAACAAGTCAGTCCATCAGCAAGTAACTGTGCGTGGTCCCTTTAGGAGGATCACCTGGGACTCCAGCTGCCCTCCATCTCTCTCAGCCACAATCTCCACCAGCTTTCACAGCCAGAAGTTATGGGGACTGCTATTCCTGGCACTGGAGCCCTGGGCTGGGGAGCCTGGTGTGGGGCTAGGACCCCTCATTCCTCCAGGGGGGCCTCTGCAGCCAAGATATCCCTCCCAACTTGTAACAGTCACACGCAGGTGTGGGTCAGCCCTTTTTGCCTCTCTGCTTCTCCTACCAGTCTCGACGTGGCTTCTTCTGTATGTCCTTAGTTGTAGGGCTTCAGTTCAGCTAGACTTCAGGTGATTCTCAATGATGGTTGTTCTGTAATTTAGTTGTAATTTTGATGTGGTTGTGAGAAGATGCAAGCACAGCATTTACCTACTCTGCCATCTTGACCAGAAACGCAAAGATTCCACTTTAAAATGTCACCTTCACAAATCTAGGAGGTTAGTTTTTCAACTTATCTTTTGGGGGGACACAATTCACCCCTTCAGGGTTATGACGATTAATTACCCATCTCTAAGGTGTATACATGCGGCTGTTTATATGAGTTGTGTCTGATAGAGTTTTTCTGTAGAAGAAAAAATGTTAAGGAATTATGAGTTGCCCAATTGGGCCAAATCCTGTTGTTTTTCTCTCTATTGTCCCACAAAGCCCTCTGCAGCAGGAATCATAAAGAATCAATCAGTCAAAAGCACTCTTTACAACTCAAAAGCTACTGTGCAATTTAGTTTCATGCCTCTTCAGAAAATGGATTGTTTGGTTTGCTTTGCTTCACTTTGCTTTTTTGTTTTGTTTTCTGGGCTAAGCTCATCTGCTTGTTCCAAGGCTTTTGCAAATGAGTGAAGCTTTATCTCTCTCTCTCTCTCTCTCTCTCTCTCTCTCTCTCTCTCTCTCTCTCTTTCTCTCTCTCTCTCTCTGAGTTTTATTGTGTGGAGCAGCGAAGTCCAGCCCCATTGAACTGAAGCGCAGCACAGGATGTGAGCAGGTGAAATATAATGCAGTATGTGTACACATTGTTGAAGCCTTTGATGAATGCTTTTTCTAAGTGTTCAGTTGGATTTTTGCCTAAAGAAACAAAATAAGTATAATTGAATAGGACATGATAAAACAAAATTTCTTAAACATTCTATCTAATGAGGAAGATGGATTGCCTTGCTTCCCAGCAAAACCAATAGGCTGGTAAAATGAAATCTTTGTGATAAAATACTGCTTTTCTTAGTATCCTTCGTAAGAATTTTTGAAGTCTCATCAAATTCTGAACTTTAAGGTACTGGGCATATTCTGCGCTTCATTAGAAAATCTCATCTGTGATGCATGTCTCTGTTAGCCTTTGAAGGCCCCTCACTACCACTCTGGATGGCAGTGTAGCACAGTTGTATTTTGCTACACAGTCCAATGTAATTAAGTTAATTAGTTATTTCCATTTAGCTTATTAGAAGGCTAGAAGTGCCTTTCCCTCATTTGGGAGATTAAATGTTACAATTGTGTTGCACCCAGAGCTTCAAGACAGTGTGTTTCAGACCCCGTCATGGCAGCTGGGAACACTGAGCGCAGCGTAATTTGCTCAGTTTTGTGGTAACACAGAGGGGGTAATGGGACCGCAGAAGGGTTAATGATGATGCATGCTGGGAAGAAGGGCTAAAGTGGCTGCCTGAAAGAAGATGAAAGCGAGTTCCTCAGCACAGAGAGAAATAATTACAGCAGCTGCAGCTTCCCTCAGCCTGTCAAGAGCCTTCCCGCTGGCTGCCCAGATGTCAAACTTTATTAATTGAGCATTTCCTAAGTACCAGGCGTCCTGTTAGGCCTGAGACCCACAAAGATGTCTAAGAAAGTTCTTGCCCACAGGGAACTCACAATCTTATGGGAGCAACAGATGAATAAGCCAGCCGTCACAGTTCACTAACTATAGGAACCCCAAGAAAGCACAAGCAAGGGCTTTAGACTCTTCAAAGCACTTGTGTCTACATTAGAATATAAGCTATACAGACAACAATTACTTGACCTCATTTTCCAAATGAGAAAATCAAACCTCACAAAGGTTTAAAAACAAGTCCAAGTCATAAGAGGCTCATAAGAGGTGGCATTGGGACCAAGACACTCATTTCCTGGTGCCTCCCCCACCATCCTACATATGACTCCATGACATTTCTCGTCATGAATGAAGGCGTGTTCCCCATTTTAAGTTGTCAGGGTGACGGTGGGAAGCCACAGAGCCCATATCATAGGGCACATAAAGACAACACAGGTGTTCATCCACAGGAGAAGAGCCTAGGCAAGGCCAGGTCGAGTGTGTATGTCCTTCTCCAACTTTACTTTCCCCTTGTCGCCTATAAGATTCTTCTACTGTAGTCACACTCCTTTCTATCATGCCCCACACTCTTCCTCATCTAGACTTTGGCTCTTGCTGATCCTTCCCATAAAATGCCCTTCGCTTCTTTCTACCTCTGTCTCTGACCAATAGAATTCTACATACCTACTAAGGTCTCCTTCATCTCCTCTTTCTCTTGAACTCATGACCATAAGCTCCTTGAAGGCATGTCTTTTTTTGTTCACCTTTGTATTCTCAAGTACCTGGCATGTAATAGGCATTCAATCAATATCAAATGAATGAATAAGTGAATGAATGATTGAATTCAAATAACAAGAATGTGTGAGTTTCTTAAAATCCATGGCATTGTAGTAGGTGCCTTGGACACAGTCTAGCTTTTAATCTCATTGGAGAGACCAAACATACAGGCAGCGGTGAGTGATAACGGAAAGGCTGCAGGTAACTCAGTGTCTGAGTGAGTGATGTTTATGTGGGCACCCTGAGGAAACAGGATGGACCCCCCCCACCTAAAATTTGGTTCCAATGTCAAGACAGACGATGCCACAGACATACCTAAGAGAGTATGGAAAAGAAAGTTTATTACTCATATAATGAGATTTTCTGGAGAGAGTAGGGAAAATGGCTTGAGAGCCAGGAAAGGAGACTACATTGGAGGTTTCAATGGGAGTTAGAGGTTGGGTGAGCATTCTGTGCGCGGACAACCAAAGACGGAGTGCCAAGTCTTACTTATTCACTTGTCCGGAAGAGGGAGGGATAATGCCTAAAAGCTATCAAAAGTCAAACATCTAAAAATTGTGTCAATCTCTTTATTAAAGATATAAACTGTGGTCCACAAAAGCAGGATGGGAAGGCTGTATGTGAGGGAGGTTGCTGATTTTGAGCTAGACTTTAACCATTTGTATAACCTTAACAAATAATGATCTATCATGATCAGCACAAGAAAGGAGTAGAATTTGGTGGAGAAAAGAACAGGACCTCCGACGTGGTGCAAGTAGAGGGAACAAGCAACAAGGAATGGAGCTGGAAACGAGTCTGGCACATTTCCACAGTGGGAGCCGACGTGCTTGGACAGTAGGCTCCCTGGGCAACTGGAATGATTGGGGGGAAGCAGTCAATGAAGAGATTTGATTAACAAGTTCTGCGTTTGGACTTAATCTTTATGGAAGCAGGCAATTTCTAGAGATTTTAGTGTTGATTCTGGAGACATTTTGAGAAAGGAATTGACAGGAGTTGCCGGCAGAGTGAATATGGGAATGAAAGGGAGGAGTCAGAGACTTAAAATGTCCAGGTTCCATGACTGGAAAAATCATGGCATCCCTTCCCGCCCCCTTTTCCATATAATATCCCACAAGCAGGTGCTGCTCAGTCTCTGTGGCTGGTAATATCCCAAACACTTTATTTACTAAACCTTGCGTATTACTGGGGCAGTTTGCTGAAGGTGAGCTGATCAAAATCCTTCTTCTTCCTTGAGTTTACCTGGAGGAAGAGTCAAGGCTCCAGAAAAGAGTATAAATGAGACAAAATTATGTCTGAATACCATCTTACCCCTGGACCCCATCACAATGCAAATTACAGTTCTGAGAAACTGCCTTTGAGCAGGATTCTCTGAAATTTCCTAGGCACTTTCATCCATGGAAGAATTCTGTAATCTGGATCGGGACATTGAAGCATCTGCCAAAAGCTGGAAAAAGTTTGTGGAATCAGAATGTCCTGAGAAGGAGAAGTTCCCACAGGAGTGGAAGAATAAGACGGCCTTGCAGCGCCTCTGCATGATGAGAGCCATGCGGCCCGACCGGATGACCTACGCCATGCGGTAGGGAATGGGATTGTGGGAGGCCCGGGAAAGGCATGGAGCAACCTCAGCATGGCCAGACTAGCAGGGCTGAGCACAGAGGCCTTGTGTTTCTAGCAATGAGAGCCTTTGTACCAACATCCAAAATCCCATGAGGCCTGTTGCTCTTTGCCATGCATTTCCTTGATATCTATAATAGTTGGACAGTTTGGAAAGAGAGACTCATCCATGTCAGTATTGAGAAGGATGCTGGTCACATCTAATGTGGCAGGAGACAATGGATCCAGGGAACAGATGGAAGGGTCATCCTTAGCAGGAAGAACATCTCTTTCATCACCGAGAGAGAGAGATGGGTGTGGCTGTAGTTAGGGTGGTAGAAGGATGGCAGAAAGTTAAGAAGGATTGTGCCTCATGACTTCTATTTTTCTCTGAGAAGTAGAAAGCAAAGATTCATTGGTTGAGTCGGTGTTTAATGGGAGATGTCAGGATTGGAGGTTTGAGGAGAGTGCTGAAGGTTTGAAATAGGAGCTTGAAAAATGGGAGAAGGCTGACCAGAGAATCTGAAAGAAGTTCAAGTAGCATTGAGGGCCCACCTCATTAAGATCCTACATTTGTAGTGACACCAGTCTTCACCGTTAGATGACCGCTCACAGTGACCATCTTAAGTTGATGTAGAGCGCAGGTCATTCCAAGTTAGGGTGTTAGAAGAATAAGAGTTAGGCAAGGGAGGTGAGGTATCGGCAAGAGAATGATTAGAAGTCATAGGCCGAGCAATATATGGAGACAGAAAGCAGACTAGTAGTCGCCTGGGGCTGAAGAGTGGGAATAGCAATTATCTAAACAGGCATGAGGAACCTTATTGGCAGTGCGAAAATGTCCTAAAACTGGCTTATGGTGAAGATTGTACAATTCAGTGAATTTATTAGAAGTTATTCAATAGTACACTTAAGAAGAGTGAATTTTATGACATTTTCATTATAGCTCAGAAAAGTTGATTTTAAAAAAAAAATAAAAAGAATTTATAGGCCATGGACATTATACTATTATATATAGGAAAGAAGTAAAGAGAATAAAGGGGTGATTTAAAAAAAATACCAGGGAGGCCAAGTCACTGGAATCCTACATTTGTAGTGGCTCCAATACAAGCAGAGAATGAGTGGAGTAAGGGTAGATTGCTAAAAGGCGTGTAAGGATAGAAAGTTTGGATCAGAGACTGGGACGTTTTCCATTTATGGTTTCAGACATAGGAAATGTCCCCAGGTAATGACAAGGATGAGGGTGTGGCCGTGGAATCCAACAGCTCAAGTGGGGAAGAAATGGAGATTGTTAAGAATCCACAGGACTGTCCACATGGATGTTGATGTCACTCAGGCTGGTGAAGAGAAAATCTATGAGCCAAATGTCCAAGAGTACAGTGAATTAGTAGAATGACCAAAGGAGCAACAGATGACATTGATGTGCAGGGGGTAGAGGTGATACAGCTACGGGACATGAGGCTCAGCGGAGCCACACGAGTGGAGAAGTAATGGTTTAGAAATAATCATCATCAGTGAGCAGGACTGTGATCCCCTCCAGTCCTGAGATACATCAGATGTAGGAGAATGAGAGCCACTGAGAAGGCTTTAGGGAAAATAGGGTCCTTGGGGGAGTTAAGACCAGGAGCTGGGCTAGATGGTCAGTAAGTGGCTGCAGCTTCTAAGTTTGGTTCAGCATAAAATGGGACACTTTGGAAAGGAGCATTGGTAATTGGAGTAAGTGAAAGGAATCAGAGGATGATATAACATGAGAGAACACTGGAGAGCCATAAATCATGGATGAGAATGGAGGGTCACAGGGATATGAAATATGGAGGATTTAGCTGCCTGCAAGCTGTCAGAGGCACTGGTCCTGGCATTCTTCTGATGGATGGGGGTGATGTGACAGGTCACTCAGGCTTCAGAGGAGTCAGCGGGGCCCTGATGGATGGGGATTTAGAAGGATCTAGGTGAGCAGGCTGACAACTAACAACACAGGTTGTAAGGGTTGACTTAATAAGTAGTGCTTGGAGTCTGTCCTGGCTCTGTGACTAGCAAGCTTGTGACCGTGAGCACATTCTTTCATTTCTAGAGATCTGTTTCTTAAGTGTTATTATTTTGTGACTAATAAACATTGATGTACTTTTTTTTTCCTGGCAGACATTTTGTTGAGGAGACGATGGGAAGCAAATATGTGGCGGGAAGAACGTTAGATTTTGCAACCTCATTTGAAGAATCAGGACCAGCCACTCCCATTTTTTTCATCCTGTCTCCAGGGGTTGACCCACTGACGGACGTGGAAAATCAAGGTGAAAGAACTTCATCATGGTGCCAAGGCTGCCCCAGCCCCATGCACTGGCACTCTTTGCATCTGTCAGTTTCTCTGTTCCAGATTCAAAGCTCATTATGCAATGCTCGCTATTCACTCACCATACAGAAAGCAGGGGCATTGCTGCACCAACAGCAGGGATCATCTCCAGAGAAAGGACTGCCCTGGGCTGTATATCTACAAGGTAGAATCCAGAGTAGCAGGTTCATGAGGAGACCTTGTCCCCCCACCACCACCCATCCCCCTTATTGTCGCTGGAGCGACCAATTTTGAAATTCAAGTACGATCCTTCCACAGGCTCCCATTGCCCTCAGGATGAAATTCAGGCTCCTTGGTGGGGCTCGCCAGGGACTTCATCCTCCAGTTCCTCCCTATTTCTCCAGCCAGGTTTCCATTATTAGCTTCCTATTGCTATTATAACAAATTACCATAAACTTAGAGACTGAAAATACCACTATTATTTTACACCTCTGGAGGCTGAACTAATAAGTGGGCCCCCCCTTTTCCTCATAAGGACCCCTATGATTATATTGGACCTATTCAGATAATGCAAGATTGTCTTCCCATCTCAGAGCCCCTTTGCCATGTAAAGTAAGACATTCACAGGTTCTGGGGTTAGGACGGGACACCTTTGGGGGCTCGTTTTTTTGCCTCCCTCTTTGTCACTCTACCCAGCAGCCATCCCATTCCTCCAGTGTTTCCCCTCCAGCTTCCCCTTCACCAGGCTAGCCTCTACTCATCCTTCACATACCAATTTCAATGTCACCACTTCCAGGAAGCCCAACTTGATTTCCGAAGTGCGAGGGTCCCCTCCCATGTGCTCCTAGAGCACCCTTCTCTCTGTGCATCATATTGTAATTGTCCAGTGACAATCATGCCTTTCTATGAGAATGACAGCTCTTTGAGACTGGGTGTCCTATTCACCACAGTGTCCCCAGTTCCTAGCACTGTGCTTTTCATGCAATGGGCACTCAGTAAACAGATATGTTAAATGAAGGAATGAGCAAATGAATGACTAATCAAAACTATAACATTTTGCAAAGTGAAATAAAGACTCAATGGGCTTTTACAGAGCCAAGCCTTTATAGGTAAGAACCCAAACCATGTAACACAACTCCAAGGATGGTGTGTTTTTCATTATGTAGTGGAAGGAACATATAGCATATGCCTGGTATTTGGGGGTAGTTGAGATGATGCTGACTTGGCCCCAAAGATGGATAAGATCCGTATAAGGGAAAGAATTCTCTCCTTCACTAATTTAATGTATATTTTTGTAATACCCTAAAAATCACAAGTAACATATTTTTAAATATTTTAAATACTTTTTAAAATACCAATAATATAGAATTTAAAATGGAAAGTGACAGTTCCCAGCTCGGGCGCTTCCCATACGCAGTCCCCCTTTCCAGACACTGTGCTTTTTCCTATTTCTGAATTTAGTCCTCCTGATAGATACTTCTCTATTTCCTACTAATAATGTTTTATCACTATTTCTGAAATTATCTATTTTCAGTATCAATTGATTCCCTGATGTGAAAAGTGAAAATTGAGTTCCACCAAGGTTCTCCCCTTCCCAAATTTTTAACAGCTTTACTGAGATGTAATTCACATGCCATGCAATCCACTCATTTCAAGTATATAATTGAAAATGTGTTAATATTTTCACAAGGCTGTGTAACCATCATTACAGTGGAATCCCAAAAGTAAGCCCGGATCTATTAGCAGTCATCCCTAGTCCATCCGACCGCCTCCCAGCCCTGGTAACCACCACTTTACTTTCTAACTCTAAAGATTTGCCTATTCTGGACAGACATTTCCTATAAATGAAAGCTTACACCTGTGTGGTCTTCTGTGGCTGGCTTCTTTCGCTTAGCATAATGTTTTCAAGTTTCATCCATGATACAGCATGAATCAAAACTTCATTCCTTTTTATGGCTGTTGTCACTGCTAAGTTATTCCTGACTTTCACCCTTTTAAGAGAGTTGTGTAGTCCTTCTGTTCCCTGGGGATTTCATTCCTTTCATATTGATGAATCTAGTTTCCTCATTTTTATTCAATATTTTCTTTTTGAAAGCTTTTATATACCCTGTTCATGAGCAATTCCCTACTGTTCTTTGCCAATTGACCTCCAGCTATTCCATCATGTAGTTTGAAGCTTTCTGTCATTTCGGGAAAGCTGACCCCTCCCAACCCATGGTGGTTATTTGTTTCTGAAAATAGTATCTCAGCCCTGCCCTTGGTTTAATCTTAACACATATTTCCTTACCAGAGGCACTATTGCTGTTCATTGGTGAGAGATTACTTAGACACCTGTGCCCCTTTCTTTTTCTCTTCATCCCCTGGATGGATTCATTTGTTTTCTAATGCACCCTTTTAGAACATATACTCAGGTGACATCCGTGTTTTCTGCATCTTGGATTTAATCAGTTTGCCTGATAGGCTCCTATGCTTTTTTTTTTTTTTTTTTTTTTTTTTGCTGAGCCATCTGCCACCTTTTGGCAGCTCAACGGCAACTCAACTTGGGCTGGCATCGAACCGCCATTGCTCAGAGCTCAGCTCGCACTCTTGAGCGAGCTCCTAACCAACTGAGCCACTCGGCCGGCCCAATATGGTTTTGTTTTTGTTTTTTTGAGGGCAGTGTCACTGGCCCTCATATGTGGGACCGAACCGGGGCCGCTGGCTTCCCAAGCCAGCGCTTAACCACCGCACCACTCGGCCGGCCCTAGGGCTTCTGTTCTTAAGTTTGGAATCCACACGACTGACCCAAACCCTTTCCTGTTTCCCCTAGCCCCAGCTTATTAAGAAAGCGACTCTCTCTATGCTTGGACAGAGTCTGTGTCAAACAGTTCACTGTTTTATTCCAGTTAGACTCTTTTCAAACCTTGGTATCTTTTCCCATCTTTGAGTGTGTGATTTCTACTCTTAACTACTTCATTTCTCCATCCCTTTATTTCATCACGGCAGCTCTTAATATTGGGTAAAGCTTTAAAAACCTGAAGAGCCAGGTGAAAGATTTGTTTTCTCACCCTCATTTCAAAACCCCACCCCCTCTCAAAATGCATGAACCCACAGACAAACAAAATTTTGTATATGATTTTAGGAGTTCTCTAAGCCCCTGAAGCTCGTTCATTGACACTTGATTAGGAAGCTATGCTTTTCTAGCACTTTTGTGCCTGGTAATCTACTCCAGGATTTTCCTTCCTCAAGTATTTTGAAGAAGTGGGAGAGGAGAGCAAGAAATTCCGTCCATTTTTCTCGGCCTCTATTTTAACATGAAACCTACCACCATCCATTCCTACTGCTTTCCTTCTTGCCTTCTCAGATTAATCCTTTAATAGGATCAATTTTACCCTCTGTCTCTTTTCTCATCACCTTCTTCCTAAATAAGCCATATTTACACAATAGTGTTTGCTTTTGCCTCCCCTAAAAACAATCACCCATTGTTTCCAACTACCAGTAATACCTTCCTCCTAGGGTTATGTGAGGATAAAAATGAAATCTCAGTGTGAAAAGGGTTTTGAAAGGCTAAAAGCACAGTAGCATTGTAGGGCATTATAATGGCGATGATGATTGGTCTGTTCTTTGAGGCAGCCCAGTTTTTGCTTCTTTCTTTACATCTTTTTTCATGCCCTTCCAAAGCATAGCTTCATCTTTGGCCTTCCCAACACAGGACTTCCCCTTTTTGCTTTTATGCAGGCATCTTCTCTGTTCTTTCTTTCACTTGACTCGAGAGTGATCTTGCTTGGTTTCCTTCTTCCTTTATCTAATTATCTGGCTTTGACAAAATAAATTCAGTTATTTCTATTTTAGGATCAGAAAGAAGCTGTATCTACCACTTTTGCCTTTCACTGCCTCCTTTTTCTCTTTCCAGTGTTCTGGTCAGATTTCTGTAGCCTGCTACACGGTGTGTTCAAAGAAACTATTTTCAAGGTAGTGTCTTTGCACTCAGATTATCAACACTTGCTTAGAGTGTTGGCCATTGGGGCCATTGTTCCTCGCCCCATTCTCTTAAAGAGTTCTTTGAAAGTTGCTTAGGTTGGAGAAAGTACGATCTTTAAAGAGTGGCTTTAAGATTGGTGAATTATTGCTTTTTGTGTTGAGAAAGACTCATTTGTGCCAGGATACAGGAGAGTGAATAAAGAGAGTGTATCCTCAAGGTTGATGATAAAAGAAAAGATGGAATTTAGGGAACAGATGGGTGATAGGCAGAGGGAAGACACGTCCCTTCCACTGAAATGGGGATGAGATATAATAGGGATGTTCAGAGATGCAGGCAAAATGGCAAAATTGAAGGAATTTCTGCTGGATGGCCTATGTTTTCTCAGGGAAGTAGAGAGTGAAGCAAATTGCTGAGCAGAAGGATGGGGGGTCCATTCAGAATTTTAAAGGAAGATGGAAATGAGCAATGTAACCAATTTCTGGGGACATGGAAAGATTACCAAACAGCATTGAGGTTGAGAATCTTGAACTTGTGATACCTAGAAAAATGTATTATTTTTCTTTAATTAATAACTAGAGTTGTCCAGGGCTGAAATTTTACAAAAGTTGGATGATACAGAAGTAGAAGGGGGCAATGGAGTCGAGGATTTTGTAAGATCATGGTTCAAATTAAGGATTATTGGTCCATATTAAAATAAGAGGAAAGTAAAGGTAAAGATTAGAAAAAAAAAAAATGAAGGAGCCAATGGACTAGACTTTTCACTGAATTACAATAATAGGAGAGGTGGGAGTAAGAGAGTAAATAACCGGACAGTAGGATGTAATAGGCATGACTAGATATGCAGGAATAGTGTTTCAGAAATGGGACAGTTCTCAAGGATAATAAAGGTCTTGGTGAAGCACTGGGAGTGAATAACAGAAATGAAACAGTTAAGTTATTTGAAGATGAATAAACATGAGGTTGGATGTTGGCTGCGTGACGTAGTCACATTCAAGTTTACCAGGATAATGATAAAGGAAGTGTGGAAGATTTTAAAACAAGTTCTAAAGCCCCTAATAAATATGAATCTCACTGGGGAGTTGGTAGAAGGCAGAGAATATTAAAAAGTTAGTAGATAATACAGCCAGATGGCATGTGCTTTGTTTTGGTTGGGTTGGGTTTGTTTTTTTTTAATTTATTTATGAGAATGGAAAAGAAATAGCCTGCAAGCAGCAAGAGAAGGCTAGAAAATGTTCCTATTCCTCCCAGCCCATGAGTATGTGGAACTAGGGAGAGGGCCACAGAAGTTGCAGTGTCCTCAAAGAGATGAAAGGTCGAAGAAGCACGCTGTGAAGATTTTAAAGGTGATTTCCCATGAGGCACTCTTCCAGATGACAGCACCAGATGGAGAATTGGAAGGAAGATCAGAAAGGGAAAGATAAGTCAAAGGCAGTGGGAATAGGCACATGGAAGCCATAGTACAAAACAATATGCAGGTGAAACCCCAAGAGAACGTCACTGTCTAGAGGGCCTTGCTGATGACCCAGAAAGGTGCCTTGAGAGCCCCAGAGTTACAAATGGAAGGTTGCTTGACACGTGACAAGGCTCACATGCAGTGCAGTCACCTTTAGCTGAGTATTCAGTCAGAGTTTCTCCTTCTCATCCTCTCAGAGATCTGTTTCTTTCTCTTCAACCTGACGCCTAGATTAATGAAAACAGAGCCAAGCTGGCACTGCAGTGCCAGACTTTGGCCCCAACGGTCCCTCAGTCTGTAGTTTTCAAACCAATCCTTTGTTAAGCCCCTCTTTCCCCATACCCTTTTCTTTCTAATAAAGAAAAGAAATAGGCCCTTTTATAAGTAGAAATGTCACTGAGGTTATCTAATAATCCCAGTATGTTTTATCCTGGTATTTTCTCTGGAATAAATTGTTTATATCCCAGGTTCTAAAGCTGACATCAAATCTTTTGCCAGCTAGGATTTATTGAGTTTAATAAGGGCATTTCTTGGGTTTATCTCAGTTGAATCTATAATAACTATCCTTCACTAAAAAAAGTCATCATCTTGCTTTGTCTCATCCAGTTGAAGGAGAGTCTATCCTTTTTTTAGTATTTAAAAGGAATGTCCAATATTGAAAGTTTTTTAAAAATTTCCTTGCACAAGTACATATTCAACTTTAGCTCTTCCAAAACTAAAATTTTTAAGTACAGATTTTTATTCTTTTTCAAAAATTTCTCTTCTTTTATCTTGTGTACTTCACCTTCCAAGAAAAATTGCTCAATGATTCCTTCATGGTATTATACAGTTTTAGGATTCTTTTGGATAAAGAATATTATGTAATTCCTCTAAACTTTGTTATATATTGGGTTAATAGCTGATGTCCAAGCAGAATTGGTCCACTGCATTAAAGTCATTTCTTTGTATAAAGCTTTTCTTGGGCTGGAGACTCACGAGTATTGACTTGGCTCCAGTATGTGGCTGTGATATTTGTATTGCTGGAGCCATTCCTTTACTCCATTCCCAACACCAGCAACATCCAACAGGTGTTATCGTGATACAGCCAAGAGACTATTTACACCTATGCAACCAAGTCTCATCATGTCTTCTCTCTTGCCTCTCTTCACTCTGATTCATGCAAAAGGATGAGATAAAACTTTCCTACATGTGGGATTAGTAGGGGAGGCAGTTACTACGGTGTGAAGTATGCAAAGCCAGAACTACCTGAATACTGCTCCTGCTGGCCAAACATCCCATTAAAATTCCGGGAAAATATACAGAGTGTGCCACAAAAATGTATACACATTTTAAGAAAGGAAAAAAACTGTATTAAAAATACGCTGATGCGTATTTGAGCACCTCTTGTAATTGCAGAAGTTAAACGTGACTTGTATTCATCTTTTGGTTTTGGTATATATTATCACAATTTTAAAACAGTTTGTTCCCTTCTTAAAATTTGTATACATTTGTTTGGCACCCTCCGTATATTCAGAGGACCAAGCAGTCAGACAGGGCCACACCCACATGCTTGCTTCTCTTTGGGCCTTTCACACGAGCACTCTTCAGGAATGTGGACCAAGGCCTGGCCTTCAGGTGAAAGGTGTACAGAAGAGCGTCAGCATTCTTGGGTGTTAAGGAGGTGGGCGGGCGAAGCAATTTTGGTCTAGATGAGTACTTCCTTCTTTCTGGGAACAGAAAGCTGGAAGCTGCAGCCCGCTGTGAAGGATAAAGGTCAGGGTACAGGTTCAGGCACGCCTGTGTTTGAGGGGTGATATGGAGGTGTGTGTTTCCTTATGAACATTAAACGACACAGATCATTAGACACCAGAGATAATAATGACAATTCCATACTCCTTGTAGGTAAAAAACTCGGATATACCTTCAACAATCGGAACTTTCACAACGTGTCTTTGGGGCAAGGCCAGGAGGTAGTGGCTGAGGCCACGCTGGACCTAGCTGCCAAGAAAGGTCACTGGGTCATCTTGCAGGTATGGCCCCTCGGTCCTGATCCAGTCTGGACCTCATGTCATGGGCTCTGGGCTTCTCTGCCCTCTCTCCCCCTCTGGCCCACCTGTCCTTCCACACCCTCGCTCCCTTCATTTCCTCCTCCCCTCTCTGTCCAGTTCTCCTCCCTCGTTATGTTCTCTTCCTCACCACACCCCCAATAACTCCCTTCTCTCTACTTTCTCCTGCTACTGCCACTCTTCCTGGTTTAAATTGCTCTACCTACAAAAGGAAGCCGATTCCTACCTTGATGCATACTCAGAAAGTTAGCATCAGCAGAAGGCCATGGCAGCTGGATTTTTTTGGCTGCAGATCTCTTCCCATGGGTTTCATAAAGCTCCCTTGTAGTATTTTTCTGTTGTGTTACATGTTTTCTGTTCTCTGTTACATGCATGACAAGAACATTGCCTGTGTAACTAGAGCTTGGCCTCATCATTGAGAGTTCACATTGGTGTTTGGAAATCTGGATGACCCACTGCTGATAATTTCACTGAATACTTACAAGAAATAAAGGCCACCCTTCTTCTCTCATGGCCTGTCCTCTTATTCCTTTTTTATACAACCTGTTTGGATGCTAGGGCTGTGGCCAAGCAAGTGCCTTACTCTTCCTTTCTCCTCTAATGTCCTACCACCACCTCTATTAGCACGTCCATGGTTACGTCAAGATGGTTTAATATATGGGTGTGTCCTTCACTACATTTCCTTTGGGAAAGAGATGTTCCTTATTTACCTTTTAGCACCCAGCACACTACTACAAACATAGGAGACACTCAACAAAAGCACTCAATGAAGAAATCAATGAAGGAAAAATAAATGACAAAGCCAGTCACTGCTATCCTGTCCTGACTTTGATTACCAAGAACTTCCTGGTCTCTTTGTTATTCACTGCACCTCATCTTGTGCTGGTTCTTCATCATTAATTATCCCATCATTTATGTGGAACCTAGCAACTGAGGGAGCTGCCATGCCCTGGGACTCCTTTTTCAGAAACAGTGGGAATCTCACAGAAAAGATGGTGACAGCTGGGCTTCCTGCTTCCTCCCACGTGACTCTTCACTGTGCTGGGAAGAGTGATCTGCACAGCTGTCTCAGGCTCATTTGCCAGAGACCCCCTTCTGTGCACTAATGCCTTCAGGAACCCAGCCCTCAGCCAATGAGAAGGGAGTGTTTCCTCCCCCAGAACCTACCGGCTGCCCAAGACCCCCACATCTGGTGCTGATGTGGTTGCTGAGAGCTCACCAAGATTAAACTCAGAAGTTGGAATTCCCAAAGAAGTTGCAGAGTTACTCACTTGTGGGTTGCTGGCACTTCCTGGCTAACAGAACCCTGGCCCTCGGGGCAGTCCACTAAAGTCTCCACTCCAAGAGAGAGATTATAAATGAATTCATTAGTTTACTGTATTTTCATTTCAACAACCACACTAACTGTTATATAGCATTTTATAGTATACAACAGCCTTTCAAATCCATTACCTTTGGTTATTTGTAGCAACTCTGTGAAATGAGTATGGCAAATATTATTGTTATTTCTTTTTATAGAAGAGAAAGCAGCACTCAGAGACCAGGTTGCCGTGGTCCAAGTACTGTGCTCAGTGATGTCCTGTGTATTTAAGGCACTACAAGCAAGCTTCCTCAAGTATTTATCGAGGAGCTTTTCTCTATTCATTGTAATGAAACACATTGCAAGGAAGCAAAGTGACTATCCTTACTAAAGTGAAAGGTGCATTCTGCAAAGTAGTATTAAAAAATATATGTAGGTTTAGGTAGATAGACAGACAAATAGAAATCACAATGGGGAAAGATGAACTCAAAGACATAATGGAGGGTCTTGAACTTGGAGTAGGGAGCATCTGTGAGCAGCAATGACTCAGTGTGTAGGAAGATACGTTTGGAAACCGCGGAATGGTTTGGAGAGAGAGAGAGAGGAGTCAGGAAAGCTAGCTAGAAGGAATTTAAATTAGTGCCTTTCAAGTTTTATCCTGCAGCCAAATCACTGGAGGATCTTATTAAAATGTGCTGATTCAGTATGTCTGGGTGGGCCTAAGAGTCTGCATTTCTAACTGTCTCCCAGGCAATAGCAGCATTGCTGGTCCATGGGCCCCAGTTTTGAACATCAGAGTTCAATAACCCAGGTATCAGATGGTAGGGATCTGGATTTGGGATGTAACCATGTGTTAGACCAGCAGCATCACCATGACCTGGGAACTTGTTAAAAATGCAAATTCTCAGGCTCCACGCCAGACCTCCTGAATCAGAGACTCTGGGTGGGACCCAGGAATCTTTGTTTCAGTAAGCCCTCCGGGGGATTCTGATGCATAATCAAGTTTGAGAACACAATGCTAGAGAGACTTACGCTCTGAGGGAAAGGGTTCAATGGCAGGATACCAGAAGGTCCCCATAACTGGGAATCCCACGACTTGCGGAGCAGAGTGATTCATTTTAAGCTACGGTCAGGCCCCCTCCTCTAGCTGCCTCCCTGGTAACTTTACTGCTAGCAGGGCTAAGCAGAGGCCTTTTGCGGGGGACTCTCTTCCCACCAGAACATCCACCTGGTAGCCAAGTGGCTCAGCACCCTGGAGAAGAAGCTGGAGGAGCACAGCAAAAGCAGCCACCCAGAGTTCCGGGTCTTCATGAGTGCAGAGCCTGCACCCTGCCCTGATGGCCATGTCATCCCCCAGGGCATCCTAGAGAACTCCATTAAGATCACCAATGAGCCTCCCACAGGCATGCGAGCCAACCTGCACAAGGCCCTGGACAACTTCACGCAGGTACGGCCTGAGAGGGTGAGAAGAGCAGCCGCCGCGCCGCTGATGCCGCTGAGTGGGAGGAGAGCAAGCAGACGGGGTGGGGTTGGGCCAGCAGGGCTGTGGGCAAATGCCCAGTGGGAGCAAACTCTCTTCTCTTTGAGAGTGACCTGAACCCTCTGCCTGCTCAGTACACCCTACCTCCAAATTCTCTGATACACCTGGGAGACCCGAGCTTAGGGTCTTTCTTTGGCAAGAGGTGTGGGGAAATGTTCTGCAAGTCCAGATGTTAACTAAATTTTCCAGGATGGGAAAGGGCACGTTGCTATAAATCTAACTGATATGATATACTGGTCACACATGTATCAGCTAAGCATACTGTCTTCAAGCAGGGGGCGGGGTTTCACTCTCATGTTCAGATGATAATAATTGATGTCTGCATGCAACTCGAGTATCAGGGCTTCAAATAATCCAGGGGTCAGGCAGTGGGGATCTGGACTTGGAATGTCACCATGTTAAACTCTTAAAATGTGACCTTCAGAACAGCAATTGGTTAGAAATGCAAATTCTCAGACCCCCATCTAGACCTCCCGAATCATCTGTGTTCTAACAAGCTCTCCAAGAGGTTCTGTTGCACCGTCAACTTAAGAGATTACTGTGCTACAGTGAGACTAAGAATAGTTTCAAATGCAGGCTCCTACATTCGTGGAATTTCTATTTCTGGGAAGTCTGACTCGTGTTGTGGAGTGTTGATTCAAAATTGAGACCAAGCTGCCTCCATATATAAAGTAGTACTTGCAAAGTCTTCTGGTCAGGCCTCTTTCATCTTCTCAGGAAGGCATCCTTTCTTGTTGCTTCTTCCTTGGAGAGTTCTACCTTCTTGGGAAAGGGAATACACGAAGGTGTCACTACCAGGAGGATGGGCCATCTTCAAGTCCATCCAGTGTGCTGGCCTTGACAATGTCCAAGGAGACGGTTCTAGGGTCTGGTGGGAAGGCTTTATGATAGCATCAGTGGGTCTCTAGCTTCATAAAGCCCATACAAAACTCACCACAAGTCCCAGTTGGGTAATCTAGGTAACAGACCATCCCAAAGGACAACTGTTCTAGCTAGCCCAGGGGTTGGCAAACTGCAGCTCCCAAGCCAGATGTGGCTCTTTGGGTACGTTCCGTCTCAAAAGCTTGCCAAAGAGCCAATCCTGTCCCTCACAATTTAAAAATTATTTGAGAGCCATAAATATATTTTTACATAAGCACCATTATGTGAATAATATCCTTTAAAATTTTTATAAATGAAGCTATGATAGTTTTATTTTTATTTTCAATTTTACTTCAGAGCCTGCAGCTTGTGAGCCACAGTTTGCTTACCCCTGGCAGCTCTTCCGTCTCAAAAGTTTGCCGACCGCTGAGCTAGCCCAACAGAAACCATCAGGACCAGGGGGCCCCGGGGACCAGTTTAACTTAAAATAAGACGAAGACCATTTGGCGGTTAGAGCCTCAGATGTTACTGTGTGCATGGCACCCCTCTTGTCAGAATCAAGCCAACCATCGTAGGCAGGAAGCTGCCACAAAGATTTCAGAAGTGAAGCTTGTCCCTCCTCCTTTTTCATTCACCTTCCCAACCCAACGCCAGCTCCACATGTAATCTGGAACAGAGATGAGGGGAATAGGACCAAGAGATTTGTAATGTTTTAACTTGCCCAGTACAACTAGGGACAAAAGGGAGGCTGCTCTCTTGTCCAGAGGCATTTTTTTGTTCTTTTTTTTTTTCTTAAGTAGGCTTTGACTAAATTCTTAGGTACTCTGTATCAGGCGTCAAAATTTGTAAATTTTCTAGATTTCCTATTCCATGTAGGGGAGATACACATGCTTAACTTGGAAACCTACAGCTGTAGCTGGTTCCAAGCACAGACATTTCTGCTCTGAGAAGTCAGGCTGACCTGTAGAATTCAGAATGGTTAAGAATGGTACATTTTATTGTTATGGATATTTGAACAATTTTTTATATTACAGGTTGAAAAACAAGGCACTGGGATATAGTGAGTGAGCTCTATTACAGGCTTCCGTGGCAGACCATTCCCAACTCTTCTGCCGTGAGGGTCGTGAACGGAGACATGGAGGAGGGCAGCAAGGCCTCATGTGTTAGAGCTCCTGATAATGAATATCTGAATATTTGGCCTTTGTAGGATTATTGTTGTCTCTAGCCATACTTGGCTTCATCGTCAGCCTCCCCATGGGCCCTTGTTCTTGGGTTATCTCTCTACAAGCCCAGTGTCCAGTCTTGGTTTTCAGGCACCTGGGAAATACATCCCAAGAGACGCTGGCTTTTCCTTACCACAGTTGGGGTTTTGGGGCCATGTATAACCATCTTCAGTCGCCCCTTCTGAGAAAGAGGGATAGATTGATGAGTATATTCATTGTTCACAAGAGTTTTAATTGTTCCATTCTGCTTTTATAAGTGCCCTGGAACAGACACCTGGTTAATACCCCCTGTTATCCACTCTCTTTCTTTAGAGCCCTGTTTTAACCATTTCAGGGACAAATGGCAGAATGAGCTCATTTTATTCCTGCTTCCCTGATAGCTGTGCTGTTAGGCAATGGTTATTTTATCCTGACTTTTGTTTGAGTGTGCCCCTGTCAACCAGTTTCAGCATTTTAATATGTGATTCCTTGTTCAGGCTTAGAGGCATTTTTCAGCCAGACCCATTTTTTTTTAAATGTATCAAAAGTTACAAAGGAAGCACCCTACATGTCTATAGAGAACAGCCCTGTCCAGAAAGCAGTTAATAAATGTTGCTTGCACGAGGCAGTTACTTTGTCCTCTGCATCACCTCTGACCTGTCACCTCCATACCTTTGTGGCCAATATGGCACCCAACAAAGGCACCAGGGTGGTTCCCACATAGCCAGAGAGAAAATGAGATGGTGTCATGGGTTTTCCATGGAAAAAGACCTATCAGAAGCTTAATCTGTCCCGTCTCCTGTGTCCCCCCGCCTGCATGACCAAAGAATAAGGACCAGCTCGTAGGAGAGACACCAGGACTGAACCCAATCTGATGTGTGTGAGCTTGGAAAGTGCCTTTCTTAGGCTCCAGCTGCAATAGCTTCCTCCTTTCTAAGCAGAAAGGGTCTCACTCAGAGGAAGTTTTTAATTCCAAAGAACCCAGGGGTCCTTATCCTACCATCCCTTCAAACTGCAGATTTGCCCCTTCCCACTGTTACCGCCAAGCACAGTTCCATGCCTCCCTCCCATCTCCTGCTTCTCTTTTCTTCCTTCTGTCCCTTCTTTCACCCTCTCTTCACGGGCCACAGCGTTCCCTCAGCCTTATGCTCTGCAGCCAGGACCCCTCGGGCTCTTGTTTCTGCAGCCATGTGTCCACTCACTCCTGCTCAGGTTTGGCAGAGCAGTTAAAACGGTGAAGGGCATGCCACTCCTGTTTCTCCCCTCCTCCCCCTCGCAGCAGCTTCCCCAATGGATGAGTCAGAAATTCCTCAGTCACACAGGCAGTAATTACACCTACTAAGGCTCCATGATGACCAAGGAAAACATGGCAGGAAGGGAAAAAAGAAGAGATGATGCTGTAGGAGTCCTCATCCACACCCCAGTGCAAAGTGACATGAATATGACAAATGGGACACTGCTGTGGCCACTACTCTGTTTTCCTTTAGCTGTGCTTGAGAACTTAATTAGCATATCCATATGTGCAAACTTTAACCGTAAACCAAACCATGTTCTAACCTGAATCTAAACCTTAACTCAGTTTCTGAACTACAAGCCAACCCTCTGCAAGGTCCCCTCAAACCCTGAGCCAATGCCTACCCACAGTGCAACCCATAGTCTCTACCATATGTAGCTCAGGCCCTAACCAGGTAACTTTATCCAGAGTAGCCCCAGCCACACTAACCCACATCCTGGCCTGACCTGCAGAACAGCAGCTCTGGGCTAACATTGGATGTGACCCTTTTCCTTTCAGGACACCCTGGAGATGTGCTCCCGGGAGACAGAGTTTAAGAGCCTCCTCTTTGCTCTTTGTTACTTTCACGCGGTGGTGGCAGAAAGACGGAAGTTTGGGCCCCAGGGATGGAATCGTTCCTACCCCTTCAATACTGGGGACCTCACCATCTCTGTGAACGTGCTGTACAACTTCCTAGAAGCCAATGCAAAGGTAAAGGTTCCAGCCAGCTCGGGTAGGGCTGGAGGGCCACCTCTGAGAAGGATGAGGGCCAATCCTAGAATCAGCGTGAGGCTGAGCAGAGGACCACAAAAGCTCAGGAAACCAAACCTGTGATTCACACTGGTGTGAGTCAGTCCCATGAGAGTTTGTTCCAGAGCCCAGATAACCTCTGCATGCACAGCTGTGGAGGGTACTGCAGAATGGCTGGAAGACACCCCACACTCACCTCATATAGATTCCCAATGTAGCTAGCCAAGGACATAGAACTCCAGGAAAACTAGTTCCTTTTGCCAAAACTGAAGAAGCCAAATTCCTACTCATGCTGTCTGATATCTCCATTTCAAAGAAAACCGACACCAACAATCCATGCTCTTCCATTTAAGGGACTGTTCACACCATCAAAGCTCTTCTGGTTCATAGGCCAAACAAAGCATCAACAAGGCTTCCTCCTGCTCCTGGTGGGGAAAGCAGGCAGGCCCAGGTGCCCTAAGCAATTCCTCTGCCTTCCAGAAATCACCCCCCTCCAACTCCATCCCTTCTTTTGCTACACTTTGGCAGGGATTTCCCCAGCGGCTTCCCTCCCTAACTTCAACACCAGCAAATTTGCCTGCTGTATTTCATTCACTTTGGACTTTCAAAGGAGACAATTAATCAATCTAATCAATGTCAGGAAATTAGAAAAGTACGGTGGCCCTCACATTCTTCCATTTGACATTTGCTTATTTAAAGGGCTTATTGGTAGAGCCAAACTTCATTGCCACAGTTAATGACCTTGAGAGAGGGGATGCATATATGCAAGGGGGTTGGCACCTTACCTGTCCTCACCCTTTGATGTAATTCTTCAAGCAGTTAATGGGCTCCCACGCATGCCTGACTGCTGGGCACTGGGGATATGCAGGTGACTAAAACATCACTCCTGATCTCAAGGAGCATCCCATCTTGTAGCTTATGCTCCGCCCACACATCAGACCAGCACCCATGGCTGCATATAGATCTTTCTTTCTTTCCCTGTCTCTCAGGTCCCCTATGATGATTTGCGTTACCTCTTTGGAGAGATCATGTATGGAGGCCATATCACCGATGACTGGGACAGGAGACTCTGCAAGACCTATCTGGAGGAATTCATTAAACCAGAAATGCTGGAAGGAGAGTTGTCTCTGGCCCCAGGGTTCCCACTCCCAGGCAACATGGACTACAATGGTTACCATGAGGTAAGCCTCTGCCCTCTCCTCCTGGCGGCATGATGGAGCCTATGCGGGGCCTGGGTCTTCCTTCAGTGCTGCCCTGAACAGCGTAGGGATGCTCACACAGGGCCAGGAAAGCATGGGTTAAAGAGCTGAGCTTATCATAAGTGTGCTTCTCAGCCCCAAGTTTGTCCTGTTCACTTTGAGAGCTATAGCACTTCCTGCCTCAAATTCATGATACAATGAGCCTTTGGAGATCTTTTGGTTCTTGATGTTTGGTTCAATAATTCTATTTATTGCTCTTTTCTACAAATAACATTTGGGGCATTCATTTGATTGTTTTCATTCGGGATATTGATAAAGCCATTAGGAGCAAAATTTCAAGTAAGAACTCAGCCAGCTTTCGCTCAAGTTTATACTAGTGATTCTAAATATCTTAAAAAGGACGTGATCTTGTGGGCAGATCACTCACCCTTCTTAGTCTTTATTGGTGGCTATGAACATAGGTTCACATACACATACCAAGAAAAACATTCAAATGGAGCTTTTTCATATTACTTTGGATTTTCATTTTACTATTACTACAGCTATTTTTAAGGTGCCCATCTTTGTCTATTTAACCTGCCATGAAAAATAGATTGAAAGATATTGTTCTTAAAAACCCTTTTCCGCCAGCGGCCCCGGTTCGGGTCCCACATATGAGGGCCAGTGACACTGCTCTCAAAAAAAAACAAAAAAAAAAAAACCTTTTCCTTGCTTGACTTTTGAGAAAACCTTTTCCTTGCTTGACTTTTGAAAATACCTAAAAGAACTCTAAATAACAAATTTAAGGAAATACTGGTCATAAAAACATTAAATAGAAGCTTTAAAATTTTTTCTAATTCATAAAATTTAAGAAGATAAGTCATAAAAGTCATTTGATCCAGGAGAGATCCAAGATGGCAGAGTAGGTAAACACTGTGCCTGCTTCCTCCCATGAACATATTAAAACTACAACTAAATTATAGAACAATCAACTTGGAGCACCATCTGAAGTCTAGCTGAACAGAAGTTTTATAACTAAGGATATAAAGAAGAAGCAACATTGAAACTGGTAGGAGGGGTAGAGATGTGAAACGGGCGGCCCCATACCTCCATGTGGTGGTTGAGAACCAGGAGGAATATTTCAGCCATGGAGGTTCCCCACTGAGGAGTGAGAGACCCCAGCCCCGTACCAGCTTCCCCAGCCTGGAGTACTGAGCCAGGAAGAGGAGCCCCTGAACACCTGACTATGAAAAACAGTGGGGATTCCAACCATCCAGATGGGACAGAAGGCTTTGGAAAACCCAGATGTCCTCTTAAAGTGCCCACACACAGACTCACTCACTCACAGTCACTCACCTTGGGCTCCAGTGGAGAGACAGCGACTCGGGGTCATTAGAGACATACAGGGAAAAACTGAAGTGTGTGGTTTCAGCATGAGGACTGGAGGGACAGTCGCCATTTTCCCTGTGTGGAGGCCTCCACCAGAGCAGGTAGTAGGCAGGCGCCATCTTTCTTGTGTTGAACTCTCCCCATATGCCCATGGCCAAATCTGAATCTGATTGGCCTGGTGAGCTTCACACCCTCCACCCTGCTGATTCCCTGGGACTTCACTCTACCTAACACACCCAATATCAGAGGCACTTTCTCAGTGAGCAGTCACCCTACCCACATTGCACTTTTCCTGGGACAATTATCGGGGCTTCGCAGTCCACAGGTAGGCAGTGACTGGCCTCGGTGTGCTCTGAGACTTTTGCTGAGGAGCTCCAGGCTCAGCATTGGCACCAAACTGGAATCTACGTTAACCTGGTGAACACCACTCATCCCACCCTAGTGATGCTCTGAGACCCTCACCTCACCCAACTTGAATACCACACAGGGCTTTATCAGCAGCTGAACCTTACAGGAGCTGGTAGGTGGCAGCAAGCCTCAGGATGTCCTGGCTTTTTTGGAGCTACCCCAGGCTGGGTACTAGTGGCAGATCTTCTCGGTTTGCAGCATGGCCTCCCCCACGCACCTCCAGTTTTATCACAGGCAGCAAACAACCGCAGATCACTTTGTAGCTTCTACCAGGTAGCCCCTGGCCAGTGACCAGTGACCTGAGCTTGCACTGGAGCCCTTCCCAAGAGACCACAGAACCAACATACTTGGAGGTTGGCTTCAGATCATAGCAAAGCACCACCCAATTAGGCCCACAAGTGCCACACACAAGGGGCACTTGTGTGTGGCACCAAAGCCCAATGCCACTCAGTGGGTTAAGCCTCCTGCACAGCAGCCTGTAAACTGTGCATGTAGTCAAACCCCCAGCCAGTCATCCTGAGGGTCAATCCCACCTACTGACATTCCAATAGCAATCAAGGCTCAACTATAATAGGAGGGCACATACAACGCACGCAAGGGACACACCTGAAGCACCTGACTCAGGTGACCAGGGAGACTGGGACAGGGCCCCACAGGGCACAGAGGCTATAACGAGACAAAAAAGGCCTCAGTAATCCCACTTCTGAGTATTTATCCGAAGAAATCCAAAATTCTACTTAAGGGGACGTGTGCATCCATATGTTTATTGCAACATTGTTTACAATGGCCAAGATGTGGAGGCAGCCTGGGTGTTTGTCGATGGAAGAATGGATTAATAGTAGGTGGTACGTATATACAATGGAATATTGCTCGACCATGGAAGGGAATGGGTTCTTGTCATCTGCAGCAGCACGGACGGAACTGGATGGTATAGTGCTGAGTGGAGTGTAAGACAGAGAGAGACAGATGCAATGAGGTTTTGTTTATATGTGACATCTAAAGGACAAAATAAACAACAGAACAGAAACAAACTCATAGATATTGAGAACATTTTGATGATTGCCAGATGGGAGGGGAGTTGAGGATGGGTGAAAAAAGGGAAGGGATTAAGAAGTACAAATTGGTTGTTACAAAGTAGTCATGGGTATAGCATGAGGAATATAGTCCATAGTATTGTAATAACTATATATGGTGTCAGATGGGTGCCAGATTTATGGGGGTGTTAGATGGGAGAGGGTTGGTGGGCAGTGTAAAAAAAGTGAAGGGATTAAGGAGTACAAATTGGTTGTTACAAAATAGTCATAGGGATGTAAAGTACAGCATAGGGAATATAGTCAATAGTAATAACTATGTATAGTGCCAGGTGGGTACTGTACTAGTCAGGGGAGTCACTTCTTAAATTTTATAAACGTCTAACCATGATGCTCTACACCTAAAATTAATATAAAATAATATTGAATGTCAACTGTAATTGAAAAATTCATAAAAGGGGGGAAAAGTTAAAGGGGAATAAGAAGTCCAAATTTCCAGGTATAAAACAAATAAGTCACTGGGATGTAATGCACAGCATGGGGAATATAGTCAATAATATTGTGATAGTGTGGTACAGTGTCAGGTGGTTGCTGGGTTTATCATGGTGACCACTTCTTTAGGTATATAAATGTTGAATAACTATGGTGTCCACCTGAAATTAACATAATATATGTTAGCTATATTTTTAATAAAAATCTTTAAAAAAGAACGTAGACAGAGGACCTGCTGCAGGAAGGGAGCCAGCATCATAGATAACTGTAGTTTAATAGGTGTGATGGGCAGGGAGGAACGTGGCAAGGCCCGTTGGATCAAAGCCCTCTGTGTCCCACTGTTAATGTGGCCCAGCACACATTTCCCTACCAAACATTTGCTTTCATGTGAACTGCCTTCCTCACTTTGAAGTCCCACACCACAACACCCACCCACCCTTCTCTTAAGCTCAGGGTGGCACATAAGCCGTAACTGCTGGAGTTGTCCTCGGGTCCCACATTCTGATGGAACCCCCCTATGTACCTTAGTGATAAATTTGGTTATTTCCTCCTGTTTAAAAAAAAAGCCATTTCATCCAGAAAAACTGGACCTATGAGAATAAATTAAAAACAATAACACCCTCAAAAAATAAGAGGAATTTTAAAAAACTGCTTGATGAAGGCTTCAGGACTTTAGCCAAGAAAGTTGTGCAAGAGCATCCCCTAGTGTCTGTGGAGCAATTTGCCAAGAAGCTGGAGTAGGTGGAGGACAGCATGGTTTGCACACTTTCCAAGGACTGAGGTAGGTTTTACTTCTCAGCAACCCTCCCTTTAAACTGTCAGTTAGTAAATGGTTACAGAGAACTTACCAAGATGCTGGCTGATGGAAGAAATACAAAAACAAACACGCAAATTGGCCTTTAAAGAATGAGCAATATTGTCCTTAGGGTAGATGGTATTAGCACCAAGAAATCACTCAAGTCAGGTTAGAAGCTAAACTGGAGGGATATTTCCTTACTGTACCAGAAAGAATAGAAGCTAAACTGGAAGGGTATTTCCTTACTGTACCAGAAAGAATTGTAAAGGAGTAATCAGAGAATATTCAGAGAAACAAGGGAGCCTCAAACTCTGAGCAGGATTTTTTAGGGAGGGCAGACTGTGGGCCACCACAGCTGATCACCAAGATGGGCTATTTGGGGGACACAGTGTTTAAATTTTTTTAAAAGTGACTACTTTAAACTAGTGGCAAGGACTCGCCAGTTGGCCGCAGAGCTCACCTGGCCTATCCCAGTTCACACATTTGTTGTGCATACACGGTCCTGTGTTTGCAGTTAGGTTTGTCATCCCTGATGGAGCTAAAGAGAAGGAGAGGAAAGTTTTCAGGGGAAGAGGTCAGAGCTCCGAGAAGAACTTGAGTAAAAGTACCTGACAGGCTTTATTAATAGTATTTCTGAAAGGCTCTGATACGTTCTGGGGAGGGGGGATGGGATGTGTATCGGGGAGCAGCGGGAAGGGGCGAGACTGGAGATGGATACAGTCTCCCCAGCTTCCTGAAACGGAGAATGACCCCCTGAATGTGGACATTCTGGAAAACTGGCCCCGCATACAGAAACAGCTGGTGTGGAGGGAAGGTGGTGGAAACAGGTAGCGAGCACACTGACGTCAGCAGGTGTTGGCGAACAGCATTCAGCGGGAGGGACAAGGGACACTGGTGCCCGAGGCCACCCTTTGGAGCACGAATCCGAGTGGGAGATGGGAGATACGTCCAGGTTTGTTTTTAAGTGAACTCGCCCTTGACTTTCAGTACATTGACGCCGAGCTGCCCCCGGAGTCACCATATCTCTATGGCCTCCACCCCAACGCGGAGATTGGCTTCCTGACCCAGACCTCAGAAAAACTCTTCCGCACGGTGCTGGAGCTGCAGCCCCGGGACAGCCGCGCTGGAGATGGAGCTGGGGCCACAAGAGAAGAAAAGGTATATGGGGGGAACCCCTGAGATCACTCTGGGGAGCTGAGGAGTGCAGATGGAGACTCCTCTCCCACTGGTCCCTGTGCCAGCTCACAGCACAGACTACACCTTCCTCTCGCACCTGCCCACCGGTCCAGCCTGGACCTACCTGCCCTCCAACTCCAGGAGTCCCTCTCCCCTCCCCTGTCATGCCACCACGCTGGCCGTCTGGTTACATTGCGTTTGGCAGTGTGCTTTGCTAATTCCCCCAGAGTCCATTTAATTCAGTTTGTCTGCCAAAGTGAAGAAAGGGTAGGCTGGAAAACGGTGGCTTCAGAAGCTTGAAACTGACTTTGTGATTCCTTGGCAAACTGAGTTAGGGATGGGTGGGAAGCTGTTGGTAAACACCTCCATCCTCGACATTCAATCAGACAGTCTCCTAACACACAGTTAAGTGCTACTCAGCATAGGACACCCTGAAGTTTCAGGAGAGGGGAGGGTAATCATGGGGTAGAAAGGCAGACTAGGGTGAGTTTAAGTTTGGGGCCAACCAAAGGCAACGTGAGAGCACTGTCCCTAGTGTGGGCGCAGCAGAGGGCAGAAAAGGGATGGGACATTGAAGTGAAACTTCTCTCTGAAGTTTTTCCTGAGACAGGCTAAATCATCCTCTGAGAGATGTATGGTCTTCACGCTCCCTGCACTCTACAGCATTGCCGGGATTCCTGTAATTAGAGATTCCACTGGGCTTACAAGAAAACCTACTCAAAAGATTAAAATTACCAGAGTTTTAGACTCCAGAGATTGATTTTAGAAAACAAACTGATACTAGAGGAGCTGAACTTTTGTTTAAGGTATGGACTGGTATCATTACAATAGTAGTTCTCGCATTTTAATATGCCTCCAAATGACCTAGGAAGCTTTAAATTCTGATTCTAAGATCTGGGGTTAGGCCCAGGAATTTGCACCCTAGCAGTTTTGATGCAGCTGAGCATACTGTGAGAAAGCTGCCCTAAATCACACTATTTAGACTGTTCCACTGTTTGATACAGAAGATATAATTTGAGAACAAAAGGAAGAGAAGAAATGTTATGTTACCTAGAAACTAAACGACATAGAATGAAAAATGTTCCTAGCTCTAAAAATGAGAAACAGTGGGTCTATATAAGTAATAGACTTAGGATTCTTCAGATGACATTCTAAAAGCTTCTAGGTCTTGTCATTTCTTTATCCCTTTCTTCCAAGTAATTCAAGGAATGGGGTGTGTGTATGTTTCAGAAATGGATAAACTATGATCACTTGCCAAACTAGGAGAACCTACAATATTACCACCACAGATCCCAGGAAATGGGCAGATTTTGTTAATATGCAGAGAGTTCTTACATATGAAAAAAGGAGAGAAAAGAAGAAAGGAGGAAGAAGAAGACACCAAATAAATTCACATCATAATACAAATGGCCAATAAAAATATTCTCAATGTCACTCATAACTAAATGAAGCTAAGTGAAATATCATTTCTCACCTAATGGTAAAGCTTTTTAAATGTGATAATATCCAGTGGTGAGGGCATAAGAAAATAGGCACTTACATCTCTGCTGGTAGAGGTTTAAATTATAGGACAATTTGACCATAGCTACTAAAATTTAAAACGTTCCTATTTTTTACTCATAATTCTATATCTAGTAATTCAACCAATGGAAACACTCAAAAGTGCACAGATTTTATGATATATTTTTATTGATTTATTGCAGGATTGCTTATAGTGTAGAAATGATAAATAGACCAAATATCTATCAATAGGGGAATAAATTATGGTATGCCCAACAGTGACCTAATATATACTGTTTTAGAAAAGCAAGGCAAGTGGCTGGCGGAGTGGCGCATTGGTTAAGAGCTGGCTTGGGACGACAGCGGCACCGGTTCTAGTCCCACGTATGAGGGCCAGTGACACTGCCCTCTACAGCTAAGATGGTGAACAACAGCTCCACCTGGAGCTGGGCTGCTGTGAGTCCCCGGGTCGGCATAGCTGCAGCCCCTGCTGCAGTGGGCTGCCATAGGCTACAGTGAGCAGCCAGCAGCCAGAGTGAGCTGCCAAGAGCCGCTGTGAGCGGCCATCCAGAGGCCGGCGACCTATCTGCCTCACCCGAGAAGAGCACAATGATGATACCAACATGGGCCAGTGAAGCAACGTCCTCCACAACTAGACTGAAGAACAAAAAGACAGCAACTTGTCTGTTCCCCTTCCCTGGTTCCCCAATGCTGTTTCCCTCCCCCAATTCCCCAATAAAATATGTTTTTTTTAAAGGCAAATCCATATGTACTAACAAGGAAATGTGTCCAAGATTTATCATAAGGTGAAAAAAAAAGCAAGCTGGAAAAGCTATGTATAGTGTGATTCATTGGTGATAGAAACAAATAGAAGTGGAAGAGGGAGAGGAGAGGGAGGGAGGAAGGGAAGAAGAGAGGCAGGAAGGAAGATATGACAGACATGATAAATATGGGATGGATGGATGGATGGATGGATGGATGGATGGATGGATGGATGGATGGAGTTATATGCATTAAAGAATACTTACAGGAATTATAAACTGAAAAATTAGCAGTTCGTTGGGTTTTTCCCCCTTTGAGGGAAGAGGAAAATTTGTGGGAGGATTTTGATTCTAATGTCATATGGATCTGTAATGTTTAGGTTTTTATGGTAAGCACTTATTACTTTCCCTAAAAGAAAAGAATGGAAGAGGTGTTTGTCTGTGGAGATAAAGGACACCACATCTCTTGGGACCTACCTCTCCCATCAGAGGGAGCCTTTGGGATCCTCTGAGCAAAAGAGGGAACCTATCTGTCTGTGTCAATGGTTCTGCTCCCATCCCAAACAGTTTTCTCCGGCCTCAGGCTGGTCTCCGAATTCTCCACGGCCTGACCAGGGATAGAATAGAACTGTGTCCCTGCATTCAGTGTATTTTGGAATGATGCCTCCAGACTATCTTTTCATCTCTTTGTGAATAATGTCCAAATGGCAGCTCACTGTTACAGGGCTGTTCTTGCAAATTCTACTCCAGAGACAGAAATATGATATAATTTTAGCCATTTGTCTTTTACCCTAGCAGCAGACTTCAGGTACCATTAAAATTCCATTCAGTTTTTGCTATGACAGCACCAGAGACCCATTTGTGACAGGGTGATGAGTTTTACTTTCTTTTTTTCTAACGTCAGCTCTTTTCCTAGAGGATGTATTGTATGTTAACAATACAAGGTAAAGTGAACATTAATAATCCATTACCTTTATATAGTTTTTCATAGCTTTCCGATGCTGCCACCTTCAACAACTCATTGGATTTGATCTTTGCATCAGCCCTGGGAGTTGGGAGCGAGGGGGCAGGTGGAGAAAGATGCTCTTGAAATTTTTATAGATGCAGAAAATTGAGGCCTTACAGGACTTGCTAAAATTCATGTGGGTGATGCATAAATAACAGAACTGTCTTAACTCAGTCAGAGTTCTTTGGTGGCAAACAACAGAGACCAATGTAGCTGAAAGAGGCAAGAAATAGCTCACTATATCAAAGGGATCGGCCTAAGAAAAGACAGAACCACAATGGCCCTGGAGCCCAGGGAGAAGGAAAAGAGGACAGTCTTTTCAGGGCACTTCCGTCCTGTCAGTGGCTCCAGCCACTTTCTGTCCCTGAATCCCAGGCTTGAGATTCCAATTTTTATGCTCCTGGAACAGATAATCTGGTTGACCTACTTGGGTCACGAGACAGCCAGGTCCCATGACTCTACCCCCAAACAATGGGGACGAGGTCGTTTCATGAAGGAGAGAAGGACCTGCTAAGAGGAAGAGGAGAGAGATGATGAACAGACAAAAATCAATGGACATCCACCCCTTGTGTCTGGAGCTCAGCTCTCAGGATCCAGGAAGCCTCGCTTTCTGTCTTGCTGGCTTCCTCCCTCTCTCCCTCCCTCCATCCTTTTCTGCTGGCTATGTGTTCTGTTATGCCCACACTTGTTTCATTTTTCTTCCTCTTCTGACAGACTTCCTGGGCTTATTCATTCACTTCAAAATGGCAGACTCAGCCTCCAAGTGCTTGCCCCAAAATAACTCAGTATCTCAGTGCCTCAGTTGCGGTTTTCCAGGAGAGATCCTGGCTGTGCTAGCTCCGCTGGTCTAATTAGCTGACGGTTTGCGTGGCCAAAGGAACCATGGGGTGGGAGAGGAGGTTTACATGATAGATGGGGATGCTTCTTCCAGGACCCCAAGACAGAAACCCCAGTGCAGCCTCATGGAAACTCAGAATGGAATGCATTTATATTCATCACGGCAGCTTCACGGGGCCCAGAATGACCACCCTGGGCCCAAGTCCATTCTCTGCCTTTATAGCTTGATACTCACAGATAACTGGGTCAGTCTCTGGGTTTCCCCAACTCCCAATTCTTGGAAAGGCATCTGTGCTCATCTTTTTAAGTGGGTCGCACAAGGCACAGCCTATGGAGGGGCCACCCTGTGGCTGGTCCTCAGCCTTGGATCCAGATGACCTAAGCAAGCAGGCAGGAGCATGGCCAGGGGATGGGTGACTGGCACCTTTCGTGCCACATCCCAGGAGAGTGGAGTCCTTCCAGAGCATTAGAGCCCCTTCTGAACCCTGTGTTTCCTGTTGTGGGGCAGGTCAAGGCCCTCCTGGAAGAAATCCTGGAGCGGGTGACAGACGAGTTTAACCTCCCAGAGCTGATGGCCAGAGCGGAGGAGCGCACCCCATACACGGCAGTGGTCTTGCAGGAGTGCGAGAGCATGAACACCGTCACCAGGGAGGTGCGGCGCTCCCTGAGGGAGCTGGACCTCGGCCTGAAGGTGGGTGCCGTCTGGGGTAGCGTGGGCATTGCCAGCGGGGGGGGGGGGGGCCGTGGGGGGAAAGTGACACCGGGAAAGCCCTGCTCCCACAGCAATCCGAATGCCCCCGAAGGGGCTGCCCCCAGAAACCAGAGCCCGTTCACGCTGCAGGGAGGGTAAGACACGAGGACGAGAAGCCCGCAGCAGTGCCGATGTTCAAATGGCGCCCGAGTGTATGAGCTGCCCCGGAGGTCATACCCTGAGTGAGTGACTCTCCCCAGAGAGAAGGCTTGACCCCCTGGTGCCTTCTACTGACACAGGTAACGGCTTTCAGGAGAGGCAAAAATGTGTGCTGGATAGAAGGACAGGTTCTAGACTGCCTGCCATCAGCTTTTAGCGCTTGCACCTCCTCTCCGTGTGCCCTTAAAGTGACTTCAGTCACGCGGTGTCTGTCTCAGTTTCTTCATCTGGGAAACAGGGATCAGAGTCCTACTTCGTTGGGCTTTTGGAAGGATTCAATAAATGGATTGACACACAGTGTTCAGAACAACACACAGCACACATGATAACTAACCAAAGGATTAGCTGATAGTGTTATTATCATCCCATCAGGGGAAAGGAAAGAATTTTAATCATTTACAACCTCAAGGTTGTTTCAAAGATCAGAAAGACCCAAAGTTGCACAGGCTCTGAGGTTTCTCGTGAGCAATGAAAACCTCTACTATTTCTACAACTAATTACTTAAACTGTGTGCACCATAAGATGATCATATCAAGTGCCTAGCACGGAGCCTAGCAGGTATTCGTTCTTTTTTTTTTTTTTTTTTTTTTTTTTTGAGGGCAGTGTCATTGGCCCTCATATGTGGGACCCGAACCAGGGCCGCTGGCTTCCCAGGCCAGCGCTTAACCACCGCGCCACTCGGCCGGCCCGGTATTTGTTCTTTCGATGGTTCACCTTATCATGGGAGGGCCCGCCGCCTTTTAGGAGCCGAGGAAGGTGCGTATTGTCGGTTTACATCACCACATTTATTAAAAGAACCGTGAGCCCAGACAGAGGCACAATGCGAACCCCGTTTCCTAGCCGACGGTGAAAGCGCAGCCAAGACCTGTAGCTGTGAGCTGCTCCCGCCTCTGTGTCTGGCTCTCAGAGTTACACAACCTTGGTCACGTGTGATCAGAAAAACAACTGAGCTTCTGTACATGTGGTCACATAGACACTATGAAACGGGCTGCAACATCCAGGGCAGTGGAGTTGTTTTGAAATCTGTTAGCTTCTCTCTCCCCACAATGTGCATGGAGGGGATAAGGAGAAAGGCGAGAGGGAAGGGTGTTGAGGACCGGCAGTGTTTGGTAATGGCTCCAAATTAGGCACCAGCCGGTAATCAAATGAAAGCCACAATTTCACAGAGCAATCTCCAATGCAAGCAAGGACGTTGCCTGTCACATTAGGCTGCTCCCTTACTGTGGCACGAGGTATGTGTCCGTATACCTTGAGTAAGTTTGGTGCAGTCTTATTCAATCCATACGATTTGGCGCAGTCTATTTACCCATTCAACTTCCGTTTCATTCACTCATGTTTCCTCCGAGAGCCTCTGCGGCGGTCTGGTGTCAGGAAGCGCAGAGCAAGCCAGGGCAGCGATGAAGGGGGCAGGGGGGCCTTCTCCGTCCCCTCAGCCTGTGCAAGCCGTGCTGATTGATGAGTTCTTTGGGCAAGTCTCGGCCCTCCATGCTAGAGGGCTGCAAAGGAGACAGAAAGGGGAGCCTCCCCGCCCAGAATGGCAATCTCGGAAAAACAAGCACACAGCTGATTATAATACAAGGCAGAATTAATTAAATGCGGCATCGAGAGATGTGGGAGAAGAAAGGGAGGAACAAGTGTGGGGGGGTCAGCAAAGGCCGCAGGGGAGAAGTGGCGTCAGGGGGCTTTGGAGGAAGGGTAGGATGACAGCAGGCAGTGACAAGTAGAGCCTTCCAGAGGCTCCAGCAGAGGAGCGCTGGGCCTGCTCTAACGTTTGACCGACTTTGGCCAGAGCAAGGAGTTCACTCAGGTGAGTCATAGTGATATGGTGACTGGTGTTGCCAGAACAATGACCCAGAAGCTATAAGGACAACTGTATATTGCCTTTTTCTCCTGTTCCCTCCATAAACTGGAGGACAGATAGAGCAATCTCCATTTACAAATGCTGTCATGAACATTCAGCCCCATTGGGACAGGTCCCCAAATTAGCCTGGTCATCAGACTTCCAGGGGGTTTTAGCACAATACACATCCCCCTCTCCACACTCTAGTCCTACCAACTTCTGGAGCTGGGTTCTGGAAACTTCTATTTTTAACCAGCACTGGGGTAATCTTGGGGTGAGTCAAGTTTGTGAAGCACAGTTAAGGCAAGTCAGTAGAATAAAGAGATGGACAAATGTCTTCATGGGAAAGGAAGGTGCAAGGAGATGGCAGCCGAGTTCAGAGGAGCGAAAGTTTTTAAGTCTATGGAAGAGAACTGTGTTTGTTTCCTCTCTGCCCCTCCTCTGAAAATGAGCCATTTCTACTTTTGCTCAATGACATGAGACTGTCTCAGCACAGACTCATAACTACAAGGCCAGTGATTTCTTCTTTTCCTAATTGTTCCTGCTTCACTCTCAAAGGGGCAAAACCTAAGAGACAGGCCCCATCACATACACCTTCAAGTAGTCAATGCAAAATCATTGTCAGAATAAATTATAGTCATATCATAAGCAGCTGTGAGAACTTTTTTTTTTTAAGGTTTTTTTATTGGGGAAGTTGGACAAGCCAAGTTGTTGTCCTTCAATCTTAGTTGTGGAGGGCGCAGCTAGCTCAGCTCCAAGGCCAGTCACCACCCGACCGCCCATCTGCAGCTCCCGGCTGCTCAGCTCAAGGTGCTGTGTTCAATCCTAGTTGTGGGGTGGGCGCTGCCCACCATCCCATACACGAGTCGAACTGGAAACCTTGTTGCTAAGAGTCCTCTCTCTAACCACTGAGCATTCCAGCCTCCTCTAGGCAGCTCAGGGCACCTCAGCTTAAGGTGCTGTGTTCAATCTTAGTTGCGGGTGGGCATAGCCCACCATCCCATGCAGGAGTCGAACTGGAAACCTTGTTGTTAGGCGCATTTATTCTCACCAGTGGAGCCATCCTGGAAGCTCAGCTCAAGGTGCCGAGTTCAGTCTTAGTTGCAGGCGGGCATAGCCCACAATGGAACAGGCAACCTTGTTGTTAGGAGCACATGCTCTTATCAGCTGAGCCATCCTGCCACCTGTTGGCAGCTCAGCGGCAGTTCAGCTCAGGCGGAGCTCACTGGCCCATGTGGGAATTGAACCAGCAGCCCTGTTGCTCAGAGCTCATGCTCTTAACCAACTGAGCCATTTGGCCAGCCCCAAGAAATTTTTAAGAAAGCCAAGTTACACATTTTATGTTCCTCTGCTATCAGAATGATTTTAGATTTCTGAAGGGTGTTAACAATTAAGTATTGCATTTGTTTTTTATTGTTAGGTTTTATTTTTTAGAGCATTTTTAGGTTCACAGCAAAATTGAAATGGAGGTACAGAAAGTTCCTATATACACCCCGCCCCCCTCCACACACAGCCTCCTCCACCAACAGCATCCCCACCAGAGTGGTCCATTTGTTACAACTAATGAACTTGCATTGATTCAGCATAATAACCCAAGGTTCGTAGTTTACATTAGGGCTCACTCTTGGTGTATATTCTGTGGATTTGGACAAATGTATAATGACATGTGTCCCCCATTATAGTGTTTTAGAGAATAGTTTCACTGCCCTAGAATTCCTCTGTATTGCATACATTTTAATCTTAGGTACATCATTCCTTATCACACCATTTAATCTTAAGTACATCTTTCCTTAACTCTGAGAAGTACAGGTTCACGGGACCTCACTGTTTTCAGAAGTGGCACATGAGACATGGTAGCACAGAGTAAGGGGTGGACTCAGCCAGGGGAGGTAATGGGGAATCAAAGGGCTTCGCCCCATCTGGGTTCACCTCTGTTTGTCCCACTCTGCCACTGCCCTCAAAAGAGGGGCCAAAGGACTGAGATATTTTCATCGCACTTTTTCCCGTAATGCTGACCCGATTCTGTTGTGTCATGTTATAGGATGACCTAGGACAGTGGATATTTACTCTGGTCAACTCACTTGGCAGACAACACTCGCACGTACAACATACTTCAATAAACACACCCAGATTTAACAAAACCCCACACAATGTTGGGGGCAATCCCTTTTATTTTGGTGTATTGTTTATAACAGCATTGTATAATCATGCAAATAAAATGGCCATTAAAAACTTCGTAAACTTTTTATTTTAAAAGAAAAAATAACTATGGCCTATTTACATTTTTATTTTTAAGTCTTTTGGACTTTATTTCTTTGTAATGAGTCTTGATTTGTCTACATATCTCCTTAACCACAGTTTGGCAAGCAAGTCTGTAGTCGTATGCCCATGAACACGTTTTAATAAGACTGCAGTATATAGGACTTTTTAGCCCTGGCAAAACCACACACATACTACAGTTTACATTACCAAACAGAAAATGAAGCCTTTCTATTTAGACCAGAGCTGTCCAGTAGAACTTTCTATGATAATGGGAATGTTCCATATCTGCTAATAAGGTCACATGTGACTACTGAGCACACAAAATGTAGCTAATGGGACTAAGGAGTTGATATTTCATTCTGTAATTTTAATTCACTTGCATGTAAATAGCTACATAGGGCTGTTTAGGGCTAGTGGTTACATAGGGCTAGTGGTTATCGGATCAGATGCAGTAGAATTAAAGCATCTGTACTGAATACAGTGTAAGGCCCAAAACAGTGGGCAAGGACTTGCCAGGCAGCTCTGTCTGCGAGAGGATATCAGGTAGTTTTCCCATATAAAAGAGGCCCTCGTCATGCCCCAAAGGTGAATGCAAGCACCTCCCCACCAAATGCCTCCAGCTCTTCAAGGCCATCATTTTAGTCCACTGCCAGTACTTCTGCCACTGACCTCTCTTCTGGTTCTCTTCTCTGGGGTATATTAGTCTGCTTAGGCTGCCATAATAAAATACCACAGACTAGGGGGCTGAAACAACAGACATTTATTTTCTCATGGTTCTGGAGACTGGGAACAAGGTCAGGGTACTGGCAGATTCGGTGTCTGGCAAAAGCCCACTTTCTGCCTCATAGACAGCCATCTTCTTGCTGTGTCCTCACATGGCAGAAAGAGCAGGGGAACTCCATGGAGTCTTTTCCTATGAGGGCACCAGTCCCATTCACAAGGGCCTAATCACCTCCCAGAGGTCTCACCTCTCAATATCCTCACATTGGGGGTTAGGATTTCAACATATGCATTTGGGGGAACGCAAATATTCAGTCCATAACACAAGCCTTGTCGGGTACTCTAAACACTGAGAGGAAATCACTGCAATAGGGATGGGGCATCAGGATGTTGCTAAATCCTTAGCAATCCAAAGTTACAAAGTTTAATTTAAAGATGATTTTTAGAATAAACCTTTCTTTACAGATTCCATCTAGCTGTTAGAAGAAGGTCCCTTAAAATTGACTGTGTCTAATAGTTTGATTTCTGAAGGAAATCTTTGAGTTGGGGGCAATATAGGTCCTCTGGGCTTTAGCTTCTTGTGTTTCTGAGCTACATGTGAGAGCCTGCTGGGGAGCTACAAAGGCTGGAGGAGAATCATGGAGCCCAAGCTTTAGGGTACGACTAAATCAGCATGGAACTGACTCACAGGTTGGTTGAGGTCCAGAGTGGACCAGTCCACTACTGCGGGTAGATAGGTGTAGACTCTGATATCACTGGGGCAGGGAGCGTTTCTAAGGACCAGCCTCTATGAGACAACCCTTGCAAATCAAGCACTAGACAGCACAGTCATTGCGTCACCCACTCCTGGAGCCATGAGCCAGAGGTCCGTAAGGTCAGCTGTTTGCAGGGACTTGCTGCCCCTTCACTGTCCCTCTCGCTCTTTGTCTCCAGGGGGAGCTGACCATGACCAGCGACATGGAGAACACAGAGAACGCCCTGTACCTGGACACAGTGCCAGAGCCCTGGGCCAGGCGAGCTTACCCTTCCACGGCAGGCCTGGCAGCGTGGTTTGTGGACCTCCAACTCCGAATCAAGGAGCTGGAAGCTTGGGTAGGCGACTTCACGATGCCCTCCACCGTGTGGCTGACAGGCTTCTTCAACCCCCAGTCCTTCCTGACTGCCATCATGCAGTCCATGGCCCGCAAGAACGAGTGGCCACTGGACCAGATGGCCCTGCAGTGTGATGTGACAAAGAAGAACAGAGAGGAATTCAGAAGCCCTCCTCGGGAAGGAGCCTACATCTACGGCCTCTTCATGGAAGGTGCTCGCTGGGATATGCAGGTATATCCTGGGATGAGCCGAGGGACATCATTTGGGGGATGATTAAATACACTGCCTCCCATAAAGTATGGTTACTAAAAGGGATGCCCCTGAATCTTTTGACCTAGATAACCTTTCTTTGAGGCTGGCAAGCCATGTTTATGCAACCTGGAATGGTGCAAAGAGCACAGGCTTTGCAGAGTGAAGAGTGGTTAAAAGCAACAGCCCGGGAACCAGACGGGCAGGATCTGATTCCCAACACCACCATTAATTAACTCTGTGACTTTGGGATGTAATTCTACCTCTCCGAATCTTAGTTTACTCAAGTATTAAATGAGAAAATACAGTTGCTATGAAAATTAAATGAGTTTATAGGTAAGACACTTAGAATAGCACCTGGCACATAGGGAGTGGTCAAAGTGTTGGAGTCAGCAATCCCTGCTGCTGTGTGACCTGGGGATAGCATTTTGCCTCCCTGGTCCACTTCCCTCATTCATGAGCTCTAGGAGGTCAGGAATCCCCTCCACCTTTGCATCGTCTCCTATCAGCAAAGGGGAGCGAGCAGATATGACATTTTGAAAGCATTCCTCCCTGAAAGCTAATAAAAATTTGAGTCACCATAAGACTGGAGCTGTTTCTCATGGTTAGGAAATTGGCAAACAAGCACAGATGGCTAGGATAAATGACATGAACAAGGATAGATAACTCTAGGACAAATTTACATTTGTTGTACACATGATCCAGAAGGAGCACTCAGTCAAATATCTTACTTGGCAAGTAACTGGATTATTTTTAGAGGCAGTATCAAGCTAATGGGGAAAAACTGTTAGAGAAAACCTAGACGATGCTAGAAGTCCATGGAAATATACCCTTAGAGATGTACTGGGTTGGATAGTGTCTTCCGAAATCCATGTCCACCCAGAACCCCAGAATGTGACCTTATTTGGAAATAGCATCATAGCAAAGTAGAATAGGTCCTAAATCCAATGACTGGTATCGTTATAAGAAGGCCATGTTGGAGACACAGAAGAGAATGCCCTGGAAGGTGGAGGCAGAGATTAGAGTGATGCATCTACAAACCAAGGAATGCCAAGGATTGCCAGCAACCAGAAGCAAGGAAGAGGCATGGGACAGTTTCTGCCTCGGAGCCTTCAGAAGGAGCCAACCCTACTTATACTTTAAGATTGCTGGCTTTCAGAACTTGAAAGAATACATTTCTGTTGTATTAAGCCACCAAGTTTGTCCTCATTTGTTTCAGCATCCCTAGGAAACCAATTGAAAGCCAACAGAAAGGACGGTAAAGTGGAACAGTGTTTACACAGCTTGAACCTTGAGAAGGCAGCTGACTTCCCTCTCTCCACCTGAACATTTGTACAAGATTTTGTCAGTGGAGATCACACATGGATTGTATTAGGGGTAGGGTGGTGAGGGGAGAGTGGGAGCAAGGATACCAAAAACGATAAAACAAAAGAAGTGAAAACAAAAAAAGTAGGAAAGAAGCTCAAAAGGAAGAGCAGTGGCACTGTGGGGAGAAAAACGGATATTGATTCCCATCATCTACCTCCATTTTTTCATTATCTTGTTTCTAAGTAATAATAAAAACTTTCCAAAAAGTAATACCTGCCAACAGCTCCTGTTCTCACAGTGTCTATCCCAGAAAGATTTCAGCAAAAATGAAAGAGTAAGGATGTCCAAAAGTCCTCTCCTCCATGAAATAATAAGAACATTGGCCAAAAAAATGTCAGAATCAACTTTCTCAGAACTCTGGAAATTAACCAAAGGCTTTCAACAATCCAAGGAGTGTTTATTGAAGAAAACTGGCTGAATATCAGTAAGAGCAAACCATGTGGCCTTTTGAGTTGCCCTATTCCCACCCTTTACCCCCAAACTCTGTGGGAGCCTTGACAACCAACAGACCACAGTCACAGTGAAAACAGCAGCCCAGCAGCCACTGGAGGCGAGTTGTAGTGTATCAAAGCCCTACTCCCCGAAAACTGTCATTATGTTCCCTGTCTAGTGGTTTCATAGAAGACCCCACTCACAAGTCTGTGTTTACTTGGCCTGAGTTAGAGATCCTCCAGGCCAACAGCCTTCCTCCAAGGGCATTTACTGAAAATAATCAAAGACAACCGTTTAACATTGACGCTTGCCCGAAGCAGTAGGTAACAGTGGAGCAAATCAAGGGATAGCCAGAAAGCTTAAAAGGAGAAGCAAGGAAAACAAGACTTTCATAGGGACTTTAAAAACCTCCACTGTTTTCTTGGAAAACTAGAAGGCTCATGCCCAAGAAAGCCTGAGAAGGCCAGAAGCTCCCACCTGTAGCTAACCTTGAGGCTTTGTGAGAGCAGGAAGTGAAGGCTAAGGCAGAGTTTTAAATTGTCTGGCTGAGCATTGTAGGCATGTCACCAACACACACACACACAGAGCCCCTGAGCAAAGACTGTGAGACTTCTTGGTTCTAGGCATTTTAAAAATCTCTGTCCAATTATTTGCTGACCACTAAGCTGAGCAGGACACTACAGTGGCCACACGTGACAAAGAATACAAATTTTAAAGAATCAGTTCAGCAAAGTCACTAAACAACAACAAATCCTATGGAGGGAGAAGATCTGATTCACAGAGTTCCTATATTTTATAATTTAAAATGTTTGATTTTCAACCAAAAATTATGAGACATACAAAGAAACAAAAAGGACTAGCTCATACATATGGAAAACAAGCAGTCAACAGAAATGGTCCCTGAGGAAGTAAGAAGCTAGATATACTAGAAAGACTTTTAATCATCTATTTTAAATACAGTAGTAATACCTTGGTTTGTGAGCATAATTCATTCCGGAAACAAGCTACTTGTATTTCAAGATATCGCTCATTTACTAAGTTAAAATGTATTATTAGATTGGTGCAACAGTAATGGCAGAAACTGCAATTACTTTTGCACCAACCTAATAGAAATGTTTGCTCATCTTACGGAATACTTGCAGACCAAGTTACTTGCAATCCAAGATTTTACTGTATATTCAAAGAGCTAAAGGAAACTAGGTCTAAATAACTAAAAGGAAGTATGTGAACAATCTCACTGAATAGAGAATATTAATAAAGAGATAGAATTTTTTAAAATAGTAAATCTGGAGTTGAAAAGTATAATACCTGAGATGAAAATTCAATAGAGGAATTCAACAGTAGATTTGAGTAGGCAAGAATCCCAAAATTTGGAAATACATCAATTGAATTTACCCAATCTGAGAAACAGAAAGAAAAAGAGAATGAAGATAAGTGAACAGTTTAGAGACCTGAGGAACACCATCAAGCATACCAACATATGCCTAGAGGGAGTCCCAGAAGGAAGGAGAAAGAGAAAGAATATTTGACAAAATAATGGCCAATACTTTCCAAATTTGATGAAGAGCATTAATCTACATACCCAAGAAGCTCCAAAAAATCCAAATAGAATAAATTTAGAAATCCATATCTAAACATGTTATAATCAAACTGTTTATAAAGATAAAGACAAAAGAAAATCTTGAAAGCAGCAAGAGAAAAGCGATTCATCACTTACAAAGGGTCTTCAATGAGAGTAACAGCTGATTTCTCATAAGAAACCATGAAGGCCAGTGGCAGTGGAATTACACAAAGTGCTGAAAGAAAAAGACCATCAGCCAAGAACTCTATATCCAGCAAAACTATCTTTCAAAAATGAAGGAAAAAGTAAGACTTTCCCAGTTTAAAAAAAAAAAAAAAAGCGCGAGAGAGAATTCCTTACTAGCAGACCAGCCCTGCAAGAAATACTAAGAGGAGTCCTTCAGGATGAAATGACAGGACACTAGACAGTAACTCAAGTCCACATGAAGAAATAGAGTACCAGTAAAGGTAATTACATATGTAAATGTAAAAGACAATATAAATGCATTTTTTTGGCAATATAACTTATTTGTCTCCTACCTGTTTTAAAGGACAAGTGAATAAAGCAATAATTATATATCTGAGTTGACAGGTATAAAATCTAATAAATGGCATTTGTATGATGAAAAGAGTACAAGTTCTTAAAGGCAGAAAGGGGAAGGAATGGAACTATATAGGAGTAAAGGTTTTTGTATACTACTGAAATCAAGTATTAAGATTTTTATAAATTAAGATGTTAACTTATAAACCACTAAGAAAATAATTTTTAAAATATAGTGAAAGAAATAACAGGGGAATTAAAATAATATACGACTCTCTGGGCCAGCCAAGTGGAGCATTGGTTAAGAGTTGGCTTAGGATGCCAGCTCTGAGCAGCAGGGCCCCAGTTCAGATCCCGCGTGAGGGCCAGTGACGCTGTGCCCTCTACAGCTAAGATGGTGAACAACAGCTCCACCTGGAACTGGGCTGCCGTGAGTCTCTGGCAAAAGCGTAGGCTGCAGTGGGGCTGCAGTGGGCTGCCATTAGCTACTGTGAGTGGCTGGCAGCCAGCGTGAGCCGCCGGCTGCCGGTGTGAGCTGCCAAGAGCCACCATGAACGGCCATCCAATGGCTGGCAACCAGTCTGCCTCACTGAGAAGAAAGCAATGATAATACCAACAGGAGCCAGTGAGGTGACATCCTCCACAACTAGACTGAAGAACCAAAGGACAGCAACTTGTCTGTTCCCCTTCCCCGATTCCCCAACTTTGTTCCCCCCTCCCAATTCCCCAATAAAATCTTAAAAAAAAAAAAAAGAAAAGAAAATAATACACTACTATATATCTGTTTAACACCAAAGAAGGTAGTGATGGAGGAACAGAAGGACAAATAAGACAAAAGGTGGAAAACAAATAGTAAAATGGCAGATTTAAGTCTTAACCTTATCAGCAATTACATTAATTTAAATGGATTAAACACTAAAATTAAAAGGCAAAGAATGGTGGACTGGATTTTAAAAAATGATCCAACTATATGCTGTCAACAAGAAACACCTTTAGATTCAAAGGCACTAATAGGTTGAAAGTAAACAGATGAAAAAATATGCCATTCACATAGAGAATTCAGTCATAGCAGTTTAGAAATGTGAATACTCCACTGCTAATGGTGACTGCTCATGGTTACAGCTTCTTTCAGGGGTGGTGAAAATGTTCTGTAATTAGAAAGTGATGATTGCACATTAAAATACATTGAATTGTACATTTTAAAAGGGTTAGTTTTATGGTATGTGGAAAAAAGGTTGTACCCCTGCTCCCACTCTCTGCCATAAACACTCAGTTATGAGGGGGCCGGCAGGTCCCCATTGTTACCCTTAGTTCTGTCACTCATCATGCCTCTGATCAGCGTCTAACAGAACTGAAGAGGCACATCCTTAGCTTTAAATAAATGTCATGGAAAATAAACCAAACTCTGCTCATAGCAGAAGGGGCCCAGAGTCACATGGACACAGGCGAGGAATCTGAATCACTCAGGGTCAGCATTTCCCAAAGTGTGTTCTCTAAGACGCCTGTGCTACGGGAAATGAATAGATTGCAAAGAAAGGGGTCTTGTTGTCAAGTGAAGTGTGGAAATACCAGATCAAATAAAGTTAAACCATTTTCTTTACTGCTAGGACTTCTCCTCGTCTTCAGTGTCCTGGTGTACACTGTAAAGCTTCAAGTCCAGGGTCTGGTAGCATCATTTCCCAAGCTTATTTGATAAAGGAACCCTTTTGTTTCTCAGAACGTCTCTCAGGACTAGTAGGAAAAACTGCCCTAGAGGGCTCTATTGAGACATCTCAAAACCACAGAGAGGCCCCAGCTGGAAAGCTGCAGAAGCATCAGGTCCCTATTCCAGGAGTGAGGATGGAACGTAGCTCCCTTCGCTCAAAAACTCAAAATGCTCCAGAGGGCACATGAGGTCACATAAACTGGAACAGGACATAACCAAAGCTTTAAAATCTAAACTATTTACTGGTAGCTGTGTCTTCCTCGTTTTTAAATCCTCAGCACCTAGCATGACATCTGGCAAATGGTTACATTTGATACGCTTATGAAATGAATGAACACTAAGACTAGGAGAGACTCGAGCTTTGAAAGGATTCATGTGTATGTGCTGAATATCAGCTTTGGAACTCTCCTTCGGAGTGCTGCCGGCCAGAAACCAGCAGCCGCATCTTTTCCCCGTAGGAGTGCATTCCATCTTGGCTGGCCGAGAGGACCCGGGAGGGGTCAGGCATTAGCCAGCCCTGCCCAGGCGCGGCTCCTGGGCCTTCCGCCCAGAGAGCTGGCCGGTGGAGCTCTGGATCTGATCTAAGGCGGCTCTTCTTGTGTTCTTGTCCTCAGGCTGGGATCATTGTGGAGGCAAAGCTGAAGGACCTGACGCCCCCCATGCCCGTGGTGTTCCTCAGGGCCATCCCTGCAGATAAGCAAGACGGCCGCAGTGTTTATCCTTGTCCTGTGTACAAGACCTGTCAGCGGGGACCCACCTACGTGTGCACTTTCAACCTGAAGACTAAGGAGAAGCCATCGAAGTGGGTTCTGGCTGGAGTAGCTTTGCTTCTCCAGATTTAGGTTCCTGCAGCGCCACTGAGAAAACCAGGCTGGGCTGGCGACTGCCAGAGGGACAAGTGTGTGAGGGGGAACCAGACAGAGGAAGTAAGCAGGCATAAGCACTCACAGCTCTGTACAGTCTGTTAGGGAGCTGGGAGAGAAATGCCGGAAGTGAGGCTGGGCTGGGGCAGTGTGGACCCAGGAACGAGGGACGAGGCGCTTCCGAACACTGAGTCTGTCCTAATAAAGTGATTTATTCTCCAGCCGTGTCTGGCCCGGGCTCCAAGAGCTGCAGTCATAGATGATCCGAGAACACCTGGGCCTGACATCATTACACCACGCCGCTGTCGGTGCCCAGGCTCCCAGCTGCTCCTTAACTGGCTGCACGGGCATCACCCATAAATCAGTTTGCATGTTAACAAGCTCCCTAGGTGATCTGTACACAAATTATGCTTTGAGAAACATTACTCTGGACAGTGGGGGGCAGGGGCCACATTCCAACAAAACTTCATTTAGGGCTAGCCGAGTGGCTCAGCTGGTTAAGAGCATGAGCTCTGAGCAACAGGGTCATCAGTTCGATTCCCACATGGGCTAGTGAGCTGAGCCCGAGCTGAGCTGCCAACAGGTGGCAGGATGGCTCAGTTGGTCAGAGCACGTGCTCCTAATTTATCCTTCATTAATTCACACATCCAATCAATTTTTATCTAACATCTATTTGCTGACAACATAACTGAATGACAGGTTGTTTCCAGTATCTCTATCATCTGTCAGATCATTAGGAGGGACCCAAGGAGAAACCCTTCACCTAAAGCTGTTTAACCTACAAGTTTTCTAGAATTTCCTCTGGAATAAATTTGCTTTGGGACACCAAGGAGTCCCCCAGTTTTAATGAGTTTTAAAGAGCTCTATGGGAAGGCTTGTTTGGTAAGAGGAGTCAAGGGGGGCCCAGGATCATTTCTAGGCTTCTCAGATCACCATTCCCACATATCCCTGCAGACTCTCTGGATTAAGTACTACCTGAGCAGGCACGAAAATCCCTTGGAGGGCTTGTTCAAAGAAAGACTGCTGGGAACCGCCTTTCAGATTTATGACTCAGTAAGTCCAACAAATTGCCAATGCTGCTGGTCCCGGAGCCACATTTTGAGAACTGATTTAAAACATAAAGCCCTCCATCCTATAAGTCTCTGCCATGCAGAATGCACAGTCTAATGCCAGTTCCTCCATGATTTTCCTGCTTGCTGTCCTGGGGTTCCTGCATCCCCTAAAGAGAGAGGCCTTACTCATCTTCATGCTATAGGAAAGTTAGCAAATGCCTCTGGAATCCAGGAATTCCGACTTCAGTTTTATCTCATCAACCAGCAACGTCCTTCCCATTGGTTGCCAACAACCAGCAGTCTCTCACCTACAGGTTCATGTTTTTAGGGAGATAGCTCTGTCCGCGTCATTCGCACCATCCTCCCTGATCCTCACCCAAAACACTGAACTAAGAACCGGCACGGGGAGGACACTGCTGGGAGGAAGGTGGAAGTCTCATTGTATGAGAACAGGACACTTCAGGGACTGTAAGTTTTGAAGATGAGGACAAGTGGGCAAGTTAGATATATGTGTTAATAAACCTCTGGACAATACTATAAATTACATCAATACTATTGATTTCTTTCTAACACCTACAGACAAAATGAAATAATAAAGATAATTCTAAAATGCAGAGCACTTTGGCAAAAATGATAGCCTAAGGGGAATGCCAGAGAAAGAGGGGCAGCTTGAGGTGTGCAAGTGGGCGGTGGGTTCTGTCTGTCCCACTCCAGAGGCAGAATTGAGACCAAGCATGCCCAGCGCTAGCCAAGCTGTCACATCCAGGCACCACCTCACACTCTCACCCTGTTCGGCTGCGTGATAAACTCAATAGGGTTCTACAGGATGATGTGGGAGCTCAACTACCATTTAGGGTCTTTTATGAGAAAATGTATTTTGAATTATAGTCAACACACAATGGACACTTCAGAAACAAGACAAGAGCGAGTCTGCTAAGTTTACTTAAAACAGGGGGACACTCAATGCTAATTGTACACCCGTATAACAAAGAACACATGTGAGCTCACTGGCCCTCTATGCTCCCCATTTTGTAACAGCACCTGCTGGAGAACCCCACTTCCAAAGCCAAGGTTCTTCTCATGAGCAGCGGCTGTGGCTAATTCAGTTCAACTTTTCCCAAGCAGCACTTCTAAAACAAGATCTCTCAAAAAGGGATTGTTTTTCCCAACTCTTCCCAAAAGGAGAGATGAGGTGAAAGGTGACTATTCTTCCTCCTAATGCAGAAGCAAGAAGTTAAACCAGTGTGAAATCCAATCCACAGGCCAATATATCCTCCAAGTCCAAAACCACGTTCAGGTACTCTGATCTGTGCAAAAATGAGAGACCAGGGACATCCTGTAGGAGATGCAATTTTTCCTGATGGAACGAAGTACTTTTTCATGGACCAAGAGATAGAGACGGGCTGAGAGCGTGGCTATTGGAAGGGCTTCTTTCCTAAATGGGATCTTTGATGTTTATCAAGGCTCGAGCTCCAGCTGAAACTTTTCCCGCAGCGGGAACATTTATAAGGCTTCTCTCCTGTGTGAACCCTCTGATGTCTGTTAAAGTTTGATCTTTGAATAAAACTCTTTTCACAGATGGGACATTTATAGGGCTTCTCTCCTGTGTGGATCTTCTCGTGGTGGCGCAATCCTGAGAAGTCACTAAAGCCTTTCCCACAGTAATCACATTTACAGGGCTTCTCTCCTGTGTGGATTCTCTGATGTTTCACAAAGTCTGAGCTCCGCAGAAAGGCTTTTTTGCAGGTGGGGCACTGAAAGTATGCCTCTCCGGTGTGAGTTCTTTGGTGAAAAACAAGCTGAGAATTCCTGTAAAAGGTTTTCCCACACTCCCTGCAGGTGGGGAGTTTCTCGGCCATGGGTGCTCTCAGCTGCCCTTTCGGGGAGGCATCTCTGGCCTCCTCCAGCCACAGCATGGACAGTTCTGCATAAGCATTAGGCAAATGATGGCCTAGCTGTTTCCCAGAATTCCTTTCTTGAGGAGAACGCTGTTCCCCTATCCCCTCGTCCTGAAGGTTTGCCGGAGCCTCGTGAAGAGTCTCTCCTTCTCCAAAGCGTCTCGGCTCATCCTCACTGAAGAGGCCACTCAAAGAGGCCTGAGAAGGCATCTCTTCTGAGGCAGGACAGGAGGCAGCTGGAGGTTCCTGGTCCCTGTAATTTTCCACGTTCAGGTTCTCTTTGTCATTCTCCTGTCTATCTCCTAAAAGAAGAAAGAAGATTTGAAATTGCTCAATAAATCGTATGCCCTGTTTTCTAACTCGTATGTCAAAGAAAGAGTCATCATGAAACAATTATTTTGCCACGAGGGCATCAGTTAGTGAGGAAGAAAAATATCATCCAGCCTAGTGCCTGGCACTCACTTCACTTGTGCTGAGTCCAGGCTAAGTGCTTCGGCTCTGGAGCTGAGCAGAGCATCTGGTAGCAGAGGAGGTTTCCCACAGCGCTTTTCTGACCCTCTAATAAGAATTTTTTTAAACTTATAGTTGACACACAACATGCTACTTTCGGGTGTACAACACAGTGATTAGACACTTATATGCCTTACGAAGTGATCACCATGATAAGTCTAGTACCCATCTGACACCATATATATTGGGTTGTCGGAAAAGCCATGATGCATTTTTGCAATGAAAAACAGAAAAAAATACGTCATGACTTTTCTGACAACTCAATAGTTACTATATTATTGACTATATTCCCTATGCTGCACATTACATCCCTATGACATATTTAATAATTGGAAGTTGTACTTCTTAAGCGCCTTCCCCTTTTCTGCCCACCTCCCAACCCTCCTCCTCTCTGGCAACCATTAGTTTGTTTTCTGTGTCTATTACTTTGTTTCATTTTGTTTGTTCATTTGGTTGGGGATTTTTTGTTTGTTTGTTTGTTTAGCTGAGCCATCCAACTGCTGTTGCTCAGAGCTCTGTTCATTTGGTTTTTAGAGTCTGTATGTAAGTGAGATCATATGGTATTTGTCTTTCTCTGTCTGACTTATTTCACTCAGCACAATACCCTCCAGGTCCATCCATGTTGTTGCAAATGGGAAGATTTCATTCCTTTTTATGGCTAGTAATATTCCATTGTGTGTGTGTGTGTGTGTGTCACAGTCACATCTTGATCCACTCATCTGTCGATGGACACCTAGGTTGCTTCCCTATCTTGGCTATTGTAAATAATGCTGCGATGAACATGGGAGTGCACATATCTTTTTGAAGTAGTGTTTTCCTTTTCTTCAGATAAATACCTAGAAGGGGAATTGCTGGGTCATAAGGGAGTACTATTTTTAATAAATACATACGTATTTATTAAAGCCCAGTAAAAACAAGTGTATTATATGAGAGTGCTACTTTTTAAATTATTAGTTTTTATCTGATCATATATAAAAGATAAATACAATCACTAAAAACAATTAGAAAAGTGTACAGAAGAAAATCAAATCAACCTCCATCGTACTACCCAGCGTAACAACTATGAGTATACCTTTCCCTCCAGTCTTTATGTCACTTATATATGTGTGTGCATGTGCGTGCTTTTTCCTGACATAATTGGTTTCATATTGTATACACAGTTCTATGGCTGACTCTGTAGCATTTAAATTGTATCAATAAGGGCCGGCCAAGTGGCGCAATGGTTAAGCGCTGGCTTGGGAAGCCAGCGGCCCCGGTTCGGTCCCACATATGAGGGCCAGTAACACTCCCCTCAAAAACAAACAAACAAACAAACATAAATTGTATCAATGTTCTTTTTTTTTTTTTTTTTTTTTTTTTTTTTTTTTGGGCAGTGTCACTGGCCCTCATATTTGGGACCGACCTGGGGCCGCTGGCTTCCAAAGCCAGCGCTTAACCACTGCACCACTTGGCCGGCCCTGTAGCATTTAAATTGTAAATGGTGGACTGATCAATTGCACATGGATCCTCCCAGTCACAGGTAATGCAAACATTACTGAAGTGCATCAGTGTGTCATCGTACTCTGGTTGCGATGCACAGTGAGGTGTGGCATGAAAGCGACACCTACGTCTGTGCTTTAATTCGGCATTCATTGGTGCTTCATTAACTCACATAAGTTAAAATTTTGTTTTTCTCCTCATAACTTAGGTTTCTAATTATCAAAACTTAATGATGCATAAAGATTTTATTTTTGTGATAGAATTTTTCAGCTTTTATAAGTTACTTTATTCCTGTTGAGCTAAAGAAGCTATTTACCTTTCTCTTTCCTATACTAGTGTCTTTCAATGATCTGCTAGAGACCCAGGAATGTGCTAGAAAAGTAGCCTGAACTTGTTTAATTCACAAAGCATTAGAACATACTCCTCTCAAAAGGCAAAGGTACCTTTTCTGTCTTTAAAGAGTCCTTAATAAATATCATTTTTAAAAGCTGAGTAATGTTCCATATAGAGATATATTAAAAACACATAATAAACATATACTTTAAGAATTCTCCTACTGCAGAAATCTAAGTTGTTTATTGTGTTTTTATTATTATAAATAATGCTGTGATAAGTATTTTCCTTCATAAATTTTTGTCCACATTTCTGATCAATACCTTCTAGGAGATTCCTTGAAGTGGAATTACTATGTCAACAGGCATAAATGTTGTCACTAAGTCTCCTGACACTAACTGACAAATCAATTTCCAGAACGACTATGCCATCTCCTGGTATGAGAAGCTGGGTATGAGAAGCAGAGTGTTCAGTCCTTAATATGAAATATTTTTAAAAGATTTTACATTTAGACCAGTGAAAAATGGTTTTTCATTGTTAAAAGTTTTAATTCTTTAAAGGATGAATTTTTTTCACATTCGTGAGCTATTTTTCATACTCCAAGACTGCTGTGCATTTTTAATTGGGAAAGTCATTTTTTTCTTATCAACTTACATTAACTCTTTCTATATTAAGAAAGTAATCATTTATCTGTCCTGTTCATGAACAATGTTTTTCACCTATTTAGTTACCTTAATTTTGCTTGGGGTTATTTTCATGTATAAAATTGTGTGTTTTTCTTTTTAAATATACTCAAGTCTATTCATCTTTTCCTTAGTGATTTTTTTTCCATTGCTTTTATCCTTATAAAAATCTTCCCCATCCACATGAGTCAAATAGTCACCCATTTTCTTCTTTATTATTTCCATATTTTATGTCTTTTTCATCTATTACCAACTTATTTTGCTATAAGATACAACATAAGATTTAAATTGATTCCTTTTCCCAGTCCTTTTTCTGGATACTGCTCATTGGAGGATTTGTGCTACTTCTTCCTTCATCATATGTGAAATTCTTATAAAGATCAGCTTTTCTTCCTAGGCTCCCTTTTCTGTTCCATTAGTCTGTGCGTCTATTGACATCAGTCTCTGATTATTTTAATGATTTTACCTGTATTAAATGACTCTTAACACATTTTTTGTGGGAAACGAGTAAACTCGTCATATAGCTTTTTATGCCCGCTTACAAAGTGTTAATATTTACAGATCTAATACTGATGACCACTATTCTTTTAAAACTCTTTACTATTCTTGCAGTATTCTTCTAGATAACTACTTAAGAATCACTTTTCCAAATAACGTTTTAATACGTCGGGATTTTGATGAGAGGTATGAGGCTTACTTCTCTCTGGCCTGTTTTAACTGGGAACTGTTTTTCCATATGGTCAAATACAATAGCACATACAAACTCGCCTGTGACTTTTGCCCCCCGTGTGAGTCCAGAACTGGCAGAGCACCTAACTGTTATCCTTTAGACTGAATCAGTCTTTTTCCGTCCTGTCACTGTGGCTTCCACATGGGTCGAGGTCTCATCCCTGCACACCTGAACTCCTACATCATCTTCCCACAGGGCTCCTGTCCTCCAGGTGTGTTCCCTCCCATGCTCCCATGCATATTACTATTTCCTCAACGTCTTTCCACATATCCTCTCTCAGCATCCTAAAATGGCATTATCAACGCAGGCTGGCTTTGTAGACTTCCACAGTCTGGTTCAAGGGATCTAATGGGCCCATGTCAGCAGATGGGCTGAAGGGGGCAAAAAAAAAGAAGAATGGGGATATAATGAGCTGTATATCATATCACAATAAAATCCTACTGCAAGGGAGTATATGGGGAAATCTCTGTACCTTTTGCTCAATTTTGTTGTGAACCTGCTCTAAAAAATAAAGCCTATTCAAACAAAAATCCTACTGCAACCACCTCTAAAGCAATGTTTTCAAACTTTTTCATCTGCTACCCATAATAAGAAATATGTTTAGGTTGAAATACAGTACATACACATATTTGGAACAAAAATCTCCTGAAACACTACCTGCCTTGACATCTAAAAATATTTTCTATTTACATTCTGATATTTTCTATTCCATCTTATCATTTCATTTGTTATAAATGATGGTTGCAACCTATAAAATGATTTCACAGCACACTAATGGGTCATGAAATACAGTTTGAAAAATGCTGCTCCAAAGGAATCCTTGTGAAATAGTATTATGATAAATATATTGCTTAAAATTAAAATCATGGATCTCATTTGATAGGAAAATAATTAACTAGATCCCACCGCGGAGAAAGAATGGTTTATCATACAGTTCCCATCCTTCGTCCTTTTCTTCTCCAAGGTTCTGAGATGTTTAGTATATGTAAAAGTGTGTGTGTGTGGGGGGCGGGGGGGATCATATTTCTTCTTCCTCTGTCCTAAAATACATGATTGATAGAAAGTATTTGTTGTTTCTGCTATTTAATGACAGTTAGGTGCATGAAAATTAGCTAAAACATGTTTCTGTATCTGTTATATTTTGTTGAGGGTGGGTTAGTTACTAGTCAGTATAACCAGAACAAGGAAAATTGAGTTACTCTGAACCTTCTTGTTAGGAGGGGTACCAACGGCTGTTACATAATCTTTTTTTGTAATGGAATTCTACCATATCTGCATTGGTCTCAATCTGCACTACTCTTAACTCTCCCGGAGAAAAACAGCTGTCACAGCAGATAAGACTGAAGACAGCTGACTCAATCTGTGGTCTTTCTTCCATGATTAGATATACGTGTCAACAACCGTATAGCCAGAGAGGAGGTACCCAACCTTGGTATTCAAACTAGACTGACCAGATCATGACTGCAATAGGCACCGAGTCCTAATCTCTCCCCCACCACCTCCAATTTAATGACAGGAGATCAGAAATGGCTCTGACCAATGAAAGATCACTCACCAATGCAGGTGGGTCTTGGGATCCTCTCACTGACATGAAGGTGCAGTCCTGCCAGCTCTTCCTCATACTCTGTTGAATTAGTCAGGTCAGTCTTGGAATTTGAAACGCCTGCTACAGAGAGAGAGAATACGTGGGCCTAGATGCATGGGCGGGGGGGAGAAAGGACTGGAGACCAAGGTGTTTTGCAAAGGAGTACCCTGACTGTGAAAGGAAATAGGAAAGTTCTGAGAGCCCTTAAGGTAACTCATTCGAGGCACCAGCGCTTACAGAATAACCAGCATGTATGGTTATCTTCTTTTCACAAAAGGAGAGTCTGGGCAGGGGGAGTCCCACCGCCTGGCAGGCTGGTGTAAGGGTTGTGAGTAAGACCCCTCCAATGATCGGTTGAGACAGTGTGGTTAAAGAGCATGTATTAAAGAGTGTATACAGCCAGAGACAACTGAGCTCCATCGTAACTCAGCACCTGTGAGCTATGTAACAGCGAGCAAGTGACTTAATCTTACACTCACTTTCATCATCTTAAGAATGGGAATACCATCACCCATGTCACAGACTAAAAGAGTTACTGTATGCAGTGCACCCACGACAGTTTGGATGCACAGAATACTTTCAGTACAAGGGAGTGCTAACTGGAACTGTCATCTCCAACTCACCCCAGTTCCCAATGATTTTTTCCCACCCAGAGAATCTCAAGTCGAGCAGCTGTTGTCTCTGAGTACACGGAAAATGCTTAACAGTCTTCCTACCTCCTCCCATCAGGCTAACCCACGCCCTCACCTCCTGAGACCATTTTCCCATAGGTCTCCAGCATGAGATCCCAGTACTGCTCCTTCTGAGTGGAATCCAGGTGCCTCCACTGCTCCTAGGAGAAGCACAAGGTTGTGAGTCCAGTGAAGGCTTCTGAAGCCTGGCTTCCCTGTTTAGCGGAGGCTGAGGAGAAAGGAGTGTGCCTCAAGATCCTGGCCATCAGAGAAAGTAAGGAACCGTGGGAGGTGCTCAAAGGAGAAGGCCAGGGGAAACCACAGTCCCACATCAGTGTCTTGCCCTCGTTAGAAAGCACTGAGGTTTTACGTTCTGTATTTTTTTTAAGTTGCATGTATTTAAGAAGAGAGCAGAGAAAGAAGGCAGGAGCCTTTCTGTACTGTCCCCTTCTGTAACCCTTCCAGTCCTTATGTAGAGGTCCTTGAACAGAAGGCACGTGATAGTCCCAACATTTCATTAAAATCTGGAAATTCAAGAGGGAAAAGAAAAGTTACAAAGGTACCTGTTGGGAAAGCAAATGCAAATCAGCAAAAAAAAATAGGAAGAATCACCAGTGAAGTCAACTGAGTTGTAAGTCTCTCTGTGAAACATTAAATTCAGAGGAGAGAGATGCTACAGCCCTACACACTTGGAATCTCCGGCAGCTCTGAGTTTAGGGTCTAACGTTCAAGCAGTTTTCCTCCCAGGGAGAGGAAAATCGGTGGGTTCTCTAGAGGAAGTTACCCCCAAAAAGTGCCTTTCTTATCTTATGGAACTAGAGACTCAAAACTGAGAATGCCATCTAAGTAGGATCTACTTTCATGAATTCAAACTTCCATCTCCCCTCCAAGGAGACAACTGTTAGAAACTCTGTACAGCAATGATTACTACAGTCTTTGGAGTCAGACATACTGGGTTTCAAATCCCAGTTCTGCCACTTTCAGATATGTGATCTGGAGCCAAATTACTGAACCTTTCTGGGCCTCAGTCTGCACTTACTGATAGTACTGAACTCAGAAATTGTCGGGAAGCTTACCAGAAATAATGCAAGTGTCATCTGTGTTCATAGCACGCTGTACTTTTCATTCATAGCATTCATCACAGTTTATTAAATATTTATGTACATGCATATGACAGAATACCCAGCCTTCTTTATATATACACATATAAGAGTATTTAATGAATAGCTGGCTCTACTAGCACAGGAGCACCATGAGCAAAGGACCTGCCACAGTGCTCTTCCAGTCCTGAGGACCCATCCAGGACAGGGCAGTCACTCAGTGTATGTCGCCTGGATGAAATACACAGCTCTCAGCAGTAAGTCCTCAGGAGGTGACGCATATGATTATTACTATCATATGTAGCCTGTGGGATACCCACCTCCCAGACTCACCCCAAGGATTTGCAGAGAGAAGTAAGGGATTCTGTACACTTTCAGGAACCCCCAAAGTTGATAGTCATGGATTATTACCATGAGTAGCCAGGCTATAAGGAGCAGAAAAGAGAAGAAGAAGATGAAATCAACTTCCTATTGCAAATAATAAACTACTCAAAGAAGCCATTCTCAGTCCTACCACATCAGAGGGAAGTGGAAATTGTTGAAAGAGAATGGAAACACCAAAAAGTCTAACTAGCAGATACTAAGCAAAAGAAGAAGAAGAAGAAGAAGAAGAAGAAGAAGAAGAAGAAGAAGAAGAAGAAGAAGAAGAAGAAAATAAAAAGGAAGAGTTGAATTTAAGATGAAAAAAGTGAAAAGATGAAAAAAATAATAAAAAAAATAAAAATTAAAAATAAAAATAAATTTAAAAAGTGAAAAGATGAAACATGACCTTAATAAATTTAACTACTAACTATAACCACATTTTTAATATACATTGTAATTTACATTTTTTAAAGTAAGACTTGTCAGCAGTTTATTCTATTAATCTGCAAATGAAGGTACCTTAACCCCCTCCTGAAAATAACCAACTTGAGCAAACCCTGCTGAATATCGGAGTTCTTGGCCTTCGGGGTCAGAACACAGAGCCCTGCTCCGGCCCTGGCAGACAAAAGGATGGCCGTGCCAAGCACTGTGATGTGATTCGCTGCCTGGCTTACGGATACAGGGCGTATTCCGTGGGCACCACAGCAATAGCTGCCAAGTACAGTACAAGGCAAAAAAGAACACAGCCACCAAAATCCCCAGGGGCCACTGTCAGCCCTTTGCAAAACTAGAAAAGATGCTTCAGGAGGCTCTAAAGAGTGTACCTCCAGCTTAAAGCCATAAACTTCCTCAAGTATCCGCCAAGCAGCTAGGGGTGCTTGAATAAAACCCTCACTTAAGAGGCAAGACGCCCACTGCGGCCATCTTACTTTTTCTCATTTTTATAAAAGGAGGAAAAATCTAAATTCCTGTTCTGGAAGGGAGGGCGAAATGTGAGATTTGATGGAGGAAATCAGCTCAGTTTTGTGTGGCAACAGCACCATCTTGTGGTTTTATGAGGCATTACCACAGCCGACTCGCACAATGAGTTCTTTGTACTGTGTTCCTTTCCCGAAGTTTGAAAACACAGGAATGTAAATGCATCCCCGAGACTATGTGAGGTTCTAATTCAGTCCCAGTTCCTAACAATTAAGTGCCACTATGTGGGATGCTACTTCATTCTGGCATTATTCACCACATTCCTAACTTATGGAAGACATTAGGAGAAGAGATTACTTATTTTTTAAAAATCCCTTCACTTACAAAGGATTCCATTAAATATCAAATGCACTGATGCAAATAGCTGTTCTTTGTTTGGGGAAGGGATATTGGGACTGGGTAGGGATGCATTTTGTTTGTTGGGTTGAGTGGGCTGTTACTCAGTTGTCTGCTATATAGAGGGAATTTTACACACACACACACACACACACACACACACGGTGCTGCTGGTGGGCATTTTGAATCTTTTAACTTTAATATCCAGAACAAGTCATGGTAAATGTGGGTATGTTATGTAGAGATAATGGTTAACTCTACTAGTTAAAATATGTTAGTAAATTGTGTATGCCTTTCATAGGAATACTCTGTACTTACTCCAGAAGCAACAATAATCCTCCAAGTCTGCTTGAAATATTTGAAAGAATACCCAGTCTTTTTCACCAAACAACCTCCTGCCTAACAGCTTCCTTTCTGGGCACCTTGAAAGCAGGAGGGGCACACTTGAGTCACTGAAAAGGTACCTCGCCTGCCCCCTCCCCACGCCTTCCTGGGGTAAACTACAAATCAAGGATTCTGGTTTCTAAATCTTTGAGCCTGGAAAGCTGGCGCTCAGACCAGGTCATTTGCACCACCCACTGGCTTCCCATCTTCCCCTGCACTTTAAATTACCTCATGAGGCACGCCCCAAGAAGAGTACTCCAAAGCTTTGATACAACGTTTTGATTATGTGTGCAGGTTCCTGAAAATCTTTATTTTTATCAAATGCAACCTTTCAGAGTTGTTAACCACACAATCAAGATGAACCTGTCCCAGAGACCTTTGTATACAGACAAGATGGAGTAACGGGGACCGGACTTACCTTCCTGCCCAAAACAACTAAAAAAGGGAACAGAATATATGAAACAATGGTTTGCAGATATTGCCTGTCGGGCAGAGCAGAGCAGAGATCCCTGAAAGCAGGGAAACAAATTAAGGGGATCCTCCAGTCACCCAAATCTACTGCCTGGAGAGAGCATGCAAAGCAGCACAGGTAGGGGAACCCAGGCAGAGCCAAGTAGCCCCCGAGTTGAGCAGAAGGAGCTCTGAGTCTGGGAAGCCAAGGGGCTCCAGTCGGCAGGGCAGACGCCCAGAGTGGAGCAGCTGCACCGAGAGAGCTCCAGAGATCTGCAGAGGGGCCTACTGAGGTCCAGCAAAGAGCCACCCAGAAGCCCCTGAGCTTGCACAGTGCTAGAAATACTTCATTATGTCTAGCAGCCAGGGTGGAAAACCTTGTATATTTGGATACATCAGATAGAGTACTCAGAAGGGTATTGCCCCAGTAGTGAGGAAAAATTAGCCCTAGACTAGCAACTTCTCTGGCGCCGTGTAACTAACAGTGTCCAGGTAACTTACAGACATCCCAGAGCAGAGCTCAAAAACATTTAGAGGAACACAAAAATATCAAGTCCCTAGCAAGGCAAAACTCACAATGTCTGACATGCAATTAAAAATTACCAGGCATACAAAGAGGCAAGAAAATGCAACTCATGACCAATCTATACACCGAAACCAACACCAAAATTGATTAGTAGATAAGGACATTAATACAGGTATTATAACCATATGCCATATGTTCAAGAAGCTGGAGGAAAGACTGAAAACATGAAGTATAGACATGAAAGGTATAATAAAGCTCCAATTCAAACTTCTAGAGATAAAAAAATACACATGAGATGAAAAATATACTAGATGGATTAAAAGCACATTAGACACTGCGGAAGAAAAGACTAACTTGAAGACATAAAAACAGAAACTATCCATAATGAAACAAGAGAGAAAACAGCATCAGTAAGCTGTGGGACAACTTGAAGAGAGCTAATATATGGATACACATTATCATGATACATACTCCTCGTGTATTATTCTCAGAGTCCTCAAAGAAGTGGAAAAGGAAAGGAAACAGAAAAAAAAAATAATAGCTAAAATTTTTCCAAATTTGATGAAAACTATAAACTCACAGCTCCAAGATGTTCAATGAACCCAACCACAAGAAGCACGAAAAAAACTACTCCAAGCCACATCACAGCCCAATTGTTTAAAACCAGTGAGAAAATAGTAAAAGCAAGAAAGAGACATTATATATAAAACAAAGATAGGAGTACATATGGCATAATTCCATTTTATATAAAATTCTAGAAAATGAAAACTAATGTATGGTGACAGACAGCAGGTCAGGAGTTGCCTTAGGATTGGGGGAGTGTAAAGTGGTAGGAGGGAGGGAGAGGAAACCTCTGGGGGTGACATATGTTTATCTTGACTGTGGTCATGGTTTCATGTTTGCATGTATGTCAAAAAATGTACCAAACTGTGCACTTTCAATATGTGCAGTGTATTGTTTGTCAGTTATACCTCCATAAAGTTGGTGGGCAGGGCAAAGGGGAGATTAACCTTAGATACAAGCATTCAAAATCTCATGTGAGAGGCCTAGACTAGGAAATGAAATAGTCTTTTCACAGCATAACCCAAAGATAATAGAGAGAGAGACCAGATTGCCTCTTCCCAGCAACTTCTTCCAGGGCCCAGATTCCACTACTCAACAAGACAATTAGGTACCATTCTGCTTTAAGAAGAATATTAACACTCGGTTGCATTCCACAGGCTTACCCTTGCAAGGCATTCCTTTCTACTCTGCTTCTGGGAAACCTTCCCCTTTCAATCCTCCTCACCACTGACACTCCCTGCAAGCCGGTGCAGGGGTAAGAGAAGCAGGACCCAGCTCACCTGAGGCGCTGTTGGGAGGAGTGAGGCGCCGAAGTCCTGGTCTCTGATGAGCCTTTCTTCAGGCTGGGCAGGAAGCTGGGAAGCAGCCATCGCTGAAGTGAGAAACAGGAAGTTTGAAGAACTAGATGTCCTCCTCAATCAGTCCCCAGAGGCATGGATAAAAATCTTCACAAATTAAAACCAATACCTGGTTCGCCATCCATGATTTCAGGACTTGTATTCATCTCCCTAACCACAACTCCCTCCAACCTTCCAGTCTCACCCATATTGTCTCCCACCTCCTTCCTAAAAGGTCTGGCCCCATCAGAAGGTGGTTTAAATTACAGGCTTTGGATCCCCAAATCAGGGTGATTCATGTAGGTTTACCCTGTTTCTAGAGACTTCCCCATCTGGGTAGCATTATCATTTTCAACTGCCCCGTCTGCCTACTAACCGCAATCCCCGTTTCTCCAAGAGCCCCACACACCGCCATGGGTAACTGTCCCCACCTAATCCTTCCTCTGGGTCAGACTCCTCTTTCACGATGTGGCCCAGTGGCTCCCCCGGCCCGGAGGCTGAATTCTGAAGTCCCAGCTCCTGAGGCATCACTTCAAGACGGGACTCCACTTCCCCCACGTGGCAGCTGGCAGATTCCACCTTCTCGGATAAGATGTCCTGTCCTAGAACTTGGATGCTGATCTAGAGACCACATAGTACTAATTACTGCAAGATCCAGAGTGAGGGTTTCCGAGCTACAAAGCGAACCTCCTATAACAGATCATAAGACGGTCCTTAGGAACATGGAGTAGGGAAAGAGAGAAACAGCTTCCATGACCAGTCCAGCAGGACCCAGTGAGGGAGACATCCTAGAGGGGCCGAAAGCTGAGGCCTGAACCTGGGCTAGGACACCTTCCAGAAATGCTACTGATACTGCTGTGTTTCTACTGCATAGTCTCCACCAGTTAAAACTCAGGCATCTTTTGAACGACTTCTCAAACATTCTAGTCTAAAGATGGAATGGGATGGGAGACTTTATCTTCAATCCCTAATGGCTAAAAAGTGTTCTGAGTCCCAGGGGATCTGAGAGTTAGGGGAGGGATGGGAATACAGTGATGTGGTATAATAAGAAATATACATTTGATCTTTGTCCCAGGTTCCTGGCACAGAGCTCCTAAAATCCTTGAAATTACCAGAGGATGGGAATGAAAGGAGCAACTTTTGTTATACATGAGCCCCTTTCAACCACGCCTGAGTTTATGCTAATGAGGTGACTCTTGGGTCCTTAAATAGCTTCAGGATGGGGCCTGGTCACCAGAGAAACCAATCAGGTGATTAGAGAGTTAAAGCTTTCAGCCCCACTGTTCAACCTCTGGGAAAGGGGCAGGGGCTGGGAATTTTCAATCACCACTGGCCAGCGACTAAGCAATAAAACCTCCATGAAAACCCCTAAAGTATAGGGTTCAGGAAGCCTCTGAGTTGGTGAACAATAGAAGTGACGGCACGGAGAGGGCATAGCAGCTCTGTACAATCCCCGTCTCCTCCATTTGGTTAGTCCTGAGTCATATCCTTCATGAGAACCTGGGAAATGTAAGTCAAGTGTTTTCCGGAGTTCTATGAGCTGTCCTAGCAAATCAAGGAGAGGGTTGTGGGAACCTCCAAATGTATAGCCAGCCAGCTGTAAGTATGGGTGGCCCTTGTGACTTGGGACTGGTATCTGACCCTGGGCCTGTGGGGTCTGACCTAACCCAAGGTATTCAGTGTGAAGACTGAACTGAACTACAGGACCCCAGTTCGTATCAGAGAACTGGAGAACTGGTTATTAGTGTGGAAAATGCCACAGATTTGGTGTCAGAAAAAGGCTAATAGACGCCTGAGAAGACCCCCTGCGAGTCTGGTGCCTCCTCCCTCTGCTTACCCACTGCCACAGCTTCTGGGGGTCGCCCTTCAGGCTCTGCACGAGCGTCACCGCCTCCTGTCCGCTGCCCGGATGCTGTTTGCGCACCCACGTCTGGATCTCCCCGGGTAGGATGGCCAGGAACTGCTCCAACATAAGGATCTCTAGGATCTGCTCCTTGGTGTGAACCTCGGGCTGCAGCCACTGGAAGCAGAGCTTCCGAAGCTGTCTCAGGGTCTCCTGCGGCCCAGACATCACCTGGTAAGGAAACTGCCGGAAACGCTGGCGTGCAGTCTCAGGGCTGGAGGGCTCCCCTGAAGGGGCAGCATCTGGTCCAGAAAATGGGGAGTCCTCGGCCTTCGCCGGTGGCTGCAGCACTCGGGGCTGCCCCAGCTCAACAGGCATCATCCGGCCTGGCAAGTCCTTTGTGGTGAAGTGCTTGTGGGAGCAAGTTGTCTCCGGGGAGGGCCAGGTCTTCACAGAGACTCTCACAGGGACACGAGGGACGGGGTGGGATCGAGTGCTACACAGAGGAAAGGGACACATTGTCAGAAAGAACCAATTCACATGCCCTACCTGAGAGGCCTCAGAGACAACTGCGGATCTCTTCAAATCAATGTACACACCATTTTGAAAGACTGTAAACATGAAGCCACAAAGCAAACCACAAATACCATATCTAAACTCACCACCACCCTGGCCATTTTACAACATTCTCTCGTGGCCTTCAAATGTCCAGGCCAAACAGAGGAATGAAATGCACCACATGAAGCATTTTCACTATGGTTTCCAGGTAAACAGCTCTTCTGTAAAAACACTTCTATATCTGCATCCACATGTCTGTAGACTAAAAAATAAAGCTGAACAAAGACATCAAGACCCTAGAAACGAAGGCTAATGTTGAAATGATCAGATGCTTCCACAATAAATGAGGTTGAAGAGAACAAGTTAACTCTTCCCCATCAGGTGCAATGAAATTTCTTAAGTGAGCTCTTTTGAGTGTGGTGCTGAAAACTGAATTTTTGAAAAGCCTGTCACACCTGAAATTTTCAACTTTGGCCTTAAAGAAGGTTTAGAATAAATACTGACTACCTCAAAAACATCCCTACAGACTTGAACCAAGTAATCACTATTTTATGGTGGTGGTATCAAAATTTAGAACATAGCAAGTAAGATGGTGGAAAGAGAAATATTAAATGGCAAAGTTAATAAGATATTTTAAAAGAATCGTGCACTATATGTAGTTAGCTTTTTTTTTTTTTAGATTTTATTGGGGAATTGAGGGGACCAGCATTGGGGAACTGGGGAAGGGGAAGAGACAAGTTATTGTCCTTTATTCTTCAGTCTAGTTGTGGAGGACTTCGCTTCACTGGCCCATGTTGGTATTATCATTGCGCTCCTCCCGGGTGAGGCAGTCACTCACCGGCCATTGGACGGCCACTCACGGCAGCGCACAAAAGTACATGCCCGCTGCCGGCCAGCCCCACTGCAGCCTACACCATCGCCAGTGACTCACGGCAGCGCAGCTCCAGGTGGGGCTGTTGTTCACCATCTTAGCTGTAGAGGGCAGTGTCACTGGCCCTCATATGTAGGATCCGAACCAGGGCCCTGCTGCTCAGAGCTGGCGTCCCAAGCCAACTCTTAACCAACGAGCCCCTCAGCCGGCCCTGTAGTTAGCTTTCTTGCATGTAATCCTAATACTGGATTATTGGATCAATCCTTAATTGTTATGAAAGAGCTAGAGGTCACCACTTCTCTGTAACACTAACCACAACAACCAAAAAACACCCAATCACTGGGGCATCTGGCTTAATGAGAGATCAGTACAACACTAGCTTTTAATGACAGCTTTTTCCTTGGGGTATAAGAAGCAATGTCCTCCTCTCCCTACCACTTCACCCAAACATTGCCTCCTATATCACAAAATCATTTAAAAAACAAAAACAACAAAAAAATTTCTCGAGGGTACAAAAAAAGGAAAGCGTGAAGTAAATATATTTCATTCATATATTCATGCAGCAGCCAGTGTGCTACGGTGACATATATTATGTGCTCAATAAATATGTGTTCCAGGAATTCTATTTCTGATAATGACAGAGTAACTGGTAGGAAAAACTAGCCCATCCACTGTAAACAACTATAAAACTGATGAAAACTTATAAGGCAACTGTTTTCAAGCATTAGACAATAGGCAGGTAAGAATGAAATCCCCGAGAGAAGGAAACCTCAGGAGCTGAGCCCCATGATCACCCGGCTTTCTGCATCGGGACAATTTCCCAACAATGGTGCAGGAGGCTGTAGTTCAAGCAGAGATCAGTGGTCTCATTAATAAAAACTAAACTGAGGAGGCAGAGACCAGAATTTGGAGCCACTGAAGTGGCTGGAATCTGAAGAACAGAGCAGTGGAGAGGAGAGAGCTATGGGGTAGAGGCAGAAGTCAGTGTGGGGTTTCCCTGGGAGCCCATAAACAAGGGTTAGACTGCTCATTAGCAGGGTGAAACTATGCAAGGTTTAACAGAGAGCAGTAGCTACCAGTTAAGAGCAAAAGAGAGATATAAATGGCCAATCAGTGATGAGAGACATGGGAGTTTTTGACTACTGATAGTGGAGGGAACTCTGCTTTCATTAACACTCAAGGCATCCCGAAATACCAAAAAGGTCACATGTTAGGAATAAAGAGCAGGCCCTAGAGTAAGACCTACTCTAAACCTGCCCTGAAAAACCTAAAGCCAAGCCTCAACAAAATCCACAGAGTCGACACAGCCTACTGGTCTAGTCTAATCTATTAGGTTGTCGGAAAAGTCATGACATAATTTTTCTATGTTTTTCGTTGCAAAAATGCATCACGACTTTTCCAACAACCCAATAGTTAGAACAACTTGGGAAATACCTTGAGCTTTCCAAAGATCTGCTGTAACGAGGCATAAAACCAAGACAACACAAGTCAAAGCTGATCTGTCAGTAACTGAATTGCCTGCTAGAACAAATCAACACTCTTCAGAGGAAGATAACAGAATCCTTTGCATCAACAATGTACCATCACAATATCCAGGATGCAATCCAAAATTACTAGTCATATAATGAAATAGGAAAATATGACTCAAAGTCAAGGGAAAAAGCAGTCAAGAGAAACCAACCCCAAGATGGCCTGAGGATTCAAAGAAAAAATAGTCTTAATGAGAGAAAAGACAAGGACTTCCCACAGAGAAATAGAAATTATAAAAAGAACCAAATGTAAATTCTAGAAAAATAATCAACCCAGAATTTCACATCCAGCAAAAACATCTTTCAAAAGGAAAAATTAAAGACAGTTTTCAGATAAATACGGTAGAAGAATTTTTCACCAGTGACTTGTACTACAAAAAATGCTAAAGGATATTCTTCCAGTTGAAGGGATAGGAATGAAGATCTCCGAAAATGGTAAATATATAATAAGTAAATATAAAGCACTATGCTTTTATTTTTCCTAACTTTCCTAAAAGGCAACTGACTATTAAAAGCAGAAATAACAACAGTATATGTAGACCATAACATAAATAAAAGTAGAAGATATTAAAATAGCACAAAGAAGGGGATAAATGGATTCAATCTGTTGTTAGATTATTACATTTATGAACTGCTAATTGAGAAACAGGAAGTGGTAACTGAGTGGTGGTGTCAGGTGAAAACTGGGAAGTGTAAAGGTCTTAAGTGAGAGGCAGAAAATGAGAAAGGTGAGTTGTGAAGTATACAGTGGTACAATATTAAAGTAGACTCTAACTGAAAGTAAACTTTGATAATCTAAGGATGCATACTGCTAGCTGTAAAAAATATTACACAAAGAGGTATACCTAAAAAGCCAAAAAGGAATACTGCAAAACATTCAATAAACCAAAATGTGATAGGAAAGGATCAAGAGAAGAATCAAAACCAGAAAGATCAAATGGAAAAAAGACAATATGGTAGAATAACACCAAACCACATCAATAATTATTGTACATTAAATGTAAATGGACAAAACAAATTATATAGTAGAGATGTCAGATTTTTAAAAAGCAAGACCCAACCAAATACTGTCTACAAGAGATATTTTACATATAAAGACACAATAGTTTGGAAATAAAATGGTGGGAAAAAGACATTCTACGCAAACAGCAAGCACATGAAAGCTACTATGGCTATATTAGTATGTGACCAGGAGACTTCAAGACAAAGAGAGAAAAAGGGATATTTCATTATGATAAAGAGGTTAAATCATCTAGAACACAAAACAACCCTAAATGTATATGTACCTGTTGTCAGGTCTAGAGGAACACATCCTCAGTCATAGTTGGAGATTTTAATACCCTTCTCTCAGTAATTGATAGAACAAGTAGACCAAAAAAAAATAAAAAATCAGTAAGGATACAGAAAATCTGAACAATACTATCAACCAACTTGATCTATTGATATTTAAATCCAACAACTGCAGACTACACATTTGTATCAAGTGAATATGTAACAGTCACCAAAACACAATATGCATAATTAAGTTTGAGAAGACTGAAATCTTAAAGTATATATTCTTTGACCACAGTCCAATTAAATTTTAAATCAATAACAATAGGATATCTAGAAAATCCTAATATATGGAAATTATTAAATAACAATCTTAAATAACCTATGGTCAAATAAAACTATCACAAAGGAAATTAAAATATATTTTCATATGATAATGAAAACATATCAAAATTTGTAGAAAACAGCTAAAGAACAGTACAGATACAAGAGACTGATCAAATAAGTGATTCAAACTTATTTGGTCCCTGGATTAAGATAACAGTGTAGAAAACATTTAGGGAAAATGATATTTAGGAAAAACCATATATCTTACATTTCAATCTGATTCTGTAATTATACTCACATAATGATAAGTGCCTCGTTTATTCAAAATTAAATTACTTTATAGAGGGTGTATGGGTTTATATCCCAATGACTTCATAAGAATCTGCTCGTTAGGAAAAAAAAAGGTTATCCCACATATATAGCTGTTATATTTAAAGCTTCAACAAATTAGAATTTTAAAATGTACATCTAGGTAAGTAGACCTACCATACATACATATAGAAGTACCTTTTGTGGAGCACCTGCTATGATTGAGAAAGGCTATTTAACCACACTTGAGTCAAGTTCCCGAGTCCTCTTTTTGCCTAGGCCTGGCCCGTGGGACTGTCCTTGGACTTTTTGGTCCAGTTTTATCCAGAATCTTGCTGGGTCCAGTTTAGGGAAAATCTTCTTCCTTTCCTATCTGACGAAATTCTACATCTGCCACCCTGGGTAGATGACCACCCTCGATCTCTGATCAAATCCCTTCTTCACCCTGGTCTGCCTTCAGCACAACTCCTGCCAAGCCTTCTTAGCCAGAGCGCCCCCTCCACCCAGGCGCTTCCTTCGAGTGATTTTCCATGCACTGACCCCCACCCTCCTCCTTGGCTATAAGTCTCCATGCGTCCTCGTTGTAGTCAATCTCTCTCTGTTACTGCACAGCCCCATTGCATCAATAGTAGTACCCCAGCATGAAGTCGGCCTTACTGTTTTTAACAAGTGCCTGAGTGATGTTTTCTATAACACCGTGTCGCAGGTCCACATTAGGCCCTGTTCATGCCATTGCAATCTTCACAACTACCCTGCAAGGTAAATATTCCAGTGTACAGATCAGAAACCTCCGAGGCAGCCAAATTCACACCCAGGAGCCCTGAGGCCCGCGCTTTGGAGAGCGGCCAACCTTTGGAAATTTGGAAATGGAAGGGGGCGGGTGGAAGGGCGGTCTCAGCTCCGGGGAGTGGCTGGCATTCAGCGTCCTGGAAGCTCAAGCCCCGCAGGGCGCTGGGAAGTGACGCCCACGCGTGTGTTCTCCCTCCTCCGCCCCCAGCGACCACGGCTCCCTGGACAGCCAGACCCCGAGCATCCGTCCACTGGGCTCAGGGCCAGGCTTTGGGGGAAGACAGGTGCCTGGAGAGTCCGGCGGGGCCCCCAGGCTCCGGGACAGAGAGCCGGGTCGGGGTCCAGGGGTCTCCGCGACCCCAGACCTACTCACAGCCCCACCCCCGCAATCGCCGCGGCCCCGCGCGCGCTCCCAGGCACACAGCGCGCGTCCACCGACCCCGCCGCCGTTCCCAGGGGCCCGGCCGAGCCCAGCGCGGACGCTGGCGGCGCCAGGCCCGACCCCAGGACGCCGCAGCCAGGCCCGCCCAGCCCGCGCGCGCTCACCTCGGCCCGCGGCGCCGGCTCCGGGCGCACTTCCGGGAGACGTGCGGCTGCGCAAGCCTCGGACGGCTGGCGAGAGGCGGGCCGCCGCCCTGCTGAAGAGTCAGGGGGCGGAGTCAGAGTGAGGGGCGGGGCCGGGACTGGGGCGCGGGCTCCAATTGGCCGCTCCGCTGCCAGGAGGCCGCTTTCGGTCGCTTGCAGCCGGGGGGGTTCGCTCATTCATTCAAGTTTCGTGCATTCGTTTATCTCTCACCAAACAGTCATTTATGGAGGCATTAGTTTGTTCCAGGCACTGGGTCAAGCACTGCGAGGGCTACAAAGATCATTTCCCCTGTGTATCTCCGGCTCCTCTGCCAGTCCCACACCCAACCCTGAAACTCTCTGCCATCATCCCTGGTTCTTAACTCGGTTCTAGCTCCTCGTTTCCATTCTTACCTAACCTGGCCATCCTGGGCGTCTGATTTGCCCCGACCTCGCTCTGTCTTGCTTCTCCGACTCACCCGCTCTGCATTTCCTGAGCACTCTACTTCCACCTCTCCCCTTTCAGTGTTGGAGTTCAGTGGGGTGCCAACCTCTCTCGTCCCACCTTCTGTCTCTTCTCGGTCCCCGTCTCCCTTCCTCTTCCCTCCCTGCATCCCATTGCACTCCAATATAGATGTCATCCTTGCCTCCTGCCTCCCTTCTGCTTCCCTTTCCCACAAGCCAACAGTCGCCAGCCCCTGTGGTTTACCTCCTTATCTCTCAGGCACCTCTCCCTTTCTCCATTCCCTACCCCTACCTCCTTTCCACATCACTTCTAAGCAAGATAGTGACTGCAACCGTCTCTCCAGTTTCTGAACTTCCAACATTGCCCTTTGCCAGACCGTCCTGCACACAACAACCACACGGTCATCTTGTGGTAGAAGTATCACAGGTCCAAATCGAGGGGACTGAAGTTATGTGTGTATTATGTGTGTTTTCAGTCCTGGGCAATTGGCAAACTGGAAAGCATTCAAGAAGGGAGTTGCCAGTATGGCAAAGTGCCCTGTCCCATGTTAGGAGGAACGGGAGATATCTCTCTTCTGAAGAAATAAAGCTTTGGGGCAGGGAGGAGGTGTGGATCCTGATATCTTCACATACCTGAAAAACAGATCCAGTAGAAAAGGGATTCAACATGTTCCCTAGTTCCTAGAGCTTGAACAAGATTCAGTTTGATATCTTGTGTGAAATCTTGTTTGAAATCTTGTGTGAAAACTATTCAGTTTGGCCCAGGTGAAAGTTTCCAAAGTTGACTTGAATAACAATATTGCTTTACCAGTACCTTAGCAGAACATGGGTAACAATTTATCAAGACCATTTAGAAGGAAACCTGCAGTGGGTGTTCCTTACAACAAAGCGCTTTGCTTCTAAGAAAGTCAACAGATGAGATAGTTTGGAAGGAAGATGATGGAAACTTACCTTCAACATGGTAGCTTTTAGCTGATCAACATCCAAGGAAGATTAGAGTAATTCGAAAGCTTTCATTTGGCCACAGACCCCTTTGTGAATCTGATGGAAGCTATAAATCTTTTCCCAAGGAAAATGTGCATATACAACTACACAGAAAATTTTGCACACAAAGTCAGGGAGCACACAAACTCACAGAGCTCTGAAGCCCATCCTTGGAACCTACGAATCTCAGGTAGAGAACTCTAACACTGGTAGATGTTTCATGATATGTAAGTGACACTTGGCAATTTAATAATGTCTTTATAAACTGGCTACTTGAGATGAAGCATGAAACTTCTCTTCTTTCTCAACAAACTGAACAATCAAAAAATAATTTTTAAAATTTGGGAGACATCTACATCAACTTAGAAAAAAATGAAAAGGTGTCATCTATTTCCATTTATTTATTCACTCACTCATTCAATGAATATGTATCAAATTCATCCTCTGTGCCAGTATTGTTCCAACAGCTAGGTGTACAACAGTGAACTAAACAGATAAACTCCCTTCCCTCACAGGACTTATATTTTGTGAGAAACCTGGAAGATAAATAAATACACAAGTAATAATAAGTATGTTGGGTGAGGATAAATGTTGTGGAAAAAATTAAGTGAATGTAAGGGGAGGGGATAGGTAGTATTATAGAAGAAGTATAATTTATATAGGATGGTAAAGAAAGGCCAACTGATAAAACAACCTTAAACTGAGCGTTGAAATTAAAGAGCAAATCTTGTGGATATCTGGGGGAGCTTTCCAGGCAGAAGAAATAATAAATGGCCAAGCCCTGAGATAATATGTGAAAATAAAAAGAAGAGGTATGAGGGGTAAGCCCTGGAACATACAACCATGTATAGTCAGGGAGATCAGGAGGGTCCCTCAAAGGAGGAAGAGATGGAGGAGCCATTGAGGTAGCAGGAAAGCAAAAAGAGGGTGATATCCTGGAAGCCAAGTGGACAAAATGTTCAAAGATGGAGAAGGAGGGAGCCATTAAATGGATCAAATGCTAGTGATCAAATGTACAATGAGGGTTGAGAATTGTCCATTGGTTTCAGCAACAGGAGAATCATGGGTGACTTTGATGAGAGTAGGTGGGAGCAGGAAAAGTCTGAATGGAGCAAATTCAGCAGAAAACAAGAGGTGAAGAATTGAAGCAACAAACATAGATGAGTCATTCAAATTAGGGGCAATTACAGCATGTTTCTGCATTAATTGTAATGAGCCTGTAGAAAGGAAAAATTGTATTGCAGGGAAGGAAAGTGACAACTACTGAACAGTATCCTTGAGCAGAGAAAAAGTTAATTTTTTTTTTTAATAACAAGGCTCTTAGGTACTCCTATAATCAAGGCCATGTGGGACAACCATAGAAAACATTGTCCAATGAAGAGGAACTTAAAGTCAAAATTTAAGAGCCACACCAAAAACAATTCATCAAAAGGGACAGTTATCGGGCCGGCGGAGTGGCGCATTGGTTAGGAGCTGGCTTGGGATGCCAGCGGCCCCGGTTTGGATCCCCCATATGAGGGCCAGTGACACTGCCCTCTACAGCTAACAACAGCTCCACCTGCAGCTGGGCTGCGAACCCCGGCGATGGCGTGGGCTGCAGCCCCTGCTGCAGTGGGCTGCCATAGGCTACAGTGAGTGGCCAGCAGCCAGTGTGAGCTGCCAATAGCCATTCTGAGCGGCTGTCCAGAGGCCTGCGACCGATCTGCTTCCCCAGGAGGAGCACAATGATAATACCAACATGGGCCAGTGAAGCAATGTCCTCCACAACTAGACTAAGGAACAAGGGGAAAGCAACTTGTCTGTTCCCCTTCCCCAGTTCCCCAACGCTGTACCCCTCCCCCAATTCCCCAATAAAATCTTTAAAAAATAAAATTTTTTTAAAGGGACAGTTATCAGTTACCAAAAAAAAAAAAAAAAAAAAAAGAAAGAAAGAACTTGCATTGCATCCCAAGAATTGGAGATCATAGAGCAATCTGAAAGATATTTTATTTTTATTATTTTTTTTTTTTAAAAACAGGTTGCTGCTTTTTTTTTTTTTTTTTTTTTTTTTAAAGATTTTATTGGGGAATTGGCGGAGGGGAACAGCGTTGGGAAATCGGGGAAGGGGAACAGACAAGTTGCTGTCTTTTTGTTCTTCAGTTTAGTTGCGGAGGATGTTGCTTCACTGTTGGTATCGTCATTGCGCTCTTCCCGGATGAGGCAGATCGGTCGCTGGCCTCTGGATGTCGCTCACTGCGGCTATTGGCAGCTCACTCTTGGCTGCCAGCCGCTCACGCTGGCTGCGGGCCACTCACTATAGCCTATGGCAGCCCACACCATCACCGGGGCTCGCACAGCCCAGCTCCAGGTGGAGCTGTTGTTAGCTGTAGAGGGCAGTGTCACTGGCCCCCATGTGGGATCCGAACCGGGGCCGCTGGCATCCCAAAACCAGCGCTTAACCAATGCGCCACTCGGCCGGCCCAGATATTTTAAAATAAATATTCTGAGTTGTTCAAATAGGTAAAAGAAAAAGAAACCATAAAACAAAAGGACATTATGGGCAGGGAGGAGAAGAAAGGGTAGGAAGGAAGAGGGAAATAAAACTGTATGGCCAAGTATGTTTTTTACAAATTAAAAAAATATATTCAGTTTTTAAATTGGAAACAGAAAGGTCTAATCCTCATGATGGTCAGAAATAGCAAATATCCTTGATCCCATTGTAAAGGTAAGAAACTGAGATCCAGAAGGGATAAGTGCCTAACTCAAAGCCATAACGACATTCAGTTGCTGATCCTGAATTTGAACTCTATTTTTTCTGACTCCAAAGTCCATGTTCTCCCTCCCTCTCTGCTGCAGGTTGCCCCAGGAGAGGGCAAGATAGCCAGGATTGTGGGAGATCTACAAAGATAAGACCGAAACTAATACAAGAATGAAATTAAATTGTATGAGATTCTGATGGGTAGATTAGTTATTTCACCAAAAGTCTCTGAAACATAGGAGCAGAAATGTGAAGATATGTTGAAGAGATTCAGGAGAGCTTCAGATTTACTCAAGGTTCAGGAAACATGGGTATCAGTGGAAGATATCAGGATGGAAATGCTGATCACAAGGATGGGTCAGGGAATGGGAGACCAGAACAGAAACCAGTCCCAATAAATGCTCTCCCTCTGCCAGCAAGTTGTGGTTTGTATCTTGTTGATGTCATCAGAGCAAATAGTGATTTCACTCATGGCAGAAGGAACCTGCATTGTCTTCTATGGGCTATTTAGAGGCTAGAGAATTAAACAGAATGCGAGCTCTGTTTTTCTGTCTAAGAGAACTCCTAATGTATTGCTTGTTTTATGGGGGATGTCCTGAAGGAGATCTTTAAGATGTTCAGTAGATTCAGGTGGCCATGTCTGAGAAATGACTTTCTTACAGTGTCTACAGTTGAGAGAGGAGACCACAGAAGAAGAAACCTGGCTGGAGAAATCCAAGTTCTAAAGTTTATACCTTTAAAAAAATCTGTGGAGGGGCCGGCCGAGTGGTTCAGTTGGTTAAGAGTGTGAGCTCTGAGCAATCAGGTCGCTGGTTCGATTCCCACATGGGCCAGTAAGCTGCACCTGAGCTGAGCTGCCCTGAGCTGCCAGGCTGCTGGATGGCTCAGTGGTTAGAGTGTGTGCTCTTAGCAACAAGGTTTCCACTTCGACTCTCATATGAGGTAGTGGGCTATGCCCACTGGCAACTAAGACTGAACATGGCACCTTGAGCTGAGTGGCTGCGAGCTGCCAACGGGCGGCCTGATGCTGACTGGACTTGGAGCTGAGCTAGCTGCGCCCTTCACAACTAAGATTGAAGGACAACAACTCAGCTGTTCCCCTTCTCCAATTCCCCAACACTGTTCCCTTTCCCCAATTCTCCAATAAAATATTTTTTAAAAAAATCTGTGGACAAATCTTAATGCTTCTCTGCCCAAACCAAATTACTTCCTGAGGACATAAAATAGTTTTAGACAAGGGGTTCTCCATCTGAGGCTTCTGGATTTCTATGACCAACTGCTCTCAATGCAGAAGTAGGTATGGGAATTTTTCTGGAGGGTTCCTCAAATGGATCTGTGATTTTTTTTTTTTAAGTTTAAAAAGCCATTCCATGCTGAGGCAGACTCCTTTAAACTTCTAAATCCATGGACATGAAGAGATGAGAAAGAATTCCAGCTCCACCAGTATTGCATAATAATGGGCTGATGGTCCCCCTTCATTTGTCATAAGTTGAACAGACTTGGGTCACAGTGTGGGAGGTTCCATGAGGGGAGAGGAGAAGGTCTATGCCATGGAGAAGTTGACAGTGGCTCCCACATTTCCATTTGCTTTCGACATATTGAGACATATTGAAGTTGACATATGTTGGATTCAGTGGCTTTATGGATTGCATTGCCTGGTTTTCACTAAACTGACCCTAACAAAATGAGCACATGGTTTCAAAAGTTTCCTGAAAAGTAATCTCAATTTGAAGGCTACAGTAACAATGCAGGCACAGGTAAACAACAAGAAAATGGCAGATCTACACTTTTAGTTTCAGCCCTTTTTCAGATACATTGGGAAGTAATGACAACATAATCTGATCTGGCAGAAAATATTTTCAAATGTTAAGAAGTCTACTAGAAATGTACATTTATATCTATTATCATTATGATGAATGTCACCTTAACTATACATATGTATATGTGTATATTTTTATATAGTATGTACACTTACATATACTGTATGTAAATATATGTGTATATATATATATTTACACTATATGTATATGTACATATGTGCAGATGTACTTACTTATATGTATGTGTATATATATTTATATACTAGTATATGTATATGACAGTATATATACTAGTATATAAGTATATATATATGACAGTATGCATACAGAGTATTAAATATATACAAGTTGTAAACACATACTGATTACAGGTATATACACACAATCACATATATGTATATTATCTCCAGAACACAAAGATAATTTTTCAGCATTGTTTAAGGTCATACAATGTCCTATCAGATATTTTATGAAATTTCATTATATCTAATGACCAACTTTTGGTAGCTTCTTTTGATCCTAATAAATGAAAATCAATACATAAAATTGTTCCATATAAAAGATTTTGGTGCCTTTTATTTTAAGTCTGTAGGTTTAAAGTATTAAAATGCAACATATCTTTCAATTAGTTTGCAAGAGCTGCTGACTTACATCAAGGACTATGAAAATTAATAGCCACATTTCATCAAAAAGTATTGCTTAATTAGCAAATGTTATTGAAAAATGAACATGTGCTGCCAATGATGTACTTTTTCCATTTGGAAGTTTCACAAGTGTTTTTTTTCTCTTCTGACAATCATTAAAACTGTAAAAAATAAACTAAACTTAGAACCAAGTCTGAAAAAAATCTCTGTATAATAGAGTGTTAAACCAAGATTTGCTCAAATAGTAAGGCGAAGTCAGTTTCGTTGTTACAGTTTTAATGGGACTTGATTCATATGTAAAATAGGTACTTTAAAATATTATTTTTTTTCATTCTTACCTCAGCCTTTCTTGACTTTTATTTTTGTATATGTTTTATAGTATATAATATGTAGGCAAATTATATAAAGTAAGGCTTTTATTTATGAATAAAAGCATATACAATTAGTGGCTATCCAGCCTCGAAGTATTTTTACTGGTAAGAGGTGCTTGATCAAAAAAGGAAGAGCCCACCACTCCAAATTAGTGCTTCTCAAACATGCCTGCACATCAGACTCACAGAGGGGACATGTCCAGCCCACATTTCTTACCTTCTCACCTAATCAGAGATTCTCTGAGAAGTGGAGCCTAGAAATGTGATTTTTCAAACACATTTCCAAAGTGATGATTTTGGCACTGATCTGAGGAGAAGCATTACAATGCACAATTATAAATAATTGTCGATGAACTCAAATTTCAAGAGACAAACAGATCTAGTTAATTAGTGGCCCAAATTTATATGGGTAAGAACGATGCTAATACAATACAGTAAGTAACACAGTTGACTGGTAATTGAATGTCTTTGGAAGAAGTTAAAAACAGAACAAGCTTTCAGAACTGACTTTTATCCATGAACTCTTAGCTTAGAAATCCCGTTAGTAGACTAGCTCAGCCACCTTTCTGTTTCTCAGTCTCTCATCAGTAAAATGAGAGATATAATAACCACTTACTTCTGCGGATTGCTAAGAGAATAAAGTGGGATAATATATGTAAAATGCCTAGAATGGTGCTTGACACATAGTAAAATCTCGCTGTTACTAGTATCATTTTTACTTACCATCCATTGTAGAATGGTAATAAAAAACTACTCTACCTAAGCATAAACATTTTTTTTTTTAAGATTTTATTGCGGAATTTGGGAGGGGAAGAGCATTGGGGAATTGGGGAAGGGGAACAGATAAGTTGCTGTCCTTTTGTTCTTCAGTCTAGTTGTGGAGGACGTCGCTCCACTGGCCCATGTTGATTATTATCATTGAACTCTTCCCGGCTGAGGCAGTCGCTCTCGGGCCTCTGGACGGCCACTCACGGCCGCTCATGGCAGCTCATGAAAGCGCACGCCAGCTGCCAGCCAGCCCCACTGCAGCCTACCACGTTGTCAGTGACTCTTGGTAGCCCTGCTCCAAGTGGAACTGTTGTTCACCATCTTAGCTGTAGAGGGCGCAGCATCACTGGCTCTCATATGTGGGATCCAAACCGGGGCCTTGCTGCTCGGAGCTGGCATCCCAAGCCAACTGCTAAAGAACGTGCCACTCGGCCAGCCCTAAACATTGTTTTCACTACGCTGTTTTTTGCCACAGTGTTTCAACATAATGTTCAGATATCTGAGAAGAAAAAACTGATTTGTAAAACTTTGAAATGTGATCAAAGTCTCAACTAAATGAGTTTAGTTATGCAAAATGTGATGCATTCTTTAATAGTGTAATGAATATCATATTTTTCTTCAAGAGTAAAAGTAAATCCAAATGAAAACTATGGATGTTGTCTCATAGAGCTATCTATCTACCACTAATGCAGTTTTCTGTGACACACCAATCTTCATTTTATTTTATTTCCATCTTTTTAGAGTAAGTCTGTGTCTCTGAGCTTAATCTCTGTCCTTGTCGAAACCAAGATTCCAGCTTGAGTCTGTCAAGAAGGGGGTTAGGGCTCTAACCACAGCACCTAAAATTCACCAAATACTGGGATGTCACCTGGCCAAAACTCTCTATATATGTAGATCTCCGTTTTGAACTTCAGTTTATGCCAGAAAAAGAGCTTCAACCCTCATATGCAGATCTGAAAAGTTTCTGACTCTGTAGCTTCTTCTATTCTTTATCTCATTAACTGACCAGGGCCCCTTTAAAATTTAGGAGGTTCTATTCAGGTCATAGTCTTGGAGGGATTTAAGAAGTCTTATACTCCCCTAAACCTTCCACCATCCAGAATTCTCCTTCTTTGGTCTCCATATGTGCCTCATCTTGACCCTTTTAACTGACTGCTACTTTTTTGCATGGTCACTTTTGCCACTCATGGGCTTCCTTCACTCTGAGCTGCTTGATACCTTTCTAGGCAGATAACCCTGATACCTTCGGGCACCCTTGTTGGGTCTGTGACATTTACCTCGCCTTGACGTCCAGGACATGCAAAAAACCCCATCAGCACTGAGCAGTGGGGAGTTCCATCTGTCCCTGCTGCCTTACGCTGGGCTGGTTGGACACCCGCCCATGCTGAGCTTCTGTCTGCACTGGGTTTTCAGATGGAACTAACTTTTCTTCCTCTGACAGAAGCTCCCAGGAGCAAGTGGTGACTCCTGAAGGTCTCCCAGATCAATAGGAGAAGCAAGGTTTTTCTTCCCCTGTGGAGACAGCAAGGCGGGTGACTCATCTGCCACTGCTAATTAGCACAATGGGGAACACACAGACTGAAAAGGATTGAGATTGACCAGACTCCAGGATTTTCATTTTTCTCCCAGAATGCAGCCTATTTATTATGTACTGTTAGGAGAACAGAGGGAAAATAAAGCTAATCAGCAGCAGTAGCCTGTTTTAGAAATTCTGAAAGAGGGCCACTGCAGTGAGATTCGGGTCTCATGGAGATGTGCTGAAGAAACAGCACGTGGCCAGGCAGAAAACATCAGCTCCATCTTGGACGAAGCTGGTTACTAAGAATTAGGCATGAAATGCGTTCATGAAAGCTTGCAGAATTCCACCCAAGATCCCTCCTTCTCTCTGATGCTGATGTGGACCCTCTAAAACAGGAGTTGCAAATTGGCAGCCTGTATTTCATCTGGCAAGCACAATTTTTAAAATTCTTACTTTGAATGTGAACATCTTTTAAGGTGCATGCAATTTCCTGTTTGCCATCAGTCTGACTCTCCCTTTATATACTATTTATTGTGCTTTACTAGCTGGCCTCTGAGGACGTTTGAACAAGATTGCTCAGTAATATTCTCTAGAAGGCAGAGGAGATGAGAGGCTGATGATGCCCACCTTGGATCCTGGCTTTTGGAGCCCACTAGGAATGCCCAAGGGTTTGCTGGCTGGGAGTTTGGGGGATTCAGGCAAAGAGGCAAGGCTGACTACTGCCGCCCAGGCAAAGCACTGCACAGCCTGTATCCCACTCGCAGCTTGCTTCTCAATCTGTTGCCTCTGCTAGGTACTCAGCATCTAGAAACAATTTGTTTCTCAACATCCTCATTATTGGAGAGAACTCTCGAGGGAGACACTAAGAATTGGCAGAGGTCAATAACTTCGGTGTACTGTAACTATTTCCAGAGCTCAAATTCAGGTCTCATGGTTCAAAATTGGGAATGCAGTATTTGAAATGGTGAAAACCCTGGAAAATTCATGACACATGAACACTAGAGTTGTATAAATCTTAGCCACTGTCCACTGTGGGAGTAGGAGTGGTATCTGGGAGAGAGAGAGAGACACGTTTTCAAGGCTCCACTCACTTGTGAATTGGGATCTGGACTTCTTTCTCAGAAAAGAACCACTGAATGATCCCAGATTTGCTCCACACACCTGAAAACATGTATGTTCAGAGAGATAAGGACTGATGTAGACAAACTTCTTTGTCTCTCTACATGGCTACTCCCAGAACTAGCCACACCATCCATGGTTCCAGGAGTGTAGGCTTGCAACCTCATTCTTTTTACTCCAACTTGCATCATTGGTATCTCAGAAAACAATGAATCCCCTGTAGGTCTCTGCAGGGTCCTATGGTCCTCTGTGATCAGATTCTAGCCATCTCTGTGTCATACATTCTTGGGCTTTTTAAAGATCCTTGCTCCTTGCATCTTGCCTGGCTGAGAGAGAAAAGAAGCAAGACAGCCCTTAACTCTGCTTCCTGAAAACTGTTCCACTCCACCAAACTATCTAAAAATATTTTCCTGAATTCTAACACATAGACTTATGAGATGGTTGGGGAAAAAATAGCTAAAATATGGCTTACATGTGTAACTTCAGGAGAAGGCAGTTTAGAAATGACTAGAAGAATATCACTTTTTCTTTGAGGGCATATGTGGTTTGGATTTAATAAGGCATAATGGACCAAAACTGGGGTGAAACTCCACAGTAGCACCTATCGAGAACAGGTTAGAATAGACAGAGAGAAATGGGGAGGACAACTTAACAGGACTTTATTCTTCTGCGTAAGGAGAACCAATGAAAGTTTTTAAGTAAAAATGTACTATCAATGAATTTCAAACTATTAATATAGTAATAAATGTTTACTAAATGTATTCTTGCAGGATGTATCATCTACGTAGCTTTTTTTTTTTAAGATTTTATTGGGGAATTGGGGGAGGGGAACAGCGTTGGGGAACTGGGGAAGGAACAAATTGCTGTCCTTTTGTTCTTCAGTCTAGTTGTGAAGGACATTGCTTCACTGGCCTATGTTGGTATCATCATTGCACTCTTCTCAGGTGAGACAAATTGGTTGTCAGCCTCTGGACGGCCGCTCACAGAGGTTCTTGGCAGCTCACACTGGCTGCTGGCCGCTCACGCTGGCTGACGGCCACTCACTGGAGCCTATGGCAGCCCATTGCAGCAGGGGCTGCAGCTATGCCAGCCCCGGGACTCACAGCAGCCTAGCTCCAGGTGGAGCTGTTGTTCACCATCTTAGCTGTAGAGGGCAGTGTCACTGGCTCTTATATGTGGGATCCGAACCAAGGCTGCTGGTGTCCCAAGCCAGCACTTAACCAACGCACCACTCGGCCAGCCCCCATCTACGTATCTTGTAATTCTTTGCTATTCAGGTAAAATCTGAGCAGAGAATAGAAACTTGGTACATTTATTTTCTGGTTTAATAAAAGGAAAAAAACATTTTGTGTAAGTAAAAGAGAATCTTTTTATAAAACAGACTTTTCAAAAACAATTTGTTATATTGTGGGTCATTTTAAATAAAACTGTTTAAAAGAATATAAACATACGGTAATGAATGTTATTAGTTGTCTTATAAGAATGCTCATTGCAACAACAAAAGAAAGGACAGCCATTATTCCTGATTTAACTACATACTAATAAATTAATTTTAATTAGGTATTACATTCGCAGTATTCATAATTTACAAGCTACCAAAAAGTATATAATGAAAGGACTTTCTCCCAATCCTGTTGCCCAGTCACCCAGTTTCATTCCTTTGGGACAATCAAATTTTTAGTTTTTTGGGTATCCTTCCAAACAGATTTTAAAGTGTGTGTGCATTAAATATCCATTTCCCCTCTATCATACAAATAGTAGTACACTAACTGTGGTGTTATTCATCTGGCTTTTTCCACCAAACAATATATATTGGCAATCATTCCACATTACTACATGAAGAGCTCCCTTATTTTCACAGCTGCATAGTAGAGTTCCCTCTGTCTTTATTTAATTGTTCTCCTATTGAAGGACATTTAGGTTGATTTACTATTTTGCTATAAAAATGTTATAAATAATATATATATCACAGATAAATATGATATACATAATTTTTGGCAAGAAAAAACTGTTAAAATTGTAATATAGTGAATGACACTAGCATTCAGTTGATTAATGTCATCTTTTGAGTGAACAGTACTACAACACATTGCTACTGTAATTCAATTCAACTTCAAAAAGTAATACATAGATAATATCTCAAAATGCATACATTTTTTTGGCACCACCGGTATATATATCATATATATATGATATATATGATCATATATATCATATATATATGATATATATGATATATATATATAATTTTGCAAACATGCAAGCATATCTGTAGGAATAAACTTTTATAAGTATAATTTCTGGGTTAAAGGGCATATATACATTTTTAATTTTGATAGCCATTGCTTAACTGCCCTTCACTGGGTTGTACAAATATGCATTCCCATTGGTAATGTACAAGAATGCCAGTTTCCCACACTCTCATCCACATATTGTGTTATGAAACTTTGCTTGTTAGATAATTGAAAAATGATATTCCAGTGTGGTTTAATTTGCATTTCTTTTATTTCAAGTAGGATTGAACAACTTTGCAATTTTAAAGTGACATTTATATTCCTTTTCTGCAATGTCTCTAGGATCTTTGGCCCATTTTTCTATTAAGTTGTTGATCTTTTTCTTGTTGATTTGTAGGAAATCTTTGTTAGTGAAATTAACCCTTTATTTGCTTTATAAGTTGAAACATAATATTCCCAGTGAGTAGTATATCTTTTGACTTTGCTTATTGTGTTTTTTTTGCCAAGAGGAGCTAAAAAAACGAAATGGTTTTTCTTTATCTACTTTGTGCCACCCTTAGAAAGGATGGGCTAATCTTATATTTTAATGTGATTTTTCTCTTTTACCCTAACATTTTTGATTAATTTGGAAATTATTCTTATTTAAAGTTTAAGGTATGAAATTTACTTTTTCCTGAATTTGCAATTCCCAGGATCGAGATCCTATTTTTAATTATACTACACTCTTAGAAATACTTGAGTCTATTTCTGGTCTTCCTAATTAGTTCTGTCTCTCTGTCCTTTCATGTGCCAGTTCCATAAAGTTAATTATTATAGATTTAAAATATTTTAATGTATGGCTGTGCTAGATCTACTTATTTTTCTTTTTGTTCAGTTCTTTTGAGACTCTTTTGGGTTATTTTTCCATATGAACTTTGTAATCAGCATGTCCAGTTTTATTCAGATGAAGAATATGAAATCTTTTTTTAAAATAAAGTGTGACCAACCCGTAGAAAAAAAATTGTGAGTCATATAAAAAGTAACTTCACTTAGGTTTTATAATAATGACAAAACATTTCATTGTATTCTCTGAATTAAAGAAGTGGATTGATAAGTTTTCACTTAATAAATTAAGAAAATATACTTCAAATACATATTAAGGAGATTTTGGATTAGTGGTTCTCAATGCAATCTTGCCTCCAAGAAGCATTTGGTAACGTGTGAAGACATTTTTGATAGTCACACCTGGGGAGATGCCAGAGACACTGCTAAACCATCCTGTGATGCACAGGGCAGCACAGCCCCTCACAACAAAGCATCTAATACCAAAATGCCAATGGTGCAGAGGTGGAGAAACCACAGTTTAGAGAGAGAAGCAGAAAGATAGAATTTTTTTTTTAAGAAAAATATAAAGGAAGGGGAATATGGGAATATCAATGAGAAAGAAAAGATGAATAAGGTGATAGAAAGTGGTAAAATTCTAGTTCTTTCTGAAATTTTATCTATTTATTCATAACAAAATTTGATGTATTATCATGTGACAGCCATACAACTCTAGATTGGTATTAGAATATACCTACATTTTGTGACCTATTGGGGTAGTCTGCCAGTTTTTCTAACAACTGAGATGGATCAGGGAGAGAACTACTTTGAATGAATGGGTTGAGTTGAGTTAGAGAGATGGCTTTTCATCGAAATAATGGGAGCTTGTATCTGAGATTATTCATCTGTTAGGTCAACAGAAAAATAAATCATCAAATATTTTTGTCAGTTTTTAAGTAAAATATCATATATCATTATTGATTGTTTTAATGCATATTATTGTAATTATGAACAAGACTTAGAATCATTGATTTATAAGCCTTTATATTTATTTATCTCTTACTCATTTTTTCTATTGTGTGGTTGGTGTTCATTTATTGGTTTATGTGCTCTTTAGATATTAAAATGAATAAAAGTTTGTGTGTCATTTATATTACAAACAATTAAATAAAAATATAATGTGTTCCTGGAGTATGATGGATGATAGTTTTCAGAGATATATGCATTTAGAGTTAACAAAGATCTTGCATCTGACTAATATAAAGTAAGATACATTTTTGCTAAGCGTCCACTTTGTCTTTTTGTAAAACCTAATTCAGATTTATTTGTCCTTGTGACACATTCTCATTAACATTTTTGTGCTGTGTGTAGTGCATAACTTTATTAATTCTGATGTTGAGTAATTAAATTTTTCAACATTTCCAAAATACATAATTTCCTATGTGTCCAGCAATAATTCTTCAATTAATCCATGTAATTGATAAAGTACTTCATCAACTACTAATAGAGTTTAGTTACTGCTATCTGATCATTAGAGTAAGCCCAAAACTCTGTGTGTACCTCTTGGAAAAAGGCCCACTTTCTTCAGCTCTGATTGGTAGAATTTGATGTAGTCTGATTGCACCAAAAGTGACTGATCTATGGTCACAAGAATTTGTGTTGAAATGAACATATGCTTCATTTTTAGTTTATAAAATGCACCAGGTGTGCCAATGTCCAGTTCAGAGGACACTACAGATGAAATGCCTCAAAATCAACTCTACCTACTAGGGTGGCTATAATAAAAGAGATAGATAATGATAAGTGTTGACTAAGATGTGGAATAATTGGAACACTCATATACTGCTGTTGGTGGTGTAAAATGGTGCAGTCACTTTGGAAAAGAGTCTGGCAGTTCCTCAAGTGGTTAAACATAATGTTACCATATGACCCACTTGTAGGTATGCACACAAAAGATCTGAAAACATATGTCTGTACAAATACTTGTACACAAATGTACATAGCAACATTATCCATAATAGCCAAAAGGTAGAAACAAGCCAAAATGTCCATCAGTGGGGATAAAAAAATATATAGTATATTCATACAATGGAATATTACCCAGCTATGAAGAGGAATAAATACTGATACATGCTACAACACGGGTTAACCTTAAAAATATTATGCTAAATAAAAGAAATTGGATAGAAAAGGCCACATTTTGTATGATTTAATTTATATAGTATGTCTAGAATAGATAAATCTATGGACACAGAGAGCAGATTAGTGGTTGCCTAAAGCTGGGAGTGTGGGAGGCTTGGGGCCAATCGAAAGAGCCTAGAAATAAGGTATAGAGTTTCTTTTGGGGATGATGAAAATGTTCCAAATCTGATTATAATGATGATTGTACAACTCTGAATATACTAAAACCTACTGAATTGTACACTTCAAATGAGTGAATTATATGGCATATTAATTGTAGCTCAGTAAAGCTGTTCCCCAAAAAAACCCACAGTGAAACAAAAAATGTTATTAAATTCAAACCAGATACTGTTACTTAATCTCAAAGCAAAAACAAAACCCACAATGTCTTCCCCTAAGAAATGATTAAATTCTACAATCTTGAGTTAACCAGGGATGCCTGTGTGGTCACATGTAGGAGGTCGGATAATTAAGTTGTGAACTCATCCTTGAAAAAGCACTACACACCTCATTGCTGAATATCACTACAGTCACCTTCAAAGTACTCCCCTTGGGAAGCTATGCACCAACGCCAGCGCCTAGTCCACCCTTCTAAGTGATTTTGGAACTCTTTCTGGAATGGCCATCAGAGCTGTCATTGTATTATCCTGGATGTCCTGAATGTCATTAACATTTCTTCCTTTCAATATTTCCTTTATCTTCAGTTAAAGAAAGAAGTCATTGGGAGCCAGATCAGGTGAGTAGAGAGGGTGTCCCAATACAGTTATTTGTTTACTGGGTAAAAACTCCCTCACAGACAGTGCCGTGTGAGCTGGTACATTGTCATGATGCAAGAGCCATGAATTGTTGACGAAAAGCTCATGTCATCTAACTTTTTCACGTAGCCTTTTCAGCACTTCCAAATAGTAAACTTGGTTAACTGTTTGGCCAGTTGGTACAAATTCATAATGAATAATCCCTCTGATATCAAAAAAGGTTAGCAACATCATTGCAACAAGTTTGCAAACTTAATTGTCAAACCTTGTAAGTACACAGTGACCTATGTCCTTGCATCTGAGGATACTACATGGCTGTAACCTAGGTGATTCCATTTATTTATTTATTTATTTATTTATTTATTTATTTATTTATTGAGGGCAGTGGCAGTGTCACTGGCCCTCATATGTGGGACCCGAACTGGGGGCGCTGGCTTCCCAGGCCAGTGCTTAACCACCGCGCCACTTGGCTGGCCCTAGGTGATTCCTTTTAGATGAGAAGTTTTAGGAAGTCCTGATTGTTATAAGAAACCTACCCAATTAGATATATTTGTACTTACTCATTACAAGTTATATTATTTGGCTTTTACTTTTTGCTGTAGAGGGCAATATAATTTAGCAATATGTTTAATGTTTGTGTGATATAAAAAATATTGTTTTTCATTTCCCCCTAATATTTTATTATAAAAAATTTCAAAGATACAGTTGAAAAAATTGTAGTTAACATAAGTCTACCCACCACCTAGATTTTACCATTAACATTTTATTATGCTTGTTTTAGCACATACCTATTTGTCTATTGATCCTGCTATCCTTTTATTCATCCATCCTGTTTTTGACATATTTCAAAGTATTGGGTTGTCAGAAAAGTCATGATGCATTTTTGCAACGAAAAACATAGAAAAACTACATCATGACTTTTCTGACAACCCAATAAATTGCAGATATCAGTACACGTCCTCTTGAATACTTTAGTATTTGTATCATTAGCTAGAGTTTGATATTTATTTATAGTTTCTCTTGATATATAATTTACATACTTTGAAGTTGATAAATCCTGAGCATATATTTGCAGCATTTTGACAGGTGCATATACTTCTGTAACCCAACCCCCATCAAGGTATAGAATATAACCATTACCTAGAAAGTTCCCTTCTGCCCCTTCCCAGTCAAACATGCTGTGTTCCCTCCTTCCCGCAAAGGTATGCCCACTGTTCTCTTTATTCCATTTTAGTATCATTGTTTTAAACATACCGAGGATAGAGAAACAGAATGCAGAATATGAGGACAGGCTAGGGGTACAGATATGACACATGAGAATCAGACCTTTGTGATATATATTTGTATCTGGTCAGACCATAGCTATTACTATCGATATTACCTTTCATGTAGCGGTAGTGACCTAGAGTGAGGTGTTTCTGTTTTTTGTTTTTGCTCTTATAAGTGATGTTGTGATGAATATTTTACCTATAAATCTTTATACCCACCTGTTGGCAGCTTAGCGGCAGCTCAGCTCAGGCTGGGCATCGAACTGCTGTTGCTCAGAGCTCAGCTCGCACTTTTGAACGAGCTCTTAACCAACTGAGCCACTCGGCCGGTCCGCAATTCATTTTTTGAACCATGTGTGAATTTGCTAGAGCTGCCATAACAAAGTACACTACAAACTGGGTGGCTTAAACAACAGAAATTTATTTTCTCACTGTCCTGGAGGCTGGAAGTCCAAGATCAAGATGTTGGCAGGGTTGGTTCCTTCTGAGGCCTCTCTCCTTTGTGTGGAGATGGCCAGCCTCCTGCTGTGTCTTCACATGGTCTTTCCTTTGTGTGTCTGCGGCCTAGTCTCCTTGTAAGGACACAAGTCATACTGGATTGGGGCCCACCCATACAATGTCATTTTTACCTTAATCACCTCGTTAGAGGCCTTACCTCAAAATACAGTCTCTCTTTCTGAGGTGTTGGGGGTTAGGATTTCAATACACAAATATTTGGGAGGACACAATTCAGCCCATAACAAACCATGAAATACATACAAAAAAAACCCCATAAAACCATAAGAAAAATATGAGCCTAAGAAAAGTTTAAAAATCTCATAATTTCATCAATTTACACAAAGCGAGGTCCTTTTTTGTCTTTGCCCATATGTTGGCGTAATCGATGGTTCTTTTTCCTGGCTCTTATCCAGCAGTTTACCAGGCTTACATTGATGCAAGCATACTGTCAGTTTTATCACAAACCTAGCATCAGGTGTATTAAACAAAAAACCTAATTAGTTATATAGTACTCTTTTAATTCAACTATTGGGAGCTGACAGTCCCCCAGTGTCTGACAAGGTCACACTGCCACGCTCAGCACTGGATGTTTAGGGTGCTGCCTTATGGTTGGTCATGTAATATCTCCTAACTCTATGAACCCATGTGCCTTTCCTCTACATCAGATGCTATAGGAGACAGTACTTTCACTACATTTATGGCAAGTTCCTGTGGTACCCCAATGAGAGATGGCTATGTAAGCCAAGGATGGGTAAGATTTCCTAAAGAAGGAAACAATCCAAGGCAGGCTACAGCCCCGTGGGGGCCCCAGGACTGAGAAATAGGGGACTCAAGCCTCTTGGAAACAGAGGCCCAGACCCCTGGCCACATAGGCCAAAAGCATGTCTGTGAGAAACTGATAATAACATCAGTCTGTTGAGCTCACTTGCCTATGGCCACTGCTGTGAAGTCTCCTTGGAGACCAAGGTCTCCAGGCCATGATAGTTTTGATAAGAGGTGACTTACTGACCATGGGGTATGTTAAATCAATAGCCTTATTTGAATTCTTTGCCTTGTACATTGTTGTAGCAACAGATACTAAAGCGCTGACTGAGAAACAGATGCTACCCTCTTTTGTAATAATATGTAGCCCTCCGTAGGATAAAAGATGTTTGAGACCCCTTTTAGCTACTAAGTATTGTAATCACATAGGAATAGACTTTAGATAATTTTTACCCTAAACTCAGCCACTGCTAGTCTTTTAATAATAGCTCAAGTATATGCCCTGTGAATCTTCCTGCTGGAACTTGGGATAATGACTAGGTAGTCATGGTAACCACTCTTTAGGTGATGTGTACAGATAAGTGAATCCTTAGCATACAATAGGTCACACTACATCCTGGAAGAGAACAATTCAAAACTATGTGGAACTTAACTTGTGATTGAGGTAATGGTCAAGAATCCCTATAAAAGGGATATGCTGTAACAATGAAGTGTGACACTTCTTCTCTGAAACTCCCCCGGTGTCTCCACTCTCTCCCTTCTTTCTTTTCTTCCCTCGCTGACGCCATCCCCACCTGAGGGAACCCCTGGACTCGCGGAGGCTGGTCCCCCGCATTCAACTTTCCTAAATTTCCTAGCTTGAATGTTTTCCCTTAGGTTTATTTGTTACATACATTTTTCTCATTTAGGTTCATTTAAGTATATCAGCTCAATGTTTTTCTTAATTGATTAAACTTCTTTTGAACAAATTTAAATGTAACATACATATTCTAAAACAATATTGAAAAAACTATATGTCTAAAAAATTTTTTTTCTAGTAGTTGCCTAATCTCTAGTATTGCTTCTAGGATTTCTAGTAAAGAAATAATAAGTTTCTATAGAAAAGGGTGCTTATAGCACTTTACATAAAACTGTGACCATATTGATATGGGGGTGGGATTCTGGAACCGGCAAGGAGACATGAGATGACACACACACAACAGTGACATTTAGATAATAGGAACTGGTGGGGAACCCTACTGGCAGGTACTGGAATAAAGTGTCAGAAACTTGCTCACATAGAACTATGTGGTATTTATTTATTTGGTGATCCTGCAACTGGAGCCTGATGATTACAGGATACTGCACTTGGTTCATTTGCCAGTTAAGTGTGGGGCTGTTGATGCCTTTTCTCAGGATGCCAAAGTGGCTGACCCAACGGAAATGCAAGGTGTGTGTGTGTTCCTATGTTTTTGCATCAGTGCTTTCTAATTGTTGATAAGTTGTGTTGATGTTTTGATGGAAGACTTTCACTTGCTTATTGATACTAACTCCTCCAGGCACTAAAATATAAACCAACCCTAAAGTAAAAAAAAGCCATCTTCCAATCTGCACCTTAAAAGGAGACAGTGGCAGGGAGCCACAGCTCCTGCTTTTCTTTGTCATTTGTTATTTATCTTCCATCACCACTATGCAGAGGACGTCGACAGATTATTTAGGCTGTACTCTGGGCTGAATAGCTTGCATGGTACTTTTCCTTTCTAATTATGATGATGAGATTTCTCCTTTAAGGACCCTGCATTTAGGATTCCCCAGGACCAGCAAGAGCAAGGTGGGCTACTGATTCACTCCAGGTGGGGACTTGGCAATGTTTATAATGACCTGGACTTGGAGGTATTGCTCAGTCAGCCAAACCCTCTAAGGAGAGTCTGGCAGATGGGAATGTGAAAGGCTCTGCACTTAGGTACCCTATCTCACCTTCCAGTTGTCTTTATTGACTCCCCGCTTTACTTTCCCTAAGCCTTATCTCTAGCCACTCTCAGCATCTGAGCCATCCAGGCAATGGCTGAGGTTTGGTTTGAAGCAAGAAGGCGTGGCTCTTCTGATTGAGGACACATTTCCAGCATGCTATAAGGAAATCCCAGCACAGATAAGGTGGGTGGAGGGAGGTTGGAGAAAGAAGTCCTGGTGTATATATATTCCAAAGGGCAGGGAACATTCAACTCCATAGTTGCAACAACTTGGGATATCACATAGTCGGTCATTCTATGTAGGCAAGACACACCACTGCCCAGAGACCTATGTCTCACCATTCTAATTACTTTTCTTTGGGTCACAAACCCCTAGCCTCAGAGGACTATTTTTCTGTATTTAGCTGTTGACTTCCTAAAATCAAGGTCCCTGTGCAAAGCACTGGAAGAAATCTGATTTTGTTTTTCGGGATTGTCATTTTGTATAATTCGTAGTAATGGCTATGGCTGGTCTTACAACGAGCAAAAGCAGTGTGGGAATCCAGTGTGTGTTCAAGGGAAGATGGTGATGTGGACAGTGTATTTTGAGAGGCCACGGACTGTTGGATACTTAAGATGCTGTTCTTCAAATTTAATATGCATACACATTACCTGGGGATATTACTGTTATTATTTTTTAAGATTTTATTGGGGAATTGGGGGAGGGGAACAGTTTTGGGGAACTGGGGAAGGGGAACAGACAAGTTCTTCAGTCTAGTTGTGGAGGATGTTGCTTCACTGGGCCATGTTGGTATTATCATTGTGCTCTTCCCGGGTGAGGCAGATCTGTCGCCGGTCTCTGGAAGGCTGCTCACAGTGGCTCTTGGCAGCTCACGCTGGCTGCCGGCCACTCACTCTAGCCTGTGGCAGCCCACTGCAGCAGGGGCTGCAGTTATGCCGGCCCTGGACTCTCAGCAGCCCAGCTCCAGGTGGAGCTGTTGTTCACCATCTTAGCTGTAGAGGTCAGTGTCACTGGCCCTCATATGTGGGACCCAAACCCGGGCCCCACTGCTCAGAGCTGGGGTCCCAAGCCAGCTCCTAGCCAACGCGCCACTTGGCCAGCCCTGGGGATATTATTAAAATGTAGATTCTGATTCAGTGGTTTTGGGATGGGTTCATGAACAGTACTTTGAGTAGCACCCTTTAAGGAGTCCTCAGGGCAGTGTAGGGGATTTGGACTTAACAGGAACTCCAGATGGAACCATAGCTAGAGCCAACTCTGCTCTTGGTCCGCGTCAGCGACTAGACAAGAAGCATGGCCCCTGAGATCACTTTCAGCTTTCCTATTCCGATTTTGGGTTCTGAGATGCAACAGGCGGGTTCTTAAACTTTTGGGGTCACAGACCTCTGTGGGAACGTTGCAAGCTATGCACCCACTTATTCCCCCACATGCACACACACTTCTAATTCTGCAAACCACTTTAGGCCCCGCAAGCGGGCCCGCAGGTGGGTGCAGGACTTCTGCCTGCCTTTGGGGTCCCGGCACCAGACCTGGGCCGTTCTGCAGGCAGCTCAGCCTCCGGTGCTGCTCCCCGTCAGGCGGGGGCGGGGGCGTGCCGGGGGGGCGTGCCCGAGGCGGGGCGGGGGGCGGGGCCAAGACGGGCGGAGGCCGCGCCCCTTGGCCGAGCGAGAGGCCGAGCTTGCTGCATTGCAGCCGCCGCGGCGCCGCTCGGCTCCTCACTCCCAACAATGGCGGCTCCGAGCCCGAGCGGCGGCGGCGGCTCCGGGGGTGGCAGCGGCAGCGGCACCCCGGGCCCCCTAGGGTCCCCGGCGCCGGGCCACCCGGCCGTCAGCAGCATGCAGGGTAAGGAACGCAGCAGCGCCGAGACCCCGGCCCCCCTTGGCGCGGCCGTCGGCGGCGGCGCGGCCTGTCCCTGCGGCCGCGGACGCCCCCGGACCCGGCTGAGGGAGCCCCCGGACTCGCCCGCGCCTGCCTCCCGCCCTCCTTCGCGGCTTCGCTGCCCAGGCCGGCCGCCTCGGGCTCGGCCCGGACCCGGGCTCCGGCCCGCGCGCAGGCCCCGGCCGCGGCCTCCGCGCGCGCTCGGCGCCTGGGCCCCGCAGGGCTGCCCGTCCGCCCCGCGGGGCCCACCTGGCCCGGGACCGCCCCCGCGGCCCCCCCAACCCCCGGCGCGGCCGCCGCTTACCTGGCGCGCGCCCCCGCCCGCGTGCGCGGGGACGCGCCGGCCCGGGCGGCGGCGGCGGCGGCGGCGGCGGCGGGGCGGGAGGCGCGCAGGGCCTGGCCCGGGAGCCCGCGCCGCTCAGGTAGGCGGCGTCCCGGCGCGGCGCCCCTCGGCCCTGCGCGCTGGCCCGGGCCCCGCCGCCGCAGTGGGGCCCCGCTCAGGGCCATCTTGGTTCCCTGCAGGGGCACAGCCGCAGCCGGGCCGCCGAGCGGACCTCTGGGCTGCGGGGTTCCGTTGGGCCACATGTTTCCAAACTTCTGCAGGGTGTCCGTGCGCCGGGAGGGCGGGGGGCTGCTGAGGCCCGTGCCACCTGTAAGGTAGACAGTCAGCCATGGGCCCGAGAGGCCGTCTGTTCCGAGCCAGGCGTTGCTGCGTTTGCACTGCGTGCAGAGAAAGAAATTGATAAAGAAAGAGTGCATTCGGTTTAAATGGTGAGATGCAGGAAACAGAAAGGCAGGGGTCAAGGTGGCACCGTGCGGTGCCTGGACATCGGAGGCCGCCCTCCTAATTCATGGCTTTTCCCACTGGAAATGCTGATTCGCTCGGGGCGGCTCTTGACACGGGGTGTTGTGAAAATACCACGTCCTGGCCGATGAGGGACCATTTCTTTTAAGTTGACTGGGGGAATTTCGAGTAGCAATGCTATTTTGAAAAGGGACTCCCAGAAACCTCTTTGACAACTTGAGCAAGCTGCTTGGGTTCAATTTTTAGCAGGATCAGTTGGTGATCAGTGTGACCATGGTTACCTATTGATTAAAAGTCTTCCCGAAGGGGCTCCTTGGTGTGTCTGGTTAGGTTGAACATTGATGGACTATTTCATGTTCATGAGAGTGTGTGATTCAGGAAGCAAAGACAGGATTATAGTCATGTTTAGAACACTGTCACCCACCCTGTGAGATAATTTTAATGTCCCTAAAAAAAGGGTGATATAGAGACGGGATGATGTCAGAGCTCAGAGGACACTTTCTGTGCAGGTCATTAATTCAAATTGAATTAGTTATCGTTTGCCGCTGTGCTGCACGGCACAGTATACAGTTGAAGGATGAGATGGGTTTCCTGATCGTACTGCTTTACAATCTGGTTGGTGGTCAGCGGGGAAATGAAACAGCAAAATGAAAATTTAGGATTGTATTGCTTATCCAAAATGGGTGACTTATAAAAATCATGCACATTTTTTTTTTGGGGGGGTTGATTTTTTTGGGGGGGGATAAGGAGGTTAATAATGTGAAAAACACCACTATAAACTTGTTTATTTTATTTTATTTTTTGTTAAAAAATATTTATTGAGCATTTGCCCAGTGCCAGACATAGTACTCCAGTGCTGGGTATATAGAAAAGAGTGACTTGGATGGTCTCATCCCTGATGGAACTTACCCTTCTGATAGGATGGGGGAGGGAAGACAGTGAGCAGGTAAAAAAATAAAAATGACTAATTGAGAAAAGTGTTATGAAGATAACAAGCTGGGTTTTGTGATAGATGATAACGGGAGAGGGCAGTCCGCTTTGATAAGGTAGATGGTCAAAGAAGACCTGTCAGGAAAGGTGAAGCTTATGCTAATGAGGAGCATTCTAGGCAGAGGGAACAGGGTGTGTGGAGGTTCTGAAGTGGGAATGAGCTTGGAGTATTCTAGGAACTTTGGATTACTAAGAATGAAGAGAAGCGCTTGGCATTCTCAGGATGTTGTCCAGCACAGATCAGGTTATAAAGCAAGAGCTTACGCAGCAATTTAGAATTTCTCTTTTTTGTTTGTTTTGTAATGTTAGAGCCTAACTTCCAATACTTCATCTACCAAAGATCTTTGGCTTTAGGTCAGACTTCACAGTGATGGCCTTAAAAGATGTTTGGTATATTTCCACCCCTTCCCCACAGTCTGCTTCTGGTTAACCACCCCCAAAACACTGCCTTTCTGGGAGTTGTCAATGACTGTGTGCTTTCAGACAGCAGGATTCGGTTGTGGGGCATATGGAAGGTCCTTAACAGACATTGGAGGTCCTTCTGTGTGGTAAGCACTGTGTGGGTTTGGGCCACTGGAAAGCCCTGCACGCCTTTTCAGTATTTCCCAGCTTGACATATGTAGTTCAAGAGTGGTCCAGGTTGGAAACTATAGTTTTCTTAATATCACAATGCTTAATTTAAGAGACAGAGCTCTGGAGTCCTGAATTTGAATCCCCTCATCAGGATTTAAGATTGTTTTGACCTTGGGCAAGATATTTAACCTCTCCAAGCCTCAGTTTCTCTGTTGCAAAGTAGGAATAACACTTACAGGGGCTTTGAGAGTGCATGTAAAGCATGGGCCTGGCATATAATAAGGATTCGATACATGTTAGCCACCATCATTGTTAATAGCAACAATACTGCTACTTGTAATGGTCTCGTTAATGGTCTCTTTCATTATCAATAGATGAGTCCCCTAATCCCTCATGATCCACTCACAGTTTCTTGAGCTTCATTATGAATGGGTCCTACCCTTGTTTCTAACTTGGTGATTTCCATTTTTCATTATTGAGCATTTCCTTTCAGAATATGCTTGATGAATCTTTATTCTACCCAGGTTCATGTAACTGTTCTGCCATGTACAAGCTCTGTGACCTTGGGGAAATTACCCACCTTTTCTGAACTCTTAAATATTGGGTTGTTGGAAAAGTCATGATATATTTTTTCTGTTTTTTTTGTTGCAAAAAATGCATCATGACTTTTCCGGCAACCCAGTATTTCGTCTGTTTAAATAGGGATAATACCTACTTTACAGGGCTATAGTGAGAATCACATTATTAGATTATTGCATGTGAAAGTGCTTTGAAGATTATAAAATATCTATAAGGACATAAGAATTGTTATTAGACATGGTTACTTGAGTTAGTTATTAGTTACTTAAAATGTACTTTTAGTTACTTAAAATAAACACAAGAAGTTAAGTTTATTATAGAAGATAAAGCAGGGAAAAGGAAAACTTTTCCTTAAACTTTACTCATGTAGCTAAGAAATGTCAGGTTTTTGAAAACTTTAAAAAATAAATGGTTAGAATGTCTAGAATCTATGGCTGATTCTGAAGACCGTGCAGGCATTTGTAAAGTACTTGTCACAGGAAACACAGGATATGGTGTAGGTATCTCAGGTTCTCTTAATGTGCTTGTTAGACAGGTATTCTTTTTTCCTTAGGTCTCAATTATACAGAAGACACCAAAAAATAAAAAAAAATACACATTTTAAGAAAGGAAAAAACTATATTAAAATTGTAATATTCAATATATACCGATAAGAAAAGATCAATTCAATTCATGTGTATACATTTTTTTGGCACCCCGGTAGATGTGTAGCAGAAACTTATGGACTAGTTAAGTCCTTACCTGCTTATCCCCAGCTGAACATTTTATAAATATCAATTTAAGTAAAAAGATGATAGTTTGATTCTACTTTTAAAAATCGCACAAAACGTTCAAGTGTAACGAAGCATATCTGTTAAGAAAATGTGAAGAAAGATTTAAAATCAGTATACTTTTTTCTTCTAATATTAGAGCATATGAAATATGTGTGAGATACCTTATTTGTGATTATATTGGACTATTTACCATTTAGTCTGTTTATAGTTTCAAGAACCATAGCAGGGTACCTGTATCTCAATTTTAAAGAACTGAATTGTGTGGACATTGGATGTATGTAGTTCCAAGTCCTAGAATTGCTTGCCTTTCCCAATGTGTTGCACAGTATTTATTTATTTGTTTATTTTTTACCATTTATTTGATATAATTTGATACAAATCCAGCTCAGAAAATTAGTTCCCCCTGAAAACACATATTGTATTTCTCTCTGTTTGCTTAAAAATGAGAACAACCCTAGTATTAAAATTTAAAAAGTAGAAAAATATATTGCTTTTAGGGTATTTATTTTATCACATATCCTTTAATGTACCTTATCACAGTGCGTGCTGAAACTTGTCTAAGGTGGGATATTAGTTAAGTCTGTATTTTGAGTCATGTTTTCTTATTCATAAAGTTCTCTTTTTTTTCCATCCTATTTCTTTTACCTAACATGAGAAGCTGGATTGATTTGGGCCCCTAGAGTTTTCCTTTTGGGGGTCTGGAGATCATAATCAGTGCTGTCATACGTAGTCCAGATCCGTCTCCTTTGCAACCTCCCATCTCTAGGAGATGGAGATGGTGCAGATGAAACAACCTGAAAACTGTAATTCAGACTTGAAAAGGAAATTAATAGTCAACAGTTCTTTTCCTGTATTTTACCTAATTTGATGCTCATACGCATCCTTTAAGGATAATTGGGCATAGTCCCCTTTCATAGATTAGGTACCTGACATTTAAAGTAAGTAATTTGTCCTAGCAGAGGTGGGTTTGAATCCACCTGTATGACCGTAGCCTTTGCTCTTCTTACTTCTGTACCACACAGGCTCACATGGTTGCTGTCTTTACGTCATTTCAGCCTTTCGGGTCTGAGAGAAGAATCTTTGCCAGAAGTTATGCAAATTCAGGAGTAGAAGGGAGAGATAATTTTAGGTTTCAGTCAGGGGGTGGGAGATTTAAACCTCCAGCCACATTTGGGTTGAATTTGATGCACCTATGAAATAGAATGCTCACCTTGCTGGAGGGTTTGCAAAATTACCCCAAATTTTGAATTTGGAGATCTTTTAATTGGGAATTTACAGGTAAGTAGAAAACTTTAATCAGGGCTTAGCCCAGGAAGCCAGTGTAGATATGAGAGGTAATAGAACTCTTTGAACACTACATTATATATAAAAGGAACCCATTTAGCATAAGAGTTAGAAACATAATGTTGCCATCCTGGCTAAACCTGCCATCTGGGCCAGTTACTCTCCCTGCTAATGGGCATGGCTTAGCTTCTAGCCCTTTCCCCCAACTCCAGAAGTCTCACATGTCCCTTTACACTCTTGGCGGGGTCAGGAATTAATGTGCCCTTACTGAAAGGATTCAAGGGCGGGAGAGGTAAGATTGGCCTCACAGGCCAGTAGCTAACGTGACTCAAGATGGACCTTTTGAAAGAAGATAACAGTTACATCTTACACAGCTTGATTCCCGAAGAACGCCATGTCTTTCCCCCCACAGGGAAAGATGGAAGTGGACACCCCAGCAGCTTGTTCAAGCTGTATTCCGTTTTACTCCAAATCACTCAAACACAGTGTTAAAAAGGGGGAGACAAGTGTTGCCAGATACAGCTCTGCTGTATATATGACATGCCTGTGTCTATTCATTGCCTGCCTTTGCTAAAATGAGACGTTAAGTGGTTGCCCTGATATGTTTGCCAGTATCCCTGAGATCTGGGTTAGGTTCCGGGGGTGGAGTGGTTAGAGTCCTCAGGACACCCGGAGTGTCTAGGACGGGCTGTAGCAGACATGCAGAGTGGGGTGGAGATGCCCATGCGGCCTGGAGCTCTTCACTGTGAGCTCTTGTAAGGTGACTGGGCATGAGAGCAGAAGGACTGGTTTTGTGTACCTTAGGCCCATCGGGCAGGGAAGGTGCCACAATCCTTGCTCACCTGGGGGAGAAAGGGGGAAGGGGGGCAGGGAATAACAATGACTGATAATAATAACCTGCTTTATTCCAGGTTCTGTTGTACATTTTAGATATATTGCCTTTATTTAATCATCACAGAACCCTTTTGTGTATTATTCCATTTTACAGATGAGAACATTGAGGCTTTATAGAGGTTAGATACTTGCCCAGTCACATAGTTAATAAGCTGCTCTCCCTGGGTGTGCTAGGCTTCCCTGAACAAGCCGGAGATGATAACATAGCATTAAGTTACACAACCAAGGAGTAAGTAAGGCAGCCTTGGTCATAGGGAAGAAAAAGAACTAATGTATGAGAACTGACAAGGTCCTGAATTTTATAAAAATGTGGAAAGGATTTGATTAGTATTTATAAATTGTTCATGATGCCGACAACCTGAAATTACTAAATGAAGGTGGCTCCCTTTTTTTTTTTTTTTTTTTTTTTGAGGGCAGTGTCACTGGCCCTCATATGTGGATGCGAACCGGGGCCGCGGGCTTCCCAAGCCAGCTCTTAACCATCGCGCCACTCGGCCGGCCCTGAAGGTGGCTCCCTTTTAAGTTCGAGTCCGGTGAAGTAAGGAAGGCTAAATGAAATAACACAGCAGGAAATAAATCCTGTGAGACTCTAAGTACTATGAAAATAGACATTTTGGACAAGCTTAGATAAATTCTTAGATGTTAGAACATAATGATGTATTATGAGTAAATTTGCAGTTTAAGACACATGCCAGAATCCTGAGATGGAAGCGTTAAAGCTGTAAACAAGTAGACTCTTGGTGTTTGTGTCCGAGGGGAGACTTGGTGGCTTGGCCTGATTGCATGACCCAGTCAGGCAGCTCTGATTGTCTTTACATCAGTGTGGGTTCATACTGTAATTCATATTGCATTTTCAGCAGTACAACCTCAGGATGCCCAGGGTATCGTAAGGAACCACTGAGAAGGGGGGAACCATTCGTGCCCCTGCCCTGCCTCCTACCCGGATTGTAACATCAACCCAGAGAAAGGAGAGCCAGATAACTGCAAGCGCATAAGGGCCATTACACAAGCAAAATTAGGTGTCGAAATTAGGTGTCGACACACTGTTTTCAAATTCTAAGATAAGATTACCAGATACTGTTCTTAATTTTATATACAAATGAGGAAACGGGCTCAAGTGAAATGACTTGTTTAAGTTTTGCTCTTGGAACTGGAACCCTGGTCTCCTGGCATTCTTCATCTCATTTTCTGCTTTATCAAATACTATTCACTTTTATTTTCATATACTTACACACACCCTAAACAGCTTTTTAAACTAATGTAGACATGCTCACTTCATTTGGTAAATACAGTCAATTGTAGTTTTAGTTATACCAGTTAAGGGCTCTGACATTGAGGTACGAGGGTAAGAATGAGGGGGAATGTGGGATAGAGGGTAGGAGAGGCCTAGTGAGAAGGAGGGAGGAAAGCCCAATGTAGAGTGATTCCTTTTGTAGGCTTACCGGCACTCCAATGCTTCTCGATAGTTATTCTTAGGGGTCTAAGAGTTAATGAAAATAAACTTGCCTGGGGCCTGATAAAATGAGAAAGACTCAAATTTGAAGGGGTGGGTAGGGATCATGTCAAGTTAAGTCCCAGGATACAGGTAACTCACCAGGATAAAAGAGTGCAGGACCTAAGATTTAACAAATGAACTGGTTATTAGCAACAGATTCAACTGGTACCTAGTATTCTCAGAGATGTAGGACTTAAAGAAGATGAACGGAAAGACCCCATTTAGACAGATTTTTTGAGGCAAGGGAGATGTCAAAAACTGAATATATTTGAGTGGATATTATGGATTAATTATAGCATAACCATAAACTAGCTTTTTATAAAGTTGAAGATATTGGAAATTTCCCTTACCATTGCTTTTCCACCATCTTTCTCTTGTACAAGAGTGCTGGTGGTCCCCTGAGGCCCCCTGCCCTTTGAGTATAATGAGCTTGGGAAGCTATCCGGCACGTCCCCAAACCTGTACCATAAGCACCAACTTTCTGACCATTGCAGATTCTTTTTCTCTCTCTCTCACACACACACACACACACACACACACACACACACACACACACCGGGGGTGCCAAAAAAAATACACAAGTGTACACTTTGGTCAACCTTGCTCAAGCAGTTGTTCACCATAATCAGAAGTGTCTAGATGCTGATGGTAGCCACTTTGAGCACCTCTTGTAATTGCGGAAGTCAAACGTGACTCGTATTCATCTTTTGTTATCGGTATATATTGAGTATTACTATTTTAATACAGTTTTCCTTTCTTAAACTGTGTATACATTTTTTGGTATCATATATATTATATAATATATAGTATTTACATAATATATACACACTATATATATAAAATCTCTATAGTCATATATAGAGAGAGGCTCTATAGGTAGTCTTTTTGAGGTCTAGAATGATTTAGCTAACTAGCTTTTTATGTGATTTAATTGATAAGATTAAATGGAATTCCAAGGAAATTGTCATTATGTTTGTTAGTTTAGCCCTCACTTGCCCGGTGGCCTCTGGGTCAGTTAGCAGTCAGCAAATCTTTTCTGAATGAGAAATAATGCGGAGATGGATGTTGGTATATGAGGCTTAGAATCCGTTCACCTGGTCACTTCATCTGTAATTAGGTAAAAGGAGCAAGTCTGTAGTTGTGCTTTGAGAATTTCACTCCCTCTCTTTTTAGCTACTTGCATTAATCTGTAGTGACAGAACTTCAAGTTTTGAGGATTTTTAAGTACTTACAAGTGGGCTTAACTTGTAAGTATTAGAGCAGTAATTGGTATGTTACATATGACTTTGAAAAATGTTTTTTATTTATTTTGTTTTATCCTGTAACTTATTTTTTATACAACCATTTGTGGAGATCCGATTCATTGTTTCAAATTTATTTTTCTTGTCCCTTTCTCCATTCAAATTGCTATTTTGTTCACCCCTTCCCTCACCTTTTTTTTTTTTTTTGCTACCTAGTAGCAGCCATCGACTCTTTAAAGCTAAACAGAGAAGAGTAACTGTTGCCTTAAAATTGTTTCAATGTTTCATCAGCTTCCTCTCCAGCGGTGGTTCAGGTGATTCTCCCCCCTGGTCAATGGGAGCCGCTCCTGAGCGCTCTCCATCCCGTCAGCGCTTCCACACAGCCGGTTGACTTCTGCTCAGCCCCTTTTGCCGGGGAGGAGATGGCTGACTCTTAGTTGCTTAGGCTTGTAAGACCCCTGGATCTTCGATTGTTTTCTTTCCGCAGTCTTTCTGCTGCGCCTCCGGTGGGGCACACACTGAGCTTCAGTGGTAGAGCCAGTGTGCGCGCCCTGCCTACAGGTTTGCCCCAGCATTTCTGTCCACGAAGCCTCCATTCCTTCTTCCTCGTCCACTGCCTTTTGTGTCTTTAGGGGTAAGCCGTGGGTTACTTTGGTGCACACAGGTACCTTCGTGTCAGAGTAGCTACATTAGCGTTTTTCAGGTTTTCTACATTATAGGTGATAGCTTTGTCTTCTTAGAGTCCTAAGCATTTTGATAACTGAATGGGAAAGACTACTTAAACATATCCTTCCTTTAGTCCTGGTTCTTTTTCTTACAAGTTTTGATGGAATTTGTATAAATACAAGCTTGAGTGGTACTCATTCTAAATTTACTTTGCCCATTTTGTTCCCCAAAGCAGTAATAAACACAAGGCATAGGTAGACCACTAAGAAAACCAGCGATTCACCCAGTGAACTAAGGGGGTGAAAGAATATTTTGAGAAGCCTTTTGTTTTAGACAGCCTATTTTACTGGGTACATTTTATAAAAACGTACACCCGTATACACTGTATGTATAAGGCATAACCAGATCCCACTGGACTTGGAAAATGTGTTGGTGTTTCTAAGGAGCATTCACAGGTTTTCTTCCTATAACTGAAGTCCTACTCTGTCTTATTCCTAGAGACATGGTCTTTTTTTTTTTTTTCCCCTGGCCTACTTTAGAAGAATTTCAGCACCTCCTCGGTAGTTCATTGTCTTATCATTGGAAGTTAGCTAGTAAATAGACTAGAAAATGTTGCTGTGTGTGTTTAGCTTTCACAATTTAGGAGCTACTAAAGCTTTTGAATTGTAGGTAGTAATTAAGAATCTTCTAAGTCACTAATTTGAGTTAATAAAATAACTTGTAATATGTTTTGAATTTGTAGGTTGAAAGAATTGACAAATCTATCTTAAAAGTTAGTCTTAACTTTCAAGGGCTAGTAGCTATTCTTTTTATTGAATAGATGTGAAAAATAAACATCAAGACAGTATAACTCTTATAATTTAAACTTGATTTCAGTTCCATAATAAAGTACATCTACATTAGAAAAAGTGAATTTTCAAAGAAAACCCATGTGTTACAGTTATCTCTGTGATGGTGGGGGTTATGTGATTTGAACTGTTCTTAAATTTGTTTGATTTAAAATGTAATATAAAAATGCAATGTCATGTTCTAATTTTGGTTTGTTTGATTTACAGTAAATGAACTGGAACTTATCTCTTTTACTTTAGGCTTTCAGATAAACTTCTGTGAAAAGGCACAAAGTAAGCTACACATTTTATGATACTATGCTACTTATTTTTTTTTTTTCGTATCCATCTTGGTATTGGGAATGTGTCTACTATTGTTTCAACTAACCAACCATGGCAATTTTACATTAAAAGAGCTTCCATTTTTCATTCTTTTTCCAAATACAAAAAAAAAAATTGTTATATTCTTGATTGTAAAATTTTCTTGTTTTCCATTTGAAATTGAAATAGGAAAAAGACATATATATATATATATATATATGTATTCAAATGTATACAGGAATAGAAAGTATAGTCAGATGTATATAGATATAGAAAGATATACTAGTTTTAGAAAGATATGTACAGTTATAGAAAGGTATCTATAGGTGTATATGTATATAGTTATAGAAAGATGTATATAGGTATTTGGACTTAACCATAATTTAAGTCACAGGTTGAGGAAAGTTCACTTTTAAGATTGTAATGCAAAAACTATATAACTGTATCAAAGATCACATGCTTTAAAACTGGTTTATTTTGAACCATACATTTAGTGCATTTTATTAATTTTTTTCTTTAAAACAAAGCTTGTTTCTTCCTACTGCCTCTCTCTACTCCCTGGCGCCCCCCCCCCCCCATGTAGACTAGTGTTTTATATTAGGACAGTAGTCTTCATAGAATACAGAATATGTTTTCTATAAAAAGCAAAATTTATGTGTTTAAAGCTTAAATAGCATTTGTATAAAATGCAGTTTAAAAAATCGCAACTCAGAAAGGTTATTCTCCAGTTAACATAACAACTTCTCAAAATAAAATGTAACTAGTTTCATTTTCCGCTTATTTATTCATAGAGAGGAAGAATGATAACCACTTTTCTTTTATCATCCCGTCCCCAGTTTTATTGAGATATAATTGACCTGTAACATTGGATAAGTTTAACCTGTCAGTGTGATGATTTGATACACTTACATATTGCAGAATGATTACCACAGTAGGCTTAGTTAACACTTCCATCACTACATAATTAATATTTCTTTTTTGAGAACATTTATGATTAACTCTCTTAGCAACTTTCAAGTATATAATTCAGTATTGTTAACTGTAGTTACCATTCTGTATGTTTTGGATCCCCTGATATGTATCATTCTTAAGAAAGTTAGTTCAAAGAAAGCAAAGTTTAATCTGGAGAAAACATGTCTGCAGTTTTTAAATTTTATGATGGAATCCAAATGCTTAATTTCCATTGATTGAATACTGTGAGTTCCTTTGAAAGGTATTTAACAAAGATTTGTTTCTTGAATGGTTCACCCATGATATAAATATATAATGAGTAATAGAGTAGGGTACCAAGACCCTGGGATAAAACTTTTGTAATTGACCCATTATTATCATCCTTCTCTACTTTAAATTAAAAACAGTAGGGCCGGCCGAGTGGCGCGGTGGTTAAGAGCTGGCTTGGGACGCCAGTGGCCCTGGTTCGAATCCCACATATGAGGGCCTGTGATACTGCCCTCTAAAAAGAAAATAAAAAACAAAATAAATTAAAAACAGTATACAATTTCCTTCCTATAATGAACGTACATATATGATATACAATATGTGTAATGAAGTTACACCTCTATGCTCTTTTAACACATTTACTATGACAGTTTTTAGCTTTCATTCACATTTTAGTATAAAGTATTTGTTTTAATATAATTTTTAGGTTTTATATATTGACATAAAATCTAAAGAAAAATGCTGATATTTTGCATTCACATTGTTGCCCTTTTTTTCCAACTTAGTTCTTCCTATTGTGAACATGAAACAAAAGAAACAATGGTTTTATTAAGTTTAAAATGTGTATGCAGTGTCTATAAATAGCTTTGTAGGTAGATTAAAAAGACATGTAGATTGTCTAAATGGTCCTGTCCCTTTCCCATTGTTATGGAAATGATAAGTGTGCAGCATTGCCTACTTTAATACACATGGAAGAATCTAGCAAGGAGGCATGTATATTCCCATTTGGAGGCTTAGGCTTTCCTTGGGTTGCTGTCACTGCCTCATCATGCTGGGATGCTTTCTCACATCTCCCTTTTTATTTCTCCTCTCTCTTTGGGAGGCCCCCTCTTCATTTCCCGCTTTTGGGATTCAACAGTTTTATACATGCATTTGCAAAACATATATTGGCTACTTCTGTACCATAAAGTGAGAGAGATTATTGCTACAGAAATGAATAGAATTGGTCCCTGCCCTGAGTGGGCTCTTAGTGCAGTGAACTTGAGTTGATCGTGTGGTGACTATAAGTGTTCAACTACCGATGCTGCAGATGGATTCGCAGCTTAGCCCAGGGTGAGGTGGTGCAGAGCAGATGTGTGCTGGGCCCTTCTGCTCCTGCTGTTGTCATGGGAGAGTCCAAGCATGAGGGGTGCTGCGGGTCTCATGATAGCCGCTTTCCTGATTGCAGACCGTGGCTCAGAGATGCAACGATGGGTCTGAGCTGTCCTGTTGGCCGGGACTAGGATAGGGAGGCTTGGAGTGGGATGTTGGGAGGGCTGGCCAGCTCTTAAGTGACAGCATTTATTTTTGCGTTGTTGGTATCTATGTTTTAGGATTAGTTTCCAGTTGCTTACATATATTAACACCTTTTTCCAAAACTGGTCCTGTGATTGGCATGACTTAAAAATTAAAAGTGCCATTTTGTAATATTTGCAGACAATCTATCTTCTGGTTTGCTTTGGAATATAGACATTAACTTTATGTGAAAAGTGGACACTCATCTCTTTAAAAATAGAGGGCTTAAAATCACCAAAGCAGTGTTTTCTCACCTGTTAAGGTGTGAATGTCAGAGCCTCCAGTTCTATTCTAAGGGTGTTTCAGAATTATCAGAAAAACTTATAATTAATTCTTTAAAAATAATTATCATACAGTAGTCATAGGAGGGGATGGGGCAAAAGAGTGCAAAATTAGAGATTGTTAAAAGTAATAAGTTTGAGTTACTGCTGCTTCAAATGCTTACTTCTCTACCACAAATCAAAAAGATGGATTATAAGATAATTCTGATGACTAATGGAAGCTCTGAAGGATTAATTTTTTTCCATTGTTTGACTTTCACATAGTTTTTGTTTTTTACATTACTACATCACTATTCCAATCAGTTTATTACAATTGCCTGTTATAAGTTAGTGGAGTTTTATTGGAGATGTGTGTATAGGTATATACACACATGAGCAAATAGTGTGAGATTACATATTTAATTTTGCAACCAGATTTTATAGAAATTCAATAAAAATCCACTTTGCACTTTATGTTTTTTTTAATCAATTATAGTTTGTGCATTTATTTGCTCTTTGTTTTCTAAATATATATATGTTTAAGATAATATATATTTAAGATAATATGTAATAAGTAAAGTTATAATTATTTAAAACAACAGCATTATATTTCTTTTAATGCTGTTGGATCATTGAATTGTTCTGAAGTCTGAATGTCAGACAACTTAAGGGAAAAATATTCTTTACAATGTAGAGCTCCTACATTTAGAAGGTTGATTAGTTCATCATTTATCATTTGAAGATGATTTGTACCTGTAAAGATGTTTATGTGATTTATGACCAAGTTTGAATGATAATACCTCAATGGCTTTAATGAGCTAACTTGTAAACACTGTTTTTTAGAATATTATTGGCTTTGTTTTATAAAACCAATCTTTTTTGAAGGGGGTAATAGATTTGCCTAGAAACACAGTTTTTGAGAAATCCTTTTATAAATTTCTAATTTACCTTAGTGTATCAGCATTCTGATTTTTTTTATCTGTGTGGGAATTACAACCCATTATGGATCCAGGTTCCCAGGGATTTTCTTCAGAAAATGCCCAGCAGAGCCCTGTGCTAATCAATGTGAGAGGAGTTAGCAGTTTGAAAAATACTCTGCTAATATTTCGTTTTCACATGAGGGTTCTTTTAGCCTTTCTTTCCCTCCTGTACTTCAGGGTATTTTTGGCCCATGGCTGTAGAGGTTTGAGTGCTAAAGACAAGTTTGGATAGTTCTGAGTCTATGTAGCGGTACCTTTTACACTTTTGGTAGCTTTAAAAATCTAGTGACTTCTAAAAGCTGTTTTCCTTGGAAATGTTTGCATAGTAATGGGATGTTTATTCAGAAAATTATATGCTCCAGAGGTGACTTATCCTTCAAGTCACTGATAGAAATTGGATCACAGGTAGTGATTGCTTTTGGTCACACTGCACATTGGAGTATTTGGAGAAAAATGGAGGTATCCTAGTGATAGATTCTCATTTCATTGTGAAGCTATTCTTTTAAATTAAGTATCTCTAATTGTCTTTAAGTTGGCAACAATAAAGAGGAGGTATAATGTTTTGTGAATCTTTCCAGAAATTTGAGGATGTCATTAATACGTTTACTGATCTGATAAGAAATATCCTTAAAAGGTGATGTTTTGACTTTTTTGGAGGTGCAGTGTGATAGGAAATTGGAGGAAGTTAGGAGTAGAGGGAGAGCCACACCATTCTACATTTAGAACTAAAGAGCTTATAAAATCCAGCTGATTCAATTTCAAGTTTCCCATTTTATGTGGCAAAAATCTATACCTAATGATTAACATTTTATCCCTTGGAATTTTTAAAACTCAGCTAAGTTTTTCAGCAGTCCTAAGAAACAGAAAGACCTCATTTGCTACTATTGGAGTTTAACAAGGTTTATTTAGATGTATAGAGATGCTGAAGTTAGTTGAAAACGAGACTTCTGTGAGATTTACCATAGGCCATAGCCCAACTAGCGTCCAGTGTATTCATCACTATCTCTGTGGACCATGGTAAATTACCAATGGGTAGTCCGTCTGCTTGGAAACAGCCTTTATACTCGTGAAAACCCAAGGGCTGTAGTAGTGGCGTAGGCAGAGTCAAGGCTCATTTAGTCCCTTTCTACATGGTACCGTTCCAGGTTGAGTGTTGCCACTTATCTGTGATCTTAGAACCTGTGGGAACATTCATTTCTCCTGAAAAAAAATGGTTTTTGATGCTAGAAGAAGGAAGGTTTCATTTTGAGCAGCTATTGCACCTTAAAGATCATTTGGAGAAGCTTAATGTGTGATACATTTGAACGAAAAATAAATTAGGGATTCATCCATATTGCAGAAAGTTTCCCGTCAGCTTCCAGGTGAACTATATTATTAACATTGAAGGGATAGTTGACAAAACTTTTGTAGTTGAACAGAGAAAGGGCAGAAATGATATGGAAGTTTCCAGAGATTATTCCCAACTAAATCTCAAGTTAAAGTAGTTTTCAACTTGGCTTATAAATTTAGGGTGATGGTTTTCAAACAAGGTAGGGTAAATACTTGAATTCACACTACATGATTTTATGAATGCTTTCAAAATCCACGCACAAGTGTCTAGATGAAAAGATGTTCTAGAAAATTGCAGCTTCCATGTTGGTTCACCGCCTCATTAGGTAGAATTAAATGAACATTAATCAGAAATGAAAATCAAGTGTATGTAAGCATATTCACCCCCCTCTAGAGAGCCTCTTATAACATTATATAAACAGAGACACAAATGTAATATTTAACATACACACACACACACACACCACTAACAGAAGGGGCACTGAGGTCTTTAAAGATGAATTAGATCTAGACCCACTCTGAAGAAGCTTATGTCTGAGATTGAACATGTTGAGACAGATGGTGCAGTAGAAATAATGATAGATAACTCATACACTGTGTGCCAAACCCTATTCTAAACGCTTTATAGTAACTTCTTTAATTCTTACAACAACCTTATGAAGTAGGTATAATAATTATTTTAGACAACGAAACTGAAGCCCAGAAAGATTAAGTAAGATTTCCACAAAGTCATATAGTTAATGAGTAACAGAACTGTGTGACCTTGGTCTGGTCACAGATTACATGCTATAAACTATAGTGTTTGTTGATTCTTCAAAGAAAGCAGTGGGCACTCAAAGAAATGGTCTAAACCAAATGGCTTTGGAGGGGTCTTCATCGCAAAAGGTCATGAGGTCTGGACTTACCATTTATATCATTGCTGACTTTCTGGCCCCCGAGTTTCAAAATGTTATTAATAAATAAGCCTGCCAGAACAGTAAGTGGAAAGATTCCTTCTGTGGCTCTGAAGCTAGGGACATAGGGGCCTACACTAGGGGAAAATGTTCAGTAAAGAACTCGGAATTATTCTGGCCTAGACGGATGCAGCAGATAAATTGCTGTGGGACTGATTTGTGTGTCTGGAGAACGGCTGACCAAGATGAGTAGGTCAGGAGACTTGGGAGTCAGAAACAAGGGGACATAGCTATGCACACTCGAGGACAGATTTGTACATATAGACTCTTAACGGGGAGTTGTCCCACCCACTTTCTTTTAGTTAGGGGTGGAAGAGAGAAAATTATTGAATTTTTAAAACTTTTAATTATAGGAATTTTCAAACACACACACAAATGGCATAGTATAATAAACCCCACATACCCATTACATAGCATCAACAGTTATCAACATACGGCCAATCTTATTTCATCTGTTCCTCTTCCCTTCATCTGTTCCTATTGAAATACCTTGAAGCTGATTCTGATTATCATTATTTCATCCACATGCCTGTCAGTCACAATATCTTCTAAGTCAGGAATCGGCAAACTGTGGCTCGTGAGCCATATGTGGCTCTTTGGGGACTTTCCGTCTCCAAAGTTTGCTGACCCCTGGAAGAGCCAATCCTGTCCCTCACAACAATTTAAATATTATTTGAGAACCATAAATATATTTTTACATAATCACCGTTATGTGAATAACATCCTTTAAAAACTTTATAAATGAGATTATGATAGTTTAGTTTTCATTTTCAATTTTACCTCAGAGCCTGCAATTGAGTCGCAGTTGGCTGGCTGAACCCTGGCGGCTCTTCGTCTCAAAAGTTTGCCGACCCCTGTTCTAAATGATAGGGATTCTTAAATACATACTAATACCGTTATTACACCATTAAATAAACAACACAGTATTATTAGATAGCCACTCAAATATTCAGATTTCTTCAAATGCCTTACAAATGCCATATTTGCAGTTGATTTGTTCAAGTTGTGAACTCAATGAGGTCCACACACATTGCGTTTTGTTGATATGTCTTCAGTTTCTCTAGACCTAGAGTGGTTCCCTCTTCTCTTCATTTTTTTCCTTGCCATTTATCCGTTGAGAAAATCGGCTTGTATATTTTGTAGCAGTTTGCACATTGCCTTTGGCTGATTGCATCCTCTTAGTAATTAGTGTTTCACATGTTCTTCTTTGCCATGTATTTCCTGTTACTTGGTAGCTAAATAGAGAGGCTTCACATAGAGATTCAGATTTTTGGCAAGAACACCTCATAGGTGGAGCTGTGTATTTCTTGTTGCATCACATCAGGAATCGTTTGATTTCTGGCTGTAGGTCTTGTTAAGATTGATCAGTGGGTTTAGGTGCTGTCAGTGTGACTTGTTTAGACTAAAGTTCCCCATCAACCTTTTACCTGATGGTTTTAGCCACCATCAGTGATTTTTGTCTAAATTACTTCATTAGGGACTGGTTAATTTGTATTTCCAAACATTGGTGGGCTCTGCAAATAATAGCTGTACTCAGTCCAAAAAAAAATGCAAATTACAGAGTTAAGCATCTCTCTGACTTAACTGCACCACTGTTGAGGGATATAAAAGGATGTGTACATATGCACACAGACATTTATTGTGATTTTCTGTATTATGAGAAAACTCAAACTGGACATTTATCTATCATACCCTGGAACATGAGTTGACTTATTCATTAATCCGGCCTTTTTAACTTTTAAATGTCAAATAATAGTTCTTGGCATTTTTTTGGTGAAGTTGTAGAACAAGTGGGTATGTGAGATCAGTTCTACCAAATTCAGATGAATCCTAAACTGGAGTCCAGCTTTGTTTATTAATTTATATTCAGTGCTTAGAATATTTAGGTCCTTCAGGGCATTACCTTCCCAGTACTTAGGAACCAGAATTAGTCATTGAAAGGCAGTTCGGTGAGAGGAGAAGTAAATAAGAGTTCTCATCCAGGATATAAAAAAACTGGTGAACTACTTGTGTTCCAATTAGCAATTGCCTTTTGAGTTACTGGTATATCTTGTCCAACAGGTGTCATTATTCATCCTTCAGTAGTAACAGTTTCTTACCGACCTCTCCTTTTTCACCATTCCCGTTCACTCACCCATCTTGTAACTAAATTATTAGTCTCTTCTTCATGATATTCCCAAATGGATTTAGTCTTGTGCCATTTGTAAATAACAAATTAGGGAAATGTGTCAGGATACTCTTATGTACGCTACATTCAGGAAGTAGATAGGATACAACAGACCCTCTTTGATTGCAATTTAGTGTCTTTAATATTACTTTATTCTAACCTTTGAAAACCTCCATTTATAGAATACGTTTATGGGCAACAAATAGGAACTTAATTGTGTCTGCTAAGAAATGAAAGTGTTATTCACATCTGAATGATTTTTAAATTGGAAGATATTCAACAGAGCTGGAAAAGAAGCCCTTCCCATGCCAGTGAGAGGAGTGGAGCACAGGTAGCTATGGCGCACACATACACAGGCGAGCTTCGTGTGGAAGATGGTACTCTTTCCCACCTCTGTCTTTTACTTTGGCAGTAGTAACACAGTGGGATTTGAATTCAAATTTGGATTGCAAATTATTATTTAAAACTTCTTTGAAAAGATGTATAGTGTGATGCAGCACTTAAATGGAAAAAGTTGAGTATGGAGAAGATTGTTATTTGTCGTGCAACTCAAGGCAGTTAAAAATGCCACATATTTTTTTTAGAGCTGGAAGATGGCTGACTAACTTGTGTGTCATGCGATTCTATCAGTAAGGAGCATTTCTGTAGTTAAGCTTCTGGCTACCTTTTTCAAAGAACCTACATAACTTTTAGTTAAACATGAGAAAAAAAAAAGAATCAACAAATTAGATCTATTAAGAAATACAGTTAAAACCCCCAATTAAGAAGTCTGAATGAAAACTATTTGTTCTAAAGGTGTTCATTCGAAACTTGACATAATTCATTAATTTAAGAAATATTTGAGTTCCTATGAAATGCCAAGTGCTCTTATATAAAGAACTGAGTCACTGGAGTGCTGTATCTAATTTCCAGTGGTCAGAAATCATCCATATGAATATTTAGGTTCTGCATGTGAAGAATGCTTATGCTCAAATGTTGACTGTGTTCCTGGAAAAAGAAAGGGGCTATTATATACATGTATGCTATTGATGACTAGTTAAAATTATATAATTTTTAAAAATAAAAATTATATAATTTTGTAAAAATTATATAATTTTATAAAAATTATATAATTTTATAAAAATTATATAAATTTTTTTTTTGTCCTCCTGAAGTTATTAAATTATTGCTAAACTATTGATGGTGTTTTAGAATTGGGGAAGTCATCTTTGAAATAAAGCTTTACTTCTATTTTAGGTAGTGCAAGCTTCTGTAACAACGCTTGTATTCCACTGCTTCACAGCAGTAAGTATCTCATATATTTATTTCAGTGCAGATTGCCTCCAGCCATCAATACAAATGGCCAGTAAAATTGAGCCTTCTTGTCATTTAAAGGTGCCATTTAGTGACAAAAGTTTACATGAAGGTTTTCCAGATTATCTTATTAAATTAAAACATATGCAAACTTATGTATAACAAGAAAATTGATTCCTTCTTTGGCCTTTCTGGATTCCTAAGGGCATATGGTGAAAAGCAGGGTTATTACAGGTAAAATTTTATATGGCGGTGTGAATTATTCATTTTTGAGGATAAGCTAATTGGGCAGTACTAGGGTGAGGGAGTGAAGTCATCTTGGAATAAAAAGTTAACTATGGTCCATTGTGGGGCCAAATAGAACGGAAAAGAAGTAAATAAGACCCTGTTTCATTGTCCTGAGCCTTATTGTGGTCACGTATGTTCACTCTTTGCTCTAAGAAGACCTTTGTGAAATCAGGAGTCTGCCAGGTATTTGAAGGACTTCTGGCTTGGTAATCATTGAAAATATGTTATATCTGTTTATACATTGACCTTTGATATATGATAGAGAAAAATATATTCATAAATGATATCTTTCCATTTTATCTCTAATGGAATTGGAATATTTTTCACCTGTTTTTAAGGCTTGCTTATAGATTTGGATAGTGTAAATAATCAATTACAAGTATTAATGGAAATAAAAGATTTGTTTCTTGAAACTGACTTCTGTTGCCTTTAGGAAATCTTTTTTTTTTTTTTTTTTTTTAAAGATTTTATTGGGGAATTGGTGGAGGGGAACAGCGTTGGGGAATCGGGGAAGGGGAACAGACAAGTTGCCGTCTTCTTGTTCTTCAGTGTTAGTTGCGGAGGATGTTGCTTCACTGTTGGTATCGTTATTGTGCTCTTCCCGGATGAGGCAGATCGGTCGCTGGCCTCTGGATGTCGCTCATTGCGGCTATTGGCAGCTCACGCTTGGCTGCCAGCCGCTCACGCTGGCTGTGGGCCACTCACTGCAGCCTATGGCAGCCCACTGCAGCAGGGGCTGCAGCCCACACCATCACCGGGGCTCGCACAGCCCAGCTCCAGGTGGAGCTGTTGTTAACTGTAGAAGGCAGTGTCACTGGCCCTCATGTGGGATCCGAACCGGGGCCGCTGGCATCCCAAAACCAGCGCTTAACCAATGCGCCACTTGGCCGGCCCAGGAAATCTTAATATTCTTTACTTTTCAGTATTTCAAATATTGACATTCAGGTGTTTCTTGACACCAACTGGGTGTCCAACAATTCAATTCAATTCTGACACTATTTACCTAGAGTTAGCATCAGATCTCACAAGTTAAAGGGTTCAGCCCCACAAAACTGCCTCCACTTCAGAGCCAGCTGCAAATGTGGTTCCCAGGCTACCCAGACTTCTTGCTTGGCTGACTACAAATTAGAGAGTTCCCTTGACACGCCCCCACCCCGCAGCCCCTTCCCTGCCAAGTTCAGTTATTTGCTAGACCAGCTCACAAAACTCAGAAAACACTTTACTTACATTTACCAGTTTATTTTAAAAGCTACAACTCAGGAAGAGCCCAATGGAAAAAGATGCATAGGGCCAGGTGTGAGAGGTGGTGCAGAGCCTGGGTGTAGCTCTGGGTGTCAGCTTCCTAGGACTTTGATGTGTTCACCAACCAGGAAGCTCCCAAACTCATTGTTTAGGAATTTTAGTGGGGGTTCGTTACCTAGGCAGGATTGATTAAATCATTGGCCATGGTGATTAAACTCAACCTCCAGCCCTTCTTTCCTTTATGGAGCTTAGGGGATGGGGCAAAAAGTTATAACCCTCTAATCACTTGATTGATTGATTTTTCTGGAGACGTGCCCCCATCCAGAAGTTTTGTAGCTCCCTCTCATTAACATGAACTCTGGCTAATTTGAAAGGGGCTTGTTATGAATAACAAAAAACTGGTATCACTTAGGAAAATCCAAGGGTTGCCAGGAACCTGGGATAAAAACCAAATACAGGACTCCCCATCCCTCCACCCCTCCACATCACCCCCCCACCCCCGCCCCCACCAAAAAAAAAAAATTAGAGCATTCCTGTGACACTCTCACAAGCTGAAATGGTATAAAGGGAAGAAGCAATTACCATTATTTTATATGGAAAAATTTTTGTTCAAGTGTTGAGTTTTGGGCCTAGGAACACTCAATGTCTTTATTTTGTTCACCACAATCGAAAACCTTAATTACGTCCAGTTTTCTGCTAAGCATAACACCCTTACAAAGCTGTTTTAGGCTTTTCTGATACCTTAGGACACACCTTGCTAACGGATACACAAAGTAAATTGAGAAAAAGCACAGATGCTCAGAGACGCAGCTGTGGCACTTGATGCTGCGATGCTGAGTGGAGTTCCTGGGAAGGAGCTTGGCAGTCACCCTCAGTACTTGGTGTGGGCAGCCTCTCTAATGGCTTCCTGCAAAACAAACGTTGAATGCTGTTTTTATTTCTTGCATTTTTTCATTAAAAGTGAAAATCCACTCTGGATTTCTTTCAGTTAGCAAAAATAGGTATCTGTGTAGGTCTTTAGTAAAAGTGAAGAGGCGTAATACAAACTTTCAAAAACTATATACATATAAAAATGTATTTTTTATATCACAAAACTATCTGTAGCAAAACTACCTTGCATGCAATAGACCCATCCATAGCTTTGAATCCATAAGACTTCTAGGAGGGCTAGTGTACACTTCACCTGGAAAGATCAGTGGGTACCTAATATCATTTTGGACAGTGGACAGTGGATTTTCTATTGTGAAAAGATCAACATGCCCGAACGGGTATCTTCACTGTGATGCTGAGTTGCCTTTTTTTCACTTACAGCTTTCTTTTTTCTCATCTACTTGCTAATGAAGTTTATATAGGATTGAGTAGCTGAGTTAATTATGATGGGTAGGATTCCTTATTGGTATTTTTGTTAGATAAGGGAAAAACTTTAACATTTGATGAAATTCTGGCTTTCTTGTGAGGTTAACAGTATTATTCTAAGTATAACTTTTCAAGGAGAAGTCGGATTTGGGTGTTTTGGGAGCTCCTGAATTTGGGTGCTGCTGCGAAGACATTAGCTGTCCGCGGAAATTCAGATCTGCTTGCCCTGTGGCCTGGAGCCACCTACTGGAGCTCCGGGTCACTCAGTGGTCCTTAGCCAGGAACGGCCCTGTGGTTCCTTTGTTGTGTTGTACAGATGGTCTTTTCTCCAGGGTTTGAAGCACTGATCGAAAAACCTACTGATGGTATAGTTAGAAAAATGGTTAACCTACTTATTTATGGGTGTTGGAAAGTGACAATGCTGATGGTAGGATATTGTGGACTTTACCAAGCAGGAAAAAGAAATGGACCCAACACCAGTGGGCACTTAGCTCCTTGCTGGATGGAGTTCAAGCAAGCTGTCCTGAGACCACCTGCTGTGTGACATGTGCCTCTGCCTGGACGCTGAGGTTGGCTGGAAGCCCCTGCTTGGCTCTGGGGTATTGATGAAAATTGGAATGAGCCTTGTGACTTTTCTTCACACAGTTTTCATAAGTTTGTGTATTATGTGCCTTGTCCCACTAGAAAGATGGCTATCAGAGTCAGTTATATGGATGGTTTTTTAGAAATCCTGAGATCTTGCTATTGGTGCATGGTGAGACAGTCACTTAGAACTTTGGGGGAGCTGGTGAGAAGCCTAATTAGAATGTGGAGGGTCTGATTGGGAGGCAGAGGTCACTGGATGGCCTAAACATCACAGAAGAAAGGACCACTTTGACCATTCTGCATGGAAAGTTTTGTTGGAGTTGATCAACATGGCGTTTGTGTCTCACTTGTCTCCGTGGAGCCTCTGTTGATCACAAGTTTGAGGCATACGTGCCCTCAAAGAACATAAATGCCCTGTGGACCTGGCATTCCGTGGATTTAAAAAGTGTTCTTTCTGAGCACCTGGGCAAGTTGCTGAGTGCCTTTACCAACTTGCTGTGCTGTGACCCTTCCCGCTTCTGGCTAGAGCTCTCAGCAGCGAGCGGCAATAGTGCTTCAGCACCGGCGTGCAGCAGGCCAGGCCTTTCTGGTAAGGGTTGTGAGGGTGGTGGCATCAAAGGGAGTGCTAAGCAGGCTGGAGACAAATGAAGAATGCAGAATTATTGGCATGTCCTTCCTCTTCTCCCCTGACCCGGGAGAAGGCTGCGCTGGCAGTAAAGGCGGCCTCCTTTTGAGTATCCACTTGGAACCTTCTGCGGTGGCTGTGTAACTGGAACGCCTGCTCTTTAGATTCCCACGGAGGCTGTGCTTGCATAATCATTAAAGCATGATGTTGTGGGGGGATTGTGTTGGATAAGCTTTTCCCATTTCGTTGGAGATTAAAATATTGTTCAATTTAGCTGATCCATATACCTTCAAAAACCTCAAAAGATATCATTTGTGAAATATTATAAAATGATAAGGGTATGGAAATATCCAAGTTCTATTATTTATGTATTTTTAAGGCCATTTTTTTTTCTTGTTCTATAGGCCTTAGTAAGATTGGTCCCTTTCAGAAAAGTTTGATATGGGTAGCAAGGAGATTATAACTAAAACAGAAACAGTGAATACTTATTGTAGAAAAACTGAAAGAGAAAAGTAGCAAATGAAAAAAAATCACCTGTAATTCTAGCACCTTGAATAAATCACCAGTGATATTTTGGAGAAAGACCTGTGTGTGCTATAAATTATGATACTCACATATGCTTTACTAAAACAATTATATACACATTCCTTATTACCCAGTCAAAATGCCTTGCTATTAATATTTGCTAATGTCAGGAGTTATTTATTTATTTATTTATTTATTTTGATGGTAGTGTTGTATTCCAGTTATGGATGTGCTATACTTTTTGTAACTGATACAACATAAATATCACTGCTTTGAATAACTTGATTTGCATATTCCTTAACTTCCGAAAGGGTCAATTCTTAGGAATGGAGTTACGGGTTTAATTGTAAGGACAGTTTGAGATATTTGGTAGATTGCCCTCTTAGAAAGTGGGTCAATTTATATTCCTAGTAGTCATTTGCTGTTCTTCTGTGTTTGCCTATGTTCATTTGTACACTGAACAAACGTTAGCAATTTGTGGGTCAGGCGATGAGACACCTGAGAAATGGAATTCCTGTCCTCCTGGAGCCTAGGGAGCACTGTGGGAGGTAGATACCAAATACCCACACGGAAGGTGCAGCCGTGGCATGTTCAGAAGAGACTACCTATATCTCTTACCCTTGTTAACTTTGATATTAGGATTCTTTTTACTTATGTGTAGTGTGAAAGGCAAAAGTGAATTTTAATTTTTTGGATAACTAGAAGAATTTGATGATTTTTTCATGTGATGGTTTGTTTGTATTCTTTCTTTTGTCGAGGACCTGTTTGTGTTCTGTGTTTATTTTCTAATTGGGATATTTGCTATTGTTTCCATTACTAAGGCCCTTCTATTCTCCTGTCTGCTCCTTTCGTTTGTGATTTCAGAAGGCAGTGACTTCAGCTGGGGCTGAAGTTCAGACAGGTTTTTTTTCTTTTTGCCCCTCAATGAATCTGGGGGCCTCCACAGGAGAACTTGGGACCGTGGAGATCCAAAACCAAGATTCTTCTCAACAGAACCTGTTTGATTCCGTCTGCATGACTGTGCAGACACCCCAAGTCCTCTTCCTGTGATGAAGTCATGGCGTTTGTGCTGTGTTGGTTATCTATCCCAGCAGGGTCTTCCTGCATCAGTGAGCTCCCCGGGTATTTTTGAGGAGCTTGGACTTGGTCAGTTTAGCCTGAGGAAGTATATCTGCTTGCTGGTCTCAGAAGTGGTGCCTTTGTGGGCTTTAATTAATTGCTAGCTTGGGCCGGCCAAGTGGCGCAATGGTTAAGCACTGGCTTGGGAAGCCATCGGCCGCGGTTCGGGTCCCACATATGAGGGCCAGTGACGCGGCCCTCAAAAAAAAAAAAAAAAAGGTATAATTAATTGCTAGCTCAAAGGTGTGGCTACCTAGAGAGACCCATAATAATGACATTGTGCATAATTGAGATAAAATCACTGGTGATCATGGAGGGACTCATATCATCAATGTCAGAGTTGATGGTTAGCTGAGTCAGGGAATGAAGAACCAATTATGAGTTTCTAATACTGGTTTAGAAGGATTGTAGCACATATTGTGAGCTTCATTCCATGAAACTTGATAAACTCCCCATTTTACTGTGATAGAAAATGAGTTAAAACATTTTTTTTCTTGTTGGCTGATCAATTTGGGAGCAAGTTTGGGACTTTATAAGCCTTCAAATTCTCCATGAAGACTTCTGTTAACCAGACAAGAGTCTTTTAGTCAAATACAGTCTACAAAAAGTAGCATTCTTCTTTTTGCTTTTGCCTGGAGCCTATAAGATTCTGCTAGAAGCTGTTACGCTTTTGTGCCAAAGCAGTATCCCTTTCGGAACTGATGGAGAAATATTCCACGTTAAAAAAAAAAAAAAAAAATCTACCCAGGAAGAAGACGCTGAATCATCTGCCAGAGGTCAGGAATGCTGAGAGTGAATTATTTTGGTTCTTTCTTTGGCAGCTGAGCCTCTGAGGCGTCAGCTTGTCAACTGAAGAAAATGTTTAACATTTAGGAAGCATTGATTGGTGTTAGTGAAATAGCACCCTCGTTCAGAACCTCACCATCATAAACCTCTGCATAATTGATAATAGAAGCTGGGAAAAATGAATGACAGTGGCTGATACAGTTAAACATACAAACACCTTTACTCTTCCCAAGGCCCCTCTGAGGAAGGTGATGTTAATTTCATCTGGCAGGAATGGGACTCAGGCAGAGAGGTGAACTTGCTTGCCCGAGAGTATATGTAGCTGTAAACAGCAGAGCTGAGGTTGAAAACTAGGTAAACTGGCTCTGCCACTCCCTGTTGTCTTTTCTGGTTTCTAATTGAGCGCCATTGGGATGGATGCTGGATTTGGAAAGGAATAGTGGTTTTTATGGGGTAGTAGTTTAAATGAATCTACAAAGCAAAATGAATTTCTTTCTTGTTTGCTCATAGCTTTTGTTGGTTTAAAAGGTATCAGAGTAGTTATCATTTTTTTCATAGCTACTGGTTACCAGCTATTGTATTTTTAAGGTAAGTTCATTCTCACCATGGCAGTGTTGCCAAGTAAGGGATTGTTTCTGTCTTAGTTTTACAGGTGTGCCAATGACTAGACCATAGAAATATCCCTGGTTTTATCCTTACCAGGGTTTCAGTGGTGATCATTTAGCATCTAGCAAAAATAATTTTCTTCCCTATTCCTATCCTTTAGTGTCCTTCCACTGGATTCCTTGTTAATTTTGACAGGATGCCAAACAAAGCAGTCTTTGTGCCTCGGTTAGCTACCTTTTCTCTTTTTGTCTCCATTGCCCTGCACATAGCTCGTGTATAATTGTGATATTTTTGCACCTGTGGCTACGTAAATTATTATAGGACTTCCCCAAAATCCGTTTTACACAGATGTTTCAAAATGTGTTGCAAGCAGCCGTTGGCGTATTTACTTGGTTTCTTAAACTCAGAACAACCCAGTTTCCAGAATGCTTATGCTTTATTTTATTGATGGGAATTCAAAGTTCTAAGTGAGATTTGTGAATTTTTGTAAGTTGCTCACGTATCAAAGCCAGGAGGAGGATGGAGCAATATGGTATTAGCTGTTTGTAGCTCTTTAATACTTGGAATGCCTGAGATTAGAAGTCTAGGACAGAACTGATAAAGTTTCCCATTTCTTCTAACTCCAAATCTAATATCCTTCCTCTCTTACTCTCTTGCACTTATGAAATGAATTAGAGCACTCATCACTTAATAATTTTAGTAGAAAAGGGAATGGAAGTAAGTTCTTGTCTACCACTTCATTTCCTCATTTCTGAAATTGTTTGAATACAAAGCTGCATAGTTGGAATTGTGTGTTCCTCATTTCATAACCAGTGATTACAATTTAAAAAGTTATCCTGGATTCTCTTTCTGTTTTGAAAATGTGATACTAAGAATTAGAGCCAAGGGAGAAATGGGAGTTTAAAGCATTTCTTTGTGCTGAGTACTGGTAGGTCAGTCACCAATAATATTCTTGAAGGTGTTACATGAGTGACTTGCATTGTACTTCAAGTTCTTGCTTTTCCCTCTGTGTGGGTCTAGGGAACTCCCTGTGGTGGCATTGGGCATTGACTCTGATTGCTTTTTTATTATTCCTACCTAGCTCCTTTGGCCTGTGAGTAGTGGCATAAAAGAGCAACTGATTTTCGTAATTGTTAGTTGAGGGGTCGTTCTGCTGGTCTCCCTTGAGCTCACTCACATGTCTGCATTTAGCTAGGAGGTCTGTTGGGACAGACTAAGCTCAGCTGGGCTGGCTGGGACTTCGGGACCTCTCGCTCCATGTGGCCTTTCATCATCAAGGAAGCTGGACTGAAATGCTTAGTGTTTAGACTGTAGCTTTCCACAAGGGTGAAAGTGGAAGCTGCAAGGCCTCATACGGCTTAGCTTTGGAAGTCATTAAACATGCCTTGTGCTGTATTCTCTGGTCAAAGCAAGCCCCAAGGCCAGCTCAGCTCTGAGAGGTGGGGAGATAGACTTCACCTGTTTATGGGAGGCGTGGCAAAGTTACCTTGCACAAAGGTAAGGACACAGGGAGCTGTGACTCATTGGTGGCCATTTTTGTAATGGTCTACCACATAACCCACAGTGATCTCTTAGTACTCTATCAAACATGCCGCCCTCTGGGGCAGCTGTTACATGTCACACGTCCTTCCCTGATCTTCACTGCCACCAACAGTAAGGGCTTCACTAATACTGTTTCAAGTTTGGTGTTGAAGATATGTAGATTCCCTTCTTCCAGGCTGGGTGGGAGGATCCAGGGGCCCCCATTCTAACTGTGAGGGTAACAGAAGCCCACTAAGTTGTATGAGAGGGCAGTGCAGTGTTGATTAAAAAAATATATATATAATTCAATAGCTATTTGTTGAACTGTTATTTTGCTCTGAAACTTTTTTTTTTTTTTTTTTTTTTGAGGGCAGTGTCACTGGCCCTCACATGTGGGATCCGAACCCGGGCCGCTGGAGTCCCAAGCCAGCTCTTAACCACTGCGCCACTTGGCCGGCCCTGTTATTTTGTTCTGGTTACCTGTTACAGCTGATTTGCAGAGCTCAAAGATAAATCAAGATAGTTAAACATTTAGAACAAAAAATTGTTCACAATTTGATGAATGGAACAACCTTGCAGAGGATGGGAAAGGGTTACAAGGTGGACCAGTGTAAACAGCATCACTCTGAGGACAGACTGATTTTGATGTTTTTGAGGACTAGAAATGATGCTGCATCTTAATGAGTCATGAGGAAGTGACACTCTTTCCTCATCCGGAAGGTGAAGAAGAGAGGCTTTTGGTGACAAGGTTACAGAATGGTCCTCTTCCATGTTTGAGAGGTAGACTCGCAGCTGCCCTTGATGGGATCTGTGGCCAGGATTGAACTTGATCAACACTTTGGTCAGCTTAGCTGATGGTAGAAAGTGAAGTTAAAGGTTTGTATTGCTTGAGAAGATAGTGGAGGGGGAATATTGACAGCTCTTTTTCATCTTCCTGAAGGCTAAATCAAGCTGAAAGATGTCTCCTTCCAACTTCAATATTATGTGAGCCTGTGAGTTGCCTTGTGCCTAGAATTACAGCAAAAGATATTCCTAGGCCTTAGTGAGTGGATAAGCTTGGACAGATTCTTGTTCTTCATAATCATTGTTCTGAGGATTCTTGAAGATCCCATGCTTGGGGATGTTCCTCTCATGAGAACTCTGAGGAAGAAATTGTCTTAGATGATGTGGACAAGACTGTTGAAATAGTACCGGGCATTCTCTTCAGGGAGAGCGTTGAAACCAGAATTTCAAGGATGGTGCAAAGATGGGTCTCCTCAGTCCTTGGAGTGGCTGAGTGGGGCCTGGGCTGCGGAACCACCCATGGTTCTCATGCGCCCAGTGTATTGAACAGATGTCTTTATTTTCTCTATAAGCCAGAACATGAAAAATGTCAGGCAGTATTGCCCTACAGGATATAGCAATGCTTTGGAAACGTGATGGGATGAGGACAGATATGATACTGTTTTTTCCATCAGTCAGGATGCTCTGCTGCAAACAACACGTACAATAGCTAATTTAACCTGCACTTGAGCTGTCTGTGGCTATCCATGTCAGATTTACTCCCAGATCAATACACATTTTCTATGTCAGGCACTGAAGTTAGGTTTTAAGTATGCAAAGACAATGTTTTCTTCTAGGAGAGAAAATCTGCCCTCCTGCCATATAAATCAGATGTTTGATCATGCCTGGTTTCTGTCCTGTTGTAGATAAAGGGGAGGTTCATTTATCTCCATTGTTTGGTTAGGAATTGGTTATTTGGTGACAGCCTCACCAAAGGAGGGATTATAATCACAAATTTATGACCTTTCTTGATTGATTACATTAAACCCTGTTGTACAAATATTTGAATCCCAGCTAACTTCTAACAATCTGCACAGACCAGTTATGGTATTGCTTTTCTCCTTACACCCTTTCTCCTTGTGGAAGTTGTTCAGGCTTTTGAAAAAAAAAAAATCTATATTGATCTAATGTCCTATTTGTTTGTAGCTTTGTCATTAAAACTATCTGACAGGTTGCCTCTACGGTTTAGTTTTGAAGGCCCTTGAAAAAGAAGCTCTTAGAGAAAGTTAATTGGAGGAGAGATGTTTGGAAAAAAAAAAAAAAAAAAGCTCATACCTAACGATTTACAGCTAGCCAGAAATATCCCCTCAAAAGCATTGTAAAAGTTGCCTCTTTCTACCCTTTTCCCAAATCTCACCTTTGATTGACTTTCTGGGGTGTTCCTTTTCCTCCTCAAGACTACCTTGTGAGAACAGGCCATATAACTTGATCCTACCCTAAACCCGCTGGCACCAGTTTCAGGCTCTGAGTCATCTCTGCTGAGAAAGGCTTTGAAGTTTTATAGGATTATTTAGTGTATATTATTAGTGAAAGATCAGACTATATTCTTGGGTAGTTTTCAAGATAGTTGCAGATATTGCTGAAATGTAGAGAGTGTTTAAATCTAATTTATGGCAGTGAAGTCACATTCTGTTACACACGTGCTTGTTTGCTTTTGCAGTAAATGTCCTTTAAAGACCACAGTTTATTTTTGTTTAAATGTGAATGTACTGCTGAAAAAGAATCTCTGTGTGAGCATGTATGTTTGTATTATATATAAATATTTGTTTTCAATAAAACAGTTTGAGTAAGTTTTTATTGTAGTAATAGATTTTATTTGCCTGCAGAGATTAGCTACTGTCCCCTCAAATTGGGCTTTTGAAGAAAGGGCTGATTTGGGTGTTTTTCTTTGGATAGTTTTCACAAGGATTCTTTGCTCTGTTACTGCCCTGCAATTGATCTTACTCTTTTGTCAGTTTTTCACCATATAGAGATCATGGATGATGTGCCGAGTAGTTTTAGACATACACCACATGGCAGGCGGTGTTCACCTCTGGATTTGGGGAGTTTGTGGCCATTAAGCTTATTCACATTTATGATCACAGAAGTCCTTAACTTAATTTTATCTCCAGAAACTTTGTCATATGAAGTAACATTTATATGTTCCAGGGATTAGGATCTGGTATCTTTGGGGCCACTATTCAGTCCGCTACAGTCTGCGTTGTGGCCCCCAAATATTCCCATCTGCCCCATGTGCAAAATACACTCACCCTACTCCAATATCCCTAAAAGTCTTAACTCATAGCGTCAGGTCAAATCCAGATCTCACACAGATATCAGCTCAACAGTCCCAAATCTCATGACCATTGACCAAAGTCATCTAAATCAGGCATGAGGGACAGACTCTGAGTGTGAGCCATTTGACACAGAATTCCTCTCTATCTCCAGACCTAGAAACCAGAAGACAAGTTTATCTGTCTGCTTCCAGAATACAGTGGTGGGTCAGGCATTGGATAAAATGGAAGGGAGCACAGGAGACAATGGGAGGAAGAAAGGAGCCAGCAGCCCAGAGCAATTTCAGAACCCAGCAGGGGAATTCCATTAGGTTTCGAGACCTGGGAATAATCCTCTGCCTTTAAATACTTCCTAAGACAGATTTCCAAGAAGTAAAAAAGCACATTCATTTAAAAGTTTTTCTTGTATATTGTAAAACCTCTCACCAGAGAAGTTGTAGCAATTTACTTTTCTAGCAGCAATGTATTGTACCAGTGGTTATTTTATCTAGTCATTTTGATTAACATGTTATTAAAATATATGTACAAAATGAAACCTCTAAACTTTGCCAATTTCACATGAACAAAAATTTTAACTGTTTTTGGTGTTGGGAGCCTTTCATCATTTTCTAATTTTGCTTTACTGTTCCATACCCTTGCCAATTTTTCTATTTATCTTGATTGTGTGAATGTTTTTATTTAGAGTTTCTGATTTTATAAGGATTTTCCCAATTTAAATGAAAATGTTTGCATTTTAATTTTTTAAAGCTTTTTTTTAATATACAGAATTTACTTTTTTAATACAGCCAAATATGCCATTTTTCAGAATACCTTTTGCATGTTTAGTTTGAATGTCTTTCCTGTACTTGCTGTGAAACAAAAATTACTTTAAATATTTGGTGCCTGAAAGGCAAATTAAGTGGAAACTTCAAGCTGTATTATGCTTATTTCTGAAAATGATGTGTCTGGTCTTGGGAATTCGCATTATGCTGTAGAAAGGCCACCCCTGGGAGCTGGTCCAGGAGCCACATCTGCTCCTGCCCTGCAGCCTTGTCCAGCTAATGGGGCACACTCCAAATCTCATGGAAAGCACTAGGCTGAGCACGGTGAGCCCTGTGATCATGTTTCGGATCCACTGAGGTGGGAAAGTGTTTGGATTGCAGAGATGTTGGTTGAGTAGGTAGATGTATCTATGATAAACGGTCAAGAATGAATGCTGGAAAAAATATTCCTAATATGTTCATGAAATGAAGATGTGTTTAGAAATGCTTAAAAACCCAGGTCTGTTACAAAGGTTCTGTTGTATATGCTAGAATCCTATGGAAATGATTTGTAAGATTTATTGATAGAAAGAAATATGGTCAGTGAGTAAAAGCATGTTATAAAACAGTATTGTGATGTGATTTTCATTGTAAAGAAAAAATGGTGTCTGTATCTATGAATAGAAAATAGTCTGCAATAGACGATGATTAGCTTGGGGTAATTGGACTTACAAGTTTAAATAAATATTTTTAAAAACCCAATATGTTTTATAGGTGTATATGTAATATATGTTTTTGTTTTATCTCGTCTGAATTTTCTGGCTTTTTTATAATGGACATGCTTGGTTTGTGTAATATAAGATGTTGATACCTTCCTCCTCCCCACCCCAAAGAAATTGCTCCAAATAAATGATTCTTTGGAACCCTGTGTTATTAATTTGAAGTCAACTCAACCATGATATTTTTTAGCCAATTATGGTTGCAAATGCTTTAGATTCTTCACTCAGTTGTTTATATTACATTTGAGGCAAAACTCTTTTTATTAAACTAAACCATTAAAGTGTAATATTGGCAAGGTAATAGTTTAGTATTTCCCAATATACCTGCTGAGGTAAATGAGTTTTATATTGGTATTTTCATTTGCAAAAGTGTTAACATCTCTGAACCATGTAAACTTGAAGCACTGAGCATTGTTTTCTGTTTTACTGGAGCATAATGAATACTTTATGGATAATGATAACTTTAAATCATTTTAATTTAATTTTTCATATTTCTGAGAAATTCATTGTTGCCTTTCAAAATATTATATTAACTATATGTTAAAGCCAATTTTTCTGCCTTTTGGTATGAATTTCTTATGCCCTCAGAATAGTACCTGTTTTGTAGTACTTGAAACTTTTACTTTTTATTTGTTATTTCTTAGGTAAACGCAAAGCACTGAAGTTGAATTTTGCAAATCCACCTTTCAAATCTACAGCAAGGTTTACTCTGAATCCCAATCCTACAGGAGTTCAAAACCCACACATGTGAGTATTTCTGGTAATCAAATAAAAGGCTCAACTCAAGCAAAGGTTTTAAAGTTACGGTATTTTGTGAATTTTTTCAAGTTGAGGAGTTGGTATTTCTATTATTTTTATGGGCCATTTGAAATATCACTATTTGATCTTAAATAGAAAGCTATTGGTGCTGTAGACTGAAGTAGGTAAACACAATTTTCCTTTTTAAAGTTTACTCGAAGGGAAAAAAATTGCTGAAGATCCAGATATATTTATCTCTTTTTAATTTCCCTCTCACTGAACTGAGAATATTATTTATATCTTTCCTTCTGGATTTCCAGTTAAATTGTAAGTGATATTTAGGAAACTTAACTCTTCCCTGTAACTTGGCACAAACCATCTCTACTGACTAGGTGACAAAATAGATTCCCATTCTAAATAAACTGAATTCCTGAGAGATTTCCATGTCACAGTAAATTGAAAAATTTGTTCCCTGAATATTTTTATTAAAAATAGAAATGATGTTATAACATCTCACTGAAAGTATTAGAAACATGTTAGTTAATTTAAATTAATGCTCTCAGAATAGTTTACAGAAACCTTTGATTGAATTGAAGTAATATATTAATTAATGATATTTCCCCTAAAAAAATCTATCATGAACAGGGTCAAAAGCAGTGGTTTTACATTTATATTCATGTCCAAAAAAATAATTTGCCCCTAGTTCTGGCATTGAGAACTATAAGGAAAGTGGTGGAAAGTATGATTAAAAACTGTCAGAATACATTATTGTATAGTGTTTAATAATTTCTCAACAATTTGCGTTCATACCTTATAAGACTACTTAACATATTTCTTCTTCCAAAGAGGCACATTTATTGCTATTTTCTTTTCTTTTGATGTTAGATATACGTTGTATTTGCAGAAAGTAACAGATTGGTAGAAGGAAGAGTATCTTGCAATAGGAGTGCTGAAAATATTTCATTTTTAAAACAGCATTGGCTACAAGGGAGTAATGAGTATATGTGTGTGTCTGCTCCTATACTTTCACCTATAACCTTGAAGGGAATGAAAGATAATTTAAATGAAAACTGGGGTAACAGTTTATGTGACTGGGAATGGTGTCTGTCAATTTTATTACACTGAGGTTTATAGTAAGATTTCTTGTCAGATCTCAGCCTACAGTCCCAGCCTTTTTATCTTCTCTGAAGCATCAAATGGGGGCTATGGTATTGAGGAAAGAAACTCAGGGGCCGGCCGAGTGGCGCGGTGGTTAAGCGCTGGCTTGGGAAGCCAGCGGCCCCGGTTCGGTCCCACATGTGAGGGCCAGTGACGCTGCCCTCAAAAAAAAAAAAAAAAAGAAACAAAAAAGAAACTCAGTACTTCTTAGCCAGAGCTCCAGCAGTGAGGAAACACTCTTAAAAAAACCTGGTTCCTCCTTTCCTAGAATTTTTAGTAAAAACTAGTGCAAAACTAATTCTTGAACATGGTCCGTTTCTATTACCTTGGTTGCTAGCCACACCACATTTGAAGTCTATGAACAAAGGATATGCAATAATTGCTAAACTTAACAGATTTTTCTTCTTTTTTTAAAGTTCGCTCTCCCCCCAAGAGAAAGACAACCTGACTCATATTTAGAACTGGAAAACTCATTCACATATATTTATAACCTCTTCCCTCAAGAGTTTTTTCATGTATAGGGAGTTCATGAACAATTTTTTTTTTTTTTAAATGGGAACTGAAGTTACTTCTTTTTTTTTTTTAAAGATTTTATTGGGGAATTGGGGGAAGGGGAACAGTGTTGGGGAACCGGGGAAGGGGAACAGACAAGTTGCTGTCCTTTTGTTCTTCAGTCTAGTTTTGGATGACGTCGCTTCACTGGCCCATGTTGGTATTATTGCGCTTTTCCCAGGTGAAGCAGTTGCTTGCTGGCCATTGGACAGCCTCTCACTGCGGCTCATGGCAGCTGCTGGCCAGCCCCACTGCAGCCTACTGTGTCACCGGCGACTCATGGCAGCCCAGCTCCAGGTTGAACTGTTGTTCACCATCTTAGCTGTAGAGGGCACGGTGTCACTGGCCCTCATATGTGGGATCCGAACCAGGGCCCTGCTGCTCAGAGCTGGCACTCCCAAGCTAACTCTTAACTAATGCGCCACTCGGCCGGCCCCAATATTTTTTTTTTTTTAATTAACAGTAAACAGGTGAGGGGCCGGCCGAGTGGCGCATTGATTGAGAGCTGGTTTTGGGATGCCAGCGGCCCCCATTCGGATCCCACATGAGGGCCAGTGACACTGCCCTCTACAGCTAACAACAGTTCCACCTGGAGCTGGGCTGTGCGAGCCCGGGCGATGGTGTAGGCTGCAGCCCCTGCTGCAGTGGGCTGCCATAGGCTATAGTGAGTGGCTGGCAGCCAGCATGAGCTGCCAGTGCCGCAGTGAGCGACCATCCAGAGGCCGGCGACCGATCTGCCTCATCCGGGAAGAACGCAATGACGATACCAACATGGGCCAGTGAAACAATGCCCTCGGCAACTAGACTGAAGAACAAAAAGACAGCAACTTGTCTGTTCCCCCTTCCTCGACTCCCCAACGCTGTTCCCCTCCCCCAATTCCCCAATAAAATCTTAAAAAAAAACACAAAAAAAAAACAGTAAATAGGGTGAAAAAGACCTTTATCTAAAATTTGAGTCAATCAGATTTTTTTTTTTAAACCTATTTCATAATAATCCTGTAACCAGGTAGGTTTCTTACCCTTTGTCTCTTCCCAGCAGGATTTAAAAGTTTCAGAGGACAAGTAATAGGCATTTTTATTGTTAGACAGATTCTTTAGAATTTGATTCTGGTATGTAAAATTGTAGACCCAGACTTTGTTTGAATTTTATTATTGCATTGGATTATTATCTGCATCAGGAATAGGAACTACCTGCATAGATATTGGTCAAAGGCAGTGGTTTCACTAGTTAGCCTTGAGTTGTGTACTATCAGGCACTAAAAACCACCGTTCGTCATTGTTTAGAATAAGTAGTTTGCAATTAGAAAATAAAACTTGCAGTTTGTGGGGGCTTTGAAAAAGATACCTCTGTGCTATTATGTGTTTATACCTTTTTAAATTTCCTTGAACTTTAGTTACAGATACAAATATAAAACGTTTTCATGAATTTAGGAAAAGACAAGATGAAATGAAGTTAAGATATGTCCCAGGAACCAGTTTCAGATCATCTGGCATTTGATGTCTCCTGGCTGCAGAATTCTGTGAAAGAGCAAAAAAAAAGAAAAAGAAAAAAATTGAGACTGTCCTTATTTTCTTAGAACCAACAGTTTAAATAAATCCAAGAATTGACAGTTGGCTATAGCAATTTAAGAAGTAAGGCACAAGGTAATATAGATTGAATGTCAAATGAATGGTGCAAGAGCAGGTAAGATCACTTTAGGGAAACAACTTGGTGAAGAGTTTCACAAAGGAACAAGATTCGAATTGGATTTGGGAAGACAGGTAGAGAACAGATACTCGTAGGTGGAGAGAACAGATAGATGGAAAATGGCATTCTGGTGAGTGTGAGTACAAGTTAAGTTTTGGGTACCATGTGCAGATCTATTTAATTATAGCAGAGATGTTACTTGTATGTATTACCTATTTCTGTCTCTCAGTGGAAGCTTTTAGCAATTTTTTTTTTAATTCTTGGTGTTCCATAATTATATGAAGATATGCTGAGGTTTGGATCATCTTTTCTGTGTACTGGATAAACTGTTTTAGTTTGAAGAGTCATATATCTGTTTCTGAGAAAATTTCTGCTGTTTGTATTTGGTGTTTTTTTTTGATAGATTCCTTCATGTTTTTCCTGTTTCTCTTCCTGAAATGTGTATTTTTTGGGTGTTGAACCTCTTGAACACCCTGGGTCTTTGAATTTTCTTTTCCTATTTTTCATCTCTTTGTTTTCTTGCTCTATATCTTAAGAGATTTCCTTTATTTTTGAAACTTCAATGGAATATTATATTTTGGCAATTGATTTTAATTTCCACGAGTTTATTGTGGCTTTTTCTTATGACCTGATTCTTAATTCATGGATGTAAAATCTGAAATTTTAAAGTTCTTTTCTATCCTCGAGGTAATCTATTTCCTCAAAGGTCAGTTTTTCTTTTATCCTTGTCTTTCTCCTTTGTGTTAGTTTTTTCCCCACACGTCTTCTAATTCTTGATTATCCATTGAGGATGAAGAAATTAGAAGGCTGATTGGAAGCTCAGGTTATTGATGGTCAATTGGTAAGCTTGACTTCACTTTTCTGTGAATGTTTTCAGAGCTGGCTGTCAGGCTATGAGTATTCTACAATAGATGCCAGAATGAATAGGGCCAACATTCACCCAAGGAGGCCTATTTCTCTCCAAAGACTTTTTATTTTCTTTAGAGACATGTTTTTTGTTTTTTTGAGGGCAGGGTGGAGAGGAAAGGAGGAACTGACTAGACCTTTCTTCTAGATAGAATTTTCATGAACTCATCTGTTTCTGGGCCTTCATACCTTCCAACTATGGATCCTTTTTAAGATTCTATTGGGACCATTATTTCTCATCTCTGCTGCTTGCTTCCCTCCCACTGTGTGTTATGGGCTATGGTTTTTTTCTATTACTTTTTTTTTTTTTTAAACTCCTTACTATGGAAAGTTGTAAATACATTCAAAACTAGAGAGTGGTAAATGAGCCTGTATATATTTAACAGTCAGCTTCAGCATCTTCAGCAGTTAATGTGGCAATATTGTTTTCATCTATTCCTCCACCCCCCAAATCCCTTAGTTTTAACCAAACTTCAGACATATTATTCCATTTATTAATATTTCAGGATGTATTTCTAAAAGACAAGGACTACTTTTTAAAACATAAACACAATACCATTAATTACATCTGATAGAAGAAATGATTTTTTTTTTTTTTTTTTTTGTGAGGGCAGTGTCACCGGGATCGCTTGCTTCCCGAGCCAGCGCTTAACCACTACGCCACTCGGCCGGCCCTAAATGATTCTTTAATACCATTAAATAAGTATATTACTTCAACTTTTAAAAAATTAATTAATTTTAAAAAAGATTTTATTGGGGAATTGGGGAAGGGGAACAGCGTTGGGGAATTGGGGCAGGGGAATAACCAAGTTATTGTCCTTCAGTCTTATTTGTGGAGGGCCCAGCTCCAAGTCCAGTCACCATCTGGCCACCAGTCAGTGCTGGTGGCTGCTCAGCTCAAAGTGCCGTGTTCAATCTTAGTTGTGGGGCCGGCCAAGTGGCGCGGTGGTTAAGAGCTGGCTTGGGAAGCCAGCGGCCCCAGTTCGGTCCCACATGTGAGGGCCAGTGACACTGCCCTCAAAAAAAATAAAAAATAAAATAAAATAAAATCTTAGTTGTGGGTGGGCGCTACTCACCATCCCATGCGGGAGTCGAATGGGCACCCTTGTTGTTAGCAACATGTGCTCTCACCAGCTGAGCCATCCTGTCACCTGTTGGCAGCTCAGTGGCAGCTCAGCTCAGGCACAGCTCGTGGCCCATGTGGGAATTGAACCAGCGACCCTGTTGCTCGGAGTTCGTGCTCTTAACCAACTGAGCCACTCCGCCGGCCCAACTTCTTTTTTTTTTTTCTTTTTTTTTTTTTTAAATAGTTCGAGGCAGGATCTAACCAAGGTCCTGCATTGCAGCTGGTTGATAAGTCTTTGAAACCATAGAGTCTCTTCTTGTGGAGTTGATCAGTTTTGCTTTGTCTACACAGTTTTGTTTGCTCTCAGGCATTCAGAAATTTGTTTAAATCTCTTAGTTTCTTTATTATTTCCTTAAAACAAAAATATCATTCTTTTCATGTAAGTCCTTGAAAAGTGAGTAGAAAACCTGAACAGGAAACCCTGATTTTTTATTACATTGGTTAAAATTGTAAACATTTCCAACATATAAAAAAAATGACTATTATAATAGAGACTCTTATACATACTATCTAGATGTAACAGGTTAACATTTTGTCCCTTGGCTCTTTAAATGAAAGATTAAGCTGTAAAAGTAAAGAATACAAGGAAAATTTGTGGCTACCTTTTAAATTTCCATCAGAAGTGGATTATTCTAGGCACTATTCGCCTTTTTAATATCCCAAAAATATTCTTACAAATGTGACATGCTTGTGCTAAAATCATGTCATAAATTTGACATGAACAGAAGTAGGTATTCTGTTATAATGTGCTTTCATAATGCTGAGTAAAGTGTGAATGTTCTCAGTGTACTGAATTGTTTAGGATGCTCCAAATACAATTGTTATTTTGAAAGAACAGCCCTTTTGTCTCCATGACATATCAGAATTGTACAAGAAGAAACACTAACCTAAGAGCTAACATTGGAAATAAGTAATGATGCATACAGATCCATTTTGGAGCCATATGTTCTAAATTTAAGGGAATGTCTTTGTGGAGACCAATAGGTCTTTAGTATCTTCATTGTCTTCATTATGTTTGAGCGAAAAAAAGGCTCAGTTGCCTTACAGAACATCTAGGAAGTAGTTTTAAAGATGTTTTAAATTCCCCCAGGTAATCAATCAGTAGTATTCTTAATTCCATGATGAGCCTACTCAGCAGAGCTTTATCTTAAAATCATAACAGTAATTATAAATTATCTAGGCACTCGCTGCTGGTTAAATTGTGAAAACTTGACCTTTTATACTTTGCTATCTCGGATTTTAGTCAATCTTGGAGTCCTGATTTCTATCCCAGCATCATCACTATCAGTGACTTTGAGTGTGTCACTTAACCCTGATCTCAATTCAGGCCTGGAATTAGGATAGTGATTTTAATTATTCATTGTGGCAAATAATTAGAAGAGAGAGAATTGGGGGGAGGGGGCGAGGAGGGTGAGAGAATTGATCCAGTTTTGTGCTACTTTCTTTGAATAAAATCTTAAGCACAAGCCTAATGGGCTAAGTGTTGTGAAGTGGGAGAGGGCTATTGTCTGCCATCATTCCCCGGAGTAGTCCTTGGGGCATCTCTGGTTAATTCCTAAGTGGGAAAACCACTAGTATACATGGGCTTAAAAGGTTTTTTTTCATCTCTGAACTAACTTTCTTTCTTTCTTTCTTTCTTTCTTTCTTTCTTTCTTTCTTTCTTTCTTTCTTTCTTTCTTCTTTCTTTCGTTTCAGGTGTACAAAACAATGTAATAGGCATTTATACCCCCTTACAAAGTGATAACCCTCCCAACCTACTACCCCTCTGACATCATATGTAGCTGTTACAATTCCATGGACTATATTTCTTACACTGCACTCCACTATATATATAAGCATTTTATTTATTTATTTATTTATTTATTTATTTATTTATTAGCTGAGCCATCCTGCCACCTGTTGGCAGCTTAGCGACAGCTCAGCTCGCCATCGAACTGCTGTTGCTCAGAGCTCAGCTCCCACTCTTGAGCGAACTCTTAACCGACTCAGCCACTTGGCCAGCCCTTACATATATATATTTAATTACAGTTGACATTCAGTATCATTCCGCTTCAGGTGTACAGTGTAGTGGTCAGGCATCTACACAGTCTATGAAGTGATCTCCCTAATAAGTCCATTGCCCATCTGGCACTCTACGTAATCGTTGCAACATTATTGATTATATTCTCCAAACTATATTTCATATCCCCATGACAATATTGTGACTATTAATTTGTGCTTTCTAATCCCTTTACCTTCTCCTCCATCCCTCCCTCCCATCTAGCAACCATCAGTTTTTTTCCCCTATATCTCTGAGTCTATTTCTGTTTTGTTTGTTTGTTTATTCAGTTCTTTAGATTCCACATATAAATGAGATCATATGGTATTTGTTTTTCTCCATCTGACTTATTTCACTTAGCACAAGGTCCATCCATGTCATTGCAAATGGCAAGATTTCATTCTTTTTTATGGCCGAATAATACTCCCTTGTATAAATGTACCACAGCTTCTTTATCCAGTCGTCTACCGATGGGCATTTTGGTTGTTTCCAAGTCTTGGCTATTGTGAATAATGCTGCAATAAATATAGGTGTTAAATTCTGTGGAATAATCTTTTTATTTTTTCAAATTAGTGTTTTGGATTTCTTGGGCTAAATACCTAGGAGTGGAATTGCTGGGTCATAAGGTAGTTCCATTTTCAATTTTTTGAGGAACTTCCATACTGTTTTCCACAGTGGGTGCACCAGTCTCCTGTCAACAGTACACTAGGGTTCCCTTTTCCCCACAACCTCACCAGCACTTGTTGTTTGTTGATTTATTGATGATAGCCACTCTGACCTGAGTGAGGTGGTATCTCATTATGGTTTTTATTTGTATTTCTCTAATGACTAGTAACGTTGAGTATTTTTTCATATGTCTGTTGGCCATCTGTATGTCTTCTTTAGAGAAATGTCTCTTAATGTCTAATGCCCATTTTTAAATTGGGTTGTTTTTTTTTTTTTTTGGTGTTGAGTTGTGTAAGGTTTTTATAAATTTTGGATATTAATCCCTTATCAGATGTATGATTGGCAAATATCTTTTCCCATTCAGTAGGATGACTTTTTGTTTTATTGATGGTTTCCTTTGCTGTGACAACACATTTTAGTTTGATGTAATCCCATTTGTTTATTTTTTATTTTACTTCCCTTGCCTGGGGGGATACAAAAGTAAAAATATTACTAAGGCCAATGTCTGCAAATTTGCTTCCTATAATTTCTTCTAGGAGTTTTATGGTTTCGGGTCTTACATTTAAGTCTTTAATCCATTTTGAATTTATTTTTGTATATGGTTTAAGAAGATGGTTCAGCTTCATTTTTTTTGCATATATCTGTCCAGTTTTCCCAGCACCATTTATTAAATAGACTGTCTTTACCCCAGTGTAAATTCTTACTTCTGTTGTCATAAATGACCATAGAGGTGTGGGTTTTTTTCCTGGGCTCATTATTCAGTTCCATTGATCTATGTGTCTGTTTTTATGTCAATACCATGCTGTTTTCATTATTATAACCTTGTAGAATGCTTTGATGTCAGTCATTGATAAAAATTTTTGATGCAGTTGCAGTAATTTGAAATTTCTACATTTCTATAGTGGAGTACTTTCACAAATGGCAGAAATGGTAGAAATATTTATAGGTACAAATTACTACCCCCGAAAAAACAGCAAAGGTGTTAAATTCTTTGGGATAATCTTTTTGTTTTTGGCTGGCTGATTTGCTGCTGCAAACGTTACTGTGGCAAAATGTAAGTAACATAAAATTTACCATCTTAACCACTTCTGAGCGTACAGCTCAGTGACTTTAAATACAGTCATATTATTGTACATCCGTCACTCCCATCATCTCCAGAACTCTTTCATTTCTCAGACTGAAACTCTGTCCCCATTAAACACTAACTGCCCATTCCTCTTTCCCCTAACTCCTGGCAGCCACCGTTCTTTTTTTTCCTTTTTTTTTTTTTTTTTGAGGGCAGTGTCACTGGCCCTCATATGTGGGACCGAACCAGGGCCGCTGGCTTCCCAAGCCAGTGCTTAACCACCGCGCCACTCGGCCGGCCCTAGCTACCATTCTTTATGCCTCTCTGAATCTGATTATTCTAGGGACCTCAGAGAAGTGGAATTACACAATATTTGTTCTTTTGTGTTCTGGCTTATTTTACTCAAGATAATGTTTTCATACTCCATCTGTGTTGCAGTATGTGTCAGAATTTCCTTTTTAAGGCTGAATAATATTGTGTGTATATGTGACATTTTGTTTATACATTCATCTGTTGATGGACATTTGGGTATTTCTACCTTTTGACTATAGTGAATAATGCTGCAGTGTGAGAGAATCTTTTAGAATTTGCATTATTGTACTTCTTAAAGTTTGGAGGTATTTAACCTTTTCTTCAGTCCCACATTCTACCTCAGTGTACCTGACAGTTGTTCATTCCCTTAAGTCAGCGGTTTACTGGAGAAATGACTCATCAGAAGGTGGTGGTGGGAGTAGGTGTGGATGAACTGATTTGCTCTGTGCCCCACTGCTGGAGCCTGACTAGTACAGTTCTCTTTCAGCTGGATGTTCATAGCTGAGGTATTGGGTATTAATTCTGGAATGCTTATTTAAGGAGATTACTGATAAGTGCTGATGAGTTGCTTGTCTACTAAAACTGAAATTGTTTTTGGTGTCTTAAATCGTCTTTGTTTTGAATCAGAGACTTAAGCAGACATTAAAAGATATCCCTGGATCTTTAACTTTTACCTCTGCAAAGTCCTGCTCTTTAAAGATAAGTCAATTTTCTTGGCTTTCCATGAGTTTTCCAACCATTTCTAGTCAGGCAGCAAGTTTCTGAGTTCTGATTTAGTTCAAAATACTACAGAGGTCCTTTGCCTGTGTAGCGTAGGCATGTTTCTGGAAACTTTTATCTACTAATAAGGAATTATACTATTTAAAGGAAACATCGTATCTTTTCAGAGTGTTCTTTATGTGTCAAAGTATGATTACATTACTGTTCTTGAGCAAACTTATTTTCCCCAGTGTCAGTAATTGCCTCTGGATCTTCTCTCAGCATGATTAATCACAGAAGGCAATCACTCAGGTTTTTTTGTTTTTGTTTTTTAAGAGTTGTCTCTTCATCTATACTCTGTAATCTGAAGTGATTGCACTTTTAGGCCTCCTTCATGGCTGCTGACATTGTTTTGTGAATGCCTGTATTACTCTCCTGGCTTTGATTCAGTGCTTCTGGGATATCATGTTATGTTTTCTTTTCCCTTTTTTTTTTTTTTTTTTTGCCAGTTTCCCCCCTACATTTTGGGGAGTATATTATCTCAGGAATAGCATCCTGAGATAAGTGATTTTTCTTAGTAAGTAAGGTTTTTGTATCTTTACGCATCTGAAAATGCCTTTCACTACCCTCCTAATAGATAAATAGTTTTATTTATTATAAAATTCTTGCATAGAAATTATTCTTCAGCATTTTGGAGGTATTGCTCCACTGTTCTCAGTGTGCCAGTGTTATTGTTAAAAAGTCGTATGCCATCGTGATTCCTGAACTTTGGTATATGACCTGTTTTTTCATTCATGGATGTTGTAGCGTTTTGTGTTTTTCCCTAGTATCTGAAATCACAGTGTATCTATTTTGGTTTTATTTCCCTTTTCTTTTATCTCTTTCCTTTCTTCTTTTCTTCCACTGACCTCTTGGTGGACTTTTTCGATTTAGAAACCACTACCTTTCATTCTACGATAAATGATTTATTTTTCTTTTATTCTTTTGATTTTCTCTTTTCTAGTAGTCTCCTACTGGAACTCAACGTTAGGTTTTGGATATCTTACTTTCAATCTCTATTTTTCTTAACTTTTTTTCCCTGTCAACTTTATATGTATTTTTACTTCTTTGTTGTTGTCTTTGGTTGAACCTTGGTGTTGTTTCTCTCTCTCTCTCTCTCTCTCTCTCTCTCTCTCTGTCTCTCTGTCTGTCTCTCTCACACACACACACACACACACACACACACACACACACACACACACCAAGGAGTTGATTGGAAGCTTTGGGATTTGACTGATAAAGCTTTGTGGTACTCATGGGTGAAGGAGAGACCTTTGGAGGATCCCCAAATGTCAGTGTCTGCAGTCTTTTCCTTTTTGTCTCTTGGGCAAATCTTTGTTTTTCTCCTCTTAATGGGGATAAAACGTATCTCCCTTAATTGTGAGAAGGGGGTTACACTAGGTTGTTAAGAAGGTATATATGTTCAGGTTGCTACAATTCTACAGTAGATCTAGTCAGAAGAAGCTAGGTGTGTTTCTATTATGTAGGCTCTTAATCCACCGTACCACCTTTCTTCTCTGTGCCTGGGACCTTTCTGGTAGTTTCTCCAGAAAATAGAGCCCTGGGTCACCTGCTGAGGCAGAGGAGGTACTGTCAGTTGGTTGGGGAATCTAGGGATTTAGCTGCTCCTTACATAGATTTTTAGTATTGCCTTTGGCTCTGATCCCCACCCCTCATCTTTAACTGATGCTTCCCATTCTTGAACTTTTCTGGGTTTCTATACAAATCGATTTACTTTTTTTTGGTATTTCCTTTTGGAGGGAGTTTTTAGTTTCACCTTTTTCTACCTTGCTAAATCTCTTACTGCTTGCCTATTTACTTTTGGTCTTCCAAAAATATGTTGCTATTTCTCATTTAATGTGGTTTTCCCTCGTCTCTTTTATATTATGAGTTTGTATATTTTAAAAATCCTTTTCTGTGTTTTTCATTGGGGTTTCAGAAGGGAGGGGAGACTAATGTATGTTTATGTGGACGTTATATATGTGGGCTTTTAAAATAAAGCTTCTTAATATAAGAATTATGTCAAGCATTATATGCTTCTGTTATAACTGATCATCTAAATATTTGTTTCTTAATTTAGGGATTTAAAAAAAGAAATGAACATTAATTAAATTCATTTGAGGGAGTGATTATGGATTCTGAATTAAACAGAAAGAAATTGGAAATGTCATAGTATTGTTCCCAAATATTTAAATGCCCAGGCAAGGCATAAACACACAATCACTACAAAGAGTAATGGGGGACAAAACAAGAATAAAGAACATTAAGGAGCTAGGAAAAGAGCAGCAAATGAAATCCAAAGTAAGTAGAAGAAAGGAAATAATAAAGATAAGAACAGAAATCAATGAAATAGAAAATGGACAAATAATAGAGAAAAATCAATAAGTTCAAAAGGTTTTCTTGGAAAGATCAATAAAAGTGATGAAGCCCTGGATTGCTTGTCAAGATGGTGCAGTAGGTAAATGCTGTGCTTACCTTCTCTCACGACGACATCAAAATTACAACTAAACTACAAAGCAACCATCATTCAGAATCTTGCTGAACCAAAGCCCTACAACTAAGGACAAGCAGAAGAAGCTACCTTGAGACTGGTAGGAGAGGCAGAGATGCAGAATGGGCTGGTCCCCATACCCATGTGTGACCGTTAAAAATGGGGAGAGATATTTCAGCTGCAGAGGTTCCCCCAGAGGAGTGAGGAGTCCCAGCCTAGGGTTTCAGTTCCAGGGAGAGAAGACCCATAATTTCTGGCTGTGAAAACCAGCAAAGATTGTGACTGAGTGAGACAAAAGGCAGTTGGAGTCGCAGGTGCTCCTCTTAAAAGGACTGTTTATGAACTTACCCACCGACGGACGGAGTCACTAGCTCTGAGCTCCAGCACTGGGGCAGCAACTGGAGAGGAGACAGGGACATATGGTGGGGAACTTAGTTATATGGCATCAGGACCGGAGCTTGGAGGGCAGCTTTCTCCTGAATGGAGGAGCTGGTAGAAGCCATTGTTTCTTTGTTGAGCCCTCCCCCTTCCCTGTGTGCAGCTGCAGGAAGCTGCCTTATCTGAGTCTCCATCCAGCTGGCTAATGCCCTTCATTTGCCACTCCCTGATGATTCAAGACCCTGGCCCCACCCAGTCCTCACAACCAATGAGCCCAAAGGTCAGTACCTCCCACTGACATGCAAGAGCAACCAAGACTCAACTACAAGAAGAGGGCAAACACAGCTCACACAAGGGACACACCTCGAGTGTGCAGATCAGGTGACCATGAAGACTGCACCACTGAGCCCCACAGCACACCTGCTACATAAGGCCATTCAGACTGGGAGACATAGCAGCCCTACCTAATGCATAGAAACACACACAGGAGGCAGCCAAAATGGGGAGACAAAAAGAAATCCTAAATAAAAGAACAAAACAAAGCTCCAGAAAATGAACAAACAAAATGGAAACGAGTAATGTACGAGGCACAGAGTTTCAAACACTGGTTATAAGGATGCTCAGTGATCTCAGGGAGAACTTCAACAAATAGATAGGAAGCATACAAAATGGAGATAGGAAACAGAAAAAAGAACCAGTCAGAAATAAAGAGTATAGTAATGGAAATGAAGAATACATTACAAGGAATCAACAGATTAGATGAAGCAGAGGATCAAATCAGTGATTTAGAAGATAAGGTAGTAGAAAACACCCAGTCAAAACAGCAAAAAGTAAAAAGAATCCAAAAAAATCCAGGAAAGTTTAAGGGGCTTCTGGGACAACCTCAGTCATACCAACATTTGCATTATAAGGTACCAGAAAGAGAAGAGAGAAAGCAAGGGATTGAGAATCTATTTGAAGAAATAATGACTGAAAATGTCCCTAACCTGGCAAAGGAAATAGATATACAAGCCCAGGAAGTGCAGAGTCCCAAACAGGCCCACACCAAGACACATCATAATTGAAATGTAAAGACAAAGAGAGAATCTTAAAAGCAGCAAGAGAAAAGCAATTACATACAGTGGAGCTCCCATAAGACTGTCAGCTGATTTCTCAATAGAAACTTTGAAGGCCAGAAGGGACTGGCACAAAATATTCGATGTGATGAAAAGCAAGAACCTACAACCAAGATTACTCTACCCAGCAAAGCTATCACTTAGAATTGAAGGACAGATAAAATGCTTCTCAGACAAGAAAAAACTAAAGGAGTTCATCACCACCAAACCAGTATTACAAGGAAACTTAGAGGGAATTCTTTAAGAGGAAAAAAAAAAATCAAAAATATGAATAATAAAGTGGCAATAACTACATACCTATCAACAATAACTTTCAACAACAATAAATGTATTAAATGCTCCAGTCAAAAGACAGGTGAGCTGAATGGATAAGAAAATAGACCCTTACATATGCTGCTTACAGGAGACTCACTTCAGATGGAAAGGCACAGACAGACTGAGAGTAAAAGGATGGAAAAATATATTTCATGAAATTGGAAACAAACAAAAGCTGGGTTAGCAATATTTATACCAGACAAAATAGACTTTAAAACAAAGGCTATAACAAAAAACAGAAGGACCCAGTAATCCCACTTCTGGGTATTTATCCAAATAAACCCAAAATGCTACTTCAAGGGGATGTGCTCATCCATATGTTCACTGCAGCATTGTTTACAATGGCCAAGATGTGGAGGCAGCCTGGGTGTCCCTGAATGGATGAATGGAGAAAGAAGTGGTACATATACACAATGGAATGTTACTCTGCCATAAAAAAGAACGAAATCTTGCATCTGTGACAACATGGATAAGCCTAGAGGGGATTATGCTGAATACAGTAAGTCAGATAGCAAAAGACAAATGTCATATGATTTCACTTATAAGTGGAATCTAAAGAACAAAAATAAATGAAACAGAAACAAACTCCAGATATACAGAACATTTTGATGGCTGCCAGAAGGGAGGGGTTTGGGGCAGGTGAAAAGGGGAAGGAATCACGAAGTACAAATTGGTTATTGCACAGTAGTCATGGGAATGTAAAGTATAGGGAATATAATTAATAGCATGGCAATAACTATGTATAGTACCAGGTGGGTACTAGTCAGGGGGATCAGTTCCTACATTATATAAATGTTTAACCACTAGGCTGTACACCTGAAACGAATATAAAATACTATTGAATGCCAACTGTAATTGAAAAATTAAAAGGGCAGGAAGATAAGAATAAGAGGTTCAAAGTTCCAGACATAAAACAAGGCTTGGGGATGTAATATACAGCATAGGGAATATAGTCAATAATATTTTAATAGTGTGTTACAATGTCAGATTGTTGCTGGACTTATCATGGTGATCTTTCTTTAGCATAGGGAATATACTCAATAATGTAATAACTGTATAGTGCCAGGTGAGTACTGTTGAATAACTGATGTACAGCTGAAACTAATATAATATTAGCTATATAATGTTAGCTATATTTTAATAAAAATCTTTTTGAAAAGTGATAAACCCTTAACAGGACAGACAAGAAAGAAAGAGGAAGCTCACGTTATTGTCAGGAATGAAAGGGGATATCAATACAGATCCCACAAATAATAAAAGCATAATAAGGAAATATAGTAAATAACTTTATGCCAAGAAATTCAGTAACCTCAATGATATAGACAGATTCCTTGAAAGGCATAATCAAAACTGACGAAGAAATGGAAAACGAATAATCTTATGTGTGTTAAAAAATTGAATTTGTAATTAAAAACTTTCATGCAAAGAAAACTTGGTGTCAAAGATGGTTTCCTGGTAAAGTTTACAAACATTAAAAGAAATAAGACTAAGCTTCCACAAACTTTTTCAGAAAATAGAGGAATAGGGAACATTTCCTAACTCATTTTATGAGGTAAGCACAATCCTGATATCAAAAAGTAGACAAGGGAATTATAAAAAGAATACTACAGACCAGTATCCCTTATGAACATATACTTGAAAATCCTTAACAAAATATTGGCAAATTGAATCCGGCAATATATAGAAAAGATAATGTATTATAACCAGATGGCAATCTTAATTTGGCATTTGAATATGTTCAATATAATTTTCTTTTTCTCTGTTAGCCCACCAGAATGGGTAAAATTTAAAAGACCACACAGTATATTTGCAAATACATGGTGTTACTGGAATTCTCACATATTGTTGGGGAAGGAGAAAATGGTACAACCACTTTAGAAAACTGCTAGTTTCTTATAAAGGTAAACATCTACCCCATAATCCAGCAATTCTACTCCTTGTAATTTACACAAGGTGAAAATGTCCTCAGACTTGCCTATGAATGTTCATAAACACTTTATTTGTAATAGTCCCCAAACTATTATAGAAACAACCAAAATGTCCAGTGATGGAAGAATGGATAGACAAACTGGTACAATGATCCCTGAGTTTCCTGAGGAGATTGGTTCTAGGACCCCTGCAAACACCAAAATCTGGGGATGCTCAAGCTCTTTATACAATATAAAATGGTGTAGTATTTGCATATAACCTACATACTTTCTCTCGTATACTTTAATTAGCAATAATCGTGCCTCGGATAAACTTCATTGGCTACGATACTGCCACCGCACAAAGCTCTCTCATATACTTTAAACCATCTCGAGATTACTTGTAATACCTAATGCAATGGAGATGCTATGTAAATAGTAGTATATTGTTGAGGGAATAATAACGAGAATAAAAAGTCTGTCCATCTTTAGTACAGACGCAACTATCATAGGCCTGACTATATAGTACATGTCAGCAACAGCGTACCTTTTTTTCCCAAAGAGTTTTGATATTTGGTTGGTTGAATCCGTGGAGTGAGGAACCTCTGGTACAGATGGCCGGTTGTATATTATTCAATGAAATAGGCCTCAACAATAAAAAAGAACAAAATACTGATCCCGCAATCACTTTGATGAATATCCAGAAATGCTGAGCAGAAGCCAGACACAGGAGACACTGCTTGACTCTATTTATGTGAAATATTAAAGTAGGCACCACAAACCTATTGTGATCAAAATCAAAACTTTTTGTCTTTGGAGGGGACTAAGAATGGCAAAAGAGGACTTTCCATGGTGACATCATGATCTGTATCCTGTTAGAGTTATGAGATAGAAGGGTGTATGCATTTGTTAACTCATCCAACTGTATACTTAATGGTTTGTGCATTTCACTATATGAAAATACTTCAATTAAAAGAGCCAGAACAGTAACAATAAAAATTATGAGTAAATTATTTACTCACTGAACAGTACTAGTGGTTTTTGTCCTTGTTCCCAAAACACCTATGTGTTTCAACAATCACTTGATAGGTATATGAACACGGTTTTTATTGAAAATAGCTCTAATGTCTGAGGGAAAATATTGTGACATTTTATTTTTGCCCACTTGGTTTCCCTTGTCATGATGTCTCAAAGAAAAATTCTTAAATTTATCAAGTATCTTTTGAGGATTAATCTAGAACATCTGTCAAGTCACACCAGGTATAGTATACCTACTACTAAGTAGTTGGGTTCCCCAAGAACAAGTGGGGACATGTTGTTTTTACTGTCTTATTTAAAAAGAGCATTTACTAGCCTCCCTCCCTCCCTCCCTCCCTTCCTCCCTCTTTCCTTTTCTTCCTTTTTTTTCTTCCGTCTCCTTCTCTGTCTCTCTCCCCCTCCCCCTCTCAAAATGGCCTGTAATCATACCATCCAGATAGTTTATGTTACCCTTTTAAAAATGAGTAATACACATTTCTGGTAAGAGAATTCAACTGACACAGAAAGTTATAAAATAAAAAGTAAGCTTCATGCACTTAATATTTCTTTCTGAAGATAAAACCCTGTAAGTGTAATATGTCCTTGCAGAAAAACTTGTTCAAATATTAAAATATATAACTTTGTAAATCTTTGAAAATATTTATTTAAAAAGCAGTTTTATTGTACACTGCTTTGTAGCTTGATTTTTTTCCCCCCACTTAGTGCATCTTGAAGATACTTCTAAATGAGCACATACCCTATTCTTTTTCAGAGAGAAGAGTATGTAGATCGAAGATGCAAGGCTGAGAGTTCTCAGCATGTAGATGTAACACTGTTTAGGAAGAGAGTGTATCTTGATGAGAGAACTGGGTCCAGGGCTAAGCCCCCAGGAGATCTACCATTTAGAGGTTGGATGGAATAGGAACTAAGGGCAAAGGCAGGAAAGACACGAGAGGTAGGAAGCAAATCAGTAGGGTGCGATGTCACAGAAACCAAGGTTGTTTCAAAGGACCTTGGGAGGGATCATGGTGGGCTATGTCCAATGTTCTGAGTACTAGTAAGGCTGCTTTGTTGGTGACAACTCTGAGATACGCTTTTAACTATTCTGATTTCTTATATGCCAGTGGAGACTGGGGCCCACACAGGGAGAGGGTCTTAAGAAAACATATAACCTGTTGGTGTAGGGCGGCTTTCCTAAACTTTTTCTATGAGAAACACAGGCTGGAAAACTATTCTAATGGTAAGCTCAGAATACAGCTGATACTATGAGCTTCACGAAACATGCCAACTATAGCAACAAGATGCAAACATGAACTTATTCTCTCTGATATTACTCTTTTCCTTGGTGATAAAAAAATTGCTTTCTACTTCATAAATCAATACTGCTTCAAAATACTGCAGATTTGTATAATTAATACCTTCTGTTAACTGAATATGAACATCAGAATTTCAAAATTTATATTTGTAGTGTTTGAGCTTTTTTTCTAGACATCTGTATTTTTTCAGTTTTTTTTTTCCTTTTGCCTCATCTTAGATCTTAGCGAAGATACTTATTTTTTAAATAGTGCCAGGAAGCAGGCAGTTTCCATGGCAACTGGCAGGCTGGGTTTACTGTGGAAATTTCCGGAATTAACAGAGCTGCATTGCAGAAGGATGCATAAAGCAGTATTCATCTAGAGATCCTAACAGTATGGACACAGAAGAACAGTTGCAGTGTGTGCAGGGTATGTGTTATGTTTATTTTCTTGTCTGAAGAGGATTACTCTATGTATATGCTGAGGAGAGAGTAAAACAGCTGTAGGCATTTTAGTATACACTGGCTTCATAAAATCAAGGATGCTTAGGGGAAAAGAAGGAAGAAATAATTTGGGAAGAAAGATGTGTGATAACAGAGGAGAGCAAGATCAAGTGACATGAAGTAGGAGAATGTGATAATGAAATAAGAGGAGAAAACACACTTCAAATTAATTAGGTATTAAAAGGTTCTTAGTGATGGCGATGCCACATACAAGAAAATATTTATTTAGCCAAAGGAAATTAGTAGGCTTTATTTAGCAAGTTTGAGAAATCAAGTTCTCATGTCCAGGAAGAAATTTGTTAAAGGTAATTAGCTCTTACCTGCTGAAACATACATAGATGTGAGAGATGTTAAGGAGGTCTGTTGCTGCTTTACGTGTCCCTGTTTCCCTAAGAGAATCAGGGGAGGGCTGGCAGACTCTTAATCCTACTCCCTGTTGATTTCAGGGGGATTTTTAAGAAAATTTTAAAATGTATCTCAAGATTAAATTCTGGAAATAAAACTATAATATTTGGGTAAATAATCAAAGTTTCTTATCTTCTAGAGATTAATTATAAATTTGAAAGAGAAAGGATATGAAAAACAAACATGATTTAGATCACTGAAATCATATGTCATTTAGATGACTAGATATTTATTTATTTATTTATTTATTTATTTATTTATTTATTTATTTATAGCTGAGCCATCCTGTCCCCTGTTGGCAGGACAGCGGCTGCTCAGCTTAGGCTGAGCATCAAACTGCTGTCGCTCAGAGCTCAGCTTACACTCTTGAGCGAGCTCTTAACCCACTGAGCCACTCAGCTGGCCCAGATGACTATATATTTAGATCACGTGGTCAGCAAACTATAGCTCGTGAGCCAGATGTTGGCTGCCTGCTAGTTTTTGTAAATAAAGTTTTATTGGAACATAGTCACACCCATTTGGTTACATAGTTGTGACAGAGACTGCATGGCTGGCACAACCTAAAATATTTGCTATGCTGCCCCTTTATAGAAAATGTTTGGTGACTTGTGGTTTAGATGGTAGACTGGATTTCTAGGGCTGCTTAACAAATTACCAGGGACCTGGTGGCTTAAACAACAGAAATTTATTCTCTAGTAGTTCTGGAGGCCAGACATCCAAAAGCGAGGTGTTGGCAGGCCATGCTTCTTCCCCAGGTTCTAGGGGAGGACCCTTCCTCACCTCTTTCAGCTCTGGTAGCTCTTGGCTTTCCTTGAGTTGTGCTAACATAACTCCGATTCTGGTCTCCGACCTCTTTTGGCCTCCTTCCCTATCTTTCTGTGTGTCTGACTCCTTTTCTGTTTGTTATAAGGACACTTGTCATTGTATCTGCCCCAATCCAGGGTGATCTTTTCATGACACCCTTATGTTACCTTATGTATAGAGACCTGCTCACCTTCTGAGGTTCAGATGACCTATCTTTTGTTGGGGGTCTACAATGCAGCCTACTGCACGTGTTATGGAAGATTGCATTTTGGCTTCCTAGACCACAGTCTGTGTTAAGAATAACTAGCCTCTGGCAGGTTTCCTTTGGAAACCTATGAAGAATAAGCTGCAATAAGCTGTTGACCGGCTATGGAGCATATTAAATTCACTTTTCAAGGACAGGGTGACACAGGCATAGTTAAGCTTCATAGAAGACTGCCTCTGGAATGCAAACATAAGCAGCAGGGTAGGGGTAGTACTAGAATACTCCCAGGGGAAGAAGTACTAGAATATTCACAGGAAACTGATGAAGAGCAGTGTCTAATGCTTCTTATCTCCAATATCTCTTCAACTCCCACTTCCCAAAAACAACAAAATGAACTTGGGATTTCAATGAAAGATAGTTGGCACCAAAATAAGAATTGGAGTTCTGAGGGTTTAGATTTATGACTAGATTATGACAATGGGAATATATATATATATATATATATATATATATATATGATTCAAAATAAGTAGATTTCGTAAATGAGTGGAGGAGTTGCAATGTGGAATGTGCATAGCAGCGCAAGGAGCTGTGAAGTTGAGGCTTGCCTCTGCTTGGAGAGCCTTGTTATGGGAGTACACAGACTAGGCGAAGGGCTGCGCTGTGTTGCTCTTATCATCTGAACACATTTGTGAGCTGTAGTAATGGGAGGAGATACCTATCCTTGCGTTCCTTGGAAGTTTCATGTGGCATTATTTGTGTATATCTGGGAATGCTGAAGAAGCGATACGTGCTCATGGAGAAGAGTCAGATAGTAGACGGGATTCCAGTGGATGCTGGAGCTGCAGCGAAACCCCCTCTCCTGTAGTTTGAGGGACCCTGGCCTAGGCCTAGATCCCAAACTATGTCCCTTAAAATGAAACCTCTAATTTAGACTTTATGGAGATAATCATCAGAATAATTAAGCAGAAGTAGTTAGATGTGGGTTCAAATTAGGTTCTAAGCACTACCAAACTAACCTAATATGATTTTTTCAAAATGTTACTGGGACTGTAGATCAGGAATTTGCTGAGAACCAGGTGTGTCTTGATTTCAACATACGTGGGCCCAGAGAAGGAACACTAAACCCAATCCAGGATTTTCAGGCAGAGTTTCCTGAAGGATAAGACTGGATGAAGGCTGTGTTTACTTTCCATTCAAATTTTGTTAGTCTGTGACTATGTATACCCTGAGTAGCAAACTGAGATGGTATTGGGCCCTGGGATTGAAAGCTGTCTTTTCTTTCTTTAACGAAGTATTTTATGCATTAAATGCCACCCATGTTGAATTGTATGCTTAAGCTTTAAATAGCTTCACAGATTCAAATTCAATTACAATTAGTCTTTAACTTGTTATTTTTCTATTGGCAGGCATCTAGAGTAAACATAGGAAATGAGATCAAGTTTAAAGCACAGATTGGGGTTAAATTAAGCTGGTTGATTATAGTTCATAGAAACTAAAATTTAAGCCCTGTAAGGATTCAAAAAATACCCTAGATTACAATCTAGTATGTATATTATATATAGAACATGTGTTCTTAAATGTGTCCATTAAAATATATTTCTATATAATCTTTTTTCCTCATTGATTTGTTTGGATAAATGTACCCCAGAGATAATAAAAGTAAGCTTGAGCCTGTGGTGGTTTCATAGTTGTATGTTTAAAATACAGTTCACATAGTAATAGTATTAAAAATTAGCTACAGATTATGAATGAAATATAGTTAAGACTCTTGGCTCTTATTTGCATCATGAAGTAAAGTTCTGACTTTGTGAAAGCAATTTCAGGTTTGTAGGACAAAATCACTTGTGAGTAGCAGCATCCTGCTAACATTTCATTAAGAAACAAAGATGATGATATGAAACACAGCTACTTAAGACAATTTAATGTTAAACTCTATAGACCTCAAATATAATAACAGCCAGAAAGAAGAAAGAACGTTACTCAGGGTTTCTCTCACAGCATTCCTGCAGGATGCCTAAGGAAAGATGGTCTTTTCTGAGCCACTAGTCTCGGACAGCATCTTCATCCCTTTGCATGCCCTCCCAGAACCTAACTGTGGGAGGAGAAATGGGTGCAGGCATTCTACCTGGGAAGTAGTGTTGTAGGTGAGCATACAGAGGGATTGTAATACTGGCTGCTGTCGACGAGTACAGTGGTAGAGAGCAGGGAGAGGACCGGCCATTCGCCATGGGAGCAGTGAGTGCTCTGATTGGTAATATACCTGGAGCCCTGGAGGTCCCAAACTATAGACATGTGGTAGGCAGATCCCTTTCACACAAGAAGAGTGGGGCCCAAGGACAATGTTCTCTCTCAACAACTTCATTGAGGTATAATTGACTATAATAAATGGCACATATGTAAAGTGTAAAGTTTCCTCCTGCCCATTGTAGTTTTTATATCTAGATGTTCGATTTGATTATTTTTTTAATAAAAATTCCATGTTTATTTACACATTCTCTACACCCTTTAGTTTCTTGAACATACAGAAAACAGTAATAAACACCGTTTCATTGTCCTTTATCTACTAATTCTAGCATCTCAGTCATTTCTGGGTTACTTTTAATTGATTGATTTTTTTTCTTCATTCTTGGTCATATTATCTTGCTTCTTTGCCTACTTGGTGATTTTACATTGCATGCCAGATATTGGGTGCTGCTGGATCTTTTTCAATTCTTATAAATATTTTTGAGCTTTGTTCTTTGGTTAAGCTACTTGGAAATAGTTTGGTCCTTTCAGGTCTTGCTTTTTAAGCTTTGGTGGGTGAGACCAGATCCTTCTGAGTAATTCTCCATGAATGGCGGAGTTTTCCACGCTCGTGCCCAGGAATAGAACCTGTTGTGTGAGCCTGGGAGTTGTTCCCTCTAAACCTTTTGGGTGGTTCATCTCTCAGGCTTGTGTAGGTTCCTGATAATTATGTGCTGATTCAGAGGAGACCCTGCATATCTATGGGGTTCTCCTCCTTGTGCATCTCTCTTTTACCTGGTATTCTGTCTTGGGAACTCTAGCCACATTCAGGAGGTTAAACAACATTCTGGAGAAATATTTGCAGCACAGGACAGAGGGTTAATGTATATGTCAGTAGATGAAGAACTTTTTAGCAGCAGTGGCAACAACAAACCAAAGCCTGGGCAAGAAGGGCTTAGCGATGTTATCTCAGGCAGTAAGCAAAAGAAGAAACATTTTTTTCACCAAATTGCTAAGAGTCATAAATCAAAATGCAATTTAAAACAGTGGCCTAACTAACATCAGTCGCCTTTCAGGTTGACAGGAAGGGAAAGGGTGTTATTGACTGGGCACAGTGGGTACTTGCGCTGCTGATGCTGCTAAGTTAGTGCAGACTCCCTAATACAGTAACCACGTGGATCACTAATGACTAATGTCAGAAACATACTAAGTGAAGCCTGTAAGCAGCAGTTGGGGTAGGCTACTATGTAACTTGTACACATAGTGTAGAAAGACACAAAGGATATACTAAATTGTTAATAGTCGTTTTCCCTGGGTTATGGTTGATTTTTTTTTTTAATTTGTCTTCTATTTGTGAAGCTTTAAGAGGGATATAGGATTGGGTAATCTGGTTGGAAAAAGAGGTTCAAATACCTGCACTGCTGCGAATTTGCAAGACATGGAGTCTAGTGGAGGGTGGGGTGGCCATGGAGGATGGGACTGAGCTATCACAGGACACCTTGGCTGTGCTACTACATTTCTTCAGAAAAACAATTTCACCCTCCCAATACCCAGGCAGCGCTATTAGACACATTAGAAAGAAAAAAAGCTTTTCTCAGTGTCCAGTCTGATTAATGTTCTGAAACATTATGTCACCATTCTTTGGTTTCTTTAGAATCTGTAGGATTTTAGAACTGTATAGATTAGTCTGGGTCACTGAATTGGATGACAATGAACTAACTGCAAGGAAGGTTGGCATCTTGGTCTGCTTGGGCTGCTATAACAATGCCACAGACTGGATGGCTTAAACAACAGAAATTTATTTCTCACAGTTTTGGAGGCTGGGAAGATCATGGTGCTGACAGGATTCATTCTGAGGTTTCTTCTTGTGGCTTGTACATGGCTGCCATCTTGCTGTGTGCTCCATGACCTTCCTTATGCAGGTGAGGGTCGGGGAGACTGTGGTTGAGCAACTCTCAGTATGTCTTATATGGACACAGATGCTGTAAGATTAGGGCTCCACCCTTATGACCTCATTTAACCTCAGTTGCCTCCTTTAGGCCCTGTCTACAGTATAGTCACATTGGGGGTTAGGGCTTTGACCGGAATTCGGCGGGGACACAGTCCAGTCCATAGCAGTTGGGAGTTGTAGTCTTTTACCCGGGTGTATTGCTGCCCCCAGTAAAAAGAGTTTCCATTAAGAAGAGAATGGTATCGGGTGGCAGCTGGCAGTAGTTGCCACAGGGGCCCTTGGCTGAGTTTCCCCGGCTGATAACCAAGGGCTGGGAGTTGGAACTCTAGTGTTCACTGAAGGCAGCTAAGGATAATCTGTATAAAATTGAGCATAGGAAATCAGGAAAGGAAAGATGAGGGACATTTAGGAATTATTTCTGGTAAAATACAGTCCCTATTCTCAAGACAATGATATCCCAAAGAAAAGCTGGGGAACGTTTTTTTCTCTTTAAGAGTACAACTGTAGGTAAATATTTGTTAGCAAATAAATACTTGATGTTGCTGCTGGTTTTTACTTTGCCCCAATCTTCTCAACAAGTGTGTTTTCTACTGTTCATATCCCCCCTCCCCCCCATAGGCCTCCTACGTAGTTTAGGACAGAAATTGTGTCTTTGGGACAGACATTCCAATTTACAGACTCTACATGACCCCTGTTGCCCTTGAGAGTCTTGGTGAACTTCTTCCAAAAGTGGAATAAAGTAGCACTTTAGAGCTATAGGTATAACTCAGTTTTAGCAAAAATATTTGTCCTATGTACTTCTCTGCACTTCTGCAAGGGGACTAATGGGAATTGGTTTTAGGTTGCAGGGTCTGTTACATAATTTTAAAACTCTTGGAGCCTGAAAGATCTTAGGTTACATAGAAATTGTTTTATTCTCTTTGAATTCTAGGAATTGCATAATTGCATTTAGGTTTATTACCATCCAGTACTTGTCTAAACTTTTAACAATGTATGGGTCTTGGTTATATGGAAGTCCATTACAAAATGAAAAAGCCTCTTTTCCATTTGTGTTTGGAACCAACTGAGGGAGATGCAGGAGCCAACCAGATGGAGATTATAAGGTTCATTCTATTCTTGATCAATTTGGAAGTGTAGCTGTACATTTGAGGCCAGTATAGTTTGCTAACTCCTCCGGCCCTCAAATAATTAGACTTAACCCACCCCGTGAGTGGTGGCCTGTCAGAGGGACAGTCATAGCAGCCCTCTGTGTAGGTAGGCTAGCTTTGAAAGAGAATTTAACTGAGTGTGTTCACTTTCTTCTCCCATATTCACTGACCAGTCAGGAAGGGCTCAGATGAGAGAGCAGATTCCTCCGCATGGAAAGATGAGGCATGGGGGGAATAAGTGTTCCTGTCAACAGTTGGGAGAGGTAACTCCTAAAATCTTTGATGTTTTCCAGTCATTCATATGGCATCCCTTTATAAATCCAAGGAATATAGTCTTTTGAAAAGGAACATGGAAGTATTAATCACATGGGACATGCATCTACCCAGTCTATTTATTTTAATCTGTGAATCTGGCGGTAAGATACAGTATATCCATGAATGGATTTTTCAAGTTTGATTTAAATCAATCAATAAGGTTGGTTGATGTGTTTCAGATTTTAATCCTTTGTGTTGATGTCTGCGTATTTCACCAAAGTTCATTATTGTCATTAAAATTCCACTTACCTTTTTACAGAAGAAAATATATTTTTTTTAAAAGATTTTTTTGGGGAATTGGGAGCGGGGAACAGCATTGGGGAATTGGGGAAGGGGAACATACAAGTTGCTGCCCCTTTGTTCTTCAGTCTAGTTGTGGAGGACATTGCTTCACTGGCCCATGTTGGTATCATCATTGTGCTCTTCCCGGATGAAGCAGATCAGTTGCTGGCTTCTGGACGGCCACTCATGGCGGCTCTTGGCAGCTCACACCAGCTGCCAGCTGCTCACGCTGGCTGCCGGCCATTCACTGTAGCCTATGGCAGCCCGTTGCAGCAGGCTGCAGTTATGCCGTCCCGGGGATTCACAACAGCTCAGCCCCAGCTGTCTAGCTGTTGTTTACCATCTTAGCTGTAGAGGGCAGTGTCACTGGCCCTCATATGTGGGATCCCAACCGGGGTCCTGCTGCTCAGGGATGGCGTCCCAAACCAGCTCTTAACCAGCGCTCCACTCGGCCGGCCCCCAGAAGAACATATTTGAATGGTAACATCAGTCTATATTTAAACAGCTTCCCTGATGTTAATACCTATCCAAAAATGCATGTAGTTTGAAATATTGTATTCAAGAGATACACTATTTAATTCGGATTTGTGATCTGTAGGCCTTAAAAAATGTAGGTGTAGCTGATTTTTAAACTGGAATGTGTATCATTTGGTAGTCAAATTACAAGCCCCATTACAACAAAAACTACCGAAACTTGTTTTCATATTAAAGATCTCTATATCCAGAGGAGGCTCTTACTCATTTTTCTGTGGACTTTTTCTCTACTGGACTTTTTTTATGTAGAGGGTTTGATACAGGGTCAGGATTGTATGCTTGTCTCGGACTTAGGTTAATTTGAAACGTGGAACCTCAGTCCCTTGTTTGTTTCTTGAGTGGACCCAAGAAAGTGAATGGTGGGGTGTCTTGGTTAAGAATTGCCCATGTAGAGTACCTATATTCTAAAACATATATTTTAGAAGGAATATGAGTAAATATAAGTTCATAGGCAGAACTCACTTACTGATAGGGCAAAGGCATTGGGGGATAACTTACAGGTTTGTGGAGTCGAGTTGAACCTGTTTTTCAGGTGAGTAATTAATAATGAAATAATTAAGAATTTCTGACCCTGTCTAATAGAAATAACACTTAAATCTAGTTTAACAGATAAAAAACTACAACTAAGGGTTTGACCCCTTGGTACAGTTGCCTCAGTGATTGACTGCTGGAGTTTAATGGTAAAGGTTCAGGTCAGGCTTCCAGGTCTAGTCTCTTGAGTTCTGTGTCTCTGTACAGTCCTTCTGAAGCCATCATGGTTGGACTAACTCTTAGAACAATAGCTGCGAAATTGATTCAGTTTCACTGAAAAGATTGCCAGCCCACTATGAAGACTCCGTGAACATGCCTTGGTGACATCCATAGCATGTTTTTTTGTGGTTTTCATAATTCTTTTCCTGTCTAAATTGAGACAGTGGAACTCTGGGTAGTAATCACATTTTCCTGCTCATCTTTTGCTTCTAATTTACATGTAAACTTGACCTTTTTTCAGCTACCCTCAGCTGTAGTCTGGTACTGTGTATTTCATCAGGGATTAAACCATGCCATAGAGATATTGTTTACTTGCCAGTGATCGTAGAACAATAGTCATTATAGTCTAAGTTCTTTATATTAGAATATTTCCTGCCTTAATTTGTCTACTTCCTGAAAAAGATTACTGAGAAAACTAGTTACTGGGCTTGATGTACTTGCCTAGACCTGATTTCCATCTTAAAAAGTTTGTTTAGGCTTCACCTGACTGGCCACTTATGCCTCTGATTTCTGGGTTTCTTGTCACTCTAGGTACTAAAGTATAAATAATATTGGTGAAAGTATTTTATAAACTGAAAGAACTTATATGAATGAAAGCTGTTGTTACGACTTAATATTATGATTTGAGAATCTGGCATTTGGAATGCTAGTTCACTAAGTAATTTAGACAAAGAGTATTAATCTTTAAACTATAGCCGTGAATCTTGGTTATTATTATTATTACTGGGAAGAGGTTTTATTTATTTATTTTTATTGTGGTATAATTGATATACAACATTATGTTTGTTTCATGTGTATGGCATATGATCAGATATTTGCGTATATTGTGAAATGATCACCAAAATAAGTCTAGTTAACATCTATCATGACATATAGTTACAAATTTGTGTGTGTGTGATGAGAACTTTTAAGATCTACTCTCTTAGCAACTTTCCAATATGTAAGACAGTATTGTTAGTTATAGTCACCATGCTGCACATGGCATCCCCAGGACTTATTTTATAACCTGGAAGTGTGTACCTTTTGACCAAACCTTGGGTATTATTAATGCTAGTATATGTGGTTATCCTGGTGGAACAATTTAAAAATTCCAAATATTTTGAGAACCTTAAAAGCAGCTACAAAAGTAAAAAAATCTGAGAAACATTCATAAATTTTGGAAGAAGAAAAATAAATAACCAAGCATATAAACTTTTCCTGCTTGTATCACCAGATCAGATTTCAAAAGATTTTTCTGATCATTTAATATGAAATTGAAAAATGTAGATGATATTCAATGGAATATTTTTCTTTATGTATGTTGTACTGTCTAGTTGGATACACTTCATTCCCACACATTGGAGGTGTGTGTGTGGGAGGGATGGGGGGGAGAGAGAGAGAGAGAGAGAAAGAAGATTGACTTTACATTTTTTTCATTGGATTTGCTTTTTTGTTTTACAAAGCATGATTAGAAATTAATATATTGATCTCCAGGTTGGAATTTTGGAAATGATGTTTTTATTTAATGAACATCTGTAACAAGTAAGCACTTTTGTCCATGAGTCATTTTTTTCACCCAATTATCTATTGAACAAGAGCTAAAAGTTTCCATTTTCAATAGCATATGAGTTTTCCTCTTGGAGCCAGCTGACTATTCATTTACCTATTTATTTCCCCACCTCAGTATGGCATTAGCATGAACAGGGCAGTGTGCTAAGGCTGCCTTATTGGCGGCATGTTTTCTACCTCTCAAACTTTGCCAGAGTCACCTGGGGATGTTTAAAAATACTGTTATCAGCCTCCTATCCATAGATATTCTGATTTAATTTCTATGGGGTGATACCTGGGGATCAGGATTTTAAAACTCTCCCCAGGTGATTCTAATGTGCTGCAAAGTTTGTGAACAGCCAGCTGTACTAGAGCACCTGGGCTGGTTAATGTTGGGTAACGTAGGATAAGAACTTTTTGGAAATGAGGTTTATAGTTCCTGGGATTCTGCTTTTGATAATGCACTTTGCAAAGTTTGAAAAAGGTCCTATATTTGGAAATGAAAACTGGCCTACAAAAGTCGTTTTCTTCAAGAAATAGGAATTGGTTTTATGAATCCCATTAAAGCTATGTTTATTGATTACTGAAATTTAAGCCTTTATTAATTAATCAGTTTGTTAAAAAAAAAAAAAAAGATAATACAAGCAAAAAAACTCCCAAAACCTGGAGGTCAGATTGTTTTAGTAAATGATGAGAAAACAAATTTCCCACCCATTAATCAGTGCTAGCGAAAAGAGAAATGTCAAAACCAATTTAAAATGTGGACACCTTGCTTCTCAATGTTTTACCAGAGAGAGGCTGAGAACCCACAGCATTGAATCGTCAGGAAAGCTGAAGATCTCCCCTGAGCAGCACTGGGACTTCACCGCGGAGGACTTGAAAGACCTCGGAGAGATCGGACGCGGAGCTTATGGTTCTGTCAACAAAATGGTCCACAAGCCAAGTGGGCAAATAATGGCAGTTAAAGTAGGTGATGCCCGTAATTATTTCTGGCTCTTTCATGCGTTAGGTGCAGTGTCTTGGTGCAGCAATACCACTGTTCTGTTCTTACTTTTATGGTGTTTTAAAATTGCGTCTCCGAATGCTTGGAGAGTGTTCTGTAAGAGGCTGCCTGATGGGCGGCACTTTTGCACCTCGGGAAACACGAGTGTATGACGTGTGCATGTTCACGCCCTGTCAGCATGATGCATTAACGTGTTTTGAACTTCAGGCCCTTCCACTGCCCAGGTGAGCTCAGGCCGGGCGGCTGCACCCCTGGGAGCAGGGCAGTGCTGCCTGAGCCAGGCGGGAGCTGGAAGAGGAGGCAGCGCACTGGGTTGGGCAAGGTGCGGGGCTAGGGCTAACAGCAGTCTCACTGACGGTTTCCTGGAAACCACGCACATGCTGTTGCCGCTAACCTCAACCTTACTCGGTCCTGACCGGCTCGGCTTCTGTTTGTTTAGTTCATCTCCACTCAGTACTGCCCTGTTCCCTGGTTTCAAAGTTGTATGGAAATGCATACCTTGTGATAATGCTGTCACATTCTGTCCTTATTGTGTCATGCCACTTAATATGTTCATTTAAAAAAAAAAAAATTAAGAATGGCCAGAAATGGAGATTGGCCCATAGACTGTACCTGGCAGGCTTACGTTGGTACCTGTAATGAACGGATGGTTTCCATCTCACTCTCAGTGGGCCCATGTAATTGTAATTTGTTCATGTGTTTGTTCAGATATTTAACGAATATTTGCTCTGTGTAAGATATTTTAAGAAAATCGACAGCTGGGATGGGAGAGTGGGTTGCAATTTAAAGAGAAAAAGAAAAAAACAAGAGATGGCCATACTGTCATGGAACTTAAAATTCTCACGGCAGTAAATAATGTCGCCCTTTCCGCCCTTTGCGAGAACCGAGAGTGGGTTTGCAGATCGTCTAAGCTGATCTTCGGCTTGGTAATCCCCTATTTTGAGAGTTTCACACAGTGGCTTGATGAGAGGAGGAGCCTCGGTTTCTTACTTGATTTTGGGGAGTGGATTTGTATCATATTCATATAAAAGGCTACCTGTGTTGAAGTTTATTGTGAGCAAAATGTTGCTCTTTTAGCCTCCTTCATTATTGATCATTTCTCTTTGCTGGGTCACATAAAACTACTGAGAAATTAATAGTGGGGGAAAATTTATGATTCCCTCCATGGGCTCTTCATTTTGTTTTTGGTAATATTGTTTTACAGTGTGATGAGAACGACCCCCTTACTTCTCAGGAAGATGCATACGTATACGGAATTTTGCATATAACCGTATACCTCTAGCAATGAAGAGGCTGAGACCTCTGCTCTGGATTTTATGTTGAATAAAATGTTTTTCTTGGAATGTGAAATGGTTTCTCTTTTTTTTTATTTTGTGCCACTGCAGTGTAAGTGGAAAGAGAGTCATCTTATCGAAACTCTTCTGGATAAATTTTGCCTTGCCCTGTATTACCTGTGCATGATGTCCACTTTTACCTGGCTGGGTCTTAAGGGAAATCTGTCCTATTTAACTAAGGTTCTAAACTTTTCTCCCCAGTTCTAGGGCAAGTACTTTTCCATGGTCACGTCCTGCTGTTTTTAGCCTGTGCTATGTGTGTCTCATGGTGCTGAGAACATCATGATCTGTTTTAGTAATCTGGGTTGGCTTTAGTCATGCTTAATAGGCTTTAAAGGTAAATAAAGAAGGCAGTTCATTTTGATGTGAAAAAAGTTTTTTTTCTTAATTTGATAACATTGGAAACTGTATAATGTGTAGTCAAATTTTGAAGGCATTTAAGAGTGAAAAATAGGAAATTGTCCGCCATTTGTAATCTGACCTTATTTTGAGAGCCCCTGTTGGAATGCTATTAAAAACCTCAACTTTTAAAAGTACTAAGGCAGTCGTGGGATCTACGGACTGCTAATAGTCACATCTCTAACCACCTTTATCACCTTGAATTCTTATTTTTTTTAATTTTTTTTTTTGAGGGCAGTGTCACTGGCCCTCACATGTGGGACCGAACTGGGGCCACTGGCTTCCCAAGCCAGCACTTAACCACCACGCCACTCGACCGGCCCTCACCTTGAATTCTTGAGCAAGCATGATAGTTTAGCATGTGGAGGATTGTAATATGACATACTTATCAATGTATTGATGGCGGGGTACCATTAGATTCTATGACTTCATATACTACTGGAAGAATAGTATATGCATTAATACACATTAATTTGATACCAATTTGGTGACTGATATATGCCATCTGCTACAAATTTTAAAATATATTATTGTTGGTTTCTGAAAGTTTTTCATCACACCTCTGAGAGTTTGTTCCCTCATTACTTAGGCATACAAACCAGATTGACAAGTACAAATACATAGAGGCAATGTATGATTAAGGAGTTAGATTTGATATTTTACATGAACGAAGTGAATTACTGAGCACCCACTGTATTTAGCTCTGAGATTAGGACTGCAGATATTTAAATGATATGAGATAATGATTCACTCCTGTGAGTTTTCCATTGCTGTTGGTGAAATGTGAGAGACACTTGAAGTAGCACTACCCTACTGTTTTAATATGCACTTCAGGACTGTAAAAGGATTGCTTATTAGATAATAAGTTTATCCTGGAAATTATCCTTAAGATTTACTTGCAGTATCTGTACAAAAATGAACTGTGGAATTAGCCTGATTTTTAAAAATTATTATTATTCCTCATTTTTAAAAAAGTTTTGAAGGAGCCCTTTCCCAAGTTTATTTTGCCACGTATAAGAAATGTTTGAAAAGATACCTTCTTAGTTACCAGAAATAATTATCTCTAAGACTTCATCTAAAAATCAGTTACAATATAATAAATCCGATTTGGCAAGCTAACATTGTAAGAGTTATACTAAAAATAATTTTTGGACCTTTGATCTCAGGACAGTCCCGAAGCTGCTAGTGAGGTTCTTTGTTAGGACCAAAGATGTGGGAAAATTTAACCCATCGGATGTAATTGCATACCCCCGAGGAAAGGGGCCTTACTGTTCTACGAGTGGGAGCAATACTACTGGTTTGTCTAACTCTGCTGACTGACTGAGGCATAAGGCTGCGGAGGAGGGCAAAGCCCTCGTTACCACAGGGTCTTCTAAAACTCAGGAAGGACAGCCTTCAACTCTGTCTAGGTCCTCCAGGCTTTGATCGGCATCCTCTGCAGGTAACATTTATCTAATAACCCATTTTGAGTGATATTGAGATAACCCCTGAAGGAAAAATATTAGACCTGCACCATCCCTGTCCTTTAAGAGTAAAGTAGATGTCTGGTGAGCTCTCTGGCTGGGTTCATCGTAACCGGGGAGAGCCCAGGATTCAGAACAAACGTTTGAAGAAGCAGTCAGGGTTAGGTTTCTGAGCTCGGGTGAGAGAAATTCAGATCTGGGAGAAAGACCCAGCAGAGTTAGGGCCACAGATGATCAGAATCAAGATGTCAGTGCAAGTCCCCGGACACAGGAGTAGAGAGAGGAACTGAAATGCCCCGGTTCAGGCCGATGGGCTGGAACTGAGAGGAATGGCCAACTCATGGCTAACAGAGGGAGGGGCGACTGAGCCTGCCAGTGTGTCCTCACCCGGCCCTGCCTGCAACGGAAGTCCTGGGCCCACACCACCAGCTTCCCTGCTGTGTTCTAACTGACTTGTCCAGATTGATTTCTTGAAGGTACGCCTGCCCTCTTCCTGTGTTAGGCTATGGGAGGAAAAACGGGAGAGTAGAAAAGAACAAAAATGAGAGGGAATGTAAGGGAATGAAACTGCTGTTGCTAAAAATGGAGGACAGTGGGATGTTCTTTGGAGGGTTAATGCTGGGATGATGCTGTCACTTCATCGGAGGATGGACCTAACATTGCACAGCGAGGTGGGGGTAGGTGTTACCTTATGGTTCTCACTGTTGATCATTATAATGAATTTTTACCCTTCTACTTGTGATCTGGGAAAAACAGATGGGCTGTTTGAAGTTAGATGCTTAGGCCAGATTGAATTAGTGATGTGATCTTGTATTCAAGGGTGTCAGGTATTTTCCCCGTCTTTGTGTTCTGTCTAACTTGTATTATTTCTCCAACATTCACTGTTTTGTTGCTGCTGTTCAATTCTCCTGTTGTAGCGATTTAAGTCGTCCTGATCCTGGGCTGGTAACCTGACCTTGATTCATGTATTCCTGCCTCTCCTTGGTATTTGGACCTTGACTTCAGTGTCCTTGACCTGGGATTGAGACCCAGGTTAACCCCGAGGCCCGCTGAGAAGGACCATCCATCTGATAGCGTCAGCCTCCCACAGCTCAGCCCATCCTGAGCAGGGTGGGATTTCACCTGCTGGTTAGGGAGCCCTCCTGTGCAGGCGGTACTGCGCCTATGCGGAGGCAGAGCCCGGCACGTGTGGGCTGGCTGGTTTGCCTTGCCACCGCGGGGACCTTGCCATTTCTGTCAGAAGTTCCATCAGTGAGTAATTGTGGTGGGACTGTGAGCATTATTGGAGGAGATTCAGTTTAGCTTTTAAACATTGGTCTTGCACATTGTTCTGAAAACACCAGAATAATAATCGGGAAAGTTTCTCTCTGATGGTACAGAGGGCTTTGTTAGGCGGTTTTGTTGAGCTTCGACAGGCCACAGTGCTAGCCAGTCTTTGATTATCCAGATCGCTGGTGGGATGCAAAGTTGTGGTTATGGTTTTTTTTAATTCATACTAAATTCCAGTGTTTTCTCAATTGATTGGCTAGGTTATGTGGCCTAATTAAGCATTACATGATGGTTGAACCGTATATTATTTTATGCTTTCTAATGTTGCTTAAATGGTGTAGTGCTGCAAATGAAAAGTGTTAAGTGGATCACTTCCAGCAGTGGACAGGTCCCAAGGGTGTGGCAAGACCTGACCTCAGGTCCCTGTGTAGGTGGGGTCAGAACTCCTATGTTGCTGCTAGTGGTTTTCAGAGTGTGGGTTTATTCAGGTAATAGAATCGTGTATACACAACAATAAATAAAATAGACAGAATTAGTACTATTCTGGTCTGTGTAAGGAATAGGAGGTGGGAACACTGCCTACCCACATTGGAAATCCTTGGGGCGTGAGCTCTGCGGAGAGACGTTTGGGGTGCAAGTTTGGAAATGATTGCTGCAAGGTGAACTTGAATCAATCATTATGTTTCTGAACGTCACTTGGTTGATCTGATTGGATTGTGATGTAGGACCGTATCCCAGCTTATTTAGTTACTCGGAGGAAAACCTGCCTTATCACACCTCACTTGAAATGACGGTCATCTGAACCAATATTTGCTATACCTTCTGCACATTTTCTATCATTCTTTGTTGTATTATGGCCATGACTCTGAAATTGGTTATACATCAGGTTTCTATTCTTACTTTACTTTATTGTTATGGGTACTGAAGAAATGACCTGTCGTTTATGATCTGTAGGCCCTTAAAAATTTTAATGTGAAGGTTAACATTGTGCCCTTTGCATATGGATGATGTAATGAAGAGGGAGAAGATGATACCACCCTTATCAAGTTTGTCCCATTAACTTTGTCCTCAGGACAGCTGTTCCTATGATGTAATATTGCATATATTTTTGGAACTGATCTCCCAAGTTCTCTGATGATGAGTAGAAGATATGTAAAAGGAATTAATTGGGCTTCAGTATCCTCAGAAGAATGGGAGGTACTACCATTAATTAATTTGACTGAGGTACAATTGAGAGTTCACTAAACTGATTCTAAAGACTTGGATGATTTTGCAATTAAGAATTAGTATCCTGGGCCGGCCGAGTGGCGCGGTGGTTAAGCGCTGGCTTGGGAAGCCAGTGGCCCCAGTTCGATCCCACATATGAGGGCCAGTGACACTGCCCTCAAAAAAAAAAAAAAAAAGAATTAGTATCCTTTCTTCCGGCCTTAGTAAAACCATGTGTTGTTATAATTTAAAACAATTGATTTAACAGGCATTCTTACTCTTTGATATGAAAACCAATTTTGCACCTGTGATCAGCATTCCAAATACTTTGCTTGTTTTTCGTTTGTTTTGGCCAATGTTGCCATCTGGTTGGACCTCATTAGTGATGGCCCTGGGAGACATCATGGGCATTTTTGTTTGTGATCTATTTAGAAGACTCTAGGATGAACCTGTGCAGCAGGGATAAGAGTCTTCGGCATCTGTGGGATGTATTGATAGAATCCTTGTTTTGAAATCAGGGAAGTAAGGTTTCCTGCCCCCAAAGGAAGGTGACAGCACCGCGATGTGCTGCAGTGGTTTCTGGGGTTTTCCAACTCTATATTAAAACTAAATTCTGGACATTTCTGCTGGGAAAGCAGTCTGCTTATAAGGATCAGAATGGTGTTAGGAGCCAAGGGGACCCTTGGGGACCCCTGCTCTTCTATCCCCTACATCACTGATCAAAGTTGATCTGCAGTCACCCGCTGACTGGCAGGAGGCGGACTCTACTCCCTGTATATTTATTCATAGACACTAACCTTAGGAGGGGTCTTTAGCAAGGGTGCTTAATGAACAAGGGTGCATTTATAGCAGAGCAGTATTGGTGCTTTTAGATCCCGGGAGCTGGACACATTATCAAAATCTCATTATTATAACTATATAAATGAAAATAATCCTTGTTCTTTTTATCTTTGGATTTTAACTGAAAGACTGTCGAATGTTCACTGTATCACTTTTTATTTTCCGTAGAGAGGAGTTCCTTCTACCTAAGATCCCATGTGACATGTTTGTTCATATACCAGTTCTAGGATTTCCACGTGGGTGTTATTTATCAATGCCCACTTGGTACATAAGGTCAACACAGGGAGCTTTTGATGTCATTCTTGTCATGTGAGTGGCTGTTCTAGCATCATACCATTTTAACAAGACATTTGGCAATTACTTGAAATATGGGATACAAATACTTTTGGTGATCTTAGATAATGGTAGGTGCTTATGTAGAAGATTGAGCCACAATCACTGAGATAGGAGTTTTCACGACTTGCAAGTGATAGCAGATCTACACAGCTTTGCTGAAGAGTTAAATACCTTCTGGTGATCTAATTTGGGTTGGTGGTAAATTGAAAATAACACTGCATTGCTAATGACCAACATACTAATAGCTTGCAGTATTTTATTTCATGTCAAATTGTTTTAATCAATGCCTAGAATCATCTTTAAAGCCATACACTGTTTTCCTCCATAGTTATTGAAGCCATCACCTTGCTGAGTTTCATTATGTCCATGCTCTAATTTCTGATCAGGAAACTCAGCTCTCTTTTACTTTTGCAGACTCGCACCTTATTCCTAACTTACTCCAAGCAGCTAAAGAGAAACATGTGCAGCGGGGATATGAGTCACCTATCTTACTGGACCCTCAGCTGAGCCCTATCAAACTCTGACAAGAGTTTGTCACGTGAGAATTTAGAGCCATTATCTACCAGGGATAGTGCCCATGCCCTTCCACATTCTTTTTCTCATTTCTTCTGTTCCCCGTGTTTCATTCGCCCCATACAGTTTCTCCATTTCTAAACAAAAACAAAAAAGAAGTATGAGAATTGATAGACATTTTGTTAGTATATTTGACTGTGTTGCTATTTTCAAGTCTTTTTTTTTCTTTTCTTTGTTTTTGTTTCTGTTTTGGGGGGCAGTGTCACTGGCCCCCATATGTGGGACCCGAACCGGGGCCACTGGTTTCCCAAACCAGCACTTAACCACAGCACCACTAGGCCGTACCTCAAGTCTGTCTTTCTAAAGTCACTTCCTGGGCTCCTCAGTTTTTGGTATGTTTGCAGATGACTTGTATCTTTTTGTCTGGAATGCTCAGATCCTAGGAACTAATATCTGCCGTACACATTGTGGAGCTATTGTTTTTTGTTTTGTTTTGTTTTAGCTGAGCCATCTTGCCATCTGTTGGCAGCTCAGCGGCAGTTCAGCTCGGGCTGGGCATTGAACTGCTGTTGCTCAGAACTCAGCTCGCACTCTTGAGCGAGCTCTTAACCAACTGAGCCATTTGGCCCGCCCTGAAACTATTGTTTTTAATCAAGAACATATATGCCTTGTCATCAGTCTCTCCCTACTCTGAGTCTTTCAAGGTATATGATGACCAGAGTGCCTTCTCTGCACACACATTGTTCAAGAACTAGAGCTTGTCACCTGCCTTACCTTTCCTTAGCGCTTGAGCTGGTCAGAAGAAAAACTCTGGTAGTTGGTGCATCAGGAGCTGTCACATCAGGACACAGGCAGACACAGACTGTCATTTCAAGGCAGGCCCGGGTGCTTTGGTGTGCCTGACCTTTAGCAACTGAGTATCTGAGAACTCTGGCGTGGAGATGTAAGTGTTGACTGAATCAGAGTGAGTGGCGAGAACCACTGCCAGAATCCAGGAGGCAGTTGCTTAGCACCTAGGCAAAACGCTCCTTGGTGACCTGCTTCTGAGGACCTACCTAGGGGCCTTTCTTATTCTGCTTCCTCTACAACTCCTCCCTTAGCCATTGTGTTGTCAGCCTTGCTTCCTTCTCTCCCTGCTATCATTGAGCCATCCTAGCCTTATCCCATAATAACAACTGGGTGATCATTATACTCTTTCCTTTTCTCCCTCCTCTTTGTCTCTCCTGACCCCTGAAAATAAATTTAGGAAAGCAAGAAAAACACAAAAAAAATGACACTCACGCAGCTAGGATATCTCAGTAAGAAGGGTTCAAATCAGTTTCCTTGAGAGTGTCTAACGCCTATTTCCACCTATGCTCTTTGCTTCTCTCTCTTTGCCCTTCCCACCCCCAATCCTTCACTGAATTTATTTTTCATGGTTCCTCCAATCCTTTTCCATTATAACCATGTGTCTTAATCTCCTCGAAGGTTCTTTCTACTTAATGATGTTCGTTTTATCCTTAGCCATGCATTCCTGATGAATACCGACAAATGGTGTGTTGGGAGGTCAGGTTGGCAGGGTTTGAGGAGTGTGAACACCCCAGTGTAAAGTCAGGACATCCAGACCTACGCCACAGTCAAATAATTGATCATTATCAGTGTTTTTAGTGTATGTGCTTCCGAAGCAAGCACATTGATCAGCATCAGTAAAGGAGTACTTATACTTTAAGTTGTTAAAAATTGAGGCGTTCCAAACAAGGCCAAATATAAGCTATCAACATTTAAATTTATCACTGACTTCTATGTGCCACGTTGCACAAAGAGAAGGAAAGCAAACTTTCAAACACTTCCTAGTGTTCCTGTATAATTGGGCCTGTTTTCAAAGTAGGAGAAGACAATTTCTAACTTAAATGTTTTAGCGTGTCCTATGGTACTTGTTAACTTTCTCTCACTGTAGCTAAATGCATATGGAATTTTTAGTAACTGAATTTGTGGCTGCTCTAGCCAGCGGCATGAGTTGGACTGGCTGACTGTTTTAGAAAAGGGAAGTTCTTTGGAATTTTTTTTAATTGGACAAGAACCATGTATAACACTAATAGTCATAAAACCAGAGAACTGGGAACTTAATTTAGCCTTTACCCTGTGTCTCTAAGTGACTCTTAATTGGAGTCATTTTGGCATTGCTGACCTGTACCTATGTGCTGTTTTTATTGGCATTTATCCGCTTTTAAAACTTAATTAGGAGTGTAAAACAACCTTGAATACAGATTTGGACAATAATTAAGAAAACCTTTTTATGCTTCAAGTGTATAAATTTCTTCCCTATGGAAAACTGCTTATAGTTGTAGGGTAGTAATCCTTGTTTTGATTTTGAGTCTTTTCTCTACATTAAGTTCCAAATAAAGTAGAATTTACAATAATTTGAAAATACTTCATTATTGGAAAAGTGATGTGGATTGATTTTCAAAGCGTATAGTTTAGTGTGTCCCAAGAGCATGTATGTAATTACTTAGGTTAATAAAATAGTAATGAGTAAAAGAGCTCAATAAATCCCCATAAGAGAAAACAAGAGTGATTTTAATGAGTCATTTGGGTGAAAATGAAACTTTTTTAAAAAGTTAAAGTCCTTGAGATGATTTTCTTAAGTATTTTGTGGTTTTGAGTGGGCTTTTCATCCCCACTCTTTATGACAAAAAAAAAATTTTTTTGCTGAGGCCAAATAAACATCAGCCTTATCTAGCTTTTAAATTTATGATATAAATAAATGGAAATTTCCTGTGATTCAAGGCGTTTATCAATACATTTGATATTTTAGTTAGAGAATTTCAGGTGGCATAATTGGCTTCACCTTTGCACTCCCATTTTCCAGTGCCCTCAAACTAAGCACAACTTTATAAAGGGAAGTTTATTCTCATCACCGTGCGCCATTTCAAATGATTATGTTCGCTTCATGTGAGAGAACCCTGGCCTTATTCATTTCAAATGGTAGAAACCTTTTCTACACATATTGTTTTGATGTTCCATCAGAAAAACTTCCCTGGTAGTGACTTTTGTTACTAAATATTCTCTGATTTGAATCATTGTATTCTCCAACTTTAATCATGAATTGAATTATTGAATTAATATCAATTTGAAGCTACTGCTATTGTAGGTGTGTTTGTAGTTAATCTCCTTTTTGAGCCCTTCAGACCATTTGAATTGGTTTATTTTATTAAGTGCTCACGTATCAAACATTGCAGTACAACCCTAAAACTACTTACTGTCTGTCACTCGGACAAGATGCTCAGAGAGCATGAGGAGGTGTTATCACTGTTGACAAGCAGCCAGAGGCAGAATCAATTTCATGTGAGGCCCTCCAGCAGTCCCGTGTTCTATTTTGAACTAGCGGTGGCATTAAACAGTATTTTAGAGATGAATACATTTTTCTGCCATGCTGATGATCTCAAAGGTTAGAGCTGTGCTAGGAATTATCTCTACATTCTAGTTAATAATAATCCTGTCAGGGATTATTAGATATTCATCAGGTGTTGGGACTTCAGATAAGCCCCCAGTTCATGTTATAACATGTATCCTTTCTGTAGCTACAGCAATATTTTTAGAAATTGGTCCCCAAGAGTCAGGAATTGATAACTATTGAGATTTTAATTGTAATATGATTTTCAGTAGTTGAAAAAGAAGCATTTGTACAAATGTTAAATTTAGAAAGCCATATAACCAGTTTAGGGAAAGAAAAAACAAACTAGCAAAGAGGGCATCTTTTAAAATAGTGTTTTATAAGGGTGTATGCTGGTATATTTACACATTCCAATATATCCAAACAAGTGAAAATAGAAAAAAAAATGTTTTTAAATCTTTTAGTAGTGAGAATTCTTTAGTAGGTGAAAATCTTTCACAGCCAGAGGGTCATTTGCTTTTTTGTCCCTGTTTGTCTCTAATTACCAGGTGTGTGTTTTTTGAATTTAGCTATGTGGAATTATTAAGGCTTTTAAAAAATAATTGTCTTCCAAATTAGTATTTTCACAGCTACACTTTTAAAGTTATATTTTAGAAACAGGAATAAATGTAATAAAATTTTTACAAAATTTATCAATGTCATATTTTGAACAAATACAAATTACATCTCTGGGCTATTTTGACTTTTAAAGGATATCATTTTTGAGCAAACATGCTGATGTTGATTTTAAAGCAAGATTATTAATCCCTAAACTATGAAAATATACAAATGAGATAGAAAAGGAAATTTTTCTTAAATTTAAAAGTTCTGGTCTCAATTTTGTGTTTATTTTTCGTTCTTATTTTTTTTCTTGTTTATCTGGGTAGTGATATTTAATGTAAAAGCTGTAAATAAATTAGTGGACACAAGATAGATGCCAGTTAGTATATTTTTGTTTGGTATGAAGTGCTATATAGCTGCAGGCTATATATACATTTTATTATAAGTAGCAAAATTAAATTTGTATTTGGAATATATGGAATTTCCCATTTAGTGTGGAAAATAAAAATGAGAGAACCTGCTTCTATTCGTTATACAACTGCTTATTGTCATGTGACATGGAATACGTCTTATGTATCTCTCCATGCCTCTGGCTTTTCTTCTGTAAAATGGGCTCAAGAACTTAATTGACTGCTTGCATCCCTTTCAAGAACATTGAGGACAGATGCCTTGACATCTTTGGAAGATGAAATGCCACCTTGTATATTTTTTGGTACTAACTTGCTTTGTAAGTATGTGCTGTGTATTGTATACAGTGGCGTGGTGTGACATTGCAAATTTTTTTTTGAGAACAAAAGTTGCTTACGTGCCTTGATGTTAACCTACAACTTCATGTGCATAACTTCATTATTAATGTTTTACAATTTCTGAACTTGACTCTGTCCTGTCTCCCTAGTGTAGTGGGCACTGTCGCTCTGACCGTCTCCATGTCTGTACAGTTCCTGGGCAGGAGGTGGGAACACTAATCTTTTGGGACAGTCAGTCTTGTAGGATTGTGCAGAGAAGTGGTTGTACGGGTGGGTTAGGGATCTCTCCCAGGTCTGCAGTGTGCAGAGCTGAAGGCCTCATCAGCTTAGAAACAGACAAGCCGCCCTCCATTTCCTCATGTTCAGGTTTCCATGAATGCTGCCCTACATTCTGACACATGGGTGGGAGTCAGCTGGAGCTTTCCGTTTTTACCTTACAGAGCGTGGTGGACGGGGAGAATTCCAGCCTGGGGTTTGGGAGACGTGGGTTATAGTCTTGTGCTGCCCCTAAACTAGTTCTCACGTTTACCAGTTTCGAATGCGTTCCATCTCTAATCAGTATGCCAGGGGTGAAGAGGGCTGTTCTTGCTTTGAATTCTGCAATGGTGATGAGAAGTATATATGAAGCTACCTATGATTATTTACATGAAAACTATTTAAAGTGTATCTCATTATGATTTGCTTTATATTTGCATGTGAGCTGATTTTCACCACTCAAGAACTTTGTTGGGTAACTTCCAATGTCATCAGTGAATGCTTATGGTCAAAAAGCCAGTGGCCTTTAAAGAATTACCAAGTGCTGTTTTGTTAAAAATAAAAATTCCTAAGTGCTACTGTGTTTTTCTGTGATAAAAATTGTTCTCGTAAAGTACAAGAAAGGTGATCATTTTTATGTCTGGTTAGTATCTGTGAAGTTTCCTTGGAAATTTTCAGTCTTTTGGTAGAGGTTTTTCTCAGGTTTCTAAAGTTGTTTTATGTTTTTATGACATCTTTTGTCATTCTTTTCCAGAGAATTCGGTCAACTGTGGATGAAAAAGAACAAAAACAACTTCTTATGGATTTGGATGTAGTGATGCGGAGTAGTGATTGCCCGTACATTGTTCAGTTTTATGGTGCACTCTTCAGAGAGGTAGGAACAAACTACTTGGATTTTAGCTAAGGAATGAGTATCTAAGTGGGATAAATAAGAGGATGGCAGGATTAGATTCTGATCGTCAGTTAAATGCCATACATCGGTAATAAATTAATTTCTCAATTATAGCCATGATAATCTATACATTAATTTCTACCACTCATTGTTTCTTTGGTTAAGGGGTGACTCATACTTTTTTTTTTTTTTTTTTGAGGGCAGTGTCACTGGCCCTCATATGTGGAACCCGAACTGCCACTGGTGTCCCAAACCAGCTCTTAACCATCGTACCACTCTGCCGGGCCTCAGACTTTTTTTTTAATGGTTGTCATTTGTGAATCCCATACTTCCTTCATTTATAAATGTTTTCTGTTCTTTACGTACCTGACAAACAGCTGTTGTCTGAATATTAACCCTTTTGCTGCAGGTTTAGGTCTGTCTCTTTTGGCCTTGAGCTCCTTCATTGCACCCCATCCCCTATATGAAAATTTTTATTCATTTCTGTTATCAAAAATATCTACATTTAATGAAAACATTTATTCATACCCACCCACGAGCTTCAATAAAGCCACCAGACATGGAAATTAACAAGTCTAATAGAATTTTATCTAATTCTGTTATCCGGATGTTTATATAGACACTACAATTCTAATTTCTTGTTCTCATGGTCATGTTTCTTCTTTTGGCCTCTGGTTATTCTCTGTCCTGTTATCATTTCTGTCTCCAACTGTAAGCCACTTCCTCATTTCCAGTCATCCTACTACCTAATGCAGAGAAGTGAGTTAGGGCCAGGAAATAAACCTGGAGTCAGAAATGAGTCAAATCCTTTATGGTGTCCCGGACATTCATCATAAGCTTGTGACAGTTAAGTGAGTAGGACTTGAACTGAACTCTTAAGCATTTTAAGTACTCTGAAAAAGAAATACCATTCTCATTTTGAAAATGTTAGGATGAGCTAGTAGGGTTGTTATGAACTGGTAAGAAAAAACCCCTCTTACCTCTCTCTCCATTTTGGGACTTAATCACAGAGTGTAGCCTTGGGGTTTTTATTGTAGTTATTGAAACTTAAAATATGCTATGTTGTAAGACAGGACTGAATGTACACTGAATAGTAGAAATATATGAAACCTTATTGTTGGAGAAGATCTTAGATGTTAGTTATTTAATTCTCCACGAAATCCTGAAATATTTATTTATTTATTTATTTATTTATTTATTTATTTATTTATCTGGGTTCTTAATAGGTAACTGGAAGCTTTCTACTTCATGATAAAGCCCATTTAATTAATCAGTTAATTCTAGACTCATGTAGTTTCTTTTTACTTTTGTTCTTTTTATGACTTGAATGTTTATTTTTATGGCCAGACACATTGAATTTGCTCACTTATTTCACCATTTCACATCAGTATTGTATCCATATGCAGTATGTATTCAGGTACATAACTGTATCCTGGACCTAAATATTATATATAATTTTTTTCCCTTAGTAAGATCATGAGTCTGGAACTTTCTTCATGTTGCACAAGAATCCTGTCCCCTGTTTTCCCCCAAACCATGAACTTATTCTTCATAACCCTTAAATCCTCTGGCTCCTTTACTCTTCAAATCCTATGCAGAACAATAGTTATTTAGGGATTGGGCTAGATTTTCTCTCCTAACTCGATTCCACAGTCAGCTTTTCCATTGCTGCGTTCACTGTCATTATCGACTCCTGCTGGCTCCGTCTTAACCCCATTTCATCTCCACAGTGCTTGAATGCGCCAATTTATTTCTCATGTTCATTTATTTAATCATTCATTTAAGCAACATTTAAATATACAGCCATAAGCTAGATAGCATGGAAGTCTGATTTTATGAAAAGAAGGCAAAGTAAGTGATATTTACGATTGAAAAGTTACTAGAAACAAAACAAAAAGCTTGGAATAGTATCTGAATAGTATCCTTTAATTTAAAATATAATCTACTTTTTAAATGATTTTTTGAGTGTAAGATGAAAGCTTAAGAATGATATGGTTAAGTTGTATAAAGTCACAAAATGCCTAGACAGAGTAAACTTGAACCTCCCCACCAAATCTTAGAATGGAAGAAATAATAGGTACTTTCTGAATAATAAAAAATGAACTTTTAGAAGCAGAAAGTTCACCTTTAAAGAGTGCATAGTCAAAGTGTGTTTTTTAAAGTTCATAGGTTAAAAATGTTAAACCGTTAAGAGTTTAGAGAACCATTTTTCTTTCAAGATTGATTAGTTAAAAAAAATGATCTGTTTTTTCATGACATGACCTTTGGTTCCAATAAGAGACACAAAATTCTGGGTTTATGACAGGAAAGAATGGAAGTGAATGTACATTGTCAGGCCTTTTTACCTTACTACCACTATGAGAGAGACAAATGCTTTTAATTCCTGTCACCGAGAGAAACCCTCCAGAGTGTTTCGTTTCACATAATTTATGTGACTACAAAACATCAGGTTCAATCAGCCATCAATCAAGGGGCTTGTGAGATGTTATTTTACTTCTTGCAGATACTATGTAAAGATTAATCTTGCAGTTGAGTAGTTTTGAGCCTCTGAAAGTTCTATGGCTTTATTGAGAGTAATGAATAGATATTATTTAACACTGAAGTTGGGAACTAGTTTGTTACCATTGTCTCCAATCATGTATACCTCTTTCTAGGATGGACCTAAACTCAAAAATCTCAAAGTACAATTTAGATTTGACCTGGATAAGTTCCTAAGACACTAATTGCACAGATTTCTAAATTCATTTTTAGGCTTTGTAGATAGGAAAACAAAAGAGCTTGGTAGCATTGAAAAATAAAACTTTTAGCCTATAGCTCATTTAAAATCCTTTACCGTATCAATACTGAAACCTAGAATCACTTAAAAATGTCTTTTAACATATAAATTTTCAGAATTTAATAGCAAGGAAACCCTAATTTCAAATATCTTGAGGTTGGAGAAATTCTAGTATAGAAAATCCTATTCTGAGTACCTTGTGATTACAGATTGTATAAAAGGCAGTGACAATAGCTGCATCTAGTCACCTCTTCCCTTTCTATCCTTACTTCTACTCATGTTCTGCTTGCCCTTTCCTTCCCCTTTGCAAGAGTTTTAAATACAGCTGTATGGAGGTCAAGTGGAAACACGACAAACTGCACGTGTTTCGAGTACACATTGCGATATGTTTGAATAAATGTGTAGCCCTGTAGAATTATCACCACGATCAGGATAAGGAACACCTCCATCCCTCAGAAGTTCCCTGTGGCCTGGAGATCATACACACATCCTCCCTGCTGTCACCATCCTTGGGCAGCCACAGATCTGCTGTCTGCCGCTGCGTTTTCTAGAAAGTTATGTAAATGGAATCATACAGTTCATACTCTTTTTTAAAAATACTCTCTTACTCAGCATACTTATTTTGCAATTCATGTTATGGCATCTATCAATACTGTGTCCCTTCTGATAGCTGAGTGGTGTTGTAGTGCTCCATTGTGTGGACGCACCACTGTTTACTTACCTGCCAATGGGCATTTGGGTTGCTTCCAGTTTCTATCTATTACAAACAAAGCCGCTGTGCGCATTGGTGTACAAGTCTCTGAGTGGACACATAGTTTCTTTCATTCCCCTTGGGTACATACCTGGCAGTGGAGTGGCGGGATCATATGGTAGGCATATGTTTAACTTTTCAAAAAATGGTCAAACTGATCTCAAAGTGCAGTTGACTCTTGAGCAACACAGGGGTTAGGGTCACTGACCCCTGTGCAGGCGAAAATCCGCATATAACTTTTGACTCCCCCAAAACTTAATTACCACTCTCCCTCAGTATCTATGGGGGATTGGTTGCAGGACCCCTGCCAATACCCACATCCTCAGCTGCATAAGTTCCTTATATAAAACGGCATAGGACAATGTCATATTTTTCTCCATAGTGGTTATACAAACTTATATGAGGTGTGATCAAAAGCTACAGTAAATGTTTAAATTAAAAAAAAAAATTTATTGGGCTGGCCAAGTGGCGCGGTGATTGGGCACTGGCTTCGGAAACCAGCGGCCCCGGTTCGGGTCCCGCATGTGCGGGCCAGTGACACTGCCCTCAAAAAAAGAAAATTTTTATTGCAGTAAAAGACACATTGCCATTAATCCCCCTGAAAATACTCCCCCGCACTTCGAACACATTTATTCTATCATCCTTGCCACTTTCTGAAGCAGTTCTGGGAGTCCTCTTTCCTGAGTGTCATTAGTTGAGCTGTCGTGGCTGCCTCAATGTCCTGAATCATTTTGCCTTTGCAATCAGAAGTTGCATGGTGCCAGATCTGGCGAATAAGATGGATAAGGACACACCGTAATGTTTTGTTTGACAGAAATTGCTGTAACAGAAGAGATGTGTGACATTGAGCCTTTCTGTTGTGATCAAAAGATACAGTGATTCAGGGCCGGCCGAGTGGCGTGGTGGTTAAGCGCTGGCTTGGGAAGCCAGCGGCCCCGGTTCGGTCCCACATATGAGGGCCAGTGATACTGCCCTCAAAAAAAAAAAAGATACAGTGATTGCTGCTGCGGAGGCCATCCAACGGAAAGGCAGGGATCTTCAATGCAGGAACGGCATGTCTAACCTTAGTAACAGTGTGTGACAAGTTTCAACTTGTTCTGTGCAGTCAGTTGGGTGTAACGGATGAGAGAAGGTGTATGTTTTAAAATGTGCCATAAATCACCCTCCATCATAACAACACTATGTGTCACAAATCCCTCTGACCTATGGCAACTTCTGTCAAATAAAAGCATTACGGTGTATCCTCGTCCACCTTATTCACTGGACCTGGCACCATGCAACTTCTGGCTTTTCCCCCAAAGTCAAAATGATTCAGGACATCGAGGCAGCCATGACAGCGCAACTAAAGACCCTCACAAAAGAGGACTTCCAGAACTGCTTCAGAAAGCGGCAAGAACGATGGGATGAGTGTGTTGGAAGTGAGGGGTAGCATTTTGAGGGGGACTAATAGCAATGTGTCTTTTACTGTAATAATTTTTTTAAATTTAAACATTCACCTTATTGTTTGATCACACCTCATATTCCTACCAGTAAGAATGAGAATTTCTGTATCAGAAATTGTATTCAGGTGTCAGTAATGGAGACTTTTAGTGGCTTGTTTAGTTTGTGGTTTCCATTATTAAGATTGCCTCATGGTCCAACTTGGCTCATGGAGTTCAGCTATCATGTCTGCACAAAGGAAGAGAAAAGGAGAGAACTAAAAGGGCTGTCCTGGAATCATCAACCAACTCACTGTTTGTGTTGACATCTCATCAGCTGCCCTTTTCTACATGGCAGACTGGGAAATGTAGTTTTAGTTAAGTACATTGTACATAACAAAGGGGTGTGTGTGTGTGTGTGTGTATGTGTGTGTGTGTGTGTGGTAGCCATATGCATTTATTTTCACAGATCTCATTGCTATCACTTAGTAAATGTTTCATTTAAGTTTTTTCTTTTCCTAATTGATTTAGCATATGCTTTATTATTCAGGATACTAATCCTTTCTTTCTTTACACCCTAATAGATGCTTTTATTTTATTTTTGAACTTTTGGTGTGGTGTCCTTTATCATACAGAAATATTCATTATAAAAGAGTTAATAGGTCTCATCCTTTGTTCCTTATTCTGTATTCCTGTATGTTTTTGGGAAGAAATTTTCTCCTACCCTGAAGACAGAAAGAACTCTTATTAAAAAATTTCATACTTTCACTTTTTGAAAAATGCATTTGGGAATTTTTTTATTTTTTTGTGTGAATGATTTGATGTAATAATCTAATTTAACTTTCTTCTGTATGGAAGGCCACAGGTCTCAGCGGCATTCATTGAGTATTCCATCCTTTTGCCACCATTTGCTTTGCTGCATCTATTATGAACCAAATTTCATATGCACATGGGCTTCTGAATCTGTTCCATTGGTATATTTATCCCACCCCATCTATACCACCATCTTTTATTGTGATTCCTTTTTAAAGTCTTTGTCTAGTAGATGAGTCTCCCTTTAAAATTATGTGAGTTATTCTTGGCTCTGCATTTCCATACAAGTTTTAGAATCAGCTTGTCTAGGTGTGTGGTAATTTTGATTAGAATCTAATTGAATTCTTAGATTAATTTGAGGGAATTTGACAATCTCTCTATGACCTTGGTTTCCACATTCATAAACATGGTTTGCCTTTCTATTTGGCCACGTTGTTATGCCCTTTAGTAACTTTTTACACTTGTTTTCATATATATTTTGCCTCTTCCTACATGCTTTACAGTTTTTCTTCCTGTTATGAGTAGTGTCTTTTTAAACACTTTATTTTGTCTAAGTGGTTTACTGTTGGTATATAAGTTATTAGTTCTATCTGGATCTTGTCTCTAGGAACCATTATCTTGATCTTAGTAGTTCAGTTTTCGTTACCCTCTACCTTTTGTTTCAGTAAATCTATATTTAGTAATTTTTACTTTTGTATTTCAGTCATGTGGTCCTTCCATCTTTTGTTTGAATAAGAAAGTAATGTTGCTCCCAATGTTTTTTGAGGCAACTCAGACCATTCCATTTTTTTTTTTTTTCATGCAGCTGTTTTTCCTTGCTGTTTTCTATTCTCAGTTATGGCCAAAAGTGACTGCCAGAAGAAATAAGTTTACATTAGGCAACGTGCCTTATTGTTACCCTTTCTTTTCTTCTCTTTTTTAGCTGAGCCATCCTGCCACCTGTTGGCAGCTCAGCAGCAGCTCAGCTCGGGCTGGGCATCGAACTGCTGTTGCTCAGAGCTCAGCTCGCACTCTTGAGCGAGCTCTTGACCAACTGAGCCACTCAGCCAGCTTAGGCTACGTGCCTTAGAAACTACAATGGTTTCCCTCTCTGGCACTAATGGCTCCTTTGTACCTCCTCTTCTCATCCTCAGTTCTCAGTTCACTTCTTCCCTTTTTATTTCCCCCGTTCCCATGTCCTGCTTTTTTTCTTTTTCTTTTTGGTTGCTTTCCTGTTTTTTCATCCTCCCTTCATTTTCTTAAGTATAGTTTTTAGCATCTGCCAGACAGTTTATTTGTGCTTACACATGTTAACTCATTTGATTTTTGTCATAGTTCTTGAGGATGATGGGGCAACCCCATTTCACAAATGAGGACTTGATGGGGCCCAAACTTATACAAGTAGAAAGTGGGAGAACCTGGATAATAAGTCAAGTCTTTCAGACTCTCATATCACTGATCTTTCCACTTTACTGTTCTACGGAAGATCAGTTCCTTCCTTAATATTTTTCTAACTAAGTGTGCAAACTTTTTCTATAGTAAAAAACTGTAGTAAGTCTATTGAGATGGTATCTTTAGATTAAAATAAATTCAAATGTTTGTTTTGGGTGAAGGGTGTTACTCAGTCTTTTCTGAGGGTCATTCTGCAAGAGCACTCAAGAGAAAAAGAGACATAGAGAAGAACAATTTGAAGAAATATAAGTAAAAGTTCACTATGTCACATGAACTTTACAAACAAGTATCCTCTGAAGCCACGTAGCCACATGAATCCTCTAGCAGGTGGTCCTGTTGTAAGAGCCTATTGCTCATGCCAGTACTCATCACAGCATATGCTTTCTCTGTGTGGAAATTAAGCATCCTTGCATGGTGGGTTTAGAAAGGAGAAAGGAGTTAAATAAACTGGATTCTGTCCATGGCTCTTTTGCTAATTAGCAGTGTTGTTCTGGGCAAGCCATTTTACTGTTAGGGGGCATTAATGTCTTGTAGAATCAATCCAGGTCAGATGTGAGTGGTTAGAGATTAGCATTAGAAAGTCTGAGGATACAGCTGGACACATAAATTAGTAACAGCATACAAAATTGTTGAAGATAATTTTTGTCATCATCCTGATAGCTGTGTACACTTTCACAGGGTTCTTCCTAGTCCTTGTTGATACATGCAGATACTTTTAGAGTTAGAATCACCGTTTCTGCTTAGAGTCTGTGTTTTTTCATGCATACTTCTCATGAACTTATAGTTTTCAAAATAACTTTATATAATCGCTTTAATAACATACCATTTCTACTTGTTAGATAGTTCAGGGGTTGCTAATTTTGTTTTGTTTTTGCTTTTCTTTTTGTAATTTATGGACTCTTTAAGTTAAATTCCCAGTCACGACTCTGACAAAGGATATAAACATTTATTTCATCATCAAATTGCCTTCAGACTGGTTTAAAACACTCTATGAATACTGCCAACTTTTTTTGTAATGATTCAGTTTCATTATAGCCAGTATTCATTCATTTTAAAAATGTTTATTGAGCCCCTGTCCTGGAGGAGTATGTGTTCTAATGGGGAATATCGATGAAAAACATAATAAGTAAATTATATTTTGTATAAGATAATAAGGGTTATACAGATTACAGCAGGGTAAAGGCATGCTAAAAAGGCAACAACTTGCATTTTAAATGTTAACAACTAAGAAGGTGGCATTTGAACAATGATTTGAGGCATTGGATTTGCTTTATGTAATTAATTAATTAATTAATTAATTTATTTATTTTTAAAAGAGCAATGTCACTGGCTCTCATATGTGGGACCCGAACTGGGGCCGCTGGCTACCCAAGCCAGTACTTAACCACCGCGCCACTCGGCCGGTCCATGTAATTTTCTTCTTTTCTTTCTTCTTTTTTTGTTTTTGTTTTTTTTTACTAATTTAAGAAGTTTTTACAGTATCTCATGATTACTATAACCTATTGTCTTTGTTAGTGAGAATGAATAGGTTTCCACATATTTTCTATTTTTTATATTTATTTATAGCAAAAATTGAAATTTTAATAAAAGCACAAAAGCTTTCCAGGTTAATACTGTCCCTATCCTTATACTTAACAGTGAGGAAAATTGGGCAAATAAGTTTGTGTTTAAACATGAGGAGAATACTCTGCCCAGGGCCTTAATAAGGAATCAGAAATTCCCACTAGCATGAGATCAGAACAAAACCAAACCAAACCAAAAGAAGATTGCTTTTTTTCTCTAATCATGTTTCTATTTTAGGTAAAGACGGCACTTAAGATGTGTAAAAATAACAGGCATTTGTTGTTTTATAGGGTGACTGTTGGATCTGTATGGAACTCATGTCTACCTCGTTTGATAAGTTTTACAAATATGTATATAGTGTATTAGATGATGTTATTCCAGAAGAAATTTTAGGCAAAATCACTTTAGCAGTAAGTACCTGGTTTTCAAATTGTTTATTCTATATATGCTTATATAAAGATGATGCTGGAGTTTTGAATGCACATATCCTAATGTCCTTTACAGAATGCTACTAACTTTCCTGGAAAATCATTTGTAATAGAAGAGACAAAAATCACTTTTGTGGGGTAATTAACAGAAGTCATAAGAACAACTTTCAAAATACGGTCTACATCAATACTACAGTATTCTTTTCAGTAAAATCACAATGAACCATAATAGATGGTGTTGTAAATAAGACTAGAAAAGGCAATTTTCTGTTCTCTCTTCCCCTGTTGTCTTAATCTATTTTTAAATATATTATCACAGTATCCCTAAATTAATTAGAATCACAGCAGTCTCCTTGAAGTCCTTTAATTAAAACTCTCAGACAAGTATAATTTCCTGTGGTTTAAGATTTGAGCTACTCAGTCTAAACTATATAAATTTTTGACAAGCAATTGTAGTAATTAGCATTAGTACCAGTTCGGTCAATTCACTTTTACCAGAGTACCCAAAAGAAAAGAGGTACATTTTTGTATATGTGTTTACAGTTTTGAAAGTGAATTAATGATCATTTCCTTTCTTATTCATCTTTTAGTTGACAAAGATGTTCACATTTTTTTTTTTTAAAAAAGAAATACTTTTTGATAGAGTAAAATTGGTAAGATTCTTAGAAACCCTGGGAATCTGAGCTAATTACATGACCTGAGTCAGTGGATGTGTAAACCAAATTTTATAGGAAGTTGTAAGGTAGATACTCTGGTAGCATGTAATTTCCTATCCCTTCCTTCCCTGTATCCCCTACCTCCAATATACTTTACTTGTTAATTACCATTTTATCCTGTGTAATCACTAAGGGTTAATGATAATAAATGTTAAAATATGTAGACAGTTTCTGAGCTATATTTTAATTGTAAGAGATAATGTGTGTATGTGTATAAATGAAATTCTAAAAACCATATAAAACTCTAGTCTTAAGATTCATAGGTTTCATGTTAATGTTTTAAGTTATTTAGCTGAATTAATGCTTAAATTTTAATGTTTTATGAGCTAAATGTTGTTTTATACCTTTTCATATAATTTTATAAAAAACAGCTGAGTTATACTTGAAACTTGTTGATTTAGACAGCTATATGAAATTTTGTGTTGATCAATTTAGTCATCTCTCTCCAATATACCAAACCCAATATTATCCTAGAATTTATTAATATTCTTAATAAGTATAATGGAACAATAGTAACATAATGATAATAGCTAGTGGTTATTGAATGTTTCTTTGTGTCAAGCCATGATCTTAAAGCATTTAACTTCATAGCTACTCTCTATGGTATATAGTGTAACCCTCTTTTTACAGATGACAAATCTGAAACATGGAGAGTTTAAATAATTAATTTGCTTTGAAATTTATACAATTGTAAGTGGTAAATGCTTTCAGCACAGTCAGCCTCACGCCAGAATCCTGCTCTTCACCATTATATGACAGGGTGATCATGAAGTTGGAAAACATAGATAAAATTATTTTATTGTATATTGCAATATGTGTAATATAGATGCACTAATAAAGCATGTATTATATATTCGCTTATGTGTCTAGATTTGGTGATACCCTTTATATTAAACACAACATTTAGAATTACTCCATGCTAAATCTCTTCTTGCTAATTAATAACCCAATGAACACTCAAGCCAAACTATTTGGAGCATTACAAGTGTGCACGCTCTACATTCCTGACACCCAGAAGCTTGATGACAACAAAGACTTGACTGTGTAGCAAATGCTGGGCCTGTAGCGAGCGGTTGGCCTGTTCTTAGTTCTCTTTTAGTTTGAGGTTTGGACATTTTAATTCAAGTCTCCGTTCCCATCATTCCTGACGAAATCTCTGAGTTTCTGATCGTGAGTAGAGATCAAACAATAGGATAAATTCTGGATAAATTGCGATAGTGGCTGAGCAGATAGATATACTCTGGACCTGTAAAAATTACATTGAAGGCTCAGCACCTAATGAGGGTGAATGATTTTGAGAAACTGAGAATTTGGAAAAACTTACTAAATTAGGGTTGATAATAGAACTAGGACTCTTCTTATACTATATATTTCTATTCTAAAAAGTTTGAAAGTATAAGAAACATTATACAACTCATTAATGACTTATTAAAAAAATGAAAAATTACCCGAGTTCTGTCTAGCTCTCAGGAAACAGCATATAAAGGCAACCAAATTTTCATATTTAAGATCATAATTCAGCATCTTCAGTTAGCATAAAAAAATGGACAGAATATTGAAACATTAAGCTTAAAAGAATGCAAAGGGCTATGTGGGCTGTTACTTACAATAAACGATAGAGCTGTTTGATTAAAAGGAATTTGTTTATCCTGTCTCTGCTTTTTCTCCCTAGACTGTGAAAGCACTAAACCACTTAAAAGAAAACTTGAAAATCATTCACAGAGGTGGGTATAGGATTGTTTTTTAATAGAACAATTTTTCCTTAATAGGAAAAAAAGATAGAAAATTACAGTGTCACTTTTAAGCAAAAAACATGCTATATGTACCCTAAACCTTTAGTAATAATTTAGAGATGTTTTTTCCCTTTGAGATTCCATAAATTCTATAAATTTCAGTCTAACTTATTAGTATGTTGTACTTAGAAATCAAGAGATTTTGCTGTAAGTTTTTATTACTCTTAGTTGAAAAATAATTATTCATTTGCCTGACAGTTAGTGTTTCTCTGTATATATGAATAAAGCAGGAAGGCGGTCCTATGGAAATTAAAAGAAGAGTCAGAGGAGTAGCACCCTTGAGCTTTTTATGGCTCACTACTGTTCCTATCAAGTGTTTCTTCTTTACCTTGGAGGGTATTTTTGCATTGGGAGAGATTCTTTAACTAGTATTATACATTGAAATTCCTCTCTAAAACATTTGTATTTGTGAGAAGAGCGACCTTGGCCTTAGACACAGGTCCAGATTTTTAAAATATTCCATGTAGATCTATTGGAAAATAGTGGGAATCGTGAATTCAGTTCAGCAAATAGATTAAATAGTTGCTCTATTTATTACTATGACAGACTCAGAGTATTGAGGTGGTACTTTTGAAGAGGCACACAAGTTTACAATGCTCAGTAAATTTGTAGTGGACAAACCTAAGATAACATTTGACAGTGTGTGATTCAGCCTGACAATAAAAAGGACAGAAAGTTAGGGTCATATTCAAAGTAGTGAAAAACCTTGAATTCTAAGAAGCATAGTTTCTAGTGGTTAAAGGAATTAGTAATTAGGGCATTTATTAAAGTAATTTTAGTTTGGGGTTAACCCTGGACCACTGAAAGTAGTTAACCCTGACCATCAGAATATTTCATTTACTTTTGCCTGGCTTAATGCTTGTTTAAAATAATATTAGATAGGCATTTTATTTTCTCTTTTGGCCTAAAATCATGTAGGGTTAGGTCCCTAAACAAAATTATTTTGTTCTTGTGATAGTTTATCTTGTTCTTCTTTGGGGGTTTCCCTCCTTTTTTGGCTGTGTTTTGCAATTATGAGAGTATGGCCTTTATCTTAGGGCTACTCAGTTACCTTAGAAATACTCACCCATCACAGTAAAGCACTAAGACAGTGCTTGAGGAGGAGTAGAATAAAAGGGAAAAGCTTCAGAAATAGCTTCAGTTTTCCTACAACAAAATAAATTGATGAGTTTTTAACAGCCTTTTTATCAATTAGGATCAGTTAACTTTTTGCTGATTACAGTGATTTTGATCACAAGCAACAGGAAATCCCAATGACAGACTTATTCTGCAAGGAAATTCATTAGCTGCTGTCGTTAGGGCAAAGATAAGGCGGCTCCAAGCACAGTATGATTAGGGTTCAAGCTCCCTTCTGTAAGCTGTGCCCTCACTAATATCAGCTCCATCCTCTGCATAGTAACAACTAAAGCAGGTTCCCAGTGTCACATCGAGACATGACGGCCTCTTGAAGAAGCTCCCTCTTCCCGTGTGGTTGTCTTAGGAGCGGGGAAATCTTCCTTGTATATCTGTTTTCTCTTGTCATTCACCAGAATTGCCTTATACTTACTTAAACTAGTCTCTGGCCAGGAGCCTGAGACTAACCTCATAAGCTGAGACCAGTCAGGACTTGGTTTTTGGAGGTGTGGATAGAGCTACACAGAGGAGGATGGATAAATAAAATGCAGGTTCCATTAGAAATGATGCTATGGTTAGGAATGGATATTTGATAGGCAGTCAGCTGAGTGAGTGATGTTAAGAGATCTTTTCTGGATTTTTTTTTTTTTTGAAAGATTTTATTGGGGAATCAGGGAAGGGAAACAGACAAGTTGCTGTCCTTTTGTTCTTCAGTCTAGTTGTGGAGGACATTACTTCACTGGCCCATGTTGGTATCATCATTGCACTCTTCTTGCGTGAGGCAGTCACTCGCTGGCCTCAGGACAGCCACTCATGCTGGCTGCCAGCCACTCATGGTAGTTCATGGCAGCCCACTGCAGCCGGGGCTGCAGTCTAGCCATTGCCGGCAACTCACGGCAGCCCAGCTCCAGGTGGAGCTGTTGTTCACCATCTCAGCTATAGAGGGCACAGTGTCAGTGGCCCTTATATGTGGGATATGAACTGGGGTCCTGCTGCTCAGAGCTGACGTCACAAGCCAGCTCTTAACCAACGCACCACTTGGCCAGCCCTGTGTAGCAATTTTGAACTTGAATTTTTAAGCATTGGTATTCAGAAAACTGCTTTATTGTATTTCTTATCTTACATATCTGAATTTTAAGGACTTGATCACTTACATTGGCTAAGATTTTTCAATTAATTTTGCTTAAAGTACTTTACAATATAGGTAACTTGATTGATTACTTATACACTGAATGATACCTATCTCTTGCAGATATCAAACCTTCCAATATCCTTCTGGACAGAAGTGGAAATATTAAACTCTGTGACTTTGGCATCAGTGGACAGCTTGTGGACTCCATTGCCAAGACAAGAGATGCTGGGTGTAGGCCGTACATGGCAGTAAGTGCAAAGGCCAACCCTTCTTGCTTGACAGTCATTGCACAGAGATCCTGTGCCCTTTGGTGTGCTTCTAAGGATTCTGCCATTGGTCATGCAGTTTCACCATACTACAGTATTTCCCTCTTCCTGAAGACCAAACTCAGGTTCTAGCTTCCCCACGAAACTGCAAAGTTATCCCAGTGAACTCCTGTTTCATTGTCTCACTCTGTTCCTTTTATCTGGTACTTAGGATTTGTGGTCTTCTCTGATGACTATTTTTTCATTATATAGCTAGCTCTACTAATCAACCAGATGGTTAGTTCTCAGAAGGCCTCTTTGTGTTTCTAGCAGCCCTTACGCTATATGGACCAGTAGAACACACTGTGGTAGACGCATTGGTAATGTGTCTTAGGTTACTAAGTGATGCTATTTCCAGTTAGAGAAGAACGGGAAGACTTGAGCTCCTAGTAAGTCTATCTTACAGAGCCTGAGGCTATGTTTTGCATATTGTTCCCTTCTTTAGAGGTGGATGCAGCACACTGGCAAACATCAGAGTTGATGCATTAGTATTTCCCACCCTGGAGCCTCTTTCCCTTCTGGGAGACAGACCTGCACTGTCCTTGTGCATATCACACTCATCTCAGCCCACTGCATCTGCATACACTGCTCCTACAGCCTGGTCCTTTGACCTACATTTGACTGGAAATTTAGTGTCTATACTTGAATCATTTTCCCTGGGTGTTGGTGTCTTCCTTAATGTGTCCCTCGTTCTTTGGGGACCAGCAGACTCCTCTAATTTCTGTTTCAGTCTTCAAAGACTTTAAAGATTTGCTTAGAATTGATTAACATTTTTTTCTCCTTTTATTTGTCAGTTTCTTTTTTGATTTATATATTTCCAAACCCAGTGCTATAAGCAATAGAAAAAGAAGAAAAATCATAGGCTACATATTATTGTATTGCTTTTTTATCTTGTTTATGGATGGGCAATCTTAGTGCTACCCCCAAATTCACACTTATTTAAAAGACTTGATTATGTGTTATCTTCAGCATTGTTTGAAAGTAAATTTCACATCAACAGTTCTTTCTCTTTTCATTTATCTCTCAATAAGGTACAGATTTACATGTATCATTTGTACATGTCCTGTTACCTATACACTGGTCGTTTCATTTAAAAAATTTAATACTCCATTTTTGCTTTGTTACATCTTTTCATGTCAGCTTTTCTACAAATGAAAATATCAGAGGAGGGTGTGTGTGTGTGTGTGTGTGTGTGTGTGTGTGTGTGTGTGTGTGAATACATACAAAAAGAGAGCATCATTTACAGCTTGGACTTTGTGGGTGTTGACTGGCCAGGGAGATTCTTGGGAAGATTTGGGAGATCTAGCATTCATCATGATAATTCGGGATAAGTGGGACCACCAGTTCAAAAGCAAGAAAAAAAAATGAAATGTGGAATATTTGGGAATTTGTATAATTTACATATTTAGTAATGATGCCCTGAGAATTAAGTGTAAACTGTTATCTAAACTTTTAGGGCTTGTCTTAGTACTAAGGTTGACTAAGTGTTTTTTCAGGTAGCAGTGGCTAAGACTTACATTTGATTTATGTTGGATTTTAAAATGCAGTTATAACCCTGATAGAGTTAAACGGAGGTAACTCTGAAGAAAGAAGTAGACTATTTTTGTGAAGAAGTAAATAAGGTTCACAGCTCTTCTTGCTGACCTGCTTCAGCTTTGGAGTAAGCATGTTGGTAATAAACGCTGCTTCTGACCTTTATGGGCTGTGTGAAATGCTTCTGCCCCTTCCAGTTTTCTGAGGCCTGTATAGATGGACAGGAATGTAATCAGCACTCATTTCACAAGCCTCTAAGTGACTTAACTTTTCTTTGACACATCTTGACAGAAGATATCAGCAGTGTAATTTGTCTTTTTATTTAAGATTTATCATTTGTCTTTAGTCTATAGGAATTGTGATTTCTTTAAATTATGTAACTTAAAAAATATATAAAGTGTGGAGTTTAAACATCAGTTTTTCCCTAAACCAGTTGTTAACATTTTGCTACCTCCTCACCTCCCTACACACACACACACACACACACACACACACACACACACACACACACACAACACACAACACACAACACACACACACACAACACACACTCACTCACTCACTCACTCATACATTTAGGTATATATACACATATATGTGTGTTCAGGACTATTTGAAAGGAAGTCACAAATACGATGAATTGTAATCTAAACACTTCAGCACATATTTCCCAAGTAAAAGGGCATTCTTCTACGTAACCACAATATCATTACCATACTTAAAACATAAACCTAAAAAAAATTAACAAGAATTTCATAGCATCACCTAATACACAGTTTATACTCAAATTTCCCAGCTGTACAAAATAAATGTATTTTACGGCTGTCAGTTGACGATCACATCAGGATCATACATTGCTTTTAGTTGTTGCATTTTGTATTTTAATCTAAACTGGCCTAGACCATTTTTTTTTTTTTTCCTCTCATGACTGACATTTTGGGGAGAATTGTTCGACTGTCCTATGTTCTGGATTTGCCCGATTGTTCCCTTGTGATTAATTGCAGACTATATATTTTCCTGGCATGGGTACTTCATAGATGGTGTGTACCTTAGGAGCATCACCTTACAAAGCACATAATATTAGGTTATTTCTCTAATTGTAATGCTTATAGACATGCTTTCTTTCTTTTAAGCAGTTGAAACATTTGCAAAATACAAACTCATTTCCTCGTTTTTGTTTTTTTTTCTGCTTCCCTTCCCCAAATGAGTAATTGATGATCTTTGTTTTTGAAGGATTCCTTCACCGAGTATCCTTTCACCCTTCCCTCTGGTACCTTCCAACTTGAAGAGACTGCTGCAAAGTCACTTCAGTTTCCCAATCTTTTAGAAGGTTTTCCTCTTGTACCTCTTCTTCTTATATTATATTAGTAGAAACCCATCTGTATTAGTTTGTAAGGTAGTCTGAATTGGTAATTTGCATGCTTCTAGGAATTTTTCCAATTCATGTAGGTTATCTAATGTTGGTATACAGTTGTTCATAGTATTCTCTTATAACTCTTTTTACTTACGTAAAATAGGTAGTAATGTCCTCACTTGGATTTCTGATTTTAATTATTTTCATCTTTACTTTTTTTTCTTAGTCTAGATAAAGGGTCGTCAAATTTGTTGATCTTTTCCACGAACAAACTTTTAGTTTCTTTGATTCTCTCTTGTATTTCTTTTCTTTTTCTTTTTCTTTTTTTTTAAAAAATTCTGTTTCATTGATTTCTGCTTTAATCTTTATTATTTCCTTCCTTCTGCTATCTTTGAATTTACTTCTTCTTTTTCTAGTTACTGAAGGAATAAAGTTATGTTATTTGAGATCTTTCTTCATTTTAATACAGGTGTTTACAGTAACAAATTTCCCTCTGATCACTGCTTTGAATCCTATAAGTGTTGGTATTCAGTGTTTTCATTTTCATTCATCTTAAAGTATTTTCTAATTTTCTAGTGTTTTCTTCTTTGACCCTTGGTTGTTTAGCTGTGTTGCTTAATTTCCATGTATTTGTTAATTTTCCAGTTTTCCTTTTGTTATTTATTTCTAGCTTCATTCCACTGTGTTCATAGAAGATACTTTGTATGAGTCAATCTTTTCAAATTCATTAAGACTTGTTTTGTGGACTAACATATGGTCTGTCTTGGAGAATGTTCCATGTGCACCTGAGAAAAGCATGCATTTCTGCTGTTGTTGCATGAAGTATTCGTGTATGTCTGTTAGGTTCAATTGGTTTATATTGTTGGTCAAGTCCTCTATTTTCTTATTGATCTTCTGTCTAAATATTCTATCCATTATTTGAAGTGGGATATTGGAGACTCCATCTATTATTATCAAACTGTTTCTCTCTCCAGTTCTGTCAATGTTTGCTTTATTTGTTTTACAGCTCTGTTGTTTAGTGTGTATCTGTTTATCATTGTTATATCTTTTTTGTAAATTGACCCATTTATAGATATTGAATGACCTTTGTCTCTTGTAATGGTTTTTGGCTTAGACTGTTTTACTTAGTATTATTAGTATAACCATCCCAGCTTACTTTTGACTACTATTGTATTGAGTATCTTTTTCCATTCTTTCTTTTTCAACCTATTTATACTTTTGGATTTAAAGTGAGTCCCTTATAGACAGTGCACAGTAGGATCATGTTTCTTTATTCATTCTGCTAATCTCTACCTTTTGATTGGAGAGTTTAGTCCGTTTAGATTTAAAATAATGACTGATAAGCTAGAACTTCTGCCACTTGTTCTTTGTTTTCTGTACATCATATCTTTTTTGTTACTCATTTTCTCTGTTGCTGCCTGTTTTTTTATTTAATATTTTTTGTTGTGTACCTTTGTTTTTCTTCTTGTTCCTCTTCTGTATATTATTTAGATATTTTTTTAATAGTTACCATGTTCATTGCCATCAGTATCCTAAATTTATAACAGTCTAGTTTGAATTAATACCAACTTAGCTTCAAAAGCATACAAAAACTGTAATGATATGCAGTTTCATCTCCTGTGTATTATTGTCACTAATTATATCTGTAAACATTGTTTAATAGCATAGATTTATAATTATTTTATGCATTTGTCTTTTAAATCATATAAGAAACTAAAAAGGGAGTTACAAACCAAAAATATAATTGTAAGATTTTTTTTAATCTACCTATATAGTTAGCTTTTCTGGAAGTATTTATTTCTTTATATTATTCAGAGTCACTGTTTAGTGTCCTTTCATACTCTCTTTAACCTGTGACTGTCTTAATATCTCCTTCAGTTTTGAAGGACAGTTTTGATACATATGGAATTCTTGGATGACAGTTTTGTTTTTCTTTCAACAATTTAAATATGTCACTGCATTCCTTTCTGACATCCATGGTTTCTGATGAGAAATTAGCTATTATTCTTGAGGATCCCTTGTACATGAGGAATCACTGCTTTCCTGCTGTTTTCAAGATGCTCTCATCTTTCAACAGTTTGATTACAATGAGTCTTGATGGGAATCTCTTTGTTTATTCTACTTGGAGTTTGTAAGCTGCTTCGGTGTATGGATTTGTGTCTTACCAAATTTGGACAGATTTTGGCATTTCTTCAAGTGTTTATTCTGCCTCTTTCTCTCTTCTCCTCCTGGGACTGTTATTATGAGTATGTTGGTGCACTTAATGGTTTCCCATAGGTCTCTGAGGTGCTCTTCATTTTTCTTCATAGTTTTTCCTTTCTGTTCCTCAGGCTAGGTAATTTCAGTTAACCTATTTTCAAGCTTCCTGAGTCTTTCTTCTGTCTGCTCAAATGTGCTATTCAAACTCTTTAGTGAATTTTTAATTTCACTTATTATACTTTTTAGTAGCAGTTTTTCTGTTTGGTTCCTTTTTAAAATTTTTATCTCTTTATTGATACTTTTTATTTGTTGAGACATCATTCTGCTGGTGTCTGTAACTCTTAGTCATGGTTTCCTTTGGTCTCTGATCATATTTAAGACAGTTAATATCTTTCTGTAATAAGTTCAGTATCTATGCTTTCTTAGGTACAGTTTCTATTCATTTCTCCAGTGAATGGGTCATACTTTCCAGTTTCTTTGCGTATTTGTAATTTGTTTTTGTCAAAAATTGAACATTGTGAATATTATAAGGTGGGGACCTTGGAACTCAGATTCTTTCCCTTTCCTTACCGTATGTTTTTTTCCTTGCTGTAGGGATAGCTGTTTCTTTAGTGATTTTTCCAAAGTAATGTTTTAAATAAACCTATATTCTAAATTGTATGTGATCTCTGATGGCTCTGTTCACTTAGCTTGTGTTCAGCTAGTGTTTTGATGTAGATATTTTTGAAGGGGAGGGGAGACTAGGATCTAAAAAGGAAAAAAAAAAATCCGCAAAGGGAAAAAAAACCCAAAACAGCTATTTCAGTCTTTGCAGACTGGCTTTGTGTTGAGACAGACACTCCTTCAATACTTAACCAGGCAATTTACAAATCTGCCTTAACTTTTGCTTCCTACTAGACCTAATCCTATAGATCAGCTAGAGGTTAAAGTTTTAGGTCTTCTAGATTTTTTGTGTCATGCCTTGGCCATACACATGGCTTTCTAAATTTCTTAGTATACACCTGTGAATTTGAGTGGCTTAATTTCCCAAAGAAACTCCACCTTCACTTTTTTCCCCAGGCTTTGATGCTCTGCTGTATGCCTCAATCCCAGTCTGCTGTACCAGGCATCTGTGGGTTATTCATTTGTTTTCCAGGCATGCCCACTGCTTTACTGCCTCGAGTGAGTTCCAAATTAGGCAAAACATAGGCAGGCACCTGCATCTAACCTTTATACACTCCAGACAGGTTAGAACAGACAAACACAATTCTTTACAAATGAGGTCTGCTCTGCCTCTCCCTCCCTCCAGACTAGGGACCAGGGGCTGCCGGCTGCCATCTACAAGACTGCCAGTGAGCTGGGTGAGGATTGGGGTGAGGCCAAGTGAAGAGGCTGCCCAGGTTTCTTACCATTTTTAAGTTGCCTTTTTCTTGATTCAGTATTTTCTTGGTTGCTGTAAAGGTAACCTTGGATTGTTTTCCAAAGTTCTGACTAAGTGGATTCTGACAGTTTCTGTTTTATTTTTCAATCTGGAGAGCTGTTCCCTTGGAGCTACCTACTCTGCCTTTTTTGCTGATATTGCTCTGTATGTATATGATTTTTCTAGGGCAAAGTAAGTTTAGGAATCACCGTACATGACACCATTTTAAGTTTTTTAGATCCATAATGTATTAGCATACTAATTAAATTGAGAAAAACCTCAATAAAGAAACATCTTTTCTAAATCTAGCATTTCCCAAATGCTTGTTAGTGGAACCCACTTTGCTTTGTGGCATGCCTTTTATGAACTAGAAGAGTTTGTGGTTTATGGGGAAACAGTTTATTCAATGGTGTAATGAATGGTGTAACTGTCTATCTTAGTCTTTTCAACTGGAAAAAATAAATTTTCTTCAGTGTCATCAGACAGGACTCTACCATAATTGTTTTTACAGCTTTTCTAATCAGTTAAATTCCAGTTCTGTATTGGCTTAAAAATTAAGGGCTTAAGACCATGCGATACCACCTTATATTCACTTGGGATGCCTACAATCAGCTAGCCAGATAATAACCAGGGTTGCTGAAGGTGGGGTAAAACTAGAATCCTCATACACTGCTGGTAGGAATGTAAACTTGTGCAGCCCCTTGGGGAAAAGAGTCTGGAAGCTCCTCACACACTTAAAGATAGAGGTAATTGGACTTCCAGGTATATACCCAACAGAAATGAAACACACGTCTACTCAAAAATGTGCACATTAACGTTTATAGCACAGAATTACATGAATGTATAGTAACCAAAAGGTACAAATAACCCAAATATTCATCAACAGATGAACAGTTGAACGTTTGGTAAGCAAAAGGTGATATATATATATATATATATATCACATGGAATGTTACTCAGCCTTGAAATGGAATAAAGCACTGATTCATGCTACAACAAAGGTAAAACCTTGAAAACATCATGCTAAGTGGAAGAAGCCAGATACAGAAGACCACATAGTTAGTATATGATTCCATTCATATGGAAGTCCAGAATAGGGATACCTGTAGTGACCGAAAGCAGATTAGTGGTTGTTTAGAGTGGTGGTGGTGGGGCAGCTGCAGTAGAATATGGTGGCGATGGTCAAGGGATGTGGGGTGGAGAACGTTTTAAAATAGACCCTGGTTGTGGTTGCACGTATCTGTGAATATATTAAAAGCCATTGAATTGTATACTTTAAATGGGCAAATTGTATGTGGATTACATCTCAGTAAAGCTGTTTAAAAAACAACTGAAGGCCACCATTCTCTGTGAGCCAATGCTGAGACTGCTCAGGGTCTGTACAGTCCCTGAGCATTTTGACTTCACAAAAATCAGGTTTAGTAAACAACTGTTGGCAACACTGCTGCCATCTTTGGAAACGTGAATTTGTCCCTGAGTCCCCTGAGGACTCTCTTTCTTTAGCAGTTTGAATTGCTTATTTCTGAATGTTAGAAAACAAATGCACCTCATATCCTTAAAGAGCTTTTTACTTTAATTTTGAGTTTCTTAAAAATTCCTAATATTTGTTGCCTAGTAAAGCATAGTGGAGAGTCAAGGAAAGATTCCAAGTCTGATATTTTTCTCCCTTGAAAGCATGTATCACTTTCCCAAATGAGACTCGTGTGCCACTTTTTCTGTTTCTATCCATAACTTTGAGACATATAGTTTATATAAACCCCAGTGGCTTGATATTTTCACTTCCTGGTAACTTTGAAATCTCATTGCATTGTTATTTGTTTTAAATGTTAAATAACTCTGTGTTGGAAGAATTCTACTCTTGATAGTTTTGTAAATGTGTTTCTTATTGTAAGATTATGACCCTGTTAAAAATATTTTTAAAAAAAAAGTAAAATGAAGAATTAATCACCCACAACTCATTCATAAAGGGACAAAAAATTCTGTTACACTTTTATGTAAATGTAATCATATTGCATATGTTTTTCATCTGCTTGTAGATGTTTTTCTGGATTGATGCATCTTCATATATAATGAATTTGGCCGTTAAAAATTAACTAACTTTCTATTTTTGCCTGCTTGTTTTTCTAGTGCTTTGTTATACTAAATACCATTGTAAATATTTTTAAACTGTATTTTCACACAACGCTATTATATGTTTCCTTGGATATAAAAGATTCACACATCTCGGGATCTTTGGAAACATTGTATGATTAAAGGGTTTTCTAAATAGATACCAGTCTGTGTCAGAATGTTACAGTTTTGTCTTTGTCAAGTTGAGAGGCCAGAATGGAAATTCTTTTTAATTTAGTGGGTTTTTTTGTTATATATTTTAAAATTAATGATAAAGTTAGATACTTTTGCCTTTTTTTTTTTTTTAATTTGACAGCTTTTATTCATTATCCTTTGCCCATTTTTCTGTTAGAATGTTAATCGTTTGTAGTGGTATAAAATATAATGAGAATTTTAACCTTTTTCTTATTATGTTACATAGTTTTCTCAGAAGTTGTCTCTTGTCTTTAAATTTTACACATTTTTGTTGAATTACAGAACTAGAACATTTTATGTTTTTAAAGATTTTATTAGTGAATTGGGGGAGGGGAACAGCCAACTTGTTCTTCAGTCTTTGTTGTGGAGGGCGCCAGTCATCATCTGGCTTCCTGATGGCAGCTCATGGCCTCTAAGCTCAAGGTGCTGTGTTCCATCTTAGTTGTGGGTGGGCGTAGCCACCATCCCATGTGGGAGTCGAACCAGCAGCCTTGTTAAGAGCGCACGCTCTATCCACTGAGCCCTCCGGGCAGCAGCTCAGCTCAAGGTGCTGAGTTCAGTCTTAGTTGCTGGTGGGTGGAGCCACCATCCCATGGTGGAGTCGAACCAGCAGCCTTGTTGTTAAGAGCGTATACAGAGCAGGCGGCAGCTCAGCTCAAGGTGCCGAGTTCAGTCTTAGTTGCGGGTGGGCATAGCCCACCATTGAACAGGCAATCTTGTTGTTACACCAGCTGAGCCATCCTGCCACCTGTTGGCAGCTCAGTGACAGCTAGTGTTCACTGGCCCATGTGGGAATTGAACCAGCCACCCTGTTGCTCAGAGCACGCACTCTAAACCAACTCTTAACCAACCAAGCCAGTCAGCCAGCCCAGAAATAGAACATTTTAATGTGGTGAGCTTATCAATTGTTAATTTTGAGGTTTCTAGTTATTGTCATGTCTTAAAAGATGTTTTTTCATGCCAAGATTAGATTAGAAATAGTTGCGGAATTTTATTTTAGTACGTAAACTTAGGCTTTCGTTTTTTACATTTCAATTTTTAATTCTAATGTAATCAATACTAATGTATTATCAAAGGAAAGAGTATAGCTTTTCTCCCCACAAATGGTTAACCAGTTAAAATTTTTATTTTTAATTATCTTCGTTTTAACTCCATTGTTTAGAATTAATACACTAATACCAAATTCCTGGATTTGGGACTGTTTCAGGATTTCGTTGTGTATTTTTTCTGTGTTTTTCATATGAATATTAGTATCATTTAAATAAAACTCAGCAGGAATTTTATTGGCATTTCATTAAACTTATAAATTAATGTGATTATTGCTGTTTTACAATATTGAGTCTTCCCCATGAAGAATATGTTATATTTGTCTCCATTCACTCAAGCTGTCAATGTGTTTCTTGCTTATTTTTCCTTCTTATAGGTTGTACACATTTCTTAATAAATTCTTATTTACAAATTTATTGTCAACTCTAAATACCAGTCTGCGCCTGCTGTCTCTGCTTTCTCTCCTTTTATTCTGTTTGGACCCATTCTAAGGGGTTCTTTTACCCCCATCACTCCATTTAACCACTGGCGTCAGAGCGAACATGACCTCACATGTTGCCAAAGCCAGTGGTCAGTACTCACTCATAATCTCCCTTAATCTACCTGGAATGCTGGAAATACTATATTCTTGAAACACATTTGTCACTTGGTTTCCATGGTGTTGCACTCTCTTGGCCACTTTACTAGTTCCTCCCTCTTTCCTACTTCTCTACATCCTCCTCAGCTTCCTGACCTCTTCATATTTGTATGTCGCAAGGCTGAGTATTCAATCTCTTTCCTTAACTACCCAAATTCCTTTATTGAGTTCATCTAGTTTTAAGGATTAATACTGTCTGTCTCTTTTGTTCAGTGATAGTGCTGGTCACTTAGTAGGTGCTCAGGAAAATGAAGAATGCCGATGACTTCTTTCTTGCCCACACCTCCCCTGTATTCCAAAATCATGTATTCTGAAATCATGTATCTAGTTGCCTATTTTCCACCCCTTTTAGATTCCGTAGAAGTTGCAAATATATTACGTCTAATATCAAACGTTTGATCTGTCTCCTCTTTGCTCCCTACAAAATCTGTGAGCTACCTCCCCTCCGCAGTTCTTCTGTATTTCTGTAAATACCAATTCCTTCTTTCCATTTGCTCAGGACACAAACTTTGAAGTTTTATTTTCCTGTTTTCAATATACTGTATGCTGTCTGTTAGCAAATACTGTCCGGTGTATTTAGAACCCAACCTCTTTTTTAAACTGCCATTGCTCATGGGTCCAGCCCCTGGTATTTCTCACCCGCCTTGTTTTCTGTAGTCTCTGGGATGGTCACCCTGTTTGCACCCTTGTTCTACTACAGTCTGTTCTCAACACAGCAGCCAGGGTTACCCTTTCACAGCATTGTCACATCAGGCCACCCCCTGCTTAAAACTCAGCCCAGAGTCCTCCTAACAGGTCTATAGGGCTCTGCATGATCTGGCCCTCAGCGGTCCTTACGAACCTTTTCTTTCGGCACAGCTTCAGCCACCACAGGGATCTCCTCGCTGTTCCACATACACAGAGGCCATTCCCAACTCAGGGCCTTTTCTTTTCTCCCTTGAACTCTCTCCCCTGCCAGTGTTTCACTTTAGCTAGGTTATCACATCCTTAGATAACCTTTCCAACCCATCTAAAGTGGTCCCCTGATCACTCTTACCTCCCTAATCCTCCTTTGCTTCATAACCCTGCCACCGCCTGACTGCCTGACTAACTAGACTGGGAACCCTGAGGGTCTTTGTTTAGTTCACTGCTGTATTCTTGGGTGCTAAGACAGTTTTTGTTGCTATTTTGAATAGGATGTGTTTTCCTGATTAATAATTGCTGGTATATAGGAAACCTATTTGTGTTGACATGTTTATTTTATAACTAGCTAAATTACTGATCTACCTCTTTTTTTTTTTTTTTAAATAGGTTTCGCATGGTACTCAAGGTACCATTCTGCAATAATTTTTACCTTGGCCATCCTCATATTTATTGATCTTTCTTGTGTGTGTGTGTTTTTTTCTCTCATATTTACCTTTGTTGCTTTGGCTAGAACTTCTAGATCAACGTTGAATGACAATATTAATAGTAGGTTTCTTGTTTTGTTTTTTTACTTCAAAGCAAATGTCTTTTTCTAATTTACTAAGTTTGTATATACATCTGTGTGTGAGAATATGGGTGTATGGGAGAGAGGGGATCAGATTGAATTAGGAATGGCTATTAAGTTTTACTAAATGCCTTTTTGGCATTGTTCAGTACACGATGAAATGTTTTTCTGTGTAGCTACTGTTATAATGAATCATAATAACATATTTCCTGTGGTTCAACCATTCTGGCCAGAAACAATCTCTACATGGCTCATGGTTTATAAGTTTAATGTCTTTTTACATTTGCTGTGTTAGTATTTATGATTTCTGCATAAAAATGTTTAAGTGAGATTGGTTTATAGTTTACATTGTAAAGGTTTTAAAAGTTGTACTGGGAAGATTTTCATCTTTATTTATTTTATCCATACATTGAAAACTATTGATTATCTAGTAAGTAAAAACACATCTTTGGCCTCTGTGAGCTCAAAAATCTTCCCCAGATATTAGAACATTTGTGGTAGCAGTTTTCTGTTCTTTGAGGTTGAAATCCATCTTGGCCAGGAGTCTTTGGGGAAAGACAGATAATTCTTTGAAAACTATGAAGTTTTACTGTTTCCTTAGCATCAGTGTGTGTGTGTGTGTGTGTGTGTGTGTGTGTGTGTGTGTGTGTTTGTATACAGTATGTTTTCTTAGCTGTTTTAAATGTTAGGTGTAAGAGCTATTTACTGGAGTGTGGTTTTTACATCCAAGTGTATGGTAGTTTTAAATTTATTCACAGTTGCTTTAATACGCTTCCATTTAAACATGGAGACGACCACAGCCTGCGTGTAGGTTTGACCCAGTGACTTCCTTCTAATGAAGAGCATATGGCAGAAATGACTGTGATGTTCTGAGAGGAGCTCAGAAAAGGCACTGTGGCTTCCCTCTCGCTTTTGGTTCTTGGATTGCTCACTCTGGGGGAAGCCAGCTGAGATGCTGTGAAAAGTACTCAAGCGGCTTTATGAAGAGACTCACATGGTGAGGCACTGAGGCTTCCCACAGTAATCATGAGAATGAGCTTGGTAGCAAATTCTTCAGCCTGGTAAAGCCTGCAGCCCTAGCTGCCATCTTATTTGCAGCCTCATGAGAAACCCTGCGTCAGAATTACCCATGAAAATGCTCCCTACGTCCTGACACACAGAAACTGTAAGATGATAAATGTTTATTGTTTTAAGCTATTAAGGTTTGAGGTAATTGTTACACAACATAGCTAACCAATATAAAGTGTTTAACTGATTCTTGTTAATTTTTGGCTTATTATTTGTTTTCAAAGCATTTTAACGTGTATGTTTGTGCCTTTTGGGATTTATTAAGATTCTTTTTAGCATGATAAATGACCAGTTAAAAATGAAATATTAGAAGAGGTCTGTTCTGAATTATTAATTACATTTATTCAATGCTAATTTTTTGCCTCTTTAATCCAAAAAACAAATGAGAAGGATTTGTTCAAAATTTGTTATTGTGATTGTCATTTTTTCCTTATACCTTGGTTTTTATTTTATATATTTCAATATAGAGTAACTTCAGTTGTGTAGTTATTGTAAATTATATGTTTGTTTTGGATAGAAAATTGTTTTGGCTCTCACTTTTTTGTGTTTTTGTTAATGTTACATATCCTGTTCTCTAAGTTGGTATTTTCCTGTTATGCTTTTTAAAAGCTTTTTGTTTTTCATACCCATACTTCTGATTTAAATTTAGGATACAGGGTCTTAATTAATGTCATGGATCTTAAACCTTTACTCCTCTCAAAGAACAATTTTCAAAATGTTAAAAATATTACACATACAAATTAATAATGAACATGTGTCAAAGATATATTTAGCTCATTAATAAGAAAGCTGGACAGACAGGTTGGTGAAATTGGCTTAAAGAACGTTTAGATATTTCAGTATTTACAGTCACAGAAGAAAGAATATTGGAATGAGATGGCTAACTTAAATACAACACTGCTAATTATTTCCAGGTCAATACAACAATAACTCTCAGGGTTATTGGACAGAAATTATTTGCATCCCAACTGCACAAAAATCTCCAAGTTATAATGTAACTTAAGTGTCTGTGCTCTAATGAATTTCCAGGAATTGGATAAGTTTTCCTAACATACACATGCTAGAGATTCCAGCTCTTAGTGACCTAAACACATATGTACAGTCAGAATGACATTACCATCATGACCACGAATGCCAGCCACTCATTTTTTTAAGTATACAATTTGAATTTTGACAAATGTAGTTACTCATGTAATCACCTCCTCAATCAAGATATAAAACATGCCTATCATCTAAAAAAGATCATCAGTCTTATTTTCTGTCACAATAAATTTGATTTGCTTTTCCTAGAGTTTCATATAAATGTATATAGTCTTGAGTGTATTCGTTCATTCTTTTCATTGCTGAGAAGTTTTGCATTGTATTGATACACCACAATTTATCCGTTCACCTATGGATAGCTTCACATTACTGTATTTTTTAGTACCTGCTGTGCCTCTCCATTTATTTAGGTCTTTTTGCTATCAGCAGTGTTTTGTAGTTTTCACTGTGGAACTCTTAATCACCTTTTAATTTTATTCCTAAGGAATTCACATGTTTTGATGCTACTATTACAGTGCAATTAAAAAATATATTTCCAGGACCAGCCGAGTGGTTCAGTTAGTTAAGAGTTCACTCAAGAGTGCAAGCTCTGAGCAACAGGGTTGCTGGTTCAATTCCCGGCCCAAGCTGAGCTGCCGCTGGGCTGCCAACAGGTGGCAAGATAAAAAAAAAAATACATAAAAAATATATCTCAAATATTTTGCTATTACTATAGATAAATACAACTGATTTTCATATTTTGACAATGTGTCCTGTGACCTTGTTGGTTTTGCCATTAATTTTAGTAGAAATTTTCTATGTAAACAGTTGTAGAAATTCAAATGTCTATGAATAAAGCAGTGCTTTTTTTCTTCTTGCCTTTTTGTACTGGCTAGGATCTCCCATATGCTGTATAGAAGTAGTGCTTTGTAAATGTGATACCTTACATTAATTTTCAGATATTAAGCCAGTTTTGTATTCCTGAGATAAACTCCACTTGGTCATCTGTTGCTGGATTAGATTTGCTCATATGTTGTTAAACATTTTTTTTCCCCTAAGATTTTATTGGGGATTTGGGGGAGGGAACAGCACTGGGGAATCAAAGAAGGGAAACAGACAAGTTGCTCTCCTTTTGTTCTTCAGTCTGGTTGTGGAGGATGTTGCTTCACTGGCCCATGTTGGTATTGTGATGATTGCGCTCTTCCTGGCTGAGGCAGATCTGTTGCCGGCCGTTTGACAGCCGCTCATGGCAGCTCATGAAAGCTCACACCTGCTGCTGGCTGTTCACACTGACTGCCAGCCACTCACAGTAGCTTACATCAGCCCACTGCAGCCTTTGCCTTTGCCTGTGACTCATGGCAACCCAGCTCCAGGTCGAGCTATTGTTCACCATCTTAGCTTTAGAGGGCGCAGCATCACTTGCCCATGTGGGATCCGAACCAGCAGCCCTGCTGCTCAGAGCTCGTGCTCCCAAGCCAGCTCTTAACCAATGCGCCACTCGGCCGACTCAAACATTTTTGTGTGTGTGTTTATAAGGGATTATTAACTGTGTTGTAATGTCTTTGTTAGGTTTTCATAATGATTATATTGGCCTCATAAAATGAGCTGGGAAGGATACCCTCCTCTATATTTTGAAAAAAAAAATGTGTAAGATTGGTATGACTTGAAAGAGTTCACCAGTGAACCCATTCGGGTCTGGACCTTTTTTCATGGAAAGGTTTTATTAACAAATTCATTGAAAAATAGTTTTAAGACTATTCAGATTTCTATATTACTTTTGGTGGGTTTTCATGTTCAAAGAATGTTGATTTCATTTATTTGTAAGAACAATAGTAGAGCCCCCTCTCTCATTCTGATTTAGTAATTCAAGCCTTCTTGACTGTTGGTCAGTTTAGCTAAAGGGTTGTCAATTTTGTTGATCTTCCCAAAGAATCAACTTTTGGTTTTGTTGATTTTTCTCTGTGGTTTTTTTTTTTGTTGTTGTTCTCTATTTCACTTTTTTCCACTCTACTTTTTATCACTTCTTGCTTCTACTTGTGTTGGGTTTAGTGTGTTCTTCTGTTTTGAATTCCTTAAAACTGTAAAGTTAGGTTATTAATTTTCAGTCTGTCTTCTCTTATAATACATGTATTCATTGCTGTACATTTCCCTCTGAGCACTACTTTCGCTGCATCCCACAAGTTTTGATAGGTTGTAATTTCATTTTCATTTATTTCAAAATATTATTTACAGTTTCTTAGACAACATCTGTAGTGCACATGTTATTAATATTTAGAAGTGTGTTGTTTTATCTCCAAATATTTGGGGATTTTCCAGGTATCTTTCTGTTATTGATCTCTAATTTAATTACTTTGTGGTCTGAGAACATGCTATGCATGATTTCAATTTTGTAAAATAAGATGTGTTTGATGGCCCAGAACATGGTCTATGCTAGTGAATGTTCTATGTGAGCATGAGAAGAATGTGTGTTCTGCGGCTGTTGGATGAGTGTTTTCTCTCTTGGTCAACTATTGGGGATTTTTATGTAATGTCTTATCAGGTAAATAAATATATTTGTAACTAAAAGCAACGTAAATAGCTTCCAGTGAAAATTTATGCAGCCACAATATTCATGTTCAAATCAAAATACGTAGGTCTCCAAACGAGTTGTTGCTGACAAGCAGAGAATATAATACAGTCGACTATTATGCTTCTCTGGACATGTCTTTCAACAGCAGTTACTCTTCAGTCTCAGCTGAGGATCCATTGTCTGCTCTGTGCCCCTGATACCCTCTCTCTTTTCTTCTCCATCCCTCACACTGTGTAAACAATGGTCTCTTATTTCAAAGAAATGTAAAGATGCTCCCTTCACAGAACTTACTAAAAATTATTTTTGCTATTTATATATAAGACAATAAATTTCTATATTGACAGTGTTTCATTTGGTTAAAAATGACGAATAGACATGTGTAATGATGAATTTAGCTGATTTGTTTTTGTATCTCAAATATATTGCAGTATGGCCTTATTCACTGAAACAAAGAAGACTTAGTCTTTGTTTTTTTCCATTAACCACTATTTGTTTCTAATCTGACCCTGCAGTTCTTTATTTTTTACATTTTCCCAGTTTTGTTCCTATATCTCCATTTCTCTGTCCTCAGCTTCAGGTTTGTAAATGCTTGTGAGTCCTTAGGGTTGGGAATTAGAAGAGTTCCCTTTATGGAGGAAGCCATTGGGTTTTGTTTGTTTGTTTTTTCCCCCCATTGACTGTTTTTATGATGGCTTCCCATTACTCCCAGTCTGACCCTGAACATGGACTCCTCTGGGAGTTTGCTGGCATTTTGGCTACCTCCCCAGCTATTGCTCCCATTTGCCTGCCTGTAAAGTATGTATAATTAATGGCTATGACTTCTCTTTGTGTTCCAGCCTGAAAGAATAGACCCAAGTGCATCACGACAAGGATATGATGTCCGCTCTGATGTCTGGAGTTTGGGGATCACATTGGTATGTTTCTGTTGACTCAACCTTGTCATGGTAGTGTAACAAGAACTTTAGAAATGAAAGAAAATTTTAATCTGTCTTCCTCCCGTACAAACGACTTCTTATCTTTTCTAGTGATTTTATTCTCCTATTTTTTTCCTCCCTCCTGGTTATAATCACAGGGACTATATCTTCTCATTGTTCAAAAAAAATACATTGTATACCTTAAAAGTCAAATCAAACTTGATTATTTCCCTTAAAGTTTATGAAGTGCCTGGGGCCCTTTAATGTCACTCTGCATGCGTTGGCCCCACCTGTGGGAATCAGCAGCCACACTAGGAACGGGAACAGGACAGCTCACCTGCGGGCAGTGCAGCGGTGAAGCACACAGGTTCCTCCCATCTCAGGCACAGGCTGTGTGTACTGTGCATGTGAGGTATACGTATTTATGTGTATGAAAATAGTTTCTGCTGGGAATCTCCCAGTCACTGAGCAGGAAAGGCACAAACGAATGAACTGAAAGTGGTTCCGTTGTTGAGGACCAGGAACTGCCCAGGTGACAATTCTCAATGACGCGTCTACCTTAGAACAACACTGAGAAAGAATAGTAAGAAAGCTGCTTAGTTTGCAACTAATAAGCACAATTAAATAAACTTTCTTTCTCACCTGTGGGCTGTATTGAAATTTTCATTCTATCTAAAAAATACCTTTATTTGCTTATTTCCTTATTGCCAAATTTTGTTTTGAAGTGTTAGATTTATTTTCTTGTTCTTGCTGTTTTACCAGGGCTTAATGGTATTTTTTTCTACAGCTTCTTCTATATTGGGTGTGAATTTTCCATTTCTAAATGGGGCTGTACCCTGTTTGGTAGACAGCCCAAAACTTTTCCTTCCATTTCTTCCCCTCTTCAATAAGATCCCACAGTCTGGAGTTAACACAGATTCAGAGCCATGAATTTTTCTGCAGCTTAGTAAATGATCTCCATTTGTTCATTATCCACTGTGAAGCTAACTGACTAAAGGAAAAGGATCCTTTTTTTTGAGGGCAGTGTCACTGGCCCTCACATGTGGGACGGAACCGGGGCCGCTGGCCTCCCAAGCCAGCGCTTAACCGCCGCGCCCCTCGGCCGGCCCAGACGTCAGGAGAGCACACGGATCTCTTGGGCTGGTATTGATCCTAAAGACCTAGAGCTTCCAGCTGAGGCAACTGTTTGCAGATAAGGGATAGTCACGATTCAGAAATACCTATCTGTGTCCAACCAGTAATGTTTAAAAAGCAAGTGTTTACTCCATTATAAAACAAACTTTTGTTCTGTGAAAGGATTTCACATAGAAAAATTTTTCAGCAGGTCCCTTTAGTACATCTGGCTAAACTTTGTTTAAAAACCAGGTATTCAGTACTTAGAATTGCTTCATAATTTGTTTTTCATATGGATACTCTTATAAAAGTTATGAAATGTGTGAAATTAATTTATAAGGTGCTAAGTCCTTTACCGTATAATATGCATTCTACTGTTTCCTTCTCTTATGAAAACCTGTTCTCAAGAATGAATCTAATGATGTTATTCCTGATGCTGTGAATAACCAATAAGGTTTACTTCTTCCCAAGCATTTGCATTTTTATCAAAAAGAGACTCAGCCAAAGGAATGAATTTCTGTGTGTGTGCATGCATGCCTCCTGTTTTCCCATGGGCATACATGTGTAATTGGAGACAGTGATGAGCTGAAGATGGTACTTTTTGGGGAAAAAGGCCTTCCCATACCTGCTTTCTATTTGAGAACTTTCCTTTCATTGTGTAAAATAGCTATTTAATATTTGACTGATTGACAAAATCAAATCTAAGCTGGAGAAACTCAAACAATTTTCTCAGATATTGTTCTCTCTCATATGCCATCTTCCTCTCTAATTAAAGTTTGGAGTCTCATCATATTAAGATGTCAAATCACCTGTCAGTGCACATAAATGGGATTCATTCATGCTATGCCATAGATTTAGATGTTTCTTGAAAAAAAAAAGCACAATTTATAGGTTTTCATTATTGTCTGAACAGAGGGGAAGAAAGATGACAGTGCAATTCTCAAATTTTTTTTTTTTTTTGAGGACAGTGTCACTGGCCCTTATATGGGACCCAAACCGGGGCCGCTGGCTTCCCAAGCCAGCACTTAACCACCGTGCCACTCGGCCAGCCCCTAATTCACAAATATTTTTGATCTTGACATATCGAGACATAACATCCATAACATTTTTCAGATCTGGTTTGATGTGCTTTAGAGATACTGTCCTGAGCATTATTATTGGGGGTCAAGGTGAAGGATTTGACCCTGACTTGGTTCCTTCAAGTAATAGTAATTACTTGGTTGTGGTTGAAATTGTAACAACTACGGAATGGCTATAAACAGGATTTATACATTGTTTCCTCTGAACTTAGATTGGGCTTTTTGTATGTTGAATGTTTTCTTACCTTAAAAACGAATTTGACCACTGTTCTAGACATGGCCTTCCATTTAGATGCCTATAAATTGTGCAGATACTGTAGTAAGGCAGTGCTAAAACCAGCCCTCCAGTTTCCTTCCTACAAAGGACTCAGAACCGAAGGTGCCCTGGACATGCACTGCGGGACATTGTCGGGCTTAAGTTTAGTGTTTCCGTTTAGTACAAGTCCTTGAATTTGGTTGATACAGAATTCTCTATATTATCATGATTCTAAATATCACTTCCACTTAGTTTAATAGTTCTGAAGGTTCAACCTTAACCTGATATGGGTTTGATTCAAGGATTTTAACGGGTTTTGCTTGGAGTTTAGATTCCAGTGAGCAGTAGTAAATAATGCTGTAGTGTATTCTGCTTTTTCCTCTGTGTTCTCTTTAGTACGAGTTGGCCACAGGCCGATTTCCTTACCCAAAGTGGAATAGTGTATTTGATCAACTAACACAAGTCGTGAAAGGAGATCCTCCACAGCTGAGTAATTCTGAGGAAAGGGAGTTCTCCCCAAGTTTCATCAACTTTGTCAACTTGTGGTGAGTACCTACCTGATTCACAAATATGCAAAAACAAGTGCTGAGCACAGTGAGGTTTACTTAACCTTAGCTACATTGGTGCTTTACCCTGGGGAGGGGAGCTTTCATATACCCCTGCCTTATGAGCTGGGATCTGGGCCACTGGCTACACGGAACATTCCAGTTATCTGGAGAGGCTGTACTCTATTACGCTACTACTCAGGTACTGGTGAAAATCAGATGTGAGTGGTGGAGAAGCTGCCGTCTTTTGGTTTCTAGTACCTTATACAAGAAACACAGTCTAGGTGAGACTAATCATCTTATTCTGCTGTGATTCTAACCGTGGGATTGTACCAGAATCACCTGGAAGGTTTTCCTAAGTCAGCACCTATCAGATGAGACTTTCAGGGGTGGACATAACATATAACATGGTTGGGTGTACGTAGTACAGTCAGGCCCAAAACTCAACTGGTAGTACTATACACTGGCTCTCTGAAACCTTATTCCAAGGCAGGTGTGAGCCCCACCTGTTAATGTTGTTTGTCCACTTTTTAACAGGAGTGTGTGTGTGTGAATGTGAGTGTGTGTGTGTGTGAGTGTGTGTGTGTGTGAGTGTGTGTGTGTGAGTGTGTGTGTAAGTGTGTGTGTAGCACGTAAGAATAAATATATACAGATACTGCAATAATACAGTCATGCGTTATGCCATTTCAATCTATATTTTAAATACAACCTGTTTTATCATTTGACTATTTTTGATAATTATTGCTTATCCAACGTGATTTAAAAATAATATATGTTTATGAGCAAAAAGCCAGAGTGTTTAGTATATCTTCTTTTCATTCCTGAAAATGCTTTTCTTTTTCATACATATGTATATATATATATATATATTATTTCTAGGAATGCTGTTTCTCTCTACTCATTTTAGGTCCTATAAAACTTAAATATTTTATTGTCTAGCATTGCTCTCTTTTCAAAAAATTAGGCAACATTTGTTTGACTCTAGTTTGCAAGTCCCTTTCATTCTTCTCTATCCAAATTCTACATTTGTGCTGGTTTTCAGAGGGGAGAGAAATAACTCAAGATTTTCTAGGTAGAAGAAGGTCATAAGGATGACTCAAATTGGCTGTTCCTTTCTTTTTAAAAAAATCTATTTTTATCAATTTGTACACATATATGCAGTTTATATAATTGCATAAATTTGATCTTTTTATATATTCCATTTTAATGAAATATTTGGTTAAAAGAGTCTGTGTGAGTCATAGAGCATAATATCAAAAATGATCACCTGTGGACCCTATACCAGGGTTGCTTCTTAATTTCTTGATATCTTTTTTTTTTTTTGAGGGCAGTGTCACTGGCCCTCATATGTGGGACCGAACCAGGGCCGCTGGCTTCCCAGGCCAGCGCTTAACCACTGCGCCACTCGGCCGGCCCTTTAATTTCTTGATATCTTTATTGGTTGTGTTTTATGTGTGTACAGTGCTTGTATATTTTTTGTGTCCCTTGGTGCAGCCCTTTCCTGTAGGTAACAGTTATAGACCTCAGTGTCCCATTGTTTTCCCTGATTACGCCCGTGTTCCATCTCATGCCAAATCATCAGGGCCTACAGTTGAAGTTTATCTATTTTTGTGGTATGCTCCTATCAGCTCTCCACAGTTGTCCATTCTCCTTTCCACTCTCCTTGGGCATTTTCTATCATCTCTATCCAGAACCATTCAGATTTCAAAATGAGTTTGCAAACCAGAATTCTGAAATAGATGAAGTCTAATGCTAAGAAAAGCAACCAGCAAAATAGAACATGCATTTACTTTAAATCAAGATGAGTTTATGGAATACTCTCAGATATACTTGGAAACAGAAAAAGAAATCAAGGAGAACAGAATGAGAGGTTCTAAGATGTATGTAAGAAATAACAGAAGACAATTCTGAAAGTAGAGAAGCAGTGTTTAAGGAGATGATAGTGAAAAGCACTTGAGAATTGAGCTAGGATGTATTATCAGATTGAAATTAGAGATGCTGTATCATGTAGGATCAACAAAAGTAAATTTATACCTAAATGCATTGAAGCAAAATTGCAGAACAATAACGAAATAAAAGTTAGCAGGAAGATTCCCAGTGAGGCAACACTCGCATGTCTTCCCTCCTGCCCTAGTCTCAGAGCCTGTAAAGGTGGACCAACTGGGACTGGCTGGGGGAGAAGAGGAAAGTTTGTTACAAAAGGAACTATCTGAGGGACTGTAAGGATTTCCAAACATGGGACAGGGAGGAAGGAATAAACCACTTGAAAAATCATTGTATATTTTTCCAAGTCTAAAGAGAGAACAAAGCATGTATAATGGACTCTAGCTCTTGAGGACATCAAAAAGGGAATTTTCAAGTCATTTCTTGTACAGTCTAGCTGTTCAAATTAGCATACAACCATTTCAGTCTTTCCAAATGAAAGATTTTTTTAAATGTTAGCAGGAAGTAAAGATACTTGCAAAGGATTAATTAATTAGACTGTCAGTAAATTTGTTATCAGCAATAATAATTGCCAGAAAAACAGTGGAGGCTTAGCTCCAGAGGGCTAGAGAAAAATAATTGTCAGCCTTGTCTTCAAGTTTTATACCTGGGCACTCAATTATCATTCAAAATGAGATATAGTGGGTTTGTTTGTTTGTTCATTTGTTTGTTTTTGGAATGGAAAGACTTAAGAGTTTACCATTCATAGATTGTTTTGAAAAGATATACTTGACCAAGAAAAAAAGTAAACCCAGCAGAAGAGTGTTGCAGGTTGGTTCCCTGGAAAGCAGGCTTTTGAGACAGAGATCAGTGTACAGGGAGCTGAATAATGATCTTGGGATCAACAACTGACAAAGGGGAGGAAGACAGGATTAGTCAGAAAGAGAAGTCTGGCTGCAGTGCGGTCTACATGAAGGCTTCAGCTGATCCTGCTGGAAGCTGTGAAGTGGGGATGGCATGAGGACCTGGGATTTCTACACCCCCGTGCGGATCAGGCATTAGATGCGGGCTGCCCGGGAAGCCTGAAGCGGCTCTCTTCACTGATGTAATCCCTAGGAGGCCAGCAACTGAGGGTCGTCTGCTGGCAGCACTCCCAGCCGTGCAGGAATAAACCCTTCATTCCTACAGCATAATTCTGTGTAGCTGCATTCCGTCTATCACAGGGCAGCGTCCACCATAACAGGTGTGGAATATGAAAAACAGCATTGAGTTTAGAAATAGGTGAATTATGTTGCCAATATTAATTAACTTCAGATAGTAAAAAATGAATTTGAGATTGGAGGACAGTGGTGATTAAGATATGGTCTGAGATCAGGTAAAGATACGGTCTAATACAAATCAAATGAAAATCCTTTTGGCAACATTCATTAGACAAAGTAGAATTCAAGGGGACGATATAAGCAAACCAGAGGTTTTTCATACATCAATATGGTCTGTAGTGAAGTTGTACTGTTGTAAACTTTTAGACCTAAGAACACAGGATTGAGATGCAGAATGCAAAAAAATTTTCAAATCTAAAGGTAAAGTGATGAAGTTTATCTCCCAGATGACCAGTGTCTTAGGTGGTGCCTCTGTAAATACATCTGTATATATTCAGAAACATGCATATATGCACAAACGCGCGTGCGCACGCGCACACACACACACACACAATTTTATACTTAATACGTTTATATATTTAACTGAGAATATATAGTTAGTATTTTTCCAGGCAGCTGTGCCATAATTTATCCAATTTTCAATAGCTAACTTGTTTCTAATTTTTCTCTATTGCTCCTACACTGAATGTCCTAAGGATGAATCCTTAGATTATACATTGTCTAATTTTTTTGTGTTTCTGTTTTGTATTTGAAGGGAAAAACTACTTGATTCTTCATAATATTTTAATGGTGAAAAGAGAAATGTTTGGGTTAAATGTGTGTTTCTTTTAATAATGTTGTTTTTATGTTACTTTAGCCTTACAAAGGATGAATCCAAAAGGCCAAAGTATAAAGAACTTCTGGTGAGTATGAGACCCTGGGAATATTAGCTGTTTCCTCACCCCGAATCCTCTTAGCATACGGTTTGCTAAGCAAGCCACAGGCTTCTCTGTCACAGACAAACAGCTTGACCTGAGATTGAGATTTTTAAACTGTTTTAAAACAAAGATATTTGGAAAGGCAAAATTTATAGTTATAATTTTCGTACTGATTCACTAGCTAGATTCTCATGGGAAGTTTTGGCCTTGACCTGTTATAAAAATTACTCCAAAGAATTTTAACATTTACTTTAAGGAGCCATTTTCCATTTCATAGTCTATGTATGGGTAACATATCCATAAGAACTTTATCTTACCTTTATTAAATGTTCTCATGCAAATTTAGATGATACAGCCAGTTCCAATTTTTTTGTTCGTTTGTTTTGTTTGTTTTGTTTTGTTTTAAGCTGAGCCAAGTTCCCATTTTCTTTTGAAGTTCTCGCCCACCTGATGGAACCTAGGCATTTGAAGCAGTCTCCTACATGTGGCATTGGTCTCAGGTGTGAAGAAAGTACTGTGATCTAATAATGTGGGACTCGTCTAAGAAACAGACCACGTGTTGGTCACACTTAGCTTCTAGCTCTCGGGGATGTTAGATCAAACTAGCATGGTCAGCCTCAGCAGTCTACCGTGTACTTAGATGTCCACTGTGTACTTAGAGAGCCATGAAAGAAAACTATCCATAGAGATGACGTATAAAACGGTGGGTTTGTGGGCTGGCCGAGTGGCGCGTTGGTTAGGAGCTGGCTTGGGACACCAGCAGCCTCGGTTTGGATCCCACATATGAGGGCCAGTGACACTGCCCTCTACAGTTAGGATGGTGAACAACAGCTCCACCTGGAGCTGGGCTGCGGTGAGTCCCCAGGGACGGCATAGCTGCAGCCCCTGCTACAGTGGGCTGCCATAGGCTACAGTGAGTGGCTGGCAGCCAGCGTGAACAGCCGGCAGCCAGTGTGAGCTACCAAGAGCCACCGTGAACAGCCGCCCAGAGGCTGGCGACCAATCTGCCTCACCCGAGAAGAGCGCAATGATGATGCCAACATGGGACAGTGAAGCAACGTCCTCCACAACTAGATTGAAGAACAAAAGGAGAGCAACTTCTCTGTTCCCTTTCCCCGGTTCCCAATCCTGTTTCCATCCCCCAATTCCCCAATAAAATATTTAAAAAAAAAAAAAGTGGGTTTGTTGGGCAGACATGGGCTGCCAGCTTTGGAGAGTGCAGTACAGAAGTTGGTAGTGTAAGTTTCTCCTGAGCTTCCTTTGGAGCAGGAGTCAGGAGGATTGAAACTGAACGCTATCTGTGAGGCCCTTGTTTTGCACCTGGGGAACGGGCAGGCGGAACTGACGTCTCTTGTCTGCGTCCTGAGCCGAGCAGCTGGTGTTTGTGGAGCTCTCGGCTCTCAGATGGTGGCAGAGCCTCCAGCCGTGTTTTGTGCTGAGGAACAGCGCTGCTCTCTGCGCCCCCAGACTCCCCGGTGTGGAGATCCGTTTCCAGGCCCCACTCGCACGGGCTTCTCCGGATCGTAGCACCGTGCATCCCACACCCACTCACACCTCTCCCTGCAATGGAGGCCGTGCTCCTTCTCTGAACTGGTGCCGCCGTAGTTTACACACATATGTGCCTGGAGCCCTTGGTTCTATGTGCTGTTGAAATTGGAAAAAGTTTCCCTTGGGGCTCTGTTACTAATTTCGATATTTTTTTCTTTTCTTGCAGAAACATCCCTTTATTTTGATGTATGAAGAACGTACCGTAGAGGTCGCAAGCTATGTTTGTAAAATCCTGGATCAGATGCCAGCGACTCCCAGCTCTCCCATGTATGTCGATTGATATCGCTGCTACGTCAGACTCTAGAATAAAGGGCTGAAAGGAAGCAAGACGTAAAGAGTTGTCACCCCATATCACAGTGTTTTATTGCTCGCCCAGACACCATGTGCAATAAGAGCGGTGTTCGTTTCCATCATGTCTGTATACGCCTGTCACCTAGAACGTGCGTCCCCGTAATACCCGGCTGGCCAGTGGTAGCGCTGGCCAGAGAGACCGCATCCTGCTCTTTCCTGATCACCGTGTTCATGAAATGTGGAAGTCAGTACGATCAACTTGTTGACTGTGATTAGATCACATCTTAAATTCATTTCTAGACTCGAAACCTGGAGACTCAGCTACTGGAATGGCGTTTTGCCAGACTTCCAAATTCTGGAAGAACGCAGTGACAGATGTACTTGGAACCTAGAAACTCGGGATGGAGTGAGAAGCGCTTGCGCAGCACCGAGACGCATTGCCTTCTGGAGCTGGGAGACGAAGGAGGAATTTACTTTCTTCACCAAGTGCAATAGATTTACTGATTTGATATTCTGTTGCTTTACAGTCACAGTCGATGTGTGGGGATCGATGTGCTCAGCCAAATTTCCTGTTTGAGATATCATGTTAAATCCGAATGAATTTCTCATTACCAAAAACCGCGTTGCGTTCAAAGAGGTGAACATTCAAATAGCGAGACGGGACAGAATGTGTTTTCTTCTCCTCCCCCGCCCCCCTGCTCTTCGCCGGGGGGAGGCTCAGGAGCCTGCCACCTGCCAGGGAAGGTGCTGGTCCCAGGAATTTTCATTCTCAGAATTGGGCGTGCTGCCAACTCGATGTTCCACCTGCCACAAACCACCAGGACGGAAAGAAGGAAGAAGTACGGAGGACAAAGTTTACAGATGTTTTTAATTCTCCTATCTTATCTGGAACAACTTGTAGCAGCTATGTATTTCCCCTTTGTCCCGAGCCTGATACTTCAGCCATCCTAACTCACTAACAGGGAGAAGTAGCTAGTAGCAATGTGCCTTGATTGATTAGATAAAGATTTCTTGTAGGCAGCAAAAGACCAAACCTCAGTTGTTTGCCATCATTGGTCCAGGCCTTCAGTTTCTGAATCTCTTTCCCCACCCATGTAGTCTATTGCCGCTATGTGACTTTCGCTTAATCCAATATTTCGCCTTTTCCTGTATCAAAAACCTTTATAACTACCAGGGATGGTCCTTATCAAGGGTTTCTAGCCCCAGATCTCTCCTATGCTCTCATGTTGAAAAGGCTGAGGAATATGCGGCTCAGCGGATGGGCGGGTGATGAGGAAGCATCTTTCTAGAGACACATGCGACCAGATGCGGAATGAAATGGCACCTCCGAGAGCCTCTGGCAGGTCACCGTCATTTCCTGGAATTGGAATTCCAGAAAACCAAACAACCCCCCAATAATTAGGAGAGGCCGTTGAAATCTGCTCTGTTGCTGTGCTTCCTCACTCCCCCACTGGCAGCCAGGCTCCCCGTAGGTGGTGCTGAGCCTCGGGCTTTGTACAGCAGTTAGGCAGCACTGTGAGTGGTTCAAGCACACTGGAATACAAAGCAGCCATGGTCCGAGACACAGGTGATGCCGTGACAGAACCAAACGGTGGCAGGTATTGCTGTGTCTCCTCCCAGAGTGACAGTCATAAACACAATAAAACAATAAAGGGAGAATGGTGCTGTTTAAAGTTACATCCCTGTCAATTTCAGAATTCGGAAATGATGGAAGGCGTTAGTCCACTTGCCTGGTTGTCCGGTGTTCCTCCCCTGGCCTGCTCGACCTTAGACTTCCCAGTGTTCTGACAGGAAGCACCGCTCTATGTCTTCCTTGACCACACCAAGCCATCATCCTCCGTTGCTCCCGGAGACTCCAGGGGAATTTGTTTCTCTGCTGTCGCTGTCCCGGCCGGCTCAGCATAGGGTCACTTTGCCATTTTACAAATGGAGGTCAAAGCAATTCTGCCTGTCCAGGAGCTAATCTGACCGTTCTATTGTGTGGATGACCACATAAAAAGGCAATTTTAGTGTATTAATCATAGATTATTATAAACTATAAATTTAAGGGCAAGGAGTTTATTACAATGTATCTTTATTAAAACAAAAGGGTGTATAGTGTTCACAAACTGTGAAAATAGTGTAAGAACTGTACATTGTGAGCTCTGGTTATTTTTCTCTTGTACCATAGAAAAATGTATAAAAATTATCAAAAAGCTAATGTGCAGGGATATTGCCTTATTTGTCTGTAAAAATGAAGCTCAGTAACATAACTGCTTCTTGGAGCTTTGGAATATTTTATCCTGTATTCTTGTTTGAATTCCTCTTCTATTTAAGATATATACATGGAATCGAAGTGTTTATGTCATAGTTCTATCCTTTTGCCTGCAGGTCAGTTGTAATAAATCTAGGATGTGATGATGACTTTGTAATTTGATTTTCTGAAGTCTGACCCTGAGAGGGGAAAATCAAGTAAATTCCATTAAATTATCTGTGCATTTCACACTGGGAAAAATTCTCTTCTTCCTGAAGTGTTCATGGCTTTGTTCTTTTTCTCCGCTCTTCTTGTGGTTGCACGCGGTTTTGCTGTCTGTGAGCAGGAGCGACGCAGCGTCTCATCAAGTTTGTTTCTTGGTTGGTTGCCCTGAGCCGCCCCAGCTTTCCCAATACTAAAGGAAGAGGGTTCTGTTCTTCCCCCAGTGACATGGTGACAAGATACAGCTTGTGAGAACCCAGTCGTCCTGGGCCTGATGTTTGGTCACCAGCCATGCCTTCTGGTCCTGGTGCTGCAGCTGCCGGGTGAGCCTTCGATGGCAGCTCAGACTGCACTCACTCACTGCTACCTGAGGTGGGGAGGGGATTTTGTGGGTTGAAGACCTGGGAGGCGTATGGATGGGAGGACAATGGAGGTGTGCAAAAAGTCACGGAAGCCTCGAGACCGTGGGAGAGACGGTTGAATCTCTGGCACGGATTTCTCTGTTACACCACCACCACTCGATCATTGATCAAATCCTGACTCATTGATCGTACACTAATTCAGTGCCGTACCCTTTTTCTGTGCCTGCTTCTAACTTGACCTGAGAGGTAGGAGATGCCATGACCGAGCCAGATGTGGTATCACACGTTCTCCAGGGAAGGGTGTGGCTGTAGGATCCTGGCCTCTCCACCTGAGCCTTAGCTGCCAAGGAAAGGGTTACACCATGGAGTTTCCAGACCCAGGCCGAGCACGAGCTTGCAGTGTCATGGGAGAGAAGTAGATGGCACTCCATGCTTCGTGACCTTCCTCCTTGGACCCTGACGGTAGCCTTCAGAGTCAGGTTGGAGTGTCTCCTTTTAGAGAGGAGGGGAAAACAAGGCTTTGAGAAGTGAAGTTCTGACCCTGGTAACACTAGGGAGGAGAGCTGAGATACAAATCCAAGGCTGGAACCTAATTTCTTTAATTAGAAATAAGAAATTACATTCATTAAAAAACTGCCACCGAAGAAGTGTGAAATTGAGAAATAGGAGGGTGAACCAGTTGGGGATACTCGGTCCTAAACCTTTCCAAGGCCTGCTTTGCTGTCTCGGAAATGAGTTGAAGCCAGAGGTGCTGGGGGCCACAGTGGGGATCAGCAACTGGCTAGGTCCTCATGAGTGTGACCCCTGAATTCAGTATAGACGCCTGTGTCCCCATTAGCATACCGACGTTATGTGGCTGTCACTGAGAACAGGGAGTAGGCAGGAAAGGAACTGGAGATGGCTCTTTTAATTAATGTTAACATGCCCTTTCCCTTACTGTGTCCGCCATCTGCCTTAGCTGCAGGAGGATAAGGGACACAGGTCTGAACAGGGCCCCGGAACCCTGGAGGTCACAGGTTGTTCCGTGTCCTGGCCCTCAGCTAATAGGGTCTGCATCAGTCACAGCCACATACCTGCTTACTCCTTGGCATGTCGTACCCAAAAACTGTTGATCTTGAATTTGTGGGTTCCCTTAAATCCCTCAGGTGGTTTGAGGGAAATTCTAAAAAGCAATAGTGAGTCTCTTAAGAGTACACTATAAGAACCAGGGGTAATGGACAGCTATTGACCGTGGTGTAAGGAATTCCTTTAGTACGTGAGACATCAGCTTCCATGCACCTTCTGGAAATGCACTACAGACTGAAGTGATGTATTTCTTGGCCTTCCCGATCTTTGAGGTAAATGAATATCCAGGAATTCTCATCTCAATCCTTGAAATCATTATAAGGGTTAATAATTCAATACCTGTGATAATATTTTTTGTTTTTCTGATGGTATGCCAAAGTGTATGTATGCTTCTTAAACGTAAAATGTGAGTCTGTTATTTAAAATTGTCAATCCCTATAGCATAGTGTAAAGTCACAGTTGAGTAACTGAAATGTCTAATGCATCGAATTATCTGCATTTGAAATGTGTCTACACAGTACACACTGAAGAACTGCACACTAAGACTTGTTTTTTTTTTTCTAGCACTTACACTCAAGTTCAGTGTGAACACAGCTTTTAGGTAGGAAGGGTATTGCCTTAGTCCAACACACAGGGTAACTGGTCTGAAATAATTAGGTAGTTTGTTTATGGTCATATGCTGATAAAGTTGAGCATCAGGTCTTTCAATGTGTTGAAATTTTTCCCATGAAACCACGTGTTTCCAATTTGACAATGGGTTGAATAGCAAGGTTTGATTTAAAATGGCTAGATTTTTTTATTTTTTTACTTGTTTTTTTAAAGCAAAGGCTTGTTACATGCACATGACTTCTGCCCACTTATGGAGAGAGTAAATGTACTCCAGCCTGTGGAACAATTGATGAGAACGACTCCTTCTGTTCCTTGGGGAAAACACCAGTAGCAAGTGACAAGAAGCGTCATTACATAATTACCCCCGTTCACAACATAATTACCCCCGTTCACATTTTATCCTAAATGGTATGCACTGCTTAATTTGTTTGCAAGGCTGGACCATTTTCAAAGCATGAAGAATGGCTTCAGCTGAGGGCAGGACAAGTATAAAAACTTGTTAGAATCCATCTTTGTTCTGAAGATGTCAGGGCCTCTCTGAAACTTGCCTTCTCAGTACATTGTTCTTTTCACCTACTTTGAGTTAGGAACCAAGACTTTTGGATCATCTCCCTTAATTTTCTCTGGTTTCTTCTGTTCTTCTCGCATTGTCATTACATACTCATTTGTCACTTCATATAGTTGCCTGCCTGGTCTTCCTCACCTCTGGTGGGGTTCCCCTTCAACCCATTGCCCCTACTGCCCTTCATCTTTCTAAAGTTCTAATCCAATCACGTCATCGGTTTGAAACTCTTTAATGAGTTCCTGGGATATGCAACGTAAAAGACAAACTCATGTTTTTAGATGTACAGTTTAATTCCCAACACATAGGTAGGAACTGTTATCTCCATTTTAAAGATGAGGAAATGGGCTTATTGTGTCAGTAACCTGCCCAACATCATTAGCCAGTGAGCAATCTGGTGGGTCAGAAGGCAGGCACAGGTCTGAAAAGGCAGACAGGGTCATAATTATATAGGGAGCTGTACATCATGCCAAAGATGAGATTTTTCTTTTATATGCTGGAGAACTAGATGGGATTTTAAGCAATAAAATGGTTTGATCTGATTTCTATTAGAACCATTTTGGTGACTGTAGGCTGGAATGGAAGCATGGAGATTTGAAAGCCAATTAAGAAACTTGCAATATTATAGGGGGAGGTAAAGTAATAGAATCGGGAATGGATAGGACAGGATTTAAGAAAAAACTTTGGGGGTGGAATTAGCTATTAATAGATTGGTTCCTGATTGAATGTGTGTGTATGTGTGTGTGGGGGGGGGGGGCTGGAAAAGTGTGTTTTGGGTTGGGTGTTGGGTTGCTTTACAGAATCTGTTCCATTCATAACTTTTCATGGTTTACCAAACTTGCTATGCTCTCTTATGCCTTTTCCTTGTTGTCTAAGCTGGTTTCTTCTGTTTGAAATTCTTTTTTTTCACTTGTCTTTTGAAAGTGCCCACTTATGTAAGACCTGGGTTGAACGTCACACTCTCTGGGAAGCCTTTCCCCATTCTGTCCCCTGAGCTCAAATCACACATATACTGTATATGTACGAGTATATATGCAGTATTTAATAGTGTTTAGTTACAATTATCAGTCTCTTTCCCTACTTGATTGTGAGTTATTTGAAGTCAGTCTTAGTCATCTTTATGGCCCAATGGTGTATCAGCCTCACTGTCATAAACTGATAGTGCTTTTCTGTTAAAAAGGCCACGAAAGCCTGTTTTTCCCCACTTGTTGAAGATAGAATTTCATTCATTCTATTGAATCTAGATGATTTCCCCCTAGAACAATGCAAAATGAACTGGATTTACATATCCATGGTGTATTTCTGCTGAAAGCAAAGAAGTAAATAGAGGTTGCTGTGGGGACTGTCTTACCACACAGTCGATCGTTAGCTGCCAAATTTGGGGTACTAAATATACAGCAGTCAGCTGTCAGTAAGGAGGTGCTACTGGGTTCTGTTTCTGACAGGATGTCCAGTTAGATAGCATTAATGACATGCCTCATTGAAGTAACTGCACTGCTAATTACTCAATAACAATATTTATTTTAAACTGCTTTCCAAATTGGCACAAAAGCAAGGGATCTGGGAAGCCCCTACATAAGTAGAAGGCCCCACAAGAACTCTTGATCCCAACCTGCATTTGCCTGGTTTTAGAAGGTAAATCCATTTTCAAAGCATGAAAAGTTGCTTCAATTGAGGACAGAAAAAAGTGTTAAGAACTTGCTCTGAGCAACTTTTGTTCCTGAAAGTGTCGGGACCTTTCTTTGAAAGCTGCCGCATCAGGTGCCCACAAATAAGTCTTCTGTGCTGAGCATTTCTGCCAAACCTGGGAAACCTTGAGCTTTCATATTTAAAATTATGGATGGGGTTCAGGGCTCCGGAAATTCGTAGAGTCTGCCCAATGTGCGATGTCTACTAGAAAGTCCTCCAGTAAGGCTGGGAGCTCCAGGGGCTACGTACAAAGTGTACGTAGGACAAGAAAGAGATCTGCCTATTGGTCAGAGATGGAATGGAAGCACATTTGCCTTCATCTTGGCACTGGGTAGAAAAAATTTTTTAAGAGCTCCAAGAATCCATAACCACAAGTCAACTTCCCTGTGGGTTCATGATCTGAATTCACACTTCCTCTGTGGTCCAAAAACCCCAAGCAGAGAGTGTAAATAGAGTTGGGTTAGTAACGTCCCCAGGAAGACTGGCAGAAGCAAATAAAAATAGTCTTTGGAGGAACTCTCCTTCAACTCAGCTCAAAGAATTCCTGCAGGTGAGGCCCAAAGGAAAATGAATAGCTCAGTCAAAAACACAGACACACAAACACGATGCTATGAATGAGAGCCAGCAGAGAAAACAAGTAGTTACTTGAATGATCAGATACCGACCATAAAATATGTATCTAAACACACTACTCATTATCACATCTCCCTGCCTTTCCTGGCACAAGCTAATCACCCTGAATCTCTGTGGTCATCATTCACCTGCTTTCCTTTCTAAGTGTTATATCTTTTTCTTCCCTCCCTCCTTGACTATATTCCCCATGCTGTACATTACATCCCCATGACTTGTTTTATACCTGGAAATTGGAACCTCTTCACATTTCCCCCTTTAAAATTTTTCAGTTACAGTTGAAATTCAATGTTATTTTATATTCAAGTATACAGCATAGTGATTAGACTATATAATTTAACAAGTGATCCCCCTGACTAGCCTAGTACCCACCTGGCACTATATATAGTTACTATCATATTATTGACTATGTTCCCTATGCTTTACTTTACATCCTCATGACTATTTAGCCTTTTCACCCTGTCCCCCAAACCCCTCCAATCTATCATCCCAACAAATCTAGTACCCCTCTGACACTATACAGTTAATACAATATTATTGACTTTATTCTATACTCTACATGCCCATGACTACTTTGTAATAACCAATTTGTATTTCTCAGTCCCTTCCCTTTTTCACCCAGACTCCCAATCCCCCTCCCATCTGGCAACCATCAAAATGTTTTCCATATCTGTGAGTCTGTTTCTGTTTTGTTTGTTAATTTTGTTCTTTAGATTCCACATATAAGTGAAATCACATTCTCTCTGTCTTTCTCTGTCTGACATAAGAAGCACTCAGCACAGTGCCCTCCAGGTCCATCCATGCCACTGCAGATGGCAAGAACCCATTCCCTTCCATGGCTGGGCAATATTCCATTGCATATATGTACCACCTCCCCTTTATCCATTCTTCCATCAACAGACACCCAGACTGCCTCCACGTCTTGGCCATTGTAAACAATGCTGCAATGAACATATGGATGCACACGTCTCCTCAAAGTAGCATTTGAGTTTCTTCAGATTAAAAACCCCGGAGTGGGATTACTGGGTCCTTCTTTGTCTCTTGTTATAGCCTTTGTTTTAAAGCCTATTTTGCCTGGCATAAGTATTGCTACGCCAGCTTTTTTTGTATTTTTTTCATTTCCACTTTCATGAAATATCTTGTTCCATCCCTTTACTTTCTGTTTGTGTGTGTCTTTCAATCTGAAGTGAGTCTCGTGTGCAGCATATGTAAGGGTTTTGTTTTCTTATCCATTCAGCTCTACTGTTTTTGATTGGAGCATTTAGTCTATTTATATTGAAAGTAATTGTTAATAGATATGTAGCTATTGCCATTTTATTATTCATAATTTTGAATTTATTTTTCCATCTTTTTTTTTTTTTTTGAGGGCAGTGTCACTGGCCCTCATATGTGGGATCCGAACTGGGGCCGCTGGCATCGCAAGCCAGCTCTTAACCACCGCGCCACTCAGCTGGCCCTATTTTTCCATCTTAAAAGAAGTCCCTCTAACATTCCTTGTAATACTGGTTTGGTGTTGATGAACTCCTTTAGCTTTTTCTTGTTTGGGAATCTCTTTATCTGTCTTTTGATTTTAAATGATAGCCTTAATGGGTAGAGTAGTCTTGGTTGTAGGTCATCATGTTGAATACTTTGTGCCAATCACCTGTGGCCTGCAAATTTCTGTTGAGAAATCAGCTGACAATCTAATGGGATTTCCCTTATAAGTAAATATCAATAGTTGCCTTTCTCTTGACGCTTTTAAGATTCTCTTTGTAGGGGCTGGCTAAGTGGCTCAGTTGGTTATGAGCACGAGCTGTGAGCAACAGCGTCACCAGTTCAATTCCCACATAGGCCAGGGAGCTGCACCTAAGCTGAGCGGCTGCTGAGCTGCCAACAGGTAGCAGGATGGCTCAGCTGGTGAGAACACGTGCTCCTAACAACAAGCTTGCCCGTTCAACTCCTGCATGGGATGGTGGAATATGCTCACCCACAACTAAGATTAAACGTGGCACTTTGAGCTGAGCGGCTGCAAGCTGCTGACAGGCAGTTGGATGGCGACTTGACTTGGGAGCTGAGCTAGCTGCGCCCTCCACAACTAAGATTGAAGGACAACAACTTGGTTGTTCTCCTTCCCCAATTCCCCAACACTTTTCCCCTTCCCCAATTCCCCCAATAAAAATCTTAAAAAAAAAAAAGATTCTCTTTGTCGTTAACTTTTGTCATTTTAATTATAATGTGCCTTGGTGTAGGCCTGTTTGTGTTCATCCTGTTCAAGACTGCGCTTTCTGGACTCATATGTCTATTTCCTTCATGAGGTTAGAAAAATTTTCGATCACTGTTTCTTCAAATAGTTTCTCAATCCCTTGCTTTCTCTCTTCTTCTGGTGGTACTCCTATGATGTAATTGTTGTTATGCTTGATGTCCCAGAGGTCTCGTAAACTCACCTCATTTTTTTTTCTTTTTGTTCTTCTGATTAGGTGTTTTCTGCTACCTTCTCTCCCAAGTCACTGATTTGATCCCCTGCTTTATCTAGTATGCTGGTTACTCCTTCTAGTGCATCCTTCATTTCAGTTATTGTATTCTTCACTTCTGACTGGTTCTTTTTTATGGTTTCTATGTCCTTTTTTATGCTTGCTATCTTTTTGTTGAAGTTCTCACTAAATTCCTTGAGCATCCTTATAACCACTATTTTGAACTCTGTATGTGAGGTTGCTTGTCTCCGTTTCATTTAATTCTTTTTCTGGAGTTTTCTCCCGTTCTTTAATTTGGAATGCACTTCTTTGTTTCCTCATTTTGGCTGCCTCTCTGTGTTTGTTTCTATGTATTAGGTAGATCTGCTATGTTTCCCAGTCTTGGTTAGGTGGCCTTATGTAGTAGGTGCCCTGTGGGGTTCTGGCACAGACTCCCTCGTCACCTACTCTGGGTGCTCCAGGAGTGTCTCTTGTGTGGGTCACGTGTACTCTTCTATTATAGCTGAGTGGGCGGGATTTATCCTCAGGCTGATTGGCTGTGGGGTTTGGCCTTGTCCACAGCTTATAGACTGCTGTGCAGGGGGCTTACCCCACTGAGTGGGATTTATCCCATCTGGCTCTGGTGCCTGTTGAGACCACCCTTTGTGTGTTCTGCTTGTGGGGCTATTTGAAGGGTGTGTGTGCTCTGCTGTGGTCTGAAGGTCCAAATATATTTGTTCTGGGGCTTCTCCTAAGGGGCTCTGGTGCAAGCCTAGGTCACCCACTGCCTGTGACTAGCTGGGGGCTACCTGATAGGATCTACAAAACGATCCACAGTTGTGTGCTGTCTGTGCTACCTCTGGAGGTGCATGGGAGAGGCCACACTGTGAACCAAGGATGTCTATCACCAGTACCGGGTCTGGGGTAGCTACTTAAAAATCCAGGACACTCTGAGGACTGCTGCCACCTGCTGACTTTCTTAAGGTTCAGCCCCTGACAAAGCCTCATGCAGTACATGAGTTGAGTGAGGCAGGTTCTCAGAGAATCACTACAGTGGGAGCAGTTGTGGTCGCCAGGTTAATTTAAATTCTGATTTGGTGCCAGTGCTGTGCCTGGAGTGATTCAGCAAAAGTATCAGAGAACACTGAGGTCAGTAGCCCCCTGCCTGGGCTTGCCCAACTCTGGTGATTTTCCAAGAAAGAGTGCAATATGGGTGTGTCTGGCTGATCGTAGAGAATGTGCCTCTGGCATTGGGGGAGTTGGGTGGAGTGGGGTCCCTGTGGAGCTCCCCAGGCCAATCAGATTCAGATTTGGCCTATGGGTGAGGGTTAAACATAGGAAAGATGGTGTCAGCTGCATGGGAGAAGGACCCCACACAGGAAAAATGAGCAGTGTCCTCCAACCCTCACTCCAAAGCCACAAACCTCAGTCTGCCCCCCGTATGCCTCCAACACCCCCCAAGTCACCATCCCTCCACTGGAGCCCAGGGTGAGTACCTGCAAGCGAGTGAGTCTGTGACCCAACCCTTTAAGTGGACATCTGTTTTCCCACAACCTTCTTTCCCACACAGATGATCAGAATTCCCACTGTTTTTCACAGCCAGATGTTGTGGGGCTCCTCTTCCTGGCACCAGTACTCTAGGCTGAGAGCCTGGTTTGGGGGTTGCTATCTCTTTCTCCTCTGGGAAGAACCTCTGCAGCCAAGATATCACTCCTGATTCTCAACTGCCACAAGGAGGTTTGGGGCATGTCTTGTGTCCCTGTCTCTCCTACCAGGCTCAACATAGCTTCTTTATATTTTTAATTATAGAACTTCTGTTTGGCTAGACTTCAGGTGGTTCTCCAGGTTAACTGTTCTATAATTTAGTTGTAATTTTAATGTATTCACAGAAGGAAGTAAGCACAGTGTTTACTTACTCCACTGTCTTGGATCTGAGCTCTCTTGGCTATTCTTGACCATGTGTCTTCTATGTACATTTTAAAAAACAACACTATTGAGCTATAATTCACTTACCATACAATCCAGCCATCTAAAGTGTACAACTCAATAGTATTAATATATTCACAGATATGTGCAATCATCACCACGCTAAATTGTAGGATATTTTCATCACTTAAAAACCACCCATACCCTTGAGCTGTTACTTACCAACTCCCTTCACCCCACCCAGCCCTAAGCAAGTACTAATCTACTTTATATCTCTATAGATTTTGTATTCTGGGCTTTCATATAAATGGTATCACACAATATGTGGACTTTTATGATAGGCTTCTTTTACTTAACATGTTTTCAAGGTTTATCCCAGTTCATCCAAGTAACAGGTATTAGTACTTCATGCCTCTTTAAGGATGATTAATATTCCATTATATGAATCTATTACATTTTGTTTATCCACTCATTTGTTGATGAACATTTGCATTGTTTCCACCTTTTGGTTATTGTTAATAGTGCTGCTATAAACATACAAGTTTTTGTGTGGATGTATGTTTTGATGTCTCTTGTGTGCATACCTAGAAGTAGATTGCTGGTCATACATTAAACCTCATGTGTAATCATTTAAGAAACTACCAAACTGTTTTCTAAAGTGGTCGCACCATTTTGCATTCCTACAGGCAGTGTATGAGAGTGCTGATTTCTCCACATCCCTTTTTCCCCCTAAGAGTTTTATTGTTTCAACTCTTACATTTATGTCTCTGACCCATTTGAGATCATTTCCATTTATGGTGAAAGGTAAGAGACCGACTTCATTCTTTTGTATGTGGCTACCCAGATGTGTCCTGGCACAACTTATTGAAAAGACTGTTTTTTATCCCACCGAATAGTCTTGGCACCCTTGTTTTTTTTTTTTTTTTTCAGTTTAAATTCTTTCATTGTGAAATAAACATTTTTTAAAAAATTAGTTTCAGGTATACAACACAGTGCAATAGTTATACTTTTTACCCCTCAAACTCCCTTCCCCCAATTCACCACCCAACTTCCCCCCCCATATCATACATATCTATTACAATTCCTTTGACTCCCTTCCACAGTATAATCCACATCCTGTGACTATCTATATATTCAATTACAGTTGGCATATGATATTATACAACATCAACTTCAGGTGTACATTGCAGTGATCAAGCCTCTACTCCATCCATGAAATGGTCTCCCTAACAAGACATGTGTCCATCTGACACCCCACAAAATATTTACAACATTATTATATTCCCCGAACTGTCTTTCATATCCCTGTGGAAATATTGTAGTTACCTATTTATGCTGTCTAATCCCTTCCCCTTCTACCTCATCCTCACCTGCTCCCAACTAGCAACGCTCAGTTTTTCCTCTATATCTATGAGACTGTTTCTGTTTACTTTGCTCATTCATTCAGTTTTTCAGATCCCACATATAAGTGAGATCATATGGTATTTGTCTTTCTCCAACTGACTTATTTCACTTAACATAATAGTCTCTAGGTCCATCCATATTGTTGCAAATGGTATGATTTCATTCTTCTTTATAGCGGAGTAATACTGCATTGTATAAATGTACCACAGTTTCTTAATCCAGTCATCTACTGATGGGCATTTCAGTTGTTTCCAAGTCTTGGCTATTGTAAATAGCGTTGCAAGAAACATAGGGGTTGGCACCCTTGTTTAAAAATCAGTTGGCCATAGGGCCAGCTGAGTGGCGCGGTAGTTAAGCGCTGGCTTGGGAAGCCTGTGGCCCCGGTTCGGGTCCCACATATGAGGGCCAGTGACACTGCCCTCAAAAAATAAATAAATAAATAAATAAATAAATAAATAAATAAATCAGTTGGCCATAGATATATAGGTTTATTTCTGGACTCTCAATTCTACTCCATTTATCTATATGTCTATCCTTGTCCCAACGCCATCTTATCTTGATACCATTGTTTTGCAGTAAGTTTTGAAATTGGGAAGCATAAGTGGTTCTACTTTATTCATTTTCAAGATTGTTTGACTATTTAGATCACTTGTGATTGATTCCATATCGATTATAGAATCAGCTGTTCAATTTCTGTAAAGAAGTCAGCTAGGATTCTTACAGGGGTTGTGTTGAATCTGTAGATCAGTTTGGGTGTCAGTTTATTATCTTAACAGTGTTCTCTTCCAATCCATGAATGCAGGATGTTTTTCCATTTATTTAGATCTTCTTTAATTTCTTTCATCAATGTTTTGTAGTTTTCAGGACATAAGATTTGTACTTCTTTTGTAAAATGTATTCCTAAGTATATTTTTGATACTATAATGAACAGAATTGCTTTCTTAGTTTCATATTCATATTATCATTGCAAACTTATAGAAATATAATTTACTTTTTGGTATAGATCTTGTATCTCACAACCTTGCTGAACTCATTTATTAGTTCTAGTAGTTTTTTAGTAGACGCCTTTGCATTTTCTCTATACGAGATCATGTCATCTGCAAATAGACACGGTTTTACTTTTTTTTTTTTTTAAAGATTTTATTGGGGAATTGGGGGAGGGGAACAGCGTTGGGGAATCGGGAAAGGGGAACAGACAAGTTGCCGTCTTTTTATTTTTGTTCTTCAGTCTAGCTGTGGAGGACTTGCTTCACTGGCCCATGTTGGTATCATCATTGCGCTCTTCCTGGGTGAGGCAGATTGGTTGTCAGCCTCTGGATGGTCACTCACCGCAGCTATTGGCAGCTCACGCTGGCTGCTGGCCACTCACTGTAGCCTATGGCTGCCCACTGCAGCAGGGGCTGTAGCCTACATCGTTGCTGGGGCTCGCACAGCCCCGCTCCAGTGGAGCTGTTGTTAGCTGTAGAGGGCAGTGTCCCTGGCCCCGAACTGGGGCCTCTGGCATCCCAAAACCAGCTCTTAACCAATGCGCCACTCGGCCGGCCCATGGTTTTACTTCTTCCTTTCCAACCTGGATGCCTTTTGTTTCTTTTTCTTCTCTAATTTCCCTGGCTAGAATCTCCAGTGCAGTGAGAACCATCGAGGCCTGGATATTCTCAGATCTCTATGCCTGATGTAGAGCCTCCAGTCCATGAAAGGGGGTGGGGAAAGGGAGCCTACACTTCTTGACCACACTCACCTGGGATTTGGCCTCAACAACAGGTAGCTGGGGGAAGTATGAGAAATGCTGAAGTTCTACTCCTTTTGGGAAGAAAGCCCTCTTCCTGGGAGCTGGGGGAAGAGGTGACCCTATGTTTTTGGCTGCAACAGTGTGGACTGGAGTCTCTCCGTTTCTGAACTGGGAAGGGGAGGGAGGAGGCAGGTCTTGATTAAAAAACGACACACTCTCACTTTTCTTATTGAATTTTTGTAGATTTTCTTGAATAGATATTTCTCCACTTGCTCTTTGCCTTTAGTACAATTTTCAAAGGCTTAAAAATGAAAAAACAAATTCATCAATTTCATTGGGGAGCAGGTAAGTGGAACTTGTCACAGTGTCATGCCAGATGTTGGTCTCCTCTCTATACACATTTCAGAATAATCAAGTTCTTTGAAAGTTTTGTCTTAATTTTCATTGGAATTACAATGAACCTAGAGATGAGTAGTTCTCAATCTTTACCAAATATAAGAATCACCTGGAGGGATGTTAAGAAGGAATTGCTGGGACTTTCTAGTTTCTGATTTAGTAGCTCCTGGATGGGGCCCAACAGTTTGCATTTTCAAGAAGGTTAGCAACATCGGTGCATCAAGTTCGTGAACTTAATTGTCAGACCTTGTAGAACTATATATTATTTTTTATTACATATCTATGTGTATTAATAGAATATTACAAAGAATTGAAAATAAAAGACATACGACTTCTGGTAAAATGGCACAATAGACAGACGCCGTGCTAACTGCCTCCCAGGATCACACCAAAATTACAAGCAAATTATACAGCACTCAACCCTGGAGGTCGCCGGAACACTGGAGGAACAGAACCACTAAATGAAGAACTTAAAGAGGAGGCCACATCGGGTCTGGTAGGACGGGCAGAGATGAGAGAGGGCGAACCCCGTGAGGTAAGCCCCAGCTATGGGGAGGCTTCTCCGGTTGGGGGAGAGACCCTCTGGCCACACATCAAGCTCACCAGCCCAGAGCTCCTTTGCTGGGAAGAGGAGTTCTAAGATAGCTGGCAGTAAATTAGTGAGGGCTCTCTTTGCTCAGCTCAGTGAGGCTAAGAGCAGCTAGAGAATCAGTGGGGCCGGCGCCCGGGCTTGCTCGCCGGTGAGCACTTACCTGGTTCCTGGTGGAGGGAGCCTGCGGGGACGGACTGAACTGAGCACCTTTGGTGCAAGGGCTGGAGGTTTTGGGACTGTTGTTCCCCTGGTGTGGAGCCTGCACGCGAGTGGTGTAGGGAGGACGCCATTTTGTCAGGGTTGGGCCCTCCCATGGAGGATCAGGTTGGAGACCTCATTGGTCTGGTGGAATTGGCGCAGAAGTGCGTGTGTGCGCGCGCATGTGGCCTTGGATCCCCACTCTCGCCCAGCTTATACTGCGTTGCCAGGGAAACGCTGGGCAGGTGCCCTCCGGCTCCAACAGGCTGCTCACTGAGACCTAGGAATGCGCGAGGTGCCTCGGATCCCCACCCTCCGCACGGCTTGTGCTGCGTTGCCAGGGAAACGCCTAGTGGGAGTGATCCAGCTCCAACAGGCTGCTCACTGAGATGTGGAAGTATGCAAGCCGCCGAGGGTCCCTGCTCCCTGCACTGCTCTTGCAGAGTTGCCAGGCTGGTGATTGGTTGTTGGGCTGCTCGGCCTGATCTGCGAGTGGCTGATTGGAACAGGCTGAGACTGGGAGTTTTCCTGAGAGTTTTGGGCTGTGAGCTGTGTGCCTGCGTCATCCAGCCAGGGCTCTCCTGGTGATCTATCTAATACATCTAAGCAATCCCAGAGTGACAGCCAGAATGGGGCAACAAAGAAACATGTCACAAGTAAAAGATCAGAAGAAACCTCTAGAAATTGAACTAAATGAAACAGAGGGATCCAACCTTTCAGAGACACAGTTTAGAACACTGATGATAAGAATGTTTAAGGAACTTAGCAAGGACATAAAGAAGGATAGGGAAACCATAAAAAACAACCAGTTAGAACTAAAGAATACAATATCTGAAATGAAGAACACACTTGAAGGAATCACCAGTAGAGTAGATGAAGCATAGGAGCGGATCAGCGAATTGGAAGATAAAATAGCAGAAATCACCCAGTTGGCACAACAAAAAGACCAAAGAATAAAAAACAATGAAAATAGTTTAAGAGCCCTATGGGACAAGGTGAAGCACAACGATCATCGACTCATAGGAATACCAGAAGGAGAAGAGAAGAAGCAAGGGGTCGAAAATGTATTTGAAAAAATAATGACTGAAAACTTCCCTACCTTGGTGAAGGAAATAAATATACAAGCCCAGGAAATGGAAAGGGTTCCAAACAAGCTGAACCCAAACAGGTCCACACCAAAACACATCATAGTTAAAATGGCAAAGGTTAAAGACAGAGACAGAATCCTAGAGGTTGCAAGAGAAAGACAGCAGGTTACATACAAAGGCACTCCTGTTAGACTAACAGCTGACTTGTCTACAGAAACTCTGCAGGCCAGAAGGGAGTGGCAGGAGATATTCAAAGTGACACAAAATAAAGGCCTACAACCAAGATTGCTCTACCCAGCATGGCTATCACTTAAATTGAAGGAGAAATAAAGAGCTTCTCAGAAAAGAATAAGCTTAAGGAATTCATTACCACCAAGCCAGCATTGCAAGAAATGTTAAAACAGCTTTTTTAAACAAAAGAAAGGGGTAAACAAGCTAACCCAGGGAGACCAGGAATACAAATAACAAAATGGCAATACATATATGCACCTATCAATAATCATTTTAAATGTGAATGGTCTAAATGCTCCAATCAAAAGACAGTGAGTGGCTGAGTGGATAAGAAAATAGGACACGTGTATATGCTGTTTACAGGTGGAATAAGATATTTCATGCAAATGGAAATGAGAAAAAAACAAAGCTGGAATACCAATACTTATTTGGGACAAAATAGACTTTAGAATGACTACAATAAAAGACAAAGAAGGGCACTATAACCCTAATAAACATCTATGCACCCAACATAGGAACTCCTAATTACATATAACAGATTTTGACAGACATAAAGACAGAGTCAACAGTAACACTATCATAGTAGGGGACTTCAACACCACTGTCACCAATGGACAGACCCTTTAGACAGAAAATCAACACAGAAAGAGGGGCCTTAAATGATACTTTAGACCAGGTGGACTTCGTTGATACTTTTAGAGCATTTCACCCTGAAAATACAGAATATACATTCTTCTCAAGTACACATGGGACATTTTCCAAGATAGACCATGTTAGGCCACAAAACAAGTCTCAGTAAATTTAAGAAGATTGAAGTCATATCAAGCAGATATAAAGGAAAAACTGATGGTTGCTGGCTGGGAGGGAGTGGGGATGAGGGAGAGGGGGAAGATTTTGGACAGTGTAGGTGGGACTACAATGTTGCCACAGGTATATGGGGGCAGTTCTTGGAATGTAATTGATAATGTTGTGAAGAGACTATTATGTTGCTTGAAATAAGTCAGTTGGAGAAAGACAAGTACCATATGATCTCACTTATATGTGGAATCTGAAAAACTGAATGAACGATCAAAGTAAACAGACTCATAGATATGGAGGAGAAACTGAAGGTTGCTAGTTGGGAGAGGGGTGGGAATGGGGGGGAAGGGGAAGGGATTAGACAGCATAAATAGACAACTACAATATTGCCACAGGGATATGAAAGACAGTTCGGGGAATATAATAATGTTGTAAAAATTTTGTGGCGTGTCAGATAATCACATGTCTTGTTAGGGAGAACACTTCATGGATGGAGTAGAGGCTTGATCACTGCTCTGTACACCTGAAGCTGATGGTGTATAGTATTGTATGCCAACTGCAACTGAATATGTGTATGGTCACGGGATGTGGAGTGTACTGTGGAGGGGAGTCAGGGGAATTGTAATAGATATGTATGATATGGGGGGGAGTCGGGTGGCGAACTGGGGGAGGGAAGTTGTCTCTTTGGGGGGTAAAGAGTATAACTATTGCATTGTGTTGTACACCTGAAACTAATAAAAAAAATGAAAAAAAGAAAAGAAAAGAAAAGACATACCCCTATGCATATCAAATTGAATGAACCTCAAAAGTGTAACATTCAATATATGAAGTAGACCATAGATAGCTATAAGCTATGAATCCATTTATATAAAGTTGAAAATGAGGCAAAACTAAAAAACATATATATTAGGAATACGTTAAAAGGTGATAAAATTCTTCTAAAAAACAAGAGAATGATTAACTCAAAACACAGGATATTGGTTTTGCTTGGGTAAAACCAGTCAGAGAAGAGCATACAAGAGCTTGCTTTTAACATAGTGTTAATCATGGATATTCCTTAAACTGGATACAATAGGTACATTGCTTTATTTTTTTAAATGGTACACATAACTTTTATTTACCCTTGTTTATCTGAAATATTTCACAATAATTTTTTAAAAAATTTATTTTCCAATTAGAGTTGATATACAATACTGTGTTAATTTCAGATATACAGTAAGTCCCCAATTTATTAACATTCGAGCTGCGAACTTTCACAGATATGAACGACCTCGCGTTAAGAACATCTGTAGATCCGAACAAATTGTGCAAGGAGCTCACGTGTCTGCCGGATATTGTCACAGTTGTGCTGCTGTGTGCTTACTGTGCAGTGCGGGAGTGGACAGCAGTCCAGTGCTCAATCAGAGCCCAGGGTGTCTGGAAGCAAGAGGAAAAGCAGTGGTGATGTGGAGGGGACTGCTAGGAAGTGCAAAGACTCATTTTGTTGGAATTATGAACGAATCCGACTTTCGAACATTCTCTTGGAAGGAACTCGTTCGTAAGTTGGGGACTTACTGTACAATATAGTGATTAGACATTTATATACCTTAAGATGTGATCATCCCGATAAGTGTAGTGCCCATCTGGCACCATCACAATACATTTTTAAAGAGATACTAGAGAACAATTATTTTTAATAGTTGTAAGGGAAGATTCTACTAGCGCTGGAAAACACAATTACGGTGACAAGCCTTCAGGCGGCCACAGAAGAAACATGTGGTACTACCTTCTACCCTCTCTCACTGGGGTACAACTTATTGGACCATGGAATATCAATCAAGCCATAGGCAGGGCCAGGTGTAAAAAGGTGAGTAGACCTATCATTTATTTTTTCTTAGATCTATCACCTGGGAAATGCTGAGATGCAGCTGGCAGTGGGAACCAATGCTGAAACACAGGAATGGAGACCCCCTGAGTTGGGGGAAGCAGGCTGTGGGAGTACGTGTGTTGTCAGATTCCAAGGGACAAGGAGCTATTAGATGGAGAGTATCCATAGAAAAAGCCACTTAGTGCAGGAGGATAAATGGACAGCCTAGAGGCCTGGAGGTAGCGTGAAATTCCTGCAACGCTTCCTTCCAGAAGGCTGCGTTGATCCTGAGCAACCCTGCAGGTCCAGCGTCTAAGCCCCATCCCACTGTGGCTCCTGCCCCTTGGCTTCCTTCTCCCTGGGAACTCTGCAAAGGCACATCCACCACCCCCTCCCCAGCCAGCAGGGCGGTTTCTCTCATCCTCACACAAGAAGCCCGACTACATACAAATCAGTTGTTCTTTTCAAAATACCAAAAGTACCTCGAGGGCTTCTGGGCTGATGAAGATGCAGGAACCCCACTCCAGCCTCTCTCCCTCCCTCTGACAGCTAAGAAGACCGGAGGCAGCCACCTGCAGACTCTGAAGAACAGGCAAGAGCAGGCAGTCGGATTGGGGAAAGAAGTGGAGACTTGGAGACACGGATTGTGCTTTGTCAAAACCCATAGAAACACACACCCAAACGGGTGAATTTTATGGAAATAAAAATGAACTTTTAAACAATAGCAGAAGAGAGGGGACAAAGAATAGGATGTAGCTCCGAAGGCCTGGATTCCAGCAGGCCCTGCCACTTTGTGGTTGCTTGATCTCTGTTACTTAATCGAACCTCAAAAACAAAAACAGTCCCCCAAACTACCTGGAAATCAGCAAGCAAAGCGAGCTCATTTCTGTATGCTTTCTAATGGCACCGTTGAAGACGGTGTTGCAAGGAAACCGCTAGCGGTAGCTCGTGCTTCTTCCAGCCATGTTGGGTTTAAGTGGCCTGCAGGAGGTGGCTGGGCAGTGTGGGGAGAGGCACTGGTTTTCCTGCAGGGCCTGGATTGGCTTCTGCAATCCTTTCTGCCCTGAGGTGGTGAGCAGGTTTGTTCTTCGACTCCCAGCTGAGCCACTAGTCCCTTTTTCACATGAGGGTGGCCATTCATAACCTCTGCTCAAGTACTGACACCGCGAAAGCTTTTCTGGCTTGGTTGTTCATCCACTCTTACTCCTGGGCAGCGGCTTATCCTGACCAGCGTAATTGTCAGAAGTTCAGATTGTACACTTAGATGGCCTGGGTTTGAATCCTGGATCAGCACTTACAGTGGCAACCTTGAATCCTGTGTCTCAATTTCCTCATATGCAAGACGGGGATAAAAACAAACAAACCACTTCCTCGGAGTGTTTTGGTGAGGATTTAACAAGAAAATGCATTCGAAATGCTTACCACAGTGTCTGATCCACACTGGATAACTTGTACCTGAGCTCAGTTATTATTAGTAATAGTCACTGCCTAAGACACGAGCTGCATTCATTCCACTGGCCACCTGGGGGCGCCATATAGCCGAAAAAGAAGTTCCAGGAATCCTTAAGTAAAGATTTTAGTCTCTGACGGTTAGAGAAGGAGTTAAGGGTTAGCTAGTTTCATTCTCTCATTTTTGCATTTGGGGAAACAGAGGCTCAGAGAGGAGAAATGATTAGCTCATAGTCATTCAAGTAGCTGGTAATCTGAAGACCAGAGTCTTGTATTTCCCAAATTCATTAATGAATTACTTGATTAAAAATCAACTTTGGTTTCAAGCATGGCTAAATTTACTGCTCCTCCTGGTGTGTCTGTGTAGAGTTTAAAATAACCCTACCCTCTCAACTTGTCAGCTGATAAATTTGTGTTATACTTTTTTGTTTTATTGAGGTCTACACTGAAAAAGTAGTCGCTTAACAGATATTGTTTAATACATACCATGCCCTGATATATACACTGTCTTTATAAAACACAAGCAATAGGCAGTACTTTCAAGAAACGTACTTATACACAAGAGTAAGGACACACACACACACACACACACACACACACACACACACACACATTCCCTTGGTGATCTCATTCAATTTCAAAGCTTCAAGCACCCCCCTATAAGCAGATAATTCTCGTATTTATATTTCCAACCTAGATCTTTCCCCTGGACTTCAGGCTCATTAATCTAACTTCTTACACAAAATTTCCACTTGGAAGCCTGTGAGACATCTCATGTTCTCGTTATTTAAAAGAGCTCCTTATCTTCTCCCATACTTGTTCCTCCAAAAGACTTTCTTATTTCAGTAATGGCAACTCCATCCTATTTGCTGAGCCAAAACCTTTGAGTTGTCCTCAAACCCTCTCTTTCTCTCATTCTCCACATTGAATTCAACAGGGACTATGTTGGCCCTATCTTCAGGATAAATCCAGAATCCAGTCACTTCTCACCACCTCCGTAGTTCCCATCATGCTCTGAGCCACCATCATCTCATCTCTGGTTATTGCCCTGGCCTCCTCACTGATCCCATGGCTTCTTCCCCTCTGTAGCCTACTCTCCACAGAGTGGTGGCCTGAGGCTATTAAAACTCTCAGTAGTGTCAGTCAGTTCTCATCTTGAAAACCTCCAATGGCACCCCACCTCACCCAAGTCCTCAGAACCACCCTTCCCAAGGGGTTTCCTAATGTCTGTGACCTCATCGGCTACTCCTTTCCTGCCTGGCCTCTCAGCTTTAGCCACACTGACCTCCTAGCTGTTCAATGAGCATTCCAGGAAGGCTCCCACCTTAACACCTATGTCACTTGCCTGCCACATTCTGACCTCAGAGAGCTGCAGAGCTCCCTCCCTCATCTCCTTCCGGTCTGAACTCACCTTTCCTCTCACCACTCTTCAAAATGGCAGCATCCTCCTTCTACCTACCCTTCCTTTCCTTCTTCCATAGTCCTTAGTACTTATCATTCTCTATATTCAACCTGTTTATATTGTTTAATGTCTGTCTCCCTCCTCTCGAATGTTAGCTCCATGAGCAGGCTTCCCATCTGTTTTGTTCATTGCTACATCCAGTGCTTAGCATGTTGTAAGAATGAAAATTACATACTTCAAAAGCTAGTCAATAGGCAGGGCCGGCTGAGTGGCACAATGGTTAAGCACTGGCTTGGGGAGCCAGTGGCCCCGGTTCGGGTCCCACATGTAAGGGTCAGTGACACTGCCCTCAAAAAAAAAGAAAAAGTGCTAATCAATAGGGGAAAAGGGTGCTGGGAAATGAGTGAAATTACTTAGGCCAGCTTATCCTTGTTTGATTTGGGGGAAGTTACTGAATCTCTCTTGGTGTAGGGGACTATGTATGAGGATACAAGGTCTCATTTTGCTCTAAAATGTTGATGTAATGAAGTCATTGCCTGCAAACGTTGATGTACTGCATTCGAATGCTACCCATCCTTTAGTTATTGAGGCAGGAGGTGGCGCTTATTGTCTGGGAAGGTCACTTGCCATAAGACAGCGTAAGTAGTGATGAGGAAGACTGCAATTCAGCGAGCAGGAAATGTCTGGAGATGGGTGGAAAGCAGGTCACATAATAACAGAAGGGCTCTTGAAGGGTGTGAGAGGAAACATCTAAAGAGGTAGGTTGAAAGCATGTCTGTGGTGATTTGTCTCCAGGCCGAAGTCCAAACTCTTTAGTCTGGAATTTCATGGGTGAGACACAAATGATTTTGAGCAGGAAAAGATCCAACTAGTAGCTTAGAAAGATTAATCTATGCAGGATGGATTAGAGGGAGGTGAATCTAAGGGCAGGGGCCAGTTAGAAGGTTGTTACAGATTTTTATAACTTGGATGGTAAGGGCCCCGACTAACATGGCTGGAGGTAGGGCTAGAATTAGAATGACAAATTTGAGATATGTTGTGAGGGAAAATTGGAACAAGAATTCTTAACACTAGGGAGTTGGAGGTGAAGAAAATGGAAGAGAAAAAAAAGTCACTTAGATATACAGACAAATAACAGAAAAAACAAATAGGAATGCAAGAGAAGAAGCTAATTGTGGAGGAAGAGGAGAGGTTCATGGACTGTTTTAGTCAGCTCTAGCTGCTATAACATAAATATTTTAGATTGGGTAGCTTACCCAACAAATTATTTCTCACGGTGGAGGCTAGAAAGTCCAAGATCAAGGGGCCAGCAGATCTGGTTTCTGGAGACAGGCCCCTTCTCACTATGTCCTCACCTGGTGAAGAGAGAGATATTGTATGTCTTTCTCTTCTACTAATCTCATCATGAGGTCTGCCCCACTCCCCCACGACCTAACCCAACCAAAATTGCCTCCCAAAGGCCCACCTCCAAATACCATCACTTTGGGGGGTAGGGTCTCAGCACGTGAATTTTGGGTGGACACAAACATTCAATCCATAACACAGACGCTCAGTATTTTATAGGTGAAGGGTCTCAGGGTGGAGGTCCCTTTCTGGATGTTCCCAAGCAAAGTACCAAAGTTCAAGGGAATATTCTTTTCCATATGGGAATCTCTGTGATTGTTTGAAGGTAAGAAAGAAGGAACCAGAACAGTCATGAGAAAATCAAATATGGTAGGTAAGGAGAAGATGGAGAGGTTGTCTTCTATGAGGAAAGAGGTCTCCCATTGGCTGAGGCTAGAGAAAATGTGGGTAGATGGGAGAAGAGGAAACATTTGGAGGTAGAGATAAGGAAGCACAAAAGAATTTATTGCTAGGTGATACTTCCCAGTGAGGAAAGTGGCATGGTTATCTGGCAAGAGTGGGATAAGAGGCAGAAGGGGAACTGGGGCTTGCTTGAGAGCAGGAGAAATTTGGTACAGAAGAATGATTATGGAACATGTGCCTATGGCTCAGACATCTACCATGAGTAACAGGTTTAAAATAGTTCCTCATCTCTACCATGACTCCCTATGCCCTTATACTGCTTTATTTACTTGTTTGCATTTAGCACTATGTGAAATCATCTTATTTATTTGAATAATCATTTATGTTGTCCTCTTTAGAATGGAAATAAGGGGAATCTAACATGTGAATGTAATAGTGAAATGATGGGCAGGAGCAAAGCTTGGGTGCCAAGAACACTTGTGACCTTCAATCCACTGATTTTATTATGTTTTCACCGACCCTCACCCCTCGCATGTTCTTGCTTCCTTCATATCCTGCTTAAAATCCAGGGTCAATCATTTTAAGCATTTCCTCATCTCTCTTCATTGTATTCTGTTGTTGTTGCAAAATCATAATTCTGATAAAATTCAACTCTTCACCCAATGCAACTCTTCTCCATTCTGCACACATACAAGCTGAAAATGGTTGGAGGAAAAAAACAACTCCGTTGACTTGTCCCTTTTAAATCAGGGACCATTAAGTCAATGGCTGCCAATCAAAATATATCTAGACCTCTCACCCTCATAATTCTCCCAGGTGACTATTTCATTTTTTCTTCCTCTCTACTGGTCTCCAGCTTGTCTTTGCTCATCCCCATTTTAGCTGATGGCCCTGTTTCCTATTTTACTGATAAAATAGAAGCATTTGGGAGAGAACTGCTATTTTCAAATAAAGACAATAACAAAGTCATACTTTTGCCTAACATGATACAACCATCCTGCACGCAACCCAAAATGTGCTTACCCTTTCTACAGAAAAGAAGGTAGTCTTGGGTGATATTCAATTTCCTTGATGTCCTGTAATTTAAATAATGTGATTAAACTTAACAATTATTAATATATCTATGTTAGATTGCAAGGGGAAACGAGAGAGAAGAAAATAAAGACATTTGATATACACATAGAGACATATTCATAATAAAATAAGGAAGAAATACTCATAACCCCTATAATCCTCATATCTGCAACTGATCCTGTGATTGTAGCTGGTATTTATAACCACCTGCTTTTACTATCCAGCCCATATTCTCTCAGCAAGCACCTGAACTGGTTGTGGTTCTTTGCCTGGTGAGGTGACTCATACCTTCACTCCTGAAAGAATTAGGCCACTAGCAGTCCGGCCTGAATTGGATTGTTTGTTTTTTTTTTTTCCATTGGGAAGGGTAGTACTAACAGATCCTAGGGATTGTCTGTATTCCAGACGTACTCTTCCTTCTCTCCATTGTGGAGTAGCAATCAATTTCCCCTTGGTAGTCAGGGTCAATCACCCCAGCCAATACAGTAACTTCCTACTTTACCCGTTAATTCAGAGGGTCTCAAAGTAGCTGAGTTGCAGTCTTAACATCCAAGTCAATGAAATCACCATTGTATCTACTGGTGGAAGCATTCCTCTTTTTGGAACTAACACCTCTAGACCAGCAGAGCATAAGATCATGGGGACAGGCAGCAAAACTTTTCCTTGTGAGTCAGTGGGGGTAAGTGTACGTGAAGCTGCTCCTGTTTCCACTCATTGATTCCTGAACCTATGAGTCTTGGCCATGGGAGAAACAGACCCATATATTAGATGCTGATTCAGAACAAACAGAGACTCCTGAGAACCTTGCCTCAGCCCTGCAAGGTACTGACACCTAACACCTAACTGGTGCTGTAACTGTCTTCAAAAGGTCATTTCACCTTTGTATCAAGCCCGCAGCTTCCGGGTGAAAACGAACATGGAAAGGTCAGAACATTTCATGATCATGGCCCATTGCTACACTTCATTTAATGTGGTGAGTTCCTTGATTGGGAGCAATGCTGTGTGGAACACCATGAATAAGGTGTTCTCTAAGTCTGTGGATGGTGGTTTTGACAGAAGCCTTGCATGTAGGGAATGCAAATCCATATCCATATGAAGTGTCTATTCCAGCAGGAACAAACTGTCACCCCTTTTATGATGGGAGTGGTTTAGTGTAATCAACTTGCTATTTGAGAGCTGAATGAATCACCCTGGGGAATGGTATCATATCAGGGACTCTGGTTTGGTCTCAGCTGCTGGCAGACTGGGCACTCTACAATGGCTGTAGCCCCCCAGGCCTTGGTGAGTGGAAGTCCATGTTGAGGAACCCATGCTAACCCCCATCCTTGTCATCATGGCCACTTTGATCATCTCATCCACTTGATTATTAAAATCATTTGCTGAAGTCACCCTTTGGTGAGAATCCATGTAAGACACAAATATCTTTTTTTTCTTTTTCTTTGTTGTCCATTCAGAAAAGTCTATCTGCATACCTCTTCCCCAGATATCCTCATCACAAAATTCCCAATCATGTTCCTTACAAGTTTCTGATCATTGGTCACAGCTCATGAATTGGTATAGACTCATACCTCTGGCCATTTCTCCTAAGAAAAGTGAACAATCAGATGCATTGTCCAAAGTTCTGTCTACTGGGCAGATTGCTCTTCACCTCTGTCCTTCAGGGACATCCCAGAAAAAAGATGGCTGTGCTCTAGTTGTCCAATTTTGAATGATGCTTGTATACCATGCAAAATTATCTGTGAACCTTGCTTGAGTTTTCTTTTCCTTAGTAAGCTACTATAGGAGCCTCCTCCCCTCACAAGGCAATAGGTGCTACCTAGGGAAGATAATGTAGCATGAGTGGGGACCATGGGCATTTGGGCTACTTCTTCATGCAGCTCACTTATACCACTTCCATTTGATGATGGAGTGCTGCTCTGCACACCAACTTTATGGCTTGGTGGGTCAGGCAACACCCAGTTCATGATGGGCAGTTCAGGTTGCATGGAAACTTGGTGGCCCATGGTTAGTGTTCAGGCTTTTCAGGCTTTACTAAAGCCCAGTATCAGCTCAAGAGCTGTTTCTCGAAAGGACAGTAATTATTCACAGAGGATGACAGGGCTTTGCTCCAAAGTCCTAAGGACCCATGCTTTGATTCCCCTATAATGGCCTGAAAAAGGCTCCAAACAACATCTGCCACGGACACTGGAAGCATCATTGGATCTGTTGGATCATAGGACCCACCTGAAAGAGAAGCTTGCATAGCAGCCTGGACCTGTTGCCGAGCCTTCTCTTGTTCTGAGCCCCTCTTGAAATATCAGCTTTTAGAGTCACTGGGTAAATACACCAGGGGAGATAGTCACATGAGGGATGTATTGCCTCCAAAATCCAAAAAGGCATTTTAAGCACTGCCTCTTGTTTGGTTATAGGAGAGGCCAGATGCAATTACTTATCCTGTGTCCCAAAACTCAGCATGCCTCATACCCTTAGACTCTTAGACATTTCATTGAGGTGGAAAGCCCCTGAATTTTTGTTAGATTGATTTCCCACTCTCTGATGCAGAAATGTCTTTTTTTGTTTGTTTCTTTTTTTTTTTTTTTTTTGAGGGCAGTGTCACTGGCCCTCATATGTGAGACTGAACCGGGGCCGCTGGCTTCCTAAGCCAGCGCTTAACCACCGTGCCACTCGGCCGGCCCCAGCCCCAGAAATGTCTTATGAATTGAAAGTAGTTGATACCTCAGCTTACTAGATCAAATTAGCATAATGCCGTCAGTGTGATATCTTGTGGAAGGAAGCAGTGATCATGATCTCTGTCAACTAAGTTGTGATGTAAGGCCGGTGAGTTGATATGCCCTTCAGTATCTCAGTGAAAAACAGTGAAGCTATATTGCTGGGCTTGCCAGCTGGAAGCAAACTGCCTCTGATGGTCCTTTCTAAAAGACATGGAAAATAGGAGCATTGGAGAGATCAATGGCTGCCTACCAGGTACCAGGGGATTTCAAGCAATGAAACCACATCTGGAAGGGCTGTTGCAATTAGAGTCACCCTGTGGTGAAGTTTACAGTAATCCACTGTCATTTTCCAAGATCTATCTGTTTTCTGTACAGACCAAATAGGCAAGTTGAATGGGGATGTGGTGGAAATTTCCACCCCACATTTTTCCAGTTCTTGATATGGCACTACAATCCCTCCAGGTATGCAGTATTGGTTTTGATTTATTGTTTTCTTAGGTAGAGGCAGTTCTACTGGCTTCCACTTGCCTTTCCTACAACAACAGTCTTGACTCCACAGGTCAGGGAACCAATGTGGGGATTCTGCTATGTGCTGAGTATATTCCAATTTTGCTGTCCAGAACTGGGTGGAATAACTACAGGATGGGGTAGAGGTGCACTGGACCCACTGTGAGATGTAGCTGAATGAAAACTCCATTGAAATAATTACCTGGCTTCCATTGCCCTTACTCTGACTGGTGGGCCACTGATTTTGGATCTCCTGGAATCAGTGTCATTCAGAACCAGTGTCCAGTGATTCCCCTCAAATCTGATTATTTCTATTTCCCCAATGCATAGTCACCTGGATGAAAGGACATAGCTTCCTTTGGGGGAAGGTTGGAAGAAAGGAAATTTTTGTTAATGTACCTGGGTTCTTTCTCAAGGAGACATGGCCTTCCCTTCATTCAAGGGATTCTAGTTCTGTAAACTGGCTCAAGTCAGGGAAATAATTAAGGAGCCATGACTCCTTGTTTGGTGATTCAATTTAGATTTCTTTTTACTTGACCTAGAACTCTTCTGCTTATACAGATCAAGTAAGAACTTAGTAGACTGCCCTTCTGTTTCTCTTATAGGACCACCATGGTCCATTAGCCAGTGCCATATGTGTCTGTGAATTAGACTATTCTGATTACATATTCAATGCCACTGTCCATTATGGTCATCACACCCATCTTGTCTTGCCATTAAGGACATCATTTGGCCCCCGCCACTCCCAAGATCCAAGTAGTCCTTTTGCACTTAAGGATCCCAGTTCAGTGGCATCAGTTCCCACTGTAACTTTTCACCTCCAGAGAAGAGCAGCCACAGAGCTATTTAAGGATTTTGGGGTTCCCCTCATAAATGTATTTATTTTTCACAATTGGGGTGAAAGGTGTGCTGTCCTCTGGATCCTCCTGGGGTCGGTGGACAAATCTACCTGACAAATCTACTCTAATATTCCAATTCACTAAGCCTTTGGATACTTTCCTCTAAGGTACAGCAAGACAGTTCTGCAGTTTCACCTTCATTTAAGGTACATCATCTTTTGGCCTATGTTACAGCCAACTAGCCCAACTGAGAACACTTTCTAACCCCTCAAGCTACAACATCAAGTCCAGAGTCTCTGCTTAGTGGGTTTATATCAGTAAATTCAGCCTGATTTAACTTTATGTTTATTCCACTATTATCCCTGAGTTTTTCTTCATGGGAACATTTTGATTACTAATTCAATATCTTTATTTGTATAGGCCTATTTATATTGATCATTTCTTCTTGTGTCAGTTTTCATAGCTTATATCTTTCTAGAAATTGGCCTATTTCATCTAAGTTAACTCATTTGTTGGCATATGGTTGTTCACAGTATTCACTTTAAATTCATTTTGTTTAAGTAATATCATTAGTGATATTGCTTCTTTTATGTCTGACTTAAGTAATTCAAGGTTTTTTTTCTCCTTTATGCTTAGGCAGTTGAGCTAAAGGTTTGTCAATTTTGTTCAACTTTCAAAGGACTCACTTTTAGTTTCATTGATTTTTTTTCTCTCTCTTTTTTTTTTTTTACTTTATTTCTTTTTGCTCAGTCCTTATTATGTCCTTTTTGTTTGCTTTGGGTTTAGTCTGATCTTTTTCTGTTTCTTAATGTGGAGGATTTGGTTATTGATTTGAGATTTTTGTTTTAATTAAATAGGCATTTACAGTTATAACTTCCCTCTAATCTCTACTTTAGCTATGAGTTCAGACAATTAAGCTCACGAACTCACCCTAGAAAAAGTGCTCCATACCTCACTGCTGAATATCACTATGGTCACCTTCGAAGTACTCCCCTTGGGAAGCTATGCACCGAAGCCAGTGCCTAGTCCACCCTTCAAAGCAATTTTGGAACTCTTTTTTCCAGAATGGCCGTCAGAGCTGTCGTCGTATTACCCTTGATATCCTGAATGTCATCAAAATGTCTTCCTTTCAACATTTCCTTTATCTTCAAGTAAAGAAAGAAGTCATTGGGGGCCAGATCAGGTGAGTAGGGAGGGTGTTCCAATACAGTTATTTGTTTACTGGCTAAAAACTCCCTCACAGACAGTGCTGTGTGAGCTGGTACATTGTTGTGATGCAAGAGCCATGAATTGTTGGTGAAAAGTTCAGGTCGTCTGTTTCTTGCAGCCTTTTCAGCACTTCAAATAATAAACTTGGTTAATTGTTTGTTTAGTCGGTACAAATTCATAATGAATAATCCTTATGATATCAAAAAAGTTAGCAACATCGTTGCAATAAGTTCGCCAACCTAATTGTCAGACCTCGTATGTACCATAAGTTTTGATATGTTGTGTTTTTTGTTTTTGTTCATCTAAAATTGTTTTCTAATTTCTCTTATGATTTCTTCTTTGACCCATTAGTCGTTTAAGAGTGTGCTGTTTATTTTCCAGTTATTTGTGAATTTTCCAAGTTTCCTTCTGTTATTGAATTCAAATTAATTCCCTTGTGGTCAGTAAATGTGCTTTATATGATTTCAATCATTTTAAGTTTAATGTAACTTGTTTTATGGACTACATATGGCCTATCCTGGAAAATGTACTATGTGCATTGGAGAAAAATACATACTTTGCTGAATACCTCTTTATAGATGTCTGTTTGGGCTGCTTGGTTTATAATGTTGTTCAAGTCTTCTACATCCTTGTGGTTCTTCTCACTTTTTCTTTATTGAAAGAGGTATATTGAAGTTTCTAACAATTATTATTGAATTGTCTATTTTTTCCTTAGTTCTATCATGTTTTGCTTCGTGTATTCTGAGATTCTGCTAGGTTCATTATATTTTTAGAATGGTTATATCTTCTTGTTAGATTGGTATTTTTATTATAATATGTTTCATTTTCTCTCTAGTAGCATTTTTTTGTCTTAAAATCTTTTTTGTTTGTTGTTAGTAGAGCCACTGCAGCTCTCTTGTGGTTGCTATTTGTATGATATGTCTTTATGTAACATATACATAGATGGGGTGGGGTGACCATTATTTCTTCAAATACTTTTTCTGGTCCTTTGTCTTTTCTACATCTGGCGCTACCATTTACGCATATATTGTTACACATGATGGTGTCTCATATTTCTCAGGGACTCCGTTTATTTTCCATCATCCTCTTTTTCTCTCTGTTGGTAGATTCTTTCTTCTGCCAGCTGAAATCTACTACTGAACCCCTCTAGTGAATTTTTCACTTTGTTTATTGTTCTTTTCAACTCTAAAATTTCCATTTTTTGGTTCTTTTTAATAATTTCTATCTTTATTAATGTTTTCTATTTAATGTGACATTGTCATCATACCCTCTTTTGATCCTTTAAGCACTCTTTCCTTTAGCTATTTTAACGCAGTTATACTAGTTTTTTGGAAGTCTTTGTCCAGTCAACATGTGCCTGCCTGTCCTTAAAGGCAGTTTCTGTTGTCTGCTTTTATTCCTGTGGATGTCATACTTTCATGTCTTTTTGCATAGCTTGTAATTTTTTTGTTGAAACTGGACATTTCAGATAATATGTTATAGCAACTCTGAATGCTGATGGCCCCTCCCCCCATGGAGGGGATATGTGATGTTATTGTGTATTTGTTTGGTAGTTTCTTTGTTTAGTGACTTGGTTGGACTAGTTCAGTGAAGTCTATTTCCCCATGCAGTGTGAGACCTTTGATGTTCGTCTTCAGACACACTGTTTTGGTCATTTTCACCCCCAGGGATGAGAGTGGTTTTACCTACACTCTTTGTTTTTCTCTAATCTCCCTGTAAGCTTCTGGCTGGCCTGTCTCTGTTACAGTAACACCCAGCTGTTACACCCTTAGTTGCTAGCTGATTGAGCTCTTGTTTTCTACAATGCTTTTGGGCACATATTGCTCCACGGTTTGATCAAATTTAAGTCAAGCCCTTTGCAGAGGTGCTTGTTTCAAGCCCATGATAACTCTTCTTAGCCGTCTACCATTTTGTTTATTGTTATCCTGGAGCTACAAGTCTTCTCTAATTGCTTACCAACAAAAGCTTTACTGTTTATGCAAATGCCTTTTCACTTGAACTTCCCCAACTTCTATTGCAAATCAAGTCAGTCTTTTTAGGGAGACATATGGAGCTCAGCGCTCTGTTCTTATAGCCTGCCTTCCCCACTGGACAGAACTTCTGCACTACTGCCCTGGAGGTGGGGTTTGGGGGGCAATGATCCACTTTCTTTGGAGTGTTATCCTTGCTCCTTGAGCACAACTCTGGACATGATGGTAATCTCTGATTTTTTTTTTTTGTTTTTTTTGTCTTGCCTCCAACTACAGAGCTTCTAACCTGCAAGTGAACTAGGGTAAGGGTGGTCTGGGCCAAGTGTTCTTGGCCTGCTATACCTAGGGTAGAATTTCTACCTCACGAGTGTGTGCTTGGTAGAGTAGGAGAGCCCCAGACCTCTGGGTTTTATTCTCCTGGAGCAGAGCTCCAAAACAAGGAGCTGGGGTGGAGGGAGGGACAGGAACTGCTGACAATCTGCTCCTCCTGAGGGAAGACTCTACCCCTGGATTGAAAGCTGGGGGAGAGGGAGCCCCGTCTTCTTGGCGACATTAGCCAACAGTAGAGTTTCTTTCACACCGAGCTGGTGGAGGGATGGGGTAGAGAGGGCCATGGAAGGAGTGGGTTGTGGGTCCCACTCCTTAGCACAGGCTCTTACACAGATTTAGTAGATTTTCTTGAATGAATGTTTCTCCATTTGCTGTGTTCCATTAGGACAATTTCCAGAGACTTTAGATGGTTGTTTTTATAATTTTTATCAGTTATGGTTACTTCACCAGGGAGAGTGCTATGGTCTGAATACATCCTACCAAATCCATATGTTGAATCCTAACTCTCGAATGTGATGGGATTAGGAAATGGGGTCTTTGGGAGGTGATTATGTGGAGCCCTCATGGATGGCATTAGTGCCTTATAAAAGAGACTCCAGAGAGGTCCCTAGACTCTTCCACCATGTGAGGATATGCAAGGTCTGAGAGCTGGTAGAGAGGGCCCTTATGACCATGCTGGCACCTAACCTTGGATTTCCAGCCCTCAGAACTGTGAGCAGTAAATTTCTGTTGTTTAATAGCTACCCTGTCTGTTGTATTTTGTTATAGCAGCCCAAACAGATAAGACAGAGAGGGCTTGGGGAGCTTCTCAAACTGCCATTCCAGAAGTGCTTCTTGAATGCTGTTGTGTTTACATGTTGACCTTATGTCTGGGAATCTTGCTGAGCCATCTCATTCATTCATTCATTCATTCATTCACTCATTCATCTACTCAACAATTCAATAAATATTTATTAGTTTAATTAATTTGAACTTTCTATGTAAATGAGCATAGCCTCTCCAAAGATTAGGTACACTTTCTACTTTTTTCAATCTGTTCCTTCTTTTTATCTTAGTGAATTAGACAAGACCTTCTAAACCATGGCAAACAGTAGTGATTAAAATATGTGTATTTGATTTTTTTTTTACCTTCTAAAGAGTCTCCCTTAAGTATTTTGTTTGCTATAGGTTTTTGAAATGTAAACTTTATCAATTTAAGAACCTGCATTATATCCTTGTCTTCTGAAAGTTTTTAGTAAATTGGAGATAGCCCTGCAGGTGAGGGTTCATTCAGTGCCATCCAGGAGTCTGTCCTACTTAAAATGAGATTCGTGGACCAGCAACATTAAAACCACCTGTGAGTTTGTTAGAAAGGCAGAATCTTGGGCCCCACCAAGTATTCTGATACTAAATCAGGATCTGTATTTTTAACAATATCCTCAGAGGAATCGTTTACACTTTCAAGTGTGAGAGGCACTTAGTTTTATACCTTCATTTTGCAGGTGAGAAAATGAAGGGCTTGAGAGGTAAAGTAATTTACCCTAGACTATACACAAGAAGGGGGTATTCATAGGAAAATTAGGGAAGAGAGAGAGAGAGAGAGAGAGAGAGAGAGAGAGAGAGAGAGAGAGAGAAAGAGAGAGGGAGAGAAAGGGAGAGAGAGGGAGAGAGAGAAAGACAGAGAGAGAGGGAGAGAGAGAGCGAGTGCACGCACCAAGGGTGTGGGAAATGAGAAAAAATAAGCATTGGGAGACAATCTTTATCCATGCACAGTTCATCTAAGGTTAACCGCTGGACATTTTGAGTAGCTGGCAGATGCTATATTTATAATTGTAGCAGTTTGTTTAGTGTTCTTGGTATCAGACTTGAATGGCTGTCAGAAAACACACCCAGATTTCAATGAGCCTAAAGTTCTTTTTCTGGCAGTAAGAGTAGCAGTAAGAAAGCTAGGAAATGGAAACATTTGCTATGTGGCTCTTCGGGTCCCCAGGTGTCCCAGCCCTTGGACCAGATAGATATCCTTTTGTAGAGTTGCTCCCTTGGACCTCCCACTATCTGCAGGCCCCAGCCCTGGGCTGTGCAGAGCCTGCTGACTGGAAGATGTACTCATAAATCTGCAATGACCCTACCCTGTCTGCACACACAGCTCCTTTCCAGGAACACCGGGGATTATTTATTGCAGCCCATAGAATTCTCTGTAAGGTTTCAGCCCAGATGCATGAGATGCATGTTCTATTTCTGTTTGACATCCTATGTCAGGAGTGAGCCCTGGAAGAGGCATAAGTAATTCAGCATTATATACAGAAGGTGAAGTTATGTGGTTATATATCAACACCAGGCACTGGAAGTCCTTGGAAATCAGGAGAGTATAATTTTAGAATGAACGTAATGAAAATGTTCAAAGGAGATCCATTTTTTTTCTCCTCTGTTTCTAAGATGTGCTAAAAAATAATCAGGAGAATTTTCTAAGTGTGGATGAATGTCCTTGGCTGGAGCTACCCCCTTGAAGAGGATGCCTAGATGGGACTGAAGACCTCCATCTTACCAGCCCTGACCTCTCTGCTGTTCTGAGACCAGATTTCCCGATGCTTCTCAGATGTCTTCCCAAGAATGTCCTGCCAATGGCACCTCAGATTCATCATGTCTGAAACTGAGCTCATTGTTTTTATTCCAGATTCCTCCTCCTTCTCATTTCATGTCTATAGCACCATTCAGTTACCTGTTGCTCAGGCTCTGAGAAGTTGTCAGCCTTGACATCTCCCATTCCTCCATTCCTCCCATCCCAAAAGGGGCTGGTTCCTGTCGATTCTGCCTCCAGATAGGTTCTCAGATCAGGCCTTCATCTTTCATGTGGGTCATTATAATAGCCTCCAAAGGGCCTCTAGTCTCTGTCTACCCTGTCCCCAGGTTTAATTTCTGAAACTACCCAACAGACCATATCTGTACCGCTTCACAGAACTTCACTCTCTCCAGCAGAATAAAGAGCACACTTCAGACCATTGCAAACCATCCTGGAGATGCCATGTACCTTTTTCACTCTCTTTGCTTTGGCCACATCAGCCTAGCTATTATTCCTCATACTCTCATCCCTTTGGGCATCCTATTGCCAGAGTCCGAATACCCTTCTCTCTTCCTACATATTAAAAAATACTATTAATTTAACAATTTTATTCTTTCCCCCTGAGCTCTCTGGGAATAGTTCTTCATATTTTGATAAAAATTCTGGGCAGCCAACAGAGTGGGCTAGCTCATTCTTAAGAATTAAAAAGGCCTCTGGTCATTTTTACCTTCAAGAATATTCTCATTTTAGTAATGAATATACCCAGTACAATGCAGTGTTTAGAATAAAAAAAAAGGGCTTCAAACTTATTTAAGGTTAAATTGTTTGTCAGCTCTCCCATCCTAGCTAGACCTATTATGGAAGTTATGAGAAATGTATGTGTGTACTCATGTATGCATTGGTGGAAAATGAGTGGGACGCTTCTCTTCTGTCTTATACCTTGCATTTCTCTTCCTCCGGCCCTGCCCCCAGCTTACTAAATGAGGTTCCTGACTTTCCAGGTCTGAATGGGGGAGGGAGGAGAGGAGAGAGACCGGAAAGGTCTGGTGTGACTGGTAAGTGTTGACTGCTTCTGACCATAGCAAGTTAGTAGATGAGCAAAGCTGACTTCGTTTCTTGGGGTGTATTTGTGTGTTCTTTGGGGCCTGTATGAAGAATATTCTACTGTACTTCCTGTAGCATTTGTGATATATTTTCTTCTTGCAGCCATTTATGTTTCATCCCTCTGCTCTTAGGAATCTAGGTCTAACCACCCAGCCCTGGCTGGAATCATTACGTCTCCCCAGACACATCCTTTCTCTCCTATGGCTCATGTCTGATCCATTAGACACACTCACGCACCTTTGTCCTGACATGCGTGGACATGTCTACCTCTTCTAGCTATTAGCCACAGATTCTCTTATTTGGACAGAGGCACCATTATAAGTAGGTTGGAAGTTCCTGAGCACAGCTCATGGTGTCATTCAAACTCCAGAGGATGCAAGGGAAATACTCTAGATGGTTCCTTGATGTCCTGCTCACTAGGCTTAGATGAAGAGAAAACACCCCTCCAACATGGGGCTGGGAGGGGGCCTCACTGCCTATTAAATACTCTTACAAAGACAATTTCTCCCTGTTGTCCAACTTCAACTCTTTGTTTATTTATTTTTAATTTTAAAAAATTTTGTATTAAAATATAGCCAACATACAATATTATATTAGTTTCAGGGGTACACCATAGTTATTCAACATTTATATACCTAAAGGAGTGATCACCATGATAAGCCCTGCAACCATCTGACACTGTACCACGCTATCACAATATTATTGACTATATTCCCTATGGTGTACATTACATCCCCATGACTTATTTGCTTTATACCTGGAAATTAGAATCTCTTATTCTCCTTCACCTTTCCCCCATTTAAAAAATTTTCAATTATAGTTGAAATACAATATGATTTTATATTAATTTCAGGTGTACAGCATTGTGGTGAGACATTTATATAATGTAAGAATTTAAGTGATTTCCCTGACTAGTACCCACCTGGCACAATACATTATTACCATATTATTGACTATATTCCCTGTGCTTTACTTTACATCCCCATGACTATTTTGTAACTACCAATTTGTACTTCTTAATCCCTTAACCTTCATTTCAGTTTTTGTATTCTTCATTTCTGACTGGTTCTTTTTTTATGGTTTCTATGTCCTTTTTATGCTTGCTATCTTTTTGTTGAAGTTCTCACTAAGTTCCTTGAGTATCCTTATAACCATTGTTCTGAACTCTGTCTCTGGTAGGTTGCTTGTCTCCATTTCATTTAGTTCTTTTTCTGGAGTTTTCTCATGTTCTTTCATTTGGGATGTATTTCTTTGTTTTCTCACTTTGGCTGCCTCTCTGTGCTTGTTTCTATGTAGTAGGTAGATCTGCTATGTCTCCCAGTCCTGGCTGGTGACCTTATGTAGTAGGTGTCTTGCAGGGCCATGGCACAGTCTCCCTGGTCACCTCTGACAGGTGCTTCAGGAGTGTCCTTTGTGTGGGTTGTGTGTTCCCTCCTATTATAGGTGAGCCCTGATTGTTTTTGGCACATCAGTGGGTGACATTGGACCTCAGGTTGATTGGCTATAAGATTTAGCCCTACCCATAGCTTATAGGCTGCAATGCAGAGGGTCTTACCCCAATGAGTGGGATTTGCCCCAGGGGGCTCTGTTGTCTGTTGAGACCACTCTTTTTGTGTGCTACTTATGGGGCTAATTATGTGATGCTGTCCTGTGGTCTGAAGCTACAAAGCAATATATGCTTGTTAGCTGCCTCTGCTAAAATTGGAGGCACATGGGAGAGGCCACGCTGTGAACCGAGGATGGCTGACACCAGTACTGGGTCTGGGGTAGCTCTGCAAATAGCCAGGACACACCAAGGCCTGCTGCCATCTGCCAGGACCCTTAAGTTTCAGCCCCTGATAAAACTTGTGCAGTATGCAAATTGGGTGAAGCAGCGCCTCAAGGAGTCAGTAGAGTGGGAAGAGCTGGGTCACCAGGTTATTGTAGCCTCTGGTTTGGTGCCTGTGCTGAGCCTGGAGCTACTCAGCAAAAGTCTCAGAGCACACCAAGGCCAGTCACCACCTTAATAGGGCCTGTGGACTCTGACAGTTTACCAAGAAAGAGTGCAGTGCAGGCAGGGGTAGATTCTCAAAAGAAAGTGCTTCTAGCATTGAGGGAGTTGTGTGGGGCAGGGTCCCAGTGAGTCAGCAAAGCAGAGCAGCGGAGCTCACCAGACCAATCAGATTCAGATTTTGACGTAAGCATAAGGGGAGGGCTCAACATAGGAAAGACTGTCTGCCTGCCGGTGGCACAGGAAGAGGACCCAGAGAAAATGGCTGTCCTCCAGTCCTTACACAGAAGCCTCACTCACATCTCCATCTGCCTCCCATATGCCTCTGATGTCCCCTGAGTCACTGTCTCAACGCTGGAGCCCAAGGTGAGTGCCTGTGAGCCAGAGAGTCTGTGCGTGGGCCGTTTAAGAGGACGTCTGTGTTTCCCGCAGCTTTTAAGAGGACGTCTGTGTTTCCCGCAGCCTTCCATCCCACCTGAATGGTCAGGTTTTTCATAGCCAGCTGTTGTGGGGGCTCCTTTTTCTGGCACCAGTACTCCTGGCTGGCAAGTTTGGTGTGGAGCTGGGATCCCTTGCTCTTCTGTGGGGAAACTCTGCTGCTGGCTGAGCTATCCCTCCTTATTCTCATCCTCCACACTTAAGTGTGGGGCCCTGTTCCGCATCTCTGCCCCTCCTACCAGACTCGACATGGCTTCTCCTTTGTATCCTTAGTTATAAAATTTCTGTTCAGCAAGACTTCAGATGGTTCTCCGGGTTGATTGTTCTATAACTTAGTTGTAATTTTAATGTGTTCATGGAAGGATGCAGGCACGGTGTTTACTTATTTCACCATTTTGGATCTCTCCCTAATTTCCCAACTTCAACTCTTTTTAGCTTTTAGGTAGCTCAGGGTGAGGTATGGGTCACATAATCATTCAGTTATCTCCTGTGCAAGTCCTGCAGAGTTGTTTGAACCCCTCACTTTGGAATGTGGGAGTATTTGTTTTCAGTTATGTGGGGGCACCTGTTGACATTGACATAGCTCAGGGGTCGGCAAACTTTTGAGATGGAAGAGCCACCAGGGGGCCAACAAACTGTGGCTCATGAGCCCCAGGCTCTGAAGTAAAATTGAAAATGAAAATAAAACTATCATAGTTTCATTTATAAAAATTTTAAAGGATATTATTCACATAATGGTGATTATGTAAAATATATATTTATGGGTTTTGAATAATTTTTAAATTGTTGTGAGGGACAGGATTGGCTCTTTCAGAGGTCGGCAAACTTTTGAGATGGAATGTACCCAAAGAGCCACATGTGGCTCGCAAGCCACAGTTTGCCGACCCCTGACATAGCTCTTTGACGTCCACCTACAGTGTCATTAAAGTTTTTGCTCCAGTGTGTCTTCCTTAAAGCAGTGAGGCTTTCATCATTTTAAATGGAACTGATGATGGTGAAGGGTTTCCTGACATAAACCAGAAGTTGCTTGTACCTTAAAAAGACCTGGGAACTGCAGATCACTGCTTCTGATCAGCTGGTATATAGCCTGCCTTTATAGACGATTCACCAGTGCCCAGGGAGACATGTATGTACTAGGTGTGCCCACCCAGGAATGGTCTTCTACCTCCCACATATGTGCTCTTCCCAGCCTCACTCTGAAGGATCAGGGCTGCCATGTAGGATGTCAGAAGAGATTTATTTCAGATTCGAGGTGTATCTTGGTGCAGCAGAGAGAGCCAGAGGAAAATGACCCAATTGGTCATTTGACAGATATTTGGGCACTGAATGTGCCAGGCTCTGGACTACATACTGAGAATGCAATAATGAAAAGAAATGAAAAGACAGAGTAGCTCTTACCTTCATAAAGGTATGAAACCTCCCCCTTCCTGCCTCAATAATGAAAATCTGCTATCATGTGTAGAATTTTCCAGACCAGAGTCAGTTAGTGACCTAGAGGCAAATTCAGGTCATTAATATGCTTTTTTTGATCCATATAGCATGCTAAAATATACTGAATCAATTGGTGACATTTAATAATTGAGAGATTTTTATATAAAAATCTGTACTTTTGGTTTCTCTTGAAAATTGGCAGGTCTGGCAGCACTGGGTTCTCAATCCCTCAGAGCTACAGCCGCTGAAGTCACGTAGCAGTGGCCTTTTAGACGATGTACGTGCCCTCTAGTTTTCCACTGCACCTACCCAACCCTCCCTTTTATATGCTTGTCAGCCTGCTTCAATCATTGATGTTACCTCTCTGCCTCTATAGAGGCTTGATTTTGAAGTCTAGTTCTGAACTAATCATTTTAAAATTGCTTTTAGCAATAAAATGCTTTTTTCTAAAAAACAAACAAAAAAACAATGAAATCTTGTGCACACCTGAATATGTAAACACTTAAAAGCAGAGCTGCTTCAGTTGAAGGCAGAGAGCAGCCTGGAGCCCCGTATCCCCTTACGTCCACTGTGAGGAGCCTTGGAGCTCCATAAGATGCACTGTGAGAAGCCCTACCCCAGGCCCTGGAAGCCTGTCTAAACTCTAATCCTGCAACCACCTGCTGATGCTGGCCTGACCGCCTGTAACTATGAGCACCAGCCAACCAGACCTTCTGACCTGGCCATGTCCCCTTCTCCCACCCCTAGCCCTGCTCGGCACACAATGCTCTCTTTGCTCTGCCAATTTGATAAACAGCCCTGGGTGCCTGGGTCTGTGTGGCCTCATGGCTGATGTGGTCAGTGAAGGACTTTCAGGGAGACACTTCTACAGAGCGCACCACTGCTCTTTGTGTTTCCTCTTGCATTTTATAGAACTATTGGATTTTATTGGGACGTCAGTCCCTATGTAATGAATTTAAACAAATGGGGCAATATGAATCAAATACTCATGTGAAATGAGTTTAAACAAATGGGGCAAATATGAATCAAATACTCATGAATCAAATACTCATGTGAAAAGTTCAGGAGGAGGGCCCTTGGTCTGCAGACAGAATAGTCCACATCCTCTTGTTTCCTAAATATTTGCAATTCTGTATGCCAAAGGGTGAGCACATGGATAAAGAATGTGAGCTTGGAGAGCAAGGAAATTGTCTTTCTTGCCTTTAAGATATTTTGAGATTTTGCCAACATGAGGCCCTGCCTTGGGTTCAGGCTCAGATGCAGGGTACTGGTTTACCCTGTGCTTCAATTCTGCATTTGTCTTCCTAAGGTTCTATCATGGGAGTAAAGATTGCTTTTCGGTTAGGTCTGACACCCTATGCGCATCTCCTCATTAGGCCTGAGGCCAGCTCAGTGGTCCTTTCTGTCCTCATCTAATTTGGCTTAGAGGCTGTGGGATGACCTCTTTGGAAAACAGTTTAGCTGTTTCTTATAAACATTCACCTACCCAATGAACAGGTATTTGTCCAAATGAAAGGAAGACATTAAGCCCATTCAAAAACCTGTACTCAAATGTTCACAGCAACTTTATTCAGAATAGCTCAAAACTGCTGATAATCCAACTCTTCACGTGTGAATGGATTAACAAATTGTGGTATATTCATACCATGGAATACCACTCAGCAATAAAAATGAATCAATTCCCCAAATATGCAAGAACATAGATGACTATCAAAACCATTAGGCTAAACAAAGATGCCAGACACAAAAGAATAAATATTGTGTGATTCCACTTTATATGGCATTCTTTTATTTTTTTTTTTAAAGAAAAACTATAGTGACAGAAAACAAGCAGATGATTGGTTGTTAAAGGTAGAGCAGGGTCGGGGAAGAAGGTTGACTGCATAGGGGTATAAGGCAGCATTTTGGGATTAAGTTTTGTAATTTTAGCTTTTACATTTAGGTCTGTTGTCCATTAAGAGGAAAATTTTGTGTAGGGTGTGAGGTAAGGCTTCAGACTTTTCTTTTTTTTGCATATGGATATCCAGTTGTTCTAGCACCACTTGTTGAAACGATTCTCATTTCCCAATCAAATTCCTTTTGTACTTTTATCAAAAGACAGCACACACACACACACACACACACACACAAACACACTGGGGGTGCCAAAAAATGTATACAAGTGGAAATTTGGTCAACGTTGCTCAAGCAGTAGTTCGCCATCATCAGAAGTGTCTGGACGCTGATGGTAACCACTTTGAGCACCTCTCATAAGTGCAGAAGTCAAATGTGGCTTGCATTCATCTTTTGTCGTTGGTATACGTTGAGTATTACAATTTTAATACAGTTTTCTTTTCTTAAAATGTGTATACATTTTTTTGGCACAATATAACCTAATACAGTAAAACCTTGAATTGCGAGTAACGTGGTTTGCGAGTGTTTCACAAGATGAACAGACATTTCTAATACATTTTAACTTGGTAAATGGGCAATGTCTTGAAATACAAGTAGTTGTTTTCAGAATGAATTATTCTTGCAAACCAAGGTATTACACACACACACACATATACACACACATATTAATATATGCACACACATACATATATGCAGGTTGTAATTATTTTTGAAATCATAGATTTTATTTTAAGTTTGTAGTTAAAAAATCTGAGTTTTCCTGTACTTGTAGCATCTGCTTTTTATATCACAGTTTCGTAATAGTAATAGCTTGTAACCGTGTTAACTAAAATTTATTGAGCAATTACCATTGTCCTGGCACTATCTGAAACTTTTACCTTTGGTAACTAATATAATCCTTACAACTACCCTGTCAAGTATGTTTTATGATCTCCATATTATAGAGGAGGAAACTGATGCAGCTCTGTAACATGAAATACTTTGCCCAAGTTCCAAAGCTAAAATTAGCAGAGCTGGGACTTGCCTCTAGGCAGTCAAGTTCTCACACACTGCTAAAATTCCAAGCTACAACTGCCTGTCGCCTCCCAGCTCTTGGCATATGGTAAGTACTCAACATATATTAATGGAATTAATGAATATAGTTATAATTATAGCGCCATAGTTCGATTGTTTACTGGTCTATCATTATAGGGTGATCATATGTTTGTTTTTTAGGGACGAAAATGTGCCATTTATTAATTCTAAAACATTTAGTGAAGCTTACTATTATTTTAAACACTGTACCAGATGGGAGTAATACAAAGTTTAGCAAACGGACAAATGATTAAATGAATGGGAAAATGATTAAATGAATGTACAAGTACTTTGGTTTCAACTGGTAGATTTCAGCCCCAGAATGGCTGACTTAACTCAGAAAAATTATCCCTATAATTTAGATTCTGAGTAGGAATCTCATTGCTTGCTACATCTTCAACTTTCCAAACTTTGGTTTGGTCATCCATAGCATAGGGCTAGTAAAACCTGCCCTGTGTACCTGTTTTTTAAAATTATGTTTTTATTAGTTTCAGGGATACAAAACATAGTGAGTAGACATTTATATGCCTCACAAAGTGATCATCCCAATAAGTTTATTATCCATCTGACACTGTACACAGTTATTACAATATTACTGACTATATTTCCTATACTGTACTTTACATCCTTGTGACTATTTTTTACATTATAGTTCACATTCAATATTATTTTATATTAGTTTCAGGTGTACAGCATAGTGGTTAGATATTTATATAGTTTATGAAGTGATTTCCCTGATTAATCTAGTACCCACCAGACACTTTACATAGTTTTTACAATATTAGTGACTATATTCCCCATACTGTACTTTACATCTCATGACTATTTTGTAACTACCAGTTTGTACTTCTCAAACCCTTCACCTTTTCACCCAGCCCCTCAACTCCCCTCCTATCTAGTAATCATCAGTTTGTTTTCTGTATCTGAGTCTGTTTCTGTTTTATTTGTTTATTTTGTTCTTTATATACCACATATAAGTGAGATCATATGGTATTTGTCCTTCTCAATCTGACTTATTTCACTTAGTATAATACTCTCTAGGTCCATCCATGTTGTTGCAAATGGTAACAGTTCCTTCTTTTTTGTGGCCGAGTAATATTCCATTGATGCTGCCCGTGAAAGAATTTAGTAAAAGGCACAAAGCTAAGAAGATGGCAGAGGCCATTACCCTAACTTTAAATTTGTTCCAGTTGATGTGAGGTCAAGTGTGTGATGCACTTAAATGTGTGGTGAGTGGTTTCTGTCTGGAGGTGTCAGGGGATTGGAGAGCACATCTAGGGATGGTACACAAGGAGCCATGAGGATAGGGGAGGAATCCGGCCCGGAAAGTAATCAGTTGATTCTATGCTAGCCATTGAATCAGTGACAGTTCATCTGCACGCCTTGGTTTGTGGCCTGAAAATAATTCCCATAGCTTGTAGTACTAGATGAAGATACATGTTAGGAGCTTGGGAGCCTGGTGCTGCAGTGGACAGAGCTGGGCAAAGAAAAGCCTGCAAAAGAGAGTGACTGAGAGAAGACTGAACATAAACAGAGGCTTCAAAGACTTGGATTTCGAGGATGAGCACTAAATTTGTGAATACCAGCAAGCTTCAATTTATCTTTTCTTTTCTTCTTTTTTAGGAGATAAATATTTTTTTAATTTAATTTTTTATATTAGTTTCAGGTGTACAAAGCAACATGACGATTAGATATTTACACCCCTCTCAAAGTGATAACCCGACCAAGTCTACCACCCCTCTAACATCGTTTATAGCTGTTACAATCCCATTGACTGTATTCCCTATGCTGTACTTTATATCCTGTGACTATTCGTATATGTGTGCATATATATAATTGCTAGTGATGCTAAACTTTTTTTCATGTTTTTAAGTTATTTGAGTTTCCTGTTTTGTGAATTGTTTGGTATTGACCTTTGCTTACATTATATATATTTCATTATAGTTGACATTCAATATTATTCTACAGCAGCTTCAGGTGTACAGTGCATTGGTCAGGCATCTACACAGTCTATGATGTGACCGCCCTGATAAGTCCAGTGCCCATCTGGCACTCTACATCATCTTTACAACATTATTGATTATATTCCCCATACTGTATTTCACATCCTGTGACTATTTTGTGACTGCCAACTTGTACTTTTTAATCCCTTCACCTTCTCCCAATCCCCCTCCCATTTTTCCCTTTATCTCTGAGTCTATTTCTGTTTTGTTTGCTCATTTATTCTGTTCTTTAGATTCCACAAAAAAGTGAGATTATGTGATATTTGTCTTTCTCAGTCTGACTTATTTCACTTAGCATAATATCCTCTAGGTTTATCCATGTAGTTGCAAATGGTAAAATTTCATTCTTTTTTTATGGCAGAGTACTACTCCATTATACAAATATACCACAATTTCTTTATCCAATAATCTACTGATGGACATTTCAGTTTTATTCCATATCTTGGCTATTATGAATATCATTGCAATAAACATAAGGGTGCATATTTTTTTTAAAAAATTTTATTGGGGAATTGGGAGAGGGGAACAGTGTTGGGGAACCGGGGAAAGGGAACAGACAAGTTGCTGTCCTTTTGTTCTTCAGTCTAGTTGTGGAGGACGTCGCTTCACTGGCCTCTGTTGGTATCGTCATTGCGCTCTTCCCGGGTGAGGCAGATCGGTCGCCGGCCTCTGGATGGCTGCTCATGGCAGCTCTTGGCAGCTCACACCAGCTGCCAGCCGCTCACGCTGGCTACCGGCCACTCACTGTAGCCGATGGCAGCCCACTGCAGCAGGGGCTGCAGCTATGCCGTCCCCGGGGACTCACAGGAGCCCAGCTCCAGGTGGAGCTGTTGTTCACCATCTTAGCTGTAGAGGGCAGTGTCACTGGCCCTTATATGTGGGTCCGAACCAGGGCCGCTGGTGTCCCAAGCCAGCTCTTAACCAACGCACTACTCGGCCGGCCCTGCATATATTTATTCAAATTAATGTTTTTGATTTCTTTGGATAAATACCCAGGAATGGAATTGCTGGGTCATAAGTTAGTTCTATTTTTAAGTTTTGAGGAACCTTCATACTGTTTTCCATAGTGGCTGCACCAATCTGCAATCCCATCAAGAGTGTACAAAGGTTCCCTTTTCTCCACATCCTGGATGTTTGTTGATTTATTGATGATAGCCATTCTGACAGGAGTGAGGTGGTATCTCATTGTGGTTTTTGTTTGCATTTCTCTGATGATCAGTGATGTTGAGCATCTTTTCATGTCTGTTGGCCATCTGTATGTCCTCTTTGGAGAAATCTTTCTTCATGTCCTCTGCGCATTTTTTAATTGGGTTTTTTGTTTTGTTGGTGTTGAGTTGTATGAGTTTTATATATATACATTTTGGATATTAACCCCTTATCAGATGTATCATTGGCAAAGATCTTCTCCCATTCAGTAGGATGTATTTTTGTTTTGTTGATGGTTTCCTTTGCTGTGAAAAAACTTTTTAGTTTGATGTAGTCCCATTTGTTTATTTTTTCTTTTGCTTCTTTTGCCCAAGGGGATTATATCAGTAAAAATACTACTAAAGGTAATGTCTGTCAGTTTATTTCCTTTGTTTTCTTCTAGGAGTTTTATAGTTTAGGGTTTCACATGTAAGTCTTTAATCCAATTTGAATTTATTCTTGTATATGGAATAAGATGGTGGTCCAGTTTCATTTTTTGCATGTATCTGTCCAGTTTTGCCAACACCATTTATTGAGTAAATTGTCTTGTCCCCACTGTAAATTCTTGCTTCCATTGTCGTAGATTAAATGATCATATTGGTATGGATCTATTTCTGGGCCCTCTATTCTGTTCCACTGATTTATGTGCCTGTTTTTATGCCAATACCATGCTGTTTTGATTAGTATAGTCTTATAGTATAATTTGATATCAAGTAGCATGATATCTCTTGCTTTGTTTTTATTTCTCAGGATTGCCATGGCTATTCAAGGTTTTTTATGGTTCTGTATCAATTTTAGAATTATTTGTTCTAGTTCTGTGAAAAATGTGATTGGTATTTTGATAGGGATTGCACCGAATCTATATATTGCTTTGGGTAGTATGAATATTATAACTATGTTAATTCTTCCTCTCTATGAGTATGTTATATGTTTTCGTTTATTTTTATTTTCTTTAATTTCTCTCTTCAATGCCTTATAATTTTCTGAGTACAGGTCTTTTACTTCCTTGGTTAAATTTATTCCTAAGTATTTTTTTTGATGCAATTGTAAATAGGATTGTTTGTTTAATTTCACTCTCTGATAGTTTGTTATTGGTGTATCAAATTATCTCTTGTTTAGAAATAATGTAAAAAAAATTTTTATTTAAAGCCAAGAACACTTAGTGAGGAAACTCTAGTCTCTTCAACAAACAGTGCTTGGAAACTAGACAGCCATGTGCGGAAAAATGAAATTGTACCCCTATCTTACACCACTCACAAAAATGAACTCAAAACAAATTAAAGACGTAAACATAAGACCTAATGCTATAAAACCCCTAGAAGAAAATATAGGGAAGAAGCTCTTTGACATTGATCTTGACAATGATTTTTTTTTTATATGTTACCAAAAACATAAGCAAGAAAAGCAAAAATCAACGAATGGAACTACATCAAACTGAAAAGCTTCTGTGTAACAAAAGAAAACATCAAATAAAAAGGCAACCTGTCAAATAAGAGAACAGGGCCGGCCGAGTGGCACGGTGGTTAAGCGCTGGCTTGGGAAGCCAGTGGCCCCGGTTCGGGTCCCACATATGAGGGACAGTGACACTGCCCTCAAAAAAAAAAAAAAAAAGGTAAAAAAAAAATAAGAGAACATATTTGAAAACCATATATTTCATAAGAGGTTAATATCCAAAATATATAAAGAACTCATACAACTCAAAACAAACAAACAAACAAACAATTTAATTAAAAATTGGGCAGCGCATCTGAATAACTATTTCACCAAAGAAGACATCCAAATGGCCAACAGGTACATGAAAAGAGGCTCAACATCCATAATCATCAGGAAAGTGCAAATCAAAACCACAAAAATCACACTTGTTAGAATGGCTGTCATCAAGAAGATATAAGATAACAAGTGTTGTTTACTATATAGGATGTGGAGAAAAGAGAAAACTTGTTCACTGTTGGTGGGAATGTAAATTTGTGTAGCCACTGTCAAAAACAGTATGGAAGTTGCTAAAGAATTAAAAATAGAACTACTATATGATCTAGCAATCCCACTTCTGGGTATACAATTTGAAGGAAATAAAATCACTACTTCAAAGGGATATCTGTACCCAATGTTTATTGCAGCACTCTTCACAATAGCCAAGATATGGAAACAACCTAAGTGTCCATCAATGGATAAATTGATAAAGAAGATGTGGTATCTATCTATCTATCTATCTATCTATCTATCTATCTATCTATCATCTATCTATCTGATGGAATATTATTTAGCTATGAGAAAGAAAGAAATCCTGACATTTGGAACAACATGGATGAATCTTGAGGGCATTATGCTAAGTGAGATAAGCCAGAGAGAGAAAGACAAATACTATATGGTACCACTAATATGTGGAATCTATAAAAGCCAAACTTGTAGCAACAGAGAGTAGAATGATGGTTAGTAGGGGCTGGAAGGTGGGAAAGTTGGGGAGATGTTGGTCAAAGGGTACAAACTTGCAGGTAGAAGATGAATAAGTTCTGGAGACCTAATCTATGGTATAGTGATGGGAGTCAACAATACTGTATAATATGCTTCAAAGTCGCTAGGAGACTAGATCTTACATGTCTCACGACAGAAAAGAAATAGTAATTATGTGATGTGATAGAAGTATTAGCTAAGGCTATGGTGGTAATCATATTGCAATATATAAATATATCAAATCAACATATGGTATACCTTGAACTTATACAACGTTGCATATCAATTATATTTCAATAAAAATTCCACCTTAATACAATTCAACTCCACAAATGTTTATTGAACACCTAATGTGTGCTTGGCATTATATTAAGTCCTGCAGGGACCATAAAGACGGAGAAGACTCCGAGCGTGTCCTCATGGAACAGGTGTGCCCCTCACCCCCCCCCTCATTAACCGAGGCACAGAAGAACATGACTTCTAAAGAAGTGGAGCTCATTGAAAGTTCTCCTCCAGGCCTCCATGGGCTCACTCACTCTTCCTTGGCCTCCACAAGAGGGCTGAACACACGAAGCATGTATCAGCTAAGCATCAGTAAGCATGTTTGGTGGTTTACTGAGGGTTTGTGAAGTCAGGATGGAGGGATTATGTTCTTCAGCACTTAGAATTTCCCTAAAACCTTCCTGTTTGACAGGTTCCTCCCTAATCTCTACTGCCAGCCCCATCCAGGAGGCCTGTCCCCTTCACTCTTTTTTTTTGTTTATTTTTTATTAGTTTCAGGTATACAAAACAATGCAATAGTTATGCTTTTCACCTTTTCACCCCTCACAAAGTGACAACTTCTCTCCCCCAATCCACCACCCCCACCCCAATATCATACATATCTATTACAATTCCATTGACTCCACTCCCCACACTGTACCCCACATCCTGTGACTATATATATTAAATTATAGTTGCAATATAATATTATTCAATGGCAGCTCTTAACCACAGAATAATCCTTCCTAATTCTTCCTTCCCCCTGGGAGAGATTTCTTTTCTTCCACATAAAGGCCTGGAGGCTCATTGTTCCCCCATAGCACATTCACAAATAGTAAGTGTCTTCTTTAACAAGAAAGGGTTCTTAGAGGAGCACTTTGAAAATATACACATAAATGGGATTTATTAGTTATAATTATTATTATTTTAAGATTTTTTTATTGGGAAGTTGGGGGAAGGGAACAGCGCTGGGGAATCAGGGAAGGGGAACAGACAAGTTGCTGTCCCTTGGTTCTTCAGTCTAGTCGTGGAGGACATTGCTTCACTGGCCCATATTGGTATCATCATTGCGCTCTTCTCGGGTGAGGCAGATTGGTCACCGGCTTCTGGATGGCCACTCACAGCGGCTCTTGGCAGCTCACACTGGCTGCCAATCACTCACGCTGGCTGCCGGCAGCTCACTGTAGCGTATGGCAGCCCACTGCAGCAGGGGTTGCAGCTATGCCATACCCGGGGACTCACAGCAGCCCAGCTCCAGGTGGAGCTGTTGTTCACCATCTTGGTGAACACTTGGTCAGTGTCACTGACCCTCATATGTGGGATCCGAACCGGGGCCGCTGGTGTCCCAAGCCAGCTCTTAACCAATGCGCCACTCGGCCGGCCCATAATTATTTTTTATTGAGGTGAAGTGCATGAGGCATAAAAGCCACCATTTTAACCATGAATGCAATGGCATTGGGTTCACTCACAGTGTTGTGCACATCATCACTATTTAAGTCCATAAGGCTTTCATCGCCTAGAAAGGAAACCCATTAATCAGCCACTCCCCGTTTCCCCTTCCCCATTTTTGCTTCCATGACTTGCTTTTCTCACTTACTTAACAAGACACCAGGAATGGCCTTCCAATTCAAAGGATTCATCCTTTGACAGAACTGCAATATGATTCCATAATATGCCTGTACAACAGTTAGTCAACCAGTTAGTTCCCTGTTGACAGACATTTGGTTTTTTCGCCAGTCTATGCCCTTTTAAATAGTGCCACAGCAATGACTCTTGTTTGCATGTCTCATGTCATGCTGCTGTTAGGTTGTTTTTTTCTTTTGGAGACAAGGAGCAGTATAATATTTATTTACTTATTTTTTCAAGATTTTTATTAAAATATAGCTAACATACAATATTATATTAGTTTCAGGTGTACACCATAGTTATTTAACATTTATATACCTAAAGAAGCGATCACCATAAGCCCAGAAACCATTTGACACTGTACCACGCTATCACAATATTATTGATCATATTTCCGTGCTGTATATCACATCCCCATGACTTATTTGTTTTATCCCTGGAGATTTGAATCTCTTATTCCCCTTCACCTTCCCCCCCTTTTTAATTTTTCAATACAGTTGACATTCAATATTATTTTATATTAACTTCAGGTGTATAGCATGTCTCAATAAAAAATTCATAAATGGTTACACATTTATATAATTTAAGTGATTCCCCTGACTAGTCTAGTACCCACCTAATACTATACGTAGTTATTACCATATCATTGACTGTATTCCTTATGCTTTACTTTACATCCTCATACTATTTTGTAACTACAAAATCGTACTTCTGAATCCCTTAAGCTTTTCACCAGCCCCTCAATGCCCTCCCATCACCCCCATACATCTAGTACCCATCTGACAGTATACATCGTTATTACAATATTATTGACTATATTCCTTATGCTATTCCCTATATCCCCATGACTATTTTGTAACAGCCAATTTGTACTTCTTATTCCCTTCTCCCTTTTCACCCATCTCCCCAATCCCCCTACCATCAAAATATTCTTTGTATCTATGAGTCTATTTTGTTTTGTTCTTTCGATTCCACATACAAGTGAAATCACATTGCATCTGTCTTTCTCTTTCTGACACTCACCTTAGGCTCTGGCAGTGGGACAGTAATTCAGGGAGTGTCAGAGTGAGGGCTGGAGGACAGTTGCCATTTTCTCTGTGTAGGGTCCCCCTCCTTATCTCAGGCAAGCGGGAGCCTGAGAGAGTCTGTGCGTGGGCCATTGAAGAGGACGTGTCTGGGTTTCCTGCAGCCTTCTGTCCCACCCAGATGGTCAGAATCCCTGCTGTTTTTCACAGCCAGATGTTGTGGGGGCTCCCCTTCTCGGCACCAGTACTCTGGGCTGCGGAGGCTGGTATGGGATCTCTGACTTCTCTTGGGGGGAACCTCGATGGCTGATGTATTCCTCCCGCTTCTTAACTGCCACATGGAGGTTTAAGTCTTGCCCGTTTTGTGTCTCCACCCCTCCTATCATTCTTGACATGGCTTCTTCTTTATATCAGTTATAAAACTTCTGTTCAGCCAGACTTCAGATGGTTCTCCAGGTTGATTGTTCTGTAATCTAGTTATAATTTTAATGTGTTCATGGAAGGAAGCAGGCACAGTGTTTACCTACCCCACCATCTTGGATCTCCTTAAAAGAATGCGCTGCTGTTAGGTTTTAGAGGTTGAGTCCTAAAGTGAAACTGCCCTGTCAAAGGGTGTACGTATTCTTCAGTGTAAGAGATATCAGCATATGAATTTCCAAAAAGGTCTGTACAATTTTTTGGGGGTACCATATGACATTTTATTCCTTGTTCAAAATATTGCACCCCACTTGTAAAACTTGACACATCTTTTAGGTCTTTGTCTCTATGTGAAATCCTCATTTTCACTTTATTTGAGCAGATCTGGTCTTGGGAATGGAGTCAACAAGGAGGATTTGCCCATCGGAAGTGACCTGTTCACTGGGCTCTGTGTCTTCCTGTACTCTCTTCCAAGGCAGACTTGGCTGGCAATGACCATCTGTTGATCTCATTTTCATCATGTTTAGCTGTGGAGGTCCTTTCTGCTCTTGTGTTTTTAATAAATATTTTATTTTAGAGCAGTTTTAAGTTTACAAAAAAATTGTGAAGCTAGTACAGAATTCCTATATACCTTGCACCTAGTTTCTCTCTTAATAATATCTTTTCACACTGGTGTGGTACATTTGGTACAATTAATGAACCAATATTGACTTGTCACTAGTTACTAAAACTCATACTTTATTAAAGTTTCCTTAGTTTTTATCTAGTGCCCTCTTCCCCCCCCCCCAGAGCTGCTTCCAGGGTACCACATTATGTTTAGTTGTCTCCTCAGGTTCTTCTTGGCTGTGACAGTTTCTTAGACGTTCTTTGCCTTGGATGACCTTTGTAACCATTTTAAGAGAGAAATTTTTTCTGTCTTTACAGAAATAATATGAAGACCAGAGATAGATGATTTCTGCCTGGGACAATGTGAGAAGTCTCCTTGGGGAATGTAGTATTGAGCTGAAAGAACGGCTTGGCAGGCAGCAATGGGTCAAAAGCACCCAGGCAGAAGAGACTGTTTGAGGAAAGTGATGGAGGTAGCAATGTGCTGGGTGTGCTCCAGGAAGGATGATTACTCCAGGAGGGGTGGAATGTGGGGAGTGGTGAGAAAGGCTCTTAGTGCAGTAAGTGGCATCATTCAAGGTACACAGGCAGGACTCTTTCAGAAGGAGCTCTCACCCATTTTCCCCACTTCTCGCTCATCTTTCTGGCTTGAGAGAATGGTGTATGAGGGAGAAAAGAGACACTGCTCAACACTGCCTGAGTGTAGTGTTTTGTTGGAGGGACTTCCTTCATGGATGTATCCTGCTCTTGCCTGTCTCAAAGGTCAAGGACCCAGTCTGTTTCTACAAGTCTTATTACAGCCCTGATGGGGTTAATAAAGAACACAGCTTTTAAACTATATTAGAGATTACTTTACAAAGGCATAAAATGCATAATTCTAATATTATAGTACAGTTACTAAAAATATTACATGACCATTGGTTAGGTCAGAGCAATAGATATCCCACAGACGAATTTAATCACTGGCAGAAGGCCATGCAGTCTCCAGACAGGATCAGAATCAAACTGGGGGCTGCTAAATATAGAAATATAAATTTGGGTTTGTTTAGAATCATTTGAAAACTGAAAGAACACATAAGCGACTATGCGAGCATGGTAGAATATTCCAGAGGCATAGCTCTTGTAGTCTTCTTTCATTACCTTGTTCTTGGGTGTGTTCTGCACCCCCAACCTTGATTTCAGATTTTCAGTGGGAATATTAGACAGGTGTCCATGCTTGAAGGTCATAGTAGACTTTTGGAGTAGTCTGGGCAGGAAACAGATCCCTCTTTTAGGTATAATACATTCCCAGAGGTTTACTATAAGGCCTCTATGGCAGATTGATTTCAAAGATGGCTGCAGCAGTTCTAGTAGCACTCATGCTCATTGACATCATGTCTTTGCACATTTTTCCATACAGATGTGAGAATAAGTGTCTATAGCTTCTCCCATCCAGGGCCAGGGGAATAGCAGGTCCTCCAGGGCAAGATTGCATGTGAAAAGGGGATAAAGAAAAATGTTTTTTTACAGTCATTGTGCTCTTCCCATCCTTCTTGTTCAATATTTATTGCAAGAAGGTACCTAATTGCACAAATATACTTGCCCGGGGCAACTTTTGGGTAGGTTGGGATTCAAATGAATGATGACCAGGTATGGAAAGGAGAGTGGGGAGTCTCACTCGTGTCACTATTTGGGACATTGCCCCTAAAATCCCTGAGGGGATCAGGGAGCGTTAAAGGGCTCTAGAATACATGCCAAGACAACTGACCAGTTTAACCAGGGCTTTTCTAGTGGCTTCAAGGTCCTGCGAATTGATCTTCTGGCTGCCTCTCGCATGTTGTATATAAAGATTCTCCTCTTTCCACATAGTGCTCCTATCACACCAGCTCCTTTGCTGTCCTTCAAATATGCAGATCCTTCCATCTCTAGACCTGTCCAGAAAGCTCTTCAATCAGATGCACCCCTGGCCTTCCTCTCTCTTCATTTGGGTCACTTCAAATGTCACCTACTCAGAGAAACTTTGCTGCCATATCTAAAGTAGCTTATTAAATGTTGTAAATATTTTGTGGGGTGTCAGATGGTCACATGTCTTGTTGGGGAGACCATTTCATGAATGGAATAGAGGCTTGATCACTGCACTGTACACCTGAAGCGGAGGTTATATACCAACTGTAATTGAATATATATAGAATCACGTGATGTGGATTATACTGTGGAAAGGAGTCAGAGGAAGAGTAATAGATATATATGGTATGGGGTGAGGAGTAGAGTGGCGAATTGGGAGAGGGAGGTTGTCACTTTGAGGGGTAAAAAGTGTAACTATTGCACTGTGTTGTATACCTGAAACTAATTTAAAAAAATAAAAAATAAAGTAGCTTATTAAAACTGTAGCCCTGTCCCTATTTTCTTTTCTTTGATACGATTCATTACTACCCATTATGTATCATATCATATTGTCTTTGTTTATGATCTACTTCCTCCACTCAAATGCATACTCCATAAAGAGGCTCAAAAAAAATATTTGTTGAACGAATAATGAATTACAGTTATGTTCATTCCTTGTACTTAGATACGAATTTACCACAAATTGACTGTACATTTGCATGTAAATTCCATCAGGAACTCACACACTTATTTTTTCAGTACATTATTTATCTCTCCCATTGTATTGTAACCACATTTGTAAATGTACATTATAGACTAAGACACAAGCTTTGGAAGAGGGCGGTCTAGATCTAGAGAAGGTGACCTAGAGAAAGAAACCCTTGAGCTGGGAATTCCAGAGCAAGAGGAGTTGACTGAGTGAAGGGTAGGGAGACAACATTCAGTGAAAACAGCATTCCCCATCATTTCTCAATGTTAGGACAACATGTTCACATTTCTGAATTTGGGATAAGTCTTAGAAGTGATAACATCTCACCACAATCACTTTTGGTCAGGTGGCAGTCATGACATATTTTCGTTACTTGCAGGAATGTAGGAATTCTATTGCTGTTTATGATGACGTGACTGGACAACTTAAGAGCCATTCTGAGAAAGGAATATGAGTTTTGACTGTCATCTGACAACCTTAATGGACACTTTGTGGTTAGACCAAAAAAGTGCCATCAAAAATTGCAGGATGCATGTCTGTGACTTGAGGGTAAATCTTGAAGATAATCGAGCAGCCATCATAGGAAACTCAGTGTCACCAACACACTTGAGGGTGCAGAAGATGAAAATGCATCAAAGAACATGGACACTGATGACTCAGAATAGAAAAGCAATTCAGAAGTGCCAGACTCTCAACATGAAAACATTTTAGAAATACCAATGAATTTAGCATGTATTTTCATTTTTATGTAGGCACAGCGCAATAAACAAGTCAGTCCTATGTTTAAATAAGCCTAAAAGAACTCTTCTAATAAGTATAAAATAGCAATTCTCAATGTTAAGAAAGCATTGTATCAACATTTTATTGGCAGGGATTTTTATTTTTCAAAGCTATATTAGAGAATATAGTCCATTTTTAGAATCAGCGAGATCTTGGATTTGATGCAATATAGTAAAGTAAGTTTGAAGATCTAAGAGAACAGTGCTAGGTGACAGGGACAAGTGGTGAGGGGCACTCCAGTTCAGTGTGTGTGTGTGTGTGTGTGTGTGTGTGTGTGGGGCAGTGGAGGAGCATGAGGCACTCTGGGAATTGATAGCTTCCCTGACATTGAACTAATGAGCTGTTTTCTGCAACATCAATGCCTTGTCATCTTAATAGCCCTCAGTACAATTTAAGTGTAAGAATCACTTTGCTACTGACATTGACAAAAAACACACGGCAGATAGACACAAGACTCAGTCTCCAAATTACCCCAAATAAATAAATAGAAGAATGTTATAGGGACCCCTAGAAGAGAAAAAGGCAAGGGTGAGTTACCATCTGTGGGCCAGGGAGAGGATGGGAGACGTTTGTGGAAATACTGTTTAGCTCTCCAGGTCACTCAGTATTTGCAAGCAGTAAATGAAATCGTCCAAATTTGTTTTCTCATGAAAATGTCAGTTTGAGCCCTTAAAGTGAGTATTTCTCTTCTTATGGCCTGAAAAAAGAAGCCCTTTTTATTTTGTTGCCTTTGAGACAAAAGAGGCTTTTTGTTCTTGTTCCATGTCTCCAGTTTGCTGGGATTCTTCAGAGTTGCATACACAGAGGGCTGACATAAATTTTCAGGTGGAAGAAACAAGATGCTGATGTGTTTGTTTGGTTGAAGCCAGAACTGTCACCACCAACCTGCGTGGCCTCAGAGGGATGGGGCACTTGGCTTCCCCTCTGCCTGTTCCCCAGGTGAGACCTGTGGCCCACAAATGGCTCTTTCTTCCCAAGACATTTTAATAGGATGGGGCATAAAAGGATATGGCTACATAATTCTTGTTAATAAATGTCTTGTTTAGTTACCTCATATTAATTATTCACTAAGCAAAGACAGTGGTCAGATTTTGTTTGGGCTTAAGCCTGAAAATAACTTGTGGCTCTTGTTTAAATGCTTAGTTTGCTTCTTCTTTCTTCTTTCCCTCCCCTCTCTCCTCCTCTCTTCTCCCTTTCCTTCTCCTCTTGCTCCTCCTCCCCTCCTCCTTTCCCCCTCCCCCACAGTCTTTACATTTCTCTTCCAAAGAATGAGCAGAGACTAATCTTTACTAGTCTGGCTACCAAAGGAATGATAGGCTATTACAGTGGAAAAGATGTCAGAAATCACAAAACTGGGTGATTTTGAGGAGTGTGAGTTTGTATCATGCCTAGTCTGTGGGATGGGATGGGAAAGCCTGGGGGGCAGGGCTTTTGCCCCTCCCTCTTCAATTCAGCTACAGAGGCTTGGTTTCTGTCCCATCTATGCAGTTTTTTTTGTCTCAGGTTTTGTAAGGAGAAAAAAATTTGAGTCTTGGGAAGGTCTGAAAACTGCTGATGCAAATCAGGTCTCTTATTTACAAATGAAGACAACGAAATCCAGAGAAGTGGAGTAATTTGCCTGCCATCACACAGCTTCTTGGTAAGGGAGCTGAGACTAGGAACCCTGCCCTCTCCCTGTTGCATGGCTCTGGGTGGAGAGAGGAACCATTCTGAGAAGCAGAGATAAGGTGGGACGGGGGAAGGATGCAAAGCAGGATGGGTTTCTGGAAACACCTCTTGGACCACAGGAGAATACTCTGTGTGGTCTCTGAGAACAAGGATGCCAATGTGACCCTGCCCCTGTGGTGTCTCTTATAAGTGGATAAAACAGTTAGTGCCTCTTATAGAGGCTTCGGGGTTTGTGGTGTTGAAGCTGCAGCCATTTTTCAATTTCACTGTAAATGAAGCTTTCTTCTCTATTTTTTTTTAAAGTGGGTATCTGAGAGGGATTTATGGAAATGTACACTAATTTCACCATCTTTCCCAGTAGCGTGAATTTAATATTTAAGTTGAGGTCATATTTAGGACTATGGACCTAGAGAAAATTTTCAAGTAAATAATTAAATGTAAATAAAAATTTTCAATATATTTATTTTTTAAAGCATTGCCTTTGTTGTTTTTACTAAAACAGTACAGATTTTCTTTTTTTTTGAGAGTTAATATAGTATTGTGGCAAAAGACTCTAGAAACCTACCTTTGCTCCTTGCTAGCTGTGTGACACTGGGCAAGTCATGTGATCTTTCTGAACCTCGAATTCCTCCTCTGTGAAATGGTGATGATAACAATACCTTCCATATAGGGTTGCTGTGTGGATTAAATGTGTTAATATATGAAGCTTTTACAACAGTGCCCAGCATGTGACTTATTGTACTTCATGAATCTGAGCAATGGTATCTCTCAACATTCTAGAAAATTGTTGGTCTATGTTGCTTTAACTATTGCCTCTTGCCCATTCTGTTGGGCCTTTTCCAAAACTGATAGCATGTCTTTTATATTCTTTGTCTCTAGAGGGTCTTCTGGGTAATTTCTTCAGTTTAATGACATTCTGATGCACACTAATATGCTTTGTAACCTGTTTGTGATGGAGACAACTGTTGGACACAGTAATTTATTCTCTCTTTCTTCTGTATTAACGCTTTGTAGTTAGACACATAGACACTCAGCTATATGGTAGTTCCCAGACAACTTTGCCATTGGATGTGGCCCTGTGACTAAGTCTTCAATAGATGTGAATGGAAATGATGTGCACCACTTCAGCACAATGGGGTGTCTCTTGCATACCTTTTATCCTTCTGGTGAGCTGGAGTAATGCTGCTCAAACACAGCAGGCCTGTAAACTGTCACTGGCTTGCAATGGGATTTGTTTCAAAACAGAAAGAAAAGCATTTAGACACTTTATAACAATTCAACATTGTCACAATACTCAAGCATGTAATCATTGTACTGGTAATTTATTTTTTTGTATTTTACAAAAGCAAAGGCTCAAAAAGGATTGGGGAAAAAACAACTGTTTTTGTCTCCCGTCTCTGATTTGACCAGATGAGGCTAATGTCCTAGGGGATGGGTGAGAAACAAGGTGGAAGGATCTGGTGTCCCTAAATGACCGCCCGGAGCAGAGCTGCCTGGCAACCTGGAATGTTCGCCTCAGTCTATTACATAAGAGGGAAATAAACCACCATCTCCTTTAACCTACTGAATTATTTTCAGATCTCTCCCCTTGGTGGTCAACCCTTCCTCCTTTGCACATCCATGACATTTTTAATTCCAATTACTACACATTTTACTTCTAGAAATTATGTCTGATTCTTTTTCACCCCCCCACCCCTTTTTAAAATAGATCCTCATTCTTTTATCATATTTGCAAGGCTCTGTTGTTTTTTAGTCTTTCAACATTTGTTAAAATAAAGTCTTGTTTAAGAACCAAGATACCACAGATACAAACTTTCAAACAGAGGTGACAAATCACCATATGCAGATATTTATCAGGAATTTCTGAGAACTTCTTCTGCAACCCTTAGATTCTTTCAACTACATTGAGAATGTAAAAGGATTAAGAGAGAAGATGAGAAAAGATTTTAGGGAGAAAGATCGCTTTAGGAAATTGATATTGAGAGCTCCATCCTCTCTCCACCCCAAAATTGATGGAGGGCAAAAATAAAGCCTGTCTGTGGGGACAGTGGATGTCTGGGTAGACTCTGACTAATTAATTAAAAAAATTAGTTGAAAAAGGTATTTTGTTCCCCTCTCCTTTAATTGGCTGCAATTGAAAATTACAAAATTAGTGTGTATTATTTTTCTAATAATTTGTAACAAAGTACAAATTGGGTGCATTAAAACAACAGAAGTGGATGACCTCACAGCTCTGGGGTCCAGAAGCCTGAATTCAAGGTGTTGGTGGCACCATGTTCTCTTCAGAGCCCCCTTCCAGTTTTTGGTCGTCCCAGATGTTCCCTGGCTTATGGCAGCATAACTCCATGCTCTGTCCCTGTCTTCACACAACCATCTTCCATCTGCATCTGTGTCTTCATATGTTGTTCTCCTCTTTGTGTGTGTCTGTATCCAAATTTCCCTCTTCTTATAAGGACCCCAGTCATATTGGATTAAGGACCCACCCTACACCAGGATGACCTCATCTTAATTCATTACATCTGCACAAACTCTATTTTCAAATAAGGTTACCTTCTGTGATGCTGACGTTAAGACTTCAACACATCATGCTGGGGGATACAAGTCAACCCATAACATAGGGAGAGAAAGTAAAGGGAGGTGGAGTCACAAAAAGGACAAGAAGTCCACCTTCTCAGGTTCTGCTTCCTATCACCCCTACTTCTACTCTACTCAGCTGGTGTTGGTCTTTACTGTCTTAAAAAGCTTTGGTATGAACTTCCTTCTTCAAAAACTCTTGATCCTCAAACCTCCTACCTGATTCTGTGTCCCATCGCTGAAGGCTGCCTTTCATTCCCTCACCCCTGTGTCATGCCCCTGGTCTCTGGGACCGATCCTGACCATCCCTCCCAGCCGGTTGTGCAGACAAAGTCAACTCTATCCTTCCACTCCCAAAGGCATACATATCTTGTCTCTTTGGCTTTGTTCCCAGCTCATAATGAGCCTCATATGTCCAGAGGGCTTGCCCTAGAGTCCCCTTCCTCTCTAACCTCCCTGATCAAACCATCTGCTGGACACTGAGCCCTGGCCATCTGCTTGTGGACTGCTTCTGCATCTCAGAACTTGGAATCCCAGCGTAAACTGCTGGAGTGAGAAAGTTTTCCCTGTGGACCTTGGGATTGTCAATATTTTTCCTTCAGGGCTACTATGAAATGGTATACATTTACCAGAGCACAGGGACCTGTGCTTGTAAGGGGGGAAGATGGAGCTGTTGGAGAAACATTTAATGTTAGAAAATCTCCGAGTGGAGTGTATGAGATTCAAATGAGGACCGGTATTCAAACTTCCTGCCTGGTTAATCCTTTGTGTTTTTACAAAGTCACTAGCAAAATGTAAGTCTAGCATGTCAGCAAAAATAACAAAAACAAAAATTCCCCCAAAAACACATCAAGCTTTTATTTCAGGTGCACAGATGAATTTACTTAAGCTGGCATTTCCCTGGGTAGATGTCTCCCAGAAGAAAAAAAGCCATGTATTAGGATGATGAGAGTTTGGGCTGAGTGTCCATGAATCAAAGAAAGCCATTTCACCTTTCTTCATTTTAGTTTGCTTATCTGCGAAACAAAAAGGTGAGCCAGCCAACAAAATCTTTTTCGCCCTAACATTCTAAGAATGAAAAAGAAAATGATCTTAATCTTTTGAAGTGCATTAACACATTGAACCTATTAAATATCTGTATCCCAATTCAATATTTATATACTTTTGTTGCCAGAGAAAAATCCACTGATTTTTTTATTTCTGTAATAATACTCACTTTCCCCAAATCCTGGAGAGAAACAAATCTACACGTTAGTTACAGAAAATTTTAAAACTGTAGGAATCTGGAACACTTAAATCCATCAAACTTTATAAAATTCACATTTTCATTTTCCCCCCAAAACACATGAGCCACTCTTAACTTTGTGTTGTTTTCACCTGAGCACATTGTCTTGTCCAGCTATATCTCCACCCATCCCCCTCATGAAGGAGTGTGGCCAAAGTTTCTTCCTCCCTGCAAAGCAACTCCTTAAATCAAAACCAACTTTTTAAATGATTTACAGTTGGAAGGAGCAGTGTTGGATGCTGCAAAAAAGCCATTCAGACATGAGATGTGCCCTATTGGGGTAGTGGGTTAAAATTTGGGAAACATTCTTTGAAGATTCTGCACAACTCTAGATATGTGTGCATAGGGACATTCAAAGTAGAGTTTTGTACCAGTATTTTCAGTACATTACAGAAGTCTCTCATAAAATGAATTCTTTGCTTTAAAAAATGATATTATTTAAGATACACTGTATATGTACACACACCAATAATTTGGCCAGACTCTTGTGTGGCTGATTTGGAATCCACAGGTGTAGTGGTAACTGAGATGCAGGTGGGGGTTGGCTGGTTGCTGTGGGCATTTGTTGGTCATGCATTTGGCATCCATTTCTCTTCCTCTCCCTTCCAAAGGGCAGCCCGATGCTCCTGTGGGAAACCTCCCACCTGCATTGTGTGGCTGTCCTGCATTTTGTTTGGAGCTCCACGGCTGAGCCCCGCTTGATGTAAGCAGCCCAGGAAACGCCATCGCCTTTGAATCAGCCAGTCGGCCACAACTTGCCTCTGTCCACAGGGATTGGTTGGTGCTCAGGTCATGCGGAAATGAGTCTTATTGTAGGATGTGGTTCTCCGTCTGTGCGTGTACATGAGGGTGCATACAGCCTCAGTTTCTGCTGCGGGAAGCCTTTGCCATCATGAGGGAATCACACCTGAAGATGAACTTGATTTGGGTAAAAATGAAGACCATGAGCGACCACAGAGGAATCTTGTGGGGGAGGAGGGGAGTGGAAGTAGGGAGGAACATAGAGTAAACATAAACAAACAAATAAATGCAGTTAGTATGCAAATACATTAAATAGTGTCATGTGATGGGCAGTAAAGTAAACTGCCTTTGACTGGATAGGCAGGGAAACCTGTGCTGCAAACCCACTGTGGACGCTGGGAACTAAGCAACAGGGATTTCACCCTGATGTGGGAATTTCCCAAGTATCTTTGCAGCAAACGTCCAGTTGCATCAAATATATACATGTTAGTTTCTTGTGTTGTGACCCCATGGACCTGATCCCCTCACAGCCTTGGTGGCCTCAGATACCACAGACCCTGTGCGGTGTCTTGCTCACTTCTGTGGACCAATGTTTTGGCTTTTGAGTTTACCACATAGGGGCATATAAACAAAATAAATAAGTGCCTCCTGACTCACCCTTAGACTGTGTGTACTGGACAAGAGGGAAAGACACGTTCGCTATAGAGCTTCCCCTCCTCACAGACTTGCCAAGGAATGTGGTCTGGGATGGAAGAATTTCCACAGCTGTGTGCAGGGGTTGCTTGGATGACCAGCCCCAGCTGAAGTCATTAGTCCATGTGTCCATGTGGAAGACTTGGCCTTTGCGAGGAGGTCAAGGAAAGCTAGAAAAAAGTGATAGAAAGGATGAAGGCAAGAATGGTGGGAGAAATATGAAAAGAATTGGGACTATTTCTCCTTGAGGAAAGCAGTGTAAAGGCAGACAGCTGGCTTAGTAGCTTGATTTTATAGAAGTACCCTCTCTTTTTCTGGGCCTTATGCATAAAGTAGTGGCTGTTTTCTGACTCCATTACAAGAAAGACGAAAATATGAGATCTGAGGTGAAGTTTATTGACCTCGAGAATTGTTTCAACCATAGGAGAAAACAATTGAGTTTATGAAACCACAATTCCTGGAACTATAAGAAAATAATAGTTATTGTTTTCTGGGACAGAATAATCAGAATCCACTCCCTAATAATGTGAATTTGAATTGCATGGAGGTTAATATGTTAAAATGTAAATATCATGTCCCAAGTTCTTAAAAAAAGGGTCTTGCTTACTAACAGGGAGGTCTGAGGTGACTTAACATATTCACTGTGCATTTTTAACATTTCAGCTGAGAATCCCTCTTCATTAAAAAGGAGGTACCCTCCAAACTGAGCAAGTGGGGTTTATGATCCCGAGATGAGCAAAGAGCAAAATTCAGGAGAATTAAATTTCTCTTTTTCATTTTTCAATTTAAAACAATGCTCTACGACTGCCTCACCCAGGAAGAGCGCAATGATGATACCAACATGGGCCAGTGAAGCGACGTCCTCCACAACTAGACTGAAGAACAAAAGCACAGCAACTTGTCTGTTCCCCTTCCCCAGTTCCCCAATAAAAGCTTCAAACAAACAAACAAACAAACAAACAAACAAACAAACAATGCTCTAAATTTAAAGAATGGGGAAGAAAGTGGAATGACCTCCCATAATGTTCAAGTCCTAATCCCAGGAATCTGTGAATGTTACTTCACAGGTTAAACAGATTCTGTATGTGTGATGAAACTAAGGGCTCTGAGATGTGGCGTTCAACCTGGAGGACTCAGATGGACCCAATTAATCACAAGGGTCCTTAAAAGACAGAAGAGGGCGGCTCCAGGATGTAATAACCCTGAAAGCCAGGTATTGAGACCTCGGATCACAAGATAGGGGAGCCTCCAGTGACCTGTATTCCTGTGAGAGTATGTGGGGCAAAGACTGCCACCAATCTGGTTTGGATATGTGGCATAAAGGCACAATAAACCTTTGTGGGGATAAACCACGGATTTTTGAGATTAATTTGTTACCACAGCGCAGCCTCACTTTTCCAGACTAATACCAAATACAGCTCATGTGGTGTTTTTGAGGTTCCGAAAAAGTTGTTCTCTCATTGAAATTTCCCACATTTTCTGTTTTTTCCTTTTTAACAAATTTAAGTATGTACCCTATGCCAATATTAATAACAGGAGTAGAGAGATAATCCATGAAAGAAAAATAACTCCAACAGCGGTAATGGTTTATTGGAATTTCCCGTGTTTGAGATAGCCTGTGCAGGTGGACATTGGGCGGTGGGGTACATGGAGAGAGGCACAGATTTGGGGGAGATAGAGCTCTAGGGGGTGATGTCTGGGCAGGATGCATTTACACTGAAAAAATGGCATACCTGTTCATAATGGCCCTCTTTCCTTTTAATAGTTTCTATGTTACTCCTCTATATAAAATAGAAAAGAGCACTTACTCACACTTAACCTGTGTCTGTGGAGCCCAGAGCAACAGAGCATAGTTGGCCTGGATTGGAGAGAGTAGGGGAGGGAGGATTCACTGACAGATACGTGACATAGCACGAATTTGGGTTTTGGCTTACATTTTCAAGCAGCTGTGTGAGGGAAAGCCTGATCTGCCCCTCACAACTGCACCCTTCTCACCCTCACCTTCCACCTGGACTTGTGCTTGGGGAATCAGCTCTCCGGTCCGCAGGACAGTTTCTTCCTGTCCCTCTGGATGTCTCTGATTATTATCATTTGTTGTGAGGGTGCTTACTTTATTTCAATTCCAGGCCTTCCCTGGTGGCCCCTCCGTGCTCAAAACAGCTCTCTCCTATAACCCCAATCACTGTTTACCTGTGTCTTCATCAGGTTTTGATGGCAAAAGCCTGCTCCTTGCCGTCCCAAAAGACAGCTAGCTGATCAGTTTAACTCATCTCTGTAATCGTGCGTACGTATATTGATAGCTGATTTCATAGGACTTCGGAGCAATATATAATATGGCTTCATTCCTTCCTGCTAAAATGGGTAAGAATATACTAAAGTATGTTCTTAGTACTTTCTTGATGAGATCTTAGATATTTAGATATTTAAGTCAGTCCTATTGCCTCAGAGCAGGGGTTCTCAGTGCTGGCTGCAGAGTAGAATCATCTGAGAGACTTAAAAACAAAAACCAAAAACGAAAAATGAATGTGTACTCCATCTCAGTACAAATCAGTTTCTCCCCCCTTCTCTCTTCCTCCCTCCCTCCCTCCCTCCCTCTTTCTCTCTTTCTTTCTTTCCTTCCTTTTTTGGTGCTGGGTATTTGTATTCTGTTAATCATTAATCAACACTGAATTAATAATTATTTATCAAGCACCATTTGGTGGCATGCACCGTTCAAAGGGCTAGGAATATAGTGATGAAAAGGACAAACCAATTCTCCATTCCAACAGAGTTTACATTGTAGTTAAGAGGTGAGGATAGATAGTAAATAACAATAAAATAAATAACCAGAGCAACTTTAGTGAAACACGCTATGGGTGAAAGTGGGGGATGTAATGGAAAGAGACCAAGGGTGTTTTGCTAGCTTAATATAGATGCTTCTGGAAGGTTCACTGAGGAGGCAACAATGGAGCTGATATGCAAAGGACTAGAGGTAACCACCGTGAACTATCTGGGGCAGACTGTTCAAGGCCAAGGGAACTGGGAGTCCAGTTGTTCCCAGACAACAATTTGTTTGACATATTTCAGGAACAGAAAATAAGGCCACTGGAGCTGGAAGGATAAACTGAGTGCAAGAAAACTCAGCTGGAGAAAAAAAAAATGGATAGAAATAGAGTGATATTTTTAGGGTGCAGGCTGGCTGGGAGAAGGTTATTTGCTTTCCTAACACTGATTTGCTGGAGTTTAAGTTCAGCATTCTGCTCACCAGCCACTAACCAATTTGCATTCTGCAGCTGCCGGGCCCACTAGCTTTCATGGTCCACCACGCTTTCCTCCTGTTTCCAGGGTCTGCTGGGATCACCACCCAGGAGGGACGTGTAGCAGCATTCTCTTTTCCCAGCCCCTAGAGAAGCCCATGTCTTCTCTTTCCTTCAAGAGGAGCAGGGAACGCGGGTCGAGTGGTGTACTGCTCCAGCATTGCTACTTAACTGTTAGGAGGGCGTCGTGAGGATGAAATAGTATACCTTTCACAAATATAGGTGAGGTTGCCTCCCTGAATCTGACACACAGGACGTGCTCAGTGGGGGTTAGTTTCCACTCTTCCTCATGAGAGAAATGCAGAGAAAAAACACTTTTCCATAGCAAATAGGGTTTTGAATGAAAGGAACAGAATTCTAAGTCTCGGTGAAATCTAACTGTTCGATAAACAATGTGTAACTATGATGACTTTCAAACCTGAGGACCGGCATCTGCCCACACTGAAAGAAAATTGAAAATACTGCCGTTGTCTAATTCGCAGAATAGCTGGCTCCCCGCAGCTTAACTCTCACAGTGGCTCTCCAGCACCAGACCTGGGCCCCCTCCATCACAGCTCCCTGCTCTGCCTTATCGGAGAGCAGAATTCAGCTCAGCTCTGCTGGCCAACCTCAGGGGCGTCCCAAGCCAGCTCCCAACCACCGCGCCACTCGGCCGGCTGGGGATGCGGTTTTTAACTGGAAGATCTGAGGAGGGAGACACCAATGTCCATTTTAATTGAACACACATATGGGTTCTGTGCTGGATTTTGCATTCTGCTTCCTGGAGTGATTAATTCTTCTCCCCACACTCTCCTTTCCCAACCAAAAATTGTGGGACTTGAATAACTGAGTATTTTCCTGCCTCCAACGAGTATTTTCCTGCCTCCTGTTGGATTGCAAGATGTTAAAATTATTTTTAGAAAAGTGGTTGCCCAGAGTGAGTGTAATTCGAACAGCCGTCTCCGCTCACAGTTGGTTGCAATTGGTCCTTGCTTTGCCTGAGTGTGAATGCAAGCCAAACCACAGTCCGCTCTGCTCCCATCTGAATCCTTGTCAAATGCCACCAAGCAGCGCCCCTCCCTAGGACAGCTGCTGAAGTGTGCTCCAGTAGTAAAAACAAAACAGCCCTGTTTTCATGGCTTCTTGTTGTGTGTGGCCATTTGCCTACATAGGTGTCAGGAACTAAATGTGGTCATTTCCTCAAGGCACAGCTTGTCACGTAGGAATTAACAGAGATAAGGTATCATGGATAGAGCCCCTGGATGTAATACCTGAACACCTGGTTGGGAGCTGTGGCTTTGCCACTTTCTCACCATATTCCTTTTGCATCTTTGAAATGGAGAGAGGACGCAACCAAACTCATAGCTGAATCAAGACCATTGTGAGAATCAAAATCTGAGTTGTGCAAACTCTAAGCACTCTCTGAATACTAGGTGTTCCTGTCAAGTGAGGAGTCAGTGAGAGAATGTTCTTAACACTTTGTCCTAGCAGCTCTAAGAAGCCAGGAAGAAAAAAGGAAAACTTGAAAAGGCACAGGCTTGAGCTGGTGAAAGGGGTTGGGGAGGAGGCAACAGACACTGAAAGCCCCTCCAACATTTCCAGTATGAGGGAGAGTGCCTGCTGTGTGGTCTGGCCACGGGGACAGCCTGGCACCTCCCTCCCTGCTCAGGAAATTGCTGGTCTCCCCTGCTCAGGGCCAGGTGGTCTGTTGGGCTCCAGAGGTTCCCAGACAGGGGAATGGCCTCCTCCCCTAGTGCCTTCATCCTTTTGTTTTCATGTAGAAAATCGTCTACACTGAACTGGAATTTAGACCACCTTAGGTTGTAGCATCTGGATTTCTGTGTTCAGAGGAAATAAGGACAAATTATAACATCGCTGGACCTTGAGACCTCACTGATCTTTCAGGCTCCTCGTCTGTGAAAGACGGGAACAGGTCTAGGGCTGTCCTGAAAAGTAAATGTGGCTGTTTATTTTAGTGGTTAGCCTGGAACTCAGTTCAGAGTTCAGTGATAGAAGTTCAGTGATAGATTCTTCAGTGATAGAAGAATCATGTACTTTCAGAATTTCAGCCTCCATTTTGCAAATGAGGCAATGGAAGCCATTTGTCCAAGCTCATACAAAGACTTCGTGGCAGGGCTGGGACAGAAATCCCGGTCTCCTGCCAGCCATTCGAAGTGCACTTCTCACTTTTGTTTGGCTGAGAACACAAGAAAGGAGAGTCTCTGTCCCACCTTCATAGCTGGGGATAGAGCACAGTGACAAAAACATAACTGGGTTTATGTGTCCCAGTAGGTTCGGGCTGCCAGAGAAAATACAGGACACCCAATTCAATTTGAATTACAGATAAGCCATGAATAAATGTTTGGGATATAGGTACATCCCAAATATGTGTTTTGGGACAGACTCATACTAAACATATATTCACCGTTTATGTGATTTTCTAATTGAATCCGGGCATCCTACATTTACATTTGCTAAACCTGGCAACCCTACAAAAGAAGAAATTCACATTGAAAATATTTATCAAACTGAATTATGGCTGCGTAGGCTTGTCTGGGTCTCCACTCAGAGGCAGAGTCTGAGTACTTTCAGGGAGTTCTTAGGAGTGTAGCTACATTTGCAGCAGTGCCAAATCTCGATATGAGACCAGAACAATTCAATCACTTATTCACAGTCTAGATGTTTGCACCGGGTAGACAAAATATTAAGATGTTTGGCAGAATTGCTCAATTGTCCTTTGGAAGTCTGGCATCGTGCATCCGTAGCTTTCAAGTTCACCCCATACTGGGACAGTATCTACATCTCAGTTCTCTGATCTGTCATGACCCTCTGTCTACTCTCCCCTCCTTTACCAATGGGGCCCAGGACATGCTACTAGAATTTTCAAGGATTCAGCTGAAGTCTGAACGTGCTTTGCATTTTGTTCATTTTTTGGCCCAAGACTCACATGTATGTACAGTTGTTTTACTTCAGTCTGCTGATAAAGCTCAGACTTCTACAGATTTCTTTTTCTTGCTTTCTGTTATGCAGGAAACCCAGCAAGAAAACCAGATTTTTTTTTTTTGTTGTTCTCCCTCAAAGCACAATGAACCAACATAAATTCTGTACATGGAATAACACTCTGACCCCGTTGAGAAGATGGATGGAGCACTGTGATTTCAAACAGCACTGGAAGCCCCGAGCAAGTTATGGCTTCTTCTGGGAAAAGGTGCATTCTTTGATCAGTCATTCATTCAACCAACTTTACTGACCCCTATACGGCATAGGAGAGAGACGAGCAGTGGTGAGATGCAGTAGCTAGAAACATCACCTCTGTGGTCAGGCTGCCTTGGTCTTTGTTAGTTCTGTTGCCCAGAAGTTGTGTAGCCTTGTAAAGTTACTTCATTTCTCTACATCTTCATTTCTTCCTCTGTAAAATAGGCTTAGTGATTTCATAGGGCTGTTGAGAGGATTAAATAGGAATTCATGTAACTGCTTAAAAGCAATGTCTGACCTTTAGTAAGTACTTAATAAATGTTAACAATTGCAGTAGATACATAGCTACTGGGCTGCTTTGATCCTGAAATGGGCAGACTTCTGTCCCTAGAAGTAAAATTCAGAGTTGTTGTTTGGCAAAACTGTTTCTGAGTCTTGGCTTGGGAGCCTTGTCCTGGGTTTCAAAAGTAGTCATTGTCATCTCTCTTTCTTTGGCTAGCAATTGGTCTAGGAGTGGCCATGATCCAGTATTCTGGTACATGAGATACAAATGGATACCTTCTTGCTCAGGCTTCTGGAAAATCTTTTGTTTTCCTGATTAAGAAGAAGAGAGAGAATGACCTTTTGGCCTGGAACATGGTTATGATGCTTGGAGCTATAGCAGCCATTTTGTGACCTTGAGGACAGCACAAGCACAAAGGCCAACATGCTAAGGGTGATCAAAAAGAAAGAAAGAAAGACCCAGGTCTCTAAGGGTATATTCAAGTAACTCCACCAGATCACCTACCTCTAGACTTCTTGTTAAGTGAGGAAAATGAACATCTTTTTTTTTCAAGCTACTGTAATCACATTTTCTATCACTTTCTGCTAAATGAATTTTTCATTGCTACAGCCAAATAAACAAAAATGCTGTCTCTTTTTCCAAATAAATCATAACCAGATGAAGGAAAAACTACAGTGTATCCTGCTCTGATAAAACACAGTAATGAAGAAAGCAAGGTGCTTGTGCACATACAGAAAAGGAACAATTAGTGGGTGATGGGCTATCTTTGGATTATAAAGACAGAGCTCTTCCCTCCAAAGTAGACTGTTGACCCCAATGCGTGGCTCTATCACCCATCACCTGGTTCTCAGCCACAACACCTTCTTTAGAGAAGGGGAGGAGAGTTCCTTTGCAGTTCCCAGGTGAATGCTGGAACTGCTGTGTCTCCCTCTTGGCCCTTGCTCTCAGGGTGTTGACCCTACCTGTAAGGCCTAGATCTTGCAGCTTCATTCTTTTCCTGCTTACACTGAAGCCTGGCCTATCTGCTGACCATCTGTGACATAAGAAGAAATATATATTTGGTCTTTCCTTCCAGTTGCTGACACAAAGCTCCTAAAACCATTGTAATTTCCTGAGTGATGGGGTAATAGGAGCATTTTTAATCTAATATTTGGTCTTTGACCCTGATTCCTGATACAGAGCTTCTAAAGACCTTGGAATTTCCTGGGAGTGTCTTTTCTTCTAATGGATGATTTCTAGGGGACTCCTGGATATCTTCAGGATGGGGATTGGTCATCAGAAAGACAAAGTCATGATTAGAAGCCTGGAAGTTTCAGCCTCAGCCCCCATCCTCCAGGGAAGGAAGAGAGGCTAGGGAGTGAGTTAATAACTGAACATGCCTATGTGATGAAACCTTCGGGAAAAAAAAAACCCTAAACAAAAGGGTTTAGAGAGCTTCCAGGTTGCTGTACCCGAACTTTATGGGAACAGAAAATTCTGTGTTCGGGATTCTTCCAGACCTCACCCTGTGTACCTTTTCATCTGACCGTTCATTTTTATAAATGCAAGTGAGTGTTTCCCTGAGTTCTGTGAGCCATTCTAGTAATTGACTGAACCTGAGGAGGGGGTCCTGGAAACCCTGATTTATAGCCAGTTAGTCAGAAGTAGAGGTGGCAATCTGGGACTTGCTACTAGCATCAGAGATGGGGGCAGTCTTGTGGGACTGAGCCCTTAACCTGTGCGGTCTGTGCTAACTCTGGGTAGTTAGTGTCAGAATTGAATTGTTAGACACCCAGTTGGAGTCTAGAAAGGTGAAGAACTGGTTAGTGAGGGGAAATCCCCCACACATTTGATGTCACAGTGTTGTGAGTAGAGAAGAGAAAAAATACGAGTTTTTATTTTTTAATTTTTATTTATTTTTAACCACCTGTCTCCTGCCTACCTCCAGTCCACCGCTTTTTTGGAGAGCTGTCTGTGTTTGGTCTGGGTTTAAGATGGCGGACAAAAGGATAGGTAGAGACGTAGGATAGGCTGGAGGCTAAGAACATTACAAAAACAACAACAACAACAACAACAACAACAACATCATAGTGTCAGGGATGAAGAAAGGAGGAATAAGAGATGAATCTGGAGAGGGTGGGGAGGTGGATGGAGCGACAGCTCTGAGTGCGAGCAAGGAGTTCAGAATTGGTGCCTGGTATCAGGAAAACACTTGAGTTCCTGAAACAAGAATGTGATTATTGTGGAAAATTCTTTTGGTAGATGTGGGTAGGATAGTTGGAAATAATATTGACTAAAGAAACAAGGAAAACTGTCAAAGATTTGCAGTCATGGTAAAAAAGAATCTTCAAAAAAGTTTTAGAGGGATAATTGGCCACTTAAAGTTCCATGTGGACACTGAGTATCTGACTGAGTCAGTTAGGACTCCAGCATAAGCCTTGCTGAAAAAACTTATCAGTAAGTTTCTGCTCAAAACAACTATTTGAAAAGTATAAACATCAGCCAGGTAATGTCTCAGCTACACCATTTATTTTCTTCACTCAACTGAGAGCAGTTTCTGTGTCTTAGAGGACACAATCTGTGAGAAACTGTCTCCGAACGGAGCTAGCCTGTCTCTGTCAGGAGAAAATCCAGTCAGATAAAAAGGTTAGCGATGTTAGATAGTATGGCAGTTTGTATGAGAATTTTTAATCTTTTATGAAAGAGTGTATGTGTCAGGCACTGATTTGGAGCTTAATATATATTAACTCATTTAATCCTCTGAGAAATTCTGTGAGGCTGGTACTATTGTTAGCCCCATTTTACAGATGAGGAAGCTGAGGCTGAGAGGTGTGGGATCATAGGTTAGGTAAGAACCAAACGGCTGTTAAATGGTGGGATCAGCGTTTGAACCCATGCTGCAGAATCTGTGATCTTAAGCTGTACACTATGATGCTTCTCATTTTTTAAGTTAGATGACTGAAGAGTCTGACTAAGTCCCTAGGGCATACCATAGCCATTTCAAAGCCTGGATGTTGCCCAGAGATTAAATGGAATGCTGAATGGAAAAATATCTGTCCTCTTCCTTCTGTTATTACTGGTGCACAGCTGGGTTTCAGCTCTGAGTTTAAGAACAGCATGAGCCTTATTGCCGAGAAGGGACCTGGGGTGCTGAGGACTGACTACGTCCCAGTAAAAGTGATTGCCCCCTACGAGCTGATAGAGCCTATAATGAGGAATGGTATACATTCCCTTAAACTAACAAACAGTGGGGTTTGGAAAAGCAAAAACCCAAAAGGGACATCATAAAATTTATGAGAATTTTCTAAAACAGTAAAAAGCATGTAATAATCTGACAGATACTTAAAGTTGTTTGCATGTGAAATGTAAGTTATATCTCAAAAAATATCTAATTTGACATTCAAATAAGTTTTGAAATATTTAGAGTCAACAGAGGATTGTTTTATAGGAGCTGAGGGAACAAATTGCAGCCATGAAGGGAAGGGGTGGGTACTGTTCACTGCAGGGGAGCTCAGGGCATGTTGCCAAAACAAGTGTTAGGAGTGATCATGACCTTCCATGATGAGAAAATGCACAGAGATTATATTTAGTATGGAACTAATCTCTTTCAGGTAGATAAATTCAAACTAAATGAGAATGAACTAGTGGGAAAAGTCAGGTTCAATGCAGGTGAGCACACTGTAATTTCTATAGGGATAAATATCAAATTGCAGGAGAATGATGAGTCTGATACTTCAAATTACACTTCAGTTAAAGGACCATGACATCATTATTCATCAGCCTGTGGCCCATTGTTAAAGTGGCCAAATAGTCAACAAAAGGTTGGAAAGGATTTTGTTCATATAACAAGCGGCTTCATCTGAAATCCATACCCACCAAGCCTTGTACAGACTCTAAGAAAAAAAAATTGGATGGAAAGACAATGCAAAGTACATTTGCACAGTCAGAAGACAGAGCAAGATGGGGTTGGGGCTTCCAGCTTAGAGTCAGGCTGAAAAGACCCCATCCTTTTAAGGGGGAGCATGTTCAAAATCTGTAAATTCACCAATAGCATGAATCTTTTCCATTTCCTTCCCTAGAGTCAATGTAGCAAGAATAAGTACTGCTCCATTGATTCAAATTAACATCAGCAATGGGCTTCTTCCTATCTTTGTGGCAAGAAATTCATCTTAGATGGAAGAGAGGTCCCCTCACCTGTCTCATCTGCTCCATCATTAATTACCTCAGGGCCTTGCACCGGGCAGTGTGGGCAAGGTCTGTGGATTTTGGTCCACCCTGTTCCTGCTGAGGTCTTTGTTATTCTAACTGGTGTGGTCCTTTGATACTTGATAGTTTTGCATGGTTTTGAGTATATTTGCGAAACTGGGACTTCCGTGTATAGAGTTCAGTTCCCCAATGTGTACAGCTCAATGATTTATTCGTATAGCAAGGTGAGCTCTCTTCAAATACCCAGGTTGTATATTCTTTCTGATCATTGGTCTGAGGATCATAAGCTGTGGCAAAAGAAAACAAATTTTAAAAAGGGAACAATTCACAACTATCACAGAAACATAAAATGAATATGTACAATAGGCTTTATTTAGCTCGCTAATTAATGAAGAAACCAGTAAGATGATAAAATCAGCTCAAAGGAGATTTCAAAGAGTATACACATATGTCAGCCATGAGAAATACCAAAATAAATTTTTCTAACAGGTGCAAAACTGGTCCTTATCCATAGACAGTAATCAACTGCATCTTTAGCAGACAAAATCCACTTGAATTTCCACAATCAAGAATCCTTTGCATTACTTCCAGACTGGTCAAAGAGCTCATGACAATAAAAGACACAGATCCTGGTAGAATCAGGTAACCCAGAAGGATGGCTTAGTGTTTGATTGAAAGAACACTCATGAAACTTTCAAAACTCATTTCAAAGTCTTTCACAATTTTTTTCCTGACTGTTGAATATGTATGCTAAATCAAAAAGTGGGCTTCAGGCAGAAATTGAGCAACTACTTAGGTAATTCTTAATGACTGAAAATTGTGGTGAAAAATGACTTGGCTATAATTAATGGGATTCGATGACTAGCATAGAAAATAAAGTGGGTGATGTGAAATAGAGCTTGGACGACCAGGCATGTGAGTGGGAGCCAACAGGTTAGTGAGTCTACTTAGAGGTGCAATCATATCAGAGGTGCATCTGAGGTCAGGAGACCTGTTAAGAATGCTGCAGTCCTTGATCTGCCGGCAGGTCAGATGTCAGTTTTGATATGAGAGTGCCAGAAATCCTTCACTTTTCATAGAACAGTTTGGAATTTGCCTTGATGAAAATTTGCAGAGGAAGAAGAAGAAAAACAATAAAACACTCATTATAAGTAGTTAGGTGTTGAGTTCCTAAATTGGAACTGGTTTTGGTCTGATTTTCCTAAGCTTTCATTTTTTAATAGGGGAAATCCAAATGCTGCTTATATCCTCTTATTGCTCATTAGGTGTCTAGTGCTTCATACCTTTACTTCATACTATCTTTTAAGTCCCGGATCAGAGAGAGAATTTTTTCTAGAGCACAGTCACATCTCACAGATCTCATGAGTAGTTAAGCCACAGGCTTTAAAAAATTTTTTGCCCTAAATCTCCCTTGTGTCTATTGATATAATATTAAACATTTCCCTTTTAACTTTTTATTTACACTTTTAATTTTGGAATAACTTTCGGTTTGCATAACAGTTATGAAGATAATACGGAGAGTTTCTATATGCCCCTCACCTTGTTTCTTGCTTTACCATGGTGAATCCGTCAAAACCCACAAACATTACTATTAACTAAACTCCAGACTTTCTCTGGATTTCAGCTATTTTTCCATTCATGTTCTCTTTCTATGCTGGGATCCAATTCTGGGCACCACATGGCATTCAGTTTTCATGTCTCCCCAGGCTCCTAGGATCTGTAATAATTGCTCAGTCATTTCTTGTTTTTACTGATCTTGACAGGTTGGAAGAGTACCAGCTGAGTACCCTGTAGAATTTCCCCCAACTGAGGTTTGTATAATGGTTTTGTCATGATTTGATTGGGTTTATGGGTTTTGGAAAAGAAAACCATATGTAGGTATGTAGATGACATCATATGTAGGGTGCATGATGACATCACTGAGGATTCAAATCTGTGTCACTTGGTTAAGGTGTGTTTGCCAGATTCCTCTTCTGTAAATTTGCTATCTTCCATTTCTGTTCTCTATTTTTTGGAATTAAATCACTACCTGATTTATAATTTTTACCCCCATTATCTGGAATGGTTTAGACAATTATTGTCATTATTTTTTTCCCCCATGAAAGTTCTAAAGAATCCATCAGTAAAACCATCTGGGCTTAAAGTCTTTTTGGAGGTAAGTTTTTGAGAAAAATCTTCAAAAATGTCCCTGATTACTTGTCTATAAAGCTCTTCTGTATCTTCTAATGTCAGAATTGTCAGTAATTAAAAGAAGTAAAATGCTCCATTTCATTGTGTTTTTGAAACTGATAGTGTTTTGCCTAGCGTTTTCTATTCTCATATATTTGACACCTTTTTTCCTGATGTTTAGTACAGATATGCATTTTCTTTTTACGAGCAGGCGTGCAATTTATATTATGTTTGTGGAGGAAATGGCAGACCGGTCCAGATTTGTCAAGCCTAATGCATGAAATCCCTAATGGGAATTAGTAAGGCATAGATCTTGAAACAGTAAGTTAAGAGACTTCATTGGAGCAAAGAACCCTGGAGCTTAGGGGCAGATCCTTGGATGTTTAGACTAGGTCTAGAACAGGGGTTTGCAAGCTGTGGCTTGCGAGCCACATGCGGCTCTTTGGGTACGTACATGTGGCTCTGACGCAAAACTGAAGATGAAAATAAAGCTATCGTAGTTTCATTTATAAAATTTGTAAAGGATATTATTCACATAATGGTGATTTCATTTGTTTTATGGCTCTCAAATAATTTTTAAATTGTTGTGAGGGACAGGATTGGCTCTTCTGTCTCAAAAGTTTGCCGACCCCTGGTCTAGAAAATGTTGAGCCATTAACACTTGAGGCTAGTTGATCCTCACTTTTCTCAGAAGCTCTTTTTGTCTGGTATTCTAGTTTGAGAGTGGACAGGGAACATAGCACCCTGGAGAGAAAGCAGAATATACTTTCTACTCCTACCCTCTTCCATCCAACTATTTCTGCTAACCATCACACAAAATCTGGTTATGCCATCCATCCACAAAAGACTTCCTACCAGCTAGACAATTAGTGCCATTTTGCACCACTGTGCTAATAGGAATAGATAGTTTTGGATATTGGGGGCAGGAAAAAAGTATAGAATGTCAAGTCTGTGTGAGAGCTCTGGTTCAAAGCTATCTCCCACTCCTTCATTTTAAGGATATGAAAACTGAGGTTAGTTAAGCAAGGCAAAATGGATTTGCCAAGCACAGACAATCAGCGGTGACACTGGGACTTTGGATCTAAATTCCTTTAACCCTGGTGTGATGCTCTTTTCCTATGCCACACTCCCTTACTTCTGACCAAGCCGACCTGGAAGCCATACAAGACAGTCAGAAAAGTTGAAGCACACAAAATCCAGGGAGATTTTTAGAGCCTGGATGTATCTGCACTCTTTATGGTGGATATAAGGTGGCATGGGCCCCACCCTGGTCAAATTGCTCAGAAAGGGATTGATCTGAGAATCTCTCTCCACTCCACTTTACAAATCCCCATGGAAAACAAAGCATATTTGGAGGAGTTGTTTTATCTCTTCAATCTACTTCTGAAGTAATCCTGAACTTTTAGTTGGAGGCCAAAGGCTGGGATTCTTGCCAGCCCATATACACACTGTCCATCTGGAGGGGATATACTAGAATTCAGGCTCAACGGAGATTCCCTCTTTTGGCTGCTGTGTGCTGTATCAGGCTGAATATCTTGAAGCAGGATCCACATTCTTGGCAGGTCAGCTGTGAAATGTGTTTGACGTTGGTGGAAAAGGGCCATTCTTGGATGCAGGAGGCTTGCTGCTTGTGTCTGTCTGCACTCCCGAGGAGCAGACTTGAACATGGCTTTTGTGCAGAAGCCAAGCATTTGAGTCTGTTTGGCTCTATCTGGACACTGATGGAGGAGCGTAGGCTGAGTCCTGGCTCAGAAAGTTTCCTTTCCTCTACTTTGTGAAGAACACGTACAAACCTGCCTACGGGTCTAGTGGATATGTTCAGTGCCCATTGGAATTCACTCTTCACAGTAAGATTTACTCTGGGAAATGCAAAAGCAAATGAAGGTTATTCTATGCTGTTAAGGGGTGACAAGAATTTCATGAAGGGAAGGCCATTCGTTCTCTTCTCCGACTTCCAGGACTCAGGGGCTTGTTGATTTCCTTTACAACATTTCATCTGTCTGTCGAATCACACAGTGGGATAGCAGGTTTTAGACCCAAAATTCTGGGCCCAAAGTAGATCTGGGTTTTCCCTCCAGCACCAACTGCTTTAGTAATGATTTCTACTGACCTGTCCGGAGACATCTTAAACTTCTGTTTACAAGTAAATAAACCAACTACCTTCGAGTGGAGGTGTCTAGGTAATACAGATGCAAATCCAGAGGACACAAACAAAGGTAAAAGACGCAGTCCCTGACAATGTCCTCTATGCTTTGTAAAATCTATTCCCTGTCACCCTGTGGGGGCTTTCTGAAGTGATGCTCCCATGTCCTCCTCCAGCCGTGGCTAAGATAAGTCGACCTATGGGGACATGCCTGTGCCCCAGGTATGCAAGAGATGGGCAGAGGCTGCATCATATAAAGAAAATCCATCCTTTGGCAAAATAGGTGCAAACTTTAATGAGAAAGGGAAAAGGCATGCAATTAAGCAAAGGCTTCTCCTGACAGACATTCAGTGTAATTCTGACTAGCTGTACCTATTAAATTGGCTGTAAATACCCTGCAGTTCTATGTACAAAATAAGAGAATTTCTATGGCTTTCAGAAGTAATGAGAGTGAAGGTGGGGCAGGGTGGATAGAGAACACAGGACAAATGCAGAGAAATGAGTGTTTTTCCCAGGCCTACATTTAGCTGATCTCTGAATGTTTCCATCTGCTATAAAAGTACAGAAAATTTCCCCGACTCAAGGACCTTATCCAGCAGCTTACTTATTCAACCAATATTTAAACAGAAAAAAAAAAATCAACAAGGCTTTAAATATTCTTTTTCCCTGACTCTAATAACCTCTTATCTCTAGTCATATATTTTTTTTTGTTTCTCATAGTCTGTAAGTTCAAATCTGCACAGAGATGTATATTTTCATGCTGTCATCTTTGAGAGTTTTTTTTATCTATTCATGAGTACGCATATATAAAAGTCAAACATAGGTAAGATCTTTTAAATTGGAGGTAAACGGTTTTTATCCTGTGTTCAAAATTCTGTCACATCTGCAATCCCAATTGAAAAATGCAACTATGAAAGAGACTTCAGGGAAGAGTATAAAAATAGTTTTAAAAACCCACAAAAGTTACTTAATATTAATTTTAGAATTTTTAGAAAACACAGAAGAGAAAAGTTAAAAAATTAAAAGTCACCCATGATTCCATCATCAAGACTTTAACATTTTGGTGTGCACAGTTCCAGGAGATAATCTCGATAGATACATAGATATAGAGACAGAGATAAAGAGATATAGAGATATCTCTATATTTATACAGAGGGTGCCAAAAAATGTATACACATTTTAAGAAAGGAAAAAAAGACTGTATTAAAATTTTAATACTCAATAACAAAAGATGAATACAAGTCACGTTTTTTTTTTTATTGTTTGTTTTTTGTTTTGTTTTTTTAGCTGAGCCATCCTGCCACCTGTTGGCAGCTTAGCCGCAGCTCAGCTTGGGCTGGGCATTGAACTGCTGTTGCTCAGAGCTCAGCTTGCACCCTTGAGCGAGCTCTTAACCAACTGAGCCACTTGGCCAGCCCTGCAAGTCATGGTTGACTTCTGCAATTACAAGAGGTGCTCAAAGTGGTTACCATCAGCATCCAGACACTTCTGATTATGGCAAACTACTGCTTGAGCAACACTGACCAAAATGTCCACTAGTATCACTGCACAAGCCATTTCCGTTTCTTCACACAGTACCATGCATCTCAAACTTATCACGAATCTGTGCATTGTTAGGCATGTTGGAGGTTCTGTTGCATACTTGCCTCCATTATCGTTGTACTTCCACAACGTTCTTGAATTTCAAATACCACTTCAAAATGGTCTTGCACTCCTCGAATGACAACTGTGCTTCCGCCATTTTCTTTGACTGTTCTGCCTGTCACTTGGTGATGCTAGAGCATTTATTTGATTAATGCCATCTTTTGAGTGAAATCATACTACACATTGCTACTGTAATTCAATTCAACTTCAAAAATTAATACATAGATAACAGCTCTTAAAATGTGTATACATTTTTTTTGCACCTCCAGTATATATATATATATATATATATATATATATATATATATATATATATATATATATATATGATGGAATCATTTAAAGTAGTCTTTTAAGGGCCAGCCAAGTGGCGCATTGGTTAGGAGCTGGCTTGGGACTCCCAGCTCTGAGCAGCGGGGCCCCGGTTCAGATCCCACATGTGAGGGCCAGTGACACTGCGCTCTGTAACTAAGGTGGTGAACAACAGCTCCACCTGGTTGCATCTATAGCTAAGATGGTGAATAACAGCTCCACCTGGAGCTGGGCTACTGTGAGTCACTGGCAATGGTGGGCTGCAGTCTCTGCTGCACTGGGCTGCCATAGGCTACAGTGAGTGGCCGGCAGCCAGCGTGAGTAGCTGACAAACAGTATGAGCTGCCATGAGCAGCTGTCCAGAGGCTGGCGACCAATTTGCCTCACCCGAGAAGAGCGCAATGATAATATTAACATGGGCCAGTGAAGCAACGTTTTCCACAACTAGACTGAAGAACGAAAGGACAGCAACTTGTCTGTTCCCCTTCCCTGATTCCCCAACCTCTAATTCCCCAATAAAATCATAAAAAATAAATAAATAAATAAATAAATAAATAAATAAATAAAATAGTCTTTTAAAAGTCATTTTTACTTACTTTATTATAAACTTTTTCTTTTATCAATTTTTTTCTACCATATCTTAATAAGTGTTATTCCATCATATAGAAATAACATAACTTATTTAATGAATGCCCTATTGTTATAATATTTCAGTTGTTTCTAAGAATTCACTATTATTACCAGTGCCATGATATCATGATGACAGTCATTGTAGCTATATATTTGTACATGGTCATGATTATTTCCATAAGATAAATTCCTAGAAGTGGGGTTGCTAGATCAAATGTATGCAAAAATTTTAAACACACATAAACATATTGCTTAATTGCTTACAAGTTGCATGGATTCATCTTCCCACTACCAATCTGTAAGAAGGCTAATTTACCTCATACTTGACAATAACTGATGAATTATTTAATTTTTTGCTCATTTGCTAAGTCATAAATACTATGTCATTGATTTAATAAGCACTTACTTGGTAAGTAATGATGATAACATTTTTATGTTTACTATTAATTTAACTTTTATGACTTTTAAATTACCTTTTCATGTTTTTCAGTTTTTTATTTTATTTTTAAAGCATTTTGTAAATAGCCAACTTATTGAATTACCTTATTAGTTGAATCATTTTTTAGTTGTTGCTTTTAGATTTTCTGGGGAGGCAATTATGTAATCTTCAAATTATGGTAATTTTTACTCCTCTTTTCCAGTATGCATACTTTTTTTCCCTTAGTACATGAACTAGAACTTCTCTTTGCCCTTTTCTTTAAATCCTAGGAGGATTTTTTTGAGATGGTTTTAATTCCCTGATGAGCTTTCTTCAGCATGTCATATGTTGCTCATTACTTACATTGTGTTTTAAAATTTGATGTTTATATTTTTTTATCTCCAAGTATATTATATCTCAGATAGTTCTTCTGTTTTTCCTCTAGTTTTATACCCATAATGTGCTCTTGATTATCACTGAGAAGACAAACTAGAGATTTTCCTGAAGTTTTCTCTTATTTCCTTCAGTAACACATGCTTTTAGCTTTTAACTTATCAGTTGATATTTTCATTATATTTAGTGATTTTTCTCTTTGTTCATTCTTTTTCTTTTTTAAGATTTTATTGGGGAATTGGGGGAGGGAACAGACAAGTTCTTCAGTCTAGTTGTGGAGGACGTTGCTTCACTGGCCCATGTTAGTATCATCATTGTGCTCCTCCCGGGTGAGACAGATCGGTTGCTGGCCTCTGGAAGGCCGTTCACAGCGGCTATTGGCAGCTCACTCTGGCTGCCGGCCACTCACACTGGCTGCCAGCTGCTCACACTGGCTGCTGGCCACTCACTGTAGCCTATGGCAGCCCACTGCAGCAGGGGCTGCAGCCTATACCATCGCTGGGACTCACAGCAGCCCAGCTCCATGTTGAGCTGTTATTCACCATCTTAGCTGTAGAGGGCAGTGTCACTGGCCCTAATATGTGAGATCCGAACTGGGGCTACTGGCGTCCCAAGCCAGCTCTTAAGTAACACGCCACTTGACCGGCCCTCTTGTTCATTCTTAGTGGAACTTTATGCTTGTCCCCAGTGAAATGTGAAGATGATCTTTATCAAACACAGAGTGGTTGATTATTCAAACACTTTAGTCCTGATGTTGGGTGCCAGCTTGACAGCAACCTCCCCCAACCCCCGACACACACACACACACACACACACACACACACACACACACACACACACACACTTTTATTAAAGCGCCTTTTGTGTTGACTGTAAGTTGTGGGTTCAGCGTGTTTCCAGCTCTTGTTTGTTTTATCAGAGAAGCTGATTAATATGGACCTTTCACTGACTGTTCCATGGCTTACCCTTCCTCTCGGGAGCTGTAACTCAGACTTAGAGGCCTTGAGTAGCTATTCTTTTGCTTGTGACGTCTCTTTTCTGTCCGCGTCTATTTTCTTTTTTTTTTTTTAGCTGAGCCATCCTGCCACCTGTTGGCAGCTCAGCGGCAGCTCAGCTCGGGCTGGGCATCGAACTGCTGTTGCTCAGAGCTCAGCTCGCACTCTTGAGTGAGCTCTTAACCAACTGAGCCACTGGGCCGGCCCTCTTTTCTGTCTGTGTCTTAATGTCAGGGTTCCATGCACTCTACCTTAGTCATCTTCTCACCTCGTTCTCCGCACTCCCCATACTCTCCATAGTCTTTGCTGCCCCCATACTCGCCTTCAACTTTCTTCTATATACTTAAGATGACCCAAGTCGATGTCTCCAGCCCAGACATCTCTCTTGAATATAACTGAACATTTCCATGTGGATGTTCCTCAGGGGATTCAAACAGCACATGCCCCCAAATGCTCTTATTACAGGAGATATTGGGATACACAAATGCTCCCCATTCTCTCTGAAAGCCACAGCAATAATGCTGCAGAACACTTGTGAGCTCAGGTCCCACCTGCACACTGCTGCTCCCACCAGTGTGTGTGCTTCCCAAGAGTCAATTGTGCTTACTCTCACACTTAATTATGTCACTGGTACTTACCATACAAAATAATGACATTTGAGCAAGAGGTATTATTGATGCTATGAAAACCATACTAGAAGCCTTGTAAAGAATTCGATACAGCCAATTCAATTAAAAATGCTATTGTATTAGATATGGGTTGGTTAACCACAAATCCGGGGGCTTTTGTTTTGACCACAATGGATTAATGAGTACCTTTCACTAGAAACAACTAAACATCAAGACAACATATATAATACAATGGCTTTCAGACACTGGAAATAAGGTAGCAGAAGGCAGGGATCAGGCATGGTGAAACAAAAGAGGCAAGCTCCATGACTGCCCGGCTTACTGCGTGGGGAGAGTTTGCAGTACAGGGAGGGGAACCCAGGCAGAGCCACTGATCTCCCTGAGTTGTGGAGTCAGAGGTGGGAGTGCCAGGACACCTAGACAGCTAGACATCACAGGGCACATGCACGAGAGAAGAGAGAGCTGCACAGAAGGAAAGCTCCAGAGGTCTGCAGACGGCCCTCCTGGAGTCTTTGGTAAGGACTGAGCACCTCATGTATGTGGGTACACATCCCCAAAGTTGGAAAAAGAGCCACCCAAAAGGATTCCAGGAAATGATGCCTGCATTTTGCCTTTGTGGGGGTGTTAGAGATACTAAGGGAGAAGCAGAAAGACACAGGGCCTGGAGAGGCAACCCGACACGGGTGAGGAAGTGGGCTGTGGAGGACCCATGCTTGGGCAGAAGTGTTATTATGAGTGTCCTGTGTTTTCTTTGAAAGTAGATTTTAAATTGGAGTATAACATACATAGAGAAACATGGAGTATAACATACATAGAGAAACACATACAATGTGTTTGTTGAGTTTTTACTAACACACCTGTGTAAACCAGATCAAACAATAGAAGCTCCATTTTTTTTGCTGCCCCCAGTTGTTAATCCCCTCCAGCCCCTCCTCTTCCCGCCTCTATAACCCCTCATTTTCCTTCACTGGCCACGTTTACAGTCCTTTCTACAGGCTGCCGCTGCTGCTTCTCTGGCTGACACTAATCGGCCTGTTATGAGCTCTGTGTGGTGTGGCCGATGTCCAAATGCTGGCTTTCTTGGGGGTGCTGCTTAAATTCTTTGGAACACCCTGTGGGGCCACCCCACTGCCCAATTCCCTGACACAGGCATTCTGGCTCTGGACCAATGTCCTTTCTTCTTCAGCTCCGTTATTAAAGTCCGCTCGCCTGGCAGGCAGCCCTCTTGGTGGGGTACCGGAAAGATGGCTCAAGCCCAGCTGCATTCCACAGTGTCCACTCGACCCATGGGAAACTTCTGTATCGTGGCCGAGCCCAGAGTGGACTGCAGGCCGTGCCACGATCCCCTCCAGCACTTGCCTCCAGTTCTCTTTCCTTCTGTCCTGATAGACACATGTGCAGCTTAGCAAGTCCATTAAAGATGAGGATCTCGGACTGGAGAATGGAGGGCCAGTCCCCTTTCCTGCAGGCCTCCATCACTGTAAGAGATTAGCGTGCATTCTCTCCCCTCCCTTGGCATTGGAGAGGAGAGGGGAAAGCCAGTGCTTATCATGAGGCTGATGACAGCCCATACCTACAGCTTTCCTCTCTTGCTTTTCATTCTCCTTTTAGAAGATGGGGAGAGTGGGCAGTGTCTGGGAAGCAAGGCCAGTGTTTTAATGGTGTTTGGGGTTTGTTTTAATCAGGTATAGTAAAGCATGCAGACATAAAAATGACGGTCATGAAATAAGAAGTTTATTATACCCACAGGTCCCCAGGAATGGGAGGCACAGCGCCAAGGCCACATGGGAAGAACCAGGGTCAGTCACGAGGCAGAAGGAAAGGAGGAGCAGTGGGCAAGAGCCCCTGTTGTGGTTTCCGGGGGGTGGGGAGGAACACATGAGGCAAGGTGAGCAGGCATAGGATTGGCTAGTTTGAATCATTCCAGCTGGCTCTGGAGCCCAGGGGCTGCTCCTAGTTGTCTGGTACCTGGGGATTAGGGCAGGTGGATAGTGGCCCAGAGTGGAAGATCCTAAAAGAAGAAGCAGTTGGGAATGTGGCCTCTGGAATGGTTGGTATTTCCAGAGGCAAATTGTTTACTGTCTCTAGGAATTACATCCTTTCGTAGTCAGGAAAGCCCCAAGATGTCAAAGCATCAGAATACAGAAAATAAAAGACATGGTTCAGGGCTGGCCCAGTGGCGCATTGGTTAAGCGCTGGCTTGGGAAGCCAGGGGCCCTGGTTCGGGTCCCACATATGAGGGCCAGTGACACTGCCGTCAAAAAAAAAAAAGAAAAAGACATGGTTCATACGGCCACTTTGTCTCATAATATGCACTGAGGATGGTGTCTGCTTATTTTTGGTCTTTTTAGAAGGCATGATACTTCATACTTCTTTGACTCCACTTTTGGGTCCTGGCTGTCAATTCTGAGACAACTGGGAATATCCCATCTAACGTCCTGCTACATAATCATCAGCAAAAAACACATAGGAATGTATATTGTCTAACTTTCACATTAGAAATGAAAGACTAGAAATTAGCATATGCTGAAATGGATTCATTTTTTTTTTTTTTTTAACTGGCCCTCATATGTGGGACCGAACCGGGGCCGCTGGCTTCCCAAACCAGCGCTTAACCACTGTGCCACTCGGCTGTCCCAAATGGACTCTACTTTTGATTGAGGCTCCATGTTTAGATTCTTTGGTTGCAAGCAACAGTACCTTAGTACCTAATTTAAACAAAAAAAGATATGATGTGTTGAGTGGATAAGGAGTAGCTCATGTGGAAGGAAAAGCCACTGCCCCGCTTCTGAAAGGGCAGAGTACTGCCCTTGGTGTAGATCCACTCCAGCGTTTTCTATATCCAGGAGTCAGACTCCAACGAGGGCAATCCTTGGCTGGAGGTCCCGGGTGGGGGAACTTTGATGGACATTCTCATCAAGATGACACCGTGAAGGAAAGGGGTGGTCCCTAGGGGGAAAGAAACACCAGTATGGAAAGAAGAGGACACGGATTCCGGGTAGGCAAAACCAAGAGGTGTTCACCACAGGGAGACCGATGAACACAGAGCACAGATCTAGCTTTAGAAAAGCTGTATTTGAATTCTATTTCAGCCACATATAATTTTAGTCACAGTTTCTATGAGCTCCTGTTTGCTCACCTGTAATATAGAAGGAGACAGTAGCTATCTTGCCATATAGTTGAAATAAGTAACTGGAAGTGCTGTAAAAATGACAAACCACTGTATTATTCATACAGCATTAGTATAAAGTGTGTTATTCCTTCTGTTCCTGAATCTGCATTATCCTGTAGATGGTGTGCGTCTTTGTCACTGTGTATTGAGGGCCTCCCTCTGAACCTACATGCTGACGTGACAATAAAGCATAAAGACTTTAAAAGTTCCATGGAAATGCCAGCATATTCTAATCTAATAAGTGTTTAGGCCCTGAATCCCCAAACAGAGATTCGGAATGTGATATACAGTCATCAATATATGCATCATTAGCTCTAAGTTATCGTAAAAGACCGTATTTACCCAGATCGCCCATTTATCTTGAAATGGACAGGAATTGAGTCGAGAGGACTCCTTGCTTCTCTGCATACAGGCTGCGTGCCAGACAGATTTTATCTGACCTGCTGCTTCCCTGTGTACAGCCCTGAGCAGCTCTAGAATCTGTGTTGACAATATTCCAACGTGTTCAGCTGATGTGCCAAAACCTATTGAAAACCCTTGGCCTGGATTGTGCTAGCAGTACCCTTTAAAGTCCTTGAAATCCAGGCCCATTTTGGAGGAAAGAGGCCTAAGAGGTGCCTCATTTCTCTTACAAGAGACCTGAGTTGAGGGAAGGAGTACCTCCCTGGATCCAGAGAAAGTCTTGGGTATTGTTAGGACATTTTAATGGACTAAAAAGTATGTGCAACGAGGTCCCAGATGAACCCTAAGCTGTGTCCTCTGCTGGGATGCAGGCCTGTCCCGGTGAGAGCCTTTGCATGAGAGTCAAAGGAGCCCTTGGTTAGGAAATTTATCGTGAGGGAGTACAAAGGTCAGGCACACTCTTGGTTGCCTTGAATCGACTCCTAGTTGTTGTAAGGATGGGGTAATTCTGAGAACAGAACATGTTACTTATATTAACTCCCTAGCCCAATCTTTCCATGGCTGGATGTGTGAGGGAGGTGTGGCTTTCTAAAAAGGAGTGTGGCTGTAACATAAGCCTCAGTCACCTAAAGTCTCAAGTCGGACAACAAACGATATTGCTTTGCTGTTGGTGTGGAACAGAACAATGAAGTAGGGACAGAGGTTGGTTTGATTATCTGTTGCCACCTGACTGTCTATTCCAAAGCTCAGTGGCTTAACACAAGCCCCATTGTATTAGCTGTCATGGTTTAGTGGGTCAGGGAGTCAGGCACGGGATGGAGGGGGATCCTTGTGCTCCAAGGGGCTTGCATCATTGAACCACTTGAAGATGTTGATCTGATGCTTGTCTGGTCCATGATGGCTTTGCTCACATCCCTGGCACTTTGGCAGGGATGGCTGGCTAGTTTGGATCAGCTGAGTCCCTCTCCTTCTCTGGGGCTTCTCTGTATTGTTTCTCTAGCAGAGCTGTCACACTTCAACATGGCGGCTTAGGGCTGCATGATACCAAGGCAGAAGCTGCTAATCCTGCGACAGGCTGGAATGGCATCATTTTCACATGCTTTCTTCAACAAAGTAGTCACGGGCCAGCCTGGATTCTAGAGGAGAGGAAGTAGATTCATCCGTGGTTAGGAGGAGGATCAAATGATTTGTGGCCATCTTGTATCTACCATAGAGGCACTCTCCCTTCTTCTATAGAGAATTCAGGGTAGTGTTCACCTAGTGTGGGCTCCAGGAAAAGCAGTGGCTCCTTGGTTGTCCGGTGTAGCCAGTGTCCTAATGAGGCAGCTTGCCCTGTGTGTGACAAGAGATGAGGTCTCTGCATGAAGTCCCTCCCTGCCACCCCCCCGCTCCACAAAGCTGGGAGAAAGAAAATAGCCCATGCAGGTATCAGCAGACTGGAGTTAGGCACATCACAGGGGGCTACCACATGTGGACTCCCAGGAGTACTAGGGGGCAGGGTGATATACACAAGCCCTGCACACTCCCTGCAGGGACCTGGATGTACAAAAGCAGATAAGGGCAGCAGAATCTGGGATATTACTCTAAATGATATACTCCTTCAATATATCCTTCCCACACACACACACAGGCTGATAAAGTTTGTGGAAAACTTGATTGGGTGTATCAAAAATTCACCCCCGAACTGGTGGTTTCTTCAAAGCCTGTCACTTAGAGGGCAACAAAACTGGGGAGATGTGGCCCACCAGACCCTACTCTGTCTCTACAGTCACCTCCCTCTCTCTCTCTCTCTCTCTCTCTCTCTCTCTCTCTCTCTCTCTCTCTCTCTCTCTCTCTCTCTCTCTCTCTCTCTCTCTCTCTCTTTTTAAATTTAAGTATAGTTGGTACACACTATTATATTAGTTATAATAGAATCACAATATTGTATTGGTACACACTATTATATTAGTTATAATAGAATCACAATATTGTATTGGTACACACTATTATATTAGTTATAATAGAATCACAATATAGTGATTCCACACTTTTATACCTTATAGTGTGGTCACTCCACTAATTCTAGTTCCAGTGACGTTGCTTAAATGGATTGAATCCTAGTGCACACCATGCCACCTTTCTAAGGGCCCACCAGTATCACATGTAGTACCTTCAGCTTCACTGAACTGTAGCATTAGTGTCCCTCAGTTTTTCAGATGAGGAGGCTGAGGCTGAGAGATGTGAAGTGACGTGCTCAGCAAACACAGCTCAGGCAGATCTGAGTTTTGGACAGTCTGACTCTCCATAATCATCTCTCTTGGAGGCCCCATCTTCCCAGGTGCCCTGCTAGGGTCCTGCCCCATGAGCACCCTAAGAAGATTGTGTCCCTAAGTTCCTCCTCTGCCAGGATGCCTTCCCCTGATTCATAAAACTTGCTTATGGTGCCCTCCCATTTTCTTCAGCAAAGAATTCAATGGGGCTCTTGCAGGAAGTGCCCACAGGGTAACAGCTTAATTGGGGTCGTGTGCCCAGTCTGGGGCAGTCCTGTTGGGTATCAGCAGTCTCACCCATGGGGAGGTTACGCTGGAGGAGATTGGAGGAGGGTCCTTTGGTTTTGAGATTTTCTGTTACCCTAAACAATCTCATTTAAGTTCTCCCACTGGTGCACTCCGGGGAAAACTATTGACCTTTCTGGCTTTTGATGGGGCCTCTGATTGTAGGCACCGTGGGGCACGTGGGAATTGAGGTGAGAGGTAGGAGTCCTCCAGATACTGTCTGGTGTTTTTGTTCCAGAAACTCCCTCCTCACTCTGTAGGGTATCAGCACCCCATCTGTGGAGGACTCCCCATGTGTCTGTGATGGGCGTCTGCTGGAAAGCAAATGCAGTTATGGATGAAATCAACGAGAACATTTTTCTCCACGGTACTTTCATTGAAGTTTTTGTGCTTCATCATCCAGTCAGTGAGTATGTGCACAGGAAAGCCCTCAATACGCACCATGTTTTAAAACCATCAGCCCTGCAATGACATGTCAACTGCTATTTTTCAATCATGGTCAATGAAGCCAGTCTGAAAATCCATTTAAAGATGCAGTTAAAATGCGCTATTGTATATTCCGGGTGTGGTATCATTCAGAAATCGATTTTGAGGATTTCTACCTGAGGCAGGTTTGAACTAAAATTATTGTCTGGCATCGTGGAATCAATGGCTACTGGATGCAAACCAGGCAGCTGACAGCTGGGGCAGGGAAAGGGCCCATGTCGGTTCCCTCTCATCAAATTTCCTTCCCTCCTTGCTCCCTCCCTCCCTTACTCTCTTCCTGCCTTTCTCTTCTCCCCTTCCTACACATCTCAGAACACCCAGAAAAGTAAGGTGCTGTAAAAGTTTGGGGTCCTCATATAAAATTCGAATGAGCGCATCTTCCCTGTTTTCTAAGCAGCCAGACCTGATCCCTTCTTGCCTGCCAAACCTCAGCTGATTATTCTTGGTGATCCACAGTCATGAGCATTCATCCCTCTGCTTCAAAGTCTTCCCCATTGCATATGGTGGACCGTTTATGTTTCTTTTTTCTTTTTTTGAGGGCAGTGTCACTGGCCCTGATATTTGGGAACCGAACCGGGGCCGCTGGCTTCCCAAGCCAGCGCTTAACCACCGCGCCACTCGGCCGGTGTCCCCCCCCGCCCCCCGTTTATGTTTCTTAATGTGTGTTCCAGGCCCTCCACATGCCTGCTCAGCTCACCTTTCCACATTCACCTCCTCCACATCTGGGAAAACTAGACTGTTCGTCTTCTCCAAAAAATATATTCTACTTCTGTGCCTCGCTGCTATTATTCTTTTGTCTAGAATGCATGCCTCTGCCATGTTTAGTTTTCAAAAGATTACCCAGTGCTCAAAGCCATGCACAAATTTATGTCTTTTTGGAGAATCTTTTATGAATATTACAGCCTGTCTGAATCAATCTCACTTTCCTCTGTGTTCTCATACCATTTTCTAAGTACTTTTCACAGCCCTTAACGTTCTAACACCAAGCCTGGCACATGGTAGGTGCTTGTTAATATTTGTTGAATCGTGAATCATTTATTTGTGTGTCTGTCTAATTACAAAAGTTCAGAGATTATGGTCTTGCTTATCTTTGGGACCTTTCCTTAAAGCCAGTCGGTGATCAATAATTGTGTGGAATTAAATGACAGCGGTTACCACACAAATTTCTTTTTTTCTGAAATTGCTTTATATTATCTTAAAAAACATTTTTGTAATTCTCAACTAATCTGATAAAGTCATATTTTCGTGATTCAAAAGTAGACAATATATTTATGTGTTTGTTGAATAGATGCCCCGTTGATCTCAGGCAGATTGTTTATTTTAACATGAGCACCGCTTTTACCACCACTTGGTGGCAGTGTACTCCAATCACAAGACCTTGCTGAAGAACATGCTGGAACCTGATAAGTGCTAAAATTACAAACCAGAAGCCATGAAGTGACAGTCAGTAACAACCCATATCTAGATTCTATTTTTGTGACAGATATTCTAGTACAGTACTATATACATCTAAATACTTGTTAAAGTCAATTCCTTTGGGTATGTCACTGTTTCCCTGATAAACATTTTCTTGTACTTCTGGGTGAAGGATAGAGATGTAAATATCTTGTGAAAAAAGCCAGAAAATTAATCACTAACAGAAGCAACATGACCACTACACTTTCCATTTTTTAGGGCTACTTTTTCATTGTAAAAATTAAACATTTACTAATCATGTTTTATTTGTTTATGATAAGGTGCTCATGTCACTTGACAGGTTTAACTTCTCAATGTGATTTGTAAAGTCTGTATAGAAGGAAGAGTGCTATGTAAATTTTCTACTTGCCCAGAAAGTAATTCAAATATAATTCTGAAAGGAACAAGGATGCTTCTATCTCTGAAAAAATCTAAACCCACAAGTCCCAGGAAGTGTTCATTGGAATGTCATCGTCAGGGGCCATTTAGTAGGCTATGGAAGGAGAAATGATGGTTTTGGAAGCTGGGTCTGGATACATGTCACAGTTTCTAAACACATGCGCTAATCTTTGTAAGTGCTTCCTGGGTCATGTCACTACGATTGTAACCAGAGAAGATGAAACTGTGTTTGGCATTTGAGAGGGGTGTTGGAGGTACCATGAGAGAAACAGTAGCCAGACCAGGAACCTTGCAAATCAAGAAGACCCGGACAAGGAGCTGGGTCATATTCTGGGGGTCCATTTTCATGGGAGACGTTTGCTACTACAGAGGTAGGGAGAGCTGCTTAGTGACAGCTTGAGTTGCAAACCTAATTTCTGAGCCAGTAGGGTTAGTAGGAAGTCTGAAAGCACTGGGGACACTGGGAGTGGCAGCCATGTAAGTTCTTCAAGGTTATGAAGGAACTTGTTTCTTTGCTTAACATGCAGAGGACATGACTGTATATGTATGCTTGTTACTTGAAGGTACTTGATTGCAGGAAACACTATGGGTGACTATTTATAATTAATAGCTATTTATTTAAAATTTTAGTACATATAATATATTGTATGTGATATAATATATTTTAGAATTTTAATTATTCACAACTTATAACTAATTTATAATTAAGAGAGCACCCTCATGTGGGGGAAAGATGGGATCTTATAAGGGAATATTGCTAAGACCATGAGGCATTCTGTAAAGACCTGCTTTATCTCAGAATCGTTTAAAGTTGGAATACTGGCTAATGGACTTTGCATGGCAAACTAGAAAACATGACAGAAGTTCTTTCCTTTTCGAGGCTCAATAATAGTCCATTGTATGTATAGACCTCCTTCTGCTTATCCTTTCATCTGTGATGGACATTTGAGTTGTTTCCACCCTTTGGCTATTGTGAATAACACTGTTGTCAAGCCCAGCTTTCTGCTCCTTGTTTGGTAGATATGTTTTCTCCTAAAAGAAACATTATTCTGCCAGGAAAATGGGATTGAAACTTTAGGCAGGAACAGGGAGGGAAATGTACTCTCCAAGGCCAGGGGCGGGTTCTCTCCCGAGTGGGGCCCTCTTACTTCTTTATGTGCAAGGGCAGGAGCCCCAGAATGTTCTCAGTTATCATCTACAGCTGCTCTTGCTTCAGGGGAGCTAGCCTCAGCTGCGGCCCTTTGTGAACACAGCTGCACTTGAATGATGTCGGCATTTGCAACAAAATTATAGCAAAAGAGATCTATGTGGAGCGTCCTCTGGAATTTGTGGCTGTGGACTTTGACCTCCATGATGAAGTGTGTTGAGCAGAAATGCAATGGATTCTGAGAGAGGTGCAGGTGATGGAATTGTGGTAAGACTCTCCCACCCTTCGGAATCTCAAATTCAGAATATAATTTGGTTTTTTTCTGAGATGGTCAGGCAATCTGTTTCCTTCAGTTTTACCTTTCCTATTCTTGTGTTCACTTATCAACTCCTTATCGCGATTCTACTGTGTCCTGTAAAAGGCATTGTGAAGAATGTTTAAAATTGCAGTGACTTCACCCTGCAAAGCTCTTATTATTTAGAAAGTGCAATGTCGAGGAAAACAGCCAAAACAGATGTGATGGAGTCCAGAGTGTTGAAACTCGGTGTTCTTGGTATACCACAGAGGGAGAAGTCTATCTCAGATTCAATCTGGGTAAACTGCTTGGAGGAGGGAACATTTTTTGGTTGGATTCTGAGGAATGCCTCTCTGAGTCTATACCAAAATATTTCCTTGTTAAAGAAACTTTGATGATTTCTCAGCTAGGAAAAAACAAAGTAATTTTGACTCAACAAATGAGCTGCTGGTACAACTGGGCTGTGGCAGTTGACATGCATCATCTTGACTTTTAGGTTTAAGATTTATTTTTCCAGAATTTTCAGAGGGTAAGAACCAAATTACAAACGTGCATTACAGTTGAGAAGAAACAGTTATGGAGAAAGGGTTGAAACATTTCTCCTTGTTTTCATCAGGTTTATATCAGTGTTTTCTATTCACCAGATTTTCATCTTTGAATCTTAATCCAGTAATCTTAATCCTTGAGGAAATTTAAGAAACTGAAAGGCTAGTGCTCCTGCAAAGATGTGACTGGGAAATCTGCAGGCAAAGCTAAAGTTTAAAAAGGAGAGGAGGAATGGGGAAAAAAAAAAAGAAAGAAAAAGAAAACTCAACAAAACACTTTCAATCCAGAAGTTATGGAAGAGAAGGGTGGCAGGTTGGTTGGGGACTGGTCTGTTAAAGATTCAACAGAAATGAAAAGTTAATTGAGATTAATTTGCTCACAGGATACCCTGGGACATCATTTAAAATAAAAATAAGAGCACTCTTGGGCCGTATCCTCTTTTATACAACAAGGAAATGGGTAGTCTAGTCTGGAAACCAAGAACAATTGAGGCATGACTGCATGGGGAAGAATCCTCAAATTAACTAAGGAGTTTAGAAAAATACTGAGGCTAGGTGGGTCACAAAGTGAGACAGAATGTGTGTCTGGCCCTCAGCACATTTCTCTTGTCTTATTCACAGTGAAGTCACAGTGTTTAGCTCAGCTCTTCACATATAATAAGTAGGCAGTCAAATTTTGTTGAAGGAATGTATTCATTATTTATTTACTCAACAAATATTTATTGAGCATGTCCTTAGGTAGTAGGCAATTTTTGAGGCTCTGAGAACATAGCAATATATATATACAATACACACACACACTCACTCACTCACTCACTCACTCACTCACTCACACACACAGAGGGGGCCAAAAAATGTATACACATTTATTTTTTTTGAGGGCAGTGTTACTGGCCCTCATATGTGGGACCGAACCGGGACCTCTGGCTTCCCAAGCCAGCGCTTAACCACCGCACCACTCGGCTGGCCCTGTATACACATTGTAATAAAGGAAAAAACTGTATTAAATTATGCTAATGGTAACCACTTATAATTGAAGAAGTCAAACTTTGCTTGTATTCATCTTTTATTATCAATAAATATTGAATCTTACAATTTTAATACAGTTTTTTCCTTTTTTCCTTTCTTAAAATGTGCATACATTTTTTGGCACCCTCTGTGTGTGTGTGTGTGTGTGTGTGTGTGTGTGTGTGTGTGTGTATGTATCCTTCCTGTCTTCTATAAGGAAATAATTCTTGATGAAGGCAGTCAATACACAAATCAAATCAAATATTAGATGGTTGTGTGGTCTAAAGAAAAGAAATAAACCTGGAAAGGCGGGTTGTTGTATTAGTTTCTTTTGGGACTGCCATAAGAATGTGCCAAAAACTGAGTGGCTTAACTAACAAAAATGTATTGTCTCACAGTTCTGGAGGCTAGAAGTCCATGATCAAGAGGTTGGCAGTGCCAGGCTCCCTAAAGGCACTGGGGAAGGATCTGTTCCAGGCTGCTCTCCTAGCTTCTCTGTTAGTTTCTTGGCTTGTGGCAGCAGAACTCCAATCTCCACATGGTGTTCTCCCTGTGTCTGTGTCTCTGAGTCCAGATTTCCTCTCTTTATAAGGACATCAGTCATATTGGATTAGGGCCCACCCCAATGATCTCATCTTAACTTGATCATCTGCAAAACATTCGTTGGGGGTTAGGATTTTCACATGTTTTGGAGAGACACAATTCAACTCAGACCAAGGGTTAAGTAGTTAGAGAGCTACTGTTTTATATGGGTAGTTAGGTGAGGCCTGATAAGGTGACATTTGACTATGATCTTGAAGAAACTGAGCGAGTGAGCCATGCAGATATCTGATTTCTGGGTAGAGGCCAGGATGGGAGAATCCTTCTCATGTTCCAATAACAATTGGAGCCCACCCATATGACAGAAGCTGAGAGGGAGAGAGAGAAAGAGAGAGAGAGAGAGAGAGAGAGAGAGAGAGAGAGAGAGAGAGAGAGAGAGAGAGAGAAAGAAAGAGTAAGAGAGATTATGAGGTTTTCCCCTATATGTAAAATGGAGAACCATAGGTGGGTTTGAGTATCAATGTGTCATAATTGGATGCACATTTTGAAAGGATCCCTCCAGCATCTCTGTTGGGAATAGGCTGGAGAGGGCAAGGATGGAAGCAGAGAGGCCATGGCAGGGGAGAGCTGGCCCAGAGCTGGAGTGATAAAAATGGAGTGAGAGGTGGTTGGATTTGGGACCCGTCTTCAAGGAAGAGGCAAAGGGTTTGTGGATAGATTGGGTATGGAGTGTGAGAACAAGAGGAAATGGAAGCATGATGCTTAGGTTTTTGGCTTCTGCAACTGAAAGAATGGATTTGTCATTTGTTGAAGTGGAGACAATAGATTTTGCTGAGATAGAAACAATGGTTTGATTTAAGATGTGTTATGTGTGAGATAATTTTTGGCATCCAAGTGGAGATAGTGAGTAGGTGATTGGAGATATGAATCTAGAGTTCAGAAAGTTGTCAATATATCTGGTCTACAAACCTCTGGTTCGGGGTTAAATCCATTAGGGAATGTATAGAACTGGAGAAGAGAGAAGGCTCCAGGACTGATCCTTTGGTGGCCCAGCAGTTAAAGGCTGGAAAGGAGAAGCAGAACAGGTAGAAGGAATGAGAAATGCAGGGCCAGAGGAGTAAGAGAACCAGGAAAAGTGGATTCTATGACTTTAAGTGAAGAGAGTGTTTGGGGATGGGATGGAGACAATCCCAGTGTTGAATACAAACAACTGAAAACTGACCATGGTTTTTGGCAATGTGGAAGTCAATAGAGACTTTCATATGAACATTTTTGGGGAACAAATGGGCTGACAACCAGATTATAGTGGATTCAAGAGGGACTGGGAGACTGATTGTCCATACTCAGTATCTCCAACTCCTTAAAGAATTTACTTTTAAGAGAAGAGGAGAAATTACTGTCACTAAATATAGGGTCAAGAGAAGGATTCTTTTTTTAAAAAGTGGAAGATAATATATTAATAGCATCTTATATTCTGATGGAGATGATGCAGTAGGAAGGAAAAAAAATTAATGATGGGGAGAGATGGCAGAATTGCTGAAGTGATAGCTTTGCATAGGTGAGAAGTTGTGGGATCCAGTACCTAACGGAAGGATTCGCTTCGTTTTGTGCTGATAATTAATTCATATAAACAGGAAATCAGGCAAGGGAAGATTTAATGGGTACAAGCATAAGTAGCTTGGTAGATGGGGTAGTAAGAGCATATAGAAGAGTTTTTTTGGGTTATTATTGCTTCTATTTTGTCAGAAACATTAGAAGCAAGGGCACTAGAAAAGAATAGAGGAGGGTGTTTAAAACTTGAAGACAGACATGATAACGTGAAAGAGTCCCTTAGGTGCATGGAAAAATGACTGGATGACGGAAATATGGTGTGATGGTTGAGCAGCCCAAGCACCCACTTGAAATGGGTGGCCATTAATTGAAAGTGACTCTGGTCATCCTGATCAGATGTTTTTCTCCAGCCATGTTCAGATGCACAAGTTCAGGCTCAGAGAAAGGGAAGAGGGCAGAAAATAAAGAGAGGAGAAGGAAAAGAGTTGAGGTAATATACAAGTAAGTGATTGTAATGATGGACCATGGGATTTAAGCTAGGTAAGAGGGGAAGTGAGGATGACAGAAGAATGAAGGGCAGAGATAACTTATTGGGTGAATGGACTGAGGTCCTGGTGGGGTTGCAGGATTATTGGAGTTGGGGACAATTCGAAATAATGAGCTAGGAAAGTAAGTGACAGTCAAGAGAGAGTCATTAAAGAGAAGCAATTAGAGGGCCAGCCGAGTGGCTCAGTTGGTTAAGAGCTCATTCAAGAGTGTGAGCTTTGAGCAACAGGGTTGCTGGTTGGATTCTCAGCCTGAGCTTAGCAGCCATTGAACTGCCAAGGCTCTGCTAAAAAAACAAGAACAAAACAAAACAAAAAAACCCCAGGAGTTGGGCCTGCCAAGTGGCATGATGGTTAAGTGCTGGCTTGGGAAGCCAGCAGCCTCAGTTCGGGTCCCACATCTGAGGGCCAGTGACACTGCTCTCAAAAAAAAACCCGAAAAAACAAAACAAAACAAAAAACACCCCAGGAGCAATTAAGATTGTAGAGTAGTGGGTGCAGCTATAGTTACTACCTAGGCCTAGGGCATAACTATAAATGGGTGGCTGAGAAAAACGCAGAGGACAATGTAATTGGAGGCAAGATTGTTCTGTACGAGAGGCCAGTGTTCTGGAAGGATTACCACTAGGATATTATAATAACCAGGAATTACGACAGGAGTATTATTAAAGAGAATTAAGAACTAAATCTTCAAGGAATAAAGGGATTCTTCTAGGAGTCTATGGATGACTAAAGTGTGGAGGGTTACCCAATGATAAAATCTGAAGGCATGAGCTTTGCAATTGAGGGTGGTAGGGAGGAGAGAGGGACAGTGGCTTGGGAACAGTTAGGAGAAGCAGAAAGGACGTAACCCTACTTTCAGGTCCAGTGACCTGAGGAATGTGAAGGAGAAAGTGGTGAATACTTTGGAAGTCTATAGGGAATACTGTCTTCAAGGGTGAGCTATGTTTTAGTTACAGCAAGTAGGTGATGGGAACAGTCAGAGGAGGGTTTGGAGTACAGGGAGTTTGCTAGTGTTGGATGAGTGTAGGGAGTTGAGGAAGTGTGAGAGATGGAGTGATGTCCAGAGTGGAAGTGGGATGAGGAACGACTGGGGAATCTTGGGCTTCCTGTAGTGATTGAATTCAATGGGGAGATGGACCACCATGCACTCCAAGGCAGACTGTGGAAATGACGCCACTCAGTAACATGGGGCCATGTTGGGAGGGCTTTTGCTGGGTGGTAGGGGGTGGGAGTGGATGGGTGGGGGGCTCTGGGCTCCCATCTTCACTCTGCTTCTTCCTGCAGGAGTATTTTTCTGCCTGGAGGCATGATATTACAGCTTGAACTCTGGGACCCTCCATTTCTGCTACTGGCTGTTTGAGGCTCACGCAAGGAGACTGCCCACACATCCTAAAGTTCTGCAGCTGTGACATGGACCAACCTCAAAGAGGAGGAGAGCCTCCTTTTTGGAAGTTGATTTAAAATGAGATGTTTGTTGGAAAATGATTGGCTAGATCAGGAGGTAAGGTGGCAGGCTCTACAGATCAGGCATGATGTTTATTATTATTATTTTGTTAATTGGGGGAATTGGGGAGGGGAACAGTGTTGGGGAATTGGGGAAGGGGAACGCTGTGTTTTCTCCAGGACCCATCAGCTCCAAGTCAAGTTGTTGTCCTTCAATCTTAGTTGTGGAGGGCGCAGGTCAGCTCCAAGTCCATTCACTGCTTTCAATCTAGTTTGGGGGGGCGCGCAGCCCACCATCCCATACGGGTGTCGAACCGGCAACCTTGCTGCTAAAAGCACACGCTCTCACCAGCTCAGGGGCAGCTCTGTTCAGGTGCAGCTCACTGGCCCATGTGGGAATCGAACCCACGACCCTGTTGCTCAGAGCTCCCACTCTTAACCAACTGAGGCACTCAGCTGGCCCCTCAGGCATGATGTTTAAATACTGTCAGTTGTAAATGGGCTTTGAGATTCTGTTCCATTATCTAAATAGATTCTAATTATCCAAATAGATTCATATTTTGTTTCATGATTTGAAGATAAAAGAGCATTTCTCTCTAGTGATAAACAAAAAGAATGTTTTCTTAGCTGAATAAAAGTTAAACTGCTTTCATTGTGTTTTGTCTCCAAATCTTTAATAGAAGAAACTTTGGTTCTTACCATTTATAGCTATATGAAAAAGGTAGAGTTTTAGTTAAGTAAATATAGTTTATGAAAGAAATTTCAACACATATGGAACTTGAATTGAAAAAACAAAAGAACTAGAGTCTGTTCCATAGATGGGCTAAAGTATCTCCTCTAGCTTCTTTTTGCCCCCTCTTTTCAAACATGACTTCAGATGAGAGAATTTCTACTTAATTCTAGTCTAACAAGGGAAAGAAATTAAGAGAAGATAATTTTTGAAGTAGGCCTTTTAGAGTAGGAAGCACTTAGGATAGTGTCTAGGAATTACAGTGGGAGAATGGTGGGCAATAGAACTGTAACAGAGAGCTAGAAATAGAAAACGTTTCATCAAGCCTCTTATAAAGAAGTTTTAGATTTCTTTTTCTTTTTCCTAATAGAAAAGCAATATGTGGAAGATTTCCTAGGAGAATGGTGGATCTACCGTACTTGGACAAGACATCCCTTTCCTGTCACAAACACATAGAAATTCTGGGTAAATTATTATAAAAGATATTTTGTAATCCCAAATCAAATTAAAAGAAAGAAGAAGTCACAAGGTGACAGCAATTAGGAGACACATGAAAGCCAAAACAATACATAGGAGCAGTGAGGGGTGGTGAGACCTACATATAAACCCCAGGCTGAGGGCTGGTTTATTGCCATGTGGGTCAGGAGAGATGGGGAAGAGCCTGCTGAAAGGGGAAGCTAGAGCAGACCTCCCTGCATGAGCCCTGGAGCCTCCACTGGCTACTCCTTTGTCACCTACGCACGCCACCTACTAGTCTGGGAAAGATCAAGGAAGTCGTTCCCTTGGGTGGGAGAAACTTAAAGTCATCCTGGAGAAAGTCAAACCCACAAATGTATTTATCTAACTAACAGAAGATCATTTGGTGTGAGAAGACTAAGCCAAGAAATTAATGTAAAAAAACACTTTTAGAAAGAATGAAACCTCTGGGAATACAACCTAAACTCGATACTGCTCCACAGGGATAGTTTCACAGCGCACAGCACAAAAAAAAATTGCCCCGGGGGAGTGGGGAATAGAGACTGAAACACCATGAGGGAGAGTCTATATACCTTGTTATATACACAGAGGGTGCCAAAAAAATGTATACACATTTTAAGAAAGGAAAAAACTGTATTAAACTTGTAATACAATGAATGAAGCTAGCATTCATTTGATCAACACCATCTTTGAGCAAATGTCATACTACACATTGCTACTGTAATTCAATTCAACTTCGAAAAGTAATACATAGATGACATATATACACACATACGTGTATACACATATGTATCACATGTGTATACATTTTTTGGCACCCTCTGTATATGCACAATCTGATGACTTCTTACTACCTCCATAGATGCTATCCTGGTCCACTACCATCTCTTGACTGGATTTTTGCAATAGTTCCTATTGTTCTCCCTGATTCTGACCTTGTCCAATTTTGGTCTATTAATAACAAGACAGGCAGAGTTATCTGTAATCAATATAAAACAGATCATGTCACTCCTCTGATCAAATCCCTCTAACGACTTCCAATATCACTTAAGATAGAAGCCAAAGTCCTCACAGGAGCTCTGATGCCCTTTGTTACTTGTTCTTCCTCTGACTTTACCTTCTACCATTCCCTGGCTCCCTTTCCTCCAGACATACTGTTATCGTTATTTTTTATTTATTTTATTTTTATCTTGTTGTTACACACCAGCTGAGCCATTCTGCCACCTGTTGGCAGCTCAGCGACAGCTCAGCTTGGGCACAGCGTTCACTGGCCCATGTGGGAATTGAACCGGCAGCCCTGTTGCTCAGAGCACACACTCTAAGCCAACTCTTAACCAACTGAGCCACTCGGCCGGCCCTGTTATCATTATTTTTACTCCAACAGGCAAGAAATGATCCTGTTTTAAGGCATTTACAATCACAACCCCCTCTGCCAAGAGAGTTCTTCTCTCTGATTACTGCAGGGTTTGTTTTCTTGTTCCCACCATACAGGTCTCTTCCATGACAGCCCTATTTAAAATTGTAGCCTTCACTCCTTTCCACCTTTCCTGCTTTATTTTCTCCTTAGCTTTAGTATATCCCCTGACATACTATGTTTTTTACATATCTTATATATTGTCTCTCCTTCTACTACAATGCAAGCCTCGTGAAGACAGGGAACTTTGTCTCTTGTGTTCACATATGCATTTAGGAGGAAAACACTAACTTGAGTGAGTTGCAGAAATAGCAGTATCATCAGGAGACACCAAGGTTTCAATTGGGTAAGGAAGACGCAAGGGCTTTCTAAGGAGAGACTGAGGGTACAGGAGAACTTTTGGATCAAAATTCAGGAGTTCCAGAGATAATGTTGAGAGCATTAGAGAGCAAGGGGATGGGTGGTGAGTTGATCAGTCTGGAGGGAATATGAAATGCGGGGAGAAGAGTTCCAGTGATAAAGGATCGTTTTAGCTTGGACACCCGGAAGGGACTGTGATCCGCGGGGAGGTGGGCATGACGTGATTATTCCTGGTGGGGGTCTGTAGAGAACTGGTAAGTAATCAGCTTGAAGCTATGGTTTTAAAACTTGCACAAGATGGTGAGGGGCATGGTGGGGTAGGAGATGGCAGAAGTGGGAGCCTGCACCGGCCCTCTTCTGCCATCTACTTATCCTTGGCTTCTCTCCTTCAGGATTTCCCTCTGATTTCTGGTCCTCTGAGCACACCCTTGTTTCTTAATATAATTAGCAGCTGTTTTGTTTTTCTTCTGCCAAGTCTAGGCTTAGGGACAACAGGACAAGACTGCAGTGTGAGCTCAGCGTGCCCTCTAAACCTGGAGACAGAGCTTCCGTTTTGATCTTATTTTCCACCGATGAAGGAGCTCCAGTTCTCTTCTCTGCTCAGCTGCTTCAAAAAACAAGTTTTTCCAGGGTTCACAGTTACTGATGAAAGCTTTCTAAAATATTTGAACAACACAGCAGGCCAGAATAGAAGATAAATAAATCTCTAAATGAAGGGAGTTCAATGACATTATGCTTGTCATTCCACCAATTACCCTCCCCCTCTCTCCCCATCCTATAACGTCTCCTGTGTTTGATCCCCACAGAGATCAACAGGAATGGGCTTATTTTCCCTCAAGACCTGAAAGGTTCACTGTGACCTTATTAAGGGTCCTTACACCCACCACAATCACCGTCTTTGATCCATAGTTCTTTTTTATAACTTAGGCAGGACATGCCTGTGCAGCTTTACAGGTGACAGCTTCCCCAAGTGCTCACAAACTCAGCGTTTTACAAGTGCATTTGCTCCTTACAGACTTTTGGCTGCACTATAAGCCTTGGGCGGAGGAAGAATAGTTGACTCTGGTTATCAAAGCTTTGTCTAAATAAACTGGGACTTCACTATATCTCTCTTGGCTATAGAGCTAGGTATAAGGACAATCCACCTTGGATGCTCTCCAAAGTGGGGATAGTTATTGAAGTATAAAAAAAGACCTCCTTATAAGGAAGTTTCACCTAGGAGGAAGGCCCCCAGCATGGGCTACACAAATAGCATTATAGTGGAGCTCCAGGGTATGGGAGCCAAATATGATTCTCCCTGCCCTCAACCAAAGTCCCAGCCTAGTTTTTATAGGCCAGGCATAAATCTGAGAAAGTGTTTATAAAATAGACCGAGTCTATCTGGAAGGCTTAAAAAACAACTTTTATAGGTTAGTTCTTAGGAAATCAATTTGAGGCTATTTAGAGAAGTTGCTTTTGTGAGGAATGGGCCCCTTCTCACCTTATCTTGCCCTGTTCAGCTCGGGTATGTGGTTCATTCAAAAAACAGCACTATTAATTTTAGGCTCCATACACTTACAGGCAGGGAGACCTGCTTTATAGTGCCATTATGAAAGGATAGGGGGAACCTTTATGAAATATCTATTAGGAGACCTCAAATCTCAATGCTTTCTTTCCTACATTGTTACACCATTTCAAGGTTGTATTCCCACTTGGTATTCCAGCTTCCAGTTGAAGCAGGGATGTCTGGAATGACTCCCATCCATAGAGCTCTTGTGCTGGTAGCGCCTTTAAAGCATATTCCACTAAACGTGCCATCTTTGTAGATGAGGAGGCTGATTGATGCCCTGAGAAAAAGACTGTCTCCTTTCAGCAAATACCACTGTATGCATGATGGTTGGCCCTTGATGGGATACAAAAGTACTTGGGCTAATGTTCCTGTCCTCGGGGAACATTCTTTATGGTAGGAGAGAGAAAACAAAGAATTGTAACATGTGACAGGATAAGAGCTGTAAATGTGGGGACAATGCAAACTGCATAGTGCTGGTGTTTGGGTATTTAGAAGGAAATGAATACTTTTTGGGAGGGGCGTGCACATTGGCAATTATCTGGAAGTACTCGGCATTTGAGGGGGATCTGAGTGAATTGGGATGATTTTTGCCCAGTGTGCATGGGAGATAAGAGAGAACCTACTGTAACAGGAAGTCCCTTGGCTTAAAAGGAAAGAGCAGGATGTCCAGTTGAGTCAGAGAGCCAACTACAGTAGGGGAAGAATAGTAAATCATGTCGGAGGGAGGGATTGGGGCAGGACGGCAGGTGCCTTTAAGCTTGGAATGAGCAAGGTGACTTCATTGGTAAGCAGTGCTGGCCATCCCAGGAAGTGAAGTGGATGAGATGGGGCAAACAGCAAGAACAGAAGCATAACAAAAACAAGAGGAGGGCCAGGGATGTGACCTGTCTCAGAAACAAGCAAAAAAAAAAAAAAATTCAAAAACTAACAGTGGTTTAATGTGTCCAATGCTTTCCAAAAGGTAAAGACAATGACAGAGGGATATTGGGTCAGGAGCCTTATTTGAGGGGGGTTGACAGTGAGTGGTTGATGAGCATAGACAGACTATGGAAAATTCTTATGAGTAGTTTGCTAGTAAAAAAATAAACAAAACAAAAAACCCAAGATGGCTGGAACCTTGATGAGAGTGGGTGCTAAGCTTCAGAATGTGGTCCATGGTATTTTTTGTCCACGCTATGGCTATGGCAAGCATTTCCTAAAATCTAAAAACCTGAGAGTGCTATTTCATTTTCTTATGTCATCACTAACAAACTTGGATTTAGAAATTTACGCCCAATCTGAGCATTATGGTGCTGGGAGTTGCCCCAAGGTGAGTGGGGCTCTTGGGTTGATGAGCAGATTGGCAAACCATGCCCCAGGGTGGCTCACAGCTCTGTGCTCTCACATCATCTTGGGATCTGAGTTTGTATGTCATGATGGCAGGCATTCATAAGGATGTGCAAAATATGGCAAATAGCCATTTGGATTATCCCGACTCTACAGCTCAGATCAAAGGAGGTTAAATCGATGTGTTGCCCCCTTTACTGAAGCATTTGGCAAATGTCTCATTCTTTTAGAGATGATTTTGAGTTTTGTAGAATTAAGACTTTTTTTCCCCCTGAGCATATGTCTCTCGGTTTTCAAAAGGTTGGGTACTTGTGGGAAATTTAATCCACATGTTTATGATTCATTTCGACTCCACTCCTTTCAAATTTATCTTTGGAGCATGAGTTGGTACTTGAGAAGCCTTTTAAAGTTCAGGACTTTTAGAACCAGATAGTTATTTTGCTAGCTGTGTCTTGAAAAACACATATCAAAATTTTAATAAGATCAAAACTCAGAGTTTGGAGGGTCGACTGAATGTAGCAAACTCCCAATCCTCGGCAGTGTATTTTCAACAGCAAATCTGTAGGCAAACAACAGTAAACGTACATACAGAGCAGCTTTGCTGAGTGGTAAAGAAAGGGTATCTGTGTTTATAGGAGTGTCATCCGGGTTGCTTCAAATATTCCCAGAGACAGCAGGCCTGGGGAGCATCATGGCATCTGTGTCCTCCCGGGTAGGCCCTGCTTATTTTTATAGGTTCTTATGCATAGATCCTTGAGCTGCTGGAACAATCCAGGTCACCTCTTAACAAATTCACCCCACCCCACCCCCATTCCTATTTTATAGATGAAGTTAAAGCTCGAAAAGGTTAACTGTCTTACTCAAGATCTCATATACTTTAGTTTTAGAACCTCTTCAAGCTTCCACAATGTCTATTTCATCCCAAAGAGAAGAATATTTGACAGGAGTCAAGGTCACAGCACAGGGACTTGGGGTTGGATCTAGGCAGGGCGGTGGTGGCAGGTTTTGGAGAGTGGAGAAAGAGGCTGAATACTTCCTTCCATGCAGAGTGCCCTGCTCGAGTGTCTCTCCCTTTTAGATAGTCTGTTTGGCGTTGCTTCTCCTTTGGAGGGGTGGGGGGTGAAAAGGGACTCTGAAGGAATGGAATACTGACAGAAAGAATGGAATACTCTGATGTGGAACCCTGTTTCTACAACTTTATTTAGCAAAGATTGTTAAAGCAAGCTGACTACCCTGTAAACAGATGCCCTCCATACTCAAATGGATATGCATTTCCTGTTCCAGAACCCTATTGTTTCTTAGATGAGTCAGTGGGTGACCATTCTAAGTATGTTGGATCCACTCAGTCACTGCAGGGGAAATCTATTGACCTTGGATACAAACTTTGGCCCAGAGCAACTACACTTGATTATTTGGTTTAGTTGTAAAAAATGTGGGAAATAGATGCATATCAGCAGAGGTCTTGGTCTTGTTCAGCAAGGAAACTAATGGTGAAATTTATGAAGGTTTTTATCAGCGTGAGGTCAGTAGAACATATTTACACACATGCCATTGAAAATAGCATTTATTTGTTTTATAAATGATTATGAAAGTATTATATATTCATGGTGGAAAACTTGAAAAATGCCACAAGTATAAAAATGAACAAAAATCACTTATAAATCCACTGCTTAGAGATAACCAATGTTAACATTACATTTGAGAGTTTCCTATCTTTCTAGGGCTTATAGACTCTTTTATTCTATTTTTTGTACAAAACATGATATTTTCATATGTTGTATACTCTTGTTTTTTAATTGTAAAGGTCAATAGGAGAAAAAGATGTTTCTTAGGCATCTATGACCAATAGCCATGGTGTTATTGGGTGTCCGGTACTGGTGTGAGATACAGAGCATCTGTAGGATCGAAAACAGCTGAAATCATGGATCTTTATTTTCCATGTATTGTTCCCTCTTGTGTCTGTCTACTTTTCTTTTCACAATTAATTACTAACCTTGATTTTTCTCTGCCTACTAGCTTCTTCTCACATAATTTCGTATTTCTAATGTTTTGGTTTAATGTGACTCACACACAGCCCCTTTCTACCTCATGGCCTCTCTTTCCACATACCATTTGTGTGACATTTTCCAACTCGAACTATTCAGAGAGAGAATCTGATTTATTCAGCTAAGAACTCGTATCTCTACTTGAGCATGTCTTTGGCTCTACCATAAATTTCCAGCCAGCCGGGTCAGTTACTTTTTTGATCTATTCAGGTGTGGGCAGATAATGAGGAAATTCAGGTAACATTTAGAAAATAGTATTGAAGACAGTAAAAATTACCCTAAAACCTGTTACTCAGTAATAAGCATTGTAAGTGTTTTCATGGTTTTTCTTTCAGTCATTTTTATATGATACGTGCATATACACATGTGTGTACAAGCATGCATGTGCAAGTATATGTTCTAAAAATTTGATCATCCCATTTTTTAGCTGAACATTATATTTTGAACATCTTCTTACATGAACAATACTTTGTTTCGCAATTCCAGTATTACTGGGCACTTTTTGGTGTTTTCAGTGGAAAAAGGAACTCGGCTCTTAAAGTGTTACATAATGACAAAGTTTCTTAGCATTGGAGGGGGTGTTCATTTACTAGGCAGTCAAAAACAAAAACAAACAAACAAAATAGTCTAATATCTATTACAGGCTCTTTAGGTAAATAGTTTAGTTTCATGAGAATGAAGACACTTGCACTTTGTCTTTTTTGTTTTTGTTTTTTTTTTTCAAATTTATTTTCTTAGACCCTATGGAATTTATTTTGATGCATGGCATAAGGAAAACATTCAAACCTTTTTCCTAAAAGTTTAACATATTGTCCTAGAACCATTTGTTCGATATCCAATCCTTTTTTAACTGATTTGGAATGTCATGTAATTTATTTCCTTGATTCTAAGATGCAACAGACTGTAAGATTCACATCTGATTTAGAAACCATAGCAATTTAAAATTCTTGAGTCACATCCTGATATCAGAAATATTATGATGAAAAAATATGATACCAAATTGTCATACCTACCTAGCTGTTTCTGGGTTTTCTATCCTCTTGCACTGAACTTGTTTTGGGGCATATTATTTTAATAGTTATGAGTTAAAACTTGTTTTGGTGTCTGATACTTTCTTCATTATAATTTTTTTCCCCCAATCTTGTCCATTTGTGCATCTATGTGATCTTCAAAATGAGTCCCTCCCCATCCCATCATATTCTCCAAAGAACTTAAATTTGCAGTTAAAAATTGGAATACATTTGAAAGAACTTTCATGTTTACAATATCAAATACTTTGATAACTTGATTTGTGATATTACTTATTATTAATTCTAATAGATTGTCAGCTGGTTCTCTTTAGTTTTTCTCATATGCTCTTACTTGGTATTTGATATACTAGTAACGTCATGTTTGACATTAATGGAGATACTCCTGTTGTTTAACCATTCTATATAATATTGCCTACTGATCTCAGGTGGATTATTATTATCATTTTAAGGGAATATACTAGTTTTTCCAAGAGTTTTAATCAGGATTAATTGTTGAAAAATTGTTTAATGTTCATTTGCATCTCGATCCAGGTCATACTGTATTTTTTCTCTTTTTAACTTTATCAATTAAAATGTAAACATTTAGCAGTACTTTAATTTCTATATAAACTCTACTTGGCTTTTGAATATTGTATCTGTCAACGTTTGACATTCCGTATCAATATTCACAAGGGAGATTTAGTCTATAATTTTGTCAGTTATTTTTTTTAAAAGATAATCTTCAAGGTAGAGGATTGAGTTATTCACTCTTTATTTGATAGCACTTTTATTTATTCTTTCCCTTCTCCCTCCCCACAAACAACTATTTTAACATTATAAATGTGCATTTGTTTATTTGAAGGAGTCCTTTGAAAATGTGTCTTATCGTCATGTGGTGTGCATTGTTAATTTATCATGTTACAGATCTCATTCTGTTTTTTATTTTTAAACTAAGCCCTGTGAGTTTAGGACCCTTCCGCGATGCTGCATTTCTGACTGCTGCACAGCACTCCGTGGGTGTGCTCACACATTTAACTTCTTTAACCCGTCAGATTTTATATCACAGCAATGTCAGTTCTATTAAGTACAATTTGAAGGTATTCCATGTTTTGTTTTTTAATATTTTTGAAAAGTTTAACCTGTATAGCATAGTTATTCCTTGAAAGTTTGAAAAATGTCATCCATGGAAACTATTTGCATCTGGTGCCATTTGGGGACTAGTTGTTACACACACACACACACACACACACACACACACACACACACACCCTCTTTCATCATTTTTGGTCTAAGTTTTTGGCCTTTTATTTGGAAACATTTAACAGTGAATTTTTAAAATAAAATCATTACTTTTCAAATGTAGTAGCATATAGTTATTAAGAATATTTCTTATAAATTCTAAATAATTTTTTTTATAATTGTGGTTGCATTGTTTTATTTATTCCTGTTGTTCATATTTGTGTATTTGCTTTTGTTGTTTTAAAAGTTAAAATTCTTCTGATTTCTGATATAGACATAAATATGCCTATTTACTAAGGGGGCTTTAATGATTCTTTTTTTGTGTGTGCAATTAACCTTGTCCACAACTTTTTGTATTATTTATTTTTTTAAAAAGTTTCTTTATGTTCCAACTTCAATATTTTTGGTTTTCTAAATAAATTAAAAACAATAATTTTATATTTATCTATTTCTTGTATATATATATCTGCATTTTTTTTAGATTTATTCTCTTGATCTCTTTCAGTTTAATGAATTGGATACTTAGTTTACATACTCTTAGTCCTTCTTGTTTAATAATCAAATCTCAATGTTATTAGTTTTCCTCAGTTTGTCTTTGGTCATAACCCCTACATTTTATATATTCTGCTCTTAGTGTCATAGTTTTTAAAATAGCGTACACTTGTAGTTTTGATTTCTTCTTTGTCTCAAGAGTTATTTAACAGAGCCTAATGTTTCTAGTGTTTGTAAAAATACTTGTGTTATGAATTTCTGGGTTTATTGCTTTGTGGTGAGAGAATGTGAGAATGTGGCCTACATTGTTTCTATTCTCTGAAAACTAGCAGGGTTTTCTTTTTCCATGTATGTGTGTATGTGTGTTTGGTCTACTTGAACTGACAGGCCTGCAGGTATTAAAGTAACAACTGCCTCTGTAACTGTGTAACTGTGGCTTTGTTGGTTTCTTCTTGCTTTTCCAATTAATTTTTTGCTCCCTATGGAATCAATAAAATGTCTTCCAACATTTCTTTAGTTGTGTTCTCTAAGATGCTGCAAAGGACAGCATGGCTTAATTTTTCATAATTTTTTTTTTTTAAAGATTTTATTGGGGAATTGGGGGAGGGGAACAGTGTTGGGGAATTGGGGAAGGGGAACAGACAAGTTGCTGTCTTTTTGTTCTTCAGTCTAGTTGTGGAGGACATTGCTTCACTGGCCCATGTTGGTATCGTCATTGCACTCTTCCCAGATGAGGCAGATCAGTCGCTGGCCTCTGGATGGTCGCTCATCGCGGCTATTGGCAACTCACGCTGGCTGCCGGCCACTCACTGTAGCCTATGGCAGCCCACTGCAGCAGGAGCTGCAGGCTACGCCGTCGCCGGGGCTCACACAGCCCAGCTCCAGGTGGAGCTTTTGTTAGCTGTGGAGGACAGTGTCACTGGCCCTCATATGTGGGATCCGAACCGGGGCCGCTGGCATCCCCAAACCAGCTCTAAATCAATGCGCCACTCAGCCGGCCCTCATAATTTGGTTTGATTGCTGTTATATTAGGGAAAACTTAGACCGTACTCTAAAATTAGTTCAATCTTGGTTATCATTGTTATGTGAGTTTTCATATTTTACTATATTTTTGCTTCTTCCTTTACTTAAACCTTTATTTAATCTTTTATGTATAGTCACTAAAGACTCCATTCATATAATTCTATTGAACACTGAAGTTATATATAGTCATAAGAAACCATGTAAAATTATGTGTGTCCATCCCTGTGAGAGGATGATTCTTTCCCAGCTCAAATGAATCGGGTCCTGTTGTGAGACTTGCTTTGGCCAATGGAGTATGATGAGACATGATATATGCCATATGGAAGCACCATGCTTTAAGCACATTGCTTAATCTGCCCTTGTTCTTTTCTCTGCTCTAAGAGAAGCATGTCCAGAGAGGGGCTGCTCTTTTATCCCAAGTCCCTGAATAAAGGCAACATGAAGCACTACAGACAAACTGTAAGAACATGTAATGTGGGTTGAAAACAAACCTTTGCTGTTGTAGTCTCTGAGATGGTGGTATTGTTTGTTAATGCAGCATAACTTAGTGATAGCTGATTAATACATATGTGTACTGTAGAGCAGGAATTGTTTTATCCACTGCAGGTCTAATTAACATCCAAAACACACATGACCCCTCTCTTGTGACACTTAGGGGAAGTTGAACATATCTATAGGTAGTGCTGCTAGCCACTATTTACGGAAGTCTCAGTAATATTTGATAGTTTTCTGCATCAAGAATTTGTATATTTCTTGTTAGGCTTTTCCAAAATATTTTGCATTTTTTGTTATTATGAATATAACCTTTTTCATTATGCTATCTAAGTCCATAGGAAATTACAAATTTTTGTATCCATATATATTATCTGGGCTCTTTATTAAGCTTTCACATTCAAATAGTTATGTAGTTAGTCATTGGATTTTGTAGGTATATAGTCATATTTCCAATAACAATTTTGCTTTTCTGCAATGATTACAACTAATTCCCATTTTATGTCTCATTATTCAGCCAGATTTCCATTAAAATGTTAAGTAATAACAGTGATAGCAAAAGTTTTTGCCTTTTTCCTGATTCTAATAGGAAAGTGTCTGGTGTTTGACTCAAGACATGACTTCTTTAAGACAAATCATCTTTGCCATGTTGAAATCATTTTGTGTTTTTACTTTTCTTTGAGTTATTATTCTGAATGTGTTGTATTCTAGTGTCTTTTTTAAGTGTCTAGTGAGATTATTGCACATCTGTCTATGAGGTACTTTGTAAATTGGTTTCCTAGTATTAAAATGCTTCAGCATTCCTTGATAACCCTAGTTGATTATGAGGGATAATCTTTTGATATATTTCATTCAATTGGCAGCTACTTTATTTAGCATTTTGGAATTTGTGTTCATAGTTGGTTTGGTTTATAGTTCCTTTTTGTAGGTGCTCTTTATGAGAAGTTTTGGTATCAAGGTGATTCTTAGTTGTACTGGGCACTTGAAATGTTATTTATTTTTTTTTTTTTTACTATTCAGGAACAGTTTATATTGCATTGGAATTATCTGTTCCTTGAAAGTTTGAATTGACTTGAAATTAAAACTGTCTGGGTGAACTTTTTAGGAGTTAATGCTTGAGTAACTTCCTTACTTTCTTTGATGGGCTTGTTTTTTAGATCAGGTGTTGTATGTCTTGACTCAACTCTGCCGTGGCTCCTTCAGATCACGATTTTATTCAGATATGAGTCCATCACTTGAGAAAGGGTTCCAATATCTGATCAGACTAGATGTTTTGCTAAATTCTGCCTCTAAACTCATAATATTTGCCTTGAGTAAAAATTTTATCACTAAGTACTGATCAAGTGCCTAAAGGATGGAAAGCTATGATTTCACCCAGTTGTAGATCTATTTTTGTTTCTGGTCATTAGTATACATTTTCATATGTGCTAGAATTTGATTACTGCTTTCACTGTAACATTTACCATGAAATGAGGTGGGTGGGGGGAAGACCTTGGTGGAACTTGCCGATATTCACCAAAAAGAACCTGGAAATTGTGAGCAGCCATATTAGCTTAAGTTGATGTGTTCTCAGCTATTCTCTTGCTGTATGTATGTGAATGGAGTTGGAAGAGGAGTACGCTGCTGCCTCAAAAAAGGTATTCCTAGCACAGAAGGGAGGGAGCTGCCATGGTTACAAGTCTTAAGTGCATGCTATTAGTGTCCTGAGGCAAACATGCAAAGTATCACAAACTGGTGGCTTGAACTTCAGAAATGTATTGTCTCACAGCTCTGGAGGCCAGAAGTCTGAAATTAAAGTCTCAGGGTTGGATCCTTCTGAGGGCTGAGAGGGAGAATCTGTTCCATGCCTCTCTGCTAGTGTTTGGTTGATTTGCTGCCATCTTTGGCTTGTAGCTGCTTCACTTCATCAATTAGTCTTCACGTGATATTCTCTCTGTATCTCTTCACTTTGTATTCTTTCTGTACACATCTGCCTCTGTGTCCAAATTTTCCCTTGTTATAAGGACACCAGTCATATTGGATTAGGGCCCATCCTAATGACCCCATTTTAACTCGGATCACCTCTATAAAGGCCCTATTTCCAAGTAAGGTCACACTCTGAAGTACCAGGGTTTAGAAATTCAACATCTCCTTTTAGGGGGGCACAACTCAACCCATAACACTGAGTAAGGCTGCCAACAGAAAGAAAGTCAGAGGCCTGCATTATTGTCATTTGGACTGCTGGCACTCTGTGTCATGAAGCAAACACGAGTGGGCATGCCACCAAATGTTTTTCTTGATCCATTCCATCAGCCATCTTAGTTAGTAGATCGTTTTCTCGATTTCTGTGGACTGACTGTTCTAATCTTTCCAATATTAAGTTTTGGGGGGAATTTGGCACTTCGGTTTTTTTTAAAAAATTTAATTTTTGCCTTCAACAGTATTTTTCTGGGAAGAGAAGAGGGGCTCTACAGACCCTGTTAGTTGAAAGCCAAACGTTGTAACCCAAAAGTTGTTCTGTCTTCAGGATCTATTTATTTATTTATATTTATTTATTTATTTATTTATTTATTGCCTTTTACATTTTCCTTGCCTGAATATCAGCAGGTTTCCATCTCAGACCATACACACCTCTGATGGCATCTCTGCATTGGGTGCTGAATGAGAGGAGAAGAACTGTAGGGCGTCCTTCACACAGACTGCGAAAGCAAAGACTTGTGAGAGACCACTGGGGGTTGAGAGCTTCTCCGCACACGGGTGGCGCCATTCCAATGGGCTCTGTGTATCCTCTTCAGGGATCCCCAGCTGTCTACTGCTCACAACTCTATTATCTTCTGAAGGCTTGCAGCTTATAAAATAGCTATCTTGGCCAAGACCGTATAATAAAGAATCATATTTGACTCTCACATTTCGCCTCCTCTCTTGCTAGCTAAATAATGTGACATTTCGAATTTGGAATCTTCAAGTTTAGCTTACATTTTTGGCTTTTACTAATTTTATCAAGGTCTTACTGGGATGCTTGTCAGTTTCCAAAGTGCTCTGATATGATCTCATTTTATTCTCACAATAAGTTGCTTTTCTGCTCATTTTTCATGGCGATAACTCACAGAAGTTACAGGAGGCACGGGGGCGACTTGGCCGAAGGCACACAGATAGCGGTAGAGCCAGGACTCAGATTCAGGTTTGTTGACTCCCAGCCCGGCTCCTTTCCATTAGGTCATCCCGCTCCCCTGCTACCTTGTGGTCAAGCCAAGGCTGGGCTCTCACTCAAGGTCTCAAAATACCACCGCCTCCTCCCCAGAGCCTCCCCAGATTAAAAAGATGGGAATAACTGACAGCTTTCCTTGGTACTGTTCCGTCTGTGTAGATCAGGGGCTGGCAACCTGCTGGCTCCATGGCTTGCTTTTGCTAGTCTAAGAATGGTTTTTACATGTTTAAAGGGTTTTTTAAAAAAAGAATATGTGAGAGACCTATGTGTGGCCCACACAGTCTCAAATATTTACTATCTGACCCTTTAGAGAAAAAGTTCCCCAGCCCCTGATCTACATAACTGTATCTCCCTTTATCTACTTTTAAAACTCACCCTCTATCTGTATTTATGACACCGATGTTTTTTCATCTATTGATTTATTTAACATGGATTTAGGATTGTTGCTTTGAAATAGTCAAAGTCCCTGCTTGCTATTCCCTGATATTTCTCTTCCTCCTTCTGTCAGGCACTGAGGAATACGTATGTGAAATAAACCATCCCTTATAATTTCCTTGGAGAGAAGGCCTTGGCATCCAATACATGTTAGTTTATCCTGTATGCGCAACAAATGTTATATACAGTAAGTACTAATGCAGCTCAACGGGGGAGAGTTCTTGAAGACTAGATAGAAGCCCCATGAGGATAGTGAACATGTCTTTCTTGTTTACTGCTAATCCCCAGCAGTTAGCACAGATGCCTGAATAATATTTGTTGACCAAAGGATGAGGTCTGAATTAACTGAAGATGATTTTGGATAGGAAATGAGACTTCTGCTGAGATTTGCAGAAGGGGTAAGAAATGGATAAATAAATAGGAGTGGAGATTGCACTTGAGCAGGTAGACTGATGTAAGAAGAAACAGGGCAGTGTGTGTCTTCTTTACAGCATTCATGAACATTGAAATGAATGAACAATTGAAATACTTCATTTTAATAGACTTTTTAATGGCATTTTTAGGTTCACAGCAAAAACTGAGTGAAAACTGCAGAGATTTCACATTTGTCCCCTCACCCCACACATGCACCACCTTCCCCACCAGAGTGGTACATTTGTTACAACTGATGAGCCTGTATTGATTGGCATATCATCACCCAGAATCCATGGTTTACATTAGGGCTCACTCTTGGTGTTGCACATTTTATGAATTTGGACAAATGGATAATGACATTTATCCACCATTATGGGATCATACAAGGTATGTTTAATTTTTGATCCAGCAAGAAATGGTAAGCCCCCTAGTGTAGGTATTTTGTCATGTCTCCCATGTACCCCATTGCTTAACACAGTGCCTGTAAAGTGACAAGAACTTAGTTACTATTTGTTGGAAGGAATGATGGTCTATGAGGTTATGAAAGCAGGTTAGGGCCTGAGAGTCAGGAGTCTTCAATACGAAGCTAAGTGCCTTGAAATTTATCCTGTCTACCTATAGTCTAGGGGTCCACACAGTACAGCCCACAGGCCAACTCCGCCTGTCTGTGACTGCTTTCACACTCCAGGTGCAGAGTTGAATGGCTGTGATAGAAATGGTTTGTGGTCCTTTGACCCATGAAGCCTAAAATATTCACTATCTGTCCCCTGTAAAAATAAAGTTTGCCAAACTGTCCTGAATGGCTCCGGGGAAATATAATGCTTTCATGAAGGTGGTACTGGGTTTCTAGTCATTGGGAAGGCTGGTGCCTTAAAGCTCAACACATCTACCAGTGCCCCAAAACCAGAGAGACTCCTTCTTCCAGAGCCTTCCCTGGATACCCTGTCTTGCCGAAAACTCTCATAGTCACATTCAGGGAGGCTTCCCATTCTCAGGGCACATCATGAGCTCTGCTCATGTCTAGGCCCCTCACAACCTGTGCATTGGCTAGTTTTATAATTTTCTGAGGGATATCTAGTAAATAATTTCTTCAGGAATACCCCAGGCTTCTTTACGGCTCATAACTCTCTTATCTCCTGAAGAGTAGCAGTTTGTAAAATGGATACTTTGGCCAAAGTTGCATAAAGAAGAATTACATTTGCTTCTCTGCATTCCTCTCTCTTCTCTTGGTAGTTGAGGTATAATATATGGCATTTTGAAATTTGAATCTCCATGGTTAGTGTGCATTTTGGCTTTTTCCAATTTTACCAATAAATTATCACACAGGCAGCTTCTCAGGGAATTTTGTGGTTGTTCATTAGGCACCCTTTAAACTCTGAGAGTTTTAGGCCATAGGTGCAGTTAGTTCAAAAGATGCTCCAAATGTAACCTAACATATATGAGGTCTGACAATTAAGTTCACTAACTCATCCTAGAAAAAGTGCTACATACCTCATTGCTGAATACACGATGGTCACCTTCGAAGTACTCCTCTTGGGAAGATATGCACCAATACCAGCATCTAGTCCACCCTTCAAAGCAATTTTGGAACTCTTTTTTTCTGGAATGGCCATCAGAGCTGTTGTCATTGTACCCTTGATGTCCTGAATGTCACCAACATGTCTTCCTTTCAATATTTCCTTTATCTTTGTCATTGGGGGCCAGAGCAGGTAAGTAGGGAGGGTGTTCTAATACAGCTATTTGTTTCCTGGCTAAAAACTCCCTCACAGACAGTGCCGTGTGAGCTGGTGCATTGTCGTGCTGCAAGAGCCATGAATTGCTGGCAAAAAGTTCAGGTCATCTAACTTTTTCATGCAGACTTATCAGCATTCCAAATAGTCAACTTGGTTAACTGTTTGTCCAGTTGGTACAAATTCATAATGAATAATCCCTTTGATATCAAAAACATCAGCAGCATCATAGCAACAAAGTTTGTGAACTTAATTGACCACACACACACATATATATATTTATATATATATGTATGACATATACATAACATATACATATACATACATATATGCATACACATACACATATCCATATCCATATCCATATACAGACTTTGAAGGTAACCTAGCATCAACTAAATTATTTGGAATTCATAATTTTGCTTAGATTAACCTATAAACCCACTTAGATTGCCCTATATGTTATAAGGTTTGCTAACCACATCTTGTGATTTGCTAAATTTAACAGAAGGGCTTCCCGGGCGGAGATTTTCCCACCATTTTTCAACGTGCGATATATATATATAGGCATGTTTTCTAACTGCGCAGGTGCAGGAGTGATGAGGAAGCTCGCTTTGATGTTTATGCATGATTTTCCTGAATAAAAATGAATCCAATCCTTTGCTCCGGGACATGCTGATTTGGGGAACTAAACAATCCCCCCACCCCCACCTCCACTGTCTGTCCTTGCTACCGGCATGCAATAAAGCACGTTCCTTCTCATAAAATCTTCTCTGAGTTGTCTTTTGGCTGGCAACTACTGAGTAATTGGACCCAGTTTGGTCGGGGAACACAAAGAGTAGAGTTTCGGGGCAAAGTAGGTTAGATCCACAGAAATTGATCTCACAGGTCTGGTGTGTAATGTTCTGCATGGCTCTGCCTACTCAGCTGTGCCTGATACTCTAGAAATATTCCTTATTTATGTTCCTTTTACTTCATTTTCATTATATAATGTTCTTTTTAAAACATATTAATAACTTTTGAGACTCCTATATCGCTCAGTTTTGATCTCTAAGTTTTTCTGTTCTTACATAACTTAAAATGATTTTAGGGCCTTTGGTGAACAATAGGCTCATAATATTTGTGGTAAAACGTACAACTTTGTACATCTCAATAGGCTAAGAGTTTGAGCATGGAATTTCACGGCACAGCATTTACAATTTCATGAAGGTGTATAAACCACTGCCCCATAAGAGCTGGCTGTTTCTACTGATAATACAGAGAATTTTCATGTCCTGACTCATTTCCCCCTCATTCTACCATACCTCACTTTGCTCGGACTCTGTGGATTATATAATAATCTTCCCTAAATAATGGGCTTTCTTGCTGAAATTTCTCAAATTTGAAGATTTACTTCCATAGGTCTTTTTCTCACATTTGAGGATTTTTATTTGATTGGAGAAGGATAACAGGGTTTTTTAGCTGGGTAGGAACTGGGCTACAGACAACTAGGGAGGTCTGTCCATCTTCTTTTATTTGTCTTCCAGGCTCCCCAGCTGAGTCAATCCATTGCTGATGACCAATGGTTTAATCAATCATGCCTATGTAATGGAGACTCCATAAAAACCCAAAAGGATGGGGGTTGGAGGAGCTTCCAAGTTGATGAAAAGGTGGGGATTCAGGGAAAGTGGCCGGCTTGCAGAGGGCATGGCAGCTCTGTGCCCTTTCCCCATAACTTGTCCTATGTATCTCTTCCATCTGGCTGTTCCTGAGTTATATATATTTTTTATAATAAACAGTTTCATAGTGGGCAATCAGGTAGAGCCAGGAATGACATTCAGAATGAGGAAGGCAAATGCTGGGTAGCCTTGATGATACTTAGGGAGGCTAACTCACAGCAAAGATTGAGTTTCCTGCCAGTCAAATAGATGCGGCTAGGGCACTGAGATTTAGGTGAGTAAATAAAATGCACTGAGATTGAGGTGAATAAAGAAAATGAGACCTCAGTTCTTCCCATAAGTTGGAAAAGTCAGGGATGTTTCAGTGATATGAGAATTCTGAGATGTTACTAAGGAAACATAATAGAAAGATCGGAGACTGGGAAGTAGAAAGAAAAATAGGAAGGGAAGCAAATGATGTGACAGAGTAAAGGTTGCTGCACTGCAACATTGGGAAGGATGGAGGAAGGTGAGTTGAGATTAAGGTCAAGCTGCAAACTGTACCTGGTAGATGGAGGAGGGAACTCACAGTGGGGGAGGGGATTGCACATGCATAAGACAGGGTCTGAGCTCTGGCAGAGGACGCTGTTCAGATGTGGGCTGACATGATAACATTGTAGATGGACCTCACTACATAACTCTGCAGAATGAACTAAACAAGTATTAAAAGAAGTATTTTCTTTTTCAAGCAACTAGGATAGTCTATATCTTCAGGACACATGTTTGGAAAAAGTGACATGCACATAAAATAAAATCCCACTGGCATGGCCCATTATCTGTGTGACCTTATTACTGTGTCTTTAACATAAAACAGAATGATATAGTTTACTATATAAAGTGTAGTAATATAAAGTGTAGCTGGGTCAAAGTGTGCACAACCCTATTCATATGTGCAACAAGAACAATCTAACTTTCTTTATGCTTTGTAACAGAACTCATTTTGCTCTTGTTACTTTTCTTCCTCAGTGCCTAGAAAAGAGGCCATTTTTACTTTTACTTTTTTGCGTGGTTAGCCCTTTCTTCTCAATGACTCTCTCCTCTCCTTAGTCTCCCGAAACAAGGTAATCTATATTAATAAACTAATGTATATGTATTCTATTTTCTCTGTATACTTATACTTCAAAACAGATGATATATGCACAAATGAACATTACACACATATTTTGGGGGTCTCAAATTTTTAAAAATTGGGATACTATACTTTTCCGCATCTTAATATTTTCACTCAGTTATGCCTGATGAAACTCCTTCCAAGTCCACTGAATCACACTGATTTATTATTTTCAGTGGTTGTTAATATCCTATGGTATAGATGGACTAACAGTATATATAGCAGTTTTTCTATTGAACTGTGTTCACTTTGTTTCTGGTCGTTTTTACCTGAATATTACTACAGCAAACACTCATATGTATATCACTTTACAAACTAATGAGTCAAAAGGTTATTTCCTTCTTGGATTGAGAAGGAAATGGGTGGGGACAGATGTGGACTTTGATGAGAACCTAAGAGTGATATCTCTTAATTTGGCTAAATTAATCTGAGTCCAAAATCAGCCAGAAATTAAGAGTTCTCCATTCCTGTATCAATCCGTGCTCACAATCTGATACTTATCATTAAGAAACTATGTTAATTCATTTTTCATTTATTCTCCTACTAGTCCATCCTTCCATCTATTCATCTATGTTAATAGATGGGACCCTAACCAAGGTGCTTGTCCTGCCTTTGCTTGCTTCTTGCTCATTTAAGACTATGAGAAGGTCAGTTTTCTTCTCTAAATTTTCTCACCTGCAAAATGGCCAGTGGACCTAGATCACAACTGAAACATCAGGGAACCTGCAGGCCAAATCCATCCCATAGCCTTCTTTTCTGGTTTCCTATAGTTTAAAAAAAAAAAAAGTCAACATTTAAAAGCCAGTATAGTTCTCCTAAAAATATGTATTTCCAGTTTCTCTCAACAATCAAAAGATTTGTTAAAACTGTCTATAAGCCAGTTCCACAAAACGAAGACTGGTGAAAGCTGGGAAGTGGTTGCCCACTTTGACAGGAAACTCACTTTCCGGTTCACCACACCACTCAAGAAAGTCAGTCACCCTCCTCGTTGAGCTGCCAATGGCCAGTTATGATTGTGCTAGCATGTTTGATTTTTCTTCCAGTAGAAAAATTCATTGCTTGCATCTATATTAAATGTGAGAAAACCAAAGACTGAGAAGGCTGCATGATTCAAGAAAAATGGCTGAAGTTATATAGAGAGACAGAGAGACAAACTGAGGGACACTCCTGGGTGTTTCATATGCAAACAGGAGGTCTCTCTTGAAAAGATACAAGAAGTCCAAATGCTGGGGTCTGGACCTCCAGTCTGTTGGCTGCCCCTCCCTCCCTCACAAGAGCCTGTGTCACTGCCAGTTAGACACAGCATGTCAAGTTGTACCAGAGGAGAGCAACTTATAAGCCAGCTCAGCAGAGGCAAAAAAAAAAAAAAAAAGACAGGGAGAGCAGGCCTTGCTATTCAGAGAAACTTCTCTGCTCCTACAAAGATGGTGTCTTGGAAGACTTATGGTCTCTGATTTCTATATGGTTTTTGGCACATCGTTTTAATCAAAAGAAGAAAAGGAAACACTGCAAAGTCTTCAAACCCTAAACACAATGAGCTGGCAAGAGAAGATGCAGTTAAGTCATTCCAATAATATGCCAGGCTCAGAATAACAACATCTGTTCCTGCAGGGCAGTTAGCAGAGGATTAAAAACAAGAAAGAAACCTTAGATTTTAATGCAAATAGATTTACTGACTGGCGACTTGGAACTTCTATCAGACAGCAGTGTAGCTCTCATTAATAGCACGCCTGTGCCTAATTGCAGGCTGCCTGGGGTAAGGCGCAGTAGTGGGTGAGTTGGAGAGAAATGACCGTGACCTCCATGATTTATAATCCAAGCACAGAAACACTCTCATGCATTAAAAAGTGCAGAGGCAGGAACCTCAAACCCTGAAGGATCCCTCTGCTTTAAATACGAGGGTCTGCATCCTCCTGTAGACGAGACTCCAAGTTCACTCAGACAGCTCTGAGGCTCTTCTTTTCCTGATCTGATCCTCTTTGAATACTTCTGAGTCCATCCAGAGAGGTTCTCGGTTGTTAATCCTTAACACCTAATTTCCCTCGAACCACAGGACTGGCCTTTCTGTTTCCAAGCAATCTAGGCTTGCAGAAGTGGCACATTTGTTACCAGGAGATCTTTCAGGAATCAGTCCCCTAATCCACCCTGCCCGGTTCCCATAGTTTACATGAAAGTTCAAATTCCCTAGATTTGAAGTCAAAGCATGTCAGCATCTGAGCCTGTAGAGAGTGTTAACTATGAACACAAAATGGACTCGAATAAGTCCAACAGCTATGTCAGTCACAAAGTGACAATTATGCCAGAGTATCCCCTGAATGGCATACCCCGTAAACACCCTAACCGGATAGCTCCAGACACAGGGTGGAGTGTGGCCATCTGGACAACTTTATCGGACTGCAGATGAGGGCACCGCACCCAGTCTCTAGCATAAGATCAGAGCTCTCTGACAATTCCTCACTCAGGCCTCAAACGATGAGCTGACAGCTGCAGCTGCACTCGTCCCAGACACAGCGCTTGAAGGCTTGCCTCCTTACCGTCTCACCAGCCGGGCCTGACGCCTGATAACATGCACCCCAGCACTGCAGGGACTCTCCCTGAACACCGGACTCTCTCTCTCTCTCATCCTTTTTTTGTAAGACTCTCTTTGCTGGACCTAACCCTATTGCTTGCAAACCTATGTGACTGTCTTGTGTGAAACTGCTGTACCTCGACTATTGGAAGCTATCCTCTGGTGAATGCCTGTGGTAAACCAAGTCAGTAGGACTGGATCCGTGGCTTTATTCTAATAAAGGCTGACATTGTGGAAAGACACACACGTGTGTGTGAGACTGCTATTTTGACAGGCACATTCCACTCATGACAGGGCCAGCCTATATTTTGGTCACCAACTCCTCCCCCAACCCCAAACTACATGTGTAGTTTATTCACGTGTAGATTTTCCTCCACCTGGACCACCCTTCCCCTTCACCTGTGTAGCTCCTGCATATTCTTCAATGATCACTCAAGCGTCACTTTTCCCAAGACACAGGCCCCATTCTCGGGCTCAGTAAAGTGCCTTTCCCATGTCCTTCCAGGCAGTAGGTGCTCTGTCAGTGCATTTCACACACTGCAGTGCAGATGGGAATTCCTCCACCCTCTCTCTCTGTGGTAGATGTTGCTCAGTGTTTACTTGAAAATGGTACCATTCTTTCAGCATTTATTGGTTTGTTTAGTCCCTGATATTTGCCTTATGGAGCATATAACAAGGAACCAGCCTCCATTTCCATGCTCAATGGGAGGGGAGAGCAGTTTCACCCCAAATCGGTATACTGTACTAGGCATTTTATTGCCAGGCACAGCTGGAAGCGCAATGTGTTGGAAAGATAAACTCATTTATGTGGTTGGTCATGAACTTTCACCAATTTCTTCTGCATCGTTAACGCTTCCCTTCCATTTCTTCAGTTTCCTAATTATCGACCTTTTACTCCTAAAACCCGAATTTTTGAATCACTCTTCTAATTGTCCTCGATCTCTCTTACCTGAAATACTGTGTATGGTGGAAATATTGTTTCTTTTGCTTGCGTATTTGGTCAGGGGTCTAAATTCAAACTAGTCAGTTTAGAGTTCAAAATGCCTTTCCTTTCCAGAATAATGTGTGTTCGGGTGTTAAGCAAGCTTAGATTTGTATTGTGGCTCTAATGTTAATTAGGAGAGTTCTCTCTAAGCCTCATTTTTGTCATTTATAAAGTGAGGATAACACACAGGGTTGTTGCATTATTAAATAAGATAAAGCAGATCTGTAGCATAATACTTACCATATGGGTAGTGTTGAATAAATGTTAGCTTTTAAATTATTATTGTGACCCCCTCACCCCTCCCTTGGATCCAAAATGTTGCCTTTATTATTAGTATTATCATACTAAAATGCTTCAGCATGAATATTTTGATGGGTAAGAGCAAGTTATTTCCATTCAACCCCCAAGGAGTGGTTAATTAGCCTGTAATGTATTCTAATCAGAATCAATACTAGGTTTGTCTAATTAGTATAAAGAATAGTCAGGAGTAATTTTAGATTGATGTGATGACATGAGTGATGTTTAAGCAACATGCTAATGAAAAATAGTGTAACATTCTACCAACCTTCCACGAATAAGGTAGAAGGAACAACCAACCCCGAAATCTGTGCAGATGGTACAGCATTTAATGTCTAGAGCCTGCCAGCTCCATCTCGCCACTTAAAAGTGGGTCCCACTGCCTCTTCTCCCTGCAGGACCCACAGCCATGCTTCCACCCTCTTGCAATGGAGCCTGTACTGCCTGGGGCTGGCGGGTGCCCTGAGGCTGCCTCTTCCAAACTACAGTTATTTTACTGTTTCCTCCTGCTCGTTAATGAACTTCTGGAATGTGGTCTAAGACTTGATTAGATCTGGCAGCCCCGTTACAGGAATAGGAAGAATGCTTCTTGTACAGGAAGAATACTTAACTTATATAGGGAGAATACTTTGCCAGACTCTATAACAAGGATCTGACTTTGCCAGATCCTTCGTCAGACCCTTTGGATTGGCTCAGGTTGGTTTTCTTCACCAGTCTCTTCTGCATCTCCTAGCCCATGGTTTGATAAATCTTTTCTCAGCTAGTTCTTTTGTCCCTCACCTTCCTTAGGTCTTGGGTTAAAACTTAGTACATATAAGAAGTTTTCTTTATGTGCTCTATAAAGAGTAAAGTCTCATACTGATGGAAGGATCCTACGTGAATTCAATAATTTATGAAAACTTTACTAAAGATACTACAGATGATTTACTGACGTTACAATAAATATGCGTAACATTTATACCATGTATTTATTGGGGGAAAGTACCCAGATTCTGCATTGTGTTTAAAAAATATATCTATTGTAACTGAAATAGGAAGAAAACTGATTTATTTTTTCCAACCTCAAGAGGCTCTGACCAGTTTTTTATTCTGTTGGAATAATTGTAACTCATTTAATAGTTCAATGTAATTTTCGATCTCAAACAGGTAAATGAATATTATGGACTCAGGGATAATAAGAACTTAACAAGTAACCACTGCAGTTAAAACAGAATTTCACAGGACAGCTTTTTGTAAACAAACTATTGAATTTTATGATGACAAGACACAGAATAAGTATAAATATGGCAAGAAAAGAACCTTCAAAGGAACTGGCTTAATGTTTAAATTATTCATATGTTTAAGGCAAATGCCTTACAAGTATATTCTAGCCATTACTGTTACTATATAAGACAAAATGGTTTGGTGCATTATATTTTTTTGTCTTGTGCCTATACCTGAACCTTCTTGTGTCTTCTGGTGTTGCCAACTTGGTGGCCTTTGGCATCGATTTCAATTTTTAACTGGTGGTAAGTCAAAGAATGTACATTTTATAATTTTACATTCCACTTTACAGTCACAAAGCTATTCAACTGTGGACACTTCCTTCCTCCATCCCATTCATGTCTCCAGCCCACAGGAAGGCTTCCTAAAGCAACCTGTTCTGGAAGTCAACATTGAGAACATTGACAATTTCTGGTTCTTCTCATTAGCATAACAATGCTGCTTCCCTTGGTTATCATCAAAGATGAATATTTCAAGATATTCTCTCACGAAGCACATGGGCTCATGTAATCCTCATAACCACATAACAGGTATGGGGTATCATCTGTATTCTTCCCATTTCAAAGCTGAGGCTGCTAAGGTGCAGAGAAGCTGATATCCTCTTAGATGTAACAGTGCCCAAAATGACCTGGACTCTGATGATCTCCAATACAGTTTGCACATTAGCCACACAGCCCATCACAGACCTCAGGCAGAGCGTGAACCTCCATCTTCTGTCTCTGAATCCTGTATTTCACCATTTTACTCCACTGAAGGAATGAAATAGATGGGCACATGGGCACACTGCTAAATGGAAATTTTCTCCAGGAGTTAGGATCTACTGATATTCTATCCCAGGAGAGATGTAGAAATGCCACAAAGTATGAGAAACCATACATATTAAAAATATGAACAACTGATGCAGTAAGTCACTTGAAAGATCTAGACATCTAGGCAAACACTAGAAGTTTATTTCAAGTGGACCCCAGCGAGCGAACTGTGTAGTGGTGCTATAAGACTCCAGGAAACAACGAGTTTTCCGTTTCTCTTTATTTTACACCCTGCCTACTCTTCTAATCTCTACCAGAACCTCTCCTTGTTGAAGCATTCCCTGTTGTTTCTCCGTATGTTTGTTTCCTAAGGCTGCTGTTCTAGCTTCTTTGCCTTGGATAACTATGGAGCTGGGCACTTTGTTTTCCAGTGTCTCGTATTTTTGATCTTTGTTACAAATTCCTCCAGGGCTCTTCATACAATGTTTTAAAAATAGCCTCCAGGATTCCTGGGGGTTATTAACTTACAGTGTGACAGTTAATTTACCCCCCAAACCCCATGCCTACATTTTTTTCCCCTAAGTTCTATTTTCAAACATGAAATAACTATGCGATGAGCATCTTTCCTATAGTGTCCTATTCCATGGAGATGCTGTAGACATGTCTGTCTTTTGGGCAAGTGGGGAGGGGCATGGGATGGGGTAATTGAGTTGAAAATGAGAAAATGAAATTTTTTTATTGTGGTAAAAAATACATAAAACAAAACTTACTGTTTTAACCAATTTTAAGGGTGTAGTGTAGTGGTCTGAAGTTTATTGACATCCGTCTGCAAACATCACTGCCATCCATCTCCACCGCTAACAGTGTTTTAGAACGACCTGGCCCCTTCAAGCAGTTTAATGGCTGAATTAGGGAAAAGGATTGTATTTGTCAGCTCAGGCTGCCGTAACACAAAGCCATTGGGTGGCTTAAACAACAGAAATCTATTTCTCACACTTCTGGAGGCTGGGAAGTATAAGATCAAGGTGCCACCCACAAGGGAGGTTTCATTCTCAGGCCCCTTCTCTTGGCTTGAAGGCAGCTATCATCTCCCTGTGTGCTCACATGACCTCTTCGTGGGTGTGATGGAGAGACAGCAAGCTCTCTGGGGTCTCTTCTTATAAGGGTATTAATTCCATCACAAGGGCCCCACCCTCATCACCTCATCTCACCCTAATTACCTTCCAAAGGCCTTATCTCCAAATAGGATCACATTAGGTTAGGGCTTCAGCATGTGAATTTGGTGGGAGGGGGACACAAACATGCAGCCCACAACATCGATTCACTCACCTGATGATTACAACGGACTCATTAGAAATAGCTGGAACCGACGGAGTCCTAATGAAATGGCTAAAAAATTATTAGAGGACCAGGAAAGGGCTGATCTGGGAGGGAAGAAGATAAACCAGTGAGTGGGTTTTGGAAATAGTTGAGGAGCCCAGGCAGCCCCTCTGTCCACCCTGGTCACTCTGAGAGACATGGAAAAAATAAAGAGCCCAGTGCATTGAGAGTTCTGTTAGAGCATGGTGGTGACAATAAAATGGCAGTGCACAGGTTATCATTCATTTCATTGCATAGATACTGAAGATAAATTGACCCAAGGAAGGAAGACCAGAGAATCAACAAAAAAGGTGTGGCTAGGAGCTAAACTGGAATTTTGCAAGAATGAATTTAAGAAACACAGAGCACTTTGTGTACTTGTAGATTTGCATTATTTTTTCTTTATACTTCTAAAATTTGCTATTATTTAGTATAATGGTATCCTCAGATGTAACTATTGTTTAAGCATATATCCACCCAATCATTTCTATTTATTTATATTTTTGGTTGTAATTTTCATGCATTACTTTGTATTCCATACATGCATATGGCACAGAATTCCAAAGGTACACAAGGAAACACAGCAAAATTTGTCTCCTTCCTTCCCTAATTCCTTGGATGCCCCAAAACAGCTACTCTTTCTAGCTTTTTGCATATCCTTCCATGTGTTTGTGTGTGTGTGTGTGTTACACAAATAGCAATACACTATGCATATGTTTCTGCACCTTACTGATTTCATTTGCTGTATTTTGGAACTCCTTTCGTATCAATAAATATAGAGCTGCTTCATTTTCTAAAACAGCTTTATAGTATTCCACTGAATGTGTGAACCAGAATTTATTTTCTTGGTCCCTTTTATTTGTTTATTATCTGCCTTCACCAAAAATTATTTCCTTGCTTGAGGAAGGATCTTGTTGTGTCTCCTGCTATATCTTCAGCGATTAGAACAGTGCCTGATACACAGTAGGTTCTCAATAAATATTAATTCTACAGAATGTTGATCACATCATTTCATACCTGACCAAGGTGAATTTCTGGGGCAAGGGCCATGGGTAGTTGTAATTTTGTTGGCTATTGCCATGTTGCCCTGCATGGGGGTAGTAACAATGTATCCTACTGTCACCAAGGTTGGAGGGTACCTGTTTTCTCACACCTGTGCCAATACCTATGCTAACATACATGGCCGCCAACATAGAGTACAGCCAAAGTTTATTTTTGCTTTGGGGAAATGCACTGTGGTTTTATTTTTACATTTTTATTATTATGAGCAAGGCTACACATGTTTTACCTGATTTGTGTGTGCTACTTACGGAGAAAGAGAATGAGCCCTTTGTGATATGTGTCAACAAGTTTTCCCTCCAGTATGTCACATGGCTTTTGAGTTTGTTTGTGGTATATTTCCATTCAGAACTGGTTTCTTTTTTAGAACATTTCATTTTGATGTAAGTTAAATTTATAAGTCTTTTCTTTTAGGGCTTCTTGGATTTGGGGAGGGGGGTAGTCATTATTAGAAAGGTCTTTTTCACTTCGGGATTATTTAAACAACTTTCTCATGTTTTCTTCAATTTCTAGTTATTTTAATGTTTAAATCTAAAGTGATCATCTAAAATTCATTTTGGTGTTAGGAGGTAAGTAGGGATTCCTTTTTTCTTTCCACAATTGTTTATGAATATCATTTGATGAATGACTCGTTTTCTTCTTCACTGATTTGCAGTGTTATCTCTATCATTTATGAAACTCACATGTTTTGGTGTTTATTTTTAGGCTCTCTAATCTAATCCTTAATCTGTCTATTCAATCATAAGTGCCACAAAGTTACAATTACTGCAGCTTTATATATTTGTTTGGTGTGATAGTCTCATTCTTTATTTCATAAATGCCCCGACTATCACTGCATGTTTATTTTTCTATATGAATTTTAGAATAAAATTTTCTAATGTTATTAAAACCCTGTTTGTAACATATGTTGTATTTATTATAGATTAATTTAGGGACATTTGAAATCTTTATAATATCAGATATTCTTATTTAAGAACTTTCCATTTATTCAGTTTTTTAAAATTTCATCAGTTTCACTTTAAATTTTTCTTGATATAGATCTTACATATTTTAATATTCATTTATTTCTAGGTGTTTTATTATTTTTGTTGGTGCTATGAGTGAAATAAACTTTCAATTATGTTTTCTAACTTCTTGTAGTTTATATATCAAAAGCTATTTACAGTATATTTTTTTATCCAATTTACTTTTAAAAAATTGTTATTAATAGTTTTAACATTTGTTTTTTGTGTTCTTTCAGAATACAATCATATTCTTTGCAAATAATGATGAAGTTACTTCTTTCTTTCCAAATTTCATACTGTACTTTTTTTTCTATTATCTAATTGCTTTAGTTAGTATTTCCAGATCAAAATAAACTCTTTTGCTGTGATGTTCAGATATGTTTTTCTGTGGCTTGCACTATCAACAACAAAGATGTTTTGTATGCCATATTGTATAACATTTTGTAATAAATTTTTTATGTCATCAATGCCATTAGATTCTAATTTATCTATCCTTAAATCCAATTGATGGCACAGTATGTTTTGAGTATTTTTTTGTTAAAATTCAATGTAATGGCAAATTTATTACCACATAACAAAGGTTTTGCATAAAAATAATATCATTTATGTGCAAAGCAGATCAAAATGTTATTAAATGCATAAAATAGTCAAAATATAAACTTTTTATTTTTTGTGGATTTTTGACACGTTTTGAAGAAAAAACAATTTGAAATCAATTATCTCAGTGAAAGAGTCAAGTAATGACAATGATAATGGACACCAATCAAAACATTTTATTGTGGTAAGTTGTCTTTTGTTACACTGAAATCTGAAGAAGGAAGTACGATTTCAATACATTTTGGAATTTGATGAGGATTTCAATGTGGGCTACTCTATGGTCAGTTTTGTGAGCCTTTCTGAATATCTATTTTGTTTCTAGATTATGGAGTTGAATGCATAGAAATTAAGTTTATCTTAACTTTTTATTGTTATATGACTCATATTCTTAGTAATTTTTTCCCCCACTTAATATATTCTGAACTGAGGGAGGTAAATTAAAATCTTTTATTAATGTATATTTCCTCTTATCTTCAGTAGTTTTCACTTTATGATATTGGTGCTCTCTTATTGAGGCAGTTATTAAGTACTGGAAGAGCTTATCGTGGAGTCAGTCTTTATAAATATAAAGTGGCCTTCTTTGTCATATTTAATACTTTTTGGCCTAAATTCAAACTTGCTTGATTAAAAATTATTTAAGGTATATTGCTTGATAGTATTTGCCCATCCTTTCTTTTTTTTCAACCATTCTTAATCACTTTGTCTAAGGTCTGACCCTTGTATACACTGGAGTATACAACTGAGTTCTGCTCTTTCCTTTAATCTGAGAATCTTTTTCTTGATAGGGAATCTTCATTTACATTTGTTTATTTAATAGACATATTTGTTTTTAGCTTCTCATGTCTTTACTTTTATGTCTTCTCTTTCTCTTGTTTAATTGGATAATAGGAGTCAAAATATTGTTTCCTTCAAAAGGTAGTTTTTTAATACAAATCTGGATAATTCTCCCAAATCTCTGTTATATTTTAACTATAGAATATCTATCATTTAATGCTATATTGTACATAAGTTATAAAGGAGCAAACATATCTATGCACATTCATAGGTACACATTGGCTAACGTTGAAGCAGATTTCAGAGAAGATGTTGACTTGATTCATTTTGCTTAATTTAATCTTAAACGATCCTCTTCAGTTTTAGAAAGAGAAACACAATTCACACAATAAAACTTTTTGCAAGTGAACAATAATTTGTGATATAAAAGAGATCTTTCACAGGTTTCTTCATAGATCTAAGTTAAGGGTTAGACAGCCAAAACAATTTCTTGCATCAACTGAAAGATTTGATCCAGGCATGCACTAAGATCTCAGATTGATTGCTGATCTGGGTGGATACTATGGTTATGAAGTGAAAGAATGGGAATCCATTAAATTACTGTAATTGATAGATAGCCAAAGAAAGGTATAAAATGGGAGAAAAATGGTGCTGAGACAGAGAGAGAGAGAGAGAGAGAGAGAGAGAGAGAGAGAGAGAGAGAGAGAAAGAGAGAGAGAGAGAACTCTCTTTGAGGGAGCTTCTTTTTTAAAATCTATTATTGCCTTTTAAATTTTTCTGCATGTGTCTGTTTATATGCAAATGTCTGATAATGCAAATTCATGTCTTTGTTGTTGTTTTTCTAGTACTTGTTCTTAGAACATAATTTTACATTATGTATTTAATTCATTATTTTTTTTAGGTAGTAGCTTTTGAATACTGTTTATAACAGTGAAAAATTAATATATTAATATACTTCACCCTGTCTTCTTTCATTTTTTCAAAGACTCTGTTGTAGTAGGTTACATTATTTTTCCTAGTTCTTCCAATAGTTTCCTATATAATTTAAATACACTTATACCTTAGTTGTTTTTTCTTATCAGTTGTAAGTGGAGCTCCACATTCATAGCTCTATTCCAATATTTGGCATTTATTAAATAAATGTTTGTATTTCTTTTCTAAAAGCTAAAATTCATATTCAGAGCCTTGCTCAGTTCTTTCTATTGTTTATAATACAATATCATGTTTTTCTCCATGTATTATATTTGTTATAAATTATCTTCCTAGTTGGTTATTATTACTTAATTTTTGGTAATTTGTGATAAATGGAAGTTTAAATATCTTTATAGTGTAGTCATATTTGTTAATTTCTTTCAAAGTGCTTTCTTTTACTTTTATTTTTATTTTTATTTTTATTTTTGTTTTTATTTTTATTTTTATTTTTTTTGAGGGCAGTGTCACTGGTCCTCATATATGGGACCGAACCGGGGTTGCTGGCTTCCCAAGCCAGTGCTTAACCACCTCGCCACTCGGCAGGCCCTCAAAGTGCTTTCTTTTAATTTTGTGCTCAGTCTTTCCTCGCCTTGAGATCAGATGAATACTCTGATACCTTTTTCTGGTTGTTTTAAGGTTTGCTTATGTCTCTTCTTCTTCTCAAATTTATTTAAGAGCATTCTTTGTCATTAGAAATCATAATTTTCTAGCATGGTTTTTATTTGAAAAATGACTCCTTGGTGATAGCTTTGATGGAAGTGTAGAGTGATATACCCTTAATTTTCTTCATTTTATGTTTTCCAGCTATCTATGACTAAACGATTCATTTCTACCCCAATAAAAATGAAGAACCACTAAAAAGTCCTTCCAGTCAAGATGGCAGATTAAGTAAATGCTGTGCTTGTCTCCACTCATGACCATCTAAAATTTACAACTAAATTACAGAGTAACTATCATTGAGAATTGCCTGAAATCTAGCTGGACAGAAGTGCTCTAACTGTGGACATACAGAAGAAGTCACCTTGAGACTAGTAGGAGGGGCAGAGATGTGGAATGGGCTGGTATCAAACCTGCGGATGACCATTAAATACTGGGAGGCATATCTTGGCAGCAGAGGCTCCTCCCCTGGAGGAGTGAGAAGGCCTAGGCCCATGTGGGACCAGGCTCCCCAGCCCAGGTTTCCAATGCCAGGGAGAGAAGTCCACATAACTTCTGGCTGTGAAAACCAGCAGAGATTCTGGCTGAATGAGATGCAGGGCAGCTAAAGTCCCAGGCTTTCCTCTTAAAGGGCCATAACAGAGTTATGTGATGATGGACACACTCAATCAAAACAGCAAAAAGAAAATAGAACCCCAAAAAATGAGGATAGCTGAGGGGACCATTGGGACAACATCAAGCAACCAACATTCACATCATAGACATACCAGAAAGAGGAGAGAGAGAACAAGAAAATGAAGACCTATTTGAAGAAATGGAGATCTTCCCTACCTGGTGAAGGAAATAGACATATAAGCCCAGGAAGCACAGAGAGTCCCAAACAAGATGATTCCAAAGAGTCCCACACCAAGACACATAATAATTAAAATGCCAAAGGTTAAAGACAAAGAATCTTAAAAGCAGCGTGAGAAAAGCAGTTAGTTACCTACAAGGAAGCTTTCATAAGACCACCAGCTGATTTCTCAGCAGGAACTTTGGAAGCCAGAAAGAAATGGCATGAAATAATCAAAGTGATGAAAATCAAGGACCAAAACCAAGATTACCAAGCAAAGCTATCATTTAGAATCAAAGGACAGATGAAGAGCTTCCCAGACAAGAAAAAGCTAAAGAAGTTCATCATCACCAAACCAGTATTACAAGAAATATTAGACGGACTTCATTAAGGAAAAAAAAAATCCAAATTATTAATAATAAAATGTCAACAATTACTTTCAATGTAAATGGATTAAATGCCCCAATCAAAAGATAGGGTGGTTAAATGGAGAAGAAAGCAAGACTCTTACATATGTTGCCTACAAGTGACCCACTTCAGATCAAAAGACACAACAGACTGAAAGTAAAGAGATGGAAAAAGATATTTCGTGAAAATGAAAAAAAAACCAACAAACCCAAAACAGCTGGAGTAGCAATTCTTACACCCAGACAAAACAGCCTTTAAAACAAAGGCTATTATATAACAAGAGACAAAGAAGGACTCAGTAACCCAACTTCTAGGTGTTTACCTGAAGAAACCCAAAACTCTACTTCAAGGGGACATGTGCATACATATGTTCATTGCAGCATTGTTTACGATGGTCAAGGTGTGGAGGTAGCCTGGGTGTCTGTCAATGGATGAATGGATAAAGAGGAGGTGGCACATATATATATACAATGAAATGTTGCTTGGCCATTGAAGGGAATGGGTTCTTGCCATCTGCAGCAGCATGGATGGACCTGGAGGGTATTATGCTGAGTGGAGTATGTCAGACAGAGAAAGACAGATACGATGAGATTGCACTTATATGTGAAATCTAAAGAACAAAATAAACAAATAAAACAGAAACAAACTCATAGATACAGAGAACATTTTGATGGTTGCTAGTTGGAAGAAGATTGGGGGGATTGGTGAAAAAGGGGAATGAATTAAGAAGAACAAATAAGTTGTTACAAAGTAGTCTTGGGGGTGTATGGTATAGCATAGGGAGTATAGTCAATAATATTGTAATAACTATGTATGGTGTCAGATGGGTACTAGATTTATTGGGGTGATTGATGGGAGAGGATTTGGGGGGCATGGTCAAAAAAGTGAAGGGATTAAGAAGTACAAATTGGTAGTTAAAATATAGTCATGGGGATGTAAAGTAAAGCATAGGGAATACAGTCAATCATATGGTGATAATTATTTATAGTGCCAGGTAGGTACTAACTAGTCAGGGGGATCACTTCTTAAATTATACAAATGTCTAACCAGTATGCTGTACACCTGAAATTAATATAAAATACTACTGAATGTCAACTATAAATAAAAAAGATAAAAAGGTGGGGAAAAAGTGAAGGGGGATAAGAGGTCAAAATGTCTAGGTATTAAACAAGTTAAGTCATGGGGATATAAAGTACAGCATAGGAAAGATAGTCAATAATACTGTGATAGCATGGTATGATGTTAGATAGTTGCTGGACTTACCATGGTGATCACTTCTTTAGGTATATAAATATTGAATAACTATGGTATGTACCTGAAACTAATGTAACATTTTATATTAACTATATTTTAATAAAAATTTTTAAAATAATAAATAAAAATAAAGGATCACTAGGTTAGGACAAACAATTAAATATTAAATAAGAAGAGAAATTAAATAGAATATCAAACTAGCTTCATCTAGTGAAATTTTAAAATCTCTTTCTGAAAATTTATAACAAAAGTTATATTTTGGAAATTAACAAATTAACCCCAAATTGATTTTCAACATTTGCTGTGAGATAGAATGAATATAAATCAGAGTCCAAATTCCGCCTGGCAACTCTCACATATGGTTTTAAGCTAATTAAATATTTTTCTTGACAACTGAACTAAAACTAAGAAGCTAATTTATGATAAGACTCATAGATCTTCTTATTATGTTTTTAATGAACATTTGGTTTTAGTTATAAAATATACGAGATGAGACTCAAATGACTGTTTTTGAACCGAATATTATAACCAAACGAGTGTTGTTCCATTTAATGCTGCCACTCATTGTTGTAAAATTGCCATAGTTGAAAACATCTCTCAAAGCTGTCTTGTAAAATTGCCTTCAGGGCTGACAATACGTTCTTTACGCTGTTCTGAGTATACTTTGAAGGAGGATTTAAATTTTGGCAACAGTCTAAATGAATTTGGATTAAAATTTGGGGAATATGCTTGCTGGATTCTCCTGATTAATAAAAAAAGAGACTATAATGGTGTATCACTTACAATATTGCATTTAGCTTCAAGTAATATAAAAGTCCACTTATGGTGGATGAAACAAATGAATTAATTTTTCTGACATATTAAGTAGTTTGAGGCTGCTGGCCTGTGTTTCAGTTGCTCCATGATGTCAGGGCTGGCATTGCTGTAATTCTTTTGGTCTTTCACTCATGACTGCTGCCCCAGGGTCACAAGATGGCTGTATGTCTTTGGCATCACTTGTATGTACAAGGTTGGAAGAAAGGGCAAGAGCAAAGAGTTATGCCAATGTCTTTCTCGTTTATCAAGAAAACCAATGATTGCTCCAGTGTCGTTGGTCAGAACTGGGTCACACTGCCATCTGGTCAACAAGAGCATTGGAAAAGCAGAGGATAGTCTTGTCATGATTGGCTTAGACCAATCAGGATCCATCCCCTGGATAGAAGCACACTGCTTTCTCCCCCCAAAATAGGGGTTCTGGGATGAAATACAGACACAGTAGGCACAAATGGGAATGGTGATAAGCTGGTTATTAAGACAGTTCCAGAAAAGAGTCACAAAGTAAACAGTGGCAGCCTCTGTGGAATATTTCAAGAATGCATTAATTTGGTCATATGCTCTGACACATCACTAAAAAATAACCGTAGTGCCTTTATTCACACTTTCTAATTATTTAGTATTTTTATCTTGTCTTTTTAGATTGCAGTTCTGGTTAAAGTAAGGACCATATTTTTTATACTTCTGTGTATTTAGAATTCCATGTATTACGGGCACTAAGGATATGCATTTAAATCAATATGGTTCCATATGATTAAGTTTCTCTGGAATGCAGCATACTATGCTTGGTATCTTGCACGTTCATGGACACCTACTCATGTGACATGACTGCTAGGATAATCACAACTCTAGGATGTTCTGGGATGTTCTTTGCAAGAGTGTTTGACTAAAAGGGTCTCTGGGTCAACCACAAAAACTCTCAATGATAGAAATCTCAGAAAGCTAACTTTTTTGGTGCTTTTGACCAAATAGATTGAATCAAGGATGTGAAACTATAGTAGTCAGAACCCTTCACTTTTTCCATAATAAGCTGATATTCGGTGTTCCTATTTTTATCACAAATTTGCATGGTATTGTGCGTCAGAGTGTGAGTCACCCAGGGAATGAAGCAAATAAGCATACAAACATGTATACTCACTCCTATAGCCAGAAAAATGAAGTTCAAGATTGAGTAGCATGAGAATATATGATAGAAATTCATGAGTTGGGTTAATTATTGAGGAAAGAAAAGGAGGTATAAGTGGTAGATTTGGGAGCAGAAATGATTACAGATGGATTCTAGGCAATTGCCCTTGGGGATCCTTCTTTAGCAACAATGAATATTAGAATGAAAGCAGAAGAACCCTGTGCTATAAACATCCAGAAAATAAGTGACTGCTCCAGGATTTGTTTCTCACAAATGACAGATAATCCAACAGAAACTACATTAGCAGGTAGGGAAATGCATTGGCTCACATAATTGATAAGACCAGGGTCTGACTTGATGTAGAGGTGCCAGTGTTGCCAGCAGAATCAGATTCTCTTCATTTCTAACTTGGTTCTGTTTTCTTTGCTCCTTTGGTTCATTTCCACCTAGTTTGTCCTTTTACGAGTGCAAGAGACTTATCCCAGGTCCTGTTACCACATTCTTTGAGTTTTATATCAGGAGGAAATGAAAGAGATTTCTCTCCCAGCAGTAAGCAAAAGCTTAGAGCCTGGCTCATTGATTTGAGTATGATCACGTGACATTCCACAATGGTCAGGAGGTGGGACATGCTGGTGAGTTTAGATCATTGAGAGTTCACACAAGCCCAGGACGCTCAGTTAGCTTTCTCACTCTCTTCTTTCTGAATCACCTCAGCCTATCCATGACTACACACCTGCCCTAACATAGATGCGTGGGTCTCAAAGCGTGCTTGTGGGACCATCACCATCAGCAGCACCTGGGAACTTGTAAGAAAGAAAATTCTTGGGCCCTACCCCAGACCTACTAAATCAGAAAACATAGGAATGGGACCCGATATGTGCTTTCACAAGCCCTTCGGGAGTTACTGGTGCAGATTCAAGTTTGAGAACCATTGGCTTAGAGAACCTGACTTCTTATGAGAAAGGGGCCTCATTTGAGGGAGGATATATTTTCATAGCAATAATGGCAGTTTAGCCAAAGGTCAAGTTAGATGAACTTCTAGAATCTATCAAATGCCAGAAAAGGAGAGAGAAGAAAAATAACTGTAAGAGAGATTGCTGTGGCTGTCTGAACATGGCTATTTTGACCTTGAAAAAATGCAAATGCATTTTTGTTCCCTGAGCACACACTCTGCAGTCCAGTAATAATGCATTGTAAACAGACCATATTAAAACAAACAGTTCTCTCTAGATATTTTTTTTCAATATTTTCTCTAAATAGTTATTTGGTAATACACATTTTTCTGTTTTGTAGCGTCTCTAAATAGCAGAGGTCTCCATTCGAAGGAGCCAACTCATGTCTCCTAGTGCCAGAATGTTCATGGAGTTTTCGTTTTACTAAATAAAGAACTGGAGTGAATGTCAGTCTTGTGGTGGTGCTAGGACCTCGACCCAGTAGGAAAAGTAAGGAGCTAACAGTCCCCCCACCTCCACCCAGAGCTGGCCTTACACTAAATGGTGCCGAAGGAGAATCACCTCCTCTGCTGTTTGGTTTCTTCCTTCCTGGCCGTTTTTCTTCAGAATGCCTGCATTGAGGCATTTCGTCACAAAATTGGACCCACGCTTTTAAAATCAGGTGATGTTGCATTTGTTTAGGTCACACACTCAACAAAATCCTCTAAGGTCAATAATTTATCAACATAACACTTACCTGGAAAGGTTAACATTGGGGAAATGGTGAGAGGTAAAGAAACTGACGATTTTCTGCTATTGACTGGATGACTTGAAGTCAAAGTTAGATTGGGGCTTCAGTAGTTTGTTCTTCAAACTCATCCATATAGAAGCATTCACCAGCCCAGAATCCAGTTTCTTTGTCTTGGAAAAGAGACAACTGATCCCTTACGGCCCTGATGGCTTTTGCGTTCTAGGTTTTATAGATTCATGGCTGCTGTGAATGCCTGAAAGGGCAGTCGCCACACTTCAGTCTCTTCCTGAAAGTCAAGGGGACATTAACCCCTTGGCAGGGCCCTATGTCCCTGTACTTGTGACACAAGTGGGGAATAAAGTCCTGACACACAGGTTCAGATAGAGTGAGTAACACGGCTTTATTTGGGGACTAACGTCCCTCCAGAGGCCAATGCTCTAGTAAGCACAGTAGGCTACAACATGCAAGATAAAATAGAATTTAATAACAAACCAAGTCCCAGAGTCAGTTGAGATGGAGAAGATCTCTGGTCCAGGAGAGATGACTGGGCCCATAGCAGGTCTGAGGTAAGCTGGTCTTGCCAGAAAGAACTTTGGAGAGTCCCAGAGTATTGTGCTTTGCACCTCATAGAGGGTCTTAGCTGAAGTGCCCAGTCAGACTGCCCACGGCAATGCTCTGGGGTTTTGCCTTTATCCTCTTTTCCTTAGACTTGTTTACTTCTTAGGTGATAACCAGAAGTTGTTTTGGTGAACGTGTTTACCACCAATTTTGTTACACTCAGTTTCACACAAAAACATGTTTTTCACTTTACTCTTATTAGTCTCACACATATGCCTGGCTTGTGTCCCTACTAGTAAACAACTTGTTTTGCAAACCTCAATCCAACATATATATTTTATATGCTCTACACAATGGAGATAGAAGGGACTTTGGCAATTGATCATTTATCTGTGAGCTTCTTCTAAGGCAGACTCTGTGTTCAAATGCCACATCATTATTTAGGATCCCAGTCATCCATGATGTGGGGGACCCATTTTGCCTACCCTATCCTCAAAGTTCCTCTCAAAGGACATTCTCAGCCACTCGAACGATATCTTGACTCCCTCACCTCTGCAAGTCTGAAGCAATATTCTGCTAGAGATAGCTCAGCATTTAGCTTGTGGGCTCAGAAGGAAACAGACTATAGATATTCAAATTTCTGTCGGGCAGCCTGCTGGCTGTGTTCCTTGGGCAGGTAACTTAACTTCTCTGGTCTCAATTAAAAAATGAGGATCATAATAGCACGAGAGAGTTGTGGTGAGCATAAAAGTAGTTAATAGACATGAACTGCTTAAGCTCTTGCCTGGTACATGGTGAGCACTGAAGCTTTAGCTGTTGTTTGTACTTCTGTAGTGGTGCTTCTCTCATTCTGCCTCATATCCTGAGTTAGAAACATGACTCATACACCCCTATTAAATGGAAAGGGTCACCTGCCGGGCAAGGGCTGTATCTGCTCATCCTTTGGTATCTAGCTTCCTAACATCCTGGGCTCAAGAAATGTGTTTTGAGTTAAAGTGAAGTCCCCTTACCCCTATCCTGAGCACGTTTGGCAGATTCCAGGAAAACAAGCCTTACTGCTCCTTTCTTTCACCTAAAAGTGAAGTTCTCCTACTTAATCTGTCACAAGATCCTTGCCAGGATTTTGATTCTTTAAATTCCTTTTGCAAAGTCATTCTTTTCACCACCAAAGCTGCCCATTGCTCACATGCTCTCTCCCTTCTCCACCAGCCTTTGGTGCCCCTGGCCAAAGCTGCCTAGAGGCATTCCATCTCATTAAAAAAAGAAAGAAAAAGAAAGAAAGAGAGAGAGAGAGAGAGAGAGAGAGAGAGAGAGAGAGAGAGAGAGAGAGAGAGAGAGAGAAGGAAGGAAGGAAGGAAGGAAGGAAGGAAGGAAGGAAGGAAGGAAGGAAGGAAGGAGAGGGAGGGAGGGAGGGAGGAAAAGAAAGAAAGAAAGAAAGAAAGAAAGAAAGAAAGAAAGAAAGAAAGAAAGAAAGAAAGAAAGAAAGAAAGAAAGAAAGAAAGAAAGAAAGAAAGAAAGAAAGAAAGAAAGAAAGAAACTGACCAATCTCTCACTTGGGTCATCTCATGAGCGACTGATGGCTAATGTGGCATGTCAGGCCCTAGATGAAAGGGTGGTGGGTTGGATGAAGAGCGTTTGAGTCATGCAATGCAAGCTGTACAGTCACTTTCTTTTGGCTCTTTTTTTTTTTTTTTGGCGGGGGGGGCGGAATTGAGGGAGGGGAATAGCATTGGGGAACTGGGGAAGGGGAACAGACTAGTAGCCGTTCTTTTGTTCTTCAGTCTAGTTGTGGAGGACATTGCTTCACTGAACCATGTTAGTATCATCATTGTGCTCTTCTTGGGTGAGGCAGATCAGTCGCCAGCCTCTGGACGGCTGCTCACAGCAACTCTTGGAAGCTCACACAGGCTGCCAGCCGCTCACGCTGGCTGCCGGCCACTCACTGTAGCCTATGGTAGCCCACTGCAGCAGGGGCTACAGCTATGCCATCCCCGGGGACTCACAGCAGCCCAGCTCCAGGTGGAGCTGTTGTTCACCATCTTAGCTGTAGAGGGCAGTGTCACTGGCCCTTATATGTGGGATCCGAACCGGGCCCGGCTGCTCAGAGCCGGCATCCCAAGCCAGCTCCCAACCAACGCGCCACTTGGCCGACCCTCTTTTAGCTCTTTTGTGACCGTCTTGTCTCCATCCATGCTTTGGATCTCATCTTATTCAGCCACCAACGAAGCACCATGGGAATGGAGGAACACATGACTCTCTCTCCCTGATACCCACCAAGGTCTACCAGTTACCCTGTGATTCTTTTCTAGGTCATTGGCAATGCATGGTCTCTTTGGGCTGCTATTTCTGGTGAAATGATCAAGGGCCTAATTGATTGAGCAGAAGGGCAGGAATAAAATAGAGACAAACACAGTGCACTGTGAAAAGACTCATAGCAAAAACTTGGACATCTAAGGTTCCCACTTCCATTTCTAAATTTTTATCCCCCCTCCTGGCTGTTGGTCTGAAGAACTGTAGAACAGGTCTCAGCAGGGGAGACAGGCATTAGTTTCCTAGGGCTGCCATAACAATACCACAAACTAGGTACCTTAAATACAATAGAAATTTATTCTCACCATTCTGGAGGTCAGAAGTCTGACATCAAGATGTCAGCAGGGCCATGCTCTCTCAATGGCTTTAGGGGACAATCTGTTCCATGCCTTTCTCTTAGCTTCTGTTGTTGCCAGCATTCTTTGGCTTATGGATCCATCCCTGCCTCCTTAGCACATGGTGATCTGTCCCTGAGTCTTCACATAGTCTTCTTACAAGGACACTGGTCATATTGAATTAAGGGCCCACCCTATTCCAGCACGCTCTCATCTTAACTGATTACATCTATATCAATCTTAGATCCAAATAATGTCACATGCTCAGATATCGAAGGTTATGACCTCAACATATATATTTTTGGGGAACACAATTGAGCCCATTGCACAAGAGGATATGCTTTGATGTAGCTGCATGATAAACATTTTGATATTAGTTTGGTTTGGACATTTTAATATCTAAAAATGAGACTGTTCTCTAAAATCCAAAAGAGACTGGAAAAAACTACTGGTCTGCCTGAGTTTGTTATTCGAGGAAAAGGAAGGGAGGTATGATGAAGCAGGTTTGGCAGTACTGATGAAAAAAACATTAACTTACAGCAACCACACACACTGAACCCAGTCCACTTAACAAACTAGACCCATCCAATCTTCAAATAATAAAACTCAGGCCTAGAGAAGCATAGGGCCTTCTCATAGCTGGGTTTAAAAAAAACTCTCCGTATTAGTGATCTGTAGCTCGCTTTTTCTCACCTTTAGAAATGGAGAGAAATCATCTTTTCAGGTTTCAATTTCTAATAAAGAAGTCACTTCCAGGCATAGGTCAAGATTCTGGTGCAAATGGCAAAAACTCCTTTGAAACTGGTTTCCTGGAACTGAAAAGTTCAGGCAGTGGAAAGTAGAGTCAGATGTGCTCGATCAAAGAACCCCAACAATATCATCAGAGCCACTCTCTTCCCTGTTGACTTCATTTCCAGTCAGTACAACCATTTCCTCCCCCAAGATAACCAATCATTTTTCTGACTTTTAGCACCATCAATTCGTTTGCCTGTTCTTGAATTTTATATGAATGGAACCACAGAGTATATATTTAATGTATACTTCTTTTACGTACATTATGTTTATAGGAGTTGTCCATTTTGTTACACATGGCTGTAGTTCATCCATTTTTAATGTTATTTGTCTATTGTATGAATAAACCACAATATATAATTTGTTTATTTCTATTACTATGGATAAACTTTTCTTCTCAGTTTCTATTATTAATCGTGTTGCTCTTAGCTTTTTTATTCATTTATTTTCTTTTCATATAAGCACATGTATCCTAGGAGTAGAATTGCTAGGTAAGAGGATTTGGACATATTTAACTTCAGAAGATTTAAGGCAAAAGTGTTTTCCTTAATGTCTGCATAAATTTATGCTCCTGTCAACAGCATAAGAGAGTTTGCATTTGCAATGTCAGACTTTTAAAATTTCACTATTCTGATGGTGTGATATGATTCCTTATTGTCACATAGTTTGATTTTTTTGATGATTAGTGAATTGAATATCTCTTCATATTTATTGGCTGTTTAAATACACTCCTTCGTTAAGGATCTGTGTAGATCTTTTGCCCATTTTGGAGGTTTATGTTTTTCTTATCAATTTGAAGGGTTTTTAAGAATATACATTGTAGATGCAAATATTTTATGGAACATATGTATATAAATATATTTTCCCACTTGGTGGGTGTCTTCTGACTCTCTTATGGTATCTAATAATGAACAGAAAGTCTTAATTTTAATGTAATCCAATTTATCATTGTTTTCCTTTGGCCTTAGCATTTTTTTTTACATCTGGTTTAAGAAATCTAAAAGCTTTTTTTGTTTTATTGTTCATATTTAGACCTATTATTCATCTTAAATATATTTTTATGCATGATATGAAGTAGGGGTTAATGATTCATTTCTTTTTCATATTGATATCCAATTGACTCAGCATTGTTTAATGAAAATATCATCCTTTCTCCACCACTGTGAACTAATACATTTGTTATAAATCAAGACCTTCTCTCCCGTTTTCTCTGTCTCTGTATTTCTTTCATTCCATTGTCTATTGTCTAGCCTTGTGCCAATATCATACTGTTTTAATTATTGTAGCTTTATAACACACACTGACATCTGGTAGTGTAAATCTTCCTGCTCTGTGCTGCAAGATTGTCTCAGCCTTTAATTAGAATTGCCTTGTTCATTTACACACACACACACACACACACACACACACACACACACACACACAGAGCTGGGGATATTGAATAGGACTGTATTGAATCTTTAGCTCAATCTGGAGAGAATATACATAGCCAGTATATAATACTGGATCTTTAATTCCATGAGTATGGTACACCCTTCTATTTTACTACTTAGAGTATCTTTAATTTCTCTCAATAATGTTCTGTAATTCCCTGTGTAGCTTCTTCCATCTTTTATTTGTTTTATTCCCAGATGTTTGATATATTTTTGGTGCTGTTGTGTTACCATTTTTGATATTTAATTTTTCTCACTTTCATTGCTAATGAATATCAATACAATGTATTTTTGCATATTGAATTTGTATCTAGTGACCTTGCTAAGTTCACTTACTGATTCTAATGACATACTTGTAGATTCTTTTGGATTTTCTATACACACAATCCTGTCACCTGTGAATATGACAATATTTCTTCCCTTTCAATCTTTATATATTTTTATTTCTGTTATCTGCTTTGCTATATTGGTTAGGATCTTTATGTTAAATAGAAATGGTGAGAGTAAACATAATTGTTTTGTTGCTGATATGAGGAAAAAAGCTTTTAGTATTTTATTAGTAAGTATTATATTTGTGGTAGATCCCTTTGTAGATGTTGTTTGGCAGACTAAGAAAATTATCTTCCATTCTCAGTTTACTACATTTGATCATGATTAGATATTGAGGCTTATCACGTGTTTCTTCTGTATCTCTTCAGGTGATCAAATTATTTTTGAAAGTTCCGTTGATTAATTTTTAAATGTAATACCAAGACTGTATTACTGAAATAAGCCCAGTTTTGCCATGATGTATTATTTTTTCATTGCTGAATTTGACTTGCTACTCTCTTGTTTAGAGAATTTGCAACTGTGCTCATGAGATATCCTGGCCTATAATTTCCTTACTTGTAATTTTTTTTGCCAAATTTTGGTAATAAGATCATATTGATATTATAAAATCAATTAGGAAGTGTTTCCCCCAATTTTTTTTCTAGTCCCTAGAAGTTTTGATTAAAATTGTTGCTATTTCTTCCTTAAATGTTCAGTGGATCTTGGGAATGAAGCCCCTTGATTGGAGTTTTCTTTGTGGAGAAGTTTTAAATGATAGATTCAATTTCTTTGCTTGATGTAGGATTATTCACATTTTCTATTTCTTCTTATGCCAGTTTTGTAAGTTGTATTTTTCTAGGAATATGTATTGTAGTCTTAAATTTCAAATGTATTTGCATAAGGTCATGCTATATTTTCACAATTATCCTATTAAACCTGTGTTCTAATTTCCTTTCTTATTTCCTCTTTGACCCATTAGTTATTTAAAAGAGTGTTTCTTAATTTCCATGCATTTGAGGATATTCTGTTACCTTGTGTATTGATTTTTAGGGTAATTCTATTGAATACAGAGGACATATTCTGTATGACTTCAGATTTTCAGAATTTATTGAAACTTTATGGGCTAGCATATAATATATGGGTTAACTTTATAATGCTCCACATAAACTTGAAAAAAATGTGTATTCTGCAATTGTTGAATTCAGTGTTTACATATGCAAATCAGGTCAAGTTTGTTCATATTTTCTATGTTTTAACTAACTTTGTGTCTGCTTGTTTTATCTGTTGCTGAAAGAAGTATGTTGAAATCTCCCATTTTGATTGTGGATTTGTTATTTTTTTCTTTATTTTCTTGCTTTTTGTGGTATGTCAGCATTTTTTATTATTCCATTTTTTCCCCTTCATCAACTGTTAACTATGTATTATTTTACTTTTTCTTCAGTGTTTACTTTTAGTGACAAAATCATAGTTTCTTGACCTATAAGTGTATAAAGAAATTGGTGCTTTGTTTCTTTCTTCACAAGGTTCCTCCCTCTTTTGTGTTATTTTTATGTTTTTAACTTATGCATATTTTAAACTCCATATGACATTATTGTTTATTTAAATTAACTCACATACAGACTCTGTTGGTCTTTTTTCCCTCCTGCATTATGGGCTTTCTTCTGAGACTATTTTCCTTTTTTCCTGAAGAACTTCCTTTAGTATTACTTTTTTTGTTTGTTTGTTTTTTTGGTTTTTTGAGTGCAATGTCACTGGCCCTCACATGTGGGACCCGAACTGGGACCGCTGGCTTCCCAAGCCAGCGCTTAACCACTGCGCCACTCGGCCGGCTCCCTTTAGTATTACTTTTAAAAGTTCTGTTGATGATGGATTATTTTGATATTCTTCATCTCACCTTTGTTTTTGTTTTTGTTTTTAAAGTATGTTTTCACAGAGTGTTTAATTGGGTTGATAATTATTTTCTTAAAGGATGATAGTTGCTGAGAAAGGCAGTGTTGTGCGTGTAGTCTTTCAGCCCCAACTCAGCTGCATAAGAATGGGCCTGGGGGTTGGGATACTTCCTCACTGAAAGATAAGAAGCCCACACTGCCTATGCCTGGTTTATCACCTTACATGAGAATATCTTGCCCTGTTCCATGCTCAATGAATGTTCTTTTGTATTTGATTAGAGTATGTGCATATATGGCACTTGGCAAACCCACTGCCATATCTGTCCTTCCCAGGGAGGGGACAGGGTTCCTTTCTAGTGTGGCATGAGAGGGTACATGTAGGCAAATTGCCCTGTATCAGCTGACAGGAGAGACCCACTGGCCAAGGGGGACTGATGTCTACCACTGACACTGACATTGCTTCCATCTCTTCTCTGTGTAAGTAAAGTGCTGTTCTAACCAGTGCTTGACTGTACTGTTTTTCTTGGTGACTCCAATTCCAAGATACAGTTGGTAGTAATGTTTTGAGTCCCCTGGGATTGGTAACTGATGCATGGTAAATGTGTTCCACAATATTCATTGTTTTTTGACTCCTATTTTTTCTGTTGAAAACTCATCTGTAAATATTGCCATTGATCCTTTGATGGAAAAGCTATCTTTTTCCTGTTGTTGGATTTTTAACAATGTCATGATCTGCTAAGGTATAGCAACATTTCTAGAGGCAGTGCTAAGCTAAATCCAGGCACTCTTTACCATTATAGTGGTTAAGGGGGGCCTGCTGTTTTTATGAAGAATGATCATCATTACAGTTCCTTAAATAGTAATTAACATTAGATAATTGGTTCAAGATTATTAGAACATTGTTTCCCAGAATACTCTGTAGTCACTTCTTCCAGACATGATTAATGTTAAATGGCAAGGGTGTGAAGTGTGTGGTGCTAGGGAAGAGAGAGATTCCTGGATTAAATGATATAATTAAATAGCCAAAGTTATTTACAAGGTTACTTCTCAGAGAAGTGTGTGTGTGTGTATGTGTGTGTGTGTGTGTGATAGTAATATGCATTCTGATTCTCCAAGGTAGGGAAAGGTGACTATAAGAATGCAGCATTTCTCAAATCAGTCAGAATTCTGTCCACCCTTAACTTTCTTACTAGTTCAGAAAAAGTTCACACTTAATAAACCATACATTTGGTGATGATGTTGGGAGAGTGGGAGTGAGAAAGTGTTGAAAGAGACAGCTCTAGAGATGATAAATTTCCCTTCTTTCCATTCTTTATGTTCATTTTCACTGTTGTCATGTTAAAAAATGTTTCTAGTTTGCTTGGGGTTTGTTTTTGTTTTGTTTTGTTTTGTTTTATTTGTTTGGGAGCTGATTTTAAGCCGTTGGCAGAAAAGTTTTTATAGAAACTAAGCAACCAGCCAAACAGAATGCTCAAAGCTCCTCTCTTCCCTTGAGAGTTAAGTGTAGGTGATGGAAAGAAGGCAGCATTCATGGTAGGTTCCCTGGGGAAATCTCTTTGCTTGATACCATATACCTCTCCTATATTGAATTCATCTGATAGCTTGGTTTCCCAGGGTAATTGGTAGATGGGGACAGGATAATCCTGAGATACCCTGAGTCCAGACAAATCTCTTCTTTAAAGGATGACTTCCAAGGACAAATTATACCAAATTCTATACTCATTCCTATTCCCTTATTCAAAAGCACCCATAAGGGGTAAAAGAGGTTACAAAGAGTTAGCCTGTCGGTGAGAGGGATAGTGGTTAGTTATTTGCGTAATTAATACATCTCTTATAAAATACTATTTGATTAAGTTTTCTCTTTCTCATGAGACTACAACATGTATGAGTTATTAAATATTCATCACTGGTGGTGTGTGTGTATGTGTGTGTGTGTGTGTGTGTGTGTGTGTGTGTGTGTGTGTAGGCTGGGGAAGGTATGACCCCATATTTAGTTCCTCTCAGTCCTGTACAGAATAATAGCTCCTTGTGGCTATTAGTGGTGGTGGAGGTGAGGGAAATAAGAGGGAATTCTGCATCCAATTTGGCAACAATAGTATAGTCACCTATTTAAGGTACATTGGAATAAAGGGGAAACTTGGAATGTGGGAGAGAGAAATCCCATTGCACCAAAGCATACCATAGTGCTGGAGTCTGCTATTCCTACTGCTCTAAGAAGAGCAAGTCCAATTAACTGTGTTGGTAACGGTAAGGGTGTGGGGCAGGCTGTTATTTTCCTTGACTCTTTCAGAGACATTTCATAAATAATTTGCTTAGTGTGTCAATCTGTGCATCTGGGAAGCATAATGCATTCTTGGCACCATGGTGGATGTGACGTTCATCCATTGCCTCTTGCTGAAAGAGAAGGGGTTGAGTCCATCTATTTAGAGTATTGGATATTTTTGTGTCTGTTATTTAGAAAATTGTGATTGGGAACTCTCTTCAAGATGAGATTATTTTTGTCCCCAAATAATCAAAGCCAGGCTCCCTTCAGGAGGTTACCGGGTGGTGGTGACTGGTGGACTTGAGTAGAACCAATTGTTCTCATGCAAATCTCATCATGATGTTAGTGAAGGAAAAGGAGATTTGGATGATAGAAATTGTTCCAGAGAGGTTTGGTCTTATGGTTTTGATAATGTACATGGCAACATTGGGAATGCAAATATACTCTCTCGGGGAAAAATAACACAAAACTATGGCTTGTTTGATGATGTTTTGGCTTGATTTTGGAAAGGGATGTGACAACATAGACATCAGGGATAAGTTTTAATTAGTGGAACCTAGTTTCTAATTTCTTTTTCTACACCACTACCAAGTAGTTGTGTGATTTTTGTAAAACTTTAACCCTCTTTATGATACCGTTGCTCTTTCTTTTATCCAAAATGCAAGTAGAAGACTACCTACTCCACAAGTGGTGAAGATGAACTTTGAAAAGTAAAACACCCTAAGCTATTGAGTTTCTCCTTTCCTTTTCCTTCTGCTGCTTACTGTTGCCATTGCAGTCATCCTAGTTACCGTCATCACCCTCACTTCCAAAATTGACTTATTGACATTGGTATTGACTCTTACCCCTTGACTCCACATTCATCCTATATACAGCATTACCAGATCAATCTTTCTGAAACAAATCTTTTGCTAAATTAAATTTATTGGGGTGACATTGGTTAATAACATTATATAAGTTTCAAGTGTATAATTCTGTAGTACATCATTTTTTTAAAATATAAAATGAAATTAAAAAAAGATACATCAAAATACAAGAGAATCGGATTTGGGGGTGGAATTCCCTTCCTATCTCCTATGCGGGGCCAGGTTCTTGGGCATGTGATCTGGATGGTCCTCCTTCTTTACACTCTCCCTCTCTTTACATCACCTTCCCTCTGTGTGTTCCTGTCTCTAAGGACAAATGTATTCTTTTTATAAGGAAACTAGTCATATTGGGTTAGGGCCCTCCCTGATGACCTCATTTTAACTTGCTTACCCTGTAAAGACCTGACCTCCAAATAAAGCCACATTTTAAGTGCTGTGGGCTAGGACACTAAAGTATCTTTTTGGGGGCTGGGGATGGAGAAGGGACACAATTCAATGTTTAACAAGGCCTAGTTTGGATTCTCCCTCACATATGACCAATTTGATCCCACAGTAATCTTTACCTTACCCTACATTTCTTTCACATGTCCAGAGTCATAAGCATTTACATTTTATATTGAGGGACTCTCTAATTGTTTTGGAAACTGCCTGTATCCCTCCTCTCATTTATAATCTCCTCAAGGTCAGGGACTGTGTTCCTCACTGTCTTGGAATGGATTTAGCAGCTTCCCCCTTCCAAGGAGGGGTTCCTGAATTGTCTCTAGTCATTCTAGTGAGGGCAGTTTGGAATCTCTGAACCTTCAAATGGATGCCATCAAATCATTCAACATGTGAATAGGAGTTGGGAGTGTGTGTGTGTGAAAGAAAGCAGGAGGAGCCTGGTACCTGAAGTAGGTGTGCTGAGCTGTTGGTGTCAGGTGTTCCAACATCCTCTCCCAGCACTGACACCTTCTGCTGCTCTGCATTCCTCCCATTTGCATGTCATGTATCCTGCAGCGGTTTTCTTGGGCTGTTTGCTTCCCAATGCTGGAAACATGAAATCAAGTTTGAAATGGATAAATGTAGGAAATATGAGTGACCAAAGTCCACATTAAGGCTTGGACAAGCTCTGGTTGAAGGAGACCTGCAGTTCCATGTCAGCCTGGTTGGCCTGTGGTCAAGCAGGACAGAGCAAGGGGCAAAGTGGGGTGTGGTGGGGGGCCATGCCTTTAATATTCTCACACACACAAAAAAAAAAGAGGATGGAAGAGAAGCCTGGGTGAGGAGAGATCAATCCTCAACTGTTATCTTTCTCCCTCATATGTTCCCTCCTGAGGTTTCAGCTTTTCTAAAACTCCCTCCTTTATCAAGTTGCTCTTCTGCTGGCTTGGCTAGACTTTCTAGTTGCCTAGAGACTCCCTTACTCTTGGGGCTATGGAAAAAAAACACAGCATCTCTTTCCCTTAAATTCAGCCCATAGCAAATAGCACTAACTATAAAAACGAGATCTTATATTTATTTGCATGGTGTCTGACAGTTTGTGCAATTCTTTCATTTACATAATCTTACTGCATAATTCGATAAGGCAGATCATTTATAAATAGATCTTTATGAAGGAACTAAGGGAGGGGGATGAGAAGCAACACCTCACATGATAAAAATGACAGGCTGATGGAGGGCAGCTTTCTTCTGGGGCATAAGAAGGCCTAGCCACAGAAAAGCTATGTTGGTACAGGTGGCAGGACCTGCTATCTGGTCCTGATCTCAGCCCTGTCAGGAAGAGCTGCACCCATGAGACTTGAGGGTGCTTTGGAACCTGCTTTTCACAGATGTTGAGCAAATCTCTCTCTATATTTCCTGATATGCACCCTTTTGGGTGGCCAATGACTAAAGGAAAAGTCACCTCACATACAGTTTTTCGAGTATATACTACATACTGGACCTTTTAGGAGACAGGATGCATGCTGTATTTCTCCTAGCCCATCACAACACCCTGACCTCAGGCCAACCAGGCTGACACTGACATGTGGTTTCCACCAAGCCTTAATTAAAAGATAGAGAAAGGTGCAGATATTTTCTCTAGAGAACACAATTGACTGGAAATGAAAAGCCAGGGAGGGAAAGAATTTATCTTCCCAACAAGCTACATATTCTCATGTGGCCCTCCTGAGGCCAACCAAACATCTCTATGCCTGGTGGTGAGGATATGGTTCCAAGAGGAAAATGACTGGAGTTAAACACATTATCTGACCCTTCCACCCAAATCGGAAGGCATGGTAGTATATGGCCTGGCAAAAGGGAAAATCATTTGCATTCACGTGGGCCCCATAAGCATGTCTGCAACCAAAGCCCTCTATTTACCCTCAGGTCCATTCATTGTCACCAGATCCCTTCCTGTCCCCAGTGCCCTCCAGGCTTGTGCGCTGGTTGGCATCTGGCCAAGGGTCACTCAGTGAGTGCATCCGTTGGGATACTAAAGGGTGGGGGGAGAAGGGAGAGGCCAGGGGATGTCTTTCTCTCTCTCCCTGTTTCTGAAGACTTCTCTAGCAGCCCCTGAATCTCCTCTATGACTCCAGTTGTCATCACCCATGCTTCTAACTCCTGCAGGTGACCCCAATCCCTGGGCTTCCATCACTGTGCCTCCACCTCTGACCCTCTAACTTGGAGCATCAGAACTTCTTGCTTTTGCTAATCTTGAGTTGCATCACTACCCTCTTTTGGCTTCTCAAATCATTGATCACCTGGGAAACCAATTTCCTGCCTGAAAACTGGGCTGTTTTAAATATTCAAGTGGTTTTGTTTCCTGGTTAGATCCCTGATTGATCAACGCTCCTGATAAGAAAGAGCCAAAGCCCTGAGGCATTGTTTGGGAGATGCCTTGGCAAAGTCTCTCCCTGCAAAGCCCAGCACCCTTCAGAGAAGCACAGGCCTCAAGCTGCTGTAAGCCTTTTCTTGGATCGAAAGGTTGGAAAATTGGACTCTGTGATTTGTTGGACACATGTTTACATGGAGGGACTGCGCAGTCCTACAGATTTCATGACTCTAAGACATTAACTGACTTCCAAGTTTTATATATTTGAATGTTTAAAAAATAAATTTGGCTCAAGGATGAAAGGGCTGCAAATAATTTCCATGTCCTCATTTGTGTGCTTCAGATATTACTACTGACATTGTATAAATATTTTAAACCTTTCTTCACCTTCTATATGTCAAGATAAAAAAGGACATTTTAGATAATAGCTTGGGTTGTAGGCGGTGCCTTTTTCTTGATGGGCGGCTGATGACCCACTGGACACTTTAGATACCATTTTTTTCCAAAGCACACAGCAAAGACTTGTATGAATGTTTGTTCAGTGGTCACACAATTTAGTGGTGTGAGGATTATTTTCCCTCCAAAATCTTCCTGTGCTGTATCCTCCCTTCCCTACTTCCTCCAGTCCTGTCATTTACACCCAAATTCAGCACAAACTTCCTCTGCTCTCCATCCTGACTCTGATTCCTTATCCAATTTAGTCTCCCATCTCCCCCACTTTCTAGGCGTCCTGCTATGCTCTGCTTCTGTTGTGTTCTGTGGAAACACATCAGCAATTTTAAACTTGTTTTGTCAATGGGCCCCTTTGAAAAAAATCTCATGAAATTGTGGACCTTCTGTGGAGGCACCTACACTAAACATATGTGACTCCTGAAGCCCACATACGGAACACAGTTTATGCTCTATATATGCTCTCGCTCTTACACCAGCTCCTTCTATCTCCTAGCCTTAACTAAATTGCTTTTTCTTTGTGACACACATCACTCCCATACAAGCCTCTCTTATAGAAACTCTGACTTGAATTCCATATTACTCCTAATTTAATTCCATTATGGTTGGAAAGCATACTTGTATTATTTTAAACCTTTTAAATTTATCAAGGTCTGTTTATAGCTTAGCATATGCCTATCCTGGACAATGCTCCGTGTACTCTTGAGACTATTATATATTCTGCTACCGATGGATGGAGTGTTCTATGGATGTCTATTAGGGTTGATTAGTTTATAGTGTTCCATTTGTTTATAACCCTGTTTGTCTTTTGTCTAGTTCTTTTATCTGTTATTGTAAGGGGGATACTGAAGTTTTCAACTATTATTGTTGGATTACATATTTCTCCCTGTAATTCTGTCCGTTTTTGCTTCATGTATTTTTGGGGTTCTGTTGTAGGGTGTGTATATGTTTATAGTCATTGTATCTTCCTGATGCATGAACCCCTTTATCATTATAAAATAGCCCTCCTAACCTCTGATAAAATTTTAAAAAATAATTAAAAATTTTTTTCAATTACAGTATAATACAATATTATATTAGTTTCAGGTGTACAACTTAGTGATTAGACATTTATATAACTTATGAAGTGATCGCCCTGATAAATATAGTACCATCTGACACCATACATAGTTATTAGAATATCATTGACTATATTCCTTATACTATACCTTACATCCTCACGACTACTGTGTAACAACAAATTATTACTTCTTAATCTCTTCTTTTTTTTCCACTCACCACCTAACCCCCTTCCCAACTGGAAACCCTCAAAATGTTCTCTGTATCTTTGAGTTTTTTTCTGTTTTGTTTGTTCATTTATTATTTTCTTTAGATTCCACATATAAGTGAAATCATATGGCATATGCCTTTCTCTGTCTGACTTATTCCACGTGGCACAATACCCTCTAGGTCAATCCATGTTGTTACAGATCGCAAGATTATATTCTTTTTTATGGCTGAGTAATATTCCATTGTATAAATGTACTACCTCTTCTTTATCCATTCATCCATTGATGGACACCCACGTTACCACCATATCTTGGCTATTGTAAATAATGCTGCAATGAACATATGGATGCACATGTCCCTTTGAAGTAGTGTTTTGGGTTTCTTCAGATAAGTACTAAGAAGTGGGATTACTAGGTCCTTCTTTGTCTCATTATAGCCTTTGTTTTAAAGCCTGTTTTTGTCTGGTATAAGTATTGCTACTCCAGATTTTTGTTCGTTTGTTTCCATTTTCATGAAATATCTTTTCCCATCCCTTTATTTTGAAACTGTGTGTATTTTTGGATCTGAACTCTCTTGTACACAGCATATGTAAGTCTTGTTTCCTTATCCACTCAGCCACTCTATGTCTTTTGATTAGAACATTTAATCCATTTGCGTTGAAAGTAATTGTTGATAGATATGTAGTTATTGCCATTTTATTATTCATAATTTTCATCTTTTTTTCCTTCTTCTTAAAGAAGTCCCTTTACCATTTCTTGCAATACTGGTTTGGTGGTGATGAACTCCTTTGGCTTTTTCTTGCCTTTGGCTTTATTTGTCCTTTGATTCTAAATAATGGCTTTGCTGGGTAGAGTAATGTTGGTTGTAGGTTCTTGCTTTTCCTCACTTTGAATTTTTCATGCCAACCCCTTCTGGCCTATAAAGTTTCTGTTGAGAAACCAGCTGACAGTCTCATGGGAGCGCCTTTGTAGGTAACTAACTGTTTGTCTCTTGTTGCTTTTAGAATTCTCTCTTAGTCTTTAACCTTTGGCATTTTAATTATGATATATCTTGGTGTGGGCCTCTTTGGGTTTATTTGGGATTCTCAGTGCTTCCAGAGTTTGTATGTCTATTTCCTTCACCATGTTAGGGAGTTTTCCATCATTATTTCTTCAAGTAGGTTTTCAATTTCTTGCTCTTTGTCCTTGCCCTTTGGTACCCCAAAGATGTGAATGTTTGTATGCTTGATGATTTCCCAGAGGCCCTTTAAACTCGCTTCATTCTTTGGATTTTTTTTTCTTTTTGCTGTTCTGATTGGGTGTTTTCTGCTACTTTATCTTCTAAGTCACTGATTCAATCTTCTTCATCTAATCTGCTGTTGATTCCCTCTAATGTATTCTTTGTTTCTGTTATTACATTTTTTATTTCTGATTTTTTTTTCATGTTTTCTATCTCCATTTGTATGTTTCCTACCTCTTTGTTGAAGTTCTCACTGATTTCATTGAGAATCCTTATAACCAGTGTTTTGAAGTTTGCCTCTAATAGATTGCTTGTCTCCATTTTGTTTATTTATTTATTTATTTTTCCTGGAGCTTTATTCTATTCTTTCATTTGAGATGTTTTTATTTACCTCCCCATTCTGGCTGCCTCCTTGTGTTTGTTTCTGTGTATTAGGTAGGGTTGCTATACCTCCCAGTCATAGTAGACTTTTTTATGTAATAGCTGTTCTGTGGAGCTTAGTGGCACAATCACCCTGGTCTTCTGAGCCAGGTGTTCCAGGAATGTCTCTTTTGGGGGTTGTGTGTGCCCTCCTGTTGGAAGTGAGCCTTAGTTGCTATTTGCACATCAATGGCTGATTGGTTGTAAAGACTGGCCATGACTAGAGTGGAGGAGTTGTGGGCAGGAGCTGGCCCTATGGAGCAGGATTCACTTTAGCAGGGCTCTAGTACCTGCCCACACTGCCCTTTGGGTGTGTCACCTGCAGAGCCATGTGCTTCAGCTCAGGCTGATGCTGGCCTATATCATCCCCAGAGCCTCTTGGGAGGGGACCCACTGCAGCTGACTTCAGCCACACCCTGTGCCCTGTCCAGGGCCACCTGGCATGAGCCAAAAGCAATCCATAGATGTTTACCACCTGCACTGGGCTTGGAGATGCCTGGGAGAAGCCAAGCCTCCAACCAAGGCCAGCTGCCACCAATGCTAATCTTGTGGCTGCACAGCAAGAGGTACAGGGCACACTGAGGCCAGATGCTGCTTGTTTGGGGTTTCTGAACCTTTGAGAGACTTTAGGAAAGTCTGAAGTATGAGCCAAGACAGAACTTTTGCATGGAAAAGTCACTGAAAGTGGCTTGGGTGGGTCCTCAAGTTGGGTGGGGCAGGGTCTCAGGGAATCACCAGGGCAGGGCTAATAATGTTAGCCAGGTTGATGGAGACTCAGATATTGTAGCATCATGTGTCTGTCTGCTGGGAAAGGGGAGGGCTCTGCAGAGAAATAATGGATTCTGCCAGCTCTTCTGTCTGGGAGAAAGCTGCCCCTCCAGGCTTCATCCTGAAGCTAGACAATTTAGTTCCTCCCTATATCTCCCTGGCACCTTTTGAGCTGCTGTCCCAGCACTGGAACTCAGGTGTGTGATTCTGTCAATAAATAAGTCCATGCATGGGACCTGTAAGAGGAACTCCTGGAACTCTAGCGACAATCTGTCTCACTTAGCCACAATCTCTGCCAGTTTTCCCAGGCAGAAGTTGCAGGTACGTCTCTTCCCAGCACTGGAACCCTGGGCTGGGGATCCTGGTGTGGAACTGGGATGCTTTGCTCCTCAAGGGAGACCTCCACAGCCAAGAGATTTCTCCTGATTTACCTTCGTCTATATATCGTTAGTTGTAGAGTTTCTGCTTAGCTAGGCTTCAGATGATTCTCAATCATGGTTGTTCTGTAGTTTAGTTGTAACTTTGATGTGGTCATGAGAAGAGGCAAGCATAGCATTTCTCTGATAAAATTTTTTGTTTTAAACTCTATGTTGTCTGATATTAGTATAGCCATCTGGCTCTTTTATAGTTGCTATTTTCTAGTGTAACATTTTATTCATTTGTTGCTTTTTAAAACTATATATTTTAGTCATTTTCTCAATGGTTGCTCTAGTATTCACAATATACGTCTTATCAGAATATACTTCAGATTTACATTAACTTAATTTCACTGAAGTATAGACACTTCTATATAACTCTACTCTCCCCACTGTTTAGTGTTATTATTTCATACATATCATGTCTCTGTTTACAAACCTAATGATCCATCATTATAATAATTACTTCATAAAATGTTGTGCCTTTTAAAGATGTAGAGAGAAAAAAGGAGAGTAAGAAAGCATTTATAGAGTTTATGATACTAACCTTATTTAAAATTACTATAACAGTTATCTTCATTTTTTTCTTGTGAATTTGAGTTACTCATTTTATCCCATTCCATTCTATTTATTTTTTCCCCCTTTTTGGTGCAGAGGAAGACTATCTTCTTAAATATTGCTCCTCACACCTTCAAAACAATGTTCTGCCATAGCTTCTCAAAGTCATGGCCTCTTTGCAAATTCTTCATTCATTCAAATGTCTCTCTCACCATCCTTGTGGTGGTTGGTTCTTTATAGTCAGAATAACATTCCTCAATGAGTTCACTCTCTGCCTGAGAATTCTTTTGTGTCATCTTTCTTGGTAATTTCTGATACCACATTGATCGTTGCTCTAGTTCTCTGGAATAACAATTCCTGCACTTGTTCATTTTCCACTCACTATTTTCACCCATCTGGCAACCATACTATCAATCTCACCATTACTCAAAGTGCTTCCCCAATAAAAATCCAGAATATGCCTTTTTCTGACCACAACAGCCCCATTCTTGAAGGCCACTGAACCTGCTTTCTCTTCTCTTGGTAATTTTCACCCTCCTCCTCCATTATTACCTGTTTTTCTTAGTTCAACACATCCTTTCTGGATTTACATGCTTTTGTTCCATGGTAAGCCAATATACAATGCTCTTCTTACTAGTACATTACATCTCTTTCTTTATTATTATTTTTTATTTCTTCTTTACTAATCCCTAAACTTGAGCCTCTACAGCTCACATGCAGCAGCCTCCATGATGGACATTTATTGTTTTTTGATGGCCTAGCATCCGTTCACTGTACTTTCATTTGAGCAACTCTCAGGCCAATTTGCTGCTGCAGAGGAGTTGACTTCATCTTAGCTCTAGGATGGACTAAAATATAACCACACAGGATATCACAGTCCCCCTGGCACAGTGGTTGGTCCAGGGATGGGAATCAAATCAGAAACAATGAGACACAAATCAGAAATAATGAGACATGGCCAGGGACCGTCGGGAGAGAGGCCCAAGCTTTTTCAAATACATGCCATCAAGACTCCTCATGTGGAATCTTCGGAAAGCAGAGCCAAGGGGAAGCGAAATATTGAGCCTTATGGCATTGTTCAAGACTCCTGAACAAACCATTTCTGAAGCTAGAAGAACTCCCGGGTATTTCTGTTACAAAACCAATAAATTCCATTTTTGTTCTTTTTGCTTTGACTACTTTGAATTGGATTTTTGACGTTTGCCACCAAAAGAATCATCACTGATAGATCCCTTCTTCACAGATGCACATTTTAAGATACAACAAAAGCAAGATATCTTAAAAAAAATTTATTCTCATAGCAATCTCAAGTCCTCAGACAGCTTCTCTCCCCCTCATATGCTGTTAGAGATTAGGCAAATGACATGATCAGGGAATTCACAAAAGAAGAGGTATAGATAGCTAGTACAGAAGAAAAAAAATTTTAATTCCATTGTTAATGGAGAAGTGTAAATTAAACCAAAAGTTACTGATTACTTGCATATAAAATTGACAAAGACTTCACCAAAAGTAATAATTCTCAGTATCATTGCTAGAAAACATATATTCTTAATAATTTTAAACGGTACTGTATATTACTACAACTTTCTTAGAGGCAATTTGGCTAAATAAATTTAAAGCCTGGGGTACACACCCTTTGATCCAGGTAGCACTTACAGAAATAATCAAATTTGTTTACAAAGATAAAATATATGGTTGATCTTGTATACAAAAGCAAAACTTTTAAAACACTAAAAGTATTTGAATTACAGTAGATTTTGCCTACTAATTATAAAGTGACTTCGTATTGGTATTTAAATTGATTAAGAAATGCTATCTTTTAATAGGCTAGAAAGCTCTTTAGGATCAAAAATTTAAACATTATTTTAATTTAATTGAAGAAACATTTTTTTGAATACCCATTATAAAAAAATGAACTCTACTAGGCCCAATGAGCCACAAAAGCACAATCCCTATGTTCAGGAAACTTCCAATCTAGTGAAAGAAAACAATCACTGATAACATAAGTAAAAATATTAAATCCCATAATTCTAAATAATAGATGTGAAATCACAAGAGAGGAAGAGATTTATTCCGATAGACTCCAAGAAGGCTTTACGGAGGAAGTGACATTTGAATTCAGCTTTGTAGGACAATAGGACCCTGAGATCATAAAGCTGATGGTCTGTATATGCCTGCTTATATTTCACAGTAAAAACTTAAAGAGGAGAATGGGTGATAGGAAGCTCTTAACTTGAGCTGAGGCTACCCAGTCAGTCTGCCTACTCCCCTGGAAGTCCCTTCCCTCCAGGGAGCACTGGACTGACCAACTTGTCTGAGCCCCTAAGGCTCTGTGCGGTCATTCCTGGGAGTGCAGCTTGTGATCTGGGAGTGCTCTCCATCAGACTTATTTTCTCAAAGAAGTGGGGACTAGGGAGATAGAAGAGAAAACTGGGAAAATTCTCCTTGAGTTCCTCTAAATGGAAGTCTTAGGAGATCTCCAGGGAGAATATATGTAAAAATGTTGGCTTTGTCAGTGGGCCCATATGTGGGCCATGGACTTTCTGGTGCAGCAGGAAAGGTTGATCATGTTTACATGAAAAAATCTGGATCAATGCATTGCTCTTCTCACATTGCCTTATATTTTGAATTAACAACAACGGCTCTGAACTCCTTGGACCACATAAAATATAAGAAAAATCATGGGCTTGCAATGGCCCAGATAAGAACATAGTGACTCAGCAAAATCTGGATGAAGAAAACAAAACAAAACAAAAGCATGTGACTCAGCAATTCCTATTCTGGAAGTGCTCAAGAGAAATTTGTAGGCATCAGCGCAGCACAGAAAATGTTTGTGTTCCTGATCCTAACAGCTTTAGTGCAATAGTATTACAATAGAGGATCAAATATAGGACACGATGAGATGTTGGCAGTCTAGCAAGTGGCCTCATAAAGTTGAATTTATCTAAGTGAGTAACAACATGATAGCCTCAGAATCCTAATTCTGTCAATTTACTTAATGATGTTTTTTAGGGACTGATTCACATTAATAGACTTTTTTGAGATCAATAGATAGAACTAGAATGACATCCATGGATTTCAATGAGAGATAATACACAAAATCATTCTCACTTTGCTGCTTGCAATTACTTCTGCCTGATACACTTCCCCATTCCCCTCCTGCATGGCGTTCTTTGAATGATTGGATCGTTGTCATCATTTAGGTCTGAGGTTAATTGCTCACAATGCTATTTCCATTAGGGTAATTCTGAAGGGAGTAAACTAAACAATGTATACTGGCTCAAACACAATAGAAGTTCAGTCTTTGTTCAAGTAACAAGTGAAGGGCAGGCAAAGAAGTCAGCGGGAAGACAATGCTCCATGAAGTCATTCAGAGATCCAGGACAACAATGATTCTTCTAGTTTAAGACATGGTTTTCAAGGTCATCTTGAAAGTTCTCTTCATTCAGCCAAGAAGAAAGAAAAAAGATATAGGAGCATGTGTGAGAGGTTTGTATGAGCAAAGTCTAAAAGTGAGCATCTCACTTGCACTCTCATTCCATTAGTTAGAACTTATACCTAACTTGCAAAGGTTGCTTGGGAATGTATTCTAGCTATGGGCCAAGAAAGAAGAGGAAAATGCTGATTTTGATCAGCAGTTTTTGCCATTGTGGTTATGTTCCATGTAGATACATATAGACTGTTATAAATGGTGCCCCTGGAGTTGTGTAACATGGCAGTCCTATTACTGTTATCCTGCTACATAGAAGGTCATAGCAGGTGATTACTGTAACAAGGACTAGAAAACCTCCAATCGACACGGTTAGCATATGCTTTCTTTATGTGCAGAATTTCAGGGGAAGCCAAATTGTAGCCAATGGTTTCTTTGAGTGTGGGCAGTTACTCCAGAGTTTAATGAAAGCAGCATAATGAGGGCTATGATGCTGCCATCCCTGCAATAGGTACATTTTTATCCCAGAGTTTGGATATGTCGAGTACCTGAGTCAGGGCATTCTTTCCAGCAGCTAAGATTGGGATGAGAACTGCCAAAATTTGTCACCATTATCCTAATTTTCTACTAAACTCAACAACTCAGCCAGGTCATGAGAACTATAGTCTGAGATACTGCAAATCACTGATTTTGCAAGTTACTTATTTTGATCAATTGTTCATTCATTTTATAATTAAACTCTTAGACTGATCTACCAAGGAGGTCTCATCCAACCCAAGTAAGGCCCACAGTTAGCAATTACAAGGTTCTTTATCATTTACAATCTGTATACTCTTAAAATACACAACTTGATCCTCACTACAACTCTGGGAGGAAGACAACACATCTCTCATGACCCCTGTTTTACAGATAAGCTCAGGGAAGTGTGAGTTTCTTCTGTTCATGCAGGAAATGGACACCATTGAGATCACCGTTTCTGTCCTGTCTCCTCAACTATTCCCTTTCTACTCACTCCTTAACCAAAATATAAGTGTAAGTCACCTTTATCTTAATTATAAAAAAAACCCAAAACCTGACCCCTGATCCTGCTCCTCCTTTCATTTCTAATCACTAAAGGAGTTCTTGTTTTCTCTTGATGTCCAAGCCTCTTTAACATGACACCCCATATCTCCTGATTGCTCCTTAACCCATAGTAACTTTGCCACTGCTGCCATCACTTACTGTGACCTCCTTGTCCCTATCCAGTAAACAGTTATTTGAGCACTCTTTTTTTCATTTAAACGTTACTATGCATTCTTCTATAAGCCTGTTTCCTACAAACACAGGCATTCTGACAAATCATACTTCACACTATTCCTATCAAATAAGTAAAAAATACTAGGGGTGCCAAAAAATGTATCCAAATGGACACTTGGGTCAACATTGCTCAAACAGTAGTTCATCATAATCAGTAGTGCCTGGACGCTGATGGTAACCACTTTGAGCACCTCTTGTAATTGCAGAAGTCAAATATGACTTCTATTCATCTTTTGTTATCGGTATATATTACAATTTTAATGACTTTTTCCTTTCTTAAAATGTGTATACATTTTTTGGCACCCTCTGTATATATGGTGCATTATTAAATGTTTCTGACAAGAGAGGACTTCAGTTTAGACCAGGTGTTCAATGATAAATGAATCCTCTTAGAGTTTTGCACATTGGAAGGTTGGCAGAAATTTTGCAGACATTTTTCTTCACCACTCACAGATGTCTGGTATCAAGTGTTGCAGGACACATATATATAATGATATGACCTCTGGTTTCACATTTTCATTTCATGATGCTGGATGAGTTGGCAGGAGTATTCCTAAAATGTATTTCTGTGACAGAATGGCAAGCAATAATTTAACTATTTGTGCAAGTGACTTTGGACCCCACAAATATATCCCACTAAATGAAACCTAAACGTACCTCCAACTAAACTTCTTTCAGTCTGATTCTAAAAATGCCACAGCAGTGCCACCTAACACCATGGTAATTGTGAAAGCAGAGAAGTCAGAGTGGAAAGAGACGATATGCATAGCTGATTAAGTTTGCATGTTTACAAAACAGAAGCCATGAATGCAGATTGCTGAATGCCCTGCTAGGACTATGAAAGGTGCCTGTGTAGGTGATGTTCCCTCAACTTGAACTTCCCGGTGAATCTACTCTGGTATAGTACAATGCAATCTAGAACTAGGGAAAAAGAGAAAAACTGACTTAACTGCAAAACTGACTTAAAAGCACAATAGGCTGAAAATTGATTAGTATGTAGCGAATCCCTTCCTTAAGTATTGAAAGCCCAAAACACAAAATCATCTTTGTTGCTAAGGCCTTGTGCCAGCACTGGGCCTGTCTGCCCTTGGATCCTTTCCTGGTCCTTGGCCTGCTTTCTCTGCATCACAGAGGGGCTGTCCTCTCAGGCTACACCTCCTCTTTGGTTCTAGGCTCCAGTTCTCATTGGATGGGCCATCCATGGTCTGGCTTCATCAAGTGCCTCTGTGCTTAGATCCCCATATCACCGCCTTTTCCTTGGTCTCTCTCACCAGGATTGGTCCTGGCCTCCTGCTGTGGGTAATCCCAGGGTTAACTCACCTGATGTGATCTTTCAGCAGATTCTTTCTGTAAATTCCTTCTCTTAATATGCTTGAAGTAGGTCTGTTTGCCTGTTTAAATCTTGACCAAGAAGACCTTGTTTCCTAAGTTATTTTCGAACTGTTGACTGTGAGATATAGATAGGTTGCTCTGAGCTGAATGGTTATTGCCAGGAGAACCAACCTTGTGATTGATTAAAGGGTTGAAACTTGCAGTCCTTAGCCCCTATCCCTTACTTCCAGGGGGTGGGGAAATAGAGGTTGAATGATTGCCAATGGCCTATGATCTAATCAATCACACCTATGTGATGAAGCCTCCATAAAACTTCAAAAGAATAAGGTTCAGAGAGCTTCTAGGTTGGTGAACATGTGGAGATTCAGGGAGAATGGCGTGTCTGGAGAGGACACAGAAGCTCTATGTCTCTTTTCTCATACTTTGTCCTATGCATCTCTCCCAAAGTTATATTGTTAAAATATATTAATAATGTAGCAAGTAAAATGTTTCTTTGAGTTCTGTGAGTTGCTCTGGCAAATTAATTAAACACAAGTTGTGTGTGTATGTGCGGGGAGTATCATTGGAATGTCCAATCTATGAATGATGGGTCAGAGCACAGGTGACAACTTGGACTTGCAATTTGCATTTGAAATGGGAGGTGGGGGAGGACAGGAGGACAGTCTTGTGGGACTGAGCCCTTAACTGTGGGAGCTGACACTATCTCCAGGTAGCTTGTCAGAACTGCATGAATTGCAAGACACCCAGCTGGTATCCAGAGAATTGCTTGGTAGTGTAGGAAAACCCTCCCTCTACATGTTGGAATTGATGAACAGAATCCATTTTAGAAAGGAACCATAATATTCGGTTTGATAAATATAACCAATGTATGGTCAGTTAAGAAAAAAATGAAACATAGAGCTGGAGAAACAGCACAGTAAAAAGCAGAGCAATAAGAGGTGGAGAAAAGGAGAGAAAAGACAACATACATCACATTGTGATAAAGAGGAATAAATTGTAGTTGGAGGAAACTAAAATATATCATGTTTACAATTAAACATTTTAAAATTCTAGGTTGTCCAGATTTGAAAATAAAAATCTACGTATATCAACTCAGGTTGAGGTTGGAGATAACTGGACTAAAGCTTTTAAGGAAATTTTACATGTGGTCAAATGTCTGAATCAAATAGCATTTGGATAAATTCATTCAAGTATTCTATGAATAAAAAAACTTCCATGTTAATGCAATGATTCCAAGGCTAACAAAATGGATCTTCCCAATAATACCCAAACTTGAAATACGAAAACTTGATAAACAAGCACATCAATTACCAGTACCTTTTCCCATATATATAAATCCTATTTTTTAAACGAAAGTCAAATAAATATGGTGAAAATGTAAAAGAAAAAATAAGAAATAAAAGAAAGAAGAAAGAAAATGAGAAGGGTGTAAGTATTAGAAAGGAGTCAAAATTGTCATTGCTTTGCAGATAATTTACAGAAAACCCAAGCAAATCAATGAAAAACAATTACATTTGTGAAAAGAGTTCAATAAGGTGGCCAGTTACAAAATAAATGTATAAAAAATCAATAGCTTGTCTATATGTCAGTAGTAAACCTTAAATAATAATCTCATCCTCAATAGCAAAAACAATCTAGAATTAAATTCAAGGAAGAAATGTCCAGGATACACAAAAAATATGACCAAACATTATTAAATGACCTAAAAGATGTCACTGCATTGAGAGACATCACATTTCTGAATGGGGAGGTATAGATAGTATTGACAATCACCTATGCTAACTGTTATGTTAATATAATTCTGAGAAAAATTGTGATAATATTTTGAGAGGTTGAGAAAATAGCTAAAGAATATTTTGAAATAAAAAATGATATCATGTGACCCAGTAATTCCTCTTCTGGCTGTTTACCTGAAAAATATGAAATCACTTATTTGTAAAGATATATGTACCCCTATGTTCATTGCAGCATATTTACAGCCAAGACATGGAAATGACCTAAGTGTCCATTGACAGATGATTGGATAAAGAACATGTGGTATATGTATACAATGCAACACGACTCAGCCATAAAGAAGATGAAATATTGCCATTTGTGACAATACGGATAAATCTTGAGCAGATTTATGCTAAGTGAAATAAGTCAGACAAAAAAGTACAGCAACCATATGATTTCACTCATATGTGGAATATAAAACAAAAAGTAACAAACTAACAAAACAAACAAAAACAAATTCATCGACAGAGACAACAGAATGGTGGTTACCAGAAAGTACACAGGGTGGGAAAAGGGCAAAGTGGGTAAAAAGGGTTAAATATATAGCAATGGGAGGAAACTAGACTTTGGGTGCTGAGCATACTACGCAGTACACAGATGTTGAATTATAATCTTGTATACCTGAAAATGATAGAATGTTGTTAACCAACGTTACCCCAATAAATTTAATTAAAAAAATGAATATTGGTTTTTGGAGATGAAAATATGTTGCATATCTACAATAAGTAAAACTGAATGGAAAATACACAAGGTTGTTGGAAGAGGATAAGAGAGCTTAGTATGTGATTATGTCATAAAACTCTATGTATTATCTAATAATAATGATGGCGCAACTATTAAAAAATAATTTGAATACTATTTCATATCTCAAAACAAGGAAAGTTTCATATGGTTTTAAAGTTTCAGTATAAAGAATTCTAAGGATTTATCTTAAAGGAGACATCAGAGATGTGGACTAAAATTTATCTGTAAGGATGATCCATGGAACATTTTAGAACAATGAAAAGTTAGCTAACTTTAGATGATTAAGAAATCATCCATAAGTTGAATACTACACAGCCACTAAATTCTGTTATATTTATTTATATAGAGAATTTTTAGTTTGATATTGTTAAGTAAAAAAAAATAACTTAAACACTGTACACATTTTGCCATTTAAGAATACATATTTAAAAAACACTGGAAAGACATAGACCACCATGTTTACAATATTTCCTTTTTTTTACCTCTTCCCCCCAGGATGAGTGCCTGTCTCCCAACCCAACTCTGATCCACAGCTCCCTCAATTTTATACGGACAAAAAGATGATGGGAAATCAGTGATTCCTCCAACATTTCGCTAGTAATTTGCATTTTTAAATGGAGGTCATTTTAAGATGTAGATACAGGATCTAAGTTACTTACAGGGAGGCTCATTCATTAGGCTGTAAGCATCCAGAAAAGAGCTAAGCTTCAGTAGAATCCATTAAGTTATGTAGAGTTGGCCTTGGTTTTTTTCTGATTTAGATGAAAGGTGCCTGACAAGGCATGATACCATCAGATTTTTGTGATGCTTGGACCAACACTTTTCACACTTGAGTGTACACACAACTCACATGGGGATTTTGCAGGTCTGACTCACAGGCCTTAGCGTCTGCATTCCTCACTTGCTCCCATTTGATGCCAGCCCACTTGAAATAGCGAGCACTTAGACAATGCCGATAGCTCTTTTCATGATTTTCTTTTATTCCCATGATCTTATGAAAAGCAAGCACCTTTTGGTGTTCATTTCCTTTCTTCTGGGGTCTGACCTGTTTGCTTCTCATTCCTAGGAATGTGTTCTACCTAAGGTTTGAGTCAAGTGTGGGGTTAATGCCTCGTATATGCCAAGTGGAAATAGAGAATAAAAAATGCATGGAAAAAAAGAATATTTTTTATCCTAGGCAAATACTTCAGTCAGATAAAACAGAAAATATCTTTATGAAACTATTAATAAATCCCCAAGACATCTGAAATTAAACAATGGCAAGAAATGTTATGTTTGTAGAAATACATAAAATTCATTTGAGGTCAGGATATTTTATGGTGTCAGCCAATAAAACAGATGGGAGATTCCACTCATTTGAATGGGCCTGGGATAAAGCTGTGCCCGGAGCCAGGAGGCTGGGAGCTCCGTGGCGGTCCAGGTAGCTGAGGGGCAACCCTTTGTGGTTGGTCTGATCAGTAGACTCTTGGTCCAGGATGTACTGTGGAATGGCTAAAATGTGGTTATGTGACAAACCCAGGGCGTAATGAATTAAAGTGCGTCGAAGAGTGGAGCTCCACAGAACAATGGCTGAGGGGAGTTGGATTACTCCTGGTAACGCTAGCAGCTGTTGCCAACAGACCCCCACTGTTCAATGGCTCAAAGGCTAGAAGTTTATCTTCCACTCACATAATAGTTTAGGGTGGTTTCTCCTAATTGGTGGGCACTTTCCTCTGGGTGGTGTGCAGGGCCTCAGGCTCACTCCATCTTGCCATCTCCATTGAACCCATGCGAAGGGAAAGAGAGCAAAGAGGAAGCACATCTATTTCCTAATTTTTTTTTTGTCCCAGAAGCAGTTACATGATTATCACTCACTTTGCATGGGGGAGCACCCCAGTCAGGAGTCCACATGAAATGCGAGAAGGCTGCTGGGAAATGAGGCCTGGCTGTGTGCCAGGAGGAAGACGAAATGGTGAAGATCCTCATCAGAATTGATACTTCCTGGGCATGAACAGAGGATGGCCTGAGCCCCCTACCCCATAAACTCAGACTTAAAATAGAAGGATGATTTAGAAAGTCCCAAGGAGAAACAGCCTAAGGTTCTTCTTGGTAAAAATGTTATGCCCAGCCAATTGGGTGGTTGGGGGCAAAATTGCCAAATTTTCTGGGGCAAGTCTATTTTTAGATTTAGTTTCAGGATAATTCATTTCCTCTGAGATACTTTGCCTGCAGTTAGGAGAAGCTGTCATTATGTGGTCATGGGACGGCAGGCACTCACTTCCTTAAGAAAGGACCATGACACCATTAAAAGCAGAGCAACGAAAGCCCATGGTATTTTAGGGCTGCCCAGATGGTGTGCTGTGGCATAATGGTGTGCCACAAAGAGGTGACAGAGTATCATCTCCTCAGCTCTGGGGAGTGAGGAGTGGGGCCCAGTGTGGCTGCAGCTCCTGCACTGGTTGTCCAATTGACTTCCAATTCCTCTAACCCAGTGTGTTATTGTTATTACCTCTGTGTGCCTTGACATGAAAACACTGGGGAACCATTTCTATGTGTAAAGATATGCGTCATGTTTTTGTAAAACCTCACACACGTTTAACCTCACTATTAGGTAACTCTTCCTGTATCTTTTCTTAGCATCGGTCCTCTCAACATAACATCACTTATGTTATTCTCTAGCTTCAACCTCTTTCTCATTCAGCAAATGTATATTGAGCATCGACAGCATACTGGACACTGTTCAGGGCACTGACTCTGATTTTGATCTTAAGGTCATGTTGGCATCCAAAGATTCGACACTATTTTGATTTTATCCTCATAGCTGCCTCTATTTATTTTTCTCTCCCTTAACCTTGAGTGCATTTTCCTAGTAAAGTGATAAAAGTAAGTCAGAGCAGATGTTAATTGGCCCTTAATTATGCTCCTGTGTTCTCTGAGATGGCCTGTACATTTTCTCTGAGGTATACAAATAGGACATATAACATTTAGGAAGATATATCTCTATACTGGAAAAAAAAAATGAACCTCAATGACAGTGTTTTTTCAATCAAAAGAGAGGAATTTTTCCAACCAAAACAAAGGGAAATCCTCCATCTCTCAACAGGTAGATACTAAGTAAAAGGAGCACACAGCTGCCAGGTTTTTACATTAAACACTTAGTTTCTGTTTAATGTTTTCTTTATGGAGATTCTTATACTTCATCAGACACACTGGGCTTCAGTCAAGGAGTTCCTCAGAACTGAGGAACTCAAGAGCTCGTCTCTCTTCCAGAACCGAAGATGTTTAAACAACATTCAAACATAACAAAACAAAACAAAAAACTTAACAAGAATTTTTAAACAGAGATTTATAGTGGTTTCATCACAGGCTCATTCCTGCAGAACTCTGCCCCGGTGGCCGGCCCGAGCTGCCAAAGCCTGTGTGGCTTGCTGCTCGTCCTGGCCCTTCTCCGGACAACAGCCAGCCAGTCTGAGGACGCCAGCACGTGTCACTCAGAGCGGCCAGAGTCCTCTGTGGCACTAATGCCGTAATCGAAGATGCCAGAACGATAATTAGAGCATTAATACCAATGTTGAGATACAGCGGCCGTTACTTACACTCGTAATAGACACTTCAAGGGGGAAGGGGCTTCAAGGAAACCTCAAATTGTACTGCCTTAAGTTCCACCATCCAAGGATTTTCTCCAGAGAGAGTGAAGTGTGTTAATTACAAGGCAAAAAAAATATTGTCTTGTAGTCAGAGGAAGTCTGGGAGCTACAAACTAACCCCACAGTATTATTACTTGAACTTGTTTAGGGCAGCTTAAGGTAATAATGTGGATCTCAAATGTTCCAACTTTAAGTCGGCCTCAGATCAACCAGCTCACTTTTTTTTTAAATGCCAGGCCCTGACTGGCTTAGTTCTTTCTTTCTGGACCACAAATTTACCCCTCTCTTCCAGGTTTCATCTGTGTCTCTGTGGTAGTCTAAATATTGATATAATGATTCTCTCCCTCTTGACTAGCCCTTCTTTATCAAGCCTCTCTCTCTTTCCAGGCCCTTGCTAATGAGCTGGGCAAATGCTCCGCAGTGTCTGCTCCATTTCCCAAGAGTTTTCTAGTTGACCTTTAAGTGGTCAGTTATGTTCAATGTCTTAGCACCCTGCAACGCTGTAAATTGCTGCGTATCACATGGCCCCATTTTCTTTGATTTATTATAAAGTTCTCTTTCAGTCTTCCTCCTTGCCCCTTGCCATCCAAAAATATATATATAGGAAAAGGGTTTCATCACAGCCCTTGACAAATACTGTTTTCAGCTTCTTTTCATTTGACTGCTGCTTTTCTTGCAGTAGCAAGAAAGGACATCATAAGTTGGCTACTTCCCTGTTAGTCTAAAACAAGGAGCTACATGTAGTTTTGTAGATTTGAAGCAGGTTTCACAAAGGATCTGGTTAAATTACTTGTTTTGCAATAATCTGCGTGCAAGCTTTAGAAAACAAGCAAATTCAAGGCTGTTCAAGTTTCATTTCTTGTTTAGGGAGTATTTACTAGATGATGCCTCGAGGGGATTTATACATGGGGCTGGTACTGAAAGGAACAAGAAGGCTAATACTGAGCTCCATAATACTGGGGCACTTGGAATGTGTGTTAGCTGTTTTTCCTGCCTTGAAAGAGCTTAGAAGTGGAGCAGGAAAGGTGGTCATGTATGGCCAACGGATAATGCAAGATGGCAGGATGCCTTTAACCAGTGTTGGCGGTGGGTGGGTAAACAGAGATAACTTCCTGAGAACGTTGATCTTGAACTAGACTCCAAGGGCTTTTAGATAGGCAGAGTGGAGAGAGTAGGCCATTTTGGAAAAAGAGGACCAAGTAAAAGTCTTAGAGATAAAAGCAGAACATAGGTAGAGGAATGTGAGAAAGCTGGCTTGGATGGAGGATGGAGCGAACTGATGGTTTGGGAGACACACAGGCAGACAAGTAAGACACAGCCAGGTGAAGGAAGATCCTTGTTATCAGGAAAAACTTCTTGTTCAGGTGTCTGGAATTCTTAACAATTTTGGATGTACTCTGGCTTCCGGATGAGCAGCTAGAAAGGGAAAAATTTTGCTTGCTGGCACTTTTTCTCAATGAGGTATCATCAAGACGTCATCTTGATCAGTATTTTATCTTATCTGGTCCCCCAAAGTATTCTCATATTTGTCTGTAGTTTTCTTTTTTTGTTGTTTATATTTTCTTTGATGGCATGCATTTTTAAAACTGTTTCTCCTATCCTCTACCCTTCATGTCATGAAGTAACATTTGGATTTATGTTTGTGTATATTTATCTTAACTGAAAGCAGTATTATTTACATTAAATATCCTATTCTATTGTATAGAGCTGAAATCCCTCATGTCTTATGTTGGGAAACTCTTGAGATGGTTTTTCAATTAAGAAAATTTATATAAGACTTCACATAAGGAATCTTCCTTGCAAGTGTATTTTCCTTCTGAACCTGAGACTCATTCACATATTAAGTTTGGGAATATTGTGGATGCAGTGTACTAGATCCCTGGGCCTCAAGACTTTGGGGGTGTTTATCTGTGCATCACTTTTTCACCTGTAAAATGAGATGAATAATTAGTTGGTAATTTTATCCCTTTAAATACCAAAACACTATGTGGTCTGTGGTGTTTTGTAAAAGCCCAAATCTAATTGCTATAATCTCTGCCATAAAAACCAAGCCCCATTTCTACCAATCTTGAATGCGTGGAGACAAAGTTTGAATAGGTGGGCAATGAGATGTTAGAGGTTTTTTTTTTTGTATAGGTGTGTCTAAAATGGGTTTTCCTAATTCTTCTACCTCCACTGTTACGAGTAGAGAACTATCACAGAAATCTCTTTAGGACAAAACTTTCAGTATGTTATATAACACTCCCCTACCAGAGATGCTACATGGGTTTTGTCACCTTTTACATCAAGATCAAACTCCTTTCAGGTTCACATTTAAATCTTAACTGTTTTTCAGAGTCCAGTCAGGTCATCTTCCTCTAACCTGCTTCTCTCACATCACTCTATCCTATTTCACTGTATCTTACTGTATGCATAGTCAATCCAACTGTGTGTGTGTGTGTGTGTGCGCGCGTGTGTGCGCACATAGGTGTGTGTGATTTTTTCTTTCTTTGTTTCTTGCAGTTTGACCCCTGTCCCCCAACTTTCCCTTTTCCAACTAAATATATGGATATATAGTCCTCTAGTTTAAGGCCTATGCTTTTTAGTATTCCCTTAGCCTCTCAGTAAATATGGATTGATTGATTGATTGATTGATTGATTGATTAAGCTACACAATAATGGGGGTAGTAAAAGCACAAGAGAAGAACCAATAGACATTTAAGTTCCAGAATCGTTCATCTGCTGGGTCAGGACGTCTATACATGTGGGTGATTCTATTCAGCAAACAGCCTTTTTAACAGCTACATCAAGACAAGGAAATGTTCTGAAACAGAGATGGTGCCAAGTCTGGCCTCTGAAGACCACCCACTGAGGCTTCGATGGAAAGGAGAGAAGACACTGGAGAGGGATGAAACACTTCTGAGGATGAAGAGTCTGCACAGATGGATGGAGGACCACAAGGTGACCCAACCAGGGGCAAGAAGGGAAGAATCGGCTGCTGTAGGTCTTGGGCAGCAAAAAGTTTACATGGATCAGTTTATACTGTTGGATTAATACTGTTTGGCTGGAAAACATAGTGTAAATAAGATAAAAATAAGCCATCTGGTAGGTATATTGGTGCAAATAATGAACAATAAGTAATTGGGAGACATGCCGAAAACAATAAGAAATGCATTTTAGCTTTTTAAGAATCCATACAACTTTGTTATTTAAAATTTGGGAAAATATACCAGATTGATATCACAGAGACAATCACACGAAAAGTGATTAAGTGTGCTTAAACATTTGGACCCGTCTTGCTTCTTGACCAATATTCTCTCAAGTTTCTCAAAGTTGGGAGCAGATGATAATGCTTCAGGGACAGCTGACTAGGATGACTGAGCACATGCCAGCAGTTCTGTGTTGCAATTAATTAAAATTTACAGCAGAGTTAATCTGGCGACATCCACATATTTAACAGTATGGATAATTGTTATGGTGCTGGGAGGCTTTTACGAATGAATGGTGACCAGATCACATAAATGCCTGTAATTTGTGTTTCTTTACACAGTTCAGCTGAGCCTTTACAGATTTTTCCCCTCTTTGTGAGGGCTCCAATAACCCAGAAAACAAAGCCAATGTTAACAATTTTCAGTGACACCAAATTAATCACACACACACACACACACACACACACACACACACACACACCTTAAAAGACAAAGGTCCTGGTTTGCTTCTGATTCCTTGGTAAAGGATTTGTACCCTGAATGCCCCACTCCAGTCAGGGGCCAAGGCTCACCCTCAGGGTAGTCCCAGCCTGCCTCCTATTTTCCTGTCTTTCCCCACCCATAACAGAGGTCTTCTACAATTGTTGGAGGTTTTCAACCCCATCAGGGAGCACAGGGTTGCCAAAGCTCTGAGTCCTGCCTGGCTATGGAGTGAAAGTTCTGGAACCTCTCTGAGGAGGTTGAGGGGAATGCAGCCCTGAGCTTGAGGGAGACCTGACCTGTCACAGCAAGTAGGTGAGCAGGAAGATTCTTGGGATAACCACAAACAAGGGATTAACCTTTAACTCTTTAAAATGCCTGTTTTTTTCTTATTTTTCTCCTACATAAATACATAATTTGGGAGGAAATGAAAAAATAAGATTATGTGAAAGAAAGAAAATAAACATGACATGTTTTTGTAGCTCCAAGTGATAACCATATCACTGGCACTTGTCTATGCCTATATTTGCATACACAGATAGTGTCTCAAAATGCCATCATACTGTCTTTTAATCTCCCTTTTCTATGACTATATCATGAACACCTCAACACATTATGTCATTTGCATTCAAGGCATAATTTCAATAATTACATAATAATCATTAGTTATATAGAGTGCTTGTTTTGTATGGGAGAACTTTTAGGAATTTGCTTTTCAGGGAAACTAGAATTGACACCACAAATACATAAGTGAGGTGAAGCACAAGTTTTATAAACTTTCATACATTGAAGAAGAACAAAGGGATTTTAAAAAAATCTAAGAGGAGATGAGCATTTTAGTGACAGACAATTACCTCTATCCAGAGCTTCTGGCACTGATGAAGAATTTTCCATATTTTGCTTTTTTTAGGCCTTTGTGGAGGCCTAAAAAGGGCAGGAGTGAATGTGTCAAGCACGTGTCCCTCATCCTCTACCTTTTTTTTTTTTTTTTGAAATCACAAGCTTGTTTCTTTGACAGACTAGTCGTTTGAGGGAAATATCGCACACCATCAATAAATGTCTTTGAGGCTTATACTCACTCAAGCTTATATTCATAGTTTCATTTTATAAACTGAATAATTGCAAAGTTGCCATTGTCCTTCTGTACAATAGACATGAAATTGCTGAGGAGTCTGTGCCTCCAAAGCAGGACTAAATTACCCTTCCCAAAAGAAGTAGAATATGGGACCCATATCTCACGATACAAAGAGCAAAAGATGGTCTGGTATAGAAGAAACATATGAGGTGTCATCGAAAAATTTGGTGAATGTTTACATATAAACGTTTATTGAAGTAAAAGACACATTGCCATTAATCCCCCTCAAAATACTCCCCTTTGCTTCAAACAATTATCCCATCATTCTTGCTACTTTCTGAAGCAGTTCTGAAAGTCCTCTTTCATGAGTGTCTATTACTTCATCCTCCATCATGAATGCCCTTGTGTCACACATCACTTCTGGTATGGCAATTTCTGTCAAATAAAAACATTACAGTACATCTTCATCCACCTTATTCACTGGAACTGGCATGGTGCAACTTCTGGCTCTTTGCCAAAGTCAAAATGACCATGAAAGGTAAACGTTTTGAATCAATTTAGGACATCGAGGCAGCCACAACAGTGCAACTAAAAACACTCATGAAGGAGGATTTCCAGACTGCTTCATAAAGTGGCAAGAATGGTGGGATAACTGTGTTGGAAGCAAGAGGGAGTGTTTTGAGGGGGATTAATAGCAATGTGTCTTTTACTGTAATAATTTTTTTTAAACATTCATCATATTGTTTGATCACACCTTGTATGATGTATATCAGTTACCTACTGCTCTGTAACAAACCATCCCAATTTTCAGTGCTTGAAACAATCACCATCTATCTGATTCACACATCTGTAGATCAGTTGGGAATTGACTCCTCTAAGTGATAACTTGTCCACCAGGGCTTGGCTTCTTCCTGCAGGTAACGCTTAGGTCTGTTTTATAATATGTTAATTCTGGAACCCAGGCTGAAGGGGCAAGCTGCTACTCTGGGAAAGGATGCTCTTCTCATAGTCATGGAAGAGGTGCAAAAGCTCAGATATCACCCCTCAAGCATATTTCAAGCTTTGCTTATGTCATTTCTGCTAAAATTTCATTGGTCAAAGCAAATTACATGGGCAAATCCAAAAGCAAGAGATAGGAAAGTCTTGTTTCCCTGGCTAGCCCATCCCAGTCTGCTGTGAACTTTCCTGGTTGTAGTATTGAAAGCCACATCCTAGGAAAACCAAGATGGTTGATCACTCTAAAGGAAGTATACTCTGACTTTAGTTGGGGAAATTTCAAAGTTATGTAGTGAAGGACATGGATGCAGGAAGGGGTAAAGGGTGGGGCCCAATAATTCAATCTACCACAGGCTAGAGGATATAATTCCAATGTTAGGAATTCTACACCCATGTGCTGGGAATGGCTTCAGGCTCTAGGTGGGTATATGGTCTATGAACCTAACATTTGCACAGTACTTTATATATTCAAAGCACATTTGCACTCCTACTTGGTCCCTATAATAAGCCTGTGAAATGGGTAGGAGAGGCATTTTAGACAATCTCAGTTGACAACTGAGGAAGCTGGCCAGGGCTTGCCTGTTCTTAACCCAGTTGGAGCAAGCCCACTCAGAGCCTTGCTTAGTGAACAGTAGACAGTCCTCAAACTCAGGTCTTTCCAGCTTCCATCCTTTACGTTCTTTCTAAAAAAAAATCAATTGAGAAAAGTTGAGGGGCATTAGATGATAGATGAAAAACCATATTCTGCCCTTCTCAATCCTCCAGTTCTAGCCCTGTTTACAAATAAGCACATTCTTCCTCACATGCTAGCAGCAGAAGGGACAGGCGTTCTGACCTGTTCACTGTAGGATGGTCAGTCCTGTCACCTGAGTAACTGACTATGGCAAACTCTGCCCTTTACATTTGAGGACACTTTAGAGGAAGGACTTCACTCACAAAGTGAAGGACTCTGTATGTGAAGGGCTCTCATACTGGGAAAGGATATTCTTGTTCACTTATTCACAGCAGAATCAATAGAAAAAAATCTATGGGGACTGAACTCACCCAGGAACATGGCCTACCCTGCTTTTGTCTTTCCTACCCAGGGCATAGTGATGCCGCCTAAAGTGGCTCTGTATCTGAAATGCTGTGCCACCCGTCCGTTTGGCAGACTCCAGGGGCTTACTCTAGCTTGTCTGGCATAAAGGGATTGAGAGGTTGCAGAGCTGGTACCCTTGTGCGCATCCAGCGTCTGAGTCAACATTTCAAGTGAGCCCAATGCAGCCGTTGGTGGTTATTTATAAGGCACTGATGTAAGTTGCTCCTTACAAATCATTTATTACTATTTAACTGAAAGCGATGAGCTCATTCCTGGAAAAAAAAAAAAAGGCTTTAATGAAATGATGGACCTTTGGGGAGGGCTTATCCTGGAGCCAGTTTGGATGGAGGAGGGAGGGAGGAAAGGAGAAGCGCCTCTCATTCCCCTTCCAAAAAATCTACCACAATCTTATAAAATAGGGGGTTTTAGTTACATTTTCCAGTAAGTTCAGTGACCTCATTTACATGGCAAAGATTTATGAAACAAATTCACTACCATAGATGTCTATGACATTGAGTCCCTTTGACCTCACAAGTATTCTCCCTCTGATTAAAATTATTTTCTAAGTTAGAGCTCCGGATTTTGAAAGAATGACCCTATTTAAGGAGGAATCATGTCTAAGAAGCTTGAATATGAACTGAGTTTCTTGTGGCCAAAGCCCAAATATTCATGATCCCTTACAAGTATCTGAGATTGAGGAATAATTCTGACATTTTTTAAATTGAGAAAATGACCTGTCTGTTTCCGTTTACCTGACTGAACTCCCCAACTGATATAAACTGCTTGTGGATTTTTTTTTTTTTTTATGAAACTCTTGAGATGTTTAACCTGGCATCCATCTTGAATTGAAACACACACCATGCATCTGAAACACACACACACACAGACACACACACACACATTCCCCCCCCATTATTGCCTAGAAGAAAAATGGCAATATTGTTTTTCATTAAAACAAAACAAAAAAGAAAATCATAAAAGATCTTTAAGTTTAACTAGAGAGCCAAGAACTTTTAGAAAAAAAATGTAATAGGTAGCACATCCATAATTCAATTCAATATTATGAACAAGTAAGAGAGACAAGATCAATAGGAACAAAATTGTCAACTAGGAAGAGAAATTTGTGAAAAGGAGTGGTGGACAGTGGAAAAGAGACATTCAGGGAAAACAAGCAATAAATACGGAGAAAGCGAGATGAAAAGATTCAGTCCCTGCGTCCCACTCAAATGGTCTTACTATTTGCTGTACCCAAAGATTGCTGAAGTCATTCCTGTAAGCTTCTGGGTTCTTTGAAACTCTCACAGCCCAGCGTTTGCTTCTGACCATGTAGGTTGGAACATATGTATGGTATAAAGTTGATATCTATATCAGCTTTTTATTATGTAAATACAAATCACATTCCATACAGTTCACTTATTTAAAGTGTATAATTCAGTGGCTTTCAGGATATTCCCTGAATTGTGTGACCCTCACCATAATCAATTTTAGAACATGTTCATCACCCTAAAAAGCAGGCCTCATTGAGGTTTTTTTAAAAAACACCCCAAAACAGCCCTTTCTTATTGGTTCTGGAGTCTTTTTTTTTTTTTTTTTTTTGAGGGCAATGTCACTGGCCCTCATATGTGGGACCCGAACCGGGGCCACTGGCTTCCGAAGCCAGTGCTTAACCACTGCACCACTCGGCCGGCCCAAGGTTCTGGAGTCTTTTGCAATATGTTCTTCAAATTGTTTTGTTATAATTTTTCTACTAATAATACATTAATAGAAAAACCTGAATTTACATCAAAAAGGTGACCTGCTTCTAAAATGGAAAAAAATAACCACTCCTCTCCACACGCCATGGGGAAACACATATTTTAGGTAAAGTTCATTTTATGAAAGGCTGCAGGGCCAGCTGAGCAGCCACTGAGCTAGTGCTCACATCCTGCCACCTATTGGCAGCTCAATGGCAGCTCAGCTCGGGCTGGGAATCAAACTGCTGTTGCTCAGAGCTCAGCTCGCACTCTTGAGCTTGAGCGAGCTCTTAACCAACTGAGTCACTTGGCTGGTCCAGAGTGCATGCCCTTAACAACAAGGTTTGACTCCTGCATGGGATGGACTCCACCCTCCCCCCCATCCCCCTGCCACAACTAGATTGAAAGGGGTGACTGGACTTGGAACTGAGCTTGTGCCCACCACAACTAAGATCAAAGGACAACAACTTGACTTGGAGCTGGAGCTGATGGTCCTGGAACAACACAATGTTCCCCTTCCCCAATTCCCCAACACTGTTCCCCTCCCAAGAAAGAAAGAAAGAAAGAAAGAAAGAAAGAAAGAAAGAAAGAAAGAAAGAAAGAAAGAAAGAAAGAAAGAAAGGCTGCATATCTCTAAGAAATCACCTTTGGAGCCTTTCCTGCTGTTCACATTTGCATTTCTATTTGTAAAACATCTTTTTCATTTAGCCTTTTTTTTTTTAATTGGCTGGAATCATTTGTTCAAGCTTCTGGCATTTTTGGTGTTTATTTCACATCCATATAGGGATTACAACAGCCTCCAAATTTCCAAATGATGTTAATGAGTTTTAGCATAACCATTCCTTCTATTTTTCTTACCCAAACCTCACATTTTACTATAGTTCCTCTCTTGGAACTTGAAAAACCTCCACAAAAGATCTTTTCTGGGATAGCCTGTAAAAATAGGATATTGAACTTTACTACAAAGTTATCTACATTTCAGAATGCCAACTCTCTGAGAAAAGACCTCATTATTTTTGTACAATAGGTAATTTTTTAAAGCTCCCAAGCTATTTGCACATTAAATGTTCAGATTCATATTTCATTTACACATCAGTAGGCTAAAAAATTGGTTTTAATGGGGACAAGGAATCCCGGTGGTTAATTTTCTTGTTCGAACTGTGACAAGTATTTTAGAATTAAGCCGAAAGCTGAGGTCAGTCCCGGGGCTGGAGGCTCTTTCTACCTAATTTAAATCACCCTGAGAATTGTTTATAAAAGCTTCTACAAGTGGAAAAACCACCACCAACAAAGGGATAGACAGAAAGAGAGCCACATTTTATTTTTCTAAGCCAGTTATATACATATATATATATATATATATATATATATATATATATATATATATATATATATATATATTTCCAAAGGGTTCAGCACTAGAAAAATCTGAGGAAACTATGTGTAATGCAGTCACCAAGAGCCAAGGGACTTTTATTTACCTAAAAAAGGGTCCACTTCAGAATACAGTTGCCAATATAGTTCTTATTCTCGTGGTCCAACATTTTTTAACACTCTAAAATTAGCAAGGCAAACCTGATCACTTGATCCCAAAAAGAATTTTATTATTTTCTCAGTGCTTAGAGCATAAATGGAGTCAGAGTGATTGAAACCAATCTGCAGGTTTAAAAATCTTCCAAAAAGCAGGTAAATTCTTTGTGAAACCACAGGGTCTCAGAATGTTAAGCTGGATACTGTTCTGCAGCCCTCAGTGTCCCTCTCCCATGGGTGCCTACATTATTAAGTACCTAAATTAGCACCTGGTCAAGTTCACCTCCTCACGGAAGCCTGCCTTGCTCCTCTGAAAGAATGACCTTCATCCTGCTCTATCCTTTTACCCTGTTCTACTGCTCCTCATCGTAGCTGTACACAGCTGACATCTTATAGTCATGTATTTAATTGCTTCCTGTTTTCTTATATGTAACCTCTGTGATAGAAGAAAAATTGAAATTGCTATTTCCAATATCTAGAATTGTGCTTGGAACCTATTAGGAGCTCAACAAATATTTCTTGAGTGTGTGTGTGTGTGTGTGTGTGTGTGTGTGTGTGTGTGTGTGTGTGTAAGAGAGACAGAGAAAAGGAAAGAGACAGAGATAGAGAGACAAAGAGAGAGAGACAGCGAATGGGACACACAGAGAGAAACCTAGAGACAGAAAGACTATTATACTTTCAGTTAAAAATTGTCCACACTTTGGCCTGAAGAATAGATTTTAAGGGGACTGGGATAGATGTGGGAAAGCATTTGAAAAGTTAGGACAATTTAGGTGAGAAAGTCTAGGTGGGAGATGGTGCAGTGATGGCAACAAAGAAGTGGAATATGATTTTAGAGAGATTTAGGATGTCAGATCAGGATGACTTGGTGATGGATTGACTACAGAGAACCAGAGTGAGGGAAGTGTCTTTGAACTGATGTCAGGGTTCCATCCTCTCCTCTTTCTGCTCCTTCAGACCACTGGCCTCGACCTGAACTCTTAAACAGAGACTGTTATTTGCTCATCCTGCTGCAAGCTTTGTGTTTTGAATCTATATGCATTTCGGATGAATATCCCTAAAATATGATGCAGTACATTTCACACTTCTGACAAAAATTTCAAGGCTCTTTGTGCCCACAGGATTCATCCTGCCACTCTGAATTCTGTGCTCCTAACATTCCTCTTTGGGGAATGACTTCCTTTTTCCTTTGTAGATGTTTCAAATCTGACCACCCAGCATCCCTGACCAAAGCAGCCTCAGCTAAGCCTCTCTCCTTTGAAACTGGATACTATTTACTGCCTAAACCACTCATTTGGCATTGAAAATTTAGGTCACTTGAATGAACATTTATTGGGTACCTACCCAATGCAGAGAATTGTACTAAGTAATATGAGGGTAGTAATCCTTATATAGCATTTTGCAGTTTTTCACATTAACAAAAGATCCTTTCATTTCTCAATTTTGTTTCTATTCTTGTAATAATAGATGTTAATTTCAATGATGGTCTTACCGTTGCTGAAAAAAAAGTGTACGATGAATTTAATTGTCAGGTTTCTTTTTTGAAAATCATGCTGCATCTTTTAGTGAAATATTACTTAGTTAAGGAGGGGGTGTTCTTTTAATAGTCGGAAAAATTCTTTTTCTGAGTATTTTATTAAATTTCTTTTATGTGTGTGTGTGTGTTTTGCCTTATACATTAAATTGGCTTATAATTTCTCTTTTCTGCTACAGTACATATACATATACATATATACTTTGAATTATAATTCTTTATTCTATATATATAGAATAATATAATTCTATATAATTATATAATTCTATATAATACTTTAATTCAAAGTATATATATAATTAAAGTATATAATTCAAAGTATATATTGTATTATATTATATTATATTATATTATATATGTGTATATATGTATATAATAATACATATGGGTTTTTTTGTTTTTTTTTTAAATTGGGGAATTGGGGGAGGGAACAGCGTTGGGGAATGGGGAAGGGGAACAGACAAGTTGCTGTCCTTTTGTTCTTCAGTCTAGTTGTGGAGGACGTCGCTTCACTGGCCCATGTTGGTATCGTCATTGCACTCTTCCGTGGTGAGGCAATCTCTCACTGGCCATTGGATGGCCGCTCATGGTGGCTCACAGCAGCTCACGAAAGCGCAGGCCAACCACAGGCCAGCTGCTGGCCAGCCCCACTGCAGCCTACGCCGTCGCCGGCAACTCAAGGCAAGCCAGCTCCAAGTCAAGCTGTTTTTCACCATCTTAGTTGTAGACGGCGCAGCATCACTGGCCAGTATGTGGTACCCCAGCTGGGGCCCTGCTGCTCAGAGCTGGCGTCCCAAGCCAACTCTTAACCACTGGCACCACTAGGCTGGCCCTATTATATATATTCTTTAATTCAAACAATGAATCAGGACCCTAAAGAGTTTACATATTCCTGTAAGTTTTTGGACCTTGATACAAACTGACTCTCACCTTGACACATGTTTAGCTCTGGGCCTTGTTAGATGATAAATTCTTTGAAAACTTTTTCAATTCCTTTCAGTCTATTCAGTTTTTCAGGGTTTGGGTGAGTATTTTAGCAATTTTACTTTTTCCATATTATTATTAGTTTCATCAGTTGTAGAAATCCATTAATTGATTGGAATGTGGTATTTACTTTCACTTTGTATTTATTGCTGTGTCCCACTTCTTGATTCTAATTTCACTTTCTATAGTTTTCCTTTTTTCTGATTAGACTTGTCAAAAGTTTGCATATCTTATTATTAAAATCCCCCAAAATTAAACTTGTTGATTTATTTATTACTTTTCTTCTATTTCTATTTTTAAATAAATTAATTCTAATTTTTATCTACAGTAATAAAAGCATTTAGGGCTATTAATTTTCCTGAGTATAGCTTCCACTGCTATAAATATTTGGTATGATGTGTTCTTTTCTTTTTTATCTAACTGGCTTGTGATTTCAATTGTGATTTCCTGTTTTTTGAGCCAAGAGTTATTTAGGAGAGTGTTTCCTCATTTCCAAGCAGTGAAAGTTTTTCAGTCATATTTTTTATTTCTAGTTTTATTGGATTATGATCAGAGACTCTAGCCTGAAAACTCTCTGCTTCTTTGAATTTGTTAAGCTTTCTCTGTGGCCAAGTATATAATTGATTTCTGTAGAGGGTTCATGAATGTGAGGGAAAAATATATATCTTTATGTGTTATTCAATTATTTTTTTGTCAAAAACCCTTTATTTTTCTGTATACCAGAACTGTCTGATTTTGAAAGAGATACTCTAAAAATTTCCAGGGTAGTTCCCCCCCGCCCCAAAGGCTCTTTGAATCTCTAATAATATTATATACTTAGGTGCTATGTTTTTATAGAACATGCAGGTTTATGATGATTGTTTCTTCCTTATAAATTGTCTTTTATTACTCCACAATGTTCTTCCTTATTTTGTTTAGTGCTTTTAACCTTACGTTCCACCCTGATATTAATTGTCATTCCTGCTTTCCTTTTTGTTTGGATTTCCTTGACATTTCTTTGCTCATCACTTTATTTTCAACATTTCTTTTCCATTTTTAAGAGTGTTCCGTATGTAAACATATATCTGTGGGCTTTTTTGCTAAACTCAATATGACAGTCTTAGTTATTTAACAGGATAAATTCACTTTGTTCACATTCAGTTTAACATATTCATATGATACTTAACTTCATTATGCTCATCATTATCTTTACTAATTATTTTACTTTGTGATTCTCTTTTATTTACTTGGAATTTTAAATTTTATTTATCATTAATTCTATTTTTTATCAATTTAAAAGTTTTCTATTTTTCCATTCTGCCAGTGATTCATTTTCATTTCTTGACTCTCATACTGAAACATATTTTCCACTACATATGGAAGTAAGAAATTCCTACTTTTCTCTATTAAGATGTACAATGGACTGAATGTTCATGTTCCTCCCAAATTTCAAATGTTGAGATCCTAACCCCCCCTCTCCCCCGCCCGCCCCCCCACCCCCCCCCCCCCGTGTGATACTATTAGGAGGTAGGGCCTTAGGAAAGTAAGTAGGTCATGAGGGTGGGGCACTCATGAATAGGATTAGCTCACTTATAAAAGGGACAAAGGGACCCCAGAGAGTTCTCTTGCCCTGTTTCTGGCCAGTGAGGATAAAATGAAATGTTAGCCAAGTATAAATTAGAAAGCAGGCTCTCAACGGTCACCAAATATGCTGGTGCCTTGATAGTTGACTTACTAGCTTCTAGTAGTATGGGAAATACACATTGTCTAAGCTGTCTAGTCTTTGGTACTTTGTTAGAGCAGCCTGAACTAAGACAGAAAATTGGTACTCAGGGGTGGCGTGCTGCTATAACAAATACCTAAAAGTGTGAAAGTATAATCATTTTGGAACTAGGTAATGTGTAGAGGCTAAAAGCGTTTTGAGGTGTCTGCCTTGAATGGACTGTGGAAAGCAATTCTGGAGAGAGCTCAGAAAGAAAAGAGAAGTAAAGAAAGTGTCTGTCTTCTTAGGGAATATGAGTAATTGTCAACAGAATGTTGGTAGAAATATGGATGGTAAAACCATTCTGATGAGGTCTCAGGCGGAAATGAGGGACATGTTATTAGACAATAGAGATAAGGCAGTCTTTGTTATAAATTAGTGGCAAAAAATGTGGCTAAATTGTGTTTACATTCTAGCGTTTTGTGGAAAATAGAATTTGTGTGCATGAAATTGGTTATTTAACTGAAGAGATCTCTAAGTTAAATGTTGAAATTGCAGCTTGGTTCCTGACTGTGTATAGCACAGTGTGAGAAAAGAGAAATGACTTAAAAACAAAATTCTCAAGCAAAAAAGAAGCAGAACTGAAAAATTTGGAAAATCCTCAGCCTGTCTATATGAATATTACAAAAATCAAAAAGTATGTCTGGAAGTGAACACTAGGGATACAGCAGAGCGACCATTTGATAAAGAGATTAGTGTGGTTCTGAACCATTGAAGTCAGCCAGTTATGAACCAGGAAGTGGGCTTTCACCAGATACCAAGTCTTTTGGCATCTTGATCTTGCACTTCCCATCTCTAGAACTATAAGAAACAAATGTCTGTTACTTAAATCACCCAGTCTATGGTATTGTTTTACAGAAGTCCAAACTAAAATAAGTTGTTCTATTACTGAACGACTTCCCCAACACTGATGAGAATATTTTCACTTTCTCCCTATACTCCCACCCCATCTCTAACTCCTGTTCTAAGAGGTAGTTTAGAACTTTAAGTTTACAGTAGTGTTAGATTTTATCTTATTGTCTGTCTTTTGTTTTTCAAGAATTCTTATCTAGCTATTTCAGGTAATATGACAGGATATGTTATTAGGATAAATCCTCCTGCTGGGGCCTACAATTTCTGGGGAACACATCCATTAAAAATTTTGCTCCACAGCATCAAAGAAATGACACGATTATAAGGGATTAGGAAGCCACAATCTAAAGGACCTGAAAGGTAAAGGAGGCTGTGAAGTGACTTTGGCCTGGAGGGCACTTGACAAGCAAACTTGCTTTGATTGTAATAGCAAAGTGTTCAAAATATGAAAACAGCCACCAACCAAACAAGCAACACCAAGAGATTTCTCCAAGTTGGAATTGCAAAGAAGATGCATATGTTTTAAAAATGAGAACCCCAAAGAGCCAAACCCTTGGGGTAAAGTGAATCGGATATACACTTCCAGCAGGGAAAGCATTTTTGTTGTTGTTATAGTTTGTTTGTTTTGTTTGTTTGACACAGAGCTGAACACGGGACGTATTCCTAGGAAGTTGTAATCACCAGCTTGCACTTGTGTAGATTTACCAATGTAGGGGAGCAGAATATGCCACCCTAAATATGCCACTTTTGTCTAAGGCTTAATTTGAGCTGAAGGAGGCAGTGGAGAAGAAGCAAGTAAAAAAAATATAATAAAGAAAAAACCTGTTTGTTGTCTCTTTATTTGCCTAAAAATAGGGCATACAATTGTAAAAGTGTCCCCTCTTCCTTCTCTACCAGGAAGGACAAAAGTGAATCACGAGAGACAACTTTGGAGCATTATCAGCCAGTCACAGCACCAGTAGAATCTACATCACAAATCTTACTAACTAGCCCTTATCTCCTCTTAGTTCCCTCATCTATTTGCCTTCCCAAATTTGCCACCTTAAAAACTTAGGGTCCTTTTTCTTTGTCTTATCATTTCTATAAAAATGTATTGTCCCTTTGCTAAGATTCTATGTAAGCCCAGTTCTAACCACCATCTCTGGTTTCTCCCATGTGAATGCACAATGCACATGCTAATAAACTTCTGTTTTTTCTCTCTTGTTCGTCTGTCTTTTGTCAGTCCAGTTTATAGGGCCACAGCTGGGGAATTTAGGAGGATAGTAGCAAATATTATTTTTTCTTCATCTACATCATACACATATACTTGATAGTCAAAAACAACTTCAGCTGCTAATTCAGTTCGAAGTTGTCCAGAAATCGTAGTGTCCCCCCAAAACTGACAGGCAAAGAGACAAATTCGCTCTTCAAAGAAGTTCTACAAATAATTTTCTAAGGAAAATAAGTATTTACAGTTATACTAACTAAGCACATGAGCAATAAGACACCATGAACAAGAAGTAGCAGAAACAACAGACAGCTCAGACTCATAAATTTTTAGATATCAGAATTACTAGACATAGATAATAAAACAATTTTTCTCTACTTAGTTTTTTTTTAAAGATGAGACTAGAAATACCCATTGGGATTAAGAAGAACCTCTAAAATGCTGGCCTTTCAACATTCAAGAAGGAACCATATGGCATTTACAGCAATTTTAAAAAAGGTAAAATAATTGAAATTAGAAATCAAATCAATGAGTTTAATAGCAGATTAGACATGAAGGGTTTGTGAGCTTAGATTATAAATCAGATCTTAGAATAGTGCAGCACAGTGATACTATCAAACCACAGGAGACAATGAGAAGTGGAGGTTGGGGGAAGAAGTGGAGAGGAAGAGAGAAAGAAAAAGAAAGAAAGGGGGAAAAAAATGCCAAATTTCTCCCAGAGAAACACCAGAAAAGTTGGTTTGAGTAGGATAAGCTACAGTGAATGCCCCCAAATTTACTAAAATGCCCAAAATTCAGTGGCTTAAAGACAGTAAAAGTTATGTTTTTGTTCATGTAACCATTCCAGCTAGATATTCTTGGTCAGTGGAGGGTAGCTTTCCTCTATGTGTTAACTCGACTTCTCTCTTATGACTTTGCATTTTCCAGGGTCTCTCATCATTGTCTATATCCAGCTGCTAAAAGGGAAAGTGCAGGGGGGTCATTCTTATTTTGTTTCTTCAAAATCTTAGCCCAGAAGTGGCACATGTCCCTTTGGTTATTGGTGAGACCCAGCCATCATCAATAAAGGCTGCTAGGGAGGCTGGAAACATGTAGTCTCTAGATGACAAATACTTCTCAGCTTTGTCGTATACCATAGAAGGGGAACATGGGTTTGGTTGACAGCCATTTTTGTGTCACCAGGAAATACAAACATACAGGAAACCCGGTCTCAAAAACTGCCCTCATGCATAGTAGAAAATAACATTGAAAGGGATAGGACTAAAGTGGACATTGTTTTTTAATAAACATTTAAATTATAGTGCACCACACATTCAGAAAAGTGTATAAATCCTCAGTGTATGGCTTCATGAATTATCACAAAGTGAAAATACCCATCTAAATACGACTCAGATCAAGAAGTAGAATATTGTCAGCATCAGAGAATCCCCAAAGCAAGCCCTTCCAATCACTACCATGAACATTTTCCTAAAGATAGCCACTATAATGATTCAAGACACTGCAGGTTACTTTTGTCTGTTTTTGAACTTTATATTGTCACACTGTATGAATTCTCTCCTGCTTGGCTACTTTTGCTCACTGTTTTGTTTGTGGAATTCATCATAATTACATATAACAGTTGTTCACTCACTTTTGTTTCAGTATAAAATTCTGTTGTGCAAAATATTCCACAATTTATTCATCCATTCTATTTTCAATAAACATATGAGTTGAGTTGTTTTTAGGTTTGGGCTATTACAAAGTCTTTTTTACATTTGTGTGTGTGTGTGTGTGTGTGTGTGTGTGTGTGTGTGTGTGTGTACCTGTATATTTATTTGATTAATAAGTACATTAACAATTGAAATCGACAAAATGCATTTGGCAACAAACTATTGACTCCTGAAAAATATATAACTCAACTGGTGGAAATAGAAATGCATGAGCACATTGCTTGCTGGCTTTGAGTTCAGAGTAGCATATGAAGAAAGAGTCAATCTTTTCTTTTCCATGATGAAATTCATTGGACTCAGCACCATTTTATAAGAGAGACTTTTTTTTCCTTACTGCTCTGTAGTATCATCTTAGTCACAAATCAAGTGTCTCTTGATATGTGGATCTTTTTCAGGATCCTCCATTTTATTCATTTGTTCTATTTTTCTATCCTTTTCTTGATATCTCACTGTCTTTATCATTGAAGATTTATAGTGAATCTTGACATCTGGTAGTGTAAGTCTTCCAACTTTGTTCTTCTTCATGATTGTCTTGGCTGTATTTGGCCCTTTATATTTTCATACGAAATTTAGAATATATGTCTCAATGTCACAAAAGCTTTCTGGGATTTTGATTGAGATTGCGATAAATCTATACATTCCTTTGGAGACACCTGAAATCTTCACACAATTGAGTCTTCTAATACAGAATCATGGTATGTCCCTGTATTGCCTTGTTTACTTAGGTAGCAATGTTTTGTAGGGTTTTATTTGTTTGTTTGTTTTTTAATGTAGAGGTCTTGCCCAGCTTTTTGTAAAATTTATTCCTAGGTGTTTGGTTCCTAGTTTCTTTTTTGATACTGATTTAAATGACATTATTTAAAAATTGTTTACTAATTGTTTCCTACTCATATATAGAAATGCATTTGATTTTTATATATTAACTTTGAATCCAGCAACTTCATTGAAATCAGTTCTGAATTCTGGTAGTGGAGCTATAGTTTCCCCAGGATTGTGCAAGTACAAAATCATGTTGTCTGGGAATAGTCTTTTCTTTCTTTCTAACCTGTACACTTTTGTTTCCTTATTGAGCTGGATGATATCCAGTACAATATTGCCAGACAAGCTTGTTTTGTTTTGGATATCTGTATAAAAGTTTTCAATATTTTATATTTCACTATTAAATATGATGATTGCTATGAGTTTTGATAGATACCCTCTATAAGATTAAGAAAGTTCCCTCTGTGTCTAGTTTGCCAAGTGTGTAAGTATTGGGGTTTTTTTTAATCATGAAGGAGTGTTAAATTTTATCAAAAAAAATTTCTGCCTCTCTTGAGATGATCACACAATTTTCTCTTTTATTATTCTTCTTATGATATGATTTACATGGACTGATTTTTGACTGTTAAACAAACTTTACATTTGTAAAATAAACTCAACTTGTCCATAATATATTATTCTTTTTCACTATTTATTTTTTCTTAATATTTTATCTAGATTACTGATCTATATTAATGAGAGATATAGGCCTATAATTTTCCTTTGTGAGATTGTCCTCATCGGCATCAATGTTATGCTGCTCTTAAAATAGGAGTTATAGTTTCACATGTTATCAATTATCTGGAAGAATTTGTAAGATTTATCCATCACCTTTGTATATTTAAAAATATAAAATGCTGAAGCTATTTGAACCTGGAGTTTTCTTGCTGGGAGATTTTTAGTTGCAGACTCAATTTTTTTAGAAGATATATAACCGTTCATATTTGAAATATATTTTATGGCTATTTGATACACTTAGGTGTTACTAGGAATTTCTCACTTTTATCTGAAATTTTATACATATTGGCATGAAGTTTTCATATCATTTTTGTATCATACTTTTAGACTTTTTATCTTCTGCTTTTTTTTAAATCTAACCTTCTTCCAGTCTTCCATTTTTTGTGTGTGTTTAATTTATTCTTTTTCTAGCCTTTTGTGACGGATCGCTAATTTATTTTTAGCCTTTCTTCTTTTCTGATGTATAGGTTTTGGGTTATAAATCTCTGTCTTGAGGTATGTGGGCTGGAGCTGGGGAAAAGGTGCTGTTCAGGAATGCAGGGAATGCTGTGCATAGTTGACGCTCTCCTTCAATGATTGTATCTGTCCTGGGTTTTGTCTTATTCAGATTTGTTTGGTTGGCCTTTCCCAGCCATGATCAAACCAAAAATGAAACAATGATTACTGTGTCAAGAATTTTATTGTCACCAAATCCTCTCCTTTATATCACTGGCTAACAGACGTGTAGAGCCCTTGGGGCCTTACCATTTTTGCAATTTGTAACTGCTTTCTCTTTAGCCTACTTCCTACTGGAACAGTAATGACATTGGAAAACAGAAAAAAAGATCAGAGTATACGGATATTGAATGAGTGATTGGAGGAATCAGTCCAAGGGCTGCCAAAAGAAATTTACGAAGAAGTTAACAAAAGATATTTTATTTACTCAGAAAACATTTTCTAAATAATTACTATGTGCAGCTAATAGGGATGGGTAAATGTTTCTAGCAACCTAAATAAGAGATAGTAAATGTTTTGGTGGAAGTTGCAATCTCATGGGAGACTGACATGCTTTTGTGACTTACTGTTGAGAAACAAAAAGGAATGTACTTACCTACAATATTTTAAAGAGTGACAGCTTAAGGATAATTTCCAGGAAGGGCTATCTCTTTCTTTGTCCCTGACATTTCACACATTAGCTGTGTGACTGACTGAAGGCAAATTATTAAATGTCTTTATTATTTAATGTACCCCAGTTTCTTCATCTGTAAAATGCTTTCTTCATGCCTTAAATCACAGAGAATTTTTGGGGTGGAGAAATAAATGAGAAAATCTCTGTGATGTGCTTATTGTTGTGCATGATATAACCCATGTCAGGTATTATTATTAGTATCTCTTAGAATGTTTTTTGTGCTTTTATATCCTTTATATGTCCCTTCTTTTCTTGCTCTTTTTCTTTTATATAACAGACTATAATAAAGAACAAGAGAATTATTATTGGTGTTTTTTAGAAAGCTGATTGAAAAGTTATATATTTTTCATTCTTGATTTTTAAATTATGTTTGACTTTTTCCCCCCTTAGATTTCACATATAAGTGATACCATGTAGTATTTGTTTTTCTCTGTTTGACTTATTTCATTTTAGCATAATTCCCTCAAGGTCCATCCATGTTGTTGTAAATGGCAAGATTTCCTTTTCTCTCATGGCCGAAGAATATTTCATTGTGTGCGTGTGTGTGTGCGTGTGCATATGTGTGTGTATCACATCTTTTGAATTTAATATATAACATGGAAATTATAGTTGATAACACCGTACTGTGTAATTGAAATTTGTTAAGAGAGTAGAACTTAAATGTTCTCACCAAAGAAAAGGAGGGGGGAAGGGAAAAGATAAATATGTGAGGTGATGGATGTATTAATTTAACCAGATGGGAGGAGTCCTTCCACAATGCATATGCATATCAAATCATTACAATGTACACTTTAATTATCTTACAATTTTATTTGCCACTTATACCTCAATAAAGTTTAAAAAATAAAATTAAGGCATGAATTGTCATATTTTTTGATCTAATAAAGAAAAAATGTTTTAAAAGTCTCATGGTGGAGATCAAGCTTACACACATTTTCTTGCTGTACGATTATTTTTGTAACCCTCTCCAGCACATGCTTTCTTCTATAATCTAACCTTTTTGAGAACAGATATGGGTCTTTGAAGTTTTGCTATCACTTTTAGCTACTAATATAATATAATATAATATAATATAATATAATATAATATAATAATAAACATTTTTTGTACAAATGCATGCACGAATAAATGCAGTGTTTTAGCCATATAAATCTATCAAAAGTGAAGAGAATGTAATGGAATACAGGGGGATCACTGAGGAAATATGCTAGATCATGCGGCTACATTTGTGTTTGCTTCTTGTCTTACCCTCCTGTGTATACGATGGGTAACATTTCTTTAGCTATTGGGTTGTCGGAAAAGTCATGATGTATTTTTTCTATGTTTTTCGTTGCAAAAATGCGTCATGACTTTTTCAACAACCCAATATTTTGGCTCTGTGTAAAGTATTTTTGTGTGTGTGTATGTGCACGCATGTGTGGAAATGCACACAAACCTCACATATATGTGTATTGTCCTTTCTTTTTATAGGCACACACACACATATATATTTACATACTTGGAGGTGATGAAAGGACTGATTTTTCTAGATGTCAGGAACAGAGTGGCTTCAACATGGACATAAGCTGCTGTTGAGTTCATGGTGAAATCCATTCCCCGTGTACCGAGAAAGTTCAATTAGGCAGTCATTGTACATAACTCAGCACTCCCACTGAGGGACACTGATGGAAGTCAGGAAGCCTTGAAGCCACCCATCATTAGTCATGATGTTGCTTCCTAGCTGTCAAAGATGTGTAGACATCAAACCAGAAGGATTCAGAACTGTTGTTAACACATATTTTCATGGAAATGCAACGTTTTTCCTGTGATTACCCAGTCAAATTGAAAAACAAAAACAAAAACCTTCAAGTATCCCAGTAGAACTCCAGTGTGGAGGGAAAAAAAATCAGATTTAAAAATAATGTAATGTGGCCAGTTTGTGGTCTTTTTTTATTACCCAAAGATTTATCACATTCACTGTATAATTAAATCTCTACATCTGTGAGGCACAAATGTTTTATGTTTCCAACATTTATGGTTTGACATCAGAAACATCTGTGTAGGCCCAGTATACAACATCTGGAAGACATTTCTGAGCTTTTATGACATACAGAGTGATCTTTGTTTTGGAACAAGTGGGTGGTTTTCTCCAGTAGCTCTTCCTGCTGGTAATGTCCTTCTAATTGGCATTTCACTGGGGGATTGAAAGAAGCCTGGCTTCCTGACCTCGACCGGCCATAAGAAGAGGCTCCAGAAGAATCTTCCCATAGTCAAGATTCACAGAAGATGCTGAGTCATGAGTTTAACTTACTTAAACCAAGATTTATTCATTGATCAAAGGGAGCAGGATGAGAAGGGGGAAGGGGACTTGCATGATTGGGCCAGAGCTGTCCTAGATGCTTTTTGCACATAAAAGCATTTATGGCAAAGTAAACATCATTGCCCCTATTTACTAATGAGGAAACTGAGCCTCAGAGAGGTTAATTTGCTCAGGGTCATCCAGCTAATAAGTGGTAGGTGTGAGATTTAAATGGAGGTTTGTCTGACATTGCTTTAGCAGATGGTATCCTTGCTTGAAGAGTGAGCAAGATCATTTAACAAGCAGCAGATATTGAGGACCTACTATGTGCAAGAATGTATTCTTGTATGTGCAAGAATGTGTTGAGGTTGGATCAATGGACAAAACAGATAAAATTCCCTATCCTCATGGCACTTATATTCTAGTGCAATAGAATGATGATAAACAATAAATGCATGTCACATTGTAGGTGGGAAGGTGGTGAGTGCTATAAAAAAATAAAAAATAAAATAATAAAAACAAACAAAAGCAGAGCTAAGTATGGAGTTCAGGAATGTTGTGGAAGGATTTGCTTTCATTTGGGTTTCCCCCAGCAGAGCCTGGCAGCAGGACCTGGAAGTGGGTAGTTTATTTGGGAGGTGATCCTAGAAGGCAAAATGAAGGAGTGGGGAAAGTGACCCAAGGTAGGAAGAAAGGCCAACAAAGGAAGGGCACATTAACAGACTAATTACCCCAGCTGGGGCTCAGTGCCCCCTGGGAATCCTCTGAGGAACTGTGTAGACCACGCCCCAGAATGGTCCTGTGGCAACATGGGGAACTTGGGGCTTTTATCCTTCATTGGTTAAGGGTTGCTCCTGGGGAACTTTAGCTCCTATACAACTTCAGGCTGTGCCCATGCAGAAGGAAAGGGCTTCTGTGGCTCCAAAGCTGCGATGCAGGAAGGGGCTACTGCCTGGACTCAGCTGGAGCACGGACAAGGTTTCCAAAGTGCTGAATTCACGTGAGCTACAGATATTGGCTGCGTGTACTCCAAACCACAGGGTTGAAATTTAAAGTGGAGAGGTCATTGATGGCTCACCATACAAGTGATATTTAAGCAAAAACTTGAAAGAGGTTGGAGGTGAGCCACGCTATCTAGGTAAAAGAGGACTCAATGCTGAAGGAGAGCCCATTCCACGGCCCTAATGGAAGAGGATATCTAGAACAGTCTAAGAACACCGAGGAGGCTTGCCTGGGTGGCTAGAAGGAAGTGCTCATGGGTGAGAGCAATAAAAGATGAGGTCAAGGGTAGTGGGAACCAGACCACGTAGTCCTTGTGGATTACTGTAAGGATATTTGGCTTTTGCCAGTAGAGAAAAGGTGAGCCATTGGAGCGTGTTGAGCAGAGAAGTGTCATGACTTGACTTATATTTCAATGTATCGGTCTGGCTGCTGAGCTGAGAATCAACTGTAAGAGGGATGATGAGGGTAGCTGGGACCAGGGCAGTCACAGTGGAAGTGGTAGGAAGTAGATGAGTTCAGGTTATACTTCGAAGGTAGAGCCCACAGGATTTCTGGGTTGACTGGATGTAAATTATGAGAGTAGGAGATGAGCGAAGGAAGCTTGTATGTATTTTGGACTCAGTAAGTAACATAATGAGTTGCTATTAAGTGAGTTGGGGAGAGCAGTAGAAGGAACAGATATGATGAAGAAGTTCAAGTATTCAGTTTTGGACATTTACAGTTTGAAGTGAACATGAGACATGAAATAAAAGATGCCAAGTAGGAAGTTGGACCTCAGCCTGGAGTTTAAAGGCCCAGTTTGGAGATATAATTGTGTGAATCTACAACATACAGATTTGCTTCAAAGCCGTGAAACCAAATGAGATCACCAGTGAAGGTGACATTGGGAAGGGAGAAAAGTGCTCCAAGGGCTTAGCTCTGGGGCCTTTGAATATTCATAAGTGGATGGAGAAGAGGAGGCCAACACAGGGGACAGAGAAAATATAGTCAGAGAAGAAGGAAGGGAGCCAAGAGAAAGTTGTGTATGTGAAGTCAGACTGGATCAGGTTTAAGAGGAAACTGAAGGAGAGTAATTGGGAGACAAGGAGTAGAAACAGCTCCTTTGAATTATTTTGCTGCGAAGAAGAGTTGATGCATGGAGTAATAGTTAGATGGGAAGGGGAGTCAAGGGAGGTTTTTTTTTTCTTTTGTTGTGAGAAATAATTACAATTTGTCTGCTGATGGGAATGATCCACTAGGGAGGGACATGGAAGATCTAGAGGCAAGAGAGGAGACTCACTGCATCAATATCTTACCTACCGTAGACAAGAAGTAATGAGTATAAATATCCAGGGACATTTTAGTCTTAGATAAGAACTTAGATAACAGGAAGTTCGTCATTTTAACATAAGAGATACATGTTATAGATTCTGGTAGATGTGGAGATGTTTTGCTGGGAGTTTCTGGAAGTTTATTCTGCTTCAGTTTGCTCAGTGCAGCAGGACAGGAAGTTACGGCATTGGGTGTGGAAAACTAGAGAGCGGTGTGAAATATTTATCTAAGAGTGTGAGAGAGAGAGAATGAATTAGTGAAAGATTCTATGGTTGCCCAGAAACAGCATTAGGCATTTATTTTATCACAGTAAGACCCACAAATCAGTCATTAAAGAATGACAGGGAAGAGTGAGGTCGATGTTGCTGGCAGGTTAGGATTCCCTGCCACATGCTCCTGGGGCATATATCTATCCTACCACTCATCAGATTTTATGGGGGAGCAGGAACAAGGGAATTCTCATACATGAAGTAGTGGCAATGAGAACTGATAGAACCTTTTGGCTGAGTAGTTTGATAACATCAACATTTTAAAATATCTGCGTTTCTGCATCCCATAATGTTGTGGGCACAGCTCGTGTCACCCTCCCTGGGACCTCTCCCCTCTACAGGACTCAGGCACCTAGGCACTCATGGCTGAGAATGCTGATCCTACTGCTGGGTCTCAGCTGAGTTGTTTTGGGGGAATTGCCCTCAGCCAAGGACAGCCAATCCAGTTGGGAGCAGCCTGCATCCCCTGCCTGGTCAATGTGGGGTAGGTGGAAAGGCCCACCCTCCTTGCCTCAAAGTGGGAAAATTCTGAGGGACCATTATAGGTCTAGAGCTCCCTGTGTGATCTACTGAGGCCTTGGTCATAGCTGCATTACAGCTCATCAGCTTCCTTTTTCCAGCTCTAGTTTCTTCTCTCCTCAACACCCAACAGGTGTCCTCCACTCAAACAACTTTCCTACACTCAAACGGCACTCTTAGCCTATTTCCCAAGGCACCCAGCTTAACAGCCCTCTGATTCAGCAATCCTACAATTAGGAATTTATCAAGAGGAAATAAATAAGGATGCAAAGATTTTGCTGTTATATTGTTTATAATAGTGTAATATCGAAATTACTTCAACAGGAAAGATTGCTTAAATTATGTATGGTACATTCATATGATAGAGACATCAAATTGTTATATTTAAGGACATGCATATTTAAGGGCATGAAAAGATTTTCACCATATTTTGCTGAGCGAGAAATGACAGTTACAAAGCAGTGAGTTCAGGAGGACCTTATTAAAATGATCTGTATGAATACGTGTGTGTGAAATACATGTATAGTAAGAAATCTTAAAGAATAATCAATCACCATGATCTTTAACACGGTTCACTGTACTGGAATTATAAGTGGTTTAGTTAATTTATTTTTGTTCCTATTGGTTGTCTAATTTTTATACACTGACCATAATTTATTTTTGTAAAAAGATAAAGCAAGCAATTATTTCAATTTGAAGAAAAATGCATTAAAACTCTTTATCTTCAGCATAGAGGAATAGAAAACTCCCATGGGTGGTAGGTAGAATAGGTATATGAAACTTTGCCACAGATACAACTAGGATGAGCTGGAATTTCAGCCCTCATCAGCAAACATTTTAAGACTTCATATGGATGTATTTCATTTCCAAAACTCAGGGCATGCGGTCTTTTAAGGATGTATATTTTGTTTGACCTGTCTGTCTCAGAACTATAGGTTAGATGTTGAAATATCGAAATTTCTAGGACACTTCAGTTATTTATGGGAATAATGCATGGAATATTTAAAATCAAGACTTTAAAAAATGTGACTTGCATAATCACCATAAATATAGATATTTCTATATTCATAAATATAGATATGATATCATAGCTAAAGGGACCACTTAGAAGATGCCAATATTATGCTGCAACTTTTGACAAAATCATTGTATCAATGGTTCCAAAACTTCAGTCACCGATGTGCCACCTTCATGATTTTTTTTATATTTGTGCCATCTATAACATTGCTTACTCAGTCTTTTTCCTTAAATAGACTCTCGTAGGAGCATAAGCACTTTCTTAACCTGATTCTAAGTAACAACGTTGAAGATAAAAAAAGACTTAATTTGCTAGTAATAATTTTTAGAGACACGTTAAAATAAGTGCATAACTATCAAAATAGAAAATGTTTGTCCACGTATCTCTGAAAAATCAGCCCCGCATTTGTACCATGCTTTGGGAACACACTGCCCTAGGTTTTCAGCAGCCGAAAGAACAGACATTTCTGGGTCCTAAGGCCGTCCGGCAGAGCTGGGAGGAGAGAAGGAAGGCAGTCTGAAACCTTCGGCCTGGCCTCTTCTCAGTACAGGCAAGTCCTGATTTCTGCCAAATATTTATTTGTCAGTCAGTCATGTGAAACGTTAACATATTATATGTTAAATGGGCTTCTAAGAGCTGATGGGAGAAAGTGGTCCTCACCCAGAAAAGGGTACATTTTGTATGGACTTTTCTCCCTGAGGCTGCTGGATGCCATCACAGACATGACTTACACATTTATTTTTGCCAAAGATAATTTACGAGTGCCTGACACCAAGTTGGTGGTCACAAATGATTCTTGAAATTAAATTGACTAAAACCTTTTGAAACTTTTCCTTTAGTCACCTGGAAATTTCAGAAAGAGAATGATTCTCATTTGAAATTGAATAGGATTCAGAATCTACATTGTGACAAGGGACAGGAAGTAGGGGAGAAAGCATCTATGGAAGTGACCAGACAATTTGCTGGGGCTGTGGTGTGTGTGTGGGGGGGGGCAGGAAAGGGGCTGTCGAGAGACTATTTGATCTCTGTTGAGGGCTGTTGCCTCAGCCCAAAAGAATAGGTTGTGGCAATTCACACAGATACCCAATCTATGTCAAGCAATCAAGTACTCGAGATGCAGGACTCAACATCTGGGAAAACTCCCATCAATTCTCACCACCTGGTCCAAACTCCATCACTAGGCACTGATTCAAAAATGCCCCATGTGAGAGAGACTCCTTTTCGTTTTTATTGTCTAATTCAGTTTTGGTTAGCCTTCTTTCTTATTGGAACTTGAAGAATACAAACAAACAGAGCTAATTTACTGCCATTTTCACTGACTTCCCCCTGACCCAATATGCCAACCCCAACACACTTTTTCATTTATAACCTAGGAAAGTAATAATAGTGATAGTTCCCATTTATGTGATATATACACATAGTTTTCTACCCACTTGGACATGTGATTCTCCTTACCACACTTGGGGAAAGGCAGGACAATTGTTATTATCCCTGGACCACAAAGACCCTAACATTATGAGAATAACACTCTAATCCAAAACTTGTGCTGGCTATTTTCAGATTTTAAATTGCTTAGTGTTGACTCTAAGGTGGACATAATCTTCATTTACAGAAAAGAAAACTGAAGTCAGAGAGGTTAAATGATCTGACCCAGTGATGTCGTTTGTATGATGTAGATTCAAAAGCTCGATCATCCGGCTGCAAGTAGGCTCTCCATGTGAAATGAAGCACATTACAGATACTCAAACAACCATCCACACCTCTGAGTTGGGAGAAATGATTTGGGGTCTTATCTAGACTCCATTATTCTACTGTAATGAATTATCAAGTTGGAGGGGATTGGATTCTGTCATTCCAAAGGCATACTCCTAGAAGCTTGGCCAAGAGAAGAATGTTGATCAATTTGTTTCAAGGCCTGGACATGCCCATCTGGTTTAACTTTAAGGACCTGAGATCTATGAGTTTTGTCATGTGGAAACGATCTTGCAGAGTTATGGTGAGAATCAGCAATAATATACAAAAGGCAAACGTCATCATGTTAGGTGGGTGTCGATACTGAATGGCTGATATATTGAGAGGCATCACGATGTCAAAAACATGAGCTGTAGAATCAGACAAAACAAGGTACTGATCTTGGTACCACCATTTGCTAGCGCTGTGCCTCTGAGTAGTGGACTTACCCCCTTAAAGGTCATAAAGTAAAGGAGACACTTAAGCAACAGTAGCCATCATTACTATCTTCCTTAAATGAGGTTTTCTGGCTGTCTGTATACACCCTTGACAGCAAATATGTCTGTAGTAGACCTACTGTGTGCCTGATGTTTGCATCTTTGTTGTGATTTTCAGCTTGGAAGATGCTGAATCGATGTCAACGAGAGCTGATGGCAACCACTTAACTCCGAGCAGAAGAGAAACACATCGCCTCCTAGCCTTCCTTTTTGATTAAACAAATTTGGGTGACCTACACTCTGCAAGTCCAGGTGTTGAAGCTGTATAGAGAAAAAGAGGAAGCTGCTGTCATCTTGGGGCTCCATATTTGTTATACGTGATCAATAGTGTAGGAGTTCACAAGTGGACTGGGACCTGGAAATGGTGGGTGTGGGGTCTTGGAAGTTGAGAAGGAAGGACATGGAGAAGAAGTCTGTGCATGGAGGGCGCAGGCAGACATGTGCATTACATGTTAGAGGAAACGTGAGTCCAGCTGGAGGAGAGGGACCGGGCTATAAAGACGCTAACACAAAGGAGTCAGGAGGACATTCAAGGATTAGTGGAATCAGCTGAACAACAGTCATCCATAGCCTATCTACTCACTGGGTATTTATGTGTGAGCATGCTAGGAGAACTTGGGGGGAATAGGGAGTTACTATGATAATCACTTTGTAAGTTGTTAAAATGCTATGCAGATAGATAGAATAATTATTATTATTGATCTGCTCAATTGGCCACTTCCTCTTCTCTCCTTCAGTTATTTCTTCATATGCTTTCTATTTCCACTACTTATCCCTCTTAAGATTTTGAATTCCAAACATGGTAGAATGTTACTTTGGGGGCCCCTAGTGAACTATGCCCCTGGCGTTCATGTTCTAGTGTGTCGCCTTCCATTGAATCTGGGATACCCTGTAACCTGCTTTATCCAGTAGCATTGATGCTGATACAATTCTTCAGAAGGTCCGGAAGCTTCTGTGTTGATGTCTGGGGGACGCCATCCACCATGTAAGAAGTTCTAAGACCTTCACACTGTAAGAAGCCCAAGCCAGTCATGCTGAGTGCTTCTGTGGAGAACTGAGGTTCCCAACCAACAGACCCACCTACTTCACAGCTAATAGCCAGCACCAACTCAGCTATGTGAGGGGGGCCATCTTAGAAGTGGATCCTCTTGCCCTGATCAAGCCTCTTCAGCTGATGCCACATGAAATACAAGTGAACTATGTATTAGTTTCCTACGGTAACTGGAACAAAACAACCCAACAATCACAAACTAGGTTACTTAAAAGAGAAGTTTATTCTCTTACTGTTCTGAAGGCTGGAAATCTGAGATCAAGGAGTTGGCAGGGCCATGCTCCCTCTGACAGCTCTAGGGGAGGATCCTTCTTTGTCTCTTTCTACTTCTGGTAGCCCTGGGTATTTCTTGGTTTGTGGCAGCATCACTCCAATCTCTGCCTTCATCTTCACATGACTGTGTCCCCTCTGTGTCTATGTCCAGAGCTCCTTCTTCTTATAAGAAAGCCTGTCATTGGATCAGAGCCCACCTTCATGGACTCATCTTAACTTTATTGCACCTGCAAAGACCCAATTTCCAAATTAACTCACATTCAGCAATACCAGGAATTAGGACTTCAACATATCTTTTGGGGGAGAATACTTCAATCCATTAAAAACTGTCCACACTGAGCTCTGCTCTAATTGCAGAATCATGAGCAAATAAGTAGACTGATTGCAATATTTCGGCTATTGAGTTTTGGTCTACTGTGTCATGCAGTGGTAATAAGATACCAAGGGACAGCCCTTCGATGCCCTCTATCTCAAGGCATTCCCTGCCTTGGGTCACATTTGTTTCTTTCTGTCACCTTTTTCTCTCTAGATAATTCCTGCCATAGGGAGTGTTCATGCATACTTCTCTCTCATTTTCTTTTTTTTTTTTTTTAAAGATTTTATTGGGGAATTGGGGGAGGGGAACAGACAAGTTGTTGTTCTACAATCTTCGTTGTGGAGGGCGCCAGTCGCCATCTGGCTTCCCGTGGGCAGCTTGTGGCCTCTAAGCTCAAGGTGCTGCATTCAATCTTAGTTGCGGGTGGGCATAGCCACCATCCCATGTGGAAGTCGAACCAGCAGCCTTCTTGTTAAAAGTGCATGCCCTATCCACTGAGCCATCCAGGTGGCAGCTCAGCTCAAGGTGCTGAGTTCAGTCTCAGTTGAGGATGGGCATAGCCCACCAATGAACAGGCAATCTTGTTACACCAGCTGAACCATCCTGCCATCTGTTGGTGGCTCAGCTACAGCTTAGCTGGGATGCAGCCTTCACTGGCCCATGTGGGATTCAAACCTGTGGCCCTGTTGCTCAGAGCATGTGCCCTAGGCCAACTCTTAACCAATTGAGCCACTCAGCTGTCCCTCTCTCTCATTTTTAATCACTCCTAATCTTCCTGGTCCCCAGCAACTTTGCATGAAGTGTCATGTCATTTCTTGCTTTCACATGATTATTCCAATATGAGTCAAGAGACTTCTTTTCTGCATTCTCAGGTACCAGTATATTTTCTTACTGCACCCTATTTTAGATCTCTGCTGGATGTCTGGCCCTGCAATAGCCACACACTTCTGACTGGTCCCTTGTTGCCTTCATGGGTGTATATATCTCTCCTCACTATAAGTGTTTGACACTTATGGCTGTCTCCTCTTTAACGGACCTGACTCTGTGTCTTCTCACTGACTTGTGCTGAGGATTAAGCAAGTGTGAGCTAGGCCACATCATAAATACAAAGGATGCAGTTTTTAAATATGTGTCCAGAATCATTCTCGACCCATATTACCTGAATTGGAGGTGGGGAGATAAGAACTGAAGGTGGAGCTGGTAGTTGGTAAGAATACAGAGTGAGGAGGAGTGAACTGTGAGAGCAGGACTGAATCTAGGGGGAAATTCTAACAATTTCATCTTCTATTCTGGCCTCACTCTCATGTTATTCTTATGTATCCCAAATTCTTGCTTATATGGTTGCTAGTTTTGAAAATTATCTTCCTCTCATTTTTGTGTTTATCAACATCATCTTCTCCTTCAAGACTGCAATCCAGAACTCACTTCTCTTTCTACCTACTCTTCCACACTTTGAAGCTCTGGAACTGCAGCCATTGTGCTCCAAGCATTAATAGCTTCACATCACCCACCATATACGAAGGTCTGACAATTAAGTTCAAGATCTCATCCTAGAAAAAGTGCTCCATAACTCATTGCTGAATATCACTATGGTCACCTTCAAAGTACTCCCCTTGGGAAGCTGTGCACCGATGCCAGCGCCTAGTCCATTCTTCAGAGCAATTTTGGAACTCTTTCTGGAATGACCATCAGAGCTGTTGTCATATTACACTTGATGTCCTGAATGTCTTTAAAATATCTTCCTTTCAATATTTCCTTTTTCTTTGGGTAAAGAAAGAAGTCATTGGGGGCCAGATCAGATGAGTAGGGAAAATGTTCCAATAAAGTTATTTGTTTACTGGCTAAAAACTCCCTCACAGACAGTGCTGTGTGAGCTGGTGCATTGTTGTGATGCAAGAGCCATGAAGCGAAAAGTTCGGGTTGTTTTCGTCTAACTTTTTCACACAGCCTTTTCAGCACTTCCAAATAGTAATCTTGGTTACCTGTTTGTCCAGATGGTGCAAATTACTAATGAATAATCCCTCTGATATCAAAAAAGGTTAGCAACATCATTGCAACAAGTTTGCAAACTTAATTGTCAGAGCTTGTATAAAAGTTCACACAGAGACTGGATCCTCCACGGGTTCATCTGACTTGGTGATCCAAAGTCCCACTGCTGAAGACATTAAGAGCTAAGAGTGGGAAAGAGGTACAAGATGGTTCCCTTAAGTCTTAGAACCGAAGGAGATCAGAGAATCCGAAGGTATGGAGCAAGAGTGTAAAGGCAAGTACCTCCAATACACATTATTTTACAGCTTCACATGGATCCAATTTTCCAGAAGGTATTATGCTTCATGAGTTCAAAATGGATAAGCCTGTCATGCAAATGAATAGACAATCCAATAGACCTTGCAGTATCTGACCAATGCACCAAAAGAACAAACAAGGGCAGAAAGAGAAGTTTAAGTTTCAAGAAAATTGCATGTAATCATGCACAGCTTGTGAAAAAAGTATCTCTTCCTCGATTATGTGTGTATTATCACTTATGCCAATTATTTTAATAGAGGGATTTTATTACAAGGCGACGCTGAGATTGCATTTCAGGGAAAAAGAATCATTTGTTTGTTTATGTAAAAAATATACTGAGCGACTATTTAATATTTGGCACGGCAGGTCTTAGGTTTGGTTCACTAGAAGATATGAGTCAATGATTCTGTGGAAGTCTTTTATTAATGTGCTCCCAGGGTAAACTTAACAAAGGTGGTGAAGGAGAGTTGGAGGTTCTAGAATTCCCTGAGCCCAGAAGTTTCTTTGTGTTGTGAAGAGACAGGGAGAGAAACTGGCAGAGTCAAGTGTCTTCTGTCCAAATTCTAGTTCTGGCTCTAACTAGTGGTGGCCTTAGATTAGTTCCTTCCAAGCCTCTTCCGAAAGCTTTTGAAATACTTAAATAGTGTAATATATAAATTTAACAAATGCCCAGTGAGAGCCTCCTATGGGCTAAGGGGAGGGAGAAAACGCTACAGAGCTGGAGGATCCTACCTTTGGGAGTTTCCCAGCTGCCATAACTAGCTGGGTTCTTGAGTCAGCACAGCAGCCACATTTATTCAACCAACCAACACTGGAGCAAAATGGAAATATGGTCTCTAGTTAATGCAGATTCCCACGTGTGATTATTCATTTTTATATTTTTATTGGGGAATCGGGGAACAGACAAGTTGCTGTCATTTGGTTCTTCAGTCTAGTTGTGGAGGACGTCGCTTCACTGGCCCAAATTGGTATTATCATTGCTCTCTTCCTGGCTGAGGCAGTCACTCGCTGGCCATTGGACAACCACTCACGGCTGCTCACAGCTGCTCACACTGGCTGTCGGCTGTTCACGCTGGCTGTGGGCCACTCAGGGTAGCTCCTGTCAGCCTTGGCAGCCTATGCCATTGCACACCACTCATGGCAGCCCAGCTCCAGGTCGAGCTGTTGCTCACCATCTTAGCTGTATAGGGTGCAGCATCACTGGCCCATGTGGGAACTGAACCAGCGGCCCTACTGCTCAGAGTTTGTGCTCCCAAGCCAACTCTTAACCAACTGAGCCACTTGGCCAGCCCCCCATGTGTGATTTCTCACATACTGGAAATGTGCCGCTTTTGGGCTGAAGAAGACAGCACTCTAGAATAGAAATGCTCTAGTTCCTGCTCTGCCCAAATAACTGTTGATGAACTAACTCAAGATTCTATTTTGAAAGCATGGCAACTTTTTTTTCCTCTCAGCTTTACTGAGATATAATTGACAAATAGGAATTGCATGTTTAAGGTGTACAACTTGATGTTTTGATATATGTGAACACTGTGAAAAGATCATCACAATCAAGGTGATTAACATGTCCATCATCTCATATAATTATCTTTCTCTTTCTCTCTCTTTCTCTCCCCCTCTCTTGTGGGAACACTTAAGATCTGCTTTCTTAGCACATTTCAAGTATGCAATGTAGCATTGTTAACTATAGTCATAATGCTGTACATTAGAACCTACTATTCTTCAGAAATGAAACTTTGTTCCCTTAGGTCAACATCTCCCTGTTTCCCCCTCCATCCTGCCCCTGGAGCATCCTGCTCCATCATCATTCTGTTTTCTGCGAAGCCATGGCATCCTACTGCCTGGCTGTGGCACCAAATAGTTAACTTGTCCAAAGCACTAATATGTTTGGACCTAGCCCTATATTAGGAACCCTCAGCTGGAGATAGAAGAATTGGCCTCAAATGCATAACAGTGAGGTGTTCTAGGACATATGACAGTTTTGAATTGTTAGGGGAAAATCTCTGCACATCACCCATCATTCATTCATTCACTCATTCATTCATCCATCACATATTTACTAAGACATTGCTAGATATCAGACTTTGTCCTAAGCTATGGGGAGTCAGCAAGAAGTTGAACAGAGTCTCTACCCTCATGGAATTCATATTCTAGAAGAAAAAAGGCAGACCTAAGAACAGTAAATAAGTAAACATAATGACATTCAGGTGGTGATAGTATAATGGAAAAAAATAAGCCAGGGTAGGGAGTGGGGCTGCTGTGCATGGAGTGGTCAAAGAAAGTCTCACAGGGCTAGCCGAGTGGCGCGTTGGTTAAGAGCTGGCTTGGAACGCCAGCGACCTCTGTTCGGATCCCACATATGAGGGCCAGTGACACTGCCCTCTACAGCTAAGATGGTGAACAACAACTCCACTTGGAGCTGGGCTGTGTAAGTCTCCAGGATGGCATAGCTGCAGCCCCCGCTGCAGTGGGCTGCCATAGGCTACAGTGAGTGGCTGGCAGCCGGTGTGAGCTGCCAATAGCCGCGGTGAGCGACCGTCCAGAGGTCGGCGACCAATCTGCCTCATCTGGGAAGGACGCAACGACAATACCAACATGGGCCAGTGAAGCAACGTCCTCCGCAACTAGACTGAAGAACAAAAAGACAGCAACTTGTCTGTTCCCCTTCCCCGATTCCCCAACACTGTTCCCCTCCCCCAACTCCCCAATAAAATCTTAAAAAAAAAAAAAAAAAAGAAAAGTCTCACAGGTAAGATGGGGTTTGAAAAGAGCCCTGAAGGAGGTAAGCCATGCACCCCTGGCAAAACACGTGCCATAGGCACATGTGTGTGTGTCTGTGTGTCTGTGTGTGTGTGTATTTGGAGTGTTCAAAGACAGGCTGGCATGGCCGTAGGAAATCCAGTGAGGAAAATAGGAGGTCACAGTGGTAGGAAGAGCCACTCATATAGGGCAATTTTTCTCAAACGTTGCTGTACATTAAAGCACCGGCAGAACTTTGAAAAAGTGTCAATGTCCAGGTCATATACAGATCAGACTCTGGAGTTTGGACCCAGTAGTCAGTGGTTTTTAAAGCCCCCCAGGTGATTCAAATAAGTAGCCAGGACTGAGAACTATCAGTGAGGACCCTGCAGGCCATTCTTAGGAGATGTGGTGGTTAATTACGCCTGTCAAGTGGGCCAGACCATGTCCAGGTATGTGGTCAAACATTATCTGGATATTTCATGAGGATTTTATGGATAAGGTTTATATTTTAATTTGGTAGACGTTGAGTAAAGCAAATTGCCCTCCATAATGTGAGTGGGACTCATCCAAGCAGTTGAAGGCCTGAATAGAACAGAAGATTAACTTCTCTTGACTAAAAGGAGATTCTGCCTGCAGACAGCTTATTAACTTGAACTGCAACGCTGGTTCTCCCTGAGTCTCTAGCCTGTAGGTTTTGCCCACCATGAAGATTTTGATTTTGTTAGCCTCCATAATCATATCAGTCAATCCTTTAAAAGTAATCTCTCTTGGGCCGGCCGAGTGGCACGGTGGTTAAGGACTGGCTTGGGAAGCCAGAGGCCCTGGTTCGGTCCCACATGTAAGGGCCAGTGACACTGCTCTCAAAAAAAAAAAATGTAAAAGAAATCTCTCTCTATGTGTGGTTCTATTTCTCTGGAGAATCCTGACACAGGAGGGTTAAAAGCAGAGAAGGAATAGGATCTGATTCACCTTTTAAATTAATCTCTAGTTGCTGGACTAAACTTAGGCCATAGAGGGCTTAAGGGCAAAAGCATTAATTGGGGATTTGGAGGAGGGGAACAGCACTGGGGAATTCGGGAAGGGAAACAGACAAGTTGCTATCCTTTTGCTCTTCAGTCTAGTTGCAGAGGACGTTGCTTCACTGGCCCATGTTGGTATTATCATTGCGCTTTTCCCAGATGAGGCAGATTGGTTGCTGGCCTCTGGACGGCCGCTCACTGGGGCTATTGGCAGCTCACTCCGGCTGCCGGCCACTCACACTGGCTGCCGGCCACTCCTGCAGGGGCTGCAGCCTACCCCGTCGCTGGGACTCCCACAGCCCAGCTCCAGGTGGAGCTGTTGTTCACCATCTTAGCTGTAGAGGGCAGTGTCACTGGCCCTCATATGTGGGATCCGAACCGGGCCACTGGCGTGCCAAGCTAGCTCTTAACCAAGGTGCCACTGGGCCGGCCCCCACGAGAGCTTTTATGGTGGCCTGGCTCCTGCTGGTAGTGGGAGGTGATATGAAATTGTAGAATTCTGCAGTGTCTCTGAAGGTAGAGCCACCAGCGTTTGCAGTGGATACATTACAGCGTTGCTACAGTTTATTTTAGATGTCTCAGGCTTCATCAAACCATAGGTTGGGCTAGGCACTTGTTTTATATGATTCAGATCATGTGAGGCCAAGCAGAAAAGGGCCGTAAGTGTTAACAGACACATGCAGTGAAGTGAAAGCCTGGTCTTTAGAGAATTCTGGCTTCAACCAAACAATTCAAACATTTTCAAACATGTTGGAATAAGCAAGAAACAAAACACACTTTGACAGATAATTTATTTCTAAACTATATGTATCTTAAGTGTAACTGAATCCAGCTGTTTCTCCTCCTTTGCTCTTTCCCTCGCCCATCTTTTTGATGAGGCACTGACAGCCTTAGAACACGTCAAGTATAGCGTTCGCGCAGCGGGACGAAACATTTTGTTATTCACAGGGACTCTGACCCCAGGAAGGCTGAGTTTTCTTCTATAAATCATCACCCAGACATTCAAGTGCTGCTATATTTGGCAAGGACCCTCTCCTCAAGCCACGTCTGGCAGGCACCAGGAAAAGCCGTGGTCAAGGTTGAAGAGAAAGCTCTAGATTCTGTCCCTGTCCTCTGTCTCTTCCCAGGTTCAGCACTTCCCACACTTCTCAGGTCCAGGAAACTGCTTGCTTTGTCTCAGGATTTTCATGTAGGTGTCCCCTCTAACTGGTGGCATTTCTTCCACTGCATCACCTGGCTCCAGCCATCAGTCTTTGCCATAGAGACCCTGCCCAAGATGGGGCAGATCGTGTCTCCTTCAACCTCACCTTGAAGGCTTCCTTGAGCCTCCCAGACTAGGTCACTCTCCCCGCTCCCCGGTTATTTGTCTCTATAGCAACCTTGAAGATTCTTGTTTGTTTGCTTGTTTTTAACACCCAGCACACCTGTATGCATCCTTATAATGTCTATTTTTGTCCTCTAGTTTCCCAGGCCCATGAGGACAGCTGTAAGCCTCCTGGCTTAGTTCATTCCTGTATGTCTAGACATCAGCACAGTACCTTATATCCTTGACTATTTGATTAATACTTTTTGAAAAGTTCCTATGTGCCTGGCAATGTGCTAGGCTCTGAGTATACATTGGTAGTCAGTAAAGATTTGTTAACTGACTGAGTGATGTAATTCAATTTTTTTGTTATTAGTTTCAGGCATACAAAACAACATAATGATTAGACATTTACACACCTCACAAAGTGAACCCCAACAGGTCTACTACCCACCTGCCACCGTACATAGCTATTACAATACCATTGACTATATTCCCTATGCTGTACTTACATCATTTATATATATATATAAAATAGTTGACATTCAATATTATTTTATATTGGTTTCAGGAGTACAGCACAGTTGTTAGGCATTTATATAATTTATGAAGTGATCTGCCCAATAAGCCTAATACCCATCTGACACCATACATGGTCTGTACAACATTATTTGATATAATTCAAATTTAAACATATGTAAATTCTCATTCATTTTCCTAAATTCAGGGCTTATTCCCAAATTCCTAGTACCAACGAAAAGCATCATCATTGTATCTCTCAATATTCAAACTAGAAATGCTACTTTCTTTATTTCTTGTATGAAGTAGTATCAAGTCCTATAAATTAGTCCTTGCAAATAGTCCTTGTATTCATCTCTTCTTTACTCCTGCTGATACTAATTGGTGGTCCTTGTCTTGCCTAAATTGCTAAAATTGCTATTCCCATCCTCTCTTCTTCTCCAAAGGCAAACATCATCAGGAATTTGGTGATATGAAGCCCACAATCCTATACTTTCATATACTTCTGCATATTATATATAATGTACATACATATTGTATATATAATATGTGTGTATATATATATATATACTCTATAAGTATATATAATATGTGTATATATATGCTCATGTACGAACATATATGTATATGTATATATGTATGTAATTTCATGTACTTTTTTAAACATTTACATGAAAAATATAGTATGGTATGTAATATTCTGCAGCATGTGTTTTATTTGCTTTGTTATTTTTATCTTATTTATATAAAATGAATATTTATAAATTTGTAATTAATATTTATAATTTTTAAAATATAATTTTTTATAATGAGGAGACTGGGAATTTTTGTTTCAAGATGGTAACCTAAAGATGTTTTTGCCAGCATGAGCGGCTGGCAGCCAAGCGTGAGCTGCCAATAGCCACGGTGAGCGACATCCAGAGGCCAGCGACCGATCTGCCTCATCCTGGAAGAGCGCAATGACGATACCAACAGTGAAGCAACATCCTCCGCAACTAAACTGAAGAACAAGAAGACGGCAACTTGTCTGTTCCCCTTCCCCGATTCCCCAACACTGTTCCCCTCCGCTAATTCCCCAATTAAAAAAAAAAATCTAAAAAAACAACATGTATTTGCTAAAATCTAAAAAAAAAAAAAAAAAAAAATGTTTTTGCTTTTTTTTTTGCCTATGGAAAGTCTTCAAAAACTAAGAAATGAAACAAAACTACAAATTCTAGCTGTCTAAACTTAGGTGACCTATATAGCCTATGCAACTGCAATGTATGAAGATGGGAAGCAGAACCAGGAAAGACAAATGATTTAAGCAGTGAGGGGAAGGGTAGATTATCGCTATGAGGTAGAGAGAGACTGGACTAGCAGGACAGAATTAAAACCTAGCACTCACCTAAGGTGGAAAGCTAATAGGAAATCTTTTACTATGGAGTCATATCCTTAGCGGGAGAGGAACAGTAGTGAACCTATGACTAACTTCCACTCCCAGGGAATGCAAGGAAAGTCACCTTGGCTCTGAGCAAGCCAGAACTCTCATGGATTTGCCTTTTAAATTCACTCACCTGGGTGGTTCAAATCATTTCAAGCTGTAAACTTTGTTTACACTGTTGTTAGATTGGCAGATACCCTGAGTGCCTGGCGGAAGCAAATAGATAGAAGCAATTATTAACCCCAGGGGAAAGAAAGAAACAGAAGTTTGTCTAATATCTGCTTGGTGGTAATAATAATGAAAGCAGTGAACATACATGTGACAAAAATTGAAATATAGTAATTATATTGGGAGAATGAGGAGAAGGGAAGAGGGAGTATAGTGAGCTAAATAATACGAAGCCAATAGTTAAGTTCTGAAATAGATGAACAAAAATAGAATTTCTATTATTTAGAAATTTGAGATTAAATAACAAAACAGTTAAGGTTGGAACCCTTTGAAGGAGTTGCTTCTGGGGACTTGAAGGAGTGATTAAGGTTGAGTTTAAAATATACATATATGGGTCTTTTAACACTATTTGAGTTTTTAAATGATTGGAATAGAATATTTTGTTTAAAATAAAACTCTAAATATAAAGGGGATAGTAAAATAAATTATGCAAATACAAGCCAAGTAAAAACATTGTGATGTTAACACAAAGGTAGAATTCAAGGCAAAAAAATATATTGGACAATTTTTTTTTTTTAAAGATTTTATTGGGGAATTAGGGGAGGGAAACAGTGTTGGGGAGTTGGGGGAGGGGAACAGACAAGTTGTTCCTCAATCTTTGTTGTGGAGGGTGCCAGTCGCCATCTGGCTTCCCGTTGGCAGCTCCTGGCCTCTAAGCTCAAGGTGCTGTGTTCAATCTTAGTTGCGGGTGGGCGTAACCACCATCCCATGCGGAAGTCAAACCAGCAGCCTTGTTTTTAAGAGTGCATGCCCTATCCACTGAGCCATCAGGGTGGCAGCTTAGCTCAAGGTGCCAAGTTCAGTCTTAGTTGCGGGTGGGCGTAGCCCACCATTGAACAGCCAACCTTGTTGTTACACCAGCTGAGCCATCCTGCCACCTGTTGGCAGCTCAGCAACAGCTCAGCTTGGGCGACAGGTTCACTGGCCCATTTGGGAATCCAACCGGCGGCCCTGTTGCTCAGAGCTCACGCTCTAAGCCAACTCTTAACCAACTGAGCCACTCGGCCGGCCCCTGGACAAATTTTTTTAATTAAAATTATAGTCCACAAGGAAAATATAAAATCATGAGTATTGGGCCGGCCAAGTGGCGCGGTGGCTAGGAGCTGGTTTGGGACACCAACGGCCCAGGTTCGGATCCCACATATGAGGACCAGTGACACTGCCCTCTAAAAAATAAAAATAAATAAATAAAAAAATCATGAATATTTGTGCCTCCCAACACCATTAAAATAGATACATGAAAAACTATTATAAGTTGCAGAAACAATTGCCAGAAATACAGCAACTTTTGAGGCCTTAGCCATTGTTAAACCAAATAGGAGAAACAAGGGGGAAAAGCGTATAGAGAGAATTTAAATAATACAATTAGGAAGGCAAATTTAAGAGACATGTTACCTATTAAACAGAACTTGTATGAATTATGCATTCTGATTATGACTCTATAAACTAGAAACAAATAACAAAAACATAATAAAATAATCCCAATTATTTGGAAATGTGAATGCACTGTCCTAAGTAACTATTGGAAGAAAGGGAAACATCAATCCTTCAATTAAACTATATTTAGAAAGCAATGATAATGTGAATACTACAAATTATGAGAAATGGCTAGCACAGTTTTGTTCAAAATAAAATTCATAATCATAAATAATTTAATTCCCAGACAAATTGAAATAAAATGTACTAACTCAAGGAATTAGAAAAAGAAAAATAAACAAACAAAACACAACCCCAGGAAATATAAGAAGAATGAAACAGGAAAAATTTTAAAATATATAAATAACATAAAAATATAAATTAATAAATAGAATTTATAAATAATAAATAGTTTTAAAAAGTAAACGTAAAAAAGACCACTCAAAAGCATAACTTTAGGTGTTAGAAAATATGTGTAATCACAAATATCAAGTAGATAAAATACTATGGGAATAAATATTTATAAAGCACAAAGTTAATAAATTTGAAAACTTTGGAAAAATATAAATTAGAAAAGTTTAATGAAGTAGATCTCAAATGAATATTTAATCAAGAGAGAAATTTTTTAAAGTCAAGACATTGCCAGCAATAAATATATAAATTCTAGACATTTTTATAGGTGAATTCTTTCAAACTTTCAAGGGACAGATAATCACTAGAATGTAAAATCTGTTCCATTTTCGATCATCTTCTAATTGTATATTGGAAAAATAATCTCTCTGAACCTCAGTTTCTTAACTAATAGAATGAAAGTAATAATAATAAATATGTCTGGCAATAAAAATGTATGGAATCATACACACACTTAAAAAAATACTGGACTTGATAGGAAACTACAGTAAGGTAGTCAGTTATATAATAAATACAGAAAATCTCAATATCATTATAACAACTATTTTTGGAAAAATAATTGTTACTGGGGCAAGATCCCATTCACATGAGTAACCAAAAAATCAAAACCACAACAAAAATGGTACAAGGGGTACCAATTTACTGAGGGACACAAAAGAACACTTGAACATATAAAAAGACATAGATTTAGGATTAAAGTTGACACAAGTTGATTATGGAAAATATGAAGTATGTGAACAGTCTGGCGCTGAATTTATAATTTTTCTATGGAATTTACTTTTGCACTTTGAGTAATTCCTATGAAAGTCCTGGCCAAAATATTTTCCATGATATTCAACAAAGGGGCATACCTACTTTCAGAATAAGCCATATTCTAGCTTATATTTAGTTTGCTGCTGAACACTAATGAACAAATACATTTGCTATGATTAGTTTGTATTATTAGTGGGTTTACTTCTATATTCTGGAGAGATCTCTTCTTTTGCCCAAATGGTGACTCATGTAAATTAAATACACGAGGATTCTGATTAGATCATCAAGGAGGCATGAAGGACCTCCCAAGAGGCCAGAGCAAACAACCATCCCCACCACTAATCTGGCATTTGGGGCAGAAAAAGAAGGACATGCGATTAGACATAACATATCTCTGAGAGAGCCTAGGGTGAACGTGTATTCCCAGGGGTCTGTGTTTCTAAAAAAACCAGTGACATAAGTGATTGCCAGACTGCAGCTGGTTCCTAAGAAGTGTCCCCGTATAGCTGCTGCTTTATCATCTAGCAGGAATTGGAAACACTCGTCTACCCCAGGATTTGGTCCAGTAACAGCGGTTGCAAAATGAGTTAGTACAGCACGGATCTTGGAATTTTAAATATAACTCTCGACAAACCAGAATAGTACCATGCCAATCTGCGGGAGTATGAGCACAAAGGGTGGGCAGATTCTTCAGAACAGGCTAAAATGAATTTCACACACACACGCACCACTTGTACGTCTTCTATATTCCCATCATGATTCATCTCCCGCTTATCTTTCAGAGATAGATTTTTTTTTGTTGTCCTTTCTAAGTTCAGGTGATATCCATTATATGTTGTTTCTCAGGTCCTCCAACAATGCTTTCTTCAATTACCACTAAAAGACATCGATTGAGCACCATCCATGTTCAGGGAATGGGGCTGGTGGCTATTACTGATGGGTTTACAATCTTCTTTGGGTAATCCTGATTTAAAAATAACATCCAAGTAAAGCAATATTGGCCAAGGAGTAAGTGAGGGATGATGATCACAGATGATAAAGCTACCTTTAGGAAAGACAATGGTCACTGAAGGTAATGTAAATGAGATGGGGAGAAGACAAATGGAGGTGCCAAGGGTTTGATGGCTGGCTTGAACACATATCTTAGTGGACTATTGCTTTAATAGAGGCAGAGAAAAATACTCCCAAACCCCATCCTCATTCCACACTCACATCTGCCATAAGCGTACACCAAAACAGAGCTCTTCACAGGGGAATGGAACTCCTGGATTTAAGATGGCCAGACTCCCACGGCAGACCCAGAGGTTGGAAGAGGAGGTGAGAGCATAAGGTAAAGGGAGGTAGCTTTGCCAGAGGGGTCGCAGATGTCCCTTATTATACATTCTGATCACAAGAAAAGAGGGAGAAAGGCCACAGCTAAGCAACCTGTGGCCCCAATGTCAGAGTTCTGACTAGCTTCCACCTCTTTTCTTCAGTAAGGGTTGTAGACAGAGAAGGAAACTCCGTGGGAGTTTCTCTTCTCTCTCCCAAAGCAGGATTACCTAAATGGGCTTGAGATTACATAGCACAGGTGCCCGACCAGGGTAAATCCAGGAGCCACAGTACCCAGCAGAGAGTTCAGCTTTGGTGTGTATTTGCAGCAGGTGGAGTGTCGGGTTTGGGGTTTGGCATATTTGCCCATCCTCTAATAAAGGAGTAGTTTGTTACCCATTTGGCTTAGGATGCAGGCACCCATGCCTGACGTCAAACCTCAGGCTCCTCCACTGGTACTCTGCCCATCTCTGTCATTAACCCTCAGTGGCCATTGTTGCCACCCCCGGGACACCTGTGGTCTGCACATTTCACTCAGCCTGGGACTCATCTTGCTTTTCCTTGAAATTGGTTTAAAATCATAGTTACCCAACAACGAGGCTGAAGATAGGACTCTGGCTCTGTCACTTGACAGTTTCCTCACCTGTCATCTGGGACACAGTACGGTGGCATTTATAAAAGTTCACCCAGCTCACCATCACCAATCATCAGGGAAATGCAAATCAAACCTTAATGACTATCACCTCACACCTGTTAGAATGGCCATCATCAAAAATACAAGAGCTAAATACTGGCAAGGATGTGGAGAAAAGAAAATACTGCGTATTGTGGTCGGGGTTGTAAACTGGTGCAGCCACTGCGGAAAACAGTATGGAGGCTCCTCAGAAAGTTAAAAATAGAATTGCTGTATGATGCAGCAATCCCACTTCTGCTATATATTTGAAGGAAACAAAATCACTATATTGGAGATATCTGCACCCCTAGGTTCGCTGCAGCATTATTTACAATAGCTAAGACATAGAAACAACCTAAGTATCCATCAACAGATGAATGGACAAATATAATTTTATATTTATATCATATATAATTCTATTTATATAGAGAGAGGGGGCCAAAGCAATGTATACACATTTTAAGATTGGAAAACTGTAATACTGAATATAAACCAATAACGAAAGATGAATACAAGTCACGTTTGACTTCTGCAATTACAAGAGGTGCTCAAAGTGGTTACCATCAGCGTCCAGACACTTCTGATTATGGCAAACTACTGCTTGAGCAACACTGACCAAAGTGTCCACTTGGATACATTATTTTTGGCACCCCCAGTATAATGGAATATTCCTCAGCCATAAAAAGGAGGAAACCCTGCCATTTGAAACAACATGCATGGACCTTGAGAGCAACATGCTAAATGAAATGTCAGAAAAAGGAAGTCAAATACTCTATGATCATATATATATATATATATATATATATATATATATATATATAGTCTAAAAAAACACAAACAGAAAAAAAAAAAGATTAGATTTGTAGTTACCAGTGGTGGTAGTGTGGGGGGAGGAATTGTCTGAATGTGGTCAAAAAGTACAAACTTCCATTTATAAAGAAAAATAAATGAATAGGGTGGGAACTGGGTCATCACATGGCAAGAAGAATTTGAAATAGATCTTGAAAATTGAGTAGATGTTCTAGCATTCAGATTGGCCAGGAGAAAACTAGTGGGTTGTCAGAAATGTCATGATGTATTTTTTTCTCTGTTTTTCGTTGCAAAAATGCGTCATGTCGTTTCCGACAACCCGATGGTTGAGGAGGGGAGAATACTGTAAGCACTCACTTGCAGAGGGAGATCATGTAGCTTGCTCAGAAAGCATTAAGTAGTTCATTTTGTTGGCGAGTGTAGAGTTGGGAGTGGGAGAACTGTGAGAAAGTCAACCCTGAGAGTCCAGATGGGAAGGCTCATGAAGCCAACACACAGTGGCGTATTGAATCATATCCTGACCCGCCAATATCCTCCTTGACTTGCTGCTGCTCAAAGTATCCCTGAACCAGTAGCACTGACATCACCAGGAAGTTTGTTAAGAGAACTCCCAGGTCCCACCCTGGACCTGTTGAATCTGTATTTTAAGATCCCAGGTGACATAGGAGCATACTACATTTTGACAACACTGTTCTATAGAACAGGTTGTTCAAAACCCAAGCCTCCCTTTAAGTCTTCAACAGGCCAGATGGCTTTGAAAAGTAGCTAGCAACTAGGCTTGGAGTCACTGTTTCTCCAGCAGCTCCCATTGGTGTCCATGGAGATGGTGCCTCAGAAGGCCTTGCTCCAATAAGGAAAAGAACAGCCAGAGACATGGGTGTTAACATGCGTGTTCTTGGGCCCTGCCCTCCAGTACTCCCCTGATTCTGATGCTGATTTTTGTCCAGAGATAAGACTATGAGAAGCACTGGGCTAGAAGGGCTGCTTATACTTGTCAAGTACAAGATTCTGGAAAGATGGGGGAAGCTCAAAGATATTAATATTTCCTGTATAAAAACGTTTGAATTTGTTGTATTGGTCTTTCACTTGCCCCAACCCTGCTTTAACTGGACATTTATCATGGTTAAAATATAAATAATACCATTAGCCTTCCAAGCAGTGATAAAATTAGCAGAGTAAACAAAGTGAGTAAGTGACCTTAGTCAGACCCCTTGCTGACTCTGACCCAACACCTACTAAGCCAATTGGTCAGGGCCAATTTGAACAGGGCGAAAGGGGCCCCTGCTGGAGAAAGGTCCTTTCCGTTTCTTTCCCAAGAACCCTCTAGTGCACAGGACTGGTTCTGAAAAATGCCTGAAGATGATTAGGGCTGGACCTCTAGAGCTTCAGTTCAGCTCTGTGCCAAACTCTGTCATGGTTAGTTTTTTCCAGGAGGAAAGTTCCGTCCAACTTGAGATGTTCTTGCTGTTAATATTGAGGCTTCCTAAGAAGGGAGCAAGCTCTCCCACAACTCCAGGGCACACCATGCAGAGTAGGAAACCGGCCGTGGTGGCAGCTGCATTCCTCGTGAAGATGGGGTCCTTACTGGGTGTCTATTGGTTTGACACAGACGCTAACATACACCCCACCTCCTGCAGGGGGTCTTCTTGACTAGCCAGAGCCAACGGGAGCCCGTCTTTTCTAAACTGCTTGTTTGTGTTACTGACTTGGACCACTTTTGCTGCACTCCCCTTTTATTGGATTGTTCTTTCTCCTGATTGTTAATTTCTTGACAACAGAGGTCCTGCATTACACTTCTTTTTGTCCAAGAGCTGAGTCAGAAGACCTGGCTTATCATCTTAGTTGCAATGTGGGGAAGGAGGGAAACACCCCTTCCATACCTTTTCTAGCTCCTCCAGGAGCAGACAGCCTTGATTCTGTTATGTCACATTGCAGATATCAAGGAACACTTTGATGAGTGGGTCATGTGTTAAAAGGCCCGGTTTGCAGGTGAGAGTCTGTGTGTGCATGTGTGTGTGTATGTGACTGTGTGTGTGCATGTGAGTATGCATTCATGTGTGTGTGTGTGTGTGTGTGTGTGTGTGTGTGTGTGTGTGTGTGAGTGTGTCCATTGCTTCCATCTCCTAAGCAGCTGGAGCATAAGCTCAGAGCATGAACGCCTCTGTCTACATTTTCATCACCCATGTGCCAAAGAGACCGGAGGCTAACTGAAAGTCAAACTAGCACAATTATTAGTGGCAAATAAAGCAAATACACGTCCTTCCCTGGCTGTCTGGGCTCTCCCTGGCTCTAGACTCCTCTTCTACTCTATGTAAGCTAGCCCAAGAATCATACTCCAGCCTGGTAGAGCAGAGAACTCTGCACTGGAAAGTAAGCTCACAAGTCCATTTGCCATTGCTCCCCAAGGCTCGGAGGAAGGGAATCTCTGGTATGATAACCTAGTCTAATCCCATCAATTAGCACCTGAATCCCAAGCTTACCCTCATTTGCTGAGTTCTAGCTCTGTGCCTTTAACTCTCCAAATCACCAGTATCTCCTCCATAGAATGGAGATCATAGTATTAACGACCATGCTCACAAAGCCTTAAATGAAATAACATTGGCAAATGCCTGGTACATTTTGAAACATATACACAAGGAAATTTCTTGTTGTCTTTCTCCTCAGACTTGGTGTGTTTTCTTGATAAAATGGAGATAATGAATCTTTATAGGATGGTTTATTGAACAAACAGGTAGGTCTTGTTTCTTACCTTGATGAGTTAATTAAGAGGTGATTTTATATTTTTGCAATGAGGTATAGTGGTGTTGACATACCCTGGTGGGGCAAGAGGGCATATTTATCAATCATGACTTGGCTATAAGGACAAATATTAGGTCCTGTCACCTAAGAAGTCAATCTGTTGAGCTGGCTTTCTTGGAGAGGGCTCCCTTATAAACCAGTGTGGTTTTGCTAACTCATCACTGTTGCTCTAAACAAATGTTAATTGATTTTTATACTGGATGTGGCTATTAAGAGCTTGACCTCCATAAACATATTCTGAACATGGAAAAAATGGATAAAGACACTAATGTATCCTTACCACAGCAGAGAGAAATCTAGCTCTTTTGTTTAATTTATTGAGTCTTCTGTACCCAAAATTGTAGGAAACCAGACATTGACAATAAGGATCCTTCCCTGATAAAAACCCTCAAGGAAGCATGGTGGACTCGTCAGCTGATTCCCACCTCCTTGCACCATTCACTGCAGCATGAGGCTGGATGAGTGCATCCTCTCCCGGAGAGCCTGATGTCCACCTGCACAATATTAGAAATCACAGCTGTTGGAGTCCCTCAAGAATTTAGGTCAAGCTCTTCTAGCTTTCCCTTTCTATCCTGGTTTTTTCTCTTCTGCCTACAAGCGTATTTATAACCCTTGTCCACTGAAACAAAAACAAATCTAACAAAACAAAATAACTTTTCCCTTATCCTACTATCTTACTGCAGTCACGCTGCTTTTCTTTCTTTCTTTTTAGTGTCATATATACGCAGAATACTCTACATTATCTGATATGATTTTTTAACCAACAACTTTCTGCTTTATCCATTTTGTCCCGACCAGCCTGCCCACGCTGCCTCTTGAAAGGGCTCACCACGGCCAGCCACTTAGCTAGGAAACCGAATATGTATTTTGTTGCATTCAACATCCTTGACCTCTTTGCAGCATTTGACCCTGTTATATATTGTTTTAAGGTGTATTAACCATGTTTTTTTATTTTCTCTGTTTTGATATCTTGGGGCTTTGCTGCCTCTGGAAAGACTGCTCTTCCCAGGGCAAGCCAATTCCTAGAGATAGTAAACTACTTGCCTTCAAGTGCACCTTTGACATGCAAACCCCCAACTACTCTTCTAGAGAGCTCTCACACTAGGGGCCTGCCTTGATCACTCCGGATTCATCTAGAGGCAGCCCCTGGGCTCCAGAGCCCACTGGAATGATTCAAACTAGCCGATCTTACGCCTGCAAACCCTACCTCACATGTCCCTTCCACCCCCCCCCCCGAAACCACAACAGGGGCTCTTGACCACTGCTCCCCCTTCTCCCTCTGCCTCATGACTAACCCTGGTTCTTCCCATGTGGCCCCGCGTGCTGTGCCTCCTGTTCCTAGGGACCTGTGAGTATAGAAACCTCTTTCTTCATGAAAGTCATTTATTTATCTTAGCATCATCTATCAACAAACAAACAAAAACCCAGGTACCTTAAAACATTTGTTCTCTTGGAAAGTCATCTTTCTTACCTTTAGAACAGGTCTCTTGTCTTTTAACTGCCCTCCCTTCCCCTTTTGCATTATTCTGTTTTTGTTTCTGATTTGCTCACAGATGCTCTGTAATCAGAGTCATACTTACAAGCTAAGGGATTTCTGCATGTGAGATGAGGTGGATGGTAAATTAAGAACAGTTTTGTTTTTGCTTTTCTTAAAGGGAATGGGGAGAAAAGGTTTAGGGAAGATGAAGGTTAGAATAAACTCTTGTAACTGTATGTTGGACATGCTCAACCTGTGAGATGAAAGTTAAAAGCATCTTTATTTTATCTCCCACAGTTCCTTTGAAGCTGCCGTTGCCATTGGATGAAAATGGCAAGACCCCAGGTTGAGTGCTTTATCTCACATGCCAGTCTGAGTTCAGTTGTTACAGTGAGCAATTCCATGCAGAAACCAAAACTCTAGACGTGACTTAGAATTGTATTTTTTTTTTTTTTTTTGCTCTCCCTGTTAGGACTTGTTGCCTAGGAGGGAGGAATAGTCAGCTTTTCAAAACAACAACAAAAAAATTCTGGTTCATCTCAACAATCATCTTGCTAACTTCAGCTTCTGTACCCTGTAGGCTAGAACACAGGAGGAGGAAGAGAAAGTGAACGCTGAAATTTCTTACATGACTGATACTGTCACAAGATGGTTTTTCCTCTCTGTGTACCTGACAGGGATTGAAGCTGGCTCTTCCTCCAAAGGGAGCTTCTGTAAGCTCTCCAGAGATGCTTCCCCTGTGAAGCCCTCGGCTTCAGATCCTGGGCAACTCTTTTGGCTACTACTCCATGCTCAGCCCCTAGACTGCTGGTCGTCTAAAAAACTTTCCCTGTTGGACTCCCTTGCACTTTCAAACAGTCCTCTTGGACAGGATTTAAAATAGTTTTAGGACAAAATTCTTATTTAAGATCTACATCTGATCCTCTTCCATTGGAGAGAAGCACAGTCACTTTCCAGACACACAGGCTGCTTCACCTTTCCATGTTGTACTTCCAATCTACAGAAAACACATCTCGAATGCTCTGAGTGGTCTCATTTTTGAGTCCCTGTCACCAGGCTTGGGTTTAGAAGGAAGTATCCCCTACCCCTGCCCCATGGGTGGGCAACAGAATTCAACCCAGGGATACCTCTTTCCCAGGAAATCTTTTCCCTTCCCTTTGAAACAGAGCTTTAGAAATGCTCTCCCTAGAACATTCCTTTGAACTCTTTATCCCTTCAAGTCTCACAGTCAAAACTTCCATTCTAGTATCACATAAGCTATTTTAAAAGTGAAATAAAAATGAGAAGAATTCTTAACTGATTTTGATATATCTATGTTTTTAATGATCTTCCTTTAAATTATGTCACTATATATTTAAAATTATATATGCAAGATAGGTAGGTAGGTATTATGTCCTTCTTACAAATGTATTGTAAAGAGAAATCAGGCTACCCTTTATAAAATTTAGTTTTCTATGCCTGTGCAAAATCTCTCTGTTTGGACAAGGTCATGATCTAGATTAGTGATTCTCAAACCTGGCAGCACATCAATATAACCTGAGGAACTTATTTAAAACTCAGATGTCAGGATCTATTCCAGACCTACTAAATCAGAGTCTCTAGGTCATCAGCATTTTTATCAAGCTTCACCTTTGATTCTCATGCATAACTAGGTTCACAGGTCTCCTGCTTAGCTAGTCAGAAATGCCAACGCCACTTCAAAGGATGTAAACAGCCTCTGATGGGGGAGTCTTGCAAATTCAAACTTAGAAAACATTAACCTCCCTGTAATTCCATTGGGAGTGAATGCAAGCAAAATTTTATTTTTGTGTATGTGCCATGAAGGTTTCTCTTTCGTTAGCTTTCTCTGCTCCTGAAGACTGAAACCACCTCTAGGTTGACCAGTTAGCTCCTTGTTTAATCCATTGTTATGGAATATTCTTGCTTAACAGAGTTGTTAGGAAAGCCTGAGTCATAACCTTCAACCCCACCGTTTCTATGTTCCACTGCTAAGTCTCTTATTAACCAGTTTATCCACTTGTTCTTTACTAGGCTTGACTACTTGGGTCTTTGCTGCCAATTCTCTTGTTTTGTGTCTTGGTAGCCTTGGGGATTTTAAACATTTCACCCCTTTCTTTTTCTACTTAATCAGAGAATTGAAGTTCTCCGTGGTTCTCATCAGTAACCTCTGGGTATGAAAAATTATATCTAAAGTTCATGACCATTCAAATGTTTTCCAGATCTGCTATTTTGATTTTGTTTTCAACCAATAGTAAAAAGCTCCCTCTGTTCTAAATCATGGTCTCAGCTCTGAGGCTCAGAATTATTTGGAGGTCTCCTATGAGAGGCAGCTGGTGATGGCCAAGGCAGAACACATATCTGGAGGTGAGGGTCTCGGGTGCTAGTAAGAATTTATACCTCTCTTCTTCATCATCCCTGAATTCTAGATGATTAAAAAAATTCTAACTCTTCTCCCTGCTTTTGATCTTCCCTAGTCTTCACCTCCTCTTACTTCTCTATTGACACAGATACCAGAGTTGTTCTTGTAGATCTTCTCAGCCTAATTTCCCCTCCCACACCTCATCCCAACCCTAGCTCCTTTATGGCTTCCTATTATTCCCAGATGGAAGCCCAGAATGGGCATATTTCTAAATTCCTATATAGCCTGGTGCCAAAGTGCATTTCTGGTTTTGATTTCCATTTCTCCCTATTATACTCCTAAAATTTTCCATTTTGTCATGATCCTCCAAATATGCTGTGCCTTTTTATGGGAACATGTTTCCTCATGCAGTTTCCTGAACTGGGAAGGGAAAGAGAGCTTATTTGTTGAGCTGCTACTATGTTTCAGGTACTATGATGAATGTATGTATGTATCTCATTCCTTTTTTGTATGTAAGAAAATAAATGCTTTTAAAAATCTTATCTGACATCACATAATTAGTAAGAATCAACTCTCCCAACTGAGCTTACATGTCATTTTTCCATGAAATTTCTTTCAACTTCCTCATACTTCATTGCTTTCATTCCTTTATTTATAAATATTTATTTATTAGTATTTATTGAGGACATACCATATGCCAGGCATATGCTAGGTTCAGTGGTAGGAACAAGACAGAATATATTCTTGCCCTCAAGGAACTTACATTCTCATGGGGAGATAGATAATAAACCAGTAAACAAATGAACAGAAAATTAGTGTGGTGAGCTCTGCAGAAGTGATAAATAAGGTAATAGCAGTTAATAGTATCTGGAGGAGCCTACATAAGATACAGAGAATCAGGAAAGACTCTATAAAGAGGTGATACTTGACTGTGACTTAGAAACTGAGAAATATAAAATCGAAGAAAATTAGCCCTCCAGAGAGAGAAGTAAGTGCAAGGGTACTGGGGCAGAAAATAGCTTGATATATTTCAGGGGTACTTTTGTTGGAGTGGTACTAGATTGGGTTGACTAGGTAGGTTGGCACCAGATCATGTTGAATCATGCATGGGCCACTTTGGATTTTATTTTAAAAATAACATCAGTCCTTTGAAGGATTTTAAAGGTAACTTTACTGAGATATAATTAACATGTAACAAACTAAACATATGTGAAGTACATAGTGATAAGTTTTGACACATATACCCATGAAATTATCGTGCTCAAGATAATAAACGTATTCATCATCCCCACTCAGAAGAACCTTCCTTAACTGCAACCTCAGGCAACCAATGATTTCCTTTCTGTTACTATAAATTAGTTTGTATTGTCTAGCATTTTATATAAATAGAATTGATTACTTGAGTCTCTACAGTATGTACTTTTGCGGGCGTGTGTGACTTACAGGTTTTTCATAAATACCTTTGATCAGGTTAAGGAAGTTCCTTTCTGTTCTTATTTGACTGAGAGTTTTTATTAGGAATGAGTATTGAGTTTTGTCAAATGTTTGTCCTTCATTATTTTGTTGTTGTTTTAGACTTGATTGTTTTGAATGTTAAGCAAAAATTACATTCTTGGAATAATCCCTACTTGATCATGATTTATTATCCCTTTTATATATTTTTTTGGATTAAATTTGCAAAGATTTTGTTTAGAAAATGTGCACCTATGTAGTTTTCTTGTTTTGTAATATCCTTTTCTGGATTTGACCTTAGAGTAATGCTGGACTTATAGAATGGTTTGAGTAACATTCCCTCTCTTCAATTTTCTTTAAGAGTTTGTTCAGTTGGGTATTATTTCTTCCTAATATTTGGTAGAATTCACTAGAAAAGCTACCTGTACTTGAATTTTCCTTTGATAGAAAGTTTTAGACTACAAGTTCAATTTTCAAAAATAGATATAGAATTATCTGTTCAGGTTATCTATTTCTTCTTCAGCAAGTGTTGGTCTTTTGTCTTTTAAGGAATTTGTCCATTTTTTTTAAGTTGTCAAATTTATCAGCACAAAGTTGTTCATAAAAAATAATCCTTTTGGGCCTGCCAAGTAGCTCAGTTGGTTAAGAGTTAACCTAAGAGTACCAGCTCTGAGCAACATGGGCCAGTGATGCTGCACTCGAGCTGAGCTGCCAATAGGTGGCAGGATGGCTCAGCTGGTGAGAGCACAAGCTCCTAACAACAAGAAGGCCTGTTCGATGGTGGGCTATGCCTGCTCGCAACAAAGACTGAACTCTGCACCTTGAACTGAGCTGCCACCTGGATGGCTCACTGGATAGAGTGTGTGCTCTTAACAACAAGACTGCTGGTTTGACTCCCAAATGGGATGGTGGCTACGCCCACTAGCAACTAAGATTGAACACAGCAACTTGAGCTTAGAAGCCATGAGCTGCCAACAGGCAACCAGATGGCGATTGGTGCCCTCCACAACAAAAATTGAAGAACAACAACTTGGCTGGTCCCCCTCCCCAATTCTCCAACACTGTTCCCCTCCCCCAATTCCCCAATTTAAATAAATAATAAATAATAATAATCCTTTTAATATCTGTAGAATCTGTAGTGATGTCACACCTCTCATTCCTGATAGTGTTAATTTGTACTTCTCTTTCTCCCCTACCTGCCCAGGAATCTGGCTAGAAGTTTATCAAATTTATTGATCTTCACAAATAACCAGCTTTTGATCTCACTCATTTTCTCTATTGTGTTTTCTCTTTTATATTTAATTGGTTTTTGCTCTTTATTATTTCTTTCTTCTATTATTTTGAGTTTAGCTTGTTTTTTCTAGGGTTCTTTGGGGAGGTTATTTGTTCATTTGTTTTTAAGGAGGAAGTTATGGTCAGTGATATGAGACCATTTTCAGAGTTTTTTCACTCTGGATGGTGGGAAGAAAAATTACTCTCAGTCTTGTGTAACCTCTGAGGAATTTTTCTAAGCCTTTCCCCCCTACCTCAGTTACTTTTCTCACAAGTATACACTGAGCAGCACTCAGCTCACAACTCAAAGAGGACTCCCTGCAGATCTCTAAAGCTCTTTCTGTCTGTAAGCCCCATTTTCCTCTAGTACTCTGCCCTGAACTCTGGTATCCTTGGCCTCTTGCACTCCTAGTACTGTCTCTTCAACTCAGCAAGACCACTAAACTTTTTGCTTCCTTGTTCCTGTGCCATGCCTGGGAATTCTCTTCAGGCAGTAAGCTGGGGGCAACCATAGGGCTTTACTTTGTTTCTTCTCTCTCAGTTATTACTCTCCTTCATTGCCTGATGTCTAATATTATGAAAATAATTGTGTCATATGTTTTGTATCATTTTTTAAGTCATTTTATATGGAAGAATAAATCTAGTCCTTGTTTCTCCACCTCTATTAGAATGGAAGTCTCATCCCTTTGAAGGATTTTAAATAGAGTAGTGACATACCAGTTGAGGTTTACAAAGATCATACAAGTTGCAGTGTGAAAAACAGATTGGAAGTGGCGGGGTGGGAGGGGGAGTCAGGAAGTGATGGATGTTGGAGCCAAATTTTTTTCAGGGAAAATAGAGACAGAGGACAGGTCCAGATGCTTTTGGAGAGGGAATCAACAGGGCTTGGATGTAGAGAAGGGAGGAAAAGGAAGAGTCAAGGCTGCCTCTTGGCCTTTTTTCTAGAGCAACTGGGCAAATGGGATGGGGGGTGGGGTGTTGTGAGAAGGCAGAGGTCAAGAGTTGTTACTTGTACATAAGTCTGAGAGGACTCTTCAATGATTCAGGTGGAGCTGGTCAAATAGTCAAAAGGTTATCAGAATGCAGAACTCTGTGGAGAGGTCGGGGCTGGAGATAGAAGAGTCATCAAAATATAATTGTCTAAAGCTCTGGAACTGGATAAGATCAGGGGACAAGTATAAATAGAGATGAAAAGAGGAAGCTGGGATGGAATCAGAAGGGTCTTCAGCATCTAGAGGTCAGTGGAAGAGAAAGAGCTGGAGTTGAGACAGAGAGCAAGAAACACCTGTCTTCCTACAATACTTAGTTCTTTTTTTGAACCATGTTATCATTCTATATTATAATTACCTGTTTGTTCACCTGACACTCCACTGGCCTGTGAGCCCTTGAGATCAGGGGCCCTGCCGTATTTTGTATTACCAATGTCTAACACAATGACTGGCACACACTGAATCCTAGGAAAGAAGGAAAGAAAGAAAGAGAGAAAGAGAGAGAGAGAGACAGAGAGAGAGAGAGAGAGAGAGAGAGAGAGAGAGAGAGAAAGAGAGAGAAAGAAAGAAAGAAAGAAAGAAAGAAAGAAAGAAAGAAAGAAAGAAAGAAAGAAGAAAGGAAGGAAGAAAGGAAGAAAAGGAAGAAAGGAAGGAAGAAAGGAAGAAATTAAGAGATGATTTGGTGTGAGGTAAAAAGGACACAGCCCAGGGATCTCTAGAAGATAATTCTGGGTAAATTAAACAGGCTCAGGAAAAAAAAACCCATCCTGGTCCAAAAACATCCCCATGATCCCCAGTTCCTGATCTATAAACTAAAAGACCTGGTGAAGTGATCTCTAAAATTACTTCCTCTAAAGTTACTGAAAGTGGATATGGTGAACATGGACGGGAACTCCGTTTGGCTTTCCTCTACAGAACCTGCAAGGAGACAAAACAATGTATTAATGTTGGGCTTCCTTGGTGGATGTTTCTATTCTTTCGGTCTTTTGTCTGTTTTCAAGCAGATCAAAGCACAGCTTGTGAAATGTTTTGGCCCCGGATGAGAATTCAAGATGCACAAAGGCTAAGAGTGGACATTAATAAAAAAATCATTGTGGCCTTTTTGAACTAGGGGGCCACTACGGAGGTCGAGAGAGGCCGGGTATATCCCTGCCAGCCCCCCAGAGACATAAAGATGTCTTCCCCAAGGTGTGAGGCTGAGGGTTACTGACAGCTCCACGTCTACCCCCTGCCGTGCTGGAGCACCAAACCTCCCTCTCTTGACTTACAGGACTGGCAAAGACGGTGACAGGAGCCTGGCCCAGGAGCCTGGCTGAAATCCTGGCTCAAGCAAAAGCCGAGCAGAGCACTGCAAAGAGAGGCAACCTTCAGAGGTTAACCACGATATTTACAGTTTCATCATTCTGCAGAGCTGTGCTCTTGTGCTCTACACATTCAGCAAGCTGAACAGACCCTAAAAGGTTTAACTGTCCAGTTGAAACTATAATAAAGTTTATTTTGGTTAAAACCTGAAATGAGCCTGAGTTTGAATTTTTCAGCCTGGTGGCTTTGTGTAAACAGTTTACTTAACATCGTTTTTGGCTCTTTTTCAATAAACCACCATGATAATCCCATTCACAGACAAAACAGATCACAGACTAGCAGACAGGCCGCTGTAAAACAGCACGTTACCTGGTCTTTGTGTGAAATGTAAAGATCTGTTTTTAAGGAAGGACTTGTCCATGTCTGTTTTTGTGGTGGAAAACATTTCTTTGGACTTCTATGGAAAAGAAGGAGCATAACATTGTTTAGCTCCGTTTTATACCACTAAAGTAGATTTTAATTAAGCACATAAAGTGAGCTGGGCTAGGAGCTGTTATTTTCCAGAGAAGGCATGCTGGCTTTATTCAAATTGGAAGAGACCCCAAGAGAATGCCAAAATCACCTATTGCTTACATTTCATTTTAATGTGCTCAAGTTCAATAAAAGTTTATCATCTCCATTAAAGCAGTACCTATTGGAACTGATTTAATCTCGTTAGCACAAAGAACCACATGAAAGAAATCAAGTCCCCAGGACAAGATTGTGCATAGCACAGTTTAGGGGTATAAATTACATGAAAGAAATGGAGCATCTCCTGAAGACAGAGTGCCTCTGTCCTGCTCATGTGGTGTGTGTGCATGCGTGTGTGCGTGTGCATGTGTGTGTGTGCATAGATCCACCCGCTCTGCTGTGCAAGGCTCTGGCTGCCTGCCCCAGTGCAGCATGCCCCAGAGACTGCCAAGCTCGGGAGTCCTCAGCTGCTCAGTGTCACAGCACTGCTCTGCTCCCACATGGACCATGAATTGTGTGACATTTGAACAAACAAATGTCATGCGTAGGGGTGCTGGTCAAATGTCTACTGGCAACAGCACAATGAAGACATATATCATGATTCGAACTCCACAGAACTACCACACACACACACACACACACACACACACACACACACACACACACACCACGTGCCTTCTTCTGTAAGGAAAGTGTCAGTTTTCTCTTCACTTTCAGCATACTCTTTCCCACCTCCTGTAGTTCATGGCTAGACATAAATAGAGTCCAAGTGTCCAGGGATGCTAGGTCTTTTATTCAGCATGTAGCTTGACCTTGGGTCTTGGTCACATGGAACATGAATGAGAAGTGGGTGCAGGGTGACTGGCTGCCCACAGGGTTTTGCTTTCCCGAGGCACCCATGATGTAATAAATGTGACCTGGGGTCTGAGCTCTGAGGAGACAAAGGTGAAGACAGAAGCTGAAGGACCTCTTTCCCTAGAAGACTCAGGGACCACTGAGGCACAGAGAGAATTTCTCAGGGTCCCCAGGTTAAAAATACCCAAATGGAATGCCTGTTCTCCCCCAGTTCTGTTCCATGCGTCAGTGGAGGCTGTGAGGAACAGCCTCATGTTGGCACTCAGTGGTTTGTTGCTTTGAGAACAGGGGTGACTATCACCCTGAGGTGTCTTAGCTACAGTGGTGTGGCCCAGCTTGAAAAGTGACAAGGGAGGGAGACTGAAATGGAAGAACATGACATTGCTGTGAGACTTCCTCAGGATCTCCTGAAAACATCTGGTTAAGCTTTGAGTGGGAGGGTGGGGCATGAGTCATGGAGGACTGATGGGAAGTGCATTGGGATCCCCTGACTCCATCACCCATTGATTGAAGCGCTATTACAGACCCTCTACTTAGAGTTCCAGGCAGATGAGTAGACCTGTGTTAGTCAGCTCAAGCTCCCTGACATAACACATTACCATTGATTGGGTGGCTTAAACACAGAAATGTATTTCTCACTTCTGGAGGCTGTGAAGTCCAAGAGCCAGGTTCCAGCAAGATGGGCTTCATTCTAAGGCCTCTTCTTTTGGCTTGTAGGCAACTGCCATCTCTCTGTGTGTTCACATGATCTCTTATGTGTATGTGAAGAGGTAGAGATAGATAGAGATGATAGATAGATAGATAGATAGATAGATAGATAGATAGATAGATAGATAGATAGATAGGATGTATCGAGCTCTCTGGTGTCTCTTCTTATAATAAGGGCATTAATCTCATCTTCATGACCTCATCTAACTGTAATTATCTCCCAAAGGTCCATCTCCAAGTTCCATCTTTTGGGGGTTAGGGCTTCAATATATAATTTTTCGGAGCACAAGCATTTGGTTCATAGCAATACATGATGTGGGAGACCACAATCCCCCAAGACCTTTACACAACAGTCAGAAAGAGAGGGCCAAACAATATCCTGGGGAAGACAGCTGGCAGTAGCCTCCATCTCTCTCAGTTTAGCTCAACAAGCGCCACTCACATCGCTTGTGTCATCTCTTGAACATGGAAAGCTCACCTGCTCTTTCCTTCTGCTGGAATAGCCGGTAAGCATACTGGCTTTCTCAGCCCTCCTCACGGCAGTCTCTCCTACTTTCCTATTCCCCTTAGGGGAACTCTCAGCCATTCTCAGTTACTTAGAATGAACTAAGAACTAATTAAAAACACTTTGTGGATTTGTTTCCTTGTTTATCATCTGGATTACGCCCCCCCCCCATTCACCCATAGCAATGTGGGCTCCATTACAGCAGGGACCTAGTCTTTCAAGACCATCTTTGTGTCCCCCCAACAGCCAGAACAGTATCTGGACATGGTAGGTGTCGGTAAGTAAGTGTTGATGAATCCTAAGTACCACAAAGGGTGGGAAGGGTGGGGGAGAATAACTTTCTAAGGGCATCTGGGATGGGCCTTGTAGGATGGGAAGGGTTTGGACAGATGGGCATGTGGGGTGAGGAAGGAAGCAAATTCATCCCTTTGGCTCTGGAAAGACCACCTTTTTTCCCCCTTTAATACAAACTCATAAGCTTCTATGGAGAAGGCTCTTTGATGGTCTTATTCCAGAATATCAGAATTCTGGCTAGCAGGGTGTTCTTCCTGATGTCTGACTTAAATGCTGAACTTCTTTCACCATTCTCAGCCCACTTTCATCTGCCCTTCAATAGAAACACTATAAACTCTACTCACCATCCATTTAACAGAAACACCATAAACTCTATTCATCATCCCTTACATTTGGAAAAAGACTGTACAAGTGCAAAACAGTAATACTCCTATTTTAAATGTTATCCTTTCATTTAAAAAATGCTAAGTAATGCTGGGAAATGGAGGTGCAGAACTGTGTTTTAGGACCGTGGATAGCTCTGGGTGTGTGTATGTGCTAGGGAAGGTTCTTGGGTTCCCATTTGAATGGGAAGTAGTAGGAGAAGCAGAGCAAAGGGGCTTTTGGGAGCTCCATTTCCCTAGACATTGTTTCATAACCTGACTTCTGAGGGCCCAGCACTGTTCTGAAAGCTGTGCTGTGCAGATGTTCATTCAGCAGTTAGCGCCATTGCCCAGGGGCCAGACATGGTGCCTAGTGCTGACTCATCCATGGAGGAGAAAGAGACAGGGTCCCATAGCAGGGCAGGGGAAGTGACATGTGAGTCCCATGGGTGGTACTTACATCTACAGAATGGCACATGGCAAAGGTAGAACAAGGAGGCTTCGACAGAAGAGCAACCTCAGTCCTCTGAGCAGCATCTTTTCAGGATGCTCTGGACCACTGGTCTCAGTTTGAGCCTGGCACCCGTCAAGGCCTAGCCCAGGGCCCTCCAGAGCTCAGAGACGTGAGCTCATCACCCTTCTTCCCTGCACGGTAGCTGCACAGCTGAGCAGGAGGTGCCTCTCCCTGGGAGACTCAGCCCACCGTTTCCCAGCCCTCAGCAGCACCCCATCTCTCCCTGGGCCACTGCTCCTGAGGTCCCATTGGTGGGTTAGCTTTGGTCTACTTCCCTCAGTGTACAGAAAACATAAATTCAGGTTCAAAAGCAGGACAGCAGCTAAGAGGAGAGCTGACTTTGAAGTTTAGAGCCTTAGGTTGAAGGCAATTCTCTTGGCTGAATCACAAAGGGAATAAAATGCCATCATAAGGAGAATAGCTTTAGATTTTTCACATTATCTTCAAAATAAGAGATTAGGGACCCAATTCTGGTTGAGATGCTTAAGCGGGTGCCTGATAATTGAATTTCATGCTCATTATTTCCCTCTGAAGTGGTGTACACAAGCAGTCATTGGAAAGCAGGTTTAGCAAACACGCTGGCCGGGTTCTTGCTAAGCTTCACAGCTTTTCAAAATTTTCCAAGTTCTCTCAGTGTTCACGGTTGCTGTGCAATATGTACGAGGCAATGCTGATAGGACCGGTGAACCCACTGGGCTCAAGACAAACTCCTCTTCCATCAGCAATCTTGTCATAGGATTTGAATATTTTTTTCAATTTTCTGCACAAGATTAGACATGGTTTGGGGGATACTTTATGCTGCATGGAATAGGGAATTTGCCTATAGCGTTGGCCTGTCATCACTGAGCTGTGTCTGAAGTAAGAATATACCCAAGCTCTGTATGACACTCTGTCTGTGTGAGGGCAGGGGGCCTGTGGAAATCTGGGTACCTTCCATTGACTTTTGCTATGAACCTAAAATTTCTTTAAAAAACTAAAATCTTAAAAACAAAAAGAATATACCAGGGTCACTATTGTTGTGATAAAAATGGACATTGCCGGCCCCAGTCTGAACCCTTGTTTCTTCTTTGCTACTCAGTTTATTTCTTAAAAAGAGGCCTAAAAGAGTCATTTAATGCCAAGTGAGTGAATTGCCTATGGTAAAAATCCTGGAGTAAGTTGGGAAAAATTCTCAACTCCTTGGAAATGACCACATAATATAAATTGAAGGTTGGTTTGAAACTAGTATTGTCTGTCCATCTTATGGGGGTGGGGGCCTCCTCCTAGATGGAGCGATGAGGGAGTTGCTTATTTGGACCCCACCATGTTCACAATAAGTTTGGGGACAAGGATTCACAGGCACATCTTTCTTCCCAAACAAAGGCTTCTAAGGCAGCATGCTGGCAAGGTTCTTCCTGGCATTTTCTGTGGGAGCAAGGTCAGGGTTCCTGGGTCTCAAGTACTGACTGCAAGATTCCAAGTCTTCCTTGGGAGGGAGGACTGGAAAGAACTGCCATTTCTTAAGCTCCTACAATATGCCAGGCCTTCTGCAATCAATGCTCCTGTATATTCTCTGAGAGGCGTAGATAACATCATCCTTACCTGTGCTGCTCAAAAATTCTCCAAGGAAAGACCAGGTTTTGTTTGTTTGTTTGTTTGTTTGTTTGTTTGTTTGTTTGTTTCTTGGGGGGCTGTTTCTGTTTTCCCTTTTTCTTTATCCATGTTGTCACATTTTGGTCCATACCCTGTTCTATGAGACAAGCCAAAGAGATCACATGTTTTGGTGCTACAGCAATATCAAATTGCTAAACAATTTCTAAACACTCATTCCCCATTTTTATGCTTACTTCATCAAGAGAGTTACACATCAGCACAGTCGGTGCCGCACGCTACTTTTGAGCAGCAAGGTATGCACGAGCTCTGAGAAAGCAAGCCACCTGAGTGAGGTCACACAGCCTGTGAGATCTACAGTTCCACTTCAGGTGAGGATAACTCCAGGACCTGTGGTTTCCATATAGAAACGGTTAAACAGGCTGTGAAAGTAATTATGTCAGAGTTACTATTAGATTTCAAATGAATTATCCATGAAAAGAGAACTGAAGGAAGGATAACCTCTCATTTCCCTAAATTCTCCTCCCCTGATCCTACTCAAACTAATCAGGCCGTTTACCCCCAGCCCCTCCAGGACAAACCTGGACTCTTGGGGATTTCATTCCCATCCTGTTCCTTGCTGCAGCTGCCCCTTACTCACCCCTTCCCAGTCACTCCCTTAGCTAGAGCAGGGAATTCAGGGGGTGAAGCGAAGAGCAGCCTCAGAACAATGAAATAAATTAAAGTGTCCAAGAGCCCTCAGGAATCCAAACATAGCAAAATTATTATGTTTAATGTAAAAATTGAACTTAAAATAATTCTGCTCTGTGTTTAATAACAACAGGTATGGCTAAACGAAGCCAAGTTAGCGAGGTCCTTTCAGCCAGGCAGCCTGGCTTCTCTTAGCAAAAAGATAAAGCAAATGAGAGCTCTTGAAGGTTAATAGAATCTATCACCTCCTAAAGAATGCAAACTGTATAAATACTCAGGTTTTAAAATAAAATCCCCCAAAGCCAGCATTGCAAAATGAGGCCAGCATGGTCTGGCAGGGCCAGTTAGCTGTCTTTTGTGCTGTTTGGCGGTGTGTCATGTGACCAGAACATCCAGGACAGATAGCCGCGGACTTTGCCTCTAGATTGTATACTGAAGCCGTGAAAGCAGGACTCCCATAGCTCAAGTTTATAGAAATACATGACAATGTTTGAAATAGCTTAGCTGAGACTAAAACAGTCTGACATCACAACCTTGGGGAAGATGATGGAAATTTCTTAATTTCTTTGGAAAATTGAAAAAAAAAAAAAGCCAATTCTTTTCAGGTGTTCAATTGGCCACCCAAGTGCAGTTCTTGGGCTGCCGTTCTTTTCTGGTTTTAGAAAAATCACACAGAAATACAGAAACTCTGCTTAACATGTCAGCCATGTCTTGTGATTCTGTGTATCAGACTGTGCTGATTATTCTCCATTTGCCGCCCCCTGCCCCGATTCATTCTCTATCATCCCCTGCTTTGTTGCCCTGTGCTCTAGGAGACTGACCCCAATGGGCTGTGTTACCTGGGCTCCCCTCTGACTTCCCACTGGATTTGGCCAAGGGGAGCCACCAGCAGGAGACTGGAGGGCAGGAAGAGAGAGTGCTCAGGTTCTTTTCCCCATAGGTACTCCTCTTACATGCATCCAGCTCTCTCCAGGCTCTTCCACGCAATCCTCTCTTACTGTTCCTTTTTGGCCAAGGGACTGTCTCTGGCCCCTGGGTCACTTCTCATTCCCTTAATCCTGCTCATGGTCCTATCTGTTTCTGATTGGGCCCTGGATGATACGCAGGCCTGCCTCTTAGCCTTAATTTCCAAGAGCTTCTCAATGGGGGTATCATAATACTATACTGACTAAGTGGAAGATAAATGAGGTAAACTCATATCAGTAAGAACCAAAAAATGATACTTTCCATCTTTCAAGCTTCCCCCCTGCCCCCCATATTATTTCCCATCACCTGTTGATGGCAAAAGGAAACAGTGCTTTAGTATTTTTTTCTTTTTTCTTTTTCTGGACTAATTTACCTTTAATCCTCATCATCTCATTTGTTTTTCATTGCATGGTCGAACATTTATAACCTAAATTTTATACGTTCAAACCCATACTGTAGAGCTGGATCTATGTGTTTCCTGAGTTCCTAAGGTCACCTTTGGGTTCGGGGGTTTAGAGCAGCTTTTTTTTTTTTTTTTTTTTTTGAGGGCAGTGTCACTGGCCTTCATATGTGGGACCTGAACCGGGGCAGCTGGCTTCCCAAGCCAGCGCTTAACCACTGCGCCACTCGGCCAGCCCTAGAGCAGCTTTTTCATTTATAGCAGACTCTCTTGGGGAAATGCTGTCTTTCGGGGTTGCCCTGCCCATGTCCTCACCACCTTCACTATTTGCCTCTGATCCAGTTAGTATATGAGGATAATGGGATGTTTATGTGTCCTCATGGCCAAGCTTCAAAAGGCCTTGGGTCCCTAACTATCTCTGGGTCCACACTGGTTTCTTTCTTTCTTTCTTTCTTTCTTTCTTTCTTTCTTTCTTTCTTTCTTTCTTTCTTTCTTTCTTTCTTTCTTTCTTTCCTTCCTTCCTTCCTTCCTTCCTTCCTTCCTTCCTTCCTTCCTGTCTGTCTTTCTTTTCTTTCTTGCTTTCTTGCTTTCTTGCTTTCTTGCTTTCTTGCTTTCTTTTTCTCTCTAAGATTTTTATTAAAAATATAACTAACATATAATATTATATTAGTTTCAGGGGTACACATAGTTTTTCAACATTTATATACCTAAAGAAGTGATCACCATGATAAACCCAGCAACCATCTGACACCTTACCACACTATCACAATATTATTGACTATACCCCCCATGCTGTACATTACATCCCCATGACTTATTTGTTTTATACCTAAAAATTTGGACCACACATTGCCCTTCTCCTTTCCCCCCTCCTGTTTAATTTTTCAATTACAGTTGACCGTCAATATTATTTTTATTAATTTCAGGTGTACGGCTCATGGTTAGACATCTTAAAATTTAAGAAGTGATACCCCTGACTAGTCTAGTACCCACTTGGCACTATACATAGTTATTACCACCTCATTGACTATATTCCCTGTGCTGTACTTTACATCCCATGACTGTTTTGTAACCACCAATTTGTACTTCTTAATCCCTTCACCTTTTTCACCCAGTCCCACAAACCCTCTACCATCTATCACCCCAATAAATCTAGTACCCATCTGATACCATACATGATTATTACAATATATTGACTATATTCCTTATGCCATACCCTACATCCCCATGACTACTGTGTAGCAACCAATTTGTACTTTTTAATGCCTTTCCTTTTTTCACTCATCACCCCAACTCCCATCTGATAACCATCAAAATGTTCTCTGTATCTATGAGCCTGTTTCCATTTTGTTTGTTTATTTTGTTCTGTAGATTCCACATATAAGTGAAATCTCATTGCATCTGTCTTTCTCTGTCTAACATAGTCTACTCAGCACAGTGCTCTCCAGGTCCATCCATGCTGCTGCAGATGGCAGGAACCCATTCCCTTCCCAGGCCGAGCAATACTCCATTGTATATATGTACCACCTCCTCTTTATCCATTCTTCCATTGACTGACACCCAGGCTGCCTCCACATCTTGGCCATTGTAAATAATGCTACAATGAACATATAAATGCAAACATCACCTGAAGTAGCATTTTGGGTTTCTTTGGATAAATACCCTGAAGTGGGATTACTGGGTCCTTATTTGTCTCTTGTTATAGCATTTGTTTTAAAGTCTATTTTGACTGGTATAAGTATTACTACCCCAGCTTTTTTTTTTCTTCCATTTTCATAGATTATCTTTTTCTATCTCTTTACTTTCAGTCTGTGTGTGTCTCAATCTGAAGTGAGCCTCTTGTAGGCAGCATAAATACAGGTTTTGTTTTCTTATCCATTCAGTCACCCTATACTTTTTTTTTTTTTCAGGGCAGTGTCACTGCCCCTCATAAGTGGGACCTGAACCGGGGCCGCTGGCTTCCCAAGCCAGCGCTTAACCGTGGCGCCACTGGGCCGGCCCTAGTCACCCTATACTTTTAATTGGAGCATTTAATGCATTTACATTCAAAGCAATTGTTGATGGATGTGTAGTTATTGCTATTTTATTATTCATGTGTTTGGTCTCCCCTTCACCCCAGCTTAAAGAAGTCTCTCTAACATTCCTTGTAACACTGGTTTTGTGTTAATGAACTCTTTTAGCTTTTTCTTGTCCAGGAAGCTCTTTATCTCTCCTTCAATTCTAAATGATAGCTTTGCTGGGTAGAGTAATTTTGATTATTGGTCCTTGCTTTTCATCACATTGAATATTTTGTGACAATCCCTTCTGGCCTGCAAAGTTTCTGTTGAGAAATCAGCTGATGGTCTTGTGGGAGCTCCCTCATAGGTAACTAACTGCTTTTCTCTTGTTGCTTTTAGAATTCTCTCTTTGTCTTTAACCTTTGGCATTTTAATTATGATGTGTCTTGGTGTGGGCCTCTTTGGGTTCATCTTGTTTGAGACTCTGCACTTCCTGGGCTTGTATTCTATTTCCTTCACCAGATTAGGAAAGTTTTCAGTCATTATTTCTTCAAGTAGATTCTTAATCCCTTGCTTTCTTACTTCTCCTCCTGTACCCCTTTGTTGTGAATGTTGTTACGTTTGATGTTATCCCAGAGGCCTCCAAAACTATCTTTATTGTTTGGATTCTTTTTTTTTTTCTTTTCCTATTCCAATTGGGTGTTTTCTGCTACCTTCTCTTCCAAATAGCTTATTCGATCCTCTGCTTCATCTAGTCTGGTGATTCCTTCTAGTACATTCTTCATTTCAGTTATTGTACTCTTCATTTCCAACTGATTCTTTTTTATGGTTTCTATGTCCTTTTTTATGCTTCTATCTCTTTGTTGAAGCTCTCACTAAGTTCCTTGAGCATCCTTATAACCATTGTTTTGAACTCTATCTGCTAGGTTGCTTGCCTCCATTTTGTTAAGTTCCTTTTCTGGAGTTTTCTCCTATTCTTTCATTTGGGATATATTTCTTTGTTTTCTCCTTTTGGCTGTCTCTCTGTGCTTGTTTCTCTGTATTAAGTGGAGCTCCTTTGTCTTCTAGTCTTGCCAGGTGGCCTTATGTAGTGGGAATCCGGTGGAGTCCAGTGGTACAGTCTCCCTGAGCTGGGCACTCCAGGAGTATCCCCTGTGTGTGTTGTGTGTGTCCTTCTATTATGGTTGAGCCTGGATTGATATTGGTATGTCAGTGGGTGGGATGGACTCTTAGGCTGACTGGCTGTAGGGTTTGGCCACACCCACAGCTTATGTGCTGCTATGCAGAGGGCTTACCCCACATCTGGATTCTTCCTAGTGGGCTCTGGTTCCTGTTGAGGCTACCCTTCATGTGTGTCACTTGTGAGGCTAATTGGGCAGTGCTCTACTGTGGTCTGAAGCCAACCTCCAAGTATGTTGTTTCTGGGGCCTCTTGGGAGGGAATCCAGTGCAGGCCCAGCTCATCCACTGCCTGTGACTGGCCAGGGAGTACATAGTAGGAGCTACAAAATAATCCATGGTTGGTCACTGCCTGCGCTAAACCTGGAGGCATGTGGGACAGACCACCCTGCAAACTGTGGCCTGCTGCCACCTTCTGGCTCCCATAAGGTTCAGCCTCTGATAAAGCCCCATGTGGTATGCAAGTTGGGTGAGGCAAAGTCTCAGTGAGTCAGCAGGGTAGAGCAGTGGAGCTCACCAGGCCAGTCAGATTCAGATTTGAATGTAATTGTAGGGGGTAGGCTCAACACAGGAAAGATGCACCCACTTGCAGACTGCATGGGAGAACCCTGCACAGGGAAAATCAGGACTGTCCCTCAAGTCCTCGTCCAGAAGTTATATGACTAAGTCTCTCCCCTTATGTCTCCAATGTCCCCAGAATCACCGTCCCACCACCGGAGTTCAGGGTGAGTAGCTGTATGAGCCCTTTTAGAGGATGTTTGTTTTTTTTGTAGTTTTCCATCCCAACTGAATGGTCAAAATCCCAAGTTTTTCACAGCCAAAAGTTGTGGGATCTCCTTTTCCTGGCACCAGTACTCCAGGCTGGGGAGCCTTGTGTTGGGGGTGGGTGTGGGGCTGGGGTCCCTTGCTCCTTCATGGGAAATCTCTGTGACCAAAATATCTCTCCTAATTTTCACTGGCCACTGGTGTGTGTAGGAGCAGCCTATTTCGTATCTCTGCCCTTTCCACCAGTCTCAACATGGCTTCTTCTTTATATATTTATAAAATTTCTGTTCAGCTAGACTTCAGATGGTTCTCCAGGTTGATTGCTCTATAATTTAGTTGTAATTTTAATGTGTTCATGGGGTGAGGCAAGCACAACATTAATCTACTCCACTATCTTGAATCTCTTTTATTTATTTATTTTCTTTCTTTCTTTCTTTCTTTCTTTCTTTCTTTCTTTCTTTCTTTCTTTCTTCTGTCTTTTTTTCAACAAATATTGACTGAATGCCCACTATGCCCACTCTATGCCTTTTTCATTTGCTGTAGAAAATAGAGTTCATTTTAGAAGTTAGAAAGTGGCCTTACACATGTACTGGGTGTATTCCACCAAAATGGAAACTACAGTCAAAAATTTTTAGAATTTTCTTTTCTCATAAAACCCAGATCCTGTGTTTAACTCAATCACAATAGTCATTGTGTTGCCCCTAAATTGGATTTGGATTTGGTTGCTATGGTTGTTTAGCTGGTTGGTTAGAAGCCAAAGTCATAATTTTCATTCAAATTTAATTGGAATTTATAAATGTTTTCATTATATATAGACACACAGATTTTTAAAATATGTGTTTAGGTCCAAGAGATGAAGAAGGGATGATCATTAGAATCTTCTGGGGTGGGGAGGAACAATATAAATATAGAATGTTATGACAGTAAATTGTTGTGTCATCATCATAGAGAAGTGACAGCACTTCTCATTATTTTGGTGGTAAATTGATAGCTTTCCCCCTCCTCTTCTTTCTTTGGCCACTGCTGGAGTTCAGAACCCCCAATCCCTTACTTCCTTCTCCCTCTGCCAGCCTCCTATCATTCCCTGCCAATCTATGTTCTTTTGTGCAATGAAAATCATCTGGGGAGGAGGATGAGCCTAATTTTAGAATTCAGTTTCGCCCTTATAAGTAGTAATTTGAAAACTCCAGCTACATTTTTTTAAGCTAAGGAGGGTTGCCATTAAAGATAGGGACTCAACTATGGGCCATTTCTTTTTCCCTGTAGGTTTTCAGGGATACAATATAAAAGGGAGTGAGGGGGCTGGCCGAGTGGCATGGTGGTTAGGTGGTTGAGTGCTGGCTTGGGAGACCGGCGGCCCCAGTTCGGGTCCTGCATGTGAGGGCCAGTAACACTGCCCTGAAAAAACAAAAAAGAAAGGAGTTGTTAAAAAAAAAAAAAAAAAAAAGGGAGTGAGGAAAAAAATATAAGCAAAGGAATTTTCTTGTTCTGTGTGATGATGGAGAGGACTAAGTCCATCACGAGTAACATAGTCTTGGAAACTAAGGAGCAAGTAGGGAAACATATCTTCCCACCTTCAGATTAGACGAGTACTGAAAACCATCTTTTAAATTAAAATTAGTTACCATATGACCCAGCAATCCCTCTCTTGGGTATCTACCCAAAAAAATTGAAAACATTTATCAATAAAGATATATGTACTCTGATGTTCATTGCACCTTTATTTACGGTGGCCAAGGCATGGAAACAACCAAAGTGTCCCTTGATAGATGATTGGATAAAAAAGATGTGGTATATACACACAATGGAATACCATTCTGCCATCAGGAAAGATGAAATAGTGCCATTTGCAACAACATGGATGGATCTTGAGATTATAATGCTAAACAAAATAAGTCAGACAGAAAAATAGAGAACCATATGATTTCACTGATATGTGGGATATAAAACTGAAAACAACAAAAGAACAAGAAAAACAAATGAAGAAACAAAACTCATAGACACAGACAATAGTTGAGTGGTTACCAGAGGATAAGGGGGAACAAGGGGGGTGCTAGATCAGGGTAAAAGGGGTCAAATATATGGTGATGGAAAAATAACTGACTCTGGGTGGTGAGCACATAATGTGATATTTAGGTGATGTATTACAGAATTGTACACCTGAAATCTATGCAACGTTGCTAACAATTGTCACCCAAAAAAAACTTTAATTAAAAAAGAAATAAAAACAAAAACAAACAAAAATAACAATAAGATATAGCCAAAATAAAAAATTTAAAAACAAAACAAAACAAAAAAAAGAAAAGCTCAACCACTCACAGGGGCCAGACAGGTAAAGTGAATGAGTGTTGTGAGATGTTTACAGGAGATGATATAGACCAGCAGACTAGGAAGAGCCTGACTTATCCAAAGAGAATGCCATTAGTAAGCTCCAGCCAATGGAAATGTTTTCCTTTATTTTTCTAAAGAAGCTAGAAATATGGATTTTTATGTGAAATCTGATCATTTTTGCATGCCAAATTCTGTGTGTTGAATTAGCCCTGGAACTTCCAGTTTATGACTTCTGATATAAACTGTATTATATCTAAGATGTGGTGATACTGGTGGTGGTGGTGGTGGTGGTGGTGGTGGTGTGTGATTAAATAGTTACCTTCTGGACAATTTTGGGTTACAAAAAACCTGTGAGTCACCTTAGAAATGAAAAGACTAGAAACTCTCCCTCTTTCTAAATGCTCTTTCGAAAATTCCCTTCATCTCTGCCCCTCCCCCTCCCCCACATATACACACCCATCAAGGACAGACTATTCTGTGGGACATGGAGTGTCAAGGCTGTGGAATTTCCTGCTCCCACCCCTTGAAGCACTTTCTAGGTTATATAACTCAGGTTTGGAGAAATGTACCACTGGAGAACAGGCCATGACTTTTGGGTTATAGACAAGTCAGGTAGACATAAGGTGGTGTTTCTAGAAAGCTTGGTTTAAAGTTTCATAGTGGAGATTACAATAAGGAACTATTTTTGCAGAGAGATCCACATGAGGACTGAGGAGCAAGGGCAGGAAATGGAACCTCACAGAGCTTCTCATCTGGGTTATGAAAAAAGTCATACAAACATGCATTTGTGAGTTTTCCCCGCTGGGTCATAGTTTCAGTCTAATTGGCGAGACCAATACTTAAAAAATAATCTCCCCAATGAATGAAATATTTACAGAATGAGAGCCTAAGATTGTGTATGAACAAAAGAAACTGACCTAGATTGGGGTTTGGAAGGCAGGCATCAGAGAACCCCCTCACACACACACACACACACACACACACACACACACACACACACACACACACTTGGTGGAGGGAGACCTGAAGGAAGAGGCAGGAGGACAACCCTGGGACAGGGCAAGAGGCAGTGGGAAAGTATTCCAGATGAAGGGATCACCATGTGAAAAGCACGTGCTGTGAAGAAACTTGGATATTCCAGGAGCTGCTAGATCGGAATGGAGTGGGTGATGAGTCAGGAGAAGGTGGAGCACAGAGAGAGATGAATTTGAGAGAAGGCAAAACTTCATGGGCCAGGGATTTTCATCCCTTTAGCACAAGAAGTCCAGCAAATGTTTTAAGTAAGGCAGGCTCATAATCAAAACTAACATTGGAAAAGATCATCCTGGCAGGAAACGGAGTAGAACACGAATAGAGTGGATACAGGGAAGCCTTAGAAAGTTTCTTTCGACTAATATTTTTTGAATTCTTATGATGTGCCAGACACTGTTCTAAATTTTTTGCAGCATTAATATATTAAATCTTCACAAAGCTCTGTGAGGTAGATATGATTATTGTCTGCATTTTACAGATGAAGAAACTAAGGCACTGAGAGAGTAAGGTCACACAGCAGATTAAGTGCTTGGACGAGGGGAGTGTCAATGGAGAAGATGAGAACAGATGTGAGAGATAGATATTCAGGAGCTAAGATCCATAGGATTTCATGAATTGGAAGTGGAGTATGCATGCCAGGCATTACCAGTGGGGATTCTGGGTTCCTGGCGTATGCTGGTGGATGGATGGTAGAAACATTCCTTAAAATTGAATAACTGAAGAGGCCCAGGTCACACAGCTAAGAGAACGAGGCAGACTCCAATCTGGGCATTCTAACTTCGGGCTCTATACTCTTAACTGTACAATATGCTGCATCTTTTTCTAACTAGAAGGAAGATGCAGGAGACATAGCACACCCCAAAGCAAACAGCATAATTATAATCCTCGTTAGACAATTTTTTCTCCCAAAGTCATCTTGGACCACCAGCTGCCAGTCATTGCTTTCTGTGTGATAATGTAAGACTTTATTAATAATACAGCTCTCACAAAGGGCTAATATGGGCCCAAGTTTACCTGACCATTGGATGTGTGACTTGGGCACTTAATTCTTCTCTATGCCTTAGTTTCCTCATCTCTATATAATTTTATCTTCCTCTGGGATTTTTCTAAGGATTAATTGAATCTACCTATCTATCATCTATCTAATATTTGTCTTAAATAAGATCTGATATATAGTAAATCCTATGTAAGTGCTTGCTATTATTATTTCTGTTGTTATCATTGTTAATAATATTAATAATTTTTTACACTGGTTGTGCTGGTTTCTTTAATACCACCCCCTTCCTTTCCTTCATTTCCCAAGAATTATTATAACATTTGTTCCTTGTTCTCCCTCCCCCTCAACTCTAGATATTGTTTGTAAACTTCCATGGGATTGTTTGTAAACTTCTGCATGTTGGTCGTCAACAGTCTAAATGCCCTGAGGGAGGTCTTACGTTGTGGCTGCATTTCACATCTAAATTGTTAAGCTTTTCCAAGTGCCTTGAATCTCTTTTCACTTAGAATCTAAGGGAATGGTCATTTCTCCCTGGTTTCAGAATTAATGCAAATATGGGACTGTCAAATCAGTTATATCCTTTAAGTTCTGGATAAATGCCTCCTCTTTCTGTGTTTTGTAATCATAAATCCATTTGTTTATTGATTCAATAGGTGAAATCAAGCACCGTTCTTTATATGTAAGCACAAGGCCCTGTATTAGGCAGATTAGAGTGTCAAATTCAAGCCTGGTTGACACAATAATACTGTCCACACATGGAAAACCTGAACAAATACTTCAGAATAAAAGAACAGGGATGTCCCTTTTCTCCACATTCTCACCAACACTTGTTGTTTGTTGATTTATTGATGATAGCCATTCTGACAGGTGTGAGATCGTATCTCATGGTGATTTTAATGTACATTTCTCTGATGATTATTGACATTGAGCATCTTTTCATAAGTCTATTGGGCATCTGTATGTCCTCTTTGGAGAACAGTCTATTCAAGTCCTCTGCTCATTTATTAATTGGATTGTTTGTTTTTTTGATGTTGAGTTGTATGAGTTTTTTAGAGATTTTTAGATATTAACCCCTTATCAGATGTATCATTGGTGAATATCTTCTCCCATTCAGTAGGATGTCTTTTTGTTTTGTTGATAGTTTCCTTTGCTGTGCAAAAACATTTTGGGAATGCTTATGCACTGTTGGAGGGATTGGAAATTGGTGCAGCCACTATGGGAGACAGTGTGGAGGGTCCTCAAAAAATTAAAAATAGAGCTACCATATGACCCAGGAATTCCACTCCTGGGTATTTATCCAGAGAAATAAAAACACTAATTTGAAAAGATATATGCACCCCTATGTTCACCAAAGTGCTATTTACAATAGCCAACATATGGAAATAACCCAAATACTCATCAATAGGCAATTGGAGAAAGAAGATGTGGTACATATATAAAATGGAATATTACTCTGTCATAAAAAAGATTGAACTCTTACCACTTGTAACAACATGGATGGACCTAGAGGGCATTATGCTAAGTGAAATAAATCAGAAAGAGAAAGACAAATACTGTATGATCTCACTTATATGTGGAATCTAAAGAACAAAATAAATGAACAAACAAAACGGAAACAGACCCATACATAGAGAACAAACTGATGGTTACTAGATGGGAGGGGGTTTGGGGGTTGGGTGAGAAAGGTGAAGGGATTAAAAAGTACAAATTGGTAATTATAAAAGAGTCATGGGGATGTAAAGTACAGTATGGGGAATATAGTCAATAATATTGCCAAAACTATGTATAGTGTCAGATGGGCAGTAGACTTACCAGGGGGATCACTACATAAATTATATAAATGTCTAATCACTACACTGTACACCTGAAACTAATATAAAATAATATTGAATATCAACTATAAGTTTAAAAAATGTCGTAGGGATATATAGTATAGCATTAAGAAATATAGTTAATAATATTCTAAAACTATGTGCAGTTTCAGATGGGTAATAGACCTATTGGATTATTACTTTATGAGGTATATAAGTGTCTAACCACTATGTTGTTTAGTACACCTGAAACTAATAAATAAAAAGAAATTTTAAAAATTAAAATGGGTGATATTCTATAAGCAGAATATTTAAAATATTGACAAAGTTCAATTTTAAAGTTTTTCTTGTAGTAAACTACAAGACTATATTTATTGTGTCATAACTAATAAATATTGATCTACCCCAAGGTCAAAAAATTTAGAAAAACAACAAGGGTGTCACAATTTGAAACATTCGTTTTTTCCTTTTATTTTTCAAACACCTAATTAGGATAAGAATAATAATTAGCTGGCATCTCTTGGGCTTTATGTGTCAGGCACTTTATTAAATTCTTTGCATATATTATCACATTTGAGTCCCCCCCCAAAAAAAGGGGGCTATAATATAGGCATTTTTATTATACTTACTCTACAGATGAGAAAACAAGGCTTAGAGATATTAAGGGCTTTCCCAAAGTTACGTAATGTTGGAATAATTGAAACATGAATTTGAATATCATCTTTGAAGCCAGCAGCAAAGTTTTCTTGTCATCACTTTCACTTTCTTTTTTTTTTTTTCTCTTTTGTTTCAGGCTTACAGAACAACATAGTGCTCATACATTTACATAACCCACAAAGTGATAACCCCAACAAGTCTACTAGACACTACATAGTTATTAGAACATTATTGACTATATTCCCCATGCTGCTCTACTTATCCCCATGACTATTTTTTTAAATTATAGTTGACATTCAATATTATTTTATATTGGTATATAGCGTAGTGGTTAGACATTTGTATAAGTTATAATGTGATTCCCCCAATAAGTTTAGTGCCCACCTAACACTATACACATTTTTACTTCCTTTATTACTACTCTTCCCTATCACCAAATTCACCAATGGTGAATTTATTTGGTAGCTTCTATTTTAGCTTTTATAGGGTGTCTTTGATTTTCACAATACTTCTTTCTCCACAAAACGATTTATTCACCATTCATTACATATTTACCCTTTGTGAATTAGTTTCTAAGAGTTTATCTGTTTATAGGAAATGATCTAAATAGGTAGGTAAAAGTCTTTTGACTGGCTTACTGTAAATGAATTCTGGTAACTGCTAGGAAAATTGGCTGCCTAGAAACAGGGTTTGCAAGCTTTCCTCTCCCAGTTCAACAAAGGAGTAAAATATAAGTTTTTGAAATTAGAAAAAAAATGCACCAATAATTTTTAAATGAAAGAGTGACTGTTGTCTCACATTCATAATCTTAGAAAATGTGATCTAGAAACAGAAATGGACCACTGTAGAAATCAACATATGACATCAACACCTTAACTATTTGTTGCCAAGAATTCTGCCACAAATTTTTCTTTCTCCAAGGATTTAAGTAGACAAGAAACCCATGAAGCAAGGAATAAACAATGTAATAAAATAAGATGAGATAAAAAAGGGAAACTGCAAAACTAAGAAAACACATGGAGGATTTAAAAGAAAAAAAATAGTCTGCTAGAAAATAAAAATAAGTATATTAGAACACTACAGCCAGAAAGAAAAATAGATATAACTAAATTTGAATCAGTAAGATGAAGAAAAGACTTGAAATAATGACACAAAATATGAAGAAAAAGGGGATAAAAATTACACACTAGATAATAAATGTGTAGGACAGATAATGATGATTTAACATATGGAGAATAGAAAAATGTACTAGGAAAATGACCATAGATACAAGGAAAAAAGAATTGAAATACAAGGTTTAAATCTATACTTGAAAGGGCATACTATGTTCTAAGGAAAAAAATTAGAACAATTACTAATGAAGCACAGCCTAAGAATTTTCTGAACTTCACAATAGAGAAAGAACGCTGTTAAGTATCCAGACAGAAGAAGTAAATCATTTTATTAAGGAAAAAAGAAAAACAACTCATATGGTCTCATAATCTTTGTAAAAATATTCATTATCAGGAGATAGTGGAACCACATATGTAGGATTCTAAATGAAAAATAAAAAGGGCTTGGAATTTGGAAGCCTGGCTAAGTTGTCATTCAAATATAAATGGCAAATCTTGTATGTCCACATAATCCAGGGACTCAGAGAATACAATTCACACATACTGTATGGAATATACTTATACTAAAAATGTATTCGTTGTTTATCTAAAATTCAAATTTCACTGGGAGCTTTGTATTTTTGTTTGCAAAATTGGACAACCTTCACACGAGTCCTATTTGAAAAACCTGTCTTATGAAGACGTTTAGTCATTTAAGTGCTAAATCTAAGAAAGGAAAAGGAAACAAAGAACATAAAGCTGATCTATGAAAGCACTAGTATGACTACTCACTCTATTCAAATATAGATCTAAGGAGGGAAAAGTAAGAAGTATGGTTTCAGAAAAAAATTATAAATATCACTAAACTTGAAAGAAAATATACTATATATATGAGGATATGCATATATATGTTAAAAGTCTCAGCTATTCTGACAGAAATTGAGACGAGAAGGAATAAAAGCTGTGAGAAATAGTAAGTGAACAAATTTTCTTATCGTACATGGTAAGAAGCTAATAGATGCTGCTCTATTTTAAAGTTGATAAATAAGGAGTTAGAGTTTGAGGGAAGTCACATCTAATGATTGGGCTGGATTCCCCAGCCAGCATAAGTACAAACAATTGTCTTAAGATGCCTTTGGCTGCAGAAAATCAAGCCAAGTTCAATCCGACTTCAACAATAAATGAGACTTGTTGACTCACAGAACTGCAGGGTCAGACATTGTGACCATTGTGGCTGGTTTGACTCAGGGGCTCAACTATGTTTTCAAGGACTGTGCCTTTCTTCTTTGACATCAGCTTCGTGATAAGGGGGTGAGGGTGGGAGGCATGGCTGCAAAATGCCTGCCAACAAAATCTGGGATAATCTGCTTCCTTCCTTACCCAAATCTAAAGATCTAGAGAGAATTTCATTCCTTTCAGTTCTTTCAAAAAAAATGAGGAACTATTCCCCACCCCCCCAGAAACTCTCAGAAACAGCAACAACAACAACAAAAACCCTTTGTGTATCTAATTTGCATGAATTGGGTTATGTGTGCCATTTCTCATAATGAAAGGGACTGTTGATTCTGATGGTTTTAGATGTAAGTCACATGGCCTATTCCTAGAGCTAGGAGCGGAGACAACCTTCCCCAGACCTGAGCTGTGATGAGAGTAGGTTCACAAATGAAAATTAAGGCTGTTACTATGAGAATGGGAAACAGACTTTGGGAAGCAGCCACAATGTCCACTGCAATCTCCCATAATCAATATTGTTTTGAAAATCTATAAGGAAGGTGTCTTGTTGGAAATCAAACTATTGTGTCTTGATAAGTTCATCTCAGCAAATTTTCTCACCAGCCTAAAAATATGATTTTTTTTCTTTCTTAACACCTAAATAAGGTTGTTTGCCTTCTTTAGGAGCCATGTTATATAAAGAATGCTTATCCAAAAATACTAGCCCCAATTCCAGCATGATGGGAAGAGCAGGTTGTCATCTGCTATGTCATGTTCCTTCTGGAGCATATGATCACAGAGTACAAGAGTGGGAAGATGACCTTCGCTATTTAAATGATTATTGATCTTTCCCTCTTCAAAGAGCATGTTTTTAAGGTGAACACACTGAAAATATGTTAGCAATCTAAAGTTAATACCACCCTAGGAAATGGGAGGGGGAAAACGGTATAAATCTTATAGGTTATCAGGAAGGAAACTTTTTTTGTTTGTTTGTTTACAAAAAGAAAAAACAGAGACCACAAAGCAAAAGATTTTTTAAGGAAAAAAAAGTAAATTTAAGGGAAGAAAAATTAAGGATAAAAATTAGGGAAATTTAGGAAATTAAGGAAAAAAGAGAAACAAGGGAACATTAAAACCAAGGTTGAATGTAAAGTAAAAAAAGGTAAAATAGCAAAGAGTGGTACTTTATCATGATAACTGCCATAAATCCTAATGCCACAGGATCAACATACATAGGCAACAACAACTGAAGAAAGGAAAGGAACAATAGAAACACCTAACACATAGTAACTTTTCCTCACCCCCTTCAACACATGACATAGGTTTAAACAAAGAAGAAAGCATATAGTGAATCTGAACAATGTAACAAGGGTAATGTAATAAATGTAGAACAAATGCTAGACCCCGATAAAACAGAAAATAGACACTTTTTTCCAAGTACCATGATGATATAAGAAGACATTTAAAAATTCAACAAATTCTAATAATAGGAGTACTATTATTAGAGACCTATTAAATAATAGGTCTCTAACAATAAATAATAGGTCTCTAACAATATTAAAGAAACCTCATTCTCTACATTGCAATAAAGCATAAAAGAGCAAAAATAGAGTTAAGCAAAACAAAAATCCCAAGCACTTGGAAATACAAAGAAAAAGTAAAGAAAACAAAAACTCTTAAGCTACTTTTAGGTCAATAAGAAAATTTAATTATACATATGTATCATAATTATATATTTTTAAATAAAATAACTATAAAATCTATGGAAGAGAATAGTATCATGGAAAAATATTAAGTCTTGAGTATATCATAAAAAATAGAATGAGAATAAGTAAATTAGGCATTCAAATTATGGAGCTGAGGGGAGAAAATGGTCTATTAAAATCTGTGGCAGGCAATTAAAATATTAACCAGACAAATCTATATTAATGAAGGAAAATGGGAGACAGCATAAACAGACAAATTTAGAAATGAGACAGTGAAACAAATACAGATAAAGACAATCTTAATAACAACATAAGAAGATATATTTTCAACCCCAGACAAGTTTTAAAAGCCTGAAATAATTATTTTTTCCCTAGGAAAATATAAATGGCCAAAACTGACACCAGAAGAGAAAGAAAACCCAAACAGAATCAATATTCATAGAAAATTTAAAAGTTTTCAAAATTAAAAAGTTACATCAAACTCAGATGGTTTCACAAGGGAATTCTCTGTAACTTTCAATGAATGAAAAGAGTCAATGCTATTATTGTTTCGGAACATAGAGAATAGAACAAAGAGAACAGAGAAAAATATAGTTTTAAATTTCTTTTTAAAAGCCATCATAACATGATAAACACACACACACACACACACACTACACACACACACACAGGCTGAAATCCAGTCAAATGTGTAATGGAAAACTTATAGAAGATCCTCACTTTTACTCCCTTTTCTTGACATTGCTCCAGAAACTCCAGCCAATACAATTAGACAAGAAATGTGAAGGATGAGGAGACACTTGGAAAGAAGGAGACAAAACTCCTATTTGAAAATTGGATTCCTGGGAAACACAAAGACAATCAAAATATTAAACATTGTTATTATTATAAATAATAAGAAAATTTAGATATATCCAAATCAAAGGTTTTCCTTTATGCATATGATAGTTTTTTAGAAGACACATAAATGTTAATAATAATGATAGTAACATTAAGGACTAGCATTTCTGTTTGTCAAAGCTCTTTTAAGCGCTTTAAATAGTTGAACTCACTTGATACTTGAAACAACCTTACAATGAAAAAAAAAAATCACCTTTGAAATAGTAAGAAGATAAATTATGTAAGAAACAGTATAATGTAGTGGCTAGCCATAGTTAAGAATCCAGACACCCACGTTGGATAATATGTGGCTTTGAGCAAGTTACTTAACCTCTTTGTGCCTCAGTTTCTATATCTGTAAACTGTAGATATCAATTGTACATACTTCATAAGGTTGCCATGAAGTTAAATGAGTTAATTCATGTAAAATGCTGAGAATAGCATGTAGGTGTTAGCTATCATTATTAAAAATAAACCTACCAAGAAATATGTACAGCCTAGATGAAGAAAACATTAGAATTCTTACCAAGAGATATAAAATATTTTTGCCTTTATTTAATACAATTTAATTTCCACAGATTATTTAAACATTTAATGAACAGCACTAGAGAATCACCCAAAATACTAGCCCCAGTGATTTACAATGACTCAGATCCCTAGAGATGAGGAAATGAGGAAGCCTCCTGTAATAAGTTAAGGGTCTCATGATGACCACATAATTTCATGATCAAGGATATGTTATTAGTGAAAGAAGAAAGCTTCCCACGATTATCTGATTACTAATTAATCTACTCACAGTTAAATCGAGAAGAAACAAAATTTTGGGGAAGAGTCTTTCCTATGTTCAAGCGGACTTGGAAGACTATCATTTTTATTTTTCACTTCTGCGAGATTTCATTGTTTAGCTTAAAACCTGAAAGACTGCTATGAAATGTATAAAATCCAATATTAAAACCTTAAACTTCTGAACTTTTCCAACATTATTCCAAGTCAACTGCAGCATGATATTTGCTTTTTAGTACAAGTGATTTTTTTTCTTAAAAAATATTTCAGGGCTGGCAGAGTGGCGCATTGGCTAAGAGCTGGCTTGGAACGCCAGCGGCTCGGTTTGGATCCCACGTATGAGGGCCAGTGTCACTGCCCTCTACAGCTAACAACAGCTCCACCTGGAGCTGGGCTGCCAGCCTCGGCAACAGTGTAGGCTGCAGCCCCTGCTGCAGTTGGCTACCACATAGGCTACAGTGAGTGGCTGGCAGCCAGCATGAGCTGCCAATAGCCACGATGAATGACCATCCAGAGGCTGGCAATTGATCTGCCTCATCCAGGAAGAGCGCAATGATGATACCAACATGGGCCAGTGAAGCGACGTCCTTCACAACTAGACTGAAGAACCAAAAGACAGCAACTTGTCTGTTCTCCTTCCCCGATTCCCCAACGCTGTTCCCCTCCCCCAATTCCCCAATAAAATCTTAAAAAAAAAAAAAAATTTCAGCCTGCATTACTTACCACCCTCCACATCTCATTATTATGAAGTTTGATTAATTACTTAGGTTTAATTCATCAAAGATTCAATATTTAATTCTAAAATTCAATGAAAATATAACATTCAAAAATAATCTCATTTAACATCTCATATTTTATATAAGTTATAAATGTTAAGAAATTAGTTTTAGTTTGAACTGTCACTAAGCCCTTAGCCATCCATGCTCTTTTGATAATCTGCCATCTTGATTCTCTTTCTGTCATCAATGTCAGTATAGTGGTGGCCCCATCATCAGATCAATGACTCCACCTACATTATGCAGGATAACAGGGAAAAGAACTTCAAATAATCTGCATAAATTAAAGCATTGAAATAGTTTAGAATCAGATTCTGAGACTCAGACTCCAGAAGAGCTGGGGGAAGAACAGTACACAACAACTACAATTTACCTCCATAACATTGTGAGCTAAAGGAAGCTAAATGCTCAACTTGTCATTATTTCACAAAGACATGAGCCTGGCCTTACATTTGCTCTGGGAGAGTTTTAAAAATAGTATACTTTAATTTAAAGAGTAGTTTTAAGTTCACAGTAAAATTGAGTGGAAAGTACCGAGGGTTCTGATATACTCCCTGCCCCGACTCTTCCACTATCAGCATCCCCCACCAGAGGGGGTCATTTGTTACAATTGATGAACCTACACTGACACATAATTATCATCCAGAGTTTATAGCATTATATTTCACTCTTAGTGTACATTATATGGTTTTGCATAAATGTATAATGACATATATCCATCATAGTATCATACAGAATAGTTTTACTACTCTGAAAATCCTCTGTACTTTGCTGATTTGTTTCTGTATCCTCCCAAACCCTTGACAACCACTGATCATTTCATTTCCATAGTTTTGCCTTTTACAAAATATGTCAAATAGTTGAATTCATACAGTATGTAGTCTTTTCAGATTGATTTCTTTTACTTAGCAATACGCATTTAAGGTTCTTCCAAGTGTTGTCATGGCTTGATAGCTCATTTATTTTTAATGCTGAATAATATTCCATTGTTTTTACGTCACCTACTGAAGGACATCTTGTTCATTTCCAATTTGGATAATTATGACTAAAACTGCTGTAAACATCCATGTGGCGCAGTTGACACAAGTTTTCAGTCAGTTTAGGTAAATACCAAGGAGTGTGATTACTGGATCATATGGTAAGGGTATGTCTAGTTTTATAAGCAACTGCCAAAACTGCCTTTCAAAGTGTCTGTACCATTTTGCATTCCCACCAGCAATGAATGAGAGTTCCTGTTGCTCTACATCCTCTCCAGCATTTTACCTTGTCAGTGTTTGGGATTTTGACCATTCTAATAGGTGTGCAGTGGTATATTATTGTTTTAATTTGCAGTTCCCTAATGACATATGGTGCTGAGCATCTTTTTTTTTCTATTTCTTAATTGAGGTATAATTGAAAAATAACATTATATTAGTTTCAGGTATACAACATAGTGAATTGATATTTGTATATATTGTGAAATGATCACTACGAAAATCTAGTTAACACTGATCATCATACATATGAAGGTCTGACAATTAAGTTCATGAATTCATCCTAGAGAAAGTGCTACCTACGTCATTGCTGAATATCATTATGGTCACCTTTGAAGTACTCCCCTTGGGAAGCTATGCACCAAAGGCAGTGCCTAGTTCACCCTTCAAAGCAATTTTGGAACTCTTTTTCTGGAATGGACATCAGAGCTGTCGTCATATTACCTCTTGATGTCCTGAATGTCATCAAATGTCTTCCTTTCAATATTTCCTTTGTCTTTGGGTAAAGGAAGAAGTCATTGGGGGCCAGATCAGGTGAGTAAGGAAGGTATTTCAATACAGTTATTTATTTACTGGCTAAAAACTCCCTCACAGACAATGCCATGTGAGCTGGTACATTGTCGTGGTGCAAGAGCCATGAGTTGTTGGCGAAAAGTTCAGGTCACCTAATTTTTTCAAGTAGCCTTTTTGGCACTTCCAAATAGTAAACTTGGTTAACTGTTTGTCCAGATGGTACAAATTCTTAATGAATAATCCTTCTGATATCAAAAAAGGTTAGCAACATCATTTCAATATGTTTGCGAACTTGTCAGACCTTCATAGCTACAAATTTTTTTATGATAAAAGCTTTTAAAACTAACTGTCTTAGCAACTTTCAAATATGCAATATAGTATTACTAACTATAGTCACCATGATGACCATTAATTCCCCATGACTTATTTTGTAACTGGAAGTTTGTGCCATTTGACCTACTTCATCCATTTGACTCACCATCACCCCACATGCTTCCTCTGTCCATCACCTATCTGTTCTTTATATCTATGAGCTTGTTATTATTATATCTTAGATCCTACATATAAATGAGGTCATGTTTTATTTGTCTTTTTCTGTCTGACTTATTTCACTAAACTTAATATCTTCAAGGTCCATCCATGTTATCACAAATGGAAAAATTTCCTTAATTTTTATGGCTGAATAATATTACATCATAGATATATACCACTTTTTAAAAATTCATTCATCCATTGATAAACACTTAAGTTGCCCCTCCAATATCTTGGCTATTGTAAATACTGCTGCAATGAACATGGGAGTGTATATATATTTTCAAGCTAGTGTTTTCATTTACTTCAGATAATCACCCATAAATGAAATTGCTAGCTCATATGATGGTTCTATTTTAAAATTTTTGAGGAACCTCCATACTGTTTTCCATAGAGGCTGTACCAATTTGCATTTCCACCAACAGTGCACAAGGGTTTCCTTTTCTCTACATTCTCACCAGGGTTTACTTCTTTTCTTTTTTATGATAGCCATTTGAACAGGTGTGAGGTGGTTTTGATGTGCATTTCCTGATGATTAGTGATGTTGAGCATCTTTTCATGTACCGATTGGCCATGTGTATGTCTTCCTTGGAAAAATGTGTATTCAGGTATTTCCTTTGCCCATTTTGAATTTCTTTTTGTTTGTTTTGTTACTGAATAGAATGAGTTCTTTATACATTTTGGATATTAACCCCTTATTAGGTATATTATTTGAAAGTATTTTCTACTGTTCGATAGGATGCCTTTTCATTTTCTTGGTTATTACCTTTGCTATGAAGAAGTTTTTTAGTTTGATTTAGTCCTACTTGTTTAATATTGCCTTTGTTTCTTTTGCTGTTAGTGTCAAAAAACAAACAAAAAAAATCACTGCCAAGACTGATGGCAAGGAGCTTACCGTTTATGTTTTCTTCTATGAGTTTTGTGGTTTTAGGTGTCACATTCCAATCTTTAATGCATTTTGAGTTAATTTTTGTGTATGGTGACAGATAGTGGCCTAATTTCATTCTTTGGCATATGTTGTCCAGGTTTTCCATCATAATAATTTATTGAAGAGAATTTCTTGCCCCATAGTGTACTCTTGGCTCCTTTATCATAAATATATTGACCATGTATGTATGGGTTTAATTTAGGCCCTCTAATCTGTTCCACTGATTTATGTATCTATTTTTATACCAAAACCAGTATCATACTATCTTGATTACTCTAGCTTTGTGATATAGTTTGTATTCAGGGAGCATGATGCCTCCAGCTTTGTTCTTCTTTCTTAAGATTGCTTTGGCTATTTGGGTTCTTTTGTGGTTCCATACAAGTTTTAGGATTATTTGTTCTATTTCAGTGAAAAATGTTATTAGAATTTTGACAGAGATTCCATTGAATCTGTAGATTGCTTTTGGTAGTAGGACATTTTAACAATATTAAATCTTCTTACACTTGAGCAAGTGATATCTTTCCATTTATTTGTGTCTTCTTCCACTTCTTTCATTAGCGTTTCTAATTTTCAGCATACGGGGCCTTTACTCCCTTGGTTAAATTTATTCCTAGGTGTTTTATTCTTTTTGATACAATTGTAAGTGGGATTTTTTAAAATTACTCTTTCTGATAATTCATTACTAGTGTATAGAAATGCAACAGATTTTTGTATATTGATTTTGTTTCCTGTTACTTCAGTGATTTGTTTATTAATTCTAACTGTTTTTATGGTGAAGTCTGATTTTCTATATATAATATCATGACATCTGCAAATAGTGACATTTTTACTTCCTCCTTTATGATTTGGATACCTTTTATTTCTTTTTCTTTCTTAATTGCTGTACTACATTGAATAAAAGTGGTGGAGAAAACATTCTCATCTTGTTCCTGATCTTAGAGGAAAAGTTTTCATCTTTTTACTATTGAGTATGTTATTAGCTATGGGCTTGTCATATATGGCCTTCATTATATTGAAGTATGTTCCCTCTATTCTAGCTTTGTTGAGAGTTTTTATCATAAACGGATGTTGAATTTTGTCAAATGCTTTTTCTGTATCTATTGAGATGATCATATGATTTTTGTTAATGTGATGTATCAATTGTAGATGTTAAATCATCCTTATATTCCTGAAATAAATTCCACTTGATAATGGTGTATGAGTCTTTCACTGCATTGTTAAGTTTGGCTCGCTAATATTTTGCTAAGGGTATTTGCATCTATATTCATCAGAAATATTGGCTTGTAATTTTTTTTTTTCTTGTGGTGTCCTTGTCTGGTTTTGGTATCAGTGTAATGCTGGCCTCACAAAATGAGTTTGGTAGTGTTCCTGCCTCTTCAGTTTTTTGAAAGAGTTTGAGAATTATTGAGGATTGGTATTATTTTTTTATTATTATTATTTTTTAAAGATTTTATTGGGGAATTGGGGGAGGTGAACAGTGTTGGGGAATCGGGGAAGGGGAACAGACAAGTTGCTGTCTTTTTGTTCTTCAGTCTAGTTGTGGAGGACGTTGCTTCACTGGCCCATGTTGGTATTGTCATTGCGCTCTTCCCGGATGCGGCAGATCAGTTGCCAGCCTCTGGATGGTCGCTCATCGTGGCTATTTGCAGCTCATGCTGGCTGCCAGCTGCTCACACTGGCTGCCGGCCACTCACTGTAGCCTATGGCAGCCCACTGCAGCAGGGGCTGCAGCCTACACTGTCCCGGGGCTCGCAGCCCAGCTCCAGGTGGAGCTGTTGTTAGCTGTAGAGGACAGTGTCACTGGCCCTCATATGTGGGTTCTGAACTGGGGCTACTGGCATCGCAAGCCAGCTCTTAACCAATGCGCCACTCGGCCGGCCCTGGTATTATTATTTTTTTTAATGTAGAATTCACAAGTGAAGCTGTCTGGTCCTGGGCTTTTGTTTATTGGAAAGTTTTTGATTACTGGTTCATTCTCCTTATAGTAATTCAGATTTTTTCTTTCCTTATGGTTATTCAGTTATTCTGTTTCTTCGTGATTCAGCCTTGGTATAGTGTAAATTCCTAGGAACTTATCTTTTTCTTATAGGCTTTCAAATTTGTTGGTATGGAATTGTTCATTGTAGTCTTTTATGATCATTTGTATTTCTGTAATATCAGTTGCAATGTCTCTTTTTAAATTTCTGATTTTCTATTTGATTCCTCTCTCTTTTTTCTTGGTGAGTCTAGCTAAAGGTTTATGAATTTTATTTATCTTTTCAAAGAAACATCTCCTAGTTTTATTGATATTTTCTATTGTCTCAGTCTCTATTTCATTTATTTCCATTCGGATCTTTGTAATTTCCTTCTTGCTACTAACTTTGGGCTTTATTCTTCTTTTTCTAGTTTCTTGAAGTGTACAGTTAGGTTTATTTGAGATTTTTCTTATTTTTTGATGTAGGCATCAATTGCTATGAACTTCCCTTCTAGAACTGTTTTTGCTGCATCCCATAATTTGGGTGACTTGTATTTACATTTTCATTTGTCTCAAGGTATTTTTTTATTTCTCTTTTGATTTCTTTGTTGACCCATTGGTTATTCAGTAGCATGTGGTTTAATCTCCACATATTTTTAAATTTTCCAGTTTTCTTCTTGTAATTGATTTCTAGTTTCACACCACTGTGATCAAAAAAGATGCTTGATACAATTACAGTCTTCCTAAACTTATTAAGGCTTGTTTTATGGCCTAACATATGATCTATCCTAAAGAATATTCCTTGTGCACTTGAGAAAAATATGTGTTCCATTCCTTTTGGATGGAATGCTCTGTACATATCTGTTAAGTGTGTCTAGTTTAATGTGTCATTTAAGGCTAATGTTTCCTTATTGATTTTCTGTCTGGGTGATCTATGCTTTGATGTAGATCCCCTAGTATTATTGTATTGCTGTGTATTTCTTGAGCACCTTTTCATGTGATTATTTGCCATCTGTATATGCTTTTTGGTGAGATGCCTGTTAAGGTCTTTAATCCACTTTTTAGTCATGTGGTTTGTTTTCTCACTGTTGAGTTTTATCAGTTGTTTGTGTATTTTAAATAACAGTCTTTTTTTCAGCTATGTCTTTTGAAAATATTTTCTTCCAGTCTGTGTCTTGTCTTCTCATTCTCTTGACACTGTTTCACAGAGTAAAAATTTTAAATAAAGTCCAGCTAACCAGTTCTTTCTTATATGGATTATGACTTTGGTGTTGTATCTAAAAAGTCATCACCAAGCCCAAGGTTATTTAAATTTTGTCCTATGTTATTTTCTAGGAGGTTTATATTATAGTTTTACAATTTAAGTTCAGGCTTGTGATTCACTTTGAATTTACTTTTTTCTGAAAAATTTAAGGTCTGTATCCAGACTCATTTTATTTTATTTCATTTTATTATTTTATTTTATTTTATTGCATGTAGATGTATAGTTTCTTCAGCACTAGTTATTAAAAAGACTGTATTTTCTTCATTGCATTGCTTTTAGTTTGTTGTCAAAGATCAGTTGAATATAATTATGTGGGTCTGTTTCTGAGCTTTCCAATCTATTCCATTGATTTATTTGTCTCTACTTTCACCACTACCATACCTGTCCTGATTACTCTGATAGCTCTCTAGTAAGTCTTGAAGTCTGACATTTTCAGTCCTCCCACATTGTTCTTTTCTTTATATATTGTGTTGGCTCTTCTGGATCTTTTGTGTCTCTATATAAACTTTACAATCAGTTTATCAATACTCACAAAATAACTTGCTGGATTTTTATTTGGATCATGTTGAATCTATAGATCAAGTTGTGCAGAACCGACATATTAACAATATAAATTCTTCCTATCCATGAATGTGAGATGTTGTCCATTTATTTAGTTCTTCGATTTTCCTCATCAGAATTTTACAGTGTTCTCATATAGATATCATACATATTTTGTTAGATTTATAACTACGTATTTCATTTTAGGGATGCTAATATAAACAGAATTGTGTTTCTAATTTTAAATTTCATGCATTCATTGCTTGTATATAAGAAAATGATTGACTTCTGTATATTAACCTTGATAGTATAACCTTGCTATAAATACTTACTAGTTCCAGAAGATTTTTGTCAATTTTTCTGGATTTTCTACACAGGCAACTATGTCATCAGTGAACAAAAACAGTTTTATTTTTCCATTCCCAATCTGTATACATATTTTTCCTTGTTTTATTGCATTAAAGCTTTCCTTTTAATTTTGTTATATTGTTTTGTTATTTATATGAGTTTAAAATTATTTTATAGTAAAATGTGTACTTTAAATTCATGAAAAAAACTGCCTTTAGTTTTCAGTGAGTCATATGTTTACAATTTCCTATGCAAGGTTTGTTTTTTACAAGCACTGAATCTTTGTAATCTTTGCTGTAGCCTCCCACTTTGTTTCAGTAGGATGCTTTGGTATGACCATAAATTTTGTAATCATATTTTATTACTTTTAATTTTCTACATGAATCATCACACTCTACTTTCTTTTTCTTAATCTGTACAGTTTTACAGTGAATACTATTGTTTTTTCTTTTGTGAAGATGGAAATATTACTGAAGTCTGATTATTACTTCAAAGATATTTGTCAAATATTACTTGTGTTTGAGAATATTAGATATGGAGCTGGCTGAATGGCTCAGTTGGTTAAGAGTTGGCTTGGGAGCATGAGCTCTGAGCAGCAGGGCCCCGGTTCAGATCCCACATATGAGGGCTAGTGATACTGCCCTCTACAGCTAAGATGGTGAACAACAGCTCAACTTGGAGCTGGGCTGCTCTGAGTGGCTGGCAACAGCGTAGGTGTAGGCTTCAGTGGGCTGCCGTAAGCTACCATGAGTGGCTGGCAGTCAGCCTGAGCAGCCAGCAGCCTGCAAGAACTGCCATGAGCTGCCATGAACCGCTGTGAGTGGTTGTCCAATGGCCAGTGACCAATCTGCCTCAGCCAGGAAGAGCGCAATGATCACAATACCAACATGGACCAGTGAAGTGACGTCCTTCACAACTAGACTAAAGAACAAAAGGACAGCAACTTGTCTGTTCCCCTTCCCCAATTCCCCAACTCTGTTCCCTCTCCCAATTCCCCAATAAAATCTATTTTTAAAAAAAGAAAAATAATAATATTAGATATTGATCAGTGCTTAGACTCTCTTAACCCATGTTATCCCTGAGTATTACCATCAAACATTTTCTTGAAGTCCTCACAGTCTTCAGAACTCAATAAGTTGCTGAAAAATTATTCCATTTTGGGGATCTCTAACTATTAGAAATTCTTTCACGCAACTAAACCAAGATCTCTCACTGAAAATTTTATGTCTCAAAATTTTGCTCTCCTGATCCATAGAGAACAAGCCCCATGTAGCTTCCAACTGTAAGCTTTGTATATTTGTAAACAAACATCATGTTCTTTCTTTAATCTCTCTTCTGGGTTAAATATGTCAGTACCTTGAAATATTCCTGTGAAAATATGACTTCCTTTCCTCTTTGTGATTTTGGCTCTTCTCACCATAAACCACTTTTTAACTTTTCCTTTAAAATGGAAAAACCATAGTGTATGATTCGTTGAGACAACCTGTCTTGGCTTGAGGCAGTAACTTTATTGTTAGGAACATCTGCTAAGAGTAGATGAATAATAAATGGTTCCCACCAAGAAAATAAACTTTGAGGAGCAGGTAAGTGAGGTACTGTTAATTTTTACTTTACAGATGTCTCACTTGGAAAGAATCACATGCCAAGGATTAGAGGTGGAATTCAGAAAGTTTTCTAGTTTGCATCAACACTTAGAACACTTTGTAGACAGCAAATCCTCAACAAAGAGTGGTTTGTAGCAAGATGACAGAATAGATAAATGCTGTGGTTGTCTCCTCTCATGAAGACATTAAAATTACAATGAAACTACAGAACAACCATCATTGAGAAGCACCTGTTAAATAGAGGTCCTACAACTAAAGACATACAGAAGCCACCTTGGGACTAGTGGGAGGGGAAGACACATGGAACTGGTTAGTTCCACACCCATGTGTGGCAGTTAAAAACTGGAAGGGATATCTTGGCTGCTGGGGTCCACATGGAGGAGCGAGGGGTCCCAGTCTCACACCAGGCTCCCTAGCCCAGGGTTCCAGTGCTGGAAAGAGAAGTCCTCACCACTTCTGGCTGTGAAAATCAGCAGAGATTGTGGCTGAAAGAGTTGAAGGGCTGCTGGAATCCTAGGCATTCCTCTAAAAGGGCCTGCCCATGAACTTACTCACTGACAGATTCACTCTCTCTGAGCTCCAGCACTAGGGCAGAAGTTTGAAAAGTGCCAGGTACATAGGGAAAAAACTAAATTGTCTGTCTTCAGGGTGAGGGCTGTAGGAGGTTTTCCCCTAGACAAAATTGCTGGTAGAAGTCATTATTTTTTATTGAGCCCTATCTCCTCCTGCTATGTAGACACAGGCAGTGCCATATCTGTGTCTCCATCAACTCTGCTAATATTGTTTTCCCTGCCCTGGTGACTCTCTGAGAACCCCATCCAACTTTGAGTGCACCAAAGGCATTTCCAGTGGCTTTTCAATATAAATGGCCTGTCTTGGTTTATGCTATGGACTTTCCTAAAATCTCTCTAAGGTTCACAAAACCCAAACAAGCAGCTAAGCAATTGCTTAGCTGTACCACTTGCTAAGCAGTTCCAAACCCAGCACTAGTGGCAGCTGGCCTTGGTTTGCAACTTGGCCTCTTGAGGCACCTCTAAGCCCAGCACGGTGGCTGCCATTTACAGATTGCTTTGTGGTTCATGCCAGGTGGCCACTGGCAAGACACAGGCTGCAGCTAAACTTTGCCTGCAACAGGGCCCTTCCCAGGGGACCCTGGGGATGATCAGCTTTGGACCATGTCAGAACATCACCCAGCTGCTACCATGGACAACACAATCAAAGGGAAGAGTAGGAAGGCACCAGAGCCCTGCTCAAGTGAATCCTGCTCCATAGGATCAACCCCTGCATAATACCTCCTCCACTGTAGTTACCGCCAGTCCTCACAACCAATCAGCCTGAGGGTCAGTCCTTCCATTGACATGCACACAACAACCAAGGCTAAGCTACAAGAGGACACACACAACCCATGCAAGGGACACACCTGGAGTACCCAACTCAAGTGACCAGGGAGACTGACACTGGGCCCCACCAAACACCTACTACATAAGGCCACTCTACCAAGACCAAGAGAAGTAGCAGCTCTGACTAATACACTGAAACTAACACAGGGAGACAGCCAAAATGAGGAGACAAAAAAACATGTCCCAAATGAAAAACAGGACAAAACTCCAGAAAAAGAACTAAACAAAACGGAGACAAGGAATCTATCAGATGCAGAGTTCCAAACACTGGTTATAAGGATACTCAGTGATCTCAGGGAGAACTTCAACAAAGAGATAAAAAACATAAAAGTGGAGATAGAAAACATAGAAAAAGAATCGGTCAGAAATGAAATATATGGTGATGGAAGGAGAACTGACTCTGAGTGGTGAACACACAATGTGATATATAGATGATGTATTATAGAATTGTACACCTGAAACCTATGTAACTTTACTAACAATTGTCACCCCAATAAACTTTAATAAAAAAAATAAGGTTTAGTGGCAGCATTATCAAATAAAGGTGAAAAATTGAAAAAAAAAAGAAAGAATACAATAACTGAAATGAAGAATACATTTGAAAAACTCAACAGTGAGTTAAATGAAGCATAAGATCAAATCAGAGATTTGGAAGATAGGGTAACAGAAAACACCCAATCAGAACATCAATCAATCAATCAATCAATCAAAGAAATCCAAAAAGAAGAGAACAATGTAAGGGAACCCTGGGACAACATTGGTATCATAGGGTACCAGAAGGAGATGAGGGAGAGGAGGAATTGAAAACCTACTTAAAGAAATAATGACTGAAAACTTCCCTAAACTGGTGAATGAAATAGACATACAAGTCTAGGAAGTGCAGACAGTCCCAAACAAATGAACCCAAAGAGGCCCACACTAAGACACATCATAATTAAAATACCAAAGGTTAAAGACAAAAAGAGAATTTTAAAAACAGCAAGAGAAAAGCAGTTAGTTGCCTACAAGGGAGTGTTCCTCAGCTAACTTTTCAACAGAAACTAGGCAGGTCAGAAGGGGTTGGCATGAAATATTCAAAAGTGATGATATGCAAGGACTTACAACTAAGATTACTTTACCTTACAAAGTTATCATTGAGAATAGAAGGACAGATAAAGAGTTTCCCAGATAGGAAAAAGCTGAAGGAGTTCATCACAACCAAACCAGTACTGCAAGAAATGTTAAAAAAAGAAAAAGAATTAAAAAAAATTTAAAAATATGAATAATAAAATGGCAATAACTACATATCTATCAACAATTACTTTAAATGTAAATGTATGAAAATATTCCAATCAAAAGAGATAGTAGGGTGGCTGAATGAATAAAAAATAAGACCCTTACATATGCTGCCTGCAAGAAACTCACTTCTGATTCAAAGACACACATGGACTGAAATTAAAAGGATGGAAAAAGACATTTCCTGCAAATGGAAACAAACAAAAAAGCTAGAGTAACAATACTTATACCAGACAAAATAGACTTTAAAACGAAGGCTATAACAAGAGACAAAGAAGGACCCAGTATTCCTACTTCTGGATATTTATCTGCAGTAACCCAAAACACTACTTTGAAGGGACATGTGCATCCATATGTGCATTGCAGCATTATTACAATAACCAAGATATAGAGGCAACATGGGTGTCCATCAATGGATGAATGGATAAAGAAGAGGTGGTACATATATACAATGCAATATTACTCAACCATAAAAAAAGAATGAAATCTTGCCATCTGCAACAACATAGATTGATCTGGAAGGTATGATGAGTAGAGTTAAGTCAGAGAAAGACAAATGCCATGTGATTTCACTTATATGTGGAATCTAAATCACAAAATAAATGAACAAATAAAACAGACACAAACTTATAGATACAGAACATTTTAATTGTTGCCCACTGGTAGTGATGTTGGAAGGATGGGTGAGAAGGGATAAGGGATTAAGAAGTAGAATTGATAGTTACAAAGTTTTCATGGAGTTATAAAGTGTAGCATAAGGAATATAGTTAATAATATTGTGATAACTATGTATGTTGTCAGATGAGTACTAGGTGTATTGGTGTGATCACTTTGTAAGTTATATAAATGTCTAATCACCATGTTGTACATCTCAAACTAATATTGTATGTCAACTGTAGTTGAAATTTTAAAAATGTTAAAAAAGGGCAGGCCAAGTGGCGTGGTGGTTGATAGCTGGCTTGGAATGCCAGTAGCCCAGGTTTGGATCCCATATATGAGGGCCAGTGACACTGCCCTCTTAAAACAAGAAAATGTCAAAAAAATAAACACACACACACACACACACACACACACACACACACGAATGATATGTATGTGCTGCTGGTGGCATTTTGCAACAACACAATGGCTCTCTGAGTTGGAAGTAGGTTTATACTCAAGACTTGAATGCCACCTACAAGAAGCAGAATTATTAAAACTGGGCAAAGGGGAAGCTCATTTGGGAACTAGACTTATGAAAACCTTTCTCCTCTGATGTATGCAATAATCCTGTTACACTGGGTTGGTTGATGTTTAATGTAAGTTTTGTTTACGTTTCATATCTGGTTGTTATTACCGCTCAAGGCATGATCAATAACATAATTTCACCAAGGTGCTACAGAATGTGGGAAGAAATCTTAGGGCTTTTTAACCCACTTATTTTATTTATTATTATTTTTTTTAGAGGGCAGTGTCACTGGCCCTCATATGTAGGATCCGAACCGGGGCCGCTGGCATCCCAAGCCAGTTTTTAACCACCGCACCACTCGGCTGTCCCAACCCACTTATTTTATAGATGATTAAATAGGACCTTTGAGGAACAAAGATTTGGCTCAAAGTACCTTAATCTTCTATTCTCAATGGATCTAAATTTGCCATCTTTCTAAGTAGCCCTGATTTGGAGCAAAGTGATAGAGAAATCAGAGACCAGCAGAGAGGAAAACAGCAACAGCAGGGTATAGGCAAGGAGCTAGAGAATTCACAGTGTTTCATAAACTTTAGATTCCCAGCCGCTACTCTATAATTCTGTCTTGGGAGTCCATTCTAAGGAAGTCATTTTGGTGACTTGGACGAGGTCCATGGGAGATGTGTCTTGACATCTAATTTGTAAGTGTATTGTAGTGAGATGCCATTAAGTTTCTCACAGCCTCTGGAATGTGGGGAGGGAGGATGTGTTTATTTTATAATTCCACAGTTAATGCTTCTGGTGTCTAGAGGTTTCCATTTATTCATTCACTCATTCATTCAAACATATTTGATGAATGCCCATATCCATTTTGTGGAACACACTGTTAGATGTTTTGCATTTAAAATTGAATAACTCAGGGCCAGCCAAGTGGTGCGGTGGTTAAGAGTTGGCTTGGGAAGCCAGCGGCCCCGGTTCGGGTCCCCCATATGAGGGCCAGTGACACTGCCCTCAAAATAAATAAACAAATAAATAAATAAATAAATAAATAAATAAATAATTCAAGCCTTGCATTAAAAACATTAAGGTAAAAAAAAAATAAGTTCTTGACTGTGAACTAAGGAGGCTTGATTTTAAACTGGCTTGTTTCACACTGATTTAGAATCCCAGCAAACTGAAAAATTTTTTAAAAAAGCACACAAAAAAACTGTTTTGCCTAGAAATTCAGTACCCATTTACAATCATCAAGAACAAACTTTAATCTAGCAATTCCTCTTCCAGGAATTTATCCTCAGGACATACTTCACATGTCCAAAAAGATGTATGTACAGGATTATTTTTGCACCATTGTTTTTAACTAGAAATATTAAAGATAACCTAAATATTAAGTAATAGAGAACAGGTCAAATAATGGATACACAATGGAAAAAAATTGACAGATGTGAAAGAGAACCAGTATATTTCTTATGTATGATAAGGAGTTACCCCAAAAAGATGTACATATTATCTTCTCTAACTTTACATCTTGAAAATTTTCAGCTAGAAAAGTTATAAGAATATTAAGATATATGTATAAGTTTTACCTAGACTCAGTAACTGTTAATTACAGACATTTTTTTATGGAACCATTTGAAAACAAATTGTACGCATCATACTATCCACCCTTAAATACAAAGCCACATCACCACACACCTGAGAAATTTAACATTGAAACAATCTAATATCTAGTATCATCTAATATCCTATTCACATTGTCTTGGTTATCACTAAAATATTCTTTATGGCGTTTTGGGGGAATCCTGTGTTTTGAATTTGGCTTGCATGTATCTTTTGCTTATATTTGTCTGTTAACTCTTCTTGCCTTTTGTTTTTCATGACAATGATCTTCTTTTTTGAAGAATGCCAGCTAGTTGTCTTGTAGAAATTTTCATAATCTGGATTTATCTGATTGTTTCCTCACAATGAGATTCAGATGAAACGATTCTGTTAAGAAGATGCTTGTAAGGATGCAGCGTATGCTCACTTGGTAAAGGTAGTGGCTGCCAGACTTCTCCCTTGAAGTTCCTTTGTATTTAAGAATATATCTGTTAGGGGCTGAATTGTGGTCCCCCAAAATTCATAGGCTGAAGCCTTAAACCAAGCACCTCAGAATGTGAGTGTGTTTATACATAGGGTCTTTGAAAAGATAATGAAAGATAAAACAAGTCCTATGGGTAGGTTCTAATCCAACCTGACTTGTATCTTTATAAGAAGAAAAAATGTGAACATGAAGAGACACCAGGGGCAAGTATGCACAGAGAGAAGAGTGTAAAGAAGGTGGCTACAAGCCAAGGAGAGAGGCTGTCACTTTTGGGGTGAAGGCCTCAACATATGATTTAGGGGGGCACAAACATTCAGTCCACAATATCATTTTAATGCAACAGTGCAAGATTCATTCTCATTTTTCTCATAATTTTATCTCCCTGTGTCACATGAGAACCCATGATTCCCAAATACATCAGTTTGTTTATTTTTCTTTATTCCACAATACACTTAAAATAGTTTCAAAATAACTACCCCTGTACCACTAACACAAATAAACTAAGTAAAATTCAGATTTTTTTACAGTTCTTGTTATCTCTAAAACATATCCCTCTGAGTGTGCAGAGTCAGAATATACTGGGTTCAAAAGTTACTGAAATTCCTTCTTTGTTTCTTTCCCTGTACTTACATAATAGCAATTTGAGATAGAGCTACAAGTATTTCATTGGTTTATATGTGTTTAATTTTAAAAGATTTGCTTCCAAGCTCTATTTTAAGGTGCAGAGTAGTTTGAATAGTAGGTTAGCATTTGAATTAAAAGGAGGAAAGTTAAACTATTTATTTATGTGCATTCCCAAAATAATTAGGTGTAGACGAATATACTAGGAGTTGATCGCTGATTCTGGGAAGGGGAGTTGGGTGGTTGGAGCAGGAACCGGGGGAGACTTTTCACTGTGCACTGCTTTGTACTTTTAACATTTCGAATGCAAAAACTAATCCACATTTGTTTCTTCCATCCATCTCCCTCACACACCATTACCCAAATGCCTCGGTATCTTCTTGTAAGCACAACATCTAGGATTCCATAGGATCCCAAGAAACTCCCAATGACAGTTACCTTGAGTTCCTACTGTCTCCTCTATTGGTGAATCACCCAAATGCAGAGGCCGCATTTTCCAAGCCATTTGAATCACTTCCCCAGGACGCTTCCATGAGCCATCAGAGCACATACTTGAGCAGTGTCTCGATGTACTTGTTAAGATCCTCAGGAATTTTTTTTAATGATTCAGTGCATTCTCTCTCCGAGCTGCATTTTGTCACTTTCAACATTCAACAGATGTATCTGGCTCGTGTGCAGTTTTTGATTCTCATAAATGGAAAAAGTCTTCATTCTTTTTGTTCTGCCTGGTACTGGAGAGATTTTTCAGGTAAACACTCCCTGTCTCTCTGTCTGTCTCTCCCTTTCAGTTTTTATTCCTCGTCTTCTGGGTTGCTCAGTGGCACCCCTGTTGCCACAGTTATCTCTTCAGGACAGCAACACCTCAGGAAGCTTGGTGTCACCGACTAAGTGGAGCAAAATTCAAAATAATAGCAACCTGTGGATTCAGGCATCATTATTACAAGGTCGTCCTTGGTCACAGGTTTTTAGTTAAAATGGTGTGAATTATTCTTTCCTTCAACTTCCCTCTGCAGTCACTGCTCTAATTATAAGTTGATAATTTTTGTATGTCTGTGGGTATATATCACTTGCTTGTGTTGTACTGTAATGGTGATTGCTTACTACTTACCATTCTAGAACTCAGGCATCCAAGTGATTTTACAAACACAGAGAAGTTAAACCCAGAAAACTTCCTGGGGTGAAAGCTAATGGCTAGTAGCCTGGATGGGAGCAGGTGTGGGAGAGGAACTGGGGAGTGGTGTGATATAAACAGAAAGAACCCTGTATCAAGAATCAGACCACCACTATTTGCAACCTGGCTTTCATCATTTTACTCTTCATTAATTCACACATGCCTTCACTCATTTGTTCAACAAAGATTTATTATCTACTATGTGCAAGACCCTCTTTTGCATGACCTTACCCAAACCACTTAACCTCTAAGACATGTGTTCATTTTTAAAAACAAAATTGATTTTTAGAGCAGTTTTAGGTTCGCAGGAAAATTAAGTCAAACGCACAGATAGTTTTCATAGAATCCCTGCCCTCTCCCACGACCTCTCCCATTATCAACATCCCCCAGACGTTCGTATATTTGAACCTACAAGGTCACATTATTATCACACAAAGTCCATAGCTTACTTTATGGTTCATTTTTTGTGTAGTACATTCTATGGACTTGGAAAAATTTATAACATGTATGAATCATTATAGAATCATATGGAGTAGTTTCACTGCCCTAAACATCCTCTGTGGTCCACCTATTCATCCTTTTCTCCCCGCACCCCAACCCCTGGCAATCACTGATCATTTCATTTTCACAGTTTTGCCTTTTTCAGAATGTCATGTACCTGGAACTATACAATATGAGCCTTTTCATACTAGCTTCTTTCTTTTAGTAATATGCATTTAAGGGTTTCTCCATGTTTTTTCATGACATGATAGCTCATTTCTTTTTAGTGCTGAATAATATTCCATGGTCTGGATGTACCACAGTTTATTTACGCATTCATTTACAGAAAAGGACACCTTGGTTGCTTCCAAGCGTTGAAAATTATGAATAAAGCTGCTATGAACATCCGTGTGCAGGGTTTTGCAGCAACATAAATTTTCGCTTATTTGGGTAAACACCAAGGAGTGCAGTTGCTGGATCGCATGGTAAAAGTATGTTCAGCTTTATGAGAAACTGCACAACTCTCTTCCAAAGCAGCTGCTCTATTTACATCCCTACTACCAACGGATGAGTGTTCCTATCACTCCACATCCTCCTTAGCATTTGGTGTTGTGTTTGAACTTTGATGATTCTAATCTGTGTGCAGTGGTATCTCATTGTTATTTTAATTTACATTTCCCTAATGACATATGATGTTAACATCCTTTCATATGCTTATTTATCATCTGTGTATTTTCTTTGTGAGTATCTTTTAAGGTCTTTCTTTGGCACACTGTTTAATTAGGTTATTTTTTTACTTATGTTTGAGTTTTAAGAATTCTTTGTATATTTCAGGTAACAGTTCTTGTTTAGATATATCTTTTGCAAATATTTTCTTTCAGTCTGTGGGTTGTCTTCTCATTACCTTTTTTTTTTTTCTATTTTATTTTATTTTTTTTTTAGTTGAGTCATCCTGCCACCTGTTGGCAGCGCAGCAGCAGCTCAGCTCCATCCAGGAATCGAACGGGCGACACTATTGCTCAGAGCTTGCACTCTTGAGTGAGCTCTTAACCAACTGAGCCACTCGGCCAGCCCAGTTTTCTCATTATCTTAAGTGTCCTTTGCATAACGTAACGTTTTAATTTTAATTAAGTTCAACTTACCAATTTTATCTTTTGTGGACATGTATTTACTTTTTAAATGAGGCTAGTATTACTTATTTAGCATATCTTACAGATGTGTGATAGGTGAAGTATGAAAATGTTTTATTTATCCTTTAAGACATGTGGTGGTTGTGCATGTTTCTGCCCTCTCAAATTTTAGCATGGGCATATGCCTTATTTTAGTCACTGAACTATGATATGCTGTCTTTTAGGTATACATTTCAAAGACCGACATGAATTTCTCTTTTCTTCCTGTCACAGATACTGGCAATATGCCATGGAGTAGATACTGCATGAGTTTGTTCTCAGAGAGAAAGACCTTGGAACGTCTACAATGGATACATCGCATGAGCAAGAAATAAACTTGTTATTTTCAGTTGTTGAGAATTTCTAGATGTTTGTTACATCCACATAACCCAACCTATCCAATCTACTACGAAGAGTCAAGAAGATATGATGACATCAAAGCACATTGCACACTGTCAAATGAGGGAGGGAGACTTGGTTCACAAGTAAATTAAGCTTGGGCCCGTGTTAGTAGACAAAGACTAACAATCTGCGGCATCTCCCACTCCTAACATAAGATAGTAGCACAAGGGAAAAGGAACGGGGCTGGGGTCATCTGGGCACTGTCTCTGAATGGTGGTGCTGACAGTTTGGATCATCTCAGTGTATATAATGCTGAGGTCTGTGGCTGGTTTACAGTCTAATACCTTAGGGCATGACATAGCATGAAAATAAACTGGTACCAAGAGAAAAGGTTAGTGGAAGTTCTGCTTTCTTTCATCTTTAGAAATGGGATGGTTTTCATCCCAAAGATGACTCTCTCAAGCTTGATTAAATGAAAATGAAGAACCATGGCCTGAAACTACCTTTACTGTGAGTGAGGTTCCAAGGAACTCACTGTTGGGCAGGCGTGTTTCTGAGAGTAATGAGGATGGGAAGAGAGAACATATTTAGTAAGCATATTAGCTCTTGAATCTTACTATCAACCCTTCAGTTCCTAGGAAAATGAGACTCAGCGCAGTAAAACACTTGTTGCAGGTCTTATCTAATAAACTGTCACGTAGGAGTAAAACCCAAGTCTGGGTGATTTTAATTCCAGAGCTTTTCGCATTATCCCATTCTTCCTTCCATATGAGTTGTTTTGTTGGGCCTAAAAAGGGAAGGTTCTAAAATGAAAATTTAAAGCATTAGGAGAGGCCCAGAGAAATTAATTCCTCAAAGTTTAAATAATTAACATACTGCTTTCTAGAGCATTGTTTCTATTCTGAATCTAGGGCTTAGCCTCCCCAGAGCCGAATGCTGAACAAGGATGACAGCATTGGAACCAGACTCCAGATGTTGCTGAGAAACTGCTGGCAAACTGAAGTATGATAATGAGGATGACAAATGTGTACACGACTTTTCGGTGGTTTTTCTGCAGTGTGTGAAGTTATCTTCTGTGACCTCTGTGGACCATGGTGGTGGATGAACACCCAACATTAAGACTGGCTCTCGTATTTCCTGCGGGACTATATGTGACTATATTATTTAACAAAAAAAGGGACTAGACTAAACTGTATTCACTCATAAAGATAATCAGACAAACTTCTGCTAGACTTTTTGGACAATGTGCCAGCAAGCATTCTTCAGGGTCAGGGTAGTTCAACAAAGTGTTGCCTGATTTAAAAAATAATAAAATTGAGAGTGGGGAGAAAGGGCCTGCGGATAGCAAATTCATTTGTCAGGCCAATAAACAAACCCATTAAAACAAAATAACAACAACTGGGCAGACTCATAAGTTTGGAGCCTTTGAGTAGCTTCTAACTTCTTCGTATTATGTAAATGCTCATCAGTTGAGCTGAGGGCTGAGAGATAGAAACCAACAACCACAAACAGAAACCTTTTGGAAGAGCTTAAAGATTTAGCAGTGGCACATCTCCAATTTTCCATCTTTTATTTAACTCCTTTGAACTCCCACTAATTTCCAGGCAACACTTCGGAATTCCATTTTTAGCTTTGCCTTTTGAATTATTATTTTTTTCCCTTTGGTGAACAAATCTGTGTATGGAGATGGCCTCTATTTTTCATTAATTTTTTGGGGGGGTTTGATTATTAAATCATGTTCCCTGACAGAATGATTTAAAAATAAAGACTAATTTGAAGAAGAAAATGAAAGTGATCTGTAACCTCATTATTTAGGGAGACAATGACTGTAAAGGTTTTGGTGTATTTCCAGTCAGGATTTTTTCTAAATGTGTACTTTTTCTTTCTTTCGTTTTGTTTTTACATGTCTGGGGGTGTGCTGCTCTGAGCATGAGTCTCCTGGGGAGGGGGCCAGTCAGGAGCACAAACTTCTCCTCAGATGGGCCTGCATTTATGGCCTGGCTCTGTCAGTTAGTGATTTATGGGGCACGGGGCAAATTAGCTATAAGGCTCTGCTTCCTCAATAGTGTATCGGAAATAATATTGGTACTGACTGCTTGTCGGTATTTTGTGGGGTAAATGATACAACATAGCTCAGATCTTTAGATAGGTGACTGGCACTTACTAAACACTGAATAAGTGTTAGCTAATGTCACTTTTTTTGCTTTTGCCCTTAATGTTAAATTATAAACATTTTTTCATGTTATATTTTTCACAATCATGATTTTTAATGGTTGCATGAAATTATATTTTAAGAATACACTACAATTTTTTTTATTCCTCTCTTCTTGAATATATTTTAAATTTTTCTTTGAGTTCTGTATATTATACTGCAATGAAAATCTTAATAAACAAATCATTCTTTGCTGGTATCATTTATTATGTTCTTAGGGTTGTTTCCTGTAAGTGGAATAACAAAGCGGGAGGAGTTTAACAATTTCAAGGTTATTCATACTGATTGAAGAGTCACACCTATTTACACTCTCACCATGACTCTGTTGGTGAGACCACCTCACTCTTAAGGTCAACCTTGAGTATTATCATGCAACTTCATTTTTATTTTTAATTTCAAAATTCAGACTATATGTTAAATCATCTTTACATTTTATATATTTTGAATTTTCTAGAGGAGGTTGTATTTAATTTGCAATCACGTTTATTTATATTTAGATGAATTTTTATACAATTGCTTTTGGTGCACATCATTCAATCTTTTGTATTCTGATTTTACCACCTTTGGGCTCTTCAATTTTCTTTGTTACTCAAGCAGTTAAGCTATGTCTTTTGTCTTTTGTCAAGAAGGTTTCATAGGTAGTATTATTTCTTAAGCATTTTGTTATTTCCACGCCTGAAAGAAAACAAGTGGGCATAAAATTTGAGGGTTAGAACCACCCAAAATAAGATTCCAAATCATCTGGTAGAAATAGAAAGAAAAAAAAAATGTATAAGCAAATAGTTTGTTTTGTTTTGTTTTCCTCTCAAGAGCAAGCAGAATCTACAGAACTCTAGAATAGGGCTCTCCACTTCCTGTGGTGGAGGAAATGTTCCGTGGTCTGCACTGTCTAGTGCGGCAGCCACCAGCCTCTCACAGCGACTGAGCACTTAAAATATGGCTAGTGCAAACGCAGAACTGATTAAATTTTTTCGAGTGTAATCAATTTAAATGTAAATACTCACTTGTGGCTAGTGGCTTCCATATTAGACAGTGTAATTCTAAAAATACAGAGAAAAGAAACCTTAGAGGCTCGCTCTGATTTTGCTGCCTTGAGCACATCATAGTACCTTTCTGGGTCTCAGTTTCCCCATCTATGAAATGATATAATTTTCTCAAAACTACATAATAAGTTAATGTTAAAGATTACACCAGAATTACAAATAATTCTCAGCTCAGTATTATTTCCTTCATGTCATGGTAAGTTGAATAGTTTAAACTTTGAGCTGTGATGGTAACCAAGATGGTAAATTAGAGTAATCGTTTTTCCCAGACTCTTATGCCTTCTAAGCTAATATATAAAATGGCATTCTAATTGTTTCTTATACCTATATCCTGCTTAATTTCTCTTTTCTTATTACTACCTGACATTATGTTAACTGTTTATGTAATCATAGATTTTTTTTGTCCCCCCACTAGGAGGTCAGCTGTGTGGAGGCAGGCACTTCGCTTATCACTGTATCATTGTCTAAAAAGGCCAATATGCATGGTAGGCACACATTACATCTTTGTTGAGTGAGTGGATGAGTGAAAAGAAATCAATTGAAATTCAATTGAGGAGGTTTGCAGTCGAGTGGAAGTGGAGGAGGAAGAAGCTGCTTTATCCAATCACACACGGAGACTTTAGCTTACAGTTAGCAGTTTAGTGTAATTGGAGATCCTAGCTTTTTGAGAGACATTTTTCCCCTAATTAAATTACTAGTTCTAGAGAACAGCTGTCCTCTTATTTTTTTTATCGCTCCCACTACACTTGGGTCAAACTTCAGAGAAGGTTGATGTGTTCATCTGAAAGGGTAAAAAAGGCCCGGCCTAGGGAGACCCTCCATTTCCTGAAACAATTTATGTGAACCTATAAAATGAAGAAGTATTGCCTGTGCCATAGTACTGAGGCGGGAATATCAATGAGATAACACAGGAAAAGCATCCATTACAATGCCTGTCCATATGCATTGCCTTCTCTCTCCCCCATTCTAACCCTAAAGGTTATACTCAAGTAAATGGAGAAACAGTGCTCCAAATCCAGGTTTTCTCTCTCAAAATATTGTGCTCTTTTGATCACATCAGGCATAGTGCCCAGCCTGTCTGCCTGATGGCTACTCAACATAACTGAGTTGTATGTGTGTGTGTGTGTGTGTGTGTGTGTATGGTGGGGATGGCGGGGGGGAGTTGAAGATGGATGACATTGATGTTCCTGGACTGTCCCAGGCCAAGTCTTCTGAATCCTGTCCAGCTTCCATGGATGTGCACAGGCCAAGCGATCCTGAATAGTCAGGCTGTGGTCAGCCTGACCCAGCACCTTACCTCGTCTAGCTGCATATCTACTCTGAGAGTCTATAAATGCCGCGGAGCCCTTACAACAAAACCCTTCACAATGGAGTGCCTGGATTTTATTGAGAAAAGCCAATACCCTCCCATCTGTCATTTGGCACTTAGCACTGTAGTTATTCTAGATGAGTGAACACTTGTGTTATATTTTCCAATAGCAAAACTGGGGTCACCAAGCAGCCTGCTGTTTTAGCCGAATCCAGATGGGGTTTTCCTATAAACAAGTGCACATGGAATATTTATGCCGCCCGTGGCACCTGACGCCTTAATACTTAGTACTTCTATGTAGTAGCCACTCTTCCTATAAGTCACTTTAGCACACTAAGTAAATATTTTAATATAGCCATGTCACTGTTTATTATAGAATGGCTTGGACCCAGATTTTGCCTAATGCTTGGTTAAAAAGTCAGTTTATACCATCCTTTAAAGTGAATCAAAGAATGCATAAACGCCACGCTTTTGTTACTCAGAACTCTGTTTACTTTACTTTTCTGTAAACCTTGTGAAATGCTTGCTTACAAAAGCTGACAGATGCCAGATTTGCTCATTAACTGTAGGTGTTTTCCAACTCAGGAAGGTGAGGTGTGAACGTGGGAGGTGGGCTTTCTTCTTGGAGGCCATCTCCCATGTCCACTACCCAGGAAGACAGCTGCCTTGCCTGCGGACCCTGACCCATACCTACCAGGCAGTGAATGGGAGAAAAACCATGTCAGAACCTTGGCTCCTAAATCAAGCCTTTCCTCTGCCTTGGAACAATAAAAGCCACTCGAGCAGCCTGAGACTTGGAAGGACTTGAAACAATCAGAGTCCAATCCTCTGCCTTCATGAGGCACCTATTTAAAACAAGTGATAATATTCACACAATGAATATTATCATTGTGTTTCACATGGTTGTGTGAAAACCGTGTGATATTTTACCAATTCTTGGTAGCATTTCATTTCTAAGCCTCACCCTGAAGTCTGGAACATTCCTTACAGGCATGTCTATTTTGACAGGTGCTTTTAGTTGCCTGAGAGGTTTAATGCTTATGTTCTTGGTTAATTAGAAAAGTGGGTAATAGATAAATCAGTACATGATATACAGTCAATTATAATTTTTATATTAAAAATCAGTGTTTAGGGCCGGCCGAGTGGTGCATTGGTTAAGAGCTGGTTTTGGGATGCCAGCGGCCCCAGTTCGGATCCCACATATGAGGGCCAGTGACACTGCCCTCTACAGCTAACAACAGCTCCACCTGGAGCTGGGCTGTGTGAGCTCCAGCAACGGTGTAGGCTGTAGCCCCTCCTGCAGTGGGCTGCCATAGGCTACAGTGAGTGGCCGGCAGCCAGCGTGAGCGGCTGACTAGCGTGAGCTGCCAATAGCCGCGGTGAGCGACATCCAGAGGCCATGGACCGATCTAACTCATCTGGGAAGAGCGCAATGACGATACCAACATGGGTCAGTGAAGCAACATCCTCTGCAACTAGACTGAAGAAAAAAAGGAGAGCAACTTGTCTGTTCCCCTTCCCCCATTCCCCAATGCTGTTCTCCTCCCCCAATTCCCCAATAAAAAAAATCTTTAAAAAAAAAAATCAGTGTTTAATGAAATACAATTATGAATCAGTTAGCAACTTTGTCTAAGAAAGGAACAGAGACACTATCTCCAGCAAGGTTTAAGGGAATAGAACTTTTTAAGAATGAAGCAGTGACTCCTTCTCAGTGTGTTGTCAATCATTTCCTTGAGACAGGGTCTGACACAAGAGATATTCATAGAAGGTCCAATGAGGCTTTTCTGGTTTAATGGGAGAAGAGATATATTCTGATAGTAAATTCCACTGGATCCTTGATTTAATTTTTCAGTATAAGATATCATTTTTGACTTGTTAAACTCTCTTCATGAGCACTTAAAATACATCTTCATGGAAGTTCCATTTACATAGAAATAATGTTTATTGCTTGTTAGTATTTGTGGTAGTCAGAATAATGATGTCGCCCCAAAGATGTCCAGGTCTTAATGCCCAGAATCTGTGAATATGTTAAATTACATGATCCAGAGGAATTAAGGTTGCAGATGGAATTAAAGTTGTGTATCAGTTGACCTTAAAACAGGGAGATTATCCTGGGTTATCTAGGTGGGCCCAATGTAATCACAAGTATCCTGAAGTGGAAGAGGGAAGCAGAAAGTAGAGATTAGAGTGATGTAGTGTGAGAAGGACTCAACCTATTGTTGATGGCTTTGAAGATGTAGGAGGGGGCCACAAGCCAATCAATGTAGGTGGCCTTTAGAAGGTGGAAAAGATAAGAAAATGAATTCTTCCTTTCCTGGAGTCCCCAGAAAGGAATACGCCCTTCCCAACACTTTGATTTTAGACAAGTAAGACAAATGTAGGACTTTCATCTAGAGCACTAGAAAATAATTAATTTATGTTATGTTGTTAAATTTGTGGTAATTTGTTACAGCAGCAATAGAATACTAATACACCATTTATGAGAGGAATAGCCATGTAAAAAATATTTTTTGAGGGATGGCCGAGTGGTGCATTGGTTAAGAGTTGGCTTGGGATGCCAGCAGCCCCGGTTCGGATCCCACATATGAAGGTCAGTGACACTGCACTCTACAGCTAAGATGGTGAACAACAGCTCCACCTGGACCTGGGCTGCTGTGAGTCCCTGGGACGGCATAGCTGCAGCCCCTGCTGCAGTGAGCTGCCAAGAACCACAGTGAGCGGCCGTCCAGAGGCAGGTGACCGATCTGCCTCACCCAAGAAGAACACAATGATGATACCAACATGGGCCAGTGAAGCAATGTCCTCCACAACTAGACTTCACAAGAACAAAAGGACAGCAACTTGTCTGTTCCCCTTCCCTGGTTCCCCAATAAAATCTTAAAAAATATATATATATGTTTTGAAAATATCAAAATGTATGCAAAATGAAATAAAAATTACCATATTTCACCATGCATAGAGAGACCTATTAATAAACCTCTAGTTCTGTTTTACATTGCACAAATTATTTTGAAGAATATAGAATCACATTGTCACCTCATCTGCTTTTATCACCTAGCATTATCTTGTGAGCATCTTCCCACACCTTTAAATGTTATAGAAAACATTCCATTTTATAGATAACCCACAATTTACCTAACAATCACCTAAATTTTGTTTCTGTGACAAACTCATTTGTATGTCTCTGATGATTTTCTTAGTAAAAATTCCTGGAATTAAAATTGCTGCATCAAAAATGTAAAAATATTTGTTTTTAAAATATGTTACTATATTGTCCTCCAGAATGATTGTATTAATTTACATCTCACAGGCAGAATTTGATTATATGTGCTTCACCACATCTTAACAAAAACTAGATATTATCAATTTTTAAAATTGCTATGTTGCAAGGTAAAATAGAAGATTCTTTAATTTGCATTTATTTGGTCACAGTTGAAGCAGAACTGTTTTCTATATATTATAATACTAATCTATTTGTGTTCCTTATTTTGTAAATTGCTTGCTTACATCTTTTTGTTTTGAGGTGTTGAGTTTTCATATAGATTTGTAAGAGCTATTTATTACAAATAGTAACCCATTGCCTCTACTACATGGTAAAAATAATGTTTCCTCACTGTTATTTGCCTTTTATTCACTGATATTATTTGATCTTTGTGTATGTGCACACATACCTAAATATATATGTATATTATGTACACACACACTTTTGTAAAAATATTACTGGAAATCCCACACCACAATCCTAGTGAAAACCACTGTTATTATTTTTTGGTATCTAATTGAACAGATTTTTTTCCCCACAAAATGATACATGTATATATTTATATAAAATAGGATCATATTACATATACTACTCAGTGATCTGTTTTTAACACTGGACACTCTGGTTTTTAAGGTAAATATACCTTGATTGTTATTTCTGACAATTGTATTGTATTCAAACTTATGAATGTTAACTTATTAGCATTAACAAATCCTGCATTTAAAACCATTTAGGTTACCTCTGATTTTTTTTTTAGGATTGTTAGCAACAGTGAAGCTCTCAGCACACCGGGGTAGGCAGAGAAGAGAGATAGCAAGTAATAAGAGCTAATGGTGGGTACTATTGTTAGCACTTTATGTAGATGAAGCCATTTAATCCTCTACACATCCCATTTGTTATTTTGATGGGGCACGAATCTTATCTTCCTTCTCAGATAAGTAAAAGCACAGACAAGATAGGTAACTTGTTCAAGATGTGTCTGGGAGGCAGAGAAAGGCCCACTGTGTCTCCATTCCTCAACTTACTGTAGAAGGACAATAAGGTCCAGAACTGTGCTCTTAGCCATGAAGCTGAATTGCCCAGTAAGAAAGGTCCCAGGGCGGAGGAATACCATAGCGCTCAAATACAACGTCTGATGTTCAGTATTAGGTTCTTTCCTGCTCTGTGCTTTCATCACCTTCAAATAGCCTCAAACAGTCAGTAAACTAAATTCACACAACAGTTTTACATGAGTGGTGCCCTGGGGGAAAATGTGTTCTCATTTGGGGACAAAGGAGAGCAGAGACAGTTGCTATAGTGTGGAAAGGTAGCTGGGGGTGGGCGAGGGGGCCCCCCAGGGGTATCAGGAAGGGCTGTGGACAACACACCTACTCCAGGATGTTTAGATATTTAAAATTCAGATGGAGAGCTGAGAATATTGGAAGAAGTGAAGTACTGAGAAAATCATCGCAATAGGACACACAGATTTTTACTCCTGGTGATCTTCCGAGCTGCATAAATTGATACACGCTTCCTGGACACCTGTAAGTTATTAAATCACTTTAGGTACTGATCACTAGATTCTATCTACATTCTTCTACATTACCTGCATAGGGCCTCAGATAAAACTAGGACGATACTAGCTGAGGTAACAGATTTTAATTCTATCTTCTTGGTTTTCTTTTTTTTTTTTTTCGTTTTCTTTTTATACAGCCCCTCTTTAGCTCTTGCATATCACCGTTAGCTCTTATTTTTATATGCTCACCTCAGTCTAGTTTCTCCTTCTGGTTGTTGATCTTGTTACATAGAAGAAGCCATGTGTCCTTGTTCTCTTTTGAGTTTGGGAGATAGAATACTGGAGGCAAAAAATCAATCTTTTTCCTGCCTCAACAGTACATTGCCCTAGGACTCCAGAATTGGCTTTGCAGTTCTCTTGCTGCAAAGATAAATTTAACTCATGAAGCTTTGAGGCCCTCACTTGCACCAGCCCTTTCCATAGTCCTGGAGAGGGCCTTAGAAGAGTGTTCACATTCTCATGTTTTTGTAAAATGTGCATGAGTAGGATATGTTGATGACCATCAGTTAAGACTCACTATCACTTTCCACTCCCATTTATCATACATACATCATACTTCACCTCAGGTAGGGTGGCCATGGCATGGCTGTTGGGATTTGGAGATTTGGAGATTAGCCTAAATTTAATAGCATGTATTGATATGTTTTGCAGTCCATTCTATGAGTTAAGTTACTGCGAGCTGTCTTGGTGTAGGAGTGGTGTCTAAGGAAACTGCTATGGCCCACTATGCCAACTCATCCTTGCTTGAGACAGCTGGGTTCAGGGCCAGAGAGCTCTTCAAATCACAATAGAACTATGTTACCTAGAACGTGAAGATTTAAATGTATGGAACCAGAGTTAGTCTGTGTAAAGTTCTTCTATATTTTACAATGTGAGCAACAGACATCATATAGATTTCCCAATTTTACAATAATCCTATAAATTTTAAATCCTAGCTATAAACATGGTATTACCAAAGGTTCCTGGGAAGCTAAAAGAAACTTTTAAAATTGTCATTATTTGAACAGGTGATCAAAGAGGGCACAGACAAGAAATGTAGATAAAGTATTATGGAATAATATTAGGCAGTTAATTATTAAAAATACTATGCAATATTTTGGATGTGGGTGATGTTTATTGTATTTCTCAGCTTTTTAAATTTGTAATTTGCTGTGATTTATTTTTTTATGCTAACAAAAGTCTCATTTGTATCTAAGTTTGTATTCTTTTACCTAAAGAGGGTCCAAAAAGTGTATAAGCTCTGGCCCTAATCAATCTGTTCCTAATTAGTGGGTTGAATTCTTCCATCTCTGAGTCAGGACTACATTTTGTGGGATTTCCAATTGTCTAATATCCTTTTGAGTTACACTCAGATTCATAAAGTGAAGCTAAGTTACACTCTGAGGCCTGCACAAGTTTTTCTCAACCCAGCCCCATCTGTCTTGTAATAAATCCAGTTCCTCCCGTATCTTGGTATTAAATTCTCCATTTATTTTCTTTGTCAACATCATTGTGAAGTTTTTTTTGTGTGTCTGAGTCTTGTTGCAATTTTAGTGAAAAGATGAGAAAAGCTGCTTGGGAGGATGTTACTTAGATATCCTTTGAAACCAAAAGCCTCAGTGAACTCTTAAATCTTAGTTGGAACATGCCTAGACATTTTTGAATATTGTGTCCTGTGTCTGGCAGTAACAGTGCTTCATAGGAAGACATTTGTTCTGATTACCCAGATTGTTCTCTTAATTTGAATTGTGGTATCCTTTTCATATATCTGGTGGTTTTCTTGTCAACCTGATAAAGAATGAGAGCTGGGAAGAAACATATGCTTTTTCCATCTTGGACTTTAAATGGATTCTTTCAGAGGCTAATATGAATTCTGGTTAAATAGCTCTGGTCCATGTGGAAGAAAAAAGGAAAGGTATAGGTTTATGACGGTTTAGGATTCAGGTTTACGACAGATTTGACTTTACAAATTCAGAGATCTAGCAACCTGGGGGAGAATGAAGGTGGCCAAAGCTGTGGAAAGTTCCTCAGGAAATTTCACCTCTCTTACAAAGAATCACCTTGTTGTGTTTGCTGAGGTGGTTAGAAGTTACCTGGGACAGAGACCCGAACTTTGCTAGGCATAGTCTCTCTTGCTGGCAGTGCAGCGATCCTATCTTTTTTCTCTCTGGCATGTCAGCTAGGGTTAAGAGCAAGGAGAGATAAGTGGCGTTATGAACTTTCCAATCAGGGTCACCTTCAGTGCCAAGTAACTGGCAATATATCCCAGATGCGCCACTTGGCTGGCCCCCTACTTACACTTGGCCTTCAGCACACTCCCTCCAAGTCACAACACTTTCAGTAGCTCTGCCATGGTCTCCCCCCTTGTCTTTCATAAACACAGCAGCAGTTTATATGTCAGATTGGCTTTTGTATCAATATTGACTCGTACTCATCAAGCTTCTAATAGCAATTCCTCAAAGTTTCTGGCATGTATTGAAATTTCCCTCATTTCCCTCATTTCCCTCAGCTTGTTGACAGAGTCATTCATTATTCATTCATTTGAAAAGCTTTTATTGAACACCTACTATATACCAGCCTTTCCTTAAGATGCTTAGGATGCAGAGATAAAGTAGAGAGATAAAATAAGTTCTTGCCATCCTTATACACTAGTGGGAAAAAGAGACAACAAACAGTAAGAGTTTACTGTATTTATTTGTCCTAAGATACTTTTACATTGTAACATGTCTGAAATTGGGGTGTATTTTAAATAGATGAAATGATAGCAGTCACGATGTAACTGTTACGGCCTACATGAGTGCAAACTTGGACAAAACTATTGTTATCGCATCGGTTCAACTGACTTATCAGTCAGTATGTTTGCTGGTGCTACACGTGTTGAATATAATTATCTTTTAAAGCATCTTCAAAAAGATTACATTTCGATTTGGCTTTGAAACAAAATTATTGTGTGGATCCAGTGTCACAGTGATGGAGCATATATTTGGTATTAGAGAAGCAAATATTCATTTGGGGGAAATGGATGCAATTCTGTTTTGCAAACATCAACCCAGTTTACAGAACCTAAGGAAAAAACATGTCCACAAGTAGATGATGAGTAGCGTAAGTCAAACAATGCTACTGAATGCAGGAGAAATTGCCAAATCCTCCAACATAAATGAAAATTCCCGAGCAATGCAAGGCTCATATAATGGATTCTTACATTTTTCATGACTCCCATTGAAACATCACACCATCATTTATTGCCAGTGGGTTTTTCAATTTTTATTTATCAGTGGTATGTAAATTAATGGTGCTTTAGATTTCATGATGTTTTAGATCTGATGTAATTCTGTAATAAGATGTCAGGTAGTGACTGCTGCTGTAAAGAAAAGCAAAGAAAGGCAAGGAAAGAAGTCATGAGGATGTCGAGGGGCGTGGCTATTTTAGATAGAGCAGTAAAGGAATCCTCTTTGAGTTAACCTAAGGATAGAGACTGGCATTGATTAGGGAAGAAGTCATAGGTCGATCATAGAAAAAAGGATCCCAGGTAGAGGGAACACTGAGTATAAGACTGAAGTAAGAACACAGTTGGAATGTTCAAGGAACAGCAGAAAGGTCTCCTGGGAATGACTTGGAGAGAATTCAGAGATGAGGTTGGGCTAAGGCGATAGATCACATGGGGCCCAAGAAGCCACGATGGAGATTCTGGATTTTATTCTGAGTGTGGTGGGAAGTGCAAAAAATAGTGCTCGCTGTCATTGAAAATTGACTGTAGGAGGTCAGGGTGGATGCATGGTTACAAGTTAGAAGAGGATTCAAGAAAAAATAGGTGAGAAAGTGGAGGCAGGTTTTGTACCTCAAACTCAGAAATGAACTTGAGCAGATATGCGTCAGTAGCACAAGCAGGGCATGGAGTCTAGAGATGGATGGTTTGGGTTTTCTTTTCTAGATTACTCTTATGAGATGGTAGGCATGAGGGTGAATGTGGATGACATGGATGGTGACAGGTGTGTCATGCCCCAGGAGAAGAGGAATTGCAGATTGGGGTCATCCTCTCTGTGTACCTTGGGGTCTTTTCACTCAAAATATGAAAGGGTTTTGGAAAGCACCTGGGCTCCCATTTTTCCCTTGCCAGAGATTATATTTCTTTTTCTTTTTAGGATGCAAGAGCAATGCACATATTTCAAGCAGCTGGCTCTCTCCTCCTCTAATTCCTCTCTTCAAGGACCCGCATGGCTCTAAAATGCCATGCCACTAAGCATAGGACTGTGATTGCTTCCATGTATAATCCCATTTATCTTCAGCTCTTGAAGCCTAGCAATAAACATTTAATTTATGTGGAAAGTGAGTTCTAAAGAAACAGAATTTTATTGTTTTGCCAGTGGCAAAGAGTCACATTTTCATCAGGCTTTATAGCTTCCTTTTATGTCGAACCATGGTCTCTGGACATCTCAAAAATGCTTAACACTTTTCTCTTATGGATAGTTCAAATATATCGATGCAGTCAGAACAGTTATTTAATCATGTACAAAGTGGTTTTCTCACAGATATTCTCTGAGGAAAATGCAGCATAACTTTTATCTTACAATCCTTCTGCAGAGATCAGAGTTGAGGTTAAAATGTCCCGAGCTATGGAATGTCCAGCCTGTCCATCTTCTCCTTTTCATCAGCCATATTGCTTTTCTCCATTTTCTCTTCTTTTCTCATCCTTCTCTTCCTGCCATCCCACCTTTTTCTAGGAACAGAGAGCTATATTTGGAGGGAGTACATCGGTGAAATATGCAGAGAAGGAAGCACAGGTAGGTAACTCAACTGATAATGGAAATATTTGTGTGCGTGTGTGTGTGTGTGTGTGCGTGCGTGTGTATCTAGATATAATGTTTATATAATAAGAATAAATAATAATAGATTTTAAATATTTATATCATACAAATTATAATATAAATATATTGCTTATGCATGATACATATATTATTGTTTATTATTAAAATATCATTCAGGAGTAAAATGTGTATACATTCTCATTATATAATGAGTGTGTATATATATATTCTCATATGTTTACATAGGTATATATTCATATATAGAGAGAATACATACATAGAGAATGTAGAGAAAGAATATGTATATACCTATGTACACATACAAGGAGAATATGTCCATTTGTATAGAATGAGAATGTTTATACATTTTCCCTCTGAATGAAGCTTTAGTACCAGCTTAACTTAATCATAATTTTGGCGGTGAATCCAGGCTTTATAATTCTTGAGCGGGTGGTATAAAGAAAGGATGGTTATCTCGTATGCGGGTACCTTGCTTATTTCATAACTTAGAAACTGCGTGCTGTTCCCCAGCTCCCTTGCAGTTCCTTAATCCACAGCAGACAGTTAACTGGGCAGCCTGCACCGCCTGCCTGCCCGCCCGCGCAGCGCCATTGTGCTAATGACTGCCTCTAAGCCAAGAGAATGTGTTACTTGGCATAGAACAGATGCCTCCTTCCAGCTAAACCGTCCTCAAACCGTGCTGCCAAACAAGATCATCAAGTTCTCTCATCACTATTTCAGGCAGAAAGGGAAGTGCCGGGCTCACGCCATGTGCAGAATGACTGCAGCAGCTCCGAGGGATTGAGGGCCGAGCTGCTCTCCTTCCGACTTGAGGAACACTGCAGGAGTCTGGGTTCAGAGCCTGAAGTCACCTCTCCTCTCTTTTGCCCTTCTTCTCTCCCTTTTGGTCTCCTCCAGCCCTGCAGGGTCCTTTCTCCTCCTGCACTCCCCGCCACCATAGCTCTTCCCTAGGAGTACGTTGAAGAATTTGCCAGTCTTTTCATAAGAACCCTTCCTAGCCTGCCACACCTTCCCCATGTCCCCATTTTAGCTTCTTTGTCCTGTGTCCCGTCTCTTCATGTCAATGATCTTTTTTAGACACAGGTGTGTTCGTGCTGACACACGGGATTTTAACACTGAGTTTCTCTGAAAAACAAATGAAACCATGTTTTCTGTCTCAATTCCCTTGAGCCATATACACCATGCTGACCTCTATTTGAGCGTGACCCAGGGACAGGGTCATGCTTTGATGGACCTCTCCATCACTAACCAGCTTTGTAATCCTGGGCCACTACATTCATTCATTTATTTACTCCACAAAGAATTTTGGAGCATGGGCTACATGTGAGTCTGTCCCAGCCATTGTGCATTCAGGGATTCACAAAGCAAAGTCACTGCTCTTGTGGGTCTTATATTCTATGGGGAGAAGGACAATTAAACAAAAATCATAGCATTTAAAAACCTTTCATGCTTTTGCTTTTGCATGAGTTAAATGTGAATATAATGTTCCCTTCCTAGTGATGTTGTAGGCATCTAATGAGAGTGCAATGCATTACATTAGGTAAATAAATACTCAGTTACATTAGGTAAAAATAGTTCTCCATAGCAACAGCAGTCACTATTCAGTGATTCTCTGAAGGGACCTTTGAGGACTTGTGGTAGCTATTGCTTTGTGTGTCCAGTAAGTTTTCTCATCTCTTCTTCCAATAATAGTCTATGTCCACCTTTGCCATGTGACCTAGTCCGGTATTTCACCCTACTAGAAACTGTCTTTGGTTCAAGAGGTGAACGCATGACTCGAAAAGAACAGCTATGAGTCCTTCTCCTGGACTCCATATGAACTGTAAGTGAAGGAGGCTCTTTCTCTTTTGTCAATTCTTAACTGGAGCTACTTAGGAACCTGGGATGTAGAGATGGTCTGTCTGCATGACAGAATGAGGCCAACCTCCTCAGGGAAGTGGAAGTGAGAAGCAGAGATGCATTAATAATATTATCATTTCATTTCATGCATTAAGTTCTCTTAAAAACCCTTGAGGTGACTACTATTGTTAGCTCCGTTTTTAAAATGAAGAAACTAGATACAGGAAGGTTAAGCAACTACCCCAAATCACAAGTTAATAAGTAACAAGAATCAGGTTCTCCGGCTCTGGAATGTATACATTTGACCAGTATCTCTCCCTTCTCTTGCTGTTTAGAGTCTGGGGTTACAATATCGCCTTCCTGGTTCCCTTAGCCCTTTTTTGACTAATGAGTAACAACAAAATTCTTCCCAGGTATTTGAGATTATCTGCATCTATACGTACATCATCTATATCTTTATCTATATCTCTCTTTCTCTATATCTATTTTTAATTTCTGAAATTGGTTTGAGTTGAATTTCTGTTACCTTGCAACTGTATTGTTTGAAAGAAATCCCCTAGGTCAATTCTAGTATACCCTCTCCCCCACATTACCCTGCTCCAGGAATCTCTATTTGAGAATTACCATCTTAATATAATTTTATTCCTATAAGTATTTTTTTTTCTTATGGAGTCAATGCTTAGAGATAAGTGTGGGTAAATGGAATTCACTTTGACTTTAATCCTCATGGTACCATGACCTTGGACTATCTCACTGAGTTCCTCAAGTAGGAACTATCCTGGAACTGAAGACCATGAAAGGATTTTATTATATTGATAGTTATTTAGCATTAATGCTATTTATAGAAAATTGTTTAAAATCTATTAATATAAAATTTTCTATATGAGTAGTTACCAATGAGATTAATTCATTAACTTGATCCATATGTACAATTCAATTTTCAACCGAAGAACTCACGTGCATTCATGAGAATTCTTCACAGGAATTTGCATTGTCCAAGAACTTCAGTTCAAAGGAGTAACTTCTGCCTCCAAATGAAAAGCACAGAGATACTTGAAGTTTCTGACAACTGTGGTCTATTGTTTCTTTTCATCCTACTGGGAAACTACTTTGGAAACAGGTTCTGCATTATTTGATGGCTTATTATCCGCTTTGGAATGTTAGTTTGCTGGCTTAGATCCGTATACCAGTTAAAATGGTTTTTCCTTGTGTAAGTTCCCAAGGTTATGTGGTCTCTTTTAATTTCTTGTGTATAACCCAGTCTTTGTTCCCAATGCACTGAAGTCATTGCCGAGGTAATTGGTTCCAAAGGAGCTTCATTCCGAAGCAGAATCAGACATCCTTGGTCATCGATGAGACTCGGTGTCCTTTACTGCCATGGGACCTCCATTTACTCAAATTAGGGCTATCAGAAGTGGGAACTACAAAACCCGTTGCCCATTTAGAGACTCGAGCTAAATGGAAATCTAAGGGAGTATACGTGTTTGTCATATCACTGAAGATCAGCATTAGACCCTACTTACTTGGTATGAAAGTAGAAGTGCTTGGAATAAAAGAAACATTGCTGCATTCATGCAAAGACACTGATGGAAGAAAAGTTAGTGGGACACACTGGAAGGAAATTCCATAGCCTTGAAGCTACACATAAAGGGCATTCCCTGTGCTCTACATCTCTAGAACCTAGAAGATCCTATCATTGCATGCTCTGTGGGTGACCTACCAAAGGAGGTAGGTACACTTGTCCTAGCACCCAGGGGAAGAGATGTGGGAGATCAGGGAGTCCTACTGAGAGAACTGTGTGTAAACCCTTAGGGTAAAATGAGAAGGGGCCTGTATTTCTTAGACAGCAGGAAGTGATAGATCATTACCTGCCAAGATTCACTAATCCTTCAGTTGCAGCTACAGAATCAAATGTGAATGAATAAATGCCACCTCTAAAAGGTAACTGAAAGGCATTTCTTGCCATGATGAATATCCAGGTAGAAAAATGGAAGCTCCTCGGTACATACAGGATATTGCCAATATAAAGAAGTGTCTTAGATACTCAGAAAAGATGCAAAGTGGTGTTAGTAACAGAAGCCTCTGCCAACGGTCACAGGGATTTCAGAAGGCTTTCTCACAGAATGTTTTCTAAGATGCACAAAATTACTCAAGACTGATCTTTCTGTGCAAAAAAGAAGAAAAACATTCGGATGAAAATGCATAATTCTTAAGGTGACAATAATGCAAAGGCTGTATTGCTGTCTTACTTCACTTAGCATGTTGTACTCAATATGCTACACATGAATGTAATATGGGACTCAGACGGGCACAGAATCTATGATCGCAGACATCTGTAGAGTCCAGTGCAAGCAGTGTGGGAAAAGGCAATATGTTCCAGCAGATTCAGATACATAAAGGGATCAAATACATGGTGACAGAGGAGAACTGATTCTGGGTGGTGAACACACAATGTGATATATAGATGATGTTATTACAGAATGGCACACCTGAAATCTATGTAACTTTACTAACCATTGTCACCCCAATAAACTTTAATTTAAAGAAAGAAAGAAATATATCACAGACATATATTTGCAATCCGAAAGCCATTTTTAAATATTGGATAAGATTCATTTTATTGAAAAGTATAATGTTTTTTATAAGAATCAGATTAACTAGAGGGGCAAACTAAATTGCATTATATAGTTTTTTGTGGCTTTTTGTGGGTTGTTTTTTTTTTTTAGCTGAGCCATCTTGCTACCTGTTGGCAGCTCAGCGGCTGCTCAGCTCAGGCTGGGCATCAAACTGCTGTTGCTCAGAGCTCAGCTCGCACTCTTGAGTGAGCTCTTATTTTTTTATTTTTATTTTTTGAAGAGGGCAGTGTCACTGGCCCTCATATGGGGAATCTGAACCTGGGCTGCTGGCATCCCAAGCCAGATCTTAACCACCGCGCCACTCAGCTGGCCGCATTATATAGTTTTTAAAGGCACATTCATTCATTTGTTTATTTTAAGAAAATATTAAGCAACAACCAAACTTCACTCATTATGCCAAATGCTGGAGATTAACGTGAAAACACATTGGCTCTTTCCTCAGAACAATTCAAAATCAAATAGAAGAGATTCACCTAAGTACAGTGTTGTAATGGGAAGTCATATGGCAAAAGAATAAAGAAAGAAGTAAAATAATTGTTGAGAAATACTGTGAAGTGCATGGCCAGGCCAAGGCAATACAAACACAACTTGCAAAACTGACACAAAATATTGTCATGATGGAGACACCTCTCTGCTCAACTGGTGAATATCACATTTAGTCAGAAAGCTGAATACCTAATACATTTTTCCTTTTTTTTTTTTAGATTTTATTGGGGAATTGGGGAAGGGGGATAGTGTTGGGGAATTGGGGAAGGCAAACAGCCAAATTGCTGTCCTTCCATCTTAGTTGTGGAGGGCGCAGCTAGCTCAGCTCCAAGTCCAGTCACCATCTGGCCCCCATCTGCAGCTTGTGCTTGTGTCTGCTCAGCTCAAGGTGCCGTGTTCAATTTTAGTTGTGGGTGGGTATAGCCCACTGTCCCATGCGAGAGTTGAACCAGCAACCTTGTTGGTAGCACGTGCTCTCACCAGCTGAGCCATCCTGCCACCTGTTGGCAGCTCAGCAGCAACTCAGCTCAGGTGCAGCTCACTAGCCCATGTGGGAATTGAACCAGCAACCGTGTTGCTCAGAGCTCATGCTCTTAACCAATGGAGCCACTTGGCCAGCCCATTTTTTCTCATTTCTAAAATTGTGGATATATATATATATATATATATATATATATATATATATATATGATAAAATTTACCATCTTAGCCATTTTTAAGTGTACAGTTCAGTGATATTACATTTATATTTTGCAACCATCACCACCATCCACCTCCATTGCTCATTTAGAGACTCATTCTACATTATGTCTGTAAATCTGACTACTCTAAGTACCTGATATAGGTGGAATCATATAATATTTGTCTTTTTGTGACTGGCTTATTTCACTTAGCATAATATTTTTTCAAGGTTCATTCATGTTGGAGCATATGTCAGAATTTTCCTCCCTTTTTAAGGCTGAATAACATTCCCTTGTATGTATATACCACATTTTTCGTATTTATTTTATCCATCAATGAAACACTTGGGTTGTTTCTACATTTTAGTTATTGTGAATATGCTACTATTATGCTACTAATATAAACATGGATGTACAGATATCTTTTTGAGACGCTGCTTTTCAATTCTTTTGAGTATATACCTAGAAGTGGAATTTCTGTATCATATGGTAAATCAATCTTTAATTTTCTTCCTTCTTTTATTTTCTTTTAATAAGATTTTTATTAAAAATATAGCTAACATACAATATTATATTATTTTCAGGGATACACCATCATTATTCAACATTTATATACCTAATTTTTAATTTTTGAGGAACCACGATAGCATTTTCCATAGCAGCTGTATCATTTTATATTTCCACCATCAGTGCATAAGTGTTCCAGCCTAATCCATTTCTGATCTGTGTTTCTGACAATAAGGATATAAAGTTTATAAAAGCAATTCAGTTTATAAATATTTATTAAACAACACTATGTTTAAATTTCTGTCCTACATAGTCTAGCATACCAGGACCTAATTTTTAACAAGGAAAAAGTAATTTTCAATATGGAAGTCACAGATCATTTAGGAAAAAGTGACCATTTGTACTAAACATTCCTATTATATACAAATAGTATATTTCTTCATTTATAATATATCCTAAGTGCCACTGATTTCAAAAGTTGAGGGAAAAAATAAAAAGGATTCATTTTGGGGTACACAGGGCAAAGAACATCTCTCTTTCACATTTAATAATTTATTTTTGTTTATAGTTCACCTTATTCTAGAAAGGTTTGAGACAATTTACAAGAATAGGTTTACTGAAATGAAAATAGGAAATTAGAACCATGGAAATAAGGACACAAAAATGCCAAACATAAGTTACCCATGTGTTATAATCATACTTCAAAATTAGATCTCTTTTTCCCTGGTGAAAAAAGAAGACATGATTTGTTACATAGTTCTTTTTATCAGATATCAGAGGAATGTTAAATTCTAAAACTTTGTCAGCATTAGCACAAATGGGAAGATTGTTAGAAATGAAAAATATCAAGTTGAGGACCGGCCGAGTGGCTCAGTTGGTTAAGAGCTCAGCTCACTCAAGAGTGCAATCTTGAGCAGCACTCTTGGCAGCGGTTTGATGCCAGCCTGAGCTGAGTTGCCGCTGAGCTGCCAAGAGGTGGCAGGATGGCTCAGCTAAAAAAAAAAAAAAAAAGAAAAAAGAAAAATATCAAGCTGACCCCAGATGTACTGAAACAGAATTCGCATTTTAACAAGACCCCAGGTGACTTACAGGTACATTAAAGTTTAAGAAGCACTATTCTAAAAGACATCCTTTACCTCGGGTTTCATACAGGAGATCCTGAGTGATACAGCAGGCAATGTACATCTGGGATTTCTTTTACAACAAATGCAATAAATAACTGATTATATCTATTTTTATAGCAATTTTTAAATGATAAAGGTTATAATAATAAAGCTAGATCCAAGTCAGAGAGTTCTTAGACATGACACCAAAAGAACAAGTCATGAAAGAAAAATTTGGTAAACTGGACTTCATCAAAATTGAAAACGTTTGCTCTCAGAAAGACCCTGCTAATAGGATGAAAAGATAAGCTATAGATTGAGAGAAAATATTTACATGCTACACGAGGTCTAACAATTAAGTTCGTGAGTTTGTTGCATCGATGTTGCCAACCTTTTTTGATATCAGAGGGGTTATTCATTATGAATTTGTACCAACTTGACAAACAGTTAACCAAGTTTACAATTTGGAAGTGCTAAAAATGCTGCGTGAAAAAGTTAGATGACCTGAACTTTTCATCAACAATGTATGGCTCTTGCTTCATGACAATGCACCAACTCACATGGCACTGTCTGTGAGGGAGTTTTTAGCCAATAAACAAATAACTGTATTGGAACACCCTTCATACTCACCTGATCTGGCCCTCAATGATGTCTTTCTTTACCTAAAGATAACAGAAATATTGAAAGAAAGACATTTTGATGACATTCAGAACATCAAGGGTCATACGATGACAGCTCTGATGGCCATTCCAGGAAAAGAGCTCCAAAATTGCTTTGAAGGGTGGATTAGGCACTGGCATGGATGCATAGCTTCCCAAGGGGAGTACTTCAAAGGTGACCATAGTGATATTCAGCAATGAGGTACGTAGCACTTTTTCTACAATGAGTTCACAAACTTAATTGTCAGACCTTCATATATCTAAGAAAGAACTTTTATCTCAAATGTATAAAGACCTCTTCAACCCAGCAGTAAAACAAATAAATAATTGAATTAGAATTAGGCTAAAGACATTGTTATGGGCTAAATTATGGTCCCTCAAAATTCATCTGTTGAGGCCCTGACACCCAGTACCTCGTAATGTGACTGTATTTGGAGACAGGGCCTTTAAAGGGATGATTAAGTTAAAATGAGGCCATTTGGCGGGGAGGGGGAGGGTGGTTGGAGGGAGGGGTGCTCCGGCTCAAATCTGACTGGTGTTCTTACAAGAAAAGGAAATTTGGACAAACAGAGCTACATCAGACATTGGCGCACACGGAAGAAAGACCCTGTGAGAAGGCAGTTTCCTGCAAGCCAAGGAGAGACGCCTCAGGAGAAAACAAACCTGCTGATACCCTCATCTTGGACTTCTAGCCTCCAGAACTGTGAAAAAATCAATCTCTGTTGTTGAAGCTGCTCAGTCTGTGTCATTTTGTTCTGGCACCCCTAGCAAACACACGCAGCCATAAATAGCCATTTCACCAAAGAACATACACAGATGGCAAATAAGTGCATGAAAAGGAGTTCAACAACACTAGCCATTGGGGAAATGCAGATTAAAAAGATAGCTAAAAGAAAAAGTAATGATAACACAAAATGCTGGTAAGGACAGAGTCTGGATCTCTCACACATTGTTGGTGGGAATGTAAAACGGTACAGCCACTATGGAAAATAATTTGGCCATTTCTAATCAGAGTAAACATGCACTTACCACACAACCTAGCAGTTGCACTCCTAGACATTTATCCCAGAGAACTGAAAACTTACATTCACTCAAGAGCTTTACATGTTCATAGCAGCTTAATTCATAAAATCCAAAAAGTGGAAATGACACAAATGTCTTTCAACAAGTGAATGGGTAAATAAACTGTGGTATATTTTTATGATGGAATACTACCCAGCAATAAAAAGAAAGACTGCAGACAGACACAGTTTAGATAGATCTCAAGAGCATTATGCTTAGTGAAAAAGGCCAATCTCAAAACGTTACATACTCTCTGATTTCATTTATATAACAGTCTCTAAAGGACAAAACTCTAAAGATGGAGACCATGTGTGGTTTCCAAGAGGCAGGGTAAGGGAGTGGATGTGACCATAAAGAATAGCCTGAGACAGTTTCTTTGTGGTAATTAAAGAGTTCTATACCTTAATTATGGTAGTGAGACCACAAATGTGCACATAGGATCACATTGCATAGAAATACACACACACACACACACACACACACACACACACCCGCACGCGCGCATGCGCGCACACACACACACAGACAAGAACATGTAAGAAGTGGTGATACCTGAGTAAGATCTACAGTCCAGTTAACAGTATTGTATGGATGTCAATTTCCTGGTTTCAGTATTGTATCATATATATCATATAAGATGTCACCATTGATGGAAGCTGGTTGAAAGGTATATGGGACTTTGTACTATTTTGGCAACTTCCTTTGGGTATATAATAATTTTAAAAAATAAACATTTTCTTATAATGAAGCATAAGGATATTCCGGAGTGATCATGAAACTTGTAACCAGGTTATTGTGATAAGCCCATAACTCAGTTATACAATTGTCCCTAGAAGCAGCACTAGCAATAAAAGTTGGCACCAGGAAATTCAGAAGCTTATAAAAATTTTGTTCAGAATCAGGCACCAGATAGAAACTTGTGAACTGACAACAGATCTAAGCATTAGAAAATATATTCAGTATCCAAAGGTATGTATCTGACACAAAACCAGGGTAGGGCAAGCTAAAACAGCATGACAGCTATTCTAGTTGGCAATGCATGGCCCCGTTCTCTGGGTGGTGGCTCTACCCTGGGGGCATCTTAAAGTCACATCTTAAAGGCCTAATGACCTGAGAAAGAAGAGGATAAGAAGAGGTTTTCTGACATATCTGTGGATTCTACCTTCAGAAAATACTTACTTAAAAAAATATTATAATGTAAAGAAAAAAATAACACACTGATAAGCAGGTTAAATTCAACTGTCCTATTGAAAAACGATCTTACATATTTTGGATATTAGCACTTATCAGAGGCGTTGTTTGCAAATATCTTCTCCCATTCAATTGGTTGCCTCTTTGTTTTGTTGATGCTTTCTTTTGCTGTGCAGAAGCTTTTTAGTTTGATATGGTCCCATTGATTTATTTTAGCTTTTGCTTGCCTGGCCTTTGTGGTCAAATTCATAAAATCCTCTTTGAACCCAAGGTCCATAAGTTTAGCACCTATGCTTTCTTCTATGCAGTTTATTGTTTCAGGTCTTATGTTTAGGTCTTTGATCCATTTTGAGTTAGTTTTGGTACATGGTGACAGATAGCAGTCTAGTTTCATTCTTTTGCACATGGCTTTCCAATTTTCCCGGCACCATTTATTGGCGAGGTTGTCTTTTCTCCATTGTATGTTTTTGGCTCATTTGCTGAAAATTATCTATTTATGTGGGTTTCTTTCTGGGCTTTCAATTCTATTCCATTGGTCTGTGTGTATGTTTTCTGCCAGTATCATACTGTTTTGATTATTGTTATTCCATGGTACAAGCTGAAGTCAGGGAGTATGATACCTCCAGCATTGTTCTTTTTTCTTAGGATTGCTTTGGCTCAACCCAATACACTTTAATTAAAAAGAAAAAAGAAAAATGGTCTAATGCAATAAGGATATATCACTTTAGACATTTAACATCATAGTGGAATCATTAACATATTGCTGGTAGGAATGTAATTATGGTACAACCACTCTGGAAAATAGTTGGAAATTCTAAAAATCTAACATGCCAGACCGGTGAGGTCCCGGGCCTGGTCCTCCTTGGGCGGGCCCAGGCCCGGCAGGGTGGCGCCCTCCCTGCGCCACTCGCGTGCAGGCTCCACACCGCGGGAACAACGGTCCCAGGGCCTCCAGCCTTTGCACCGAAGGTGCTCGGTTCGGTCCGTCCCCGCAGGCTCCCGGGTCCGGCTCACGCGGCCACTCCCTCCACCAGGAACCAGGTTGGCAAAATACTGGACTGAACGAAGTCAAATATATTTGCTACAGGACTTGTCAGAGCCTTTATTGCTAATATGGGATATGCCCATCATATAAAGCCAGGTGCTAATGAAGAAAACATGCATCTGAGGAATTTAAAACCTGGAGGGGCTGAGTGGGCTGTGGCATCTCCTGCAAGGGAAGGAATCGCGGCCCCCCCCCTCTTTCCAGGTGGCCAGGGTGGCCCCTTCCCAGGCACTGTCGGGTGCGGAGGAAGTCCTGAGGTCAGAGACCAGAGGGCCCATCACTCTGCACAGAGCTGGGTGCGGTGCCAGGGCTGTGGCGCCCGGGAAGGAGGCTGGGCCCCGCCCCCCACCCTGCCCACCGGACCAGGGAGAGGGCAGCTCGGGGCCCCCCAGGGGCCCTGGGGAGGCGCCATCCACCTCGATGCCTGGGCAGCTGACCTCACTCCCCAGTTGGTGTGCTGGACGCACCTGCAGAGAGGGCCCTGCACGCGCCCCGCAGACACCCTACCTGGGGTCCCCTGACTGGCCACATGCCCCCGCCTTCCCTTCTCTGCCCCGACTGTGGAGCGCAGTGCAATTCCTTCCTCCCGCGCAGTCAGGAGCCTCGGACCGCCCGCTTCGGTCCCTGCGTTCCCGTGGCACCTGGAACAAACGGAAGTTCCCGGACGGGCAGGAACCACGGCCACTCCCCAAGCTGGGCTGGGGGCGGGCGTCCGGCACTAGGCTGGAAGGCGGCGGGGCGGGGTGGCGGGGGCTCCGCCCACCCTGACGGCCCCCTGGGGCTGCAGCGGCTCCGCCCATCCTGACGGCCTCCTCCCTGATAGGCTGGCCAGGTCCCGGAAGTGCTCCGGCAGGGATGTGCACGTTCCTCCCCTGGGCTTCAGAGGCGGGAGTCACTGGGCACGAAGGTCAGCTAGCAGCCAGGCTCATGACCCTGGGGGAACACACTGCAGGGACTGCGGGCATCCTGGCCTGGCCTGTGGGGACAGGGGGCGGCAGGCTCTGCCCTGGGAGCCTCTGCACCCGGTGGCTAGACTCCTGTGCATGGCATCTTGGGGCTGCTGGTTGAGACTAAAGTGTCTGAGTAAAGATGGGGTGAAAGTCAAAAAAAAAAAAATCGAACATGCGCTCACTATACAATCCAGCAATAGTGGGTGATTCCATGAAAAAATAACAGAGAAAAATCATATTGAAGAAAAATGATGCTAAAACAAAGCACAGTATTTTTCTAAAACTGTTCAAAATGTATTGCATTATGTGGAAAGCTGTCCCCAATTATATCTGAGGCATAGCATGAAATAAATGCTCAGGAAAATAATTTCATTACTAAGCAAAACACTTTCACATCTTTATTTGTAAGTACAGATTTAGGCTCATCTGAATGCTCCTTCTTACTGACATGGCACATAACACCTACAGTGTGAGAGAGTTGCTTCTATAATTGCTTTCTCTACAATTAAATCCATGCCTCAGTGTCAGAGAATTTGACATTGCCTTGGTATTTTGATAATCCCATGATTAGAGATAAAACACCATAATACGTTCATTAATTTATTTCCCAACATTCAAAGTTGGTAGACACAGCTGATTAACGCACAATTTTCTTCACATTTCAATGTAAAGCTTGAGAAATTATGAAATATTAAACTCAGTCCTTTGTCCTGTAGGCACCTTCAGAAACCACATTTTTTGTGTGCGCGACAAGATGCAGCTTCCTTTAAATAACTATCCCCCTCAGGTCTAATACACAGAATTTATGTGAAAATTTACTGTAAACCCACAGTGGGGAGGCATGGCTCTGGGCCCTCTTCTCAAGCCCCTTTCTGAGGTCTGTTTGCTTTAGGTACTGTTGTACCGGGTCCCTGTTTATTGAAAACTGGTCCCTGGACCTACTCACTTGGTTGCCCTCACTGGCCTGGCAGATTTTACCAGGTGGAAGTGAATGGATTTTCCATAATGTAAGATCTGGTCACAGCATTCCAGCTCAGGAATCTCATTGTTTAACCAATACCTGAAGTCACAACCTTTTGGAAGATAAATATTTAATCTTTCGGCTCTCTATCACAAACTATGAAGCACTACCCAGCTAACTCCCCCTGTCTTGCTAAAAATAGATGCAATGTATATTGGTAGAACTGGACAGATATCAAATAATGAGCAAGCTTTCCATTTCTCTACTTTAAATATCTGAAAAAGACCAGGTCATGTAACTGGGAACTATAATGAATGTTCCAGACTATTCTTTGGCTGCGTTTTGGATATCGTGTTGTGCAGGGGAAATACTAAGCTAAATCTTAGACTGCATGAATTCTAGTGACAGGCTCTGCTCATTCATATCATCATAGTTATGTGTATAACATTTCTTGTTTCTGAGTAATCATTAAGGAAGGTATCACTGTGTTTAAATTAGATACCTGCTTAACAGTAACCACCCTGAAATAAAAATGTGCTGATATGTGTCATCTATTCCTCCCTCCTTCTCTCCTTGCCTTCCTCTATCTCTTTCTTCTGTCTACCCCCCTCCTTCCTTGCCTCTCTCCTCTCTTTCCTCTCTCTAGTTCAAAAAGAACAGTTTAATGTTCTTCATAGAGTTTTGCTTTATTAGTCTTTCACTTGTAGGACAGAAAAAGCTAAAAGAGTTTATACTTACAGACATGGTTTCCTGCATTTATAGGGTTTGCAATCTCATGGATTTTTTAAATTTTTTTGAGATCAAGTTCACATAATATAAAATTTATCATTTTAACGTGAATAAGTCAGTGACATTTAGTACTATGTTGTGCAACCACTACCTCTATCTTGTTCCAAAACATTTTTATCATTCCAAAATAAAACCCTGTACACATTAAACAGTTTCTCCCAATTCCCTGTACTCAGACAGCCCCAAGCAACCACTATTCTGATTTTTATTTCTATAGATATAGCAATTTCAAGTATTTTATATAAAGAGTATCATATAAGATGTGACTTTTGTGACTGGCTTCTTTCATTTTAACATAAAGTTTTCAAGGTTCCCCCATGTTGTAGCATGTGTCAGTATTTCATTCCTTTTTATGGGTGAACATTTCATTCTTTTTATATACCAAAATTTGTTTATCCATCCATCTATTGATAGACATTTTGGGCTGTTTCTACCTTTTAGATATTGTAATTAGAGCTGCAATAAATATGCATGTACATATATTTTTCTGAGTACCTGTTTTCAATTCTATTGGGTATATACCTACAAGTAGAATGGCTGGGTCATATGGTAATTCTGCTTAACTTTTTGAGAAACTGCCAAACTTTTTGCCACAATAGCTGCACCATTTTACATTCCCACCAGTAATGAACAAGTGTTTCAATTTCCCCCACTTTTGCTACCATTATTATTATTATGATTATGATTATTACTATTGACATCCAACTGTGTGTGACATGCTACATTGTGATCTTGTACCCTGTAACTTTGCTAAATTAGTAGTAAATAGCTCCAGTAGTAGTAGAGTGTGTGTGTGTGTGTGTGTGAGTGTGTGTGTGTGTGTGTGTGTGTGTGTGTGTGTTTTAGGATTTTTTGTATATAGGGCCATATTATTCCTGAATAGAAATAGTTTAAGTTTAACTCCTTCATTTACAATTTGGATGTCTTTCATTGATTTTTTTTCTTGCTTATTTGCTCTTCCAGTACAATGTTGAAGAGCACTGATAACAGTTGACATACTTGTCTTGTTACTGACCTGAGAGGAAAAGTTTTTAGTCTTTCACATTGAATATGATGTTAACTATAGATTTTTCATAAATGCCTTTCATATTGAGGAAGTTTTCTCTTATTCCTAGTTCTGAGTGTTTTTATAAATGAAAGGGTATTGTAGCTTGTTAAATATTTTTTCTGTTAATATAATCATGTGGCTTTGTTTCTCTTTATTCTATTAACTTGGTGTATTATATTATTATTTTTTGTGTTGAGTCACCCTTGAGTTTCTAGGATAAATCTCAGTCATTGTAAAATGCTGTTGGATTCAGTTTTCTGGTACTTTTTTTTTGAGAATATTTGCATCTGTATTCATAAGGGATATTGGCCTGTAAATTTTTTTACTTGTAGTGTATTTGTTAGATTTGGTATCAGACTGTATTAGTTTGCTAGAGCTGCCGTAACAAAATGTCACAGACCAGGTTGCTTAAACAACACAAATTTATGTCCTCACAGTTCTGGAGGCTGGAAGTCCAAGATCAAGTTCCAGCAGGGTTGGTTTCCTCTGAGGCCTTCTCTTTGGTTTGCAAATGGCCACCCTCTTGCTGTCTCTTCATATGGTCTTTTCTCTGTGAATACGCATCCCTGGTGTCTCTTCTCCTTCTTATAGAAACACCAATCATATTGGATTAGGGCCCCACCTTAATGACTTCATTTTCACTTAATTACTTCTTTAAAAATGTTATTTCCAAATACAATTGCATTCTTAGGTACTAGAGGTTGGGAATTCAACATATTTTGAGAAGACACAATTCAGCCTACAACACAGGGTAATACCTCATAGAATGAGTTAGGTAGTACTTTCTATTTTTCTATTTTTTGGAGGAGTTTTAGAAGCATTGGCATTGATTTTTCTTTTAATGTTTGTAGAATTCAGCAGTGAAGCTATATCATACTGGACTTTTGTTGGAAAGTTTTTGATTACAGATGAAATATTTTTATTTATTATAGAGTTGTTTAGATTTATCTATATTTTCTTTAATCAGTTTTGGTAACATTTATGTTTCTAGGAATTTGTCCATTTGATTTAAATCATCTAAATTGTTGGCATGCCATTGTGCAAAGTATTCTCTTACAATCCTTTTTATTTCTGTAAGGTCTGTAATAATGTCTCCAGTTTCTCCAATTTCATACACTATTTTAGTTATTTGTGTCTTCCTTTTGTATGTGTTTGTCAGTCAAGCTAAAAGTTTGTAAATTTAAATGATTTTTTCAAAAGACAAAAATAAAAATGAACAGCTGTTACTTTTCTATTTTCATTTTCACTTATCTCCAATCTAATTTTTATTTTGCTTGCTTTGTTTCTCTTTATTTAATTAATTTGATATATTATATCATCTTTGGGTTTTTTCTTTCCCCTCACGGTTTAAAATTAAGTTATTGATTTGGGATATTTCTTCCTTTTAAATGTAGGTGTTTACAGCTATAAATTTCCTGAGCACTGCTTTCATTGCATACCATAATTTTGGTGTGTTGAATTTTGTTTTTGTCTCAAGATGCTTCACAATTTCCTTTGTGATTTCTTTGACTCATTTTGATAAGAGTGTTTTGTTTAATCTCCACATATTTGTGAATTTTCCAACTTTCCTCCTGTTGTTGATTTCTAGCTTTATTCTATCCTGTTGAGAGAAAATACTCCGTATGATTTCAAAATGTTTTAATTTATTGACTTGTTTTGGGGCTTACCATATGGTCTAGCATTCTTCAGAAGAATGTGTATTCTGCTGTGGTAAAGTAGAGTATTCAATATATGTCTGTTAAGTGTATTGATTTACAATCTTGTTTAAACACCCTATTTCTTTATTGACCTTCTGTCTAAATATTCTGCCTATAATTGAAAGTCATTCAGTGAAGTCTCTAACTATTATTTAAAAACTGTGTATTTGTCCCATTAATATTGTCTGATTCATACATTTTGGGGCTCATTTGTTTGGTACATATTATTATAATTGTTTGATCTTAATAAATTGGTCCTTTTATCTATAAGGTGTCCTTATTTATCTCTTGCAATAATTTTTGACTGAAAGTCTATTTCTCTGATACTAGCATAGCCACTTCAGCTTTCTTTCTCTTTTTAAAAGATTTTTATTAAAATTATAGCTAACATAAAATATTATATTAGTTTCAGGGGTACACCATAGTTGTTCAACATTTATATACCCAAAGAAGTGATTACCATAATAAGTCCACAAACCATCTGACACCGTACCACACTATCACAATATTATTGACTATATTCCCTATGCTGTACATCACATCCCTATGATTTATTTGTTTTATGCCAGGAAATTTGAACCGCTTACTCCCCTTTCCACCCCTTTTTAAAATTTATCAACTGCAGTTGACATTCAGTATTATTTTATATTAATTGCAAGTATACACCATAGTGGTTAGACATTTGTATAATTTAAGAGGTGATCTCCCTGACTAATCTAGTATCCACATAGCACTACACGTAGTTATTACCATATCATTGACTATATTCCCTATGCTGAACTTTACATCCCCATGCCTATTTTGTAACTACCAATTTGTACTTTTTAATCCCTTCACCCTTTTCACCCTGCCTCCCAAACCCATTCCATCTATCACCCAGATAAATCTAGTACCCATCTGACACCATACATAGTTATTAAAGTATTATTGACTATATTCTTTATGTTATATCCTACATCCCTATAACTACTTTGTAACAATCAATTTTTACTTCTTAATCCTTTCCCCTTCTTTCACCAACCTCCAAACTCCCTCCAGTATGGCAACCATCAAAATATTTTCTGTATTTATGAGATTGTTTCTGTTTTATTTGTTAATTTTGTTCTTAGATTCCACACACAAGAGAAATCATAATATATCTGTCTTTCTCTGTCTGACACTCCACTCAGCACAATACCCTCCAGGTCCATCCATGCTGTCGCAGATGGCAATAACCCATTCCCTTCTGTGGCTGATTAATATTCTATTGTGTATATGTACCACCTCCTCTTTATCCATTCATCTGTTGATGGACACCCAGATGGCCTCCACATCTTGGCCATTGTAAACAATGCCGCGATGAACATATGGATGCACACATCTTCTCAAATTAGTGTTTGGGTTTCTTCAGATGAATACCCAAAAGTGGGATTACTGGGTCCTTCATTGTCTCTTTTCATAGCCTTTGTTTTGACGTCTATTTTGTCTGGTATAAATATTGCTGCCCTAGATTTTTTGTTTTTTTTTCATTTCTATTTCATGAAATAACCTTTTCCATCCCTTTACTTTCAGTCTGTGTGTGTCTTTCAATCTAAAGTGAGTCTCTTGTAGGCAGCACATGTAAGGATTTTGTTTTCTTATCCATTCACAAAACTGTATGGATGTATGGATCCATCTCTTTCCTCAGTTTTAGAAAGCTTATGGCCATTATTTCTTCAAATATTCTTTCTGTCTTTTTTCTCTCTTCTCTTTCAGGTATTTCTGTGATATGTTGGTCCACTTGATAGTCTCCCACAGATGCCTTAGGTTCTGTTCACTTTTATTCATTCTTTCTGTTTTCAATCTGCTCCTCAGTGTAGATAATTTAGGTAGTCCTACTTTCAAGTTCACTATCTTTTGCTTGTTCAAAAATCTACTGTTGAATGCCTCTAGTGATTTTTATTTTCATTTCCATTTTGCTTTTTAAGTTTCAGTATTTTTGTTTCATTCCTTTTGATCATTTTTCTTTATCGATATCTCATTTTGTTCATACGTAATTTTCCTGGTTTCCTTCATGTTGTTGTCCATGTTTTCCTTTAATGTTTTGAAATTACTCAAGACTGTTATTTTAAAATCTTTATGTAGTAAGTCCAATGTGTAGGTGTACTCAGGGATTATTTCTGTCAATTAATTTTGTTCCTTTGAATGGGCCTTATGTTTTTGTTTTTGTTTTTAATTTTCTTATTGTGAAATGAACATTTTTTAAAAAAATTAGTTTCAGGTGTACAACACAGTGCAATAGTTATACTTTTAATCCCTCAAAGTGACAATTCCCTTCCCCCAATTCACCACCCCACATATTATACATATCTATTACAATTCCCTTGACTCCCTTCCACACTATACACATCCCATGACTATCTATATATTCAATTACAGTTGGCATACAATATTATACAACATCAGCTTCAGGTGTACAGTGCAGTGATCAAGCCTCTACTCCATCCATGAGGTAGTCTCCCCAACAAGACATGTGATCATCTGACACCCCACAAAATATTTACAACATTATTGATTATATTCCCCAAAGTGTCTTTCATATCACTGTGACAGTATTGTAGTTACTTATTTATGCTTTCTAATTCCTTCCCCTTCTTCCTCATCCCCACCCCCTCCCAACTAGCAACCCTCAGTTTTTCCTCTATATCTCTGAGACTGTTTCTGATTACTTTGCTTGTTCATTCAGTTTTCAGATTCCACATATAAGTGAGATCATATGGTATTTGTCTTTCTATGACTGACTTAGTTCACTTAACATAATAGTCTCTAGGTCCATCCATATCATTGCAAATGGTATGATTTCATTCTTCTATATAGCAGAGTAATACTCCATTGTATAACCACAGTTTCTTAATCTAGTCATCTACTAATGGGCATTTCAGTTGTTTCCAAGTCTTGGCTATTGTAAATAGTGTTGCAATAAACATAGGGGTGAATATATTTTTTCGAATTAGTGTCTTGGGTTTCTCTGTGTAGTTATCCAAGAATGGAATTGCTGAGTCATACGGTAGTTTCATTTCCAGTTTTTTGAGATATCTCCAAATTGGTTTCCATAGTGGCTGCGCCAATTTGCAGTCCCACCAACAATACACCAGGGTTCCCTTTTCTCCACAACCTCGCCAGCACTTGTTTGTTCAGCAAATGTTTTCAACTTTTTTTTTTTTTTCGGAGACTGTTATGCATGATCACTGAAATCTCTGTGCCTTAGTTTGTGTTCAGCTCATGTTTTAACAGAGATTTCATTGAATGTCAGTAGTGAAAAACATACAAACAAACCTACCTTTTTAGTTTTTGAAGATTGACTTTGTGTTTGGGCTTTCTTTCAACATTTAGTCAGATCTGCACTGCGATGAAGGATCAGGCTAATATGAAAGCCTAAGGTCTTTCTACATTGGCTTTCTACATGGCTTTCTATATTGCCCATAAACATAAGTGCTTTTTATTGTCCTAATTTCCCAAAGAAATTCTCTCCCTGGCTTTTTCTCCCAGGTCTTAGGTGGTCTATCTTATGTCTCAGTTGTAATCATTTGCATCAGGAATTTGCAGGTTGCCTACCTTACAATATTTGTGAACAAGACCTACACTACCACTCTTTCAGCCTGAATGAGTTCTAATTTAAGCAAAACAGAGACAGACACCTTGTCTCAGTCCTTCATGTAGCCCCCAAACAGATTAGAACATACTTACACAATAATTTTTGAAAAAGGTTTGTTTTGCAACCTCCATAATAGGGACCAGAATTCCACAGTGGGAACATGAGCTGCTTTCTTAAAGATTGCTGGTGACCTGGGGAGAGTGTGGGGCAAGGTCAAATTTAAAATGTCATAAAATTTTCCTTTCATTATAAAGCTAACATTTTCTTGATGTGTGTTCATTTGGTTGCTGTAAATCTATTTTTCAGCATTTGCAGATAGTTTTTTCTGACAGTTTCTTCTTGCTTTTCAATTTTTCTGTAGTAAGGATGAGCATTTGACCTGCCTACTTCACCATTTTATAGACATCACTCTTTTTTAATGTGCTTTGAAATAAATGGAACTAAACTGAATATCTCATTTTGAAGCATAATTTTATTGTTCAAGTTTATTCTTACTTATAAATGTACTTCATGAGTTTTCATTGCTTTATGTTACTTTATTGTATAGATATAGTAAAATTTATTTTTTTGCTTTCTTCTTGATGGGATATATAGTTATCTTTAAATGGGATATATAGATTATTTCAGGTTTTTCTTTGGTATTGCAAATTATGCTTTGATTAGTATCGTTATGCATATGTAAATAATTACTTTGGAGAGGAATTTTTAAAATGGCATTTCTGAATTTCAGCATATGCCTTTTTTCAATTTTATGACATATTACTTTTTGCTCCCAAGTTGGTTGTATCCATTTATATTTAGACCAGCAATGTGTGATGGAGCCAGTTTCTTCACATCTTGCCAATATTTGACATTATTTGACTTATGAATTTTTAGAAATCTTAGGGGTTTCAAGTGATCAGTCATTTTTGTTTTAACTAGTATTTTGCTAATTGTCAGCAGTAGAGTTAAACTTTGTTCTCAATTGTTTAGTTGCCATTTGAATATCCTCTTCTGTGAATTATCAAATCATATTTTTTTATACATATGACATGGAAATAGAAAAACTGTTTCTTTTATTATCATTATTTTTCAATTTATTCATCTTTTTGTCTTCGGCATGTTTTCTTTTTAAAAGAAAATGGCTAAATTTTACTTTGATATTTCTAGCTCAGTTTTTAAGTCTTTTAATAAGGGGCTCTACTCAATCACATTTATCTTGTTTAATAATATTCCTGGGCTTATTACTACATTTTGTGTTTTTATTTACTGTTCTACCCTGCATTTCTTTTCTTCTTTTCTTGCTTTCAAAGGATTAAACAAATTTTGTCCATTATATTTTCTTTTTAGTTGTTTACTTTTTAGTTGGATCTCTTATCTTCTTTAAAAACATTACATGCTAAGAATTAATCTCCTAATACTCTCTAGAGTTTATCACTATCTTGTTTAAGATCAGTGAGCATAAACTTCAAAGTAAAACACCTGGGTTCAAATCTGCATGACTTTTAGCATGCTAATATCTCTGTGCCTCAGTTTTCACATCAAAAAAATGGAGAGAGGGAACTTTTCTTAAAGTTTGTTGTGAAGAGTGAGTCAATACAAGTAAAGGGGTAAGAATAATACCTGGGGCATTGAAAACATTCAGTACATTTTAGCTAAAATTAATTTCTCCCTAAACAGGGCAAAAATGATTTTATTGTTCATTTTCCCCTATTTTCTGCTTTAAAGGTGCCTTTCTTCTAAATAGATATTAATATATTTTTTAAAAGATTCTGTTGGGGAGTTGGGGGAGAGGAAGAGTGTTGGGGAATTGGGGAAGGGAAACAGTATTGGAGCATTGGGGAAGGGGAACAGCCAAGTTGTTGTCCTTCAATCTTAGTTGTGGAGGGCACAGCAGGCTCAGCTCCAAGTCCAGTTGCACCACTCAGCTCAAGGTGCTGTGTTCAATTAGTTGCAGGTGGCTGTAGCCACCATCCCATACAGGAGTCGAACCAGCAACCTCGTTGTTAAGAGCACATGCTCCATCGCCTGAGACACCTGGGGGGCAGCTCAGCTCAAGGTGCCAAGTTCGGTCTTTAGTTACGGGTGGGTGGGCAGAGCCCACCATCTCAAACAGGCAACTTTGTTGTTAGGAGCACATGCTTTCACCAGCTGAGCCATCCTATCACCTGATGACAGCTCAGCGGCAGCTCAGCTGGAGCACAGCTCACTGGCCCATGTGGGAATTGAACTGGAGGCCCTGTTGCTCAGAGCTCATGCTCTTGAGCAAATGCTTAATTAACTGAGCCACTCAGCCAGCCTGCTGTTAATTTTTTTGATAATCAATACTTAAAGAAGCATATTAATAAATTTTTTTTAACTATTTAGAATTTTTTTTTGAATGAACATCCTCCTCTTGAATTTTGTTTTCTTCTTACTTAGATAAATCAGTAATACCTTCAGAGTAGGCTTATGAACAACAGGCTTTTGTACATCTGAAAATGCTTTTATTTTGTCTTCACATTTCAAATAATAATTTATATTTCTATAAAACCTCAACTTCAAATATATTTTGCCTCAGAATGTTCAGTATTTTATTTTTTAATTCATCAATTTTATTGAGGTACCTAATCTTGATTTGATTTCCATACTTTATAAATAATTTATTTTTTTCCAAAAATTTTGAGATCTTTTCTTTTACTTTATTGTACTGAAATTGTACTATTATGTTCCAGGTATAATTCTACTTTATTTAATTCTCTGGCACTTGGTAGGAACTTCAAGCCAGAGCCTTGTGTTTTCCTTTAGTTATTGGAAATTTGTTTTCTACTTTAGCTATAAGGCTGTCCGCTGATTTCTCAACAGAAACTTTGCAGACCAGAAGGGAATATTCAAACTGATGAAAAGCAAGGATCTACAACCAAGACTACTCTATCCAGCAAGGCTGTCATTTAAAATTGAAGGAGAGATGAAGAGCTTCCCAAACAAGAAAGAGCTAAAAGAATTCAACACCATACCAGTATTATAAGAAATATTAAAGGGACTTTTTTAGAACAAGTATGGGGGAGCACATAAGTATGATAATAAAATGGCAATAACTATGTATCTATCAATAATCACTTTAGATGTAAATGGATTAAATACTCCAATCAAAACACACAAGGTAGCTGAAAGGATAAGAAAACAAGACCTATACATATGCTGTCTACAAGAGACCCACCTTAGATCGAGAGACACACACAGACTGAAAGTAAAGTGATGGAAAAAGGTATTTCACACAAATGAAAACAAGAAAAAAGCTGGGGTAACAATACAAATATTGGAAAAAATAAACTTTAAAACAAAGAATATAATAAGACACAAAAAAGGACATTACATAATAATAAAGGGATCAATTCAATAAGAGGACATAACCCTAGTAAACATTTACGTACCCAACATAGGTGCTCCTAAATATATATAACTGGACTGACATAAAGGGGGGGATCAACAGTAATACAATCGTAGTTGGGGACTTTATCATCTTATTGATACCAATGGACAGATCTTCCAGATAGAACATGAATGAGGAAACACTAGACCAGATGAATTAAAATGACACACTAGACCAGATGAATTAAATTGATATTTTTAGATCATTTCACCCCAGAGCAGCAGAATATTTTTTTCAAGTGTACATGGAACATTTTCCATATAGACCATATGTTAGGCTACATAACAAATCTCAAATTTAAGAAGATTGAAATCATATGAAGCTTCTTCTCTGACCACAATGGTATGAAACTAGAATTCAATTACAAGAAAAATACCCCAAAACTGAAAAACACACAAACACATGGAGACTAAATAACATGCTTCTAAATAATGAATGGGTCAACAGTGAGATCAAGGAAGAAATCAAAAGATACTTTGAGACACATGAAAATGAAAAGAGAATGACCCAAAATCTATGGGACACAATGAAAGCAGTCCTAAGAGGAAAATTCATAGCAATAGAGGCATACCTCAAGAAACTAGAACAATCTCAAATAAACAATCTAACTTTACATATAAAAGAACTAGAAAAAGAACAGCAAACAAAACCCAAAGTGAGTAGAGGAGGGAAATAATAAAGATCAGAGCAGAAAAAACAAAATAGAGTATTAAAAAATAACACAAAACTTCACTGCAACCAAGAGCTGGGTCTTTGAAAAGATAAACAAAATTGATAATTTTTGACCAGATTCATCAAGAAAAAAGAAAGAAGACCCAAATAAATAAAATCAGAAATGAAAGAGAAGAAGTGATAATGGACACCACAGAAATACAAAGGATTATTAAAAAAAATATTATGAACAATTATATACCAACAAATTCGACAATCTGAAAAAAATGGATAAACTCCTAGTAACATACGATCTTCTTAGACTGGATCAAGAAGAAATAGAACATTTGAACTGATCAATCACTACTAACAAAATCGAATCAGTAATAAAAAAAAGTCTCAACAAATAAAAGTCCTAGACCGGATGACTTCACAGGTGAATTTTACAAACATTCAAGAAGAATTGACACTAAATCTTCTCAAACTATTCCAAAAAAACCCAAAAGAGGGAAAACTCCCAAGCTCATTTTACAAGACCACAATTACCCTGATTTCAAAACCAGACAAAGACATTACAAAAACAAAAACTAAAAAAGGAAATTATAGGTCAACATCTCTGATGAACATGGATGCAAAAATCCTCAACAAAATATTAGTAAACCAAATTCAGCAATACATTAGAAATATCATACACCACAATCAAGTGGGATTTATTCCTGGGATGCAAGTTTGGTTCAATATCTGCAAATCAATTAATGTGATATACCATATAAACCAAATGAAGATAAAAATTATATGATCATATCAATAGATGCAGAAAGTGTTTGACCAAATCCAGTATTCATTTATGATAAAAACTCTCAGCAAAGTGGGAGTAGAGGAAACATACCTCAACATAATAAAGGCCATATATGATAAACACACAGCTAATATCTTACTCAATGGGGGAAAGCTAAGAGCATTTTCCTTAAGATCAGGAACAAGACAAGTGTGTCCACTTTCACCACTTTCATTCAACATAGTATTAGAAGTCCTAGCCACAACAATCAGACAAGAAAATAAATAAAAGGCATCCAGATTGGAAAGGAAGAAGTAAAATTATCATTATTTACAGATAGCATGATACTATAGAGAACCCCAAAGATTCCACCAGAAAACTATTAGAACTGATAAATGAATTTAGTAAAATAGCAGGATACAAAATTAATATTCAGAAATTGGTTGTATTTTTATATACCAATAGTGAACTGTCAGAATGAGAAATTAAGAAAACAATCCCATTTGCAGTTGCATCCAAAAAAAAACCAACCTAGGAATAAATTTAACCAAGGAGATAAAAGACCTGTCCTCAGAAAATTATAAGACACTAAAGAAAGAAATTGAAGAAGACACAAATAAAAGAAAGATTATACCATGCTCTTGGATAGGAAGAATTAACATCATTAAAATGTCCATACTACCCAAAACAATCTATAGATTCAACCCCTATCAAAATACCAATGACATTTTTCACAGAACTGGAAAAAATAATATTAAAATTTATATGAAACTACAAAAGACCCCAAAATAGTTACAGCAATCTTAAGAAAGAATGAAGTTGAAGGTATCACAATACCTGATATCAAAGTATACTACAAGACCATAGTAATCAAAACAGCATTGTACTGGCATAAAAACAGACACACAAATTAATGGAACAGAAATAAACCCACCCCTATATCATCATTTAACCTATGATAAAGGAGACCAAAACATACAATGGGGAAAAGACAGTCTATTCAAATGTTAAAAAAATAAAATGAAACTATACCACCTCCTTACATCATATACGAGAATAAACTCAAAATGGATTAAAAGCTTAAAAGTAAGACCCCAAACCATAAAACTCCTAGAAGAAAATATAGGAAGTAAACTCTCTAACATTGATTTTAGTAATATTTTTTCCTGATCTATCTCTTCAGGCAATGGAAACAAACAAATAAAAATAAATGGGACTACAGCAAAAGAAACCATCAACAAAATGAAAAGACAACCTACTGAATGGGAAAAGATACTTGCCAATGATACATCTGATAAGGGGTTACAATTTAAAACTTATAAAGAACTCATGCAACTTAACTCCAAACTAACAATTCAATTAAAAAATAGGCAGAGGACCTCAATAGATATTTCTTTAAAGAGAACATACAGATGGCCAATAGACATATGAAAAGATGTTCAACATCATTAATCACCAGAGAAATGCAAATTAAAACCACAATGAGATATCACTTCACACCTATCAGAATGGCTATCATCAATAAATCAACAAACAAGTGTTGGCTAGGATAAGGAGAAAAGGGAACCCTTGTGCAGTTGGTGGGATTGAAAATTGATGCAGCCACTATGGAAAACGGTATGAGGGTTCCTCAAAAATTAAAAATAGAACTACCTTATGACCCAGCAATTCCACTTCTGGGTATTTATCCAAAACTTATCCAAAGAAATCCAAAACTCTGATTCAAAAAGATATATGCACCCCTGTGTTCATTGTAGCACTATTCACATTGGCCAAGATATGAAAGCAATGATTGGATAAAGAAGTGTACATGTATACAATTGAATATTACTCAGCCATAAAAAATAATGAAATTTTACCATTTGTGACAACATGGATGGACCTAGAAGGTATTATGCTTTGTGAAATAAGTCAGAAAAAGACTAATACCATATGATCTCACTTATATCTGGAATCTAAAGAACAAAATAAATGAACAAACAAAACAGAATCAGGCTCACAGATGCAGGGAAGAGGCTGATGTTTGATAAATGGGGGTGGGATTTGGGGAGTGGGGTGAAAAGGTGAAGTGACTAAGAAGTATAAATTGAAAGTTATGAAATAGGCAGGAAGATGGAAAGTAAATCATAGGAACATAGTCAATAATATGGTAATAACTATGTACAGTGCCAGGTGGGTACTAGACTAGTCAGGGGCTCATTACCAGAAACTGTTAGGAATGAGTCTCTGGGAAAAGACCTGGAGTTCTGAGATGGGAGGATGACTTTCATTTTATAATATCGATTTCTGTGTCATTTTAATATTATTAAGTATGTGGATGAGAAAAACTGGCTTTTAAAAATAATATAAAATCTAGAGTAAATTGGCCATAAACTAAGTGCCTAAAGGGTCTCCTACAATTAAAGTATAAGAAAGTATGACATCTCTTTTGCCTATATGCAACACTGTTTTCAATTTTTTTTAATTTCTGGATTTTTTGTTTGTCTGCTTATTCTGGTTCTTGGGTATGGTCCAAATAGTTGAACTCATCACAGGGCATTTCAAATAACTATGTAATTATTTTATGCTACACAGTATGACACGTTTTAAGGTACATGTTTTTAGAAGATTTAGGCATTCATTTGTCCAACAAATTATTACTGAGAACCTCCCATATCTCAGCCACTGTTCTCTAGGCCCTTGGATATACCAGAGAACAAACTTGAGGTGGCACCACATGTCTGCAGACTGAGGTAAGACATTTCTCAGAGTGGTGTATATCTGTGCTTTAGGAATCTTCGCTTAACAAGAAAAGACTTAGGATATATCAAATGCAGTAAATGAAGCATTTATTTTTTTAAACGCATCCACAATATTTATGAAGTACAAACCTAGGGGTGGAAGCTTATTGCAGTTAAACATTAAAGAGGAGCCATGATTTTATATCCAAGTTTTAAAATATCATGCATCAAACTTATTAAACAGGTATTGGAGTCCCTGAAACACATATGTGGCTAAAGGGAGTGCAAAATGGTGCAGGCATTTTGGAGATTTCTTTGGCAGTTTATAAAGTTAAACCATAGGACCCAGCAATTCTACTCCTAGTCATTTACATAAAGGAACTAAAAATGTCCATTAAACACACACACACACACACACACACACACACACACACACACACACACACGTGAATACAAATATTCTTAGCAATTTTATCCAGCCCCAAACTGGAAACAATCCAAACATTCATCCACAGGTAAAAGAATAAACGAATTATGCTATATTAACCCAGTTGACCACAACTTAGCAATAAAAAAGAAACTACTGATAAATGCCAATTAAGGGATGAGTCTCCAAAACACTATGTTTAGTAAGAAGCCAGACGCAAAGAATTCACACTGTATGATTCTGTTTATAGGACATTCTAGAAAAGAAAAATCTGCTCTATAGTGACAACAAAGTAACCATGGTTGCCTGCAAAGGGATTCTGGGAAATTTCTGGGGGTGATGGAAATGTTCCTTAGCTTGATTGTGGCAGTACTTTCATGGGTGTATACATTTGTCAAAACTCATCAGACTGGATACTATACCTGGGTACATTTTATTGTATGTGAATGATACCTTGGTAAGTTTGATTTAAAAATAAAAACATGAAACAAGTAGGAAAAACAGTCACCAAATAAGATTTTCTATTTTGGATGATGTAATTAAAACAACTCTAAGCCCTGGTGTACCTACTAAGGGAAAAATACTTAAAAACCACCCAAGAAAGGCAAGTACACATTTCAAGGGGTAAAATTGAAAATGACCAGAAAATAAGATGCATACATAGGAATGGCCCAATATTCCAGGAGTAATCAAGGAGCTGCAAGGAAGATGAACCACATCTGGTATAAATTCCTCCAGGGACATGACTTGCTCTACTTCTAGCTTCAACATGGAAGACATCGGCCTCTCTGAGGCCCTGTGCACACGTGGGGAGAGAGTAATCATTTACAGAATACAGAGGGACCCCCAGACACAAAACCCTCCGGTGTGACTGTGTGCAGAGCAAGAGAGCTGTGGCCTGATGGATGTCTCCATCTGCTCAGAACTGGCAAGAGCTTTATTGAAGAGCTGTGCTCAGCAGACCGACTGTGCTTATGATTTGTAAATAAAACAAAGTCAAACAACTGCAAGCAAACAGTGTGTGTTTGTGCCCAAATTCAACCACAGAATCAGTGACGGCCGGGTATGTTCAGAAAGCAAATGTCTCTAAGGTCAGCATAGTATTCTCGTTAAGAAATCAAGGACTCTGCTCTTCACTTTGAAAATGAAACTGCTCAGTGTGCAAAAAACGGACTTAACATAAATAATGCAGCAGCCCTGCAGAGGGGCCCCTCCACTGCTGGTGGTCCCAAATACTCACTGTCTGGCATGCCATGTTACATTTCAAAACCAGAATCATTATAAGCCGCATAAATCTGTCACTTCAGTTGAATTTGTACATCACCAAATCCCTCACAATTTTTCAAAGATTATCCTCTGCTCAAATGAAACCTAGGCTCTCTGATCCAATGGGCTTCCCTGGGTTGTCATATCACCCATGTCGCAGCTTGTAATTTTATTATGTGAATGAAAATTCTCCAGGAATGTTGAACAGAGTTCAATGTTGCTAACACTTCAAGGAATATTTAGGAAACCAAATTATATTGGATATTGCTGTAAAACTCCTTTCTTGCAAATCCACCTAAAGAAAGGCACGTTTGTTCCATATCGGTTGTCACTGTTACCTTAATTAAAATTACAGTCTTACCCTCTACTTGTATTTGTGGGCCTCTCCCCACACTTCTCCCTGGAAACTCAGATTTCCTTTTATTTCCATTCAGATATACATAAATCGCAGATCCGTCCTTTTGATTTTCCCCACTTTGCTTTCTCCTCACTCCAGTTACAAGTCTCAGTTCCCTGGATTCTGTTATCGGTTATTTTATTTTTAAAATTAACTATGTTATTAAATTATTTTATTAAAACATTGCATACCAAATACATCAACATTCTAAGACACTATTTAATTTTTAAAGGGAAAGGAGAAATTTTCCAGTGCTCCATGTCTACTTTTTTTGCATCTCCTCCAATGACCTTCCCATCACTATACCTACTACTCCTTCAGTAACCTGGCTAGAAGTAAAGACTATTTTTAAACTCATATTCAACTCTTTCTTCCTGACATCTTTTTATCCACACAGACTTCATATTCCAGAAAATCCATCTCAAGTATATTGTGGTGGTGTCTCTCACATGTTTTCATAAGTAAGTAAACTGTTTTATTAGTCACCATTGGAGCTTGCCTTTCCTGTCTGCCTTCCCTAGCTACCAGGCACTTCTATGTCCCATTCGGTTCATTATCTTCTGTGCATCATCTACTGAGTATCACTAATTCTGTTAGGTATGCCTGCAGTGTCTGCTATCCTACTATGCAAAAGCATCTCCTGCCAAGCACCACTTTCTCCTTCTTCAAGTATCAACTCTGCCCAGGATATGTAATAAAATGAGTGGAAGGTCTGTCTCTTATTTGTATTACACTCTGTAGGAAGTCACCTGATCTAATACTACCTGTGTCTGACTCTCTTAAAAGGTTTTATTTGACTGACCCACTCTGCTTTCATCTATTGTCCCCTCTTCAACAAAGGACTCAGACATGGAACTAATGGCATACTTAGCTTGGCTGAGTGATACAGATTCTACTAAACTCAGAATAGCCCTGCTATTCTGTAATGACTTGGATATTTAAAAAATGTATTCAAGTGAGTCTATTTCCCTGCTTCTCTCTTCCTTAGAATAAACTCTACTTAAGGGTTTCCTTTATTTCTCAGGCAAATTGGCATCTGGTCGACCCACAAGAGCATATTCTGACAAACATGGACTCTGGGAGTCAACTCAGCTAAGGCTAAAACTGAGACAGTCACTATACCTCTGATGAATGAGATTTTTATACTTTATAAGTTTTCAGCTTAAGCATATTATGAAATTATGTTGACATAAAGGTAAGTGATATTCTATTTTCTAAATGCATTTAACAATTTTTAGATTTGAATATTGAGATTCGATCCAGAATTTTACTCTAGATATTTGATTTTATTTAGAGAAATTTCAAGGCCTTTAAAAAAAAAATTTCCTAAGAGTGATGAGAAGTCGTTAAAATGTCTCTCTGGTTGCTGTGTGGTGATCTGATTGGACAGGAGACAGACAGGTGGGAAACCAGTTAGAAAGTGTTTGCAGTTGTCCAGGAGGGCTGATGAAAAGTTGAACAAGAGTGGTGATAGTGAAAGTGAAGAAAAGATGTAAAAAATTTAAGAGATTTTGGAATCGTGAAGGAGACTTCCTATATGCAAGTGCCTTGGTCAGCTCAGCTGCCATATCAGGGTACCATAGACTGGGTGGGTTAAATAACATAAATTTATTTCCTCACAGTTCTGAAGGCTAGAAGTCCAAGATCAGGGTGTCAGCATGGTTGAGTTCTGGTGGGAGCCCTCTTCCTGGATTGCAGATGGCCAATTTCTCATTGTGTCATCACATGGAAGAGAGAAAGAGAGAGGGAGATGGAGGAGAGGAAGAGGGTGAGGGAGAGGGAGAGGGAGGGAAAGAGGGAGAAATTGAGGGGGTGGGAAGAGAGAAAGAGAAAAAGAGAAAGAGAAAGAGAGAAAAAGAGAGAGAGAGAGAGAGAGAGAGAGAGAGAGAGAGAGAGAGAGAGAGAGAGAGAGAGCCCTGTGGTGTCTCTTTTTATAAGAGCATTAATCCTATAATGAAAACCCCACCCTCATGACCTCACCTAAACCTAATCACCTCCCAAAATCTCCATCTTCAAATACTATCATATTGAGAGAGCTTTAACATATGACTTGGGGGCAGGGGCACAATTCAATCTATTGTAGCACACACACACACACACACACACACACACACACACAATCCAGATCTGGAGTCTTGGTGATTGAAGTGACCATAGACTCTTCGCCATGTAGCTGTGGGAGAAATTGTTCTGTAGGTTTGACAATCACCATGGTGGTCTGTGCCGGTAAAAGTGATAGATTAACACATAATTAGCAAGTTAAGTCTCAGTTTTCTCATCAGCCAAATGAGATTAATAAAATTTACTTTGAAGAACTTTAAAAGTTAAAGATAATGGATAGTGAGGGCCTGGTTGAGAGCTTGATATATTGTAAGATATAAATGGTTGTCATATTATGAAGCTGATGTGCTTCATGTTTTCTAGAAAACAGAGTCAGAGAATAAGAATTTATTAGTGTTGACCCAACATTCTCTTCAAGTCACTAGATGTGAGTCACTAAAAATGTACTCTGTATTTAAACATGGGTAGTGCCCATAACTTCAATTTTTAAAATGGTCCAAACTACTAGTTTCATCATGAACCACATATACTGATGACCAGATCTGTGCTGGACACTGTGCTGAGGACTTGGAACCTAGTAGTGAAAAAAAAAAGACTTGGACTCAGCCTCCATGGAACTTCTAGTGTACTTGTAAATACAGATTTTGAATTACTAGCTTACAAGTGAGAAGAATGCTATGAAAAAAGGAAGGAAGAGGCAGAGGGGAGTTTGTAATGGGGAGTTAAACTAGTCTTCAGGGTTAGGTAAGCTATCTTTGAAAAAGCAACCATTGGGTGAGAGTTGAATGATGAACAAAAGTGATGTAAGTGAAAAATTGGAAAGAGGAAGATTCCAGGCTAAGAGAGTAGTATTTCTTAAATGTTTGGAGACACGGGTTACAGATTGTTAGAGGAAGTAACAGAAAAACAGTGGGAATGGATCTGGATGGTAGAGTGGGAAAGGGAAAACGGTTCAGGATGAGGACGGGGAGGGGGGATTGGTGAACAGAGAACAGAACACACAGGGTCTTGTAAACTTATTAAGAATGTTGGTAAATGTCTAACTATTACATTGTTTTGTACACTTGAAACTGAAAAAAAAAAAAAGTTCGTCAATAAGTAGGAAGCTAATGAAAAGCTACAAGCTTGGGATGTCACACACAGATTTCCTGATATCAGTCAAGAAATGATTGTGACAAGAACAGTAGTAGAGTAAAAAGCACCTAAGGATATCACAAAGAGTGGTGACCACCTTGAGCCCTGAGTTTTGAATTAGACATATTTCTGGGCAGTGACTCAAAAGAGGCAGCCACTGTTTTTAGGCCTACAAATGAATAACACAAATCCTATGACACTAAATGGATTGATGTAAAGATGTAAAGACATTTTTAGGCCTACATGTGAATAACACAAATCCTATGACACTAAATGGATTGAAATTTGGTTAGAAACCTCTATGTTGCAGATAACAGAAAACCCAGTACTGGAACTGGTTTAAAAGATAATTAAAATAATTACTTCAAGTAATTGTAAGTCCAGAAATAAGGCAGCGCCCAAGGTCAGCTGAATCTATGGATTCCAGCTCTAGTTCTCTCCCTTTCTCTTAGCTGTACCTTTCTTTGTGCTGGCTACGCGTTCTCCTGGTTTTCCTCCTGGTGGAAAAATAGCTACAGTGCTGCAAACAATACCATCCAGGAGAGGACATAGTGTCTCTTCCATGGATCTCAATTAAAAGCAGAGGAATGTATTTTCCCCAAATCTGGAGCAATCTCTTCCTCATATGATTTTAATTAGGTTACATACCCATTTTTGAAACAATCCCCATGGTTAGGGGATTTCCATGTACTGATTGACTTAGACATGAGACCCTGTTCCAATTATTGTGGCAGGCTGGATGGGACAACTTTTGGACCAGTCAGAGATAGGAGAAGGTGAGCATTCCTTGGAACACCTGGACTGCATGGGGGAGAAGTTGAAACATAGAAGTTGAAACCAATCCAAATCCTATTGGGAAACAGAAAGAGAGGAATAGAGTCTAGGTAGAAACCAACAATCACACCAGGGAGGGACAAATAGTACATACTTTAAGCTTTGTAGGCCATATGGTCTCTGTTGCAACTGCTCAACTCTGCCATTGTAGTGGGAAAGCAGCCGTAAGTGATGTGTAAATGAGTGGGTGTGGCTATGTTCCTCTAAAACTGTTTACAAAAGTAGGTCAGATTTGGCCTTTGGGTCATAGTTCTTTGACTCCTGTCCTAAACGATCTCTTATTAATCCCTACATTTTAGCTTTCTCTAGAGTATTTTCCATCAGAAAATTTCCCGTTATGTTAATTTTTTACCTTATTTTATTCATACATAAAAATGCTGGAGTCAGGTATGTGTGGCAGTGAGTAGAAGAAAGTTATAAGATAGCAAGACAAACAGTCTATTTTTCCCCTAGGTCCTGCACCCCGTGGGTAGGTTCCCTCCCATAAGGATGGCTGCTTTGTCATGCTATGACATTTTCAGATGGTGTTATTTGAAAAGCTTTAAACTTAATCCAAATAAAGAATGTAGACCTCATTTCATATTCATTGCCTAGCACAATAACAAAGCTCTGGATATTTTGCTAAATGTGGAATTGGACATGAGTCATAATTTTTACTAGTGGAGTCATAACTAAGTTAGAAAGACAAGACACAAAGACATTAAGGGGACATTAAAGGTGATAAATATGATACGTTGCTGAGGCTGGGTGTCCAACATTCGCATGTTCCTCCTGATCTTTTTCTGTTTTGAAATGGAGATTGGGGAATTAAATTCAAAGAGGAGAAGGAGATGGGTTTACTTTCAAGTTACAAGAAGTAAAGAAGGGGTAAATGCTTTCCCACTGAGCACAAAAGTGCTCATTTTCTGGCAGTGTGTCTGACAAGAAGTGATTTCAGACTCACTTGCTTATTTTCTTCAGATTTCTAATGAAAAAGCTTTGAGAAAGTCAGGAGTGGCAAAATGGATGTTCAGAATCAAAACAGCATCTCAATCCAGGAGGCAGAATGGGGTAAGGAGAAAAGGAAACTTAAGGCAGACAATTACAAGTATGAGAAAAGCAATGTTACATGTAAAATTTTATAAAAATGTTACATATAAAACGAGAGATTCAATAACACTGATCAATCATTAGACATCATCACTGGGTGAAAAGAAATAGGGTGCAATGTGTCACTCCAAATTGAATATTTTAATATGAAAGCTATCAATGAAGAATGGAGAAATAAATCACATTTGCAATAATTAAGAAACTATACTGCCATTTTTCTCAACCAATTGACAAATTTAAGCTAGAAAAAAAAATACTCTGAAGATGTTCCTTTTGACCAGATAGCAGTGATGAGGTGCTATCAATCCAAGTTTCACTGATCGAGTCTTTGCTCACACCAGCTGGCACTAAAAGGTTTCCTTTTTTCCCCTTTTAATACTACCAAGAATTAGATATTAGGTATGAGTCACTAAAGAGTTTTCTTTGTGCTTTTGTCAAATTCAAAATTTTACTAAATGATATCACAAACAGAAAATGGGGGAAGGCTGACCAGCCTCTGTGAATACCTGCATAAAGGTGATAATTCAGGATAACACTGAAAGTTAAAATAAACAAAAGGAAAAGATACCAAAATCTGGTATCAGCTGATCTAATTATAAACCATAAGGAGCCAGAATGAGTAAAACCCTAGCCAGAGTTTGGCTTATAGAAACCCAGACTTATGAAACACAATGTTATCTTTATCAACATAGTAAGAAATTGCTTTTATTCCTCTCTCTCTTCCCATTCCCTGTACTGTCTCAGAGACCTATGACCTATCCTAGTGAGAAAACAACACGCATCCCTCTGACACTTTTAAGTGTGATCTAGGGGGCAAGAAAATAATTCTTCCTAATTTCACACACCCCTGCCCATCCCATTATGTCCCTGTAAAGATTTTTTTTTTTTTAAATTTAGGAAAACAGCAGGGCTGTGCATGGAGGCCTGGGAGTGGCCCTATCTATTATCAGAGGTACCCTTTCTAAGAGTAAAGTGATCAAAGTAGATATGCAACCAGGAAAAATCTCGAGGTTTGCATATTTGGAGAAATTTTGTTTTGCAAGTTCTGACTCAGTAAAAATCCAGCAACAAAGAAAAAATGGAAAAAAGAAGCCCCCATTTAAGAACAGAAAAAGGAAGTGTGAACCTCCCTCCTCCAAAGCAGGAATTAGATTGGAGCATCAAAGAATTTTTCACGCTCTAGACCTGGAAATGGATTTACCATCACACAGGGTACAGACAATGAGCCCTGGGTCCACGCACTCACCTAATGTTTAGGTGAAAATTGAGTCTGGACAGGTTTTCATCTTGTTCAAGGACATGAAGAGAGCAACATTTCTTCCACACGTTTGAAAATGGGGTGTATTAAAAAAATACTCTAGAACAATATACAAGCACAGCACTCAGGTAACCAGGGAGAAGCAGTCTGAAGATTAGCTAATGTATTGGGTTGTCGGAAAAGTCATGACGTGTTTTTTTCTGTTTTTCGTTGCAAAAATGCATCGTGACTTTTCTGGCAACCTTATAGAGTCCATGTGAAAATTTCAGAAAACTGTTTAGCTTTCTCAACTTGGTTCATAAAGAGAGAATAGGCCGAGATAAAAGACTTGAGTTTGAGCAATAAAATTCAAGAAAGAGAAGATGGAATTGCTTTCAAGATGTGGAAGCTGGGATATAGAAGTCTGCAAGAAATTAAAAGCATAGTAGTAGAATTAAAATTAGCCTCAAAGGCAGTAAAGAACAAAATAAAACACTGTCATAGCAGCCAAATTTCCAAATTTCCCAGAAAGGGCACAATTTGACTTCTACCTTTTTCTTTAGTCTTACTTTTTATCATTTACCCCTAGCTTTCTATTCTTCAGGCACAGGTTGTTTTCTTTTCCTGAAATTCACCAATATCTTCCCTTTCCCAGAGTCAGCTGTTCCTTCTGCCTAAAATGCGTTCATTCCTTCCCGCTCTTCAGTTGGCTGTGTTCAAATCCCAGCTCAGGCAATTTAATGGGTGTCTTGGAGACTCAATCTCCTCATCAATAAACCTAATTAATCACAGAATCGTGTTCACTCTGTAGTCATGCAAATTAAACAAGACAATAAGTATAAACAGCTTAATACAGAGTCTGGTATGTAGTAAATGTTAAACACATGTTAGGTGGTAATAATAACACCAGTAGTGGTATGGTAGAAGTATTCTCCTCTAATGACTGTCTCACTCGCTAGATTAATAACTAGCTCCATGAAAACAAAGATTTTGCCTTTTTTGTTTGTCCTTTTGTATTCTTCCCCTAAAAGACATAGACAAAGGTAAGAAAGTTAAAATTGAAGCTTTCAATTTTATAATAGGAGGACATTTCTTGAGTCCAAGAAAGAGTTGTCTGTACTGAATAAGACTCACTGTTTTTCACTCAAATTCACAGCAAGACATAGTCTTGAAAACTTTTCAACTACATAGAAGAAAACAGTTGATCTAGGCTTCTATACAAGGAAATAATAAGAAAAAAAAAAGCAACCCATGAATAAATAAGAATTAGGCTGGTGTCGGCCTTCCAGTAAAATGGCGGGATAGACAGATGCTGTGCTAACTGCCTCCCAGGATCACACCAAAATTACAAGCAAATTATACAGCATTCAATCCTGGAGGTCCCTGGAACACTAGATAAGCAGAACCTCTAAATGAAGAACTTAAAGAAGAAGCCACGTCATGTCTGGTAGGAGAGCAGAGACGAGAGATGGCAAACCCCATGAGAGAAGCCCCAGCGGTGGGGAGGCTTCTCCGGTTGTGGGAGAGACCCTCCGGCTGCACACCAGGCTCACCAACCCGGAGTTGCTTTGCTGGGAAAAGGAGTTCCAAGATAGTAGGCAGTAAATTAGTGAGGACTCTCTTTGCCCAGCTCGGTGAGGCTAAGAGCGGCTAGAGAATCAGTGGGGCCAGTGCACGGGCTTGCTCACTGGTGAGCACTTACCTGGTTACTGGTGGAGGGAATGGCTGTGTGAGCCAGGCCCAGGAGCCTGCGGGGACGGGCTGAACTAAGCACCTTTGGCACGGGAGCTGGAGGTTTTGGGACTATTGTTCCCCTGTTGTGGAGCTTGTACATGAGTGGTGTACAGGAGGGCGCCATTTTGTCAAGGTTGGGTCCTCCCACAGAGGATCAGGTCCGGGTCTGGAGGAATTGGCGCAGGAGTGCATGTATGCGCGCGCATGCGGCCTTGGATCCCCACCCTCCACATGGCTTGCACTGTGTTGCCAGGGAAACACCTGGTGGGCATGTTCAGGCTCCAACAGGCTGCTCACTGAGATGCAGGAGTGCGCGAGCCGCCTTGGGTCCCTGCTCTCTGTACTGCGCGTGCAGAGTTGCTAGGCTGGTGATTCATTGGCGGGCTGCTCTGCCTGATCTGCGAGCGGCTGATTGGGACAGGCTGAGACTGGGAGTTTACCTGGGAGTGTTGGGCCGTGAGCTGTGTGCCTGCATGATTCAGCCAGGGCTCTCCTGGTGATCTATCTAATACATCAAAGCAATCCCAGAGTGACAACCGGAATGAGGAAACAAAGAAACATGTCACAAGTAAAAGATCAGAAGAAACCTCTAGAAATGGAACTAAATGAAACAAAGGGATCCAACCTTTCAGAGACAGAGTTTAGAACACTGATGATAAGAATATTTAACAAACTTAGTGAGGACATAAGGAAGGATAGAGAAATAATAAAAAACAACCAGTTAGAACTAAAGAATACAATAACTGGGATGAAGAACACACTCGAAGGAATCACAAGTAGAGTAGATGAAGCAGAGAATCGGATCAGCGATTTGGAAGACAAAATAGCAGAAATCACCCAGTTGGCATAACAAAAGGACAAAAGAATAAAAAACAATGAAAATAGTTTAAGAGCCCTATGGGACAAGATGAAGAGCAACCACCACCTCTACATCATAGGAATACCAGAAGGAGAAGAGAAGAAGCAAGGGATTGAGAATGTATTTGAAAAAATAATGACTGAAAACTTCCCTACCCTGGAGAAGGAAATCGACATACATGCCCAGGAAGTGCAGAGGGTTCCAAACAAGCTGAACCCAAAGAGGTCCGTCCATACCAAGACACATCATAGTTAAAATGGTAAAGGTTAAAGACAGAGACAGAATCCTAAAAGCAGCAAGAGAAAGACAGCAGGTTACATACAAAGGAACTCCTATTTGACTAACAGCTGACTTGTCTACAGAAACTTTGCAGGCCAGAAGGGAGTGGCAGGAGATATTCAAAGTGACACAAAATAAAGCCCTACAACCAAGATTGCTCTGCCCATCATGACTATCACTTAAAATTGAAGGAGAAATAAAAAGCTTCTCAGAAAAGAATAAGCTTAAGGAATTCATTATCACCAAGCCAGCATTGCAAGAAATGTTACAAGGGCTTTTTTTAAAAAAAAGAAAGGGGTAAACAAGCTAACCTAGGAAGACCAGGAATACAAATAACAAAATGGCAATACATATGCACATATCAATAATCATTTTATATGTGAATGGTCTAAATGCTCCAATCAAAAGACAGAGAGTGGCTAAGTGGATAAGAAAATAGGACCCATGTATATGCTGTTTACAGATGGAATAAGATATTTCATGCAAATGGAAATGAGGAAAAAAAGCTGGAGAAGCAGTACTTAGTTTGGACAAAATAGACTTTAAAATGAAGACTACAATAAAAGACAAAGAAGGGCACTATAACCCTAATAAACATCTATGCACCCAACATAGGAGCTCCTAATTATATACAACAGATTTTGACAGACATAAAGACAGAGATCAATAGTAACATTATCATAGTAGGGGACTTCAACATCCCATTGTCACCAATGGACAGATCCTCTAGACAGAAAATTAACATGGAAAGAGTGGCCTTAAAGGACACTTTAGATGAGCTGGACTTTGTCGATATTTTTAGAGCATTTCAACCTGAAACAACAGAATATACATTCTTCTCAAATGCACACGGAACATTTTCCAAGATAGACCACGTTAGGCCACAAAACAAGTCTCAGTAAATTTAGGAAGATTGAAATCATATCAAGCAGATATAAAGAAAAACTGATGTTTGCTGGCCGGGAGGGGGTGGGGATGAGGGAGAGGGGGAAGTTTTTGGACAGCGTAGGTGGGTGACTACAATGTTGCCGCAGGGATATGGGGGGTCAGTTCTGGGAATGTAATTGATAATGTTGTGAAGAGACTATTATGTTAAATGAAATAACTCAGTCGGAGAAAGACAAATACCAAATGATCTCACTTATATGTGGAATCTGAAAAACTGAATGAACAAACAAAGTAAACAGACTCATAGATAGGGAGTAAAAACTGAGGGTTCTGGTTGGGAGGGGGGTGGAGATAAGGGAGAAAGGGAAGGGATTAGACAGTATAAATAGGCAACTACAATATTGCCACAGGGATATGAAACATAGTTCAGCAGGGAATATAATAATGTTGTAAATATTTTGTGGTGTGTCAGATGGTCACATGTCTCATTAGGGAGACCACCTCATGGATGGAGTAGAGGCTTGATCACTGCACTGTACACCTGAAGCTGATGTTGTATAATATTGTATGCCAACTGTAATTGAATATATAGATAGTCATGGGATATGGAGTATACTGTGGAAGGGAGTCAAAGGAGTTGTAATAGATGTGTATGATATGGGGTGGGGGAGTGGGGAGGTGAACTCGGGGAGGGGGGCTGTCACTTTGAGGGGTAAAAAGTATAACTATTGCACTGTGTTGTACACCTGAAACTAATTTTTAAAAAAATGTTTATTTCACAATAGAGGAATTAAAAATAAAAGAATTAGGCTGGTGTCAAACTTAACCCTAACTGTAGAAAACAATATGGACCTCAAAGCAATTTTGAGAGGAAAAGGCTGTGATACTGGAATGTTATATCTTGTCAGGCTGTCTTCTATATCTGAAGGCAACAAACATGCTTTCTCACATGAAAGGACTCAGAAAATATTAGGCATCTGTGCTTCATGGAAAAAAGTTCCTTGCAGTAGTATTATAACAAAATTAAATGTTTGAAGCTGGATAAATAATCATAAAGGTATCAGAAATGTGCATTGAAACAAGTTAAGATTGAGAGATATTCAAATAATTGTAAACCTTTCATCACATTGTCACAAATGAGACTTGTCCTCACAAAAGAAGTAAATTATTTTAATGCAAATGATGTCAATAATCTAGATTAATAAATCAAAAAACAAGAGTTGGTGAGGATGTAGACAAAAGGGAACCCTCGTGCACTGTTGGTAGGATTGCAAATTGGTGCAGCCACTATGGAAAACAGTATGGAGGTCCCTCAACAAATTAAAAACAGAACTACCTTGGACCGGCTGAGTGGCGTGGTGGCTAAGCGCTGGCTTGGGAAGCCAGCAGCCTCAGTTTGGGTCCCACATATGAGGGCCAGTGACACTGCCCTCAAAAAAAAAAAATAGACCTACCTTATGACCCAGCAATTTGACTTTTAGATATTTATCCAAAGAAATCCAAACACTAATTTGAAAAGATATATGCACCCCTACCCCTATGTTCATTGCAGCATTATTTACAATAGCCAAGATATGGAAGCAACCTAACTGCCTATCAATAGAGAATTGGAAAAAGAAGATGTGGTCATATATACAATGGAATGTTACTCAGCCATAAAAAGAATGACATCTTGCCATCTGCTACAACATGGATGGACCTGGAAGGTATTATTCTAAGTGAAATAAGTCAGAGAGAGAAAAATACCATATGACCTCACATGTGGAATCTAAAGAACAAAATAAACAAACAAAACAGAAACAGACTCATAGATAAAGATGGTTACCAAATGGGAGGGGGTTGGGAGTCTGGATGAAAAAGAGGAAGGGGTTAAGAAGTACAAATTGGTAGTTACAAAATATTCATGAGGATGTAAAGTAAAGCATAGGGAATATAGTCAATAATGTTACAACAACCAGGTATAGTACCAGGTAGGTACTAGACAATCCAGGGATCACTTCTTAAATTATACACATGTTTAAATACTATGCTGTACATCTGAAATGAATATAAAATAATATTGAATATCAGCTGTAACTGAAAAAACGAAATAATTTTTAAAAAGTAAAAAATCCAAAGATCTATATCTATATCTATATCTAGAGAGAGAAATTTGTAGAAGCATGCCTATCTCAAAGTAATTCAAGAGTAAGCAATGATTTAGAAAACATTGTTAATAAAATAATAAATTGTATTTAAAGGATGCATTTTTTACTACATAGTCTACAGAGAGAATGCCTCTTTCCAGGGAATATGGAACTTTTAAAAAAGTATTATATATTAAGCCACAAATAACATCTTGAATTTTAGAACATAGAAATAAAAATAAATATAGAAAAAAAAGGCAATAGCTTTCCCTATTTACCACCAAGGATTATTTAGAAAACACTGTGGAAAAAGATCCTAATCATTAAAACAATCTTCAAATATAAACTGCCTGGGAATAAGGTTCAAAATAAAAATACAAATGAAGAAAAACCAAAAAAGAACTTAGAATGAGGTTTAAGCACATCGAGAAGTATATCCTGTTTGAAAAATAGTATGACCCAATAGTGAGAAGATACTAGTTATCCCTTCAATAACCTACAAATTCAATACAATGTCAACAAAATAAGAATAATATTTAAGGGGAACCTAAATTTATTCTTTGAGAAGAAAATGAGAAAATAGCCAAGAAAATTCTGAAATGAAGATTAACATGCACCCCTATGTACATGGCAGCATTATTTACAACAGACAAGACATGGAAGCAACCAAAGTGTCTATCAATAGATGAATGGATAAAAATGTGATGTATATATACAATGTAATATTACACAATAATAGAAAAGAATGAAATCTTGTCAATTGTGACAACATGGACAGACCTAGAGGGTATTATGCTAAGTGAAATAAGTCAGACAGAAAAAGACAAATACCATGTGGTTTTGCTTATATGTGGAATCTATAAACACAAAACAAAACAAACAAACAAAAAAACAGACTCAAAGAAACGAGACCAAATGGATGGTTACCAGGGGGATGAGTGAAAAAGCGAAGGGGAATATAGTCAATAATATCCTGAAAAGTTCTCATGTGAGAGATGATTACTAGAATTAGTGGGGTGATCACATTGTAAGGTACAAAAATGTTGAATCACTATATTGTACACCTGAAACTAATATAACTAATGTAATATTATATGCCAACTATACTTAAAATTTTTTAAAATAATAATAACTTAAAAAGAGTAATTAGAAGAACATAATGAGTGAAGAACATCTGAGGAAAACTTAAAAAGTATTTCTTCAGTGGAAATCAAGGCAAAAGATAATAAAGATGTTTAAAGGAGTTTTCAAGAAACACAACTTGGGGCACTGGTTTTATAAGTGTGATCCTGAGCCCAGCAGCAGCAATAGCATCACATTGGAACTTGTTAAAAATGCAGATTCTCAGGTTCCACCCCAGATCTACTGAATTTGAAACTCGAAGTGGAGCCAAGGAACCTGTTTTATGTAACCTTCAGGAAACCATTAATATTGTGTGTGTGTGTGTGTGTGCGCGCACGCGTGCATGTGCTAGACATGATTAATTGCACAATTATTATGATACAAAAGAATTAAGAAAATGAATGTATTCTATATGACAGAATCAAGAAGGTGGTAGAGTAAGGAGGATCTCATATAAGAACAGACTAAAAATTTTAGGGCAGAAAAGTTTCTTAATGGGAGTCCCAGTTCTGAATCCTTATCTTGTTAGAGCACAGCTGAGTGACCTTGGACTAGTACCTTCATGCTTCATTTCACTGATGCCCAGTTCCCTCAGATCCCTTGTCTATGTGGTGCTGGGATGGAGCTTGGTGACATGGAAAGTTCTTTCCGTACTAAAGTGCTTCTGAATCTAGGATAAAATTGTACATTCATGGAACCCAACTGGAGATGTGCTAAACAGACAACTTTATTTTTTCTGTAATTTAACTGAGTTTCTATCTCAATACCTCATCTTTCCTGCTGGCAGAAAACAGAACTCAGTTAATTCTCAGAAAACCCATTTCAGTATAAATCAATTCTGGCTTTCACACCCTCTCCCTCCCTAAGGTGTCAATGAAGTTGAGGACTTTACCTAGAGTGCAGTGTGGGGATAGGATGGGAAAGCATCTAGTTCACATCTTTCATCTGTCTTAGTGGCAGATGGCATCCACTGGGACGGTCTATGATATCTGGTCCTTATGAGTAGTCATCTTCCCACATGGGTGTCTGATGAGGTTCCTATGATCCTACCCATCCTTCAGCGACACAGTCCCTCTCCTCCTTTTTCTGTTATAGCCCGTCCTTCTCCTGGTGATGAGACGCCTTTAGATCTACTGCCTCTTATTAAGTGAAGTTCAGTGTCCTCCCATTCCATTCTGGGACCACTAAAATTCTGAGAGACTGTCTGAGATACTCTCTGTCCCTCTACATCCCCCAAAGCCATCTGTCTACACTACTCTCTCTCATGATAGTTGATGATGCCTGAGAGGCTGCATTTGTTTAGTGCTGTTCAGTTTCTGATCTACATAGATATTTATGCGGATTTCAAACACACACACACACACACACACACACACACACACACACACACTTTCTCCCAAGTCTCTTCTAAAAGTTCTAGAAAAAAAAATCTTTGAAATTAAAAATTCAATAGATACGTCCTAGACTTGACACACCTGACGAATTACTGAATTAGAAGATGATACTAAAGAAATCACCTAGAATACAGCATGAAAATCATTTAAGAACAAGGATAAAAGTTATAAGGAATGGAAGATAAACAGTGTTTTAACAAATATCTAACAAGAATTATGATGTAAGAAATAGACAGGATGGCTGAGAAGTACATTTAAATGAAACATACTTTATTGGTCAGCAAATGGTAAATGTTTGTAAATGCTCCGTGTGTAATGTATAAGAACTTGTGTAGTGCAGTTGTTAAAGACATTGCCCTGTATAAATCCTCTAGATTAGATTTGCTGGGAGTGCCATTCCAATATTCTCCATCCTTATTGGCTCTTGCCCTGCTTGTTCTAGATTAGTGAGGCAGGTTTGTTTATATTCCCCATGATTGTGAATTTGTCTATTTCTCATTATGTTCTTGTCAATGGTTACTTTATCTATCTTTTGGTTTTCTTATTAGACACACAGACATTTAGAAATTTATCTTTCTGGTTAATTGAAATGTTTGTTACACATTGTATCTTTCTATCTCTAATAATACTTTCTATATAAAAGAAAGGTCTGATACTATTAGAGCTACATCAACTTTCTTTTGGTTAGTGTTTTGTTGACATGTCTTTTCTCAGTCTTTTTTCTTCATACCTTCCCATGTCCTGTGATTTGTTTCAATATCGTCTAGCTTTTATATAGTATGACAATCTTTGACTTTCAGTTGGATGGCTAGTCCATTTACATTTAATGTGGTTACTGATACTGACATATTTGAATTTAAAACTACCATCTTACTGCTCCATATCACTAATTATCAGAAGAATGCATATCAGAGCTACAATGGCGTATCATTTCACACCTCTTGGAATGGCAAGCAGACAAGTGCTGGCGAGGATGTGGAGAAAGGGAATTCTTATGCCCTATTGGTGGGAATGTAAGTTGGTACAGCCACTGTGGAAAACCATGTGGAGGCTCCTCAAAAAATTAAAAATAGAACTACGATGTGATCCAGCAATTTCACTCTTGGTGTATATCCAAAGGATATCAAAACAGGATACTTAAGAGATATTTGCACTCTTATATTTATTGCAGTACTATTCACAAGAGCCAAAATATGGTGACAAGATATGTGAACAGATGAACAGATAAAGAAGATGTGGTATATATATGCAACGGAATATGTATTATTTAACCATGAGAAAAAGGAACTACTGCATTTGTGACAACATGGATAGACTCTGAGGACATTATTAGAAGTGAGATAATCAGACATAAAAAGACAAATACTGTATATATCTTATAGGTGAAATATAAAAAAGATGAACTCATGAAAACAGAGTAAAATTGTGGTTACCAGGGGCTGCAGAACTGAGGGAATAGGAGAGATCTTGTTTAAGAGTATAAATTTTCAACTAGTAGATAAATAAATCCTGGAGATCTATTGCACAGTATAGTCATTATAGACAATAACGTTGTAGTACAAACATCAAACTTGCTAAGAGATTAGACCTTAATTATTCCCACCATTAAAAAAAGGTAATTAGGTGATGTGATAGAGCTGTTAGCTAATGCTACAATTCCAATTATACTGCAATATATAAATGTATCATGTCAACATGTATACCTTAGGCTTATACATTGTTCTGTCAAATATATTTCAATTAAAAATGTAAAATCAGAGGCCGGCCGGAGTGGCGCGGTGGTTAAGCGCTGGCTTTGGAAACCAGCAGCCCCGGTTCGGGTCCCACGTACGAGGGTCAGTGACACTGCCCACAAAAAAATAAAAATAAAAAGAATGTAAAATCATAAAACTAACATCTTACTGTGTGCTTTCTATTTGTACTGTTTATTCTATTTTTTCCACTCTTTTTTCTTGCCTTCTTTCAGATTAGTTTTTATTATTCCATTTGATCTTTCTTTTATCTTGGAGATAAGATAAGAACTTATCTTAGAGAACACATCACATATTTGTAATGTACCAATATCTAATATTAATTTATTTATATTTTTCACCTTCTTCCTGAACTAGGCAAAAACCATAGAACCATTTAACTAGTTTTGTCCTCTGACTTATATTTCAATGTTGATTCTTCCATTGTTCATTCCATTCCATCTTGATTCCATGTTTTAAAACTCATTAAGATATTATGTTTATAGTTGATATTTATATACATTTACCCATATATTTATATACATTTTATCTTTAAAAAGTTTTCCATATTTATGAATGTTCAAATATCTATAGACCCAAGTTATACATTTTTGGGGGGTAAATGGGTGAGGAAAAGTGTGAATTTGAAATCTTAACAATGTTTCATAATCTCTTTGGACTTGCTGGCCTAGTCATTGTAGGCATTTCCTGAACAAAATTTCAAAAGCCTGGAGTCTGACACATGGTGTAGCAAAGGGCCACCAAAGTAGCAAATAAAATGACTTCAGAAAATCAAGCATGAAGGATAGCTTCATCTGAAATTCTTTGATTTTGTTTTAACAGGATCCTACTCTTCACCACTTCTATATCCTAATTAAATTTCTAAGTTGAAATAAGCTTCTTTTTTAAGGGTTTTTTAAATCACTGCTTTGAAATGCCTGGAAATATTTAAAATATGACAAATCCAGGGAAAAGGATCACATAAATGAAATAAGCCAGTCGGCTCATATACCTGAGTGAAATGTAACATTCTGCAGGAACTGTACGCGCCATAACCTGCTCAAATTCAGCGGAGGGTTAAAAAAGCAGATTGGTAATGAAGAAGGTATTTGAGGGTGGAAGGCGGTCCATCTGTGAAAGCAAGGAAACTTTTCTGATCTTAGGCAAGGTACGTGAGCTGATGCCTCTCAACAATTAGTCCTTCTGGAATCCCAGAACTGGATACTCAAGGATAAAGTTCTCCTTTATTACAGAAATGTCAGTAAATGGGATACTTGGAGTTTGCCCTTTTGCTTGGCATTTGGAGAGCTGTGTAAGGGTTCCTGGGCTCAGTGTGTGTCCATCAATGCAGAACAGGTTGTTTGTCCACCTCCCCTCTAACTTGACATAGGTATTCTCCCCACTTTCCTTGTTTCAATCTTTTTTTTTTAATTGGGGAATTGGGGGAGAGGAACAGCGTTTGGGAATTGGGGAGTAGAAACAGCCAAGTTGTTGTTCTTCAATCTTAGTTGTGGAGGGTGCCAGTTGCCATTTGGCCTGTAAGCTCAAGGTGCTGTGTTACAATCTTAGTTATGGGTGAGTGTAGCCACCATCCCATGTGGGAGTTGAACCAACAGCTTTGTTGTTAAGAGTGCATGCTCTATCCACTGAGCCATCCAGGTGGCAGCTCAGCTCAAGGTGCCGAGTTCAGTCTTAGTGGGGGTCAAACCAGCAGCTTTGTTGTTAAGAGTGCACACTCTATCCACTGAACCATCCAGGCAGCTCGGTTCAAGGTGCAGAGTTCAGTCTTAGTTGTTGAAGGGCATAGCCCACCATCAAACAGGCAGCCTTGTTGTTAGGTGCACGTGCTCTCACCAGTTGAGCTATCCTACCACCTGTTGGCAGCTCAGCATCACTGGCCCACGTGGGAATCGAACCAGTGGCCCTGTTGCTCAGAGCTCATGCTCTTAGCTAACTCTTAACCAACTGAGCCACTTGACTAGCCCCTCTTGTTTCAATCTTAAAATGGGAAAAATATGTTGGGGCATGGAGAATCCAAGTGAGTGCTTTATATCTTGCTATCTTGTCAAATGTGATATTTTCCCTGCAGAGAGAATCCTTTGGCCATTCGCAGATCTGCTGGCCATTGCTAGGAGACCAGAAGAACATGGTGCATTTCAGTATTTGTGAATTTCTTTTCCTCCTTGTTTCAGAATAGGTTTCATGGCCATTTAAGTCTGCCTTAGGGTTTGATCCACCAAGTCCTACAGCTGGCTGCCACTGAAAACTCATTCCTACAAGAAGACATGACTTTTACCCACGATAGCTTGTGGACTGAGAGAAAAGCCATAAGTGCAGAAGGATAAGCTATACTCCTTCCCCTGTCTCCTTTCCTCAATAAACTGCATGGCGACTGAATAGAACTCATCCAAAAGCAAAGACATCAGTACAAAGGCAAGATATGCATTATTCATTTACTAAAGAAAAGAGCAAGTTCTATGCACATCCTCAGATCCTTGTATAACTGGACTGGGCTCTTTCAAGAAAAGGGATTTCTCTCCTCTGATTTTCTACAGCCTTAGCTTCTCGGGATCACCAGAATTAGCCAATGAAAACACAGGACACTCTCTGATTGTATGGCACATACTTATATTAAACAAATTATTCGTTGTGTATCTGAAATTCAAATTTAATTGGGCCCCCTGTATTTTATCTAATAACCCCACCAAAGCTTATTTGGGTGTCTTATTACACTGCTTTCCATTGCTCACTATTTGTTGTGTATCATATATTTACCTTTACAAGACTGCAAGCTCTTGGGAATTACCTCTAGTCCTGATTCAAATCTGAAATTGTGGTATGGATGAATTAACATGAGTTTAATTTGGTTTGGCATGGACTCCATATCAGTCTAGACAATAGGCTTGAAGTTGTCAAGTCTATTAGCTCAGGGAAATTTAAAGGTGCCTATAGGTGTCTGATTCCAGAAGCGATGCTGTGAGAACCGCCTGTCCCTTTAAGCCAGCAGGAGTAGCAGCGTGGTTTAGATCAGTGTAGCCCAACAGCAATATAATGTGGGCCACAGATATATGTAATTTAAAATTTTTTAGTAGCCACATTTAAAAAGTGAAAAAGAAACAGATGGAATAAATTCTAGTTATGTATTTCCTTTAACTCGATTTATCCAAAATATTGCCATTTCAACAGGGACTTCACATTAAGAAATTTTTGATGAAATATTTTACTTTTCTTTTTCATACTGAGTCTTCAAGATCCTTGTATATTAGACATATATTACATATGCATATCTCAATTTGAGAGCTCAGAAATATTTAATTTGTATTTCATAAAATTAGTGGTTGAAAAGTAGATTCACAGACCAAATATGTATCAAATATACTTAAGTGTTCCAGTAACTGAACCGAGTACAGTTTTTTTTACATTTAAATTAACATTAAATAAAATGAAAAATTAAATTCCTCATTGCCAACTAGCCACATGTCAAGTGCTTGGTAGCCATAGCACAGGCTTCGATAGACTTTGGAGCATCTCTTGAAATGTTCTGAACCCAACCAAGGAAGGTAAATAAAACAAACCTACAACTGATGATATCTCCCCAGGGCCTGAGACCAACAGAGTGCACAGATTCCGTACAATTCCCAATAATTCACCTCGGCTGCCACAGCAAATCTCTCCTGAGCCACTTTTTTCCCCTGTGACAGAACCAGATGATGTGGTTTTACCTGAAAGCCACAGAATTAACTAACACCATCTCTGCTATGTGAGTGTCTTGATTTTGCAGGTCGCTTTGTGGGTGATGCTTTTATTAGAGAAGCCCATTTGGACATCTCCCTGAAGACCTATTACATCCTCGGCCATCTGAAGCCATCTGAATCAGTCTGAAAATACGATCACCAGAGCCTCCCCTACAGTCCAAACAGTTTGTGGACTATGTCTAAATAGTCTGGTGTGCTAACCACAACTGAGGAATTTATTAGAGCATTAAAATACTGTAACAAAAATGTTGTCATTCAAAGGCTTGGGGGAGGAGTGCAGTATTACTTCTAAGGCCAGATGCTGGAGCTCTGGCAAGACAACAGGCAGAGTGTCAGGATCCCGGGATCAAAAGGGGACTGAGAGGCATCTAATTGAGGAGTGCAGCTCTGATATTTGTGGTTTCCTTTCCAGCAGTGGAATTTGGTCCAACCCTTTGAACAGACAGCTCCACCAGCTCTGGGGCCTGCAGAAAGGAGGGGCGGATTCCTGGAAATCACAAGTAATGGGGATTGGGCCCTTGTCTACATTATTTTAGGACCAGACTCATCATTTTTAAAAAGATTTTTATTAAAATATAGTTAACATACAACATTATATTAGTTTTAGGGGTACACCATAGTTGTTCAACATTTATATACCTAAAGAAGTGGTCACCAAGATAAGTCTAGCAGCCATCTGACACTGTACCATGCTATTACAATATTGTTGACTATATTCCCCATGCTGTGCATTACATCCCAGTGACTTATTTGTTTTATACTTGGAAATTTAGATTTCTTATTCCTCTTCATTTTTTCTCCTTTCTAAATTTTCAATTACAGTTGGCATTTAATATTATTTTATGTTAATTTCAGGTGTACAGCATAGTGGTTAGACATTTATATAATGTCAGAAGTGATCCCCCTGACTAGTCTAGAACCCAGCTGGCACTATACATTGTTGTTACCATATTATTGACTATATTTCCTGTGCTTTACTTTACATCCCCATGACTATTTTGTAACTAACAGTTTGTGCTTCCTACACCTTTTACACACTGTCCCCAACTCTATCCCATCTATCACCCCAACAAAGCTAGTACCCATCTGACACCATACATAGATATTACAATATTATTGACTATGTTCCTTTTGAAATACCCTACATCCCCATGATTATTGTGTAATAACGAATTTGTACTTCTTAATCCCTTCCCCTTTTTCATTCATCCCCAACACCCCTCATATCTGGCAGTCATCAAAATGTTCTCTGTATCTATGAGTTTCTTTCTGTTTTGTTTATTTATTTTGTTTTTAGATTTCACACAAGTGAAATCTCATTGCATCTGTCTTTCACTGTCTGACATAGTGCACTCAGCACAATACCCTCCAGGTCCATCCATGTCACTGCAGATGGCAAAAACCTATTCCTTTCCCTTGCTGAGCAATATTACATGGTATGTATATACCCCCTCCTCTTTATCCATTCATCCATTGATAGACACCCAGGCTGCCTCCACATCTTCGCCATTGTAAGCAATGCTGCAATAAATAATATGGATGCACACATCTCCTTGAAGTAATTTTTGGGTTTCTTCAGATTAATACCCTGAAGTGGGATTACTGGTTCCTTCTTTGCCTCTTGTTGTAGCCTTTGTTTTAAAGTCTGTTTTGTCTGGTATACGTATTGCTATCACAAGTTTTTTTATTTCCACTTTCATGAAATATATTTTTCCATCCCTTTATTTTCAGTCTGTATCCATTTAGTCCTCCTATGTCTTTTGAGTGGAGTATTTAATCCAGTTACATTGAAAGTAATTGATGATAGATATACAGTGATTGCCATTTTATTATTCATAATTTTGATCTTTTTTTCCATCTTAAAGAAGTTCCTTTAGGGCAGGCCGAGTGGCACGGTGGTTAAGCCCTGGCTTGGGAAGCCAGCGGCCCCAGTTCGCATCCCACATATGAGGGCCAATGATACTGCCCTCAAAAAAAAAAAAAAAAGAAGTTCGTCTAACATTTCTTATAATACTGGTTTGGTGGTGATGAATTCCTTTAGCTTTTTCTTGTCTGGAAGCTCTTTATTAGTCCTTCAATTCTAAATTATAGCTTTACTGGGTAGAGTAATTTTGATTATTGGCCCTTGATTTTCATCACTTTGAATATTCCTGCCAATCCCTTTTAGCCTACAAAGTTTCTGTTGAGAAATCAGCTGATGGTCTTATGGGAGTTTTTTCCTATAGGTAAATAACTGCTTTTCTTTTGTTGCTTTCAGGGTTCCCTCTTTGTCTTTAACCTTTCCCATTTCAATTATGATGTGTCTTGGTGTGGCCTTTTGAGTCATTTTGTTTGGGACTCTCTGCACTCCCTGGGTTTGTATGTCTATTTCCTTCACCAGGTTAGGAAAGTTTTCAGTCATTATTTCTTCAAATAGATTCTTAATCCCTTGCTTTCTCTCTTCTCCTTCTGGCACTCCCATGATGCAAATGTTGCTAAGGTTAATGTTGTCCCAGAGGTCTCTTAAACTATCCTCATTTTTTGGGATTCTTTTTTCTTTTCGCTGTTTTGACTGGGTGTTTTCTGCTACCTTGTCTTCCAAATTATTGATTCGATCTTGTGCTTCATCTAGTCTGCTGGTAATTCCTTCTGGTGCATTCTTCATTTCAGTTATTGTATTCTTCACTTCTAACTGCTTCTTTTTTTATGGTTTCTATGTCCTTTTTTATGCTTGCTAGTCTTTGTTGAAGTTCACACTAAGTTCACTGAGCATCTTTATAACCAGTGTTTTGAACTCTGTATCTGGTTGATTGCTTGCCTCCCTTTTGTTTAATTCTTTTTCTGGAGTTTTCCCCTGTTGTTTCATTTGGGACATATTTCTTTGTTTCCTCATTTTGGGTGCCTCTGTTTGTTTCTATATATTAGGTAGATCTGCTATGTTCCCAATTCTGGGCCAGGTAGCCTTATGTAGTAAGTGCCCTGTGGGGCCCTTTGGCACAGTCTCCCTGGTCACCTGCACAGGATTCTCCATGACTGTCCCTTGTGTGAGTTGTGTGTGTCTCTTGTTATAGGTGAGCCTTGATTGCCATTGGCATGACAGTGGATGGGATTGACACTCAGGCTGATTGGCTGTTGGGTTTGGCCACATCCACAGCTTACAGGCTGCTGTGCAGGGGTGGCTTACCCTCACTGAATGTTATTCACCCCAGCAGACTCTGGTGCCTGTTGAGATGGCCTTTTGTGTATGCCACTTGTGGGGCTAATTGGGCAATGTTCTATGGTTGTGAGAAGCCAACCTCTAAGTATTCTGGTTCTGAGTCCACTTGTGAGGTGCTCCGGTTGAGGCCCAGGTTACCCACTGCCTGTGACTTGCCAGGGGCTACCTGGTAGGAGCTACAAAGAATTCTGCTATTGTTCACTGCCTGTGCTAACCCTGGAGGCCCATGAGAGAGGCCATACTGTGAATCTGGTGGAGAAGTCTGCCACCAGTACCAAGCCTGGGGTAGCTCCACAAAAATCCAGGATATTCCAAGACTCGATGTCACCTGCCAGCTCTCTTGGGGTTCAGCTACTGATAAAGCCTCATACGGTATGCCAGTTGGGTGAAGCAGGGTCTCAGGGAGTCTCTAAAGTGAGAAAAGTTGTGGTCACCAGGTTAAGGTAAATTTTGATTTGGTGCCAGTGCTGAGCCTGAAGTTATTTAGTAAAAGTCTCAGAGCATACTGAGGCCAGCTGCCCCTTGCCTGGGATCCGCCTGACTCTTGAGTTTTCAAAAAAAGTGAAATGCCAGCAGGGTTGGCTGCTCTAGCATTGACAGAGTTGGGTGGGGCAGAGTCTCAGGAGTCAGCAGGGTGGAGCTGCAGAGCTCACCAGACCAATCAGATTCAGATTTGAATGTAAGCATTGGGTGTGTGTAGGGAGGCAAAGCTCAACACAGGAAAGATGGCGCCCACCTGCCAGCTCACAGAGAAAATACCAACTGTACTGCAGCTTTTGTCCTGAGGTGACACAACACAGTCTGCCCCGTGTATGTCTCTGACACCCCCCAAATTACTGTCCCTCCTTTGGAACCCAATGTGAATGCCTAGGAGTGAAGAGTCTATGCGTGGGCCTTTTAAGAGGACACCTGGGTTTCTCGCTGCCTTCTGTCCCACCCAGATTGTTGTAAGCCCCACTGTTTTTTACAGCAAGATGCTGTGGGTGCTCCTCTTCTTGGCACCAGTACTCTGGACTGGGGAGACCAGTGTGGGCCTGTGGGCCTTCTCTCCTCTGGGGAGAACTTCCATGGCTGAGATATCCCTCCTGGTTCTCAACTGCCACAGGGATGTTTGGGGTTAGCTAATTCCATGTCTTTGCGCATCCTACCAGTCTTGATTTGGCTTCTTCTTTATATCCTTAGTTATAAAACTTCTATTCAGCCAGACTTCAGATGGTTCTCTAGGTTGATTGTTCTATAATTTAGTTGTAATTTTAATTTGCACATGGAAGGAAGCAGGCACAGTGTTTACTCCACTATCTTGGCTTTCCCTCCAGACTCATCCTTCTTAATTGTCTTTAGCCAGTGTAGGGCATCTTAACCAGCAGCTGGTATCTTCCATTGAAATTCAATTTATGCCTAAGGCTGATGTAAATGCTCACATAATTAAAATAAGAAGAAAAACCAACAAAAAGAGAGGAAGACAAAAGTGCATACATGGAAAGAGATATCTGCAAAATGCTAATATAAATGTATTTCTTGCCCAAATAATTTTATGTACTACTTGTGTTGTTGATCCTTTTGTTTTGATGTCTTATGCAAATATTTCTCCTTAAGCCTGTCCTTGCACTTGATTAATTTCCCAGAGACATAATATGTTCTCTTTATTTTCAGGTCTTTAACATTATGCATAGGGATGGCAGGACAATGTACAGGAAGAGAAGGGATAAAGTGGCTTAATTCTCTCCTTCACACTCAGGAAAGATTGGTGTCTTAAGGGGAAAACATTTGTTTGGTCATTTAGTCCATTTTAATACAAGCACTTAATATGTATGGGACACTGTGGGGAGTACAAAATGATGGGAGGTGGTTATCATATGATAAAAACCCCAGTTTCATCAACTTTTATGACCTTGGGCTAATTATTTACATTTTTTAAGGCTCAGTTTCCTCAATTTTAAAATGGGGATAATAATAAAAAATTATAAAGGAGAGAACATATGCAGAATATTCAATGAATGGTATCTATTATAATCCTTATTATCAATGAGGAGTCATCACCCTCAATATCTACTGGACTTTTCTTTGGTTTTGCCAATGTTGTTTGTCAAAAAGATGTGCCTAGAAAACAGGTTGGAGTTACTTAGATTTGGAATGGATTGTTCATTGGCTAGCTTCCGTCTTGCCCTTCTTAAGGTTAAATTGCCTGAATTTCTTGGCCTAACTCAAAAACCGGTCCTATAGGGAGAAAGATACATTTACATATACAAGGGAAGAAGGTAGTGTGACCCAGCAAAGTCTTTATTGTTGGAAAACTACCATTTTCATAATAATGACAAAGAAATCTACCTGCAAATCCTGAAAGTAGAGAAACCTGATGGAAATTGGCATGATTTGGAATGAAATTGCTAGGCAGTTGGGCTTGGGGTCACCTCAGGTTTCTTGACAATCTGATTCCCCCTATACCTGTTGAATGGGACCTTTTGTCATTATAACATGTTCTTTTAAAAATCTGTTTCAATGTTTATTGCATAACACCTATTTTTTCTAATATAACTATACCAACTTTCTTCTGTATAATGATTCCATAATATACTTTTATCCATTCTTTTAACTTCAATATTTTTGTATCCTTTATTTTATTTTATTTTTTATTTTTATTTATTTATTTTAAACATTTTATTGGGGAATTGGTGGAAAGGAACAGCGTTGGGGAATCGGGGAAGAGGAACAGACAAATTGCTGTCCTTTTTGTTCTTCAGTCTAGTTGTGGAGGACATCGCTTCACTGGCCCATGTTGGTATTATCATTGCGCTCTTCCCAGCTGAGGCAGTTGCTTGCTGGCCATTGGATGGCCGCTCATGGTGGCTCAAGGCAGCTCACAAAAGCTCACCAGCCAGCCCCATTGCAGTCTACTCCTTCGCAGGTGACTCTCGGCAGTCCAACTCCAGGTAGAGCTGTTGTTCACTATCTTAGCTGTAGAGGGCGCAGTGTCACTGGCCCTCATGTGGAATCTAAAAACAGGGCCCTGCTGCCCAGAGCTGGCGTCCCAAGCCAACACGCCACTCAACCAGCCCTGTATCCTTTATTTTAAATTTATCTTTTTAAAGAAGCATATAGATTGTGTGTATATCTGTGTGTGGTTGCGTCTGTTTTAATGCAATCAGGCATTCTGTCTTTTAAGGAACATTTACTTCATTTATATTTAATGTTATTACTACTAAATTTAGGTTTGACTCTATTGTCTTACTGTTCTTCATTGCATTACTTCATTAACGTCTCCATTTTTTCTCCTTTCTAGGTTCATTTTAATACGACTTTTTTTATTCCACATTTGCTTCTATTAGTGTAGTAATTATATACTCTTTCTTTTCTGGAGATTACAGTTACATTCATGATTTCTGAAACTCTAAAATTTACCCACTTCGTATACAATAAGTTTAGAACTCCTACCTCCATTAATTTTACTCAGACTGATTTGCCATTTTTACCATATATTTAATTCTTCAAAATTTACATGTCACGAGCTATTATTACTATTGTTTTATACATTCAATATTAACTTAGATGCACTCACACATCTCCCTATACATTGCTCTTTAGTCTTTCCTGCATCTTTGAGGTTCTATTTGTAATCACAACCTTGTACTTGGAGAATACCTTTTAATTTTTTTTCTTATTTTGATGTTATCTGATATTTAAAAAAAAGATTTTTATTAAAATATAGCTAACATACAAGATTTTATTGCTTTCAGATGCACACGATAGTTATTCAACATTTATATACCTAAAGAGGTGATCACCATGATAAGTCCAGCAACCACCTGACACTGTACCACACTATCACAATATTATTGACTATATTCCCCATGCTGTATATTACATCCCCGTGACTTATGTGTTTTATACCTGGAAATTTGGACCTCTTATTCCCCTTCATCTTCTCCCTCCTTTTTAAAAATTTTTAATTACAGTTGAAATTCAATATTATTTTATATTAATTTCAGGTGTATACCATAGTGGTTAGATATAATTTAAGAAGTGATCTGCCTGACTAGTCAAGTACCCACCTGGCACCACATATAGTTATTACCATATTATTGAATATATTCCCTATGCTTTACTTTACATCCCCATAACTATTTTAACTACCAATTTATATTTTTTAACCCCTTCACTTTTTTCACCCTGTTTCCAACCCAACTCCCATCTATCACCCTGATAAATCTCATATCCATCTGGCATCATACATAGTTATTACAATATTATCTTTTAGTTTTTTCTTTAGGGTGACATGTTGGCAATAAATTTACTCATTTTGGTTTTATTTGAACACATAAATACATATTCCATTATTAAAAATAGTTTTCACTTTGCAAAAAAATTCTAGAAAGGGAGTTATATTCTTTGTAAATTGTGATATAAATTTCCACTAACTTTTGGCTTCTGTTGTTTAGATTGACAAATTTGCTGTCTATATATACTTATTTTTCCTTAAAAAATTAAATTTTTTTATTGATTTAAAGATTTTTCTTATTGTTTTATATTTTCAGCATTATGATGTGCCCGCTATTGAATTTCTTTTAATTTTGATCATTGTGGCACATAAAGGGCTTTTTAAATATCTGACTTGTCTCATCAATTTTGGAAAAATCTCACCCACTCTGTCTTTAATTATTACTTCTACCTTCTTCCCTGTCTTTCCTCTCCTTGGATGACAACAACACATTTGACATTTTCTTTTTTTTAACTCTATTCCCTGCACTATTTTCTACATTCTTCTTTTCTTTTTTATACACCATTCTGGCTATATTCTTCTAACTTCTCTTTCTGTTCACTGATTTAAATTTATCATTAAACTCACCTATTAGTCTTAATTTTGGTTTCCTTACTTTTTAGTTCAAGGATTTCTGTTTATTTTTCTATTATTTTTTAGTTCTCTGATGAAATCCTCAATTTTGCCTTTTATTTCCTTAGTCATGTTCAGAATAGCTAGTTTAAAATCTGTATCTGATTACTTCATTATCTGATCTGTGCATGTTGTTGGCTGTTTGTTCTGGTTTTTCCAAACTCCTCCCCAAGGTAAACCATGGACTCCATTTTTGTTTTTCTAGTTCCAAGAAGCTGCCAAAAATAATGCTAAGCTCCTCAGTTTTTCATCCACCACTTCTAAATAATCAGATAACTTCTAAATGATAAGGCAGTCACTTCTCAATTCCTCCCTATCCCAGTTATTTATTTGATAATTGTTTCCTGCCTGTTAACTCTTAAACCTTCAAGCAAATATTTTCTTTTGTTTTGTTTTGTTTTTTTTTGTAGTTTATTTGTATTTTCTGGTTATCTCAGTGTAAGGGCTGATGTGAATATTAGAATCCACCATTATTACATTGTGTTGCTTTTATGTGCTATTGTTTTCTCCTTTCATGCTTTGTTTTTTAACTGATTAAGGGATTTTTTCCCTTAGATTTCTCATTCCAATTTTTACTCTGCTGGCTTATAATTTTACATATTCTTTATATTCTTTTAGTCATGGCTTTTGAAATTTTATTATACACATTTAGCTTAAAAAGTCTAAAAGTAAACAATATTTTAACCCTCTATCAAAACATAAGGAATTCAAAACATAAGGAATTCAGGGCCGGCCGAGTGGCACATTGGTTAAGAGATGGCTTGGGATGCCAGCGGCCCTGGTTGGATCCCAACACATGAGGGCCAGTGACACTGCTCTCTACAGCTAAGATTGTGAACAACAGCTCCACCTGGAGCTGGGCTGTGCGATCGCCCGCAATGGTATAGGCTGCAGCCCCTGCTGCAATGGGCTGCCATAGGGTACAGTGAGTGGTTGGCAGCCAGTGTGAGCTGCCAATATCCGCGGTGAGCAACTGTCCAGAGGCCGGCGACCAATCTGCCTCATCCAGGAGGAGCACAATGACGATACCAACATGGGCCAGTGAAGCAACGTCCTCAGCAACTAGACTGAAGAACAAAGAGACAGCAACTTGTCTGTTCCCCTTCCCCAATTTCACAATGCTGTTCCCCTCCCCCAATTCTCCAATAGAACTTTAAAAAAAAAGCATAAGGAATTCAACAATTTTAATTTGATTATCCCTTTCCAAAATGCATGCTACTTTTTGTTCAGTAGTTTATTTGTTTTCTTTTTAAGTCCTCAAATATATTATTATAAATATTACTATTTCTCTAAACATGACTACATAGATTAAATTTTCACTTTTTTGTCTGCTTATCATTTCTTTGTGCACTTCAATAAATTTCTATAATCACTTTCCTTCTCTATTTAAGTGCAAGTTATTGGTTTTAAGCTCTGTTTTTCTCCATAAATATCTTTATTCATTCACCCTTATTTTTGAAGGTAAATTTTCTTGGCAACCAATTCTAGGTTAGTAGTTTTTATTCTTCCTGTTTTACAGTTTCATTGGTGTGTCTAGACATTTATTTCTTTAATTTACCCAATTTGGGGGAATACTTTGCCTTTCCTGCATTTCTGGGTTTGTGTTTCTTTTATTATTTCAAAAAAATTTCACCACCATTTTCCCTTCAGATAATGCTTTCCCTTTATTCTCTAATTCCTTCTTTGGGACACGCTTAAGATATATTCTAGAAATTAAAAATGAAACAGCTAAAATAAAAAACAAATTCAAACTTGGATTACACAGTAGATAAGAAATAACTTAAAAAAGAATGTGTGCAATGAAAAATATTTCCAAAGAAACTGCATAGATTGCAGCACAAATAGGGAGCCGGAAAATATGTATCAGATATTAAGGAATATGAATGACAGAATAAGTTAAAGGAAGTTGTTAAGAGAGTGCAAAATCAAGAAATGAACGCTGACGCCACCATACCCCTTTCAGGGTGACATGCGCAGCAGAGCAACGCCACATTCTGTTTTCCCATGGGGGCTCATACATTATTTTATGACCTATTCCTCCTTAAGCATTTGTAGGACTCAAGTGTGCACTAGGAAATTGTATCAGGCTAAGATGAAGAGTGTTTATTCACCAAGGTAAACTGGCTGTGGAATTTGTTGAATTATACTTGAGTAGAACTTTTACTAGTTTTAATGGGTGTTTACACACATTAGCTCAGTTGAGACTCATAATAATCCTAAGAGATGTGTAAGCACGCATTCTTCTGTGGAAGATGAGAGATTAAATGGCTTGTCCAAGGGTCTTGGTCCATTCAGTCTGCTGTAACAGAATACCACAGACTGGGTAGCTTATAAACAACAGTAATTTCTCCTAGCTCTGAAGACTGGAAGTCTGATGTCAGGGTAATATCATGGTCAGGTGAGGGCCCTTTCTTAGACTGCAGATTTCTCGTTGAGATCTCACATGGTGGAAGGGTCTAGGGAGCTCTATGGAATTTCTTTTATAAGAACATAATCTCATTAATGAAGGCTTTATTTTCATGACCTAATCATGTCTCAAAGGCCCCACCTCCTAATATCATCAAATTAGACATTAGGAGTTCAGCATATGAATTTAAGGGGGAACACAAACATTCAGACCATTAAATCAAGTTTAACTGCTAGTAAGTGGAAGAGACAGAAGTGAATCTAGGTTTTCTAAGACAAAGGCCAGTTTATCCCTCTAATAGGGAAGGCATTACCTGAAGCCCAATAATAATATTTCATTATGGCAATATAGTCCCAGATTTTTTTCAAAAGTAGAATAAAATTAAAAACTGAAGATCAACACTCCCTCTGAAATTGTGTAGGTCATCTGGTATATCGTTAAGCTAATAAACGGAATTAGATATGCTCTATGTGATGGAATCTCTCTGTTATCATCAAAGAACATCCACAGCAATATTCATGTGTGTTCTTGTGTCAAATGTTGGATTCATACTGACTAGTATACCTAAAAGAAAACTTCAAGTACAGAAGTTACTCATATTCAGAAGTTAAAAGTAAAGTTATCTAAATTTAAGGTCACTGTAGAGTCAAGACAAAGTAATGAAGTTTTGCTTCTCTCTGCATGAAAAGAATTCTCTCCTCTGGCATTCTTAAAAAGGTCTATGTAACTTAAAGACTCAGAAACTTGGTATAAGAATGAAAATGCCCAAGAAAAGTGTGACTTAAAAACTGATGGTCAAAATTTTTAAAAAATGACAAAAAAAAAGACAAGTAAGGAACTTTCTCTCACTTCCTAGTCAAAGATTTCCAGAGTGGATCAAGTGTTTCCTTTTAGAGTAAATTCAAGCTTATGTGATAATATTAACATATTATTCTTAATCCACAGTAGCTCTCAAACTAGGTTTTTACTAATATAAATATAATATAACTATATGACTACAAATTGGCTTTGTGTTTGGCCTAAAATGCAATGATCTTGATCAATTTTCTAGGTGCAATGTATGTGGTTATGATAAAACTTACACAGAAAACATGGATACACAATAATTTCTTAATGCTGGCATCTCCTCCTTATTCAGATTTTCCTCATCTCTTATAAGAACTTCCCAATTGGTTGATCTGTCTCCTGTCTTTTCCATCTTCAGCCATCCTCAATATTTCCACCGAGCACCTTTCTAAAATAATAAATTTAACCATGTTATCATCTCCTGCATGAAAATCACTGATATCTGTTCAGTCTCTCTAAGAGAAAGGAGGCATGTAAGCCCATGCACCACTAGCTTCTCATTCTCCTCTCTGTGCCTCCCTCCCACTACTTTATACCCCACAGCCTACGTTTCTGGCTCAAAATTGTCCATGGGGACATATAAAAGCCCAGATAATACGATAATTCATTATTATAAAATTTGTCTGTGAAAACGTCTTCATCAGCCAGTATACCTTCATTTTGTGGGAAATGGAGTAAGTAGAATACAAAATCAATGTAATAAACTTGGGGTGAAATTAGGTATACAAAAAGAATAGAAGACGGCCGGCCAAGTGGCGTATTGGTTAAGAGCTGGCTTGGGATGCCAGCGGTTCTGGTTTGGATCCCACAAATGAGGGCCAGTGACACTGCCCTCTACAGCTAAGATGGTGAACAACAGCTCCACCTGGAGCTGGGCTGCTGTGAGTCCCCAGGACGGCATAGCTGCAGCCCCTGCTGCGGTGGGTTGCCATAGGCTACAGTGAGTGGCCGGCAGCCAGCGTGAGTGGCTGGCAGCTGGTGTGAGCTGCCAAGAGCCGCTGTGAGCAGCTGTCCAGAGGCCAGCGACCCATCTGCCGCACCCGAAAAGAGCACAATTATGATACCAACATGGGCCAGTGAAGCAATGTCTTCCACAACTAGACTGAAGAACAAGAGGACAGCAACTTGTCTGTTCCCCTTCCCCGGTTCCCCAACGCTGTTCCCTCCCCAATTCCCCAATAAAATCTTAAAAAAAAAAAAGAATAGAAGAGAGAGTAAGATATCATGAATATTGAATTAAGCTGTTGAAAACAAATAAATACTTTGGATTCTATAGTTTTCAAGCTGAATTCTCATATGCAAAATTATTTTTTTCCCTAATAGAAATTTGCAGAGGTCAGTGAAGGATGTGCACATTGCTTATTGGCTGAACAATTATGGTGATGACCAAGGAGGAGCAAGCTGTGTTGCACTTTAACATCACCAGGTATGGTGGGACAGGTTAAGAAATGCACATTGAAAGTAAAGCCCTTGGCACTGCACCACTGTGGCCTGAACCCTGCTTCATCCTGACAGTCGCTGCTTCAAACTTGGAAGAACGGAGTTAACACACAGAATATTTTTCTGATTTCTTTTTCATGCAGTTCTTTTTTTCCTGTATAGACAAGACACCTAACTTTATGTTTAAAATTCTTATTTTTTTTTCAAAATAATTCATGGATTTTATTTTCAACCAACTATGACTCACTCGTAGTATGCAAAGTCTTCTGATGAAAAACAGCAGGCCCAGATCCGTCTCAGAGTCACATGCCCCAGGACTGGCCTCTTTCAATGTTCATGTGTGTGTGTTCTCTCCATATTTGTAAATATTATGCTTAGCCTCTATTGTTTAAATCAGAAGTATGATGTAACTGTATTGTGAAAAGGAAAAAGATATGTAAGGGAGTAAGACAGCTAAAGCCTCATCTGCCATCGTAGTCAGTCAATAATATCTAGAATTGAAAAACCAAGACACAACAGTATAAGCATAACATTTCATGCAATTTTTGTATTAATTTGAGAAAATAATTGAATGTATATGTTTTTTCCTTCTCTAATATGTGTGGTAAAAAAAATGCTGTAGAGTAGGGAATCATCAATTTTAAAAGTTATGGGTAAGAAAAAACAAAGATTAAAAATGAGATCAGATCAAATAGAAGAAGCCGGACACAAAAAGCCACACACAGTGTATCATTCTATTCATATTAAGTTTCCGAATAGGCAAATCCATAGAAATAAAAGTAAGTTAGTCATTGCTAGCAACTGAGGGAAGAAGGAAGAGGATGCATCTGCTAATGGGTACAGGGTTTCCTTTTGGGATGGTGAAAATGTTCTAGAATTAATAATGGTCATGATTGCACATTTCTATGGACATACTAACAACCACTTGATTGGACACTTTAAATGGTAAATTTAATGGTATGTGACGTATATCTCAATAATAACAAAGATATGTAAATCTTCATAGACATTATTAAAATCATAAAGATAAAGAGTGAAGCTAGAAAGCAATCATGAGAAGCTTCCCCAGAAAGGTTACCTAGAAAAGAGGGTCACAGCAATCTCAAAAAGAAAATAAAACATTTTAAGAAGACACCAGTGGAGACAGAGCAGAGAGCAGAATGATTTTTTTTAAATAATAAATTCCTTAGGGACTCACACAGATGAAAGACATATAAAAATGTGGTTATAGGAAGGTACCAATAAATGGATAGAGGAAAAAAATGTGGGATTCACAGCAAATCGTCTTCACAAGTGCCCTCTGGGTTAGGTGGATGAAGTGGTGGGTGTTTACAGTATTAGACAGGGGCTAACCTCAGCCTGAACCCTAGCTCTCCCAGTTATTTCCTATGTGACTCTGAGATAGTCAGTTAATCTCTCTGATTTTCAATTTTCCCTTTTTTAAAGGTGGCAACTACAGTACCTACTTCATAGGGTCTCTATAGGGATTAAATGAGAGCGAGAAAGCTGATATCTCTGTTTGGAAAGCAATGTTGAACACAGTGCCTAATATATTGTGAGTGTTTAATCATTTGCAGTGGTAATTAGAAATATTGTTATTATTATATTATTATTATTATTGTTATGTGTAGTGGGAGTGGTGGTGGTAGGTACTGATGCTTTTCCATATTTTAAATTTCACTATTCCCCAGGTTTGGAGGTCTGTTCCCAGGCCATCAGCCTATACGCAGTGTCTCTAATACATCTTGTGCTTTTTATTGTTTAGTTCCTCCTGCCTTGATTCAAGCCATGTGTTTGAGGTACACATACTAAGAGGTAGCATTAAGGTCTGCTTGAAGGGTGATAACATGAATTTATTCTTTTTTTTTTTTTTTTTTGAGGGCAGTGTCACTGGCCCTCACATGTGGGACCCGAACCGGGGCCGCTGGCTTCCCAAGCCAGCGCTTAACCATCGCGCCACTCGGCCGGCCCAGATAATCATGAATTTAAATTGCAGCCAGTGTATTTGTGTTTATTTCCCTAGACATGTTCAGCTTGTGTGGAGCAGCAGGAGAGAAAGAATACTGAGTTTAACTAAGGTTCTGCTTTTGCTGAGTGAGGATGATAAAGATAGAGAAGAACAAGGGAGCTGAAGGCATGCACAGGGAATCATTGTAATAATTTACCATGGAATTTCAGCTGGGTGAGAAGGTAGCAGAACAAGAAAAAAATAAGAAACGTGAATTGGAAGTCCTACTGAGTTGGAGGTCCTGGTGGGGTTTAAAAATTGTGTAGGTCACCCAGGAAGACAGCAATGATGATACCAACATAGGCCAGTGAAGCAATGCCCTCCACAACTAGACTGAAGAAGAAAAATTGTGTAGATCAGAATACCAGGTGCCCTGAGTAGATAGATCAGAGTGAGGGGGGCTAGTAGTTATGGTGATAAAAAGTTTTGGTTATAGGCAACTGAGATATAGGAGCTCATATTTTCATCATTTTTCTAATTGCTTTATCACCTTTACCTTTCCTCTCTACTTTCATTGTTATTATTTTAGTCCATTCCAATGTATTAGTAATTAAGTATTCACAATGTCAATTTCAGTTCTTTCTACTTAATTTATTAATTCTGCATTTGTGCTCTTTGGACACTCAATTTATTCCCTGAAATTATTTTTTTCACATTTTTGAGAATATATTTTTCTGTTTTGAGAATAAAGTATATCCTCTTTGATGTCTTATGTCATTGAATTTATGTTCTATTTACATTCTTCTACAGCTCTCATAATTAGTGTCAACTTTTTAAAAATAAAATACAATTCACATACAGTAAAATGCATATAATTACAATCTCTTTTGACCAAATGTATACACCTGAGCGACTCTTTCTCCTATCAAGATATTGTTTATTTATCTTATTCTAGAAAATCTCTAGTGCCCCTTCCCAGTAGTTCATTCCCAGAAGCAGCCATTCATCTGGCTCTTCCCTCGGCATAATGTTTGCAAGATTCATGCAGGTTGTAACATATATCAATATTCCTTCCTTCTTACAACTAGATAAGATTCCATTGTATGCTGCATCCGTTCTTCCACTGATGATGATGAGCTATTTGCAGTCTGGAGTTATAATGAATAAAGTTGCTCTGAGTATCCTTGTACATGTCTTTTTGTGGACATATGTTGCCATTTCTCTGGAAATGGGATTTCCAGGTCACACGATAGAGGTATATCTTGAAGAAACTTCCAAACAATTTTCAAAGTGATAGCACAATTTGATTCTCCCACCAGCAGTGTCTGAGAATTCCAGTTGCTCCACATCTTCAATATTGGTGTAGTCAACCATTTCCATTTTAACCATTCTAGCATGTGTATAGTACAATCTTGTGGTTTAACTTGCATTTTTCGAATCGCTGCCAGTAATGAGAGAACTTTTTCATGCACCTTGTGTCCATTCTTATGTCTTCTTTTGTTCAGTATCTCTTCAAATCTTTTGCCCATTTTTACTAGGTCATTTGTCTTTTATTAGTCAGTTGTAAAAGTTTTTATATATTGTGGATACAGGCCCTTAATGAAATATATGTCTTGTGAATATGTTCTTCCAATTCGTGGCTTGTCCATTAATTTTCTTAATGGTTTCTTTGATGAGCCGAAGTTTTAAATTTTGATGAAGTACAATTCATCATTTTTTAATGGTTAGTGTTTTCTGTGTTCCCTCTAAGAAATCTTTCTATCTCTAGGTTGAGAAGATTTTTTTCCCCTCATGTTTTCCTCGAGAAGCTTTGTAGTTCCATTTTTTACATTTAGACCTGTGATGCATCTCAGATTAATTTGTGATATGTTGTGAGATAGGGATCGAGGTTCTTTTTTTCCATATAAAATTCCAGTTCTTCCAAAATCACTTGTTGAAGATATTTTCTTTTTTTTCTGTTGAATTGCTTTAGTATTTTGGTCCAAAATTATTTGACTGTATATAAGTGAGTCTATTTGTGGGCTCTTTATTCTGTTCCAAAGTTTTATTTGTCTGTCTTTTTGTCAGTACCCCATTCTCCTGACTACAGTCCCTTAAGACTAAATCCTAAAGAGTGGAATAAATGCCCCAACTTTGCTTTACTTCTTTTTCATAGCTATTTGGGGTTACTTGCCATGTCCATATAAATTTTAGAATTGTCTTTTCAGTTTCTACCCACCCCCTCCCAAACAAAAAGCCTGCTTGAATCTATAGTTCAAATTTGGGGAAATTGCCACATTAACAATATTTAGTCTTCCAATTTATGAATGCAGCACATCTTTCTAGATATTTAGGTTATCTTTAATGTCTCTCAGAAATATTTTATAGTTTTCCAGGTAGAGATCTAACAGATCTTTTGTTAAATATATCTCTAGATATTCTATATTTTGAGATATTTTGTAAATGGTATTTTAATACTTTTTAAATTTAGAATGGTTTTAAATTTACAGAAACATTGCAAAGATGGTACAGAGAGTTCATGTATAACTCTCATCCAGCTGTCCTTATTGTTCATATCTTATGTTGCCATGGTATACTTGTCACAACCAAGACACCAACATTGGTACATTTTTGTGAACTAAACTCTGGACTTCAATCAGATTTCACTAATGTTTTCACTAATGTCCCTTTTGTGCTCCAGGATACTACATTATATTTAGTCATGCTGTCTCCTCAGCCTCCTCTTGTACCTGACAATTTCTTAGTCTTTCCTTATTTTTTACGACCTTAACAGTTTGAAGGAGTGCTGGTCTGGTATGTTGTAGAATTTTTCCTCAGTTTGGGTTTGCCTGGTTTTTTCTCACAGTTTGACTGGGGTTATGGGCTCTGGGGAAGGCTACCATTGAGGTGACGTGCTCATCATATCATATATCATATTATATCATATATCATGTCATATATCATATCATATGTACATGCTATCAATATGACCTGTCTCTGGTGATGTTAACTTTGACCATCTGGCCAAGGTAGTGTTTGCCAAGTTTTTCCACTGAGAAATTAAATTTCTCACCCCTTTGCATATTCTACTCTTTGGAAGCATGTCACTTCCTGAGAGGGCAGTATCTACAGTACCTACATAAATTATTTGTAGTTCTCCTGCAAGAAAGATATGTCTCTTCTCCTTCCCTTCATTTCCTTTCTTTCTTTGCTCTTTCAATCTTTCTTTTTTTCTTTTTTCTTTCTTTCTTTCTTTCTTTCTTTCTTTCTTTCTTTCTTTCTTTCTTTCTTTCTTCTCTCTCTCTCTCTCTCTCTCTCTCTCTCTCTCTCTCTCTCTCTCTTTCTCTACACACACACACACACACACACACACACACACACACACTTGTTCCCTCCCCTCCCTCTCTCCTTTCCTTCCTTCGTTCTTTATTTATATCAGTATAGGCTCATGGATATTTATTTTAATTTAGGGTCACAATCAAATGTTACCTTATTTATTTTGCTGCTCAAATACTTCCAGCTTCAGCCCTTGTGAGCTCTTTCAGGTTGGCTCTTACGTCCCTGTGACATGCCCCCATCCGTTTGTTTTCTGAGTATTTCCTTACTTTCTAGCCCTACAGGATGTTCCACAATCAATTCTACAAGATGCCCTCAATTAAACTGTTTCTCCAAAGAGCCCTGGTTCCTTTATTGAAGAATAATAACTAAGATCTGTGCATTTGGTGTGCTCATTGCTACTTAGGTGTTACTGCTTCTAGGATCTCTCAGTGAGCAGACCTAAGAAAGACACATATGCATACTAACCCATGTATACCCAAATATCTATAATCATGTCTGTATGTATTCATTTGTAGCTATATTAAGGTAAAATTGAGTTCATAACTATACCTCCAACTCTAATTCAGAACAACTTGCTCTCATTCTAGCTTTCCTCTTTTGCTTTTCTATAATTTTCCTCTCCAACAGTGAAAAAACTGGCTTCTACCATCCACCACACATTCACTTATTTGTCCAACCCAGTATACACATAAAGCAGTTTCAGAATTTTAACCAGCATTCCACTAGAAACAACATTATCATCTAGAATGCTGTATTTATGTATATCTGTTTTGTCTTAGCCTTCTAGGTTTCAGTCAAAATACTGTTTTCCAAAGTTACTTAGGCCAGCTCCCTTTATCCCATCCTTCCCTGCAGTGAGGTATGCCATACACTTATAGCGCAGTTAGATTTGTTTGTCACAGTCTATATTTCATCCTGGGATTCTCTGACTTCTAGGTGTTTACTTTTTACTTTACTCAAAGTTCACTTTTTGTACTGTAAAGTTTTATGGGTTTTGACAAATCCATAGTGTCATTTATTTACCACTCCTATACTATATATAATGATTCTACTACCTTAAAAATTCTTCTGTGTACCTGTTTTGTAATCAGCTATTCCCCTCCTCCAGGCCCTGGCAACCACTGATAAAGTTTTCCACCTCTGTAGTTTTGTCTTTTCCACAATGTCATATGTATGACATCATGCTATAGGTGGCCCTTGAGTCGGGCTTGTTTCTCTTAGCAGCACCAGAGAAGTAGGGATATCTTTGGATAGGCCACATATTTATATATGAGTGACCCTTTAAAGAAAATTTGTGACAGATGGAGAAAGAAAAGACTTTAAATTCTTTCTTATATTGTAAAATATTTATAGTTTCAAAGTGCTTATTCTTGTTAGTGTACTGTTTATTTGATTCCCACAGCCATATGGGAGCCACTTTTCCAAAGAATCTGAGGTTCAGAGCATTGTCTTTTCCATGGCCACACAGTTGGTCAGAACCTTCTGGTACTTGAACTTAGATTTTGTTTCTGAGTGGTTTTGTTTTCAATCACAGTTGATATTCAATACTATTTTACATTAATTTCAGGTGTACAGCACAGTGGATAGAAATTTATATAATTTGTGAAGTGATCTCCTGATTAGTCTAGCTACCTGGCACTATACATAGTTTTTACAACATTATCGACTATATTACCCATACTGTATTTCACATCCCAGTGACTCTTTTGTAACTGCCAATTTGTACTTCTTAATCCCTTCACCTTTTCACCCAACTCCCAAGCCCCCTCCCATCTAGTAGCCATCAGTTTGTTCTCTGCATCTCTGTCTGTTTTGTTTTGTTCGATGTTGTGTATTTTGTTGACCTTAGATTGTTAACATTCAGGTCAGTGTTGTGTGCATCCAATGCCTCTCCAGTGCATCCAATGCCTCAAGCCTGCAGCACTGCAAATCTTTTTTGCTGGGCCACCAAGTCTTGATGAATGAGTAAAAGTCATTTGGAGGACAGTGGATATATACAGAGTGTGCCAAAAAAATAATGTATACACATTGTAAGTAAGGAAAAAACTATTAAAATTGCAATACTGAATATATTCCGATAACGAAAGAAGAATACAAGTCATGTTTGACTTCTGCACTTGCAAGAGGTGCTCAAAGTGGTTACCATCAGTGTCCAGACACTTCTGATGACAGCCAACTACTACTTGAGCAACATTGACCAAAGTGTCCACTTGGATACATTTTTTTGACACCCCTCGCTGCTTTATCTACACGAATTCCACCACATGAACCTCAGTGGGGTGGGGTCAGGGAAGTGATGCCACCGAAGAAGAGGAGACAAAGAATGTAAATAATGTAAGTGTGTCAGCCAGCCATTGCCCTCCGAGAATGGCCATCAAGGAGAGCAAACTGCTGTCTTCTCTTGGCTCAGCTTCCACCTGCTCACAGTGTGGGCATACTGCCGTCTTAAGGATGAGTCCAGAGTTTAAAAGTGTTATTGTTTGGGCCAACACGTCCCGTAAGAGCAGGAGAACCACGTCATCAAGGACCTAACAAAAGTAGCTGAGGTTCTTTGCAACCCTAGGGGAAAACTGACAGTGCTAGTCTGATTTCAAGAGAATATATCATTATTTTACTGAGGGCTTAAAAAATTTTTCATGGCAGTTTTGTCTAAATGGAATATTCCCTTGCTTGCTGCCATTATACCTTTTTTTTTTTTTTGAGGGCAGTGTCACTGGCCCTCATATGTGGGACCCGAACCGGGGCCGCTGGCTTCCCAAGCCAGCGCTTAACCACTGCGCCACTCGGCCGGCCCCGTTATACCTTTCTTTATGCCCCATGTAAAACACAACTCTGTTATTTGCCAGGTACAAAGCAGAGTGCCCTCCGTGCATGGGCAGTGGCATTTGCAAAGCACAGGAGAATCAGCGTGGTGTATGGACCCTGCCTGAGGCTGAGCAAGTTGCTTGGTAAAATAGTCCTTTCAGTTAAGCTCACTTATCAATACGGTATGAATGGAGTCTTTTCATGTTTGTAAAAGCTGTCAAAGTCACGATTAAAACGAAGAAACTCTTAGATTTTTATGGCGTGGCAGAAAAGCAATGGGCTAGAAGTCAAAAGATCTATCCACACGTTCTGGCTTTGCAGCTAATTAGGCGGTGATCTTGTCATTCACTTAACCTGAGATTAATAAAAATGGTCTGGGTCACAGGAGGATTACATAAATTAATATACTTTGAGGAAAAAAAAACAGATGTTAAACATGTGTATGAAGTACAGTTGCTGGCTACTGTGCTCTGACTGATTCATGTGAGGCAGCTAATTACAGCAGAGAGAAACACTGGGGTGGTTGGGTAGGTGTGCAAATTGTAGGCAAATCACTACAGCTTTCCATTATCTTTGCTAATTCCCTCCCACTTACTGAACAATTGTTAAGCAGTCAGAGTAGAATGAGTTCTCCTTGGCCATTGGTATGGCCTTTTTTTTTTCCCTGCAGCATTCAATCTGGCTTCTTGAATGCTCTTTTCTTATTGCGGGGGTACCTGGCTACAGAGCTCAGTTCTCTTTATTTTCCCCATTATGATCGTTTTTCATGGATTTTGCCCACCATTCTGCCTCATGGGAATCAACTACCTGGCCCCTTGTGCTAAGCATCTATATCTGTTCATTGTCTCTTAGCTCCAAACCCATCCTTCTTGCTAGCTGACATCATGTTAAGTTCTGCCCATAGGTGGCGCCAGGGAGAGAACGGATTCAGGAGGTGAAAGGAAACTTCTGGAAAGGAAACTACCCTGGTCAGTGTTGCTCTGGCAGCTGGTAATAGCCACCAGCCTTTTTCAGACCTTCCAGAACATTCTGTTGCCTCCTTAGAGGAGATCAGCAGTGGTCATGGCCCTTCCTTGGAGATCTGAGCATCAGTGTCTCAGAAATTCACATCTTTTTATCTTTTGTTGCTTAGCTCAGGGGTGGTGCCTGCTCTCTTAGCGTTTCTTTTTCTCTTTCATTCTTCCAACACCTGAGTAACAGACTTCTGTATTAAATCCCGTTTTAAATTCCTAGTGTGGTTTCTGTTTTCCTGACTGATAAAACCAGTTAAAAGTCCACTCTTCTCCAAATCACGTGGTATCTTATTCCTTTAGAAGATGCCTCATTCAGCACTTTCCAAGTTTCTATATTTTAAGGAAAGCCTTCCATGAAATGTATTACATTTATAAAACCCTTAGTGCCTGCCATCCAGACTCCACACTACCACAGGATGAGCGTGTTTGCCGCTCTGTGGGGTGAGGCAGGGCACAAATGAACAGTGGCTAATTTCGTACTGTGACATAAAGTTTGTTTCATTTAATAACTAAAGCTCAGTCACTTTCACAAATAAAGTAATATACTATCAAGCAGTATATATTAAATGTGCATCATTATAAACTCCCACAAATTTTCCCCTAAAATATGGCAGAATATAAGAAAATACATAGGCATGGATTAATACATACATGCATGCATGTGCATATACACCATTTATAAATTCTTGTCTCCATCATTTCTCCTGTTCTATGAATTACACATATAGTTATAAATATATATAAATATTAATACACATACATATGCAATATATGCATACCTTGCATGTTTGGTTTCAGACCACTGCAATAAAGCAAGTATCACAGTAAAGCAAGTTGTAATTTTTTTTTGCTGATGGAGGGTCCTGTCTTCAATTTGTAAAAAAATTGTGACATCAGTGAAGTGCAATAAATTGAAGTGTAATAAAACAAGGTATGCCTGTATAATTGTCATTATTTTGTGCATATACATGTGTATATATGTATATATGTGTGTGTGTGTGTATACTCACACATTACCAACAAGTGAACAATAGCAAATTAAAAACAACAGTAACAACCAAACAAGAATATTTCTATTTCCAGCTACTCTGGCTCTGGTGTGCTCGGGGACCAGGGCTCTAGGTTATCAGCATGTCCATGTGAGGTTTACCAAAAGGCTCAAAGGTGTCAGAGTGCTGTGCAGTTTACTTGACGAGCCAATGGCAGATCGGCCAGCATGGCTCTCCCTTACCGTAGCCACCACTTTCCTGAAGCCTAATGGCAGCCTGCCCCTTCTCTTCACAGGTCTCTGAGGTATGTAGCATCCTTGAAAGAATGGGGCTGCCCTTGACAGCCTGGAACAGAAAGTTCAGCCTCTGGCTTAGGAACTTAGCCCTCTGACTGTGAGTGTTGCTGTCTCTTCTTTGACTTTCCCCTCCCCTAAAGAGGAAAGTTATTTTCAAACCTCCATCTGTTTTGTGTTTAACGTGCAGAAAGGTTGCACATTTTCAGGGAACTTGTTCATAAGCAGTAGATTGTACAACAGTTTATTACACAAGTGGAGGTTTTTATTGCTGGCCTTTGTTGAGTTGCCAACTAGGAGAAGGAACATAACGTGCTCAGCGGTCCCTATCAGGAAAAATGAGAAAGCATTAAATACCAGTCAAATCGGGAAGCATTGAAAAGTGGGTAATCAAATCCAGAAATCCCTGGAGCATAGCTGGCGAGAGGGATTTTTCTCATTAATAGTGTTTATACATCCATAATTGTTTCTCAAGTCACTTATGTCACAGGCAGCATCCCGAAGGGTTATGTAAGGCATGTAACAATGGTGAAATAAATTTTTGACTTAGAAAGACTCATATCCACTTCAAAACCTGACCTTAGTCGATGCAGGGCATCAAACTGAAACCCTGGGAACAGCTTTATACACATACAGTTGACCCTTGAACAACACAGGTTTGAACTGCGCAGGTCCACTTATATACAATTTTTTTCTCTAAATGTATTTCTGTTTCCTATGATATTCTGAATAACATTTTCTTTTCTCTAGTTGACTTTGTAGAATATAGTGTATAACACATACAACATACAAAGTATGTGTTAATCGACTGTTTGCTATCACTAAGGCCTCCAGTCAACACTAGGCTATTAGTAAAGTTATGGGGGAGTCAGTTATATGCAGGTTTTCGACTGCACAGGAGGTCTGTGCCCCAACCCCCATGTTGTTCATTTATATTTTAAATCACGTCACAATGCTGGGGACATCAACTATGCAGTGAAGTGTTTAGGGCTTACTAAGCCTTTTTCCTTATCCTGAGCTATACACTCTGTTCTCCTAGAAGAAAATAAGTCAAAAATCATGTATTTTACTACCAGTTTGTCCCCAGCAGTGTGACAAGGAATAGGAAACTTCCACAAAGCATCTTTGGAAAGCTGTATCAGAACAATCCCAACTGTAACAAGCCAATGCCAGTGGTCATGGCTTGTTTCCATTTCCATTTTCCCAAAAGCTCAGACCATTACAGAAGCTGCTGGAGAGAAATTGATGGAAACCTCAGAAATGCTCCAGTCACATAGTTCTCAGCCCAGGCTGCACATCAGAATCACTTGGGGACCCCACCCTGGACCAACTGAATAAAGTTTCTTGGTGGGCTAATACCCTGGTATGCTTTCAGAGTTCTCCAGGTGATGGTAGTTTGCAGTTGGGCTTAGAACTGAAGGTCTAATCCAGCAGCTTATTTTAATGGTAGAGAAAACTGAGCCTTGAGAAGCTGCTGTCCCAAACTACTGATTGACAATACAGTGGTGGCTGTCTTTTCCAGCCAGGTGCTTTCTCACTACAACACTGCTTAACTTCATGTCCCAAATTTCATAGCCCTTTTTTTCTAAAAGTGACACATTCAAACCTATACTCCTGTCTTTCATTGTAGGCAAACAAATGTGCCAACACTTGTATTAGCAGCGGCAGCTCAAATGTCCCCCAGAACCCCAAAGGAGAGTGTGGGACCACAGAGTCAGGGTAGTCTTGCCAGGACCACGAGAAAAAGTGGCTAAATGCCTCCCTTCTTTCTTTAGGGGGTGCATGGCGAAGGGAATCGGGAAGCTGCCTTGACACAAAGGAGATGCAGCCTCATTCTCCATGATCAATCCATGATTAGAACCTTTGCCTGTTTGAACAGCCCTAATTTATGCCTGAGTCCTGGCATAAGTATTAATGATCCTCCCGCATCACTTCCAAAAATGTTCCAAACTGGACGTTAAATGAACTGATCACCTTACTCTAGATTACTTCTACCAAAAGCCTCGTGCACGCTTTCATTGAGAGATCATTTTCCAGGCCAAGAATGCCAAGCCTTTTCCCAACACCATAGGCCATGTTCTAATTGCACTTCGACTGCAGGTCTGATAAACAATGTACTCAATCTGATAGAAAGCTGATACCCAGGGGGACATTGGTCAGTAGCCTTAGACTTCTCAGCTTAATCACCCTCGCTTTAATGCCACTTAAATCACAATGTAAGCACTGAAGGAATTTCAGGAATCCAATGATATAAATTGTATTTTTAGAGCCGTGAATGACTTGAGCGAGTGAAACAGTGCAGGGACTAAAGATAGTTCTCTTTAGTTTTCCCATGATTTATCACTGGCAAGTTCATGGCAGGTTAAAATAATTGAATGCTGTGATAGCATACGTATTGGCGTGTTTTTATGAGTACTCATTCATAACATATTTGTCACAAAGCATAATTTCCATGATAGACCTCTGATCTGCATGCAATTTTTTTTTCCCCCCCAGTGATGACACAGTCAAAATAACTCCTTCATGGAGGCTGGCTACATTTTTTACAGTTTACAGCCCCAAGCTAGAGCTTCAGGAAGAAGGATCATGGAAATGACGAGTCTGCCAAATAAAATGTAAGTATATCCTGACAAAATGCTCGCTGTTATCGGAGTATAAAGACAAATGTTCTTTATTGAATGGTTGTAACTCAAGGGCTCTGCTTTGCAGACCATACCTATTTCTTACTACTTTTGCTTTCTTTTTCCTTCATTGTTTATTTTCCAGTTTTCTCCTGGGGTGTGTTTTCCTTATTAGCTGTGTTCCCTGGGCAAGTAATTTTTCCACTCTGTAATCAAATGTAGAATACACAGATAATTAAAAAATGACTGCAAGGGTCACTAGCAGACTAGAAAATCAATGTGTGGTAGTACAGAGGGGCCCAAGGCCAGCTGTGTATGAAATGCACTTCTCCTTATTTTTCTATAAATCCACTTAATTTCTATTTTGAGCCCCGATTTGGCTTATGGGAACATAATGGCTTATAGAAACATGATCTCTGTCAAATCATGATGTCCTTATCCAAACCCAAGGGAGGACATAAGACCCATCTGCTTTTTTATCTTCAGTCATGTCTGCTGCCTACCATGCCCCACCTGGGGGGAGCTGGGTTGCAGAGCAGATAGAAAGTGCTCAGGGCTCCATCCCAGAAATCCCACCATCATATCAGCTTTCTGGGCTTCTCTGGCTCTCCTCCTCTCCAAATTTGAATAGTCTTATCTGGTCTGGAGAAAGTTTTCCAGGTTTTTCATCTAATCTTCCAAATCTTTGGTTTATGCCTAGAGCCTGGGATTCGGGACTCAAAGGCTAAAAATATGACTCCTCTATTATCTATATTTTGCTGGTTTTTCCTTCCCTGAAGCACAAAAGACAGACAGTCTAGCTGCCTAGTGGGGAGAAAACGGGGAATACCAGGGAAAACCTATAAGCAAATACTCCCAGTAATATCCCACCATACATATAAAACACCAGGAAGAAGTCGTGGCATACGGCGGTCAGTCAACAAAGGTGACTGATATCTCTATGCATGGCAGCTTAAAGAAGAGATTAAAAATACAGGCTTGATGACCAGGTTGCAGAAGTTCAAAGTCTGGCTTCATGGTTTCCTGGCTCTGTATCCTTGGACAACTTTCCTAACCTTTCTGTGCCTTAGTTCCCAATCTACAAAATGGCGATAATAATAGTACCTACCTCATAAGGTCATATATATTGACCAATGAATTAATTATGCTATTATTATTATTACTATTACCACTATTAACAATGTCTGTCCCTTAAAGCCATTAACTTAAAACCATTAGTGACCATGATTGTGTTGACATGGTTGACACACACAAGTATAACACACTGCAGAGAAGAAGGTGAACATGTCACATCTAGCATTTCACAGGTAAAGAAGGAGTGAGGCTGGGCTGAGTTCCCTAGAAATGCACCCCTCTGGATAAAATCTGGGAAGCAAGTGTCCAAAGGGCTGGATAAAGAAGGAATCAGCTGAAAACAAAATAAAGAAACAAAGAAAACAACATAGAAACAGACTCACAGATACAGAGAACAAACTGATAATTGCCAGAGGAGAAGGGGTGGAGGATGGAAAAGGAGAAGGGAAATAAGAGGTACAAACTTCCAGTTATAAAATAAGTCATGGGGAAGTAAGGTACAGCACAGGGAAATAGGCAACAATATTATAATAACTTTGTATGGTGACAAATGGTTACTAAACTTATCGTAGTGATCACATTGTAAGGCATGTAAATGTTTAATCATTATTTTGCACACTAAAAACTAATATAACTAGTACGTCAACTATACTTAACAAAAATTTTTTTAAATAAACAAATAAATACATCAGCTGACTCAATTAAGGCAGTTTTGAGTTGCTGGCACAGAGAGGCAGATTTTTGAGAAGCTAGAGTTGGAACTAGAAGACAGGTCCGTGCTTCCAATCCAGGGGACAAGAAAGAGACAGAAAAGGAGAATGAGATGCAAAGTTAGAGAAAGGCTGGCCAAGTCAGTACAAGACACATGCCTGGTTGACCACTGCTGGCAGTTGTTGCAAAATAGAACATGCACTGAGCCTCTCCTGAGATGTGAGTCACCCATGGACTTCGCTGAGAGAGGTGCCTCTCCTGTGAGCAGGGACAAGAAGGGAAAACTGAGGGAGACAACGGTCCACCAGTCCCCATGCTACATAAATCTCATTCTCCAGCCCGCCATATTGATGATCATGAGAATGAGAATATAGGGACTTTGACCCCTATACCTGCCCACCCCTTCTATCCCAGAGCCAAGCTGGTCAGTGTTCCCCCTCAACCCACACTCAGTCAGGACAAACAAACCTTTAGGAACGGTGGACAGAGCATCATGTCAAGAATCAGGACACCTGGACTCAAGACATACCCCTTCATCTTGGACCTAAGGCCCTCCATGAGGAGGTGGGAGCAGAGAAAGGCAGCTGCTTTGGGGAAAAGCAATGTAGCATAGGTAGGAGTGTGGGTTTTGCAGCCAGAGGGTCATCAATATAAATTCTGTCTTTGCATTTATTAGATGTAAATATAGGGCAACCAACTTATTTAAAATCTAAGTTCCACTTCCCTCGTGTATAAAAATGGACATAATAATAGCACGCTTCTCACAGGATTATTCTGAAAATTAAGTTCAGGAGTGTAGGTGCAGTGTTCAGCACAGCACTGCTCAAACACTCTAAGTATTGATCGACTGTTGCCAAAATCACTACAATGATTATTTAATAGAACCCTGTGGCATCATCAGATCAAGGGCTACTAGATTTGTTGTGTAGAGGAATTCAAGACTGTGGGCTCTGCTTCATCTAGAGTATCTTTGTTTTTATATCTGTTTTACATTTGTTTTTAAAAAATAATATAAGTGGGGCCAGCTGAGTGGCGTGGTGGTTAAGTGCTGGCTTGGGAAGCCAGCGGCCTCAGTTCGGGTCCCACATATGAGGGCCAGTGACACTGCCCTCAAAAAAAAAAAATAATAATAATAATAATAATAATATAAATGAATAAGTGATCTGCACTAAATACTACTACTACTACTACTACTACTACTACTAATAATAATAATAATAATATTACAAATCACTGAACTAGACCAAGCATTGGCAGTTTTTTCTTTTGAGGGCCAGATAGTAAGCGCTTTAAGTTTTGTGGGCCACACATGGTCTCCACTACGTATTTTCCTGTTTTCATTAGAGTTAGGGTTAGGGTTAGAATGAGGGTCAGGCTTAGATAGAGAATAAGAATATTTGTTAGAACAGGGTAATGGTCATGACACAGAACACCCATATAATTAACATCTCAGTGGTTGAATATAATTAAGATTTTTTTCTTATGTCACAGGAAAATGTGAGTTGGGATTTGGGGAGTCTACACCACAAAGTTTTTATGGGGACCAAAAAATCCTTCCATTTAGTGGGTTCTCCATCCATCTGGAGACCTCTGAATGGAAAGGAAAGAGAGATGGTCCCACATTCAAGAGCTATTTAAAAATGTGAAAACTATGCTCAGCCAGGGGCTGTAGAGTGATAGGCTGTGGGCAGATTCTGGCCTGAATCTGCCCACTCCCAGATTAGAACAGCTCCTATGCTGCTTCTGAAGGTGAACCAAATTTCTCTCTGACGCGCTGTTTTTCCTCCATCAAAGGAGCCTGACTACCCAGTATAAGGTCCCATTCTATCTTTCATGTGATACTCTTGTTCATATTTATAACAGTTGTCAGGTTAAGTGTACTCATTAAAATTTTATATGCAATATTACACAGAGTTTTTTTGTGAAAAGTTTTCATAAAGATGGTCTACTCGTTCCCGAAGGCTGCCGTAACAAAGCACCGCAAACTGGGTGGCTTAGAAAAACAGAAAGGTCTTCTCTGGGAATTCTGGAGGCCAAAAGTCCCAAATCAGAGTGTTGGCGGCACTAACTCCTTCTGAGGGCTGTGAGGGAGAATCTGATCCATGGCTTTCTCCCAGCCCCTGATAATGGTCAGCAACCCTTGGTGTTCCTGGACTTGTAGACGTGTAACTCCAATCTCTGCCTTGATCATCGTATGGTGTTGCCGCTGTGTCTCTGTGTCCTCACATGGCCATCTTATTGGATTAGGGCCCACCCTAATGACATCATCTTAACTTGATTGAATCTGCAGACCCTATTTCCAAGTAAGGTCATGTTCACAGGTACCAGGGGTTAGGATTCAACGTTTCTTTTTAAAGGACACACATCAGCCCGAAACAGGTGGTGAGCGGCACAGTGTTGCCTGTGTAAGAACTGTGAAATGTTAGAAGTGAGGAGAATTGTCTGGGCTGCTCCAGGTTATGACAGAGATGAGTAAGATAGACGAGGTGACTAAAGAGCTTAATTTTTACCCTTCATTGTAAATTGTGGAGAGAACAGTACTATTATAGCTGCTATCATGAAGAATGTAGAATTTTCCTTTTTAAAGTGTTTTTTTATGGACATGGAACAATGAACTAGAAAATATTGCACATTCTGTACCCTTCTTCTATTTTCAACTTATAAATGCTGTATTCAAAATACTGGAACAGTGTGACTTGCGGTTACTAACAAAATTAAAAATAAAAGCAAAAACTTCATAGCATCCATGTCACCCAGTGAGGGAAATGCAGCCTGGTGCCCTAGACGAAATGGACTTTCTGGTAAATTGTCACCCCTTTCTGCAGAGGTCGGGATTTGAAAATCACAACCAGCTGGTTATAATTCCGTCCTATTTTGAAACAGATGACTTAGACTGCTGAACCATAACTGAGGCTAAGATTTATTTCCCCCTAATTGGTCTAAGTTACAAAGACACAATTTTCAAAATAGAAAAAAGAGGGAAAATATTTTCTTGGTGATATCACTCCAACTACCACCAGAAGAAAACCTACCTATATGCCACAACTGGCCCATGCAAGCCGGCCCATGCGAATCATCTCTAATATATCAAAGCAGTACTTAATCTCTCTTTCAAAGTTCCATGACACTTTAAGTCTTTGTTCCTTTTCAGGGGCACTTATTACAGTCTGCCATCTTTACAAGTCATATCCTTCTTCCTAAAGTACAAGCTCCTTGAAATCTTGGTCTTATGACTCAGGTGGAAAGGAAGAAACCAGGGGGAAAGGGAAAATTGAGATGCTGGGGAGGAAGGAGAGATTTGGAAGTGAATCCTTCAGGAAGCAGGAAGGATAGGGCAAAGGGCCAAACTGGAATGGCTTCTGGCCTACACAGGAACACCAGGCAGTGGGGAATTTCATTTAAGCTTTCCTGGAAGCCAGTTAACCTCTTCTATTTAGAGTACAACAGACTTAGAATTCAAGTAAGTGTATCTAAGGGTAACTCTGCCCAAAGCTATCAGCACAAGCAAATCACTTAACTTCTCCCTGCTTTAGGCTTCTCATCTATATAATGAGCCAAATCATAGTATTGACCTCAAAAAGTGGTTGCAGGGATCAAATCCAATAATAGACGAAAAGCACTTAGCATATAGCCAACCTAGCAGACTCGTCTCCAAACTACCCCAATTCATCCCCTGAGAGTTTTGATAGAATAAACTTGGGTTGGAGCCTGAGAATCTGTATAATTACTAAGCACAGAAATTCTTGTTTTTAGGGAAATTTGGGAAACAATACTGTAACAATACTAACAGCTCAATAAAGAGTACCTATTTTTATTATACTACTTCCATCATGATTAACATCATCATCATCATCATCATGGGGAATTCTTTTTCTTTTAACAAACAAGCTTATCTTTATTAAACATATATGAAGGCATTAATAAACTTAATCTTTAAGAATGGATTTAAGAGGGGGATGAGGGAGAAGGGGAAGGGATTAGACAGCATAAATAGGTAACTACGATATTGCCACAGGGATATGAAAGACAGTTTGGGGAATATAATAATGTTGTAAATTTTTTTTAAAAGATTTTATTAGGGAATTGGGGGAGGGGAACAGCGTTGGGGAATCAGGGAAGGGGAACAGACAAGTCGCTGTCCTCCTGTTCTTCAGTCTAGTTGTGGAGGACATTGCTTCACTGGCCCATGTTGGTATCGTCATTGTGCTCTTCCCGGATGAGGCAGATTGGTCACTGGCCTCTGGATGGTCACTCACCGCGGCTCTTGGCAGCTCACGCTGGCTGCGGGTCACTCACTGTAGTCTATAGCAGCCTACTGCAGCAGGGGCTGCAACCTACACCATCGCCGGGGCTTGCACAGCCTAGCTCCAGGTGGAGCTGTTGTTAGCTGTAGAGGGAAGCGTCACTGTCACTGGTCCTCATATGTGGGATGCAAACCGGGGCTGCTGGCGTCCCAAACCAGCTGTTAACCAACGTGCCACTCGGCCGGCCCAAATGTTGTGAAGATTTTGTGGGGTGTCAGATGGTCACATGTCTTGTTAGGGAGACCACTTCATGGATGAAGTAGAGGCTTGATCACTGCACTGTATACCTGAAACTGATGTATAATATTGTATGCCAACTGTAATTGACTATATAGATAGTCACGGGATGTGGAGTATACTGTGGAAGGGAGTCAAAGGAATTGTAATAGATATGTATGATATGGGAGGGAGGAGTGAGGTGGCAAATTGGGGGAGGGGGATTGTCGCTTTGAGGGGTAAAAAGTATAACTATTGCACTGTGTTGTACACCTGAAACTAATTTGAAAAAAAAGTTTATGTCACAATAAAAGAATTAAAAAAAAAAAGAATGGATTTTAGAGTACATAAATCATGGATTCTTATTTTGGCTCTACCTGAGAGAGCAGTTAGACCTTCAAAATATTTAATACCTATGCCTCAGTTTCTTCATCTATAAAATAGATTGTTGTTACTGGTAATGGTTATGTAAGATAATGGATATAAAGTAGCCAACACACAGTGCGTCCTTAATCTATGACCGATTCTCCTTCTCTTGTACAATGACATAAGTATTTCTTAAAACAATTTTTCTAAACTCTTTTCCCCAATTAGATCTTACATAGGGAACCATCATCTAAACTGATAAAAACAAAACTATTTTGGTTCACGGTTAGATGGGGATTTTCCTCTCTCCCCACTGAACTCCTCTATTGGCCCTCGAGTTACTTCCACAGAGCTCTGTGTGTAATGTTAAAAGAAAAAACAACAACGACTTTGTCCTAAATAACAGAAATGTTAGCTGACCTTTAACATTGTGATTTTTTGAGTTGATAAAGTGTATCTTTTGGAGACTATAAAGATGTCTTATATAGTATAAAGCAACTTACACTATCTAAAAAATATTCACATGATGGAGAATTCTTCTTGAAGATTATGTCAGGGGCAGGATTTAGCCATATTGGCAGATTTGTAATATAATTCGATCTCATTATCTTGACTGTAATCTGATACGAAGATGGTTTCAATGTTTGCAGAACTGGTAGGCTTGTATCCAAATTCAAACCACTGGCAGCTTGAAACTCCAGGCCATTACTTCAATTTTACACTAATTTAGGTGAGGAAGGACTTTAACTTAGAACAAGCACTCGGATCTCGCTCAATAAATTCAGTGGCTATAAATCTAACCCATGACTCATTTCTATGAAGTGCTAATCACCACATTCTGACTGGAGCGCCCCCAAAAGGGAAAGAATCAGGGGGCCACAGCATTAAAGGGAAAGTGAAAGTCTCATTGTCCATTATTTCCACGTACAAACTTGTGCCCCTTTTAAGTATTCCAACTACTATTTATCCATTCTTCTTACACATCCAAGGGCAAAGCTTTTTATAAAGTCTTCTCTGTGTTTGATTGCTTTAATGGTTCTCAAACTTCTTCTAAAGGATAACACATATGCATATTTAAATTGTTTTCTGTTTTCTGTGATGTAATATTCTTGGCTTTTCCCAATACCCACATTTAACGCCTCCGGAGAAGAAACCAAACCCTGTAATTCATTATACTTACTCCAATGTTTAGCATAGACATTTCTTACTAATATACCAGTGAGGAGATTTAGGAACCAATTAAGGTCCTTTATGTCGAGCATACCTGTTTAATTATTTGACTGTCACGTATTTACTTCTCTACATGTTCATTGTTAAAATAATAATAATAGATTGCTTTAAGAGCGGGCCACATGAGGATGGCACTTAGTGCAGGGGGCCTTGAAATAACTCTGATACCTAACACCTCTCTTTACTTCATGTCATGCATTAGTCTAAGCACCTTATAAGTGTCCCTTCTTTAGTTCCTCAATCTATGGAGCAGGTCTTGTTATTATTGTTTCCTGCATTGTACAGCCATGGAAATGAAACACAAAGAGGTCAGGTGACTTGTCCAAGGTCACACCACCATAACCAGGGCCAGAATTCCAACCAGAAAAAGAACAAGGTCTCTGCCACTACGTTCAACAGCTTTGGTGCCAAAAGCTGAACATCCCCTAAGAGTACTTAAGTGAGAAACATAGATAAGCACGATTTTGTACTCAATTGTTGTTTTTTCTATCAAAAATAGAACTTTAAGTTTATTTAAACAAGCAAAGCATAACACTGCTGTTACCATGGCATTGCATTTTAAAAGATTTAGAGCAAGATATAAAAATATAAGTTTCTAGATACAAGTAAGCACCTTTTGCATTAATCTTAGCAACAAGATATCTTAACCCTTTCCTTCAGTACTTTATACTGATTTAAAACAAGAACCTCTTGAGCCAGTCGAGTGGCACATTGGTTAAGACCTGGCTTGGGATGCCAGCGGCCCGGGTTCGGATCCCACATATGAGGGCCAGTGACATTGCCATCTTAAAAATATAAAACAAGAACCTCTTATTCACTTTCTCATGAATGGTACTTTTTAATCCTTTCGCTCTTTTGATTTTCTTTTATTGAATGCAAACATACAGAATTACATTTCTAAAAAAATCTCAGAAAATGATTTACCTTCTTTATTCCCATCTTCTGTCAATACTCTCTTAAATATGGAATACTACTTGCAAAATTTTCTTTTTTTTCCCAAGAAAAAATAATCAGAGCACATGTGTGTGCCTTATATAGTCTCATTATTTTTCCTTTCCATTCAGAATAATTTCCTCCGACTGTCCAGTTATTCTTACTTTCATTATGTCTCTATGTCATCTGAGATGCAAAGCTTTCATATTTCCTATTTTCTCGTGAAGTGGCCAGAGTGGTCATAGAGCGTGAGGTTGAATAGCAGCGGTGAGGACGTAACTTGCTTTGCTCCAAATCTTCTGGGGGGAAGCATTAAGTGTTTCACAGTTAATTATGGTGTTAGTTTTAGGGGTTTTATTTAGGTACTCTATCAGATTGGGGAAGCTCCCTTCTATTCCTAGTTTGCTGGGAGTTGAGATCATGAACGGATGTTGAATTTTGTCAGATGGTTTTTCTGCATCCATTGATAGGATCATGTAGAATTCATTCTATTTTAGAGTGCTATTTTGGTAGATTATATTGATTGATTTGTGAATATTGAATTGGGTTTACATTCCCAACATAAATTCCATATAGTTGTGGTACATTCTTCATTGTATACATTGTTGGATACAATTGCTTTGTTTTCTTTTTAATTTAAGAATTTTGCATCTATATTCATAAGAAAGTTTAGGCTATGGTTTTCTTTCTTTCTTTTTGTACTGGTTCTATCTGTTTTAGAATCAGAGTAATGGTGACCTCATTATTTGAGCTGGGAAGTGTTTTCCCCTTTCTGTTTTTGGGGAGAGACATAGGATTAGTTTTATTTCTTTAAACATGTTTGATAAAATTTTCCAGTGAAATCATCTGGGCCTGAAGAATTTTCTTAGAAAGTCTTTAGCTACTAATTTAATTTCCTTAAAAGTTATAGGGCTATTCAAGTTGTCTATTACATTTTGAATGAGTATAGGTAATTTATTGTCTTTTCAACAAATGGTATTAAAACAATTCAGCATTCACATACTAGAACATAAACCTCTATCTAAACCTCACACCTTATAAAAAATTAACTGACATGCATCCTATACCTAAATTTAAAATTATAAAATTTTTAGAAGAAAATCTTCATAATTTTGGTTAGGTGAAGAGCTCTTAGATAGAACACCAAAACCATCATCCATAAAACAAACAAAAAAGATATATTAGAATTTATCAAAATTAAAATTTTTCTCTGAAAAAAATACTCTTTAGCAGCATGAAAACACAAGCTAACAACTTGAGTTTTAAATTATATGTAACAAAGAATTTACATCTCAACTATATAAAGAACAATCAAAGCTTAGTGGTAGGAAACTTTCAAGCCAAGTAAAACAATGATCAAAATATTTGAATAGACACTTCGCCAAAGTGAATCTGAAAGGAAGATATAAGCATGTGAAAAGATGTTCAGCACCATTGCCATTAGGAAAATGCCAACACAAAACCAAGATATTTAGATTTGAATGTTATACCACCTTAGAATTCCACTTATGCAGAAAATCATTATTATCAATAAGTATTGAAATATTGGACATGGGCATTCAGAAGAGTTGTTAATTAAGAGGGGGCAGACAGACTCAAAGTTGGTTACTCCTAGGGGACTGGTGTTGGCAGCATCTTGAACTCTGGAGGGCAAAGCTCAGAACGTCACGTTCCAGCCAAAATGCCTAAGAACCAGGATTCATCATCTAAGCAAGATGTCTGAGTTCCAGTCGGGAGGCTTTCCAACAAAAACAGATTTTTTTATAAAATGTTGTCACTCTCTGAGGCCAAGTTCTCCATTGATGTCTGCCAAGGTCTCAGGTAATGGGTGACTTGAGCTACACGTATATAGGAGTAAACAGACTCAGCCATCTAAAGGAGGTGACTGGTTGAGAAATGGAGACCCCAGTAAGTTCTGACATATCTACTGCATGGCTAAATATCAAGGCATAGGAAGTTAAAAATGAAAAGGTAGATAAAAGAGAGTTCATGATTTGTAAAGATGTTGGGTATAGTTTCTATTTTCTTACCTATCTTTATCAGGAAAATTACAAATTTTGTACTTGTATAAGCCTACTGGTGTAGGAATATTGGCAGTCATAAAACTCTCAGACAAACATTACTAATAGTTGCCTATTGCAATCTATGGATTGCTATGTTTTTATGCTTTGTTTAAATAGTGTAGTGGTTAACAGTGAATTCTGTGGAATCAGAGAGGCTGGAATGAAATACCAACTCTAACACTTCCAAGTTATGTGACTGTAGCCACGTTACTTGACCTCTCTTTTTTCCTTAATTGTAATAGAAATAATAATAGTTACCTCATGGTTTAATTGCTAAAAAGCGCCTGAAACAATTTCTGGTATGTACTAAGTATTCAGTAAGCTATATCATTATCATCAGGACATAATTATACTTATATGTTACCAATAGAAACCTTTGCATAACCCTTGGCTATAATTCATTAACAACTACATAGAGATATATTAGGTGAATGAGAGGCAAAACTCATATAACAATTAATTCTCCTACCTGATAACTTTCAAGAAGACAGAAAAAATGCTTCACTTTCTTTATTGTAGTATACACTGAAAAGCTTCTTACCAGGAAAAATAAAATTATTCTCTCTTCTTTCCATCTTTATAAGTCTGAATGAATCTGATTACATATATTTATTAAATCTTAAAGGGAAATTTTATGGTGTAAGTACCTCCTGCATTTGAATGTTTTCTTTGATAACTCATATTTACTATAACTCCTCTGAGGAGTAACCATTTAGTTTGACAAAGAAGACCCAGCCTGGGTGTTTCTGAACATGCCACACATAAAATCCTGCATTTTTTAAGGCAATTAAAATATTTGTAATACACATAAAGAATGATCGACAGCAAATAAAAGCAACAATGACATTGTATTCCATTATTTCATATTTCCTTGTGCTATGAGGCCTTTGTGGGTAAGAAAACAAAGGTAAGTTTGAAATCATATAGCTTATAAATGTCACTTGTATGACTTTGGGTAATGACTTAACAGGTAAATTTTAGTTTCAGCATCTTGAAGTGTTTCACATCATAGGGTATAATAGTCTTGAAAAATGGCTCATCCAAAGATGTCCACATCCTAATCCCTGGAATCTCTGGTAGTTAATTTATTTGGCAAAAAAAAAAAAAGACTTTGCAGATATGACAAACTGAAAGGTTTCGACGGGGGGAGATTATCCTGGATTGTATGGTTGGACCCTAAATGCCGTCGCATGTGTCTTTATAAGAGGAAAGCGAAGGGAGACTACACTACAGAAGAGGAGATGACAACATGAAGATAGAGGCAGAGACTGGAGTGATTCTGCCACAAGCCAAAGAACCCTGGCGGCTGCCAAATGCTAGAAGAGACAAGAAAGCGATTCTCCCCCAGAATCCAGTGATACTGATTTCAGACTTCAGGCCTGCAGAACTATGTGTATAAGAGAATAAATTTCTGTTTTAAGCCACCAAGTTTGTTTGTTATGGCAGCTACAAGAAACTAATACACATATAAATATTATATACAAAGAATATTACATATACGTGTGTGTGGGTGCGTGTGTGCATACACACATATACATATACATATGAGTATGTACAAAGTACCTTTTAGGATCTGATACACAGGACTTCAATTATTAATAGAATTGTAATTTCTCAATCATATTTATCTGAAACATAACAGTGTGCCTGCCTGGTTGGCATCACCCTATGACATTAAAGCTAAAAAAGAGCCTTTTCTTTAGATCTTATTGATTCCTAGGGTTTTCTAAGAAGAAAATAAGCTGTAGGCATACTACTACCCCTTTGATTTATTTACACAAATGGAAATAGCTGTGTTACTGTTTTGTTGATTAAAGAAAACTACCGTGAAAATTTTCAAATTTAATATTCAGCATTAGTAAAACATTACCACACACCAAGAATTTATTTCCTACTATATTTTAATACATGGCATGTTATATTTACATCAATAAAATAATATCCTTTCTCCCTAAGATAATTAAACACACACACACACACACACACACACACACACACACACACACGGGTGCTGTTGGAGAAGATACCATAGGAGTAGCAGAACTGTTACTCTAAAAGTGACTGAATAATAAGTTTTAAGGAGAAGAATCATAGTCAGTGATCAGACCCTGAATTCATGATGACAGAGCTGTTGTAGCAGGGTGAGGCCATGCACATGGGTGGCCTGAGGATAACAAGATCACAGAGAAGATTCTGGAATATTGGGTGAGCCCTCCACATGGACATGTGAAGTCACCTAGAAGTTCTGCAGAACTGAAATAGCAGGAAGGCTCTAGCCAAAGTCTTGAGTGAATCCGTGGGAGTGAGCAGGGGGTCAGCAGGTGGGAGCGAAGAGAGAAGAAGGTTGTATCGCCACTTAGCATCAAAGGAGAGCATCACGGGAAAGTGGAGTTGCCATCCAGGAGCAGCTGTGACAAGGGGTGAAGCCTCACCTTCAGGCCTCGGGCTATGAGAGGTGTGGGAGAATGTGCAGCATCAAGGGGAACAGTGTTTTGGGGGAGATCTGGTCTTAAGATGAGGATGGATGGGAATATTAGTGAAGAGGGTGATGTAGCAAAGGTTGTTAGGAGAGGTATTGTTTTCATTGTGGTTTTTTCCCAGATAACAGAATGAAAAGTAATATCTGTCTAAATCACTTGTGATTTGGAAGACAGCAGAGAGGTAAGAGGTTGGCAAGAGGAGGGGGAACCACAGAGAATGTGGAAAGAGACCCATCGATGGGTAAAGGGACGTGGCTGGAGTCTCCTGGACAGTGGAGCAGGAGGCCTCAGTTCCCACGCAATGGATGGGCCTGGTTGGTGGGTCAGGAAGTGCTTTCTTCTTCCTACCCAAGGAAATAGACAAGAGTGGAAGTGAGAATATCTGATGTTAACACATTGTATGCAGGCATTTGAGCGATATGACGAGTTTACTCGTTTCCCACATTCACATTGTAAGCGGGCATTTGAGCGATATGACGAGTTTACTCGTTTCCCACAAACAATGTGTTAAGAAGAGATGGAACCCAAGACCAGGAGGCTTGGCTGGTCCCTTCCAGTGTCTAGCTGAGCTGTTGCCTGGGTTTACATACAACTCCATGATGGTCTCCTTAATGCCTCTCTCCATCCTTCCTTGCTCTATCCCTCTCACTACCCTCAGAGATATCTTCCTAATAAGTAAATCAAGTCATATAACTAAACCCCTCTGCCTACCCTATCCCACTTCAGGCAGTGGATCCTAAATCATTCATGAGTGCTGAACCCAACTCTATGTTCATTTCTCAGGTTGCAGGTTTTTATTTTCTGCACAGGCTGTGTACATTTGGACCTTGTGACTGAAGTAATATGTCAGAGATGGCACTCACCTTCCCATAGGAGAATTTTTATTTTTTTCTGTCCAAGGCATCACACTGAAAGCAAGCCTTCCCTCTCCACCTTCCTGAGCTAGCGAGCACAGCTACAGGCCGCTCCTAGACAGGACACTTTATTCAGAGAGGTTCTAACTCTCTTGGCTCCTCAGTGTGGAAGGGGCAGAATGGGGCGGGGCCTGGCAGAGGAGGCAGCAGCCCAGGGGCCAGGAGCGCGGGCAGCAAGAAGGAAGGATCCCGGTAATTTGGGAGCTTCCAGTCAGCACTACAGGACCAAGGGTGCGAATCCAGAGTGGTCTGGGTGACTGGAGTGAGTGAATCAGGTCTATAACTCAACCTTGTTAGAGGGCTTTTTAAAAATTATAAGGTTGGGTCAGCTGAGTGGCGCGGTGGTTAAGCGCTGGCTTGGGGAGCCAGCGGCCCCGGTTCGGGTCCCATATATGAGGGCCAGTGACACTGCCCTCAAAAAAAAAAAAAAATTATAAGGTTGAGTTGGTGCATGAAAGCAGATTACAGCTGCTTTCTGTTCAGACACTTACAAGTGCTCAACAGTGAGCAAGACTTATATTTATCTCTGTTTCGGAGAGCCTGATAAACTACTACAGTTTCTCTACTGGCTTTGAAAAGTTTTGAGGTTAAAAAGAGACATCTTTATGATTAATACAGCATGAGTACAACCACCACAGAGAACCCTATTATAATGGGTCTATCCAGTCAAAACGGTCAGCTGAGGGGGCCTGCGAAGCCCGAGGGAAGGGGACACACGACACAGCAACAGATGAACCAGCTGAAAAACACCCCCACAATCAGTAAAGGCACTCAGCAGCAAGCATAGTGTATGACCACCATTATTCAACCTGGTGATGATTGGAAAAAAACTTTAAAACTCCCTCCAAAGGATTGAAGAATCAGAATTTCAGATGTGACCCACACGAAAGGAAATGAGTTTGAAGATGATTCTTTGAAACAGGAATTACTGATGGGAATTTTTGAACTGGGCTGGAAAAAGCCATCTCCAGTTCAGGAGGAGAGCACTCCCATTGCTTTATCTGATAGGGGTATGTTAGCTAGAGTAATAAATGGAACAGGCAAAATTGCAGTGCCTACCTCAGTCCCTTATTTGAACAGCTGGGCCTGAAGAATGACAATATATAGCAATGGTGATTGTTGGCACTAGAGAACTTGCTCTACAGATCAAATTGGTATCCAGGTCAGCAAACACATGGGAGGGGCCAAAGTGATGGCGACTACAGGAGGGATGACATCATGAGCCTTACTGACTGTGCACTTGGGGATAGCTATTCCTAGGAGAATCCTGGATCTTATCAAGAAAGGAATAGCAAAGGTGGATCATGTCCGGCTGATAGTATTGGATGAGGCAGGTAAGTTGCTGTCACAGGGTATTATGCAGATAATGGAGAATATTAGTCTTATGCTGCCTAAAAACAAACAGTTTTTATCATATTCCACTATTTTCCCTCTTAGCATACAGAAATTCTTGAATTCCCATTTGCAGGAACCCTATGAGATTAATCTGATGGAGGGACTAATTTAGGAGGGAGTAACCAGTACTATACATGTGTAACTGAGCACCAAAAAGTACACTGCTCAGGACACTTCTCTCCAGGCTTCAGACAAACCGGTCCATCATTCTCTGTAACACCTCTCAGCAACTTGGATTGCTAGCCAAGAGAATTTCTGAACTGAGTTATTCTTGCTTCTAATCCACACTAAAATGAGGCAGGAACATCAAAATGTGTGTGTTTCATGATTTCCAAAATGGCTTACACTGCAATCTTGTTTGCCCAAAGTACTGATCTACAGGCTGTGGATGTGGTAATAAACTTTGACTTCCCAAAGCTGGCAGAGACTTATGTCCATCGTATTGGAAGATTAGGTCGTGTTGGTCATCTTGGCTTAGCCATCAACTGGACCACATGTGATGATCTCTTCAACCTGAAAAGCAGTGAAGAGCATCTGGGAGCAGAAATTAAACTTATCCCAAGCAACACTGACAAGAGCCTCTAGGTGCCAGAACACTACAGTAAGCCTGGGAAAGATGAGAAAAAACCTTGACAAGCATGCTTTGACAGACCACAGAAGGCTCCTTCGGATCTGTGACATTGTGTTGGGGGGATGCTCTTCTCTTTGTAGGATTTTCATCTTTTATTTGGGAACTATGAAGATTTACAAGAGCTCAGACCATTTTTTTTGTCTTTTTTTAACTGGTAAAGAGAAAAAAATGCTGAAAAGAAGGAATTTACCTTTCTTGTTCCATTTGTTTGCACTGTGTGCTGGCTGAATATTTATTAGTTGCACTACTGCTGGTTTTTTAAAAAATGTTTTCTGGGAGAGGACAAGAAAAGAGGAGAAAGGAGAGCAGGAGGAGAAACCCTAAAAAGAGAAGAATCTTGATGAACACACAAGCTTGTCTATGATATCAAAACTCCCCAACAGCTGACTCTTCAGTCCATTTCAGCTTCTCTCGGATTACTCATCCATTTTTTAAGCTTGAAGAGTTTATTACTTATTTGTGTGAAGTGCCTTGTGCTATGAGACATTCAGAATATCATCTTTTAGACACAGCCCAAGGGATCAACAATGATAATTCTTTCCTTTTTCTTTTTTTTTATTTAATTTTTGTCTTTTCATTTTGCTTTCAAGTTGAAGTCTCTTCCCTTTATACCTGATACTCAAGCCCAGGGCTGGAAGCTGAAACGTATTAGTAATGTTAAACACCATTTTCTTTTTCTTGATGTGGAGGAGTTGATATGCAACTGCAGTTGATGTGCAGTTTTTAAAAATGAAACAATCCCAAGTACAAACTTCATCCGTGCTGAGTAGACGCAACATTGTCGCTCCCAAAGGGAAGAGCCATCCATAGTTGCAGGAGCCACATGACAGGACTTTGGGTTCCAGAGCAGAACACTGAAGATGCGTTTACATACAGCTCCATTAGCAGTTATGGCATGTGATGAGCAGACATGTCAGCTGTGACCCTTTTTCCTCTGTGGCAAAGAGTATCCCATAGAAAATCAGGTGTGTATACTTGGGTAAACTTTATAGGAGCAGCTAAAGATAAGAGGGTCTCAGTTTTCTGAAACACTAAATTCTAGAAAGTGCTCTGGCCTCTTCCGGTAGCGAGCAGACCCCAGTGGGTACCCTGTGTTAGAGAAGGGACCCAGAAGTCTGGGATTCCGTTTGCTGCCACGCCATCTCATCTAGTACCTTTGGAGGAGGACTGCCAGAGAAAGCAAGGAAGCTTCAAAAACCGGTAATTCAACATGTTATTTTTGAGAAGCTATCTGATTTTGCTTGGTCCCCCTTTTTAAAAGTTTGAGGAACTTTTCAAGTTTGGCCAAAGCAGTCAAAAGTTAATCTACCTTGCAGTGTGGGAATTCAATTGAGTGGCAGTGTCTGAGGAGTATATGTATAAAGCACGGGTTTGCATTTCAGAATATTAGTCAGTTCCAGCTTCGGTAATGTTAGCAGTTCTGGGGCTTACGTTTTGTGGTCACCTTCTGTACTGTGTGAGTGTGTTGCCCTCTGCCCACCTTGATACATAAACTTTCAGGAACGGACAACCCCTGAGAGCTGTTAGCATTCATACTGCAGAAAACTGCTTGCCATCCCCTTTGTGACAAGAATTATTGTCATTTTCCATTGTACATTGCTGGCAAATGCTTTACAGTCAATAAAGTTGTTTTAAATTGTGCTTTTCCCAACACGCTTGATGTTCAGCCTGATCTCCAGGAAAAAGGAGTGAATCAAAATCAGTGAACTTTAGGGCCAGCCGAGTGGCATGGTGGTTAAGTGCTGGCTTGGGGCGCCAGCGGCCCCGGTTCGGATCCCACATATGAGGGCCAGGGACACTGTGCTCAAAAAAAAAAAAAATCAGTGAACTTTAAAAAAAAAAAATGCTTTTAAATTCCCTTTTAACTCAGTATACTAGGAGGCATCTAGGAAGGAGAAAAAAGCAGCAAAATAAATCTTTAAAAAAATTTGATTTCCAGGCCAATTGAGTGGCACATTGGTTAGAAGCTGGCTTGGGACACCAGCAACCCCAGTTCGGATCCCACATATAAGGGCTAGTGACACTGCCCTCTACAGCTAAGATGGTGAACAACAGCTCCACCTGGAGCTGGGCTGCTGTGAGTCCCCGGGAAAGCATAGCTGCAGCCCCTGCTGCCATAGGCTACAGTGAGTGGCCAGCAGCCAGCGTGAGCTGTCAAGAGCCGCTGTGGGCAGCCATCCAGAGGCCGGCGACTGATCTGCTTCACCCAGGAAGAGCACAGTGATGATACCAACATGGGCCAGTGAAGCAATGTACTCCACAACTAGACTGAAGAACAAAAGGACAACTTGTCTGTTCCCCTTCCCCAGTTCCCCAACACTGTCCCCCTCCCCAATTCCCCAATAAAATCTTTTTTTTTTCTTAAAAGGGCAGTGTCACTGGCCCTCATGTGGGATCCGAACCGGGGCCGCTGGCGTCCCAAGCCAGCTCTTAACCAACGCGCCACTCGGCCGCCCCCCACCCACCAAATAAAAACTTTAAAAAAAAAATTTCATTTCCATATCCCATTGTTTTCCAAAAACTCTAAAATATTACACATCCTGCATATGCTTTCATTCTTAACTAATATGCATAAAGAAATCAATCATTTGAAGTTGCTTTTTCACTCAGTCTAGGTCTAAGCAAAAATTATTTATGACTCACCCCAAATTCCTTGAGAATCAAATCGCTGCAGATGCCTCCTGATCAGGCATAGTCCTCACTCCTTAAAAACTGTAGTAGTTGCTACACAGCACAAACCCCAACAAGAATAAACTCAGCTATTTGGTATCCAAGCCACATAGGTTCTTCTATCCAGCCAATGTTGACTACTAAATACAAGCCTTAATTAAAAAAGTAACTTTTTCCAGGGAGGGGGAGAGAATTTAAAAGGCATCAACTTTTGACCAAAAAGTCTTGCCCTTGTACTGATGCAGTTCTCTCTCTTTTTCCCTCACCTCTGGCAAGAAAAAGAGGCATCATTCATTACAGAAGAAAAGCAAGAAAGGTGTATAAATGCAACTTTGTATCTCCCTAGAGAGTGTAGGTAACTAAACAAACAGTGCAGCCCTACTTGCCATCCTTAGGTTGTGTCTGCTTGGTGCCACCTGAGGGTCCCCCTGAAAGCACAGGCTTTAAACTGACAGTATTATTGAAGTACAGCCTCTGCTGAGGAGTGGACCTGAAGCTGTCTGGGACACCACTACTGGACAGTCTCGTACAGCTGGCTGTCCAGTTTGGGGGCTTGACTCTTGAATGGGGAGTGTTAAATGGAAAGATGCTATCAAGACTAGGTCAAAGCCTAGTCTCTCCCCATTCTTCTTCTGTTTTTTACTTTTTTAAATCCCCCTCACAGTAAGGAGCATTTGTTACTTTTGGAAATTGCATTCGTGTTCTTCCAGTGTTGGGTGTTTATTTTAAGCAATGGTAACATTTTTTTCTGGTGGTTCACTTAGATGAAAATGATTTCCCTATTTTTAATATTTAAATAATGCCCAGCTCGTGGTTTATCCTGGGGTTGGTTGTATAATTGTGTAATAGGTTATGGACTGTTGTTACATATCTTGCTGCTTCTGGGCCTATTTTGTCTTTCTCTTCCCATGTCTTTCTCTCCCAATGGAAACTTTCTTGCCTTTCCCTTAGTAATGGAATAAATTTATTCCAAAATGACTTTCCATGGGAAGAAGTAAGGGAGAAGGAAACCTAAATATGTTTCTAAATTATTTGCAAGTTGGTCCTGCATCATAATATGGGTTGGCCCCAAAGGCTGCGGGGAGGAGAGGCAACTGGTTATCAATATTTCTTTTCAGAATGAGATGGAGCATCTTTCCTTTGCCATCTGCTTTGAGTTTGTTACCATCATGCTTGGGTTAGAATCAGACAATTCAGCACAAGGCCTTGAGTGTAAATTGTTTGGAATCAAAACATCTCATTCTGATTACTTGTTTTAATTTTTTTTTCTTTCATTTTTTTTTAATTGGGGTGGGAAGGAGGTTATTGTGCTCCAAAAGGGAGGGTGTCTGCTTTAAGGATTTAGAAAAACTTTGGGAGCTCCTCACCTCATCAGAAACCGCCCTTAGGCACACTCCTGACATTGTAGATGAGAAACAAAAGGTGAAAGAAATTCTTGGGAATTAAGCCATGTTATTCTAATGTGCTTCTTTTTTCAACATTATGTGTATCTTAAAAATTAATATTGTCAAGCCATTTTCTGGCAAAATACCTTTGTCAAGCAAAATATTGGCCTCATGGGAGCTGAAGTCAGTCAACTTTTTGGGGAACTTCAGTGGACTTCAGTGAACTTGTAGTTCAACTTTATATCCTTAAAGATAGTTTTTTAAAATTTTCAAAGAAAATCTACTCTCCGGATCTAAAAACTTATCTTTGGGGTAAGTTCAGTGACCAAAGAAAAGTTCATGTTCAGGGGGAGCTAGCTGACGTCTGGGCTTTGCCCCTTCACAGCTGACAGATTCCAACAGAAGTGTATTTAAATTCTCCAGTAGACAATACTGGGCAGGGCCAGGGAGGGGGCAGGGGTAGGTTATTAAGATACAGGTGACTGTATTTTAACCAATGGTTGTGGGTGTGAGCACCTGAGAAAACAAAGTCACTGTTCCCTTTTTTGAAACAAAACTAAAACTTGAAAACATTTCTTTTTTTGCTCAATAAAAATGAGATAGGATTTCAATGTCCCCAGCCACAAGGGACCAGTTCCACTGAGAAGTGAACCGTGGGGGCTCAAAATTTGGAAAACATTTGGGGAAAGGGAAAATTGGCTTTCTGTTAATTGGCAATTGTTCTGGTGGGCTGTGTCTTTATAGGGACGTGTTACGTTGTATATACACATATGGACCTGGGTCTCTGCTGAGTTTATAAAGTTCAGGAAAGATGCTTGATGAAATCTTGGTTTTTGTTCATTTATCTCAACAAAAGCCCACTGGAACTCCAAAAAAAAAAGAAAATATGTTTTTATGTTTGATGCAGCCTTTTCATTGTTTATATTAAAGGAAGGGCCTTCATATCTGCTTGGGCCACTGATGCACCAAAGTGCTATTGTTCTCCAGACAGTTTCAGCATCACATTTTTGATTCTTCCCTTCTCATATTTGTGAGTCTGTCTCCCTTCACAAGCTTCTCTAGCCTTGATACCATGGCTTATTTATCTTTGTATCCCTGGTACCTAATACAATACACGGAAGATGCTCATGAAATTGTCAAATGAGTGGGAGAGGGAGAAAGGGATAACTGAACATGCATTAGCCTCAAAGAAGAGACATTTCTTCTTTTTTGAGCCACACAAATGAAAGGGTATTACTGTTTGTTGAATATGACATAGAGTCAGATCAGTGAACTTAGTTTTGAGGTACAAACAGCTCATGTCTTATTAAATGCCGCAGCTTCCATAACTGCAAAGAGTCAAGCAGTGAATCCTCTAAGGACTGCATCGTTTTAAATTTGTGTTTACAGTTGAAGTCAGCCACACCTCTTTGGGCTGATCCTAAAATAATTCTTTTCTCAAAAAGTCACAGCATCCTGGCAATTAACAATAACACAAGAGTCCAGCCCTGAGCAGCTGTTTGTTTTGCTAGAAGCTGAATCAACTCTTTTTTTTTTTTTTAAGATTTTATTGGGAAATTGGGGGAGGGGAACAGCATTGGGGAATCAGGGAAGGGGAACAGACAAGTTGCTGTCTTTTTGTTCTTCAGTCTAGTTGTGGAGGACATTGCTTCACTGGCCCATGTTGGTATCATCATTGTGCTCTTCCCGGATGAGGCAGATCGGTCACCGGCCTCTGGATGGTCGCTCACCGCAGTTATTGGCAGCTCACGCTGGCTGCTGACCACTCACTGTAGCCTATGGCAGCCCACTGCAGCAGGGGCTGGAGCCTACACCGTCACCAGGGCTCACAGCCCAGCTCCAAGTGGAGCTGTTGTTAGCTGTAGAGGTCAGTGTCACTGGCCCTCATATATGGGATCCGAACCAGGGCTGCTGGTGTCCCAAACCAGCTCTTAACCAATGCGCCACTCGGCTGGCCCTGAATCAACTCCTTTTTTAATGAAAACAAAGCTCTCCCTGGGTCCAGGGGTTTTGCTCTGCTGTTTTCTGAATATCTCAAAGCTCATCTTATGAAATTTTAGTAAGACCCCTTCCATTTCCTCCTTAGCCTGGACACCTCCTTCAGTTTGCTGCACACCCTCCCTGACCTCAGACAGACAGACAGATGGGGGAGCCTTGCTGACCAGGGAGCTTGGCTTCCTTTCACTTGCTTTGTATCCCAGGGCAGAGGTGTTCTGGGCCGGCGCCCACACCCATGTACTGGAAACAGCACACAACTCTCACAGGACAGTCCTTGCCTGATAGGATTTGAATTCTGAGGCTATAACAGCAGCTGAGGCACAGCAGGGCCTGAGGACCCTCGACCTGTCTCCTGAAGTATGGCAGACACTAACCACTCCCTCCACTGCAAGAAGGAGCAGGCAGCGGGGGGCAATGGGAGACAAGATGGTCCCTCCTGTCTCCGGGGTGAGCGGGTCCTGAACCGGTGTGGCGGGTTGGCACCAGGCCATAGCCTCCACACTCAGTCCTCTCTGGGTGACCCTGAGATGCTACTTTCCCAGCCAAGAAGCCTGGCGTATCAGCCAGGCAGCTGGCAAAGGGATACCAAGGCTGTCACTGGCAGAGAACTTGAAAAGATGCAACCGGTACCTTGTGATTGCCACCTGGATCAGATGCACCTGTACCTTCCCATCTGCGCTCCTGGGCCCATTCACTCAGCTAAACCAGACTATAGAGAAAAGTAGAGAGGAGAGTGGGTTCCTTCCTCCCTGGCAGATTTCAATATACAAGATGGATGATGATAAATGTCCAAGGAGTGATGAAATTGCCCCTGCCACACCTGTGCGCACACATGTGCGCAATACTCTAGACACAAAATCAAAAAAATTAAGAGGTGTGGTTTTTCCTCCACAATCTCTAGAACTCTCTGAATATTGAGATCACCTGATTCAGAAGAGCCTAGTGCTTCCTGAGCATTCCAAAGGAAAGGGGTAAGTTCTGATAATAGGCAAGCTACTCATTCTGGGACCAGTTCAATCCAATGGTTCAGATGACGTTTCTGTCAGCCATGGGCTGAGTGAGGCAAGGAGCTGTGTCTTTACTCACTTGTGTATCCTTGCAACTTGATACAGTATCTATCAAGTAGCACCATGCTTAATACACACCTAAAACTCAGTTCCTCAGAATTGAGTCTGGAACTCAAATGGGGACTTCATGGAAGGCGGAGCCCCCTATTGCCCCATTAGGCCTCTCCATCCTGAAGTGGTTCATCCTAGATCATGAGGGAAGTCTCCTCCTCCCTGTCATAGGTCCATCAGAGATGCTGGCTGGTAAGCCCACTGCAGGCACAGACCTCTGGCTCAGTTGGAAGCATTTCTTTATTCATTCAACACATGTGAGCAGAGCACTTGTGCTGGGCTAGGGACTCCATGGGCCCTGGACCACGTGGTGTGTGGGCAGGGCAAGTCGGCACAGGGTGGCCCTGAGCATCTCTTCAGTCCCTGCACCTTAGCAGCTGGGCTTCGATTGAAAGGCTTGATTGCATGTAAACCACAGCGCTTCCAGAGGTTCACAGCACAGCCATCTAGGTGAAGGGTTCTTTCAATGGAAGCCCGAAGGCAGGCTGCCCCTCTGTAGAAGCCCAGGTCAGCACAGAGCTCCCTCTCACCTGCATCCCTAGTTCCAAATACTCTGGGCATGCCACCTGAGGTTGCTTGCCTAATTCACAGAGGACCATTAACCAGAGGCCATGCCATTCCAGAAGCAAAACAAGAATTCAACTGCACCACGCTCATTAAAATATTCAGACACACACAAACCCTAAAGCACACAGGACCCCAAATGAAGCAGATTCTGAGTGCAATGAGACTTAAAAGCAAGAGATTAGGTTCTAATTCAGGCTCCTCTGATTAGATAGAGCAATACCCAAACCTCACTGAGCCTCAGGGTCCTCATGTGTGAAATGGAGATGACAGAAGAAGGAGATAATTTCTGTCCAGGGTTGCCAGTTAAAATACAGGATTCCCAGCTAAACTTGAATTTCAAATAAATTGGAATAATTTTTTAAGTAGGTCCCATGTAACTATTGTGCCATGCACTGTGTGTCCCATGCAGTACTTTTACTTGCTGAGGCAACCTTAGTGCTGCAGAAGCTGAAGTTACCAATTACAAGGGAGATAATATAAGATGATCTTTGTAGATGGCGGTGTAACATCGTCTAGGACTTCACAGGTCTTTCCTACTTGCCTGCCATTCCTAGAGGCAAGGGCTGTGTGTCCTACTGAATTGGAGCTCCGCAGTTCCCAATGTCCAGCATATGCGCATGTGGCAATTGAACAGGATGTTGAGTTAGCGGTGGTGGTTAAATGATATTTAGGTGGCATTTTTAGTAGAGCAGGTGGAAGGTGGCTAAAAATAAAACTGCAAAGAACCTGCGACATCTGCAGCCTGCTCTGGGCTGTTCTCTGACAACAGAAGCGCTCAGCTGAAGTCAGTAATAGTAGCAAAACTGAGCTCACAGGGGTTGTCAGAGCAGAGGGGTGGGAGAAGTCCATGATAGAGAACTAGCAATTAAGGGACAATGCAAAAATATTATTGATGTGACATTTTCGCCAGGTTATAAAAATAATTTGTGTGTTTGCAAATTGAAAACAATACAGAAAAACATTAAGATTACATTTATTCAAAACCTCACACCCAGAGATAACCATAGTTAATATTTAATTTTATACTCGTAGTATTTCTGATGAAAAATACATATGTATCTTAGATATATGTATTGTATTTAGAAAATAAAACCCATATTTAACTTGAGTTATAATTTTGTATCTAGCTTTTCTGAAGCATTTTATTTTGAACATTACCTCATGTCTTTAAATAGTCTTTGAGTGCACGATTCTAATGTCTGCCTATTATCAACTTTTGGATGGCTATAATTTCTTATACCAATCCCTAAATATTTGAAATTTAAGTTATTTTTAGTTCCTTGGCATTCTAAATAAAACTGTTTTTCAATTGCACAAACCTATTCACCCATAGGTAAATAGGGCATTAAAGTACTACGAGTAGCTTCCCAAGGGGAGTACTTGTAAAGTGACCATAGTGATATTCAGCAATGAGGTATGTAGCACTTTTTCTAGGATGAGTTCGTGAATTGAATTGTCAGACCTTATACATTTCTGTGTGTGTGTGCGTGCGTGCACGTGCACACATGTATGTGTGTGTGTGTGTTCTATGTTAAGGTTGTTAATATTAACCTTTTGTTTATCATAAATATTGAGTTAATACCATTGTGGTTTTGCCATTTAATTTTATGGTGGTATTGATGCCTTTAAATTTTATATACCCCAAGTAATTTTTTTTTTAACGATTTTTTTGGGGAATTGGGGGAGGGGAACAGACAAGTTGCTGGTTTTTGTTATTCAGTCTAGTTGCGGAGGACGTTGTTTCACTGGCCCATGTTGGTATCGTCATTGCGCTCTTCCCGGATGAGGCAGATCAATCGCCAGCCTCTGGATGGTCGCTCACGGCAGCTATTGGCAGCTCACACCGGCTGCCGGCCGCTCAAGCTGGCTGCCAACCGCTCACTGTAGCCTATGGCAGCCCACTGCGGCCACTGCAGCAGGGGCTGCAGCCTACACCGTCGCCGGGGGCTCGCACAGCCCAGCTCCAGGTGGAGCTGTTGTTAGCTGTGGAGGGCAGTGTGACTGGCCCTCATATGTGGGATCCGAACCAGGGCCACTGACATCCCAAAACTAGCTCTTAACCAGTGCGCCACTCGGCTGGCCCCCCAAGTAATTTTTAATTCCTATTTTAAATAGTTTTATTAAGAATTGTCTCTGTCTTTAATCATCACATTTTCTTTTAGCTCTGTTATAATTTTATTTTTTTCATTCAAATATTAGATTCATTTGAAATTTGTTTATTGTTATTTTTCTATTAATATATAACTGATTTTTAAAACCAATAACCAAGTTTCCCAGTAATAGTTACTAATTAATGCATCATTTTTCCAATTATATAAAAGTAACCTTTCTATTCTGTTCCATTGCTTTCTTTATCTATCATAGGACATTGCCATGCTGTTTTGATTATTGTAATTTTATTGACATTTTAGCAATGTCTGCATCACTCCTCTTTTGAAGAAAATTGTTATCCTCGTTCCTTTGGATAATCTTCAGTATTACTTTTCAGATTATAAAATAATATCATTGTGAAACTTACTGCAAATACCTTAAACTTACCTATTATTTGGGGAAGAATTACATTTATAAAATAATGTCTTTCCTTCAGGAATAAAACTTACTGTACTTTTATTCCTTTAATATATCTTCATAAAATTTTGTAGTGCTTTTCTACATAGACCCTAAATATTTCTTTTTTTTTTTAGTTTATTCACAGCTATTTTGTATATTTTTATTAGTCTGAAAAAAATCTGTATTTTTTTAAAAATGCTATTTGGGTTTTTTGAAATGTCCAAAAGAGTCATTGAAGTTTTTGTGATAGTGGGAGTTGGTAGTTGATGCTAATTTATTTTGTTTTAGCCAAATTTCTGTGTAACTTATTAGTTTGAATAGATTTTTAGTAGATTCTCTTGGTTTTCCAAAGAGAAAAATCATCTGTCACTTGAAAATGCAAACTTTGTCTTATTGCCATTAACTCCCTTTCTTTTTCTAATTATTTGTTTTATTGCTTTGGATAGAACTTCTAAGACATATTGTATAATTGTGTGATGGCAGATGTGTACCTGATTTCAATGAAAACTCCTTTGGTGTTTCATCATTGCATGTAATCTTCAAGGGCTTAAAATATATCCTTTTTTCTCATGTTAAGAATTACTTTTTTTTCAATGTGCTGATATCGATATTTGATTTTATCTAGTACGTTTTTATTATAATGCTTATATGATTTTTTTTCTCTGGCCTGTTTATATATTTTAATAGTAGCTTTCCTAATATAAATGTGTTCTTTCATTCTTTACAAAGAAATGCAACTTGGCCACGGAACATGATTTTTTAATGTAGTATCAGATTCAAATCTTAATATTTTCTTTGTGATTGTACAATGGGAAAAGAGTTTGTATTTTTCTTCTCTTGTGCTATAATTGTCAAGTTTTAGCACCAGGGTTATGGTAGCTTTATAAAACTAACTAGGAAGCTTTGGATCTTCTTCTATTCTTTCAAACAGTTTACAGAGTAGGAGAATTATCTGTTCTTCAAAGTTGGAAAAAATTGCTCATAAAAACATTTGCACCAGAGCCTTTTTTGGAGGTAAGCCTTTGACAACACTTTCAATTTCTTCCCTGGTTATTTTTTTCTATCCAGGTTGCCTGTTTCATCCTAAGTCAATTTTGGTCATTTATATTTGCTAGAAAAATCATCAATTTCATTGAGATTTTTAAATTTAATGACGTAAAACAGTACATAGTATTCTCTTACAATGCTTTTAAACTCTTTCTTATCTATAGCATCATTCCCTTGTAACTAATTTTGTTCATTTGTGTTTTCTTTTTTCTTTTTAATTAGGCTTCTACAGTTTGTTATAGTATTGGTTCGGTTATGATACTAATAAGGTCCAAATATCACACATTTAAGATGAATTAAAATTTCTCTCTTTCATAATGAATTTCTTTTTCTTCATTATTTTTCTCATTTCTTCTTTCCTAAAACTTATTATGCTGTTCTTTTCACATATCTTAGTTCAATATTTAACTATTTTATATTTATCTTTTCTTGATAACAGTAAAAATATATGACTGTACAATTGCCCTGAGTGTAACTGTGGCAACATCCTGTAGCTTGTCATATACAGCTTTCTCATCAATATTTCAAAGTAGTTCACAATTATAGTTTTTCACCTCATAAGTACAAAAGTTATTTGTGTAGTATTATTTTGTCTTAATTTTATGAGAGTGGATTTGTTTCATTTAAACTGACATTAGTAATTTATAGATTTTGTTTTTATCATAGCATGTTTAAATCATGCTATTATACAATTTCTGTTTTCAAGAGTATACATGCTAAGTTGATTTTGTAAATAAGTATGTGATCAGTTTGTATTAATATATAAATGTGGTATACGTCTATTATAGTATTAGCTTTTGTACTTAAATTCATTATAATCTTTATTTGTGGTTTTCTGCATCTGTTAAAGACCAAGAATGGTATATTAAAGTATATTATTCTGTTCCATAGTTCCATAGTAGCTGCACCAATTTGCAGTCGCACCTTTTCTCCATATTCTGACCAGCACTTGTTGTTTGTTGATTTATTGATGATGGCCATTCTGACAGGTGTGTGGTGGTATCTCATTGTTGTATTTATTTGCATTTCTCTGATCATTAGTGACATCTTTTCATATGTCTGTTGGCCATCTGTATGCCCTCTTTGGAGAAGTCCACTCAGTCCTCTGCACATTTTTTTAATTGGATTGTTTTTGTGTGTTATATGAGTTGGGTTTTTTTAATATAAATTTTGGATATTAACTGTTTATCAGATGTATCATTGGCAAATATCTTCTCCCATTCGGTAGGCTGTCTTTTCGTTTCATTGATGGTTTCCTTTGCTATGCAAAAGCTTTTTAGTTTGATGTAGTTCCATTTGTTTATGTTTTCTTTTGTTTCCCTTTCCTGAGGAGATAGATCAGAAAAAATATTACTAAGAGTGATGTCAGAGAATTTACTGTGTATGTTTTTTTCTAGGGGTTTTATGATTTTGAGTCTTACATTTAAGTCTTTAATCCAATTTGAGTTTATTCTTGTATATGATGTAAGAAGGTGGTCTAGTTTTATATTTTTTTACAGTTTTTCCAACACCATTTGTTGAATAGATTGCCTTTACCCCACTGTATATTTTTGCCTCCTTCATCATGGAATAATTGACTATATAGATGTGGGTTTATCTCTGGGCTCTCTATATTGTTCCATTGCTCTATGTATCTGTTTTTATGCCAGTACCATGCTGTTTAGATTACTGTAGCCTTGTGGTATATTTAATATCAGGTAGTATGATACCACCAACTTTGTTCTTTTCTCTCAAGATTGTTGTGGCTCTTCAGGGTCTTTTGTGGTTCCATATAAATTTTAGGATTATTTGTTCTAATTACGTGAAAAATGCCATTGATATTTTGATAAGGATTGCATTGAATCTAGAGATTGCTTTGGGTAGTATAGACATTTTAACAATGTTAATTCTCCCTATCCATGAGCACGCTGTATGCTTCCATTTATTTGTATCTTTTTCAATTTCTTTCTCAATGTCTTACCATTTTCCAAGTACAAGTCTTTTACCTCTTTGGTTATATTTATTCCTAAGCATTTTATTTTATTTTATTTTATTTTATTGATGGTATTATAAATGGGATTATTTTCTTAACTTCACTTTCTGATAGTTAATTATTGGTGTATAAAAATGCAACTGATTTCTGAATATTAATTTGTTTCCTGCCACTTTACTAAATAGTATGGAGGTTCCTTTAAAAATATAACTACCTTATGACCCGGCCATTTCACTTCTGGGTATTTATCTGAAGAAACCCAAAATACTAATTAAAAAAGATAATATGCATCCCTATGTTTACTTCAGACTATTTACAATAGCCAAATTATGGAAGCAATCTTAGTGTTCATCGATACAGGACTGGATAAAGAATGTATACATATATACAATGGAATATTACTCAGCCATAAAAAAAATGAAATCTTGCCATTTATGGCTACATGGTTGGACCTACAGGGCATTATGCTAAGTGAAATAAGTCAGACAGAGAAAGACAAATACCATAGGATTTCAGTTATACATGTATGTGGAACCTAAAGATCAAAATAAATGAACAAACAAAACAGAAACAGACTCATAGATACAGAGAATAAACTGATGGCTGTCAGATGAGAGGGGGGTTGGAGGGCCGGTGAAAAAGGTGAAGGGATTAAGAGGTTCAAATTGGTAGTTACAAAATAATCACAGGGCTGTAAAATACAGCATAGGCAATATAGTCAATAGTATTGTAATAACTATGAATGGTGCCAGGTGGGTACTTGACTTATTAGGGGAATCACTTTGTAAATTGTATAAATGTCAACCATTATGCTGTTCAACTGAAACTAATATAAAATGATATTGAATGTAAACTGTAATTGAAATTGTTTTTAAAAGAAAACTGACCCACTTCAAATTAAAAAAAACAAAAAAAACTGAAGTATATTATTGTGTTTCTGTTCATTTCTCCTTATGTTTTATATGGTGTTCTTTATATATTTTGATATAGTTTTGAGTTGTATCTATAAATTATATTTTCGTGATGAAGTATGCCTTTTGATACACAATATGACATAATATAATTGCCTTTTTTTCTGTGTAAAATATTGTATCTTTCATTTTAATTTAATATAAATATTTTCACTCATCATTCCTTGATTGTCAGTTTATGGGTAGATCTTTAACTATCAATTTTACTTTTAGCTTATCTGAGTAATTTTTTTTTTTTTTAGAGGGCAGTGTCACTGGCTCATATGTGGGATCTGAACCGGGGCCGCTGGCATCCCAAGCCAGCTCTTAACCACTGAGCTACTCGGCTGGCTATCTGAGTACTTTCAGTTAAGGTGTATTGTCTTGAAAGAAACAGGCTAATAATACTTCTTATAACTGTTTAAAGGATTAAATGAGATAATACAATTAAAATAATTAGTGTCATATTTAGCACATAGAAAATGCTCATTAAGTACCAACTAATAGTATTGAACAGCAATGCATTGAATTTTTAAAACAAAATTATAATTTAAGAATTTTAATTAGGGCCAGCTGTGTGGCACGGTGGTTGGGTGCTGGCTTGGGAAGCCAAAGGCCCCTGTTTGGGTGGGTCCCACATATGAGGGCCAGTGACACTGCCTTCCAAAAAAAAAGAAAGAAAGAAAGAAAGAAAGAAAAAGAATTGTAATTAAAGGCTATAATGTTTACTTGCTTTCACTGTCATATGTTGTATTTTAGGCATTATTCTTTTTTTTTTTTTTTAAGATTTTATTGGGGAATTGGCGGAGGGGAACAGCGTTGGGGAATCGGGGAAGGGAAACAGACAAGTTGCTGACTTTTTGTTCTTCAGTTTAGTTGTGGAGGATGTTGCTTCACTGTTGGTATCGTCATTGCGCTCTTCCCGGATGAGGCAGATCGGTCGCTGGCCTCTGGATGTCACTCACTGCGGCTATTGGCAGCTCACTCTTGGCTGCCAGCCGCTCACGCTGGCTGCGGGCCACTCACTGTATAGGCATTATTCTTGACATCTTGTTTCATACTTTCAATTTTTCATATGCCTTTCCTTGTTCTTTCCATTTTTGTTCACTTGACTTTCTCATGAGTGGATCAGACACTGATAAGTGCTATGGATGCTGTAGCGAGCAAAAGTATACTTCATCTAACCTCAAGGGACTTACATTCTAGCAGGCAGACACGAATCAGATCATCACTCACACAGTATGTACAATTACAACCAACGATAATCATGATGTATGTTACTAAGGGAAAATCACAACCATCACCTTGGGTTCACATAAACATTGGCAAAACACTTTTCATATATATGAGAAGAATTATAGTGGTATAAGAGGTGTCCCTCAATATTATATGATTAAAGAGTGGATGGTTAATTCCTTCATGATCAACATTTCTTGCATAAAATGTCACAGACAACTCACACTGGAATCTCTCATACTGAAAATACAGGGAAATGTTGCCCTCTGATGGGATTCAGCATTTTCAGGGGACAAAAATCAACAGAACATTTCCTAGGTAAAATATCCAAGATCCTAGGCTGTAACTTTACTACGTTAGAGGGGAAAAACAAAACAGAAAAAAACACACCCTACTAAGTCATTAGATATTCAGTAACATGTATTGTATATCTTCTATGTGTTAAGTACTGTGCTAAACAATACATGTACAATGAAAATAAGACATGGTTCCTGTCTCAAGGACCTGCCAGCTGTGTGAGAAGCACCATAAGGATGAACATGGACAACCAAGGACTCAGGAGTTGGACATTAGTTTGGGGGCAATGATAGCCCTCTCTAAATACTGAAATGCAGGAAAGCTACAATATCTTCCCCCCGTCAGAACTGTCTAAAAATGGAATGAGTTTTCTCATGAGAAAATGTTTTTTTCCCCCCACCAGTTCTATGAACTAGTCCTTCAACTTCTTTATCCCATCTATTATGTCAATTCTAGTTGAGCCATATGTGTGATGTTTTTAAGTGCTTAGTGTAGGAATTTTCAAAGATTCAGAAAGGTACTGAAAAATCATATAATAATTATCCATGTGCACAATCCCCAATTGTATTACATGTTAACGTTTTTGAAAACCTGCTTTAGATCTCTTAAATTAAGTGGTAAAAATGTAAAGATTGAAAGTCACCTTTGTCCCCTACTGAACCAATCCCCTTCCTCCAATCTCAGAGTTTGCACTGCAAACATTAACTGAACTTATCTGTCTTTTCCATCCATGTTCTTATGTATTTACTGAATACAGACATCTGATTTTTTTTTCTAGAATTTTTACCCCAATCCACTTGCTTTCTCAGAACTCCCCAGTGGCTCCCAACTGCCTATCCCAATTGTTCTCAAGTTGTATTTGTCTTCTGAATCTCCTCTGGAGTTTCAAAATTATATAAAGAGATTCCAGAGTTGTCCTTATTGGATTTCCCAATTTTTCAGACTTTCTCAACTTTGGAAATGCTGACACTTGGGGCTACACAGCTCTTTGTTGTGGGGGCTGCCCTGTGCATTGTAGAATATTTAACAGCATTGCTGGCCTCTACTCACTAGATGGCAATAGCACTCACCCCTTCCCAGTTGGAACAACCAAAAATGTCTTCAGACATTGCTATGTCAACCTCATTTTCTATTTTCTGTAGCTCTGATGCTTTGACATTTGGGGTCTTCCTGACCCTGGAGAGACTGCCTCTCCCAGGGTTTACCAGTTCCTAAAGGTAGCAAGCAACTTGTCCTCAAGCATGCTTTTTCATTCCAAACCAACCAAACCAGGGTACATACTTCAGCCACCTCCTCTATGGAGTTCTCATGCTGAGGGCTACCACCCACCTGCCCTAAACATTCCAGGGCCAGGTACCAAACAACTAAGGAGAGCCCCCTGTGCCGCAGAGCCTACTGAAGTGATTCAAACTAGCCAGTCCTAAGCCTGCTTACCCTGCCTGCTCTGTTCCTTCCCCTGAAACACGGTAAAAACTCATGCCCACAGCTCCGCCTTCTCCTCCTGGCTACTGACCAACCCTGGTGCTTCCTTCTGTGGCCCTCCCTGTGTGGCAGGCTCCTTCCTCTTGGGAACTGTGAGTAGTAAACTATGTTTCATATGACAGTCATTTCCTGATCTGCTGGCCTTACTATACTTCAAATTTTCTTTTAATGCACTACAGTATTTTTTTAAATGTTTTATTGGGGAACAGCCATGGTTATTAGTTACACATTGCTCTCATGCTACAATGGCATAGTTGACTCTTTTAAGGAGCGTGTAACTCACAGTGGCCCATGTGGGGATTGAACCAGCACCACGCTCTAACCAATGAGCTAACTGGTCACCCCACTATAGTATTTTTAAAGCTATTACCAAGTGTCTTCTGTTGCAACATTGCTCCTGGTAGAGCATAGCTGGGTTAACCTGAAACCTAGACATTTATATTTAAGAAAAATTATCTAGATGATGTGAGATCAACAAGTTTGGGGAACTGTAACCTTTAGACTTTATATGCAAAGACTTGAACCTGACATTCAAGGCTTTAGCTTTATGCTATCCAACCCATCCAGCATGAATACTTCTCCTCTCCTGCATAACACTTTGCTGCTTTAGTTCTTATTCTTCAGCCTGATCCTTGGCTACATCCTGATCCTTCTCACTTCCAAACCTCTGTTCCAAATGCAGACTCAAGCTTTTCTAACAACCTCTCAGACTTCTAATCTCATATGTATTTTTAAAAATAATCAATGTTTGTTTATTGAAGGAATTAACTCACCATTTCTTAATCATGACACATCTAAAATTGCTAATACACTATTTTGGTGCCATAAAGCTGTACAAGCCCTCAAGCAAATATAAAGCAGTAATTGCAAATTTATACTCTCGTAACACATGTCAAGGCACTTCTCACAGTTTAATTTTATATCTGTTTCTATGGTTGTTTGATTCCTGTCTCTCTCTCTTGCACAAAACTGAAGCCTTCACAAGGTCAGAGAGCAAGTCTATTTTTGCTCATCATAATATCCGCATTACTTAAAATAGTGTCTGGCAATAGACATTTGATGAATAAATGAATCAATTATTCAATGATTAATTAATTAACTAATTAATTACTACTTTATCTTGTCTTTCAACTTGATGTCAAGCTCCTGCAGATTATTCCTTTGTTTCCATGTTTCTTTCCAAACATGCATATAGTTATATTTAAACAGTACACATAAAAACAATAAATGATAACTATTATTTATATTACATTAGTGTTATCAGTTGTACTTTATGGAGACTGGGCTACAGAAGCCAAGTACTTATTTGTTTTATTTTTAAAAATGGGCAAACTCCCTTTGAACAAAAAACAATTGCATTTGAAAAGAAATACAAGCGTCGGCCGAGTGGTGCGTTGGTTAGGAGTTAGCTTGGGACAACAGCTCTGAGCAGCAAGGCCCTGGTTCAGATACCACATGGGCCACTGACGCTGTGCCCTCTAAAGCTAAGACGGTGAACAACAGCTCAACTTGGAGCTGGGCTGCCAATTTGAGTTGCCGGCGATGGTGTAGGCTGCAGTGGGGCTGGCCCGCAGCTGGCAGCCGGAGAGAGCTGCTGTGAGCTGCCATGAGTGGCCATCCAATGGCTGGTGAGCAACAGCCTCACCCGGGAAGAGCACAATGATACCAACATGGACCAGTGAAGCGACGTCCTCCACAACTACATTGATGAACAAAAGGACAGCAACTTGTCTGTTCCCCTCCCCTAATCCCCCAATAAAATCGTTAAGAAGAAAAGAATATGATGTTATTTGTGGCAATTATATCATCGCATATCCAGAAAGGACAGGTTTAATTAAAACTGAGTATTTGCTCCTAAAACCAAAAACTATAATTGCTTCTGATAAATGTCATTGTTATCAGGCTATTTTCAAAAATTTAATATGATAAGCAGAAAGTGCACTCTGCCATTCTAATTTGTTTCATGTACTGAGATGCCCTGCAGCCTGAAGGGAAAAAACAAGCATGTTTTCCCATGTCGATCTTTTCCCACCTCAGCATCTTCATTTCTTACTTCTACAGAGAAAACACCCTCTCAAATTCTGGGATTTTTTTTTTTTCTTTCTGAGTGATAATTCTGTGCACACTTTAAAAATGCTGACTTGACAGTTCTCTGTGAGAATTCCCACCTCCAACCCTTACCCTGGACAGGTGATGCCTCTGGGATCCTTGTAGACTCTGCAGAACTCAGAGGGCTTCCGAGAGTTTAGGGCAGGTGTAGTCAACAGGTTTATTCCTAAAAGCCTCCACCTCCATTGTTTTAATGCCATTAACACCCAATTGTTTCCCAAATTTTGAATTTAATTTGTATCTAAAGGGCTTGAACACCTGAAATAAAATGCTGAATTACAAAGGTAGCTTACAGGCATCATAAAATGTGGCTAACCTCCTCTCTTAAAGAATAAATATGAGACATCCTGACAGCTCTTGAGTATCAAAAGGATTTTTCAACCATAGTTTGTACAATAACTGCCAGCACTGAGATCCCAAAAAACTCTCTGTTCTTTCCTAGATGTACAAACCTTCGAGATTCCTTGAGAAAATAAATCTGCGCTTCAAAATTTATATTCCAAGGTTGGAAAACAAAAGCACACTGGCTGTTTCTCAAAACAGAAGAGCCTGGTCAAAATGGCTCCAGAGGTGATGGCTATCTAAGATCCAAGATAAAAACCGACTAAAAACTGACAGCGTCTTCTCCACACCATCTAACACAGGAGCAGGTTACTCTAGACAGCAAGACCATCTCAAGTCCACTCACTTGTCCTTGCCCTTTCTTTCTTTCCTGCTTCTTGTCCCACCACCCCATTCATTCCCACCTCTACTCCCATTGTCTCTTTTCCTTCTTACCCTGTGACACCATCCCACTTCCTTCCCTTGTGTCTCTCTGTCTCCCTCCCTTTCTCTCCCATTTGTCCTCCCACCCCTGCTTTTCTGAGCCCTGTCATGAATCCTTTTTCTTCTTTTCCTCCTTCCTAATTTAGAACTGTCTTCATCCCTGTTTGAAATTCGAGCCTGCCGTAGATCCCTACAAAATTAGATGCACTAAAAATAGATACACAGAGATACCTTGGAGCCAAAGTTAGAAGAATCCAGCTCTTCCTGTGTCATGATATTTGAGCCTTCAATGTTAATAACAGCTGCTAATGTGCCATATTTTGAGAACTATTCTGATAATAGGATTTGCCTGGTTCTAAGAACCTAGATGCTACCACCCCATCAAGTCTGTTGGTCTCCGATAAACCCCTCCTGCACTTTCTGCAATGGGAATTGCTTTCTTCAGAGAATGCATAAGGCAAATGGCAGACCTACAGAGACTCTCGACTAGTGGGTCAGAGACGACAGCTCAAGCACCAGGTTTGGTTTAAGGATAAATGAGTTAAATGGAGAAAGGGTGAAAGGGCAGGGCCAGCAGTAGGGGTTCAAGCTTGGGCCTGTGTAGCCAAGAGGAAGTGAGTCACGCACCCAGAACCTCTACCAATAAATGGCAGCCCTCTTTTCCCAGGGCTCTTGAATTCACATGGCACCTTCTGTCTGGTTGCTCAGGACCCTACATCTGTAACCCAGGCTGGTCTTCTCTGCCATACTGCTGTGAGCTGGACAGCCTGGTGGCCATATTCCTGCTTTTGAACACAGCAGGAATCTCTAGGACACAGCCCAAGTCCTAGAAGCCTATGGATGTTTTGAAGAGGATGAGAGTCTCAGCACCTTCACTAGTTTTTATCAGTCTCTCTCTGCTGACCACCCAGCTGGAGAGAGACAGCCTGTCTGTCTCATTAAAGCTATTAATGCTTAAAACACAGTGACAAGTTGGGAATTTCAAAAGCCTCCAAGATAGTTAATTGCATAGATTTTAAAAATCACTCTAGGTTATACCAGAATTAGAGGATCACTCCACCTTTTCTTCAGTTGTCTCTGTTTTCCTCTGTGTGCTTCTGTACCCACATTTATGGGTCAGAAGCATTGCTCTGTGTTTCCCGGTGGAAAAATAAGGCTACGGAAATCAGAGCTCTTTGGACAGAATCATTCTACAATGAAAAATTATGTCTGTATATATGGAAGTAAAGGGACATAAGTTTGTAAATAACATTAGCTTTTGCTCCTTTAAAAAAAAAAAAGATGCACAGATGTTCAGTGACTCAGAATCATTAAGGCACACAGAATGCTGTGCTATGATTGACATGTATGTTCTTAGGGGTGTACTCTGTAGAATTTCAAAGATAGCTTACATCCAAAGACCAGTGTATGAAAAGTTCATAAATCAATGTATGTACTTATCTGTTTTGATGACAGATCATTTTTTAAAAAATAACTTTGGGGCATAATTGAAATATAATAAACTGTCCATATTTCAAGTGTACAATTGGGTAAGTTCTGACACGTGTATGCAATGTAAAACCATCACAATGAAGATAGTGAACATATTCATCACCCATAAAAAGTTTTCATTTTTTTGCCATTTTGTTTATTTTTATTTATTTATTTACTTATTTATTGTATTAGTTTCAGGTGCAATGATGGGAAGGGGGTGGGGATGAGGGGATTAGAAAGCACAAATTGGTAGCCACAATATTGCTATGGGGATACAAAAGACAGTTTGGGGAATAGAATCAATAATGTTGTAAAGATTTTATAGGGTGTCATATGGGCATTTGTCTTATTAGAGACTTTATTTTTTAGAGAAGTTTTAAGTTCACAGTAAAATTGAACAGAAGGTACAGAGATTCCCATAAACCCTGCATCCCCACACATGTATGCCTCCCCCACTATCCATATCACCCTCCAGAGTGATACTTTTTTTTTTACAATTGATTAATCTACATTAAGACATCATTATCACCCCAAATCCATAGTTTACCTTAGGGTTCACTCTTGGTGTTGTATATCTAATGAGTTTGGACAGATGTATAATGACATATGTCTACCATTATAGTGTCATACAGAGTAGTTTCACTGCCTTAAAAATCATCTGTGAGGATGAATAGGCAGAGAACAGATTATTTAAAACATTTTTTTTCTCTAACAAAGCGGCACCTATATTGGATAGACTGTAAATATAGGAAAAAAAGACCTGAATCCAAGCCTCTGTTTCCTTCCGAAGTTTCCTGATGATTCATCAGCCTCTTCCTTTCTTTCTTGCTCTCTTAATAAAGATTTTACTTTCTAATATAACATACAGGTTTGTTTGTTGTTTTTTTCCTAGCAGTGCCCTGCATGGTGGGAGCAGGGGAAATGCCATTCTTTGAAGGTAATCTCCTTTACATTTGTGTGTAGACCATAAGCAACAGTTAAAACATTTTTCAGCAGTATGAGTTCAATCTGATTTCAGGCACCCCAAACCCTGAGAACCCAACAGAAAGTTAGTGTTGGTGAAGGACAACATTCACCAGAGCAAATAAACTGCCTCTTCCCTCCATCAATGGCCTTCTTTTGTTTTTTTGAGCATATTAGGCATTTTTCCTCCTTTAAGCTCTATGCATTTCCTTTCCCCTCTGTTTTAGATGTCTTTCCTCCCCATTCTCTGCCTGGATATAACTTTCTTGACTTTTAGATCTGAAATTAAATGTAATGTCCTTCTTGTCACCGCCCCTGACTATTCGGTCTCTTGTTATTCAATCTCTTAGCATCATGTCCTATCCCCCTAGATTTGCTCTGTCCAATCAATGGCCACTGGTTGCATGTGGGTGTTTAAGTTCAAATGAATTATATTTAAATGCAGTTTTAAATTGACTTCCTCAGCACATTACCTACACTCAAAGGGCTCGATAACCACATGGAGCTGGTGGCTACTACATTGAACAAGGCAGGTATAGAACGTTTCCATCATCACAGAAGTTTCTACTGCAGACACTACAATGAGATCACTTACAATTTCTAATTTTATGTTAATCTGCATGGGAGTTTTGATTGGGCATTTGATATTTGCCTCCCTCTGGATAGTATACTTTATGAGGGCAAGAATTACAAAATATTTATCAGTGCTTTGGTGCAAAGTGGGAGCACAATAAATAATTTTTTATTTTTATTATTATTTTTTTATTTTTTAGAGGGCAATGTCACTGGCCCTCATTTGTGGGATCTGAACTGGGGCTGCTGGCGTCCCAAGCCAGCTCTTAATCACCGCCCCACTCGGCCAGCCCGATAAATATTTTTGAATGACAAAATGGCATGAGTTAAATTCAAAATTAGCAGATTGAAAGAATACACAGGGAGGAAACAAGCATGCAGATGAATGTGAATGCCCTCGTATTTGTAGTTCTCATTGGCCCCAAAATTAAAGTGTAATAGGGAAACAAGGTATATTGGGATTTTCCAGTTATCATGGGATAAAAGAATTTCTGTTCCACTTTATGTCCTAAAATCAACTGAAGACCATAAGAAGAATCAACAGACTTAGAGGAGAAAGTACCATCTTCAATGAAACTCGGAATCATCTGCAATCACAAACCACAAACTATGAAATATTTCTGCCAAAAAGTAAAGTTAGGTTGAATTGGTGGCAGACATCAAGAATGAGCATACTCCATTGCCTGGCACAGAGTACTACAAGTGTAGCTTGGCCAACAGCTTCTGGCTGTAGCATCTGAGTGTGGGGGCATCCTTGTCATTGGGAACATCCCCAAGTCCCATTCTATGATAGAGAGGCAGGGGAACCTGGGGCTGAGACATAAACACATTAACTTCGTGGAAAACCAGTGGTCTGTATGGCAAGGTAGAGAAGTAGTAATCACCATTTACTGAAATGAAATACACACCAGACCCCCTTCCAAACTAATCATGTGTGTACGCGCACGCACACACACACACACACACACACACACACACACACAATATGTAGTCATTCTTGGTCAGTGGGGTAAAATGACCTCTTAGCAAAGACCAACTCCAGAGATGGAGGAAAAGTGCCCTAGGCCCTGTGTAATGTCCTCCTGTACTTCTCATCCAACTTTTTAGCAAATGCTTGACCCAGGAAAAAAACTTCACTCATTTGCAGATAAGAAATAATAAGAAAAGAGCCAGCCAGAGAAATAGGCATGGATGTAATCAGATAGAAGAAAGAAAGAAGCATGCCAAACAAAAGCCAGATGGAGAACACACATCAGAATTACTTTGCAGAGTAGAACAACAGTACAAACAAACATTAATCTGCAGAGTCAAAGAATTTTTAATGATGTCTATGATTCTCTGAGCTCAAAGAAGAGATATAGGGATCAAAGAAGACATGACAAGGCAATAGAAAGAAATAAAGAGCACCAGAGAAAATGTGGAAGAGAAAGAAACAAAAACAAACAAAAAAACTTCAAAACCTAAAGCACACTGGATGAGGCAAAAATTAAAATAAATATTGCTGAGAACAACAGACATGAAGGACAGGCTTAGAAAAGAGAAATGAACAAAATATATGAAAAGGAGTGAAACAGCTACAGAGAAAATGGGACATAGTGTGTAAACATGCACGTGACTGGTGAACACAACCCCCCCCCAAAAAATGAAGTAGATATAAAGTATTCAAATATACTAGAGAAGAGTGTTTTATAAAACAAAGGTAGATACAGCAATACCTTGGTTTGTGAGCATAATTGTTCTGGAAACAAATTACTCGTATTGCACAACATCACTCGTTTACAACGTTAAAATGTATTAGAAATGTCTGTTCGTCTTGCAGAACACTCTGAAACCACGTTACTCGCAATCCAAGGTTTTACTGTATATGCTTTACAATTGAAAGGGTACACCGCCCCCCAAAAAATTAGTGCAGAATAAGCCAACTAAAACATATCCATTACATTTGTTGTGTTTCGATGATTACAGATAGTATCTCACAACATGTAGCTCTCCCTCGTTCCTTCTCCAGCCCTCCCTCAAAATAAGGAAACAAATAAGACACAAATTTTAAGAAGCTACTTAAAAGGGTGAAAAAATCAATCTGCATTCCAAATTCTCTAAATCAACATATGTCTACAACTCCTCAAATATAAGAAATGAGACCAAATGTTTTATACCAAGACAGATATGTTATTTGGCATGTCTCAGTTTCATGCTATGCTCATATGTGCCACTGCTGCTGCCACTTAAAATGGTATTCATCGTCTCCCCTGACACATACTCACATAACTTTTTTTCTAGCTTCACTCTTCATGTGATTAAGTTCCCATTTATCCTTCATGTCTCAGCATAGGAGATATGTGTTGGAGTGGGAGGAAACATCCAAACAGAGATGTCAATGGCATCTACATGGTACCCGATGCCAAACGAACAGAGAAGGTACACAGAGTAGGGCAAGCAACTCATCATACTTTTTTCCCCTCCGTTTTGGCATGGAAAGCCCCATGTTCTGGGAACCTCCTTGGTCCTGGACAAATTATGAGAGTTGGTCACCCCTGAGAGAGTGTGAAGGAATAAAAAGACACTTAAGGCAGATTCTCGAGAAAGACAAGTGCCTGACAGGTAGAGGAAAAGGGGCTGCCAAGTGACACCGAGAAAAATTGCCTTGAAGACAGAAAGCAAATCAGAAGAGGATGTGTCCAGAAACCAAGGGAATAAAGTGTTTCGGGAAGAAGTGCTCACCAGGGGCAAATGGTGCCACGAAGTCTGGCAGGACACAGACGGAAAGTGCCCATTGCTGAGAGATTGGAAAGAGCTGAAGTCAGAGTCCCTGGTACCAGGCAGAGAACCGGCAGCAAGGGCTTGGCTTGTCCAGACATGAGTGGACGATGCATCAGGAAGGGGCCTGGGGCTTGTCCCTGGTGCAGTGACCAGATGGAGCAGATAACATGGCTGCTCACACAGCAGAAAAGAGATGGGGCAGGTCACATTTCTTGACCTAGAGTTCCCTCCACACCACCTCTGCCTACTTGACTGCAGGATTCAAACAGAATCCATTTAACACACAACAGGAATCAAAGAGGATCCTTCCCCATTATGCAAATGTAACATATAAATACAACTCTCTCATTCAAAGACAGAAAATAGCTCATTGGGAGCGTTAGGAAGAGATTCTGAAACATAAATGAACTATAAGAAATGAAGAAAATTTTAATAAACATAAAGAAAGTTTTTTTCTCAATAAAAGTCAAGAAAGCATTGATTATGCAAAAAACAATGAAGAATAAAGGAGCTAGAATTTCACTAGTATGTTTACATTTTTATTATAAGCTCTATTAATTGGTATAGGCTAGCTACTAAAACATGCAAGGAAAAAAAAACCTCCAAAATATAAATGGTTTAACTTAATAGAAGTTTGTAGTTTGATCATTAAACAGTATAATGCAGATATTTGTCAACCGACAATCCACGTAGTGATTCAGGGGCCCAGGGCCTTTTCTCTCTGGTCGGTACAAGGATAGGATTTTCCACTCTGCCTCCAAATGATCTGTAATTGTAACACACCACTGAAATCTGCTTGTTTTTTGAAACTTGACAAAGTAATTCTAATGTTCATGTCAAAGAAATATAATCTTGAAAATGTTATTTGAAAAAAATAACGTTAATGATGGGGTACTTGACATCCAGAAATTAAAAGAAAACTGCAATGATTTCTTCACTTTATTTCTTTTTTTTTTTTTTTAAGATTTTATTGGGGAATTGGGGGAGGGGAAAAGCGTTGGGGAATCCGGGAAGGGGAACAGACAAGTTGCTGTCTTTTTTGTTCTTCAGTCTAGTTGCAGAGGACGTTGCTTCACTGGCCCATGTTGGTATCGAAATTGCGCTCTTCCTAGATGAGGCAGATTGGTCACCGGCCTCTGGATGGTCACTCACTGCGGTTATTGACAGCTCACGTTAACTGCCAGCCACTCACGCTGGCTGCCGGCCACTCATTGTAGCCTATGGCAGCCCACTGCAGCAGGGGCTGTACCCTACACCATCGCCGGGCTTGCACAGCCCAGCTCCAGGTGGAGCTGTTGTTAGCTGTAGAGGGCAGTGTCACTGGCCCTCATATGTGGGATCCTAACCGGGGCCGCTGGCATCCCAAAACCAGCTCCCAACCAATGCGCCACTCTGCCGGCCCTTCACTTTATTTCTTTTTCATTTTTATTTTGAAATAATTATAAATCCACAGGAAGTCTCAAAGATAGCACAGAGAGGTCTTGTCCAACTTTCACACAATTTTCTCTAAAGCCAAACCAGGAATTTGACATTATACAATATATGTGTGTATTTCTACATTTTCTTGCCTGGGTAGGTTTGTGTAACCACCACAGCAATCAAAATACAGAATTTTCTCATAATAACACAGGACTCCCTCGTGCTTGCTCCCTTACAACCACACTTACCTTCCTCCCTGCTCCTCTATCTCTAATTCCTAGCAACCACTAATCTGTTTTCCATCTGTATAAATTTTTCATTTGGGGAATGTTATAAAAATTGAATCATAGATTATGTGACCTTTTGGGATTGGCTATTTTCACTCAGTGTAGTGCCCTTGAAATCCATCGAAGCAGTTGCATGTTACAGTACTTTATTCTTTTTTATTACTGAGTAGTATTCCATGATATGGATGTAGCTGGGTCTGTTTAATTATTCATCTAGTGAAAGAAATTTGGTTGTATCCAGTTTTTGGTAATTACAAATAAAGCAGCTATGAAGAAAATCACATAAAAGTTGGTGTGTGTGTGTGTGTGTGTGTGTGTGTGTGTGTGTGTGTGTGTGTGTAAACAACATAGATTTTCATCTCTCTGGGCTAAATTCCAGAGATGCAATTGCTGTAGTACAGTAGTTGCATGTTTAGAGTTTTAAGAAAATGCCAAACTATTTTCAAGCTATTTTCCAGAAGGGCTGCACCATTTTATATTCCCACCAGCAATGTGTGAGAGATCTAGTTTCTTTGCATTCTCAACAGCATTTGGTATTATCACTATTTTTTATTTTAGCTGTTATAATAGATATACAGTGACATCTCATCTCCATCTTAATTTGCAATTCCCTAATGGCTAATGATGTTGAAGACATCTGTATATTCACTTTGGTGAAATGTTTTTCATGCCTTTGTCCATTTTCTAACTGAATTGTTTTTAGTTTTGTTTTGTTGTTTTTTTTCTTTTTACAGTTGTGTTTTGAGAGTTCTTTGTATATTCTACATATGAATCCTTTGCTGGTTATGTGGTTTGCAAACATTTTCTCCCAGTCTGTACTTTGTACTTTTATCCTCTAAAATGGGTCTTTTGCAGAGCAAAAGTTTTTAATTTTGATGAAATCCAATTAATCAATATTTCCTTGTATGGGCTGTGCTTTTGGTGTCATGTCTAATAAATTCATCAAGCCCTAAGTCCCAAATATTTCCTCCTGTCTTATCTTCTAAAAGTTTTTTAGTTTTACATTTTACATGTAGGTCTATAATCTATTTTGAGTTATTTTTATATAAGTTACGAAGTTTAGGTGGAGGTTATTTTCTTCCTTTTTTTTTTTTTTTTTTTTTTGGAACTATGAGTAGGCAGTGCTTCAGCAGCATGTGGTGAAAACACACCACGACCCTTTCTCCATTGAATTGCTCTAACCCCTTCTTAAAATCAGTGAACATTTGTGTGGGGCTATTTCGGGATTCTCTATTCTTTTCCATTGATCTATATGTCTGCCCCTCTGCCCGTAAAACCCAATCTTGATTACTTTCGCTATGTAATAAGACTTGAGGGCCGGGCAAGTGGCGCGCTGGTTGGGCGCAGCCCCGGTTCGGGTCCCACATGTGAGGGCCAGTGGCACTGCCCTCAAAAAAAAAAAAAAAAAAAGAAAGAAAAAAAATTAAATTAAATGTAAAAAAAAAGACTTGAAATTAGGTAAAGTGATTCCTCTCCATTTATTTTCCTTCATAATTGTTTTAGCACCCTAGTTTCTTTACCTTTACATATAAATTTTGGGATAATTTTTTCTATGCCACAAAATTTTTGCCGAGGTTTTGATAGGAATTACACTAAAACTTTTATATAAGTTTGGGGAAAAATTGACATCTTTACTATGTTGAGTTTTCCAATCTGTGAACAGAGGATATCCTTCCATTTGTTTAGATCTTTTAAACTTTATTTCATCAGCATTTTGTTCCATTTTAAATATCAGTTTCTCTGTGTGTGTGTGCGCGCGCGCGCGCGCGTGCGCGAGCATTTGTGTGTATCACATAACCTTGCTGAACTCACGTATTAGTTTTAGAGTTCTTTTGGTAAACTCCTTGAAATTTTATACACAAGTCACCATGACAAAAAGGGACAGCCTCATTTCTTCCTTTACAATTTGTATGCCTTTATTTTCTTGACTTATTTGATTGGTTAGAATTTCCATTTCTTTTACTATGTTCAGTAGCAGTGGTAAGGGTAAACATCTTTGCCTCGTTCCCAATCTAAGGCGGGAAGTATTCAGCCTTGGCCATAAACTTTGATGTTAATTATAGGTTTTTAAATAAATGTTCTTTATCAAGTTGAGGAAGCTCCTCTCTCTAGTTTTCTGAGGGTTTTTGTCATAAATTGGTTTGGAGTTTGTCAAACATTTTTACTTTATCAATTGATATGATCATATTGCTTCTTTAGCCTTTCAGTATGGTAGGTTATATCAATTGATTTTTGAGTATTGAATCAGCCTTGCATCTCTGGGACAAACTCCACTTGGTCATGGTATATAGTTCTTTATATATATTGCTGAATTCTAGTTGCTAATATTTTGTTAAGAATATTTACATCTAAAGTCATGAAGCATGTTGGTCTGTAGTTGTTTGGCTTTTGTTTGTTTGATTGTTTTGTCTAATTTTTGCATCAGTGTAATAATGGCCTTGTAAAATGAGTTGAGAAGGGTTCCCTCCTCTTCTGTTCTCTGGAAAGAATTGGGTATAATTGGTGTTAATTCTTTAAGTGTTTTTATAGAATTCTCCAATGAAACATCTGTGTTGGAGATTTATTTTACAGGAGGTTTTGAGTGCAGGTTCAATTTTCTTAATAGTTGTAGGGTTATTTGAATTATCTATTTAATATTGAGTGAGTTGTGATAGTTGTGTATTTTTCAAGGAATTGGTGCATTTCATTTAAATTTTCAAATTTATATGTGTAGAGTTGTTTATATTGTTGTGTTATCCTTTTCATGTCTGAAGCATTTGTAGGGATAGCTTCTCTTTCATTCTTGATGTTAGTAATTTGTGTTTTCTCCTTTTTTTCCAGTCTTGCTAGAAGTTTGCCAATTTTATTGATCTTATCAAAGAACAAGCCTTTTGTTTCTCTATTATTTTTCTGTTTTCTATTTCATTGATTTATTATCTTTGTTTATTATTTTATTCCTCTGCTAGTTTGGGGTTTATTTTGCTCTTCTTTTTCTAGGTTTTTAAAGTACAAGCTTGGGTTATTGATTCAAGATTTCCTGTTTTCTAATGTGTGCATTTAATGCAATAAGTTTCTCTCTTAGCACTGCTTTAGCTGTGTCCTACAAGTTTTGCTATAATGTATTTTTATTGTCATTCAGTTCAATGTAGTTTTTTTACTTTTTTTGAGACTTCTTCTTTGACCCATGGATTATTTAGACATGTGTTGGTTAGGCTTCAAGTGTTTGAAGGTTTCTCTGTTATCTTTCTATTATTGATTTCTAATTTCAGTCCATTGTTGCTGAAGAATGTGGATTCTGAATAATTTCAATTTTTAAAAATTTGTTGAGATTTGTTTTGTGGCTCAAGATATAGTCTACCTTGATATATATTTGGTGGGCACGTGGAAAGAATGTATATTCTGCTGTTTTAGGTGGAGCGTTGTATAAATCTCAATTAGATTCTGCTGGTTGATGGTATAGTTAAGTTTTTCTATATCCTTGTTGATATGTTATCTAATGGCTCTATATTATTGGCAGGTGGACACTTTCTTTTTTCATTACGTAATTTTCCTCTCTGTCCATGGTAATTTTATTTGTTCTGAAGTCTACTTTGCCTGATGTTAACATAGCCACTCCTGCTTTTTGGGATTAAGGTTGCATGATATAACTTTTCCCATCCTTTTATTTTCAACCTGCACATATGAGTATAATCAGATTTGAAGTGAGTTTCTTATAGACAGCATAGAATTGGGTCATTTTGTTTTTGTTTTTAATCTTAGCTGTCCTTAATTGTGTATTTAGATCATTTACATTTAACATAAATTTAATTATTGATATGTAAAGCTATTTTTATTTTGTTTTCTGTTTATCTCTTTTATTATTTTTCTGTTTCCTTTTCCTTGCCTTCCTGTGAGAATACTTGAACACTTTTTTTTAGAATTTTGCTTTGTCTATAGTATTTTCAAATATATCTCTTTGTACAGTTTTGAAAGTGATTTCTTTAGGCATTACATTTTATATATATAATTTACACAGCTCACACTATTGCAATTTACCAATTCTAGTGAAGTACAGAAATCTTAACTCTTTTTACATCTTTTTATTCTACTACATTTATATATAACTGTTTTGAATATTTGTATTTCCTCTACATACATTGAGAACCATATTAGAGAGTGTTACAGCTTTTTGCTTCAACTATCTAACATAATTTAGAAAACTTAAGAGGAGGAAAATGTATTGTATTTACCTATATTTTTGCTCTCATATTCTTTCTTCCTTTCTGATGGTCTCAGAGTCTTTCTTTTGTTCTTTCTTTTTTGTTTAGATAACTTTTTTTGAGCCCTTCATTTAGGGTAGATCTGCTGGTGACAAATTATCTTTTTTTCCCCACTCATTTTTATTTGAGAGTTTAATAAGCCTGAGTCATAAAGAATTTATATTCCTAGTAAGTCATGAGTATTCAATAAGTGTTTGAACTAAACTGACTTGTTTGTTGAAGTAAGAAAAGAAATTCCACATGGGCAGTCCTCAAGTATACTACTATATCAGAACTCTAGTTCAAGGATGAAATGCAGATACTTAAGCTCAAATGAAATGATTTATGGCTCTCATTGCATAAACGAATAAGCTAGGAATGCAGACCTATTACTTTGGATACTTGCCTTAAAACCTATGAAGGTAATGAAGTGAAGGCTCTCTTGAAATTTTTCTACTTCGTTTATTGTTTATATGTTATATTAAATAAATTACATGACCATTTTCTTGGTTTTTACTTTCTGATTACAAAATATTAACATGTTTTCTTTAAAATATTTGAATATAGGGCCAACCGAGTGGCGCGTTGGTTAAGAGTTGGCTTGGGACGCCAGCTCTGAGCAGCAGGGCCAGGGTTCAGATCCCACATGAGAGCCAGTGATGCTGCGCCCTCTACAGCTAAGATGGTGAACAACAGCTCAATCTGTAGCTGTGCTGCCATGAGTTGCAGTGAGCAGCGGTCCAGTGGCTGGTGAGTGACTGCCTCACCCGGGAAGAGCACAATGATAATACCAACATGGGCCAGTGAAGCGACATCCTCCACAACTAGACTGAAGAACAAAAGGACAGCAACTTGTCAGTCCCCCAACGCTGCTCCCTTCCCCCAATTCCCCAATGAAATCTTTTTTAAAAAAATTTTTGAATATACAGTTTATTTTTCCTTTAATATAAAGCTCTCTGAAGTGATTTTAAGTAAATTTTGTTTTTTAATCTCTGTAGTCTGAGGACATCTCTTTTCTAGGATACAATTACAGCAAGTCCTTGTCATTAAAAATGAGAAGCTGAGATAGAAATTTTTATATAAAAGCATTAACATTATCATTTGAAATACATCCCTGGTTTCAGAAAAGGTTTAATTAGAGAAGCAGAACTAGTAGGAGACATATATTAGGATATTAGTTGCAAGTTATTGGCTTCTGTCATCTCGGTGGCTGGCTAGGCAAGTCCCACATCCCCAGGGCAGGCTGACAGGACAGGCAGACTGGAACTCCAGAGCTGAACCTGGTGTCCACAGGTTGGAATTTCCCGACAAATTATCTTAGCTCTCCTTCGTCTCATAATGTCTTGATAGTCTCTTTATTCCTTAATGATATTTTCTCTGGATATAGAATCCTGGGTTGACAATTTTTTTTGTTTTTGTTTTTATTTCAACACATGAGAAATATTATGTCACTTTCTTCTAACCTCTGTCATCTCTGATGAGAAATCTACTGTTATACAAATTGTTTTCCCCTTATAGCAAATGCATTGTTTCTCGCTGAATGCTTTTAAGAATTTGTCTTTGTTTTTAAATTGTAGAAGTTTGACTGTGATGTGTCTTGTAATTGATTGCTTGTATCTACTCATTTTTTTTTCTAATTTGGGAAATGTAGCCATTATTTCTTCAAGAATTTTTTCAGCCCAACCCTGTTTATCATCTCGCTCTGGGAGTTACATCTGTTTTTTCTCTTACATCTACAGTTATAGTACTATATGCCCCTGAAGCTATCTTCTCCTTCTTCTTCTTCTTCTTCTTCTTCTTCTTCTTCTTCTTCTTCTTCTTCTTCTTCTTCTTCTTCTTCTTCTTCTTCGTCTTCTTCTTCTTCTTCTTCTTCTTCTTCAAGTCTATTTTCATTCTGTTGTCAGACTGCAAAATTTATATTGTTGTATCTTCGAGTTCTCAGATTCTTCTTTCCTCTCAATTCTACTGTTGAGCTGATCTGTTCAGTTTTCTGTTTGGATTATTGTGTATTTTAATTCTGAAATTTCCATTTGCTTCTTCCTTATACTTCATATTTCTTTACTGAAGTATTCTATTGTTCTGTTGTAACTTTCTATGTTCTTGGTACGATGAGTGATTTTTTTATTAAAACCAAGACATTTTGGATATCATTCTATAACACTGGATCCTATGTAAATCCTTCTCTGATGTCACTCTGGTGAGTGAAGAGGGTGTCACCTCATTTTTTTCCAGATGGGTGGACTTGAAAGATCTAATTGTCCATTTAGCCTCCATTGACACCTGGAGGCCAGAGGAAGGACTCCTTGTTAACTGCTGAGTGAGGGTGGGAGTTGAGGCTTCCATTAGACCTCCCCTGACACTATTTCCACAAAACAAAGGGGTAAAGTGCCTTGTTACTGCTCCCTATTTGGCCTCCACTCACATCACAGGGAGGGGGTTGGTTGGCCTTGTTATCACTAAGTGGTGATAAATGTCCTGACTCTCTACTAGACCTCTTCTGACACCATCTGGCAGGGATATTAGGATATCTTGTTATAACCTGGCAATGTTGGAACTCTGGGCTCTCCACTTGGTCTTTGCTGGAGGGTGCCAGGTGTAGCCAGAGTTTTATCTGTGTTGTTTGGGTTGTGTGAACCATTATGGTCTGAAAGCTTTCTATCTTGCAGGATTAACTATTCTGTGGTCCTTTGCTGGAGAAAAAAACTTTTGGTTGAGGTATTTTTTTGTCTGCACCCGTTGGTGTTTCTGGGTTATGAGTTTCTTTAGTTCCAAGTCTGGGATACATGAAGGGAAAAGAAAACCCAGGGAACTCACGACCAGGTCATTCCTTGGATCTTGAGGTCCCTAGCAGTCCACCATCTCTCTACCTTTGAGAGTCTTTTTCATGCTTCTTTTATATGGAATATTCAGGATTTTCAGTTGTACTCAGAAGAAAAAATAAGAAAATATATGTCTACTCCAACTTCCTAGAAGTGGATGGACAAGTCATAAAAATTTAAAAGTGTAAAATGTGCAAGTGTTAAATGTTGTAGCAGGAATGGACAGAAAAGCCAAATAGACAAAAACTACTTTTAAAAATCAGTAAGGGTTCTTCAACAAATGTTGAGAAATTATTTAGCTAACTAGAAAAAGCAGAATTATATTTCTTCTCATATAATGCTCCAAAATAAATAATATTTGTATCATTAATTAATTAATTAAGTGATTAATTAAATATATAACTAATTAATCATATAATTGATTAATAATTTTAAAGTGAAGGTATAGGAAAAAGTACAGGCTCATTATAAAATCAAAATAGGAATACATTTGTAACATTCTATATACAAATGATGGCTGTCTTTATAAGTAATTCTTATAAATTATTAATAGAAATATGAATACTGTAAGTAAAAAGTAATTAGGAAAAGAATAAAAGACATCATTTGCTTGTAGAATACATGTAGCTAACAAATATGCTTCTTGCTTTATTGTTGCAAGATGGCTATTGCACTTGCAAGCCATTACACCAACACTTCAGGTAGATAGAAGAAGAAAGAGAGCCCACCTTCTGCATCTATACCTGTCCCTTCTCATCAGGGCTGTTTCACAGAAACCTCCTTTAACAGACTTGCTTACATCTCACATGGCCAACCAAAGGGAAGCTGAGAAATAAGTATTCAATTTTCCAGACACCAGAGTAGATGATGTCAAGAAAGAAGGGGCTAGGAATGAATGCTAAGTGAGCCAACTGCAGTTTTTACATAGCATTTTTATGTAGAAAATTAAAAGCATATTTTGCAAAGTGCATCGATCGAATGTAGTGACAACCAAAATATGCAAGAATTGTGTTTTGCAGGCCCTCTCAAAAGCACTTGTGACATCTGACCATTAAAAGGAGTTAGGAGATGTACTTACAAACTATTCAGGCTCTGATCCCTACATTGCAGGAGTGCGACACTATAAATTATATGTCTTTATACTGAGAAAAGATTAGAAGGTCAATGTTGACTACACATATCTCTACCATAAACTCTTTCACGGGCACTTAGTTGAATGCGACAGGGAAGAGTGCTTTCAAGCTGTGTTTGGTTACATGAAACCTGAGTCAGCCATCCAGCGAATGCAAAGAAAAAATCATCAAAAAGCAAGACTGGTCATACAAGTGAAGGCAGAAAGCTGTCGGACAAAAAGCAAAGTGTGGGAGTCAGGAGATCTGAGGGTTTCATCATACTCTGCTACTAAACAGCTGTGCACTCACGGACACATAATTAACACTGACTAACTTCAGTTTCCTAATCCTTAAGATCAAGGAGTGTATGTGAAAGACCACATAAGCACCTTGAGCATAAGATGACTGTATCATATTATCATTGAAATCTTTTGAAAATTAATAATTACAAAAGTAATGAATCACAGCAAACCTCTCACCGTGAGCCAACAGAAAGGAACGCAGAGAGATCTGGGGGAACGGAGATGTGAGGAATCATTGGCTCTGTGACAGCTGCCATCTTTCATGGTAAATGGTACAATTCACAGGAAATACTGAATCCAATAAAACTCTATCTACATTATTTTTGTATAATTGGAGAAATGACTTAGAGATGCAATGTTTTAAGCCCACAAACCAGCTCAAGACTTGGAGTCCATGTTGATTTCATTTCACAGATGAGAAAGAATGCACCTCAAGAGTGAAATGAATTATAATGGTCAGTAAGGGGTCACTGATAGCTACTAAAATCTGTTAGCACAGGAATCAGAGGCCCTCCAAGGAACCCATATAGGCACCATCGGAATGTATCAACCTTTAGGTTCAGGTCAAAGTGACGACTGTCAGCACAGGCTATGATGAGGTTGGAATTCTCACTCCACTGCTAACAGCTATGTGATCTTCACTAAGTTACTGAACCTCTCTGTACCTCCATTTCCCATCTGTAAAATGGAGAACAATAATTGCATCCTTAGAACTGGGTGAAATTTAAAAATTGTAATCCGATGCCTGGTCTCTAGATTGTTATTATCAGAGACATAAGTTTTAATCCTTCAAGTAAATCAATGAATTTGCAACTAAGCTTATAAACTATTACATGCTTGGTAATTTGTGGTGGATTTCTTAATTAGGGAAATAGAGTTTTTCTATGCAGACATGTACAGAAGTGGCAAAAGTAAGAAGTTGATCATAAAGCTTGGGAAAGCTTTTAATGACCTAAGCAGCTTCCTACTGCAGTTCGGGTACCTCTGCTCCTGGGGAGAGGGCACAGAACAAAGGAGATATAAGGCCTAGACAGAGCAGAAGTAGAAATGCATCTTTGGATTTGGCTTAGACTGTGTGTTTCAGCAAAAACTGACCACTGAACTGGACATGGTCATGGAAACAGAACTGGAAATGTTTTCAACTATTGTCTATTCCCATCTCTTGTTGGCAACCTTTCCTGCATCCTTCCAGTCCTTAATATGGGGTGTTAAAAGGGACTTTCAAATCAGTGGGGAAAGGCCAGGTTGTTCATTAAATTAAATGTTGAGACAGCTGGCTAACCACTTGGAAAAACAAAGTTAGAACCCTAACTCAAACCAAAATAAACCACAAATGGGTTAAATATGGAAAGAAATAAAGAGACATGAAAGTATCAGAAGAAAATACAGATAGATATTCATCTATAGCAACAGAACTATGTTACAGGAAAAAAGCTTCCTGACTATAATTCTTGGAGCAGAAAGTATAATGGGAAACATAATTATTGATTGCATTAAAATTTGTTGTGTCCTTTTATTTAAAAAAAAAAAAACCACCATAGACAAAATAAGGAAAACAGGAATATAAGAAAAATAACTTCAATATATCAGGTTAAAGGGTTATTCTCCTCGATAAAGCAAAAGCTTGTATAAATGAATTAGGAGAAGATGACCAGTCCTGTTGTTCTTTCCCTACCTTAATGTGGTAGTGGTCATACACAGGATGTTTTAGAAAGAAGAAAGACATGGCTAATCAACATGAAGAAAATACAACCTCACATGGAAATAGCTACTTGTCATCTATCAAGTTGTCAAAGATGAAAAGCACCAACACTCCATGTAAGGAGGCATTGGGCAGGCAACATGCGGCTTCATGCATACATGCTGGCAGTGCAAACACACAAAAGCTTTCTGGGGAACTAGGGGGCCATGGGGATAATCTCTTTTTAGCGAAAACTCCTAGTATTTATCCTTAGAAAATTATCAATGACATGCCTTGGTATTTAGATCAAGGATGTTCATTGCAACACAGCTTGGAATCTCCATAGAGAAAGCTAAGGAGACAGCTGTCATCTGAGGTTGGTTAAGATTTTGTTTGTACAGTGGAATACTATGAAAACGTTTTATTAACAGGTAACCTGCTGGTAGTAGATTGGAGGAGAGAGGTAATCACTTTGTGAGCAGTGTCAATGTCTAGCCATTACATTGTTTTGTACACATGAAACTAAAAAAAGTTTAAAAATTTTTTTAAAAAGATAATGTGCTGACACAAATGACATCACAATTTAAAAAAATATAAAACAGGAGTATAGTATAAGTCACATTTATATAACAATTCTATATCTTGTTACATTTAGCATGTTAACAGACACACATGGAAAATATTAAATAATGGTTAAAAACAAGTATCCTCAGGACTCCCATGATCACGACACACAAAGAATGACCAAAAAGCTGTTGCAGACCAGAGAAACCCAAGAAATATGACAACTAAATGCAGTGGTGTCCCAGGACAGAAAGAGGACATTAATGGAAAACTGATAAAACCCTAATAAAGTTTGGAGTTTAGTTAGCAGTAATATATCAATGTCGGTTTCTTGGCTTTGAGAAACAAACCACAGTAATGTAAGGTGTTACCAGTGAGGGAGACTGGCTGAGGAGTACATGGGAACTTTCTCTACTATCTTTGTAGCTTTCATGAAAATCCAAAATTATTCCAAAATCAAAAGATTGTTAAAGGGCCAGCCAAGTGGCTCAGTTGGTTAAGAGCTCGCTCAAGAATGCGAGCTGAGCTCTGAGCAACAGCAGTTCGATCCCCAGCCCAAGCTGAGCAGCCACTGTGCTGCCAACAGATGGCAGGAGGGCTCAGCTTAAAAAAAAAAAATGTGTACATGGGCCAGCTGAGTGTCGTGTCGGTTAAGAGCTGGCTTGGGACCCCAGCGGCCCCGGTTTGGATCCCACATATGAGGGCCAGTGACATTGCCTTCTACAGCTAAGATGGTGAATAACAGCTCCACCTGGAGCTGGGCTGCTGTGAGTTTCTGGGACAGCATAGCTGCAGCCCCTGCTGCAGTGGGCTGCCATAGGCTACAGTGAGTGGCAGCAACCAGCATGAGTGGCTGGCAGCCGGTATGAGCTGCCAAGAGCCGCCATGAGTGGCCATCCAGAGGCCGACAACTGATCTGTCTCACCCTCGAAGAGCGCAATGATGATACCAACATGGGCCAGTGAAGCAACGTCCTCAGCAACTAGACAGAAGAACAAAAAGACAGCAACTTGTCTGTTCCCCTTCCCCAATTCCCCAATAAAATTTTTTTAAAAAGATTGTTAAAAATATCAAAATATTTTCAAACTGGATTTATATCTGAGAAGTTGGATTGGGGTGAGAGACCTAAAGACTTTCAGATTCTAGGGCAGGCCGAGTGGCGCATTGTTTGGGAGCTAGCTTGGGACGCCAGCGGCCCCGGTTCGGATCCCACGTGTGAAGCGGTGACACTGCCCTCTACAGCTAAGAGGGTGAACGGCGGCTCCACCTGGAGCTGGGCTGCTGTGAGTGCCCGGGCGGTCATAGCTGCAGCTCCTGCTGCAGTGGGCTGCCATAGGCTACAGTGAGAGACTGGCAGCCAGCGTGAGCAGCTGGCAGCTGGTGTGAGCTGCCAAGCCGCTATGAGCGGCCATCTAGAGACGGGCGACTGATCTGCCTCACCCGGGAAGAGCGCAGTGACGGTGCCAACGTGGGCCAGTGAAGCGGAGTCCTCCGCAGCTAGCTGGAGGAACAGGGGGATGGCAACTTGTCGGTTCCCCTTCCCATATCCCCAACGCTATTCCCTTCCCCCAATTCCCCAATTTAAAAAATGAAAAAGAAAGACTTTCAGATTCTATATGTATAACTTTATATAGTGACTATGCATATTATATTGTGAAGAATAAACTGATTTAAAAATAAAATTATATAGCCGTATATTTGTGGACATGAACTAATAAGGAAAAACAAATCAACACGATCCTATTTACATTTTTTTTAATGGGTGATTTTTTTTTTTTTTGCTTACTTTTATATTCTAATTTTAAAAAACAAATACATACTAATAATAGGATAAAAATTAAAATTTAAAACGTCTCTGGAAGTGGGGGTGGCACAGGTGCAATTCTCAAATCTTTGGTCTCATGAAATGGAATCAAGGGTTTCCTGGTCCTATGCCAGCTCCTAGAAACTTTGAGGCCATAAAAATTTTGTCTCTTTCTCCTGGAAACAGATTTGAATAAATATTCCTTTATTCTAGTTATGATCCAACATATTTGTCTCTGCTTAGGTTAGTCTACTCAAGACAGAGAGGTAAAGATGAGTCTTGATAAAAATAAAGAGAAAAGGAAAAAGAGAATAGTTTAACAACATGAAATATTATTTCCTGCTGGATTGGTTATTTATAGTATGATTTTCAGAGGAAATGACAACCAGATGATAAGACAAAATACGACTTCACTAATTTTAAAATAAATACAAAATCACTAAACTTAAACACTTTAATTTGAAAACTAAAGAAAAAATGTAAATAACCATTTTGCTTATTTCAGGTTTATCACATAATCATTGCACTGCCATATTTGGAATAAATAGCCTAATATTTGAATGCAAATGAGACTGATATTTTTTATAGTATTTTGAACATGTATCCACATAATGCAATCTATTCATATGCTTGTGTTACTCAGAAATGAATTTACTGGATGGTTTCCAAGCTGTGATTTGAATTTTTAGTATATTTTTTATTTTTCAAATTACAGTTGACATACAATATTATATTGGTTTCAGTTGTACAACATAGTGATTAGGAATTTTTATAACTTACCAAGTGATCACCTCAACAAGTCTAATACCCATCTGACACCATACAGTTACTATAACATCATTAACTGTATTCCCTATACTGTACTTTACATCCCCATAGCTATTTGTAACTATCAATTTGTACTTCTTAATCTCTTCCCCTTTCTTCACCCATGCCCCCCAATGCCCCTCCCATTTGCCAACCATCAAAATGCTCTCTGTATCGATGAGTTTGTTTCTGTTTTCTTTGTTCATTTATTTTGTGATTTATTATAGATTCCACATATAAGTGAAATCATATTTGATTTCTCTGCCTGACTTATTTCACTTAATATAATGCCCTCTAGGTCCATCCATGTTGTCAAAGATGATAAGATTTCATTTTTTTTCCCTGAGTAATAGTTTACATTGTATGTATGTACCAATTCATCTTATCCATTCGTCTATTGTTGGACACCCAGGTTGCCCCATATCTTGGCTATTGTAAATAATACTGCAATAAACATATAGATGCATATATTCCTTAGTGTTTTGGGTTTCTTCAGATTCATACCCAGAGGTGGGATTACTGGGTCCTTCTTTGTCTCTTGTTATAGACTTTGTTTTAAAGTCTATTTTGTCTGGTATAATTATTGCTACCCCGTCATTTTTGTTTTGTTTAATTTTTATGAAATAATATTTTTCCATCCCTTTACTTTCAGCCTGTATGTGTCTTCTGATCTGAAGTGATTCTTTTATATGCAGCATGTATATGGGTCTTGTTTTCTTATCTATTTTAGCCACCCTAAATCTTTTGATTTGAGCATTTCAGCCAATTACACTTAAAATAATTGTTGATAAATGTTTAGTTATTGCTATTTTATTATTAATATTTTATCATTTTTTCCTTCCTCTTCTTAAAAAAGTCCCTTTAACATTTCTTGAAATACTGGTATGGTGGTGATGAACTCCTTTAGCTTTTTCTTGTCTGGGAAGCTCTTTATCTGTCCTTCGATTCTAAATGATAGCTTTGCTGGATAGAATAATCTTGGTTGTAGATCCTTGCTTTTCATCACTTTGAATATTTTGTGCCAATCCGCTCTGGCCTGCCTTGTTTCTGTTAAATCAGCTGACAGTCATACAGGAGCTCCCTTGTAGGTAACTAACTGCATTTCTCTTGTTACTTTAAATATTCTCTCTTTGCTTTTAAGATTTAGCATTTTAATTATGATGTGTCTTGGTGTGAGTCTCTTTGGGATCATCTTGTTTGGGACTCTGTGTGCTTCCTGGGCTTGTATGTCTATTTACTTTGCCAGATTAGGGAAGTTTTCCATCATTATTTCTTCAAATAGGCTTTCAAGTACTTGCCCTCTCTCTTCTCCTTCTGGTACCCATATGATGTGATTGTTGGTACACTTGATATTGTCCCAAAGTCCCCTCAAATGATCCTCACTTTTTGGATTCTTTTTCTTTTTGCTGTTCTGTTTGGGTGTTTTCTACGACCTTATCTTCTAGATTGCTGATTTGATCCTCTTCTTTATCTAATGTACTATTGATTCCAATATATTCTTCATTTCAGTTATTGTATTTTTTAATTCCAACTGTTTTTTTTTCATATTTTCTATCTCCGTTTTTATGTTTCCTATCTCTTTGTTGAAGTTCTTCCTGAGATCATTGAGCGTCTTTATAACCAGTGTTTTGAACTCTGTATCTGGTAGATTGCTTGTCTCCATTTTGTTTAGTTCTTTTTCTGGAGCTTTGTCTTGGTCTTTCATTTGGGACATGTTTCTTTGTCTCCCATTTTGGCTGTCCCCATGTTAGTTTCTATATATTAGGTAGAGCTGCTGCTTCTTCTGGTCTTGGTAGAGTGGCCTTATGTGGTAGGTGTCCTGTGGCATGGTCTCCCTGGTCACCTGACCAGGTGCCTCAGGTGTGTCCTTTGTGGGTTGTGTGTGCCATTCTGTTATAGTTGAGCCTTGGTTACTGTTTGTATGTCAGTGGGAGGGATTGACCCTCAGGCTAATTGGTTGTGATGACTGGCCATGACTATAGTGAAGGATCTACTGAGCAGGATTCACTTTAGCAGGGCTTCAGTGCACTTATAAGTCTACTTTTGGGGTGTTTCTTTTGTGTATGTGGTTGGGTGGTGTTCTAGTGTGGTCTGAAGTTGGCCATCAGATGTGTTGGTTCTGGTACTTCATGGGAGTGGCTTTATTATAGGCCAAGTTCAGCTGTTGCCTGTGCTTTGTCCGGGGCCAGCTGGTATGAGCTACAAAGTGATCTGCAGATGGTTGCCACTTGTGCTGGTCTTGGAGGTGTCTGGGAAAGGCTAAGCTGTAAACTGAGGCTGGCTGCCACTAAGGCCAGGCTTGGGGCTGCTTAGCAAGGAGTATAGGGCATGCAAGGCCAGATGCTGTTTGTTTGGGGTTGTGAACCTTTTAGAGATTTTAGGAAAGTCCACAGCATTCGCCAAGACAGACCATTTGTATGGAAAAGCCACTGGAAACATCTTGGGTGGGCCCACAAGTTAGCTGGAGTGGGGTATCACAGAATCACCAGATCAGGGCTAAGGGTGTTAGCCAGGTTGATGGAGAATCACATATGGTGCTTGCCTGTGTCTGCCTGCTGGATCAGGGGACGGCTCAGCAAAGGAACAATGGTGTTTGCCAGCACTTCTATCTAGGAGAAAGCTGCCCCTCCTGCCCTTGCCCTGAAGCCAGAAAATTCAGTTTCTCCCCTTATGTCCCTGGAGCCTTTCAAGCTGCTGCTACAGTGCTGGAGCTCAGAGAGAGTGATACCATTAGCAAGTAAGTCCATCTGTGGGCCTTTAAGAGGAACACCTGGTACTCCAGCAGCCCTCAGTCTCACTCAACCACAATCTCTGCTGGTTTTCACAGCCAGATGTTATGGGAACTTGTCTTCCTAACACTGGAACCCTTGGCTGGGGAGGCTGGTGTAGGGCTGGGACCCTTGCTCCTTGGGGAGGCCTCCACAGAGGAAATATCCCTCCTTATTTTTAACTGTCATACCTGGATGTGGGACCAGCCTGTTCATCATCTCTGCCCTCCTACCAGTCTTGACATGGCTTCTTCTGCATATCCTTAGTTGTAGGACAGATTGTGTTCAGCTGGGCTTCAGGAGATTCTCATGATAGTTATTCTGCAGTTTAGTTGTATTTTTGAGGTGGTCATGGGAGGAGGTGAGCACAACATTTATCTACTTTGCCATCTTGACCAGAAGTCCCCAAAGCACATTATTTTAAACCATGGAGATTGATCAAAACATTACTTTTGTAATCCAAACTCCTAATTCAGAGGCTCATTATAGGAATGTAGTGGCAAAATAAGAAAAATGATGTTACCTCTTCCTTTCCCTTCTTCTATCCACACATTGCTTCCAGGCACAGCCAGGTCCTCATATCCAAATCCCTGAAGCATGGAGTTTCCCCAAATACAGAGAGAGTGTATGCATGGATTTCTCTATTCATTCAACAAATACTAGGTATTTACAGCATGTCATATATTGTATTAAGCTTAGGTTAATCAATAAAAATTGTCATGTTGCTACCCATTCTCAGAACAATCCAAATGTTTTATCAGTTGCAGGGCTCCTAGAATTGTAATTCTAGTGATGATCAAGGGTAAGTCTTTGCTGAATACATAGCTGAAGTTGCTTCAAGAATACGTGTAGATTTGGAAAAGATAAAAACAAAGCTACTGCTCTCCACCTTTATTGTCACACAAAATCAAGGGTTGACCATAAGGTAGCTGAGGGTAGTACTTTACATTTAACATTATCTGAGCTGAAGTTTAGATAGTGCTACTTATCACACACACCTGAAATATTTTTTAAAAAATTCATTTATATGCCTGAATGCTTTTGTCTAGTTATTAGGACAGATGGGTTTAGAAATTGTGCTTTGCAACAGGACAAGCTAGGACATAAGATTCTGCATCAAAACCATAGATGGTTGCCTGGGATGCATACCTGGAATGAACACCTTTGGGACCATCTGAAAGTAATTGATGGACAATAGGAGAGGGGGCTTCATTCTTGCTTGAGCTCAAAGTATTATGATTTGATCACAGATAGAAATGTAACCCTATTTTCAGCCCCAGGCTGGTGAGGCCCAGAAACATTTGAGCAACATGAGATAAGTAAACATATATTCAAATACTTCTGGGAACCTTGGAAAAGATTGCCTTGCTTTTTAAGAAAAAGAATACTTGTAACATGAAATAATCATTTATGTTGATAGTTGACTTTAAGATGGATGTTTGTTCAGCTTAGTACTCCATCAAGAGCAAAAAAATCATATGCAGAAGATTATAGGAAAGCAGGAACTTCAGTCTTTTGGCAGAAGGACAGGGAAATAGTCAGCCATAACCAAGAAGTCAAAAATCCTTAAAGGAGTTTTAAAATCCAGTCTGGAAGCAATGGGGAAATCCATAATTAGTCACCTAACCATGTGCTTGTGAAGAGATGGTGACACCAAAGGAGGAACTAGACTTGAGTGGAAGGAAAAGTTTAAAGTGATTTCTCCCAACTCTGACAGAATTTGATTCTAAGGCATTTCAAGGGGCCATTTCAAGTCCTTTTATTGTTTCATTTTTGTTCAATACAATTCCAGCCCAAATGAGAAATGAGCTGGGGCTAGTAAGTTTTTGGTTATAGAAATGAGAGATGTAATAAAATTCTATCCAGTCAATAGGGAGAAGAAAAATCCACAAGTTGAAATTAATTCTAGGAAACATACTTTAGATAGATGGGTGGGTCACCCCCGCCCCCTCCAATGTTCACCTGCCTTTGTTTTCTCATCATGCTTTAATATAGACAAGCTGTCGAAAACACAGTCAGACAACTTCATTGAGAGTACTGAGATTCTGCATCCGGTTCCTACAAATCAGTTATGTGGAGTGCAAACCTAATCGTCCAGAGCCCATTAATAGTAGACAAATTTTTCTTCTGCAACCCTTTGAGCAGGGCTACTCAACTGTTGTACATACAGATTTCCCAGGAAATACTGTTAAAATGCAGACCCTGATTTAGAAAGTCGGAGTTGGGGCTTGAGATTTAATATTTCCAGATGAGGCTGATATCATTGGTCCATGTCACACTTTAGCAAGTTGACTCTTCTTTTCCTATAACATCCCATAGATCTCATTGCCTTTTCCTTTTCCACCTAGAATTGCAGAAGAAAACTATCAGCCACAGGGCAATGATTTTCCCTGTGTTAGGCATAGGTTTAATTTTAGGCTGCATTGTTGCTGTTTCTTATTTTATTGAACTTTAATCATGCCACAATACTTTTTTAAAGAATATGCATGGATTTCTACTGCCTAAGAGATAAAGCCCAAAGTCTTCACATTAAAGGTTTTGACTGTCACACACCGGCTTTCTTTTCAGTCCCATGTCTTTATGATTCAGAAGCACCCGATTGCCCCTTAGTCGTCAAGCACATTCTTTACCTTCTTCCTACTATCCATGTATTTCCCTCAATACTTTCTTCGAGAAGCTTTTCGAATACCAGAGTACCAGGCAGAATGAGTCACCTTCTTCTGCTCTCAGAATCCTCTGCTTCTGTTACTGGCCCAGCATGGATACTCCTGCTCCTCATAAGCCCTGTGTGACTCTCTTGCTGTGTAGAATGTAGAAAGCATGAGAACAGAGATTGTGCCTATTCCTTTTCACACCCCTGGCATCTAATATAGATAGAGACTAGCACATGGGAGATGCTCAAGAAATCCTTATAGAAAAAAAATTTTAAGAAAATGAAGTCTCAGTTGCATCTAGAAATTAGAGGACTGAACAGTCCTCTAAATGGTGGATGTTTTTGTTGTTTTGTTGTCTGTTTTGAATGTATGTTTGTTTAACTGTTTGTAAAATGAAGAGCACTGTAAATCTTTTAAAACAAAATCTTTTCAGTTTAGGCTGACTGGTTAAGCATATGTTTTTAATTCCCCTCCCCTTCCTAATGTCCATAGAACTGCCATTCTCCCATAAAAAATAATTAGCAAAAAATCTGCATTGGCTTTGCAAAAAGGGAAGGGCATGAAAACAAGTCTGACGAATGTCTGTTAAATATAGTGCAGCTACGGGAAGTTAGCTGGAAACCACCCACAGTTTCAGATGTATAACGCAGTCCCCACCTGAGCAGTAAATGGAAAAGCCCCCCTGAGATGAGCTCCTCTAAAGCTCCCTGGTTCAAGGCTTAGTGGACTGATCTATAAAGGGTGTTAAGATATTGCTGGAATAAGTGAGAAAGTGGAGGCCAGTTGACAAAATCTTTAACTGTGACTCAAATAAATAAACTCTACATGAAGAAAAGAATTATGAGACCATCAGGGAAATTTGAACATGTACTGCGTATTTAAAGATTTCAAGTAATTACTGTTCGATTTTTTTAGATATAATAATGGGACATAGGACTTTGGTTAATGTTTTTTAGAAAGAGGTTTTACTTTTCAGAGACATATACTGAGATATAGTGGATCCTTATTATTCATGGATTCCCTCTTAAAAAATTTGCCTATGAGCTGAAGTTTATTTTTATCCCCAAAAACAATACTCACGGTGTTTTCATGTTCATTGGAGGACATGAGCAGAAGGTTGAAAAATTTGAGTCGCCTAACACACATGGACCATTCTGAGGTCAACAAGGTGACTCTTCTTGTTTCAACTCTCATATGGTAAACAAGTGTCCGTTTCCCAGTCTGTTTAGTGCCACATTTTTTCATTTTTGTGCCTTTTGCTAGTGACTTCATTGTTTAAAATGGCCCCAAGCATAGTGTTGACAGGCTGTCTGGTATTCCTAAGCACAGGAAAGCCATGATGTGCCTACTGGAAAAAATGTGAATTAGGTAAGCTTCATTCAGGTGTGAGTTATAGAGCTGCTTACTTACCATGAGTTCAATGTTCATGAATCAACAATATATAAGGTGTCTTTAAACAGACACACTATAAAACAAGGGTATGCATTAATTGGTTGACAACAATGTTGAGATAAGAGACGCCTAGGAACCTAACCCTGTATTCCCCCAAGAGCAAGGATTCAGTATTTGCTACTTCAGTATTGAGGGGACTTTACAGAACATAATTACCATGAATAAAAACAATCAATTGTAAATACGGATGAAATAATATGTGTCTGAAATTTGCCTCAAAATAGTCTGGAGGACTGGAAGTGAGAACATAAATGAAATAGATTGGCCATGAGTAAATTTTTGAAAGTGTGTGAAGGGTATATACGTGTTCATTATACTATTCTCTCAACTTTTGTATCCGAGGTCAATTAGGTTCGCGAACTCATCCTGGAAAAAGTGCTACACACCTCATTGCTGAATATCACTATGGTCACCTTCGAAGTACTCTCCTTGGTAAGCTATACACTGACGCCAGAGCCTAATCCACCCTTCAAAGCAATTTTGGAACTCTTTTTCTGGAATGGCCATCAGAACTGTCATCGTATTACCCTTGATGTCCTGAATGTCATCAAAATGTCTTCCTTTCAATATTTGCTTTCTCTTCAGGTAAAGAAGGAAGTCACTGGGAGCCAGATCAGGTGAGTAGGGAAGGTGTTCCAATATAGTTATTTGTTTACTGGCTAAAAACTCCCTCACAGACAGTGCCGTGTGAGCTGCTGGATTGTCGTAATGCAAAGGACCTGAATTGTTGCGAAAAGTTGAGGTTATTTTCATCTAACTTTTTCATGCAACTTTTTCAGCCCTTCCAAATGGTAAACTTGGTTAACTGTTTGTCCTGTTGATACAAATTCATAATGAATAATCCCTCTGATGTCCAAAAAAAGGGTTAGCAACATCTTTGCAACAAGTTCATGAACTTAAGTGTCAGGCCTCAAATATTTGAAATTTCCCATAGCAAGAAAGTTTATTTTTAAAAGAGAGAAATATAGCAGAAACACAAGTTTAGATTTTCTTCAGGCATTAAAAAAAATCATTCAGTGTATTATGTAAAGAAATATAATTATTTAGAAGTAGAATGAATTAAATTTCACATTAAGTATAAATGATCCAGTGCCATGTAAAGTTAGTATATACAAATCCATCAAAGATAGTGAATGAGTGTGGGCTTTATAAATTATAAGGTAGTATAGAAACTTACATATCATTTTTCAAAAGTGAAAAAAGAAAGGCAAGAGACTAAGTAAAAGACTACATTTTACCATTTAACGCTAATAAAGCTCAGCTTCTAACTTTCACTCTTGTTTATCCCATTAATAAACCTGCTTCAAGCCCCTGCTGTGTCCCTGTCTGCTGCAACTCAGTCTCCAAGAGTTCATACAGGTCAAATGCAAGGACTAATACCCTACATCATCACTACCTATATCCACCACAATATCTCCACTTGCTCTCAAGTCCTCTGACACTAATTCAATAGTTACTTTTGCCAAGGTGAAGCCTCTTTATCATTCTATTCTCCCTCATTATCTACAGTGATGTTTTCCAAATATATTTTGAGGGGTCTTAGAGCTCCAGAGAGATTTCCCAGGAGTGCAAAGGGCAGAGTCAGCTGAGGACCCAGAGCTGCCACAGCAGCATAGAACGGTACCACTTTTAAAATTTGGATTTTGCAAAACATTTTGCAAGGGGAAAAAAAATTCGCCCTCTTCGGAGAAAAAAAAACTGGAAGAAGGCAAGCTTCTGAGACACGTTTTACAATGGGGACACATGAGGGCTTGATGTGTATATATCCCAGCTGTGCTAATAAACCTGGCTCACTCAGGTGAAAGACTCACTCTGTTTTCTTAGAGAAACCAGGCTTTTTGCAGCCAAATTGCACATCGTTTCCTCTGAAATGTTTAGCACTGGCCAGAGTTTTGTGTTTTTGTTTTTGTTTGTTGTTTTTTTTTGCATAGAGCTGTGTGTTGTTTGAGGCTCTTTAGCTTGAGAAAGATTTGGAGAACCCTGAGAGATTTTTGAGTCATTATCCTCAGTCTTATTTCTTGAGAGCCTTTTGTTTGTATGCCAGTCATTGCATTAGTTGCTTTGCACTCATTTTATTTAATCTTCTCAATAAACGTACAAAATAGGTGGTAGCATCCTCATATATTAGTCAGCACTCTTTTACAGGCAAGTCACAGACACCCAGGTCTAACTAGCTTAAGCCACACAAGCCAAGTGCGGGCAATGCCCAGTGGAACCTGTCTCTGGAAGGACCAAAATGGCGCCAATGCACATAGGACATCCATCACCTTCTCTCCTCTTGGCTTCTGACTTCCCTTTGGCTTGTACCCTGCAGAGATGGTCACTTTACATGCTTTCCATGAAAGCAGGGACCTTGCTTTTTCACTGCACTATTCCCAGCAGATAGAACAATGCCTTGCACATGGAAGGCACTGAAAATATATCTGTTGAACAGATGCATGGTATATAATCATGGTATGGATTTTTCTAAGTCCCACAATTCTATGTTCATGCCAAAGACACTGTGTCATTTCCTGGTGTACAGAGTATCACTGTGAGCACTGAACAAATAGATTTCCATACCCTAGCCTGTCTCCAGCCAGCCTTCAAAATGGCCTGCACAAATACATCATTACATTTTCTTTGTCACTCCAAAAATTTTTTTTTTCGTTTTTTTTTGTTTTTGTTTTTGTTTTGTTTTTTGCTGTGATATGTGTGAATCTAGAGGTAAAACAAGACCAGAACACTATCTTTCCATGAAATATATGGGCAGGCATACCCAGAGAGGTGCTCCTGATTTTGGGTTACCGCAGAGGCCATTTTCACTTATTTCTCTTACAGTCTACTGAATAATTTCACTACATTTCTATAATTTTAATTTGAAAAAGAAGCCTCCTTCCATGGGTTGGGTCCTGAAGAAAGTATTCAACCTTAGGTGTCCAAGATAAAATGAGAGCTTTGGACAAAAAGTTCAAGGAATCTTCTGATTCATTCTAACCTTTCTATCGCTCATCTTAGCTTATGTCCCGCTACTGTCAGTAGCTGTTCCCTACTTGGGCCCAATACAGTGTGTTTTACTCCATTTGGGATTCTAAGGAGGTGCTATATTTCTTCTATATTAGTCTCAAGAAGACATGCCAGTACTGGTACTTAAGGAAACATGAGACCATTGTAGGCTTTCTAAAGGAGGAAACAGACAATTAATAATGCTTAATATTTATGTTGTATATATAGAATTTATTAAAATATATAATGTCAGGTAGCAAAAAGGGAAAGGAATAGAGCAATGCTATCCAGTAGACATTTTAAATTTCTAGTAATCACATGTAAAAACTAACAAGAAAGTGGTGAAATTTATTTTATTTTATTTTATTTTATTTTATTTTATTTTTTGAGGGCAGTGTCGCTGGCCCTCACATGTGGGACCCGAACCGGGGCTGCTGGCTTCCCAAGCCAGCGCCTAACCACCGCGCCACTCGGCTGGCCCAATTAATTTTAATAATACATTTTATAAAACCAATATATCCCCAACTGGTCAACGTGTAATGAATATAAACATTGAGATATTTTACATTATTCTTCACAGTAAATCTTCAAAGCCCCTTAAAAAAATTTGAAACCCAGTGTATTTTATACTTATAACGTATTTCATTTTGGATACTTAATTTTCAGTAAAGTAAAATGTAGTCCCATCAAACAATAAAGTTATTCAATAGGAAAATCTTTCACATGCTTTCAATTTTTTAAATTTAAAGTTACAATTAAAATTTCAGTGGTATTAATCACATATCAAGTGCTCAGTAACCACATGAAGTGGCAAAGTATAGGGAGGAACAGGGCAGAGGGGGAGGCTGTTTAAGATAAAAAAAAAAAAAAAAGTCGGGAAGATCCTGTGTGAAGGTGACACTCTGAGCACAGACATGAATGGAATGAGAGAGGAGTCTGCCAAGATGTGAGGGAACAACATTCCAGGAAAAGAGAAATAAAAACTGCAAAGGTCCTGGAAATGCGATGGTAAACATCCAAACATGTGGAACCTTCGAAGTTGTGACTTTGGGAGTCAATCAACTTGTTCTAAAAATGCTATCATGGTGCAATATCTTTTTGTTATTTGGGACACAAAGTTCCTGAAATATGCTTTGCGTCTCCTTTCTGTTGTTCATTGGAACACAACACAAGATTCATCCCCGCATGAGAAATAAGTCAAAGAAGTTTAAGGCTCTGAGTGTAGTCTCAGGACTGAGCCAGTTGCCTCCTGACAGCATTTGGGGTGTGTGCCACTAAAGAGAAATTAAAAGAGCAGAATTTCTGGATGACACCTGCAGCGAGGTGCTGCTTGCTCTCACCACACCCCTGCCCTTGAGAAGGGTTCATGGAGGCCATCTGCATTTAGCTAATCTCAGTATGATTTTTCTCTTGGCAGGTTTCTGGACAGCTGACACCTTTGACAGCGATATCAGAAGTAGGTTCCCAAACAGCATCGTCCAGAATCCACTCAGAGAATCTGAGCAAATGGATTAAAGCCTTTCTTATCTTTGCTTTTTCTTAGGCAAGTTAGACAGAGGTGTGTAAGCTGCTGAATAATCACAACCAGGGACAAAATGTCTAGAGAAACCAACTGACTGAGAGCTGAAAGACCTCTCAAGTGGGCCCTGAGCTCCCAGGCAGGGTGCACACAGAGTGTAGGAGTCAAGTCAGGGAAGAAATTATTTTAGCTTTGTGCATATAGAACACCCTTCTATACCCACAAAATACTTAAGTGTATATCCAGTATTGCTGCAATGAAAAAGAAACATGGAAAAGCTTAAGATAAGAAAAATAAATTTTGTTAGGGTTATTGGCTCAAAGCTTTTTTATTCTTTCATCAAAATTGTCTTTGAAAATTTGTGTTAATTAAAGGTTGCAAAACAATGAAAGGATGCTCAATATCACTCATCATCAGGGAAATGCAAATCAAAACCACAATGAGGTATCACCTCACACCTGTCAGAATGGCTATTATCAAAAAGACAAGAAAGAAGTGTTGGTGAGGATGTGGAGAAAAGGGAACCCTTGTACACTGTTGATGGGAATGCAAATTGGTGCAGTCACTACGAAAAACAATATGAAGGTTTCTCAAAAAATTAAAAATACAACTACCATATGATTCAGCAATTCCAATCCTGGGTATATATCCGAAGATGAAATCACTATCTGGAAGAGATATCTGCACCCCCATGTTCATTGCATTAGTTACAATAGCCAAGACATGGAAACAACTTGTGGCAACTGATGAATAAGTAGATAAAGATTTTATAAAATACATGTAATATATACTATATATATATATATATATACACACGTAATATATACTATAATATAATATGTAATATGTAATATAATATGCAATACATAATATAATACATAATATATGTTGTATATAATAAAATACTATTCAGCTATGAAAAAGAGAGAAATTTTTTTTTTTTTTGAGGGCAGTGTCACTGGCCCTCACATGTGGGACCCGAACCGGGGCCACTGGCTTCCGAGGCCAGCGCTTAACCACCGCGCCACTCGGCGGGCCCAAAAAGAGAGAAATTCTGCCATTTACAACCACATGGATGGATCTTGAGGGTATTATGCTAAGTAAAATAAGTCAGACAGATAAAGATACTGTATGATCCCACTTATAGTGGAATCTAAAACAGCTGAACTCATAGAAAGAGAGAATAATGTGGTGGTTGCTGGGAGCTGGGCACTAAGAGAATTGAGGAGTTATTGGACAAAAAGCACAAACTTTTAGCTATAACATGTAATGTCCAGCATGGTGATGATAGTTAACAATACTGTATTGTGTCATTAAAACTTGCTAAGAGAGTAGATCTCAAATATTCTCATTGCAATAAAGAGTGAGTAATTATGTGACATGATGGAGGTGTTAGTTAATGCTATGGTGATAACCATTTTGCAGTATATAAGTGTATCAAATCAATGTTATATACCTTAAACTTGTATAATGTTATGTGTCAATTATATCTCAATAAATTGAGGGGGAAAGTAAAACCCAAAAAGCTTGTAGTTTTTTAAGATTAGTGCTGCCCTGTCTTACAGCTGTCAGCCCTGGGGAAGATGGACCCAGAGATGGTTTTCCCAGGCTTGATCCCAACCCATTCCATGGATTAAAGACCCATGAAAGTGAAAGTGTGCCTATCTTGTTTCCCAGGTAGCCCCAAAACCTCAAAATTATTTGTTGAATCTAGAAGGGCGAATGTCATGGAAGAAGTAATTGCCCAAACTACAGGACAGGAGAAAAAAATGCAGAAAACAGGAACTGTGTGTGCTCAGGAGGAAGCATGAGGGTTTAGAAAATGAGACCCTGGAGGCATTTCTAGAGTCAGCTGAGGAAGGCGGCCCCAGGCAGCCTAGAAAGCCACTCTGAAGTACATCAAGGGGCCCTGGAGTTTTAAATCCAGGGACGCAGGGGCTAGGGTGGAATAGCACCTGTCTTCACAGGTTCAAGACGCTTTAACCGCAGGATGTGTCCACCCTGCAGCTTGGGAAGCAAGACAAATCAAGCCCTGGACTCAGTCCCACGCTCTCACTGACCATTTAACACTGAAGGTGAGCACTGGATACTGCACTCCAACAAGCAGCTGCCAGTTAGGAAAGGAGCTCAGGGCGATGTCTCCTCTCTGTCCTCAGGGGAGAGCCAGGAAGGTGGGGAGCAAGTGATTTCTCTTGACCCTCCAGTCCAATAGCATCTTTCCATCCCCTGACCTCCCCTAATAATATCCCCACTGCCCTCAGGTGGGAGGAAGAGGGGACTTAGGATGCTCTTTCAGGAGGAAGACTTCAGCTCAGTCTGAGGAAGAATGTCCTGACCATCAGAGCTGTGCATAGAAGGGGCTGGCTCCTGAAGCGAGGTCCTTATCCCAGCCTTAGAGACAACATAAGTGGCATCAAAGAAGGAAAATTTCCTTTCAGAGCTACTTGAATTCAGTGATCTCCCTCTCTAAAAAGAGCACAGGGCCGGCTGAGTGGCGTGGTGGTTAAGCGCTGGCTTGGGAAGCCAGCGGCCCCAGTTCGGATCCCACATATGAGGGCCAGTGACACTGCCCTCTAAAAAAAATAAAAATAAAAATAAATAAATAAATAAATAAATAAATAAATAAATAAAGCACGGCTTTATGAGCGGAGCCATCATCTGCCAATGCTGAGCCGGCCTGGGTGCAGGCGCACCCCTACTCCACCCACTGTAGCCTCTGAGCTGAGTCAGGGCCACAGAGGCCTTTGGTCCCCTTCAAGTAGGGTACTCACATAATTTATCCTGCAAACTAGGACGCTTTTACTAGTGAAAGGGGGCAATAATAATACCGGGGCACCACAGGGCAGATGGGGAGCTATGGTTCCCTACCTCAAGTGCACCATTAGCAAAAATACCCAGCTTTGTGGTGGGATTTACAATTCTACACCACAACATTTATTAACGGGCTAAAAATCTTCCTGGTGCTATTAAAGATGGAGAGTCTTCAATGAATCTAGCAAGGAATACCACGTTATGCTGTCATACAAAGATACTTGGGCTGGGAACTCTGGTGGATTTGGGGTTATGGTTTAGGGGGAGTTGTCAGGTTTGAAGAGAGAGGTGAAGTGCCAAGGAAGTGAGGGTGATAGAAGACATGTTTCAAAACTGCATATCCGTGGATACTTTTAAACACCCTTAAAATAAGACTAGGGAAGTCTAAACTGTCCCTGTCAAATTATGTGATTTTCTTTTATTTGGAGTGTTTTGGGCAATGTCTGGAATAGATACTGACCCCCACAGCACCCTTGCCAAGCCACACCTCCGAGCTGGCACAGCCACAATTTACAAACGTCCTCATGTATAAAGCCAAGCACAGAGGCCTTTGCCACTGGGTTTCCATCCAGCGTGGACCTCTGTGACCTCACTCTCCTATTGACTTACAGCAAAACAGCTGACGTCATGCCAAGTCCTGCAGACCTACCAGAATGATTCATTTAATAATATCTGTAATCTTTGAAAAATGAGGTTGCTGCATAAAAAAGAGTTAGAAAATAGCCGTGGCTTTGGTAATGAGTTAGCATGCATACCTAGCAGTCTCTCCTGTCCAAACAATTTTACAATCGCCCACTTTCTTACTTTCTTCCACCGGCTTCTGATTTCTCCCCCCTTTCTGGGGCTTCTAAAGTCAGACTCATGCTGGAATAGATTGCAAGCTCCTGTCTTTTCTGATTGGGCCCATCTGAATGGAGCAGTCACTGGTGTCTTCACAAATGGCATTTCCATTAACATTTCTATTTCCGTCCACTCGGGGCACCTAAAGATTTCCCACCAAGATTTACATCAACTATTTTAAGAAAGTGCTTTTAAAAAGCCAACGCATTGGCTAAGTTTAAATCTGACTTTCTCAAGGGATGCTTAAAAGAAATATACAAAGTTTTTTTAAAGAACCTTTGTAAGTTCAAAATAACATTCCAAAAGGAGTCACTAAAAAAACATTCAGGGTAAGAGAAAAAAAATAATTCAGTTGTGGCAGACCGAGCTTCATCCTAATGTTGTGTTTGTTTTTTGACACAGAAAAGTCAAATAGCCATAAGAGTCAGATAATAATTGAAAGAAAAATGAGTTGTGCTTCTCATATCTAGAATGTTTACAACAGGGGGGAGGAGTCAAGCCTGTCTTGGTCCATTATTTAATAAGCCAGGAGATTTTGACAAATGGCAGATCAAAGGCAGAGCTTTGGAGATTCTCTTAGATCTTACAGGGGCAGTGTCAGAACCATTGCTAAACTATGCCAACCGGAATGTTTCATGGGACTGATGACCCACGATCTTCTGATGCCACAGCCTGATGGAATGTCTGGTATACTTGGACAGCTGCCAATCAGGAAGATATGCCATGTATGATTACTTCAACAAAAATTTAGTCAACGTGATTGTTGCCCTAGGCATGGAGACAGATCTCCGCTGGCAGAACAAGATGAGTGGTGTATCAGTGAAAACTAGGTTTTGCTGCTAAAACTGAAATACCCTCATAATAGTGACCTCGTCATAAAGAGTCCAGAGGGAGGCTTAGGGTTAGTATGGTGGAACCACAATGTCATCAGGCACCCAGGCTCTTAACAATGCTCTCTGCCATCTTGAGTATGTGGTTAAAATTCTTCAGGTTGTTTCATGGTCTTAGATAGCTGCCAGGCTATACTATTCATCATGACTGCCTTCCAAGTAGGAGAAGAGAGGAAAAAGGAAAGAGTGGTTGCCTCTCTTTTAGGAGATTTCCCAGGAGTCTCACGAAATATTCCATCACATCTCATTGGCCAGTTTGGTCACATGGCAATTACGAGCCACAATGGAGGCTGAGAGTTGCTAGTTTAGAAGGGTCCTCAGCAGTCTGTTTTACAGAGACTATAGTGAGCCTTCCATATCTCCCAGAGGCACCAACTTGCTAAAATCAGCATTTTAGACCATAAAAGACTTTATGTCTATTTGTTCACCATTGGGCATAAAAAAAAAAATAATCTGGAAATTTGAAAAGAATGCAGTATTCCATGAGCTATAATAAATGGTAAGCGTTTAATCCTTAAAACAGTAGGTAAGAGTATTTCCTGTGCTTTTCCCAGAAATGAATAAGAAAGCCCATGTTATCGTCTAATAACGATGTAGTGTCCTACATTCACTTTTGAAGCAAAATGAGACAAACATTAGTTTCTAGAGAACCTGTTTGCAGCATTCATACTGGAAATCCCAAGGTCTCCATAATTCAATTCAGAATGGCTTACAGGGTGCCAGTCAAGTCAGAAGGATAAAAGTTAAGGGGGAAGTGAAGGTGGTAAAACTTGTCTTGAAGGTAGATTTCCGCATCAAGAATGATGTCTATGATATGTTCAAAATTTGTCAATTTCAAGATTTAGTAATCCCCACTCCCATGATGAGGCACACGAAGCAGTCTTGCATGGGAAACTTTTTTAATCTTCCTGCACAACAAATGTTTACAGAGCAGGTGCCCCCAGTAGGACTGGGCTATACGAGAATTCAGGCACCATTCCATATGGTGGCTGCTACCAAGGATGCCTTGGATTTTGACCAAAAATATTGAGTGGTTCTTTCAGCTTGAAGTGTTTCTTTCCATTTTAATACATGATACTTAAAGGGGTTCTTTTACCCTAAAATATATCTTGATGAAAATAAAGGACTTATTTGAGAATAACTATGTCTGTTTTTTATATACTAAGGGAGGAAATATACGCTGGTCATAAAACCACTGACTGAAGCCGTCACCACAAACTCCAATAATATGGCACTGGTGGGGTTTTTAAAAATGTTCTTTTTCAGCTTTATTGAGGTATCACTGACAAATGAATTTGTGAGATATTTAAAGTGTACCAAGTGATGGTTTGATATATGTATACATTGTGAAAGGATTCCTTCCCCTATTGAGTTAATTCACATATCCAGCACCTCACATGGTTACCATTTTTTTTTTTTTTTTTTTTTTGCGGCTGGGATGGGGGACATTTAAGCTCTACCCTCTTAGCAAACTTTTATCATACAATACAGCGCTATCAACCATAGTCACCATGCTGTATACTAGTTCCTCAGACCTTACTTATTTATCTTACAACTGATAGTTTGTAAACTTTTACCAACCTCTCCCTATTTCTCCCACCCCCTCAGCTCCTGGCAACCACTTTTCTATTCCCTGCTGGAGTCTGACTTTTTTTTTTAAGATTTCACATCTTCCAGCTGTCTTCAGGAGGCAGATTATTGATGTAATGAACAGGAAAGCTTCTCCACCATGGTCTTTTCTCACTCCTGAGCCTAGAGGCACATGACCTGATGTGCACAAATAGGTCACAGGGACCTCCTGAAATTTCCTATCAAGTTGTGTATATTTGTGCATTGGCAGTGGGAACAGGATGCTCATCAGATTCTCAGAGAGGTCTGTGATCCCTAAAACGGCTCCCCTGACATTTCATACTTCAGCAATGCAGATGTCCCAAAGGCCAAACGCACTAGCTTGTGTCCTATCTCCACATCTGCGAGGTGGCAAAGGGAAGAGGCATTCCAGGTAGAGAGCATAGCCTTAACACTCCAGCACAAAACCTGTCTGCCTGCAAACTCTCTAAGAAGCTGTAGGTTGTCTGTGCCCGGGGTGTGCTGTCTGCATCTTATTTCATCATTTCACATTGTAATTGTTTGTTTGCACGTATTTTTTCTCTGCTTGTCTGTGAATTCTCTGAGGCTCAGATTGGCTTTCCATGTATGTATTACCTAGTACCGCAACTAGCACATTCCATTGAGTTCCCAGTGGATGGATAGAAAAAAAGGATAGACAAATGGAGCCTCTCCTTTCATTGCCAGTTTTGTATTATCCACAGATCACCTCTGTTTCCTATCAGATAAGTCATGTCTTTAACTTAGGACTAATATTAATGGCAATGCCTGAAATTGCTGAATGTTAGGCTTGAAAATAAATAATCCTGATCGATGGAACTTTAACCCATCTATTTCAGTTTTCTCTGGACAAATTCTAGAGCTGCAACTATATTCTGTAAATGGGCCTCATTTGGTTCCCAGGTAACTAACGGTGTCTTCTTTTTGGTGGGGCTGTTTCATGCTTCTGACCTCATGCAGAAAGTAAATGTCCAATCTCAGGCTTATCTGAATCGAACCCTTCTTTTCACAAGTTGTTTTTGCTTCAGTTACTTTACATGGCCCTCTAACAATTGCAGGTCCTCACCCACAAACAGTAACTAGGTTTTAAAAACTGCTTGGTCTTCCTGGACTTTTATTCATTTTTAACTTTGCAATGCTGGCTTGCATGTTTTAAATTTGCTTATCTCTAAGCTTATTCCCCAGAGCTGATAAGCCTCTTCCATGTTGATAAGCCATCAAAGAGTGAAGAAGTGGGAGAGGAAAGAGTTAGCATCTCCTGAGCTGTGAGCTTGTCTGCCTCAAGCGGTGTTTTGGATGAGGCTCATTATTTGTGGAAATGGTGTGTTCCACAGGCAAAAATAACTTTTTAAAAAAAGAACATTGCTGTACCCTCTTGAAGTCATCTCGAAATGAATTCAAGATTTCTCATGAAATGGAGAAACTTTTAGTATGGCCTGAAGGGGTCCTTGTGTACTTGGCCATGCCACATTAAGTCTAATCTAAGCAACTTTAGGGTCCAGAAAAAGCTAATAGAGGCCTAATGATGAGGTAATGAGAACGGAGGTCAGGGCGGGAAACAGGTTTTCTATTTGGAGCCACACAGCCATGGGAAAAATCTCACTTAAGGACCATAAGCTACCAGAAAGAAACAATTGAAAGAGAAGAACATGGGACCTTTTCCTTACCTTATTTTCAGTTAAGGATACCACATTTTAAATAATTAATCAAAACATGTATGTCGGCTTCCCAGGAGAATCAGCTAAGGGAAAGCGAAAGAAAAGGAGGGAAAGAAAGAAAAGGAAGGGGGTAAACAGAGAAGAGCAGAGGAACAGGTTGAAAACAAGCTGTCTGGGAAAAGTGACCAGCACCTACTTTGTGCCAGGCACTGTTCTAAGTGCGTCACACATATTAATTGCTTTAATCATTATAACAACCTACAAGGCCCATGTTACTACCCTCTCTGAAGTGAAACACAGAGTGGTTGAGTAACTTGCCGAAAGACAACACAGCTAGTAGGTAAAGGAAATGGAATTTGAACTCAAGTAGCCCAGCTCCAAGGGTTGACGATGTGACAACAGGTATGACTAAAGGATTGGGAAATCTGAGCTCTCCTGACCACATGCTATAGACTGTTTATATTCCCCTCAAAATTCATATGTTGAAATCCTAAACCCCACTGTGATGGTATCAGGAGTTGAAGCCATTGGGAGGTGATGAAGTCATGAGGGTGGGGCCCTTGTGAATGGGACCCTCATGAATGGGACTAGTGCCCTTATAAAGAGACCTCAGAGAGCTCCCTCACCCCATCCCCCATGTGAGGACACAGCCAGAAGGCAGGAACTATGAACCAGGAAGTGAGCCTTCACCAAACATCAAATCTGCTGGAGACTTGATCTTGGATTTCCCAGCCTCCAGAACTATGAGAAATAAATTTCTGTTGTTTATAAGCTGCCCACACTCTGTGGTATTCTATTATAGCAGCCCAATTAGATAAGGCACCATGGAACACCTATCCCAAATCCCATTCAGAGGTCAGCCACCCACAAATCTGCTCTGTACTTTCCACCCTTCTGCTCACACCTGTGGGCTCGTGATAAAGCATTTCAGAATGCCCAGCTCAGTCCATCACCCTTCACTGAGGTGTGACTCCTGCATAAATCCCCTAACCCTATGTAACTTTATATCATGTCCCTATGGAAACTGACACATCTGAAGAGGTAAACTCCAACAGCCCAGCCAAGGAGTTGTCCATTCCATTGACCACACCTACTGCTGAAAATTCATTTCTATTTCTGATCGGTTCCTCTCCACAGTTTTGTTTTGATGAGTTCCCAGGCAGGATCTAGCAAAATGAACACATCTGAACTTTGATCTCAGCACCATGGCTTCAACAGAAACCCACTCTGAGAGAACATGAAGAAAATCGTGAAATTGAATTAGTTATCAGTGGGGGAGTGTGTGGGCTGGTTGAATGGATTCAGAAACTTCTAATTTCATCACTATTAAAAACTAGAAGTTTCAGCTAAATCAGTAAACTCTGTGGGGCAGATAGTCTAGCCTCAGCAGTGGTGTTCTTTACAGATGGATATAGCATCACAGAATATCTTCTTGAGTCGATGTCTGAATATTTCCAATCCTGAACATCTAACTTGATGAAATCATAAGATAATGGAAATTCTATTTTGTAGACAATACGTGCTGCATAAATGTCCTTTCCTAAGAAGTCTAGCTCAGAGGACACAGTAGGGAAAGCCCTGGATTTCAGGTAAGTTGTATTGGGGAGTACGGTGGATAAGGTAATGTGACTGGCAGAACCATCAGCTGGGATTGGTGGGGGCTGGTGGCTCAGAACTGAATCCCATTAGGGGATTCACTTTCAGCCAGAGAGAATTCTCCAAGGCTGCATACTCTCCCCTAGGGGAAGATCTATCCAATGACTGGTTCTTGAGGATGGGGGATTAAATGGCCTGGCCTCATTGTCTCAAGGCAGGACAACGTGGAAGGACCATCCCAGCTCCAGGGCTCCCTGGGATTCAGGGCCAGAACTAGGGTGAGGAGAGTGAGGTACTTGCCCTCCTCAGGTACAGTATTTAAGGGGGTTCCCAAAATCTCAGTAATTAAGACAGATAACCATGTAATGCAGTATATTCTTTTAAATAATGCAAAAAAAAACCAACATGATAAAGTATCAAAGTTTTAAATAAAGACAGGCTTCAACAGGGCTGAGGGTAAAGTGAGAGCAAGATGAGTCATGCAAATGCAAGGTTGGATTTCATCCTTATTTTAATTTGTGATATTTTCTTCATGATGAATTTTTTTATGTTAGCTTAATTTTTTTTTAAATGTTGCATTAAAATGTTATGCATCTTGACTACTAAGTTTTCTGGACCCCCTTAAATTTTGTCCCAATCCAAGACTTGCCTCGCCCTTGTCCTGGCTCGACTACAATCTGCTAAAGCTTCTATCACAATCACACCATAGTTTAACTTCTCTCCTTCTTCAGTCCTGCCTGCTTTTTCACTCCCTTGTAGGAATTATTCCCAAACCATCCCCAGTAAGCCTCCTACATCCAAGCCTAACGACATCAGAATCTGTTCCCCGAGGAATCCAACCTAGGACACGGTAATATAGAAAACTTACATGGTGGGCACACCTCATTGCAGCTCAGCCCCACAACTTACTAAGAAGTGTGGTCCTGGGCAAGGCACGCGGCCTCCGCAATTCAGTTTTCCTCCAACGTAAAATAAGAACAACAATGCCTATCATTCATTTAATCCTGGGCTTCTGTGGGGAGTAAAGGAGCTAATCTAGGTAAAGAACTTCATTTAGTATCTAGGGAATAATAGGTGTTGTGGAGATGTTAGTATCCCTCCCTGTGTTTCATCTTCCCCTTTTCTTGAGCCCTTAAACAGGCTGCAGTGATAAGCATGTCCTGTCACAACAAGACTAGAAGCCTCTAAAAAGAGATGAGGCCTTGTTTCATTGGCTTTGCCAGGTCAGCCTGGGTCCGTCCTCCTACAGCAGAATCAACACTCTTTATCCATAGGCTGCTGATAATCTGACCCACTGCTTCCTGGTAAATCCTGTAATGTGTGAGGTCTTCCATCTTGGTTGTTTCTAAACGTCTGTGATATTAGGGACTGGTGTGCCTGCCATTCTTCTCCTTTCAGCTGAGGAGGAAGTCCCGACGTGTCATTATCAGGATCAAGATGTAGCCTGTCAGCCACAGTCTCAAGAGTCCACAGGCTCATTCAGACCAATCGCACTCACTTTATCTGTGTTCCCCAAATGCCTCAGACTGTTTGCTTCTCACTGATAGAGGAATCTGGCATTTCATTTTCTCAATGACCAGAACAAGATTCTTAAATAGCCAGAAGCTAAGATAGGTGTCATGGAATGTCAAGGAAACCAGGAAAACTAAATAGAGGATCCAGTCCTCGCCTCCAAGGAGCTTGCAGCACTCCAAAAGGAAAGAGAATAAACATACACATGAGAGACAAGCAAAACCCATTAACACAGACTTACAGTGGTTGGTATGAACCCTCTCCCCGCATGCCGCCTGTCAAAACCCATCAGGGCTCATGTGACACCTCCACCATTAAGCATTCCTCTCTCCTGCACCAGCCACCTCCCCCAGCCCTAGCCAGAAGCAACGACTTTACTCACTGTTTCCATAGCTTGAAGTGCTGTTCTCATTTTTAGATGCTTTGTTTTACATTTCCATGGCTGCGTCCAGTCTTGTATATATTTTTTCATTTCTGTCTCTTTCACAATGTTTTGTGCAAAATAGGTGCTTAACAAATACTTGGAAATTAATTGCTATGCTAAAAAAGGCCAGGAGCAACAAGTGGGGAGAGAGAGGGAGAGAGAGAGGGAAAGGGAGGGAGGGAGGGAGGGGGAGAGAGAGAGAGAGAGAGAGAGAGAGAGAGGGAGAGAGAGAGAGAGAGAGAAGAAAGAAAGAGGTTTCCAGGGCAGGTGGTTTTTGTGAAACAGCTTCTGAAGGAAGGCAAAACATGTTCCCCCGGAGTAAGAGTGACAAAGTGAAGCACATTCAGCCAACCCACACGTTTGCTGGGCTGGCATGGTGTTTGGAGATTTTAAAATCCGATTGCCTATGGCTAGCACATGCATTCCCCACTGAGTTGCCTTTCCCAGTGCTTCCTACCTGCTGTCTACATCTATGGCAAATGCCTGATCCCTGAGGCCGTTTCAGCCTGCTCTGCGCGAGCCTGTCAGTAGCTGCTTCCATCCCTGGAGTTATATCATTGTGGCCAAAACACAGGAGGATTAAAGTAAAATATGTGTGTCTTCCCAATCTTCTCAGCCATGTCCCCTAAATGTAGATTAACACCTTTTCTTTCAGAGTCAAAAACAGGTCTGAAAAGAAAAGGGATAGAGCAATTATTAAGTACCCATCATATAACAAGGCTTTATTCCACGTAATCCCACAACCGCCTTGAAACTAGGTGTTACTTATCTCCATTTTATATGTGAGCAAACTGAGGCCCATAACGGACAAACAACTTGCCCAAAGCTACAGAGCTGGGAAGTCAGGGAGCCAGATTTCAGGCCTCGATCTTCATGCCTCCCAAACCCTTAATTTTATCACAGCTTGAAGCTGCCAGAGAGGGGCAGCAGTACAGACCCTCCATTTCCAGGGAAAGAATTGTGGGAGGGAGGGTGACATGTTCCGAGCAGCACAAGGGTTTGCACGCAAGTAATTCCTGTTTATCTGCAGTAAGGCAGGCGAGTCATGTGCAGATAATCCAAAAATAGTTTCTAATTTTTCTTGGGATAAATATAAATTTTTGGCAACAGACACCCCTTTCAAAGTGTGTTTTGATTAGAGTTACACGAAAAGGCGTTTTTATTCTCTGAGGATTTGCCAATGAACTAGCAAAAGGGAACTAAGAAGTGTGCCAGCCCGACCGACCTCCTGCCCACCGACGGAAGCGCAGTGCACAACCCGCAGAGCTGTCCGCGAAAGGACACCGGGCGGAAGGAGGACACCTGGCCTTCCGCTTCCGCGGAGTCTCCACCACTCTTGAACGTGAAACCCGACACAGCCATAGTCACTTCCCAAGCACAATTCTTAGGAAACTGGGATCTGATTGTGAGTGTCTTAGCCAAAGTCACAGGCAAATTGATAGGGAACTGGGATTCAAAATCTGGAGCCCTTAACTTCATCTCTTTTCATATTAGCCCACTTCCCTGATGCTAACGTTGGACTGTTTCAAAGTTAGGAATGGCCAGGAATTGAGGTGAAAGATGTTTGCATATGATTCAAAGTATAGACCCAATATAGGAGAGAGAAAATGATGGGTGGGCAATGCTCTATTCTAGGCCCTAACGCTGGGCTCCCATGAAGCGCCCACTTCTGAAAACTGATGAGGAGCTCAGAGACAGTGGTGAGGCAATTTGAGAAGGGAGGAGGAAGCTGAAGCTTGGAGTCGGGCAGACCCATGTGATTTGGAGCACATTACTTAACCTCTCTTGGTTTGTCCCTAACTGGAAAATTCAGTTACTGTGGGAACTCACAGGAGCACCTGGCATATACAAAATATTTAATTAATGCAGATGAGTGGTCTTGTTGAGGGTGAAGGGACCTTCCTGAACTAGTCCTTGTGGGTGAATCTGCTCAGTGATTTATTGTTAAATGTACTGACTTAGTATTTACTGGTGGATCTCTTTTCTTTCTGCTAAATATCTGCCATAGATGGAAGAGAAATTAATAAATTGCCATGCAAAGAAAAACAAGATCTATTTTCCCTGCCTCTCAGACTCAGAACCTATTTTCTTCTGTCCCATAAGTAGTTGAAAGTGGCAGAAGTTGTGGCGCAGCTGGGTAGGGAACATGGGGAGAGGGAAAAGCAGGAAGTGAAGCAGGCCTAGACCATTCTCTTCTGAGTGCACAGGCTCCAGGAGACCAAGGTTGACCAAAACCATCCAGCCAAACAGGAGCACCAGTCTGGCTGGAAGAGCCAAATCCATGGTTACCCATGTTTCTGTCTTTAAGATCAGACCTGAGAAGCAGTTTACCATTAACATGGTCCTTAACTCCCACTGGATCTTAGCTGATGCTCAGGAATAACTTAGGAATAGTCAGACAGGCTTCAGTAATCCCATTTTATAGATTAGAAAATTGAGACTCAGGAAAGTTAAATATCTCCTCCAAGCACAAAAAGCATATAATGGTAGAGTTGCTATTAGAATCTGTTGTATTGTAAGGAGTTGTTTCTATGTCTTCTAACTGCTTAAGGACATTTATCTTTGTGTTTTCAGTGCCTAGCAGACAGCAAGCCTTCTTCAGTATGCATTTGTTAAAGGAATGAATTTTCTATATATAACACTATTAGGCATGTATTTGAAGAAGTCTAGTATTATGAATCATGATGCCTACTCATCTCAAATAGCAGGTGATTTCAGAATATCTCCATGATCACAAACTGAACCAAGTATAATCTGGTGAAACAAATACTTATTTAGCCATATTAAAGAGTCTTTTAGTGCAAATGTTTTTACATAATCCTAGTTCATCAATCATTTAAAAATCAATTGCTTGCCCACTTCCTAAATATAATTAAGAGGCCTGAATTTTTCTTTATGAAGCATTGCGGTAGCATTATCCAATGACATTTTTGGTTTAGTAACATAAGTTTGATGTAATGAAGTAGGAATAGGATGAGAAACTGAGTCAATTGGGCATGTCTTTGGAACTAAAGATGCAAATTTCAGAATTTCATCTGTGAGTAACCCTAAGTCCACCATTTCATAGTCCTTTTAGATAGTGTATTTTGAAAAAAAGTTCTTTTCAGCTCCCTCCCCCCCAAAAAAAAAATTTCTTTGTTTCTTACATCAGAATAACTCTGTCCCTATCACCTTTGAACACATTACCCTTGCTCTTTGACTTGCACTCTCTCTTAGGTGTGATGCTTCTCCCTCTTCTATTCATTCCCTTGCCTGACTCTCAATGGAGATAAAAACTCTAGAGCCAAGCATAGAAAGACAAGGGGAAGAGAGAAGTCAGCAGTTTTGTGCTATAAAGGAGAATTGACCTGACCCTTGGGACTGGAATCTTTAACACTACCAACTAAACAGGTAAGCTGACAAATAGAAAACAGCTTCCACTCCTGGATTCTATGCTATTCTCTAAGGGATTTAAAAAGGTCCTGATTGACATTCTAATGAAAAAAAAGGGAAAAGGGAAATATGAGATGGTGTGGAATCATCAGAGACAGTGTATTTGTTAGGACTGCCAAAACAAAATACCACAGAATAGGTGGCTAAAACAACAGAAATTTATTTTCTCACAATTCTGGAAGCTAGACGTCCAAGATCAAGGTGTCGGCAGGGTTGGTTTCTTCTGAGCCTCCCTCCTTGGCTTGTTGATGGCTGTCTTCTCCCTGAGTCTTCACATGGTCTTCCCTTTTTGTGCACACATCCCTAATGTCTCTCTGTGTGTTCCAATCTCCTCCTTTTGTAAGAACTCCAGGCAGATTGAATTAGGGCCATGATAATGACCTCATTTTAATTTAATCACCTCTTTAAAGACTCTATCTCCACTGACAAACTCATTCTGGAGTATTGAGGGTGAGGGCTCCAACATAAGAATTTTGGGAGGATACAATTGACCCATAAGGAGGTGGGGGAGGGGCGGGCATGGAATGTGTAAAAGCACTGAAATCAAGTTTCATCTTTATCACAAAATTTCTCTAGGCATATTTAGACATTGAGACCAGGAAAATGAAAAACTAAATATGTTTCCAAAGAGCAGTTGTATGCTGATAAATGTTTAACAACCATCTGTCAGGGAGGGAGGAACCCATGATTTATATGATTAGTCAGTTTCTACGGTGTAACTATCCCTACCACCATATACTTCAGATTAACACAGTGGTGGCACTGAACATGGAGTTGAGAAGAGATTCAAACACTCAAACCCCATGAGCCAGTCTGAGCTGGCTCCAGCATGCCTGCAAATCATGGGAAGGTATACTGATGCTGTGTTTTCCCAGCCACATTACTTCTTGTCATAGTTGTGTGGTTTGAAGTTCCTCTGTGTTCCCTACAAACTACTGGATCTCTAACATGGCAAACTAAAGATCTAAAAATCTAAACATTTCCCTATTCCCTTCACCTGATTTTGAAATATTTTAGTACGAATACACAAAATCCTTGATAAAACCCACCTCAACTTCCATTGCTGGACAAATCATCTGTAAGAACGATCCTGGGGGAAAAGCAGTAGATGTATGAAAATATTCAGCAATCTCCAAAAAGGGAACTGATCTGATATATGAAAGATGACCCAGGGCCGGCCGAGTGGCGCATTGGTTAAGCGCTGGTTTTGGGATGCCAGCGGCCCCGGTTCGGATCCCACATGAGGGCCAGTGACACTGCCCTCTACAGCTAACAACAGCTCCACCTGGAGCTGGGCTGTGCGAGCCCCGGTGATGGTGTGGGCTGCAGCCCCTGCTGCGGTGGGCTGCCATAGGCTGCAGTGAGTGGCCCACAGCCAGCGTGAGCGGGTGGCAGCCAAGCGTGAGCTGCCGATAGCCGCGATGAGCGACATCCAGAGGCCAGCGACCGATCTGCCTCATCCGGGAAGAGCAATGACGATACCAACAGTGAAGCAACATCTTCCGCAACTAAAACTGAAGAACAAGAAGACGGCAACTTGTCTGTTCCCCTTCCCCGATTCCCCAACGCTGTTCCCCTCCACCAATTCCCCAATAAAATCTTTAAAAAAAAAAAAAAAAAAAAAAAAAAAGAAAGATGACCCACCCCCATTTGAATAGTTACCAAAATAATCATGGGCAACCTAATCTCTAATCTGTATTTTTTAATATTCTTCAGGAGAATTTTACATTTATGAAGTTGGTCCTGAAAAGGAAGCAATCTGACATCTGAAAATATTTAGTAGTGATTTTTAAAATGACAGATACATTTTAAAATGCAATAAATGTAGTACATAGCAAATGGATTCTGTATAAAGACTGAATAATTTAATTATAAGTTAAAAGAGTTTCCCCATAAAGTTTTAAAAGGATGAGAAACAGGGGAGGATGATATAGAAGGTCTAGTATTTCTGTCGAACAAGAATTCCTGAAAGAGAGATCAGAATATTTGAAGGATCAATAATAATAGTATTAAAGTAAAATAATTTCTAAACTAAAAAAAGTCATGAGTCTTTTCACCACATTTACATTGAATGAATGAACTGAGACACACACCAAGATGTATCCTGTTTGCATTTTGTTAAATTGAAGTATTATGGGCAAAAATCCCATAAGCATCCAGGTATTTTTAAAAATTATCCACACACACACAAAAAAGAGACAATTCTACATCAAACTTCCCTTTGCAACGCTAAAAACAAGAAGTCTACAGATTTTATATGAGAAAATATTCTGACAAACAAAAATGTTCTTCAATATGCACAATCTAAAACTGTATCAATACACCTATTCCTGCAAAATAGACGAGAGAAAGTGATTTCACAAAACAAGTGAGTAAGTAAAATTGAAAGAGATAATACAGGATTGAAGAAGGCAAAGTAAAAACAAATGGTGGTTAGCAATAAGAACAGTAATATTTTGACTAAAGTTAAGTTTCATATTTTTTGTTAAAATGATTTTGAAACAATGCAAATGTAAGAATAAGTCTTGCCAAACATACTATATAATAAAAAATAAATTATTTAAGTCTGATTATAAAATCTTCTGGATTTAATATTTTTGATCATTTCAACAAAAACTAGAAGGGGGAGAGTAGCAGTGGTTAAATTATACTCTAGTTTAATCAGAAAAGGATTTCCAGAAGTATCAATTAACTAAATTCTAGAGAACGTGTAGGTGATAAGAAGGGGAATATTGTTCCTAACAGAGGGAAAATGTAAATGAAAGACCACAGCATTAATAGAAAAATAATGTTCAACTTTTTTTTTTAAACAGATAAGGTAATATTAAAAGACTAAGAATAAGATACAGAATTTGAAAATCACTGTAGGAAAGAAAAATAGAAAGAGAAAATTAAGAACTATGATAGAGGCATAGAAAAGCAGAAAATAAAACAAGGTGAGAGAAATAATGTTAACCAAATAACTTACCACAATAAATGTTAATGGTTTAAATCTCTCTCATTCAAAGACTCTGGAATTGAATCAGATTGAGAATCCAGATTGTGTTTTTTGTTTTTTGTTTTTAATTAGATAAATACCTAAAACAAAATGACTTGAACAATTAAAATAAAATGATGCACAAAGACACAACTTGCAGGGCCGGCTGAGTGGCGCGGTGGTTGGGAGCTGGCCTGGGACACCAGTGACCCCGGTTCAGATCCCACATATGAGGGCCAGTGACACTGCCCTCTAAAAAAAAAAAAGACACAACTTGCAGAAGCAAACAAAAGTACAGGGATAGGGGCCGGCCAAGTGGCGCGGTGGTTAAATGCCGGTTCGGGTCCCACATATGAGGACCAGTGACACTGCCCTCAGGAAAAAAAAAAAAGTACAAGGATAGTAATTCTAACATTAAACAAAGAAGAATTCAAGGTAAGAAGTGTTTAATGGCACAAATACCTGTTACTGTTTCCTCAGCTATAAAATGAAGAAAATAACAACCGATAATAAGAAAATAATGGAAACAATAACAAGTGCTTTTTGAATGCAAAATGAAATGATGCTTAAAAGTAGACTTAGCACAATGCTGCCTGGCACCTAAGAAGAGTTAGATAAATGATGGTTATGTAAACCATAGGACAATTCATTGACTAATTCATCAAAATTTCTCTCATACCTCACTTTTGCTCTCCATTCTCATTTCTACAATCCTCATTACATTTCTGCTGGGTTACAAAGATAATCCCCTAACTGCTCTCTCTGTCTCCAGTTTTACACACTTCAATCCACCCTGCACACATTAATCCTTAGAACACTATTTTTAGTATGTCATCTTTTGGCTCAAAATTGGCTATAAATGATGAAATCCAAACTTTCCAGCTTGTTACTGAGCCCTCTAAAATCTGCCATGATCTTACCTTTATTTACAGGCCTATGCCTCTCAATATGAACTTTTCATTTCAGGAATATCTACCATTTCAATCGCCCTGAAATATGGTTTGTTTGTTTGTTTGTTTGCTTGTTTTAGCTGAGTCATCCTGCCACCTGTTGGCAGCTCAATGGCAGCTCAGCTCGGGCTGGACATTGAACTACTGTTGCTCAAAGCTCAGCTCGCACTCTTGAGCGACCTCTTAACCAACTGAGCCACTCGGCCGGCCCTTGAAATATGTTTTAATCACGTCTGTCTTTGTGTCTTTCTTTCTTCACACTTGAAACGTCATTCTACCTATTTCCCTGTTGACCTTCCTGCTCCCACCCTCAGTTCCAACAATATCTTCCTTTTTTCTCTTTAAATGTTATCTAGCTTGGTCCACAAAGAAACTTTCCTTTCTGACGTCCAAGGAACTAGGTGCTGTATTATAATAATTAAATAAATCCTCCCTTATATCATTATTTACCATTTATTATCAAATTTAAGAGTGTTGATTATAAAATCAAGCATTATTAAAGGTACTACTAAGGGGCTGGCTGAGTGGCGCATTGGTTAAGAGCTAGCTTGGGACGCCAGCAGCCCCGGTTCAGAACCCACATATGAGGGCCAGTGACACTGCCCTCTACAGCTAACAACAGCTCCACGTGGAGCTGGGCTGTGTGAGCCCCGGCGACGGTGTAGGCTGCAGCCCCTCCTGCAGTGGGCTGCCATAGGCTACAGTGACTGGCCAGCAGCCAGCATGAGCTGCCAATAGCCATGGTGAGTGACCATCCAGAGGCTGTCGACTGATCTGCCTCATCTGGGAAGAGCGCAATGATGATACCAACGTGGGCCAGTGAAGCAATGTCCCCCACAACTAGACTGAAAAACAAAAAGACAGCAACTTGTCTGTTCCCTTTCCCCAATTCCCCAACACTGTTCCCCTCTCCCAATTCCCCAATAATATCTTCGGGTGAAAAATAATGTACTACTAGGGAAAAAAAGCTGCTGATTACAGTGTGACATTCCATTAATTTTTAAGAGGCATTGCTTTTGGGGTGATAGTAAAAGATGGGAAAATGTGCATTTTATGATCAATAAAATACAGTGAATGTTTCACACATTCATTCAATAAATATTTCCTTATTGCCTGCCATAAGCTCAGCACTGTACAAATAATATAAACAAACAATAGCAACAAGGTACCTGCATTCAAATTTATACTCTTGCACACCTGCGTCTCATCCCCTACATTAGCCCCACTGAAAGGACGGTAAGGTCTTTAAAGGCATAAAGTAATTTCTTGTACTTTACCTCCCATTGTAGGTGGCATTTTTCCTGTTTTTCACATAGTAGGCACTCTAAATATTTAGCGAGTGAGGTAACAAATGAAAAACCGATGCACATAGTGTAATCAAGTCAGTTCTAAATTCAGACACAAGAGAATATACAATCTGTTAAAACTAGTTACATTACTGCATAAAACAGAGGGAAAAGATTAAAAACGTGTAAGATGCAGCCATCTTCTTATGTAGACATGACTGAGGGCTGTCTCATGCATTCCCTAGGTGAAGCAAATGAACACAGAGAATTAGAATTGATGCATCATTCACACTGCTTTATGAAATTACTTTGTACCCCATTATTTAAAATAACAAATCCACAGACCTTTGTCATTTGTTAATTTAAGATTTCTGGGTTTTACCATTTATTAGGCACCCCAGAATCTGTGATGTCTAGAAATTTGCCCTTTTTCCCGAGAGTTCCATCACTTGGGAGATTGACCCACAGAAGCGAGTCACCAAGCCAGAAATGAATGCAGTCTGCCACCCAGGATGCCAGCATCTCAGTGCAGCTTTGCCCTTCTCTTCAACATTATTCAGGAAGTTGAGGATTCTTGAGATTTCAGGATGCATCCCTTGAGAACATCAAGGATCATTATGGTCTTGATCAGCTGGGGCTCCTCACTCTTGGAAGTTCATCCTCTTTGACTACTTGGAGAACTGAATGAGGAGAGGAACACTTAGGCTGCCAACGGTGCTCATTCATTCAACCAACAAGCTTCTAAAGAGATTTGCAATGTGCCAGGCTCGGTGTTAGATGTTAGAGCATGTATGAATTGGGGTATACTCTGAAGTGAATGCAATGCTCCCCTCAGTTAAGACAGTCTTTTATAGGGCTTTTTTATCTTTTTTTAGCTGAGCCATCTTGCCACCTGTTGGCAGCTCAGCGGCTGCTCAGCTCGGGCTGGGCATCAAACTGCTGTTGCTCAGAGCTCAGCTCGCACTCTTGAGTGAGCTCTTAACCAACTGAGCCACTCGGCCGGCCCCTTTTATACTTTTAATTGTTCTGTCTTGGTGGTTTTTTTTTAAAGATTTTATTGGGGAATTGGGGAAGGGGAATAGTGTTGGGGAATTGGGGAAGGGGGACAGCCAAATTGTTGTCCTTCAGTCTTAGTTGTGGAGGGCACAGCTAGCTCAGCTCCAAGTCCAGTCGCCACCCGGCTGCCCATTGGCAGCTTGTGGCCACTCAGCTCAAGGTGCCTTGTTCAATCTTAGCTGTGGGTGGGCATAGCCCACCATCCCATGTGGGAGTCAAACCAGCAACCTTGTTTTTAGGAGCATGTGCTCTCACCAACTGAGCCATCCTGCCACCTATTGGCAGCTCAGTGGCAGCTCAGCTCAGGTGCAGCTCACTGACCCATGTGGGAATCAAACCAGCAAGCCCATGCTCTTTACCACCTGAGCCACTTCGCTGGCCCCTTGTTTGCATTTTGATCCTCAGAACAACCTAGTATAAGAGCCAGGAGACATATTGGTCCCATTTTACAGATGATCAAACTGAGGCCCAGAGAGATTCAGAGAACTGCCCACATTCAAATGGCTACAAAGTTCTTCCAAAGTCAGTTCTTTTGACCATAAGTCCAGTGGTCTTTCCAGATAACACATGGAGTCCAGATGACTCCAGAGAGTCAGGGATATCAGTGGGGTGGATAGAATTTCAAAGTAATTCCATGTAAGTCCTGGATGGTATTCCAGGCATATCACTCCGTTCCCTCACCTCCAAACACAAAAATCAAAGAATCATACCAAAGACTACTGACTGAATTGAACATCTAAAGATCCAAATGTAAATGATACACAAAAGTTTTCTTGCCAACCAATTAATAATGGGAAGTGACTGGGTAGTGTGTGTCCCCGAGTGTTCCATTTAACCCTCTGCCCTCGTCTGTGGCTCGGTCCTAACCAAAGAGCCCCAGATGGAATGGATAGTGTCTGGGGCCAGCCACAGTGTTGTGTTATGACTGCAAGTTGGCATCTTGCCAGGCTGGGCTGTCACTCTGTCCTCCCCCATGACCCTGGCCCACTTCAGCTGGCTGAATAATTTAAATACTGTACATTACTAGTTAATAGACACAACATATTGAAAGTTTTACAATCAAATATTTATGCTGCTAGAAAACATTTTACATGACCTTTAAACAGCCATGTCATCTATTTATTTTCATTCTCTGATCTTTCTGTTTTGTATCAAAATTGGAGAATTTAGCCTATTTACCCAGAACTAAATATTATGATGAAAACACTGGGTGGCTCAAAAGTAGACTTAGTAAAGTACAGAAGTGTTTTTTGTTAGTGTCAATTGCACAACATCCCCTGCATGGTAATAAATTAAGAAATATCTTCAGGATGCACGAAGTGTGGATGCCACCTCTACCTTCCTTTGCCCCCCTTGATGGACCAGCCTAACCATTCTTTCTGGCCAATTATTCCTTTTCAGAAATGGAGAGAAACTTTTCTGGGACAGAGAGTGGTCATTTGCAGGTGGCTTCCGTCAAGAAAATACATTTAACCCTGAACCTTGGGCTGCAAGTAAGAGCACACACTTGATGGTCAGAAGTCTCCTATTTGGCAATCAGAGGACACCAAGCCCTCAGCTTGACCTCTTCCTTTTATTTTGCCAGATACTCTGAACCTCTGAATGCTTCTTCCTCACTCTGCCCTGTACTGATGCTTGATTAGGCCTCAATAGTGAGTCATCATGTTTCAGGCGCAACTTATCTCTGCCCTATAGAGGGTCCAGCCAGTATCTCCTCTTATTACTGAGTCAGAGAGAAAGACCTCCTTCAGTATCAGGCATTTTTTTCCATGTCACTTCCAGAGAAGACTCTTAAAGGCACAGGGAAGCTGCCAAAACATCAAAGGGTCAGAAAGCACCATTTTTTATGATGAGCCTTGACCCAGTTTCTGACTTTGGTGCTCAAGATCTATTGGTTGCCCCTGAGATTTAAACTGGCTCATTTGTGCTCTCTACTCCTTGCATGCCATCCCTCCAGCCATATCCAATTTTCCAAGCTCTGGCTGAACTCCCAATCAGGATCTTACTTCTGTCTCGCTCCTCACTTTGGAAGCTGAATCACGTGCAGCTCCCTGCCCTAACTCACCTCATTGGATTTGAAGAAGGTCATGCACTAGCTTTAGAATGAGTGAGACTTGTGTCAGAATCCATGCCACCTTCCCAGGAGCCTTAGGAAGTCTCCTAACATCCTTGAAGTTCAGCTCCTTCCTCTAAAATAAGAGGAGGATATATATATAGACCACAGGATTGTCATGAGGAATACACAAAAATTCAGATGGATCACATGTAAAGTGCCTCATACTACGTTTGGTCCAGAGTGAATACTCATCAATGAAGTAATGGTAACAATTATTACTAGTATTTGTAGTACAGATTCCCTTGCTTCCTCAAGGATCTCCCAGGTCTTGACTTTCCTAATTTCTCTCTCACACTAGCATGCTTTCCCCACTGGGTCACTATCTAAACATTAACCCTTAGCTAGCAGTTCATTGCTATAAGAAGGCATGGGACGTAAGATATGACAATGAAAGAGAAAGAGAGAATAAAGAAAGATTGGGGGAAAGGTTAGAAAATCCATGCTTTCAAAGAAATTACTCATTTTATTGGAAATAAAATACATATCCAGTAAATAGAAAGTATAGAAGAGAGGACCCTTTATATAAAAGCAAAACAAAACAAAACAAAACCAGGATACAAATGACACAAGAACTTGAAAACTGGAAAAGTTAGCCCTGGATCACAAAGTCCATTTCCACAGATCTCAGCTCCATCATCTATAATATAATCTGGTCCAAGCAGATTCACATGACAAATACTTAGCAACCACTTTGTGAGCACCTACTATGTTTAAGGCACAGTTCTAGGCACTTGGGTTACAGAAAGGAACAGACGAGACATTCTGGTCATGGAGACACAAACAAAACAAACAAACAAACAAACAAATAAATAACTAAATAAGATAAATTCAGTTAATGATAAGGAACTTGAAGAAAACACAGCAGAGCATTGATAGAAGGTGTTTGGGAGGAGTGGGTTACTTAATGTGAGAGTGTCAGAGGAGGCCTTTGTGCGCAGCTGGCACCTATGTGAATGGAGTCCAGGCAAGCAGGGATCTGGGGGAAGGATATTCCAGGCAGAGAGGGCACTGAATGAGCTGAGTGTGGGGTGTGTGCAGAAAGGAGTTGAGGCCAATATAACTGGAGAACAGTAAAGCAGCAGCATGTGATGTGAGTTCAATGGGGTAGGCAGGTGCCAGACCTGAGGGATTTTAAGCCCAGCAAGGAGCAAATAGCACATGAAAATTGGGCAAATTGAAAATTTAATAAAAGGAATAGTATTTACAAAGATGTGGGTGGAGTAGGGAAAACACAAAGCACAGTACAGTATTCCCAGGGCTGGGAACAGCAGGGCACCTTGACATATCCTAGTGCTGAAGGAAGAGGAGGCCATTGTCAGCAGGACCAACAGGGAGAGAGCTGAATGGGGAGGACTGCCTGGTGAGAGCTGTAGCCTCCCCAATAGATGGAGGCTGGGGTCAGGGGACCCTGGGAAACAAATGCCCTGACCTCACCCTCTCACCTGCCTCTAATCTGTGCCAGAGCTCCCCATTGGCTGAACACACCCAAAAGTCAAAGGACAAAGTAGCCTACTAACACAAAGTAGCCATATTGGTCAACCTCCCCACCGTCCCACACACACAACCCCCAATGTGATTTTTAGGACAGAGGGAGAAGGAGAACAAAGAAGCAATCAGAATATATACAGAATAGCCATGATAAGATGTTCGGTTTAATTCTGAGGGCATTGGAAAGCCACTTGAGAATTTTAAGCAAGGGAGTACTTTAAACTAATTTATCTTAAAAGGATCAACGTAGCTTCTGTGCAGAGAATGAACATTAGAGGGACACGGGTGAAAGTTCAGAGAATATTTAGGAGGTTATTACACCAACTAAGTGAGAAATGTACATGGGTGTGGTCTAGTATGGTGGCTGAAGATAAAGAAAAATAAATGGATTTAGGATATACATTGGCGAAAAATTTAACAAACAAGTTCTATCATTGCCATGAGCTAAAAAATCCCTTCTTCAAATGTAATGGAAAATGAGAACGTCAGTGCTGCAAACTCTGGGACCTCTGCACCAATGCCAACTAATGTTGCTTTTATAGTGCAAAGGGCATGAAGATAAATGTATCAACTCTATGCTGTTTTTATTTATAAGAAGGAGAGAGAAAAATAAAGAATTTGTCAAGCCTGGCATGTAGGAAAATGATTTGTCCCATCAACCCGATAAATAACAAATAGTAAAATCTTCCAGTTTTATTGTTGGCATTATCATAAAGGACATGCTGTGCTTGTTATCTGGTTAAAGGGGTTTCATTCTTTGTGATGTTGAAGTGAGTTATAATCTTTAATAAACACATCACGTCAGTAATTTTTAAATTCCACAGTCATGAATGTTTGTAGATTGTTGTTTCTCTCTTTCTCTCTCTTTCTCTCTCTCTCTCTCTCTCTCTCTCTCTCTCTCTCTCTCTCTCTCTCTCTGGTGATACTTTTGTCAGACACCAGAAATGCTGTTCCTGTGTTCCCAGATGTGGTATCATTCCCAACTAAAGAGTTGTAAGGCTATTTCTAAAAATCCATCAATGTTTCTTCAAGAATCAGCCTACACCATTGATGAGTGGCTTAAAGGCTGGTGTCAGAATACGAAACCCAAACCATCACTTAACTCCTGGGAAGTTCCAATGTCCCATAAATAAACCTGGGTAGACTATTCAATTCATACCTAAGGTCGTGTTAGCATGGTGGTCAGACCAAAGAAAATAGTGGAAGTGTTGTTTGATCATTCTGCACATAAAAGAATAAATATTGTCGAGGGAACTGATTATTTTAACAAAACGTATGTATAAGGATTACAACTCCTAAAACTGAAGAACAAATACGTGAGTACTTCACATACACCTGAGGTCAGGTAACAGCCCTGCCACTTAGCTGTATGACCTTAATGTCATTACTTCACCTCTCCAAGCAGGGCTGCTTAGAGCAGGGGCTTGGGGAAAATATTTTTTGCAGGGCTCCTATCTATATAAACAATTTGAGTAACTGAAAATCAGCATGTCAGCCCCATTCTGGCAGCCCCATTCTAACACACCAGTCAGAGGAAGTTACCAGTGCTGGACATGAAGCTCCAGGACCATCCATTGGGCTCCAGCGCTGGAGTTCGTTTAAGCATCTGGTCAACCCCACCACAGACTACAGGGTTAGACAACCTGAAGGGGAGAAGCAGAGACAGGGAGTGGGTCCCACCCTATCTGCTTGGGCTCAGAGCACTTATCCCCGATGGCACTGCTGGCCTCCACAGATCCCAGGTACCTCAAAAATACTTCAATAATGTCAAGGGAGGCACTCCAAAGCACAGGGTGTCCCTGAGATTTGGTCAAAGGATGGCACTTTTTCTGAACCTCAGATTTCTATATATAAGGTGGGAATAAAATTGTACCTACTTCTTAAGGCTATTGTGGGTATTAAGTGAGATAATAAAACATTCAGGTCCCTAGCATAGAGTACGCATTCACTTAACATCAGCGAATGTTGTTGCATACAAGTATGCATCTACAAATACATCCGCATAATATACAAGTTGCAGCCTAGATCGGGAAATTTTTTGATGATAGATGTGTCTATTCCCTTGGTGGCATAGAACACTTGGCCCTGTTCTTTCTCTTCAAAACTGCCCATCAGCAAACCTAATACAGCAAAAACAAACAAACAAAAATTCTGAAAAACAAAAGAGAACACAAAACCTTTAACATTATTAGTTCTAGCTTCACAAAATTCTACCCAAGTACATTAGTTTGCAGGGTTTTCTCTTTTCAAATAGGGCAAAAAAACAGAGCTTCTAAAGTCTAAATGCCTCAAAGCCAGATATCATTGTTTGCATTCTTATAATTAACTTAAGCATGGATCATTCCACGTTCATATTTCCAGTGGAATCTTTAGAAAAAACTCAGATGCCAGACAATCCAAACCTGCAACTCAAGGGTCACCTGCAGCATCCTTGGCAATTGCTCCCCCCACCTGTAGTACCATCCCCAGCCACCAGGCATGGATTTTATGCAAGGGCAGCCTACTCTGAAGTGTCTCCAGGCTGTTTACAGGATGTTAACTTGCTCACTGCTTTGGAATTGCTCTGGCTATTTTCATCACAGAAAATAGTCATTTCTCAAAGGCTCGCCATTCACAGACTCCAATGTGTAGCATTTGTAGAGCACTTGAAAATACATAATCTGCTTCTCTGCATTTGCGCTTTGCCTGTAAACAGGTTGGTTGGTAGCTATGTATGTATGATCACCACCGTTGCCATCGCCACCACCATGAAAGTCACCATCATGTCTCTCCTTTGATGGGAACGTCCCATGTGCCAGGCTCTGTCCTGAGCACTTCATATGTATTTATTTATCCATTGAATCCTCTCCAGATCTTTAGGAACTAGATATCCTCATCTTACAGTTGAGGAAACAGAGGCACAAAGAACAGAGTGGTTAATGAACTTGCCCAAGGTCACAAAGGTAATAAAGATGTGGCCAAGGAATTATACTCTGGCTGCAGAGCCCATATCCTCTGCCATAGCAAGCCATTGTGCTACCACTGCTCCTAGAGGAGGAATTACACCACCAACAGCCTCATGGTTCAATAACCTTTCCAAACTTAACCCATCTGCAGACATGTAAATTTTACTGGATCTTCTAGGATTCTTGGCTCATTTTTAATAAATTTTCTGTCAGACACACTGGATGTTACCCCAGTTTCCTTTCATGAAAGATTTAGGCACATAGTTACCATTCTTTAGCTTTAAATTATAATGTAACAAAATCCTGGTTTTTGAGGTTTTATTTTTTTTTTTATGGAATGGGTCAGTACCAAGGTCAGTTCGTAATAAAGAATTTTCCAGAAGAAAAACAGAAATTGGCAATGTACTGTAAGAAAATACTCCATGAGCCAGGAAACAACATAGAGATGTTTAAATTTTCCCTGACATGAATACTGACCACCCAGGGGAATTTTAAAAAACACCTGTCAAAGGCAAGACACGTGTATACCCAGAGAGGGAAACTCGAGCAGGCTGCTGAGTCGCCTGTCAAACGAGACGCTGCATGAGCCCGTGAAAAGAACAGTCACACAGAAGCCTAGAGAACAGAGACCTGTCCTTGCCTCTACCTGGAGGGACAATTTCCAATGAATCAGTGATCTTCTCCCCTAGATCAGTTTCTTCGTCTGTCAGAAAGTGTCTCTAACACCTCACAGGATTGCTGTCAGGATCACAAAGGAAATTATGCACAACAGGGCTTAAAGAGTTAAAAGTACTAGGCCATTGGGGAAAAGAAGAATGAAAATAGTGTGATTGTAAAACAGGAAAATCTCATGGAGACGAATAAGTGGAGCACAGAGGATTTTCAGGGCAATGAAACTACTCTACGTGATACTGTAATGATGGCTGCATGTCATTTCTCTATTTATCCGGTGTATGCCATTATCCGTTTGTCCAAACTCACTGAATGCATGACACCAAGAGCGAGCCCTGACGTAACCCATGCACTCTGTGTGACCATGTGTCGGTGTGGCTCATCACTGTAACAAACGTCTCACTCTGGTGGCGTGTTGATAATGGGGAAACAATGCACATGTGAGGCAGGGGTATATAGGAAATCTCTGTGCCTTCTCTCCATTTTGCTGTGAACCTAAAACTGCTCTAAAAAAGAATAATGTCTCAATAAAAGTAAATCTTACAAGAAGAAGCATCCTAGGGGTTGCAATCCCTGCCTGAGCATCACGTAGGTTTAACTCCAAGGGGTGCTGAGTCAGTTTCTACAACACTGGCATATCCGTTCAAATCATATTCATAAAAAGGAGTTTTGCTGCAGAAGCATTCCGGGGATCTGAACAGCCCTTGGCCATTTGCTAAACTGAGTGATTTTTTTTTCAAGTCTCCTTTTACTGAACACTGGGTTCCAGAGAGGAGCTGAGAGTGTTTTGTCGGTTAACAAGCCTCCCACCATGAATTCTCTTGACTGTTATCATAGCTGGTTTTAATAGCACTTGGAATTCTCCCCTTTCAGACCTTCTCACTTGGAATGTACTAATTTTAATAGTCAGATGTCAGTTTTAGTTAATCTGCTCTAATTCCCTGAGTGGGCCATGTTGTTTTCAGAGGGAGAGAAATACTCTTCCTATACAGTGTCCCCTAGAACTAAAAGCTCTCCCCTTCTGACTCACAGCCCTGGAAACGTGGGGTGAGGCAAAGACAAGGTTTGGAAAGCTCTTGAGCAATTGTGGTCCTCTCAGTAGCCCCGGGTGGAGCCCTCCCCCACCCTCCCCCACCCTCGCACGCTGCGCGCTGGGGTAGCGCTTTGCCATTCCTTGGCCATAATAGGCGTCCCGGGTTAACGAGACGAGGCATGCATGATTTGTAAGGTCACCTGAAGCAGGTCAGGGATTTATGGGCCTCCATTCTGTTTTCTGGGGAGCGGGGGAGAGGGCAGGCGTGCTGAGCAAAGGGAGGAGTTAGGAAACAGAATGTGACCAGTTGCAAAAAAATAAAAAATAAAAAGTTTGGAAGAGAAAGCAAACTCCCAAATCACCTCACACTTTGTGAACCAGAAGTGGTTTCTTCATCACCTCTGGAAAGCGTATAATGTAGTATCCTCCCTGAATGGAATGAATCAGAACCAACCAGTCCCTACATCCCAGGCCTCATCCCACAACCTCTGTTGCAACCAGTCTTTGGAAGCCACCATGTAAGATGTCTTGATAGACATAAAGAATGAGAGGCAGAGCTGGCCAAGTGGCGCGGTGGTTAAGAGCTGGTTTGGGATGCCAGGGGCCCTGGTTCAGGTCCCATATATGAGGGTCAGTGACACTGCCCTCAAAAAAAAAAAATAAAAAAAAATAAATAAAAAAAAAGAATGAGAGGCAGCCAAATACCTCAAGAAGTTTACAATCTATTTGCAGAAGAAAAGATCAAAAACAAGAAACACTATTTGATATACAGTAATTCAAACCCAAATTCTGTCCAAGGGCAGTTTGTGATGTGATGAATAATACAGAAGATTAAGAAAATAGAATCGAAAGGAAAAATAGATCTTGGATAACGGATATACATGGAAACAAGTATGTCTGTCCCCTGGTAACCTATATATACTAGTGGGAGGATTTTCATGTTAAAACATCATTGATGATACCCCTTGATAAATGCAATAATAGAAGTACATACAAGACACGCGTAGGAAAGTAGGAAAGCAGGAAAGGTATGATGAACTCGGCCTGGGGCCGTCAAGGAAGGTTTTTCTGACTAAGGTCAAGTCTATGCTGGGTGTCTCTCGACAGAGAAAGGCAAGAACAGAGCTGGGACAACTGGTGTTTTTGTTTCTGATCTATGTCCCTCCGCATTCAGTAACAGCAGCAATGAGACAGAAAGAAGCTGAAGAGGCAATGCACAGATGCATGACTTTTTAACGCAAGTGACCCTGCTCTCCAGTAAATGTTGCCCAACCCAGGGACTTTCAACCAGAAAGACCAAATTGTATTCCCTTTTCTTGAGCAGGAGTAAAGACAAAGAAGCACAAAGAGAGAGGAACAGGATGAGAGGTACTGCTGTCAGGCAGGGGAAGAAGGAGGAGCTGTGACAGATACTTTCCACTGAAACTACTTTCTTTACATTTGTTTAATTTAAGTCTTTGTTTAAATTAGGCAAAAGTCCTTTTATATTCACTTTCATGAAAAGAAAAAACAGGTTGTATTAATAGGGTGGCTCACATGAGTTCCATCTGAGATTTCATTGCATTATTAGGGTAATAATGACATTGGATTTCTGGTGTGCCGGGAGTTTGTGAAGGCCCTGCCACTATATTCTTAGCCCCTAGAAGTCCAGGATCATGTCTTTTTTTTTTTTTTATCTTTATAAACCCCATAGTGCCAGAGCATAGTCTGTGTTTAATAAATATTTCTGGAATTGAAATAAACTGATAGGCTGAGGCTGCATTCCTTAAACATGTCATTCCTTGAACAGGTAACTTGGTAGTACATGCTTCTCCCTCCCTCCTGGAGTCTACAGGAAACCTGTTGGAGATCAGAGCTCAGGTTTCATAGTAAAGGCCGCAAAGTTGTGCTGTTTGAAACTCACTCAACTTGCAGACATGTTTTATTAGCTCCAGGGGTAGACTTCCCATGAAGTTAATGAAGCTTAAACTTCAGGGTCTGCTCTTTGCACCAGCACTGTGGGTGCTGGGAATTCTAGAGATTTCCACGTGGGTAGAGGAAGCCAGCATTCTATTAGGAAACATTTCTGGTTATCTGACCAGAAACATTTCTGAAACAACTGACCATATCTGGTCAGTTGACTGAAGGATCTTATGAGAAAGAAAATGAATCTTCCATGCTCTAGTTAGTTGTAATTCTATTTATCAATCTAAGTCAATAGTAACACTGAATACTAACCATCACATTTCTAAATTTGCACCTTTTTTTTTTTAAAGGGCCCCCAAATTGTATGAAGTTCAGGTCCCACAAGCTGGATCTGCCCCTAGTTGACTCATACTGTATTTTTAAACTTATTTTAAAATTACAGATAGTAGCTCACATTTTAAAAACTGTTACATTGAACATTATGACCTGGGTTTCCAGTTTGTTTGAACAACTGGAGGGAATGGCAACAAGTGTCTATAGCCCCTCCCAAATGGCTACAATCTACTAAAGCTAGGTTATGGCTGCCCCATGTGGACAAGCCATATGCTCTCCAGGTTGCAGCATATCTCCTTCCCTACCACATTCTCTCTTAACCCTGCTCCTATCATTTGAGTTTGCAAATCTGCCTTTGCACTGTATGTCTACCAGGACACTTGCCAAAGTGACTTGAAAAGGTCTCTAAGTGCACTTTCAATGAATGGATGAAAGAGGAACAATTGCTTCCCCAAGGGTGCTCATCAGATGTGTGAAAGAAAAACGAGAAAACAGACACTTAGGACAAGAAGATGATGAGACCCAACAGACAATGATGACCTTGGGTGAGGCCAGGGGCTTGTGCAAAGAAGGCGAGAACTGGAGGTCCTGAGTGACACACGTGAGCTGTCCGTCTGCTCACCATCCCCCTGCTCTGTGACCCAGTAGCTGACCTCATGCTGACCCATAAGGAGGTTCAAGCTCACTACCCTGAGCTGTGCTGTGGACTCATGCCTACAGACACAATCACTTTCAGTCGGCTGAAGGCCAAGGACCACAGCTGTGGAAGGCAGGCTTCTAACGTGAACCTCAGTGAGCTATATATAATCTTTATATAATCCTTCAGCATAGGAAGGACTGGCGAATGTGACAGATGACGCTGTCATGATTCGATTATGTTATATGGATGAATTAAAGAGATTTTGCAGCTATCATTCCTAATTATCACACTAATTAGGAAATTAGTATGATTTTGAGTTAATTAAAAGGGAGCTTATCCTGGGTGGGTCTGACTAAGCCGATGAGCCCTTTAAAAAAAGAGTTCCCGAAGAGAGAGATTCTCCTGCTTGAAGAAGCAAGCCATAGTGAGTTCTAGAGCTGCAAGGAACTTAATTCTACCAGCAACCAGTGAGCTTGCCAGAGGATGCTAGGCCTCCGAGGAGACCACAGTCCCAGCTAACACCTTGATTGCAGCCTCGTGAGATCATGAGCAAAGGACCAGCTAAGTCAGGCCCAGAATTCTGACACAGGGAAACTGTTTGATAAGAAATGTGTGTACTGTTTTAGGCTGGTAATTTGTTACACAGCCATAGATAACTGATGACAAAGGAAATGCAAGCCATAACAAAGGAGGAGTGTTCAGGGTTGCTTGGCATCAGCAAGAATGGTGGAAGTGAGGGGAGGGTCAGTGGGGGAGCCTAAAACATGCCAGGAAGAATTGTTGTGGGCCCTCCAAATGTATTATTTCATTTAACCTCCCTAACTCTTCTGGGAAGCATTTCTAACTCCATTTTACATGAAGATGCTGAGTGTCTCACGGGACTCAAATACCTCACTCCTGGTTACAGGGGCAGCTTAGATTCAAGTGAAGCTCCTCCTGGTGCTAGAAGCTTCTGTGTCTCCTCTATATCACATCCCAGGCTCACTCTAGGCCTCAGAAGAGCAGACCACAGAGCAACAAGGCAGAGGAGAAGTGCTGCCTGGGTGATCAAACTGTAGGATAGAACCTGGCGACATGCTGTTGCTGCGACTGTCTGCTGCCCCCAAAGCACAGCAGGCTATGCTGCTCCCCTTGGGGACACCCTCATCTAATTCAACCCCAAATATATTTCACAAAAAATGCTTGCATATTCCGGTTCCCCAACGCTGTTCCCCTCCCCAAATTCCCCAATAAAAATCTTTTTTAAAAAATAATTAAAAATGCTTGCATAGAGAGGAGGAAGGATGAGCTTTTATATGAGTCTATTTATATCCGGAGATATTCCATGCCATAGGGGCATAAATCCCAGAGGGCAATGTCAGCAACTCCACAGCATGATGGGAAAATTGAAGAGGGCTATGGTTACCAGGATTTCCTAAATGCACTCAAAAAATAAACTGTTGTTCTCTCTCCCTCTGACTCTCTCTCTCTTTCTCTCTCTCTCTCTCTCTCTCTCTCTCTCTCTCTCTCTCTCTCCTTTACAGCGGAAAAACAATTTGCTCCTGTCCAACTCATCTAGGTCAGGCAGACCCTTACATTCAATGCTGACTTCAGCTGTTTTTATCACAACTTCCACTGAAAAAAATTATTCTCCACCAAGTTGCGGTCTCAGCTCCACAGCTCTCAGGATAAAATTCTGTTCGGCTTTCTTTTGTTTTAAATGTTGCTCAGAATTTCTCTACTCAGGTCATTTTTCTCCACTCAGATAATATAGCAATATTCCCTATCCCACCCATCTCTTCCCCAAAGAGTCCCTCCCTGCCCCAGGCATCGCCAAGCTTGCCAGCTTGATTCCAGGCTCCTGTGTATCCCCATTCCCACAAGCCTCCCTCCACCTGACTTGTTTTCACTGAAGACCAGGAGCCTGGGGCTCAGCTGAGGACTACAACATGCTGGTGGAAAGAGGGGTCATGCTGTGTCTCAGGCAGAATAGAGCCCCGGCTTCCCATTTCACATCTTAATCCCAGGAACCTATGACTATGCTACATTACAATGCAAAGGTGAATAAGGTAACAGATGGAATTAAGGTTGGTAATCAGCTGGGTTTATCCAGGTGGACCCAATATAATCTCAAGGGTCCATCACTGCAGAAGAGGCGAGCCATACCATGTGATAAGAACTTGACCCACTGCTGCTGGCTTTGAATATGGAGAAAGGGACCACAAGCCAGAGAAGAGGAAAGGGTAAGGAAACGACTCTCTTCTTAGATCTTCCAGAAGAGAATGCAACCCTGTGTTCACCTTGTTGTAGTCCAGTGATACCCATTTCAGATTTCGGACTTTCAGAACTGCAGAATAATGAATTTGTGCTGTTTTACGCCACTGGGCTTGTTACAGCAGGATGAAGAAAGTAATATCCTCTATATGGGAACATTACAAAATCACTGGGATGCTCATGACAGTTCATAGGGCTGTACACAGGCTCCTAGGCCACTGTTCCCAAGGAGAATATGGGTGGGCTTGCTCTGCCTCCTTTCTGACACATCAGGAATTATATGGTCCATCACAGAAGACCTTATCTACATAAACGAGTGGTCAGATCCAAACTGTGTACCCAAGAATCAGGGAAATCAGGCAGAGGCCCAAACTCAGGACATTAGAAGTTGTCCCATGGGCCATTGTCCCCTCGGGTTTTCATCTGTCACCAATTGATCTTTGAAGGGTTTAGGATCTCCTGAGACATAACACGCACTTATGTAATAGGTGATATCTGGAGGCCCAAGTGCATGTAAGATTGCACATAAATTTAACCCAACCTTATGTACATATGTAGTTTGGTTTTTATTTTCTATGCCACCAACCATTAAGCAGCTTCTTGAGAGCAGGGTCTTCATTATACTTATTGATGAGCCTGTAACACCTGGATGCACAATAACTCAGCATTCAATTTGGAATGCGTTTTCCCCTAAGGATAGGAAAAGCCCTGGAGCCTTTCCATGCTCAGTGCAACCCCAGCTCTGTCATCACCCTGCTCTACAGACCCCTCCCCACCCTCCTCCAGTCCCACCTTATGGAGAGCCCAGAAGATCGTTCCTTTCCCTGGAGGGAGAGCACTGTGTCCAGGCTGGATCTGCAGACACCCTGAGTCATGTTTGTCCAGAAAGCGCATATTCCAGAAGAATGAAAGGCTTTTAATTTTCTCCGTAGACGTGTATCCAAGTGTGATATTGGAACTGAGAGAGATATACAGTCTCTGCCTGTGCCCTGAGCCCCTCAAACAGGGAGAGAATGTGGGGAGTCTGGTCTACAGGAAGCTATGTGTATCTGCAAGTGGTCCAGCTTATCTGCTCTTCCAAGGCGCGCGCGTCCCTTCCCGGGTATGAGATCCCCGCCGCGTCCGCCTCCCAAACTGTAGCGAGGAGGCGGGAAAACCCCGGCGGTTCCCACCCGCCCAGGCCCAGCCCCTGGGGGACCCGAATGCCCGCAGCGCCTGCACAACTTGCAAGCCCAGGCGCTTTGCAGCCCTCCTTTCTGTCCTTCCGGCTCCTTAACTCTGCCCCTCTCGGGTGCGCGACCCAGGCCCTACCTCCCACCCCGGCGCCTCTGCGTCCACTCAGCCCTCTGCTGCAAAGAGTTAAGACCCGGCTCCCGAGACGCCTCCGGCTGCTCCCAGTGCCAGGTCCCCGCTCGCCGCTGCTGATTGGCTAAGCTCCTGTCAGTAGTAAAAAAGTATCAGATAGCAAACTTGGGACCTTCATAAAGACGTGGTGGTGATACTCTGCAATCGCGGGCGGCCTGTGACATCAGCCAAGAAAGCCTGGGATGCGGCTGCTCCTGGCCAGACAGAGGAGGAGGTTCCTGCCGGCTAAGAGTTAATCAGCCCCGCACAGCGAAGGGGGAGTCTCCAGGTTTCTGGGGACACTGGTTTCGGTCACTGGCTGCCACTGTACTCCTACCCAGGGGAACTCACGGCGAGTTGGATGAATTCTGGTTTGTTAGCAGCCATCAGCTGGGCTCCCGGGAGCCTGTTCCTGGTGGAAAACAGGGGGCGCCTGGCCAAGGGACCAGCAGCTCGCTGAGACTCAACATGACCCTCCTGGGGGCTGAGCACTCTTTGCTGATTAGGAGCAAGTTCAGATCAGGTAGGGCTAAAGCATTTAGCATTCCTTCCTAAACTTTCCTCCTCTGCACCTCTCAACTCTAGACTGCTTTCCAATAAACGTCTCAAGGCCGGCCGTGGCTACTTCAACCTTGGTCCCCAAAAGCACATTTTGGAAGTGAAAATTTTATTTGACTTTGGGGGCCTTTGATGTCTTCCATTTTACATACTGTGAGTTGATGAGTGTGGTTTTTGTTTGTGAAAAGAACAATCTTTTCGTTTTAATTTTTTTCTCTGTATCGGTGAATAGAAAATTTCGAGGGGTGCATCCAAAAGGAACAAGTTTGAGAATGAACAAATAAGGGATTTCTAGTTTGTGAGCTGTATAATATTAGTTATAATTGCTGAGAGGAAGAACCTATGCTGTGTATTGGATTACAGGGGTCACTTAAAATGTAGCTAATCCAAACAAATATATTTCCCAAAAAAAGTCACTCGGGGGAAGTAAAAATAGCAAATTTGGAGCACACCAAGTATTTAAAATGACATCACTGTAGAAAAAAAAGTCCAGTGCCACAAATATTTTTTCCCAAACCATCTGATATTTATAAATGGAGAATTTCCCCAAAAATTTCTGTGTTAGCGCGTAGAGAAACTTCTCAAAGGACGCTGAGTGAAGGTGAGTGGAAGGGAGAGATGGGAACTCAAGGGTTGGTGTAGGCACCCGTGGAATATATGAATGTGTGGCGCCCCATGGAAACACATGTCTCCTTAAGTTCTTTCTCCATAGTTCTGTGTATCATACTGATTTTATAAAAGCGGTAAAAAAACGCTCAATAAATGGCAGAACTCCTATTTAGAAGATGAATATGAGAGCTCTGATGCGAACGTTCCACGTAACAGGTGTGAGAAGGATGCTGACCTAGTTTGCTAAGTTTTCCTGAGCCCTTCTAAATTGGACCACTCAGTGTTTCACTGAGGATGGACAATGAGAAAAGTGGATGCTAAAAAATAAGGATTCTGTGACTTCCTTAGATGCTCCTGACCTTTAGGTGTCTGTGGGGTCAGTTGGAGATTGTCTTAGGTTCTGTACTGTTGAAAGGAGATGAAAACTCGAGAGCTTAAGTGGCCGCAAGACTCAGTGCCCTGACACTGCGGGGCGAGTCGGCCAGCCGCTGTGTGGTGTGGCTGTATGGTTACCTCCATCCTTTCCTTCCCATGGCGAGGTGAGGTGGGTTGGTCTGTTAATCCCCAGGAAACATTGCCACTGCTTTGAAATTTGGTCAAAACCGCAAGGCAACACTGCCACCTTTCTGAAGAAGAGAGACTGCAGATTTGTTTTGCAAGAAACTACATTGCTTTCAAAGGCACCCTTATCCGTTCATGTGGGGGGCAGGTTTGTCTCTAAAGGATTTGGTGAGGGTACTGGATAGAATTGCAAAACAAACTTATAAACAAATCTGTCCTTCCTAAAGTGCAGGCCAGAGGGAAGACAGTGTTTGCACTGCTCAGAATGCCTATCTTAGTGGACTGGTAGAGTCTTGGTGTCTCCCAGGTAGATCCTGGAGCTCCTGAGAATTCCAATTGCTGCCTCATATTTTTAAAGCTTGCACAGGCTTTTGTGTCACAGGAAGGGCAGCTTTAGGAAACATGATGTCAAAGCAGACACAGGCATGCTTCATCCTCCACCTTTGATAAACAGGGAAACTGCGTTCTGGAAATGGACAAAGTAGTCTGATCATCTGATGTGCAAGGGGTTGATCATCTGAAAGACAGAGAAGAAAAACAAGCTGAATGTAAAACTAAGTAAACATCATATGGAGGATGGTGATTATTCTTTCTATATTTAATTTCAACTATAGCCGCAACAGCACAGAAGTCTGGTTGGCAGCATGCTAACCGAAGGGCCTGCCTCTTGCTAAGAGAACTTGGTTTATTTTGTGACTAACAATGGATAAGGAAGGCTTTTTCTGTTTTGATTTCTCTCTCTCTCACGACCACCCCTACCTGTTTGTTTGTTTTTTCTTTCATGAGCTACTCGAAATGTAAACTCATAAAGCTCTATCTCAGTGCTAATGTTTGCTAATGTAGACCCTGGTGTTACATATTTCATTTAAAACATTTCAAAAAATAATAAAGGAAACTAAATTGCTCTCTGATCATAGCGAGACTCCCTGTATTATGGGGCTTGTTGATGAGCGAGCAGATAACTGCTTTGACTCTGAAATTGACAAGTTTGGCAACAGCGTCCAGCCAGCTTGATGTAAGCTGTATATGGGTGACCTTGTTATTAAGCACAAAATCATGCCACAGGAGCAGTAAACTGTGAAAATTTACACGTATGAACATGTTTGGTGACATAAACTCATCTTATCTGAGAGACCACAGGGTTTCACAGTTGAGTGTGTGGGTCTAGCACCAAACTAGCTGGGTTTTTAACAGGTGCCTCTACTTACTAGCTGTATAACCTTGAACCTTAGATAAACTACATAATTCTCTGTGCCTTAATTAGCCTCGTTTGAATAATGAGAGTAATTATAGGGTTGCTGTGAGGATTCAATGTGATTTTACAAGTAGAGCGCTAAGGACAATGCCTGGCACTTAGTAAGCCCTCAAAAAAGATGGTTTTATTATTAATCTTGTTAGGCAGCCAGAGTCTGCGTTGGACACTTTCTCTCTGAGTCTTGGTTACTTAATCTATAAATGTCAAGGTTGGACTAGGTGATTTCTCAGACCCTTTAGTAACATTTTATGGTTCTCTGAAAACATTAAAGATTAGGAATAAGCAAAATTGTGATTGGGCTAAAGGGTAGTTGGGCATAAACGGTAGGCAGTTCACGGAAATGCAATAAATAGTGTTACTTTTAAACTACGTTTTTACTATTTTTAATCTTTCCACTGTTGTTTTGTCAATATCTGTAATCAATATCACTGTCAACAATTTTCAGTACCATGACCCTGTGTCAACAAAACACAAGGACTTCTATGTACGTGCACACATACACGCACGCACACGCACACACACGCACACACATACACAGCACAAAGACTCAAAGGGAAAGAGGGAGAGCCATTCACGGATTTCATTCTTTAAGAACTGTTGTGTTTTTAGGGCTGGCTGAGTGGCTCAGTTGGTTAAGAGCTTGCTCAAGAGTGCAAGCTGAGCTCTGAGCAACAGCAGTTCAATGCCCAGCCTGAGCTGAGCAGCTGCTGAGTTGCTAACAGGTAGCAGGATGGCTCAGCTAAAAAACAAAAACAAAAAAGAACTGTTATGTATTGATGGTTTGTTTCTCTTTTTCTCCTTTTCCAATTCAAACAGCCCACACAAAGGCAGGCTCTCGTACTTGCCATGACCTTTCTTCTATCCCTCACAAATGTAGGGTTGTCAAATTTAGCAAATAATAATACAGGAAGCCAGTTAAATTTGAATTTCAGATAAACAATGGTTTGTTTGTTTGTTTGTTTGTTTGTTTGTTTAGCATACTGTAGTATTGGAGACTTACTTTTAACTGAAATCCAAATTGAACCAGGCATTCTGTGTTTTATCTGGCAACCCTACCTACCACCATCTGAGCAGTCTTTGATCGACGCTCTCTGCTGCCTCCATCAAGCTCTCGAGAGTCTGCGTGCCCAAAGCCTTCCTGAAATGCAAACTTGGCACTTCAGGTGTAAAGGCAGAGACTCAGATTGAGGAGGGTGTGCCATCGCAGGAACCCCAGGTCCCCTGAGGTAGAGTCAGCATATGGATTGGGGAAGGCTGTGGGAGCTTCCCTTTTGGCTTTCCAGGGAGGAGGATACGCTCAGTAGACAGGCTGCTCAGGAGCAGGGGCTCCAAGGCTTGGGCTGCAGCTGAGAGAAGCCAAGGAACCTGCACAGTACGCGGTGGAGAAGCAATAGCCAAACTCAGCTAAGTGCTGGATGGTGGAACACACCAACACCGCATTTTTCTACCCCCAGCTAGATCCAGGGAAGCACCTCCAAAGTCTGTAATTGCTGTTTGTCCTTCCAGAGCAAGCAAGGGACATCTCAGGACCCCACAGGTAATCCTCTCTGTGCATTCTCTGTCCTTCATCCTTCGTATTATCTAGAAGGAATACTGATTTCTACTTTACACTAGATCCTTAACATCTCCGGGATTCAGTTCTCTCTCCTATGAGTTTAGGAGATAGGACTAAGAGGTTGGTCCTGAAAGTTTTTACCACAGGGACATTACTGAAGAAATTTCTACCATTACCTCGAGAGAAGCCCAGGCTCTAGCCCTATCTTCACCATTAATTAGTTTTAAAACCTAAGACAAATATTTTAACTTAGTGCCTTATGTATTATGGAAAAGGCACTCTTCTAGCTTAAATTATTTGAAATTATTTGTCTTAGGCCAAAGAACTAATTAAATACATATGTATGTGTATGTGTATATGTATGTATATATATATATTTTTTTCTTTACCTAATTTAATTGACCTCTTTAGACCTCATTTTATTCAACTACAAAATAGAGGATTTTGATTGGTTCACCTCTAAAATTGCTTCCAGCCCTAACATTTGGTGTTTTTCCAAGTGAATGGCCCTAACTATTTTTGTAAAGTTTTGAAACTATAAGCTTCATAAAAGCATGATTGTAATGTTTTTGAACCGTTACATTCCCAGGAAATTTGACATATAGTAGATGCTCAATAAATATTTCTTGAATGGATGAATGAATAATTCACACCTACCATCTTCATAACTAACACAGTATTCAAGAAAATTATCAAATTGCTTCATACTCGTAAGCTCAGACTTCTTTTCAAAACTTCACTGATAGCTTTTGGGGGTGAAGCCTACTGAAGCACAAATATCTTAACTAGGCCTAAATTCCATTTTTCTATTGAAATGCTCAATAGAATATTTTAAAAGTTTAAGAAAACTTGTTCCATCAAAGTCTTTCAGGCATTTCTACTAGACATAATCAGAATAGGAGAAAGCTAAGGATGAATCGTTGTTCTGGGATGAATCGAAGTTCATAACTGAACTTCTTTCTTTGCTGACAACTAATTTCTTTCTCAGCAATGGCATTTGTTTCTGATTGTTGCCGTAGCAAATTCCTACAAACTCAGTGGCTTAGAACAGCACAAACGTATTAGCTTATAGTTCTGGAGGTCAGAAGTCTGTAAAGGGTCTCACTGGGCTACAGTCAAGGCATTGGCAGCGCTGGTTCCTTCTAGAGACTAAGGAGAATCTGTTTGCTCGTCCTTTCTAGATTCTGGAGGCTGCCCACATCCTTTGGCTTGTGGGCCCTTCCTCCACCTTCTAAGGCAGCAGTTAACATCTTCATATCTCTCTCACTGTGACTCTTCTGCGTCTGTCCTCCACATTTAAGGATCCTTGTGATTCTGTTAGGTTCACCCAGGATAATCTCCCAATTTTAAAGTCATCCGATTAGTAACCTTAATTCCATCTGCAGCATCAATGCCCCTATGGCACAGTCTTAGCACAGGCTGCTCTAACAAAATACCATACAGTGGGTGGTAAAACAACAGAAATTGATGTTCTCACAGCTGTGGAGGCTGGAGGTCCAAGACCAGGGTGCCAGCAGGTTCAGGTTCTGGGGAAAGCCCTCTTCTTGGCTTACTCTCTGTGTCCTCACGTGGCACAGAGAAAGAGAAAGAGAGGAGGTAGTCTCTGGTATCTCTTCTTATAATGGTGCTAATCCCATCATGAGGATCTCACCCTCATGATCTCATCCAACTTAACTACTTTCCAAAGACCCCATTTCCAAATATCATGATATTGGGGTTGGGGTAGGGCTTTAACATATGAGTATGAATTTGGGAGAGGACACAGTTTAGTCCATAGCACCATGGAAAGTAACATATTCATAGGTCCCAAGGGTTAAGACATGGGCCTCTTTGGGGGTTTGAAGGGCATTATTCTGCCTATGACGGCAACTTCCAATGTGGCATTCCTGACTTCCAGGAGGCCTCTGCCCTGCAGACTTCCTTCTGCAGAACTTTCCTCATAAAATGGATGATCTAGCCATAATCCCAGTGTTTGCTGCAGAGTGATCCACAGAAGGCAAATCCACAGGATGTTAGCAGTTGTTCAGCAGGAAATTCATTTTTTAAAGAGGGAGGCAGAATATACTGAAAAATTAAATTGGATTTTTAACTGCAGGATTTCTCAAAGACCTTACTATTTCTAATGTATATTATGAACTTAAAAGGGAGTGACTCTCAAGTGTTGTACTTTATTCATAGTATATCATAGAGAAGGTTTAGCTGGACAAACACATGGTGGAAAATTCTGCTCTGAGCAGAGAAACCCTCGGTCTCCAACAGTGATTTATATAATGGGATTAATCCCTATATGTAGGTTTCTGGCAAGCCCTCCCCACCCACCCAGGTAGGAATGTTAATGGTTTCCTTCCTGTCTGCTTATTTACATCTGGCTCACCCTTCACTCCTTACACCTATTATTTATTTGTTTCTGGACAAATCCCCCACCCCAAGGACATCCATCATAGGATTCTAATCCCTGTTGTCAAGGAGTCACAGGCAACCTGGAAAATGCTGTGTAAGCATTATATATTTATTAATTCATTCATTCAACAAATATTTCTTTCATGTTTCCATTGTCATGGAGACTGCGCTAGGAGTTCAGATACAGTTAGGGAACAAGACACATTCCATGTCCTCCCATGGAATATTAGAGCTGACTCTGTCATACCCTCTGCCTGGTTCCCTCAGACTGTGCCCCCAGGGGTCCACATTAGGACACAGTTAGTTGGACCTTAAAAGATGGGTGTATTTTCAGTCCTAAATGGGAATGTAAAATCATTGTTAAAGGCCAAAGGAACCTTCAGGTCTGGCTTGGGCCACCACCTGTTTGAGGTGATTGCTCTCGGCTCAGGTCTGACTGTATTAGATTTACTCATTACCAGGTGACCTCCCCTTACTTTTTCCACTGTGCAAGAACCTCAGCCTCCCCCACCTGGAACCTTCCCTGCCTTGTCTTTATCTGTAGCTCTTAACACTATTGGGCATACTGAATATCTTACTTGATTATTTGTTTGTTATTTGTCCACGAGAGTAGGAATATTTGTTGGTTTGTTCATTTTCACTGCTTTATTTCCCAGCACCTAGAACAGTGATTGGCAGAGAGAAGGCACCATTAAATATGTGTTGAATTAATACATTTTATTCTGCACCCCAAAAATATTCAAAAACAACAAAAGTGAACAACATATGTTTTTATATATTTTTAGGTATGTGTATATGCATAAAATTAGAACAAAAAAAAGGGATGATTATGGGGCTGGCCGAATGGCGTGGTGGTTAAGTGCTGACTTGGGAAGCCAGTGGCCCCGGTTGGGGTCCCACATGTGAGGGCCAGTGACACTGCCCTCAAAAAAAAAAAAAAAAATTTTTTTTTAAAAGGGATGATTAAATATAAATACAAAATTCAGAAAAGTAGTTCTCTGTGGAGTGGGAGGGGCAAGATGAGGAGATAGAGGTGTAAACCAAAGTAAGAATAAGGTTATTGGTGGTGTTTCCCGATTAAGCAGTGGGATGAGCACATTCGTGCTTATTATTAGGCAAATTAAGTAAACAAAGTTCATTCATGGACCAACAATGATAGTATGACAGTGCAACATGGACCAAGAATTATGATTAATCTCATTTTGTGTTCCTGGGATACTTTAAAAAATAAGTTTTTTTAAACCAGAAAGAGTGGCATTCATTTTTTATCAGTATAAGACAGACACAGTCAGTCAGTAAGGTTTTGTGAAATTGGATTGAACCAAACTGAATGGATTCTAATCTACTAGGATTAAATTGGAGACTAACAGAAGTGATGGCAGAGCAGAAGTGCCCAGGATTAGCATTTTACATACTTCAGAAAAGCCAAACCTCAATAGAAGCGGACAGAACCTAAAGTGCTTATTCATCTCCCTTATTTCCATCTCATCAGCAAGAACTCACTGGTCATGTAGCAGATGGTGACCAACTAGCTCTCTTGTACCTCTGCCCAGATCAGGAAGGAGAAGCCAGCAGGTGTGTTTCACAGATACCTGCCTCCCTAGTCTCATTCCTGATCTCCTGTGGGCAGACCCACAGTGGAACCCATCACACCCACTCTGGGATTCCATGACCTTGGAAAAGTCAACTCAGCTCAAGGGGCCTTTGTTTCCCTATTGATAAAATGATTCATGCCATTTGTGCATTGTAGAATTATAAAGGGTTTTGTTTTTTTTCTTTTTACAGAAAGAAGTCCCTATTCCCCAAGTGGGAAGGGATTACTTAACCTGGTAGCTAGTGAATTGCGCAAAAGAGAAGGATGTAATAGTTAAAAGGTTCTGATGGACATAAATAGAATGTTTTAAAACAACAACAACGCTTAACCAAATAATAGTTTTGCAGCCTTACAATTTTAGTCATTCGATTTTCAACTTTATTAAGCAGGTAGTGCTTGTTTGTTTTTAAGTCAGAAATTTGTACTAATTTCTATTCTGAGATTGTCCAGAATAGTTAGTAAGTCAAGCTTTACTTAACCAGGCTTAGATCATTATACTTAGATAAAATACAAGGCTCTCCAAGTTCTGTTAAAATAAAATGTATTGTTTATTCTCTGAAATTGAGAATAAATAAGGCTGCTTCCTGATTTTTGTTTTTACAGGGCACAGCAAGATGCCCTCTAGCACCGTTTTTTTCTCCCCTGTTGGTTGAGGAAAGATAAATTCTCCCATTTGCCTATAGACACTGTTGGGGTACTTATCATTTCAATCACTCCAGTTGATGTTTACTCTATTCAACCACCTGAGATCATTAGAAAAGCAGTAGAATTCTAGCAGTAGAAAGAGTGACTTAAATCTCTGTAATATTGTAAAACGTGTTTATTGGGTTCCCTCGTGTGTAGGAACTGGACCATCACTTGGTATGTGTAGCAATAATAAGTGAATACACTACCTTTCAAATACTTAGCGTGTCTCACCTAGCACATCTTGTCTGGCACCCAAATTTGAACTCCCATGTAAGTAAGTTTTCCACCCTTCCATCTGCTTCCTTTCCCCTCGACCTTTTAAGTGGTATAAAGTCATCAGTTTTTTCTCATAAAATATAGTCAGGTAACACCAGGGAACATCCCCATTTCACAGATAAGGTGAAATGACTGGAAAATAACTCAGAAGCTGTTTTGACTTTCCTATTTCCAGAAACACTTACCCTTAAGGAAGTCATTCAATTTTGTTCTCCTCAAGACTGGTTGGGCTGGTTTCTCAGTCTGAAACAAAGTTCCACATGGAACTTTTTGATACTGAAGCTCCAGACAGGGTAATGAGGCTCCCAAACAGGCAAAATCCAGAAAATGCTATTCTAGATTAATGGAACAATAATCTTCTCAATACTTTAAATGTCTTTACTGTTTTGTGTTCCCTTCCTGTCCTTGTCCAGATGCATAAAGATTTTCACAAAGTTTTATCAGTGTGTATGCATAAATTTACACTCAGGCTTTTTATCAGTTAGAATAAAATCATAAGTAGTTTTTCAAGCTGTTACATAGCATAATTCTTGTTTTAACAACTATATTAAAGTCTACCAAGTGAGTATATAGTTATTTACTAAGACTTTCCCACTTGTATTGGAAAACTAAGCCCATTATAATAATTTATATTATAGATAATAGTACCGTGAAAACCTTTATGCACATATTCTTTTTCTTTCTCTGGATTGGTTTTGTAGGATACTTATTGTTTAGAATAAACATCCAAGTGTGAGAATAATAGATATTAATCTTTGTGACCCATTAAGGTAACTAGTATTTCTGGAGCACTTAAATGTACAAAGCTTAACCCTGATCCTATTTCCATATGGCAATGCACGTTTGCCCCATAACAGAGCCAGCTCAGAGTCATCTTGGGTACTTATCCAATGGTGACTGATGTTTTTTTAATGATCTTTTCACACCTTTCAGTCAAGAATAAAAAGGCAAAGGAACCACAGTTGCCCAATAACTTTGAGAACTTCTGTGTGATCTGCTATTTGGGGACGACCTGTTACCAAATATGACTGGTGACTGATTGAAGGAGAAGAGGACCAGGAGTTATTGAGAACCTATTATCTGTGGCACTTTTATTATCTCATTTAATCCTTACAGAAATGCTATGATACATATATGACTCTCCCCATTTTACAGATGAAGAAGCTGAGGCTCAAAGATGTGACAAAACTTGGACAGAGTAACATAACCAATAAAGTATAGAGGCCAGATCAGATTGCATTTGTTCCATCATGCCATGAGGACCATCTCTATTACAGCCTAAAGCTCCCTGCTCCCCCGCCCCTACCCGTAGCCCTGGCCTACTGGATTTAATATACCTCATTCTGGACTACAACTCCGGGCATATATCCAATGGCCATTATTGTCCTTGCTTTTCTAAACAGTGATTTATCAAGACACTTGTTCCTAGTACAAATTAACATGTAAGTTATACATGTCATACCCCCAAATCCCAGGACTTTTAATGAAACTTGACTATTTCAATCTCAGTTCACTCGAGAAAAAAAAAATTCAAGAATTTTTTGAAAACTAACAACAGTAAGAATAGACTTGCTGTAAGACACTAAACATAGCTATGTGAGAAATATCTAGTAACAGAGAGGAGAGTAGGGGGGAAATAGGGAGAGGTTAGTTAAAGGGTACAAACTTTCGGTTATAAGATGAATAAGGCCTGAGAATCTAATGTATAAAATGGAGTCTATAGTTGATAGACTGTATTGTGTAATTGAAATTTGCTAAGAGAATAGAACTTAAGTTCTCACCAAAAAAAAAAAAAAAGGTAAATGTGTGAGGTGATGAGTATATTAAATAACTTTGGTGACAGAGAATTCTTGCACAATGTATACCTAACCATCATGTTGTACACTTGATTTTGATTTTATTTGTCAATTATATCTCAATAGAGCTGAAAAATAAAAGCAATATCTAGTAATTAGTATTAAGAATAAAACAGACAAATATTATCAGTGGATCAGAATTTCGAGTGTGTGTGTACACACACATAGATTGTATGTGTATGAATGAATCTCTAATTAATGATTAATATCTAATAATAATGTTGGCTGTTCAAATCAGCAATAAAATATGTAATGAAAGTTTACAGGGAAAATTTACTATCCATTTGGAAATAAATGAGTTTAGCTATTTTATAATATATCTTATAATAAATTCCATATAGATTAAAGAGCTAAGGAAATCTATAAAATATTAGAAGAAAATAGAAGAGAATAATTTTATAATCTTGAAGCGGGACAAACCTTCCCAAGTATGTCACCGAGGTGAGAGTAGAAATAAAAACTGGCATATTTGGCCACTTAAAAAGTTTAAAATGTTATATGGGAAGAAAAATCACCAAAAAAATTTGGAAGTCAAACAGAGGATTGAAAGAAAATACTTGAAATAAGTATGCCAGATAAAGTCATTAAAAGGATTTTTATAAACAATAAAATTAAAAGCATACAACCTAAGAGAAAGATAATTCAAGGGGAAAAATAGTCAATAAGCCCATGAATTACATTTGACTCACTAACATTCAAGAAAATGCAAATTAAAAGAGCAAAATACCAAATTTTTTTCAACCATTACATTAGCAAAAATTTAAATATTGATAACATCAAGTGCTGGACAAGTCTGGAGAAATAGGCACTTATGAGGTAGGACAATTAAGTTTGCAAACTCATCCTAGAAAAAGTGCTACATTTCTCATTGCTGAATATCACTATGGTCACCTTCAAAGTACTTCCCTTGGGAAGCTATGCACCAATGCCAATGCCTAGTCCACCCTTCAAAGCAATTTTGGAACTCTTTCTGGGATGGTCATGAGAGCTATAGTCATATTACCATTGATATCCTGAATGTCATCAAAATGTCTTCCTTTCAATATTTCCTTTATTTTTGGGTAAAGAAAAAAGTCATTGAGGGCCAGATCAGCTGAGTATAGAGAGGGTGTTCCAATACAGTTATTTGTTTACTGGCTAAAAACTCCCTCACAGAACAGTGCCGTGTGAACTGGTGCTTTGTCGTGATGCGAGAGCCATAAATTATTGGCAAAAAGTTCAGGTCATCTAACTTTTTCACGCAGCCTCTACAGCACTTCCAAATGGTAAACTTGGTAAACTTGGTTTGTCCAGTTGCTACAAATGCATAACAAATAATCCCTCTGACATCAAAAACGGTTAGCAACATCATTGCAACAAATTCGGGAACTTAATTGTCAGACCTCATATACTTGTATATCTTGTTGGTGAGCACATCTGTAAAGCCTTAAGGGATGCAATTTGACAGCCTCTATTGAATTTTAAATGAGCTTCATCATCAACCAAGAAACTTCAAGGCATCTAATCTAAAGAATTACTTGCATGTACAGGGATTTTCATTGCATCATAGTTTGTAATGCAAAAAAAACCCCCAAAAGATGGAAAAAACATACACATCCATCAATAAGGGCATGGCTAATTAAATTATGGTATACTCATACTATAAAATATAACTCAAAGCATAAAAGAAATAATAAAATATTATATGAACTGACGTGAAGATCTCAAAGGCATACAATTAAATTTTTTAAAAAGCAGATAGGCAACATATTTGCATTTATGTTTTAAATAATTATTTAGATGTAAATACACACATACACACACAAAAAAACCTTGAAGAATATGTCAATCTATACACAGTGACACCCAGGTTGGGAGGAGGACAAGACCTTACCTTTCCTTTACCATTTGAATCTTTTAAAATAAGAATGTAGGGGCAGGCCTACATGTGGTGATTAAGAGCTGGCTTGGGATGCCAGTGACCTGGGTTCGGATCCCACAGATGAGGGCCAGTAACACTGCCCTCTTAAAAAAATAAAAAAATAAATAAATAAATAAATAAAATAATAATGTGTTGGTATCTATGGAATATTTAAAATATGTCTAAAGAATAAAGAGAAATTGATAACACTATAATAGTAGTAGAAAACACATTTCTGTAATCTAACCAAGTAGACAAAAATTCAAATGTGGATTTAGAGGATATGAATACTACAGTTAATTTGATTATATATTTTAAACCTCTTAAATGATGTGGAATATCGGAAGACAATTTTAAATTTACCACTCTCTCCCAGCACACACATACACATACCATATACATACACAGAAAGAGAGAGAAAGAGAGAGAGAGAGAGAGAGAGAGAGAGAGAGAGAGAGAGAGAGGTCAATAAATTCTAAATATCAGGCTCATTTCTTGACCATAAGGCAGAAAAAACAAATATTTTTTTTAAGTTGAAATATTTTTAAATCAACAAGTTAGGGATCAAAGCAAACCATGAACATACCAAAAGTGCTAAAACATAGGGGAAAAAAGCCTGGAAAGACCCATTTATAAAGTGGAGTGGTTATCTCTGGGTGGTGAAATTATGAGTAATTTTAAATTTTTCTCATATTCTTTCTCATATTCCTATATTTTTTATTTTGATTTTCTATTCAATGTCTCCTATTATCTTCTGTAAAAAACAGGAATAACTTTGGTAATAAACCAATTAACAGTGAGCACTGTTTGCTTATTTATTTTAAAAAAATTTTTTTCAATTACAGTTGACATACAATAGTATGTTAGTTTCAGGCATGCAACATAGTGAATAGACATTCATATAACTTATGAGGTGATCGCCCTGGTAAATCTAATACCCATATGACACTAGACATAGTTATTACAATATTATTGACTATATTCCTTAATCTACACTTTATATCCCCATGACCATTTTGTAACTGCCAGTTTGTACTTCCTAATCTCTTCCCCTTTTTCACCAATTCCCCTGACCCCCATCCCATCTGGCAATGATAAAAATGTTCTCTGTATCTATGAGTTTGTTTCTGTTTATTTGTTCATTTATTTTGTTTTTTACATTCCACATATAAGTGAAGTAATGTGGTATTTGTTTTTCTCTGTCTGACTGATTTCACTTAGCATAATACCCTCTATCTAGGTCCTTCCATGTTGCAGACAGCAAGATTTCATTCTTTTTCATGGCTGAGTAATATTGCATTATATGTATGTACCACTTCTTCCTTATCCTTTGATCTATTGATGGACATTTAGGTTGCTTCCATATATTGGCTATTGTAAGTAATGATGCAATAAACATATGGATGCATATGTCTTTTCGAACTGATGTTTTGGGTTTCTTCAGATAAATACCCAGAAGTGGAATTGCTGCTTTCTTCTTTGTCTCTTGTTATAGCCTTTCTTGTGAAGTTCATTTTATCTGGTATAAGTATTGCTACCCCAGTTTTTTGTGTTTTCTCAGTTCCATTTTCATGAAATAACCTTTTCTCATCCCTTTACTTTCAGTCTGTGTGTGTCTTTCAATCTAACGTGAGTCTCTTGTAGGCAACATATGTAAGGGTCTTCTTTTCTTTTTTTTTTTAGAAGGCAGTGTCACTGGCCCTCATATGTGGGATCTGAATCGGGGCCGCTGGCATTCCAAGCCAGCTCTTAACCACCGCCCCACTCGGCCGGCCCACGGTGTTCTTTTCTTATCCACTCAACCACCCTCTGTCTTTTGATCAGAGCATTTAAGCTATTTACATTTAAAGTTATTGTTGATAGACATGTAGTTATTGCCATTTTATTATTCATATTTTTTATCTTTTTTTTTTCTTATTAAAGAAGTCCCTTTAACATTTCTTGTAATACTGGTTTGGTGGTGATGATCTCCTTCAGCTTTTTTCTTGTCTGAGATGCTTATTTATTTTTAATAAATGGAGTGATGGGGTATGAAAGATGCCTTATCTGAGGAACAACTAAATTGGGAGTTGGCTGAACACCTGGGAGGTTTGAATTCCCACCAATCCTAGAGCACGCTCGTGTTCAAACTACAACCAAGAAAACTTGCCCCTCAGTTGAGACTGAAAACCCACAACCCTTAAGGTTAATTTATTTTGGAAATTTTCAATGTATATATTCAGGCGTAAGCCCTGCCACAGGTCTGGCTGACTTGGGTTCAAATCCTGGACTCACCCTTCCTGATAGTAAGAACTTGAGTGTGCCTTTTAAGCTCCTGAACCTCCACTTCTCCATTTATAAATGTAGGAACAAAAATACCTCCGCATGGAAATTTTGTGAGGCTTTCATAAAAAATCATATAAAAAGTGCCTGACATTGTGCAGGGATGTGCTTATGTACTCCATAAATGATAGCAATTTTATTCACAGATTAATATAATTACATATTAATTATTTATCAGTACTTATATCAAAAAGCATGTTAATTTATAATATTTTAAAATAATTTAAATATTCTTGTAAAATATCATATTGTTTCTAAATTAACAACAACCAGCATCTCATGATTTTCTCTTAAGATGTGCTGCTAACTATTCTCATTTCTTTTTTACCCCAGGTTTTGTTTAAGAGTGATGAACATAATTATTATCATTATAGAATTTACACTGTATTCAATGAAATGATTATATACATATTAACACTTATTCTTTCCCTTTCAAAAAACTTTTTAGGAAAGAATTCTTAGTATTTTCATACTCCAGAGAGAGGTGTTACCATCCAGCACAGGGCTTGATGTGTTTCTGAAGAGAGCCCCTGGCTTTGTCTGGGACCCTGGCAAAGTTACCAGTGCAGGCTCATGGCTGTTTTTCAGGCTCTACTGGGAGCCCCAATCCTATACCCTTATAATTGAAAATACTGTCCTAAAACTAAAATCAAAGGTTAAAGCTCTCTCCAGAAATAACAAGGTTTGGAGATCAGACAGCTAGATCAGAGCAGTCTGATAAATAGTAACGCCTTTTATTTTTATAGTGCTTTAAACTTGCCTCACACACAAAAAAAGTTTCATCAGTTAATGTGCTTTTATTTTCATACCAACTCTGTGAGATTGCAAAGTCGGCCATACAGATGAGGAGACTGAGGGTCAGGGACATTAAGAAATTTATCCAAAGTCACTCAGTAGATTTAGAACCAGAACCCTGCTCTCCGGGCTCCCAGAACGAAGTTTATCACATAATCCCTCTGAGGAATTTGTATGCAGGGGAAACACAAACTGATATAAAGGAAGGCTTTGAAACCACTGGCTCTCTCAAGAAAATGGTCCCTCTGTTTAAAGTTTTCTTTGCATGTAGTAGCCATCTGCACTGGCTTCAAGACACAAGGAACTAGGGGCCGGCCTAGAGGCTCAGTTGGTTAAGAGTTCACTCAAGAGTGCGAGCTGATGCCTCACCCAGGAAGAGTGCAATGACAATACCAACATGGGCCAGTGAAGCAATGTCCTCCACAACTAGACTGAAGAACAAAAGGGCGGCAACTTATCTGTTCCCCTTCCCCAGTTCCCCAACGCTGTTCCCCTCCCCCAATTCTCCAATAAAATCGTAAAAAAAAAAAAAAAAAAAGTACGAGCTGAGCTCTTAGCAACAGCAGTTCGATGCCCAGCCCAAGCTGAGCTACTGCTAAGCTACCAACAGGTGGCAGGATGGCTCAGCTTAAGGAAAAAAAATAATAAGACACAAGGAACTAGATTGGAAGGCGAGGTGAACACTCAGCCAGCTCAGCACAGTATTGGCTAGGAAGGGAGCACAGAATGGGGCCTGGACATTCCAAAGCAGACTTTGGCTCAGTGGGAGCCCAGCCTCTGCGGAGGGTCAGCCTCTGTGGAGGGTTCTAGTCAACACACAGATTAGAGCCTGACACCACAGAATGTCCCAGAGACAGAAAATGTTCTTACATGTTATGTTTGGTTGCTTTAAAACCTTGTGAAAACAGTAGAGCCAAGATTATTTTCTAACATTTCAAAATAATTTTATTATGTGTACATTTACTATTTTCCCAAAATTTAAAGGGATAATACAAGTATATTAATGAAAGATACATGTATTTTTTCATATATATACTCACACTATTATGTATATTATATATATATATATCAATATATTTGTATATGTATCAGTCACTATTATATATAAAACAATGGTAAATATTAATGGTCATTCAATAGTAATATATATAATAGCATATATATAATATATAATACATACACATATATGTCCATTATATACTATGTATATACTATACATATCATATTAAGGGTCATAGGTTGATGTTCTTTGTAATGTTATATATACTAAAGGAAAATTAAAGAAAAACTTAAAATGTTTGACAAAAGGAGAATGAATACATAGAAAAATGTTGTATAACATGCACGTTAAATGTGGTACTTTCAAAGAATATCTAATGAGATGGAAATATGTTTATAATACAAGAAGTTTTCAAAATTGCATATATAATGCAATCCAAATTTTTGAGAAGTTGTAGAATGGATATTTTTATATACATGCACATATTTGTGAGATGGAAAAAAAGACAACATATTAGCAGGAGTTGGTCATCCCTATAGACTTGAATTACCATTAATTTCACTTTCTATCCATCCTGAGACTTTTGTTCATTTTCCAAATTTTGTATAATGAACATGCATTTGTTTTTTTTGGGTTATTTATTTATTTTTTTTTTTTGAGGGCAGTGTCACTGGCCCTCACATGTGGGACTGAACCGGGGCCGCTGGCTTCCCAAGCCAGCGCTTAACCACCGCGCCACTCGGCCGGCCCTTGCATTTGTTTTATAATTAGAAAAGGCAATATATGCTCTAAATCTTAGTATAATGCACCACAGGCTTAACTTGAATCTATATTCAACAACTGCAGCAACGTGGAAAGAAAAATTTCCTTGAATTTGGGGGTAATTCCTTTTCCTTGTCCTCATAAAATACACCCTTTGTTCCAAATTCTAGTTCCCCTTTGTTCCCAATTCTCATCTAGTTATTCACTGGGTGCCTACATTTACCTCATTAATATTTGTATAGCAATTTATCACTGCTAAAGGAGTCTTAGTTCGATCGCTACAATCACCCACTTGGATATAATGATACCTTATAATGATCCCTTCCTTATAGGACTGGGGGACCAAGGTTCAGAAAGGGTTAATGACCTGCTGAAATTCACACACTCCATATGGCAGAGAGGACTCGAATCTGGATCTCCTGGCCCCAGATCTCCTGACCTCTCTCAGTGAACAGGTGGACACAAGGAGATATAAACCAGAGTCCCTTTGCTCAAGGACCTCCCCCAGCAAATAGCTTTCAAGGAACGCAGGTCAAATGGCAGGTTCGTTTTCCCCCAGGCCCCTCCTGCCTTCCCAGGGCGTGCGCACGCTGTCTGCTTAATTCACTCATGGCTCTTGGCCATGGAATACATAAACAAGGAGGGAAAGCCTCTGAGAGGAATCTTGATGCCCAAATGGAGCGATTTGTCTTCTGAGATTATTGTTTGAAATTGTTTATGTCAGTTGCCGAGTTTCTGTTCTGTACTTCAGGGACCTGTTTGTGTTGGAAGAAAAAACTCCCTGCAGCTGAACAGCTGTTGTCATGGGGCAGTCCTGGTGGTGACAGTGTGGCCTGCTGCTTGCCTGTCCTCCTGATACAGGCAGAGATTTGGGGAGGTCCACTACATACAGCCCAGTAGAGTACCCCAAGAATCATCCATTGCTCATTATTTGCTGGGCACACTCTAAGCATGTAATAGGAGCTAATCCAATCCTCACAGCAATCCTAAAGGTGTTGTTCCCTCCCCCCTCCCCCATTCCTAGATAAAGAAACTGAAACACCAAGCCATTATGGGAATTTCACAAGATTCTATATCTAGTAAATGGAAAGTCTGCACCTCTGAACTCATGCACCCCTGGCTTCAGAGCCCATATTTTCAACTACTACCCTGTACGGCTTCTCACAGGCACCTACTGGAGAGAGCTGGCTTGAGCCATCCTGACTTTCTCATCTTGTCCTCCCAGAAAGCATGCAAATTGTAAATTCTGCCCCCTTAGTGACATAGTAAGCCCCAAGGCATTGCCACTTGAGGTCCATGTTCCTTGTCCTTCTAGTGTGTTGAGATATTGTAACATAAAAGCCTTAAGCTCACAAACCTGGCAGCTTTGTGAGTGAGGGAGAATTCCTTTTGAGGCGTGAATTAGTCTTCTTCAAATGTTTTGACAAACTGAGAGTGTGGTGCTTAGGGAAAGAATAGCTTCACAGTGTTTGTGTGAACAGACATCTTTCTAAAACAACTTTAGGCTGTGCATGAGGCTTGATCACTGAAGTAACTGTGTGGTCATTCTGAGTTGGGGCACTTTGGATTCAAATATTCTCCTGGTTTTTACCCTGCAAATGCTCAATCTTAAAAGTTGGTCTGAAGTAATGTTTCTCAACATTTTTAAAGGAAGCAGATCCTGATTTTTGTTCCCTCTTCTCTGGGTTCCCCCAGCAGCATATGGGTAGATTGCCGGGTCTATGTCATTCTTGGTCCATGCAACCATTTGGCTGCGCATCAGCACACAGGGCCATGTTTGGCCGGGAACAGTTATTATTGGTACCTGGACTCAGAAGGCAAGGAGCAGAGTGTTCTCAGGCATCAGCACTGCACACAAAAATAATCCCTGGTTCTCAGGCTTGTTTGGAAAACATGGCCAGGATTGGGGCAGGAACAGCCAGACAACCGTGGCCTATTGGGCTATGTCCTCCCAGCTGTACATCAGGGGTGGCCCTGTCTCTTTTTCACCAGGTGGTTTGATGCCTGTGTGCCCCAAGGAAGAACATATCAGACCTGCGTGTGACTCAGGCTGCTCATATGGAGAATGGCTTTGTTCCAGAGTTAGATAATGCTGAGTGCAGGAAAGAAATGTGTGGGTGGGCCACCCTTTGGGCAAGAAGAGGAGAGATATCTATCTATAAATGTGTCCCACAATATCAGCTTTCAGCCCTGGAAAGGACCTGAAACCTCCAATAGTGGTCCTGCTTGTGCCTTCCCAGGATATCACCCATCAGCCAACAGCCTCTCAATGGCCTGTGTCAGTGCTCTTGAAGGCAGTAATGTCAATGTCAGGGATTGAAGGTCAATTCAACAAAAGGAAGTTCAAGGACTAAATTATGGACTGGTACTACTGCTCTTTCTGAGAGAAGGGAGCCTTCAGCTGGTTGATGCTCTTTTGTATCCAGAGCTGATGGTGTTTACCTGGCACTATATTGACAGGACACCATGTAAACAGCCATCCAAGATGCTTTACATGGCATGCTTAACCCAGGTTCCTGGGTTTGCCAATGTCTTGTTCCAGTGTGTATGTAGGTCCACACACCTAGGAGTCTATAGTAAAAATAGATCTCAAAGTTTTGTTTGGTTTGTGCTGATAACTTTCTACCACCACTGGATGCTCCTCCTCAACACTCATCAGTAGGTAGCCTCTTTGTTTGCAAACAATAGAGAATCCATAATAAAAATCTGGAACAAGTTTAAGCCAAAAAGAACACTTACTATAGAGGTACCGTGGTGTCTCATGGAACTCAGTGACAGGAATGTGGCTAGGACCCGGAGGAAAATCAGCTGACACTGGGGATTTGAACACCTTCTGACTGCTCTCCCTGCTCCATTCTTCTCCCTCTCTATGAACAAGCTTTACCGTTTTCCCAGTTCACATGGTTGAAAATGGCCACCCCAACAGCTACTGGGTTTGTTCTCTCCCAATCCCATTTCCAGAATTCCTGGGGAAAAGCCTACCCTGGCTGTGTGGTTGCCTATCTTTGAAACAAAAACTGTGATCAGGGAGAGAGGCAACTCAATGGGAACATCTTAGCTGCATGAAAACCATGTTCATAGCAGATTTAAAAAAAAAAAAAAAAAAGGCATTTCCTTGTAAACCCGGTGGAAGATCATTCAGAAGAGAACAAAAGGCAAATATCACTAGCTTGTCATTTTCTCTTTTATTCCTCATTGTGCGAGTCGCTTTGCTGTCAGGATCTCCCACTCTCACGAGACATGCCAAGCCTTTAGGAAACGAAAATTACTTCTACACGTGTGCATGAACACACATGAGCTGTTGCTGAATGGAACTGGCAGGAAGCAAATTAAGTGTCTTGGGTTTAACAACATCATTTATTTATTTGTTTAAGTTTCCTGACAGAAAGGACCAGAAAAGCTTTCTCTAATTCCCAAACCATATGCAATTCCCCTTTCGTGACATTCCCACCATTGTAATTATTTGTTTAACATCTTTCTCAGTCCCTGGACTGCAAAATTTACATAGGCAGTGCCTGGGGCAGCTTTATTCACAGCTGGATCTTTCATGTCTAAAACAGAGCCTGGAAATATAGTAGGTGATCAAAAAATATTGAATGAGGGCCGGCCGAGTGGCACGGTGGTTAAGTGATGGCTTGGGAAGCCAGCGGCCCCGGTTCGGGTCCCACATATGAGGGCCAGTGACACTGCCCTCAAAAAAAAAAAAAATATGGAATGATGTTAGCGTGTTCACCTTATTATCAAGTTCCCAGATAAAAGTATTACCTTAAAGGATCCTGGCACTCTGACCAATTGTGCTACCAACAATCATAGTGACAATGCTTTAGTTTGCTGTTGTGTTTTGTTTTGTTTTTCCAAAAGTCTGATTAAAGGATTGTCATGTATATTTTATTCACCTGTCCCTGACTCTCTCACTCTTTCTCTCCTCTCCTGTGCCTCTCTCTCTCTCTCTCTCTCTCTCTCTCTCTCTCTCTCTCTCTCTCTCGCTCTCTCCTTAATTTATTATCAAGATATAGTAATTCTTCTCTTCCACTTGTTTCTCAAATCTTTCAGCTCCTCTCCATTTCCACTATGTTCAGTTGGACTTTCTTGCCTTACCTATGGATCATGATAAGAGCCTTCAAACCAGCTGTGTCTCCCCCACTGATGTTAGCATGAATTAATCATATTAAAATCTCAATGTTATTCAGCTGCTCAGAAAATGCCAACACTGCCCTCCTCATACAGGATAAAGCCCCAACACTTTGGGGGAGCTTTTAGGCTCCCCCGTCCCCTGCCTCACCTACACACACACACACACACACACACACACACACACACACACACCCTGAATCCCCACCTCCTTTTCCAGTGTTATCTTATACCACTCCACCATCAGATCCCTTTCCTTGAACAAAGTAACATTCTGGGAGATAATACATATTTTGTGGGTCCCAGTGCAGAATGACAAAGCAGGGCCCTTGTTAAAAAATGATGACAATTTCAGATGGTAGCAGCAAAACATTAAACCAAACGCAGGGTCTTTCTGAGCATGGGAACAGATCATGTTTACTCCACTTTGAGGTTTATGCATGTTCTTCTCTAGGTCAAGAATCTTCGTTAGCCATGTTACCCCTATGATTCTCACTAGAAAATGTAAAAGTCCAATTCTACTTGATTAAAGGTCCAGCTCCTACTTTAATTAAAATTAAAGGTCCCGTTCTCCTTCTATGTATGTGAATTCTTTAAGCACATGTGTTGCCTAACACTTTGTGTTACTCTTCACTTCCCCACTAGATTATTTACACCTTAAATTACTGTGTGTCATCCTCAGTATTTAGAGAGGCCTCAGCAAATAGCGAAGAACTGCTAAGTACTTTTGGAGAGGCTGCATTGGTAGATAAGCACATGAATTGAGGGTCACCAGACTGGCCTGGTGACCTTAAAGATCGTAAAGATTTCTGTGGCATCCATTAAAGTAACAGCTATTCTAATTCACATTTCCCTCTGGAGGGTCCTTTAGGACCCTGCATTTCACATCTGACTCTTAGAATCTTCGGTGGGCTTCTGCTTTGCAATCTTGCAGCCCTTGCCTGCACTTTGAACATAATACTAAGAACTCTTACAAGGAATATTGTAGTCTTCTGGGGAAAACTCAAGAGATTAAGCAAAATCTCAGAGGGCTGAATTTGGAGACATTGAAAGACCCTGGTTGAAAATGAAGCCAAGGTCATGAAATGTTAGCACTCTACGGAGCCTCTGAGATCATCAGCTCATCTTTCTTGTTTTAGGAAAGAGGAAACTGAAGCCTGAGAGGTGAAGTGTCTTGACCAAGGTCACATGGCCATTTAATGTGAGGAACAAGGCCTGATCTCCTGAACTCTTGTGTGACTTGCAAAGAAATCCACTGATATGTTGCAGCAAACAGAACTTTGCGAGAACCTGTTTGTAATCACTATGCATAGGTATTCGATATGTGCAAAGCAACAATTGAATACAGATGCAGTAGTATAAAACATATTGTATTATTTTTTAATACAATTCACTTTGGTTTTCTATGAAATTCTGGATTTTGGCATATAATCATCCAACATTCAAATTATTAAAATATTTACACTTAGGGCTGATTGTATACACAACATGGAGAAAGTATAGAGCAATGAGAGTGCAAGCAGCATTATGGGTCTGATGGAATAATTGTTCTTGTAGTTACCAAGGGGTGCTGTTGCTAGACAGAGTACAGAAGGTCCTGATATAGCCAGGAGTCCATTGTAAAAAGATGTTGCAGAAGGGCCGGCCGAGTGGCTCAGTTGGTTAAGAGCTTGCTCAAGAGTGCAAGCTGAGCTCTGAGCAACAGCTGTTCGAGGCCAGCCCGAGCTGAGTTGCCGTTGAGCTGCCAACAGGTGGCAGGATGGCTCAGCTAAAAAAAAAAAAAAAAAATATTGCAGAAGTAGCAACAGCCCACCTCCATCAGCTGATGTTAGAGGAAGCTTCCTTTTGCTACAAGGGACTTGGACTTGGTCTTCTGCTGGAACTAGGAATTGTCCTGTGCTCTTGAGACCTCACTCCCCCACAAGGAATGTTCAAAGAGCAAGATGAATTGGGAGAATGGAGTCATGTTAGTGCAATGGCACTATAATTGTCCCCCACCCCCTGCTCCTGGATAAAATCACTCTGTGTGTCTCCAAGCAATATCTCTTAGGAGGATGGGGATATTTTTAGATCTAAATCATAAAAATAATGTATAAGTTGGAAGGGATTTAGGGATCAAACAATCTAATGATTTTCAAACTCTGCTCCATAGAGCTTTGACATTTCAATAAAAGGTTCTGCTTTTATCGCTCACCCCTTTGCTATTGCTTCTTCCTTCTGTGTAATATTTCAGTTAAAAAAAAAAGCTTCCAGTGCTTTTTAAAAAAGTTTGCACTTAATTCTAACTTAGTCCTTCCCTTCATGAGTATGGGGGTTGGAGCCCAGAGAGATGAATTTTCTGTGTTGTTATACTGAAGTGTTGTTGGAAGAAGACATTTTGGTTTACTCAGCAAAATTTGGAGAGCGATTTTCACCTGCCCACATTGTCTAGGCAGAGCCATTCCTGAGAGACTAGAATTCGTGGAACATTAGAATAAAAAGAGGACAATGACGCTGTGGATGATGAATATATGGTTAGGACAGCAAGGACATATCTTTTTATTAGTCACCATTCTTTTGTAATTATACATATATTTCTTCTAATGGACTTACTAATATGTAATAAACATAAATTATTTTATGACTTTAGTAAAGTTTAAATACACATTAATTTATAGTTCAGAAAAAGTATCTTTTTAGACCATGAATCCTGGTGTTCCTTTAGAAAATATGATCATTCCTCGAAGCTGTAAAGCTTGTGGCAGGAGAACTGCATAGAGACTACAGGCCAAGTGAGGCTAAGGGGAATCTGCTTAAGAAAAATGGATAACTTGGTAGAAAAAAACACAAAAATAGTTGACAGTTGAGGAAGGGTAGAACTCTAGAAAATCAATCCAATATGAATCTGATGCTCTTAAGAAGGCATTGTATCCATGGCAACACGGGAGAAGTGATGGGTAAGGTTGATGTCCTTAGTAATGATGATTTATCTGGATGGACCAAATAGAAGCTTAACTCACAGATCCTAGTAACTTCTTTGAAATTCTTTGGATAATAAAACTTCATGGGCACATGTAGTATTTTAGATGGAAAATAATAAACAAGAACTAACAGTTCCCAAAGAATTGGGAGTCACTAAGATACCTATATTATTGGTTGGGGACAATATTTCTGTAAGCATTGGAAAGTCTCCTCTACACAGTGGAGGAAAAGGCAGCTGTCCTCCGCTTAACTAACAGTAAGGGATTTCTGGGTTTCGTTTGGACTTGTCAGCTTTGTCAGTACAGCACAGACTGAGGGATGGATGGATGATAACACAGCTTATTAGAGCAGATGGATAGCTCAAGTGACTAATCCTGCCCCCGAGATTGCTGCTCCCAAATTATCTAAACAGTTGAGCAAATAGCCAGATTCACTCTGAAATTCTTACAGCAAATCTTACAAGTGTAAGTGGGTTTCTTTTCTTTTCTTCCCTATCCTCTTTCTTTCCTTTCTTCCTTTCTTCCTTCTTCCCTTCCCTCCTTCCTCCCTCCCTCCTTCCCTCTCTCCCTTCTCTTCCCCTTCTCTCTCTTTCTTACTTCCCTTGTTTTAGTATTATATATTGTAGAATCCCCTCCATGTTGGGCCCAGGGAGACAGCTTATGTTGTGGCCAAAAGCGTAGCCTTATCAATCCAGAGTTTGGCCAGGACATTTGGCCTATCTCTTGTTCTCCTCCTGAAGCAAGCCCTGGTGTTCTCTTGGTTTAACACATCTTTTGTATTAAATATACATGAATTAATAGCCATCGCTGGAATAGATATTCACACACACACACACACACACACACACACACACACACACACGCACACATACACTCTTCCCCCCTGCTCATAATTAAAAAATTAAACCTTTTATCCTATTCTAATTCTCTTTTACTTCCTCTTTCCACCTTTCCCCATCCTTTCTTTCTCTTCTTTTGTTTGTTTTCATTTTCCTAAAATCTTCAGTACATTCAGAATGATTCATGCTCAGATTTCATTGTATTAAACATCCCCTTTTTGTGTGTAAAAATTCACACGAATACATGGCACTTAAGCAAATTAAAACACTATCTTAATTTGATATGTTGCTGGTGTGGGTAGAAGCTGCTTTCTAGTTTTGGTCCTTTGAAACTTTGTAATTACTTGTAAATCATTCTGAAGGCTTGTTTTGGGGAATCTAAACTAGGATTGTATAAGTGGGGCCAGGCGAGGGGCATTCAGGGTATCTCCAACTACTCTCCCACACCCTACCAAGTGCATATTTAAATCAAATATCAACCCAACATGCCACTAAACAAAATAAATGTTGAGATCAGAATATAAAGAACGAGTAGAAACAGATTCAAGTTTTGTTTTTGTTTTTAAGATTTTATTGGGGTATTGGGGGAGGGGAACAACGTTGGGGAACCGGGAAAGGGGAACAGACAAGTTGCTGTCCTTTTGTTCTTTAGTCTAGTTGTGGGGGACATTGCTTTACTGGCCCACGTTGGTATCATCATTGCTCTCTTCTCGGGTGAGGCAGATCAGTCACCAGCCTCTGGACGGCTGCTCACAGCAGCTCTTGACAGCTCACACTGGCTGCCACCCACTCACGCTGGCTGCCGGCCACTCACTGTAGCCTATGGCAGCCCACTGCAGCAGGGGCTGCAGCTATGCCACCCTGGGGGACTCACAGCAGCCGAGCTCCAGGTGGAGCTGTTGTTCACCATCTTAGCTGTAGAGGGTAGTGTCACTGGCCCTCATATGTGGGATCCGAACTGGGGCCGCTGGGGTCCCAAGCCAGCTCTTAACCAACGCACTACTCGGCCTGCCCTCAAGTTTTTATAAGTATATATTTGTGATAAACATGATATCTAAAATCCATTTGATATAGAAATTAATTATATTAGAATAACTAGTTAACGATTTGGAAAATGAATTAGTCTTTTCTAACACTATATCCTAAAATTAATTCCAGATTGAAAAATCAAATTCAGGGCCGGCCAAGTGGTTCAATTGGTTAAGACCTCACTCAAGAATGCGAGCTGAGCTCTGAGCAACAGCAGTTCAATGCCCAGCCCGAGCTGAGCTGCTGCTGAGCTGCCAACAGGTGGCAGGATGGCTCAGCTAAAAAAAAAAAAAAAAATCAAATGCAAACAGTTAAGTGAATATAAATCTGGACATGGAGAAGGCCTTTCTTTCTAAGTATACACCAAAGTTAGAAATCATAAAAGACTTTATTTTAGAGGATTGCATATAGAAATGTTAAATGCCAAATTCATCACAAACAAAATTGATGGCAAAGTAAAAATCAGGAGAAATTTACACCATAGAGGACTATGTTTAATGTGCTTCGAATATAAATAGCTCTCCGAAATCCATAAGAAAACAATCTCAATGAAAAAATTTGCATAGAATATTATTAGCCAATTCACAAAAGAAAAGATACTAATAGTCAATAAATCCACAAAAACATGTTTACTCATATAATAAGATATCATTACTTATCAAATTAGCAAATCTTTTTTCCTTTTTTTTTTTGAGGGCAGTGTCACTGGCCCTCATATGTGGGACCCGAACCGGGGCCGCTGGCTTCCCAAACCATCACTTAACCACCGTGCCACTTGGCCGGTGTGAAATGGGAACCCTCTGATAGTCCTAGCAGGAGTACAAAAATGATACATCATTTCTGGAGGAAAGAAATGAAATGTACAATAAAAGGGGATCAGTTAAAAAAGATATTGGAACATGATGAAATACTTGCTGGCCACTAAAAACGAGAGTCTATATGTACACACCTACACAAAAAGTAATAGCATATTGCCAGTAAAAAAGCAAGGCACGAAACAGTATTAAAATGTGGTCTCATTTTTGCACCTACTATCTTTGCTTATTTCTATTTCTGAAAACGACTTTTTCCTCAGAATTTCCTGAAATTTTAAAAATATATTTCAATATGCCTCAGACTTACTAGACTATAGTCTCCAGGACAGGCACCAAAGAAATGGTTTGTGTGTTGGTTTGTTTTTGTTTGTTTCAGGCCCCAGGTGACTCTTAATATCAGGTAAATAGGGGAAATCCTGATCTAATCTAATTTAATCTCTTCTTTCGGTTTATATTGAAACTGAGACCCAGAGGGATTCTGTCTAAGTAACAAGTATTTAGTAGCCAATTGGAGTCTCGAATTACATGTGCTGTATTCCAGATGAGTGATCCCTGTCTAGAGTGCCACGCTTATTCAGACTAATAATCTGACATTAGATTCCCATCAACCTATTAGTTCAGTTAGACAGGTAACAGAACTTCTCTTCCACTCCATTGTTTCATATTCAGTAATACTCTTTCTTTGTTGATGGCAAATGGAAAGTTTTCCGTTTCCACCGTTCCCTAGCAATCTGGCATTTTCAAACAGTAGCACAAAACTCTTTAAATAGAAAAGATCCATTTCCACTCTATCGTGACTCAGTAACAGCCACAGGATTCTTCTCAAACTTTCCTAAAAATGTCATCTTTGGGCTGGACTCAAGAAGAACATTTCAGCCAAGGAGACACATTTTCCACTCTGTCAGGAATGAGAGAGCATGGGTTTGGAACATAAAATGTTTTGCAATCCTCAGAAAAGCAATACTTCTCATCAAAACCATGGCAACAACTCTGTGTGATACCGCCAGAGCCTGGGAGCATTCAGGAGCCTGTCCCTAACTGGAGACTCACAAAGCCCATCACCTGTGTCAGAACAGTCACCCAGTTGCCTATTGTCTCCAGAAAGAGAATGGTACCCTACATGACGGCTGCTATGGAGACAGTGTGGGCAGTGATGCTGAGCTGAGGGTCCCTTATGTTGAGTTACCTAGGAAGGAGGTAGTATGAAATGTGTCTCATGTTCTAGTGGCTCCCAGTTCTTCATTTAAAAGGAACCTCCCCCCGGAAATGGAGGAAACACAAAATATCACATGGCAAAAGTTATTGTTTTGTCATCCAAATAGTTCCTACTGGAATTCACACCAACGAGGCCAAACTTTAGAGCCCAAAGTCGTGGGTTTGAAATTTGCTTCCCTCACTTCTATCACTATGGCCTTAGATGAAATATTTATACCCTCTGGGCCTTATGAGCTGTAACATAGGATAATAATTTATATTCTTACTGAATTTGAGGGAAATTTCAATGAGATGATTTATATAAAAACATCTATCCCAAAGACTGGCACTTTTCAATTCTATCAATGCCAGAGAGACAGACAGAAGAAATGAAAGAAATGGACAGGAAGGTGAAAGAAGTGATCTTAATTGAGTTAATGACTCGCCTTCTTCTATTCACTCCTTTTTCTGTCTTCTGCCTTTCCTACCTCACTCTACATACCATGTAACCCCTGTGTCCTCCATGCCTTTTCCCTACAAGATCCCCACAAATTCCTCTTTCCCAATTTGCACCACTTCCTCCCAGAGACTGGCGTTCCTGGGCATGGCAGATGTTTAAGTCAACGATGACTTTTAAGTTATACATTAGTGCTTACCCTGCAACTTAACGCTCCCTTTTCTTCAGATTCTATAACCAGAACTAAATGGGTGGGCTTTCTTCTGAAGGAACCATTATCAGTATAAACCAGAAAGGTATTTGATAGTCTTGTATAGTTTAAAAAGTGGTTAACTCACTAAGTCTATCCCAGTAACCTGTGAAATTATTATGAGGATTTATTGTCAATGTTAATATCATTACTATATACAGATGAGAAGGCTAGGGCTCACAGGCATGGTGACATGCCTAAGGTTACACAACTGGGTAGAGTCAAAGCTGAGTCTATGCTTCCATTCCCAGCACCCTTGCTTCATAAGCTGCCTCCCTTCTGCATCAAGAAAGGTCTGCTCCCCAGCTCTGTACAGGTGGCAGAGGTGGCTGTCTATGTGATGAGAGAAATGTCTCAAGGTCCATCAATCCTGATATTTCCCACATCTTCAACCTGAAACTCTCAGGAGACCTACACAGTTGCCCCTGACCCTTCCTCTCCTGGGCATGGGCAAGTAACATGTTCTGGTTGCAACCCAGTGGTGTGTAGAGATATTTTAGCTGAGAGAAATGTCTCAAGGTCCATCAATCCTGATATTTCCCACATCTTCAACCTGAAACTCTCAGGAGACCTACACAGTTGCCCCTGACCCTTCCTCTCCTGGGCATGGGCAAGTAACATGTTCTGGTTGCAACCCAGTGGTGTGTAGAGATATTTTAGCTCCCACTCGAGTTGGGACCCCAGTCTCAGCCCCAGTTGCATGTAGAGAACCTATTCCTTGTCCTGCACTGTACTTGATCCAGAATTTTCTCTATATTCTTTAATAGCCCTTAAGCATAGTGCTGCTTCTCTGAATGAATGGAGTTTACACTTATGATTATAGAACATTGAAGGTACATAGTCCCTCTTCTTTCAGGGTGGTAGTGCTTGGGGTGTGGTGGAACTTGCTACTCTAGTCCTGAAAAGTTCACTGGGGCAAGGGGGAGGAACAGGCTAGAGTAGTCTAAAAGCATTGTTTTTTAAAGGATAATATAAGATTCTCCCTACCAGACATGAAAATCAATCATATATCCAGACTAATTGAAATAATGTAGTACTGAACAAGAATAGCTAGATGAGGAAATCAGAATTGAGAGCTCAGGATTTTTGAGTAAAGAAGCAACTTGAACACAAACGTAAGACTCCCAGTTCTGATGAAAGAATGCAAAAATAGAGAAAAAAAAATAGCTTTGATTCTGGAAGCTTACGAAGTCTGACACCCAAATGCCAGAACCATAAAAGAACATATTAGATACATGGAAAAGGCACTAAGAAATCACTTTCCTTCACCACCCAGAGATGACCATATGGCCTCAAAGGAAGTGAAGAAAAAAACCACATGAATACCTGTAATTTGTAGGTGGTAGGGAGTTAGAACTGGAAGTACGGAAAGACATGGGCCAAAAAGCAACCCTCTTCTCAGAGTATTTTTAACTACAGTGGATCAGTGGAGGTTTGCCAAGAGCTCTGGGGACACAAATGGCCATAGCAGGCTGAAAGCAGGGAGAGAGGTGCGACTCAGCAAAGCATGAACAGATAGCCCAGGAAGGAGCCACGTAACAGCTGAGGACACCTGTGCCCAGAGGGACAGGCTGCCTCACCAAGCACAGGGGTTTGCCCAAAGCATCAGGGCTCTCCCATGTGCAGGAGGAAGCAGCCACAGAAAGGGATGTGTTCATTCCAACCCCACCTCCAGCATCAGAGCTTCACCAAACCTGGAGAAGAAGCCACCCAGGGACAAATTCCACTGCCAAGCCATCTTGGCCTTGGCCTTCTGGCCACTCTCTTTAGGCTTGGAGCCAAGCCACCACCTCCAGTGGAAAGGATTGTAGCAGCTTCCAAGTGGTAAGAGCAGCAAGGCCCAGGGCAGTGGGCAACCCAGCCATACTTCACTAGTGAGAAGAGAATCAGAACAACCTTTCACGAGAGCTATTTGCCTTCTGCACCAAAGCCTTCAAATTTGATACTTCTTGTAACCAAACAATTCTACTTCTAACAGTGTATCTTAAAGTAATATTGAGGATGTGGCCCAAAATTAACCACAAAGACTGTTCACTGCTGTTTTTCACAGTAACATATTGAAAACAAACTAAATACCCAATAATGGGCATTTGGTTCAGTAACTCATAGAATAACCAAAGAATAAAATACTATGTAGTTACTAAAATAGTATGTTTTAAAGGACATTAAACGACATGGGAATATATCTGTGATATATTATTAATAAAAAGCAGTTAATGGAGAAAACTTATAATATGATCCCATATAAATATGAGGGAAAAAGGACCTCAAGTACACAAATCAAATATTAATAATTGTTATCTCTTGTTCAGGGATAAGTTTTTTATATTCCTGGAAGCTTTTCTATATTTTGCAATGTCTCTACATTGAATGCATATTGATTTTGCTTTCTACCTCGTTATCCCTTTGGGTTACATTCTAAGAGAAACATTCAGCTCAATTTTCTAGCTTACTAATTCATTTTTAACTATATTCATTCCAATATCCAGCCATCACTTTGAGTTTAAGTTTTACTTTGATCTTACAATTTTAGTTTTCTTTAAATTTTAGTAAAACACACATAATATAAAATTTACCATCTTTACCTTTTTTTTCACATATATTCTCATTTATTTTTTAGCATAAAATACAGGTGTTTTTATTGGAAATTTACAGATCGAGAGATGTTTACAGATCGAGTGACAATAGCAACTTTGTGGGTCTTTAAATCCACTTATCACAATAAAAGAAAAAAAATACATTCTCGACTCTCCAATCTGAAACATCTTTCATGTCTGTTACACCTAAAGGTTAGCTGTGGCTGATGACCAAAATCTCTTATCAAATACAAAACTGGGCAATGGCGTCAATTAATTGCCTATGTTGGTAGGAACATCTTACACAACATCCCAGCAGGATATAACCTTTAGATTCTGAGTAATGGAATGAAGCTTTGAATTAATTTGACTCCAAAATCTCTGTTTGCAATATTTTAGCTAACAAATTTTTAAATAAGCATGCATCACTTTTTAAATGGGCATCAACATTTTAATGCTGAGTAAATATGTGCTCAGTAACCCACACACACACAATTTTTGTCAAGCAGATATTAACCAAACTTCAATTGTTACAAGACAAAAATTTAATGAAAATTGGTCAGTGGGTATGTAATAATCCACAGGGCTAAACAGTTACACACAGACTGTAGTAGAAATTTAAAATAGCTGCTCAATTAACTGTTAGATATTATCATCATCTGATTCATCTTCTACCTTCAAAGATTCCTTAGCATATTTCTCTACTTCTTCCCTTATGTCTTTGGGAACAATTTCGTGTCTTCCTTTAGTTATTTCACCAACCCAGCTGAGCTCTAGTTCAAAAGCTTTATCCTTAACTTAAAGCTTTTGAAATTATATGTACTATGTAAATTATTTTTGCAACTTCTTTAACAACATCATGGCAAGTCATTTCTTTCATCTGAAGCTTTCCTATTTCTGTTTTTGCAGCTTGCCTGGCTTTGCCAATAGCACAGCCCCAATAACCATATGAAACACCCAATGGGTCAATCATGTAGAGTTGTGCACCATCATTCACACTGTAAGACCCTAACATGAAACTGCAGCCAAAAGGTCTAACAGCACTGTAGAGAGTATATGCATGTACATACATGGCCACTCTGTCTGCCAGATGTTTTAGTGGAATGTTCTAGCCAAAGTTAGATCTAAAGTTGGAAGCTTCTTCTCTTGCAATGTCTGCTAAAGAATGAGCATCTGCCAACAAACCTGCTACTGCCATTCCAACATGTCGATCAACATTAAAAAGTCGTTTGTTGGAATCTTCTTCATAAAGTTTGAAACGACTAATTTTTCTACCCCAAAAACAATGCCATCTTTACATCTGATTCCAGTAGCTGTACTACTATTTTCCACAGCTTTCATAGCATATTCTACTTGAAAAACTCTTCCATCAGGAGAGAATATAGAGGCTGACTGGTCATACCCGGTGTCGATTGAGCTCATCCTCCCATCTTAACCTTTTTTAAGTTTACAGTTCAGTGGCATTAAATATTGGGCCGGCTGAGTGGTGCGGTGGTTGGGCGCTGCCCCAGTTTGGGTCCCACATATGAAGGCCAGTGACACTGCCCTCAAAAAACAAACAAAGAAACAAACAAATATATATATATATATTCACATTGTTGTGCAGCCATCACCAACCATCCATCTTCAGCTATCTCTTCATCTGCAAAACTGAAACTCAATACCCATTAAACAATACCCCTCATTCCTCCAGCCTCTGCAATGACCATTCTACTTTCTATGAATTTGACTACTCTAGTTTCCTCATAGAAGTGGATTCATACAACATTTGTCCTTCTGTGACTAATTTGTTTCACTTAGCATAATGCCCTTCAAGCTTCATCCATGTTGTAGCATATCAGAATATCCTTACTTTTTTTATTTTTTGTATTTATTTATTTATTTTTTTTGAGGGCAGTGTCACCGGCCCTCAAATGTGGATATGTAGGACCCAAACTGGGGCCGCTGGCTTGGAAAGCGCTTAACCACCGCGCCACTTGGCAGGCCCAGAATATCCTTACTTTTTAAGGCTAATATTCTATTGTATATATATCCACATTTTGTTCAATGAGTCTTCTGTTCATGGACATGTAGATTACTTCCACCTTTTGGCTATTATTAAACATGGATGTACAAGTATTTCTTCAAGTCTTTGCTTTCATTTCTTTGGGATATATACTCAGAAGTGGGAATGCTGATCACATGGTAGGTCTATTTTTTAATTTTTTGAGGAGTTGCCATATTGTTTTTCACAGTGGCTACACCATTCTATATTCCCACTACTGATATGCAAGGGTTCCAATTCCTCCACAGTCTCACCAACACTTTATATATATACATACATCCTAATGGGTGTAAGGTGGTTTAGTTTATTTTTATTTTATTTGTTTATTATTTTTTTTAAAGATTTTATTGGGGATTTTTATTGGGGAGGGGAACAGCATTGGGGAACTGGGGAAGGGGTACAGGCAAGTTGCTGTCCTTTTGTTCTTCAGTCTAGTTGTGGAGGACGTTGCTTCACAGGCCCATGTTGGTATCATCATTACGCTCTTCTCAGGTGAGGCAGATCGGTCGCCGGCCTCTGGACGGCTGCTCACAGCGGCTCTTGGCAGCTCACACAGGCTGCCAGCCGCTCACGCTTGCTGCCTGCCACTCACTGTAGCCTATGGAAGCCCACTGCAGCAGGGGCTGCAGCTATGCCATCCCGGGACTCACAGCAGCCCAGCCCCAGATGTAGCTGTTGTTCACCATCTTAGCTGTAGAGGGCAGTGTCACTGGCCCCCATGTGGGATCCGAACCAGGGCCGCTGGCATCCCAAACCAGCTCTTAACCAATGCACCACTCAGCCAGTCCAGTTTAGTTTATTTTTAATTAATGAATGTTTTCTTGCCTGTCTATAACAAAGACCTGTTCCATTGTTCACACTGTAACCTTGAGTATACCTTCTTTCATTGTAAGTTTAGAGTCTTTATTTCACCGTACTGACATTCCTCCCAGGTTAGGTGATTCTCAGTGGTACCCTCACAAATTGCCCTTGTGGATACTTGTTAGATTGTCTGACGCACAGGTGAACACAGCCTGCAGCAAAAAGAGATGTTCTGACACTTGTGTTTTGATCTCATTTCAGGAATTGGGAAAAAGGCATAGGATGACCAGTTGCTAGTTTCAGACAACAAAGGATTCTTAACCCTCTTAAGTATTGCCAACAATCTGGAATCCTACACCTGTATCTCCCAAGATGCTGCTCCCACCTGCAGACAGACAATCCCACCCCCCCTAACAATGCTTGGTCCAGTGTGGGTTGGGGTACAGGAGATGGTAGAGGTTGATCTCTTGCTTTGGTACTCCAACTCCCGAACAAGGAGGATTCTTGGCACAGCTTTCAATTACTAACCTGCTCGTATGTCTTGGAATGTACTTTTCCAGTCCAATCCCATATTCCTTTTATGTCTCATAGATTATTTATAGTTTTTAAAAATAATTAATTAAGGAAGATTTAAAAACAAAAACAAATAGAATAGTATAATGAATCCCCACCATTCAGCTTCAATTCATGAATATTCTATTTCATCTAAATCTCCCATTCTCCCTTCCCACATTATTTTGAAGCAAATCCCAGGCATCGTATCATTTCATCCATAAACAGTTAAGCATGCATCTCTAAAAACTAAGGTCTTTGGGCCGGCCGAGTGGCACCATGGTTAAGAGCTGGCTTGGGATGCCAGCGGCCCTGGTTTGGGTCCCACATTTGAGGGCCAGTGACACTGCCCTCAAAATAAATAAATAAATAAATAAATAAATAAATAAATAAATAAATAAGGTCTTAGCAAAATCACACAATACTATTATCATATCTTTAAAAATTGACAATAATTATTTAATATCATCAAATACTTAGTTATAAATTTGCAACTGCTTCACAAATTTCCTATTGTGTTTATAATTATTAATTTTTTAAATCATAAGATAATTTATTCACAAAAGAATCCTGAATTGATCTCTTTTTGCAAGATGATCTTTAGTAGAGTGAAGTGGATAAGAGGGCCTAATATGGAGGACCTATTATCCTCTCCAAGTAAGAATATGGAGGACACGATACATATAAAGCACTAGCACACTCCCTTGTTCATGGCCAAGGATCAGTGCCACTGCAGTAGTTGCTGCTGTTAATGTTCTGGTTATTGTAACCTATTTTCTTGCAGTTTCTTGTAATCCCTACCATGTAGATGTCATAGGTTACTTATAGTTTTGAGCCACTGGGGAATTCCCGTTCTTTTTCAGTGTAGGCAAATGTCTGCTTTTTCTGAGCAACTTAAACCCAAGAACCAAGATGGTGAATTTAGAACCTCCCTAAGAAAATGGAATAGCCATAAGGAAGAGGATGAATGTTGAAAGATAGAATGTGTGTGGGGAGAGGGGTGAGGAGAAGGAGAAAAATGACAAACACTACATTCATAATGTATATATTTACTATGTATTTTGTATGTATGTATATGTATATGATATATAATCTATTTGTGCAATGGATAATAACATAGATTTTTATAATATATAGTTTGGATGATTTACAGTGTTTTAACTGCTTTAAGCAAAGCATGACACCAGGAGCCCTTCTTTGAATTTACAAATGGGTATTGACCCTATTATCATATCTTTTAATAATCGAATCAACATGACTTATTATGTTCCAGACACTCTGATAAGCAATCTGCATACATTGTTTTTTCAAACTTTGTAGCAACAGTACAAGGTAGGCATTGTTCCCATTTGCAAATGAGGAAACTGATGGTCACACAGGTCTTGCCTAGAATAACTCACCTATGAAGGAGCTAGAGATGGAATTTAAACGCATGTTGAGACTCCAAAGCCTATATTTTCTTTGCTCTGTTTCTTTTCTTGAAATTACAGACAAATTCCCAGAAGAAATTGATGGTATTTATCTCCCAAATGGTATCTCCCAAGTAGGGAGAAAGGGAGCATGGTGCTCTGAAAATAACTTCACTTCAAAGAGGAGACAAGTGTTATCCTAGGTTGATAGCAATTGCTGCAAAACCCTGCAACCCCCTTAGCTTCCCCCCTTCTTTCTCCATGTCTACAACAGAAATAAAAATGTGCCTTACACAAACTTTCACAACCGTTCAGAAATAAAATGAGAAGAGCTATGTGAAAAAATAAGTATGATGTAAATATAAGTGCTTGTGACCCTATTTACTTAACTCACAAACTGACACTTCCTTTTCTAAGTTTTGCAGTTACGACTTCAACAGAGAAGGACCCAGGAACAACTGGCTAACCGAGGCATAATACCGCGTGAGTAGTTGAGTCTTCTATTTACTGACCTATTACGATGGGGCCACATGATTTGGGTGCTGGAAAGCATGTCAAAGGCCATTTTAGCTAAGCCCATGGATCCTGATAGAATCTAAGTCAGCAGAAACCTCAGACCTTGGATCCTTTGCCCCAAATGCTATTTACCCACAAAGGCTTCCCTTTGATGATATAGGTTTTACTTAAAATTCTAATGTGTAAACGCTGGCTTCGGAAGCCAGCAGCCCCGGTTCGGGTCCCACATATGAGGGCTAGTGACACTGCCCTCAAAAAAAAAAAAAAATTCTAATGTGGTCAGTTTGGTTTTAGGGTAAATATAAATCATTATGGGTATCCCTTTTCTTACTTTTAAAATTGGATATAATCACCATTCTTTCCAGAAGCATCAATCACATCATCTTTTTCTCACTTTCTTGTTTTCATTTCTGTTTGGGGTACTCCAGTCCACAATTAATTGAATATTGTCACGTGCTTCCTTTCTGGATTACTGAGTAGCAATACCATTCTAGCATAAATGGTATAATATTGGATTACCGGCCATAATTTGGGTCAAAGAAGAAGGATTAGCATATATTTTAGAAGATATATTTGAAATATTCTACCAATTTAGCAGTTAAAGCTAATTCTTGAAAATTATAGAAGTAGCTAAAAGGGTGTTCTGGGTGCATGAAGTCACAGTTTAAGCTCCTTTGGGTCATATTTTCTAACTTCCTCTCCCAACAAATTTTAAAACTAAAGATCCATAATGACTCTTGCAAAAATCCAGATCTCTGTCATGACTAGTGCCTCAGATTTTAGTATGAAACAAGTGGAAGTTTGCCGTTGATAAAATGTCCCGCGGTTAGTAATATTACAGCTCTATGATCCACGGTCTAAAAATTTTAAGTATAGTGGTGCTTCAGAGCCAAAACAGAACTAATAATTTTTCAAGCTTTTTCTTTGGTGTTTCAAAAGCTTTTTATTTATTTATTTTTTAATGGCTGAGTAATCAGTAATCAGCAAATGACCTTATAATGGAATAACTTTCTGAGAGGTTTGCTAAGCACAAAAGAAACAGCTCACCCTGCAGTTTAAAAGCTGCTTAAACAACAGGTGCAACTATGATGAGAAGCTAAAGAAGCACGCCTGTGTGTGGCCGGCTGCTCTTAGTCAGCCCACTTGTGGAGGGGCTCAGGACAGAGATTCCAAAGGTCTGCAGATTTCAGGTTAGATAAAAGGAACTTCACTCAAAGCTGACCAAGCCAGTCTTTTTAGGAATCCTGTCACTCATGTGTAGAATCTAATTTGTTTAACCATTATCTTAAAGAATTACTTACTGAGATTGTAGACAAGTATAGGTCCACTAGGATCCTTTCAGCAGACCACAATCGGTACCAGGTACACTTAAATATGTGATGAGCCATCAATTTGAATAGTATTAAAATAATCCATCTCCGCACTGGTGTTTCTTTTCCTTAATTCTAGAAAGGCAAATGGGGAGGATAGAACCAGGATATCAGTCATTTCAGGCTGTTCACAACTGATTTAAAGTTTGACCAAGGGCCAGCTGAGTGGCTCAGTTGGTTAAGAGCTTGCTCAAGAGTGCGAGCTGAGCTCTGAGCAACCGCAGTTTGATGCCAGCCCGAGCTGAGCTGCAGTTGAGCTGCCAACAGGTGGCAGGATGGCTCAGCTTTAAAAAAATTAAAATTAAAATTAAATTAAATTTAAAAATTTAAAAATAAAACACATTAAAAAAAAAGGGCCAGCCGAGTGGTGCGGTGGTTAAGCGCTGTTAAGCGCTGGCTTAGGAAGCCAGCGTCCCCGATTCGGGTCCCACATATGAGGGCCAGTGACACTGCCCTCAAAAAAAAAAAAAGTTTGACTATATGCTTACATTTTCTGAGCCTGAGTCTTGCAGCTGACATTTGGATGAGAACTTTATTTATTTAGGTTAATGGGATTAAATATCTGGGAATCAGTAAAAACACCTAATAAAGATAAGAATTAATCCTATGTTGGATTTTTAAATAACACCCCTGTGTAAGTTGTGTAAATCAAATGTCCATTTGTGTAGTAGGGTCCATTGGGGATATATTTTGTAATCCAGGATTTCCAGAACTGAATAATGTACATATTAACAAAATATTGCTTGACAGAAATTTTGAATCCATAGTCTATTGCATTATTACGATAATTACTGGAACAAGTTCTGTGAGTAAGAAAATTCTTTTTTCTTTTTAATTTAGCAAAATGATAACGGTTAATTAAGCATCATCTCTTTTCTTTAGTCTTCAGCCATTCCCTCTCAACGAGGCTTTCCAAAGGTATAGATTTGCCATGAAAAAAGGTCAGAGCCACAGCAGGTGCTCACTGCAGGCACAGCCTGCACAAACTGTGACTGCTTAGCTCTTCTCAAAAAGCTAGACCCAGGAGGAATCGCTTTACCTGCCAAGAGACTGGGGGCAGGGAGGAGATGGCCAGCCTCTTCAACCCAATCAGAGATTAAACATTCAGTCTAATGCGGTGTGGAGTGACCAATTTACTCAGGCACCTAAGGGTATGTGTGTAAATGCAATCTATGGAGAGCAAAGAGGAGCCAGCAGTCAGTTTCAAGGCCTTTTCCATTCCAACGAATCCCACACATTTCATTACAAACCAGACTATATGCAAGGCAATGGGCCAGACACTCTAGGCACAACAGTGAACAAAACAGCCTTATGAGGAAACCCAAGATTTTAGGGAAAAGCGTGACGAAAAACACACATAAGTATAATTCAGTGTGGTACTTGTTACATTCCACAAGAGGACTTTTGAGTTCTTCATGTTATTATTTGAATTTTTTGAAACAGAATAAAAGAGAAAAGGTAGAAAGAAGAGGATACAGTGGAAGAAAAACTGATAGTCCTTAGAGATCATCTAATTTCATGATTTTCAATTTTTTTTAATTGTTAAAGATATCTTATATTGTGTATGTATGCACTGGCTGAAACAGGGTGGGAAGTTTCTGCCCCATTTTCTCAGCCCCCCTCACCCCTTCTGGACATCCTCTGATAATCCTCCCCAGAGAGCTGGTTCTCTTCAAAGTAGGGCTTGAAAACCCCTGACCTAGTCCAAGCCCCATTGTCTTTAATGTTCGTAAAACTGAGGTTGAGGGGGCCAAGAGATTTTTCAAACATCCAAAGCCAGGTGCCAATCTGGCTCTATTTCTTGCAGATTTGAATTGTGAGAATTTAAGTCCATGCACAATAAAATTATTAATAAAAATCTCACTTTGTTGATAAAATTTAAAATAATTGCAATCCTCCCCCACATTTTAAGACATCATAAATTGCCTAAAGTGGAAGCTGATGCCAAGTGATTGTCCTTGTGTTATTATTGCATGGCACTACTGTTTCCAGCGGGTCAACAGAAACACCTGTTATCCTTTGGCAGCATTAGCCTTGAGTTTGACCTTGGGTTACATCTCAAGGGCTTGTCCATGGCAAAAATGCAACCACCTCCTATTGTGCATTGTGCCAGAGCTGAGGCCAGAGCCTGTGTCTCCTAATCCCTAAACAGTAGGGCTCTTTTCTCAAATATTCAAAAGGAGTCACTTGAACTTTTTTTTTCTTTTTTTTAAGATTTTATTGGGGAATTGGGGAAGGGGAACAGACAAGTTACTGTCCTTTTGTTCTTCAGTCTAGTTGTGGAGGACGTTCCTTCACTGGCCCATGTTGGTATCATCATTGCACTCTTCTCGGGTGACGCAGATCGCTTGCCGGCCTCTAACTGCCGCTCACAGAGGCTCTTGGCAGCTCACGCTGGCTGCCAGCCACTCACTGTAGCCTATAAGCAGCCCACTGTAACAGGGGCTGCAGCTATGCCACCCCGGGGACTCACAGCAGCCCAGCTCCAGGTGGAGCTGTTGTTCACCATCTTAGCTGTAGAGGGCAGTGTCAATGGCCCTCATGTGGCATCTGAACCAGGGCCGCTGGCGTCCCAAGCCAGCTCTTAACCAATGTGCCATTCGGCCGGCCCTCACTTGAACTTTTAAAGTGCATAAGTTTCTACCAGCATTTTGTGGCCAAAAAATTTAGCTGGAGCTAGACGATAGATGATAGATAGGTAGATAGATAGATAGATAGATAGATAGATAGATAGATAGATAGATAATATAGATATAGATATATATGAAAACATCAAAGACAAACCAATGGATTTTGAATGGCTTTAGGTTCTACATCATAATCTTCCCTTCCCCATGACCAAGATTCAATGAAGAATTAATTAACTTAGCTATATGGCAGATCTCACTTCAACTACATGCCAAATTGATGGTTAAATTGTAAGGATTCTCTCCCACTGACTCCAGTGAACCAAACCATGCATAATTTTCAGGTGACTAATGAAACCAGTCCAAATGGATTGAATTTAATTCCTTCCTACTTCTTGGCCACACATCCATTTTGAGGTTGCCGATGAGTAACAAAGAGCCCACAGCAATTACGGACACATTCTCTTTTATAATCCCCCTTAATCATTTCCCTTAAGTATTTATTTATTTCTTATCTGTATGCATTATGGTTTTAGGATTTCCCATCAGGTGCATTGAATGAATTTAAAGATGTTGTCCCTTGACTTTGAGTCAAGGGGGGAGGGGAGGGAACGGGTTCTGAGGCCAGTACTAAACCCCTAGAATAACTTTAAACAGTGGGAAAAGGGTTCCCAGGCCAGGGGCATGGGCCTCAGCCAGATTTTAAGATTGCTTTTACATTTATAATATCAATTGTGGAATTCACACTTTCAAAATAGTTATAAAATCTTAGTAACTATCTTCTTGAAGATAACTTAAGAAATATTTAAGAATTTATTGTTTGGACTCATTTCCAAGCTCTTATCTCTGAATCTCAGAATGGAGATTTCAAATTGCCTACTATGTCATCATCAACTAGAATTCAAAGGCAATGGTTTCACTGCCCTTCCCTTCTTGGCTGCAAGAGGACATCAAGGCTCCCTACTTTCTCATGTCTGTAGGATGGAGCACAAAGTGAGCCTCCTCCCTTTGTAGACCTCTGGGGCTTGGATCTCTTCAGCATTTCTCTTGCAAATTTTCTCACCTACAGTTCTTTTCCTCGGGCATTACTTTTCTGCATAAAATCTTAAATGACGCCATTTTATTCCAACCATTTCAGAAGCCTAGTTCGGAAGGATGATCAGCTATATGGATTAGACACAGTTAATCATCAAAGAGCAATTCAGTAACTTTTTGACCATTTGCTGTAAGAATGGCGCTGTAAAGCACAGAAGACTCAAACAGGAATTCTTTTTCAAAGTGCTTACAGTCTAGAAGGGGCCACAAACCACCCCTGCGTAATTGTCCCCATTAACAATATTGGACAACGTCACATCACTACAACAGAGTCGTTATCCGGGAGGATTGAAGGAAAGAAATTACTTCCTCTTTCCCTCTGCCTCTGCTATAAAAGTGGGACTAATCTAAATGAACCCAGGGGAGAAGAGAGAGTATTAGTTTATTTTCCTAGAATGCAGAAAACAGGATTAGAGAACTGAAATGGATTGTGTAGGATCAAGGGGGACCCAGAGAGACTGTGACTTCTCCACAGAGCCTCAGAGAAAGCCACTGCTGGCCAGAATGAAATGTCTGGGCAGCTGTGGTTCCATGATCTGATCAATGTAAATGAATTTAAAGATACAATGAGCTGTCTATGAATGGTGCTGCCTTTATTTGTTTTGCAGACTAATCCAAGCCACAGCAGCCACATACTTACTGCAAAGCCTTGGTAAATCCCTGAATTCTGTGATACTCCTCCTGCATAGCGAGAAGAATGACTGGGGCCATTCCCGTCCCACACCACATGCAGCTTCATGCTAGTTTTGAGAAGTTGACTGGGCAAACCCTATCTTCCTTTTCTCAGTGCCTTCATTTGACTTGGCTTCTCCCTACAGCACCCTACCACACACTGTTGGCTGTTTGAGCGAAACACGGCACAAGGGTTTTAATCTGTCTGCCTCTGCCCTTCTTTCTAACCTCTCAAATTTGAAGATCAGAAAAGGCACCCTAGATTTTCATGGCAAACCCAATTGGGTCAACAATCCTAAGTTTCTTCTCTTCACCCTTTTTCCTTCAATTTTCTGGTTTCTTGTTCCTTAGAAACTAGTAAACCAATCATTACAGGCATTACTCATTACTTCGAATTTGTCTCTGAGATTTCCTTCTTCTGAGATTCCAAAGTGTTCATGTACAAGATGTGATGGAAAAATATGGTGAATGTTTAAATTTTTAAAAATTATGACAGTAAAAAACACATTGCCATTAATCCCCCTCAAAATGCCCCCCTTGCTTCAAACACACTCATCCCATCATTCTTGCCACTTTCTGAAACACTTCTGGAAGTCCTCGTTCATGCTTGTCTTTACTTCATCCTCCACCATGACAATGCTCTGTATCACACATCGCTTCTGGTATGGCAATTTCTGTCAAATAAAAACATGATGGTGTGTCCTCATCCATGTGATTCACTGGATCTGGCACCGTGCATCTTCTGGCTCTTCCCCAAAGTCAAAATGACCAGTAAAGGAAAACTTTTTGAATCGATTCAGGACATCGAGGCAGCCACGAGAGTGCAACTAAAGACACTCACGGAAGAGGACTTCCAGAACTGCTTCAGAAAGTGGCAAGAATGATAGGATAAGTGTGTTCAAAGTGAGGGGGAGTATTTTGAAGGGGATTAATGGCAATGTGTTTTTTACTGTAATTTTTTTTTAAATTTAAACATTCACCATATTGTTTGATCACACCTCATGTGTTGCATCAACTTCTCCAAGTACACAAGCCAGGTGTTAAATATTACAAAGCTACACTGTGAAAATGCACTCTCCTCAGACCCCTAAAATTATCTTTGGGTACTGAATAGGCAATTTAGCCAACCTAAAGAGATAATATACTTTCCAAAGCATTTTCATTTATGCATGGCATATATCCCATTTGCTTACAAGAAAAATACTCATGATCCAATTTGTCTATAAAAGCAAGGCAACGAGAGGATAAGCATTACTCTACCCATTTTATAAGTGGGAAACTGAGAGCACAGGAAGAGTATGAGACTTGTTCAAGATTATACCAAAAATAGACAGCAAAGCAAGGACAGAACCCAAATGGATGGTTGCCAAAATTTTAGTCATCGGAGACTTTTTAAATTATGCCCATTGCTGCCATAGATCCTATGCTTGAAATAGTTTTGTCTTCCTCCTGAAGAACCCTACATACTTGTTCATAAATTATTAATCCATATATTTCTTTGATTAATTTAATGGCACATAAACTTACTAGCCAGTGCTTTGTCATGAGAACAACCATCACCAAACCAAGTTGTTATGATTCTAGGCAGCAACAGTGAAAAGTGACAGTTCCATTCACCTAAGCAGCTTTTCTCTGGGCAAATATCTTTTTTCCTCCAGTTTTCTGAAATACTGAAAATCACTCATAGAAATCACTACTCCAATTTTGAACTCACGGATTCCTAAGGACCCCAAATCAGGACCCACTGGCCTTGTAAACTCCAGAGCAGTATTGTCAAACTTGGGCATCAGAACCACCTGGAGGGCTTGGTAAAACACAAACTCCTGGATCCCCCACTCTTAGATTTTCGATTTGTACATCTCGGGGGGCCCCAAGAATTGGCATTTTTGACCAGTTTCCAGGTGATGCTAAAGATGCTGGTCTGAGGACCACAGTTTGAGACCATTGCTTCAGTTTCTGCCCCAGGTCACTGACTTTTTTATTTTGCCACTTGATTCTTATCAGTGGTAACACTGGAGGAGCTGGATCTCCTCCCTCCAAGCCTAGAAGTGAGCGACCCCATGAGCTGCCACCTGCAATCAGAGCTGCCACCAACACGAGGCCTGCTGGAGAGTAGGCCCCTCTCCTTAACTGACTTCTCTGTGCCCCAGAACCTATTTTTCTCTTTCCTCTGGGCTCCTGTTGGAACACAAGATTAAAGTGCTGAGCAGGGGACTGCAGGAGGCCTGTTCTTATCTTGGGATCTTTTTCGAAGCTCTAAGAAAGCACATCTGACCCACATTAGCTGGAGTTGCAGGGACAGAAATAGGAATAGCCCATTACTAAACTCTGGGGCGAGAACACGAATTCCCTTGTGAGAAGCAATTAATCCTCCTCCAAGGGGCATGAGTTAGATGTGTGGCTGACTGAATGTACAAACATACTCGTATTTTAATTTGAAATCACACTGACTTACTTTTTCTAATTTAGAAATTAAAATTCCTTCTCAATCTTAAATGTCAGTGTCCCTTAAATACGAAATTTTGTCATTCAATCTTCCCAGGGCTGGCAGCAAAAGAGATCCTTTACGTATTTCCCATAAAGTCAACTTGGGGGCTGGTGCATTATGGCTTTTGCTGGCCCTCCAAGGAGGTGGCTAAAACCCACATTCTCTGGAGTCACAGAAAAGGTGAATGTCAATTGCAACACCGTGGCAGGATAGCTTTACACAGTGTATCCTCAAGCCAATGCCCCATATAACATTCCTTAAGCCTGAGGAGAATAGTGTGTGGACCTCTTTGGCTTTTTTCCAAAGTCCTTGCTAAATAGACATAGCTTCTCCCACCCTGTGTTAGAAGGTTCCAGAAGACCTTTGTTCTCCTGGCATCCGAGTACTGGACTGTATGAATCATTTCACAGGGGAGTTGTTAACACCAAGAAGTGATGAATTATATAACTCTACAAACTAAGATACAGGAAATGCAGTATTTCTTAGAACAATTAATAAAAAGAACTAAAGAGCCTCAGGGACAAGAGAACCAGATAAATTCCTCCTAAATCTTAAGCCCAATTAAAACCAATTGAGTATGAAATGTAAGAGATATCTCACGATACATTCATACTGTTCCCTTAAGGGTCGCTTCTTACGGAAAAGGATGTGTTATTCTTTTTAACCACTGAATAAGGCCACGCTAACATCAAATCCTTTTCTGGATTATGTGAGTGATTAAGCCACACCAATATACAATACCTAGTTAGACGAACCCCAGAGTATGATACAGCTGAAGACCTATCAGTTCAGACTGTACAAATTCACCAGGGACCACTGGACTTCAAGCGGGCTTATAAGTTCTTGCTGCCTGGGGAAACGGAAGTTGCTTTGAGAGCTCCATCAGTATCAATCATAACTGTGATCAAGTGCAGAAAAAGGCAAGCATCCTTCCTAAGGTTGGTGACCAGAACCAAATCAGAGAAAATGAATGAGCAATGCAGTAGTACTCATTTCTCCAGATGGTTTCTCAGAGCCACTGAGTGGAGACAAATGGGGGTTTTGCAAAGAAGTGCATTTTAAGAGTAAAAGCAGCCAAGAGGAACTGGTGTTAGATCAATGGGAAATGTGATACTCAAGCAACATATTCTTTTTTTTTTTTTCCTATAAGAAGAGAAGCCTCGGGGCCGGCCGAGTGGTGTGGTGGTTAAGTGCTGGTCTTGGGAAGCCAGCGGCCCCTGTTCGGGTCCCACATATGAGGGTCAGTGACACTGCCCTAAAAAAAAAAAAAAAAAGAAAGAAAGAAGAGAAGCCTCTTAATCTCTACTGAAAGTAAGAAGAAGGATGCTTGTCCAGTATACTTTGCACAAGGCAGTCAGTTGGAAGGAACTATACTGCATGTTCCTTTGGTCAACATTATTCATGTTAGGATGAGGCAGGGAGATTTAGAGAGAGCATGCTTAATACCTTCCCAAGCGGTGTCCTCAGTAGAGGATAATGTGGTCGACCAGCTGCCAGGACTTCAGTGGAGCTTGTTTGATGTCCAGCATGCCCTTCTGAAAATTGCTCAAATTTAGCAAGATTTTAAGGATTGAATCACACACACACACACACACACACACACACACACACACACACACACTGCCCCAAGTGCCAATCTGGCCAGAAACCCAGTCTTTCATGCTGGCCAAAGTTTAGGAGAATATTTCATTGCCTGCAGCTTAAGAATGGACATCTGTTGGAGGGATAGTAGAACTCCTGGATCTTGTGATTCATCAACTTGTCCAGACTTACAATTCAGAAAAATATTCAGTGCAATTGTGTAACCTCTGATCAACCTGATCCCTTATAATAAAAAGTGATTGTTTGTGGTTCCTGATTGAGGTTGTCCCAGAGCATCCAAAAACCTAATTTTTAAAAATGTAGACTTTTGCTGAATGATGGTCTACTTCTGTGCTAATCCAAGAGTTTACTAAATCCTCACGAAGAGGAGCTATGAGGTAGTGAGGAGGAAGAACAGTAAATAGTGAAACAATAGAGGCTGGAATTTGGTCCAGGCTGTTTATGGCTGCTGTGTGCTGACTGACCAGTGCCTGTGTCCACTGCTTGTTCATATCATGAACATCACACTTTAACAGAAGTTAGGTTGTCAGAGCACCTAGGATCCTGGCCCTAACTGTGTAACCCTGAGTAAATCTATTGATTTCTGTGGGCCTCAGTTTCTCTATTCTGTTCAGGGTTGGTGCTGTGTTTCACTATCTCCAAGATCCCTTCCAGCACTCCAAGTCTGATTCTTGTTCCTACCAATCAGCCATGTTCCACATTCAAGGTACAAGTCCCTTCCTATAATAGGGGACCCCCTTCCTACAAGGAAGGTATCACCCCAGCCTACCCCTCCCCTTCAACCTAGAGTTACTTCTGCCCCAGTTTACCACAGGCACCTGTATTTCCTCAGGAACTTGGAATGCCCTGTTGCTGCCATTTCTCTTCCTGTCGCATATGCCTCTGCTGTTCCTCCTGTTTTAGGCCTGAATTCCACCTTCCTCTGTATCCTGTGGCTTCAGGGAAGCTGGTGTCCTCTAGGCCTTTGCTCTTCCGTTGCTTGTAGCCTCGTAAAGGCGACCACGTCCATACTATGCACAGCTCAGCAAGCGCACCAGCAAATGCTGCCATGCTGCCCAGATCCCCAAAGCCCATGCTGCTCATATCTTTGTCTCTCTGTTTCAGCCCTGAAAAGTCCAACTGTATTCCATGTGCAAAGAAAACACTTGGATGGTGACAAGGTAATTTTTTGCACACTGCCCTCTTCCTGAACTTAGACTCCAGGGTACAGGTCTCTGCAGGCTAAGCTTTGGCTAAAGCAGGTAGAATTTCTACAACCAACTCCATCAATTTGCTGGTTCCCTGCCCCACATCATATGGAATCTTATACCTGTGAACTGAAAACTGGAAGTGGGATCAACTACTGGCTCTGAAACTGCAATTTTTTAGCTTTAAAAATGTCCCCAATCTTTCTGATGATGAGAGATCCCTGCAAGGATGTGGTAGGAGCCAAAGAGACTTGAAAAAGGGAACTTAAGTTGCTTTGCAAGCTGCCTCACCTTTCATTAAAGGTCTTTCTTAGCAACAATCAGATTTTTTTTAATGCGTCTCAATGGTAAGGTAGGGCCTGTGGATAAGAGAGCTTATTTGCAGTTACTTAAGGCAAAAGGCATCGAGTTTATCTCTTTGTTTTTGGGGGTGGGGGGTAACTGGCATATATTCCGTCCCTTCACAGCAAAACTTTGCCACCTGAAATACAAGTACTATTTAGCGAGATCAGCACTGTAAATGAGAAGGAAATGCAGGGGAGGTGTCCTTTCCCTGGGATTTCTTTGTCTAAGAGTCCTAGCCTTGCAACTAGTCTGTGAGTGGAGAAAGGAGTCGATCTCTGTAACTCTTCAGAGGTGCTTCTGATAGGCTGTGGTTCCGACTCCCTGCAGAATAACTGTCTTTTATCAGAACTGGAGTTGTCCCCAGGCCACTCTCAGGGGCCAAATAGGAGATTCAAGATAGTGGAATAAAAATCCAGAACTGGAAGTCAGAGACCTGAGGTCCAGGTGTGGCTCTGCCACAGCCCACATCATCCCCAGGGACAGCAGCACCACCGAGATGATCAGACTCAGTAAATGATCTGTCTCTTAAGTATCCTTCCAGCTCATGATAGGTAGGACTCTGCAGGCTTTACATTTTCCCATGTCCTAGAAGAGAAGTCAGGTGAATAAGAGGAAAAGGACATACATTGTCATGTGATAGTAGATGGACTCAGGTTACATTTCATCTCAAACCCTAGTTAATCATGTGGCAGTTTTAAAAGGCAATGGAATAGTATTGACTATAATACAAGCAGCTTAGTATCATCAGTTTTAGTAATATTTTACCAATATGTACCTGCCTGGCCCGTTTGTGGCCCTGATGTAAACTCAAGCTTACCTCATTATCTTATTTTTCCATGCTAACATTACTAGAGAGTCATTGGTAAGTGTGCTTGCACCAAAACGTAGCAGACCAGGGATATTTGCATGTTCCATTTGTCATAAACAGAATGTGTTTCCCCTTCGAGAGAAATTGGGTTTCTTTGAAAGCTAAGACTAGGTGATTCACCTGTATGCAACTGATAACAGAATTTATTCTGTTTGTGCCCACAGACTGAAGACACCCTGAAGCGCAAGGTCAGAAACAGGCCCGAGCGTGCAGACCTGGTTAATATGCACATACTCCAGGGTAAGGGCACCCAAAGTCATTGCCAGGATGTCCACCAAATGATGGGCCATTTACTCAGAGTTCTTTGTCTCTGGACATTGCTGAGTCCTCTTAGAAAGTGTCCTTTGGCATTAGAAAGTGGTCCTTTTAGCATTTAGTCATTCTAGACCATGCAGACTATCAAATTGGGAAACCATATAATGACTGAGAAGGTAACGGATTTGGGTTTCAATCTTAGCTGTGCCATTTCCTAACTCTCTCTGAGCACTTAGGGAATGTCCAACACACTGGGGGTGCCAAAAAATGTACACACGACTTGTATTCATCTTTTGTTATCGGTATATATTATTACAATTTTAATAGTTTTTTCCTTTTTAAAAATGTGTATAGATTTTTTTGGCACCCTCAATATATCAAATTCCTTTAAAAATGTGCCCATCCTTTAACCTAGTATTAAATATCTAGTACAGGCATACCTTGGAGATATTTTGCATTTGGTTACAGACCACCACAATAAAGCAAGTACTGCAATAAAGTGAGTTGTAATCTTTCTGGTGGTGGAAGGCCTTACCTTCAATTTGTAAAAACATATGTGAAGCAAATTAAGCAAAGCACAATAAAATGAGGTATGCCTGTATTTTATCAAAAGGCAATAATCAGACATACAAACATTGATGTACAATGATGTTTAATATGGAATTACTTTAGATGGTGACACATTGCCAACAGTGAAATGTCCAGTAGGGGATGGGCTGAGTAAATTATGTGTCAGCCATGATTGAATACTTTGCAACCACTGCAAATAAGGCTTTAAAAGAATAATGATTTAATTAAAAAAAAAACTTACCAGATGATGTTTAGTGGGGGAAAAAAAAAGGAAATTAAAACTATATTTACAATCAAGTTTAGGGAAGAAAAAACATATACATTAACTGTATTTGCAGTCAGATTCTGTGATGAAAAAATATACCCCTACCAATAAATATAAATAATTAAGAAAAACAAGCACCAAGTAAAAACAGTTGATTCTAAGTGGGGATGTTGTTGGAGAGTGGACCCTTCTCGTCTCGGCCCAGGTCCTTGGCAACTCAAGCAAAGAATTGAACGAGATACCAGAGTAAAATAGTGAAAAAGTAGTTTATTAGAAGAGATAGTACATTTCAAAGAAGTAAAAGTAGGCCCAAGCAGTAGAGAATGGCTCAAGGGCCCATTATTAGAAGAGAAATTACATTCCGAAGAGTTTGGAGCTGGCCGTGGGCAAAGGTGAGGCTCAAAGGGAGGAAGAAGGTCAAAAAGAAGGGAGAAGTGTTCAAAAGAATCAGGGGGGATTTCCCAGGACTTGGGAGTTTTTATCCTCTTTCTCTAGAAGGGGCTGTTCCCCTATGGGCGTGGGACGACTTGATTGTCACCTGTGCTTCACAAGCGGTACTGCGCAGGTGCCAGTGACTGGTCTGATCTAGTTGGGTATTTTGTGCCCATTTGCTTTCCTGCAGGGGAAGGTAATTACAATACAAAGGGGAGTTTTGGGTGGAGAGGGGAGGTCTTTTGGGCGGTTGCATCCTGTGGGTTGTGTAAGATGTGCAGGAATGCAGAGACCCAATGCCTGCCTCTAACTGCCTGCCTTGTTTTCCCTTTGAGAAACATGATCCCCATAAAATCTCTAAGGGAAGTTGAGGGACAGGAGGTCTCTTCTTCTGTATCTGCTTCCTGCTGGGCAGGGGCGTAGAGCTGTCCCTGCCTATTGGGGGATTCACAGAATTCTCACCCCAGCTGATCTCAGATGAGAGGAAGGGGTCTCAAGCTCCACCTGGAAGACCCTGTTGGCTTCTCTGGTTGTGACTGGCAATCTTGCTGGAGTAATCTCTGTATCCCCATGGTCTTTGAATGAGGAAAAATAGATTTTAATTAATAAATCTGTTAGCTCTTACGAAACCTCTGGCCATTCAGCCTATCACTCAGGTGGCGTCAGTTGTCTGGGCCCACAAAGGGTTTGGAAAGAATCATTAGGTTTACTTGGCCTGGGGGATATTGGGAAGTCACAGGCTTTCAAGGAGTTATCTGAAGCAGGGGTAGGATTCTTCTATTGTTTAGGATTCAGAAACTGATTTAAAAAGCAATACAGAAGCGGGGGGGCGGATATCTTTGATCTAGGATTCACAAACTGGTTAGAAGAGTTATCAAAGCCAAGAGCTAAGAAACTAAGGAAATAGGGAGAAGATTTATCGTTTCTATACTTAACATTTCTATAGGAAAGAAAAGTTAAAAACTTTTCAGGAGAGGGTGGGGTGGAGCTACTCAGTTGGCCCACAACATTTCCCCCCTGACAGTAGTAGTGTCTCAATCTAGGAGACCATTGGTGAACTATGAAATTCCCACCCTATTTGGTCTATGTGTGAGAGTAGGATTTTTGAAGTAATAGAGCAGGATCCCCAAGATTTGTTTAATTGTTGGCAGATCCTGGAAGCTCTATCTTTTAACTTTTTGGCAGCATCTTGACTATGCCAGACTGATTAACATGGAAACAACAGGTTTTTAAAATGAGCATAGCTCCCCTTTTTGGCACTGATTATTGGGGGCTATGTTGATCTTTGGAGTCAAGTAGACTAAGGTGCAGGTCCCTGTCCAATTAGCTGGAAGGCATAGATAAGACCTAGTTCCAGAGGAAATCCAGGGTTCTAAGATGACAGCAGTAATGAGCAGCTCCAGCAGTTCTGTTTGAGGAGGAGCTTTTGGTCTTCAATTGGCTCACAGGAACAGGAGTGCCGGTCTCCCTTCTGGGGGAGTCCTGTGGAGACTTAAATTAAATAAGTTTAGTTTGAGGGAAGTGGACCCAGTCACTGACTTTCTGAAGCCCAACAACTGTTGGGATGCTCAGAAAAATTGCAAAGGATTCCTTTCACATAGGAGTTAACTGGTCTATTAGAGAACTTTCCCTATAAGATTCTACTAGTACTTGGTCCCCTATATTTCACAAGTAACTGTTGAACCTTTCCCAAGCTAACATAGGAGATAACAGAATTGAGGTTAAAACCTACAACAATGGGTAGCAGTTAGAACCAAGGCTTAGAGGTCTTTTAACAAAACTTTTTCCAGAGTCTTTTTAAGTCTAATTTGTTCATTTTACATTTCCTCTAAGATATAGGCCAGTGGTAAGGAACAGGCTGAGTAAAATAAGCCCAAATCTGGGGGCTCTCTGTATTTTTACAACCAAGCAGTTTTCAGAGAAAAAAGGTCTAGAGTGAGCAGTTGAGACAGAGTAAATGGAAATTAACAGGCTTATCTGTCACATCTGGGTCACCCACAGTTTTTCCCCTGTGATGAGAGCCACTTGGGAGCCATTGGGAGCTTTAGGTCCATTAGTCAATGACAGCCACTTGTGGGGAAGGACTTGGTCCCTGGTCCCCTCAGAACAGGGGGCAATCCCTCCTTTAGTTCCCTTTTGCACAAGGGGCACGGCTGTTTAGTAGGATCAGGACCCAGTGGTCTGGGCTCCACATCCAAAGCAGGCTCCTTTACCTGGCGTTTCCTCTTCTGGGGCTCACAGGGTGACCTGAGGTGGCTTCAGCCCTGGGTTATCTATAACTGTGGCCAAAAGTCTGGCCTGGGCCTGGTCTCACTGTTCCTTTATTCCTCGTTTTTCTGTCTCGGTTGTTAAAGACATTGAAACAAATTCCTGGCCTTCTCTAGGTTCTGAGCCTGTTTCAGTGGGCCAGAACCATTAGCATACCCTGCCAGTTAGGGGAAAATATTAAGCTTCCTTATATTGGCCTATATGTGATACCGAGGAAGGCACATGAACTCCAATGGTTTACCAGTTTACTTTTATATTTAAACTTACTCCATCAGTGTGTTTAACTTAACCCATAACCTTTAGAACCTTAATTTCTACTGACAACTAAAAGTAAGTAACCAATATTTCCATTAGCAAATCCACAATACATTTTGTGACCTTTAAAATTATAGGTTTTGTAATAAAATACAAGATACCTTTATTAATAGATCTTAATCTTTTAGCCTTCCTGTGGCTAGAGGAGTAGAATTGAAATCTAAAGTTACTAACAGATGCTGAGAAACCTCATCCAAGCATCCACACTATATGTAATACCATCAGGAGGCAAAAACACTATATTATATATAAAACACAGACAAGCACAGATGTTAGAGAAACAGGATTATTAACAATTGCAGAGAGGGTCTAAGATCTTACAGTTGCCCCTACAAATTCAAAGAGGCTGGAAGAAGGACTGGAAGGTCTGGCTTGAAAGTCAGCCACTTGGTTTCAAAAGTGTCTCTTTTTTCCCTTCAGTTCCCTCCGCCTCAGGCATTCCTGGTTACAAGTGCATTAGGAGATGGGGGGAGTCCCCTTTTCTCTGAACTATCAGTTTAGTTTCTTTTCTGTATAGAGTTTATCATAGAGGTTTCCTAGACTTCATAAAAATATCTGGTCTTCAAATTGGCAGGTTAATGGTGGGGTGAAGTTTCTAAGCTTTTGTTGTCCCTCCACCCCCATGACAATCATAGTTCGCATGGAGGGTTTTCCCCCAAATGCAGGGAGAACAGAGTTAGTAGCCCCTGTATCTATTATTATAAAAATTGAATTTGCTTACCCATGGTCTCGAGTTACCTGGGGTTCCTCGCTAGTGATGATGACATTTCTGGACAGGGGTGGCGAGTGTGGCCCTGAGCCTCCTCAGTCACTTAGTTCCCCCTGGTGCATTACCAGAGTGTTGGCTGGTTGCCTTTCTCTCTGGGAACGTGGGCAGTCAACTCTCCAGTGCCAGGGGTCTGCATCTGTGTCTTGGCATAGTCGACAGGGGCTCGGGGGTGGCTTGGTACACTCCTTTGCCCAATGTCCAGCCTTCTTGCACCTAAAGCAGGAACCCTTTTCTCCAGGCCCTCTAAACGGGCCTTTAGACATTTCTTGCATAACAAGGGCCTTGCCAATCGCAACCGCCATAACCCTGGCTTGTCGTTTTTCTTTAATCTGTTCTCTTTTTCTCTCCTCGAGATCCCGATTGTTGTAGACTAAGAAGGCCACATCCAATAGCTGACTTCGATTAGCCTGTGGCCCCATCTGTAGCTTCTGAAGTTTACGTCTGATGTCAGGGGCTGATTGACTAATGAAATATTGTCCTAAAAGGACTTGTCCCTCTCGGGAAGCAGGGTCTAGGTTGGTATATTTTTTCAGAGTGTCTTCTACTCGGCTATAAAAGTTAGCCGGGTTCTCATCCTTTCCTTGGGTTATTTCTCTAAGTTTATCATAATTCACAGGCTTTTGAATTCCTTTTTTCATGCCCCCAACGAGGACTTCTAGAAACCTGGCATGTCTGGCCATCCCTTCTGCAGTATTATAGTTCCAGTTAGGATCAGCAAAAGGTACTGTGTCAGACCCTGGGGCATTGTCTTGTGGGTTTCTGGCAAATGCCTCATCTGCCTCTCTGCGGGCTGCTTCTAAGATACGATCCCTTTCAATAGCAGTACAACAGGTGGCTAAAATAAAGTGAACTTCCCTCCATGAGAGGGCATAGGCCAAAGTTAAAGTTTGAAACCCATCTGCAAAGTTATCAGGGTTTTCAGAATACTTCCCCAGTTTTTCCTTACATTGCTGAATGTCTATTATTGAGAAAGGGATTTGAACCCTTACTGTACCTTTTGCTCCGGCCACTTCCCTGAGGTGAAAGAAAGCAGAGGTAAATGGTGTGATTGTAGGATAAGGCATCCCACTCCTGGTGTGAGGAGGGCTAAGGATGGCTTCTGGGTTCCGGGAGGGAGCACTAGGAGATGAGTGTGGTGGAGGATGTGATTCCTCCTGAGGGGTTAAAGGAACCTGTGGTCCTTGAGGGATAGGGGGAGACTTGAGTAAGGGGTCATCAATAAGGTCTAAGCTTAGTTTCTGGTTTTGATAGAGGTCCATAAAGGCCTGAACATATGAGACTTCTGACCATTTACCTTCCCTTTTGCATAATAAATCTAACTGCCAGATAACATCATACTTCGAGCTTCCATTAACTGGCCAACTTTCTTGGTCCCCTAGTTTGTACTGGGGCCAAGCCTCATTGCAAAAAAAGATGAGGCGTTCCTTCTTTAAATTATCAGGATCAAATTTGTGCCAGTGGTTAAGGATGTAACCAAGTGGAGAGTCCGATGGAATTGAAGTTGATGGCTTATTTCCCATGCTGCAAAAAAAGAAGGGAGGGTCTAAGGAGAGTCCGCAGAGCAGGGGGTCAAACCCAACCAAAAAGAGCCCTCAGGACCCGTGGTCAAACCTGGAGCTGGGGCCACAGCTAGGTGAGGACAAAACTCCCCTGTGAGGTATCCCTCCATGAGAAGTAGTTATTCCTGCTGGATCCTCTGGAGTGTCCTCCTCCTGAGAGATCCTGACTCAGATGCCAGACATCTCTGGCCCTTGGGTGGGCACCGGTGCCACTTTAACTTAGATTTAGGTTTAGGCTTAGACTTAGGCACAGAACTCCTCCAAAGGCTATGTCTAACAACCTTTGGTATCTCTGGGTGGAGTGCTTGGCTTCTTGCATCCCGCTAGTTAAGGCCTAACTATGAATGGCCAAAATAGGGAAGCTTGAAACAAAGGGAATGAGGACGGCTCAAAATCTTTTAGGTCCTGCTCTAAAATTTGTAGTAAAGAAAACCCAAATGACCCTGAATACAGAGAGGCAAAAGAGAAGGAGATCATGGGGGTTAGGCAAAAGAAAAGATGTGTGGGCACTGCTCGCAGAGGCCTGGCAATGGCTGAAGGGGTTACGGCAGCCCAGCGCTCCGGAAATGCATTTTTATGACCCCTGCTCTAAGCTGCTAGCTACAGCAGTGCCCAGCTGGGTGAGGGGGGCGATGATCTGTTGCCTTGGCCCTGGGATTCGGGGAGCGCCGCTGCGGGGGTGGGGTGGGGGGTGGCGAGGGGGCTGGTCCCATCCCCCGCACCCTCCGCTGGGAGAAGCAGGGAGAGGCTGGGCCCCGCCCCGAGCCACCTTCCCCGCCGGCTGGCCATCCTGGTGACGGTGGCATCTGCACCAACGTGGAAATGCACCCAGCAGTGGCGACCCACCCCCACCCCCAGAGAGGAGGCAGGCTGGCTAGGGTGCCCAGAGGAGTACAGCGAATAATAAGAAAAAAACCGATGTTAAATCAAGTCTCCAGCAAGACATTAGGCTGTAAGAGGTCACAGAAGAATGAGCAAGAGGTTCTGGGGTCCCCTATATGTGCTTACCTCCTGGCTGGCTCCCCAAAATATGTTGTCAAAGAGAGTCGGTGCAGAGTCCAGGTCCTTGGCAACTCGAGCAAAGAATTAAATGAGCTACCAGAGTAAAATAGTGAAAAAATAGTTTATTAGAAGAGATAGTACATTTCAAAGAAGTAGAAGTTGGCCCGAGCAGTAGAGAATGGCTCAAGGGCCCATTATTAGAAGAGAAATTACATTCTGAAGAATTTGGAGCAGGCCACATGCAAAGGCGAAGCTCAAAAAGCTCAAAGGCAGGAAGATGGTCAAAAAGAGGGAGAAGCATTCAAAAGAATCAGGGGGGAATTTCTCAGGACTTGGAGTTTTTATCGCCTTTCTCTAGAAGGGGCTGTTCCCCTATGGGCGTGGGACCTCTAGAAGGGGCTGTTCCCCTATGGGCGTGGGACCACTTGATTGGCCTGTGCTTGACAAGAGGTACTGCGTAGGTGCCAGTGACTGGTCTGATCTAGTTGGGTATTTTGTGCCCATTTGTTTTCCCGCAGGGGAAGGTAATTACAATACAAAGGGGGAGTTTTGGGTGGAGAGCAGAGGTCTTTTGGGCGGTGCATTCTGTGGGACTTGTAGGAATGCAAAGACCCACTGCCTGCCTCTGCCTGCCTTGTTTTCCCCTTGAGAGACATGATCCCCATAAAAATCTCTGAGGGAAGTTTTATCTGCTGTATCTGCTTTCTGCTGGAAAGGGGCATAGAGCTGTCCCTGCCTATTGGGTGACTCACGGAACTCTCACCCTAGCTGATCTCAGATGAGAGGAAGGGGTCTCAAGATCTGCCTGGAAGACCGTATTGGCTTCTCTGGTTGTGACTGGCAATCTTGCTGGAGTAATCTCTGTATCCCCATGGTCTTTGAATGAGGAAAAATAGATTTTAATTAATAAATCTGTTAGCTCTTACGAAACCTCTGGCCATTCAGCCTATCACTCAGGTGGCGTCAGTTGTCTGGGCCCACAAAGGGTTTGGAAAGAATCATTAGGTTTACTTGGCCTGGGGGATATTGGGAAGTCACAGGCTTTCAAGGAGTTATCTGAAGCAGGGGTAGGATTCTTCTATTGTTTAGGATTCAGAAACTGATTTACAAAGCAATCAAGAAGCAGGTGGGGATCTTTAGTCTAGGATTCACAAACTGGTTAGAAGAGTAATCAAAGCCAAGAGCTAAGAAACTAAGGAACTAGGGAGATTTAAATTTCTACACTTAACATTTCTATAGGAAAGAAAACTTAAAAGCTTTTCAGTGGAGTTGGGGTGGGGGGAACGGTCTACTTGGTTGGCCCACAGCAGAGAGTTTCCCAGATGCTTTCATTGTCTTTCATATACATTTTTTTTTAGCACTTTCCACACTGACAGAGTAGGTAGCAATACTATAATCAAAAAAGCATAATAAGGGCTGGCCGAGTGATGTGGTTGTTAAGAGCTGGTTTGGGATGCCAGCGGCCCCAGTTCAGATCCCACATATGAGGGCCAGTGACACTGCCCTCAAAAAAAAAAAAAAAAAAAAAAGCATAAGAAATGTAATTTTTTACATCATTACAGTCTTGAATTAAAATACCAGGCTGTGAACCCCAGTGGCCTCCACTCAGGTGTAGGTCTCTAGTGATTCCGGGGAAATCCTCTTTTCTGCAACAGAAATTGAAAATTAGCACCCTGGAGCACCAAGGAACTGCTAGATACAAAATGACCAGTGCCCTTCAATTTTGGAAGCTGCAAAATAAGATCAAGGGCCAATTTTGTAACCACTACAGGCAATCTCAGCAAAAGGGATCTGTAATCACAGGAGGCATTAAGAGGCTTTATGCTGAGACCTGTTATTAAAGATGAGTAGGACTTGGGGGGAGGGAGGAGGCAATGCAGAAAGCTTGCCATAGTGAGGAAACTAAGTAACAAAGGTACAAAGGTGAACCCAATAAGACATAGGGCCAGAAGGGAGAATGCATATTTTGGGAATGGAGAGTCTTAGGTCATGAATGGGGCTGGATTCAGCTGACAAAACAGAACCGTGAAACTCGGATGGAGAGGAGCACCTTTCAGGGGGATGCAAGAAAGCCGTGTTTCTGAAACTTAATCTTGCCTTGGTGTGCAGGATGGATCAGAAATCTCCCTGAGGTCCAACAAGAAACTCAGTCAGTGATCCCAGCGATGGTTTGGAGAGGCTTAGGCTTATGTGCTCCCATTCTTTGGTTTGGAGTATTGCATTTTCCATCTCACAACAAGTGCTTTGCAAACACAGCTTCCAGACAAGTCTGACAGGTTGCAACAATTAGACATGCCTTGATCTCTACTGTATGGAGATTTCCAGATCAGATACTAGGCCTGGGTTAGTAGGTTGATAATAACAGAACAATGGGGTTGAGAGGCTGGTCTGTAAGTATCTCACCATCTAAATTTGCAAAGTTGATAGTATAGCTGCAAACTCTTAAGGAATCTTAACTTCCAGGGCTGCCTTATATCAACACCTGGTTAAGTAGCTTTTCCTCCAAGTTCTTCCACAGAAGTAAGTCAGGGCCTGTTTGAAAGAAGAGCATAGGGGTGATTTGAGCATAGGTTCTGTTGGTGACCATCTCATCCTCTAAATGATCAGAAACTGCCTGTTGGATAAATCCAATTTTTTTTTTAATTTTTTTTTTTGAGGGCAGTGTTACTGGCCCTCATATGTGGGATCCGAACCGGGGCCACTGGTTTCCCAAACCAGCGCTTAACCACCGTGCCACTCGGCTGGCCCTTTTAGAATTTTTTTTTCTTTTTTTTCTTTTTTTTTTTGAGGGCAGTGTTACTGGCCCTCATATGTGGTATCAGAACCGGGGCCGCTGGCTTCCCAAACCAGCTCTTAACCACCGCGCCACTCGGCTGGCCTTAAATCCAATTTGTAAAATCTCTGTGTTTAATTAAATAACTGTTTCAAAGGATTTTTCTTTTACCACTGACCAGGCCATTTGAATCAGTCAGCATCCCATCGACAAGTATAAAAGCCTTAAGAAATCATACTACTACAACTAATTGTAATAATAGGTACCATTTACTGCAGGCTCAGCTGGCGCCAGGGAACATACAGAGAGGATCTGCATCCAAACGCTATAGCTTAGGGACAGCAAGCAATGTGGGCCCTTGGAATCTTCAAATTGCACATTTTTTTCAAAAACACTCACAAAGCAAGTTTCTGTAACTTTTCCGTGTGCCTGAGTCTCTGTTTGCCTTTATTTGGAAGCATCTAGTCTTTGCTGCTAATCCATGTGAAATTATGATGATTGCATTGAAAAATTATTAGGATGATAGAGCACAATGTGACACAATGCTTTAGTTACAGAAGCTAAAATCATAATAAAACTTTGAATTCTAGAACTGATCCTTTTCATTTCAACCCCTTAGCCTCCACTGCAGAGAGGTCCATTCCAACTGCTCAGATGAAGCTGAAAAGAGCCCGACTCGCAGACGATCTCAATGAAAAAATTGCTCTCCGGCCAGGGCCGCTGGAGCTGGTGGAGAAGAACATACTGCCCGTTGATTCTGCTGTGAAAGAGGCCATAAAAGGTAGTAGAAAAAAATGGCATGCTTATCTCTGTGCTCTGAGATCTAAGGGCAGCCATGGCTTTGACATGCTGGGGCCCTGGGTGTGAGAGCCTCTCCCTGGACAGGAGTCATTGCCATGGTGGCTGCCCCATAACAAGAGGTCCTGGGAGTGAGGAGGAAATTCCCATCCACTCACCCTGCAAGGTAAAGTAAACATAGACCAATTTTGTTTTAGTCAAGCAGATTAAGAACCTGGCGATATAATCCTCAAAACATCTCCTCTATAAAGTTCCATCCATCACTTAGGACTCATGGCCACCTTTAGCCTTCCTCCGTTAGAGGAAAGTGGACTGGTAGAGCAGAAAGAGCACTGGACCTGAATGAGAAGACTGAACTCTAAGTCCAGTTTGGCTGCTGTGTGTTGGGGCTTCCCCAAGTCACTTCACCTCTCTGAAGTAGAGATAACAATACCTGCCCAACTCATAGGTCCTTGGAGAGAAATTCCGGTTATATAGGCCTGTGAAAACTCTTTGACAACCCTCATGTGTACTAAAAGGTTGAAGTACTTAGGAGGAGACACAAACATTAATTCCATCATAAACTATATAAAATAGTATTGTAGACTCTTTGAACAGCTGAGGCCAAGTGGACCCAACAGCCTGAGCGTACTGAATTCATTCATAGAGGTGGTGGGGTGGAGCCTGGAAAAATTATGGCTGGAGGAAGAAAGGAGAGCTTAACATTCCCATAGACAAACTTATTTTCTTCCAATTATGCCCACAAACAGCTCTGAGGATTATATATTTAACAAGCAATACACATTTAAATGTTTCCACACATTGTCAAAAAGTATGCACAAAGCCATTTTACCAAACATTAAGTACATTATTAAACTTATCATTAAATGTATTAAGCACATTCTAAAATCTTATTCTCACTCAACCATTCAAAGGCCACATGAATTTTATATTTGGAACCTGTAAATATGAAAATATCAACTCTAAGAGGGACAATATGCTAACCTGTCAGCACTCACTAAATATGTCATTATGATTTACCCACTTCTTCACTTTCTCCACACTAATCATCCTGAGCCTTTGAATTTACACTAGCCTACTCAACCATACACTATCTCCATCTTGACTGATAAGATCTAGGGCAGGAAAAGATCTCCATTGGGCATCTGTCATCATTTCTTTGGACTTTCTATTCCATGCATGTAAATTTATTACTAATTTTTATATGATAAGCAAAAGATCTCATTTTAATTTGCATTCTTTGGTATATGGTGAGATTTTATTTTTCCACATGATTTGTGTCACTGGTAATTAGTGACTATTCCTCTTCTATTGGGCATTTTCTTCCCTTACTGCTTTGAATTATAAAAGATATATATAATATGTGAGATATATATATATATCATATGTGTATGATATATATAATGTGTGTGTATATATATGATATATATATGATATATATATATATCATGTATATACACTCATCCTCCATCTGTCATAGGTATTGCACATCCTTTTACCAGTTTCTCCTTAGTCTTTTTGAGTGTGTGTAGAGTGCATTTTACCCATAGCAGTTTTAGATTTCTATATAGTTAAATCTATGAATCTTTTACTTCATGGTTTCTAAATTTGTTATTTATTGAAAACATTTCTTAGCTCAAGAATATAGTTATTCACCTATACTGTCTTCTAACATTTATATATTTCATTTTTATATTTCAGTCCTTAGTGCATATGACATTATTTAAGTGTATAGTTTAATAAGAGAAAGGTCTAATTTTATTTTCCACAATTTTATTGATGTATTTTGTAATTTGTTTTAGTATCTGTCTTCACTAGTTTCTTTACATTGTCTTGATCTTTCTAATATTTTTTGGCTATTCTCACAAGTATATGCTGGGTGAAATTTAAAATCACTTTATCACATGCCAATTTCAATCTTGTTAGAATTTTGTTTGGAATTGCAGTGAATTTATAGATTAATTTATGGTGAATTCATATGTTTAAAATATCTTAATTACGAGGCAAAAATACAGTCTCTCTTTCCACCTACTCAAGTCTTCTTTTATTTTCCATAGTAAGGCATTGTTTTAAGTCAGTTATTGCTAATATACAGGAAACCTATTAATTTTGCACCTTTGTTTTGTAACTTTGAAGACTTTTCTTAAAAATCAATAGTTTCACAGTTTACCTTAGATTGTCTAGGTGCATAATCATATTGTCTGAAAATAATGAAAATCTGCCTCCTGATTCATTTTTTTTCTGCCATGGTGCACTGGCTGATAACTCGAAAAGCAACATTATGGTTTTATTAGTATATTATATAATTAATATAATTTTTAAAATTACATACAGAATATTTATAACATAAACTACATGTAATTTTCATGTTTCATTTATAAATTATATATTATATATTTGTATTTGTAAATTATATGAATTTTTGTACAAATTATGTACAATTTATAAAGTACAAATTATGTACAAATTATAAAGTATAATATACTATATTATAAAAATCATGTTATATATATTATTGCATATAAAATATTCATATCATGTAGATGTACTCATGTAAAATTACATGTATGAATTGTATACAAAGCACATATAATTTATATTATTTTATATTATGCAATAGATAATATATTATTACATAATTTAATAATTATTAATATAGTACATAGTAGAAAATTATTATTACTACATTGCTGGTGCTTAAAAAACAGTATTACATTGTTACACATACATATGTTATGTTTTTTGCTATGTTTTGTTGACTATAACATTATTTTTTTAAATTTTTATCATAAATGGGAATTTTTCTAGTTGTTCACCTCTATACATGATATTAGCTTTTACTATAGGTAGATGATGTAAGGCAGTATTTCTCTATCCTATTCCACTAAGAGTAATTTGTAAGATGAATGCTGTTTTTAAAATGCTTTCAAATGTATGAAAAGATGGTTACATGGACTTCCTTTTTTGACCTAGTAATGTGGTATTGCTCTTTCCTAATCACCTTGCATTTCTGGAAAAAAATTCTCTATATATTTTTCTAGAAATCATTAGTATCTTATTTGAGATTTTGCATTCTTTTATTATTAGTTGCAATAATGGTAACTGCTAAGCAAACTACAAAATTTCAACAGCTTAACTATAGAAGTGTATCTTATTCATAAACAATCCAGAGAGGGTTTTTCTCAATGGCAACTCTTTCAGGTACAACACTCTCTTGCAGTCTTACTGCTCCACCATCCCCTACCGCAGGGATGGCAAACTTTTTCTTAATGGGCCAGATAATAAAGAAGCCAAGCTATCTAAGCTGTCTGTCACAACCACCCAGTTCAGGTGTTGTAGCATGCAAGAAGCCATAGGCAATAAGTAAAAACATGGGTATGGCTGTGTTCTAATAAAACTTTATTACAAAAAGACAGCAGGTTCACAGGCCTTAATTTGCCAACCTGTGCCCTAGAGTCCCATCATCCTCTCAAGTAAGGGGGAAAGAAAGAATAAAAAGGCCCCCACACACATATTTAAGAATCCTCAACCTGGAAACAAACATACCATGTCCACTCACATTCCATTGTGAAAATAATACATATGGCTGGAAAAGTTATTTCCTAGCTGAACAGTGATTTCTCAGCAATCTCGCTATACTATGGAAGAGAGAACATAAATTTTGACAAATACTGTCCTCTCTGCTACAATGTTCATAAATAATATTGGTCTGTGTTGTTTTATATTTCTCTGGTTTAAGTGTCAAAGCTATATGTGCTCCACAAAAAAAGTTATAATTACCTTTCCATATCTTTCATGTTTCGAAAATATTTGAATATGATCTCAATGATCAGTCGCTTGAAAACATTACCTATTAAAATCATAGGGGCTCAGTACTTTTCTTAGGAGTAGTTCTTTGATAGCTTCTCTTCAGTTTTGTCCATCATTATTTGTGTATTCAAATTTTCTCCTTAAGGTAATTTGTACAGTTTACATTTTTCTAAAAATTCTCATTATCCCCCTAAATTTCAAGGTTATTAGCCTAAAGTTGTATAAAGTTTGGCATACAATTGTTCTAAGCGTGTCTGAAGCTTATACTCCATTTTCATTGCAAATGTTGTAATTCCTGTATTTTCTCCTTCCTGTTTCTCTTTTTCATTACACTAGCTAGAGGTCTTTCTTTTTCATTGATCATTATTACAAAGAAGCAGTTCATGAATTTTTCATAAATTTTATTGGTTTCTTGTCTTTCTTATAATTTATTTAATTTTGCTTTAAGTCATGGATGTTAAGCAGGAGAATCCCCATGAGAAGAGCTGAGGGTCAGGAATATTAGTTGGCTTCAGATGCAGGAGAGGATAGAGGCAGAGGGATGGTTAAAAACTATGCACCCACTCAGATACAGAGTCAGGAGGGCATGTGCAGGAGTACAGTCAATGGGATGGATGGAAAGCAGTAAATATGAGGGCTATTTAAAAAAAATAATAGACACAGGCTGGCTGAGTGGCGCATTGGTTAAGAGCTGGTTTTGGGATGCCAGGGGCCCCGGTTCAGATCCCACATATGAGAGCCAGTGACACTGCCCTCTACAGCTAACAACAGCTCCACCTGGAGCTGGGCTGTGTGAGTCTCGGCGACAGTGTAGGCTGCAGCCCCTGCTGCAGTGGGCTGCCATAGGCTACAGTGAGCGGCCGGCAGCCAGCGTGAGCTGCCAATAGCCGCCGTGAGCGACCATCCAGAGGCTGGCGACTGAGCACAATGATGATACCAACGTGAGCCAGTAAAGCGATGTCCTCTACAACTGGACTGAAGAACAAAAGACAGCAACTTGTCTATTCCCCTTCCCCGATTCCCCTATGTTGTTCCCCTCCCCAATTCCCCAATAAAATCTTTTAAAAAAAATAAATAAATACAAAAATAATGGACAGGACGTGAAGCTGCTGCCTGAAGGCAGGAAAGCAGGGGCTTTGAGATCCATCGGCCTGGTTTTCAAAGCCATACTCTGACTTTGGCCATATAGCCATAGAGTTATTTAATCTTGCTGTGCCTCAATTGCTCCTCTCTGAAATCCCAACAACAATAATGACTATCTATGGGGCTTTTTTCCAAGGTGGCTTCATTTTTAAAATGTATGTAGAGTTAGCTAGGCACTGGTAACACATTAGTGAATTTGTCTCATTTCTGACCTCAAGGACTTTACACTTCAGCAAAAAACAGAGGCACGGAAGAAGAAAACTGTCAGTCCTTATGATAATTCATATGAAGGGAATTGATAAAAGTCACAATGGGAATGTACATGTGTATACATAACCAAGGCATCCTAGGAGACATGGCTTCTTAGTTGAGAAGGCAGATATGAATAATAAAGACCAAAAGGTAGCACTGGTCAGGTTATACAGTTATTTTATTTTATTTTATTTAAATATTTTATTGGCGAATTGGAGGAGGGGAACAGACAAGTTGCTGTCCTTTTGTTCTTCAGTCTAGTTGTGGATGGTATTGCTTCACTGGCCCATGTTGGTATCATCATTGCGCTTTTCCCAGGTGAGGCAGTCACTCACAGGCCATTGGACAGTAGATCATGGCGGCTGCTGGCTGCTCACACCAGCTGCCAGCCATTCATGGCGGCTCATGGCAGCTCACAAAAGCTCATGCCTGCTGCCGGCCAGCCCTACTGCAGCCTACCCGGTCACCGGCAACTCACTGCAGCCCACTGCAGCCCCACTGCAGCTTACGCCATCGCCTGCAACTCATGGGAGCCCAGTTCCAGGTTGAGCTGTTGTTCACCATCTTAGCTGTAGAGGGCGTAGCATCACTGGCCCTCATGTGGGATCCGAACCAGGGCCCTGCTACTCAGAGCTGGCATCCCAAGCCAACTCTTAACCAACGCGCCACTCGGCCCACCCTAAAAGTCATTTTAAATGTTATCTTTATAGCAGTAGAGAGGTTCTAACTTCTCTCATCACTTAAGGAAACACATATTAAGTGCTCTTCTAATTCCTCAATAAGGAGGAACATAATTTAAAATACTAATATTAATACTGCTAATAATAATCAGTGGAGGGTTTCTAGTGGGATCAAGAACTATGTTTTGCTTGTGAGCAAGTTGGTCATTTGGCATAGAAAGATCCTTGTGGCTGCAGTGTGAAATGGACTCATTAGAAGTCACAGAGTTAAAGAACTCTATTAGGAGGTTGTTGGACTTGTTTGATGATAGTTGGTAAAAGTGTGAACCAGAGTCATGCTGTGGGTGTGAAAGAAAGAGTATCTGGGAGGTAATTGATTGTGCATGATTAAATGATCAGTAGAATATATCAATTTGGACAAATGGAAGAGTTAAAAATGACATGTAGGTTTGTGTGTTGGACAACTGGGTAAATGGCAGCCATTTATCAAGATAAGGGACCATAAGTGGAAGAGAAGATTTAGGAGAGATGGTGAATTCTTGTTTCAACTCTTGATTAGAAAGGCCCACAGGAACTCCATGGGCAGGGACTGAGTAAGCAATGGGTTCTACTGAAGTAAAATTCAGAAGAAAATATTGGTCTAGAGCCATACACTTGGGAGATTTTAGTGTATATGGTAATTTAAACTGATGGGTTAGATAAGATCGAACTTTCATTCATTTATTTCTTCATTTAATATTTATGGAGCCTATCTTCTGTATAAGTATATCAGACACTATTCTAAGTGCTTGGGATATCTCAGTGAACAAAACATTCAAAGATTTCTGCTCTAACAGAACTTAAATTCTTGTGGGGAAGACAAACAATAAACAAAAACAATAAATAATGATATATCATAACAAAAGATGACAAATGCTATAAAAAATAGAAGTAGTACAGGGTGCGAATAATCAAGAGTCCTCACTAGAGGGTGGCAGGGGTGAACGGAGTATATATATATAAAAAGAGAAGAGGACTAAAATGAGGTTCTTGCGCAATAATATTTAGAATAGAGGCAGGGATTCTGTGAAGAATAAAGAGAAGGAACGAGTTGCCTCATTAGCGCAGTAGGTAGTGCTTCAGTCTCATAAAGAGAAGGAATTGTTACCAAAGAGGTGGAGGATATAGGTTAATCTAATCCAAGGAAAGTCCAGAACTGGGCACCAGTAATGGAGAACTGAGCACCTGTTATCAACCCATGCACAAGCCTCTTTAACTGTAATCTTTCACTATGCACAAGTTTTTACGAGCAAGGTGATGGCATCCTATGAAATGTCATACGGAGGGAGTTGCTCAGAGACCAGCTGGAGACACAGCACCCTGGGTAGCCCTTCCCATGTTGATGATGATCCAGCCCACCTTTCTGTCACTTTTTGTGATCAGATCATCTCCCCTGATGTGGTGAAGTGGTGGCTCAGGGTTGTGATCGGTTGTGTGTCATTCTCCTGGCATCTGTGTATTCCACCCTCCCCACCCCCACCCCCACCGCATACACGTGCCTTTCCAGATGTGTTTACATTTTCTAGCCCTCTCTGCAGCTGTTTCTATGTTTCTGCCAAGCTCTGAGTGGAATACTTAGTCATTGTCTTGCGCCCTCCGGGTATTATTCAAGACCAACTATGCTCCAACCCTAAGCTAAAATCATCTAGAACTTCACCCAACACAGGGAAGGATGTTTTTGACTGAGAACCAGTTCCCACTCCGGGATTTTTCTTCTCCTTCCTAGATGTTACCTGTCTTATAGCCAGTTGAATGACTGCAGAAAGTCTTTTCCCAAAAATTTTCCTTTCCTTCAGGGTGCCAGCTATGAATCCTCCTTCCAGCCTGCAAGTTTATTTTCTGAGTCAGGTGGAATTTTACAGGTCCCAATTAGGAGAAACATAGGCTCATATGACTAGAATGACACCATGTGGAGGAACAGGGGGCTTTCTGATTTGACTTCCACAGGAGGTGGCTACATCTCAGAGCATGCACCTGCCTCTCTGTTTCTCCTCCATTAGAAAAACCACTAACAGCCATCCTCTGTCAGGCCAGAACACTGAATACAACAAAAATTATGTTACATGGGGGAGGTGACTTACGAAAACAGAAATTGTATGCTGGAGTTTAACATGCCTTGCTCAGCTTATGCGTGGGTCATTGTCTCTTAGTGATCCCTCAGTTTTGAGTGTCCTAGGGGCACTCTAAGCTTGTTAATTATCTCTGGGCATCTGAGTATTCTCTTCACTTGACTGAAGCATCCTTTAGCTACCAAGGAAGCTGTTTTATTGTCCAGTGGCCTGGCTTCTGTTGGAGTAAAGCAGAAGCCCAGCTGGCTTTGCCCACTCTTCAAACAATGGAAGAGTCCTATAGACAAGCACCTCCTCCTAAAGGCTTTTCACCTTTTCTTTGCATTGAGCCAAGCTTCCCACCTGAATGCCTGAGTCAGCTTTCCAGCTACTTTTGAAAAAAATCCAATCTGTGATTCAGAGTCTACAGCCTCATCAAAGACAAATGAGTTCTTTTTATCAGCATAACCCTTTAACACAGGAAGCAATATTTGTAATCCACCAGGGCTAGTCCAGGAGTCATCTGTTCACAGCTGTCATGTACCTTTCTAAAACATCCTACACTAGTCTTTGCTCACCAATATCCCCAAGGCTCAGACTTCATAAGAAAACAAAAAAAAAATGTATTTTCGGGCCGGCCAAGTGGCGCGGTGGTTAAGCGCTGGCTTGGGAAGCCAGCGGCCCCGGTTCAGTCCCACATATGAGGGCCAGTGACATTGCCCTCAAAAAAAAAAAAAATGTATTTTCTATGAATCTGGTCATTTTTAGAGACTCTGGAAGTCTTGACACTCTTTCATCATTCACTTTTAAGGCAAATAGACAATAGCCATGGTCCTAAGCCAGGTGGTAGAGTCACCTGCTTTGGCATGAAAAGAAAAGGTTTGCTTTTGGTATAACTTTATTGTGGACAAAAATCTATCATTCCATAGTGAGAAATAATTTTCAAAGTGCTAATGATTTTGGGGGGAAAGAAACACACTGAGGCACACATGAAAAATACTTTTCAGAGGAAGGTTCTGGGAAAGGGGCAGGAAAAAAAGAATCAGGGAGCTGGTAGCTTTGTGGGGTGGGAGTGGCAGGAAGGGAAGTTAGCTAGTGCTGAGGGAAGGCGGTTGCCTGGTGTTGGCCATGGCTGCATCCTGAAGTGGGCACAGCCATGCCCTGCCCAAGTGGGGCCTGCAGCTGGGGAGAAGTCCCTAGAGACCTGAAAGCGAGCTGTGAAAGAGTGGGGTCCTGTAGAACGGAAGCGAGAAACAGTGCTGAAGTACCTTTACACACCTGATGATCTCTGTCCCTAGAGAATTAGCCCCAAGAGCTGATATGGGTCAAGTGCTTATGCAGGTTATGTAGTCCTAGGATCAGGAGATATCTAGAGATTTTAGGCAAATTTCTAGCCAGAAATTGGAGGAAAAAGAATCTTGTTTCCTCCAAATATCCACTGATGCCCATTTCCATAATAAAGGCATCTGATCCCCCTTCAAGAGCAGTGGGTTCTGTCTTTGTTGGACAATGTAATCCATCTTCTACAGATGGTGATATCTTCAGTGTAATGAAATATCTTTAAGCAAGAGCCACATTTAAAGTAGTTCTGCTTTCACATAATCACCTTCTCCCTTAAGAAATGGATTTGGCTTCAGTCTCTTCCAGGGGGATGTTAGGAGACGGTCTGTCCATGAATTAAAATAGCTCTCAAGCAGTGTACTACACAAGCTAACAAGCAGATAAGGAAGCAAGGTCCGTTTTCACATTCCACTTCATGGTTTCCAGCCCTTGGTGTGAGCCTAACAAAAAGGTAACTAGGACTCCAATTATCTCACTCTAATCTTGGAATTTTAAATGTTTATGCAGAGGAAAGTACAACTGACTCATTCATCTAATCACTTCCAAGAGGGAGAGGGAAAGCTCAGAATCACCAGGCCAAGATCCCCAAGAGGCCAGCACCCAGAGCCAGCCCCGTGGGCATAGCTGGGGGATGATGTCAGGGCTTCCCAAAGCAGGTCCTTGTCATCACACCACCTGACGTGTCTACAGGGACAATAGCCAGTGCACAGCACTCCCAGAGAGCCGCACACTGGGAGAGATTGGAGCAGAGGCCCAGGGCCACAGCACAAAGCTGATAGACTTAGTTGTTCCAGAGTCAGCCAGATAAGCTGACCTTTGTCCCTTTCCACATGAGTCTGGCTTGAACCAGGAAGGAGGGAGTAATGTGCATCCTTTCCTGTGACAATCCCCTTGCTCTGGGGAAGGTCTGTCTCGGCTTTCCCAGAATGAACCATTTGTTTTTCTGGCTCCAGAGTTGTGCTGACCTTTGCAAAGCTGACCAGACGATAAACTGCCTCCTGGGTGGTCTTCTTTATTTTGATAATGGTAAACTTGAGACAAGCAGCTACTCCTAACAAAAACAATAATAACAATAACAGCAGCTAGAGATTATTGACATCAGAGATACTTGCACATCAGGGACGATATAAATAACATATAACATACGTGAAACTCAATGCTTTACGTATGTTATTAATTTAATCCTCAAAACCCTGAGAGGTAGCCATTATTATTATTCCCATTTTATAGAGGGGGAAATGAAGCAATAACTTGCCAACTGAAGTAGTAGAACCAAGAAACAAACGAAGTCTGTTTGACTCCAGAGCCCAACTTCTTACTGACTACACTGAACACCACATACATCATTGCCAAAGAAACCCATTATCATTTTTCTCTCAGGGGACTCTCCACTGTTATGGTTCTCTTCATCAACAGGGACTGAGCTGCATGTGTAGCTATATGTAGGCTGCCTGCCCTTTCACTCATCTTCTGCGGTGGCAAAAGCAAATTCAAACCACTTGTAGAACAGGGAAAGTGGCGATTGGCAGGGATCCATGGCAGGGTCTTTCAGCCTGGGTAGCCCCTAAGTGGTCCTCAATGTGTCTGTCAGCATATTCTGACCTGGCACATTATGCTTTTTACATACCAGACCAGAGTCATATTTGGGGCCTTGGCCTTCACCCTGTTTGTTCATTCAGGTATAAATGACACTGTAGGTGGTTGCATGTACTCATGGCTTCTTTGTGTACACAGTTGCATATACTCCTGGTTTCTTCATGGATTTAAGCAGAGGAACCAGTTTAAATGATGGATGTCACTTGATAAAGTACTCTTAGAAGCTGTGTCTCTCCAGGGATTGGCTCCCAAAACAATCCTCTCCCTTGGCTGGAAGAGTTTCCCCCTCACCTTTCCCACCCCGACTCTGCTAACCAACACTCTGTCACTTCCCTTCCACTCTCCCCATTATTGCCAAATGTCCCCTCCCTTTTTTTGTTGTCCTAGCCACAGCTGACTGTCTTTTCAGGCTCAATTTAACCCTGTCTCCTCCAAGAGTCTTCTTGGACAACTCCACTCTGCATCTCCTTCATCTAACCAGCAACGCACTCCCCAGTCGGTCCAGTCCTTGAGAGTTTTCCAACTAGGTCCCAGGGCAATGCATAGATAACCCTCCTTCTCATGGTTTTCCATCTCTTCACTATATCGTATCTGATTACACTTCTGCTTCTCTCCATTTCTCTTAAAATGGGAAGGCTGGAAATGAACAAAATAACTGAGGAATGCTCTGTCCAGTATTGGGGAAAATGGGACTGATTACTGAATCCTTTATTCCAGACACTTGACTTCTAGACTTTTCTACATCATTCCAGTGCCTCGACTCGAGGTCACCAAATGCCCAGTGTTAAAGGGCAAAGGACATGCTGATTTACTGATGGCAACAGAGTTTCCACAATTCTTCCAACCCTTTTCTGAGACAAGTTCCAAAGAAATCATCACAATCACCTTTCCCAGAATCCCCTGCTTTTTTTTGTTCTCATATTCAAGATGTCACACTCAGCCCCTCAAATCACAAAAAGTCAAGTAAAAGATGTTGTGGAATATGGAAATGTCCTTAGTACAGGTGTGTAGAAAAAGGAGAGACAGCCATTTTCTGTGCTACCTCCCCACAACCAATATCTGCAAGCCAAACAATGTTCCCTAAACAACATGTCACCTGATGGCCTCCAGTGACAGTAACTGATTTTCCACCCCCTCTGCAGGTGACTCTGAGAGTACAAAGGCTGGGCCCACAGGCTTAGCTCAGTCTCTAAATAACTGGGTGGACTGGACCTTACAATGTCCTCAAAACAGAGATGAGAAAATGTGCCCCCTACTCTGACTTCCTGGTCATTATGAAGCATAACAAAAGGGGACTGTTTTTGTTATTGTTGTCCTATTAAGCGAACTGCTGATACAAACTACTGTTTTTATCATTCCCTCTCACTCCACTTGAAAATTGGGGTTGTTGGGGGATAAGAAGATAAACCATTCTCTCTCTTTCTTCCCTACCTCCCCCTTCTTGCAACATTTCTACCCACATGTTTCACTACATGGACAGCTTTGCAATTTGACTAATTCCTTCTAATTTGTACATATTTGAGATGTGATACTGTGTTTGGGTGTGGGTGGAAAAGGTGGGGGGAAGGGTCTTTGTCACCTTAAGAAAAGAGCCCTACCAATTTAGAATGGAGATATGGGGAGGGAATATAAGATAAAAAAAGATCTCAGACTGGGGTTCTGTTGGGCAGAGAATGGCTGGGCACAGCCACACGCAGTGTTCTCTGAGAACAGGAATGGTGTTGGCTCAGGGTATATACCAAGTAGATCCCAATGAAATGCTGTGATTTCTGGGGTGGGGAGGCTTAACACTCACCCAGCTCCCCAACTTCCATGCTCACCTGGCCCTCAATATACATATAATCCTTTTAATAGGGACAAAGCTTTTAATTCCACAAGTAGAAGCAGGATTTGAAATTTCAATGAAAACATGGTTTCTAAAGTAAAGATGTATGGGTTGAGTTGACAATGGAAGTATATTCATGCAGGCAACTGGAAGGACCTTCCTGGGAAGATCTCAGGCAAATGATTACCTTGAGAAAGGATTGTATATAGTTTTTCACAAAGCATGAAAATGACAAATACAAGCTTATTTGCAAAGCACAAGGTTTGCTGTGAGGAAAAGACGAGGAAAGGTTGTGAGCTAACTCTAGGCTCTTAAAAGAGAGAGGGAAGTGTTTGAGACCAGAGTACTGAAGGGAGTGACTCTTGGTCTCAAAGTAAAAGCTGACATTTGTCAAATATCCAACGAAACCCCCGTGTTAGGAAATGAATATTTTTCAATGCAAATATAAGAAAATGCTAGCATGCATTTATTTCAGGTGATACGTAGAGTGGCATTTTATATTAGTCTCTGTACTTGTCTACTATTTCAAACTTTTATAGTTAAAAAAGGGCACCTTAGAAAATAAAAGTTCCCCTTACTATAATGGAATGCTGTGCAGCTGCTACCAAAAAAAAAATACATTTTTTAAATTGAGGAAGATCTCTATGTGCTCACATGGAAAGATCTGCAGAAAATGTTATAGAGTGAACAAAGCAAGTTTCAGAACAGTATATTTCACCCAGTCCTAACTGTATGAAATATGTTTTAAATTTGTATGTACATTCTTGCTATATGTCTAGAATTAAATATAGAAGAGGAAACAAATTATTAATGGGAAGTGGGATTATTAAGTGCAGTTCTTATGGTGTAAATTTTTATAAGTATATATTACTTTTATAATCATAGAATAGCAATGATTTTACAAAAGATCCTTGACTCCCTGGAGGAGAAATGTGGTCCCCAAGTCTTCCCAGGTTAGTGGGCTGCCCAATGGGCCAGCAACTGGAGTTTCCACCTGCCCTGTCCTCGTCTGGCCTCTTTCCTGATTTGACCCTTGGATGTCTGAGTGAGGGGCCATGACAGATTCCAGCAGTGGCGGCGATGACAAGCCCCAAACCATATTTGTTCCATTACTTCCAGCTCCTCATTGCCTTTCCAATCTGCACGGTGAAAGCTCCTCTCTCTTATCTGCACAGAGCAGGAGTCAAAAGTTCTTGTCAGTGTGATTGCAGAATACCGGGCTGGAAAACGTCTTGATAATACCTAAATTCCTTTAGAAGAGCTGTGCCTGGAATCAGGTCAGATGAGCGATGTGGCCTCAGCACATTCTGTACTGTGCAGTTGGGCGATAAACCAGACAAAATTTGGCAATGCAAACGCATAAGGGACGTAGAAAGATGTTATTACAGTCCCATCTGATCTGATAACCCCTCTCCTCAAACTAATATATCTATCTGTTCCCCTCCAAAGATCATGTCGGCTGCAGAAGAATTTTTGAATGTGTGAGCCGGTGAGGATTTCCAAAATAGACACAAAGATAAGAGGAATCAAAAGAAAATCTAAATAATAAACAAATAAAAATCATGCCAAGGTTTCTGAGACACATTTATGGCTTTTATAAACAGATATGCATTGGTCGAATGGGGCTTTGGGACACTCTGGTGACATGAGCTAATTCTGACATTTAGAAATTTAAACTTAGTAGCTGTCCTAGCTTATCTTTGTTAGCAAAGTTTGCTAAACACTTTTGTGCTGTGTGCCTTGCCTTATATTTGAACATCATGCAAATGGCACACTGTCATCTCAATTATAGCTCTCGTCGTAAAACCTGAGGGAAACGGGGCATCCTCCTAGTGCTGTCTCCATTGGCCTCATTCTGCATCCAGTGACACTTTTTCTTTCCTTCGTATTCCCTGATTTTGTTTCAGAAAAATATGGGTTCACATGGAAAATGTGCAGGAATCGATAATAAAGTTTAATACACAATGGTAGACATTTTATATGTCACTCATTCTTCCTAGTCAAACGTATCACTTTTACAAACACCAGTTCCCATAGGGATTAAATAGACAAGCAACCAAATAATTTAAAATATATCTTCACTCTTACCTGGACTGCAAACAGATCTAAGGAACTAGTCATAATAGGGATGACATATTGAAGCATTTCCAGAAAGCTCTTTGTTGTGCCTCAGCCACTGACCGAGTTCTTGCATTTTGCTCCCTCAGGTAACCAGGTGAGTTTCTCCAAATCAGCAGATGCATTTGCCTTTGAAGAGGACAGCAGCAGTGATGGGCTCTCTCCAGATCAGACCCGAAGCGAGGACCCCCAGGGCTCAGCAAGATCCCCCCCAGACACTAAAGCCACAGAGACCCCTTTGGCAGGCCCTCTGGGGACTATCCAGGTAAACAAACCACATCTCAGCCTGTCATCTCTTCATAGTCCTAAAATCAACACTGTCACATATGCTTTGAGACCTAGAGCTGTCCTTGATAGCACTTCAGCTTGGTACCTTTTCTTACCCTGTTGGATCCAGAGTTCTATGTGTAGTGGTGAAAATTTCCAAAAAAACCCTGAAGGAGAATCTCAGGACCATACCCTTTGACTTATTTTTTAAAGCATCCACTCTTCCATGTAGATACCTTTCATCTTCATTTTTACAAAGTAAAAATAAATCTCACTGAGATTTCGATGACCCACCAACAATCTCCCAGATAGAATGTGCCAGAGCAAGGCTGGTTTCAAAGCCCACAGCCTTTCCAAGCACTGAGCAGTCTCCCTAGGGCACAGGAGTAGGGGTGGGGGACAGGAAGTGCTGACTGGCTACAAAGCAGGGAGGCCAGAGTTGGTTCTACCATTAGCCAAACCACTGTAAGATCCACTTCCGGCCCCGACCCAAGCACCGTACTCGTCTCTTTCTGGACCAATTCACCAACTCTCAAGATGTGAGGAATATATGTTGCAAATACTGTTAAAAGCACATTCATAAATAACAATAATGATTATTGCCATGTATTGAGTGCTCACTCTGTGCCAGGGCCAGTGCTAGACATCTCACAGTATTTTCTATGAGATATCTCGGTGCCCCCCAGGCAGGTGTCCCTGATGAAGATTCTGAGAGAAGAGGAACTAAAGCTCTGTGAGGCTGGGGAGATGCGTGGCCTCCAGAAACACTTCAGACTCCCCTGACCCCTGGAGCTCCATCTCTAGAAGCCACACACCCATCTCCTCAGCCAGCATGATGGTGCTCATAGAACCCTAAGAGTAGGTGTGTGTGGGTGCCCCCACATGAGGGGAAGGAGATACACCGCGTGGCGTGAGATGTGAGTCTTCCACCTCCGCTTCCACTCATACCGGCTCTGGAGAGAACCCTCTAGACCGTCAGTCCCTTCCCTTTAGGCAACGCTTACTCCTCTAGGCCTCACAGGAGTTATTTGATGGGTTGAAATTAGATATTATATTTGAAAATATTTGTTACACTGTAAAGCACCATACAGATATCAGGGACAGTTTGGCTATTATCATCCAGGATCCTTTTTCCCGAAACTATGCTGCTTACTGGCTGCTGTCATGCCCTCGTTCACTACATCGGAGCAAAGCTAAGCCTGCCAAGGAGAAAATGTGGAATGGGAGAAAAAGAGGGGACTTAAAAAGCAAAGCCGAAATAGTCATACATCTATTGTGCAAGAGTTCATAATCAAAGCATTTTTCCTTCCCCTGCCACAGCTGGTCTTTGCAGCCAAACTTCTTTGATAACATCAAACAGTATATCAGACCATTTGTACTATTATTCTGACAGTAAATTCCTCAGCTTCTGATTTCAGAATGGTTTGAGGAGAGGGTACATTCTTTTCTGCTTAGCCCTAGGAGAGGGGAAGAAGGCAGTAAACACACCGAGCAATGCCAGGCAAAGACCATTTTGTCATTTCATTCCGCAGCCTTATGTAACAGATGGGGACACTGAGGCTCCAAGAGGAAAGAATCCTATAGGCCTTCACAGGTGCCAGGACTCAGGGAAGGACTGAGAAGTTCCAGGGGTATTCCTGAGCAGCCCCTGCCCCTTTCTGTCAACGTCATAGCATAGGAATGAAGGAGAGAGAAGATAATTAATCCTCTTCCAAGTCTTCTGCATACAGAAACATGCCTCTCACAAAGGTTATTCATGAGACTATATGCACACAGACACTCACACACGCCTACATATAGAACACACACACCTATATATACACACATGCACATAAATACATATAAACACAGAAAGACACAGAGACACACACCACACATATGTATGCATATATATTACATGCTCACACATATAAACAGAGACACATATATACACAGAACACATGTACATATCACACATAGACACATATATGTACATAGCTATACAAACACCTATGTGTGCACATATGCATATACATGTAGACATACAGATATACACAAAACAATACATATATGCACACACACACACACACACACACACACACACACACACACACTTTCCCTCTATCTGCTAACACCCAGTCATCTAGTTTTTTCGGTGTCCTGCTTTTCCCTGAAGTTTCTCCACTCACTCCTCCCTCTTTCTTTTTCAGTCCCATTATCAAGTCCAACAGGTGGAGTGGACCTTGTCACAGATAGGTGGAACCCTCACACAGGGTGACCAGATGTCCCAGTTTGCCTAGACTAAGCCAGCTTTATATCTGTCTTGTGGAATAATTATTAGTTATGACCCCTTCCTCTCTCAAAAGTGTCCTCAATTGGTCGACAAATTATATGTGTGGCTCCTTCCCCTGGAGGAAGTAACCTTACATGTACTTGGGTAGGAAGCTAGGATTAAAAAGGCAGAGCTATCTGTGTAGGGGGAGGGAGGGCTCTACGTTAACATTTCTATGTCACACAATTTTTACTCCTGCATCCTAATAAGGCTAAAATTTGGATTTCAGGATCTTACTTCTGGCTCAGAAAATGACAGGAATGACTCGGCTTCACAGCCCGGAAACCAGCCCGACACAGGGAAGCAGGGGCTTGGCCCTCTCAGCAGCCCCAGCCCTGCGCATGCTGCTGTAAAGGTAGGAAGGGCCCGCCTCCCAGCACCTGCCTGAGCACTCGCCCACGGACCTGAGGGCCTTGCACAGCATAAGGCCTGTGTCATTCAAACCAGTGTCCATGTGGGAATACATGGAAATGGATGGTTCCATTCACAGTAGAGGAAAACCTCGTAAGCATTATAGCATATTTTTTGTTTCATTGTCTCAGCATTATATCTAACAGTTGCCAGAGTCCTCTCTCCTCAATTAACTGCCCGCTTTGTCATCTAGTCTTCTGCATAATATTTTATCCCAAATAACTTCTAAGTGATTTTGGAGCATGTTTTCTCAGCATTTAATGAATGCTGAGATGGCTCCTATGAAATATTTTTTAAATGATCATAATTTAGTAAGAACTAATGTTAAAGCAATAGCCCATAGTCCCCTCCACTGCATACACAGAAGTGGTTTTCATGTTCTAAGTGGATAGCAGGCACTTCAGTTGCCCAGAAGCTCCCCCACTGAACTGCAGTAGCTTAAATCTAACTTACAATTCACACAGCTTTGAAATTATGGGACTGTAGATGAAGTTTGTGTTTTGCAGGTGGAGGGAGATGATCCACATTATTTCAAATGTTGTGTCCAAAGAAAACTTTTATTAATATTTCTACCAAAGTATTTCAATTTTCATAATTCAAATTAACCAAGTCTTCAGCCTCACTACATACTCAGAGAATATTAGCATTGCCCAGAGGAAAGGCAGATCAGTTGCAACGAAGATCCAGCTGACCCAGCAGGACCGGTTGTTTACGTACAAGACAACATCTCTTCTGATTTGTCAATGCCTGTGACTTCTCAGTTGTAAAATATTCATCATCACTAAATTAAGAGGATACTAGAGGGCTTCTCGAAGAAGAGGGCTGCCAAAGTGGGGAAAACATCTCTGTCCTATTCACTTTGTCAGGTTCATAGAAGGCCAGTGAGAGAATGCAAAAAAAAAAAAATCCTGTGAAAACTGTAGAATCCTGTGTGAGAGAAAGGTGTTCTTGATGCAGGCTCTGAGAGGGTTGCATAAGGAGTTGAATAAGACATGATTCCTAGGAGCCTATATTCTAGTTGGGTATCACAACCACCACTTCCCCATATAGTGTTTTCAGCAAGTGAGGAAAATGTGGCCCAAAGGACTTGAATAGACATTGCTCCAAAGATAAAGAAAGTGCCACCAAGCACAAGAACAGGTGCTCGATGTCATTAGTTACCAGGGAAATGCAGCTGAAAACCACAATGAAATACCACTTCACACCCACTAGAATGGCTATAATCAATCAATCAACCAATCAATCAATCAATCAATGAAAAAGCAAGTGCTGGTGAGGATGTGGCGATTGGATCTCTCAGACATTACTGGTGGAGATGTAAAATGGTGCATCCACTAAGGAAACCAGTGGTGATGCCTCAATATTAAATGTGGAATTACTATAGGACCCAGTAATTCCACTCCTAGGCATATGCCCCAAAGAATTGAAAACAGGTGTTCAAACAAAAACTTGTACATTAATATTCATAACAACACTATTCACAATAGTCAAAAGTTGGAACTAACCCAACTGTCCATCAACTGAAGTATGGAAAAACATGTGGCATACCCATACAATGGAATATGATTCAGCCATAAAGAGGAATGAAGTCCTGACACATGCTACAACATAGGTGAACCTTGAAAACATTATGCTGAGTGATAGAAGCCAGATACAAAAGACCGCATATGGTGTGATTCCATTAACATGAAATATCCTGAATAGCCAAATCCATAGAGACAGAAAGCAGATTCGTGGTTTCCAGGGGAGGCAGGAAGGAGGGAATGGGGGAGTGACTGCTTAATGGGCATGGGGTTTCCTTTTGGGGTGATGATAATGTTCTGGAACTAGATGTCGCTTGTACAACATTGTGAGTGTAATAAATGCCATTGAATCGTGTACTTGAAAATGAATACTATGGTGATTTTATGTTACTTGTATTTTACCACAATACAAAAAGAGGTTCCTCTTCCTCAGGTAGCCCCAGCCCCCCTCCAGGCCAATAGCTTGGGAAGAAGAATGGGGGCTGGATTTCGGTCTCCCTCCCCTCCTCAGCAGGGTATGCAGTGGTGTGACCATTATCAGGCAGCCTCAAAATACCACATGAGAATATGAGACCTGCAGAGAAGAGACATCACTGTGAGTTAGGACAGGCTTCCCAGGTGAGTTAGGGTTTGAGCTGGACTCAAAGGATGAGCTAGAATCAGATAGTAAGTGGAGGTGAGTGTTGCAGACAACAGAAAATTGCAATTGCAAGGAAGAGAGGCAGGAGAGGTAACTGTTGGAGACAGATTTAGGCAGCTTGCTGAACTATCTTCTTTGGCAGACTAGAGTTGGGACTCCTTCTTGCTGAGCAGAACAGGCAAACTGATTATGGGCTGCTGGGGTGGTGTGTTGTTGGCAGGCCCAGTGTGTGTGTGCAGGTTAGAATCAGACAGCCATTAGGAAGCCATGCGCTCTTGAGCCATGGGCTGCACCGCTCCCTCTAACATTTCACTAACCTGCTCTACACATTTATGCCTGGGTCTTAAACCACTGGACTTGGATCTGCCTCTGCTTTAGAAAAATGAACATTCTCCCCTTCTATTGGCCTTGAAGTTCTAGGTAGAAAACAAAAAACAAACAAACAAACAAAAAGCAACAACAAAAAGCCACAACCTTAGTATCCTCACACCCCCAAAGAGTGTGAAACTACCCAGTTCCGTGGATTCAGAGCTCTATGGGTTCAGTAGTCTTTGCCCTCACTAGCCAGATACAATAGTTTGATTTTAGTACCTTCTGGAAGGCTCAGAACCCCTGTGTTAAGGCAACATGGAAAGAAAATTCCTCGTTCCCTGACTTATCTGCTAGACCCAGGGCTGCAGCTGCCCCAGACTAGGCAAGTCCGAGGGTGAAGTGGGAACAGAGGCTGAGCTGCCGCAAAGTAGGGTAAAGCAGACTGCGCGGGCTCGGCAGAAATTCTCCCAAGTGCAGAAGACTGATTAATTAACTAGCATGCTAATCGATTAAAGAACAGGGAGAAACAGAGCCACCAAGCAAACGGGAATACTTGTGCTCATTATCCATTAGTCTCCAAGAAGCCTCCTAGAGAAAATACAAAAGAGGCTTTGGTGGTGGGATGCGCTGACTCAGAGGAAAGCAAGTTGTTGTCTCCTTCCAATAGGTCAAGTTCAGATTATGTGTTTTGTGGTTAAAATGGGGAAGCTGCCCAGTCCTGCCTGCCAGCTATTCAGGAGCCCCCTCTCCTGGACGCTGCTGGTACCACACTTTCCCTCCAACTTTTCCCCCAGATCCTCAAGAATCTTCTGTCGGGACATCCACTTTCTTCATTTTGTCCTTCTGGAATAAAGTCACGGTTTGAAAACTTACATTTCTTCAACTGATTACAGTATGGAGTTATCACTTCCTAATATACAGAATATATAGAGGCCTTTTGATGTTAGGAGCAGGTTATATATATATACTGATGCTGTCCTCTCAGACCTGTTATTATTTTAATATTATTTCTTTGTCATCCATATATTAATCATTGAGATAGAAAGTATAGAATATTTCCCCCAATTTTCAGGTAAGTAACTGGGATGTAGTAAAGCAATTGTATCGCGTTCAATAACTTCTCTTAACTTCCTAGCCTGTACCCTTAGCTTCTTTCAATGTGACCAAATCATGCTGTATGACAGGTAACTTCTGGAAGGTTTCCAGCATATGGCTCACCCTTCCCATAGTAAGTGAAGTGTCATTAGTTCAGAGGGTGTCACTTCTTGATTTTATATCAGTATTTGGGGATGGTGGTAAATCTATCTTACTTTTCAGCCTGAAGCAACAAACTGCATGTTTTGGATTTTCAAGGACAAGCTTAATTTCATCTAAGTTTATGTCATTATGAAGTCAGTTTACTAAGTGCTTAAGCAAAGGGGACCACATGCATACGAGATCTGGCAATTTAGTTTGCGAAATTATTTCACTGATGTTGCTAATCTTTTTTGATATCAGAGGGGTTATTCATTATGAATTTGTACCAACTGGACAAACAGTTAACCAAGTTTACTATTTGAAAGTGCTAAAAAGGCTGCGTGAAAAAGTTAGACGACCTGAATTTTTTGCCAACAATTCATGGCTCTTGCATCAGGACAATGCACCAGTTCACATGGCACTGTCTGTGAAGGAGAAGCCAGTAAACAAATAACTGTATTGGGACACCCTCCATACTCTCCTGATCTGACCCCCAATGACTTCTTTCTTTACCCAAAGTTAAAGGAAATATTGAATGGAAGACATTGTGATGAAATTCAGGACATCACGGGTAATACAATGACAGCTCTGATGGCCATTTCAGAAAATGAGTTCCAAAATTGCTTTGAAGGGTAGACTAGGTGCTGGCATCAGTGCATAGCTTCCCAAGGGGAGTACTTCAAAGATGACCATAGTGATATTCAGCAATGAGATATGGAGCACTTTTTCTAGGATGAGTTTGTGAACTTAGTTGTCAGACCTCGTACATATGAAAGAACTTTGTTATGACTCCATCCCCAGATCAGAACTTATGTTTTATTAGGCCACAGGTTGGTCTGAGGTGAGGGGAGTGCTCTCACTGAAACACATCTCACTCTACTCCTGGAGCCATTTCTAGGATTCAAGAGTCACTGCCTAAGAAGTGTGAAAGTGTCCTTCCAGTGTGATACACTCGAAATAGATTTGTTCCTTAGGTATCATAATGTCCCAGGATCTCTTTGCACATGGTGACTTGGTTGTATTGTACTTCCGGAACTCAAGTACATCCATCAGACCACCCCTCCTCCTGAGATGCTCGCCCCTCCAAGTCATTCCCCACCATCACCTAAAGCACATGCCTTTCTTCATCCTCTTTGCAGTCCAAGTCCTTGAGTGACAGTAAGAACCGCCACAAAAAACCCAAGGACCCCAAGCCAAAGGTGAAGAAGCTCAAATATCACCAGTACATACCCCCAGACCAGAAGGCAGAGAAATCCCCTCCGCCCATGGACTCAGCCTATGCCCGGCTGCTCCAGCAGCAGCAGCTGTTCCTGCAGCTCCAGATCCTCAGCCAGCAGCAACAGCAGCAGCAGCAGCACCACCGGTTCGGCTACCCCGGGATTCACCAAGCTCAGCTCAAGTAAGTTAGGAGAGCCCCTCAGAGGGGTGAGGTGGGCGGAGCTGCAAGCAGAGGTTGGGGGGACTTTCCTCGGTCTGAGGCACGCGGGCCCCACCTTGGAACTTAGCGAATCCTGTATGGCACCACATCCTCACCCGGTATGCTCAGGATATGGTTCTGTTGAGAAACCATGCCCACCTTTTCAGGAACATAAGACCGGGAGGGAGCAAGTAAATCCATGCCCCTGATAAAAGGCCTCTTTGGGAAAAGGGAAAAGGTTAGCAATTTCAGACTGAATTGTGGAACAGACAGGAGGAAACATCTAAGAACACACGTTGTAACTGTGGGCAACTCCAATACAGGTTATGATTTTTTTTTTTTTTTAAGATTTTATTGGGGAATCGGGGAAGGGGAACAGACAAGTTGCAGTCCTTTTTTGTTCTTCAGTCTAGTTGTGGAGGACATCGCTTCACTGGCCCATGTTGATATCCTCATTGAGCTCGTCTTGCGTGAGGCAAATCAGTCGCCGACCTCTGGACGGTCATGCACAGTGGCTCTTGGCAGCTCACACCAGCTGCTGGCCACTCACGCTGGCTGCCGGCCACTCACTGTAGCCTATGAACTGTAGCCTATGACAATCCACTGCAGCAGGGGCTGCAGTTACACCGTCACCAGCCATCTTAGCTATAGAGGCAACATTCACCATCTTAGCTAGAGAGGCAACCAGGTGGAGCTGTTGTTCACCACCTTAACTATAGAGGGCAGTGTCGCTGGCCCTCATATGTGGGATCTGAACCGGGGCCCTGCTGCTCAGAGCTGGCGTCCCAAGTCAGGTCCTAACTAACGTGCCACTCGGCCAGCCCTAAAACATTTTTTTTTCAGCTGAGCCATCCTGCCACCTGTTGGCAGCTCAGCAGCAGCTCAGCTCGGGCTGGGCATCGAACTGCTGTTTCTCAGAGCTCAGCTCGCACTCTTGAGCGAGCTCTTAACCAACTGAGCCACTCGGCCGGCCCTCAGGTTACAGTTTTTGAATTGGCTCAGTACTCATGTCTTGGGAAGCGACAGAGCTAAGTGACTGAGTGACATCCTTACAGATTGACTCCTAAGCCCTATATATGACCTCATTGCCAGGCCACCTTTTCAATGGTCAATCTCTTCAACTATAAACTTGGGATGTGGGTGCCTTCGCCTGTCTCTGTTCAGTCTTGGATTATGCTAGCAATTATGCCGAGTGCGGAATGCAATCAAGCTTCGTCGGGCATCCTCCTGCCTCGACAGGACAGTGCATCTGCTAAATCACAGATGGATATATGCATCACCCATATGCCAAAGTCACCACTACTCCCTCCTTTCTCCCTCAAATTCAGCTTGAGTGTCACTTGCCACTTGCCATCTAGCCTGCTCTTGTTTTCCTCACCCTGCCTCTTCTGCTGACATTACTTGCTTTATCCTTGTAGACACTTAGCTTGTGATCCGATCTAAATACAAGTCACCCCCTAAGTGCTCTGGTTACCCAATTCCAATATGTGGGGGAGGTTTTCACCACATCACCAAGCAATTCTCCAATATCAGCTGGCTGTCTAACAATTCAACTCAATTCTGACACTAGCTACCTGGAAATAGCATCAGATTCCACAGGTAAAGGGCTCAGTCCCACAAGACTGTCACCTTATCCTCTTAAGATGCCAATTGTAAGTCTAGAACTTGTCACCTGTGCTTCTGGTCAACCAACTATTATACATCACAGGTTTCTATGACCTCCCCCTTGGGTTTGATTAAATTGCTAGATGGCTCACAGAACTCAGAGAAACATGTTACTTACTATGTTACTGGTTTGTTAAGTAAGGATATAACTCAGGAACAGCCAGATGGAAGAGATGCATAGGGCAAGGTATGGGGGAAGGGTGTGGAGCTTCCATGCCCTCTCCAAGCTGGCCACTCTCCCAGCACCTCCCTGTGTTCACCAATCCAGAAACTTGCAGACCCCCATCCTTTTGGGTGTTTATGGAAACTTCATTACAGAGCAATGATTGACTAAATCACTGGCCATTGGTGAACTCAATCTGTAGTCCTCTACACTCTGGAGGTCAAGGGGGTGGGAAGGTGTTGGGAGTGAAAGTCTCAACCCTCTAATCACATGATTGGTTCTCCTGGCAACCATCATCCCTCCATAGATGGAGTCCAAAAATCACCTCCTAACAAAAGATGGCTTTGTCACTCTGATCACTTAGGAAATTCCGTGGGTTTTAGGAGCTGTGAGCAGAAACTAGGATGAAAAGCAAACATATATTTCTTATTATAAATCACAATATCAAACCCTCATGTATATATTTGACCATATTTTACATGCCTCCTTTTGGTTTGTTTTTCAGGGAACCAAATGAACAGATGGTCAGAAATCCAAACTCTTCTTCAACACCACTGAGCAATACCCCTTTGTCTCCTGTCAAAAACAGTTTTTCTGGACAAACTGGTGTCTCTTCTCTCAAACCAGGCCCACTCCCATCAAATCTAGATGATCTGAAGGTATAGAATTTGGCATGATTTTCTTTTTTCTTTTTTTTTAACAAATATATCAGTATATTTTTAACAATTTCATCAATCAATTTCTTATATAGAACAGTGGGAAGGAGATGAGTATGGGAGAGGCTCAAGTAGATGACAGAATATGATCTGCTGTGGTTGAATACCCCATGGAGCAGAAGACCACAGGCTCCCAACTCAGCTCTTTCACTGGCTATGCAAACTTGGGCTCGTTTCTTAATTTTAATTTTTCTGCATATCAAATTCCTCATTTGCATAAATGAGTTATCATGGCAATCAAATGGAATTGTATATACATGTTAGAGCTTAGAGCAGAGTAGCTTAGAGCTTCCAGAATGCTCTAAGCCAGTGGTGAATTCCATGATGAACTTTTACCAATCTCTGATAAAATGAAACAATAAGAACCATGTAAAGGTTTTTCATAAATCAAAGTGCTTTCAACATATCTGACTACTCTTTATTGAAAGTACTTATTTCCTTTCAATGTTTTGAAAGCCACAAGATCCTTTCTTAGGAAATGATGACTATAATAGATGGAAATTGAGTGTTTCTGGTAGAGCTTTGTTTCTTCTTATTAAATAGGGATTTTATTAAATCAGGCTATTTGTCCTTGTTTCACAAGATAAAATATTGGTCACCCTATGGCAATTATATCATTTGAAATAATGTACTGCCTGCTGCGAAGTGTGGCAGCAACTTGTTACCTGATATGTATGTGCTAGCATTTTACTCTAGGTTACAGACCACGTGGACCTCATTTCACTGAAATGACACTGAACTTTGAGTTGAACCTAGTGTTTCAGAGCCATCCTCAGGAGTGGCATATGTATTCACCCAGTATTTACAAAACAGCTGGAAAAGATGAAGGCAGTGCCTTCGGCTTCTCCTATGTGTGAGCACATGTGCTCCTTTCAATGCCTCATCCCATTTGCAGTGATTATACCGGCTTACTTGGTTTCCACCCTACCGTCACTCTCCCTCCCCTAAGGATCTTATCATTTTCCCAAAAAAACCTAAGTTCCTAACAGCCTCCATAGTCTTCACTGTGCCAGTCCTGTGGCCCTTCCTCGGTCCTCGCCTGCCACCCTCATTCCCATTCTGTCCTTGGTCATTATCTTCTTCAGGGAAAGGTAAGAATGGGATTATTTCAAATTGAAGGCAATTCTATGGCTGCCAAATGCTAATGCCAGTAAATTAAATGTATCTTAAGTCCTGATATCAAAGGTTCCTCTAGTCTTTCCACTTAGAATACAAGTGCTTAGATTTTAATGTGGCATCCAATAAACCTAGAAGGGGACGCCAGAGTGTGGGTCACCACCCTCCATTCCCCAGATCACAAATCCATAGAGAAGTAGGCTCTCTTACCTTGAAAACATTACGCTGAGGTAAATAAGCCAAACACAAAGGGACTGATATTGTTTGAGTCCACTTATATGAGGTACCTAGAGTAGCAAAATTCATAGAGACCATAAGTAGAATTGTAGTTACCAGGGGTGAGGAAAGGTGAGAATGGGTGCTAGTGTTTAATGGGTATGGAAGTTCAGTTTGAAATCATGAAAAAGTTCTCGAGCTGGATGATGGTTTTATTTGCACATTGTGCATGTACTAATAACACCGAACTGTACACTTGAAAATGATTAAATGGTCATTTTTATGCTATATGTCTTTTACTACAATAAAAAAAAGATTTGTTTTTAAAGTAGTTTATCTCTGGATGGGAGCCTGGGTCAGGTAGGACTGGAGATGCAATGGCCCCAGAGAAAATATAATCCAGACATGATGTGCCAGCCGTCGGAGCCCCCAAAGGTGTTGTCATAAGGATCACTGACTGGTTATAGTTATAATAATTAGCACAGATATTAAGAGATGACAATGATGATAGTGGCAACTACCATTTTTTGAGTATAAACTATCAGTCAACCATTCTACTTGTAGGTTTGCTTTAATTTTCACCCTGCAAGGTAAGTTTTAAATGTGAACATAGAAAACAAAATCTTAAAGAGGCTAAATGATACGCAAGTTAACCGGTTAATAAATATCAAAACTAGGGCTTGAACTTAAGGGACTGATTTCAAAGGCTTTGTTATTGTCATTCAAATGAGAATGGAAAGGGGGGGACAGGTGGAAGAAACCTTAACTGGACTTGACCACTGGGTGTGTGGGGAGAAGGGAGGGGGGAAACCTTAACTGAGTGCACCCAGGAGATTTACACCAGTAGCAAAAATTGGGAGGGTAGAATGAGGAGCTGATTTGAAGGAATGTTGGCGAGTTCATTCAATCTGGGAAAGTTGAGTCACAGGTATCAGCCACATAAGCAAGAGAAAAAGTCGAGTCAGTTTCCATCAGTTAGAAATATACCAACCTAGTTCAGCTTAACTGTGTTGTCAGGAATAAGAACCAAAATTTTGGGATCGTTTTGGGGAGTTTTGAAACTAGAAGAGTGAATGCGTCTTGAGCATTTTTTTTTTTTTTTTTAGCTGAGCCATCCTGCCACCTGTTGGCAACTTAGCAGCAGCTCAGCTCAAACTGGGCATCAAACTGCTGTTGCTCAGAGCTCAGCTCGCACCCGTGAGCAAGCTCTTTACCAACTGAGCCACTGGGCGGGCCCTAGAAGAGTGAATGAGTTAGAGGGAGAGGCAAATGGAAAGAATGGGAGGAAAGGAAGGAGGAGGGGCGGGAAGGATAAACTTAGAAGTGTTAACATCAGACTATGTTTTTTGTTTTTGCTTTTGTATCTGGTTTATAACAAACTGGGAGAAGATAGACATAGAGATAGATAGATATAGAGAAAATGAAAGTGAATGTGAAGTTTAAAAACTGGGAGAATATTTGATGGATGTTAAGAAATCATGGTTCATATTTTTTAGATGTGATAATGGTATTGTGTCTGTGTGATTTTTTTTTTAATTGTGTATCTTCTTTTAGAGATAGATACCAAAATATTTTACAGCTTAAATTATATGATTTGCTGCAACATAATTTGGGAAATGTAGGGAAGATGTGGTTTGGAGTATAAATGAAACAAGATTGGGCATGAGTTAATAATTATTGAAGCTGGTTGATGGGTACATGGGGTTCATTCTACTTTCTGTTTATTTTTGTGTGTGTTTGAAATTTTCCATAATAAATGGTTTAAAAAGTTATCAATGATTAAAACACCAATGAATGTAGGAAAGAGGTGTATACAAAACTTTGTCCTAAGCCAGCCCACACAGCATAATATTCTGAAATTTAAGGTAAACTGAACTCCACAAGTATTCACTTTATTCCAGAATATGAGCTGTACTATTTAATAATGTACTTAAAATTATTCAGTGCCAGAACAGATTCTAAAAATAAATGTAGAACTCATTAAAGTAATTCAAAATTAAAACTATAATGAGTTGCCATTTTGCACTTTTTCAAACCAGCAAATCAAAAAGAAAATAATAAAACAATGCTAGCAAGACTCGGGGGAGGGAAGGATAGAATATTTATTGCTTGTTGTAATGTAAGTGTTGCAATCCTTTTAAAATAAGTTTTAGCTGAGTGTAAAGTAATATACATTTGCTATTGAAATATAATAGTTTATAGAAAAAATATTGTAAAAGACAATTGACTCACAGATGGCTGGCTTTATAGATTATATTTCTTTCTAGACTTGAAACGCATATGGACGTGTTTTGTTTTGAAATAATTACGTTAGCATAACTTTCTGGCATGCTTTTTTGTTTAATATATCATGAACATTTTTCATGACTCTTAATATACAAATTTTTTTATTTTTAATAGCAGTGTATCATTTCATCACCTAGTTAATATTCCTCTATTGGACATGTTGCTTCCAAATTTTTGCTATTAAAAATATAAATTTGTACATACGTATATTTATTCATTTCTCTGATTATATCCCTCGGCTAAGTACATAGGAATGGAATTCCTGAACCAAAATATACTAATATTTTTAGAAGTTCTTAATACAGAAAGCCAATTTTCTGTCCTGAACATTTGTGTCAATCTATTCCCCAAAGCAGTGTTAAAGAGGCACTTCTCAAACATGGCTGACTGTGCACACTGAATCACCTGGGCTCTTGATTCAGCAGGTATGGGGAAGGGGCTGAGATTCTGTTTCTAGCACATTCCCAGATGCTGTTGTTGCTGCTGGTCCAAGGACCACACTTGGAATAGCAAGGTATTAAAGTATTAAAGAGCTTTTTTCCAAAAACAAAATTTTTATTCACTTATTTTTGCGCTACTTCAGTAAAACAAAGGGTTATAAATTTACTTGTCAATTTGGTGAATACAAAAATATGTACATATGGGCCGGCTGAGTGGCGCGGTGGTTAAGAGCTGGCTTGGGATGCCGGCGGCCCCAGTTCGGATCCCACACGTGAGGGCCAGTGACACTGCCTCTTAAAAAAGAAAAAATGTACATAGTATTTCATTTCCATATCTTGAACTACTAATGATGGTACACATACATTATTGGCTATTTAACAATTGTCTTTATCTTTTGTTTGATAAAGATTGGATGATGTCCATGACCCATTTTTATATTGGGCATTGATCTTTGGGTTGTTAAGCACACTTGATACAGTGAGCATACTAGTTAGTACTTTATTGTTTGTCCTGCAATCATTTTTTTTTTCTGAGATTGCTATTTGCATTTCTTTTTAGTGACTTATAGGAGTTTTCAAGTTTTGTTGTCAATATTTTTATGATTAGTTTCTATGCTTTTATGCTGAAAAGATTTTTCCCTATAGAATAACAGAAGAATATTTCCCTATATAGATTCTTCTAGCTGTTTTATGGAACTATTGACATTGAGGTATTTAATATGTTTCCTGTTTTAATTATAAAAATAACATGCTTATGTAGACTATCTAGGAAACACAGATAAAGAAAACCATTGTTAACATTTTAGCACATCTTTATCCAGATATTTTTATCTGCAAGAATAGGTTTAAATACATATATGTGTGTGTATGTGTATATATATATATATATATTAGAAAAATTATTATTCTATATTGATGAATATTTATAGCATCAGTTTTAATAGATCCAAAGTATTCCATCATTTTTATGCACTACTATTTACTGAGTTTCCATATTTTTAGATGCCAGATGGTTAAAATGTATGAACATTATAAAAAATGCAGGGATTAAATAATTACATGTGTGTCCACATAATAATAATAACAAACCCTTATACTGCACCAACCAGTTGCAAGGCACTATTCCAAGTACTTTACAAATTTTAAGCTATTTTAATCCTCACAAAAATGTATAAGATAGGTATAATTATCTCCAATTTGCAGAAGAGAAACCGAGGCATAGAATGATCACTGAACTAGTAAGAGGTAGGGCCAGCATTTGTACTGGTGGTCTTATCTCCACACATACTATTTCTCAATATGTGACATTACCCAGCCAGTTGTTAAATTTAGGACATAAATGTTAATGTAGAACTGTGGGGGGTTTTTTTTGTTTGTTTGTTTTTTGAGGGCAGTGTCACTGGCCCTCATATGTGGGACCTGAACCGGGGCCGCTGGCTTCCGAAGCAGCGCTTAACCACCGCACCACTCGGCCGGCCCTAGAACTGTGGTTTTCAAAAACTGGTCTAAAGACCAGCAGCATCAGCATCACTTGGGAACTTGTCACCAATGCACATTCTCAGGACCCACCCCAGAACCACTGAATCAGAAATTCTAGGCTGGAGCCCAGCCGTCTATGCTGAGTCCACCCGGCAGTGGTTCTGGTGCCTGCTGCGGTTTGAGAACCACCCCACAGGAGCTCGTGTGGGGAGAGTGCTCGCCTGGGAGGCAAAATACCAGAGGGTTAGCCTGCTTCGGGATGGTTGGTTGCAGGTTGATGCCTAAACCTAGCCAAGTATCATTTTTCTCACCTGTAAAATGAAGACAAGGACCAGGAGAGGGGTTGGAGGGCAGTGGACTAGGTACCCTCTATGGTTCATTTGAGTGCTACATTTCTAGGATATTTCTAGGATTTATGGAACCATGAAAACATGGTACTTGACACATTTTTTAAAAAATTATTAAAATTGTACAAATCAGATTTATATTGGGTACAGGGTTGGAAATCAAAAAGAAGTATTAAAAAGAGAAGTGGACATTGTGAAATTCCATTTGCGATGTTTTAAAGTTAATATAATCATAAATACTCTTTTTAAAAGGTTGTCATGAAACAGCCCACTAACAACGCCCTGGCTTCTTTAGGTTTCTGAATTAAGACAACAGCTTCGAATACGGGGCTTGCCGGTGTCAGGCACCAAGACGGCACTCATGGACAGGCTTCGGCCCTTCCAGGACAGCTCCGGGAACCCTGTGCCCAACTTCGGTGAGATAACGACTGTCACTTTTCCTGTGACGCCCACCAGCGCGCTGCCCAATTACCAGTCCTCCCCTTCCACCAGTGCCTTATCCAATGGCTTCTACCACTTCGGTAGCACCAGTTCCAGCCCCCCCATCTCACCTGCCTCGTCTGACCTGTCGATGGCCGGGTCCCTGCCTGATACTTTCAATGACACGTCCCCGTCCTTCTGCCTGCATCCATCCCCCGTTCACGTGTGCCCCGAGGAGAGCCTCATGAGCAGTCTGAATGGGGGCTCCATTCCTTCCGAGCTGGATGGGCTGGACTCTGAGAAGGACAAGATGCTGGTGGAGAAGCAGAAGGTGATCAATGAACTCACCTGGAAACTCCAGCAAGAGCAGAGGCACGTGGAGGAGCTGCGGATGCAGTTGCAGAAGCAGAAAAGGAACAACTGTGCCGAGAAGAAGCCACTGCCTTTCCTGGGCGCCCCCATCAAGAAGGAAGATGCCATCTCCAGTTGTCCTTATGCATCCCAACAAATAGCTGTGAAAAGACAAAGCAACTCAGATGGCCAACCACAGACTTGTGATGCTGCTCAACTCCTGCCCCTCGGGAGCACTCACTGTGTGGAGACCTCAGGTCAGACCAACGTACTTTCTTCCACATTTCTCAGTCCTCAGTGTTCCCCTCAGCATTCGCCACTTGGGGCTGTGAAAAGCCCACAGCATATCAGTTTGCCCCCCTCACCAAACAACCATTACTTCCTACCTTCATCTTCAGGCACTCCAGGAGAAGGGCACAGGGTCTCCTCACCTGTCAGCAGCCAGGTGTGTACTGCACAGGTAAGAACTCCTTGCCCCATTCCCAGTGCACCCCTTTTCCTGGAGGTGGGATATGGATTTGCAAATGCTACAGAGCTGACATTGGAACTTTCAATGGGAAGGCACTACCAACAGTCCAACAACAGTTCCCAGACACCAAGAGCCTCAGGCCTTCACAGTAGACCTGCTTGCTTCTCTGAGACAGGGTTGGCACACTTGTTCTGTAGAAAGCTATATAATAAATACCAGGGATGCCAAAAAAATGTATACAAGTGGACACTTTGGTGAACGTTGCTCAAGCAGTAGTTCATCGTAATCAGAGGTGCCTGGACGCTGATGGTAACCAGGATGAACTCCTTTTGTAACTGCGGAAGTCAAACGTGACTTGTATTCATCTTTTGTTATTGGTATATATTGAGCATTATAATTTTAATACAGTTTTTTTTTTCTTAAGATGTACATACATTTTTTTGGCACCCAAAGTATTTTTGGCTTTATGGGCATTGTGGTCTCTCTCACAACTACTCAACTCTACCCTGTATCACAAAAATAGCCATAGGCACTTATAAATAAATGCACATGTATGTGTTCCAATAAAACTATTTACAAAAACAGGCAGTGGGCTGCATTTGGCTCAAAGGACTATAGATTGCCAACCTCCATTTTCAGGATCCCTTGGCATCAAGCCTTACCATAGGCCAAATCAATTTATCAAGAAAGCCAAAGGAGAAGTTACCTTATTGGTCTCTCCATGTGATGGCCTGCAGAATGCAAATATTTACTGAGCACCTACTGTGTGCCAGGCTCTTTACTAGTCTCTGGGGATTAGTGCTGAACTAACCAAACAAAAATCCCTATTGTCATGGGAGGACAGAAAATAAATTTTAAAAAATAATAAAACAGGGCCGGCCAAATGGCACAGTGGTTAAGCGCTGGCTTGGGAAGCCAGCAGCCCCGGTTCAGGTCCCACATCTGAGGGCCAGTGACACTGCCCTCAAAAATAATAATAATAATAATAATAATAATAATAATAATAAATGATAAAAATAAAACACATAATGTTTAGAAGATGATACATCTTATGGACAGAAAGCAGAGATGGGGAATGAGGAGTTTAGAAGTTTGCAGACTTAAGTTACATAAAAGGGCCAGGAATGTTTGAGCAAAGCTTTGAAGGAGGTAAAGGAAAAAGCCTTGTGAATATTTGGAATAAAGTCATTTCAGGCAAAAGAAGGACAAAAAGTGCAAGTGCCCTGAGGTGGAATGTTCATGCATCATAGAATGTTTGAGCATCAGATAGAAAGCCAGTGTGGCTGGAACAGAATGAGAGCAGCATAGTAGGAGATGGCTCAGAAGAGTAACTAGTTCAAAGACTAGACCAAGGTGATCATCAAAGCCCTAACTTTGTGTATGAAGCCAAAGAATTATTAGAAACATCTATTTAAGTCTATCTGGGAGAGAAAATTATGTTATCCAAAGGTCTTGAGATTGATATTACTAGAAAGGGAATAGGAAGAAAACTCACATTAATTGCATTCTTCCCATGTGCTGAATATTAAGAGGCATGAATATGAGTAAACTTGTTATTGTCACACCTTTTGAGCTCCAACCCAATATTTTTTATTTGCCACTGAAGAAAACAAGGCTCAGGGAGCTAAGCTAGTTGCCCAGGATCACACCAACCCCTGATTATGTGATTCTATAGTACGTGACCTTTTCACACTGAATGTCCTCTATCCTGGGAGTATGAGGTGTGGCCATAGGTAATGAGAATTCATTTTCACAAACCTACCCAAACAACACATGCAAATGAATGGTGCTCACCCCTGAGGGAGCACTTTGGGAGGAGTTAGGGCTTAAATCCATTATCATCACCATTATGCATGCGTGTCCTAGGCAACAGAGGTAAAAACAGCTCTGGACCATAAGATCTTCAATTCTAACAATATCAATACTTTCAAGAAGAACTAACAATGGTACTGTGATTTAAGGTTTACAAAGCACTCTTTGAAGGTGTGAATGATTATATGATAAAAAGATAAAGAGTGATTAAGATAACTACTGATCTGTGCTTATGACATTAAATGTTGTACAAAGCATTGTGGGGGCAGAGAAGGCAGATTGATCATGAAGGGCTAGAAAAGTCTGGGAAGATTTGGGGAAGGAGTTGGACTTCAGAAAAAGTACAGAGTTTAAAAAGGAGAGTCAGGAAAAGGGCATTCATGTGAAAAAAGATAGGGAGGTAGAATATACGGGGTATGCAAAGAGAAGCTCATAGAGAGTTTAGTAGAACTTAAGCTTGCAAAAGGAAATAATATTTGTGGAGTCTTATCCTGGATAGAAGTGGAGACCCTAAACTTGGATATTTGAGCGCCACTGAAAATTTGGAGGAAGTAGGTGATACATACAAAGTCAGATTTGAGACTTTGGTGATGAAATTTAGGGAGGTATGAAAAAGATAAGCTATCAGGACCAGTATTCTAAGCAAAGGCTACTTTCAAGTATGCCGCTGGTGGTCATTTAATTTGTTGCTTCTTTCTTTCTACAGAACTCAGGGCCACACGAGGGCCATCCTCCAAGCTTCTCTCCCCAGACTTCCAGCCTCCACCCCACTTTCTCTGGAGCCCAGGCAGACAGCAATCATGGTGCCGGGGGCAACCCTTGTCCCAAAAGCCCAGGTGTACAGCAAAAGGTAAGCACCTGGAAATAAGTTAAACCTGCGATGGACTTTGCCTCTTCTTTCTTCTGTGGCCCTGTCCTCCAAATAATGAGGTTCAAAGGCAGAAATAAATGCCCTTGAAAAGGCCTGAAATGGATGTAAGAGGGAGCACACACAAGATGGCCATGACACAAAAGTGCTACATACAACAAGTCAGCTCAGGGCGTCCCGAACGGAGACCCTGAAATGGCCCAGGCACTCCACAGAACACACTCAGGATACACAAGGCTGGTTCTTGAAGAGATCCCCCAACAGTGCCTTCAGCTCTCCACAATACACCCAGTTAGGGATGAAACAGCTTGGGGGATAAATTACTCTGGAAATTCCTGGGTTGATGGACTTCTTTGTATAGGGCTGGACTCTTACTTAATTTCCTTTTATCATCTTTATTTTTTTTAACAGAAGGGTGTGCGCCTTCTGCCTTAGAGGGGAAATGAATCTGAGATTCCCATCCTAAGATGCCTCCAACAATAAGTCTGGAGTGATTTGTACTATTTTCATATATTGGATTTGTTTTCTAAGCTGTAGTTCTTTTCTTTAAGTAAATTTTTCCAAACTATCCCCTCTGGTTTCTAAAACAGAAGCAGTGACGATTCTGACCCAGGAATTGATTGTCTTTTTTTGCATTTTACTCACACAGATGGCTGGTTTACACTCTTCTGATAAGGCAGGGCCAAAGTTTTCAATTCCATCCCCTACTTTTTCTAAGTCAACTTCAGCAGTTTCAGAGATAACACAGCCTCCATCCTACGAAGATGCGGTAAAGCAGGTAATTTGTTCTTTATAAAACAATAGACTGGCTAAAATTGACATTGTTTTACTTCACATTTGTAGGCTCTGGTTTTGAGTATGTCTGGTGCCTCTCCACCAGAATGGACATCGTGTCTAGATGCTAACTGTAGAAAGGTGTCACGTGTGTATAGAAGCCATGTGAGGCCAAGACAGAGAAGAGCTTGGTCTGGGCACCCAGTGCCTGGACTTAGTGCCAACTTCACCACCAGGCAGTTGCCAGTGCCACTAAGACTGGGCAAGTGCTCAACTTCTCTTCTATGAAATAGGGCTGGTATCTACTTTGTAAGGATTCTAGATAATGTAGCACTCACCACAAGAGAGATCCTCATATATATGAGCACAATTGTCAGGGTGACACTTTCTAAGGTCCTTCCTAGCTCCAAAATTCAGTGTTCCTGGCAAAATATTTACGGCTGTTAAGCTGAATAATAATGGAGGTTCATTGTATTGTCTACTTTCATTTAGGTTTGGAAATTTTAAAAACAAACAGTAAAATAGAAAAGCAATCAATGATCTTCTATACCAAATGGCTTGCACTTGAGTAAGGTATCAGCTAGTCCTTCATATGTGCTCAATCCAGCACAGAAGATCTACACAAGTTACTGCATACTAGTGTCCAACAGATCCAAATCAGCCGCTTGCAGCTAGATTTCACTTGACTAGAGAGTGTTTAAAATATTAGGAGATTTTATGCAAATAAGTAGACTCTCATTTCTGAAAAATTAGGAGATCTGGCAACACTGAAGCCATATTTCTGCCAGTCGCCTAAAACAAAATACCGACTGCCTCATGAACCACAGCATATGTTTTATACTCTACCTCACTCTGTTGTTCCATGTTGGGTTCATTTACTTTACCTACCAGACCCTGTGGGCATCTGATGAACTGGCACATGACTCATTCTTTGAGCAGTGTTCCATCCGTGTTGATTATTATTATTTTTATTTATTTATTATTATTTATTTTTAAGGAGGGCACAGCTCACAGTGGCCCTATGCAGGAATTGAACCTGCAACCTTGGTGTTATCAGCACCACACTCTAACCAACTGAGCTAACCTGTCACCCACCATATTGATTATTGATGCTGTGTTTATTGGGACTTGGCTCTCAGAGGAGTGAGATGGAAATGTTCTAGTTCTCTTCATTTCCTTTTTGTGGTGTCTGTAAACATCAACTGATCTTTCATGATTTCAAAAGAGAAGAAAAAGGCCAACCAAAGTGGACTTCCATAAATAAGACTCTAACTCAGATGAGCCAGAGGGGAGGGGCACTTTCCCTACAAGTGTGGACAGCTTCCACAAACTATTGCCATGAGGAACTAGACAAGTATGAGTCACATTGCTGGGCCACATCCACAGCACCCAAACAGGAGGCAGATCCAAGTCACTTCAAAGTGGGAAAAAGAGCCAAAAACCTTTAGCCAGTTACACCCATGTCCATAGCAGCATTATTCACAATAGCTAAAAGGTGGAAGCAACCCAAGTGTCCACGAGCAGATAAATAGATAAACAACATGTTGGGCCGGCTGAGTGGTGCATTGGTTAAGAGCTGGCTTGGGAAACCAGTGGCCCGGATTTGGATCCCACATATGAGGGCGAGTGACACTGCCCTTAAAAAAAAAATTGATAAACAACATGTCATATATACATACAATGGAATATTATTCAGCCTTAACAAGGATGGAAATTCTGACACATGCTGCAACATAGATGAGGCTTGAGGACATTATGCTAAATGAAATAAGCCAGTCACCAAAGGAAAAATACTATAGAAATTCACTTATATGAAGTATCTAGAGTAGTCAAATTCATAGGGACAGATACTAGAATGGTGGTTGTAAGGGGTTGGGAAGAGAAGGAAATGGTGAATTGTTGCTTAATGGGTACAGAGTGTTACTTTTGCAAGATGAAAAGAGTTCCGGAGATGGATGGTGATGATGGTGGCACAACAACGTGAATGTACTTAATCCCACTGAACTGTACACACTAAAAGAGTTAAGATGGTAAACTTTATGTTGTGTGTATTTTACCACAATTAAAAGAATAACTAACAAACCTAATTCAAAAACCTGTCGTGCTGTTTCTAGCAATTTCCTACCCAAGAGGTAGCCACCTTCTAACTTCTCTGTCCTCCTTTGGTTAATTTGCAATAGCAATTGACTCGGAGTCAACAGATGGACGAACTCCTGGATGTCCTCATTGAGAGCGGAGGTAAGACTGCCTCGCGTCTTGCCCATCAGGATGCTCTGCACCTGCCTATCCTCTAGGGAGTACCCTCTGGGGACTAAGGTCAGATGCTTACTGTAAATTGGACCAAAAAGACTATGGGTGGAGTGGTCACTTCATCTGAGCTTCCTGTCCACATTTGGAGCAGATAAAGGAAGGCTTTAGTGGATGATTCCTCATTGCCTTTGTCTCTTTGACCTGGGAACATTTTCACCAATCATTTTAACAGTTTTCATGTGTCAACTCAGTCCCTGTTTCCCTAACTGTTTTCTCCTGCTGTACTATTTCTCTGTTATGTTCTAATCCCCATGTCCCTATCTTTTTAATTATAAGAAGAAAAATAAAGCAGATAAAGCAAGTGTTGTGCTACCTATTCAAAATGAAATTCAATTAGTAATCCTCCACTGGATGGTCCATTCATGCTTAAATATCACTCAAGTTAGCAATAAAAAACGATCAGCATATTCTTTTTGCCTCCTTTTAAGTCACTCATTTATTTTAAAAATGATATAGTATCTACCTAGAATTTGAATGACTAAGATCATATAAAGAGAACGTGTGGATAGAAAGAAAAAATTCCTTACATGTGAGCCCTTAAATAACAACATTTAAAGTTCAGAGGAGTGTCCAAGCAGTAGACTCCATCCTGCTCTGGACCAAGTCCCCACCTTTGTGGAGTCTGCGGTCTGATAAGGGAGATGGACAACAGGTAAGGGAACAGACAATTCCTCCATTGTAAAAGGAATAAAGAAGGAAAAGACAGGAACAAAATGTTATAAATTTATGATGGAAAGATGAGAAGGATCATATCAGACAGCCTTGTAGTTTTAAGAAAGTATGTGGCAGGTCAGCAAAGAGTGAGTGTGCGAGACGGGAACATGGGAGATTAGAGGGAAGAAGAGACATTACAAATCAATCATGAATAAATTGAGCTTTCTGGAGAAACACAGTGGGATTGCTAAGCAGTATTTAGTGCCAATTGTAGGCCTAACATCATGAATTTAAAGTGAAACCAGTCAGCTCCATTGTATAATTTTTCTCTTACAACACCCAGCTGATCGAAGGCAGACTCAGAGAAAACAGATGGTAAGATTCACACAGGTGTGGAGTTTTGCCAGGGGAGACCAGCGGAAGGAGTAAAGAGCAGAGGGTATTTATAAGAGAGTAATTATAATGGTAGACCAGAGAATATAAGCTGGACAAGGAAAGAAATAAAAACCAGGAGGGGATGATAGCTGGTGACAAAACAGTACAGTCAGTAGATTTAGAGTGGCTCCAAGTGACTGAGCAATCTTTGTCATCAGGAAAGCTGGAGGAATGAGAGGGGATGGACAGAGTGGGAAATTTTGGTTGAAATTGAGCTTTCAGAAGGATACACTATTTAGGTTTGACAAGGTCCAGGGTGTGTCCAACAGAGTGAGAATGGAGAAATCACTGGACTTGAGGGTGATGGGGGTATCAAGGAACTGAGAGGCTAGCTAGACAATGGGCCACTTCTGAGGATACTGAAATCACATAGAATGACAAGGCAATGGAATGAGCAATAGAGTTTTCAATGGATGAAGAGGAGTGACCAGGAGGCTGGGGTGGGGTGGCGGAGAGAGCAGCATGACCCTCAAAACCACTGAGGAGTTATAAGAAGGTGGGCAAGTAACAATCAGAAAGTAGCAGCAGCAGGGCACCCAGGAAGACTCATCTTCTGGCTCTGAAATAAATGAGCCCCCACTGAGGGAATAACGGAGGATGCAGTGTCCTCAGGGGACAGCCAGGTGTCAGTGAAGGAGCAGGTAAAGGAACGTGCTATGAGAGTTTCATAATCACACACTGGAACTTCCAGGAAGAAAGAATTTGGGGAGAGACGAGAGGGAAGAAGAACTGGGGCTATACAGTGCAATCTAGGCTTGAGACAGTGTGATGAGCAATGACCAGAGAAGCACAGCCATCTCCTGTGTTTCAGTGTGACTCATTCATTTCAAAGATTCATATTGTGTGGCATGCTCTATTTGAAGTGATGTAACAATTCCCATTGTGTTGTACCAACAGAAATGCCCGCCGATGCCAGGGAGGATCATTCATGTCTTCAGAAAGTCCCAAAGATGCCTGGATCTTCCCGAAGCCCTACTGCTGCCCTCCCCAAGCCCTCGGCTTCCTTTGAACAAGCATCTTCAGGAGGCCAGCTCTCCTTCAACCACTATGGCACAGACAACGATGAGCACCTTGAAGTCTTATTAAATTCCCAGAGCCCCTTAGGAAAGGTGAGCGATGTTGCCCTTCTAAAAATTGGGAACGAGGAGCCTTCTTTTGATGGGATAATGGATGGATTCTCCGGGAAGGCTGCAGAAGACCTCTTCAATGCCCATGAGATCTTGCCAGGTCCCCTCTCCCCAATGCACACTCAGTTTTCACCTTCTTCTGTGGACAGCAATGGGCTGCAGTTAAGCTTCACTGAATCTCCCTGGGAAACCATGGAGTGGTTGGACCTCACACCACCAAGCTCCACACCAAGCTTCAGCTCTCTTACCACCAGTGGCCCCAGCATCTTCAACATTGATTTCCTAGATGTTACGGATCTCAATTTGAATTCCCCCATGGACCTTCACTTACAGCAGTGGTAGAATGCAAAAGTGCTAAGGAAGACCAATAGGAGTTCCATGGGGGAAAGCACACAACCATAAATACGTACATTATCCAAAAGAAGGAGGAGGAAGAGGAGGAGATAAAAAAGAAGCAATGGAGACTTCGATGACAATCATCAAGAACAAATAGGAGTCTTTTTTTATACATATAAAATGTAATATTTACCAACATTCAATGACTGTTCTTGACTTCAGCAATGCATTTAAAAATGTGCTTTCTCAGATCAAGAATGCCAAAAACAAACAAAAAAATTCTTTCACTGTCTTTTCAAACACCAGTATTTTTTCTAGCCCATACATTTTTTTAGGCATTGTTGGGGTATAATCTCACCTGTAAGCTTTTCTTGTGAATTTATTTGGTGTACTGTGGAAGGAACATGTAAACCCTCTGGGGAGTACAGGGAAACCAGTCTATCAAAGGTTATGGAAGGCATACCTGTGATAGAGGCGATTCTCATCTCTCCACTACCTGTATTTCAAAATACAAGTCAAGCCCAGTTTCAGTTAAGGAGTTCTTAAGGCAGAATAGAGGGACAGAACCAATTTACTCCAAAGGAAGCAAAATCAACTCAGCGTCTCTTAGCCACAAAGCTGCCCCATTGGTGTGGTTTCCACTCCTGTACTCATGACTCTGTGGTCATTGATAAAAACTGACCTACATTTGGTCCAGAGAACCCCACCCAACCCCTTTCTCAACCATTAGCCAAATCACTCCCACTGTCTCTGGTGATGAGCATTGCGAAACAGGCGAGAGCCTCCTGACATGGAAGGTTCTATAACACACCCCCTTTAATTCCAAAGACTAGTGATGACCACCTAAACAGATTGAAAGGATCCCTCTAGCCTCGTGAAGTTATATCAGGGATAATTCAGACAGAGCTAGAGAACATTGTTTCACATGTTATAGGAATAAATACCATAGGTTACTATAACAGGACTATTTGTGGAGATCCACCTTTTTTCTTAGGGTATATGTTGTGGGGGTCCACCTCAGGTTATCTTTCTCCCACTCTTCTTTCAAGATACCAATCCTTTCTTGCTCCTGTTTTGAAGGTCTTTCTTTTTCAGCCCTAACAGTGGGAAAAGACTTCTCAGATCTAACAAGCTGACATACTCCTAATAAAGCCATATCTTTAAAAAACTAAAAATCCAGGTTCTCCTGGAGAACTCATTCTTCATATGCATAATTTGCTACAAAAGCAAGTTGAAAGAATGTCCTTAGGAAGGAACTGGTGACTTGACCCATCAGTCCTAAAGCTCATTCTTATCCTTATTTGATTTACAGCAATCGTTGATTAGAGTTGGTCTGGGGAAATTGGAAAGTAAGAAGAGAGTATTTTAGGTATGGGTTTCTGAAAAAATACGTGATTACATTGAAAATGATGGAAGGAAAAAAGACAACAGTCTCATGTGCATTCCTCATTACCTCTAATGCTTTCTCTGAGAGTTGAACAACTCAAATGTCAGGACAGTCTCTCTAAGGCTCGTTGTGACTCCAACTCACTATTTTTATAGTGTTGCATGCTGTAGAAAGTAGCTATTGCTGTTTGTTTGTTTGTTTTTTTAATTTAAATCACTAAGACACTGTTTTCTTCTTTTGTAAAAAATGTTGTTCACTGTGCACTTATGGAGAAAATAACCAAAAATGTTGTGATTCTAGAAGTTCTCTTTTTGATAAACCAAAGATTTAGAAGTCATTCCATTGTTAACTTGTCAACTTGTGTGAACAGTGTTTTTGGTGACTGCTACTCTGAAAGCTGCCAGATCTTATTGGAAATGGGAGATATATATATATATATATATATATATATATATATATATATATATTGCATATGTGTATAGATATATACTACACAGGTATATGTATGTGTGTATGTATATACACATATACACATGCATATGTATATATACATACACGTGTGTGTATCTTAAAAAAGCAGTGTTACAGAGTTTTAGACCAAAAATGCTTTTAAGCCTCAATCTGCTGTGAAATGATACTTGGCCTTTCTCACTACAAGTTTCTGATTAATCAACCAGACTACACATTGCCTCTATGTGTATGACTAATGGCCCCAGCCCGATGACTCACAGCCACTTGCTTCCCATGAACAAGCTCATCTTGACAATGAATATGGATGTGAAAAGACAGAACAGCTTCACCATCAGTAGCTGGAAATGGTAATACACTCTTTCATGGAAGAGCATAAAGGAACATAAAGCTCGTTTTACATTCCTTGATCTGCATTGCGCTTTAAAAGATCCACATGGTAAATTTTTCATTTTGCTTTTATGTCAGTCATCAAAACCAAACATCGACAGGCAAAATTAGCAGTCTTTTCTTTGAAAATGAAGCTATGGGAAAGAAACCCTTTTAACACATTCCTCGCATTTGTTTATTCCTCAGATGTTGAATTTCTATTTGGATCTTGACAAAGCTTGCTGGTCAGTACATTTTTCATGTGTCAATGTTGTGCAATTTGTATGTTATCCTCCCCACCTCACCCCTGCCACACATACACACCTTATTTCCTTTGGAAAACAAACTCATAGGGTCCCTACTCTGAGACTCTGATCTGAGGGTTAATTATTTTTTCCTTTAGTATTTCCATCTGAAGGACTAGACTTGGTCAGGAGGCCTCTGTGCTTGTAAGTTCCTGCATTTTCATTAGGATCTTTTTAGAATATTACCTGGTACTGATGTAGATGCTTCACAGTTGACCAAAGATAGGTCCTATTTGCTACTGTGAACCAACACTCTTAACACAGATGAGACCCCTAAACGGCTGGTCTCAACTTCCTCCCACAGTCTCCATATAACATATTCACTGTGTCTCTTTATAGCTCAGATGTGAGATTTGTGGGATAAAACTGGGGATATTTGGGGGAAAACTGATGAAGTTGGCTTCTCCCCTTAGATCACATAATCCATGTTGATTCACCTGTCTCCTACTGGGGTTTTTTATTTTAATTTCTTTTAAACTCTTAGTTATATCCTCTATTCTGGCAACAAATTCGGCCTAAAAGATGGTACAGAGACTTATAAAGATGGCTATATTCATGTTTCTTAATGCTCCTAGATCCTGAAAATAACCACATGTGGTTTACTCAATGCTCCTGGAACCCCTATGGTGATGCAGATCTGCAGACATTTGCAGCCATTTTGAATGCTGCTGCAGTCCCCTAGGTTCATACTTACCCAACTGAGTCAGAAAATTCATTTATGCAAATGCTTTCATTAAGCCAATGTTCATTAGTAGTAGTCCAGCTTCTAACAATGTTTTTGATATGACACACATTCTACAATAAGGGAGAGAGAGGGAGGGGAAAGAAAAGGAAGGAAGGAAGGAAGGAAGGAAGGAAGGAAGGAAGGAAGGAAGGAAGAAAGGAAGGAAGGAAGGTCCCAATTTCCTGATCTATGAGCCTCTCAGTTCAGCTAAGACATTGAATAATGAAAAGTGAATCACAAATTTTTAGATGAGAAGCCATTCTTAACAATACAATGACTGCACCAGTAAATGAAGAAACCAAGAGTCTCCACCTGAATAGTCAAGGGTCTGGGAACTGCAGGCCTTTGCTATTCAAAACATTTATTTCCAATCTGAAAAACAAAAACAAAAAACAAAACAATAAAAATCTATCCCAAGCATTTGAGACAGTGCTTTGCAAAAATTATTTAAACACTTATCAGCTCTGCCAGAAACAGATCTTGGTCTAGCTGAAAACTCCTGCATCAAATTTACTCATCCAATGGATAATTACTTGATGTCTAACTTATGTAAATTACACAAGTCCTCCTGTACCAAAATTGACTCAGTAAATCCAATACCAAAATTGACTCAGTAAAGATGGTTCAGATGTTGAATGACTAGGGAGTTGCAGTTGCAAGAACATTGGGAATCTCCCAGTCCTCAAACCAGAAACCCTTTAGTTATGATTTAAAAAGGGTCTTCATTCTCCCAGAAGGGAGAGCGGAGGGCTCCTTTTTAGTTCAAAGCTATCACCCACACTAACATTCTTTTCTTGTCTCTTTCTCCATGATCAAAAAGCAGCAGTATGTCACTTGGCCATCTTTCAATATCTCCCACCACTTAAAGCATTTATGAGAATTTTAGGGTTTGTTTTCATTGCCAGATACAAAAGCCCCTTGAAAATCAGGGAAGGGAGAAGGAAACGTTTTTCCCCATCCCCTATCCTCAGTCTTCACAATAAGCTCTCCAGACAAAAGGAACTCTTCCTGGAGGGGAGGGGTTTCCAAGGTAAGCCTCCATCCCTTAGCAGAAATGCTGCAGAGTGTGAAAGCAGCTTGGCTTTCCCCTTGGGCTTTTGCTGCATTCCTCACAGTGGGAGGCCCACAAAAGCTGGCACAGTTTGCTATCAGATATGCGAGAACTTGGAGTGAAAAGAGTCTGGGGTGTTTGTTTTCTTATAAATCTAGTGTAAACCAGCAGGGTGGCTCTGATGCTGAAATTGCTAGTGCTTTATTAGATGGATGATATTAATAGACACTCAGAGTCCAGGTCCTGCAACAAGATGGTCCTGTAGTTCTAAGAGCTGCTGAGGTTGTGTGAAGGAGCTGGGTTTGATTCGAGAATCCACATTTTCAGAGGACCCCAGCCAGGTAGAAACTATGTAGGAAAAGATGAAAAGATGGTATTCAGACAGGAAGGAATCTGGGAAGAACTATGCTATCATCTGCCAGGGAAATAGGATTCATTGGGTTCAATTACATATGAGTAAGTTCCCTTCTGATTCTAGGAGTTGGCCATTTCCCCTAGGGATTAACACAAACTCCTGAATGTCTCTTGTGCTTATTTTAACCACCTGCTAGTAACATGAGTTTCCTATAAATGGTTGAACAGCTCCTGAGTGATTATGGGAAAAGGGAATAAAACAGTGTGGATCCTGCATGCTATTCTAATGTTTTCCAAAGGAAGGGAACCCACACTGCTCCCAGGAGTTCCTCTCCAATGTGCCTGCAGTGAGAAAAGAGGGCAATGCCTTTCTGGGTGCTTGGAACCCTCTCTTGCTGAAACACAACGAGGTGCTTTGTAAAGAAATCAAAAGACCAAGCATACATTCTCTGTGGGGACCCTGTGTGGTGTTGTTTTCATGTTGGTCTCCTTTGCTCAACTATACATAACCAGAAAGAAATGTGGGTTACCAGGAAGAAAAAAGAAGCAATGGCTAAAATACCAAAGTTGGCATGTGTTCTTTTTTAAATATATATATATATATTTTTAAATAAAATGTTTATTTTAAAATGAGATGTAAGCACTCTTTATTGACTACAGGATGTGCCAGGCAGTGTGCTATGCCCATTAAATGTGTTATTTCATTTTATCCTCACAATGGCACCATTGAAGTGGTACTATTATTATTCCTATTTTACATGTGAAGAAACTGAGATTCAGAGAAGTTTAATGTTACACATCTAAAAAATGGAAGAGTCTGTAGTCAAACTTTGCTTATTTCCAAAGCCCCTAGTCTTTAACTCTGTATATCTCACCTGTACTTACTACTGATTATTCTGTTCCTTTTGTGGAAAACAAAACAAAACAAACAAATAGAAAAACCAGACTCTCAAGCTACATATCACACACAACTTAGTTAACCCAATGGTTTCATCAGTTTAGCAACTAAGCAAACTGAGTCATATAGAATTGGACTTCAACATGACCTATAAGATATGTACAGGCTTCCAAAGTAAGACCTAGTTTTTATCTACTTTTCTCTCCTAAATATATTCCTGTCATTTTCTCATCCAAGATTATATAAAACACATGAAAGAACTGAGATATTATGAAAAGAGCCCCAGAATGGGTGTCTCGAGCCCTAGTTTAGACTAGAATTAATCTTGTTCCATGCAATGGCTCCACCTTCTCTGCTTTGGCCTTATTTTCTGATGAGCTCTCCTTATACAGAAGCAAGAAGGTCATAGGTTTCCAGCAGCCCCAGGTGTGCCCTGCCAGATAAGCAGTTCCTGCAAAAGGAGAGTTTGTCATTCCTGAGTCACATCAGAAATCTCACAGCTTACGCTCTGTCATTGGGGGCAGTCATGACCATCCCTGTTGCCATGAGAATGAAGAACAAATTTATTCACAGGGCCTGGGTTCCCTGTTCAGCCTTGAGTCAGGGAGTGGGATCATTTGAATTTCATGGTCTGACAGTAGAGAAGGTAAGATTTTTCTAAGGGAATATTGGGGTGCTATTGCCCAAAAGGGGCATGGATGCTGAAAAGACACAAGCAGTAGATTTCTGCTACACAAACCCTGCTTTCAAGTGTGTCGTCTAGTGAAGGAAACAAACAATAAGAAATAGCCATATAGTCTGATCATGGGAGTAAGTGCATACTATGTGCTATAGGAAGGGTATTGAATAAAATCATGGATAGGAAGGATGGTCAAGAAGGACACTCCAGAGGAGACCACTAAGTCAAGATGCTAATGACATAAAAGTTAGCCAGGCAAAGGATGAGGAAAAGAGTATTCTAAGCAGAGGGAACTGCCTGTGTAAAGACCTGGAGATAAATAAAAATTTACCATTTTCAGGGGAATGTAAGAAGTTCAGGAAGACTAGAGATTAGAGCAATGGGGTAGAGGACTTTGAGGGTGGAGATGTGGGAAGGGCAAGAGAAGAAGTTGGAGCTGTATTAATTTGCTAGGGCAACTATAAAAAAGTACCACAAGCCAATGGCTTAAATAATGGAAATATATTGACTTAGGCTACAAGTCTGAAGTCAAGGTGTCAGCAGGATTGGCTCCTTCTGAGGGTTGTGAGGGAATGATCTGTTCCATGCTTCTCTCCTGGGCTTGTAAATGGTCATCTTCATGTTCACATGGCATTCTCCCTGTTTCTTTATATTCTCTTCCCTATGAATACATATGTCTTTGTCTCTAAGTTTCTCCTTTTTATAAGGACATCAGCCATATTTGATTAAGGCTTACCCTAACGAGCTCATTTTAACTTGATTACCTCTGTAAAGACCTTATCTCAAAATAAGATGACATTATGAGGTACTGAGGATTAGGACTTTACATATGAATTTGGAGGGGGGACACAATTCAACCCATAATAGAAAACAAGCAGAGGCTATATCATGAAGGGCCTCATTAAACATATTAAGGAGTATGAACTTATCTTTAAAACAGTAGGGAATCATTGAAGAGTTTTAATCAAGGAAGTGCTATGATAATCTTTACACTTTAGAAAGATAACTCTGGCTACAATGTGGAGATGGACTGAAGTGACAAGGATAAAGAAAGGGCAGCCCAGTAAATTTCCATGAATTAGTTTGGTAAATCATTGGTGCCTTCCTTATTCCTTAAGTTTTAAGGAAAATTTAAAGAGAAATGATGACTAACCCAACATATCAGATTTAGTACATTAATATTGATGGGAATATACAGAAGAAGCTACCTGGAGACTGGTAGGAGAGATGTAGATGTAGAATAAGCTGGTCCCAGACACACGTGTGACCGTAAAAATCAGGATTAACTTGGCTGCGGAGGTCCCCCCACCGCACCCGAGAGTGAGGGGTCTCAGCTCTACACTAGGCTTCCCAGCATAGGGTTTCAGTGCCAGGGAGAGAAATCTCTACAACTTCTGGCTGTGAAAACCAGTGGAGATTGCGGCTGAGTGAGACGGAGGGCAGCTGAAGTACCAGGAGCTCTTCTTAAAGGGCACATGCACAGACTTACTGATGGACTCACTGGCTCTGAGCTCCAGAGCTGTGGAAGCAGCTGAAAAGTTGCCAAGGACATAAAAGAATGAATGGGGTTGATTGGCCTCAGGGCAAGGGCTGGAGGGGCAGCTTTCTCCTGGACAGAGGAGCTGGTGGAAGCCATTGTTTCTTTTTTGAGCCCTTTACCTTCCTCCCAGTGTGAAAACACAGTCAGCTGCGATATCTGAGTCTATATCAACCTGGCTAACACCACTGAATAGCCCTGATTCCCCGCCCCACCCAACTTTTGGAAACACCAATGCTGCTTCCAGTGGCTTTTCTGCATAAACAGCTTTTCTTGTCTTAGCTACAAACAAAAATCTCCCAAAGGTTTACAAAACCCAAATAAGCAACATCTGGCTTCAGTGTGTCCCGTACCTCTGGCTGAAGAGCCCCAAGCCTGGCACTAGCAACAGCCAGCCTTGGCTCATGGTTTGGCCTCTCGAGGCACCTCCAAGCTCAGCGCGGGTGGCAGCTATCTTTGGATTGCTTTGTGGCTCATGCCAGGTGGCCCTGGGCAGGGCACAGACTCTGGCTGAACGTGGCCTATGGTGGGGCACCTCCCAGGAGGCCCAAGGACTGGCACACTTGGTAGCCTGCTTTGGATCCAGCCAGAAAAACACCTGGCACATCTGGGCACACATAACTAAAGGGCTCAATGGGTAGGCACCAGAGCCCTGCTAAAGCAAATACTGCTCTGTAGGGTCAGCCCCTGCATAACATCTCCTCCACTGCATTCACCACCAGTCCTCACAACCAATTAGCCTGAGGGTTAATCCTTCCCATTGACAGCAACCAAGGCTCAACTATAGCAGAAGGGCACACACAACTCACAAAGGGACATACCTGGAGTATTCACATCAGGAGACAAGGGAAACTGCACCACTGAGTCCCACAGCACACCCACTACATTAAGCCACTCTACTAAAAATGGGATACATAGCAGCCCTACCTAATATATAGAAAACAAAACACAAGGGGGCACCCAAAATGGGGAGACAGAGAAATATGTACCGAATAAAAGAACAGAACAAAGCTCCAGCAAAACAACTAAACAAAATGGAGATAAGAAGTCAACTGGATGCAGAATTCCAAACCCTAGTTATAAGGATGCTCAGTGATCTCAGGGAGAACTTCAACAAAGAGATAGAAAATATAAAAATAGAAGTAGAAAACATAAAAAAGAACCAGTCAGAAATAAAGAATACAATAACTGAAATAAAGAATACATTGGAATCAACCATAGATTAGATGAAGCAAAGGATGGAATCAGTGATTTAGAAGATAAAGTGGCAGAAAACAACCAAACAGAACAGCAAAAAGCAAAAAGAAACCAAAAAAATAAGGATAGTTTAAGAGGTCTCTGGGACAACATCAAGCATACCAGCATTCGCATCATAGGGGTACCAGAAGGAGAAGAGAGAGAGCAAGGAACTGAAAACCTATATGAAGAAATAATGATGGAAAGCTTTCCTAACCTGGTGAAGGAAATAAATATACAACCCAGAAAGTACAAAGTCCCAAAAAGGCCCACACCAAGACACATCATAATTAAAATGCCAAAGGTTAAAGACAAAGAAATGATCTTAAAATCAAGAAGGGAAAAGCAGTTAGTTACCTGTAAGGAAAATCCCATAAGACTATCAGCTGAGTTCTCAACAGAAACTTTGCAGGCCAGCAGGGCTAGGCAGGAAATATTCTATGTGATGAAAAGTAAGGACCTACAACCAAGATTAGTCTATCCAGCAAAACTATCATTTAGAATTGAAGAACAGATAAAGAGCTTCCCAGATAAGAAAAAGCTAAAGGAGTTCATCTCCACCAAACCAGTATAAGGAATCTTAGAGGAACTTCTTTAAGATTAAATTTTTAAAAAAAAATCAAAAATATGAATAAAAAGTGGCAATAACTACATATCTATCAACAATTACTTTAAATGTAAATGGATAAAACCAATTAAATAATAGGGTGGATAATTGGGTAAGAAAACAAGACCCTTACATATGCTGCCTATAAGAGACTCACTTTAGATTGAAAGACACACACAGACTGAAAGTGAAGGGATGAAAAAAAATATTTCATGAAAAAGGAAACAAAAATTTGGGGAGCAATACTTATACCAGCCTGCCTGCCTCCAACCAAAGTTTTGACCATAGGAAGGTGTAAGGCACAAGCCAGTTTTTTAGAGATACACACTGTAGTAGTCAGCTTAGATTAATTTATGCTGCAGTAGCAATAACAAAAAAAGTCCCCAAAGCTCTGACTTACAATGACAAAGGTATATTTTCCACTTCAGTTGGATAGCCTCAACTCCGCTTCACAGTAGCCCCTAACTGGCTCATTGCTGGTCTTATGGTAGAGTGAAGAAAGGGGTAGGTTCACAAAATGACTCTTAAAACTTCTGCTTGGAAGTGACATAAATCACTTCTGTGCATATTCTTATGTCCAATGAAAATCACACAATTGATCTTGACCTCAGTGGGAAGATGAAATATAATCTCTTCCCATAGGCAGTGTAATTTTTGAACAATAATAAAATCTGCACATTTATCATCTACTTTTCCTCTCCCATCCCCCTTCCTTCTCGTCATCTTCAATACCCCACAACCTGTGGGTTCTTTATCTAGAATGGGCAAGATAATATATTATTCAAACTCCACTATTTATGGCATTGATTATTGAAGTTCCAAAGTCTGTATTCTTGAAACTCAAAACCCTTTTCTTTCTTTTTTTTTTTTTTTAAAGATTTTATTGGGTAATTGGGGGAGGGGAACAGCATTGGGGAATCAGGGAAGGGGAACAGACAAGTTGCTGTCCTTTTGTTCTTCAGTCTAGTTGTGGAGGACATCGCTTCACTGGCTCATGTTGGTATTATCATTGCGCTCTTCCTGGGTGAGGCAGTCGCTCCCTGGCCATCCTGGCTGCTCACCATGGCTCAATGCAGCTCATGAAAGCACATGCCAGCTGCCGGCCAGCTCCACTGAAGCTTATTCTGATGCCAGTGACTCAAGGCAGCCCAGCTCCAGGTCGAACTGTTGTTCACCATCTTAGCTGTAGAGAGCACAGCATCACTGGTCCTCATGTGGGATCCAAACCGGGGCCCTGCTGCTCAGAGCTGGCATCCCAAGCCAACTCTTAACCAACAAGCCACTCAGCTGACTTCAAAACCCTTTTCTTTAAAAACTCTGTTCTCCCACATGTGTTTCTGAAGCCTTCTCTGAAAGATGAAAAGAGTAGACTTAACATTCGTTTTTCTTTTTACTACACTGTCATTTCTTCACTGGAGTAGAAAGCAGAAAAAAAAAAAACAAACAGTTGCTTCCTGAATAGAGAAAAAGTTCAGGAGATATGTGAAGAAGCCATTAGTTAATAAAATCTTATTGGACCACACTCGAGCAGGGTAGGCTGTCTTTTGTGGAGAAGCTGAGATTTTTCATTTAGAACTGAAATATACTGGGATTGAAGGCAGAGGATGGATGGAGTTATTTGCCAGAGTCCTCTAGGACTAGTGTTGTCCAGTAGAAGTTTCTGAGATGATAGGAATAATCTATATCTCTACTGTCCAATACAGCAGACTCTAGACAAATGTGTCCATTTAAAACGTGGCTAGGGTGACTAAAGAACTAAATTTTTCATTTTATTTAACTTTAGTTAATTTAATTTGCGAAAGCCACATGTGGTTGCTGGCTACTACAAGATACTGGACAGTCCAATTCTCTACCTTATTAGAGACAGTATTGCTAAAAGTCATACAATGCCCTTCATGTCTCATGTATCTATACATATAAAAATCATGTTGTGCCTTGGATTTAAAGAAAAAAGAAAAACTCTCAAAATGGAAACAATTTCAGTTTGTATACGAATTACATTGACATTATAAGCATGACACAGTTGGCTAAAAACAAATAGGCATGACACAGTTGGCTAAAAACAAATAATGCCTTCACTTATTAATTTGCTAGAGCTCCCTGACCTAATAAGCAGAGACTAAATCCACAATTAATTAAAGATTTCATGTTCATTCAGCCAAGACATGCCTCAAACCATCTTTTGTTCAGCTGTCCAGCAGGATACTGACAACCATATTTAGGACATCTTGCAACTATAACCAACATATGCAAAATATGCCATTTCAAAAAAGTTCTTTCATTTATTAGATTAGTAATTCTGCTGTAGGAGTAGCATTCTCTCTATTATGCTAATTATAATTTTATTTGCAATAAATGAATATGACACAATGTACTACATAGAAATTTGTTACTTGATTCTTGATAATTTAACAAATGGTTCTCTACCTTTGCTATCTATTGGGCAGTATTATTTTTCTATCAGAGATAAGAAAACCGAGGCATAGAGAGGATATACAATTTTCCCCTAAGATTATACAATTGGTATTTGGAATTCTAATATATGAACTCATATCTGATTGATCCAAAGCCTCTACCACCCAACAATACTGCTATTACTTGATAATGATAAAACATGACTTCAGCCACCTGTCTTTTCCTAAAGACAGCCTGCAAAGAGTTACAATCCCTTTTCAAAGAGTCAACTGAAACCAATGGGATACTGTTGGGTAGGGACACTCCAGGCCGGCCACAGCTGATGCTCCTTGGTCTCCTGAGGTGGAAGGGCGATGTGATTAGCTTTGAGGCTGGAATTTAAGCCATCAAGAAAATTGCCCCAGTCAAAATTTTTGCCCCAGTCAAAAATTGCCACTATCATTATATCCTTCTACTTGGCTTTAGGTTACCTATTGGGTTTGGTGACAATTAAGACTCAACTTCTGGGGTGCATACTCTGCCTCGTTCAAAATCTGACCGTCTACACCTGTGCCCCAAGCTTAACCTGCACCTTAACATTAATCAGGTGACTCGATGCAATTTTATGAGCGACGTCCCTTCTAGCATAAAGATTCCTCCTGTGAATCCGAAACAGCAACGCCTCCCCTTCACTTAAAATACAGGGAAAGGGGACCGGCCGAGTGGCGCGGTGGTTAAGCGCTGGCTTGGGGAGCCAGCGGCCCCGGTTCGGGTCCCACATATGAGGACCAGTGACACTGCCCTCAAAAAAAAAAAATACAGGTTAAGACAGATGCTCACTTTCTTTATTTGCTGTTGTATTCTTGGTTCCATTGTGTTACTTGGGAAACAAGAAAACGGGGCAAAGCCCTTGGCGACCCTGCTTTCTCCCGCCTCAGCCACCCACCGTCCTTGCGAACTTTGGACAGAGGAAAGGTGGGCGCCGGGACGCGAAACTACAAGTCCCAGCATGCACGGCGCCCTCCGCACAGGCGCAGCGGGGACCACCCGGCCAGCGGGGCAAGCCAGCCTGCGGAGACTCCCGGGTCCCCGCGCTGGACTGGGGCTGGGGGCGAACGTCCTGCGCGGACCTGGCCGGCGCCGCAGGCTACCCCAGGCGTGACGATGAAGGCGCCGCGGGGCGCATGAGGAGGATGCGACAGCCGGCGCCGCGGCGGGAGGGGGAGTAGGCGGTGGTGCCCTGGGGAAGGAGCCGCGCGCGGGCCAGAAGGCTCCCCGAGGCTCCGCAGTGCCGCTGCCGCCGCCCCCCGAGGCTCCACACGGGAGCCATGTAACCCTGCGGCGGGCTCCGGGCTGCTCCGTCCTCCCCCAGCTCCCGGGCTAGCGCGGCAGCGGGGCCAAGATGAAGAAGCAGTTCAATCGCATGCGCCAGCTGGCCAACCAGACGGTAGGCAGGTAGGTCACCCGCTGGCAGCCGCCGCGGGCCGGGGCGCGCAGGTGATGCCGCGCGCCCGGCCTCCGGTCCTCCCTGCCCTCCTCGCCGTCGCGTTCCCTGTGGCCGGCCGGTCCCCTCGGGGCGCCGCTCGCAGGCGCGACCCCTCCTCTCTGAACTTCCCAGACCTCGGAGCCTTGTGCAGGCTCTGCCGGCTGCCCCCGGGCTGCGGTGGCCGAGCGCAAAGTGTGACGCATCCTGCACCTGCGTCCCCAGCCGCCCCTTCCCCTCGTCCTCCCTGCCTTTCCCCGGGACTCCCTTCTCCCTTGGCTATAGCGTAGCTTCCTGGAAACAGGTGTTGGCGCTGAGTATGCAGGAGGCAGCCCAACCGCGGGAGAGCCCTCCCCTTCGCCGAGTTCAGGGCTTCTCAGGGGTCCAGGGCAAGGGTTGGGCCTGGTCGGCTGGGCAGAGCTGAGCCTCCTTTCTGCCCTGTGTGTTTTCTGGGACTGGACTGGATTGCTGGATCTCTTTCCTGGCTGGGTTCGTTCAGGCGTTAGGTGGTGGAGAGAGGACCCGAAGCGGTGTGTGTGGGGGGGGAGGGTATGGGGGCAGGGAAGGTGCTGGTGGTGGAATGGCGCTGCTGGCGCCTTGGTCCTAAGACTGTTTTCGGTGGAGGGAGAGAGGCTGCAGGAAGGGAGGTCCAACTCCTCAGGAAGAGGAGATAAGCAGAGGATCACAGCCAGGTAAGGGAGGAGGACAGACCCCCCCCCCCCCAGTCAGAAAGAGCCAGGCCCTAGGAAGCGGCAAAACCCAGCCCCCAGTCATCACAGTGAAAATGGGCTACATCTGGGCGAGTGTCTCCAGGAGCTGCTCTGCAGCATGCTGAAATCTATTAACGTTACATAAGGATTCTGGTGGGTCTCTTCCAAAGCTAGACATACTCGAACACAGGATTGTCAGGTAGAGGGGATTTTTCATGGAACTTCTGCTCCAAGGGAGGGATTTCCGTTGCTGCTGTGGCAGAGGAATTCAGGTGTGCAGTTCTAAAGCCAACAGAAAGCAGAGAACCCAGCCTTGGGTGCAATTCAAGTGCAAGCTCAACACCTCGAGGGCTCTCCACTAGGTTTACTGAGAAACCAAATACCTTTCTTGGGTGGGAAGTGGAGCCTTAGCTGGCATCTGGTAGGGTGGGGGTGGGGACATCCCTGGGGAATAGGGGACACTGAACTCCTATGTAAGCATACTGCCCTAATTACAGTGGGCATTTGAGGGCAGGGCATGCCGTGGCTTCTTATGCTTCCAGGGACTCCAGATGGCTTCCAAGTTACAATGTCTAAAATTGACTTGGATTCATTTTCCTTTCCCAAACACATGTGCTGTAACATGCGGGAGAATTTATGAATAGCAGAGTCAGATTAGCCCAGGTTTCTGGCATGGTCTTGCCACAGATATAGCCTCATGTGGGCTGCCTTTTGATATACTGGTTGCTGAAATAGTGTTGTCCTGTATTGGGATTCAGTAGATGACAGTCAAGCTGACCTGTATTAAGGTCTTGACTTCTGCATCACCCTGCAGGCTGGCATCAGTCATCACATCAGATCAACTAGGTGATCAGTAGGCCCTCACTAGAGACTTGGGTTGCTGGTCTTGGGGTTTCAGTTCAGTGCTCGAATCGAAGTGTTGGAATGTGCTTCTGCTTCCACCCTAGGCCCCCAAAACACAATTCTGCTGTCCCTTTTCAGAATTTGTTTAGAAGTGGTAAGATTTGTGAGCCTTGAACACAGACCCTTATTTTTCACCCTCATCTATGGAGGGAATGACAAAGGGAGAGGGGAAATTGGGTTTCAGAATAAGTGGACTTATTTGAAAGCACATTTTTGGAAGTTCAAACAGCTGGTCACCAAGGGGTACTTTCCACTTGTTTATTGGAACTCTGGTGGATGCTGGCTTGTGGATGAATTCTGTCTCTTTATGAGATGGCATCCATTGTATCATGCACCAGGTGAAGTGAGGCCCAGTTCACTGTTGGGTATCACTAATATACTTCCATTTTAATAACATTCAGAGTGAATCTTTTAAAGCAAAAATCAGCACATGTTACTTTGCTGGTTAAAAGCCTCCAATGGCATCTCATTACACTTAGCATCCCAAATCTTTCCAATGGCCGACAGACCGTACCTGACTTGACCCCTCTTTGTCTTTCCATCCTCATTCTGTTCCACCTGCTCCTTATTCACTGTGCTCCAGCCACAGTGGCCTTCTCTGTCCCAAGCACACCAAGCTCATTTCCATCTGGGGGCTTTATTCTTATTGGTTTCCCCCTTTCCCTGTCTGGCTGAGCATGTGCTCTTCCCATCTGCCTCTTCCTCATCTTTCAGGTCTTAGCTCAGAGGCCTCTGAGAGGCTCTCCCTCCCCCATTCACTCCATAGACCATTGTCCTGTTCATGTTCGTCAAATCACTAATCACCCTTTGAAGCGCTCTTATTTTTTTGTTTTTTGTTTTCTTGTCTGCCTACCCCCAATCCTCCAATACAATGCATTGATCACTGTTGTATGCTCAGCATATATATATATATATATATATATATATATATATATATGGATATCAATGCCTTATAGACAATTGGGGCTAAATTCATGTTTATTGACAAGATTAAAACAGTTTCCTGGAGGGTTCACCTGGGTAAATAAAAGTGGCAGCATTTACTTTATCTTATTGAGACTGTAGTGAGGCATGATCCTAACATTGCTTCTTAATGTCTGAGTCAGTAGAAGCAACAGGATTAGGGGTTTGGAATGTAGGTGTGGGGTTGGCAGATGGCTTTATGGATCTGCTTTAGCAAGCCCCTGTATTCTTGTCCTTTCGTGTCTTTGAAGTGAGGACTTTCCTCTCTGAAGGTAGAGCGAGAGATGAGCTTGAGGGTTGCTCCTACTCCCAGCTCCTCTCCCAGCTCGCACTCCACAAGTTACAGGCTCTACAGTTCTGGATATGAAACTACTTGGGATGGGATCCAGTCACTTAAACAACATAGAATTAACGTAGGAATTGCCGTGCTCAAACGCACTCTGTGGAGTTACTAGTGTTTACCCTTGATGTGCTCACATTTGAGTAGAGAGAGTGTCAGCAACTGTGAGAAGAGTATAAAAACCCATTGCATTTAACTGGGAAAGTCATCTCCTTGGTTTGTCTCTCCAGTCGTTGCATACGTTCCTCCCCTCTGCCCCTTCACTTCATTCCATCTCTTGAGAAGTATTCCCTGGCCCTTGGAGACGGGGCCACTGTGTGCCTAATAGTTCAGAGCAACGCAGGCTTTCAAGTGGGGCAGATCTGGTTTGTTGCTTACTGACTGCAGGATCTTGAGCTTAACTCTGCACATCTGTTTCCTCATCTGCACAATGGGAATAATAAGGGTTGCACTGCGGTAATGTGGCAATGCTGATACAAGATTACCCCTGCAAAGTGCCCAGCACTGGGAAATGCTTAATAAACAGTAGCTCCAAGTATCTTTGGGCACATGTTATAACTGTTATTGGGCTGTGTGAACTATGGCGTGCACATTCATTCATTCGTTCATTCAGTAAGTATTTACTGGATACTTGCTGTGTGCCAGGCACTTCTCTGGTTTAGGGAATACTGCAATGCAGAGTAAGAGATTAACAAGAGCTCTCTTGGAATCGGTGTTCTAAAGGCATGCTAGGGTTATATCATATTGTAATTTTTATCTTTTATTATGTATCTTTCCCATTAGACTTTAAGCTCCTTGTGGGTAGGGGCAAGTGCCCTCATGCTTAATATATAGTAGTTTCTCTGGAATTCATGGGCGACTGAATGAATGAGTGAGCAAAAGATCCACGTCTTATAGATAGGGGAGTAGTGCGAAGTACTTTAACAATGGGAGAAAGTCCTGACACTGCGCCTCTTTCATTGTTTGATGGGAATTGGGGTTCAGGGGAGTGAGGCACAGCTGCACTGTGGGGCTTTGGAAGGATAGAGCAAGATTTAAGGGAGAAATTCGTTCTTGCCTGATTTATGATGTTTTTTTTTTTTTTTTTAAACCTTTGAGAGAGTCTGTTGGTTGCTGAGGTGAGAAGCACCCTGAAAGTCATAGAGTGTTTTTCTTGGAAGTGGCATTTGGTTTGTGTTGGGTAGATTAAGGCCCTGAGTGGGAACTTAGAGATCTGCTAAGCGAAAGAGAAAATGGAAGTATAATCGGCACCTTGATCTGGTGAGGAAGGTATTTTTCTTTCAATCTGCACAAAGGAAGTCATCGTAGCCCCCCCCCGCCCCCCCATGTTCCCCGCCCCCCCCCTCAGGGCTCGCTTACACCAAGTGCTCAACCAATGGCTGATGGAGTTCGCTGTCATTGTCCTCTTCTGCTTGCCCATTCAGTTCTTCAAAAAACGGCTTCCTAAGTTTCAAGGGCTTCTTGGAAACGGATTCCAAGGGCTGTAAATGGATTCTGTGCTCTTGTGCAAAAATGGGTGATGTTCAAGGTGTCTGAGAGTAAGCAAGGAACTGTGGGAGGGGGCACAGGACCGCTGGATTGGAGTCTGGTGTTAGACACTGAGTTGGGGAGTGGAAGATGAAGTTTTGTCTACAGCGCCCATTTTACATTCCTAGACTGCTCAGCATGCAACACCGTGTGGGCCTGGTTTTCGGTTCACAGCTTAGCTGAATATCACTGCTGCTTTGCAGCTCTCGGGACACAACTGCAAGGTCCAGGCATTGGCCAGTGGGACCGAGATAGATGCTGAGGATGCGGCAGCCTCTAGGAGTGCTGGTGCTGCAGGCGTTTTTGCTCAGGTCAAAGCTGCTGAAACCAGGGAAGATCTTTTCCTTGAAGGTTTCTCTGAGATACTGCCTTGCCCATCTGCAGGCTTCCTGGGAGCCTTGACCCAGTCTGTAGCCTATCAGGGTGAAGTCAGAACCAGTTCCACATTAGTCACCCGACAGCTTCTTTCCCGCCTATTAGCTCCCCGACTGCGTTAGATCGTCAGACCAACACAGGCCCTGCTGCGACTTCCTGTTAGCTCAGCAGGGCCAGGCAGACCCAAACCTGTCCCCCAAGCAGCACTGTGCACATTTACTAGGTGTCAGAGTGAAGTTTTTCGTTGGAGTTTTATGGAAGCCATGCCTTGCCACCTGCTGTGGTGCACATACGTGAGCGATAACAGCATGTACTCACCAGCTGATGAATGGGCTAGCAGATCTGGAAAGACTGTTCTTTGCTCCTCTCTTCTAAGCTCCTGACTGGGCAGAGCTGCCGGCTTTCCGCCTTCTGCTGGGCTGCGCTCTGCAGTCAGCCTGAAGCTGCCTGGACCCCCCAGGACTGTTATCCCAGACCTGCAAGCCATTGTGAGGGGGGCTTTCTCATCAGCTGCAATTAATGAGTTCCCCTCGCATTTTCCCTCCACCAAAGAAATTTATCAATTAATATTCTTTTATGATGGTGGGTGATCAAGGCTTTTGTTTCTCTAGAAAAAGTGAATCAGTAGCCGTGTGAGTAAAACAGTAATTTAATTTATGGTTGGACTTTTAGAGGGGATTAGTAAGCATCCCTTTTGTTAATCATCAAGAACAGGTTATTTCAAAGGCTATATTGATAACAACAGCAAGTAATACAATTATGCGTCAGCTCTGTTGAGTTCCTTGTAGGTCAGACAGAAGGTTGAGGGGAGAGAGCAAGAGAGTTAGGGCTCTTCTGTTGGGCGGAGGGCATCCAAATAAGCTGGCACCAGGAATCCCGCTGCCTCTGGGAAACGAGTGCCCATCTAGCAATTCAAAACTATCCTTTCTGTCCAGGAAGCAGATGTTTTTGCCTTCGTTTTCCAGCTTTAGAGTTTATTTTTAGGATAAATGTTTATTTTCCCACAGAATTGGATTTCCTTTTTTTAACTTTCTTTTTGGTTACATAAGTGATATTTGTTTATTGTAGAAAAGTTATAAACTATGGATGGACAAAAAGGAAAAAAAATCATCAATAATCTCATTACCTAGAGACTACCGTTCATATTTTGGATATAGTCTTCTGAGTTCTATATGTTCTTTAAAAAGAGATGAGACCGTACTACGTGTATACTATTCTGCAACGTGTTTTCTTTCTTTCATATTATATCTTGAATATCATCCCATGTCCATAACTATACCTCTACAGCATAGTTTTTTGAGGTTATATAATATCCCATTATAGTCAACCGATTTCCTTTTGCTAATCATGTAGCAAATATTTCTCACTGCTTTGGTTTCCGATGATGAAGTTTAAAGTGGAATTGCTGGGTAAGAGTATGTGAGTTTTTAAGGCTATGTGAGTGTATATTTTATATATACAGACACACATATTATATGTCCATTCTCAGTAGAATTGTCAAATTTTTTTCCCCCAGCCCTATCAGCACCTAATATTAAAACTTTGTTAATCACATGAATGAAAATAAAAACCTCTCCTTTCTCCTCTTTCAATTTCTATTGTGGTTGAGCATTTCTAATGTTTACTGGACATTGGTTGCCTTTTCTGAATATATTGAATATTTGTTGCCTGCATGTCTTTGACCCACTTTTCTAAAGTCAAGTTTATAACTGTTTTCTTATTGATTTTAGGTAATTTTTAATAAGGGAATGTGTGCTTTGTCATATGCCACATACAACTCCCTGTAGTTTCTTTGCATTTTATATTTTGTTTTATGTCTTTTATAATATTTGGTGGTCATTAGTCTGTCCATTTATGGTTTGTGCTTAAATGTTGTACTTAGGAACACTGCTCCTAGCCCAAGATTACATAAATATTCATACATTTTCATTACCATTTATATAATTTCATTTTACGATCAAATCTTGTAATTCAATTCATACCCACTATATTGAAATGTCATTATCATGTACTAAATGATTTTATGTACTTGTATCTATATTTAGGATTTCTCCTTTGTTCTCTGACCTGTCTGACAGTTCTGGCAGGAATTTGAGGTGGGCTTAGCTGCCCAGGTTAGCAGTGGTGGATTGGTTTGTTCCATGCTTTGGGGTGGGAGGAGCATAGAGTCAGTCTGGGCCCCTCATCCCAGCATCCTCCAGGGCAACTCCTTCACTTGGTAATTAGAGCTCACTGAATTTGCCTAAGGATCATGATGTGCCTTACCCACAGCTAATGTACATATTGCTCCTGTATCAGAGAGAACTGATTATATTTTATATTTTCTTGGCTATTCTCATTTGTTTATTCTTCTTCAGTGTTTTTAAAAAATGTGTATATATATATATATATTAAGATGGGAAAGATGTACACTTTTACAATATTGAGTGTAATGAGAATTCTTCCCCTCTGGCAGTAGGGTATGTTTACCTAAGTCTGTTTTATGATCCTATAAAATGGTTTTTGTCCATTTAGGTCCTGCATAATTTTGTTTTTACAGTCCTTGTCATTACTGTAGCCTTAATGATTGGAATCTTTTGTTAAGTTATATTTTCTTATTCTTTATTGCTTGGATATAGGAAAGTTATTGACTTTTCTATAATTATCTTAACAACTACCTTCATAAGATATCTCATTACTTTTAAGTACTTTTGGAAAAGTTGAATCTATTGTGTTTTCCAGGTAGAAATCACATTTTCTACGAATAATTTTGCTTCTTCCTCTTCAGTATTTATATTTATTTTATTTTCTTGACTAATTGCATTGTCTAGGACTCACAGAACCATGTTAAAATGTGTGGCAATATATTGGCATCCATGTCTCTTATTATTCTCCATGGAAATGCATGATAATTGGAGAGTTTGCTTTTTAATCATGTTACATGCTGCATAATTTTATTATTTTATGTTGAGTTTTTCCTTGGTGCCAAAGTTAAATTGAATTATACTATCATGGTCTTTAAAGGTAATCATGTTTTCCTCCTTTTTTATTAATATATTCACTCAATAATTCATGCCATAAATATTTATTGAGCACTGACAGTGTTCCAGGCAATGTGCTTGGTGCTGAGTATACGCCAAGATAGAGTTCCTACCCATGAAGAGCTTGTAGTTTATATTCTTGAACCTCAGTAGATTTTCTAAAGTCGAGCTCTACTTGTTTTCCTGCAGTCATTCTTACTTGAGTATGTACTTTTTAATATTCTGCTAGATTTAACTTATTGGTGTTTTATTTAGGATTTTGGCATTCAGTATTCATAAATGAAAGCATCTAAATGTTTTGCTATACCTGTTAAGTTTTGAAAACAGTGTAAGACTAATTGTTTACTTTGTGCTTTTCCTATGCAATCATGAGGTAGTTCTTTGAAGGTTGGAAACAACTTTTCTAGGACTTTTTTTAGATGTGGTTTTGACAGTTTTCCCAATTTATTAATAGTTACTAGACCATTTATGTTTTCTATCTTTTCCTGTGTCACTTAAGTAACATGTTTTATAGAAAAACATTTATTTTATTATGATTTTAAAATTTAGTAGATTCTATTTTTTTTTTTTTTAAAGATTTTATTGGGGAATTGGCGGAGGGGAACAGCGTTGGGGAATCGGGGAAGGGGAACAGACAAGTTGCCGTCTTCTTGTTCTTCAGTTTAGTTGCGGAGGATGTTGCTTCACTGTTGGTATCGTCATTGCGCTCTTCCCGGATGAGGCAGATCGGTCGCTGGCCTCTGGATGTCGCTCATTGCGGCTATTGGCAGCTCACGCTTGGCTGCCAGCCGCTCACGCTGGCTGCGGGCCACTCACTGTAGCCTATGGCAGCCCACTGCAGCAGGGGCTGCAGCCCACACCATCACCGGGACTCGCACAGCCCAGCTCCAGGTGGAGCTGTTGTTAGCTGTAGAGGGCAGTGTCACTGGCCCTCATGTGGGATCCGAACCGGGGCCGCTGGCATCCCAAAACCAGCGCTTAACCAATGCGCCACTCGGCCGACCCAGTAGATTCTATTTTGAGTATATGGTTGTAGCTACCTCCTTTATCATCCTAATTTGCATTTCTCTCTCTTTGTACAGACACTATAACTAGCTTTGCCAGAGGGTTTTTTTCCCCACACCCTGTAGAATCAGCTCTTAGATTTAATCTGTTCTTTTTTTTTCCTCATTAGCTACTGATCAGTGTAATTTTTTTTCTATTTGCATAAATTCTTTTTAAATTTTTAATTCAAAAAATCAATTCCTCCTGACTTCCTTGGACTTATTATTTTCCTAGTCGTTAGTCTTCCATGTTGTATTAGTCAGGATAGGTTAGTCTCTGCAATGGTAACCCATGAGCTCTGGAATCTCAGTGGCTTAACATAGCGAAGTTTATTTTAAGCTCATGTGAAATGTGATGTGAATCAGGGGACTCCCAAGGGCAGCTCTCCTCCATGGATTCAGTCTGCATCCACCCCCCACCTCACACCCACGTCCACTCCCTTCCCAATCTCACTATACGGCTTTCAGTCACTGCTAAAGGTGAAGAGAGAATGTGGAGATGGCATATTGGCTCTTACAGGTCTGAGGATGGAATTTACAAATTGTCACCTCTGTTCATTGGCTAGAACTAGTCACAAAGCTCCTCTGGATGTGAGTGGAGGCAGGGATGGGGCACCTCTATCAACTGACTAACCAGGAATGTTATCTCTCTCACCTCCCACTGACTGGCTTTGGAACCATTCTTATACTCCTCACTACCATCCCTGCGGCCCTGCCCTCTTCTCCATTGTGCAGCTGGGAGGTCATTCTGTCTCCATCATAGGAAGGTTATTATAGATTTCCATAGGTCCTTCAGAGGGGAGTGTCTCTAGGATAACAAATTTTTCTCCTGCTGATAGACACTGTCATGTTAAAATTAGTTACACACGCACACACTGGGGGTGCCAAAAAGATGTATACAAGTGGACACTTTGGTCAATGTTACTCAAGCAGTAGTTTGCCGTAATCAGAAGTGTCTGGACGCTGATGGTAAGCACTTTGAGCACCTCTTGTAATTGTAGAAGTCAAATGTGACTTGTATTCATCTTTTGTTATTGGTATATATTGAGTATTACAATTTTAATAGTTCTTTCATTTCTTAAAATGTGTATACATTTTTTTGGCACCCTCTATATGTATATATTTATATATAGTTATATATTTATATATTATATATTTTATATACATATTATATATGTATTCATATATATATTCATATATGTGTGTGTGTGTGTATATATATATATATATATATATTTGTTTTCTTTTTAAATAAGCCCTTCCTATACTGGGGAGAGAAGTAATGAGGAGAACAGAAAGTCTCATCCTACCCCACCTACATGACACCTATTTTATGGAATTATTGCGATGATTAAAGAAGATAATGTAATATTCTTAGCCTAACTCCTGGGATGTAATAAGCACTCAATAAATTATAGTTATTACCACTTTCCCTTGCAGTGCTGAAAGTCTCTTTGACATAAGGCATTCGTTTCAACCTTATTTATTCCTAAGTAATGATAATTATAGCTTGAAACTGATACCCATTTGTCTTGTTTTCTGAGATCAAACCCAGTTTTTCTATGTTTAGTCACGAACATGAAACATCTTGAGATATCAATAATACTGATGGCCTCCTTCATTTAAAATCCATTGTGACTAATATTTATTATATTACTTAGGATGGTCTAGATCAGGGGTTGGCAAACTTTTGAGAAGAAAGAGCCCCTAGGGGTCGGCAAACTGCGGCTCGCGAGCCACATGCGGCTCTTTGGGTACGTACACGTGGCTCTGAAATAAAATTGAAAATGAAAATAAAACTATCATAGTTTCATTTATATTACTTTAAATTTTCCTTATTTATAAAAATGTATTTATGGCTCTTGAATAATTTTTAAATTGTTGTGAGGGTCAGGATTGGCTCTTCCTGGGGTCGGCAAACTTTTGAGACGGATCATACCCAAAGAGCAGCATGTGGCTTGCGAGCCGCAGTTTGCCGACCCCTGGTCTAGGTTATTCTGCAGTAACAAAAACCCTTAAAATGCCTTCAAATCTTGGCAGCGTACAGCGCTGGCTGATGTGGGCTGGGAGTAGCCCTTCAAAGACCCACGTGTGCCTGGGCCCCACGCTCATCTGTGATGGCACAGGCAGTCAATGAGGGTGTGGTGAATCGTGAATCATACACTGGCTCCTAAGCTTTCTTCCACGTGACATGTGTCAGTTGTGCTCACATTTCATTGGCTAAAGCAAATCACCTGACCATCCCCCACTTCAGATGGGGCAGGGAAAGGCAGTCCCTTCATGGACCCAGAAAGAGGAGAACCACAAATGCCACCGCTGTGTCACCTGTAGCTAAGCAGTGGGCTATGTTCTTAGGTATTATTTTTATTGACTCATTGCAACGTCTGCATAGGTGCTATTTATAGGCCCATTTTACAGATGGGGAATGGTAGCTATAGAAGTAGCAGACCAAGAAAGGGGCAGAGCCCGGTTCGAGCTGGGCCCTAAATAGATAAAGCAGAGGCAAATGCCCTCCCTAACGGTGGATGTCTGCAGCCTCAGGATCCCTCAAATTACTTTGGTTTCGGTGGTTTTAGAATGCTAATTAACTGCTCTTGACTTGTATAAAAATAAAAATGTCACATTCATTTAAGGTAATCAAGTATCTTGTATGTAGCCTTAGCCATAAAGAACATACAATGAAATTTCTGCCAATAGAAGAATTCTCCACTTTGTTTCCTTATTACCGTTTCCCCAGAAAGGTAAGGGAGTGCCCCTTGCAAGGGGTGTTTTAGTTCTATGCTCCATGTGGAAAGATAGCAGTTTCTATACCTGCAAAAGCCCCTATGGACTCCTACATAGCTTATTACCTAGAGACCTTAAACAATAAAGACTATGAAAAGCAAGTAGAGCTTTAAGCTTTGTCTCTGCGCACCTTTGTGATTGCAGAGGCTTGCACACTCGCCTCGGTTTCATCGCTGTCACTGTTGAGTGTGTATGGCGACAGTTACTTACCTCTGCAGTCCTTTATAGCCCTTCCTGTGTAATCCTCACAGCAGCTCTGACTTGGTCCTGATCTTTCCCTCATTTTCTGTACGCGCCTCAGAGCAGGCGAGGGCACGGGTGCAGCTGGCTGCACGGTGGGTAAGGGAAGCCTTTGGGATTTGCTCCCAGACCTGCTGGCTTTGACACTGAGGCTCTGCATTGCTCTCCTTTCCTGACTCTAGTAGAAGAAAAGTAGGAAACTTCAAGTGTCCAATGGTTATGTGAGTTCTGGCACCTCTGTACGGTTTTAATGATCATAGTGTTTTCATAGCATTCAAAAAATGTAAGAGTCTGAGGGAAATGTTTAAGGAAACAGGATACAGAAGTGCATACAGAGATTGTACAGTATTTTTTTTTTTTAGATGTGTAGCAAAGACTAGAAGGAAATCAGGAAAGACTGGACGGTTCAGTATGTGGTGTTTTTCTCTGGGTAGGATTATGAGTAATTTGAATTCTTGCTGCTTGTACTTTTTAAAAATTGTCAAATTCTTTCAACATGTATTTTATTTAAAAACAAACAAAAAAACCCTCCCAGGACTCAAAACAGCGGAGGCAAATGTAAAATGTAGCTGGAATTTCTTCCAATGATGTTTTCAGTTTTGGGCCCTAAAAGGTCTAAGTAGAAATGTTTGAAGTTCTCTGGAGCCTCAGGTTTAAACATGGGCAGCGTCGTGTCCTCGTGCCCTGGGAGGGACATAATGTCAGATCTCATTTTATAGGCTACAATAGTCTGCTACTAGGAGGTGATATACTACTAACCTTTTGGGGTTGCCCCCTTTAAAGACACATACCATTTTGAAACTTGGTCTGCATGACTTGAACCTGAGGATGAGTGGTTCCCGTGACCAGTCAGGGTTCTCTGCTTGCAGAGACATAGCAGACATAAACTCTGGCTACTCTGAGCAAAAGAGGAGGTTTGAGAAGGATGGGGGTGGCTCACAAAATCACAGGAGTGACCCGGTAGTGGCCCTGTTGCCGGGTGACAGGGCAGCCTCTTCAGAGGGGTTGCTTCCCGATTGTTTTCTGTCACTGGGTCTCTTGGATGAGTCCATCACTGAAGAGCGAGTCTAACTGGTTTATTTTGGGTTATGTGACGCAGCCACCCCTTAGGGACAATGGCAGAGTAGGACTCTCTCTGGATTGCAGGCCCACAGAGACCACAGTAGGGGAGAGGCAGTTCCCAAAAGGAAAATCAGAGGCTTGTGCCCAGAGGATGGGGAAGGGATGACAGCCAGTCGACACACCGAGATGCTGCCCAACTTCTAATCAATGACATCAAAGACCCTTCCTTGATCAGTTTCCGGGGATCATGAACTTAGCAGTGATCTAGGGAACATGTTTCCTGGGATTCAGACAAGTCATTTCTCAACCCTACCTATCCAGTCAATCTCTTCGAATCTATCTCAGAATTATCTTTGATCTATGCCTTCTTTTTCATTTCCGTTTCTTACTTAGAGTCTGTTTCTCTACCCTTGACCATTACAGTGTCCGCCTTATTTGTATTCTTGCCTTGAATTTCTTCTCTGACTTCCTGCAACACAGGCCAGACTATATTTTTGAATACATGGAAAGAAGAATGTCATTTTCCTTCTTTATCATGTTTTGTTCTGTGGAGAAAAAATCCTAGGACTGTGGGGAATGCAGCATACTATGGGCTCATCTTAGGCATTTACAGCCCATCTTTGTATGTAAGGCTCTAAGAGGTCCTGCAATAAAGAAAGCTGTTGATCATTTGTATCAATAAGAATGCTTTTGGGCTGGCCGAGTGGCACAGTGGTTAAGCGCTGGCTTGGGACGCCAGCGGCCCTGGTTCGGGTCCCACATATGAGGGCCAGTGACACTGCCCTAAGGGGGTGGGGGGAAGAATGCTTTTAATTATAGTAAGTGATGTCAATTCAGAGTGGTGTAAACAATAAAGAAATTTTATTTCAGAGGCCAGGTCGTCCAAAGTTAGGGCGAGTCCAGGTGCCTGGTGACCTTTGACTCCATTATTCTGTGTTTTGCCTTCATCTCTCTGTTGGTCTTTTCCTCAGGCTGGCATCTTTCACGGTCAAAACACAAGTGCCAGCAGCTGCCATGTTTAAAAACCAAAAAGGAGACAAGGGCGAGGGGTGGTGGTCTGAGTGTTTGTGTCCCCCTAGAATTCATATGTTGAAATTCTAATCCGCAAGGTGATAGTATGAGCAGGTGGGGCCCCTGGGAGGCATTACCCTCATGTATGGGATCAGTGCCTTATAAAAGTGGCCCTAGAACGCTGCCTTGCCCCTTTGACCATGTGAGGGCACAGCGAGATGGCACCATCATGAATCAGAAAGCAGGCCCTGTCCAGATCGGCTGGTGCCTTGATCTTGGACTTCCCAGACTCCAGAACGGTGAGAAATACATGTTTGGTTTTTATCAGCCACCTGAATATCTACAAGGTATTGTGTTGCAGCAGCTTCAATGGACTAAGACAAGAGGAACAGCCCAAATGGGCTCAGTCCAAGGATCAGAGTGCATGTGTTAGAGGAGTGGGATGTGGTGGGCTGAGTGAAGGCAGGCCTGCACCTGTGGCAGCGGAAGCAGGATTATGATGACTGGCTTAGAGCCATCAAGACCCTTTAAGAGTTGGGGAGGGGAAGGCTTCTTCTGAGTGAGAAGACCATCATGGAGGAGGAATGGGTAGCTAGACAAAATCAGAGTTCTGTTCAGAAGGAAGAACAAAGAAAGTGTTGTGGGTGGACATCAACAATATCCGCTGTAACGTGGCTGAACCCCGCAGTTTGAGTGTGGAGACCACTTTTCCTGGGTCACCCAGTCCTCACAGTGGAGTTTGTAGAATGTATCACTGGGAATATTATTAAGTTCAAATATTACTTTGGCAGTGTTTTCTCCTTTGATCAAGCTGCTGCCCCTCCTTTCTGTTTATCAGAACCATTCTTCTGCATCCATGAGCACTGGTTCATATTATAAAGCTTGATGTGCTGTATTATAGTTATAGTTCTGCATACGTCTCTCTGTTGAAGTCTTGTAGTCTGTAGATCCCCAACACGGTGTCTGGAATATAGAAGGGACTCAAAAACTGTTTGTCAAATTCATTGTCAGAGTTCAATCCAGATGTCACCCCACCTGTCTCTCCCGCTTTTCCTTCTCCCTCGGTGCTTTCATAGCACTCTGCTTGTTCTCTTATGTCACTTATTTCATCCAGCTTTGATTTCTGGTTGCTTTCGTTGTTTTTCACCAGACTGGAAGCTGTGGGTGTTGGCAGGTTCAGGGCTGGCTCCTCTGTGCCCTGTCTGCGTTGACTTTGCAAACAGCGGGGGCAGGTCCTGCTCAAGGGTGTGGAGATGAGGCTGTGGTCCTTCAACAGGGGTCAGAAGTGATTTTTTTAATTGCCACTGAATTCAGGTTTCACACGCTAGATATTTAGCTGTAGGCTTGTAATCATGCCTTCATGATCTCCAAGATTTTATTTACTACACTAGCCAAAAAACATGACACTGCCTTACAATTAGTGCCTTGTAAATTGTCTTTCATTCGAAAGTATGATACTCTATTTGCAAGCCATACCTATGCCATTGCATAGTCATATCTGCTAAGAGGAATGTGTCAGTCAGGATAACTTACTGAGTAAAGAAGTCATTCATTAAATCCATGTCTATTGACCACCTATGGTCACAGTTTGAGTCCCTGGGAAGTAGATAATGAGAATAACATGTAGATTGCTTATTAGGGAGTTCTCTTAGCATCAGCACCTGTGGGAGGGAGTGGAAGGAAGCAGGTCTAGGCAGAGGGAGAAGTTAAGCTGTCATGTCCCAATGGAGGAAGGCCTCAGCTGATTCTCTGTTGGCTCCTGCAGCGTGGGTGTCTCTTCGGAGTTGTCCTGAGTTGGGGAGCAGGGACAGAGCCTTTATATCTCCGCCTTGGTCAGTCGTTGGAATCGGGCATCCCCTGGAAGATGGCATGACCTGCAGCCAAACAGTGCCAAAGCTGATAGTGGTCATCTGGCTGCATCCCTAACAGCTGAGGAGGAAGTGTTTCATTACTGGAGGGGAAACTGGGTCTGCTACACCTGCTACGTGCCAAGTCCTCTGCTAGAAATAGGTATGTGAGTAGGAAAGAAACCCAACAAATCATTTCAAAAGGGTGGTGTCTTTGATAATAGGTAGGTTGTTCATGGTACCGTGAGAACATAACTGAGTTTGGCTGGAGTGGAATTGGGAAGCCATGAGACCTGAAAGGTGAGGCATTGTTAGCAGGCTAAGTAAAATGGGAAGGACGTGTGTGGATGCCAAGGGGTGTGGAGTGTGGCTCCTTCAAGGAAGTAAAATAAGTTCTCTATGTTTGAAATGTCACTGGGAGTAGCTGTGAGGCTTATAAATATGATGACCTTCTAATTTATTGTCCAAACAGGATACTTCTAAAAGTGATTATATAATCAGTAGTGCCAGGGACAGCATGTGAAAACCTGGGCAGAGTGTATGGTCACCCTATTTTTAGGACACGTTTCAGCAAATCTGAACTTTATCCAAGAGCCAGTGGTAAATTATTGACCTCTCCCTGTAATTTTGGGGTTATGAGCACCAGCTGTAATGTCAGATCCCTTAGGCTTTTTTCTTGCCTCCATTACTTACGAGTTGCAAAATCACTTAGGTTTTGTAAGCCTTGATTGTCTTATTTGCAAAATGGGGCTATTAGTAATTTCTTCCCAATGATATTTTAACTTAATACCCATAAAATACTTAAGTAGTTTCTAGGACTAAATAAACACTCAGTAAGTGTAAGATGCTGCCGTTATTTTAAATGGGAGTAGCAAGGTCAGATCTGTGTGTTAGAATGATGACTGTGGATGCAGAGTGGAGATCCAAATGGAGGGGAGCAAGCCTGGTGCAGAGATGAGTTTGAAGGTGATACCGTAGACTAGGACACTGGGTAGGTAATCCAAGAGAGACAATGGTCATTTGGATTAATTTGTGGCCATGAGGAGGTAAGACATGGATAGGTACCAGAGACATTTAAAGTGTTGGATCGGGGACCCTTTGTAGAACTTGAGGGAGCAGCAGGAAATAAAACCACAGCTGAAGTTTGGGTTTGAGCAAAGGGTGGACAGTCCTGCCAGGGTGGACTTGTCTTGCCTGAGAAGGAACCTGTGAGATATGCAAGGGGAGAAGTCCAGTAAGCAGCTGGAGCTTTGGAGACAGGTCTTGGAGATCATGGAGTTAGGAATCATGAACTGCTGGGTGAAGCTGAAGCATTGAAATGGGGCGAGTCCTGAAAAGAGAGGAGGGCCGAAGAATGGCCTGAGGGGCTGTTAGGAAATACGGTTGTGGACAGTATGGAAACAAAGGGAATACACTGGTAGCTTCCATTGTGATTTATAGGGTTACCCATCAGGAAAAGCCTTGCTCCACCCACTGTGTTAGTTTCCTACCTCTTCTGTAACAAATTACCAAACTCGCTGGCTTGAAACAAGAGACAAGTCCTCTCTCACAGTTCTAAAGACTAGAAGTCCGAAATCAAGGTGTAGGCAGGCCAGGTTCTCTCTGAAGGCTCTTGGGGAGAATCTGTACCTTCCTGTGACTTAATAGAGAGCATCTCCTTGTCCTCAGTTTCTGGCGTAAAGCTTCAAAAATCCTTGAATTTTCTTGAGTGATAGTTGTGCTTTCTTATGCTAATAAGCTGACTAATGGTGGGTCCCTAGATAACTTCAAGATGGGAGCTGGTCACCAGAGGGACCAATCACATGATTAAAGGGTTAGAACTTTGGGCCAGCCCAACATTCAGGGAGGTGAGGGGGCTAGAGATGGAGTGCAGTGCTCTGGCCAGTGGCTATCCATCATGCCTACATAATGAGACCCCATATAAAAACTCTGGGCACCAAAGCTTAGGAGCTTTGGGGAAGGCTGGGAAGGCACCCAGATTTCCAGTGAGGTCATAGAAGTTTGGTATCTCTCCCCATCACACCCAGACCCTGCCCTGTGCATCTCTTTCATTTGGTTGTGCCTGAGTTGTCACCTTTATACACATACATACACATGAAACTATAATCAACTAAAGTGTAGTGCTTCTGTGAGTTCTAATGATAATTGAACCTGAAGGAATTATGGGAAACCCTGAATTTGTAGCCAGAAGGGCAGAATTATGGGTAGCTTGGGGACACCCAAACTTGTGGCTGGCATCTGAAGTAGGGGCAGTCTTGTGAAGTACTTGGTCCTTAACTGTGGGGTCTGTGCTAACTTTGGGTAGTTAGTGACAGAACAGAATCAGATCGTAGGCTATCTGGTTAGTATCAGAGAATAGTGTCAGAACTTTCTCTTAGCTTCTGGTGTTGCCAGCAAACTGTGGTGTTGCTTGGCTTATAGAGACATCCTTTCAATCTCCGCCTCTGTCATCACATGTCATTCTCCCCCTGTGTGTCTGTCTCTGTGTCCCTTCTCTTATAAGAACACCAGTCATATTGGATTAAGGGTCCACCTAGTCCAGTATGACCTCATCATAATTAACTGCATCTCCAACAACCTTGTTTCCAACTAGGATCAAATTTTGAGGCTCCTGTGGTTAGGACTTCACCATATCTTCGCAGGGGGAAGCACGACTCAACCCATATCACCCATGAAGCACACGTTTCTCATGAAACCAGCAGTATTTATTCTGCTAGTTTGGAGCCACGCTCAGTGGTGGGCGTCATGGGGCAAACAAAGATAAGCAAGTCAGATCATCTTGTTCTCAAGGGGCTTATGCTCCGGGAGTGAGAGTAGGACATGAATATATCAGATAATTCAGGCTGGGTTTTACTGAAGTCTCAAGACAGTCTGAAATGTTAGAATTGATTGGGAGGACAGAACAATCACTTACAGCTTTAGGAGTCAACCAGGATCCAAGAGCACAAGCTGATTGAAGTGGGACCTTGGAAGGAAGCGTGGGATTCTGACAGATGGAGATGAGGGAACAATGTAAATGGAGATTTAAGATAGCAAAGTGCACTCACTGCAGCAAAGGGGACATGTAATCTAAGATACTAACCTGGGTGTGTATAGAATTTATTCTTCAGAAATTATGAACTCAACTAGATTATGAGACACCTATAGATGGAACGCTATCTGAGTCAAAATGCACCAACATGCAGCCCTCTCCAAGACACACTGACACGTGAAAAGAGCAAGATGCAGGCCTTATGTTGAGCATTCGGTCCATCTTCTCTGAAAGGTGTATGGGAGGTGAATAGGCTCCCAAATCCTCGTCGTGAACATGCTTATAAATGCATAGAGTACGTCTGGCAGAACAGACAAAATTGCCAGCAGTACCTCTTGGTGGCTTGGGAACAAGAAAGGGAGAGAGACTGCATCTCTCATCGTACGTATGAGCTAGTCTCCACTCTTTTTAAACAAGTCATGAGCTGCATAACGACGTTTCAGTCAATGGTGGATGCGTAGACATCGGTGGTCCTGCGAGATTATGCTGGAGCTGAGAAATTCCTATCGCTTAGTGACCTCGGAGCCATCATAACACTGTAGCACAAGGCATTACTCATGTGTTTGAGGTGATGCTGGTGTAAACACACCTCCTGCCTGCCAGCCATGTAAATGTACAGCGCATAGAACTGGCAGCAGCCTCATACGTCCTGTGTTTACTGCGTTGCTTGAATGCATCATGTTCTCTTGCGTTTGATTTAATCTCGTGTTTTTTTGTACAGTGACATGCTGTGCAGGCTTCTAGCCTAGGAGCAACAGGCTCTACCATCTAGTTCAGGTGTGTAGTGGGTCATACCATTTAGGTTTGTGTGACTACACTCTATGATGTTCTCGCAATGAGGAACTAGCCTAATGACGCATTTCTCAAATGGCAGGTGACTATGTTCTAGCTGACCTTACTTTTGCATTTCGAAATACCCTATTTCTCTTAACAAAAGCCGCCGACTGGGAGAAGTCACGGCCATACTGTGTTCTATAACAGCCCCTACTTATTCAGAATATTGCTTTTGTCAATCCATTCATTACATAATGGCAGGCTCCTTGCAAGCATACTGGGGGTCTTTGGTGCATTGGACCTTAGGCTTTCTCACCTCTCACTGTAGGCGAAGGCTGCGGTCAGACCAGTTTTCTTAGCTGCTCTGCGCATTCCATGGCTTACGATATGAATTTGCATGACATGCTCTAAGGACCTACAGAAATCATCACTCACAGTTCAGTACGCACAATTCAGGTCACAGGAAGGCGGGTGACCCTCCACCAAAACCCGCCCCTGAGCAAGTTAGCCCCAGAATGCCGCAGGAGGCTGAGGCTTCTCCTGGCCCACGGGCAGGGTCAGAATGGAACCGGGACTCAGTCAGACTCCCACCCATCTGAGGCTCTCTGGTGTCAGATTTGGGGATTTCTTCTCAGTGTTCAGAGGAGCAGTTGCTTCCCCCTCTATCAGAGTTATGGATTGCATTTTATCTTTTTATTGCTGGCCAAGTGTAGTTACCTACAGCAGTGTGTGTCAGGTTTTCTTAATGCTTCTTTTTGCTCTGTGGTGTCAGATTTTAGGATTTCATCTCGGTACTCAGAAGAGCAGTCGCTTCCTTCTCTGTCAGGGCTATTAATGTTTTGTCTTTTTATTGCTGGCTACAAGTTTAATTATCTGTCAGGCTTTATTGTGCTCCTTTGTGACAAGCCTAATATTCGTATACTGTCCTTATTGTGGTCTTTCACATTCTAATACACCCTCCCATGGGTGGTGGGGGGCATGCCAAGTCACATAACCAATCCTGTTACTGTGTATAAACCTACCAGCCTTGTTTTTGTACTTTGCTGTATCTTGAGCAAATCCTTACTTGAAATGAAGCTGGAGTGAAAGAAAGGACGCTCATATGTCTGTATACATGTCTGTATGTGTGTGTATGCATACATGTGCATATATGTGTGTACTAATCAATCCTTCATTTCTACCTGGTTCTCTCTTTTATCTAGGTACTTTTCTTATTTTCTCTTTTACTTCTATTACTTTTGTCTGCTGCTCTTTCCTTATTTTTACATTGGTTTGTTCTTTCTCTTTACTTTTAAAAAAAATCCTCCTTTACTTTCCACAAATCTTAAGTGGTAGATATCTGAACCATGGGTAACTGTTAGGGTCAGATTGCTGTGAGAAAACCATTCACCTTCTCCCCCCCCACTCCACCCACTCACACTGTACTGGAAACTGGCTGTACCCCTCCTGCCTGCCCTTGCTTCACATCTCCCCTGGTTTTACAGAGAAATGAGGATGAAACGACTCTGCAGCAGGTGGTTCTTTGATTTTTAAAAAGATCCTTGTCCTGCTTTCTTGATTCTCCCTGTTCTCCTAGATTCTGTGGAATATAATAGAGGAGGGAGGAGGAGCTATGCCCCTAGCGGTTATCTTTTAGGCATTTAAATGTGAATGCTTATACACAAGTGCCTATTGTAGTCCTTGTAAACACACCCCTCCATACCTATTCTGTGAGACAAATAAGCAGTTTCCCCTCATATTAAGTTAATGTTTATTGTGTTCAGTGTTAGGAAACATACAGAAATAGTCCTGGTGGGATAGAAAAGGCTGGATTGAACAGGGGTATATAGCCTGTCAAAGAGGTAATGAGTTAAAGATCAGAAGGCCTTTGGGTGGAATTGTGGAATGACTACTGAGGACTAGGATACAAGTGTAAACTCAGTGCAATTAGAGTCCCCTTGACTCCATCTTATAGGAGAGTGAACCGGTCAAGAGAAGGTAGGGGATTTGGCCAAATTTGGTGGACTAGAACCCAGTTGAAGCCAAGCACTGCCCAGGCCCCAAACCGGCCACTGGGTGGTGCATACATGAGCCAGATACAAATAGCACCACAAACACAGTGAAATTCTCTCTTTTCTCCTCTTATTGCTTGAGAAGCTTCATGGTGAAGGCAGAACTTGATGGTGAGTCTTTAAGAGTAGTAGTTCAGAGATAAATGAAGAGAAGTGCAGGCAGTCCTTGGGAAGGGAGCCAAGTACAGAGAAGCGGGAACAGGTGTTTCATTTTCACAGTCAGTGGGATTCGTGGAACTGTTGAGAAGGAAGTGGGTATTGAGGTTGACGGAAGGTCAGATGTTGGAGAAGACTGGGCTTTGGAGAGCTGTGGAAGCTAATCTGGTACTGAAGGCAGTTGAAAAGGGGGAGCTGAGGTTATAGGCATGGTTATTTTGGAGCAGTCCTTTCGCTGCTGTACATAGACGGTCCAGGGCAGGAAGGAGGAAGGCCAACAAAGAGAATGTCAAACAGAAGGCAGATCTGGCTGAGCTTCTGGGTTTTTAGGTGTATTTGGACGGCTAGGTAATGGTTTTCCTTGTTTCTCACTGTTCTTTTATTTACCTTGAAGCTATGAGCTTAAGCAAGGAGCACAACTTTCCCCAATTGAAAAGTTAGAAAAGTAACCAACCACCCCTATGCTAAAACTGCTACATAAGCTTTTAGGCTAAAAGAGAAGGACGTTTTAAACTGAGTAGACTCTGATGCGGGATTGTATTAGGGTAGCAATGGCACATATCCATCCCTAATATTCTAAGGAGAGTAAATGTCATAAAAAGTTTCTGATAAGTATGAAAATTGGAAAGAAGCTCTAAACTGTCATGATTTTCAGGTATGATTGTCTATGTGGAAAACCCCAAAACCCTGCAAATAATAATTAGAATTCTTAAGAGTTTATCAAGGTTGCTCCATTCAAGATAAAGAAGGTGTGAATATGTTAATATCAGATGCAGTAAACTTTAGATCAAGGAAAATTACAGGGATAAAAATACATTAAATAATGATCAAAGGTTCAATTTACCAAAAAGACATAGTGAACCTAAATGAGTATGCACCTGAAATCAGAGGTTCAAAATATAAGCTGCAAAAAGTGATAGTACTAAAAGAAGAAGTAGACAAATCCACAGGCACAGATGAGAACTTCAGCACTCGCCTCTCAGTTATTGATAAAATTAGTAGACAGCAAAAAACTAGGATTCAGAAGAACTGAATGACACTCTAAACTAACTGAATCTGATTGACATTTATGAAACACTTCACCCAACGCAAGAATGCATATTCTATTCAAGTACTCTTGAAACATTCACCAAGGTTGACCATATCCTGGGTCATAAAATAAATCTTAAATAGAAAAAAAAGAATTGAAATCATACAAAGCGTATTTTCTGACCATAATGGAATTCAACTAGAAATTAATAACAGAAAGATAACTAGAAAATCCCAATATTAAACAATATACTTATAAATCATGGGCTGAAGAGGAAATTTCAAAAATTTTGAAATGAAAATATATGTCAAAATTTGTGGGATGCAGCCAAAGTTTAGATGGACATTAATAGAATTAAATGCTTACGTTAGAAAACAACAACAGTCTCTAATCAGTAAGCTTTCTTCTTAAGAAAATAGAAAAAGAAGAACAAAATAAAAATAAATCAGAAAGAAATACATAATAAAGAGATGAGTGGGAATTAATGAAATAGAAAATAGCAAAACAGTCGAGAGGATAAATGAAACCAGCAGCTGATGTTCTGAGAAGAGTAATAAAATTAATGTAACCAAACTGATTAAGGAAAAAAATAAGAGAAGACACAGATGACTAATATCAGAACTAAAGGAGAGGATATCATTACAGACCTGACAAGTCATTGAAAGGATTTTTAAAAATACAGCAAATTGGACAATTTAGATGAAATGTACTAATTCCTTGAAAGCCACAGATTACCAAAACTCACCAAAGAGAAGATAGATAACTGGAGTAGTTTTAACATCTATAAAGAAATCAAATACTTTCCAAAAACAAAACTCCAGGTCCACATGGTTCCATTGGTGAATTCTACAAAACAATGAAAGAAGTAACATCAATTCTACACAATTTCTTTCAGAAAAAGACGAGAACACTTTTCACCTAATTTGTGAGGCCAGTATTACCCTGATAATAAAACCAGACATAGACTTGACGAGAAAACTATAGACCAACAGCCCTCAAGTAAATGTAGATCCAAAAATCCTCAAAATATCAGCATATCAAATACAACACTACATAAAAAGAATAATTTACTATGATCAAGTGGGATTTATCCCAGGAATGTGTGGTTGGTCAAGATTCACAAATCGCAACAGCAGTTCGACGCCCAGCCCGAGCTGAACAGCCGCAGAGCTGCCAACAGGTAGCAGGATGGCTCAGCTAAAAAAAAAGGAAAAAAGATTCACAAATCAATCAATGTAACTTCCCATATGAAATGACTGAACAAGCGAAAACAAACATATCAACTGGTACAGCAAATGCATATAACAAAATTTAAAATCCATTCATAATATTTTATCAAACTAGAAATATTAGGAGCTTGAATCTGATACAGGGTATCTAAGAAAACCATGCAACTAACATCATACTTAATGGTGAAACACTGAATGCTTCCCTTAGGATTGCCCAAGATCAGGATGCTTGCACTGCTATTCAACCTGGTACTAGAATGCCTACCTCGTGTCAATAAGGCAAGAAAAATAAAAGATACACAGACTGGAAAGGGATAAAATGGCCTTTTTTGTAGATGACATGATTGCCTATGGATAAAATATTAAGGAATCTATGAAAAAATTCCTAGAACTCGTAAGAGAACTTATCAAAGTTTTAAGATGCAAAGTGAACATACAGAAGTCAATTGTATTTTTATATACTTGTAGTGAACAACTAGAAATGAAAGTTAGAAAACCTGTGTGGGCTCTGTATGTGAAAAACTACAAAACAATGATGGGAGAAATTAAGGAAGACCTAAATAAATGGGGAGACAGATTGTATTCAAGATTGTAAGACTCAATCCTGTTATGATGTCAATTCTTATATCGATCCATAGGTTTAATGTAATTCCAATCAAAATTTCAGCAAGATATTTTTTTAGATACAGACAAGCTAACTCTAAAATTTGCATGGAAAGGCAAAGGAATGAGAGTATTGAAACAGTTTTGAAAAAGAATATCATTGGAGGGATCACACTACCAAATTTTACTAATTACTATAAAGCTACCATAATCAAGATAGAGTGGTATTGATCAAGATATATATACTTAGATTAATCGAACAGAATAGAGAGTCCAGAAAAATACACAAATATAGTCAACTGATTTTGGACAAAGATTCAGAAAGAATTCAATGGAGAAAGGACTGTCTTTTCAACAAATGGCATTGGAACAATTGGAATTCACATAACTCATATGGCATGTGCTCTTTTGTGTCTGGCTTTTCTCGGTGTATAATTTTTTTTTTTTTTTTTGAAGGCAGTGTCACTGGCCCTCATATGTGGGACCCGAACCGGGGCCACTGGCTTCCCAAGCCAGCGCTTAATCACCACGCCACTCGGCCGGCCCATCGGTGTATTATTTTTGAGATTCATCCATGTTGTTGCATGTATCAGCAGTTTATTCCTTTTTCTTCCTCTTTAGTATTCCATTGCTCAGCATTTCTATAATTGTTTAGCCAGTTACCTATTGATGGACATTGGAGTGCTTCCACTTTTTGGCTTTTCTGAAAAAAATACACTCTGAGCATTCTTGTACAAATCCTTTTGTGAACGTATGCTTTTGTTACTTTGGATACATACTCAGGAGTATAAATGCTGGCCCATTTTATAACTATCAAACAGTTCTCCAAAGCGTCTGTGTCATTTTACACTCCCCCCATTGACGTATGAACCTAGTTGTTCCATACCTGTGTCAATACTCGGTATTGTCAGTCCTTTTCATTGTTGTCACTCCACTGGTTTTCCTAACAACTAAAGATATTGAACACCGTTTTATGAGTTTAGTGGGCATTCAAATATCTTCTTTTGTGAAATGCCAGTGCAATCATTTGCCAGTATTAAAATTAGATTCTGTGTCTCTTCATTACTGATTTGTAGGAATTCATTATATATTTTGAATAGAAATTCATTGTTAGCTATGTTATTACCAATACACTCTGCCAGTTGTTGTTTGCCCTTTTCACTTTCTTAGTGTCTTTTGATGAACAGGTTTTTTTTTTTGGTTTTTTTTTTTTAGAGGATAGTGTCACTGGCCCTCCTATGTGGGATCTGAACTGGGGCCGCTGGTGTCCCAAGCCAGCTCTTAATCACTGCACCACTCAGCCAGCCCAGAAGTTTTTAATTTTGACAAAAATCCAACAATTTTTCTGTTATGATTAGTAGTTTTTAAGCAGTTTTTAGTAGTGTTGAAGAAATCATACCTGCCTACTCCATAGAAGAACATATTCTTCTGTATTTTATTCCAGAGGCATATTATTTTACATTTCACACTTAGGTCTATAATCCACTTTAAATAAGTGTTTAAGTGTGTTGTAACATAGAGGTCAATTTTATCTTTTTTTCCTAGATTAATACCCAATTTCTCCAGTGGCATTTGTTGAAAAAGTCCATGCTTTCCCTACTGTATTTCAGTGGTCTCTTTGTCACAAATCAATTGACAGTATATGTGGTTTTGTTTCTGCACTGTATTTCTGTTGCATTTTACATCTTTTAAATGTTTTAAATATTTTTTGCAACTACTCAGTATTTAATAAAACATTTTAAAAACTTCAACTGAAGAAGGAAAAAACAAAACAAAAACCAGTTACCGATTATGGTAGGTGGAGACTGTTTCATTAAGATTTACTTCCCCTGGGAAACGGATGTGGTCAACTATTGTTGAGCATCTACTGTGTGCCTGCCACTATCATGAGAATACAAAAATGAAAATGATGGGAAACTCTACAACTACTAAAAGATAACATAGGAGAAAACCTAGGCTACCTTGGGTATGACAATAACTATGTAGATATAAAACCATAGGTATGGTCCATGAAAGAAATAATTGATATGCTGGACTTGATTAAAATTAAACATTTCTGCTCTGGAAAAGACAAATGTCAAGAGAATGAGAATACAAGCCACAGACTGGGAGAAAATATTTGCAAAAGACACATCTGATAAAGTGACTGTTATCAAAAATGTACAAAGAAACTTTTAAAATTCAATAAGAGGAAAACAATGTGACTAAACAGTGGGACCAAAGATCCAAACAGACACCTTACCAAAGAAGATATACAGATGGCAGATAAGCATATGAAAAGATGCCTCAGGCCGGCTGAGTGGCTCAGTTGGTTAAGAGCTTACTCAAGAGTGCAAGCTGAGCTCTGAGCAACAGGGTTGCTGGTTGGATTCCCGGTCTGAGCTGAGCAGCTGCTGAGCTGCCAAAAGGTGGCAGGATGGCTCAGCTATAAAAAAAAAAAGAAGTTTTAGGGCCGGCCGAGTGGCACGTGGGTTAAGAGCTGGCTTGGGATGCCAGAGGCCCCGGTTCGGATCCCACATATGAGGGCCAGTGACACTGCCCTCTACAGCTAAGATGGTGAACAATAGCTCCACCTGGAGCTGGGCTGTGCGAGCCCCAGTGATGGTGTAGGCTGCAGTCCCTGCTGCAGTGGGCTGCCATAGGCTACAGTGAGTGGCCAGCGTGAGCAGCTGGCAGCCGGAGTGAGCTGCCAATAGCTGCTGTGAACAGCCGTCCAGAGGCCGGCCACCGATCTGCCTCACCCAGGAAGAGCGCAATGATGATACCAATAAAAATCTTTTTATTAGAAAAAAAGAAAAAGAAAAGAAAAGAAAAGATGCTTCACATCATGGGTCATCAGGGAAATGCAAATTAAAACAATGAGATACACTCCTATTAGAATGGCCAAAATCCAGAACACTGACAACACCAAATGCCGGTGAGGATGTGGAGCCACAGGAACTCTCATGGCTGGTGGGAATGCAAAATGATACAGCCACTGCGAAGGCAGCTTGGCAGTTTCTTACAAAACAAAACATACTCTTATGATGTAGAAATGAAGCTCCTTGGTATTTATCCAAAGGGGTTGAAAACTTATGTCCACGTAAAAACCTGTGCATGGATGTTGACAGCAGCCTTATTCCTAATTGCCAAAATTTGGAAGCAACCAAGATGTCCTTCAGTAGATGAATGAATGAATAAACTGTGGTACATCTAGACAGTGGAATAGTATTCAGCACTAAAAGAAATGAGCTATCATGTCATGAAAAGACATGGAGGGAACTTATGTGCATATTACTAAATGAAAGAAGCCAATCTGAAAAGGCTACATACTGTATGATTTCAACTGTTTGATATTCTAGAAAAGGCAAAACTGTGGACACAAGTAAACAGACCAGTGGTTGCCGGGGGTTTGTTGGAAGAAGAAGGGAAGAACAGGCAGAGCACAGAGGACTTTTAGGGCAGTGAAACTGCACTGATGGTACTATAGTGATTTGTACATGTCTTTATACATTTGTCCAAACTCATAGAATATATGCCACCAAGAAAGAATCCTAATGTAAACTGTAGACTTTGGGTAATGATGTGTCAGTGTAGGTTCATCAGTTGTAACAAATGTCGCACTCTGATAGGGGATGTGGATAATGGGGGAGGCTATGCATCTCTGGGGGTGGGGCTGTATGGGAAATCTCTGCCTTCCTTTTAATTTTGCTGTGAACCCTACCTAAAACTGCTCTGATATACAGAGGGTGTCAAAAATGTATACACATTTTAAGAAAGAAAAAAATGTGTTAAAATTACCCTGATGGGAACCACTTTGAGCACCTCTTGTAATTGCAGAAGTCAAAGGTGACTTGTATTCATCTTTTGTTATTGGTATATATTATTACAATTTTAATAGCTTTTTCTTTTTTTAAAAGGTGTATACATTTTTTGGCACCCCTGTATATATGAGTGTGTGTGTACATGCGTATATACACATACAGCAAAACCTTGGATTGTGAGTAACTTGGTTTGCGAGTGTTCTGCAAGACGAGCAGACATTTCTATTAGGTTGGTGCAAAAGTAATAGTGGTTTTTGTCATCACTCGTGATTTCATACCTTTGCACCAACCTAATAATACATTTTAACTTGGTAAATGAGCTATGCCTTGCAATACGAGTAGTTTGTTTCCAGAACAAATTATGCTCGTAAACCGAGGTATCACTGTATATCTATATATACATCTATCTATCTATCTAGTGTTAAAAATAAGAATACAAAGTCAGCCAAGTGGCATGGTGGTTAAGCTGACTTGGGAAGCCAGTGGCCCCGGTTCAGGTCCCACATATGAGGGTCAGTGGCCCTCAAAAAAAAAAAAAAAAGAATACAATGGATCCTGCCCGTGGGGAACGTACTGAGCAGTCAGAGAAAGACACCATATAGTAAGTCCTTGCTTTTTCGGTACCACGTGGGTGTGTTCACTGAGGCCTTGTACAGTGTATAAATCAGCTGGCATGACTCCCAAGCAGCTAGTATAAAAAGACAGAGCTTGCGGAAGAGGACTGAATGATGCGATTTTATATTGTACCAGTGTAATGGTTAAGCAGATGTATGAGGGTATCAGGAGAGGACTCCTTGTTTCCTTCCCTTGGGCCAGGCGGAGCTCCTGAAGATCAGATCTAAAGCCCTGGAGGAGGGACGTGTGCCTCTTGGCTAGAAGGATGAGGAAGGAGTCAGAAAGGAGTAACTCTGGTTAGCTCCCCTTACCTTTATGCTCTTTCCAAATGTGCCCATTAGATTCTAGTTTGAAGTTGAGAAAATGTTCGGTGTTGAAGACAGTCTCACCAATTTGGAGGATTTGGGATTAACTTGAATAGACGGCCAAATTAGAAGCAGCGACACTGTGGCTAACAGAAGGCGCTGGTGAAATTGGACCCAATCACAACAGGGAAGGCAGGCAACTCAGCAAGGGCTGAAAGCACAAAGCTAAAATGGTGACGTAGTGATGAGTAGGGCTGTGGAGCCTTCAGGCACTTCCATTTACCTGGGTTTCAGTGATAGAGGACAGAGCATTCACAGTTCAGCTCAGTTCTGACACTGGATTCTTTTGTCTGTTGGTTTTTTGTTCCCACCAGGTTAGAAGGTTGTTCACAGAGCTCTGGATGTACCTGGAACCTAGTAATTTTCATGGCTACCTATATGCAGCTACCTCAGCCTTAATATCTTTCAGGCAAACAAAACTCATTTCATTGTATGTTATGCAGTGTTAGAAAGCCAATCTCATCACCGTAAAATGGGATGCAGACCAAGCGAGACAGACAAGCCTGAAGAGGCAGACAGCTTTCCCTGGCCCACCAGGAGCTAAAGAGTCATCGCCACAGGTATCTGACAGTTCATCGCAAACTCTGATTCCAAAACACCAATTAGCAAAGACAGAAAAACAAAAGACAGGAGGCAAAGCATTATCTTTCTTTCCTGTGTTATCTGAATAATATGAATCACCTGTTTTATTTCACTTTCAGTGTTGCTTATTGAAAATAACAGTAAAAACAAACTTTTATTATGGAGTGACTGACTTGCTGTAGGGAACGGTAAGCATAGCTGGGTTTTGGCTTTGGCTTGGCTTATCAGCTTCCAGGATTACTGTCACAGTCTGAGGAGAAAATTATAAGTCACGTGGCCAATTTACATGTAAGGACCCGAGGTCTAGGTGTGGGGAAGGTCCCAGGATTCCATTAGCTCCAGATGCCAACCCTAGCTGCTTGCTGGCTGCCAGGATACTGTCCATAAAGGGATTAAGAGTCTGAACCTGGCTTTAGTCTAGAAAGGCTGCTATAGATGGGAGGGGGATCAGCAAACCTTTTCGTACACAGCCAGATAGTTTATATTTTAGGCTTTGTGTAAAATTACTCAACTCTACTGTTCTACGAAAGTAGTCATAGGCAGTATGCAAATAAATTAGCATGGCTGTGTTCCAATAAAACTAGTTATGGGCATTGATATTTGGAGTTCATGTGATGTTCACATTTAATGAAATAGTCTTCTTTTAATTTTCTTCATATTTGAAAGGTTAACATCACTCTTAGCTCGTGGTCCATACAGAAACACGCGACGGGCTGGGTTGGGCCCACAGGCCATAGTTTGCTATCCCTGCAATAGATTGTCAGACTTCCTTTGACTTGGGAGGGAGAGTGGTGGCATTCCTTCAGGCACTTATGTTAAAACTTCTATTTCTCAGCAAGTTCAGTGCCAAGTGGTCTATAAAGCACAAGTAAAGCCATACTCTATTTAATAAACCAGTATTGTTAATTATTCATGGAAAGAAACCAAAGTCTAGAATGCAAGCCATTTGTAAACCAGGATAGAATTGTCTTATCACCTTAGGCCTTAAGTGGAAGTGATGAGAGCTGAACAAAGACAATTGTGTACAGCAGTAGAATCAGGAAAAAGATATACTGAATAATGAAATGTTGCTTCTCCTGGCCGCCCTCCTCGTCTGGTGACTCTACCATCCTCTTTCCCAAGGCACATTTATGACTCTGAGATTGGATGTAGGCAATTACTCATTAAGCCTGTAAAAGAGGCAGTTCTTGTGCTACACAAGTTAATGTCAAAGCCAACACGTAGTGTTGGACAGACTGTGTGTCTCATTAAAGTATTGGGATAGGGGTGGGCCTGGGCAGACCTTTCTCCTTCTCTGCCGCACTGCATTAGTAGATTTTGCTTTCTCTCTCCTTTTATCCACAGAGCCTCATAGCTTCTGAGATTTTACCAAGGCAGACCTGGCCAAATATAGTGTAGACTCTATAATACAGAGTAATGCTCTGTCGGACAATCTTTCTTGACAGTGGATATCATCTCATTTCCTGGGAAGATGCGATGGTCTTTAGGATAAAATGGATCTTAAGAGTCCCAGGTTCCTTTAATACATTCTTTTTTTTTTTTGAGGGCAGTGTCGCTGGCCCTCATATGTGGAACCCAAACCAGGGCCGCTGGCTTCCCAAGCCAGCGTTTAACCACCGCACCACTCGGCCGGCCCTCCTTTAATACTTTTAATTAACTTGCTGGCCATCAAATCCTATTGAAGTATCACCCATGATCCCTGTGCCTACACCTGAGGAGGTAAACTTTGCTGGAGGAAGTGACGACAAGGCAAGTTAATGCCATGATGAATTCTTGACCCAACTCGAATGGGCGCCCATTGCTGTCTCTGAAAACTAATGTTTGTCAGATCAGGTTGTTCTTTTTTTAAAAGATTTTATTGAGGAATTGGGGGAGGGGAACAGCGTTGGGGAATCGGGGAAGGGGAACTGACAAGTTGCTGTCCTTTTGTTCTTCAGTCTAGTTGCAGAGGATGTTGCTTCACTGGCCCATGTTGGTATCATCCTTGCGCTCTTCCCGGATGAGGCAGATCGGTCGCCGGCCTCTGGACAGTCGCTCACCGCAGCTATTGGCAGCTCATGCTGGCTGCCGGCCGCTCACGGTGGCTGCTGGCCACTCACTGTAGCCCATGACGGTGGCTGCTGGCCACTCACTGTAGCCCATGGCAGCCCACTGCAGCAGGGGCTGCAGCCTACACCGTCACCTGGGCTTTCACTGCCCAGCTCCAGGTGGAGCTGTTGTTAGCTGTAGAGGGCAGTGTCACTGGCCCTCATATGTGGGATCTGAACCGGGGCCGCTGGCATCCCAAAACCGGCTCTTAACCAGTGCGCCACTCGGCCGGCCCAGATCGGGTTCTTTCGTTCTCCAAAACAATAGTGTTTCTTCCCTTTTCTACTTTCCTCAAACGTCTGCTTCCCCAGCCCCTTTCTCTCAATGCCAACCTCACTTTCTACTTTCTAGAGAAACTTGAAACTCTATTAGATGGATGGAATGACTTTACCTTTTCAATATGAGGTCATAAGACCACCTATATCTACAGCTATTCCTCTCTTCCTTTGTGGGAAGGAAGGTGTTCTAACTGAGGAGGGGGCGGTCCTTCTTTCTCTCTTCTTTCTGTCCTTCCATCTGTGCTCTCGGGTCTTACCTCTTCCTGAACCTTTTTATGCTATGGAGGATTTGTTCTCTCTCCTGGATATTCAACTTCTCTTTCAAATAGTTCGTGCCATCCACATTTGAATATGTTGATCCCTCTCACCTTAACAACAAAGCCTCCCATGACTTCCCTCCTCCACTTACGACTCTTCAAACTTGTTTTGGAAAGACTTGTTTGTATTCACGGTCTCTGTTTCTTTGCCTCACATTCATTTTATATCCCAACTTCTGGCCTTCTTCCTTACCCAAACAACTCTGCCTGAACTTGGAAGGTACCGAAAAGGCACGAAAGTCCACCTCTGTAAATCTGTTGGACATCTTTGAGCATTTGGTATTGTTGATCACTTTACTGAAAGGTTTTTTTCTCCCCCTTGGCTTCAATGATACTATGTTCTACTAAGCATTCTTCCTGTTTTTCTGGCCATTCCGTATGTGTCTTCATTGCAGGAAATAATGGATTTCCTCACGGATCATTCTATAATCTCTCCCTATGCAATTTCCTTGATGCTGTTGGCTTCAGCGACCATTCTGTGCAGATGACTCACAATTTTCATAAGCCCTCTTTGAGCTGCAAATGGCAGATCCACAGGCCCATAGACACCATGGAAAAAAATGTAACTTTTGAAGAAAGGAGTAATATGATTTTACTGACATTTTTAAAAGATCACTCTTCCTGTTGTGTGCAGAATAAACAATAGAGAGGCAAGAGTGGACATAGGGAAATCTTATGAGGCTTATATTCAGAAATGAGGTCATGGAGACCAGCTCTAGGTAGGTGTCTCCAGTTAGATGTTTAAAGGTGCCGCAAACTCAACATTTCCAAGGCTTAAACTCATGATCTGTTGCCTAGGCTTCCCTATTGTAATGTCTGTCATCCAGTTAGACGTTTCAGAAACTTGAACCCCACCTGTCTTTGTTCATTCAGGCCACTGTAAAGAAATGCCACAGACTGGGTAGCTTATAAGCCACAGAAATTTATTTCTCAGAGTTCTGGAAGTTCCAAGATCAAGGTGCCAGCGTGGTTGGGTTCTGGGAAGAGCCTTCTTCCTGGTGCACAGCTGGCATATTCCTGCTATGTTCTCACATGGTGGAAGGGGCTAGGAATCTCTTTGGAGCCTCTTTTATAAGAACATTAGTCTTATTCATGAGGGCTTTTCCCTCATGACCAAAGCACCTTCCAGAGGCCCATCTCCTAATACTTTGTGAGTTAGGATTTCAATATATGAATGGGAGGGGAGGCGGGGGCAGAGACATTCAGACCATAGTGCCACCTTTTCTTTGCAATTCACCATTCTGCACCCTGACCCTCTTCCACTCTTTCTTACACAGTAGCTTGAGTGGTCTTCAGAATGCAAATCTGCTGTCATCCCCAGCTCATTCCTTTCAGTGCTTTCAGATCACTCTGAGGGTAATGACTGAAACCTAAATGTGTCCATATAAGGTTCTTCACAGTCTGGCCTTGACACAGTTCTCCAGCCTCCCCTCTTACCTCCCTCCTTTTGCTTCTGCATTCTTCTGCCTTCCACTTGCATTGCTCCCTGTGCCCCATCACTGTTGCCCACCTATCTCCTATTCTTCCAGAATCGTGGCTGAAGTGATAACTTTTGGTGAAGACTTCCCATACCACCTAACTCCAGTTTAGGTCAGAGTCTCTTATTTTACATTGTTGTAGAACCAGATCTTTTTTTCCTTTTTGTTGGCTTATCTTAGTTTCTCAATATATACTCATTTATAGAGTAATTTGATTGCTAATTTTTTTTTTTGACAAGAAGGACTGTTGTTCGTCAGCGTTCTCCAGAGAAACAGAAGTAATAGGATGTATATATGTAGACAAGAGAGATTTACTTTAAAGAATTAGCTCATGTGATCGTGGCATCTGGCAAGTCTGAAATCTGTAGAGCAGGCTGCAGGTGGAGAACCAGGGAAAGGTTGATGTTGTAGTCTTGAATCTGAAGACAGCCTGGAGGCAGAACCCATCTTCCTCGGGGGACCTCAGTGTTTTCTCTAAAGGCCTTCAGCTGACTGGAGGAGGCCAACTCCCATTATGGAGGGTGCCAAAGACTGAATGTTTGGGTCCTCCCAAAATTCGATGTGGAAACCTATTCTCCAGTGTGATAGTATTTGGAGGTGAGACCTTTAGGAGGTGATAGGTTCATGAGGACAAGCCATCAGGACTGAGATCGGTGCTCTTATAAAAGGTGAGGACACAGTGGAAAGATGGCTGTCTGTGAACCGGGAGTTGGGCCCTCATCGGACATGGAATCTGCTGACACCTTGGTTTTGGGCTTCCCGCCTCCAGAACTGTGAGAAATAAATTCCTGGTTATAAGCCACCCAGTCAATGGTATTCTGTTGTAGCAGCCGAGATGGATTAAGGCAGAGGGTAACCTCCTTTACTTAAATTCTACCAATTTAAATGTTAGTCACATCTAAAAAAATGCCTTCACAGCAACACCTAGACTGATATTTGGCTCCAAACTGGATTCCATAGCCTACCCAAGCTGACATATAAAATGAGCCATCTCAGGGACAATATCTGGTTTTGCCCATTAGTGTACCCTCATTGCCTACCACAGTGCATGATGTGTAGAAGACAATCAATCATGTTGACTGGAGGGATTTGGAAGTATTAGATTTCTAGATTTTCTATCTGCAGCCAACATTAATGAGGGTAATGCATTTTGTGGTTGCATGCCCTGTCTTTAGAGTCCTTCTTTGTGTTCATTCTAAATTATTTTGTTGCTAAATACTTTTCTGATTCAAGAGATATCTCTAATTGGTGACAGATTTGCTTCTTTATGATCCAGTTAGTCCCCCTCTTAGCTTGTTTTTCTACAAACACTTTTAAGAAGCCTCACAAGGAAGTCTTAGAAGCCATTTGGACTTGATCATTTGATTTGCTCTTCTTTGGGCTGCCTCTTTGACTTTTCCCTATTTTCTTGGTTATAGTAACCAGAGCCGACTTTGTTCCCAGTGTAATTGGACCATGACTTTATTTGAGGAAATAATTGCATTTTTATTTCCCAATGCTCTTAAATTTTTATTGGCCACTTTGGCCTCAGCAGCACATTGTGCTGAATTTTCTATTTCTAAAACCAAACTTATCATCCTGGCCTTGTCTCCAGAGTTTTCTATTTCTGTCATTGGTGCCAGAAACTGAGACAAGAATGCTTGCAGTCATCCTTGACTTTCCACCCCCACCATTCCCATTCCATTATGAGACTGTTGATTCTTTCTTGATATGGTTCTTCAAAATTGATCCTTTTGTTTTTCCTTCTTCCAACAAGCCTTCACAGGCTTGTGACAAGAGATACATTTTTGGTGTTTCTACCATTAAACTCTCCCAACTTCAACCCAATGTAGCCAGCAATGTCAAATGGATCTAAGTATTAGCTTGAGTACACTTTATTCTCCCTAACTCTCAACAGCCAATCCTTACTCTGAAGCTTGTGTGGTGGCCCTCCTTATGTACCAGAGAATCCAAACTTTCTTTCCTCCCTTTATTGGACCTTCAGTACAGAGGGTAGAATTAACCTAACTTCTCTGATCATGGCGCATATTATCTTTGGTCTGTGTCAGCCTGTCCTATTATTTATTTAGTTCCTTTTTTCTCTTTCCTCATATAGAAACAATTTGAATGTGGCATATGTCAGCTGTTTACATTCTTTATATATATATATATAAAATGTCATTTTGGATATTTTAACTTACATGAATTATACTCTAGATCTCACTGCTTTTCAAATCTGTGGTATGATGTGAACATAATCCCATGCTTCTAATTGCAATTTCTCTTTTATTTACATCATTATCTGTATTTATTAGAGTTTAATACTTTTCTCTGTAGAGATCTAATGTATTGGTTGGTTAAGGTAATTTCTGTATATTCATGGTTTATAGTGCTCTTGTGATTGATATATTATTATGCTATATTTTATAGTTGGGTTTTGCTGCTGTAGAGTAATGAGATTGATGTTTTGTAAGTTATCCTGTGTCAGCAACCTTGATGAAGTCTCTTATTAATCCTCCTAGTTTGTTGGCTACTAACTTAATATTACATTGAAGTCTATGACATTGCTAATATATGACCATTTCTGCTTACAAAAAGTAATTTCAAAAGATTCCACCTAATAAATGATCTAGTCTACAAATAAGGATAGTTTTTTCTCTTGTCTTATGCCTTATATATTTTTCTTTCCCTAGATGTTTAAGAACTTCCAGACAATTTTAAATAGTACGATAATGAGGATCATAACAGTTTTCTCTTTTTTTTCATTGGGGCATTAGGAGAGGGGAACAGCGCTGGGGAATCGGGGAAGGGGAACAGACAAGTCGTTGTCCCCTTGTTCCTCAGTCTAGCTGCGGAGGATGTTGCTTCATTGGCCCATGTTGGTATCATCATTGTGCTTCTCCCCAGTGAGGCAGATCAGTCGCTGGCCTCTGGACGACCACTCACAGTGGCTCTTGGCAGCTCACAGCGTCTGTTGGCCGCTCCTGCTGGCTGCTGGCCGCTCACTGTAGCCTATGCCATCCCCGGGACTCACAGCAGCCCAGCTCCAGATGGAGTGGTTGTTCATCACCTTAGCTGTAGAGGACAGTGTCAGTGGCCCTCATGTGGGATCCGAACCAGGGCCTCTGGTGTCCCAAGCCAGCTCTTAACCAATGTGCCACTTGGCCAGCCCACAGTTTTCCTTTTAACTATAATATTTGTTCTAGATTTTTGGTTTACATAGATACTTTATTAAGTATAAAAAGTTTCTTATCCTATTTTGCAATGAGATATTTTTATTTTTTAAAATCACCAATAGATGTTGAATCATATCAAATGCTCTTTCTTTATCCATTGAAATAATCATATAATTTTTCTTCTTTACTATACATAGATGTAGTTCATGAAACTGATAAATTATTTTTATGTTGAATCATCCTGGCATTACTTACATAACACTACTAAATTATTATATATTTTTAAAATATACAGTTAGATTTGTTTAGCTTACATTTTATTTTGGATTTTTGTATTACACTTATAAGGAGATTAGCCTATAGTTTTATTATAATCTTTTTGTGGCTTAGGAATCAAGTTTGCAAAGTTTATTCTTATTAAATAAATTAGGTAACTTTCTATTTTCTGGAACAATTTGTATAAAGTAGGTATTAACTGTTCCCTGAAAGGCAGAACTCGCCTGAAAACTGTTGGGTTATGGGGTCCAAACTACCTGTCCATTCTAACCTGTTTTTTTCTGAATTTTGTTTCTGTATCACCCTTGCCATCTAATCAAGCTGGTCTGTCATTCCTGTTTCCTCTTGCTGTCCTTGACCTAGAGACTTCCTTTTCCTCTGTCTGTCTCACCCTTAATCTCACCCTTATGACCTTGGATAAACCCTCCACGGCCGAGTGTATCCAAAATCACTCTTGAGCATCACCCTTTCGGATGCTCCCAGCCTTCCGGAATTCCTCCTCTTTTCGGCTTCCTATAGCATTTATTGTCTCTCTCATGCTTTTGACCCTTCGTACTAGTTACATTGCATAATTATTTATCTCCATGTATATGAGTGTCTGGGACCCTTCCACATCCCTATCCCCCAAACATGGATTTTAAGCCTCAAACACAGTGTCTTGGTTTTATTATGAACGCTAATTGTTGATGGCGATCATTTGATACATCACAGCCACTTGGTCAAACTGGCCTTTTCATCATTATGATCACACCAAACATTCTCACCTTAAGACTTTTGCACTGTATTTTTTCTCATTCCAGAATGTTCTTCTGCATCATACCTACAAGCATTTCCCTTCCTTTTAGTAAGTCTTTGCTCACTGTCACTTTCTTGGTATAGCCTCCCTTGAACACCCTATTTAGAATCGCAATCTCACTGCCCCAGCATTCATGATTCTCATCCCATTTCCTGCTTTATTCCCCCTGCGCCCCCCCCCCATGGCACCTATCACCTACTTACTCTACAGGTACATTAAGCTTATTTGCTTTCTACCACACTGTAATGGAAAGGTCCTCAAAAACAGACATTTTGGTCTGTTTTGTTCACGTAGGCAGCTTAGTGTCTAAAAGAGTAACGTATTTGTTGCTCAATAAATAGTAGAATAAATGAATAAAATCAACTATGCCAGCCTTGGATTAAGAACTTGTCCTGCAATTTAGGCTTCCTACCACTATGTGGCAGCAAAGAATACTGCTCTTATGGGCCCTAGGGATTGGAGGTTGAAGTCTTTTCATAAATATTTATTAAAATATTTTCCTTCTTTGCCTAAAATAGCATGAGTCTTTTTACTCTGATTGCTAATTTCTCTTAGGCCAAAGAACTTAAATTCTGTCTTAGATGCTCTACTGAGAAGGCCATTTTATATGCTCTCTGGTGCTAGTGATACGGGAAGTGCTTCCATTTTCCCCCCGTTTCTCTGATTGGTCTGGGCTCAGCCTCCCAGCTCTTAGCCTTTTAGGCTAAGTTGGGGGTGGGAGAGGATTGATTTCTCAGATTCTTAAATCTTTTCAGATAGTTTTAAACATAATGTCTTGGAACTCAAATTTCTTGTCTTCATTGGGGATATCTTTTCGGTCTGTTGTGTTTTCCTTTATACTGTTACTGTGAGGAATCAGCAAGGTGTGGTAAGATTAGCTTCTAGGTCCAGTCTTCTCACTAATTGCCTTGGAACCCTGGGCAAACGGTTTTACCTCTGGAGGCTTGAGACTTCTCTCCTACAAAATGTGGGAATCAGAGTAGGTGCCCTGTAAATTCCTTTTCAGCAGCTAAACAAACAAAAATCTATGAAATATGTTATTAATTTTTTTTTCTTTTGATAGGGAGCTATTCCAGACAGCTCTCATCTGGTGTTTTGTTTAATTTGCACACAATGATTAATTTACACACAAGCTCAGCCTGTATCCCTTGGCAACACTTAGCAACTGCCTGCTTTCAGAAAGTGGTTCCATTAGGTTGTTTAAAGGGACATTATCCCATATATCAGAGCAGAGAAATGAGGAGAAGGCTGCTTTCATTTGGAGACATATCTCCTGATTTTGCAATTATTTTCTTTAAATATATTACATTCCCCATCTTAGGTTTTTGCCCACATGCACAGTTTTCATAAACCGTTTCATAGGTTTATTCTGATTAGCTTTTGTAGGAATTACTTATTGAGCACTTACTGTATTCCAGACATGATCCTAAATTTATGCCACATCTTATCTCATTTCACTCTTCAACAACTGTTGTGAGTCAGCGGGTGGAGTCTCCTTTTACAGACTTAGGAAAACATCTTGAGGTCCCACAGCCAGTCAGTGACTGAGTCCAGCAGTCAGACGGGGCTGCCCGGTCCCTTCCTGCATTCTATCTCCCTTTGTTTCACCAAACTATAGTGATAAGGACAGGTTTTAACTAGTTATAGATATTGCAATAGAGAAGAGGGCCCAGCCTGAACTGAACTGAACTTTGATTTCTATGGAGGTGACTACACAAATTGAGGAGTAGGGATGGGATGAGCAGAGCTCAGCAGAGTCAGGGAAGAGAAAAATTATGGAAGTTGGTCAGTGTGAGTGCTGATTAGACCAGCTGTGTCTGTGAGCTGGCAGTGGTTGAAGCTGGGATTCTATCCTCCCACAGAGATTGCAAGGCTGAGGCCCTGTCCTTCCTGCTGATTACATTTTAAAGCAGTTGCTTTCACATCCTTGAGGGAGATTACTCCTAGTTGTAGGAGATACATACCGGGGGTGCCAAAAAAAAAATGTATGCACGTGGACACTTTGCTCAACGTTGCTCAAGCAGTCATTTTCCATAATCAGAAGTGTCTGGACTCTGATGGTACTTTGAGCAGAAGTCAAACGTGACTTGTATTCATCTTTTGGTATCGGTATACATTGAACATTACAATTTTAATACAGTTTTCCTTTCTTAAAATGTGTCTACATTTTTTTTGGCACCCTTTGTATATATCTTAAAGGGACAGAGGAAAGATTCACAATTGTAAGCCCTTTGTAGCAAATTCTCTAAGAACAGGTAGTCAGGGGCCTCTGGTCAGGCGTTGACTGGAACACAGTGAACTCTTTTGGCAGTCTTGAGCTTTCTCAGGCAGTCACTTTAAGGAAGTTAAGATCATCCAGGGAAGGCGGCCTGGAGCTGTTAGAAACTATAATATGTTAGTGTTTAAGTCTTTTTTTTTTTTTTTTTTCTTTTTAGAGGGCAGTGTCACTGGCCCTCATATGTGGGATCCAAACCGGGGCCGCTGGCGTCCCAAGCCAGCTCTTAACCAATGCGCCACTTGGCTGGCCCTTGTTTAAGTCTTTTAATATGGGGTGGTGGGGTGAGGTGTGGACAAATCATTTGTGTTGAGGGTCTAGTTTTTATAGGCCACGGTTGAGGCCTAGTAAAGAAGAGGGCTCAGTGGAACCTGGCTAGAGTTTGGTCAAGTTGAGGATCTTTGTTTGTAAAGTTGAAGCACTGGGAGTGTGTAGCGATCATTCCTGATTATCTGAAGTTGGGTTCTTGAATACACTTGGTGCCAAGTCGTAAAATCACAGGTCTTCATTGTTCTGATGGAAACCAGGCCGTGCATGGCTGGCCTTTTCCTTTCCCATGTCCCTAATAGACTGTTTTTGCTCTCGTTTATACTCATGACTCCTGTGCCTGGAGCCTACTACTATTTGGGGGCTCCCCTGTCTCCCCACTCTGTTCCCAGGCTGTGACATCTGGGGAGAGTGACCTTTTGGGAAATTGCTTAGGGTGGTCTTCTCTTTGTCTCTGTTCCATCTAAGAGGGCTGTGCAATTGGATGGGAGCAAAGATTGAGGGGGGAAGTGGGAGGAGAGGGAATTACCAAGGACGGTGCTGAGCAGCCTGGAATAGTGTTCAGTGTCTGTGTAGGGGTTTTGCTCAGCAAAGGTGTTCATATCTGTGAACTTATTTTAAAGTGTACCCGCATGTATTCATCACAGTCCTGGAATGGGATGATGTATGGGCACAGTTACCCCGTTTTACAGTTGAGCAGTTCATGCCCACCCAACTTAAGCCCACATCCTCCTGGACTCTCTTAGCTCTGTTCTGTGTGTATTTTTTGTTGTTGTTTTTTCCTTTCCTACCTTGCAGACTTTGTTCCCCTAGGATGGTGTCGCACACCTGGCTACCTTGAAGAGGGTTATTTTGGGGATGGGCCCTGCCACTGGTCCCTTGGATCACCACCTGGTTCTGTTCATCTTCCTTTTTGAATTCCCATCCTTCTCACCGCCTTTTTGGAATCTGAAATACTTGCTAAACAGCAGGAGCTGCTTTTCCATCCCCATCCCGCTGCCTGCCCTTCTTGCTCCTGCCACTCAGCCATCGCTTCCTCACGTTGACCTCTTCCTTGCTCAATCTTTGATATGTCTAATGACAATATGCTCCTAACTTACTAAACATATAGGTGAGGTTTGCATTCACTGCCTAAGGAATGGAGCTGCCATAAACTTGTACAGTGTTGGAAGCCAGTCATATGAAATGAAAACCCTGCACATGAGTTTCACTTACTCATTCAAGGCGCAAATGTCTACTGTCTCCAGCACTAGGCTGTTACTGGGGATAAAACCTAGCCCCTTGCCTTGTGAAGTTTATTTTCTAGGAACAATGACTTTTCTCAGAAGAGTTATAACATTTCTTTTTGTTTTTGAGGGCAGGATCACTGGCCCTCATATGTGGGACCCGAACCGGGGCCGCTGGTGTCCCAAACCAGCTCTTAATCAATGTGCTACTCGGTCGGCCTGAAGAGTTATAACATTTGCATGTTGGAGAATAAGGTGAAATCAGTGAGAAATAGACAGTTTGGGGACACTTCAAATGCATTCCTTTTTTAGTTTCATTTATAATGCTAGTGTCTCTATTAATAGTCATATAAATACATGATACATAATCTTGTTTTTTCCTATGATAATTTTAGTGTATTAAGTTTTATAATTATAGTTTATTTAACCATTACAAGTTTAATTGCTTTTAATTATTTCAAGTTTTCGGTTGCTAAGGAGACTAAAACGCAAGCTTGCTAAAGAGGGCTGGAAAGGTTGAAAAACTGAATACATTTTTCTTCATCCCAAATAATGTGTAAAAGAATGAGAGATTTAGTGTGTGATTCATAGAAAGGAAGACATCCCATAGTAACACTGACTTCAGAGACTGGCCTTCTAACAAGTTTAATTTAGAAAGGACATGCCAAAATGCCAAATTAGGGGGAAAGGTTTTCACAAAGGCATACCTGACCAAATCATGTCCATTGATATAAATTTTAATTGAAAATCTAGAGTCCAATTGAGTTGAGGCTTGCCCACATCCTTAAGAACAATGAGAGAGAGAGAGAGAGAGAGAGAGAGAGACAGAGACAGAGACAGAGATTGAGAGATTGAGATTGGTTTTTGGTCATGTTCAAACAAGATGAAGAATAACAAATATCAGTTTCTGGGCTAAAGATAAATCAACTCATTGGGCTTGATGATATAAGTTGGTGAATAAAAAGTGGAAAACAAAACAAAAGCAGACTCATAGAAACAGAGACCAAAGGGATGGTAACCAGAGGGGTGGAGCATAGAGGGTAGGTGAAAAAGTTGAAGGGGAATGTATTCAGTAATAATGTGATAAGTTTTCATGGTAACAGATGATTGCTAGAATTAATGTGGTGATCACATTGCAAAGTATATAAATGTTGAATCACTAGTACACCTGACACTAATATAACTGGTATAATATTGTATGTCATCTCTACTTAAAAAAAAAATACACACACACACACACACACACACACACACACACACACACAGCTCCTTCACATAAAGACATAAAAAAAAAAAGGATGGATAACTAGTCTCCTCAATTACTTTTTGTCTTCTATCTCCTGAGAAGAGTAATCTGATTTAAAAGGGTAAAATGAGCTTTAGTGATTTGGAGTGAAAGCCTCAGATTTTGTAAGGAAACATTACCTTGTTTTTACCATTGTCACCTGGCTCAGTCCAATTGCCAAACAGTTGCTGGTAAATTTCTTAAAAAAACAATTTTTTTTAACTGTGAAAAACACATAATATAAAAATTACCATCTTAGCTATTTTTAAGTGTACACAGTACATTTACATTATTGTGTAAGAGATCTGTAGAGCTTTTTTATTTTGCAGAACTGAAATTCTGTTCCCACTAAGCAACTCCCCACCTCCCCCTCCCCCCAGCCCCTGGTAACCACCATTCTACTTTTTGTACCTATTAATTTAACTACTTCAGGTGCCTCGAATAAGTGGAATCCTACAGTATTTGCCTTTTTACATTGGGCCTAACATTTCACTTAGCATAATGCCCTCAAAGTTCATCCATGTCGCAGCATATGACAGGACTTTCTTTTTTGTAAGGCTGAACAGTATTCTCTTTTGTATATACACCACATTTTGTTTGTCCGTTCAGCTCTCAGTGGACACTTGGGTTGCTCCCACCTCTTGGCTCTAGTGAACAATGCTGCTGTGAACATGGTGTACAGATATCTCTTTGAGATCCTGCTTTCAGTTCTTTTAGATATGTACTAAAAAGTGCGAATGGCTGGTAACTCTTCAGAACTTGTGGATAAGGACAGAAATGCTTGAAGAGCAGAGGTGAGTGAAGTCCTGCTAGTTTGTTTGCTTTTAAACAAAAGAGGGTTGATTTTTTAACGTACAGTTGATTGACGTGCCTGGCTGAAATCCTAAGCAAGATGCTAGGACAAATGATGAATGAGTTGACTTGTAGAAATTTAGGAAAGGAAGCAGTGGTCATGAGAGCCAGGCTGAGAAGAGTAAGAATAAGCTATGGGAGGCTAATCTCATTTTTTAAAATCAGGCCGTTAGACCTACAGGTTGGGTAGACGGTAGAGCTGACGGCTTTTGCAAAGGCTGACAGTGACTTTGTGGGCAATACGAGGAGATGTGTGGGCTGATGGTATCATTAGAATGAGTGGTAACTGGATAAATAATTACGAGGTCGGACAATTAAGTTCGCGAGCTTGTTGCAACGATGTTGCTAACATTTTTTTGATATCAGAGGGATTATTCATTATGAATTTGTACCAACGGGACAAACAGTTCACCAGATTTACTATTTGGACTCCCGTTAGTCAGTTTTGCTCCCCTTTCATTTCTCTTTGATAATGGGTAAACCAGTGCATTAGTTTTTTATTCATTTCTTCATCACTATAAATATGTCAGTAACATTCTATTAAAAAAATGGATCCTTTTGTATGTCTTATTTAAGAGTAATTCCTGAAGTTATGACTGCCATTAAAAATGGTATATTTACTGGGCTGGCCGAGTGGCGCATTGGTTAAGAGCTGGCTTGGGACGCCAGCTCTGAACAGCAGGGCCCTGGTTCAGATCCCACATGAGGGCCAGTGACACTGCCCTCTACAGCTAAGATGGTGAACAACAGCCCCACCTAGAGCTGGGCTGTCGTGAGTCCCCTGGACGGCATAGTTGCAGCCCCTGCTGCAGTAGGCTGCCATAGGCTACAGTGAGTGGCCGGCAGCCAGCATGAGTGGCTGGCAGCTGGTGTGAGCTGCCAATAGCCGCGGTGAGTGACCATCCAGAGGCCGGTGACCAATCTGCCTCACCGGGAAGAGCGCAATGACGATACCAACATGGGCCAGTAAAACAACATCCTCCACAACTAGACTGAAGAACAAAAGGACAGCAACTTGTCTGTTCCCTTCCCTGGTTCCCCAACGCTGTTCCACTCCCCCAATTTCCCAAGAAAATCTTTAAAAAAGAAAAGGTATATTTACATAATTCCTCAAGACCTTGGAAAGATTTGTTTCCTTAGAAAATATTAAGTGAGAGAAGAAGTAGGATACATATTTATATATACAGTCTTGTTAAAACTACCTATGCATACATATCAAAAAACTAAAGGAAAGTACATTCAAAAGTTAAGAAAAGTTTTGCATGTTTCAGATAGTTTTTTCTGTAGTAATTTCCTGCATTTTGCAAGTGGTCAACTTTCTTTTGCATATATTAGTCTGACTGTTATGTTCTTCCTGCACTCAAAATCAGTGGTCTCCAATTTTAAAAGAGTACCCTAACTCTGCCTATTTTAAAGTAGATTTGTCTGTGTTTGGAGATGGGGGAGAAGTTATAGTTTGGGTGCTGGGGGATTTAGAAAATGTTTTCACCCCCTCCTTCCCATTCCAATTTTGAAGACTAGTTTTCCGTGCACCACATTACTTACTTTATTCCATTTCTACCAAGCCTTCTTTGATTGTGTTTTATGAGAATTTTACTTACTGGGGTGACAGCAGCAAAAAGATCCACTGCTAGACTGTTGATTTAACAGTTGAAGAGCTGGCACATTAGTTAAAGATTTGGCCACGTGTCATGGTCTGGTCCCAGAGTTTCTGATTTCCTCCCAGGAGCTTAGCTTTGTAAAAGTGCTGATCTTCCTGTCTCAAACTGAGCACTGTTGCCATGCCTCTTTGCAGTATGTCAAAGGTGTGACAATTAAGTTCGCAACCTCATCCTAGACAAAGTGCTACATACCTCATTGTTTACTATCACTATAGTCACCTTCAAAGTACTCTCCTTGGGAAGCTATGCAGCAACGCCAGTGCCTAGTCCACCCTTCAAAGCAATTTTGGAACTCTTTTTCTGGAACAGCCATCAGAGCTGTCATCATATTACGCTTGATGTCCTGAATGTCATCAAAATGTTTTCCTTTCAATATTTCTTTATCTTCAGGTAAAGAAAGAAGTCACTGGGGACCAAATCAGGTGAGTAGGGAGGGTGTTCCAATACAGTTATTTGTTTACTGGCTAAAAACTCCCTCCCAGACAGTGCCATGTGAGCCGGTGCATTGTCATGATGCAAGAGCCATGAATTGTTGGTGAAAAGTTCTGGTCATCTAAGCTTTTCACTCAGCCTTTTCAGCACTTCCAAATATTGGGTTGTTTGAAAAGTCATGACATATTTTTTCTATGTTTTTCATTGCAACAATGCATCGTTACTTTTCCGACAACCCAATAATAAACTTGGTTAACTGTCCAGTTGGTACAAATTTTTAATGAATAATCCCTCTGATATCAAAAACGGTTAGCAACATCGTTCCAACAAGTTCGCAAACCTTATTGTCAGACCTCGTGTGCTCTTGCAGGTGGAACCTCTTTGGGCTGGGTCCAGTTTTCTCCTCTGTCACCCAGTGAGCCCTTCTTTACCACATCCTGGGAGCTTTAGTAGTAGCAGTGGATTCCAATGTGTTTAAAATTCTCTCTCCTTTAATCACTACACATATTTCATCCTTAACAAAATGAAATGCAGTTGTTTGGTACATTCTTTTATTTAAACTCATCAGTTTGACTTGGTCCCAGACTCCTTTTGTTATCTCCATGTCTGAACTTGCTGGGAATTATTTGTAGACCCTTGGCTGGTTTATAATCCACTTTAGAGATTTCCAAACCAGATGTGGAGAAACCTGCAAAGATTTAGTAGCAGTATGTCACCAGTGACCCTAGGCTTAGTGTGTTTTTTGTTAAAGAGTGACAAATTCAGTACTTTAAATTGAGAGGATATTATTTTTTTACTTTACTCCTGGGTCCTCTTCTGTTTCCAAATTATACCCCATTTTTATGCAGGTCATATTCATTTCCAGATACAGTTAAGAGATTAACCCAGAAATAAAACCTGTCAAGCACTCACACGTATAGGTAAATAATATGCTAGTTTTGTTCTGTGACCCAGATCAAGACTAACTTAAAAAGGGCAAGAAATAACAACCACCACTCACAGTCAAACATTATTTTCTCAGCTGTAAATATTTCAGATATATCCCACTCTAGCTCTCAATGTTGTTCTCAGCTCCCTTATTATTCTTTAGCAAAACGCAACATAAATTTTGACTTAATGTCGTTTGCTGTGGGTGTATTCATTACAACTTGATTTCTTAATTACTCTTTTTTATTTTTAAAATGGAGACAATTGAGGCAGACGTACTTTTTCTTAGATGTGAAGCTTATCTGATTGGAGGGGCTTTCTTTAAAAAAAAAAAGCTTAAAAAATTGTTCTTTGGCAGATTTCACAAGTATAATACATACAGCTATGTGAACACCCAGTAGAAAGAGCATCCTGGGTAAAGGGAACAGTGTGAACAAACTCAGGGAGTTTGAAACAGCATAACCCTCCAGGGAAATAAAGTAATTATGCATGGTCTCTGGGGTAAGGAGAATACAGAGGGTGGTGTGGTGCAGCCGTGACATTCAGGCCCTGAGAATCGTAGGGGAGATACTCGGATACTGATGCTCGGATCCCACCCGCAAAGGTTTGCTGTCATCGGTATGTGGTGCAGCCTGGCCACCGAGGTTTTTTAAGCCTCCCCAGGTGATTGAAATATGTTGCTAAGGTTGAGAACACTGGTTGATTCCGTGTCTATTGGTTCTCCAACTTCCCCAAGTAGCAGGATCACCTGGAGGGCTTGTGAAAACTTCCAGGTTCTGATTCAGTAGGTCCAGAGTAGGACCTGATAAGTTCCATTCCTTCCAAGCTCCCAGCTGCTGATGATGCCGCAGGTCTGCGACCACACTGAGATCTACTGGCCTAGCCCATGCGGGGAGCCTGTGATGCTGACTAAACCCTGAAAGACCATCCCTGAAGACAGAAAAACAGGGCAAGGCCTTCGAACAGGCTTAGAAAAGTAATTGTCCCAAATGTAATAGCAGGTGGGAATGAATGTATATGAAGCCCTTAGGACGCGACAGCCCAGGACAGTGTTGTGTGTAGATACAGCCCATCGCACCCCTAATAAAGACCGTCTCACAGGCCACCCAGGCTTTTGGTCACTCCTGTCACCCTCAGATGCAGAACAGTGGAATATTCTCCCAACTCCAAGACTTAGCTGAAGCACTAGTTCTTACATGCTGAGGTTGGGAGGGGAGAATTAATATGCTGTTTATTCCATACATCGAGCTCTCCTCGCTGACCTCAGCCCCCAAGTTTTCAGAGCTGCCCGCTGTGGAAGCCTTATGTGAATAAATAATGCGTTTGTGGCAGAGAGCACCCAAATATCCCTCTGCCAACCGTTGCCGCTGGTTACGGGAGGGTTGCTGGGACTTGGCTGGCTTTGAGGTCCCCTGACCTCTTCCTAACTGTGACCCTTCTTCCTGCCTCCCTGGCCTTCCTGTATGCCCCCTGATCTCAGGTAATTGTCTGCTCCTTGCTGCCTTAGTTGATGTCCGATGTGTGTTTCTCCTTTACCCTCACACTACTGTCACACTCACATCTGTCACCAGATTGGTGTCCCCACAACTCAATTCTGACAGTGTCAACCTGGAGATAGTGTTGATCCCACAGGTTTAGGGCTCAGTCCCCTTCAGCCACCAGTCACAAGTCCAGGCTGCCACCTGTGCTACTGACCCACCTGCTATCGCATTGGAGGTTCCCGTGACACCCTTCTTAATCTTCATTAATTAGCAAGAGCAGCTCACAGAACTCAGAGGTACCTTCTATTTACTGGATTACCAGTAGTTACGAAAGGAAGTACCTCGAACAGCCAGATGGAAGAGATACGCAGGGCAAGGTATGTGGGAGAGGGCTTGCAGCTTCCATGCTTTCTCTGAGTGTGCCACTTGCCTCAAATCCCTACGTGTTCACCAACCCGGAAGCTCTGGAGATCCTGTTCTTTTATGTTTTTTATGGAGGCTTCATTACATGATTGATTAAATCAGTGGCCATTGGTAATCTATTCAACCTCCAACCCCACCCCCTCGCTAGAGGTCCTGCTGTGGAACTCAAAAGTTCCAACCCCCCAAATCACATAATTGGTTTCCCTGGCAACCAGCCCCCTTCCTTAGGTGGAGTCTAAAAGTCCCCTAATAACAAAAGACATCTTCATCCATCTCATTATCTAGGAAATTCCAAGGTGTTTAAGATGAAGACCAAATATATATTTCTTATTCTAAAGCACAATATTCACAGCTTCCCACGACTCTTCAGAACTATGGTATCTGTCCTAGTTCTTGTTTTCTTTTGAGATTTACTGACTCTTCATTAGAAACATTTTTTTTCCCCTTTATGTAATTAGCGTGGCTATAATAGCTGCCTAAAATCCATATTTGCTAATTCCAGCATCTAGTTCATCTTTCAGTTGATCTCACTTATTTAACTTTTCTCTAGAGTTGGGTCATGTTTTCCTATTTCTTATGTCTGGTCATTTTTAAAATTTTTTTTTTTGAGGGCAGTGTCACTGGCCCTCGTATGTGGGACCCAAACTGGGGCCGCTGGCTTCCCAAGCCAGCGCTTAACCACCACGCCATTCGGCTGGCCCACGTCTGGTCATTTTGATGTCTGTCCTGGAGGTTGTGAACGATGCATTCTGGAAACTGTGGAGGCCGTTATATTCTTCCAGAGAGCATTGCTTACTCTGTTTTTTAGGCAGTCTTGACAACTCAAATTTAAAGCTCTGCCTTCCCTCAGCTGCAGTTTCTACTTAGTTTATTTCCTCTTAGCAAGGCTCTTCGGAGTCTGCTGTGTGTGTGTGTGTAGCTCAGGAGTCAGAGATTTGAACAGAGTTTGTATACAGACTTGAGGCCACCCTTCCATGCCTCTCACTTTCTCCCTCACCTTTCAGCTATTGGAGTTGCCTTGAACTCTGTTCTCTGGTTCTTCAAGAAAGTCACACCGACAGTTTCTATCAAGTTTTGGCTGTCCCTTTATGGTGGAGATTGTCGCCTGTCCTTGGGCAAAAAGCTATCAAGTGAGAAACTCACCCTGTTCCATTCCTTTCTTCCAAGCGTTGACAGTGGCAGTGTGGCCTTTCTTTCACTTCTTTTCCAGGGCCTGCAGGTGGTCTTTTGTCTGTTTGCTTTGCCCGGAGTTCATAGTTCTCTGTGGGAAGGTTAGTCTGATGGGAGATGCTATACCATTACCAGAAGCAATCTGACATATGCTTTTTAAAATAAGATTGCCAGGGATCACACAGCTGAGTTGATGGCCACCTTGGCTGAGGGCTGCGCTCTGATTCAGTTCTCCATTCTGTCTGAGTGCACTCCTTCCTCGGAATATAGAGCTGTTCAGTCCTGAATCTTCTAGGGTCTGTGGAAGATGGCCAGCTAAAAAAAGAAAAATCCTCCCTGACAACCCCCACTTCCCGGGATTTTATCCTGTCACCCAGTGTTCTCTTCTTTATAGCATTTGTCACTTTCTGGCATTCTTGTGTATTTATTTGCTTTTTTATCATCTGCCTCTCCTATTAGAACATAAACGTATACAAACAAGGCCCTTGTTTGTCTCATTCATCATTTTATGCTCTGTACCTCTAAGTCTCTGTACATAGTAAGCTCTCAATTAAAGTTGATTAAAGCTTCATAGTACTTTCCTACTGAGTCACAGGGTATTTATCCATCCCTGGGAAGGATGGAATTGGTTACTATCTCTCTATATGTAACATTTTTATTCCTAATATAACTGTATTGACAGCTGCCATTGCCAGATCTTTAGACTCCCTGGTCCCCAAAACACACACACACACACAATAGCTAGTAATTCTTTGGAAACCCTGTTCTCAGTACAGCAAATGTCAGTGGAGCGCTTACTCTGTGTAAGGTATGAAACTAGTCCCTGTATATTATTCAAGAGCCAAGGTTCAGTGGTAGGAAATAAATAGAAAGCAGGATTCTGAATTTAAAAATCTATTCAGAAAACATATCTAAAAACATATTAATGAAAAAAAAAATTTTTTTTTTGTATTTTATTGGGGAACTGGGGAGAGGAAACAGTGTTGGGGAATTGGGGAAGGGGAACAACTAAGTTGTTGCCCTTTTCAATCTTAGTTGTGGAGGGTGCAGCTAGCTCAGCTCTAAGTCCAGTCGCCATCCTGCTGCCTGTTGGCAGCTCACGTCTGCTCAGCTCAAGGTGCCCTGTTTAATCTTAGTTGCGGGTGGGCATAGCCCACTATCCTATGTGGGAGTTGAACCGGAGTTGTTAGGAGCACATGCTCTCACCAGCTGAGCCATCCTGCTACCTGTTGGCAGCTCAGCGGCAGCTCAGCTCGGGTGCAGCTAACTGGCCCATGTGGAAATCTATCTAACTGCTGACCCTGCTGCTCAGAGCTCGCACTCTAAAGCTAACTCTTAACCAACTGAGCAACTTGGCTGGCCCCAAATATTTTTTATCTGATTTCCAAACTCGGTCCCCCTGTTGTTTATTTCGCCCTGTTTTGAGAGTCATGGTGTGGAGAGCAGGGTTATTTCTAGGGAAAACGTTCAGCTGGCAAATGAATGGATGACTTTGAGGACATTTGGAGGCTTAACTAAAAGAATGCAGACTTATCTAGAAACTAGAATCTTCACTACTTTTCTTATTAACTACTGTTTTTTTTTTAAAGATTTTATTGGGGAATTAGGGAAGGGGAAAAGCGTTGTGGAATTGGGGAAGGGGAACAGACAAGTTGCTGTCTTTTTGTTCCAGTCTAGTTGTGGAGGATGTTGCTTCACTGGCCCATGTTGGTATCATCATTGTGCTCTTCCCGGATGAGGCAGATCGGTCGCCAGCATCTGGATGGTCGCTCACCGCGGTTATTGGCAGCTCGCCCTGGCTGCCAGCCACTCACTGCAGGCCACAGCAGCCCACTGTAGCAGGGGCTGCATCCTACACTGTCGCCGGGGCTCGCACAGCCCAGCTCCAGGTGGAGCTGTTGTTAGCTGTAGAGGGCAGCGTCACTGGCCCTCATATGTGGGATCCGAACCAGGGCCGCTGGCATCCCAAAACCAGCTCTCAAACAATGCGCCACTCGGCCGGCCCTCTTATTAACTACTTTTAAATTTGGAAACAGATACATACCATGGTAACTTGTTTTGACAGTGCAGATGAAACATGGAAATATTTTCACCGACTCTGTAGCTCCCAGGTCCACCTTCCCAAAGGCAACCACCCTTAATAGTACTGAGGACACTCAGTTTGCTATACGGACATGTGTGTACCCTCCCCCTTTTTGAAAACCATGAATACAAACTGTGTATACTTGTGCTCTGTACACCTTTGTATATATCAGTCCATCTAGATGTGTGATTCTTTTCTACGACTGTGTAGTATTTCATTACACAGATATGTTACAGTGCATTTAACAAGTCCCCTATACAACATTTTGGCTGAAAACAAAGTAATCAGTGACTGGAAAAACATCTGTCAAAGAAGTAGTAATGAAAATGATTTTTTTGCAGTGTTTTTGGTTACCTTAACAACCTGAGATATCTTCAAATGCCATGACATCTCTCAGAATGCCATTCTTGCAGGTAAATATGTGAGTAAAAGAGACGATTAGAATTAGTGAAACGACTAGATCATAGACTACTTAAAATGATTAACACTTTTATTGTTTGTTCCTTTATGCAGTTGAAATTCACTTTGCACATCAATCATGTTGACTCTTGCTACAAAGTAGTTTCAAATTATCTTCTCATTCAGGGAAAATTTTTATGGTGCTGTAGTAGAGCTAAGAATTTGCTATTATGACATTTTTAGGTTGTTTAAGGTTAACCCCCTAAGTAGCACAAAGTCACTGAAGTGACATGCCCTGTCAGCTGTGTGTCACCCCATTCTGAATGACATCATTTTTTACCTGTCTTTAGCTCTGCATAATGTAGCACAATTTGACTTATTTAATTTGATACATAAAGTTCTTTAATAATTAGGGACAAGAATACAGACTGTTTTGCTCCAAAGTATGTTTGAATACACTAGAAACACTCATTAGGTCACACGTGATTACTACGTGGAGGAATGATGTCAGTAGAAGAAAGTGGAAGTTGCATTGTTTCAAAGGCAGTTTGCCCAGCATGTTAACATCTCCTTAAATAACACGAGCCAAACACAGACAAAACAAACACAGTCGAACACAGACCAAGGCATGGAGCAATGAGATCCCATTCAGATGCCCAGTCCCCCTTTTGGGCAAGCGTGGCCTACTGCTTTGTCTCAGAAGCGCTTGTGCAGGCGGAGTTGGGGCAGAGGGTGCGCTCCTTAATCTCTGTGTGTTTTGCTCTTATCTCCATTACGCGGTAGCCCAAGTCCTCTCCTGCTGTCATTCTTTTTTATACTTTTTAGGTAAAGACTTAATCTAACTGTATTTTTCTAAAAAAAATAATTTGGGTGTAACCTGGCTTTGCAGCTATGCTAAGGTTTATTTATTTATTAGGGTTTATAACCCAAATGCGTTATTAGGGTTATTATTGCTTTTGTTAATGCCCTGATTATGACATTGTGGAGGCTTGCGCCCCAACGCTATTTTTCTCTTATAACCACATTTTTACCGTTTTCCCTTTCTGTGTGCTGTGTTGCATATTATATAGTTTTCAGGAAAACACATATCACAATGTAGCAGAAATGTCTGTACCATAAAGCTATGAATAATGTTGAGGTGATCAAACAACCAAACTGCTATCACTTAGAATGTGATCTCGAATAAAGACCAATATCAGCCTATTTCTTGTCATCTGCTGCTTTCAATGAGAATAGAATGGAAAAATGTGAAAACTGATGTTCATGTTTTTTATGGAGCATATAGCCTAGCTATCGTTCTTTTAAATATAATATTAATAACTGAGATATCAACTCACACCAGTTAGAATGGCTATAACCAACAAGACAAATAATAACAAGTGTTGGAGAGGCTATGGAGGAAAAGGAACCCTCATATGCTGTTGGTGGGAATGCATATTGGTGCAGCAGCTAAGGAAGGCAGTGTGGAGATTACTCAAAAAAATTGAAAATAGAATTACCATATGACCTAGCAATCCCTCTCCTGGGTATGTACCCCAAAAATCTGAAAACATTTATCCATAAAGATACATGTGCTCCGAAGTTCATTGCAGCTTTATTTACGGTGGCCATGACATGGAAACAACCAAAGTATCCTTCGATAGATGATTGGATAAAGAAGATGTGGCATATATACACAGTGGAATACTATTCTGCCATAAGAAAAGATGAAATAGTACCATTTGCAACAACATGGATGGATCTTGAGATTATTATGCTAAGCGAAATAAGTCAGACAGAATAAGCCGAGAACGACCTGATTTCACTGATATGTGGGATATAAAACTGAAAGCAACAAAGGAACAAGACAAATAAAGAAACAAAAACTCATAGACACAGACAACAATTGAGTGGTTACCAGAGGGTAAGGGGAGAGGAGTGGTGGGTGAGGGTAAAAGGGATCAAATATATGGTGATGGAAGGAGAACTGACTCTGGTGTATTACAGAACTGTACACCTGAAACATATGTAACTTGACTAACAATTGTCACCCCGATAAACTTTAATTAAAAAAAATAAATAATAACTGAGTTAAAGGGTTGATGTGCCATTTTCCACGTTGCCGTCTCTCTGGGGACTTTCTTCACTGCCTTGCTTGGTGTAGATTTCCAGCCTTGGAAATGATTGGTTACTTGTGCATGGAAACACTGTGTGCTGCTTCTAGCGCATTGTCAGCATCAAACGACGCATTTCTCACGTTTTATTAAATTTGTTGATTGGGCATGAAACCCGAGGATCCTTCAAGTATTCCTGCTAGGACATTTCTTCCTGAATCCATGCCAAAGCCTGTATTTTTTTTTTTAAGTAGGAAGATGCTTCTGGAAATTGATTATCAAGCTCCCTCCGAATGTTTGTTAAGCCTACCAGAGCACTGCTTTGCCTCAGCAATCCCCAATTTATTCCACCATCTCCACTAGATTTTAAGATCCTTAAGGGCAGAGACCATTTATTATTGGACAACATCAGATGTTCTTAGGAAGAACACAAAATACACGCTTGTTTAACAGAGTAAATGTTGATTAGATTCTGATGTTCAGATTCTAGGTGCAGAAAGCATGAAAAGTGTGTCTTTTGTTTTCATGAGAAGGAGTCCTTTCCAGTCTGCCTGTCAGAGATCTTTTCCTGAGGTTTTGGTGTGTGTGGACTTTTCATGTTCTGTGTAATGAAAGCACTGTTCAAAGTCTATTTGAACATATTTGGGGCAACAGAGCTCTGTAATCCAACATTTAACCTGACCCTCCACCTTTCTCTCTATTGTGTTTGTCACCTTTCCGGTCTGACCCAGGACCAATCTGTGAGTCTGTGCTTGGTGCTTGCTCTATACTCTTCACACGTTTGTAACGTTGGCTTAGCTTGTTAACTTGAACCTGATTTTTCTGTTTCTGGGTTGAATTGTGCTTGCTACCTGGAACCCGATCTATCTGGCTTTTGACGTAAGTCAAGTAACCTAGTCTTTCCTTCTGATTTTTGTCCTTTTTTATTGTTAGCCTTATAGGATTTTCACCGTGGATGAGCCTCAGCCCAATTAATCCGGCTTTTGCTAATCAGGAAGAATTGCCCAGACCCAGGCCCTAACAAGTTCTGATGATAAAGTTTAACAGTGTTACTGGCTTTCTAAAATATTCCTGCTGGGTCCAAAAATATGACAGGACTTATTCTAAAAGCAATGTAGCACTTTCTCTCTTACAACTTCGCTTCCTTTTTTCAGACAGCCTTTGATGCTGCATGACTGTGTGTGATGTGGTTGTCCAGGAAGTGCTGGTTTGAGAAATGATTCTGCGATGATTCAGCGTATCTGTCGTTGAATTGTTCGTTTTATCCCAGACCGAAAAAATTGCCCATAAAAGAGCGTTCAGATTTTCCTTATGTTTCAACTCAAGGCACCAGATTCACTTTTGCCTGCCATGATCGAAGTTGGTAAGCATTGCCAAAGTTGAATGTCATTGGCATATAAAGACTTGTCAAGGAATAAATCAGATATAATTAGGGCCGGCCGAGTGGTGAAGAGCTAGCTGGCTTGGGACACTAGCGGCCCCGGTTCGGGTCCCACATATGAGGGCCAGTGACACTGCCCTCAAAAAAAAAAAAAAAAAGACAAATATAATTATAAAATGATCAAATTTTACAATCAAGAAAACGGGGCTGGCCGAGTGGCACGGTGGTTAAGCGCTGGCTTGGGAAGCCAGCGGCCCCAGTTCGGGTCCCACATATGAGGGCCAGTGACACTGCCCTCAAAAAAATAAAATAAAATAAAATAAAATAAAATAAAATAAAATAAAATAAAATAAGAAAACGTCAAGAGAGCATGTTCAAGCCAGCTCCGTTTTACAGATGAGTGCACGCAGGCCTAGGCAGATGAAGTGACTTACCCAAGATGCAAACCAGAGCTGGTTGATATGGAGCTTGGACCAAATCAGGTTTTCATAGTGACAAAACTGTATATAGCTAATTGCTTTTCACTGCGTGTGTTATGTATTGATGGGCTCTGACTTTAAACTTCGCTGCAGCGTTCGACTATAGTCAAATGATATTTCCATGTCACTGACTACGGCTTTCAACTTTTACTCCACAAGCTCAAACTATAAAAAATTTTGTCAGTGTTCCAGAAAGGAAGTTTAGGAAAGCAAATGTATGTTTTTCCATATTTTTGTATTTTTCAAGAATGAATAACAATAGGAAATTTTTATACTTGAAAGTCATCATTTATTTTAATAAAATGTAGCACCTTAACTGTATTTACTTAAAAATATAAATATTGTGGGCCGGCCGAGTGGTGCATTGGTTAAGAGCTGGCTTGGCATGCCAGCGGCCCCAGTTTGGATCCCACATATGAGGGCCAGTGACACTGCCCTCTACAGCTAAGATGGTGAACAACAGCTTGACCTGGAGCTGGTCTGTGTGACTCCCTGCCACGGTATAGGCTGCAGCCCCAGCTGCAGTGGGCTGCCATGGGCTACAGTGAGTGGCCGGCAGCCAGCGTGAGTGGCTGGCAGCCAGTGTGAGCTGCCAGTAGCCGTAGTGAGTGACCATCCAGAGGCCCGCAACCGATCTGCCTCATCCGGGAAGAGCGCAGTGACAATACCAACATGGGCCAGTGAAGCAATGTCCTCCGCAGCTAGACTGAAGAACAAAAAGACAGCAACTTGTCTGTTCCCCTTCCCTGATTCCCCAACTCTGTTCCCCTCCCCCAATTCCCCAATAAAATCTTTAAAATATATATATATATATATATATATATATATATAGTAATTAGTTTTTGTGGATATTTGACATATTTTGGAGAAAAGCACTTGAAATCAATTAATGCAGTGAAACGGCTAAAATAAGCAGAGTGCCATATTTTAAAAATTGCAATTGCTTTCTTAAGCTATGTTGACCCCTAAGGGTCCTTTGTCTTCTTGTGCGTAGGAGATAATACCACATTAGCCATCCCCTTATCCGTGGTTTCGTGGTCCATAATTTCAGTTACCCACTGTCAACTGCAGTCCAAAAATATTAAATGGAAAATTCCAGAAATAAACAATTCATAAGTTTTAAATTGCGCCCCGTCCTGAGCCATGTGCTGCTATCTCATGCAGCCCTGCTCCATCCCGCCCAGGGCATGGATTGTCCCTCTGGCCGGCGTCTCCATGGGGCACATGCTCCCCGCCCGTTAGTTACTTAGTTGCCATCTCAGTTATCAAACCCATTGTCGAGGAGTCACAGTGCTTGTGTTCAAGTCACCCTCAGTTTACACAATGGCCCCAAAGTGCATGAGTAGTGATGCTGGCCATTCAGATATGCCAAAGAGAAGCCTTAAAGTACATCCTTGAAGTGAAAAGGTGAAAATTTATGACCAAATAAGGCATTTTTATCATCTTATGTCATGACAAGAAGAAGAGTGAGTACAGTATAATAAGATATTTTGAGAGACACCACATTCATATAACTTTTATTACAGTATATTGTTATAACTGTTCTATTTTATTGTTGTTAATCTCTTACTGTGTCTAATCTATAAATTAAACTTTATCATAAGTATGTATGTATAGGAAAAAACATGGTATATGTAGGGTTTGGTACTATCTGTGGTTTCAGACACCCACTGGGGATCTGGGATCGTATTGTCCATGGATGAGAGGGGACCACTGTACCTTTTTCTGAGCCCGCACATCCATGGACAAGGGTCAGGAGAACATGAGGGCTTCCTTGTGCTGTGAGGAAGATGACCTCTCCTCTGGCCTCCATGTCACCATGGGTAGGACTGGAGACAGGGCCCTGGGGCTCCAGAAAGCCTCTCCCTCCTTCACTTGCCCCCATCCCACCAGCACTCCCAGCTTCACCTCCACCTGTGTCCTCCAGGACAGATCCTTCTTTACCTGAGTCACCACAAAGAGCCCACAGAGCTGACACTGCTGTGTCCCTGGGGCCTAGGCCAGTTCCTGGTACATAGCACCTGCTCAGTAAGTATTTGGTGAATGAATGAATGAATGAATGAATGAGAATCTAACTAATGATAGAAGCTTCTTCTGATCATTGAGACTCCTGTAGGTAACTGTCTAGGACCAAGGTAAAAATCAGAATAATTGAATTTTATTTCCCACTTTGCCTTTGGCCAGTTGTGATATTGTGATTCATAATAAGAAATATATATTTGGTTTCTAGTCCCGTTTCTGGCACAGAGCTGCTAAAACCCATGGAATTTCCTAAGTTGTAAGAGCTATAAAGGTGTCTTTTTTTTTTAAAGATTTTATTGGGGAACTGGGGGAAGGGAACAGACAAGTTGCAGTCCTTTTGTTCTTCAGTCTAGTTGCAGAGGACGTTGCTTCACTGGCCCATGTTGGTATCGTCATTGCACTCTTCCCGGATGAGGCAGATCGGTCACCGGCCTCTGGATGGTTGCTTACCGCGGCTATTGGCAGCTCACACCAGCTGCCGGCTGCTCACACTGGCTGCTGCCCACTCACTGTAGCCTATGGCAGCCCACTGCAGCAGGAGCTGCAGCTATACCGTCCCTGGGGACTCACGCAGCCCAGCTCCAGGTGGAGCTGTTGTCACCATCTTAGCTGTAGAAGGCAGTGTCACTGGCCCTCATGTGGGATCTGAACCAGGGCCGCTGGTGTCCCAAGCCAGCTCTTAACCAACATGCCACTCGGCTGGCCCTGGTGGGTTTGTTTTTTTTTTTTAAAGGCAAACCTAAGTGTAGCACACAGACAGCCATTATAGGTGTGAGGATGTCATTTTATTCAGCAAGTATTCGGAGCCACCCTCTGTGTTCCTGGCAGGTAGGTGGTAAGCACCAAAGGACCTAAACTAAGACAAGTAATGGACTGCCCAGTGCCTGGCCCCCACTGGTAGTCTGCAGGGGGAGGGAGAGGAGGTAAAACACAGGCTGCTGGAGTGGAAAAAAGGAACAGTAGAATGGATACTGAGAAGGAAGAGGTGAGCCACTCATAAGAGAAGTGTGGCAGTTACAGAGGACAGAGATGTACATGTGAGGAGGGGATGGGGACAACAGGGAACAAGAGCAGATGCCACCTCAGGCATTGTGTGATTCTTGACCCGCCAATCCCTCAAGTCGGGTATTCTCATCACCCAGCTCCACTACATAGAAAATCCCCATGGGGAGCCGAGCGTGACTTGGCTCCCCTCTGTTGTCAGGGCAGCTTGGTTGCATGGCGGCGGAGCTGGTCCTTCCCGCAGAGCACTGGGCACCGTCCCTCCCTTCCCCCTTACTGGTTCACGGCTCAGCTGCCTGAGCGTGTGCTGTTCACTGTTCTCCTACTGCGCTTGCCCCCGGCTTTGCCTGGCTTCTCACCACCTCTTGTCCCATTTTCCTGTGTGTTCTGACCCTAGCTCATGCCGTACCGCCAACCCTGACTTCTCACTCCTATTACCACTGAGCCCCTCCGGTCTGCACTAATTGTGCCTCAGTCTCCCCAAGCCACACTGCCCTTTGGTGTCCCTGAGGGCTGCCCTATGGCTTGGCAAATCAAGGGCAGAGTGGGCAGGGGGCAGGGTCCCTCTTCATCTGGTGTGGCAAGGGCGAGAGGCTGGAGTTAGAAAGCATGGTGGTGGTGAGCAGGCAGGCAGGAGCCTCTTCCAGATGGCCCCGTCCAGATGGAGAGTGGCAGGGGAGGGACGGGGCAGAGGTTTTCAACAGCTTCTGCAGACTCAGCAGGTGAGGAGAAGAGTGCTTGCGAGCGGGGAGCGGGGTGAAGTCAGCACGTGTTTACAGTGGTCTGATTTGCAGTGTTCCTTTTTCCCAAAGCATGGTGTATCCCTGAATGGGAATTAGGGAGCTCATGACTGGGGGCAATGGGGGGAGCTAGAGACCTGGTAGTTGTGAGGCAGGCTTGGTGGGAGGAAGGTGAAGGTAATCTGAACCCGTCCCAGGATGGACACACAGGGACATTCGGTAAGCCTTGCATCTCAGGACTTCTGGGTCCTACCTACCTGCTTCCTTACAGAACCTCTCATACTCCAGCCACATCACACTCCAGCACAATGACCTTGGCAGAAACCATCATTGACAAGCCACATCACCGGAATCATTCCAATGCTAGGGACAGTCTTATCATGCTATGAGCGCCATCTGGCTTTACTGACCACAAGTTAAATGATAATTACGCCTCATCACACACGTAGCCAGTACTATCCACGCCGGTGAACGTGTTCAGTTATCGCAAAGACTTGGAGGGACCAAGGAGGCTAGACATGTCTAAAGGAGCGAGGGTGGGGGATGGAAGTTGTGGAGTTTGGAGATGAAGGAGCAGTGTTAGAGGCAGCTCTGATTAAACAAATATACCAACCCCAAAAGTAAATCATCAGTCGTCCACTTAATTATGTCCACATGATTAATGTAATGGCTTTGAACACATCTGTAATCTTACCCAGTAGGGCTGCTTCCTGGCACAGGCATACCTCGTTGTATTGCACTCTACAGATGTTGAATTTTTTACAAATTGAAGGCAAGATGCTCCACCAGCAAAAAGATTATGACTCTTTTATTGCAATAGTCGCTGTATTGCAGTGGGCTGGAACCAGACCAGCAACATCTCTGAGGTATGCCTATAATCTCATTGTCCTTTCAGTTGAGGAACAACCATTCCCAGGAGGCCCAGCTTCAAGAATGCTTCCAGTGCCCTTTCCAAGTCCTGCAGGCTGACTCGTGGACCTTCAGTCTGGTCCTTTCTGGACTTTCAGCTTTGACCTTTGATTTTGCTCAAAGACCGCAGCCTCCTCCTCCCACTTGAAAGAGCAGCCATGCTTTCTACATTTTGACTTCCTGTGATAACATATGCATTAATACCAGGTGGCCCATCAGAGCTCCTCAGTTCTTACCTGTTACGAGATGTGTAAATGAAAACAAGGATCTGGTTCTTATCTAGTTCAGTAACATCCACCCTGAGGACCCAGAAGTTAAGTCGGAAAACGTGTCTGAGTGATTGAAATCATGGTTATAAACCAAGAGCGATGCCTTATGCCGCCATTCAGAATTTATTAGCTCATACCAAAACTTTTTTTCAATGATTAAAATATAGTGTTCATTGTAGAAAAATTATAAACCCCAGAAGAGTCTAAAGGAGACATGCCACTTAGTCCAATTATCGAGTTGTATCCACTCGCAATAATTTTGGTATGTTTGTTCTAATTTGTGTTCTCTGTACCTATGTGTGTAGTTGTTTTTAAAATCCAGGTAGGGTAATATATATAGATTTGTAAACTTTTTTCTATTTGACAATATTATGACATGCACAAAGATAAATGTACACATTTATATGTGGATGGTACATTTATAAATGTGAAACACTGGAAACAACATAAATATCTATCAGTTGGAGAAAGGTTAAATAAATGGTGATACAATCAGCAGTATCTAACACAGCTGATAAAGAAAACTAGGTAGACCTAGAATAGATGAATAGAAAGATCTCTAAGACATGTTATGTGGAGAACATCAAGTCACACAACAGTGCAGACTGTATCAACACAATTATATAAAAAAGAGGAGCCGGCCGCGTGGTGCGGTTGTTAAGTGCTGGCTTGGGAAGCCAGCGGCCCCGGTTTGGATCCCACATATGAGGGCCAGTAACACTGCCCTCTACAGGTAACAACAGCTCCACCTGGAGCTGGGCTGTACGAGTCCCAGTGACGGTGTAGGCTGCAGCCCCTGCTGCAGTGGGCTGCCATAGGCTACAGTGAGTGGCCGGCAGCCAGCGTGAGCTGCCAATATCCTCGGTGAGCGACCATCCAGAAGCCGGCGACCAATCTGCCTCATCCGGGAAGAGCGCAATGACAATACCAACATGGGCCAGTGAAGCAATGTCCTCCGCAACTAGATTGAAGAACAAAAAGACAGCAACTTGTCTGTTCCTCTTCCCGGATTCCCCAATGCTGTTCCCCTCCCCCAATTCCCCAATAAAATCTGTTAAAAAAAAAAAAAGACTAAAAGAAAAAGTGTGTATGTATATGTAGGTAGACATAGAGAAAAAGGACAGGAAGAGTAGATTTCGGGGATTCCTTTGGGGGAGAGGTTCAAGCTATGGGTAGATGGGAGAAAAGTTTTTCACATTTCACCATGTGCTTTGTAAATGCCCTAGAAATCTTTTTGAAGAGAAATTAGCCCTTTGTTATCTATATTGCAAGTATTTTCTTCAGCTCTGTCATTTGTCATTTATTATCATGTCTTTTCTCATGTAGCAGTTTAAAAAATTTGTATCATGAAATCTTTTTACATTATGATTTCTGAATTTAGAGTCCTGCCTGGGTAGGGGATTCTCAGCTTAAGATAATATATTGTCTTCATTTTTTTCTCCCTGATTTTCATCATTTTATTTTTTTAAAGCTAATTATTTAATCCATTTCATATTTATTTTTCTGTGTGTTCTGAGTAATGGAATGCTTATGAATGGATACCTAGTTGTTCCAACACCATTTATTAAACAGTCTGCTAGTCCAATTTTATATATTCTCAATTCCCATTATGTGCTTGGCCTGCTGATTAAAATTTCCCTACAATTGGGGATCTCTGTCTACAGAAGCCCTAGTAAATGGTCCACTGATGTTGAACACTTGAGAGACACTTATGTGATGAAGTATCTAGTGTAACCCTGGCACTAAATGGAAGCTTCTTTTACACAGAAATGTAAATAACAGGAAGAATGTGGCTCCAAGGCTTTGAAATGCATAGGCTGAGATGTGTGGATAAAAAAGTCCTACTTGCATTGGAGCCCTGGGCAGAACTCTGGATTACAAAATGCAAAACGAAACAAGACCAAAATCCTCAAGCTGCATTTAGGGAAATTCATTGTAAGCACATTGCCGCAGGCACACTCAGTGATGCTGATCCCAAAGAATGGCCAAGTGTCCCAGCAATGAGAGGTGAGCTGCCATTGAGGGTCAGGGGCCACATCTGCCATTTTATCCTGTTTTTCTCTGCCCTTGAAACTCCTGTTCCTGCAAGTTTCTCTGCGGATGGCTCATCAAGGCCCTGTTCCTCACAGGACCAGCTTCAGCTGACTGTCCTCTCCTATTTCACAATCCCAAGAGAATCTAGTTATCTGGCTGCCGGGATGGGAGTCGTCACATTTTCTGTAGGGTGGCTGTTTCCAGAGATTTTAGGGCAGATGGAACCAGAAGTCTGTGGGGTATGAAGATAAATGTCCTTCCTCCCTCCTTCCCTATAGGTAGCCTGAGAGCTATGATTTTCTGTGTTTTAAAAGCAGTACAACTATATATAGAAATATATCAAAAGCTAGCCCTAAGCAGTTGTGAAGTAGGTGAAGTTTATTTTTGCATTCCCATCCTGTCTTTCACAATAGATGGTTTTTATTTGGAAGGCCAGCATTTCTAAACTTTTTGAAAAGCTGTGATAATACAGAGGTTATCAAAGTGGGCTCTGAGCTCAGACTGGATTCATAATCAGCTTCTCCCAGCTTTGCGACCTTGGGTGAGTTATGTGAACTCGATAAACCTCAATTTCCCCATCAATAAAATGTTGTTATTCATAGTCTCAACCTCAGGGTTATTGTGAAAGTTAAATGAATGTCAAATTGTAACACACTACAGGGTACTCGGCGACGGCTTAATAATTTTTAATGAATAAAGATTCTGTCCATGATTATGCATTCTCTGTGCAGTTTCTGCATATCCCTGTGCCTTCCCCAGATTTTGTGATTTAATTTCTGTAGTAATTTGTATTCTGAAAATGATATATTATTAGAAGTATAATGACTTTATTTTTTTTTAAAGCAAAATCACCATCCCCCATCTCTTTTGAGATTGTATTAAAAATAAATTGCCTCACTTCTCTGAACTTCAGGGCCATGGTGCTAATGGGTGGCAAAAACCATTTCTGAATCATAAAGCAGACCTCATCTCCCAAATCCCTGACTATCCACCTCCTGCCCCTTCCCATGGAAGCTTGTTTTCATGCAAGGACCTGGCTAAGTCCTTCCTGTGCACGCCTAAGTGGCTGATGATGCCTAATAAAGGATAGCATCTTAAGCAACCAAACAATTGAATGTTTCTTTGTGGTCCCGAGCATTTTTGTTTGTTTGTTTTTGTTTGTTTTGAGGGCAGTGTCACTGGCCGTCATATGTGGGACCCTAACCAGGGCCCCTGGCTTCCCAAGCCAGCGCTTAACCACCGCATCACTCGGCCGGCCCAGTCCCCAGCATTTTTAACAGGCAAGGAATGAACTACCTGGAAATACCACAAGTCATCTCACATGGATTTAGGAGCTTAATTAAATGGGAATGCAGCCCTCATCCGGAAAGTCCACCCTTTTACTGGGTACTGCATTGTTCAGACCCTAAATAGACCGCTTGGGCTCTTTAACTCCTGATTGTTTGAGAAAGATTAGGAGAACTGACAGTTCAGGATAGATTAAATATTTATTACTAATATTCAGATTAGGGAGTTAGAAAGTGCTATTTTGTCAAAAAGCCAGAAGCGTGCCATGGAATAAATGCCCCAGCTCCTGGTGTTCCTTCAGACCAGTGCTCAAGGCCATCTGTAATCCAGCCCAAAGCTGGACAATGCCTGATCACTGTTCCTTGTGAACACTGGGGACCAGGCAGTGGTAGACTTGGCCAGGTGTGGCCCTCTCCCCTTACACAGATGGTGCTATAGACTGAGTGTTGGTGTCCCCCCCCCCCACCATTCACATGTTAAGTCCTAACCCCCAGTGTAATGGTATTTGGAGGTGGGGTCCTTGGGAAGTTACTAGGCCATGAGGATGGAGCCCTCGTGAATGGGATTAGTGCCCAGAGCGCCTTTTCCTCACCTGCCACGTGAGGACACAGCAAGAAGACAGCTGTCTGTGAACCACGAAGTGGGTCCTCACCACTGAATTTGCCAGCACCTTGATCTGTGAGAAATAAATTTCTGTTATTTATAAGCTACCCAGTCTATAGTATTATAGCAGCTGGATGGACTAAGACAGATGGGGACAGATACCTGCCATTGAGTGTCTGCTCTTTGAGTGGTTTTCTGTTAATAAGAGTGGGTTTATATTCCTGTGGAGTAAACAGTGGCTTTCCCATGCAGCTGCCTGGGTGAGAATATTCTGTAATGGCAGAATGGCTTAGAGCTATCTGACTCTTCCAGATAATGACTCATGACCATGTTTCCTGTACCAGGATACCCTACCTGCTAGCAAACTTTATTTACATCAGTTGTTCATGCTGTTAATTTGTTTATATCATGCCCCATGTGAAAAGGGACTTGTAAATGTATTCAACAAATATCAAAAGCAGCTAAAGATTATGTCAGATTTGAGGCAGATCTGCTTTTGGGGCTGGGGTCACAGATAAGCAAGATGGCTGATGCTGCTTACCCTGTTTGTGCTACCAATAGAACTTGTGCTCGGAACTGCACAGGTGCTCACTTGTGTGTATTTTGAGATGCCAGCATTTACTCACATTTGGAAGGAGGAACAGGAGTTAAGTCTTATGCCAAGTGTGTAGTAAGCCTTTGGCTGTGTACTAGCCCACACAGGGATCCTATGAACGGAAAGTTTTGACCAAGTCTGCTATTCTAAAAACACCCAGGTCAGCCACATAGCGGAACTGTGTGTACAGCGGCCATCTCTCGTTTCCTTTCTTTACCTGTCCTGCCCTCTGTTAGCTGTGACAGAACTCCAGAATCCCCCACTCATTGTCACTTCAGGTGCCCAGGAGGGAAGAATAGGAGAGTCAGCGGGTTGCTGGGTTTTACTTTGGAAGTAGCAAAAAGGGGCAAATTGAGATGAACTTAAAAAAAAAAAAAAGGAAAGATACCAAATGACAGGGAGCTCTTATGGGTTGAATCGTGTTCTTCCAAAAGAACCAGTCAGAAATGAAGAATACTATAACTGAAATGAAATATACATTACAGGGAATCAATAATAGATGAGATGAAGCAGAGGATGGAATCAGCAATTGGGAAGATAAGGTAGCAGAAAACACCCAATCAGAACAGCAAAAAGAAAAAAGAATCTCAAAAACTGAATCTAATTTAAGGGGACCCTGGGACATCAGGCATACCAACATCGCACCATAGGAATACAAGAAGAAGAGAAAAAGCAAGAAATTGGAAACCTGTTTATAGAAGCAATAATGGGAAACTTCTCTAACCTGGCAAAGGAAATAGAAATTCAAGTCCAGGAAGTGCAGAGAGTCCCAAACAAGATGACCCCAAAGAGACCCACACCAAGACACATCATAATTAAAAAGCCCAAGGTTAAAGACAAACAAAGAATCTTAAAAAGAGCAAAATAAAAGCAGTTAGTTACATAAAGAGAACTCCCATAAGACTGTCAGCTGGTTTTTCAACAGAATTTTTACAGGCCAGAAGAGATTGGCATGAAATATTCAAAGTGATAAAAAGAAAGGAACTACAATGAAGATTACCCTGTCTAACAAAGGATCATTTAGAATCAAAGTCAGATAAAGAGCTTCCCAGACAAGAAAAAGCTAAAAGATTTCATCACCACCAAACCAGTATTACAAGAAATGTTAAAGGGGCTTCCTTAAAAAGAAGAAAAAACAAGGGCCGGCCGAGTGGCTCAGTTGGCCAAGAGCTCACTCAAGAGTGCAAGCTCTGAGCAACAGGGCTACTGGCTCGATTCCCACATGGGCCAGTGATTCTGCGCCTGAGCTGAGCTGTCCTTGAGCTGCCAACAGGTGGCAGGATGGCTCAGCTGGTGTAACAACAAGATTGCCTGTTTGATGGTGGGCTATGCCCACCTGCAACTAAGACTGAACTTGGCACCTTGAGCTGAGCTGCCGTCCGGATGGCTCAGTGGGTGCTCTTAACAACAAGGCTGCTGATTCGACTCCTACGTGGGATGGTGGCTATGCCCACCCGCAACTAAGATTGAACACAGCACCTTGAGCTTAGAGGCCACGAGCTGCCAACAAGAAGTTAGATGGCGACCGGTGCCCTCCACAACGAAGATTGAAGAACAACAACTTGGCTGATCCCCTCCCCCAATTCCCCAACACTGTTCTCCTCCCCTAACTGCCCAATAAAATCTTTTAAAAAAACAAAACAAAACAACAAAGATTTTAAAAAATGAATAATGAAATGGCAATAACTATATATCTATCAATAATTATAGACAGTTGGATCAAGAGGTGTTACCTACATATAATGGAATATTACTCAGCTATAAAATAGGATGAAATTTACCATTTGTAACAACATGGATGGACCTAAAGGATATTATGCTAAGTGAAATACGTCAGACAGAGAAAGACAAATACCATATGATTTCACTTATATGTGGAATCGAAAAAAACAAAATAAATGAACAATTAAAACAGAAACAAATTCAAAATACAGAGAACAAACTGATAGTTGCCAGATGGGAGAGGGGTTAGGGGACTGGGTGAAAACAGTGAAGAGATTAAGAAGTATAAGTTGGCTTAAAAAATAGTCACGGGGACTTAAAGTACAGCATAAGGAATATAGTCAATAATACTGTAATAGGGCCGGCCGAGTGGCACGATGGTTAAGTGCTGGCTTGGGAAGCCAGCAGCCCCGGTTCGGTCCCATATATGAGGGCCAGTGACACTGCCCTCAAAAATAAAATAAATAAATAAATAAAAATAAAAATAATACTGTAATAAATATGTCTGGTGCCAGGTGGGTACTAGACTTATCAGGGAGATCAGTTCGTAAGTTATATGTCTAAGTACTGTACTGTACACCTGAAACTAATATAATATTGAATGTGAGCTGAAACTGAAAATACATTTATTATCTTATGTTTCCAGAGGTTAGACATCTGACACAGGTCTTACTGGGCTAAAATCAAGGTGTCAGCAGGGCTGTGTTCCTTTCTGGAGGTTCTAGGGGAGAATTTGTTTACTCAGACTTCTCGACTGCACCCAGGTTCCTTCACTCCTGGCCCCTTCCTCCATCCTCAAAGCCAGCAACAGTGGGTCATGGCCTTCTCACATCGCATCACTCTGCCCCTTTTTCTAAAGTCACATCTTCTGAATCTTTCTCCTGCCTCCTTGTCCCCTTTAAGGACCTTTGGATTACAGTAGACCCACCCGGATAGCCTGGGATAATCGCTCCATCTCAGGGTCCTTAAATTAATCACATCTGTGAAGCCTTGTTTGCCATGTAAGGTAGGATGTTCACAGGTCTGGGGATTAGGATGTGCACATCTTTAGAGGGTTATTATTCTGCTTACCACAGTCAGTAAGGTTCAGTTCTGTGACTTTGGACACATCTGTTGGGAGGAGAATCTTTTTCGACTGGGATTTCTGAGAAGATAGGCTATCAATGTGGAGCAGCTGGCAGCTATCTTGAATCTTTATGAAGGGGATTTTGCCAAAGAAGTGAAGCAGACCTGAGTGATGAGAGGAGCCGGCCATTTCCCGATGACGTCCTTAGAACCACTTAGACTTTTCAGACATTGAGTCAACCAATTCACTGCCGCCATCATTATATGTCTCCTCCTTGTGAGATTGGTAGCAAAGATCACACAGGCAACACACGAATGACTTCCTGTATCGAGAAGATCTGGACGGATGCCCCATGAGCATATTGTTCCAGTGGTGAGATTTGTTTCTTCCTTTTCCCTGGGCCCTAACCTCTCAAGTACCTATTAACCTGTCAATTTCTCATCAGTTTATCCATCTGTGAAATGATGGGGTTGCGTGGACAGTATGTTCTTAGTATCTACATATGAATATTCATTAAACTTCTGCAGAATGGCACAGCTGGCATGATCTTTTCAAAGGTCATTGAGCCCAATTTCCTCACTTAACAGATGAGGGAACTGAGATCTGGAGAAGCTAAGAAGCTTCACTGGAAAAGGAACAGCTTCGAAATGGCCCAGAGAGAAACCTGGACTTCTGATTACTAATGCCATTCCACCACATTTCTAAAATTCCTCGACCTAGTTAAGTGAATTCACTGAAAGGTATTTTCCCTAACGTCTAATGTCATTCACTGAGATAACTCAAGGTATTTGAGTCTTAGCCTGTGAACTGACATAATATTTATCATGTCTTCTTTTGATAAGTGTATTTTTATAAAATAGAATTATTATATTAAGACAGTTTTCCTCCCATTTTACCTCTGACAGTCATTTTAGTACCAAAGATTTGATGGTTCTAGAATCTTCTCAAAGCTATCCCAGGGACCAAGGAGAGATCCAGAGACAACACTGATTCCTTAAGACAATACTAAAGTCTGCCCCAAGTGTAAACCCTGGAGGACCCCAGGGAGAAGTTGTCCTGTTTGCACGTACACATCCCTGATATTTTCTGTGGGATGGCATGGTGAACAAATAAAATGCTGGCTATTAGTTATCTAATGTTGTGTAGCAAACCACCCCAAAACTAGTGGCTTAAAATAATGACATTTATTTTCCTTAGGAATCTGCTATTTGCGCAGGGCTCAGAGAGGACAGAACCGTTGCACTTCACATTGGTTCCAGTGCAACGATGGTTCCAATGCTGAGGCTGGTATCATCCAAAGGCTTGCCTACTCTATGGATCTGTGCTGACCATCTGACTCTGACCATACTTGGAGCTGTTGGCCAAATACTCACATGTGGCCACTCTGTGTGGCTTGAGCCTCCTCACCACATGGCTGCTGGGCTTTAGGGCTGAGCATCCTTGTGACCCAGCCTGCAGTGTCATCCCTGTTACATTTTATTTGATGAGGCAGTCACAGAGGCCCTCTCATGTTCAAAGGGGTAGAAATAAACTTCACCTCCTGATGGAACAGAAGAAAGACACTCACGGGGCCTATGGGACTGGAAATACTGTCATTTTGAGAACTATCGTCTGTCGTCATGGCAGAGCTTCAGAAGTGGTGTCTGAAGCCAGTTTACCTGGACTCAGTTTTTTATTTATGTGTTTGTGGTTTTTTTTGTGTATTTTTCTTTCTTTTGACAACTGCAAGGAATTAAGCGGCAAAGTGATATAGGGTGATCCCTCTTCAAGCCTGAGGGTAAGCACTCTTTGTCTTGCAGGGGTTCTTTCATACTTTTAACCAGAAGAGGTTCAAAGAGGACTGAATTGGAGGCAGAATTACTCCCTCACCTTGTAATTAGGACGTGATTAGTATTTGTATCCTGTACCCTAACAGTACCTCACCTAATTCCTTCAACACCAGCCTACAAGAGCTGTATCTCTCACCATCTGTTATTGTCCTGCTAACTCCACACCAGGAGCCTAACCTGTACAGGTGTTGAGGGAACACATACCTGTGAGTAAGAAAGAAACACCACAGCTCACTTAAGATGTCATGGTGACGTGAGGTTATGAGGGCACATTCCAAACTAGAAAATATAGCTCTTGAAGTAGTGCTGAATAAAGAGATGTAAGAGGACTTTAACAAAATGCAACAGACTATTAAGGAAGCAGAGTGTAATGAAAAAAAAATAGAAGAAACCTTTATGGAACTAAAAGCATTGGTTCTACATTATAGAAAACTTCTTTCAGATGTCCTAAAAATATAGTCACTGCTAAGAACGTAATTACTATTCTGGAAGATGAAGAGAAACAAATTCCTTCTGCCACAGAGGAAAGACATTTAGAGGTGAGAAACGATAAGAAATTAGGAGATCAAATTCAAAACACATAGCATGAATATCCAGAGAAGAACCAGATGGAAGAGGATTAATAGTTAAATAAGTGTAAAAGGACAGTCCTCTAAGTTGAAACGTCTGGCAGGGTTCATGAATATTTCAGTGGACATGTGTAACTGTTTCCTGGTGAAATTCTGGAATCTTATGGATAAAGAGAAAATTTTATACATCTGGACGGCTTGAACCAAAAGAATTAGACTAATATCAGACTTCTTATCAGCGACTAGAAGGAAGAGAACCATTGAGCAATATCTACGGATTATTGGGACAAAAAGATTATAATCAGAAATCGTATATCAAACCCAATTGTTTATTTGCCAGGTTAACACATAAAGACCTCAGAGTTTATACTCATGTAACTTATTACTAATTAAGGACACAAAGGCCTTAGAGTTTATCGTTCATGTAATTTAGCTGGGGAAAACAATTGGTGAAATGGTGAACTTGATAGAGATCTCCAAGCCTGGAAGGTAAGAGGACAGAACCGAAGTGAGCAGTGAATCTTGTGATGAATATCTAGTTTGGCCTAAACAGATGAGATCATTTTTACCAGAAATCTATGGTATATGATTAAGTCATGATTATTGCAAAAAATACACAAACTATAAGGAGGAAACCTAATAATAGCTTGAAGTCAAATCTCTCCCAACTCAGGAGTGGGGATGGGAGTTGGGGATGGAAGAGGGTCTCCTCTAAGTGTTTCCTCTCAGGGATCAGAGAAGAGTGAGGGAGTAAAACATCTCGATGGGGGACATTGTTATCTTCTGCTGATATGTTAATAGAGAAGAATAGGTCCAGTTATGACTTTTAGGGGTGGGAAGCTCCTTTAAGAATGATTTAGTGTTCTCCTCTCCTGAGTAATTGCCCTACAATAAGTAGGAAGCTATTTTTAGCATGGATTTTTCTTGGGGAACTGGGGAAGGGGAACAGACAAGTTGCTGTCCTTTTGCTCTTCAGTCTAGTTGCGGAGGACGTTGCTTCACTGGCCCATGTTGGTATCATCATTGCGCTCTTCCTGGTTGAGGCAGATTGGTCGCCAGCCTCTGGATGGCCACTCACAGTGGCTTTTGGCAGCTCACTCCGGCTGCTGGCCGCTCACGCTGGCTGCCAGCCACTCACTGTAGCCTATGGCAGCCCACTACAGCAGGGGCTGCAGCCTATACCGTCGCCGGCAACTCACAGCAGCCCAGCTCCAGGTGGAGCTGTTGTTCACCATCTTAGCTGTAGAGGGCAGTGTCACTGATATGTGGGATCTGAACCGGGGCCTCTGGAGTCGCAAGCCAGCTCTTAACCAACGTGCCACTTGGCCAGCCCAAACTTGATGCTTTTGGCCCCAGACAAACAGGTTTGGATTACTTTGCTTGTAAAAGTTTCACCCATAAACCCTAATCTCAAGCATCAGTAGCACCCTTGACCCCGCACTCTACAGCATTGGGCTGGACCACCATCTGCATCACTACCTATCTACCTAGGAGCCTTCACAAGGTAGCTTGGAGATTAACTGAGGCACATTTGAGCAAGAATGTGGGGTTACAGGAAGTGGGACAGTGATTTAGAAAGTGCATCTCTCATCCACTAGGAAACATGGCAGGTAACAGTTATATGTAAGAAGGAACTAATGGACAGAGCAGTTACAGGAGATGGATCTGGGAGATAGGGAAAGACACCAAAAGAGAAGTCAGGCACTGACATCACTGTTTTGTCTAAACGGGGTCTCTTTCCCCTGTCATGGAGGTAGTCAGGGTATTCTCAGAAAAAGAACATGTTGCAGGTCTCTCTGAGTCCCACCCTTTTAGAAACACCAAGGCCTGGAGGTGAGTGAAAAATAAGCCCCTGTTTGTGGCCTTAGTCCTCCATTCTAGTAAATTGTCTTCAAAGTCCTGCTCTCTGGAACCCAGGGCAGGCTTCCCGAGGTAAAATCTGCAAGTCACAGAGGCGCTTTGTCATTTTCGGTGCCTCAGACTTGCATCTTGGAGACCTATACTTACAGGCCACTTTCCATTGGACAAGATCATAGGTTTATTTTTAAAACTGTGCCCAGAACCATAGACCAAAAAAGCCCTTGGCAAGTCATTGCATGCATCCTCACAGTTCAGAGAGAATCACTCTTAAAAGTCTACCCCGGAGAACATTTCTTCAGTTGTCAAAGATCAAGAAAAATAACTCTGCAGGAGGATTTGGAAGCTACTCTTCTTGAGGCGTTTCTCTCCCTTTTCTCTCAGGAAATATTTCTTGTGCTCACATGTCAGGCCCTGTTCTTCCGGCAAGCCGACCAGAGTAGCACTGTGGTCTCTGACAAACAAGGAACCGGGACTGTGAGCAGAGGGATAATGTGAGAGTACATGCAATGCCTTTTACTGTATTCCACGGCTCCAAGATCAGGTTATCACCCACCCTTAAAACCACAGAGTTCCCAAAGCCCTCGCATTCCCAGTGACAGAGAGGGGCTTGAGAAATGGAAGGGGAAGAGGATGCACGACAAAGTGCCACAGCTTGAGGGGCTTAACAATAATTTTGTTTTTTCACGATTGGTTTCGAGGCTAGAAGTCTGAGATGAGTGTTCGCAGGGCTGGTTCCTTCTGAGGCCTCTTTCTTTGGCTTGTGAATGGCTTTCTTTTCCCTGTGTCTTCACATGGTTGTTCCCCTGTGTGTGCCTGAGCCCTAATTTCTTCTTATAAGGGCACCAGTCATATTGGATTAGGGCCCACTCTAATGACCACATTTTAACTTAAATGCCTCTGTAAAGACCCTGTCTGTAAATACAGCCACATTCCGAGGTACTGGTGGTTAGTACTTCAACATATGAATTTGGGGGGAACACAGGTTAGCCCATAACAACACCAGAGATCAGATAACAACACCAAGACTACTGTATCCACACCTCAAAACCACTTCCAAAATCATGGGGAAAGCCGCATTCTTCACTACCCTGGTCCATGTATGATAAATTGGGAGAGATTTTAAAAAAAAACAAAAAACAAAAAAGGACATTTAAAATAATACCTATATACATAAGAATATATAATAATAACTATTATTCATTTCATATTCATATTAATTTTATAATACTAATATACAATATATTATATATTATGCATATATGTATTATTAAAAATATGTATTCTTATCCTAAAGGAGCATGGAATTGTTTGGAGGACACAAGAAATATATATTTAAAGATTTAATATAATAAATATCAAGACATTCAAGGTTTAAACAGCTTATTTTTGAGAAGGAAATATTAACTTTGGGGCTTGAAAATGCCCTTTGGAAAAGCTGACATTGGTGAAAGGACTCAAAGGAAGCAGTGAAGAATTGTAGGATTTGGATTAGAGATTAAAATTAAAACTCCTTTTACAAATGTATTCACTTGCTTAGCCTCAATGATATTAAGATATGTGATTTATAACTTGGTATGTTCATAAATTTATCACATGTGCCACAACACTGTTCCAACTTATTATTTTGTAATACATTTTATTTTATTTTTAAAGACTTTGTTTTTCAGAGCATTTTTCCGAGCAGTTTTAAGTTTACAACAAAATTGAGAGGACGGTACAGAGATTTCCCAGATACCCCCGTCCCCAAATGTGCATACCTTTCCCCTTTATCAGCATCACTCACCACAATGGTACATTTGTTATTACTGTGGATAACCAGGATTCATGATAATCACCCAAAGTCCACAGTTTACCTTAGGCTTCACTTTTGTACATTCTATGGGTTTGAACAAATGTATATGTACATATGTCCATCATTATAACATCATACAGCATATTTTCACTGCCTTAAAATATTTTTATAATATACATAAACTTACCATCTTCACCATTTTTAAACTATGCAACGCAATGCATGAAGTACATTCACATTTTTGTGCTGCTGTCGCCACCATTCATCCATAGAACTCATATTGCAAAACTGAAGCTCTAGACCCATGAAACACTATCTCCCATTTCCCACCTCCAAGTCCCTGGCGAGCACCTTTGCAATACATTGTGCAAGACATATACTGTCCATAGTAGAAGAACTAGAACATTTAACACAGCAAGGGAAGAGCATTACTCCATAGCTTCACCATTAGGAATTGTCAGATTGCATTTTTGTTAAACTGGTATAGAATGGTGTCTCTTTGTAGTTTTAGTTTGTCTATCCCTAGTTACTAATGAGATTAACCAAGTTTTCATGTATTTATTAATCATTAGAATTTCCTTTTTTAAGAAGTTCTCATCTTTAGCCATTTTTTGTGTGGATTTTTTGTTGTTGTTGACTTGTGGGCATTTTTGACACAATCTGAATGTTAATCCTGTGGCAGTTACTTTCTCTTACATATATCTTTCTCCAGTTTCTGACTTTCTTTTTGCCTTTTTTTCAACTATCATAACAGTTATTGATTTTCAAGCAACTATATTTATTATTCTTTTCTTTTATGGTTAATCTTCATGTTCTGCTTTCAAAAGTCTCATTCCATGGTCAGAAATATATTTTTTGTAGAAGTTTTAATGTCTTGCCTTTTACATTTAAGTGTTTAATGCATTGGGACTTGAATTTTATGCATGGTTTTGGGTAGAAACTGTGTTTCTTTTTCTTTTTTCCCCCCACATGGATAAATAATGACCCAGCACTTTTTATTGAATAACTCATTTTCTCTTCCCCCCTTTCCCAGTTTGGGATAACACCCTATCATCTATCATTAAATAGGTGTTCCTGGAACCAGTTCAAATGTGTGGGAAAACGGGGTTTCACACACAAACAATTGTTGGACACCAGCAAGGTGTGCGAGAGTTAAACTCAGTAGCCACACTATCTACCTGGAGATCGCATTAGATCACACATATTAAGTGTTCAGTCCTAAGAGACTCCACCCATACATACACCCAAACCCCCTCAACGCTAGTTACAAGCCCAGGCTATTCTTATCTGTGCTTCTGACCAACTGGCTATATAAATCAGAGGTTCCCATGACCTCCTCCTCAGCTCACAGAACTCAGAGTAACAGTTTACTTACTAGATCACCAGTTTATTGTAAAAGTATATAACTCAGGAATGGCCAGATGGAAGAGATCCATAGGGCAAGGTATGGGAAAAGGGCAGGAAGCTTCCAGGCTCTCTCTAGGCGTGCTACCCTCACGGCACCTCCATGTGTTCACCAACTCAGAAGTTCTCTGAACCCAATCCTTTTGGCTTTTCATGAAGGCTTCATTTCATAGGCATGATTAATGAAATCGTTGGCCATTGGTTATTGATTCAACCTCCAGCCCCTCTGCCCTCCCCAGATGTCAGGGGGTGGGACTGAAAGTTCCAACCCTCTTATCACATGTCTGGTTCTCCTGGCAACCAGTGGCCACCCTCAGATGCTATCCAATAGTCACCTCATTAACAAAAGACACCTTTGTGGCTCTCATCACAGGAAATTCCAAGGGGGTTAGGAGCCATGAGCCAGAACTTGTGAACAAAGACCAAATATATGTGAGAAATATATTTTGGTCATCTGAATGACCAAACGTGTATTTCTTATAAATCATTGTGGGAGAGGAAAAATGTTTCCATACCTTTCTAGGTTCTTCCAGTTTATGATTAAATGAACATGTGGCAGATTAAGAAAAATAACCAAATTTAATTATATATGCACATGTGAGTATGGGAGCCCCATATACATGAGCAAGTCAGAGACCACATATATGTACGTGAGAGGTTCAGAGACAGAAAGTTAGAATGAACTATGTATGATGTCCTGAGCTAAGGATGAGTTCAAGTGTCTGAGGCTTCAGAAAGGAGGAGGGTCATTTGCAGATCAATAAAAAGAGCAGATGTTCGATAATTAGGTAATTGACCTGCCTTACAGATAAGTTATAAAAAGTTATTTCTGGTGATAGCTCTTATTATGGGCAAGGCCCCAAATTTAAATTATTTAAGGGAGAGGTGAAAGTTTCTTTTGAGCCCATAGGGTCTTGATTGCCTTAAACTCAAAATAATCCATATACCAAAGCAGCACATCTTAGGGAGGCCTGTTCTGAACCCCTTCATGATATCTCAATCATTTTTCTCCATTTTTTGGGGTCTGTTTCTGGGTACTCAGTGTTCCATACTGCTTTCTTAATTACTCTGACTTTAATAAGTTTCAGTGTCTGGTAGTGAAGCTCCCCGACTTAAGAACAATCTTGGTTTGTTTTTTTGTTTTGTTTTCTTTTATTTATTTTTTTATTAGTTTCAGGTATACAACACAATGCAATAGTTATACTCTTTACCCCCCAAAGTGAAAAACCCCCCACCCCCAATTCGCCACCCCACTCCTCCCCCCATATTATACATATCCATCACAATTCCCCTGACTCCCCTTCACCGTATACTCCACATTCCGTGACCATCCACATATTCAGATGCAGTTGGCATACAATACTATACAACATCAGCTTCAGGTGTACAGTGCAGTGATCAAGTCTCTACTCCATCCATGAAGTGGTCTCCCTAACAAGACATGTGTCTATATGACATGCCACAAAATTTTTACAACATTATTATATTCCCCGAACTGTGTTTCATATCCCTGTGGCAATATTGTAGTTGTCTATTTATGCCGTCTAATCCCTTCCCCTTCCCCCCATCCCCACCCCCCTCCCAACTAGCAACTCTCAGTTTTTCCTCTACATCTACGAGTCTGTTTACTTTGATCGTTCACTCAGCTCTTCAGACTCCACACACAAGTGAGATCAGATGGTACCTGTCCTTCTCCGACTGACTTATTTCTCGCAACATAATAGTCTCTTCACAACATTATCAATTACATTCCCAGAACTGCCCCCATATCCCTGCAGCAACATTGTAGTCCCACCTACACTGTCCAAAACCTTCCCCCCTCCCTCTTCCCCACTCCCTCCCAGCCAGCAACCATCAGTTTTTCTTTTATATCTGCTTGATACGACTTCAATCTTCTTAAATTGTCTCTCTGAGTTAGCTTGTTAACCTTTTTCTTTTGTTTAAAAAAGCCCTTTTAATATTTCTTGCAATGCTGGCTTGGTGGTAATGAATTCCTTAAGCTTATTCTTTTCTGAGAAGCTCTTTATTTCTCCTTCAATTTTAAGTGATAGCCGTGCTGGGTAGAGCAATCTTGGTTGTAGGCCTTTATTTTGTGTCACTTTGAATATCTCCTGCCATTCGCTTCTGGCCTGCAGAGTTTCTGTAGACAAGTCAGCTGTTAGTCTAACAGGAGTTCCTTTGTATGTAACCTGCTGTTTTTCTCTTGCAGCCTCTAGGATTCTGTCTCTGTCTTTAACCTTTGCCATTTTAACTATGACGTGTCTTGGTGTGGACCTGTTTGGGTTCAGCTTGTTTGGAACCCTCTGCACTTCCTGGGCATGTATGTTGATTTCCTTCACCAGGGTAGGGAAGTTTTCAGTCATTATTTTTTCAAATACATTTTCAACCCCTTGTTTCTTCTCTTCTTCTTCTGGTATCCCTATGATTCGAGGGTGGTTGCGCTTCACCTTGTCCCATAGGGCTCTTAAACTATTTTCATTGTTTTTTATTCTTTGGTCTTTTTGCTGTGCCAACTGTGTGAGTTCTGCTATTCTATCTTCCAAATCGCTGATCCGCTCCTCTGCTTCATCTACTCTACTAGTGATTCCTTCGAGTGTGTTCTCCATTTCAGTTATTGTATTCTTTAGTTCTAACAGGTTGTTTTTTTATGGTTTCCCTATCCTTCTTTATGTCCTCACTAAGTTCCTTAAACATTCTTATCATCAGTGTTCTAAACTCTGTCTCTGAAAGGTTGGATCCCTCTGTTTCATTTGGTTCCATTTCTGGAGGTTTCTTCTGATCTTTTACTTGTGACATGTTTCTTTGTTTCCTCATTCTGGCTGTCACTCTGGGATTGCTTTGATGTATTAGATAGATCACCAGGAGAGCCCTGGCTGGATCACGCAGGCACACAGCTCACGGCCCAACACTCCTAGGAAAACTCCCAGTCTCAGCCTGTCCCAGCTCGCAGATCAGGCCGAGCAGCCCAACAACCAATCACCAGCCTGGCAACTCTGCAGCGCAGTGCAGAGAGCGGGGACCCGACGCGGCTCGCGCACTCCCGGGTCTTAGTGAGCAGCCTGCTGGAGCTGGAGGGCATCCGCCCAGCGTTTCCCTGGCAGCGCAGTATAAACTGGGCAGAGGGTGGGGATCCAAGGTCGCAGGCTCGCGCGCGCGCACGTACTTCTGCGCCAATTCCACCAGACCAATTAGGTCTCGGACCTGATCCTTCGTGGGAGGGCCCAAGCCTGACAAAATGGCATCCTCCCTACACCACCCGCATGCAGGCTTCGCACCACGGGAACAACAGCTCAAAAACCTCCAGCTTTCGCACCAAAGGTGCTCCGCCCAGTCCGTCCCTGCAGGCACCCGGCTCACACAACCACTCCCTCCACCAGGAACCAGGTAAGTGCTCACCGGCGAGCAAGCCCGGGCGCCGGCCCCACTGATTCTCCAGCCGCTCTTAGCCTCACCCAGCTAAGCAAAGAGAGTCCTCACTAATTTACTGCCAGCTATCTTAGAGCTTCTCTTCCCGGCAAAGGAGCTCTGGGCTGGTGAGCTTGGTGTGCGGCCCGAGGGTCTCTCCCCCAACCGGAGAAGCCTCCCCACAGCTGGGACCTCCCTCACCAGGCTCGCCCTCTCTCATCTCTGCCCGTCCTACCAGACCAGACGCGGCCTCCTCTTTAAGTTCTTCATTTAGTGATTCTGTTCCTCCAGTGTTCCGGGGACCTCCAGGGTTGAATGCTGTATAATTTGCTTGTAATTTTGGTGTGATCCTGGGAGGCAGTTAGCACAGCGTCTGTCTATTGCGCCATTTTACCCTTGTTTTTTTTCTTTAAGTCTTATATTATTGTATATATTTTGGATTCAGCCTGTTAAATTCTTTTTTAAAAAAATCCTTATTTATATTTTTTATTGAAGTTGCATTGCTATGAAGAGAACTGATAACTTTACAAACTTAGTTCTTCCAATCCATAAATACAGTATATCTTTCAATTGGTCTTTGTTGAAGTCCTCTATCTGATTTAAAATTTTTTCCTCCTTAAAGATATTACACATCCTTTATTAAATTTATTCCTAGTTTATTTTCTGTGTTAAATGATTTTTTTAAATTAGGTTTTCTAATTGTTTACTGGTTATATGGATTTTGTTATATTGATCTTATATCCAGCTACTTTTCTAAACTTTCATTTTTTAAATAATTTTTGTAGATTGTGTCAGTTTACGTTCTTCCTTTTTGGCTTTTAAATCTTTTATTTCAGTTGCTTACTGAGCTAGGTAGGCAGTGATAGCAGACATCATCTTATTCTTGATTATAAAGGGAGTATTTTTAACATGTTCCTGTTAAGAATAATGTTTTATAAGTACTTATGAAAATCAATATAAGGATTTTCCTTAGTTTTTAAAATTTTTCTTAAGCAGACATTGAATTTTATTTATTTATTTATTTATTTATTTATTTATTTATTTTTGAGGGCAGTGTCACTGGCCCTCATATGTTGGACTGAACTGGGGCCGCTGGCTTCCCAAGCCAGCGCTTAACCACCGCGCCACTCGGCCGGCCCTGAATTTTATTAAATATTTTGTCTTAATTTTTTTTTTGAGTTGTGTTTTATCCTATAGTCGGTCAAACTGAAGCATTACACTTGCAGGTTTCTAAAGTTAAATCCTTCTTGCATTCCAACAGTTAATCTAACTTGTTCATAGTGTGCTAATTTATTTTGTTTAGGATATTTGTATTATAGGTAATATATAAGACTGATTTATAATTTTCCTTATACAGTCCTTGTCTAGTTTTGGTATCAAGTTACACTTGTCTCATAGAATGAGTTGCAGTGTGTTGCTTCTTTCTCTATTCTTTTTAAGAGTTTGCATAATGTTTGGAAATAAACATTTCTTGGAAATTAGCCTGTAAAACTTCTTGGTGTTCTGTTTTCTTTGTGGAAAGATGTTTAATTACTGGTTTAATTTCTTTAATGTTTATAAGACTATTCAGAATGCCTATTTAGTCTTGAGTCAATTTTGGCTTTATTTTTCTAGCTATTTGGACATTTTTGTCTAAATTTTCAAATAAAATTCTTCATAACTTTTATTTATCTTTTAAAACTCTGCAGCATCGCTGGTTATATTCCACTTTTTTTTCTTTTTTCTTTTTTTTTTTTTGAGGGCAGTGTCACTGGCCCTGATATGTGGGACCCGAACCACTGGCTTCCAAAGCCAGCACTTAACCACCGCGCCACTCGGCGGGTCCTTATATTCTACTTTTATTTCCTATTGTTTATTCCTTCTCTCATTTCTTCCCTTGGTAAATCTTATAGAGATTTGCCATTTTGTTAGTCTTTTCAAAGAATTAGCTTTGACTTTGTTGATTCTATTATATGATTTTTTTTTTCTATTTTACTAATTCTGTTCCATTTTCTTTCTTTTCAGTTCTTGAGGTTATTCTGTTTATACATATTATAAGTATTTCAGCCTCTTCTTTTCTAATATAAGCATTTTGAGTTTCTATATTTTTTAGTTATCACTTTGCTATGTGACAAGTTTGACATGTAGTGTTTTCATTGTATTTCAATTCTTAATATTTTAAATTTCTAAAAGTTATTTTTGACCTATGAGCTCTTTAGAATTATTTTTAAAGTTTCCAATTTTCTTTTTTTTTAAAGATTTTATTGGGGAATTGGGGAAGGGGAACAGTGTTGGGGAATTGGGGAAGGGGAACAGTCAAGTTGTTGTCCTTCAGTCTTAGTTGTGGAGGGCGCAGCTAGCTCAGCTCCAAGTCCAGTCACCATCTGACTTCCTGTCGGCAGCTTGTGGCCACTCAGCTCAAGGTGCTGTGTTCAATCTTAGTTGCGGGTGGGCATAGCCTACCATCCCATGTGGGAGTTGAACCAGCATCTTTGTTGTTAGAAATACGTACTCTCACCAGCTAAGCCATCCTGCCACCTGTTGGCAGCCCAGCGGTAGCTCAGCTTGGGCACAGCTCACTGGCCCCTGTGGGAATTGTACCAGTGACCCTGTTGCTCAGAGCTGGTGCTCTTAACCAACTGAGCCACTCAGCCAGCCCCTAAAGTTTCCATTTTTTTAAAATTTTAACTTTGTTGTTATTGATTTTGACCTAAATTGCATTGGGGTAGAGAATATCATTGTGTGTCATCTGTCATTTGATGCTTGTTGAGATGTGCTTTATAGGCTAATAAGTGGTTAATTTTTTGGAAATGAATTGTTGCATGCCTGAGAAAATATTTGTATTCCATAATGATTAGATTCATATACGTCTATCAAATAAATTCTGTTAACTCATGTTTTCCAAATACTGTATATCTTCACTAACTTTTTTTTTTTTTTTTAAGATTTTATTGGGGAATTGGGGGAGGGGAACAGCGTTGGGGAACCGGGGAAGGAGAACAGACAAGTTGCTGTCCTTTTGTTCTTCAGTCTAGTTGTGGAGGACGTCGCTTCACTGGCCCATGTTGGTATTATCATTGAGCTCTTCTCGGGTGAGACAGTCACTCACTGGCCATTGGACAGCCACTCACAGTGGCTCATGGCAGCTCATGAAAGCGCACACCAGCTGCCGGCCAGCCCCATTGCAGCCTTAGCCGTCACTGGCAACTCATGACAACCCAGCTCCAGATCGAACTGTTGTTCACCATCTTAGCTCTTGGGAGCACAGCGTCACTGGCCCTCATGTGGGATCTGAACCAGGGCCCTGCTGCTCAGAGCTGGTGTCCCAAGCCAACTCTTAACCAATGCGCCACTCTGTGGGCCCATCTTCACTAACTTTTTTGCTGCTTTATCTCTCATTAATTGAAAGAGGCATGATGACATCTTCTTTTAAGGGAAAATTTTCTGGGCTTCCCTGAGGTTCTATCAGTTTTGCTGTATATATTTTGTGATTCTTATCACATATACCCAAGTTCAGAATTCTCATAGCTCCTTTTTGGTTTTAAGATTTTTTAAATTAAAATACAGCTAATGTATAATATTATATTAGTTCAGGTGTACAGCATAGTTATTCAACAGTACCCACCTAGTTCTATACAGTGTTATTACCACATAATTGATTTTGTTCCCAATGCTAAAGAAGTGATCACCATGATAAGTCCAGCAACCATCTGACACTGTACCATGCTATCACAATATAATTGATCTTATTGATCTCCCCCTCCTTTTTAAATTTTCAGTTAGAGTTGACATTCAGTATTATTTTATATTAGTTTCAAGTGTACAGCATAGTGGTTAGACATTTATATAATTTAGGAAGTAATCCCCCCAACTGGTGCCACCTGGTACTATACATAGTTTTTACCATATTATTGATTATATTCCCTATACTTTCCATCCCCATGACTATTTTGTAACTACCAATTTGTATTTCTTCACCTTTTTCACCCTGTCCTCAACCCCATTCCCATCTGTCACCCTGATAGATGTAATACCTATCTGGCACCATACATAGTTATTACAATATTATTGACTATATTCCTTATGCTATACCCTACATCCCCATGACTATTGTGTAACAACCAACTTGTACTTCTTAATCCCTTCCTTGTTTCACCCATCCCTAGCCCCCTCCCATATTAAAGAAGCCCCTCTAAGATTTTTTGTAATACTGCTTTGGTGGTGATGAGCTCCTTTAGCTTTTTCTTGTCTGGAAAGCTCTTTGTCCTTCAATTCTAAATGATAGCTTTGCTGAGTAGAGTAATCTTGGTTGTAAGTCCTTGTTTTTTGTCACTTTGAATATTTCCTGCCAATCCCTTCTGGCCTGGAAAGTTTCTGTTAAGAAATCACCTGACAGTCTTATGGGAGCTCCCTTGTAGGTAATTAACTGCTTTTCTCTTGCTTCTTATAAGATTCTCTCTTTGTCTTTAACCTTTGGCATTTTAATTATGATGTGTCTTGTTGTGGGCTTCTCTGGGTTCATTTGGTTGGGATTCTCTGCACTTCCTTGGCTTGTATGTCTGTTTCCTTTGTTTTTGTTCCATGGATTACTTAGGAGTGTTTAGGGTCCAAGAGTTTGGATATTTTTTTCTTATCTTTCTGCTATTGATGAGAAAACATACTGCATATGATTTCAATTTTTTCAAATTAGTTGAAATTTGTTTTATGAATCCAAATGGTTTCTATCTTGATATATGCACTGGAAAGAATGTGTATTCTGCTGATGTTGGATGGAGTGTTGTATAAATGTCAAATTATATTAGTTAATGAAATTGTTATGTTCTTATATATTATTGCTAATTTTTTTAAAAAAATCGAGCAAGCCTTTCAATTGTTGAGAGAGGGGATATTGAAGTTTTCCATTATTATTGTGGATTTCTCTATTTTTCCTTTCAATTCTGTCAGTTTTTGCTTCAGATATCTTTCAGCTTTGTTGTTTAGTGCATACACATTTAATATTGGTATATCTTCTTGGTGAATTGACCCTTTTATCATTATAGTATGGTCCTCTCCGTCTCTGGTCAATTTCTTTGTTATATGTCTATTTTACCTGATATTAGTATAGCCATTTCTGCTTTCTTTTGATTAATGTTTGCAGGATGTCTTCCTATCCTTTTACTTTTATATTTACTTTTAAATATAACCTACCTATACCATTATATTTGAAGTGAGATTTTTGTAGACAGTATATAATGCACTCTGCCAATCTCTGTTTTTCATTTGGCATGTGTAGACCATCTACATTTAATATAATTATGGATATAATAAGGCTTATGTCTCCCATTTTAGCTTTTGTTTTATGTTTATTCTTTCTTGTTGTTCATTGCTTTGTGTTCTTTTTCTTTCTGTTTCATGGGTTAGTTTATATTTTGATTTATCTGTCATTTTTTTTAGCGTATCTCTGTGTAGCATTTTACATATATATATAGCTTACCACAGTCTATTTGTGTCATTATTTTATCAATTTGAGTGAAATATATAAAATCCTCCCTCAATTATAATATAATTGTAGTAAAAATTCCCTCTACTTCATTTAGAACCACATTATATTGGGTTGTCGGAGAAGTCATGATGTATTTTTTTCTGTTTTTTGTTGCAAAAATGCATCATGACTTTTCCGACAACCCAATACAATGTTATGTGCTTTGCTCCAACCATCAAACATAATTTAGAAAACTGAAGAAGAGAAAGACTATTTATTGTATTTACCATTTTTGCTTAGCATGTTCTTCTTTTCTGGTATTTCAAGGTTCTTTCCTTTACCAATATTTTTCCAGTTTAGAACATTTCCTTTAGCAAGTCTTTAAGGTAGACAGCTGATGACAAATTTGGGTAGTTTCTCTTTATCTGAGAATATCTTGTTTCTTCTTCATCTCTAAAGGATATTTGCACTGGGTATATGATTCTAGGTTGGCAGTTGCTTTTTTTCAGCACTTGAAAAATCATGTGCCACTTTCTTCTTTTCTACATGGTTTGTCTCATAAGGAATCTGCTGTAATCCCAACTGTGCTCTCCCAGCCCCACCCCCATTAGCAAGGTGTCATTCCTCTCTCACTGTCATCAAGATTTTCTTTTGTGTTTAGTTTATGGAAATTTGAATGTGAGTCTTGGTGTGAATTTCTTTGTGTTTATCCTGTTTGGGGGTTGCTCAGCTTTATCAATATTTAGATGTATGTCTTACCAAATTTGGAAAGTTTGCAGCCATCATTTCTTTTTTTTTATTTTTTTTATTGGGGAATTGGCGGAGGGGAACAGCATTGGGGAATCGGGGAAGGGGAACAGACAAGTTGCTGTCTTTTCTTCAGTTTAGTTGCGGAGGATGTTGCTTCACTGTTGGTATCGTCATTGCGATGAGGCAGATCGGTCGCTGGCCTCTGGATGTCGCTCACCGCGGCTATTGGCAGCTCACTCTTGGCTGCCAGCCGCTCACGCTGGCTGCGGGCCACTCACTGTAGCCTATGGCAGCCCACTGCAGCAGGGGCTGCAGCCCACACCATCACCGGGGCTCGCACAGCCCAGCTCCAGGTGGAGCTGTTGTTAGCTGTAAAGCGCAGTGCACTGGCCCTCATGTGGGATCCAAACCGGGGCCGCTGGCATCCCGAAACCAGCGCTTAACCAATGCGCCACTCGGCCGGCCCTGCAGCCATCATTTCTTTGCATAGTTTCCCAGGACAACCTTCTTTATCCTCTTTTTCTGGGACTCTAATGATATAAATATCTAATCTTTTGTTATAGTCCTACAAATCCCTGAGACTTTGTTTTTGTTTGTTTGTTTTGCCCTGTTGTTCAGAGCAGGAAATTTCTATTGTGTTTTCTTGCTTTTTTTTTTTTTAGGGCAGTGTCACTGGCCCTCATATGTGGGACCTGAACCGGGGCCGCTGGCTTCCCAAGCCAGCACTTAACCACCTTGCCACTTGGCTGGCCCTCTATTGTGCTTTCTTTCAGTTTACTGATTCATTCCTTTGCCCCCTCCATACTGCAGTTGAACCCATCCACTGGGATTTTAAAATTTAGATTATTGCATTTTTCAGCTCTAAAATTTTTGTTTCATTCTTCTTTATATCTTCTTTTCTAAGACTTTCTATTTTTTATTTGTTTCAAGTATGTTCATAATTGCTCATTGAAGCATTTTTATCATGAAAGCTTTAAAGTTTGTGTCAGATAATTCTAACATCTCTGCCATCCTGCTGTTGACATTTATTGATTATCTTTTTTTGTTCAGTTTGAGATTTTTCTGGTTCTTGGTATGATGAGTCATTTTTTATTGAAACCTGGCTATTGTCAGTATTATATTATGAGACTCTGGATCTTATTTAAACTTTCTCCTTTAGCTGACTTTCTCTGAAGCCAGAAAGGGAAAGAAGAATTCTGCCTCTTTACTGCCAAGTGGGAGTAGAAGTCCAGGTTACCAGCTTTGCCTTCTTTGTCCACACTTCCCCAAGAGTGAGATGCTCCTCATTACTTCTGGGTGGGAGTGGGAATTCTGGCTCCCCAGTAGGTCTCCACTGATTTCTCCCTGGCTGAGAGGGGTAGGAGTGCCCCATTATTGCTCCCCACGTGGCTTCCATTAATATCATGGAAGAAGTGGCCTTGTTACCACTGGGTGGGGAGGAGGAGGAACACTTTGTTACCACAGGTGATAATGGAAGTCTAGGCTACCCATGTGGTTTATATTGTCACTGCCCATCAGTGACAAATGTCCCAACTCCATACTCGTTCTTCTCTGACACTACTACCCTGGCCGGATAAAGGGGAGTGAGTTGGGTGCCTTGTTAAAACCTGGCAAAGGTAGCTCTCCCTATTCCCCACTGCTGATGCAGGTTGGCTAGGAAAAGTTTTTTTCTGTAGTGTTGGGCGGGAGTGAGCAGTTACTGTCTATAAATATTCTGTCTTGCTAGGCTTCCCCTTTCCTGATCCTCTGGCTACAGAGACCAGGCTTTCATTGGGTTGTTTTGTCAGCACCCATTGGTATTTTATGTCGCAGCCTCTTAAGCTCCAAGTCTGGAAATTATGAAGTAAAAAACCTCCACCACACCATTCCTTGGGTCCAGTGGTCCCCAGCAAGTCTGCCTTTTCCCCACCTTGCAGTTTTCTTATGTTTGTTCTATATATAATGTCTCAGGGTTTTGTTTGTACTCAGAGGAATAGGTAAATATGTTTACTCCATATTCCCAGAAGCAGATGTCTTCTGATTTTTTTAATATATCATTTACTCTTCAATATTTCATACATGTGTTACAGTCTTTGTTAATTCCAGTCATAAATGTTAGGTCTATAAATGTTGTTTCTTCTTTGTCTGTACTCTTAGTCTTAGTGATTTGTTTTTATGTGAATTTGTAGTGTGTGTGTGTGTGTGTGTGTGTGTGTGTGTGTGTGTGTGTGTGTGTGTGTGTGTGTGTGTGTGAAGGAGAGAGAGAACATTCCTGTGTGAGAGAGATCACTGACTGAACCTTATCTCCGAGACTCGCGAGGCAATAAATTGGGAATGCTTTGCTTCAAAGACAACTTGCATTCTCCTCTGATGTGAGGCTGGAGTTGCTAACAGGTTGGGACCACTTCAGCTGGTGTCCAAGTTCTCTACCTGAACGTGTCAGTGTCAATACAAGCCCCTTATTTTGGGCTGGCCTGGCACTGGTTGCCAGGTCTCGGTGTTGCCGTTTGCATTTGTCACCAGGACTCAAATGCTCTCTCTGTGTGCAGTTTTTCTTGTTTGGGGCGTAGGAAGGGAACCTACTTAATTCTGTTACTTAAAAAAAAAAAAATGCCTGGGAACAAAAGAAGTGTGTTTGCCATCCTTCACCCAGGTTCCAGTCTATAGCAGGAGACCTCAGAGTATCTTGTTTGCCACTTATTTAAGGTTCCTGGTAAATTCCAGTATTGTCTATATTTTCTCTTGTTAGAATTCTTGCTCCTGATGTTTCAGTTTTTCTAATCTATCCATAAGTGAAGAGAGTGAAGAATAGCTATGAGACGATGTTTCTTTTGTGTGTGATATGTTTTTCATTTTTTTTCTTTAGGGCAGAAAAGACTGAAGTTCTGAGCGAAGACCTTCTTCAGGTAAGATTGTCACTGGCCTTTTAGCTGATGGACTTCAAACATGTCTTCCTTTTTAAAGCCAAACCATTTGTAATGTTGTGTAAACTGCCCAATTGCTCGTCATAAAATTTATTTAAAGACACACTTTATCCTTAACAATAGTACCTTTCATGTTGAATACAGGAACCATTTAAAGCCATTGCATTTCAGTTAGCAGAGTCCCTGAGTCTGCAGTCGCTCCCCCTCCCATCCTCCAGAATTGGATGCTGTCTCCCCAGCAGCCCCTCTCTCTGCAGAAACAAGGGTCAGACTCTTATCCCATGACTGGCCAGACCTATGACCCGCTTCGTGCCCTTGGCCTCATTCAGTGATACCCCACACTGCTCTGTCTGCAGGTGGAGAAGCGCCTGGAGCTGGTGAAGCAAGTGTCCCACAGCACGCACAAGAAGCTCACCGCATGTCTCCAGGGCCAGCAAGGGGCCGAGGCCGACAAGCGCTCTGTAAGTGCCCTCCTCACCCTGGGCAGCTTCAAACTTGCCTGCAGATGACAGGGGTCCCACTCCTGTGGCTATGTTTGGTGTGTCTGTTTCTGCAGCCACTTCTGTGTCTGAGAATCTTCCCGCAGCGTGGCAGCCCCGCCCATCTCTTCCTGCTCTGAACCCTGCCCAAAGCATCCCCCACCCTCACCTGGCAAGGTGTGGCCCCTCCCTTTGTCATCCCTGGCTGGGGCAATCGGAGGCTCCCAAGGGTGCACTTGTGATCCCAATTTAGGGTAGCTTTAACTTAGCTCTTACCCCTGCTACAGCTCATTCAAAGAATCCACTCTCCTCAATAGTATCTTGACATCTCATGGAAAAAATTATACTGTGGTTTTGGAGGTTCCATGTGACCCATAAAGACGCTTGAAACTTGTTGTTGCTTTAATAAAACAATAAAGAGAGCCTGCTAAATGAAGGTAGTCTAATGTCTTTCTATATAACCTGCGTTAATAATAACAGGCATTGCCCAATGAGATTCCATTGGACAGTCTTTGGTGTCAATGGTCCTTGCAGGCTTACTTCCCTATTCACCATTATTCCTCTCAACTCCATCAGAGATTAAAAGATTTTCTTAGACGCTCCCTTCACTTTATCACAGGGGTTATGCAAGCTAGGCGGTTTCTTCCTCCTTCCCGGAGCTTACAAATCACCATGTTTGGTATCAGTTTGGTTGTTTATCTGGCCCGGAGTTACTGTGGACTTTTTGCTTCCGGGTACTTTCCCAGAAAATCCCTCACCCCCCATGTTGGCCTCATTTCTATTGACTGTCATGTAATGTGCCCTGACACTTCATCCCATCTCAGCGCAAGAACCTGCTCCACCTGCTCTATCAATCACTGTGTTTTCTTCCCAGCTCTGGTTTCCTTTTTCTTCATATTCCCAGCAGGAGTCATTTACATGTGGTAGAAATAAAATGTTCACAGCTTTGGAAAATGTCTGTGGGAATAATTCTGCATCTATCAGGAATTTCAGCAAGGGGAACCTGAACAGTCTAAGGGGAGAGTTTGCAAAATTGCTTTGGACATGAAACCCTTTAATCAAAGAAATCTATAATGCGGGGCTCCAGGAGCTGTTCTGGAGGGAGAGGGAGGGCTCGCAGCCAGGCCTGCCTGTGACCCACCTCCTTCCTTTTGTTCCAAGGAGCACTCTTTTTAAAATAACTGGTCTGTAGTACTGTATGTTTCGGTATCAAGAGTCGCATCTGAATGTTACTGCCAGAGGCTTGAAACTGGCCTTTGGTGTGGATTACTAATAGCGTTATTTTTCTGGGATAAGGTCAAGTTACCTGGATTTGTAGAGTTTTAATTGGATTGAGGGTCTTGCAAATTATATCAGTAGGAGGCATTTGGCTCCCTGAGTGTTCTAAATTACAGTGTATTCATAGAAAATTTGAGACATGGCAAGGCCAACAGGTCAGGGGATGATTAGCACTGAAAACATAGTTTGTTACTTACATTTCCCCAGAGGAGGGTGCGTGCCATGCCATGTAGGGCCACATGGGAAGCACCTGGGTCAGTCAGGGGGCAGGGGCTGGAAAATATGGGCAAGAGCCTTTATTGTGGTTTCCCGGGAAGGAATACATGAGGCAAGGTGAGCAGGCATAGGATTGGCTAGTTTGAATCATTCCAGCGGGCTCTGCGGCACAGGGGCTGTCACTGATTGTCTGGAACCTGGGGATTACAGCAGGTGGATGGTGGCCTGGAATGTGGGAACTCCATAAAGGGGCTGGTTGGGGTGTGGGCTTTGAATTGTTAGTTTGAAAGATACACTCGAGAGAGTGAGTTACAGTATTTCTAGGAATTGGCTAACTCCAGGAGAGGCAGTCCTTCCAGGATTAGCAAGGCCTCAGATGTCAAAGCCTCAGAATACAAAAAAAAAAAAAAAAATAGAAGTGTTAATTTACTACACAGATTAATAGTGAATTCAGCAAAGGCACTTACTGTCTCGCTCAACAAGATGTCTGAAGTAGCCGGCCCCAAGGTTCGTTCATCAGTTTTGGTTCAGAATCTCTGCAGTGATCAGGCTTCCCCTTATAGTCATAATGTGGCTGCTGCAGCGCCAGACACCACAACAAAGGCAGGAAGTGGGAGGGTGATCAGAGAGTGAATTGTCTTTGTAGGCTCTTTTCATTTTTATCAGGGAGGAAAATAAATCTTGCCCAGAAGAATTTCTTTTATGTCCCTCTAGCTGCAAGGGAGGCAGAGAGGTGACTGTGTGTCAGAGAGAAATGTGTGTGTCAGGGCTGGCCCGATTCATGTGCTAGGACTCATACAATTGGGCATCTGTTAGCAGGGAAGACATGTGGTGACTGTGGTCAGGTCCTGAGGGCTACCACCACCTTCGGGCCATGATTATATACAAACTGGGCACCTGCTTAGTTGACCTGGCAGAGGCCTGTGGTGGAAGCAGGTGCTCAAGCATGCACAGATCAGTGATTTCACTACACAGACTTCAAATGCTTCATTTTTTCAGTGATTTTTGAGCTGATCGGTCTTTCTTATCCTCTTAGGACTGAATAAACGATCTGGCTGAAAAGAAAGTCAAACAGCGAGTTAAAATATTTAACAATCACAGACCTGCAGGGGAAAAAAAAAAATTCCAAGGCTAAAATACTTTTTTTCTAAAATAATATATCAAGAGATTTAATGGGAAACATGACACTTATCAATTGCCTCAAGTACTGAAATATATGCCCAGTTCTTTATGATTATTGGGTAAGGAGATGTGTTGAGATCTAAGGAATGGGTGAAAAGAAAAAAAGGATAACAAAAGGGAAAGTTGAAAAACAAAAACAAACAAAAAACCCCAGAGAACAGGAGAAGTGGGGGAGGGGGAACTAATAAACAAACAACAGCTGGATATTAAGAAAAGGTCAGGAGATGGCGACCCAGAGTGTGTGAGTCCCTTTGCAGTGAGCATGTGAAGTCACAGAATCTGTCAAACTAGTCATAGACTCTGAGTATGGGAAGGGACTTCAGGTTTCTAGCCAGTGTTTTGCACTTTATTTGAGCACATACACGTTGTTGGCTTTTCATCATTTGTCTTTTAACAAGCTCATTAACTCTTAGGCAATTTAGTTACAGTTTCCAACACTAAAACCGTTATAATACACCTTTAGCGGTTTGGCCCCGAAAGCTGGGGCTGGCTGCCATGTGGGGATGAGCGGAAAAGTGGGGTTTTGTTGCCACTATGTCAGTGACCCAAGCAGTATTACCTGGTGGACTCTGAGTTACACTGGATTCCTTACTTGGGGTGGAAAATAGAAAGGACTTGAATTGGGTTTCCTTCTTGCCTTCTTTAGTCCAGGCTTATCACTCGTCGATTCACAGCTTTTTAAGACTCTCAGGGTAATGAAAATGTTTTTGCACTGTCCTTGCATTTCTCATAGGAAGTCACATTGAAAAAATACACTGTCAGCACGTGTAAGTACTTCTCCACTTTACTCAACAAATAGAAAGTACCGAGTCTGGCGTGCAAGGCAGCGTGCATGCCCAGGACTGAGAAGCACGCAGTCTGGAGGGAGGCAGGCATCACACACACATGGCACATCAGTTACTCGGCTCATGGCCTAGTGCTTAGAAGGATACTTAATAGGAATTAAGTAGTAAGATTTCCATGAGGAAGTGGCCTTTAAGGACAAGCAAAAGGTGGCAGCACCAAAGGCATACATGAGCCTCTAGGTCAGGAGACAGCATGTGCAGAGTTCCCAGGGAGTCCGGCGTTTCTGAGAAACGTGAAAGTGGCCAGAGTGATGAGGAGAGGGTCACGAGAAGGGACTGCAGGGGACCCAAGCTCACCTGGTAGGCCACAGAAAGAGCAGTGGGAAGCCCGTGTTTTAATCAGATTGGTTGGTGATTGTGGGAAGAATGGATTGATGGGGCGAGGGCTGTGGCGGGGATAAGGGACAGTCAGGCAAAGAGGGGAGCAGTCTCTGTGAGATACAGAGGGGGCAGGGAAACGGGGGAGAATCAGCACATATGGTGGACATTAGGGGTGGAGTATCTCGGACCCGGGAACTGAATGGGTGTGGGGATCTGAGGAACGCAGAGGGATTACAGGGTCCCTGGCCAGAGCGACTGTCCAGTCCATGCAAGCTGATGAGATCACCTAGGGAGACCATACAGGGTGAGAAGACAAATGGGCCCTGGATGAAGAACCCCAGAAACTGCAGTATGTTAAGCTCTAACAGGAGAGTGATGCTGTCAGTCTACCCACTTGCTCAAATCTAAACCCCGATGTCTTCCCTCATTCTTTCCTTTCTGTGCCCCTCACATCCAGTCTTTCACCAGGTCCTGCTGGCTCTCTCTCCCGAGTGGTTCTGTTTGCTCCAGGGTTTCCCACCCTAGTCCCTGCAGCTGCCATCTCTCGCCTGAACACAGCAGTTCCCAGCAGGTATCCTGCTTTCCACTCGGACCTCCAACCCCTTCACAGTCCATTGTCTGCACTAACCTGAGTGTTTAAAATGGGAATCACGTGATTCTACCTTCCTGCGTCCATCCCACCAAATGATTCCCATTGCAGAATAAAGTTCCAGCTCCTTGCCTTGGCCCGGCATCCTAATGCAGTGCCCTCACCGGCGTCTTCGAGCTCAGCTCTTGCTTCTCTTCCCGTCGGTTGTCCTTCTCCAACTGCACTGACCTGTTACTGAGCACGCCCAGCTCACCTCCTTGGAGCCTTTGTCACCAATCTACCCTCCATAGGGAATCATTTTACCCAGGGTTTCAGGCCAGCAACTTACTGTTTAGTTCCTAGCTCAGATGTCACCTCCTCAGCACACCTTTCCCTTCCTACCTAATGTTTGCTCCTTCCTTCCCCCAGTCGCTGCATGCTATTTTGTTTTCTTCATAGCACCTACTATTACCTGAAATGATTGTGATCATGCATTGGCCTGTGTGTCTGCTCCCCATCACTGATATGGGAACTCCATCACAGCTGTATTCTTCATGCCCAGAACAGGGCCTGCCACAGGTTGGGCCATGCTGAAAATAGATTTGTGTCATGAGTGGATGGTCCATGTGTATTTTAAGTGCGGAACCTGCCTAACACATGAGCAAGCCAGTTTGAATCCTTCCTGCTCTATACAGAAGCAATTGAGCACGATGGTTTTGAGTTGAAGCCCTGAGATCCAACCATCCCAGGCTGAAACCCAGCTCTACTGTTTCCTAATTGTGCCTGACCTTGGGTGAGTTAGTTACCCCTAAATGCTTGGTTTCTTCACTTGGAAAATGGCAATGACAATAGTGGATTCCTATCCAGTACAGCGTTTGAGAGTTCAGTGAAGTAATGCGTGTATTTGCCTAGGACAATGCATAACATAAATAAATGTTACAGAAACATAAGCTGCTGCTCTTATTACGGCTTCACTGTTAGGCTGAAATGACCCCTGAGAAATACTCAGCCCTGAATAACAAATCGGGGCTATGTTTTGGGGCATGAACCACAGAAGAATTGGTCAGGCTTGGAATTAGAGAATAGTAGGCAGCAGTAGGGGAGGGAGGGGAGTGTGGGGGGAGAGAGAGAGGGAGAGTGTGTGTGTGTGTTTGGGGAACAGAATAGATATTAGAATAGACTTTCTGTCTGAGTCATCCTATAAACTATGGCTTATGCCTGAGATAATTTTAGACAGAACAGTCATCTCCGACCAGTCAAACTGACTACTTCTAACCCCTTAAAGCATTCTATCTTCCTTCCCTCAATGCTTAACACATTTTTTGCAGGAAACGAGTAAACTCGTCATATAGCTTTTTATGCCTGCTTACAAAGTGTTAAGGTTCTCTCTGCACTCTAGAATCAGGAAAAGGTTTATTTGAATAGCCTCTCTTTGACCTGGAAAATCGCTGGCCAGGGTGAGGCTTGCTAACTAAGGTCTTTTTACCTGGGCACTAATATTCACCTGTGTCTTAGGTGACTCAGCCTAGATCCTTGTCAGCGAAGGGAAACAAACTTCAGAAGCTTTTCTAGCTCTTCGGGCCATTTAATCCCTCCAAGAATAATGTCCTGATAGGCGAAGTGGGTTGGGGTGAGCAGAGAGTGGGGGAGAGAGCAAATAACACCTGGGTCGTAGGCAGTCGCTAGGTGCTTTGAGATCAGCACAGGGCCCACATCAGCTGAGTCCTCAGCTTCTCCTCTGTCTTGGATAATTTTCCTAGAAATAGGAATAATTTGTGGGCTGCAGTCCATTACCTTCTCCTGTGCTACTGCCTTTGATTACGGATTGTCCCATCCCCTTTGGACATGAAGGAATATCGCCTTCATCCAGTTGTCCTTCCTCCTTTCTTTTGGTGGCTTCCTTCTACTTTCTTGATTCTTAAAGCATCTACACAAATCAAAGCTCTTCATGTATTTCCACGGACGTTTTACCCAGTGAACCTTCCACTCCTACCCTTGGGATCCAAGCGTTCCTATTCTCCTTGACATCTCTCCTGGAGTGAATTCTTCCTATGAGAGTCACCTGTGCCACAAGTACAGGCCCTGGCTTGTGACAGTTACACTCTCAGTAGAAGACTTCAGTACATTTTATTATCTTCATTCAATGATCTGTGTAGCCATTAGAAATTTAAAAAGCACAAGGTACTCTATATGTCATGACAGGAAATGACCTGAAAGATATCTCCACATGAAAAGGAGTGCAAGTCATAGAGCAGTGTATAGGGCTGGCCGGCCGAGTGGCGCGGTGGTTAAGTGCTGGCTTGGGAAGCCAGTGGCCGCGGTTCGGGTCCCACATATGAGGGCCAGGGACACTGCCCTCAAAAAAAAAAAACCAAGAAAAACAAAAAAACAATGTCATAGAGCAGTGTATATAATAGACTAACATTTGTGGGGGGAAATGGATCTACTAAAAATGGGCGCACACGCACACGCACACACACACATACACAATTGGATCTGCTGAGAGTATTTATGGGAGGATACACACAAAATCTGGTCTCTGGTGAGGCAAACCAGGTGGCTGAGTTAATAGGAACACTGTTGGCTGTAAACCATCTAGCACCTTTGAGTTTTGTGCCATATAAATATATTTCCTACTCAAAAATTAATTCATTTGTTTAGATAGATATGATAGAGAATGAGAAAGAAACAGAAAAGTTATTCTCCTTGTTAAAATCTTAAGAACGAAAAGGCAGATTGAAACATTTTGTGGTACTTTGTCACTTAATACCTCCCTCTTTGCCACCTTAGAGCATCTCAGAATCATTAGTTAGGGTGTTAGGTGACTAGAGGTGACTAGAAATAGTGCTGCTGCCCTGGCTCAGGAGGAGGGTCCCTCCACTCCCCCCACTTCAGGTGGTTTCCCACTGTGGTCTTTGGAGGACAGACCCTTGACTGTCCCCTCCCCTGCTCCCTCCAGGACTCTGATCAGCCCTGTAGTCCTTCTTGTTCTGTTGATCTTGTTCTTCGCTTCTTTAGTCACCAATGGGGACAGTTTCTGCTCGACTCACTGACAGGACTAATTGGACTAATCCTTTGCGATATTTGGAAAAACTGTGCTTGCCGACTAGTAAATGTATTTCCCCCAAAGACATCAACTTCCAGGCTATTATAAGTTCCCTTTAGTCTGTCATAGGCAAGATCCTCTCTACCTGGCTTCCATGTCAAATTCTGAAGAAGGACCCAGAAAAACTGGAACCCTGCACTACAGGTGGGCCATGGGACCCTGGATGCTCAGCGTGAACCAGAATGGTCTTTTTGGGTGAGCGGACCAATACCACGGTTGTGCTGTCTGACATTTGTGGGGAGCATCTCCCCCCACCACCTCCGAGCCATTGTTCTCAGTCAGTTGTGGAGATGTTGCTCCCGGGCCCATGTTGGTATTATGATCACTGCACTCGTCCCGGCTGAGGCGGGCGGTCGCCAGCTCTTGGACTGCCGCTCACTGCAACTCTCACCAGCTGCCGGCCATTCACAATTGCTACCAGCCGCGGCTTACGGTAGTTCACAGCAGCTCACACTGTCCTCCAGCCAGCCATTCACGGCAGCTCAGCTCCAGGTCGAGCTGTTGTTCACAATTTTAGCTGTAGAGAGTGCAGCTCACTGGCCTATGTGGGAATTGAACCGGCAGCCCTGTTGTTCAGAGCTCGTGCTCTTACCAGCCGAGCTATCTTGCTGCCCCTGTGGGGAGCATCTTTATTGGTCAGTTAATGGGATATTTTAGGATCTTGCATATTGAAGACCAGGTTTCTCAGCTTCGGCAGTCTTTATGTTTTGGGCTGGGTAATTCGGTTTTTCAGGAGACGATCCCGTACATCTAGGTGGGATGTTTAGCAGCTTCCCTGACCTCAACTTATGAGATGCCAGTCATGTTCCTCATATTGTGACAACCAGAAATGTCTCCAGACATTGCCCAATGCTCCTCAAGGGACAAAAATCACTCCTGATTAAGAACTCTACTACCTTAAGCCATGCTCTCTCTGTGAGCTTAACAATAATACCTGTTCAATTCCTTTTCTCTTCCTTTTTAACCACTTAAGACATTTTTCTAAAATGTGCTTTAAACAACTTTTTTTTTTTTTTTTTTTGAGGGCAGTGTCACTGGCCCTCATACGTGGGACCCGAACCGGGACTGCTGGCTTCCCAAGCCAGCACTTAACCACCGCACCACTCGGCCGGCCCTAAACAACTTTTTTTAATAGATGAAGTGGGAATAGATGCTCTCCTAAGATATTGTGGCCTGTGCCTTTAATTAAGTCTCTGGAAACTTGTACCTAACAGTTTTGTAGGACAACCAGAGTGGTGTTTCAATTTGGATGTATTATATTTTAATACTGAGTTGCCTGGTCTAGTTTTTACCAAGAAGAATGTTCCATTTTACTTGAAATGATGGGGTAGTAAGTTTATCCCATGAGTGAAACGCCTCTGACCGCAGTGGAATAGAGGAGCCTAAGGGTAAGGAGGGGTCTATTTTAGACCCTTTGAAGGCCTGGTCCACACAGGTATCGTGGGCTCTCTCCACCTGGACCTACCCCAGGAGCCACATGAACTTCCGTATCACTCTTGGGGGTTGACCTACCTGCCAAGGTCCTCCATGGAGATGTCTTAGCGGGTGCAGGTCTCCTGGGGATGTTCAGACCAAATTCCTAAATTCTAGTGGATAGAGCCCTAAAACTCTATCTCCAAGTTGATCCCACTCTCAAGTTGTCTGTCTCAGGATTGGGGTTATTTTAATTTGATCATGCTGTCCTTAAGGCCTCCTCTAGTGGTCCCCAAATGCCCTTAGAATGAAACCCTAGTGCCTGCCTCTGGTCTACAAGACCGACACGATCTCATCTCTGCCCGCTGCTCCCTCCACTTTCCCTGTCACTCGCTGTGCTCCACCCACACTGGCCTCCTTGGGGACCTTAAGCTGGCCATGCTGTTTCCCACCTCCCGGCCTTTCACTTGCAGCTCCTTCTACCTGGAATCTTCTTTCCCAAATCTCTTGGAGGTGTGGCTGACTCGTTCTCTTACTTCAGACTGCATCTGAAATGTCACCCCCTCTGAGAGTAGTTCTTCATCACAGCTCCATACCCCGCAGCTGCCCACTCTACCCACTGTCCTGCTTTCTCTTGTCCATAGCTCTTCTGACTACTTGAAATGGCTTCCCTCATAGTTTCTATATTTGTTATTTGTCTCCCTCCACTAGAATGTAAGTTCCATGAGACCAGTGTGTAATCTTCTTCACCACTGGTGTAGTACCTGGGCAGGCACTCTATAAATACTGGATTAGGAAATGAATAATAGCTGAAGCTCTCTGTGTAATAATGCAAGAGGCTCTGGGCTGGACGCAGTTCAGTTACTTTCCATTTGAAGAGCCATCTGTGTAGTAGTGTCGACCGCAAGACCTGAGGATATGCTAGCAGTTCTTACCCTTGTTTTGGTGTGTGCTGGATGGTGTAGGCTCAGTAAGGCGGGAATGGGTCATGTGACATCCCTGTGGCAAATGCTTCTTTCTCCCCCCTCCCTCCTTACCCACAAAACATACAGTTTACCAATTTTGACTGTTTTAAAGTGTACGATTCAGTGACATTAGCACATTCACAATATTGGGCAGCTACCATCGCTGTCTGATTCCAGGAGATTCTCATCACTCGAAAAGGAAACCTCCTACTCGTTAAGCAGTTAGTCCCCATTCTCCCGCGTCTCTCTACCCCCCAGCTCCTGCCAACCACTTATCTACTTTCTGTCTCTATGGATTTGTTTATTCTGGACATTTCATATAAATAGAATCATGCAATATGTGCCCTTTTTGTCTGGTTTATTTGACTCAGCATAATGTTTTCAAAGTTCATCCATGTTGTAGCATGTGTCAGGACTTCATTCCTTTTTATGGCTGAATCATATTCCATTGTATGGCTATGCCACGTGTTTATCCACTCATCTGTTGATAGACAGTTGAGCTGTTTCCACCCTTTGGCTATCGTGAATAGTGCTGCTGTTCACATTTGTACGCGTGTTTTTGTTGACCATCTGTTTTCAGTTATTTTGAGTATATACCCAAGAGTGGAAGTGCCGGGCCATATGGCGGTTGTTTGACCTATTGAAATACTGCCAGACTTTCACAGTGCTGATTTCCACCGGTAACACATGAAAAAGTCTCCAGTGTTTCTGCATGCTCCCCAATACGTATTTTCTGATTTTTTTAAAAAAATCTATATTGTTACTATTATTATAGCCATCCCAGTATGAGCCTGTATCTCACTGTGGCTTTGCTTTGGATTTCCCTAATAACTAATGATGGGAAGCATCTTTTCATGCTTCTTGGCTATTTTATATCTTCGTTGGATTGTGCCTTTATCTTGAAGCTTATACTTTTTGTATTGTAATTGTGTGTGAACACTTTCTTGACCATAAGCTGTGTCATTTACAAAATGGGGCTAATCCACTTCTCAGGCGAGAGATTGGTTTTTGGAAATTAAAGCATTGCCCAAAGTTTTGTTTACAATTTTTGAAATTTCCTTTTTTTTTTTCTTGCTGCTATCCTACTGTATGTTAAAACACAGCATGCCCACCTGAGGCTTATTTTCCAAGTTGGCAAATTTAGTTCAATTATAATTTTTTTAATTTTGACATCTCTGAGTGTAACCCATCATTCTTAGGTGTTAAACGTATTTTAAAGGCATTTTGTTTCCTAGCTAATTTAGTATCTAGGCTAGTCTTTGACTTTTTGCTATTTTAGAGTAAGCAGGTGACTGCTGAAAGGAGTTTTCGTTACAACCTTTTTTTTCCTTTTCAGAAAAAATTGCCTCTGACAACACTGGCTCAGTGTTTGATGGAAGGGTCAGCTATCCTGGGAGATGACACCCTTCTTGGGTAAGGTGACACCATGAGTGGGTTTGCCAACTCTAGGTAAGTCCCCACCCATACAGAGGGGACTAGAACTCCCCAGGGAAGCACAGAGGACACCTCCCATCGGCCGGGTGGAGAAGAAAAGGTTGCCAGTGAGGCATCAAAACCGCAGGCCCCCAATTTATATTTATTGTCTGTGCAGCACTGGCAACTCCCAAGTGGAGAAATTACCATAAAACTGCTGCAGGACGATTGAAATCCCTCAGGATCCCGCAGAAGCAAATATGAATCCTCTCCATGTCACATGTCAAAATTTTTGGGATTCCCAGAAGAACAAGCCTTGCGGATTTTGAGCTCACAATAAAAACAAACTAAAAATAGAACCATCATGAGAGAGAATCCTCAGGCACACTCTGTCGGAGAATCAGTACACTCAGAACTAAAAATAATAGGGCAGTACAAAAGAAAATATAAAGGAATTACGTTTAAAGTGAAATTTAAAAATTTAGCAAGGACAGTGTTTGTTTTGGCAGCACATATACTAACATTGGAACGGTACAGAGATTAGCATGGCCCTTGCTCAAGGATGAATTTGTGAAGCCTTCCATATTTTTAAGAAAAAACAAAATTTGTAACTATGTATGGTGACAAATGTTAGACTAATTGTGGTGATCATTTTGCAGTGTGTACCAATATTGAATCATTGTGTTATACCCCTGAAACTAATAGTTATATCTCAATTATGCCTCAATTTTAAAAATTAAGTAAAGACAAAATAATCCTTGATAAAAGAATCAAACAATATGAAAAAAAAATAGGCAGAATCAAAGAAAAATCAAGTAGAGTTTTTTGGTTTTTTTGTGTTTGTTTTTTTTTTAAAGATTTTATTGGGGAATTCGGGGAGGGGAACAGACAAATTGCTGTCCTTTTTTGTTCTTCAGTCTAGTTGTGGATGATGTTGCTTCACTGGCCCATGTTGATATTATCATGCTCTCTTCCCGGGTGAGGCAGATCGGTCACCAGCCTCTGGACGGCCGCTCACAGCAGCTCTTGGCAGCTCACACTGGCTGCCGGCCACTCACTGTAGCCTATGGCAGCCCACTGCAGCAGGGGCTGCAGCCTACACCGTCGCCCGGGACTCACGCAGCCCAGCTCCAGGTGGAGCTGATGTTCACCATCTTAGCTGTAGAAGGCAGTGTCACTGGCCCCTCATATGTGGGATCTGAACCGAGGCCCAGCTGCTCAGAGCAGGCATCCCAAGCCAGCTCTTAACCAGCTCGCCCCTCAGCCAGTCCCCAGTAGAGCTTTTTAAAATTCAAATTAAGTTTACTATAATTTTAAAAATTTCACTCAGATAAACTGAAAATTGCACTGAAATGGAGAATTGGGGAACTTGTAAACAGATCTGCAGTCACCACCTGGAATGAATAAAATGAAGTACAAGCAATGAGGATGTAGGCATTGTGAAATGGAGAGGCATGGGCGATAGAATGCAAAACTAGGTCACGTAGTAATTCTTGTAGAAGAAAATATAGAGAAGGGGAGTTTCTGGTTGAAATTTTCTTTTCTAGATTTGAAGAAAAACATAGTCTTTAAATTGAAGAAGCACAAAAAATCCTGATTGAGATCAGCAAAAAGAAATACATCGCTGAACACATAGTAGTAAAACTAGAAATTATTAACCAAAATGAGAGAAATATAAGTTTAAGTAGAGAAAAAGAGAATTACATAGAGAAGAGCAGTTTGACTGATAACAGACTATTTATTCATCAGCCAAAATCAATGCCAGGAAATAATAAGGAAAATCTTTAACTATTGAGCAAAAATATAAGAAAACTAAATTCTATGATAAACTAAGCCTTATTTTCTTTTTTTTGAGGGCAGTGTCACTGGCCCTCATATGTGGGACCCGAACCAGGGCCGCTGGCTTCCTAAGCCAGCACTTAACCATCGCGCCACTCGGCTGTCCCTATAAACTAATCCATTATTGAAGAATAAGGGGATAATAAAAATAGTATAGGCAAAGATTTAGAGAATTTACTAGTATATTCTCACTGAAAGAACTAGTTTAGCTTATGTGAAATAGATTATGTCCAGAAGAAAGGAATGAAATGCAAGTAGCAGGATAACATTAAAAAAAAAATTAATTAATGTGGTATGGTAGTGAAAAAAATCATTTTTCTCTCTACCCATTTTCAGTTCCTGTACTGTAACTCTGCAAATGAAATGGGCAAAAGACAGATTACCAAGAGAAAGGCATACACATTTTATTACCATGTGCAGTGTGTACACGTGAGAGAACTCTGGCATTAGTACAAAGGGGTGGCTAGAATTTGGGCTTATAGAGCATCTTAACAAAAGCACAGTAATTTTTAGAGATGTGGCAAGACAAAGGAAAAGAAATTGGAGTTTCTAAGGAGACAAATTGTGGGAAGGAAAATATATGGGGAACCAACAGAAGAGACGGGCCAGTTAGTAAGGGTTATTACTCCTTTGGTGCCTTCTCTGGATTAACAAGAGTCTAGAGTTGTCTCTGGTGATTAACTTCTGTCCTTCCTGTTAGAGAGGGGAAAGGGGACACTTTTACAAATTTAGGTCCTGCTTTTAGGCAAACGATGAGGGGCAGAGAGCTTATTTTCATATCTGCTTAATTACCCTCCAAATAATCCGTATGCCATAGTGACATATTTTGGGGCAGCATATTCTGCTACCCTTCAGTGTTAAGAAATATAAATAAGCATTGAATTAAAAGTAGCAATATAGAGCCTGCCTAGTGGCGCGGTGGTTGGAAGCTGGCTTCGGAAGCCAGCGCCTCGGATTCAGATCCCACATTATGAGGGCCAGTGACACTGCCCTCTTAAAAAAATAAAAATAAAAGTAGCAATATAATAATGATTAATTTGGGGATCGTGTAAAGCAAAGTGAAATTAAAATACTAGAAAATAGTAACATGAAACATTGGAAGGGGAATTTGTGTTTTCACTTTCTTACATTGTTAGAAAGAATAAAGCTATTACATTTAAATTTAGTGGATGTGCATGTTACAAAAGTAAGAGTAGCCACAAAAAGAATAGAAATAGAATGTATAACTTAAAAACTAGTAAAAGGATGAAATGGGAAATAAATAAATGAAATAGGAAAAGAAAACATAGAAGGAACTAAAAGAGAAAGTAAGCAAAGTATAATAAATAGAAAACAGAAAATGAAGGTAATAGCAATTTCCACATATATATCTGTAATCATCAGAAATGTAAATGGAATAAACTCAACTGCTTATAATATAGAGAATCTCAGGTAGATAAACATGAAATTTTTATATGCTATTTCTAGAAGTCACACCTAAAACAAGACACAGCAAGGTTGAGAGTAAAGGGATGGAGGACCCCCAGGTAAAGATGACAAACTGAATACACACATCTAATTTTATCCTCTTCCAAATTCACTACACCAAAGGGATTTTTTTTTTTCTTAAAAGACATAAATCCACAAAGGCAGGAAAAATAGCAGAGAAGACAAAAGTAACAAAATTTTGTGAATTGTAAAACATATGATTGACTGGGAACTGACTTAGCAAGTCCCTGAAATCTGACTCCCAAGCAGAGGAGGAGGATATGCAGATATCCAACATCATTTACCCTGAAATGCTTACAAGGCTCAGGATTGGTGGCACCAGGTGGCCCTGGACTAGTGGGGATTGACGGTAGGAAGGTGATTAAAATTATGAGTGTGGGTTAAAAGCTAGTCAAGTACCACTTAGATTGCTCAAACCTAGTACGTCTCTCACTTCTGGGAAACTCTCATTCCCTCGCTCCCAATCCCAGCTGAATTCTGGAGCTTTATTCTCTGGACAGGGTTAAACAGCGTCTTTATGTTGGGGACACAGGTAAGGGTACCAGTCATTAAAGAAAAGACTTAGGTGATTTGCTGCAGCCAGATGCTGAGATTCTTCAGCCTTCTTCCCCACCCAGGCAGCCCCTAGGCCTCTACTCATTAGGCAGGAAATTAGAAAAACCTCCTATGCGGTATCTGACTGGCCAACAGGAATGAACTAAAAAGACCTGAAATCACTGAAGCAGGCAGTGTTTCAGCTAACCGCCCAGCTCGATCATCCTGCAGATGAGCTCACAGCTGATGAGCCTCACTCACATTCTGTGAGCGGCTTAGTCTCCACCCTTAAATTTAGACAGGCACCAGAGATCACCAGACATTTGAGGATGGTCTCTCATCTGATGCCTAGACACCTATATAATTGGGAAAATAATTTTAAAAGTAAACTCAAGAAGAAATAGATATTGTGTGAGGAAGGAGATTTCAGGAAAACTATGACATTTTCAAGGAAGAAGAGAAAATAGTGCATCCGTTAAATTAAAATTCGATGTTAATAAAAAATATTTAGAGAAAAAACATTCAGAGATCAAAAGCAAGCTCATAGAAATGAAAAACTAAGACATTCTCAGTAGAGAATTTGGAAAATGAAGAACTCTAGAAAAGAGAGCAGGAAGGTGATGACATGGAAAATAGAAAAGTTAGAAAAGTGAAGGAAGTCTTAGGCCTCAATGAGAGAATTTCTGAGGAAAGGAAGAAAAAATATAATAATAATAATAATAATAATAATAAATATGAAAGAGTGTTGCAGAACTGAAGGACATGCATTTTTATATGTAAAGGCTCACTGAGCTAGTAGAAAAAATTAAACCTATGCCACGGCTTACCGGTAATGAATGCTAGTGACAAAAGATTCTATAACCATCTTGAGAAAAAAAACTCACATACAGAGGATCCAAAGTCTGAATGCTTCCAGATTTGCCAAAAGCAACAATGGAAGCTAGAAGATTATTGAGCAAAGCCTTCAAAATTCTGAAGGGATACGATGCCTTGCAGAGAATTAAATATCCTACCTAGCTGTCAGTCATTGTGAGGGGAGAGGAAAATGCTGTGACATGCAAGGTCTCAAAAATTGACTTCGCACCCATAATTCTCAGGCAGCTAAAGCAAGATGTGCTTTATAATGAGGGAGTGACCAAGAAAGGTAGACATAGAATATAGGAAACAGGGCATTCAGAACAAGACAGAGAGAGAGAGAGAGCCCCAGGAAATGGAGAGGGGGGTTGCAGGAAGACAGTTGTGCCCAGGGGTAAAAGGAGAACTCAATCTAGATTGATGCAGGTCTGGGAGAGACTAATTCAAGAGGATGAAATTTATTCACGTCAAATGTGGTGCAACATCTTAAGAGACAAATTAGAAAAGTGGCAGTGGGTTCAGTGAGGTCCATAGAAAAGTAAACAAGCAAATCCAAACAAGGCAATTATTAACTCCAGAAAGAACAAATAAATTTCCATGAAAGACCAGTAATCATAATAACACTACCCATCTTTACTTCGAATAGCATATGGAGTTAAAATGTGTAAATCTGAAACATCAACTGATATAAATAAATGGAGGGAGAAGAAATGTAAAGATAGCTAAATTCTCAGTTTCCATAGTTGACAGTTAATAACTATTAATAACACTTCAAATGAAAAAAATTAACTAGCATTAGAAATATGGAGGTAAGTAACAGAAAAATCGAATAAAAACACCATTAAAAAGCTACAAAAATAAACCACAGTCTGGGAATTGACATTTGCAGCAAATACAGGTCTGTCAATTAAGTTTGTGAATTTGTTGCAACGATGTTGCTAACCTTTTTTCTTATATCAGAGGGATTGTTCATTATGCATTTGTATCAGCTGGACAAACAGTTAATCAAGTTTACTATTTGGAAGTGCTGACAAGGCTGCGTGAAAAAAGTTAGACAACCTGAATTTTTTGCCAACAGTTCATGGCTCTTGCATCACAATAATGCACCAGCTCACACGGCACTGTCTGTGAGGGAGTTTTTAGCCAGTAAACAAATAACTGTATTGGAACACCCTCCCTTACTCACCTGATCTGGCTCCCAATGACTTCTTTGTTTACCCAAAGATAAAGGAAATATTGAAAGGAAGACATTTTGATGGCATTCAGGACATCCAGGGTAATATGACGACAGCTCTGGTGGCCATTCCAGAAAAAGGGTTCCAAAATTGCTTTGAAGGGTGGACTAGGCACTGGCATCAGTGCATACCTTCCCAAGGGAAATACTTCAAAGGTGACCTTAGTGAAATTCGGCAATGAGGTATGTAGCACTTTTGCTAGGACGAGTTCACGAACTTAATTGTCTAACCTCATATGACAACTTGAATCCAGTCTACATCCACACACATCTGTAGGTACATAAAAATCTGCGACAAATATATAGATTCCAGTTCAAAAATAACCAAAGAATATGAGTAGGCACTTCATAGAAAAGGGATTCTGAGTGGCCCAAAACCTGAAAAGATATTCAGCCTCGCCAGTCAAGGAATGCAAATTAAAACCAGAATGAGATCATATTTTGTATCCACCAGTTTGGTACAAACTGAAATTCCTGCCAGTACTAAGGACTGGTAAGAGGGCAGAGCATTAGGAAGTCCCATTTGCAATGGTGAGAGAAGTCAGTGTTAACCAGTTTCGGGAGCAATTTGGCAATCTCTGGTAAGGTTAAGGTAGGCACATCTTCTCTCCTTTGCAAAGAAAGGTTCTCACACATGTGAAAAAAAGACTGCACATATGTCTGAAGCACTGCACGTGAGAGCCACAAATTGTTGATGATGGGGGGTGGGGGCTTCATAAATGGTGGCTTATTCATAGAATGGAATTCTGTATGGCAAAGTGGTCTAATTCTGCATGTATTGTGATGGATAAGCCCCCCAAATAATGATTAATTTAAAAAGCAAGCAATAAAAGCCAACATTCAGTCTGAAACCGTTAGGTAAACTTTTTAAACTGGGTGATGCAACATTATTATATATTGTACATGAACACATATATTTAGTAAAAAGTGTAAAATATGCATAGGAAAGCACACCCTAACTCTAGAATAACAGTGACGTATTCTTGTACTTTTATTGATTTGCAAAAACTTTTCACCGATGATGTATTAGAGAAATGTACACTTGAAACCTATATAATTTTACTAACCATTGTCACCCCAATACATTTAATTTTTTTTAAAAAAGTTTTTTCCATGAGTTTCAGTTACCATGCAGAGAGAGGACTGCCTATACACCATTCAGGGGAAATTGACATCTTTGAAATGTTGTATTCTCTCATCTAGGAACATCGTATAACTTTCTACTCATCCAGGACTTTTGTTAGACGCTCATTATTAATAAACATTTGGAATGGTTTTTCCATTGGATAATTGTGTATTCATACTATATTAAGTAAGTTTTCATGGCTTAGGAGAATATTCTTTCTATGAGAGCCCACTGAAAATAAGTTTTCAATAGACTCTGATAGAAAAAAAAGAAATTATGTTTGTGGTACATGTTTGAAGATGCTGGTTTTGTTTGTGCATCGATTTTAGCTGGTTTCTTTAGTGCTCTCGGGAGATAAAAGCGCCTGGCTCTTTTTGGCCTGTAGATTTGCCATGTGTGAGTCTGTTCTCTCCACAGCTCTCTTATGTTTCTCTACGTGTTCCCTTTACCCCAGACACACAGTAGGTACTCAGCATCATTTTAAAAAATTGATAATTTCAGAAATGCAAATGGATGAAGCAAGTTGGTCAGTGGGACACCATGGAAGCCAATCAGTTTATTGACAGTGTCTTGTGAAAGTGTACTCAGCTAGGAGCTGATGACAATATCCCACAGGTGACAGCTTGTTTTCTTGGGTATTCAGTATGGATTTTTCTTCTTCTGTTGCAGGAAGATGCTGAAACTCTGTGGAGAGACAGAGGACAAGCTGGCTCAGGAGCTGATTCATTTTGAATTGCAAGTGGAGAGAGATGTGATTGAGCCCCTGTTTTTGCTGGCCGAGGTAAGAAGTAAAATGAGGCTAGGCCTGAGTGAGCAGAGAGTGACAGAACCGTGGGCCTTTGGTCGTTCTATCCTGACCTTACTACTGTTTGGATCCCTCACCCCGCTCTGTGACACTGCTTTTCATTGGGGGTTATGACTACCCGACCACGTGGTCAGCATTCTGCAATATGGCAGCCCTCTCAGCTGTTTGCTGCCCCCATCTCCCACCCACACTCCCCTCTGTTGGCATACCAGTGGAGAAAGGAGCAGAGCTGGCAGCATCACCCCGTTTCCCAGTAGGGTCTCCACTGCTCCCACCCATCTGACGTCCTCAGTGAAATCAACAGCAGCCCCTCCTCACAAGGGCCTGGGGCCCTGCGTCCAACAGACTCTGTAAGAGTCTTGCAGAGTTCATGTGTATATAGGACTCTTGTCTTGTACTTTAAAGGACATGAAACAAAATGATTTTATTAAAAAGAAACCTTAATGTTGATGTGACAATTTTGCCAGCTTCAAACAAGTGAAGTGTTACCAGGTAAGAAAGGAAATGGCTGGGGGACTTTGTTTGCTCGGAACCCCGGGCACCCTCCCAGTTACCTTTAATGGGCCGTATGAAACCTAACTGGCGCTGTCCTGTAAAACTAACTGCCGGCCACATCTGCACAGTGGTCACCACTTGCCTCCTGTGGCTATCGAGCTCTTGGAATGTGTTTAGTGCAACTGAGAAACTAAATTTTTAATTTTATATCATTTTTGTTCGTTTGGATTTAAAATAACATAGCCACAGGTGGCTCAAGGCTACCGTATTGGGCATCATGGTGCTGGAACATGTCTGGTTTCCTTTCTGGAGTGCCCCCAGCACGTCTGTCTACCCTGGTGCCTAGAAGTATTCAAAGAGAAAATCCTAGATATGGGACTTTGATATAGACCAGCTCTAGACTTCTCCAAGGCCATCCTATGGCCGGGCATCCCCAGCCTATAACATTTAGGAGAGGTCCTCAGTTCTTCATATACGTGCTCTGGCCTTGCAGCCGACCCGAAGCAAACCCAAGGGGCAGGTGTGACCTGGGTGCTGAGCTCGCTGGTACCAGCAAGATGCCTGTGTGACTCCCCAGCTTTGCCTCCGGGCTCTCTAATGATGCGGGAGCCCCAGACTGCATCCCTCTCCTTCCTCCTGAAAGCCCTTTTCTCAGTCCGTGACTCACCCCTGCCTAGAAGAGTGAACAGAAAGCACTTCGCAGAACACTGGATCTTCCTCACATTTTTCCCTTCTATAAAAGCCACAGCCTGAGATGACTTTGGTTCAGTTATGGCCAATTTTCCTTTTAAATTCTCACATCCTGCCCCACTTTTGCTGGGCCTGGAACCAAACTCCCTCACTGGAATGTTCAGTTAAGTCATTTTTAGAAATAAAAATATAAAAAGAGCATCCACATACAACCACTATGGAAGAACTCATCGCTGAGAAAAGACATGGCAATGTTTATTCATTATTTACTTTGGAAAAAAATCTTACTTCTATAAAAATATATCCTCACTGCGTTCCCCATAGCATCTCAGGCCTCCTGAGACCCATTCCCTGCATCCTTCTGCTGTCTGTTTTGAATTAGGTCTGTGTGTCAGTCTGCTTTTCTCCTCACTTTGGCCCTTATGCACATGGAGAGGGTATGATGGAACCCTGGTTTTGCCAGCGGAGGGAAGAGCAGGAATGAGGGTAGGCCTAAATGAGAAGGGACACACAACCTCTGAAATGGCCTGGGTTGGTGGGGAGGTCCTGGCAGGCGTCCAGCGAAGAAAGAGCAGAGTTTAGCTCAGGAAAAGGGATCAAGAATTTCCTCTGAAAATAAGGATTGGGAGACCTCTAGCAAACTTGGTGGGTGACTGTCAGTAGATCTTTACGAATCTATCTTGAACTTCACTTTGACTGTCTTTTATCTCCTGTAACCACAGGTGGAAATCCCAAATATTCAAAAACAGAGGAAACATTTGGCAAAGTTGGTGCTGGACATGGATTCTTCACGAACAAGGTACAGTGGAGCCTCTTCGCTTTCATTGTTGCTTCTTTGAAGGAACAGTGATCATATTTGGGATGTGGGTAGGATGTCGTGTGTGGGTGTGTATATGTTTTTATTCACCAAGTTTTTCTTAACACTCCAGGCACTGGAGGTAAGAGTAGTGAACAGAAATACCCTGCCCCCACTCTCATGGAGGCTGCAGTCCGCTTTGGGAGATAGACTCTGGCAAGTGAACAAGCACACAAGACAGTTTCAGGCACCAGACGTCATATAAAGAAATGGCATAGGGTAATTTGGGAATGCAGATGGAGAAAGAGGGGCAACAGCAGTAGGTAGGGCAACACAAAGAGAGCTCTTCTGAGACGACACTTGATCTGAGACATAAACGATGAGCAGGCAGCTATGCAAAGATCTGATGCTACACTGTCCACAGCAGTGGGAACAGCACATGCAAGGTCCTGAAGAGGGAATGAAGGCCAGCGTGGCCAGGGTAGAAGGACAAAGGAGCAGAGACCAGAGTAGTAGGAGGGATGATATGTCATGTCTATAATGAGGGGAGAATTTTGGATTCCGGGGACCAGGTTACATTTTCCTGAAGCTGACGGTGCAGATACCTCCTTTACATAGCCGTTCCCTAAACCTGAGACCGTTATGAGAGAATAAAGTTACAGCGGTGCTGCTCTCCTGCACCCATCTCCCAGAATCTACCAGGGGAGTGCCAGAGACTTTGAGATGGCTATGGCTGTGGCCGCCATATGTCATGACTGTGCATCTGTGCCTTTTTATTTTTTACAGTGATATGCGTGTGTTTATGTAAGTCTGCAAGTTGAAAGCATGCAGGGTCATGAATATTAATATGGAAGTAACTCTTTGGTTCTACTTTAGGTTCACTGTAGGTCAATTTTAATAATCTCCACATCTTGTTTTAATGTTCTTGAAAAAGAGAAACAAAAACAGCATATACTGGGGCCGAGAGATGTAGGACCGAGTCCTGAAGTCAGAGATGAAGTACTAAGATCCAGGTCACCTGTTTTCTGGACTTGTGACTTGGGTCAGGTCACTTAAACTCCCAGAACAGCTTGCTCTCCTGTACACAGGGAGTAACAGCATTTGTGGACTGACCTGGGGAGGTGGTTTTGAGTGTCAGCTGAGACCCTGTTTGTTACAGTCCTTCCCAAGTGCTTTATAAAAGGAAGCTGCTACTATAACTAGGTGGGACGTTGGAATTCTGCATCTGGACCAATAAAAAGTCGTGTGCAGTCCTCCAAGACCAGAAATAAAACCTCAGTCAGCAGAAAAACAAATGTTTCCTTAGTTAACTTAGCATTTCCCAAAAGTCAGTCCACCTGAATGATTTTTGCCATCTGCGGTTACACATCTTTTAAAAATTGATTCACATTTTCAAAATGAACATATTTAAAAAAATATTATGGCCCTGTCATAAATTGAAAAGCAATGCCCTTTGTTACCAAGTAAGCAAAAAAGTGAACAGGATGCAAGCAAAGCCAGTGATTTTCAATTTGAGATCCTGTTGCCTATGGAAGGCTGGGATCCTTGTCTCCTTTTGTGAAAACAGAAGGGAAGGCGGAAGTGGAAAGTTGCCTTGTAGCTCTTCCAACCCAGACCCCCTCCTTAGCGCACTTGGAGGATAGAGAGCAGATGGCATGGGCAGTATTGATTTGGTGTTACTTACCACCCTGTCTATGAGCCACGTAAAATTGCCTCCCATAAGTGTTTAAGTTCCATATTTGAGGAGGCAGGTAAGATAGTTGAAGAAGTGCTGACTTCCACTGTTCAGGTGATTGTGGACATCATGACCCTGGGTTTGCAGAGTGTTTTCCCTCTGTGAGGACCTGGGTGTTTAGCCCCGAGGTCTTTGCTTCTGTGAGGAAAACCCAAATTTTCAGCCCAGGCCAGAGCTGCTGGTCAGAAGGCTCGATTCTAGCACCAACGCTTGTCATTGCCATCATCACACACTTTTGCTCAGTCCCCTTATTGTAAGGAGAGTTACTCTGGGTAATAGCCGTGATCAGTCTAGTCCTATGTTATGTTTCTATGGTGACACCACGTGGTTTGTGGATTCTGGAACCTTAGGGAAGTGTCATCAGGGACTCTCATGCATGATTTAACGACTTTTTCATATTTTCAGCTCATCCTCCCTTGTGTATTAAGGTTTGGTAAGGAAATCTCTACCTCCCCTCTCCAAATTTCTGTGCTTGTAAAATTCATTCGGACCTACAACCTTTTAGTTTCAAAGCAAGAAAATTCTTTTAGGTGGTCCTCATATAAACCCTATCCATCTCCTTTATCATATTGGTGGTTCTGCACAGCTCACTCTTTGTAGTTGTGAGTTTGAGGGTTGAGGATTGCTTTGAAGGGAGATTATGGGCAGTACGGCCCCTCAGAAGCTTGGTCACCTTCCCTTTAGGGAATGCTTTAGTAACCATGGTGGGAGAGCCAACCCTGGGCCTCAGTTATGGATCTCCATCCATTTAGGTTATAGGCTGCAGAATGAGAGGGTTCTCTTAGCAAAGGTGTCCTCTTTCTTCCCACTTTTATCTCAGACCAGCCATTTCTAGCCTGAGTTAGTGCATCTTGTAGGACCTTGCTGGAAACTACAAGAAGAGAACCCACTCAACTTCCTGCCTTTTCCTCTAACCCATCACTGTTAGGCAACATGAGCGCTGCATCCCAAGATACAACAGTGAGAGCGAGACCAAATGCAGAGCTCTTAGAGCTCTCCTGGAATAACTGGGTTCTCACTGCCCCCACCCTCACCCCATCCTACTTCCCCATTTAGCTGCTTTGCACAGGTTAGATCTTATTCCCCGTGGCATCCTCCTTTGATTACCAAAGCTTACTTTAGCCCTGTTTTGTCCTTCATGAGTTACACTACCCAAATTAAACCATGTATTCTAGGTAGAGATACATGCTGCCTTTTAAGAAAAGCAGGATCTTTTTATGTATTATTGCTATATCTTGATCAATAGTTCTGTGACTGGATCTTTGAATTCTACCTCACCTCTGGTAGATACTGCCAAATCCAACAGATTTATCCAGTGTTTAATTAGGTATAACGCCAATGTGTTCATTTGTCACTCATCGTTCAGGTAAATCTGTCTTCTCTGCTTCCAAAGCCAATTATATAAACCTTGCTATCCTCAGATAATACTGAAGCTTAGAATCCCAGACAAGGAAAAACTGAAGGAGTTCATCACCACCAACCAGTATTACAAGAAATGTTAAAGGGACTTCTTTAAGAAGAAGAAAAAGATCAAAACGATGAATAAGAAAATATCACAAAGAAAAAAAATCTTACAGAAAAACACATAATAAAAACAGTAGATCAACCAACACTAAAGCCAGTAGAAAGGGTGAAAAGGCAAAAGTAGCAAGACCATGTGTAAGTACAACAGGAAATTAAGGGACACATACTAACACACAGACGCACACACAAAGAAGTAAAAAATGACAAAACTGTAAACACGGAGGCGGTGAATAAAAATGGTAGTGATTGTAGAATGTATTTGAACTTAAGGGACCATCAACTTAAAATAGACTGCCATAAACATAGCTTGGTATATATGACGTATTTGGTAACCATAAACCAAAAATATACAACAGATATATAAGAAATAAAGAGAAAGCAATCCAAACACAACACTACAGAAAGTCATCAGCATACAAGAGAAGAGAGCAAGAGAATAAGAAAGGAGCTGAGCAGAGCTACAAAAACAATCAGGAAACAATTAATAAAATAGCAATAATTACTTTAAATGTGAATGGATTAAATGTTCCAATGAAAAGACAAATGGATAAAGAAGTGGTACACATATGTGGTGGAATATTACTCTGCCATAAAAGAGAATGCAGTCTTACCATTTGCAAAAACCTGGAGGGACCTGGAGGGTATTTTGCAAGGTGAAATGGATGGAACAGAGAAAGACAAATACCATATTATTTCACTTATATGTGGAATCTAAAAAAACAAACAAAATAAATGAACACGCAAGACAGAAGCAAACTCATAGATGCAGAAAACAGACCAATGGTTGCCAGATGGGAGGAAAATTGGGGGGCTAAGTGAAAAAGGTGAAAGGATTAAGAAATACAAATTGGCAGTTACAAAATAATCATAGGGATGTAAAGCACAGCTTAAGAAATATAGTTAATAATATTGTAATAACTATACATGGTGTCAGGTGGGTGCAAAACTTATCTGGGGGATCACTTTGTAAGTTATATAAATGTCTACTATGCTTTATACCTGAAACTAATAAAATATTAAATGTCAACTGAAACTGAAAAAAATTGTAATTAAAAAAAAAGAGAGGGAGAGAGAGCTACTACTCACCCTTCCAGGAAAGACCCATGCACCCAAGAATCCCAGAGATCAAGGGAGGAAGATACAATTATGCACAAGCAGCATAAAATCTTAAACTACACAGTTTCTAGAAGAAAGCACTGAAGAGAATCTGCAACCTTGGGGTAGGCACAGATTTCTTAATATATAAAAAACATGAATGATAAAACAAAAAAGTTAATAAACTGGACGTAATCAAAAATTTTAAATGTTGCCCTTTGAAAGACACTGTGTGTTTATGCCACAGAATGGGAGAAAATATTTGCAATACATATATCTGTCATAGGACTTATATCCAGAATGTATTAAGAATGCTTACCGCTCAATAATAAAATACAAAAAATATAATTTTTAAATGGGCAAAAAATTTGAAGTGACACTTCACCAAAGAAGATATGAAAGGCCTATAAGCACATGAAAAATGCTCACCATCAATAGTTGGTGTTGAGCATTAGTCATTATGCTAATTAAAATAATAATGAAATACCACTGCACTTTCATTAGAATGGCCAAAAATTAAACATCTTGACCATATCAACTGTTAGCAAGGAAGTGAACCAAATGAAACTCTCCTACAGTGCTGTTGAGAATGTAAAGTGATACAGCCACTTGGAAAAACAGTATGGCACTTTTTAAAAATGTTGAACACATGTCATTGGATGCAGTCATTGAAGTCCTATTTATCCAAGAGAATTAAAGCAAACATAAAAATTTGTACATGAATATTCATAGCAGCTTTCATCAGAAATACCCAAACAGAAAACACTCTCAACAAGTAAATTTTTAAAACAGGAATAAATTATTGATATGCCAATAAAAAATACTGAACTTAGAAGATGAACAAAAGATAGTAGATAAGAAGGGTGGAGGTAAACTCTAGGAAGCTTTATACTGAATTAAAAATTGTGAATTGAATTGAAACGAATGTGAATGATACACAAACATCTTTTCTGCTATAAGTTCAGTTTGGCAATGGTTAAAGAAGGAGCCCCATTTCTTCGCAAAGTCAGCCTCACTTTGGGGAGTGGGGGGTGGAGCATGTATCTCAAGGCCAACCCTCTGGGTCCGGGACACCTAATGTTTCTGCTGAACACCTATTTCTGGGTGCTACTGCTATGAACTGAATTGTGCCCACCCCACCCCCAAATTCATATGTTGAACTCTAACCCCCAGTGTGACTATATTCAGAGATAGAGTCTTTAGGAAATAATTAAGGTTAAGTCAGGTCATAAGGATATGGCACTAATCCACTAGGGTTGGTGGCTTTAGAAGAAAAGGAAGAGAGAGAGTGTGTCTTCTCTGCATGCCCTGAGAGGAAAGGTCCTGAAAACAGAGCGAGAAGGCAGCCGTCTGCAAGCCAGGAAGAGAGAGCCCTCACCAGAACCCAAACCCAGCTGGCACCTTGATCTTGGACTGTTAGCCAGCAGCACCATGAAAAAATAGATGTCTGTTGTTTAAACCTCCCAGTCTGTGGTGCTTTGTTCTGGTTGTCCAGTCTAACTAAGACACCTATCTTCTTTAGAAGCAAGTGAATTAAAGAAGCGGATAACTAGAAGTGGAATTCTGGAGCTCTGGCTGTTTTGAAGGACCTCTGGGATGGCAGCAGAGTCTCATTGGCATCAGGAGCAGTCCCTCATCCCCCACCTCTGCTTCTGTCCACATGCAGGCCTCTTTCTCTTAGCTCCATGGTCACTGGATGTTCCTTCCCTGGGCTCATTCTCCCAGTATGAACCCTCTTTCTTTCATTTCACTTTTAAATGTACAAAGGAGGGGCTCTGTGTGTCTGGACGTTGCTTATGTGCCACTTCCTTGGCCTGTCAGTTGGCCAAGGTGATGAAGGACGGGCACAGGCTTGGCTTTCATCAGAGACCCTCACCCGGACCATGTACTGTGAGAGCCATGAAAAACTGGCAGCTCCTTTTGGCCCACACATTACAGCAGCAGTGGGACAGGACCTCAAAAAGTGGAGGGTGCCAGTAACAAGAGGACAGAAAACTGCACAGATAAGACAATAAATATCCCACTAAAGAAACTTCCCTGTTTGCCTTCCAACAATGCTTCTTCTGGACTTCCTGTTTTCCTCCACTTACCTTGTGCTTGCCTTCTTCCCTCTTCTCCTAGTCCTTGAAATTCCATACCCCTATTTCTGGCTGTTGTCTTTCCTCTATCCTTTGTTAAAGCTTGTGTTCTGTTTTCCTCTCCCCAAGATGGTATAGTGATAGCATCCTTCCTGGAGACTGATGGTGTCACATTAGCTACTTTAGTGGGGGGGCGGGAAGAACTTTTCTGCTCTTCAAATTTCAAGGCTCAAACTCTTCTTGGACAAGAATCCTTGTTTACTCTCTTGGTCCAGAATCCGTTTTTTCCTCTTAACACAGCAGGACAGTTCTTGAGTTTATTTGTAGAATCGCTGACTGAGAATGCCACCAGACCTTGAAATCCATGATTAATGTCACTTTCCACAGCAGATTACTGCCTGTACAATGTTTTCCAGGCCTCCCTTATGATTTTGTTATTCTGTTTCCACAAAGGGACCATTTGGGGGCAGCTTATCACTATTTTATAATATCAAATAGATTACTTATATATTGCAAATAGAATTGCCTACAAAGGGAGGGAAAAGGTGTATGATTTCAAACTACCAACTATGTTGACTATAGGACAGAATTTGGAGGAAAATGGAGGGGAATAAGGAAGAAAAAAAAGAGATAACTCAAGGAAATGTCTTTATTTTAATATACTTATATTAAATATAATTTGGGTATTTTAAAAAATCTAATCCAGGGCCGGCCCAGTGGCACGGTGGTTAAGCGCTGGCTTGGGAAGCCAGCGGCCCCGGTTCAGATCCCACATATGAGGGCCAGTGACACTGCACTCAAAAAAAAAAAAAAAAATCTAATCCAGATCTATAAAACCATAAAATCACATAGTGTTTGTGGATCACTTTATTGTTTTATACTTACATATTGGCTAGTTGTTTTTTTTTTGAGGGCAGTATCACTGGCCCTCATATGTGGGACCCAAACCCTGGCCACTGGCGTCCCAAGACCAGCGCTTAACCACCGCGCCACTCGGCCGGCCCAGATTGGTTAGTTTTTGTTTTTTGTTTTTCTTCAGGTAGCATGAGTCAGATGGCAGGTTTAGCCTGATCCCGCAGTCTATCATGTAGGTATATTCATTATCTGAGATCTAAATTACAGGCACAGCATTTCATATTTTATTTGAGAAAAAACCCACAATATTTTAATATTTTATTTAAAATGGTTAAACCCGGAGAGTATCGATTAGACATATCATTTCTGTAGGGCAAACAATTATAAGAAAGAACTAGCCAGGAATTTTTACTAAAAATTCTTATCTGTTAGCTGAGATTTTAAACATCTTTATGTAGAATATTTCCTTTCTAATTTGCCCTGTGTTCTTGTCTTGCATTTGGAATCTTTCCTAGGACATGTGTCTATCTCTAGATTTTCAAGCCAACTTGATGTCCCAAAGCCTTTTTAAGTAATTTTCCCATGAGTGTATTTTTGAAGTGATAAAGAATCCTTAGTTTGCTACTTTTGTCAAAAATAACTTTAGTTTCCGTTTCTTGTTTCATAGAGTCTTGCGCTCTTCTGTTTGCCTTGCATATAACAAAAGAGAAAAGAAAAATTTTGTAGAAAAAACACCTAGTGATTAGATTCTTCACTCTCAAAGTGAGGGTACTGTTGCACTTTTTTTCCTCTATGTTGGGTGGAGCCTGATGAGCTGTCTGGTTTGATCTGTACACTATTGGCCAGCATGGTGTTTAAAAGAAACTATTTAATCTATTGCCATATTGCATCAGGAGAGTTCACATGACTATTTCCAGCATCTCCTGTCAATGGAAACATCTAGTAATGCACGACCCACCCTCCTGCCTGGGCCTCATCAGCCTCATGAAGAGCAGCTGCCTTCTAGAGAGTACACACCCCACCACACCCACCACCCACCCCCGGGTCCCTCCTGACTCCCCTAGACTGCAGCCAGGCATCAGCTGCTCTTCGTCATCCTGCTTACACCATTGTTTTTCTTACAGCTGAGAAATCATTTTATCCTTCATGTCTCTGTTCCCAGTAGGAAGTAAAGGATTTCATGGACTAGTTTTTGAGATAATGGCCCATATGACTTATTTTTGTTCCTGCTGAGCCCTAGAAGCCGTTGAGTTTACACTCAGTGGACGAGGAACCCACTGCTGTTCCTTCCTGTGGCTTCTATCTAGTGTAATTGGAGCCTTCCTTCACGACCTGCTTTTGGTAATTCTCTCATAATGGCATAGCAACCAGAAATACAGAGGGAGCTAAAAAAAAAATGTATACACCTTTTAAGAAAGGAAAAAAATGTATTAAAATTGTAATCCAATGAATGACACTAGCATTCTTTAATGCCATCTTTTGAGCAAACGTCACACTACACCTTGCGAACATCATTCAATTCAACTTCAAAAATGTATACAAAGATAACATCTCTTAAAATGTGTACATTTTTTTGGCCCCCCCCCCCAGTATTTGTACTTCCCCATAAAAGTTTCCCCGAGTAGCTTTCTCAGATGGCCAGTATTCTGTGCACAAAGATAAATGTTTAAGAAAACATAACGAAGTTTCTAAGTCTTGATAGGAAGCTGTTTTGTGCTTACCAATGGAGACTTTTGTCTTCAGGTATTTTTAATCTTACCCGCATATCCTCTTACCTGGCACACCTGAAGAGCTTCAGCGAAGTAGGTGAATGTTTCCAAACTCAAGTGCCCACAGGAGAGGCAGGGAACTTAAAGGAATGACATAGAAAGCAGTGGTGATGTCATTTGGGCTTAGTGTTGAGAAGACAGTAGGGAAAATGGTGGTGGTCTGGAGACTGCTTGCCCCACCTGAAGGAGCCGCTGACCCCCAGCTACCATCAACAACTACCTAGTGGAAACTCGAGCCCCCACCCTGCTGCTCCAATACATGGTACCTTTCATTATGTCACCCTTCACATGAGGGGATGTCATTCTCAGGGTCATATTTGTAACCAGCTATTTTCTCAGCCTTCCCACAATCTCCCTAGGGCTCTACCTGTCTCACGCCTCTCCTCTTTTTCTCCTGTTTTCCATCAGGTGGCAGCAGACTTCCAAGTCTTCAGGTTTGTCCAGCAACTTACAGCCTGCGGGTGCCAAAGCTGATGCCCTCAGGGAAGAGATGGAGGAGGCTGCCAACAGAGTGGAGATTTGCAGGGTACCCCCCTCTTTGCTCCTCTCTACCAGGACAGATGGGGGAGCCCTAAGGAAGTCCTTTTTTGTTCACTGGAGTTCTAGTAAAACCTGAATAGTGAGCCTCTGCTTGAACTCACTGACCCCAAGCTTGCCTGCTGGCATCTCCCAAGAGCCCAGGATGAGTCCTGACAGTTGCAGCTTTGACCGTGACATAGACGGGGGGCAGCAGTGGGTGACCATTGGTGTTCCTGCATGTAGGCAAAGAGGACATGACCTTGGTTTCTGCATGAAGCTTTTATAAGTCATCTAGTCCCAACTAATAGTTTCTAGGACCCACAGAACCGTTAAGAATTTAGACAATACCAGCCTTGACTCACTGTTGAGACTAAATTATCTTGTATGCCTTCTAATATTTCCTGAGTCATTTGATCAGTCCTTTGTTGCCTGGGAGACATTTATCTATGAAGTTGAAATGATGACCAAGGAGAGAATCACAGAGGAGAAAACATCCCACTGGTTGAGAGGGGTGCCTCCTCCTAAGAAGTGTGCCTCTGCACTCAGGAATGGTAGAGACGCTTCATTACATGTGGTCAAATGTGTCCCGCCTACTTTCCCCACAGACGTTTTAGAGGACTTAATTAGCAGTGCACCTTTCTTGCCACTCTGTGTGTATGTACGTCTGCATACATGCAGATCTGTCAGTATTGGTTTAGATCCAGGAACAAAAATCTCATGTTTCTGGAACATGCTGGGTACCTGTTGTCTTAATCACCTGCAGTTTGAAAGGAGAGTAGCCATTTTGCCTACAGACATCTTTGTTCTTTGTGGCCCTGTCTAGTCTCATTAGCTTATCCTTTTATGATCACCCTGTGCATGTGACTTTGACCTTGCCTTCAGGTGACATTCAGAGTCAGATAGAATTTCTCTTATAATTAGAAACATTGAAAAAAATGTTTGAGGAGTTCATTATCTCCCAGCCTACAGTACTGTGGAACCAAAAGGCGTAAAACCTGTGCTTCAGATCTGAGGTTCATCCTAAGTAAAGGTGACTGCTCATTTGAACCCCTGTGTAAACAGCAGATACCTAACTGGTGCTATTCGTGAAGTCCAACTCTTCTCTCATGCCGATTTCGCTTTTACTCTGTGTATTCTCTACCCATTTACCATGGATTTTTGTTCCTCAGTTAAGAATCTTGTTTCTTACACAATTCTTCACTTGATCCAGGAGGGCGGTGCGAAGAGGGGATCTGAATGTGATTATCCAAGTACATCAGAATAAAAGTTTAACAGCTTCATTTGTTCTTGTGTAGCTTCTTACATTTGCTGGTTTTACCAAAAAGTACATTAAATGCCTCTTCAAAGATTACAAACGTAACACATGTTCATCGTAACCAATGAAAAAACATGAAACTCTATCAAGAAAACACCAATAATTCTCCCCCTTCTTGCCCAACATCCAACCTCTCTGTTTACAAAGAAGGTGCCCAGTTTGCCCTCCTCACTAGTATTTTTTAAGACATTTGCATGAACTATTCCCTCTGTCACATGCCACATGGCCACAAAAGTTATAAGGATAAGGAAGCCAGTGTTAGAACCTGTTAGATAGCCTTCTGCCCACTTCTTCATAATCATACCAACTCACACTCGTAGATAGCATTTCCCGTTACTTGTTTTTTGTATGTGTGTGTGTGTTTATAAAACAGTTATGTTGTTTATAGTCATCTACCACTTAACTTTTCTCAATTAACAATACCTCCTGGACTTCTCTGCAGGTTAGTAGCTGTGGATCTAACTTAGTCTTTTTAATAAGGTGCATAATATACAATAGTAGCACTATATGTATATATATATCATGATTTATTTAACTATTTTCGTAGCGATGGATATTCAAATTAGTGTGTTTTGTTTTTTGCCATCAAAAATGTAATCAATATCCTTCTATGTATATTCCTATACACTGGTGATTTTTTTCCTCTTTAGGATAGATTACCAAAAGTGATGTTTATAGGTCAAAGACTATACATTTTAAATTTTAAAAGGTATTGACAGTTTGCGTCTCTAAAAAAAGGAAGTTGCAATTCACATTCCCACCAGCAATATACAGAATTGTGTTTCCCCTCACCTTTCACTGTAAGGTATTTGTTCCTCTTAACTGTTTTTGCCAGTATGTGAGAGAAAAAGCTTACTCTGTTATTGTAATTTTAATTTCTCTAAATATTAATAGTTATGAGTATATCTTCGTGTATTTATTGGACAGTCTTCATGTATTTATAGGCATTTCCAATTAGGGAAATTGCCTTTTATATTGGCAATTGGACCGCTGTTTCTACTTCATTTATTTATTTATTTATTTATGTAAAGATTTTATTGGAGAACTGGGGGAGGGGAACAGACAAGTTGCTATCCTTTTGTTCTTCAGTCTAGTTGCGGAGGACGTTGCTTCACTGGCCCATGGTGGTGTCATCATTGCGCTTTTCTCTGGTGAGGCAGATCGGTCGCCGGCCTCTGGACGGCCGCTCACAGCGGCTCTTGGCAGCTCACACCAGCTACCAGCCACTCACTGTAGCCCATGGCAGCCCACTGCAGCAGAGGCTGCAGCTATGCTGCCCCGGGGACTCACAGCAGCCCAGCTCCAGGTGGAGCTGTTGTTCACCATCTTAGCTGTAGAGGGCAGTGTCACTGGCCCTCATATGTGGGATCTGAACCTGGGCCGCTGGCATCTCAAGCCAGCTGTTAACCAATGTGCCACTCGGCTGGCCCTCTACTTCTTTTAAAATCAATTTATGTAAGTTATCTGTATATGAGGGGTATTAACCTTTCTTCCCTCTGTTGTGCTACATACAGATACTTTTTCTAGTCTTCCATTTATCTTTTGACTTTGCTTCTATTGCTGTCTACCATTAAAAACTTTATCATATACATGTATTTGCTTTGCATGGGAAAAGATCCCTGGGGTCCACCAAGCATCATCCACTGCGAGGTTAAAAATTTGTTCTTTCATTTTCTTTTAATTTTTTCACTACATTTTTATACACCTATTTTATGCATTTTAATATACCTGAAACTTACTTTTATGTGCCACCGTATGAAGTAGATTTGATTTTTTTCCATATCGATAGCCAGTTATGCCAGCACCATTTATTAAATAAGCCACCACCCCTAAAGTGAAATCCTGTCATCTAATTCCTCAAATTCATTTCTGGGATCTGTATCCATTAATCTATTGATTTGGCTATTCCTGGGATAATACTGTACAATTTCTAGTCTAGTGACTTTGTCATAGTTATAATCAGTAAGATAACCCCCACCCTCTTTCATCTTTATCTTGGCTAGTCTATGGCCTCTATTTTATTACAATGATCATATCGAGTTAATAAAGCTGCACATTATACCCTGGGGAGCTTGATGTGTGTGTTGAGCTGATCCCCTTGAGAGCACATGCTGATGTTGTGGTAAAAGTTCTCTTCTGACTCGTGTTTCTACTTCAGAGGTTGCCAGCTGTTCTAAATATCCACCGTGCTCTTCCTCCCTCCCCTCTCTGGGTTTCCCTAAATGGGTCATTTACCCTTATATCCTCGTGGTTTTGTATTTCCTCAGCAGGCAAGATCAGTCTTTCAGATCTCTTACATTGTGATAATCCAGAAAAACAAAAGCATGTGGGCCAAGGGCGAGCCATGTGGCAGTCTGATTCCTCTTTGTTTCGGTATGGAGAGGATCAAACAGAGCTCCCTAGATCTGTGAGACCCAGAGAGAGTTAGCCCACCAGGAAACTCAAGCCAGGTTCCATTAGATGGAACCTACTGAGACCTCAGGCAGATGGGCAGGTGCCATAGTCCTTGCCTACGTTCCCATCCAATCTCTGCCTTGCTTCCATGTTTTAAGAAGAGATAGCCCCATTCTTCACGACTCGTATCTACTTTCTCTTTTCTTCCGGAGGCCCCTGTGAAGTCCCTGAACGAGTACATCAAAGAGGATATAAGTAGTTGGTGATTTTTCAGTAAGAAGAGAGACAGTGCGGAAGAACCCACGAACAGTGAAATAACAATAGAGAAGACAATGACTAGAAAACTAATCCACTTGTTGACAACACTCAGTTTCATTTTGTTTTGTTTCTCATTCGAAATATAGTATAGGCTGCAGTGCTTTCACTGGAAGGTAATACTTCCACGTTCACCTTTCCTGCTTCCCTCTCCCGTTGAGATGTATCAGTGCACATCCTGTCACTTATATTCTTATCCTGACTCCACCCGTGTTGCTGTGCTGTCTGTCCCACTAGCCCTCAACCTCTCTCTTCAAACGTGTGTCTCTTATTTCCATCTTATTCTTTTTTGTGTTTTGTTTTTTTTGAGGGCAGTGTCATTGGCCCTCATATGAGGGACCCGAACCGGGGCCGCTGGCGTCCCAAGCCAGTTCTTAACCACGGCGCCACTCGGCCGACCCTCCATCTTATTGTTCACCAATGTATAATCTTTGCTCTTTGGAATCAAGCTTGAATCCAGGAAAGATGGCAGCTGAAAGACAGACGTCTAGCCCGTTTTGTCCTCCTCACAATCAGATTTAAATGAACATATATTGTCAGACCAAAAGACAACACTGAGTCTTGACCCATTGCTCCTCTTATTACAAAGTTAGTTTAGTGTTATCATGAGTCAGTAAATGAGATCCTGGCAGAACCCATTACTACCCTCTAATTTGGAAGGCTGTGGTACAGTTGAGTAATGCTTAAATTACTTGGATCCCTTCTGCCCAAAGAATGTACCCCTATATGATCCAAGGACAAGTGCGGCCACACCCCTTTAGAAGCCAGCTAGTGGCAGAGCATCCACTAGTGTGAATATTCCTGATACTGCTGAAATCGTCTCCAACGTGCCAGCCAGTGGTGCTGTTAAGGCTGGGCACAGCCATGTCATTTGCCCAAAATGGAGGACAGAGCGTATTCTCAACAGAAAGACACTCCCTGGCCTGATAGCTTCACCAAACTCAGAGAAATAATCATCATGGAGAAATGAGGTTGACTACAGGAATTCGCAAAGGCAGCAGCTCTCCCCACCCCGCCCCGCAGACTGCTGAGTCACTAAACTTAGACAAAAATGGAGGTCCTGAGGAGATTCTATCAGAGTGGGCAGTGTGGTACAAAAAAGAGCTCCTTGCCATTTTACAGCTAAAAATAATAGTCCTGAAGCAATTATTTTCCTATGTTTAAAACAATAATAAATAATGAAGTACTCAAAAATTAGGACCTTTTTGAAAAAGACTTACTGAAGGTAACAATAAATTCCAGACAACATACATTGGTCACCAAAATAAAACTGAAGGGAATACAGACCTTAGGCAGGAATAGGTAAAAGTGAGATAAAGTGGCCAAGTAAAATGGAAAGGAAACTGATGGAGATTTGGAATTACATTTTTAAAGAAATGAAAAAAAAATGCAGGTATGGAATCACTTTCAGTAGAAGACAGAATTGACACAGAAGAAAATTGAACCAATGATGTAGAGAAAATCTTGGGTTCCCATATGTCCCTTCCCCCAACCCATACACAACCCCACCCCCCACTATCAACATCCCACAGTGATATATTTGTTACAATCAATGAACCTACATTGACACATCATAATCGCCTGGAGTCTGTAGTTTGGTGTGCATTTTAGGGGTTTTGGCCAATGTATAATGACAAGCATTCACCATTGTAATGTCATACAGAATCGTTGCACTGCCTTAATCCTCTGTGCCCAATCATCCCTCCTGTCTTCCTAACTTGTCTCAATCACTGAGCTTTTTACTGTCTCCATCATTTTGCATTTTACAGAATGTCGTATAGTTGAGTCATATGGTGTGTAGCCTTTTTATAATGGCTTCTTTCACTTAGTGATGTACATTTAATGTTCCTCCATGTATTTTCATGGCTTGATAGCTCATTTCTTCTATTATCTGGATGTACTGTAGTTTATCCATTCACATACTGAACGATGTCTTGGTTGCTTCCAAGTTTTGGCAGTTAGGAATAAAGCTGCCACAAACATCCCTGTGCAGGTATTTGTACATTTTCAATTCATTTGGATAAATGCCAAGAAGTATAATTTCTGGATCTTTTGGTAAGATTATCTTTATTTTTTAAAGAAACTGCTAAATTGTTTCCCAAAGTAGGTCCACCATTTTGTAGTCCACCAGCAACAAATGCAAGTTCTTTTGCCCCACATCCTTGTCAGCATTTGGTGCTGTCAGTGTTTTGTATTTTAGTTTTTCTGATAGGTGTGTAGTGATATCTCATTGTAGTTTTAATTTGTAATTCCCTAGTGGTTTGACAGTGAACATTTTTTCACATGCTTATTTGGATCTGTATGTATTATTTGATGATATGTTTGTTCAGATTTTTTTGCCCATTATTTAATGGGGTTATTTAGAAGTGGGTTATTTAATCCCCAACCATTTTAGGATTTTCCAACTATCTTTCTTTTATTTTTTTTTAATTCAAGTTTATTGGGGTGACAATGGTTAGTAGTTACATAGGTTTCAGGTGTGCAGTTCTGTAATACATCATCTATATATCACATTGTTTACCACCCAAAGTCAGTTCTCCTTCCATCACCTTTACCATGATCTACCACCACCCTCGCCTCCCCCCCTTACCCTCTAGTAACCACTAAACTCTTGTCTGTGTCTATGAGTTTTTGTTTCTTCATTTATTTGTCTTGTTCCTTTGTTGCTTTTCTAGTTTAATTCCATTGTGGTCAGAGAGCAGGTATTATATGATTTTGATTGTTTTAAATTTGTCAAGCCCAGAATGTGGTCTGTCTTGGTGGATGTTCCATGTGAACTTGAAAAGAATTGAGTATTCTGCTGTTGTTGGATGGACTAATCTGTAGATATCAATTATATCCAGTTAATTGATTATGCAATTAAGTTTAACTATGTCCATAGTGATTTTATGCCTGCTGGATCTGTCCATTTCTAATTTTTTTTTTTTTTTAAGCTGAGCCATCCTGCCACCTGTTGGCAGCTCAGCTCGGGCTGGGCATTGAATTGCTGTTGCTCAGAGCTCAGCTCGCACTCTTGAGCAAACTCTTAACCAACTGAGCTTCTCGGCCGGCCGTGGATCTGCCCATTTCTAATAGAAGGGTGTTAAAGTCCTCAACTATAATAATGGACTCATGTATTTCTTCTTGTAGCTGTTCCACTTTTGCCTCATGTAGTTTGATGCTCTGTTGTTAGGTACGTAGACCTTAAGGATTGTTATATCTTCTTGTAGGGTGACCCTTTTATCATTATGTGTTATTCCTGTTTATCCCTGCGTAACTTTCTGTGGTCTGAATTCTGCTTTGTGTGAAATTAATATAACTAATGCTTCTTTTGATTAGTGTCAGCATGGTATATCTTTCTCTATCCCTTTACTTTCAATCTATATGTATTTTTATATTTAAACTGAGTTTCTTGTCAACAGCATATACTTGAGTCTTTTTCTTTTCTTTTTTTTTTTTAATCCACTCTGATAATTTCTGTCTTTTCATTGGTATATATAGACCATTGATGTTTAAATGATTATTGATATATTGGATTCATATCTATCATATTTGTTGCCATTGTTCTTTGGTACTATTTTTGTCTTATATACTTTTTCTGCTTTTTGAGGTTTTAATTGAGGTTTTAATTGAGGTTTAATTTAATTTTGTATGATTATATTTTTCTCCTTTCTTAGCATATCAGTTATATTTCTTTTTTCTTTTTTAACTTTTTTTAGTGTTTGCCCTCAAGTTTGCAATATACATGTACAATTAATCCAAGTCCACTTTTGAATAACATTATGCTGCTTCACCTGTATGTAGTACAAGTACCTTTTAGTAACAAAAATATTTCTAATTCCCTTCATTTCACTTATACATAAGCATAGGTAGCATAGATACGTGTGTGGGCACAGACATACATATATTGTTGCTATTACTTTGAACAAACATATGTTAGATGAATTAAAAATAAGAAAAGTAAAAGTTTATTTTACCTTCACTTCTTTCTCTGCTGCTCTTCCTGTCTTTATGTTGATCTTCATTTCTGACCTATAGCATTTTCCTTCTCTCTGAAAAACTTCTTTTAATGTTTCTTTTTTTTCTTTTTCTTTTTAAGCTGAGCCATTCTGCTACCTGTTGGCAGCTTAGCGGCAGCTCAGCTTGGGCTGGGCATCGAACTGCTGTTTCTCAGAGCTCAGCTCGCACTCTTGAGCGAGCTCTTGACCAACTGAGCCACTCGGCCGGCCCTTTCTTTTAATATTTCTTGCAAGGCAAGTCTACCGGCAACAAATTTCTCATTTTTATTTCTCTGAGAAAGTCTTTAGTTCTCCTTCACTTTTGAAAGGTAATTTTGTAGGGCACAGAATTCTAGGTTTGTGGGTTTTATCTCTTAACACTTATTCCACTTCTCTCCCTTCTTGCTTGCATGGTTTCTGAGATGTCAGATGTAATTTGCTCCTCTGTAGATACAATATTGTTTCCTTGTGGCCTTCTTTCAAGAATTTTATCTTTGATTTTTCTGAAGTTTGAAGCTGATATGCCTAGGTGTATTTTTTTTTTTTTTTTTTTTTTTTTTTTTGCATTTATCCTGTTTGATGTTCTCTGAGCTTCCTGTACCTGTGGTTTGGTGACTGATCAATTTAGGGACATTCTTAGTCATTATTTCTTCTGTTGCTTTTTTTTATTTTTTTATTTTTCTGAGGGCAGTGTCACTGGCCCTCATATGTGGGACCGAACTGGGGTTGCTGGCTTCCCACGCCAGCGCTTAACCACTGCGCCGCTCAGCCGGCCCTCTTCTGTTGCTTTTGTTTCTTGCTTTCTTCTCCTTCTGGTATTCCTATCATGTATGCAGTGTGATGAACAAATATAGTGAATGTTTAAATTTTTAAGAATTATTACAGTAAAAGATACATTACCATTAATCCCCCTCAAAATACTCCCCCTCTCTTCAAACACACTTATCCCATCGTTCTTGCCACTTTCTGAAGCAGTTCTGGAAGTCCTCTTTCATGAGTGTCTAGTTGCACTGTCGTGGTTGTCTCAATGTCCTGAATCTTTTTTTTTTGAGGGCAGTGTCACTGGCCCTCATATGTGGGACCCAAACCGGGGCCACTAGCTTCCCAAGCCAGCGCTTAACCACCGCGCCACTCGGCCGGCCCTCCTGAATCATTTTGACTTTGGGGAAGAGCCAGACGTTGCATTGTGCCAGATCCGGTGAATAAGGTGGATGAGGACATACCATGATATTTTTATTTGACAGAAGTTGCCATAGGCCAGAGCGATTTGTGTGACATGGAGCATTGTCATGGTGGAGGATGATTTATGGCACACTTTAAAACATACCTTCTCTCAACCGTGGCTCACACCCGACTGACTGCACCAAACAAGCTGAAACTTGTCACACATTGTTACTAAGGTTGGACATGCCACTTCCCATATTGAAGATCCCTGCCTTTCCGTTGGATGGCACTCAGCAGCAGCATTCATTGTATTTTTTTTTTAATCACATCTCATATATGTTACATGTTTTGAAGTTGTCCAACAGTTCTTGAATTTTCTGTTCCCTTTTTTCCAGTCTTCAGTCTTTTTTCTCTTGCTTCTCAGTTTGGGAATTTTTGTTGTCATATCCTCTAGCTCAGAGATTCTTTCCTCAGTCATGTCCAGTATACTGATGAGCCCATCAGAGGCATTCTTCATTTATGTTACAGCACTTTTGCTCTTCAGCATTTCTTTTTGATTCTTAGAAATTCTATCTCTCCACCTCTATTATTCATCTGTTCTTGCATGTTGTCTGCTTTTTCCATTAAAGTCCTTAGCATATTAATTATATACATATACATATGTTCCTACGCTGATAATTCCAACCTTCTGACCATATCTGACTCTGATTCTGATGCTTGCTTGTTTTCTTTCTTCACTCTGTGTTTTTGCCTTTTAGTATGTCTTGCAGTTCTAACAAAAAGGCAGACGTCATGTACTGGGTGAAAGGAACTGTGGTAAATAAGCTTTTAGTAACATAGTAGTGAGGTGTGGAGAGAGGGGAAGCCTTCTGTAGCCCTATGACTAGGTCTCAGTCTAGGGAAGCCTGTGCTCCTGAACTGTGAACTTGACCAGTGCTTCTCAGTTGTTGCTTTTCAGTTTCTCAGGTTTGTTTGTTTGTTTTTGTTTTAGGTAGGACAGGATGGCTAGAGAGGGCTAGAACTGCGAATTTCCCTTCTTCATTGAGTGGAAGGCTAGACCCTACTAGAATTGAGAATTTCCTTTCCCCCAGATCAATAAGACTCTGATAGAACCCCAGTAGGTTAGGTTCAAAAAAAGTAATTTCTCCTGAGGTGAGGCCTTGTTACAAGAAATAAAATGCTCAACTGTACTTCAAAATGGTTCCTTTTCCATTACCCTTGCTGAAAGCAGGAGAGGAACTTTCTGTGATACTCACTGTGAGAACTTGGTAGAATCCCTGGAGGTAAAACTCACAAAAGTGTGAGCGCCGCAATGCCTCCATCCCCTCTTAGCTTTTAATTCTCACGCATGTCCACACTGAGCCTCCAGCAACTTGTTAATCACAGCTCCGGTTTTCCTGCCTCAGCACTGATTTCTACGGAGGTTTTTGCTCTGATAAGTTGTGATTCTCATAGTTACCTGTCTGCCTCTCCAATGTGGGGGCAGTGGTTTGCCATGTGGCCTCCCTTCTCTAATGAATCAGAAAAGAGTTATTGATTTTTCAGTTTGTTCAGCTTTTTGGATATTGTTAGTGGTGACTTTTTAATGTGATTTCTAAGCTCTTTACATGTGAGACTGGAAACCAGAACTCAACAATAAAAATCAAGGTTTTACTTTCTACCAAGGAAAAGTATTTAAGAGACCAGTATTTATAAATACCTCAAGAATTTTTTAACAACAGAAATATTCAAAATCCTACAATAATATCATGCCATGTAGGATAATTATAAAATATGACTGAGGAAATCAAAGAAGACTTTATAAAATTGAAAGACATTCCTAGATGAAAAGAGTCAATGTTATAAAAATTTGAATTTCCCCAAGTTAATTTGATTAGAACTGTGGTAAATCGATATAATTGTAATAAATACTTCAAAGGGTGATAAGGGGTTTCTAAAGAATTACTGGAGCTTTGAATTACCATCTCTTGCAATGTATTATGAAGTTACATAATAGAAATTTAGGTGCTATTTTGAAAAGAAATAAAATAATGGGAAAAAAAAAAAAAAAGAAGGCATCCCGGCCAGAAGAAAATCCCAAAATCCAAATGTATGAGAAGTTTTATCTGTGATATTTCCAATCCATAGGGATAATCTATTCACAAACAATTCTGAGACATTTGGTTAGCTCTTACAAAATAGTTCTATATCTGATTTAAGTACCAAAATAAATTTCAAATGTATTAAAGATTTAAATGATATGTTCTCTACTGAACATTTATATGGATATTTATGTCATTGGTTGAGATGCCCTAAGCCAATTAGCAAAGGATGAAATCATAAAGAGAAAAATTTAATAGATACTATACATGGAAAAGCCATTTAAAAAGCACAGTACCAAAAAAAAAAAAAAGTTGTAAATAGTATCAAGAGGTAAGTGGAAAATTGGGCAAAATATTAGTGGTATTTGATAAAGCCAACGGTATCATCAATCTAAAGAATTTGTACAAATCTTGTACATAAGAAATAGGGGAAGACTCCCATAGGAAAAGGGGTACTTAATGTTGACAAGGAATTGACAATGGATGACACTAATAGTAAATCTAGAAGGAAGTTAAACTCTTGATAAAACAAAATACAAATTAAAAACATTTAAATTTCCTGTATAAATTTGACTGTGATTAAACAAAATTAAAAGGTTACTGTAGAAAACAAAATACTTATAGATTACTTCTTAGAGTATACATGATCTATCTTTCTGATTATTATTTGATGGTATATGTCAAAAGTCCTAATGTCCCAACTCACTAATGTCATTCTAACTTTTTAACTTTAACTATAAGGAATTATATAACCAGAATTAATTTTAACTACAGAATTTATCCTAAGAAAATAATCAAGAGATGCATGCAAATCTGTATAAATAGATGCCTATTCAACTGTCTTTATAATAGGAAAAGTTAGAAACACAATATCCAACAATAGAAACACAGTCTATCCATAGATTAAATATCATGTCCATTAGAAAACATGTTTATATAGGAATAAATGTGCTACAAAGCATTCTGGCCTTGTTTTTTATAAGCCTGGCAATCGTACAAAATATGTGCCAATTAAAATAGATGCACCACGGCATTTATAACCATTACTTCTGCTATTGGGATTACAGGTGAATTTGGTTATTTACTTTGTATTTTTTCTGAGTGTGGATTAGTTGCAAAATCAGGAAGCAAATGATTTTTTCTTTTTTAAAGATTTTATTGGGGAATTGGGGGAGGGAACAGCATTAGGGAATCGGGGAAGGGGAACAGACAAGTTGTTGTTCTTTTTTTCTTCAGTCTAGTTGTGGAGGACAATGCTTCACTGGCCCATGTTGGTATTGTGATCATTGCACTCTTCCCAGCTGAGGCAGATCGGTTGCTGGCCATTGGACTGCTGCTCATGGCTGCTCATGCTAGCTGCCAGCCACTCACGGTAGCTTATGACAGCCCACTGCCGCCCCACTGCAGCCTATGCCATTGCCAGTGACTCACAGAAGCCCAGCTCCAGGTCAAGCTGTTGTTCACCATCTTAGCTGTAGAGGGCGCAGCGTCATTGGCCCATGTAGGATCCAAACCGGTGGCCCTGCTGCTTAGAGCTCATGCTCCGAAACTAACTCTTAACCAGTTTGGCTGGCCTCAGCAAATGCTTTTTTAAACACATTTTACTTTGGTGGGTTTTTTTTTTTTTTAGGAGGGCAGTGTCACTGGCCCTCATATGTGGGATCTAAACCGGGGCCACTGGCGTCCCAAGCCAGCTCTTAACCACTGTGCCACTCAGCCAGCCCATACTTTGGTGATTATTGATGAAAAAATTTTTTTTTCTCTTTAAAGAGAAAATTCACTAATGATTTAGATAAATGGAAATTTGATATATAGTTTCCATTTATATTTCTGACTTGCTGTGTGGCTTATTTGGAATCTGTATTGTTAGCGTAATAAGGCAGTCATCTAATTGTACCTTTAAAAATCTTTTATGTTCCTGAGGGCACACACAGATAGTCTGACTTCTCTAAAATCATCTGTTGGTTAAGTTCGAATGCTAAGTCATTGAAGGTGTGTTTGATGTGGCATTTAGGGGTCCCCTCCTTTCCCCTGCCTACAGAGCCATTTCTGTCACTCAGTCCTTTGTTTTTCCCTGACTTGAAATATCTCTCTTATGACTACCAGGCTAGTGATGGATGTCTCCTGAACAGTGCTGATGCAAGGATGGCAGACAAGGTTGATTCTTCACAAAACTGTTTTCTCTTGAACCTTTGATAGACTTGGCATTCCTGCAGAAGCATTCATTATAGGGATGCTCTGGCGAAAGGGAGCTGAGCTGGGTGGGCTCAAAGCCCGTTTTATTCTTGGGAAGTTACCACTGCTGAGCCTCTGTTTCTTCATTTGTTCTTTCAGCAAATTAAGCCCCTACTATGAGAAGAGCTTTTGAGACAGTGGATGACAGAAATAAGATCCTTGAACTGTTGGTAGCTACTCATCTGAAATTGGAAATTCAACACTTACCTAGGAGTTAGATGAGAATTCCGTGTGACATTGTTCCTGGCACAATGAATATTAATTTATTGTTTCCCCCTTTCTTCCTTATTTGAAACTGGACTAAGGGAAGCATTGACTAATCCATGCTGAAAGCTCTCCAGGGAACTGATTTCCCCTTTAACTCTGTACCTTGGTTCTGTCACCTGGTATACAAGAACTCTTTAAGGATGCTCCCCGCAATGCCTTGCCTGTCAGAGATACTGGGGAAAAAAAGAGATTGCTTCTCCCATCCCAGTGCTCTCACTAAGAGTAGGCTTAATTGGCAGCTGGAGGGAGTGGCTGGGCATTACGGGATTGGTACAGAACACTTGACGTTCCACACTTCTTCCTGGGGTGTGGATTGCCCGCTTTAATTCACTCCGCACCTGGATCACCTTTCCAGGTGTTCTCACGTGTATTTCAGCCCAAACATTATAGACTCTTGTCTCTTCAGCTTAGCATTTGTTCTAAAGACCTCCTACCTGAGGCAACCGAACAGGGAGGAACTTTAGAGATCATATATATGACCTGCACCAAGTTCAGAGATGTGAGATGCTCAAATATATGGTTAGTGACAGCCTACGTCCTGCTCAGAATGTCCTTTTATTGTACCTCGCATTCCTGTGGAACTGAAAATTGTTCTCCGAGGAGAGCTCATTCCAGAGTCAGACAGCATTAGGTCATGGCCCCCGATCTCAGGGAGCACTGAAAGGCTCAGGACTGTTAACACTGTGAAATTTGGGTGGGAAGTTGGATGAGTCGAACTTTTGCCTTTTGAGTCAGCAGTCCTTCCCCTGCCTACCTACTATCTACTACTGTCTTATCCAACTACCTCCACATCGGTGTGCTTCCATCTCTTTCTCATATGCTTGTGATCAATCCATATTAAGAATGAAGGACAGCAAAGCAGTAGATGAATCAAAAAGAAGATATGACTGAATGAAGAGAATAAAAGCACAGTTTGTACTTGGAGGTTGCTTCACAATGGTGGCACAAACTACAGCGATATATGGAAGCAATTTGCATGTCACTACCCCATACCAGCTTTCCTAATTCTAGACGTGGTCCGGGGAACCCATTGGCACAGGTGTTCTTTTCACCCTTGCTAATTCTCTAGAGCCATGGTTGGGAAACTGGAAAAGTCCATGGCAAAGTTTGTAATCTGTCAAGTTTTATTTTAAATGAGATTAAATAATGGCTAAGGCTCTTTCTTCTTTGATGTCTAGACCCATGCATTAGCCATTCTTTCTTGTTTTATATTTTACCATGGTTGTGCATTTTACCTTCAACAGGACCAGCTCTCGGCTGACATGTACAGTTTTGTGGCCAAAGAAATTGACTATGCAAACTACTTTCAAACGGTAAGGGTCCAGAAAGGTGAGACTCCTTATAATCTGTTTGCAGGAGTCCTGGTGTGGACAGGAAGGAATGCGGACACGGAAATGAGGGCCCCGTGGTTGAGCGTGTCACAGAAAAGAGTGGGGGTTTAACTGTTCTACCTGTGGGGAAATCCTGCCTTTTATGTCTCCTTGTATGGACTTCCACAAAAAACCAAGAATAAAACTTAACGTCATCCATGAAGGTTATTGCAACTCAGTGGTCTATGACCATGGTTGTCAATCAGGGTTTCTCCCTTTTCCAACATTTTTCAATGTCTGAAGACATTTTTCACTATCTCCTTTGGGGGGAGGTGCTACTGGCATCACTTAGGTAGAGGTCAGGATTGCTGCAAAACATCCTAAAATGCACAGGACAGCTCCCACAACAAAGAATTATCCAGATCAAAATGGAAGTAGGGCCAAGACTGAGAAGTCTTGGTGTATGACAAACAGGAAACTGGAAAGAAGATAACCCCACCCCCAGCATGTAATTGTTTTTAGTCCAGATTTTTGTTAATGATGATCACAGGTAGGTAAATGATGATTTGATGATTGATGTGACCTGTTTACCTTCCTCTCAGCTATGAAAGCAGATATAGAGAGTAAAAAAAAAAAAAAAAAAAAAACAATATCTGAATTGAGAAAAACATACAAATTAAAAATAGGGAAGTGATGGAATGATAAGGAAGGAAGACAAAGAGAAGAAAAAGGAAGGGGAATCCTGAAAAGTTAAAGTGCTTTGATGAGTGTGTAGAATAGCTGTGGGCTTTTAACAGCACTTTCCTCCAAGGACCAGAAGTGCACAGAAATTCCTTTTACCCTGAAAAAGAGCTGATACGCATTCCTTCCAGCTTAGAAAGCTTATTTTAAAATAGTAGTATTTTTTCAAGTATATTTCATTGGTTTTGTTTGTGAAGATCATTTAGAGTTTTTTCAACTAATGAAATTGTTGACATTCCAAACCTTATTAGATTGCCTAATTGTCATTTGTGTGCCATTTATTTCAGTATTCTGATTTTTAAAAATCCATGTTAGTTTTACTTGGAGATAATAGTATCTACCCTCCATACCAAGCATTTAAACAATGATTCACTCCCCTTTCCTCATCTGTGCCTATTTTGGGGGGAGAAGTTCAGAAAATAAATGAAATAACTAATGTTCACAGGTTTTCATCTGCTCTTAGCATTTCAGCAGCTCTTTCAATAGTGGGATGGTCAACGTAGAACCTATTGAAAGAATTTATTCTTTGGGCTGTATCACTACAATCAAAGCAATTTTAGCTCCCAACGTAATTGAGGATTGTGGATCAAGCCACAAATTTTCTCATTGATTATAGCATACACTCTGCATAAAACAATTTATGTGTGTGTGTGTGTGTGTGTGTGTGTGCGCGCACACACTTAACACAGGCTAATGGCATTTAGCTCTTATAGGCGAATGAATTTCTAAATGTGTTTTCCATGTATATTCTCCTATCATTGTTCCTGTCTTTTTTGCCTTTTGCTTTGAGGATGGGTTGCTCAGTAAGGTTGGATGGCCACGAAGGCAAGCTCTCTAAGCCAAGCCCCAGCTCTGGGGTGGTTCCCCTAATCCTTCATGGTTCCACCCAAATTCCCACTTCTGTGATCCTTTGCTGCAGAGGCTAAGGAGGAAGCCTGCCCATGACTTTAAGTGAAGTGAGGAGGGCTCCACCACCTTCCCTGTGAGTCAGGCAGCACCTTCATGCAGAGCCCCCCACATGGCACAGCAGCCTGTGCTCCCCGCCCTTTGGCAAAGAGTGACACTTGCTCTTGTGTTTTCTCAGCTAATAGAAGTGCAAGCTGAATACCACAGGAAGTCGTTGACACTCTTGCAGGCTGTATTGCCTCAGATCAAAGCACAACAGGGTAAGTGCCAACCTTCTTTGGACGGAGAAGGTTGGGAGCCCCCTTGCCTTCCCAGATAAGCCCAATGCCTTGTATTTCACCCACCCTTATGCTCTCCCCAACGAGGTCAAGTTTAGATGAGCTGCTAGAACTTCCCAAGTTGTTACCTTGATCCAAGTGCAGTGAAGCCAAATACCCACACACACTACCCTCTCAAGCAAATGAGTCCAGGGGGGCGGGGTATGTACGCACGTGGGTGGAGGTGTGTGTGTGAAGCCTAGCCGCTCTGGATGTAGCTGGTTAGCCACCCACCCTGCCGAGTCCTCCCAGTCATTCACAAAACTACAGGAATGGAGACTCCACTGGGCCTCCATGTCTTTGGTAGTCTTGGGAGAATCTGTGTGACAAGGAAAAAAATACTCCAGCATGAATGACCTTCACTAACCCTTTTCACCGACCCCTTTCTTGCTCCACCCCCTCAGAGGCCTGGGTGGAGAAGCCTTCCTTCGGGAAGCCCCTGGAGGAACACCTCATGATCAGTGGCCGGGAGATCGCCTTCCCCATTGAGGCATGTGTGACGATGCTGCTGGAATGTGGGATGCAGGAGGAGGTAGGTCTGGGGAGAGCCAAACCCAACCTCTAGCAGGTCCCCTCTTCCATGACACAGCCTGAAGGATCTTCTCTCCTGTGACCATCCCCACCCTGGCCCCCACAAATCCCAACATGGTAAGATATGGTACAGCCCCCTCTCCTGCAGCACACATGTTGGTCCTACTCTTTCCCACGAGCCTTCACTTTACCAGGAGAGTGGAGGATTGTGGGAGACTGATAGCGTTTACCATGAGGAACTTAGGGCCACACTCCAGCCATCCTTTCTTCATATTTAACATGTTTAGGCATGCTGTGGCTGCTGCCCCTTCCTTTCCCTCCCCCTCACTCCTTTTCTTCCTCCTCATTCTTCTTTGTCTTCTTCATAATATCCCTAATTTTAAAAATAGGGCTTTTGATCTTTTTTATCATAATTTTTTTATAGAGATCCTGAAAATAAGATGATTGATAGAGACATTAGAAAGTACTTCTTAAGAGCCATATGTAAAGAAGGTCTACAAGAAATTGACAACAGTTCTTTTTATTGCTGTGTAAATCATTTCCTGGGAGATCGACCTCATCTTTGGTTTCTTCTCTAAGCTATGTTAGAATCTTTACTCCATCTTCCTTTGATCTGATCAGCCAATCAATATTTACTTAGAGCATGCTATGCGTTTATTCCTGAGCAAAATATAAAAGAGTGAGATGGGGGCTTACTGAACTTACTGGGGAAGATGAGTCTAGCATCTATCAAATAAACCTGATTAACTCTAATAGTCTTTAAGTCAGCACTAAATCATATGGGGATGAGGAAGCCGATGAATGTTTAAATATGTGTTGATCGCCTCCTCTGTGTCAGGCCTGCTCAGGATGCTGGCTATTCAAAAGGAATGAGAATGAATGTTTTTTGACCACATTTTAAGCGCAAGGCATTTTCATGTATGTTATCAATTACAAGATGAAAAGGCCTTTACAGTCCCTGAGGGACAGTTTCATGAACCCTGAGGTGAACTGAGCCTTTTCTTTCTCCATCATTTTTTTAATTATGGAAAAACTGAAACACTTAAAGATAAGGTAATGAGCCTCATGGCCCAGTTTGTGGTCAACCCTGTTTCATCTCTACCTCCACTTCCTGTCCCCTAACCCCTGCCTTGGATATTTTGAAGCCGGTCCCAGACATTATATCATTTCATCTATAATATTTCAGTGCGTTTCTCCAGAAGATAAGGAATGTTTTTAAATACAACTATAACAATATTATTACATACAAAAGTAAAAATGGTATATCAATATCTTTACATTTCTAATCAGTATAAACTGGTTCTTGAGGAACAGAAGTCAGATGACCTCGCATCCCCCGTCTTGTCACCTGACTCTTCCCTCAGCGCTTTCCAGACCTTTCCACCTCTCGTCACAACTCACGCTCTCCTTTGCATTTTTCCCTGCTTTGCATCAGTGCATTTCCTTTCGTAACAAATATACTCAGGTTTCCCCTAGCCTAGGGAAAAAAAAAAAAAATCTTTCAACCCAACTACAGCCTCATATTCCTTCCCTGAGCTCTTTGGTTTTGTTTTTTGTGCTACCCATTTTCTTAAAATAGCTCTCCACATTTGCTGATCCTTACCACCACTCGCTTACTCCACTTTTCTTGCATTGTCACTTCTGCTCCCACCAATGGGCTAAACCTGCCCTCAGCAATCCCCAGGGACCCCCAGATTGCCCAGCCCCATGACTTAGCCCAGCCACCTTGGCCATGTCACTGCCTTTGAAATTACTACTGTAGCCATCCTTGAAATTAGCATCATTCTCCACTCGGCGCCTCCCCCCTCGCTCCTGTCAGTGGCATTGAGGTGATCTGTTCAGAACCACCACCCAGCTCTGCCCTCCCCTCTCTCGAATCCTTCCTATGGCAGATCCATCCTCTCCTAGAGCTTCCCTTCCAACTCAGTGAGGATTCGGGGTCCTCACCCCTCCTCTGGGCTCCACTCGCACGTTTGCTGCCATTTCTTCAACATTTCCAAGCAGATTTTTCTCTAACACCCCAAATCTGGACTCGCTTGCTATTTTAACTGTCATCTTCTCCTTCTGGTTTTTCTACATCTCTCAGTGAACAGCCGTCTCAGTTACACAGTCCAAGATCTCAAGGCTTGTATTTCACAACTCTGCTTCCTTTTCTTTGGCACTGCTCATCACGAAATACTATCTCTTTCCTTCCACGGCTGTGGCACGTTTTTATGAGGATCTAACCCACTCCTTTATTGTGTGCTGTAGCTTGCTCTCCTTGTTGTAGCAGCCTTACTTATACACTCATCCAAACGTGTTTCGGGAGCTTCCTCACATATATGCCAAAGAGCTTAGGACATCTGTTTATCAGACATACCTTATACTGAGAAGGGAGTTAATGATCATAGCAGACCCCAAATTCAGTATTCCAGACCAGGAACATTGTCTTTTAAAGGAATTTCAAAATCTGAATGGCCATGAATGGTTAAAGGAGCAAGACATATTCTACCAGCCTGTTTCTCATTCTGTGGGTTGCCTCACAGAAGGCAAGGAGCTAAGAAGGTGAAACAGAAACTAGTCGGTCTTCAACCATGTCTAACTCACCTGCCTGTGACACGGGGGTTCCTTTCCCACTCTGACCTGCTGTGGCCTGCTCTCCACATGGCCCTGTCTCCTCTCCTCTTTCTCTGCATAGTTCACTTTTGTTCTACAAGATGTAGTGGTTCCCATGGAAAAGATGATGGGATTCGAAAGTGACTCTAAGAATGGAACAGGGAGGGGTCGAAAACCTCCTCACAAACCACCCCAGCCTGCCCTTCCCCTGAGGACACAGACTCTGCTTGACCCTGCGAGAAAGCCCCAGACGTCCCAACGCACACATGCCCTGTAGACCTTTTCACCTCCCCGCAAATCTAACCAGGCCTCAGTCAAATTCTTCTCTAAAATGTATCTTAAATACACAAGAACAAGAATTCTGAGTGCCGCAGTTCCATTTTTTTTTTTTTCAGCGAATACTGAGACAGAACAGTGAGTCACTCCCACACAAGGCCCTAGAGACACAACAGCTGGGTGAGGCCCAGTTCCTGCTCTAGAGGAGGAGACATTTAGGAAACAAGCAGCTACAGCGTTGAAAAGTGGTGTTGGGAAAATGCAACTAGGAGAATTTGGAGGAAGGGAGTGGGTAGACTTCTTGCCTTCGTTGGTTTTGCTTTTGTGCCTTTGAGTTATAGTACTGTGCCCTGATCCACTGTCCTGTTCGTAGGGACTCTTCCGAGTAGCTCCGTCTGCCTCCAAGCTGAAGAAGCTGAAAGCCGCCCTGGACTGCTGTGTGGTAGATGTGCAGGAGTACTCGGCAGACCCCCATGCAATCGCAGGTGGGTGCCCACAGCCCCTCGGCAAGGTGCTCCCTGTGCTGTAGAGGCTCGTGGGGAAGGGGTGAGCATGTAGGGTGTGTGGCCACGTGTCACAGACATTTGAGCAATGGCTTCCTGACGTGTGTCAGATGTGTTCACTCAAGGCCCCGATGGTAGGCCTGGTTGCTATGGCTCCCTGAAGAAAGGTCTCCCCAGTGTGCCCACAGAAGATGAGGTAATGGTGGGAAATAAGAGGCAGGGAGGCCAGTGCAGTTGTCAGCCCAGGTGCCAGAGCCTTGGACCCATTCACGCGGGAAGCTGCCATTTGCTCTTGTTGTCTGGGTCAGGGAGCCCATCCCAGATCTGACCCACATGGGCTGCTGGAACTTGTCTCTGCCGTGTCAAAGTGGCTCATGGCCCATTTGTATTCGTGCCCAGGAGCTTTGAAATCTTACCTCCGAGAGTTGCCAGAACCTCTTATGACCTTTGAACTCTATGACGAGTGGATTCAGGCTTCCAAGTGAGTACACCACATTTTGGAGTGTCTTGTGCATTGGAATTTATTTGGAAGTATCTATTGAAATCATGAAAGCATGTAATCTCTGAGCTAGCAGCTCCATTTCCTGGCACCCAACATGGAGAAATGCATGTACATATACCCAAAGAAACATGTACCAGGCTGTTGAATTAGTCATTATCTGGAGTAGCGAAAGCCTAAAAGTTATGAGACGTTCATTGGTGGGGAGTGTGGGGAGTGGCTAAACAAACTGTGGTATATCTACACTGTGACATGCTCTGCAGCTGTTAAAAAAAAAATGGAGCTATTCATGCTAACATGAAAAGGTGTGAAGATTTATCATTGAGTGAAATAAGCAAGTTCACCAGGACACATATGGTATCCTGTTGTTGTAAAAAGAAAAAACACTCAAAGCAATACAGTTTTAGGAGTGCCTCTCTATATGTGTAAATGTATAAAAGAAAGTTCTGGAAGGGCTCACACAGTCAGATGGTAATGATTCTTTCTGGAGATGAATAGGACAAGGGAGTGGTCACAGGGGTTTTTATCCATATCTGTAATAGTTAAGAATATTTTAACAACAACTACTTAATAACTAATATACAAACATAACATTTGGGCTGTGAACACCTTCCTCCTGTCAGGAAGATGAGCCTGGGGGAGACGGCCTCAGCAGGAAGGCGACAGGAACAACACCCAGCACTCTAGTCCTATGTCAGGAAGAGGGGACATATGGAGAGCAGGCGAAGCCACAGCCATGTCACCTATTATGGCTCCAAGCGTGGCTTTTCCCTTTGATTCCTGGCCTCCTTCCTTACTTGATGCATGCGTTAGGCTTGGCCACAAGTAAGAGCTGCCTTAAGTAAATGCTCCCATTTGGAGGAATTGGTTTGTACAGAGTAAATGGGCATGGCTGGTGAGGAAACAGAATTGGCACCAGAGAGTCGGCGGTAGAGATGATCCAGGAAAAAGAGATGAAGGAGGGAGAACATTTTATGAGAACAAGACTCAGCTAGGTGCCCATGAAAGTATGTGGTTTCTAGAGCTCTTTAGTCATGGGATTTCATTGTAAAGAGCAGCCAGCTTAGACTGTCGGAAAGAACACTAGAATATGGGTCTGCTCCTGTAAGAGCTGGGGCTGGAGAGAACCCAGCTGACCTGTAAGGAAAGCCAGGCCAGCATGTGTCCAGTTAGAGAAAGGCTCCAGTCCAGTTACATAACGCCATTTTTTTTCCATGATAGAGTAGAGATGGTGCATTTTAAAAGCCTGGCTGGTGTCCTTATATCTCATTATAGAGAGTGAGTGTTGAGTTCCATGGTGATATTAATAATCATAAGTGATACCATTTGTTGAGTGTGATTTTTAGACTTGGCATCGTTTTAAGCTCATTATATGTTTTAACTCATCTAATTTCACAACAACCCTATGAAGTGGGTTGTGTTGTCCCGCCCCCCCGCCCCGCCCATTTTGCAGCTGAAGAAGCGGAGTCATAGGGCAGGTATGTAATGGCAGGTTACTTGCCATCGAATAAATGGCAGAACGAGGGTCTGAATCCAAGGAGTCTGGTCCCGGAACCTATGTGTTTAACGTGGCACTTGGTGCCTCTCTCGAACAGCACTGTGATGGGGATGAAGATGAGTGAGAGCATATCCTTAGAGCGTATCCTTTGATGGAACTGGCCCTTTTGTTTACTGAATGGCTAAGTGATCTTGATGACATAAAGCTGGAGATGAGGAGGACAGCTTGCTGCTTCAGGACCTTTCTGGGAGACACTCCTCCCACCTCATTTGCAAAGGAGGGTCTCCAAGAGAAAACTGGAATGATCCTAAGGCCTCAGAGTTCAGTGTCTTGAAACCATGGGAAAGCAAGTACTTATTTCTGCCCTTGGATGACATGCATGTTGTGCCTAAAGATTGCAGGAATGAGGGTGGCTGCCGTTAAGGACACCATTTCTAAAGAAATGAGCCTAGAACAGTCCTTTCCTACCCTTTGTGCACGTGTCTCCTCGGAAGCTTTTAAGAGATACCAATGCCTACATCGTTTTTCTAGAGATGCTGATTTAATTGGTCTAGGCTCCTTATTTCAAAGGTCCCCAGGCTACTGAGTTGATAACCACTGATGTTTGATGATGCTGATTCTCACCAAAGAGCCACATGGACCCTAACAGGATTGCACTTCAGGCCAACTCCACAGGACACAGCCAGCTCTGCCGCACGATAGGACATCCAGGAGTCGGAAATGGAGCCAGGGAAGAGCAAGAACAGCAGTTAGGGATCCTCAGGACAGCGCAAGGTGGCCTGAGACTCAAAGGACACGTCTTTGCAAGCCACATACATTAAGTGCTTCCATGCTGGCGTCGTTCAGAATAGGCCTGAAGCTGAGAGATGCCTGAGGGAAGGGGCTAGAAGGACTGAGGTTCCCGTCAGTCCTAGGGCGCCTTCCTTCGCCTTTGCATTGGCCATTCCCTCTGATGGGACTATTCCCACAACCTTTGCCCCAAGGTTTTTTGTGATTATTTGGCTGCCACCTTACATGTAAGCTCAGAGAGACCTTCCTGACAACCCAAGGTGAAGCAGCCCGCATCACAATCTGTTTCTTGCACTGTGTTCATTTTCCGCTTAACGCTGAGGCCAGGCTGGTGGCTGTGTTTGTGCAGCTAAGTAGGCTCACTGCTTCCCCGCCCTCGGGTCAATGCCTGACACACAGGAGGCACTGGAGTGGGTTTGCTGATTTTTGTGGAATGAAAGGTCTTGGCAGCATCTACCCTGTTACCTTCGAAAGGATTGAGGAGCAGGGCAGCGAACGGGCTTGGTGCCCCAAGAGACACAGCAGCCGCTGGTGGAGGCGAGAGCGGAGACAGCAGCACCGGCAGCTGCAAGCTGACCTTGATCAAGGGCTGAGCACTTTGGTACAGATTCTCCTTTAAACCACCCATACCGACTCCATGGCAGAAGTTCTTATTAATCCCACTTACAGATGAGGACAGTGAGGTTCAGAGAGATTACATGATCGGCACAAGATCGCAGGTAGGGTGGAGCTGGACCTTCATGGCCTCCCGAAAGAAAATCCACTTTGGCCAGCCTTGGTCAAATCGTGACTACTTGACAAATATGAGCTGTCACCTTTCCATCTCTAACTGGGAGGTTTGGTTTTCACTTCAGTTTCCTAGCAGTTGTTCGATTTGGAAAATGCTTACTTCGTCCTCCAGGCTGAACTCAGGGAAAGAGTTTTTGTCTCCTTGGTCAGATCTGTTGGAGGACTTCTGGGTACCAGCATGTGGATGGTGGCCCGGTCCTGCCTTGGGCACTAGGTTAAAGGTCAGAGCTGAAGCATCACCTTGCGGGTATTTCCCTTTCAGTTTTTCTGGAGAAAAGTTCCTAACCGTGTGGTCCTTGATGCAGATTTTCATGAAAAGCATATAAAAAGTGTAGTCCTGTAAGTAATTTCCTTTCATTCTCAGAGGGCTCGTAAATACAACCTCAGAGCAAATCTTTTTGTAGAGTGGAGAATCGTTTGGTTCTTGGGACTTCTCCATCTCTGAGTTATGTCTTGAAAGGTCAGATTTCCTTACATCTATATTGAGTTCACAGAATTTCCTTATTCAAAAGGGATTTATTGAGCGTCTATTAAATATCCTTTGAACTGGACAACATGCCGCCACCATGGTGTGAAAGCATTGAACTCCCTGACTGGTGTCACATCCTGGTTTGCGTGCCAGACTTCCCCTCCTGAAAACACCATGGCCTGCCTACTCCAAAGCAAGCGTCTAGCCTCTGCCCCCCTGCCCCACCTGGGACATGTGACATGTGTAGGGGAAGTTTTATTAAAATGGCACAGGATAAGACAGAAAGGGAACATAGAAGGGGGGAAATAATAGTAACTAGACATTTAAATAATCATAGCTTGCGAATATGTGGTCAGTCACAGTGGTGAGCTCCTTATTCTCAGATATTACCATGACTGGTTAATACAGTTGCCAGTGAGACTTCATTGATTCATGCGTGATTGATGGCTTTTCCTATTAATTTCCCAGCATCCAGGAGCAGGACAAGAGGCTTCAGGCTCTGTGGAATGCCTGTGAAAAATTGCCCAAGGCCAATCACAACAACATCCGGTAAGTTGACACTGCAGACACTTGGGTCAGGGTTATTGAAGCCCCAGACACAGTTTCGTGGCTGAAGGTCTTGGTAATTGGCACGCACAGCATTTTATGGCATCCAAAGCTTTGTTCACAGGCATGGTCTCTTCATCTTCAGACAACCCTGTGAGGTGGTTAATTACTACTTCGCAGCTGAGGAAACAGACTGAAATGAGCCAGATGTCTTTGGAGGCTGCCTAACTAGCCATTGGCTAATTCAGTCAAGTTCTTTGAGTTGCAAGGAGCAAAGATTAATGCCCGCTATTTCAAGATACTGGGGATTTATTAGAAAGATATGTGTTCATGGGCACCTTGGGGAAGCTGACCAAGCCTGGAGCTGGCGTTGGCAGATGTGTCCTTGAGCTCGTCCTCCGGAAGAAGAGGCCAGGAGAACATTCTCTAGTGCTCCGCCATTCACCAGCTCTTTTCCACATGTCTGATTCTCACTTTTCTTGCGACCACCCGAGATCTGACTTCCTGCTGCTCTGCAGATCTTTCCCCTATCCCGGCTTCTGCTCCTTCACGCTTCCTGCTTCCTCATCGCTTTGTCTTGCCAGCACTGCGCCTGGCCCTGCCACCTTTCCTCAGCGTTTCTTTAGGTACAGATTGTCAACTTGAGCTCTTGCTGCCATCTGCCTGATTATTTCTGTTTTCCTGTAAAAATCCCAAGAGTGACAATAAGGCAGATCCTCAAAAAAAAAAGCAAAAAAAAAAAGAAACATAGAATTACCATTTGATCCAATAATTACACTTCTGGGTATAGAGCCAAAAGACTTGAAAGCAGAGACTTGATATTTGTACACTCATGTTCATAGCAGCATTATTCACAATAGCTGAGAAGGGGAAACGGCCCAGATGTCCATCAGTGGATAAATGGATAAACAAAATATACATACAATGCAATATTCAGCCTTCAAAGGGGAGGAAATTACAACACATTCTACAATGTGGATGAACTTTGAGAACATTATGCTAAGTGAAAAAAGCCAAACACAGAAGGACAAATACTGTATGATTCCACTCGTACGAGGCACCTAGCATGGTCACACTCACAGAAACAGAAAATAAAATGGTGATTGCCAGTGGCGGTGGGGAGGGGACGACCAGTGGCTGGGGTGTGGAGGGGTATCATTTAATGGTTACAGAGTTTGAGTTTGGGGTGATGAAAAAGTTCTCGAAATGGGTAGTGATGATGGTTGCATAACAGTGTGGAAGAGCTTAATGCCACTGAGGTATATACTTAAAAATAGTTAAAATGGTAACTTTTTATATATTTTGCCACAATTGAAAAAAAAAATCCCAAGAGCAAGAATCACATCGGTATAACACACTGAGGGTTGCTGATGACAGCCTAGGACACTGGCCAGCCATGGATGGACAGCTCCCAGCTGAGGTCGCACGTCCTGATCCAGGTGTGTGTGGCCTCTCAGAGAGTGAGGCTGTGGGTGGAGTTGGCATGGCCACAGCTGTCAGACTCTGAGTCTGGTGGTCTTTAGGCTTGGCTGACAGAAGGCAAGTCAGCAATTCCTGAGAAAGCCTCTTCCCTATGATCTGAGCAGAATGGTGTCAGAAACACAGCCTTTTGTAGCTGAGGGTCCAGGAGAAAACATGTTCCCTGGGGTCCGGGGGCCTCTTGTCAGAGCATCGCAGATTTGGGGTAGGGTTTCGCCAGACCTATTTTTTACTTCATTTGTGCATAGCTATCTCACGGGCTCTCTTTTTCTGTTTTCTTTTTTTTTGAGGGCAATGTCACTGGCACTCACATGTGGGACCTGAACTGGGGCCGCTGGCGTCCCAAGCCAGCACTTAACCAATGGGCCACTCGGCCGGCCCTCTTCTTTTTTTTTTTAATTTCTAGCTTTGTTGAGCTATAATTGCCACACCATTGTACCCTTTTCAAGTGTGTATTTCATGTGTATGTGTGTGTGTGTGTGTGTGTGTGTCTAACTGTATAGAGGTGTGCAACTATCACCATTATCTAATTTTAGAACATTTTATCACCCCAAGAAGAAACCCTATTCTCATTAGCAGTCACTCCTCATTTCAGCCACTAATCTACTTTCTGTCTCTATAGATTAACTATGCTGGATAGTTGATGTAAATTCCATCTATATGACTATGGTCTCTTAGGTCTGGCTCCTCTCACTTGGCATAATGTTTTCAAGATTCATCTATGGGGCAGCATATATTACAGCTGCATTCCTTTTTATGGCTGAGTAATATTCAACTGTATGGATAGACCACATTTTATTTATCTGTTCATCCGTTGATGAACTCTGGGTGGTCTCCACTTCTTAGCTGTAATAAGTTAAGCTGCTGTGAATGTTTGTTTGCAAGTTTGTGTGGATCTGATTCTCTTGGGAGTATCCCTAGGAGTAGAATTGCTGGGCCATGTGCTAAGTCTAACTTTTTCTTCTTTGGCTGTCTCCAGAAAGCCCCACTAGGGGGGCTCCAAAGGGCCCAGGGGATGCCACTCCTACCATGTAGATGTCCTTGCCAGTGACACCTAGACACTTTGCTTCTCAGCTCTACACACAAGTAGGATGGCAGGTGACAGAGGTTTGAAAAGAAGGAGGGACGTTAGGTCCTTATATACTGAGTCCAAAGGAAAAATGGAGACTTTCTCTGGCCAGACGCTGCCATATAACGGAGTGAGACCTGAGTCCGTTTGGGGGCATTCCTGTGTCCTGATACATGATGCGTCTTCCTCACGTTCTAGGATGTATGAGTCTCGTCAGTAAGATGTGCTTCACAAAAGAGCTTTCTACCCAGTGCCCAGGGAATATGGCTGGTGTTGAGCCTTTAGTTAAACCCAGCCCTTCTAACTTCCTTTCAGATATTTGATCAAATTTTTATCCAAGTTGTCGGAATATCAAGATGTCAACAAAATGACTCCCAGTAACATGGCGATTGTGTTAGGACCCAACCTCCTATGGCCACAGGCAGAAGGGTGAGTACAGGAGCAACGGGCATCTGGGGATTATGCGGAGCTGCAGGGGCAGGGCCCAGATGTTCACCAGCTTCATATATTTGTCGAGTCATATTTCTCCCTTGGCCTGATCCTTTTTTAAGCTCAGGAGGAGACCCAGAATTCTGCAGCTCTTTCCACTGATAGCCTCAGAGCTCGAGGTCCACAGTAAGGGTCTACTCTGAGTTAATCTACGCCAGTGTCAGACTGAGAGGGCAGGGGACACGATGGACCAGACAAGGCAAACTCTCTCAGGCCTCCCTAACACACATGCGAGCATCACAATCACGCGGGTCAGGGGGCTATCTTGAAAGAGAGAACAGAGTTGGAAAGAGGATGGGTCTTCAGCTATGGTTGGAAAGAGGATGGGTCTTCAGCTATGACGCTCATACCTCACACTGAGAAGTGCCTCATGCTTGGTGATTTCTGTATCTTACTCATTTCCTTACTTACATCCTTATGTGTCCCTGTAAGGAGGACTTCTGTGGTGATCCCCGTTCTCTAGATGGGAAAAGAGAGGTGAACCTCTTCTTCTTCCCAAGAGAAAACCTGCTCCCAGACCTAGGTCTGCAGCTTCCAGGCCAGGACCCGTTCGTGGGATGTGGGGCAGGGGCGCCTCTCACCCGCCTTGGCTGGTAACCCCGACCTGCCCTCCTCTGCCCTGTGCCTACAGGAATATCACGGAGATGATGACCACGGTTTCACTGCAGATTGTTGGGATCATCGAACCCATCATCCAGCATGCAGACTGGTTCTTCCCTGGGGGTACGTGGTGGCATCAGGGGTGGGAGTGGGGATCTGGGGAAGAGCGGGAGTGTCACTGAGCCTTTGAAACCAAGTACCAGTGCCCAAAGGTATTTGTTTTTAATCCCCCTACACACACACACACACACACACACACACACACACACACACACACACACTCAGGTATGGGGGTAGAGTCCCAGCAGTTTCCTACTCTCTGGCCTGAAGATGTCCACTGCCTGTACCAGCCGTGGTCCATGGATTTTTCTGGTCTAACTTCCACACCATGGTTTCTTTAAATCTGTGAATCATGAAATTCTGGTACAGAAAGGAAAGAGATCCTCTGTTTTATAGATGCAGGGGGAGCTAGAGACTGAGACCTGAGATGAAAGGGACTTTTATTCAGGGCTTGTGGACTACCTGGGTGCCACCTTTTTGTTATTCTAAGCTGCATCCTTTGAGCTTCCCTCAGCGTGTGAAGGTGGGGCTCAAAGGCAATGAGATTCTTTCTGGTACCTGGTTCAAAATTAGACTCTAATGGCAGCTACCTAAGAGGGAGTTTCATAAATGTGCTTGACCATGGAAACACCATTGCAGAAGTATATGACTCTCGGTGGTGACAGCTTTGAAGAGACAGCAGTTGTTACATTAAATTCTGTTTTCCTTTTTTTTAAAAAGGGTACCGTACCTTATGTTTAGTAAACAATAAGAGTATAATATTAATAATTCTGTGCTCTCTCAGAGGAAATCAATTAGTGCTGATATAACATTGAAGAGTTTGTCTGCATTTTGTTTCATGTGTTTTGACTGTGATAGCTCTTAACTACTAATCTCATAAGAGTTCTGTTGATGGCATAAGAGTGAGATGAGTACTTCCATGTATCCATTTGATAGAGAACAAACACCCTTAGCAACCCTATTGAAATCTCTAGTTTTAACCCTTTTTAATTTTTCTCTTCGCTTTTCCAGAAAGATATCATCATCTACAAATAGTAATATTGCCTCTTATTTTATTTCCTTGACTAATTCCATTGGCTAGCACTTCTCCAATAGAGTTAAATAACAACGGTGAGAGTGGCATTGCTCTTTTTCCTGTAAGATGGAGTAAGATGGCCTTGGTGTTGCCCTCTTAACCATGAGGTTTGAGAGATGATTTTATCTTTCAGGAAGTACCCATCTGCTCCTGTTTAACTAAGTTTGTTTTTAAGCACAAATGTAAATTGTATTATTAAATGTCCATCATATTAATATGACAGTGAGCACATGTGTTCATCTGTTTATATGATAAATTATAGTAATATGAATTATAGTAAGATGACCTAACATTGAACCATGGGACAAAATTTTCTAGAGGTGGAGTGTAAAGGAGAAGCCATCTCTGCTCATCTCCTCCCTGCCCAGGAAGGGTGTGACAGACCAATAGATCATGTACACCCATTCTTTCTTCCCCGCAGAGATAGAGTTCAACATCACAGGGAATTATGGGAGTCCCGTACACGTGAACCACAACGCCAACTACAGCTCGATGCCATCCCCAGACATGGACCCTGCTGACAGGCGACAGCCCGAGCAGGCCCGCCGGCCCCTCAGCGTTGCCACAGATAATATGATGCTGGAGTTTTACAAAAAGGATGGGTATGAGCTGGTGTCCCTTTCTCAGTGTTGGGGATTGGAGAAGGAAAGAGTTGAGCTGTAACAAAAAACTGGATTGACAGGAAGGCTGCACTTACTAATAGCTGTTCAGGTGACTTGTCACAATTAAACTGTTATCTCAGTCTTGATGCTTCCATCTGTGCTCTTTGGGGTGAGTTGCTTGGCTCGCTTCCCTCACTTTGGGCCAGAGGTAAGTGTAGCCTTCTGAGCTGATGCGTGTGGTCAGTACTGATTAATTTTCATGGAAAAAAAAAAAAGAAAAGTTGGTCAACGAGAGGAATTTTTTTAAAAATACATAAACACTTTATTCTGATTCAAAATTTATAAATGTATGCCAATTCTCAACTCTTGAATGGTTTTACTTTGATGATAGGTCTGCTAGTTTGCATTCTTCAGTAACATTAAATGACACCTTTAATGCATAGTCTGACATGTCCAGTTCAGTCTCTGAAACAGAGAAAACCTGAAACTTAAAGCAATCTGAATGTAAAATCCTTGTAAATTTTTAAGATTTTCTTCCCATCTTTTGTGATTAACAGCTATACCTACTTGAATGCAGTTGTGAGACTCCTAAATGCGTTCAGTTGAATTTGCATTGGAGTGACCCTGTCACACTCATTAAATCAGTTTACATAGTAGGTAATTGCATAATGTGATTCCCATAATAAATAAAATGGGCATAAACAGGTTTCTTAAGAAGCACCGCTGATCTGTGGTAAGCATCAGCTCAGCTATGGCAACCAACATATGTGGACTCCTGACTGTTCGGCAAGCGGAAGGTGTCAGCCAGTATGTCTTAGAAGGAATGCATACATTGCTTGGTCAAGGAAGCCATCTGAGGAAACTTTGGTTAGGAATTAAAAATGACTACAACAAAACAAAAGTTAGCAATTGCTGCTTCAAAATAGTTAGGGGCATAAAGCACCAAATGGGAATATCAGAAATTATTCAGACAGGGCCGGCCGAGTGGCGCAGTGGTTAAGCGCTGGCTTGGGAAGCCAGCGGCCCCGGTTTGGGTCCCACATATGAGGGCCAGTGACACGGCCCTCAAAAAAAAAAAAAAAAAACAAAAAGAGTAAGGACCTTGTATCTTTCTTAAAAAAAAAAAAAAAAGAAATTCAGACAATAGGAAGCAGTACAGCTATAACCTTCTACTTCCCAGTAAGACAACTAGGTGACCAGAAAGCGCCATTTGTTTGAGAGGTCTAAAGAGCGTCAGAGGGTAGGTTGAAAAGCCAGGACTGCAGAGGCGTGTGAGTCTTCCTTCCCACCCCTCTCCTTCCCTGAGTGGGAGCTGGCATTGGGGGGCTGCACTACATCCTGTGATGACGGAGGAGTGTTCAGAAAGGGCAGCATCCCGGCTTGTTACCTGACCCACCAGACACTTTACGTGCGAGGCCAGTGGGGGTTGTTTATCTGCTCTGTGCTGTTGTTCATTGTTTTTATATCTACCAGGGAAAGAAAAACTGGAAATTCTTAGAGGTTGAGGGGAGTAGCGGAGAATTTCTTAAATCTATAAAAAAGAGCAGACTTAGGGGCCGGCCGAGTGGCACGGTGGTTAAGCGCTGGCCTCGGAAGCCAGCGGCCCCAGTTCGGTCCCACATGTGAGGGCCAGTGACACGCCCTCAAAAAACAAACAAACAAACGAACAAACAAACAAAAAAAGAAGACTAAAAAGAGCAGACTTAGAATCTGATTTTTGCATCATAAGGGAGTAAGTCAGAGAGACAGAGATGGAGGCAGAGACATAGCCAAGCTAGCAACTGCATTGGAATTCGTTTTGAAAACTCCATCTAAGCAACTCAGTTCCTTTGTGAAGTATCCCTGTGACACTGAGGGCTGCTCTGGGGGGTCGGTTAGGTCCTGGATGGCTTACTGAGAACTCCTCCGGTCCTGGGTGTTGGGCATCAGAAGTGTGCTCTTTCTGCCCCCCTTACCAGACCGCACTGGACTCCTAGTACCCTCTGAAAAGCAATCCAGATGACCTGTAAGAGTTATCCCTGTGGAGTCTCAGGGCATTCGAAGGTCCGCTGGGCCCCATAGAATGCAGGCAGAGTAGAAGTTTGAACAATGATATTTTAAGCAGATGCCTCACCTCAGAAAGTTCTCTTAACTCAAGTATTTTGTAAATGATATGCTCATTCTGCATAACATTCTGATTTAAAGCTGAAATTGCTTTTTATATACATATATATGTGTGTATATGTGTGTGTATATATATGGTATGTGTGTGTAAAGTATATATGCACCTCCTATACCCTTAAAGTGCGTGTGTGTGTGAGTGTGTGTGTGAGATACACAGAGGATGCCAAGAAATGTATACACATTTTAAGAAAGGAAAATTGTATTGAAATTGTAATACTCAATATATACCGATAACAGAAGATGAGTACAAGTCACGTTTGACTTCTGCAATTACAAGAGGTGCTCAAAGTGGTTTCATCAGTGTCCAGACACTTCTGATTATGGAGAACTACTGCTTGAGCATAGAGAACATCTCTTAAAATGTGTATACATTTTCTTGGCACCCCTGGTTTATATACTTTAAGGATATAAGAGATGCACAACAAATTATTATTTTACACAAAATGAATATATTTTGTGTATCTTAAAATTTATATTGAACATTAAATTAATTGGAAGGCTTACTGGCTTAGGGTAACCCTCACTGAGTTGTCTGGGGCATCAGTGCCTCTGTTATAAGGTACAGAGAGAACTTGTAGATGATCAGTTCTTAACTAGCTTTAAGACCAACAGAAGCCTAAAGTTATGAGTAGGTGTTTTAGGGGATAGAAAAGGAATTTGCATCAGTTGAGTCCCTGTGTTACTTAGCAATATTAGGGGAATTCTCCACAGGTGTCCCCATTTCTGAGCTTTTAAAATCTTTGAGACGCATATCAAAGTCTTCAAACTACCCCTACCCGCCTTGAAACACTGACAAATTAAAGTTTGTTTTATTGAGGTTTTTTGGTCAGATTAAAAAAGAATATTTTCAATATAGGTCAATAAAGCTGTTACTTTTAAAAAAAGAAAATTTGGGGAAGAAAAATTGGATGACATTTTCCCGAGCATCATGATGGCAGTTATGTCTTAGATGTCATAAAAGGCAGTTTACCCCCAATCCCAGCTCCTGGCTTTGGTCCTGATGCATTTCTGATTCATATTGACACAGGAAACTGAGTTTCGTTAGCAAGTCCTGGAGTCAGATTGAGGAGCTCACATACACGCTTTTCGTGATTGTGGTAGACAGAATAATGGCCCCCAAAAAATATCAGGTCCCAAGCCCTCAAACCTGTAAATATTACCTTACTTGGGAAAATGGTAACCACGTTTGCAGATGTGGTTATAAGGAACTTGAAATACGGAGATGACTCTGGATTCCTAGGGTGGGCCCTGAATGCAATCATGTTTATCATAAGAGGGCAGCAGAGGAGGTCTGACACACACACACAGAAAAGGAGAAATGAAGATGGAGCAGAGAGCAATTTGAAGATGTGGCCACAAAGGAATGCTGACAGCCACCAAAAGCTGGAAGAGGCAAGGAAAGGATTTTCCCCTAGAGCCCCTGGAGGGGCTCAGCCCAGTGGTACTGAGTTTGGACTTCCAGCCTCCAGAACTGTGAGAGAATAGATTTCTGCTGTTTTCCGACTTTGGATGCTTGTGACCGCAGCGCCAGGAAACTAATGCATCCCTCCCGTCAGCTACACACCAGGAGCCTCATGGTGACCAGGCAGCAGGGGTTCTATTTCTTCTCCCATTGAGGGTTGAAATCGAATGTGTTCCCTTTGACTCTGAGTTGGCCTCGTGACTTCCCAGCTGACATAATGTAGCAGCAGTGATATTCTGGGCCTTCTTAAGCTAGGTTGGAAGAAGCTTGGTAGATTATGCCTGAGTCTCCTGGAACCTCCTCTTTGGAACCCAGCCACCTTGCCGTGTGGGAGTCCAAGCAGATCTTTGGAGAGAAAGAAACTGAAGCCCCCAGCCTTCATCCCCAGTTGAGCACTGAGCTGATAGGCAGCACCCATTTACTAGTTCTGTGAGTGAGCCATCTTAGGGTCTCCTAGGCCACCTCAGCTAGTGCTGTGTAGAGTAACAAGCTGTTCCTGTCTCACACTGCCACTACCTAGATAAATAAGCTACCAAGTTTTGAGAGTGGTTCTTTGTGCAGCAAATGATAGCCAGAACAAGCTTTCAAAAAGGAATACCAGTGTCTAGCTTCCCTGGCTACCCATTCCTCCAGCCTGATGTAGTTGGCCTGGGCTAGGATTCAGGCGTTCGTGTTTTCCAAAATGTCCCACATGATGCTCTTGTGCATCGAGGGCTGAGAACCACTGAATCACAGAAAAATTTTGCCATTCTGAATAAAGAATTTTGCAATGATACCATTTTTTAACATTTTTCAAAACTTTCCTACTTTAGCCATTGAATGTCAGTGTGACCTATAGGCCGTCCTACCTCTGCCAACACCCTGAGTGACACAGTATTAATATGTCACACTAGTGCTTGCTGGGCGTTCCTCATTTCCCACTTAAAAATTGTAGGGTATACGTTGTTATGTGTTTTTAATGTCTTGTTTATATTATCTTTTTTGGTTTATTTTATGGAATAGTGATATTTGTTTCCTGGATCATTTGTCCCAAATAATAAATGAAAGTAACTTTGCAAATCCCTTCTATTTTTCTGACAATGGCAGAAGTGTTATTCCCTAGTCATAGCAATTTTTTTTTTTTTTTTTAATGCAAGACCTGTTGCTTCTAAGAGAGCCAAGATGTCTACAGGCTATTACCCATTGGTCAGGATGGACTCGTGAGCATAAAAGTATTGTCAGATGCATCCACTGGCTATGTCCCCAGCAGCATCTGGACAAACTTAGCGGGGATTGTTGAGGGACCTGTGAAGAAGCTCAGAGGCAAGAACAGGAAAGGCATCAGCGATGAAGCCTCCTTGCTAGCATCACATCCCTACCCTCCTGATGGGTGCCATCCTCCCCTTTTCTACGCCTCGCTGCCTCCACTCCCTGCCCGTTGCCAGCCTCAGACTTCAGACAGACCTTGCCGGTACCTCCGCTGCCCGTTTCCCTCCTCACGTACCTGTTTCCTTGGTGCCCACTCTCCCTGCTGCCTGTTTGCCACCTCCTGGCCCTGGCCTCTGACTCTACACCTGCCCTGTTGGCTGACACATCTGTCCCACTGCCTCTGCTTGCGTCCAGCCTCTTGGATCCCTAAACCCACTGGTGGCAGGGCCCTGACAGCATCTGTGAAGCTGCCCGCAGACCCTTGGGTCCCAATGGGAGGGCCGTCTGTCCACAGAGATCCCAATGATCTTGGCTGTTTATACTCAGAAGACCGACATGCAGCTTCTCTTTCCCACTCTGGAAACCTGACTTGCCTGCAGCCGTTTCACGTGCTCCACAGTGGTTTGGTCCTCAGGGGTCCTCTACCAGAGCCAGTTGATAGCAATCCCCCCAAAATCTATGCGGATATTTACACCAGAGCTAGCAGTCTCCTTAGAGTTGGGTTTGGTGTGTGACACCCTCAGTCTGTGCAGGAGCGCTGCTCTCTGATAGGTCTTGTCCTGCCTACCTAGACTTGAACCTTGGTGATCAGTAGTTTAGAACAGTAATTAACATTAACGGGGAAGGTTCAAGAGGAATCCGAATGGTGCTCTGTGGAATACTAATGCCACTGTCGGTTATTCTGGATGGGAGGGGAGGCTGGGCATCTGGAGTCTGACGCATTCCTGAACTACGTGGTTTAACACATTGAAATGAATCTCTTTAGTATATGACTTCGTAACGTCTTTCTCTGTCTCCACCTTCCCATGAGCAATTGGGCTAATTCTGCAAGCACAAAATATACTAAAGCCCAAATGGACTGGCCAGGGACAGTGGGAGGTTGCAGGAGGCTCGCAGTGACGTGGAAGTTGTGCAGGTGGGAAGGGTCGTGGCCACTCCTAGCTGAGTCTCCTGTGCCCTATCACACCTTGTTCTCCAAGGAACTTGGCAGCCAAGACAACCATTTTATGCTTTCCTTCTTTCCTGCCCTGATGACCTGGGCGGGACAGTAAGACTTCAGGGGTTTGTGAGGACCCCTTCTTTATTTTTCTAAACCTAGAATCATCCAAGCAGGCTTTCAGCATCCCCTCCTCTGAAACTCAGAGTGACCCACCTAAGTCATAACATTCCTAGAAGACTAAGGGGCCTAGAAGAAAGGGACTCTTACAAACCTCTATCCCTTGTTTTTTGTTCCCTTTACTTCGACCAGAGAACCCACCTCAAAATCTTTTGATGTTTATTTAGAGCCAGTGTTAGGAAGGGAAGAAGTCTGATGTTAGACCCTATAAACCCAGGTGACATGACCCAGATGGGGTCTTTCCAATATCTCCATCTCGTACTGTGCCTGATTCACTGACACCGTATCCTTCTTTCTCCCTTTGATCAGCCTGTTTAAGACTTGGGTTCACTCTCTTTATTTCTTTATCCATGGGGATTTTTTTTTTAATCTTATGTACTTGGCACCTACAAGGACAGAGCATCATCATCCCAGTCAAAGCTACCACTTACTGATTTCTTAGTAAGTGCTAAGGAATTTGTGCACACTGTTCTGTTTTCTTCTTTATAACAATGCCGAGAAAGGAGGAGGGTTTGGTATTACTCCCATCTTACAGAGGGTAATCAGAGGATACTAGGTGTTAAGTAACTCATCCATAAGACAAGTAATGAGAAAATTGGGAATTCAGACCCCAAATCCCTCCTTCCAAAGTCTATACTCTTGCCCATAGGGCTGTGCTGCTCCCTAGAAGAATGTGGGTGAACATGACAGGGGGTGGGTTCACCCCATCAGTGAACTGCCACCACAGCTCCACACAATCCAGCTACCAGACCTTTATCTTCCCTCCATCATGATGTCATAGGTGGGCCGGTCGAGTGGCGTGGTGGTTAAGCGCTGGCTTGGGAAGCCAGTGGCCCCGGTTCGGGTCCCACATGTGAGGGCCAGTGACACTGCCTTCAAAAAAAAAAAAAAGATATCATAGGATTCTTTACATGTCCAACTGGTCAACCCCATAAAAGACCATTTGTGTAGCTAGACAGACCACTTATAGGGCACGCCCTGTGTTTTCCGGCTCTCCTCCACAACCCACTGCATGACTACTTGGCATCCTCCCCCAGGCAGTGGCCCAAGGGCATGCTAGATGTATCTGAGCACTCAATCATGTGTAAAATTCCTTCATGAAAATACTGGAAGTGGGATGGGAAGTATTAGCCTCATTCTGTAGATGAGGAGAGAGCTCTACAGTGAATGGTTTAGCTGGATCTTCAGGTCTGGATCATTCCAGAACCTATTCCGTGATACTGTCTCATGAAAAATGTAAAGTGTAGCTTATGATAAGTTCCATACAAACAGAAGGTCCTGGGAGACCAGGCAGAGTTAAACAGGGCAGATTGACGAGGTGAGAATGTGTCACCTAGTCTACCCCACATGGATCCCAGTGGTGAGTGGGAGGGAACTCTGCACCCCCTGCTCCTCATGTCCTTGCCCTCACTATCCTCCTTACCCTAACCCCGTATCCTGACTTTCTGAAAAGATCAATGGTCATTTGATATATGCCCACTGTGAGTGTGATGCTGCCTCCCAACCAAATAACTTCAGGTGGGGAGCTGTGATTCCACACGCACAACACTCTCTGTAAATGTGGAAGTATGTGTTCAGCTGTTACTTCTTTGTTGGTGACATTTTGCCACTGATGGCAGGTCTCACTCTGTCCATACCCCATGCCCTAGCTGGCTCCTTCACTTGGTAAACTAAGAGATCACCAAGTAGCCTGGCACCTGAGGTTGCTGATGCTGGAAGGTACCACTGGAAGTAGAAGGCATGCTCCACCAGCCCTGACCCTAAAGCCATGCCTCTCCTCCCCCTGTCCCCCACCACCAATGGGAAAGGTCTTTCTAAGTGAAAGAGAATGGGGTAAGGAAAACGGGGGAGGCTTGCATGCCTGCCGTCTTCATCAACCATTGCAACTAAGTGATATCAGCTCCCAGCCACCGGAGGAATATTAAGCTTCTTGCTCTGTATTCTGATAAATTCTGAAGCCCAAGAGCACAGCTTGATACTCCCTCGAGCCCACTTTAAATATCAGGGGATACAACTTGACCCTGACTCTGCATCTCCTATAGGAGGTGCTTATTTATTGCTGGAGGGTCCTTAGACACAAGATGAATTGAAAGCTAGTGGGTCCTGGGAAGAGACCGACCTCTCCTCCCACCCACTCCCACCCCCCACCGAGGTGCCTCCTCAGAGCCATCCAAGGAAGATGAGAAAAATTAACATTGACATTACACATGACACAGTCTCTGGGGACCCTACAGAAGGAAGAGTGTCAGGATGCTGTCCCCATCCCAGAGTGTGCTCAGCTTTGAGCACCGTTTCTTCACTGTGTACCCCACGGCAGTCTCCATCCCAAGTCCTCTTTCCTTAAAGGACCCAAGTCCCACCTGCTACAACCAAGCTCCTTGCTTGAACCCTTTTTATTTTTTTTTTTATTTTTTTTTATTTTTTATTTTTTTAAAGATTTTTTTTTATTGGGAAATTGGCGGAGGGGAACAGCGTTGGGGAATCGGGGAAGGGGAACAGACAAGTTGCCGTCTTCTTGTTCTTCAGTTTAGTTGCGGAGGATGTTGCTTCACTGTTGGTATCGTCATTGCGCTCTTCCCGGATGAGGCAGATCGGTCGCTGGCCTCTGGATGTCGCTCATCGCGGCTATTGGCAGCTCACGCTTGGCTGCCAGCTGCTCACGCTGGCTGCGGGCCACTCACTGCAGCCTATGGCAGCCCACTGCAGCAGGGGCTGCAGCCCACACCATCACCGGGGCTCGCACAGCCCAGCTCCAGGTGGAGCTGTTGTTAGCTGTAGAGGGCAGTGTCACTGGCCCTCATGTGGGATCCGAACCGGGGCCGCTGGCATCCCAAAACCAGCGCTTAACCAATGCGCCACTCGGCCGGCCCTTTATTTTTTAATCTTGCTGCACCTCTACAAGGTACATGTGACCTTTCAGAGGGGCAGGATTTCACGGCGTAATAGCTCTGGGTTTCTGGCCAATGGGGGTAAGAGGAAGAGGTCAGAGCAAGCACCCAGAAACCCTCATACCCACACTCGCTGTGCATGTAGAGAAAGATGCTGGCTGGAAGCCCACATTTTCTCCCTGTGAATGTCTGTGTCTTCCTTGATACCAGAAATGTTAGCTCTTGTCTTAGTCAATGAAGCCTTGACTGCATACCACAGTACAAGTTACTGCCTAGACCAGAGGAAGGGAATGACCTGCCTTCTAAATCATGGACCCTAGAAGTAGGCAGGTGACTACTGTGCTTCCATCCATCTTTTTCCTCCCATATGATGCCCTCTAATGCCCACCTATATGCACCAATGCCAGCACTTCAGCTTCTCTCTTTATTCACCTGTAAGCTTGATAGGATAAGATTTTTCACCCATGGAAATAGAAGAGTCACTTGAAGAGACAACAAAATTGAAACAATTTCTTGCCACAATAAAAGCCCCATGCTAAGACCCTGACCTTGACAAGAGACGACCTGTATGTCCAAAGAAAGACGTAGTTTTTCTGACACTAATATCTGTATGTTTCTGTCCCTGCAGCCTTAGGAAAATCCAAAGGTACAGTATCCTCGGGTAGCTATAGGCCATGTTCAGTCTCTGAACACTGAGTGAGCTGTGCCTTAGTGAGCTCTGCCAGAGGGTGAATGTGCCGTGTCTGGTCGCTTGGCCCACTTAAATGAAGCTGACTTTATCTCATCATTAAAATGGAACCGGAGCGAGAGTGACCCTAGGCATGACCAGCCCCTTCCCTACAGTATAGACAAGCGGGTGTGGCCTGCAGAGGCGGTCGCTTGGCCAGGGTCCTGGGGCTCATGCAGGAATCCTGCGCTCTAAACCGCAAGCAACAGAAAGAAGGATGGATGATTAGATGTCTCCTGCTGGTTGGCGCCATGTTCTAGTCCCATGCTGCCCGTGTCCCTGTCCTGCCCACCTGCATCTTCCACTTGGGAGGAGTGAGTGCCCCCCCAGAGAGGCTGCATTCTGCCCGAAAGATCAGCTGGCTTTGGCAGAGGGTGGAAGTGCAGCTGCCTGCTGTGCCAGGGCCACTGAGCAAGGCCTGCCAGGGGGCAACTGGAGTGCTCCACGCGCCGCCGCCTGTCTGTCAGTGGAGCCCTGCCGATGCCTCGCTTCCCTGGGCCAGGAAGGTGCTACGGCTGCACTGCTGTTCTCCTAACACTGATGTGCTTGAATGTGTCTGCTTCATGGGGGAGGGAGCCTGTCGCCTGTCATGCGTGGGTAAGCACGTGTCTTTGTGTCCCTCACCAGCATGGGCGTGAGGGTGATGGACACGTCCTGGGTGGCTCGAAGAGGCTCCTCTGCTGGCCGGAAAGGGTCATGTGCCCCGCCCTCCATGCAGCCCCCTGCCCCGCCCGCCGAGCTGCCATCATCCCTTCCTGAGCAGCCCCTGGATGACCCCGCGATGCCCTCGCTTTCTCCATCAAGCTTGGGCCTCCAGCCTGGGGCTGAACGGACCAGGTAAGCCTGGGGCAGGCTGCCTGTGGTGCAGGGGGTGGTGGGGTTTGCTGCCCCCACTCCAGGCCTCTTGGATGCTGTCATCCGCCCCCGTCCCCATTCCGTTTCTAAGCATTCGTGTTGGCTTTTTGCATCATGCTGACACCCAATAAATCATTCACAGCTCCCTGGATTATCAGATAAAGGCCAGGCTTCCCAAGAATAGCATCCCCAAGCAAATAGCAGAAGTATCAGGTGGCAGCTTGCTAAAGCACTGTGAGGCATCTCAGTTCCCAGCTCTCCACTTCCCCTTCCAAGGCCGTTAGAACTTCCCAATTTTGAAATTTAGAATGTCAGTATTTCTCTTTTCCTCTCTTCCACCTTTAGATTCGTAGGGGCCATTTTCCGTGCTAACATGGGTGCAAATCAGGGAAGGAGTGGAGGCCATGTGGCCATGCTGGCCTGGTGAGCTCCTGGCTGCTGCACGGCTGTATTTCCATTCTGTCAAGGGAAGAAAAAAGAGAGAGAACAAGCTCATTCCATCACCAGTTCAGTGAATATTTACAGAGGAATGTGTCCATCCAAAGATAAAAGATACAATCCTTGCCCTTAAGACATATACATTCCAGTGAACAAATACAAATCATTAAGGCACGTGGACATACCCAGGGGCTCAGGGGAAGGGGGCTGTACCTGGCCCTTCTTTGAAAGGGGTGGTCGGAGGGAATTCTAGAAGTTGGAAACACACAGTGAAGCTATATTGCTCTTAACAACAATTAGGAGAACTCAGCTCTCAAACAACAATTAGGAGAAATAGGAAAGAGAGTCAAATCAGACACCAAGCGGCATTCTGTTATTAGAGGATGCAGCATGCCTCCATGGCCACTGCTGGAAAAAATCTGGAGACTTGGGGAAGATGAATCTTTTAACCCAATCTTTGTATGCATGCATCCTTACATACTGACACACAAACCCCCAAAATGAAGGGATTGCAGGTTTTCTTTCTTCTTTAATGAGCAGTTGAATTGGGATATGACAAAGGGAAAGGGGACAATCACAGAGTTTAGGAGGAGGGGACTGACACTGGATGTGCTTGGGTTGGTGCTATTGGCTCCAACACAGAGAGGATGAGAGGATGCGACACTGGCTGTGTGTTCACTGGGCCTCAGGTCCACTTGAGAGATGCAGACCAGGGAGAGTGGGTTCAGTGGAGAAGCAGAGGCGATGGCTGAGGGCCAGAGATTGAAGAGGAGGAGATTTGGATGAATAAATTTGCTGGGAAGTTTCCTTTTACACACGCTGGCTTCATCCTGATTTCCCATCTTATAACTGAGACTTGGTGCCAACAACATTTGGCATATAAATGATATTTCTGGAAAATGCCCCTCAAAGATGGATTTCCCCTGGCTCTGAGATGTTCCCGGAACATTGCCGATGGGTGGCCTTGCAGAGTCAGTCATGGGCGGGGAACATCACCCACTCGTCCAGATGATTTAGAAGGTCAGTCCCAGTCCCAGTTGCTGTACAGTCAGACGTCATTCTGTCCCCTTTTCCCTGAGTAACCAGTCCTGTAGCTTTCTTTTGGGTGTCAATGCCCTTATTTGTCTTGTACCACACTTTACTCTCCCCACATGGATTCCTCCCAATACAAACAGCTGTTCCATTGCTTTTCTTATTTGTTTCTGTTTTCTGGACATTTGCAGCCCAGATGATGTTTCTTCCAGTTGCCAGATTCCTGTTCCTGCTCCCTCACCCCCGAAGATGGCAAGCCCTCCCCTCTCTGTGGCTTGCTCCAGCCTTCCCGTTCCCCACCAGGTTCGTCCCTGTGAGGCTGGTCATTCTCTCCAGCCAAGCTCAGCCTCTGTACTCTGTTCATCTGCTTGGCATTAACTCCAACCCCAAACTCTGCGTCTTGTCCCCTCACACTCCAGCTCACTGAGGCATGTGTCCCAGATCTAACCTGTTCTCAAGTGTGCTGTAACTGTGCCTCATCCATCTCAGGTGCCTAATAGCCACGTTCCTTACACCCCATCTCTCCCCACTGGGTCAGCTGCCTCTATGCTGGAGAGAAAGGATCCAGTGACGTAGGTAAATACTTGTTTCTACAGTGGAGGGAGTATGCAGGTGGGAAGGAAAAAAAAGGATGAGCCTCCTGGACCCTAGATCCCTTGGACAGAAGTCTATCCAGAGGAATAAAGGAATCTATTATCCCACAAGAAGCAATTATCTTGTTTGCTTGTTTTGTGTTTTCTTCTCTTTTACCTTCCTCTTGATGGAGGCGGAGATGGATAGAAGAGTAGAGTGATATTTGGCATTAATACCTGAGTGCCTGGTCACCTTGGGCCTGAAGAAGAATGAAAGACAAGTTCTTGCCCAACTGGAATAAGGGAAGGGTTTTCAGGCTTTTGTTGTTGTTGTTATTCCATTAACAGAATAGAGAAAGGAGTTGTTGCTCTGCTAGTGCTCTGATGAAATGTTTTTTCCCCTTGGGGAGTTACCTAGGTGTGGTGTAGGAAAAAAAGGATGAGCTTCCTGGGCCCTAGAGATGGAGAGAACTTACTAGTACCTTGGCTGTGGCCTTCCCTTGATTCCTCCACGTGGAGAAAGTTGTACTTGGATCACATGCACTGTTCCAGCCCAGGTCCCTTCCTGCCTCCCAGCCTTTCTCACTACACCCCGATAGAATGAGCAGTATATTCCTAGCTCTTTCATATTTAAAGTTTCTAGACAAATTTAAGGAAGAAATGGACTGTAGCTGCTTTGGGGGGAAGAAATAACCATTGTAAAGGTTTCCACTCTCCCTGTGCCCTATCTGAGGGCATCAGAATCCCAAGTAGTTTCCAGCAAGGATGGCAGATAGCTCCCAACTCCACGGTCACCTCCCTTTTCCTAGGGACTACCTGGAACATTATGTTGCAAACAAGTGAGAACTCTGTGGGGGAAATGTGGAGCATCGATTGGTAATGTCTGCCATGGGTGGTGTGTTGGGGGATGGTGGGGAGTGAGGAGCTGGCCATTTATTTGCCATCCCTAACCTGTGGCATGGAGTGGAGTGGAATAGGGTGTGTTTTAACATGTACTTTATCCTAAGGAGAATGCCTGAGAAAGACCCAGCAGTGAAGGATGAACCCTCTTTGGCACCTCATGACCTAGGGTATCCTACGACCCTCCCTGCCATTGACTCTGATCCCCTCTCCAAGCCCGGTGGGCTGGGACTCAAACTGGCCCACATCTGGGAGCACAGCCAGGGTCTGTGCCAACCCTACCATTTGCTGAGACCTGCTACTGAGTCTGAGGATAAATCCTAAAATTCCTCCCCTGCTTGGGAGTGTGATAGAGGTTCAAGGAAAGCAACTGGAGAGCCATGCCCGTAAGGCTTGGCAGCGAGCCCGAGTCATCAGCCCTCGTTCAGCACACTGACCCTAAGAAGTCCTCTTACTGTGGTATGCTGTGGATACAGAAGGGACAAAGCACCAAGGTCCAAGAATCCCAGTGTTGATCAGAGGGCAGCACAGGGGTGCTTAGGGGCCCTGCCTCCCATTGCTCATGGCCTCCTGGTGGAGAGAAGGCGAGGCATGGAGAGGGAACTGGCAGTGAGTGCCACACTGGTGGGGAAGTGGGACCCAGGCCGTCAGAGCCACGGGAAGGACCAGTCACCGCTGGGGGGCATCTTTGAAGCCTGTCAGAAGGGCCTGACACAGACCAACCCGGGACAGACCAGCACTGGCCCAAAGGCACACGTACTGAGAGCCACAATGCTGGTGCCAATGAGGCCTGAGTTCAGGGGTTCTCTTTTGTCCTGTTTGCTTACGTTTCAGCACTTCTAAAAGCAAGGAACTTTCTCCAGGATCTGGGCAGAAAGGAAGTCCAGCTTCCAGCCAGGGGGCGCCCTGTGCAGGGACGCAACCAGGCGCACAAGCCGGCACCAGTCCCAGCCAGCCACCTGCAGACCAGAGCCCTCACACCCTCCGGAAAGGTATGTCACTGCCACCCTCCACGTTGGTCTCAGGTCAGAGATCGTGGTGTGCTGTTTGCAAACTCATTCCCCTCACTTAGCATGGATGTTTCGAAACGGTGGCTCAGTGGAGCATCCCTGGTCTGGGCATTAGAGGTTTGGAAGCCACCCAACTCCAACAGGGATCATTCCATCACTCTTCCTCCATTTCCTCACTTGAACAGTGGTCTCCTTAGGGATGTGTGCAGGGCACTGCTTCCTGTGCACTAAAACCTCTGTGCAGAATCACCGCTCAGGAGGACGTGTGTCTTCCATGGCCCCTGCCAGGCTCTAGCGCCATCATTTAAGATGCCGTGTGGAGTCTTCTATCTGCCAACCCGGGCTTCACACAGCTGCCTGCCCTGGGATGGTTTGTCGAATGTGACACAGAGGAGGGAATCGGATTGTTTCTACAGGAGTCCTGTCCTCCCGTATTTCCGTTTTAGAAGGTCTGAGCATGTCTTCACTGACCCCTGAGCTGCCCACTGGAACCCAATGTCAAAGGCCCATTTATTCCCTCTGAAGTGACTCCCAAAAGCTAAAGACATGCTCCGTGGTGATGGCCCATACATGGGGAACTGCAGGGAATGTGTGCTTATTGGAACCTTTTTTGTTGGTTTTCACCTATGTCACCACTTTGCTAAGTCTTTAACTTGTTTAAAATAGCCTATTGTTTAATTTGTTCTCAATTCAGGCCTTTCTACCTTCTGGATGTGGCTTTAGCTCCAGGATTTGTGGAACAGGGTTGGTTCACCTTATCCACACATACCTTCACCGCAGTGGATTTAAGTGGCTTTCCCGCCTTCCTGGCTCCAGGCTGCGGTGGCAATCCCATTACCCCAAGTCTGTTCTCCCCCAGCCCTTCCATCTTGTTCATTCCCCGTTCATGCTTTATGCATCCTACAAATAGTTATTGCCCCTACTATGTGCAGAGCTCTGAGGATGTAACAGCGACAGGCATAGCCTCTCCAGAAAGGTAAACATGGAACTATAATACAAGGATGGTGCCATTCGGGGCACTGTGGGTTACACGGGACACCCTTCCAGACATAGGAATTGGGCCACAGTGGTGGGGGGGGAGGGAATTTGGCATTTCAGAGTTTTCCTTGCAGTCTAGATAGCGTTCTTTGGCCATCCCTGCGTACAAGGACTTTAGCCTTTCCCCCCACTCTCTGAGTGGGGCAACAGCAAGGCACTGTTTTGTCCAATGGATTCAGGGCACCTGGTCCAGGCCAGTCAGCTTCCTAGTGCCAATCTCAGCTTGGCCTTCAATTTTCACAGCACACTGGGACTATTGCAGGTGGCCTAGAAAGATGTAGGCCCCTTTCCCAAGTGGTATTCAGTAGCTCAGAGCCATCTTTTGAAAAGTACAACTTACCTTTTTTCTTTTTGAACCCCTCAGTATTATTTTATTTTATTATTTTATTTTTTATTTTATTTTATTTATTTTATTTTATTTTATTATTTTATTTTATTATTTTATTATTTTATGGGCAGTGTCACTGGCCCTCACATGGGGGACCGAACCGGGGCCGCTGGCTTCCCAAGCCAGCGCTTAACCACCACGCCACTCGGCCGGCCCCCCCTCAGTCTTTTGACAATGTGCCTACAGTGGTACATTATGGCCTTGTCCCGTCACTACCAAGAAGTGGTAAATGCTCACAGCTTTCATGATGATGTCGCTGCATCCTCCCTCTCCCAGCTCATTTAGGAGAAGGCTTGTTCCAGCCTGATGCCTGGGGTTTCCACCTGTTTCCCATCCACCAGAGTGATTCCCGCATTAGCCAGTAGGGCTGAAAAGGGGCTTGATTATAAGCCACGATTATGTGGTGCTTGATATGCATGGTCCCATTTAATTATTGCAATGCCGTGGAGAAGAGGTTTAAATAACTATCCTCCGGGCTTACAGTAGGTAAGACAAGGTAGGAACTCGTGCCCACATTGGTGGGATCCTGACAAACATGTCTTTTTCTTGTCCACCCTGGACACTGAAGAAGCAGGGCAGTACATCTTAGAATAGATTTTGTTCCATGGAGGGGTGAGGAGTGGGGGGTGGGAGAAGTGCCCTTGATGCCTCCTTGAGGGCTTAAAGGACAATTTTTTTAGATTAGTGGTACCCACAGCCAGCGCTCACTTAACTGACAGATTAGTGATGGCTTTCTCAAAACATTTGCCCACCAACGGGATTTTCTGAATGTTTGAATTTGTCATCCTCCGCGGTTCATTTCCAATTAAAACTCCAATGTATTTGTCACCCTTTAGCATGATTAGTAAAGAAAAAGGAAAATGAAAGCAATGCAGAGGTTGGGGCATAACACAATGCAATAGATCTGTACATATTTGTACCCAGAGGATACGATTCTTGAAAGAAAAACACCTCTGAAGCAAGCACGCTGGATGAGGGAAGGACAGATACAATAGAGGCACTGGGCTTCTGTGGCCAAAGTACATGGTCATATGTCCTCATTATGGGAGCCAAAAACCATTGGGCAGGTTCAGCCAAAAGTCAGTTTCCTATTCTGAGGACAATCATCCCATGCAGGGTCCACTGTCAGAGGTTGAACTCTAGTTGTCCTCTGTTGGACCGTGTGTCACTGACTCACTCTACCTCAGCATACCACCAATACCTGTTACCAGTCTGAAGTGGTGACAGGACACCGGGAAATCAGTCACTGCCTGTGGATGAGAAATGTGTTCTGCACTATGTGTGTGTGGGGTGTGTGTGTGTGTGTGGGGTGTGTGTGTGTGTGTGTGTGTGTGTGTGTGAGATGGCAGGAATCCAGAGAAGAGGAGGAGAAATTAGTGAACAGATGGGGAAATACGAAAACTTGCAGTTCTAGGTGATTTTTTAAAAATTGTATTGGCTGCTCTCAGGACGGCAAGAACTGGGGGTGGCGGTGAGGGGGTGGCAAGGGTTAGGAGGCGGTGAAGGGGGTGCTAATCAACCACATGGACAATGGGCTTCATTTCACAACCATGTGTGTTGCTGTTGTTGTGTTGTGTTTTCTCTTTTCCAGTTTCCAAGAAGCTGGCACCAATTCCACCCAAGGTCCCCTTTGTCCAGCCGGGAACTGTGACTGACCAGTCCACCGGCCAGCCATCTCCGCTCAGCCTGTCTCCTACCCCACCGAGCACCCCGTCACCCTACGGACTGAGTTACCCTCAAGGGTACTCCTTGGCCTCAGGCCAGCTCTCCCCAGCTGCTGCCGTTCCCCCCCTGGCCTCTCCTTCCAGCTTCACAAGCACTTTAACCAAATCGCGGCCCACCCCTAAGCCCCGACAGAGACCCACCCTGCCGCCTCCTCAGCCTCCCACAGTGAACCTCTCAGCCTCTAGTCCACAGTCCACGGAGCACCCCATGCTAGACGGCATGTCCCCCGGGGAAAGCATGTCTACAGGTAACCAAACCCCAGCTTCCTCAACTTTTTCCATGAACCTTCGTAAAACGTGCCAAATGGAGGGATTGCTGGTTTCCACTGCCAGTCCCCAGATCCCTGCTTGTCACGGGGTAGCTGAGCTGGTACCACTGTAGCGTCCAAGGTGATGTCCTTCGACACCGCCCTTAAGCCTGTGGAAAGCAGCTTGGGATGGATCCAAGTCTTCCCACAGAGGGGCTTCTTAAGGGACTCTCCCAATCGAATGCCTGCAGGCCCAGGGCTCTGATGTTGGCCTTCATTTAGGGGTTAAGCACCCTGAATTCTTTGGAATGGTGCTTCAGGAGGGCTGGATGCTGGGTTGTGACTGCAGAATAGCACAAGTGAGGGGCGGAGGCTTTCCTTGTGTGGAGCCCAAGGATCTAAACAGGTACAAACCCATATCTTGAGAACAGATGCTAGGAACCAAAGACACTTCTTTTTCCTATTACTTAAATGAGCCTAGTTTGAAAAATGGATTTCTAGCAATATATATTTAGAAAGGGGTCAGTTTCAGAAAACATGTGTGTACCCCTGTTCTTAAAGGAGATAATTGGATGAGCCCACAACTGCTAAATTTAGTTTTGCTTTAAGTTTAAAATCAAAGATGGAGCTATTTTCCCCCAGGGGGGGAAAAATGTATAAGCATGAAACCACAAACACACACCATTAGCAACAACTATTTGTTGGTTAGAAGAAGAGGACATTTTTGAAACATCTCCCCACTCTAACCACGTGAGATTAGAAAGTCCGGGCATATTTGTGGTGCGCACTAAAGTGGGCAGAGCATTTTCCTTGTGTAGGGAGGCAGGTCACAGGCTGGGCAGTGTCTGGAAACAGAGCCAGCCTGCTGTGTCACCAGGAGGCAGAGCCGATCACACGTAATTGGTGTTGTCCCAAGTAGCAGGAGGTGAGGCAGCTTGGGATGGAACACACACACGGGTACACACACAGGCACACACCTACACACAGTACACAGAAACACTACTCAGATACACATACATACCTGCACACACACCACACACAAATACACACACTATATACATACACACACCACACAGTCATACAGCGCAATGCAGCCCTAGGTGCACTGGGGTTTCCCACGGGGACTGTGCTTTTATTCCTACATCCTTCTCCAGGGTGATGGATTGGAGACAGGTAGGGGTGAGCCTGTGGGGCTCTGCAACTTGCTGCCTATGAAAAGTCCAGCCCATTTGGAGGGTTTGCAATGAGTCAGGAGATTTAAATACTGTGAACAACGGCCTCTGGTGATTTTGCTTCTTTGTTTTTGGATGCGATCACTGTTGGCGGTATAGCTGCTGTCCTCTACCCTGAGGCTTATAAAAAAATTAAGGTAATTCCTCCTTGAAAGATGGCAGTGGGCACCACTTTCCACAGCTGGTTCTTGATGGTGTGTCCCGAATGAGTCCTGATGGAGGCGGCACAGGCCTGCTGCCCTCGGGGCTCCTGGCCACACACCCTGACAGCTAGAGGGGCCACTCCTCTCAACATCTCCGCCTGCCAACTAAGGCAGCCACCCCGAGGCAGGGACACAGGGTAGGGCTGATCCTGGGAGCAACGGAATGAGCAGTGGGCATCACTGAGGAAAAACAGATAATAGAACGAGGAGAACTTTGGGGGCAAAAAGTGGGCAACAGGAAGCGCTGAGGGGCAGCCGGTGCCCCTGCAGTCACATGAGGAATGCACTGCTCCGCTTTCCGTTGTGCCATGTTAAGACCTGCTGACTTTAGCATTAACAATGCCCCCGGCCCCCAATACCTGTTCCGTTTTCACGTTCTCTGGCAGCAGACTGTTGTTCTGTCCCAGACGCACAGGGCTCTGAGCCACAATAGAAGCGGTAATGACCTGGTGTGGCCCACCTGACTGTGGTACTTGGCGTAGTTTTTTGTTACGTTCTTGTTTCATCGTGTTTATTCCTTTCTCCGAATCCTATCATTGTGTTCTTGCAGCTGTGTGACATGAGTGCCGCAGTTTTGGATGCGTGTGAGGGGGCAGTTCAGGGTAAGCGGCCCCAGCCCCGCCTCCGGCCCACTCGCCAGCCAGCCAGGCCACAGCTCTCGCCCTGCACTCTGCATGTAGCTCAGACCCGCATGGCGGCTTCCGTCCCGGTGCCTTCCCCGCCTCAGCAGGAGCTGCCGACTCCCAGAGCTCATTTGGCTTTGGGGGATCACTGGCCTTTTTGGTTTTTGGTCTGTTTTTCTTGTCCTTAGCAGATGGGGGAGACAGCCAGGCAGAGGGTGAGCTCATCTGCTCCCCACCCTCTGTCACCAAACCTCAGCTTCCCTGTCCTCTCCCTGTGATTTAGAATTGAAGGGGTAACAGGACTGTTCATGTGAGGAAACTTTGTATCATCGGAGGGCCTGCAGAAAACGTTTGTGCCCAGTGTCCAGGGAAGTCCCTCACATACACGTTGGTTTAGGGGAGGGTCCCCATGCCATTGCCACCTGCCCCGACACAGCCCCACAGCGTGGCCTGGAGCCTGTCCGTGTGACGAGCATGCACCCCAGCAGATCCCCACTTTCAGGAAGAAAGCCTAACTTGCCTGCCTCTGGGCTGAGACAGCTGGCAAATCCTGAAGAATCCACAGCTTTAGAATTCTTCCTGCGCTCACTTATTCCCAGTGTCTGTGGCCAGCCAGGTCTTTTCTCTCCAACTCAATGAAATATTTTGGGAGCAGTTATACCAATTTTTGCCTGATATCCTCCTATACAGAGCAGATGCTCAAAAGTAAAACCAAGGCAAGAACATGAAAGAAGCCAGAGGAACCAGATGTTTTTGCCTCAGTGAATAGGGGCACCCAGAGTAAACCAGGGGAGGGCCCTCCAGGGTCCCCATGAAAGCTGCTACGCCTGTGGTCCTGCAGGGACCAGTGACAGGAATGGCAGGAGGGCGTCCCTCGTCCACAGACACACCTCCTAACAGATACTCCAGGGGCTTCTTCTGAAACAAGAAACAGGCTCCCTCTGCCCCTCCCCTGGCACCCCTGTGGTGTCACTGGGGTGCCTTCCCTAAATCTTGCTCCCAGGCTTCCTGTGTCCCCTTCCTCCACAGGTTCTCTCTCAGGGAACAGCCAGGATCACAGCTGCACAGCTCATCTCAAGTTCTGTCTGGGCTGGGGGTTCTTTCCATGCTCTATCTGTACTGTCACGTAAACCCATCGTCAACCCTTTGTTGTTCCCCTTTGATTGCTGGGACACAGGGAAGGGAAGAAAATTGTCCGAGATTATACTCCCCCTAGTGACAGAGATGGGACTTGGAATCCAGGCCGGAGGGCGTGTGCCTTCAATGCTGCGGGGCAGGTAAGGAGGGCCCGCCCCAGGCCAGGAGCAGCCTCCCACCAGGCACCAGGCACCAGGGCTGGGCCCCAGCAGCGAGGGCAGGAGACAGGCCTGCACGTGTCCTCTGGGGCAGGAGGAGGAGCCAGTGGCACTGGCTGAGCGCCTCAGACCCCCAGTCACTGCTCCAGCAGGCAGCAGAATGAGGACAGGCTGGAATGACATTTTGAGGACATTTGCGGGGGAGGGGTGGGCTGAGACAGAAGGACCTTTTTGGAGAGCTTCCATGTTTGTCTTTCAGTGCAGTGTCCAAATGTCTGTCTGTCCACTTTGATATGGCATTCTTTGGGTTGAATGTTTGTTTTGCCAAAAAATTCAAAAACACAACAAAAACCCCACCCTCGGGTCGGGCCTAGAGCTGCTCCCCTTTTAGGCACACTTCCCCCGTCATGCATTGTGCTGCTGCGGGCCCAGGTTGACAGCAAGGCTAAGTGGGGGCAGAAACTAAGCAGGCCAAGGCATGGCGGACGTGACCAAGGCAAGGGCCTGGGGTCGGCGGCTTTGGGCTCCGCACATCCCAGTGAACCAGCTGCAGCCCAGGACTCGCCAGGTTCTGCCTTCCCAGGGCGGTGCAGCCCCAGGCCCCCACTAGGGGCCGCGCCTGTGCTGAACTGCTGGCTCTAAGGACTTGTCTTCACTGGCTCACAGATGCCCCAAATCCCAGACACCAAGCCCTGTTCCCTCAGGTACATTCTGCCTGAGCATCTGCCAGGAAGAATGACCTTGCAGTGCCCCCAAGAAGGCTGTCTCTGTAGGTGAGCCGCTTCCCTAGAGCTGAGCGATGGGTTTTCCTGCAGTTGGAGAGCCAAGTTTGCTCCAATGACTGCCAGGGTCCTGAGGGGAACACCTCGGCCCTGCCCCATCAGCCATCTGACGTGTACTGTTTACAGCCTGAGAGTGAGGGCGCTGTGGATCTCAGAATCCCCCCATCTGATGAGAAAATGGGGTGATTTTCCACTGCCTCATCCCCTGTCCCTGCAGACTTGAGGGAACTAAGCGCAACCCTGAAATCCCCCCAGAGCTGTCACTGAGGCCACCTGGTCCTCTGTGAGCCACCACCGTGGGTCCAGATGCTGCTCCTACAGGCTTGCTTGGTGGGGTTGGTGGCCCAACCCCAGCCGACCCTGCACTAAAATGCTTCAGGCGGCCCCCAAACCCACCGCTCCCCAATGCTGACTAGTCACCTGCCCTCCGCGTCTCCTTAGCTGAAGCCCCCTTTCAGACTCCTCTCTCTCTGGCAACTTCCAGATCTCGTCCACTTTGATGTTCCCTCCATCCACGTAGAGCTGGGGTCGACGCTCCGCCTGAGTCCCCTGGAGCACGTGCAGCGACCCTCGGTGACTGAGAAGAGGGACTCAGAGGAGGAGTCTGAGAGCACTGCCCTCTGACATGTGTGTACATACATGGGCCCAGACTGACACATGCCAGGAGCGCCCCTGGGCTGCCAAGCATCTCCGTTGGCTCCTTGCTGTCACTGCCAACACGAGGCTGGAGTTTTGCAGAAAACTGTCATCTCCGGCCCGTGTGGCAAATGGTGGTGGTGCAGATTTTATTTGTTCCCTTCGGGTGGTGACTTTGGCCTTTTGTTTGATCTTTGCCTTTTGACTTTGTGCCTATTTTGATCCACTTTCAGCCTCCAAGCCAAGCAAAAGCCCTCTCCAGCCAAGGGCTGGCCTGTCGGAAATGCCCTCTGCAGGGTGGGGGTGTGATGGAGGGTCAAGCTGCCCGTTAGACCTGGGGCTGCCACCTGTACTGACGGCAACCGTCAAGTCCTGCAGGACTAGCTGAGTGGCTAGAGGGGAAATGGGATGGCGGGGCGTCTCCGTTCAGCAGGATTGGATCCTGGGCTCTGACTTGCCCACTGCACGGGGGAGGGCCGGCAATGCCCTTAATCCATGGGCTCAAGTAAATGGCTTAAAACGAAATTTGTTTCACTTCCTAAATTTTGTTTTTCCACACTGTGTGACTGAAAACTCCCATTACCACTTTATCATTTTACACTTCTGAATTAAAAAATGATCTTGAGGGTGTCTGGAGGGCTAAAAGATAGCTCCCTGTCCCCCAAAACATCAGATGGGTGACAGTAATTCCCCTCCCCCCTCAGTGGTACTCAGTTGTGAGGGACACTGGGTCTAGGAGTGGGCATCTTTTTCTGGGGGTCACGGGTGAATACAACTCTGTTACCCAAAGCATGTGGAGGAAAGTGAGGCTGGCCCTTGGAGAGCCCAGGCCAGCGCCATCAGCCTTGTGGTGTGGCGTGTCCCGCTCACCAGCATCAGGAATTGTCCCTTCTCATGCCCCCCACCCCTACCCCCAATCCATTCCCGGGGAGGAGGGTCAGGAGGGCACTGGGGAGCCTAGTCACACTTGGGGACTGAGGGAGTGAGAAACAGACTCGGGTCATGCATGCAAAGTCAAATTTTATCCTTTTAAAATAGATATGATAGATCTATACATGATATAATATTTGTATATATGAAATCTCTCTATATTTGTTTAATTTGAGCCATTCAATCTAAACCAATGTACAGGTGTACAATCAGAAATTTAAATGCTTCGTTATTTTTCCCAACACAATGTAAAATAACCCCTCTCAGACCATGGGATTTGCAAACTTTTGATGCTAACAGCTTTGCTCACTTCCTGGCAAGGGCGGTTCAGTACCCAATTTGTAATGGAGCCCAGGGGGTTGAAAGTACCGTTAAATACATGTACAAATAGTTGTCAAAAGTAATCTTATTAAAATAGATTTATTATCCCCGAGCGTGGCCTGTCGTCTTGTTTTAATAGAAACTTGTGGGGACATAGGACTCATGGTCAGGTGCTGCCTCAGGAGGAAGCCTGAGTTTTTAAAGCATTTCTCTGTTCTCCTGGGTAGGGAAAATATACAAATAAATATTAGATTTATCTTTAAAAATTCTCGATTTTCAAGCACAAACCTCAGTGTTGTTAAATGTCATGAGGAGGGCAAGGGAGCCAGCGACGGCTATTTCTCAGTACTCAGAAGGGCAGTGGGTGATTCTCTTCTCATTCTTGCCAAGGAAGAGCCAATCTACGGTCTCCATTGTTCCCAGAACCACGAACGGGAAGGCACTTAACTGGGACACCAGGAGCCCAGCAGGAACTAGTGCGTGCACCAGGCTACTGCTGTCAGCCAGCACAACTTCTGTCAAACAAACTAGGCTACGGGAACTGGTGCCTCCCTGGGGATGGCTCTGAAGGTCCTCGCTGCCGTCAGAGCTAGCTTCCAGGGCGCACTGGGTGCCTGGCAGCAGTGCAATGCTGCACGAGGGAACTCCAGCTCAGAGGTGGCCCCAGGACGAAGCAAAGCACTCAGGTTCCAAATGGAATCTTTATTGTGTTCTGCGTCTTTGGAAATACGGTTCACTGAGTCTTGGAGACTGGACTTCATATGCACGACCCAATGTTCCTGTGACATGGCTTGTCTCTGGTGTGCAGAGGGGATAGCTTGGCTGGAGTAGGCATGGGTGCACCATTTTTCCATGTGGCTTCTTTAAAAATCAACTGGCACTAAGTGCCAGTTGTCCTTCTTTCTTCCTTTCAGCAGCTTCCTGTCCGTGGCTTTGCCACGTTCCATTTGTAGGAGGCGTCTAGCAGGCCAGGCCCCATCCAGGCCCAGCCAAGGCCCAGCCTGACGCCCACCTACCTCCGCATGCCTCCCTGCTGAATGGTGCCCTCTGGCTCCTGCCAGGCAAAGGGCACACACACAGGAGCCTTCCGAGCTCGGGTCGCTCCCAGGCCTTCACTTTGCCCTGACCTTCTTGCTCTGTGGGCTGTGAGGCTCCCCGGCATGGCCCCGTTTCTCCTGGGGCCCGCAGTCCCCGGGGCCACCCGCCTGCTCCCTGGAGAGGAGCGCCGCCCGCACCAGCCGCAGCTCTCTCTTCTCCCTGCGCTCCTCCATCTCCTCGATGTCACCAGCAAACAGGGCTTTCAATGGAGCAGTCAGCTTGGGCACCGTGGGGAAATCTCCGAAGCAGACCTAGAAGGCGAGATGGAGGATGAGGACGCGCCTCAGAGGCGGCTGTGTTGGGGGCAGGAGCTCACAGAGCAGGCACCAGTTCCCCCACTTCAGAAACCCTGGAGTCAACAGACCGTAGCTGGAAAAAGAAAATGCCACGGAGAGCGGCACTCTAAAATAAGGGGCACAGACTCCCCACAGGGCAGCAAAGCTGAAGGGGCCTCAGAAAGGCAAGGCTTCTAGACCGAAAATCAAACTCCTCATCAACAAACTTGCCTGTGCCCTGCCCCTTCGTTCTAGGAGACGGAGGGGCAAGGCCTGGCTTTCCTGCTCAGAGAGGAGGACACCCCTGTCTCGAGGCCACAGTGAGGCTCAGGGATGTGATACTGGGACGCAACTGAGCCTCAAGGCGCTCAGTAATTCCTAGTGACCCGAGGCTGATGTGTGTAGGAGGCCCTCAGAAGGTCAGCCTCCCCTTCAACCTGGAACTGGCCGTGACAGCGTGACAGATGCCCTCCCATGGGGTGGCCTGAGCCCGACCACCCCCCACGTGCACGCAGCCCTGTCTCTGACACGGCCCCACCCCTCACAGCCCCTGGCCACACACACACCTTCATGTGGTCGAAGGCGATCCCAACTTTTTCGTTGAAGTCAGGGCTGAAGAGGGGGATCTTGGCGTAGCGCTGGCTGAAGTGGTTCAGCATGATGAACCTGGCACTCATGCGCATCCCCACGCCAATCGCCTGGGAGGTGGTGCTGCAGATGGGGTCTCGGTCAGGCGGGAGCCCCACCCCAGGGTGGGCGCAGGGCGGCAGGCTCTGCCCCTGGCCCCTCCTGCCCCGGCAATTCCCTGACCAGGCTCACAGGGGATTCCGGCGCATTTCTAATTTTTTCAAAAACCAGGCCTCCCCCAGAACCTCGCCTAGAGAACTCTGCAGAAATCAAGGCAGAAGGGCCCAGAAGCAAACTGCAGCCCTGGTCAGGAGCCCCCACAGCCCTTTGGTGGGAAGCAGGCTGGTGTCACATCACTGGAGGGCACAGTCTTTCCCGGCAGCGTCAGCGGGAGGCTGCTCAACTGTCACCTGGGGGAAGGGGTGGGTGACGAGCTCCCAGCATTCTCAGCCACCTGTGTGTCTTCTCCTTGGCTTCCTCTTCCAGGCCGTCTTCCAAGGTGGCCTCATGTATCAGGAGGGTGGCGTCTCTCCCTAGAGAGCAGGCGCAGGCAGTAAGCAGAGCCCTCTGTGGGAGGAGCACTTGGGCCTAGGGCCCACACAGCTGATTTCCAGCCCAAACCCTCTCCCCTGAGCCTGTGGCGTGTCCGCAGGTAGGACAACCAGAGGCTGTCGTGTGAGCCCAGCGTTGGCCGCCTCCACTCACCCATCTGGACCAGAGTCTCACAGGGCATGGTGTCCCCCGAATAGACGAGTTTCCAGCCGGATGTGTGGACTAGCGCACAGCCAAAAGCATGCTTGCAGTGCCGGACCAGGCAGGTCTGAAACTGAAGGGGCAGGGCCAGGCCTGCAACTCTGCACCCACCACCCCCCCGCCCTGCCTGCCGCCGCCCCCCTCACTCCCACCCCCTCACCTCTTCCAAATCACATGTTTCTAGCAGCAAACTAATCAACCTTTCAACTTCAGGGTTGGAGACCTCAGTTCCTTTCTGAAGGCATTTGGCAGGAATCAAACTATGAGAAATAAAACATTTAAACAAATGTTAAAAAAAAAATTTAACTTGAATCAAAGTTTAAGTGGCTGGAAAGCACCAAAATCATGATTATAAAGAAACACACACACAAAAATCTTCAACTGTTAATAAAGCATTTACACACACACACACACACACACAATTCATATATATATGAATATATATATATATATATATATATATATATATATATATATATGAATAGTGTGTATATAAATAAAACAATTTAAATCAGTCAGTCAATGAAAAAGAGCCAAACCAAAAGCCCCAGGCCACCGAGAGAAGCCAGTGGGTGAGCTGCCCATGGCTGAGGCCACAGCAGGCCCTTCCCAAGTGGGCCAGGCGTGGACGGACTCCAGACACGTGACTCCCCGCCGTGAGCTGAGGGTGGGGCCGCCCCACCATCTGTCCACCTCGTGTGGACGGTCTCTGTGCTTACCACTCCTCAAGCACTTGGCCCTGCTAACTGTCTTATGGAGAAATGTTGGCAAAAGTCTAGAAACGATTATAGAACAGACCTGCAATGGGGGCTGAGAAGTGCATCAAAGAAAATAAACATGTCAGGGGAACCATCCACTGGTTCCTGCCCTTGAGTCGAACTGCTTCTCCCTGCTTCTGCCAGTGGGGGCAAGCCAAGGAAAAGTGCCAGGAGGTACCATGACCCGCCCGGCTCAGCCCTGAGCTTGTGGAGGGGATGGAGAAGACGACAGCCCAGGCGGGCAGGCTGCCTGGGAGCTCACCAAACGTGATGCAGGAGCGGCTGGCACTGGTTGTGGTACTGCTGGAGCCAGGGCTTGAGCTGCGTTGGGGCAACCACCAGCAAAGGGCGAAAGGGCTTTCCCAGCAACGCCTGAAACAGCAAAGTCAGACATCAATGGCAGACATCGTAGTGAAAACGGCGTGTGTGTGTGTGTGTGTGTGTGTGTGTGTGTGTGTGTGTAAAATCCAAGGAAACAAAATGGCAATAAAACCAAGTGCTGCACTCACCAAAGCTCGTTCTCTCTGCAGCAGGATATTTAATAAGCCCTGGGAAGGAGAAAGGAGAAGGGAGACGCAGATTAGATGCATCCAAACTCAACCCCAAGGTGGGGCCCTGGGGTCCTCATCTTGTAGTAAGTAGCTCCTTAACCCTCTCTGGGTCACCATCTTCTCACACGGCTGTAGTTGGGGGTTGGCGCATGCTGATGCATGACCCTGAAATGTCACAGGAAACGTGGCCAGGAAAGAGAGAGCCGTGGCTGGGGACACAGCTGCCCCTAGGAGACCAAGTCTCCTACCTCTAAGCAAGCTGTGTGAGGAGGTGAGATTCCAGACAAGCTGGGGGAAGACAAAACCCCTACTGCTACGTGACAGCAGTGCAAATAGGAAGCCGAGACATTCTTACTGGGCAGAATTACTGGACGTGGGTCTGCGAAAGGCCATTACCCAGCGAGAGAGGAAAAACCGTCGCTTTGGGCGAGTCTGGGAGCAGGAGGGAAGGGAAGGGGCAGCTGCCCCGCAGGGTGCGGCTCCAGGTCCTGCCCAGCACCCACCGTGTGGTGATCCGCGTGCAGGTGGGACACAAACACAGCAGCGAGGGTGCTCAGGACGCTGTCCACGTCATCTCCGTAGTGACGGCACAGCTGCCCAAACGTGCCTTCACCACAGTCCAGCAGCAGGGACTTGTCGGAGCTACAGAGAACAGCGAGACATTCATCACTGACAGGAAAGGCCTCTGACAGCTCAGAGGAAAGCAGGAAGCCGTGGTAGCATTTGCTGTGTTTCCCATAATCTTTCAGGCTTTTTCTGGGAGGAGCTTATACAGACATGAAGGCAACTATAATGTCCATCCTCGTTACATAGAACTACCCACGGAACCTTGAAGCCTTTGGTAGGTAGAAAGTATACAGAACTACACAAATGCCGGGCATCAAAAGAAGAAAAAAATGCTTATGTGGAATGGGAGGGTAGAAACACTCACTAATCCTAATCAGGAATCTCTGAAGATTCAGATTGAATATGGCAACAGCCACTGTTGATAATACCAGAGACGGGCATTGTATATGTGTAAGATCTGGCTGCATCGGATGTTTTCCCCCTTTTCAAGCAGTTCTGGCTTTCTCAGCCCATGTCCCCAAAGCTGGCGGGTGCAGGACAGGCCACAGGTGTTCCTCCTGGGGAATGACACCCAGACGCCAGTCGGAGCTTTACATTTAGTTGGGCTCAAGCAGGACTCAGGGAGCTCCAATCCCCCCAGCTCAGCTGGCTGTTTTGAGGAGCAGCCCGTTGCAGAACCTCTGCCTGAGGTAAGAGGTCAGGTCTCTCCTCCTTCCGGGAGGAACTCTGAGTAGGATAGCGGCACCCATTTTTCAGAGAAGTGCCTCAGAGTACTGAGACGCTACCTTTTGGGGATGAAGTGAAGTATGGAAGGCAAGCCAGTGACAGCACCCTCAAGTGAAGAGCGGCAGGCTCGAGGGGCCGTTCTCAGGGCAGTTCTCAGGGCCGTGTCACGGAGCGTCTCGGACCCGGGAAGGGCCAGCCCACTCCCAGCTGCTTTACTGCATTTCCTCAGTCATAGGGAAACACGTCCCCAGTTTGTGTATTTCTCATACCAGGGTGCATCTTATATTTGCTGTGTCCATTTAATGCATATTTGGTTGTTTATCAGTCACCACTAGCATCTAAGATGTCAAAGCAAAATTTAAAACCCTGATACTTCAGCCTCATTTTCTTCACATATACACACCGTCAACATTTCGGAGTGCCCTAGATCAATCTCTCTGCAGACAAGTGACACCAGGGAAACAGAAGAGAATCAACTAAAAACCATCCATCCAGTAAGAGGCTGAACATAAAACAAATGCACAGCTGGAGGCTGTTCCCCATATCCGTAGTACCCAGTTAGGGGCCACACAATGTAGCAGCTAAGACACCAATTCACATTTGGATCTGTCACTTCCCAGATGAGGGAACTAGAGCCAAGTAACCTCTCTGAGCACCAGTTTACTCATCAATAAAATGGGTAGTTAGTCACCATTTCATAAGACTGATGTGAGAATTAAGAGAGTAATTTCTTAGCACGGCGTATGACACACAGCAGAATCAGCTATTTTTATCAAAAGACATAATGGGCGATGGGTTTCAGTGATCCCAGCAGTCTAAGTGAGCTATTGAGGCCATGGCTGCACTGAGGCCCATTATGCTTCTTCAGGGCCACTCCAGCCAAGATGGCAAAGCTCACAGGGTGTTATGCTGTGGTATTATCAAACTAGCTTGGTGGATGGAGAACTTCTGTTTAGAAAATCAGCATGCTTCTTGATGGATGGACGTTTCCTGGGCAAGCAGTGATACCTTATGTTGATAAGTGTGGAGCTCACGTTTCGAATCTTCATCGGGATGGCAGACCCTGTTCCCAGGAAGATGATTTCTGGATACTGGCTTTTTTTCTCTGTGGAAAAGTATACATATAAAAGAGTTCATTTCTTTGGGTCAAATATGAGCTGGCATTCAGGCCTGAGACGAGTAAGTCCAGCTTCCCAGGTGGGGCGGGCTAGTGGTCCCACCTGGCCAAAGCCCTTATGTCAGGCCTCAGTGAGAGGGGCCACAGGCTGTTCGTGGGTCAGGGGCTGTCTGTCTGGGAGGGAGAGCAAGTGAATTCCACAGCCCTTTCTTCAAAAGAACCGCTCTAAGTCTTTTAAATTACAAAGGGGACATCTTTAGGCTTAGAATCAGCATCTACCTCAGGGGGTTGGTGTCGCCCTGCATCCTTCTCTTACCACTGGACCTGTGCTCCCTGTGTGCGCTCACACAGCCCTGCAACACCCCACTTTTGAGGGGGCTAAACGGGCTCAGGGGGTCAGCTCTCCAGAAGAGGCAGAGGCAGGACTCAAACCCAGGGAGCGCTGACGACTCGACGCCTGTGCCCCTTCCATAGCCTTGCCAGCCTGACAGGCCCCATGGACTCATGTGCAAGCATGGCCTCAGTGGTTCTTAAACATACAAACCACAAATCCAATCACAGACCCAGAGGCACATGAGGCCAGGGAAGTGGTCCGTCTTCCCCACAATATCCAAGAGGCTATGACAAGGGGAGATGAGGTTTCTACTTGCCTGGAACTGGCGAGCTTACAGCCCCAAACCCATTTCTACTGCAGTGTTCTCTATTTCTATCATTAGTTTAAGATGACATTGGAAAAACCAACCGCTGACTCAGAGGTCACGAAGTTCCCCTAACTACAATTCCTCCTGGGGCAAGAGAAAGTCCAGCGAGGTGAGTGACATGGCCAGGATCTTCCATGGACCCTTATTAGCAAAGCCAGGACCAGATCCCAAGTCGGCCAAGTCCCGGCTCAGTGCCTTCCCAGTGCATCACAGGAGCTCCCAGAACCACTGCACTCAGCACATGCCTTATAAAGAATGCTGGGGGCCATCACCAAGCATTCCAATTTAATTGGTCTGGGAGGCGAGCAGGCACAGGTGGTTTTAAATAGAGAAATGGAGACGCTCTGAATTCCATAAATTAATCCAGTCAGACTGAGCATGCTGGCACTCAGGGCTCCAAAACCACCTGCAGGAGGTCAGAGGCCAGACAGAAAGGCTGGCCTGTAGTCGTTCACGTACCTGTTGGGGCTGGGCCGTCCTGTGCAGCCTTCCTATATTCCTGCACGCTCTCTTGGAAATTGGGCATCTCCAGAGCCTCAGCTATGAATTCATCAGGATTGCAAGTAATAAGGGCATCCCTGCAGGGAGAAAAGCAGGTGACAAAGGGGGGGGGGGCGGAGTGTGTGTGGCCGCAAGCCAACACCGATTTGGAGATCCAGAATCCATTCATGGACACAATCTGCAGAAAGTTCTTTCATATTAAGATCGTAGACCAAGCGACTAAGACCTTGGGCAGTTCTGTCTCCTGCCTTGTGGAATCTTTCTCAGCTAAGGGGGGCGTTCTGAACAGCTCTAGCTCCCAAGAACATCTCCCAGCCCAAAGCCTGACAAGCGTGGCACCACTGGACTTGGGCGAGGCCCTCTGCAGCACCCCTGACCTCTACTCACTAGACACCACTAGCATCTAGCTTCCCCTTGGAGCTGGCGGGGAGGGGATGGGAGAAATCACCCCAGTGATGAGCACAGCCAGAGAGCAGTGACTCTCAAACTAACACATACATAACCGATCACCTGGGAACCTTGTCAAACGGCAGGGCTCTGAGTGCAGCCTGAGACTCTCCATTTCTAGCCAGCCCCTGGATAACGCTATGCTGCTGGTCCTGACCTCACTGAGTAGCCAGCCTTGGGTCAGTGGCTCTTCAACCTGACTGAGCACTCTCATCATCTGGGAGCTTATGAAGTGAGTCCCAGGTCTACCTCTCAAGATTCTAATTCAGTAGGTGTGAGGAGTATATTGTTCACAGGTCAAGGCAAATCTGAGTATTGGCTACGTTTGTTAATCACGGCTTTATGATCTGCCTCTGAAGGTGCTGACGAAGGGACAACAGGCTCTTCTACCCCCAGACATTGCCTATGGGCCCCAGGCAGACTGCCACAACCTCCTAAAAAGCCCCAACTATTCAACACAACAGCACACAGCACCCAGGAATAATCTCCAGCATATGGTCTATTCTAATACAGACACTATGGAGTTAATAGGAAACTTCCAATTTCAAGATTCAAGTCTTAAAAATTAAAGCTGTGAGGCAGCAAGCACTTCTCATATTACTGGTTGGAGAACAAACCAGTAGAGCCTTTCTGGACCACAAGTTATGTTTATCAAGTGCAGTAAGAAGTGTCACACTGACACAGTAAATGCCATGTCTAAGAATTACCCTAGGGGAATAGAGTTTCATGGAAAAATTTATATGTATGATGTTTAATGTTTCATTAAAACAGCAAAAACTTGGGAATGTCTCAAATTAACAAATATCCCTATCTGGAATATCAGTAACACCCCTTGTTACTGACAACTACGTAATGATACAGGAAACACTATATTACTGATACAGTATCCTACAATGATACTGAGATGTCAGGCCACAAATCCACAGATACATATTTTATAATACATTCCCATATTCCTCAAAGTTTAAAAACACATAATGTTAATAAACATTATTATCCCTCATCTTGGGGTGAAGAGATTATGGGTGTCTGGGTTTCTTCACCACATGCTTCTTATTTCCTACATTGCAGAACAATGAACGCATATCACTTTTATTATCAGAGAAAACAGTCACAGAAAAAGGTAATCCCTGGCCCTAGTCTTCCCACCTCCACTATATTAGAGTCAGCTTGTTCCAGCAAAGGAGTTTGTATCGGAACACAGCCGCACTCATCCATTTAGGTACTGTCTCTGGCTCTTTTGTGCTGCAGTGGCAGCTGAGGACCTGGGACAGAGAATTTGCAAAGCCTGAAATATTGGGTTGTCAGAAAAGTCATGACGTATTTTTTCTATGTTTTTCATTGCAAAAATGCGTCATCACTTTTCTGACAACCCAACAGTTAGTTACTACCTGGCACCTTACACAAAATAACCAAACGTGCCCCCCCCCCACCCCCCCAAACCACTGCACAGATGCAGAATCACACAGACCTCTGCCACTCCCTCCGGGGACGGAGCTGATACTTGAGGAGGCATTGACCACGGACGGTGGGGACAGAGAAGGTGGCACCTTCTTCCTGAAAGAGACAAAAACACGCTCCATGGAGAGCAAGCAAAGAGTAGGGACGAGGCCAACAGGGACCATTCTGTGACGCTACCTTACAGTGGAGACTGGCGAGTGGGGGGAAGATGTCGGGGTGGATGAGGTTGAGCTGTGTTTGAATCTTGTGGCTACGGAGGTTGTGAACTGATGTGCAATTCTCATTCAGGATCAGGTGCTGGGTGTCAGGCCCAAACCTAAGATGAAATAGACTGCACATTCACAGCGTCCTTGGGGCGCATCTCCACCTGGGGCAGCGCTGGAGGTCGGGCGTAATAATGTAGACGGAAACAGTCAAAGAGAATAAGTGACTTGTCCAGAGAGATTGCGACTAAATGGCCAAACACAGTCCTGCTTCTTCTGTCTCAAAGGCTAGTGCTCTCTCCAAACTCAGGTGCCTTGGGAGAGAATACCAGGAAAATTTTTTTAAAGTCATAATGTTCAGAGCCTACAACTATAGAGTGGAAACAAAATGGAGTACGGGATAAAAGAAAAAGCCTAAGGAGGGGAAAAGAAGTACGGATGTAGAGACGCAAGCCCTTTTAAAGGAACACGGGATGGAAAGAGCTGAGGAGTAGGAGACTTCTAGGGCTAACGAGGAAAGACATAAAGGGAGACGCTGAGAAGAAACAGGATGGGGAGGCTGACCTGCCGCCTGACCTTACTATGTGCTAATAATTCAACACAATCCATTCCGCCCACCCAGGACGGCCTAGCCAGTGACGCCCTTGGGAAAGGCTACCTCTCCTACCACTTACTAAATTTTGGTAGACCAGCTATCTGCTTCATAGGGTGGTTGGGAAGATTAAAGAAAATGAAACGTAGAATATTTAACATACCACCTGACATGTGAGGGGTGTTTAAGAAACTAAAGCTATTATATTAAACTTGTAAGTCTCTTCTTCAGGATACATGCATAGAGTTGTCAACACCAAGGCAGCATATGTTCAGATACTGAGAGTAGAGGGTGTAAGCTGATGATTCTACTAGACTGAGCCCCACACAGGTGGGACATGTGCACACTGCTACCCAGCAGTGACATTTCTTGACAAGAGTGGTAGAGATGGACGCTCAGAACTCAGGGACAGCAGGGGTCCCATGGAAGTTTAGGCAGGCGTGGAAGTAGGGTAGGAAGGAGGGGGTGGAAATGTGTCATACGCGTGCGACAGGCCAGGCCCCGTACCTCTCCATCCACTGCTGGTATCTGCGATCTGCAAGTACACGCTCTGGGGCCATGTGAACCACCAGGGCGACGGGGGCATCAGCCTGTCCTTGGTACCTGGGTGGAAGGAAGGGTGGGGCTTTGCTTTATAAAGTGACATGAATTCAAGACATGCACAAACGGGACTGGCAGCCAGGGAGGGGCACGGCTCGACTCTCTGGGGGATCACACTGAGCGCTCAGCCTTCACGTCCAGGCCAGGCTGTCCCCAGCACTGATCTGGGATGCCTCTGTTCAGCCAGCCGCGGGCCTGTGGGCCTTTCTCAGGGCTGTGCTGATGACCGAGGCTGCCCGCTCCCCTCCTTTCACAGGGGTGAGACTGACAAAGCCTCCTCCTGCTCCCTCTTCTTCATGTCCCACAGGAATTTCCTCTGATCAATCTCTTGCACCTCCCATTTCACCTTGGCATCTGCCTTCCAGAGAACCGGAGACACAGGGCTGGGAAATTAAAATCATCTGCAATTCCAGCATAGAGGAACAACCACTTACTAACATGTTAAAGAGCTTCCTTCCAGTTCTCTTAAGAAAAATACATATAGTGGCTGTTTTTATTCACCGCCCCCATCCCTTTCCCAAACATACACACGGGAGTTCCCAGGCCAGGCATTTAAACCTGACAGCAACACGTCACATGGCTCTGAGCTCACACCCACTCACAGCGACTTGAAGTTTTGCTGCCTGTGATTTGATTAAAACACAAAGCCCGCGCCTCCAGAGATCCCAAATTCACCCCAAGAGAATAAAGTGGAGCTCAGGAAGAACACCGAACACTCAAGTTAAAAGAGGTGCAGCTGCCTACTTGTCCTGCTAAGTAGGACAAAATGATAAGTGAAAAAGTATAGATAAATGAAAACTAGGAATAAGAAAAATAGAGATAGAATAAACCATTAAGAATGGGAGAAAAATCAAACCACAGATATGGAGGTCAAAAGTTCTACCCAGGATTAAAGCTGACTAAAATGGGCCAACTTTTTTGGAGGACAAGAGAATGACAGGTGGGCACAGGCCCGGCTCTGTGCCAGGAGCAACCACAGGGTGGGGAGGTCGGGGTGGGGGTGCCTGTCAATGCCACTGGGCTTTGTCAGCAGTATGCCGGCTCTCCCTTCTCCCACCCCAGGACCTGCTGTTACCTCTGGAATGCAGCATTCTCACAGATGGGGAGAATGAATCCTTCATCTGGACATTCGACCACAACAAAAGCAAGACTGGGTTCCGGAGGAGTACAGATCTCTTCAGGCAAAATCTGCAAAATCACTGGGGTCATGATGCTCTCCCAGAGCAGAATCACAGCTCAGCAAACACACCCATGACCTTCAAGTGCACGATTAACGTTACATAAGCTCCAGTGAGCAAGCACAAAGCCAACGTAAGGATCGCCAGCATCCCCTCAGGCTCTCTCTGCTTATACACAGGCAAACAGCTGGCAAGCACAGTGGCCAGGAAGCCAGCATGGCATACATCGTTCTCTCGGGTCTGTGGCCATGGGTCCTAAAGTCCTCAGATGCCAGAGAAAACATCCCGGTAAAGAACATGGCAGCTTCTTTTGGGCCATGCACCCAAAGTCCATCCTTAAGGGGTCTGCCCTGAGCTCAAGTACAAGGGAAAACATTCATCCTATTAGGAGGAGGACGCCCGGATCCTAAGTGGACAATCTACAGAAATGCCCCAATGTAGCCAGGGCTGATATGCAGGAACAAATCTAGATAAGCGACCCCATTTTATCGCTCAGCCAAGGATGAAATCCAAAGTGATTCCACTTCCCTCAAAAGTGGTGTCTGCAGGACCCGAGCCAGGCAGTGGCTCTGTCCCATGTTCCAGGCCCTGCCTTTAAATGCTGAAACTTAGGAAAATGGGGCATCTCACCTCTTTTCCCTCATAAATAACACTTTTCCCGTCCTTCACGGCAGCAATGATGGGAGCAATGGCAGCTGTCCCACTGAAACAGAGAGACAAGCCCTCTGTGAGATGAGGAGCTTTATGAGCCAAAGGTCCCCGCGGAGTCCCCCACAGCCTCGTCTCTTCCCCTCCCCCCCAGCCCTTTCCCCCCCACACACACTCACACTGGGAGGCCCAGCTCCTTCGCTCTGAGCACCAAGAAGTTTCCTTTCTTCAGGTGAAGCTGTAACGAAGAGAGCTGAAATGTAACTTCACTGACTGATGAAGACACTTGGTTTCAATCAATGCTCTTATGAGTGCATCCTTCTGGTTTTACTTCTGAGTTATTGTTATTCTTTTACAGTCCATTAAAATGCAGGTTAGGGTATCGCTTTCAAATACAGTGTTCTGAAGAAGTCATTTATTCTCAAATGCTTTAGTAACCAAAGCTGAATGATCTGAAAACACAGTGCTGTGCCTCCCAACAGTAACTCCTTATAAGTTTAATAAAATGTCACCCATTTCTATATTAAATACAAAGTATCCTTCAAGTAGCCTCGAGGAGAAACAATGTTTTGTTTCATCATCCTGCACTGGCCCATTAGCAGCGAAAGGAGCGTCAGCAGAACACTAACAGAAATGGCCATGCAAATCACGGTGTAACACAATACTGCAATGTCAGTGACATGTAACCAAAGCGTGGACGCTTTTTCTCCTGTTTTTCACATATTTGGCAATATAATGCTGTTGCTTTTATACTGGAGAAAAATTATAATAAAAAAAATTCTCAGGGCTGGCCGAGGGTCTCAGTTGGTTAAGAGCTCACTCAAGAGTGCGAGCTGAGCTCTGAGCAACAGCAGTTCGATGCTCAGCCCGAGCTGAGCTGCCACTGAGCTGCCAACAGGTAGCAGGATGGCTCAGCTAAAAAAAAAAAAAAAAAAAAAAAAAAAAAAATTTCCCAATATGCTGTTATTAAAAGGGAAAATAAGAGTTCTATGATAAACCCTCATAATTATCATTTTGTACTTAAAAATTTGTCAAACATTTTTGGGATCTACATATTTCACATGAAATAAGAGAAAAACGACAGAAATGGCATAAAATGTGAATAAGTCTTTGGGTATTAAATTATACTTAATTTTCATTTTCTTCTTTAAACCTTTATATAAACGATTTGCATTTTCTTTTAACTTCCTGATGTTAAGATATTACTGTTAGGGCAAAGACTCAAATTTGGATCCTAAAGTCTTATTAGGATTCTAAATTTTCTGTCTTCGAAAACATCACCCTAGAGGAAGGAATAGTTCGTGTGTGTGCACATAACACCAAGATGATAGAGCTTGTATGAAATCTTTAGATAGTAACATTAATAAGCACTGCTGTGACCATTCTCTACACAGACCCAAATAGGTTTGAGGATGGAAACTAAATGTTTCTAATGTTTAACAGGAACTTAGAGACCTAAGGCAGGCAAAACCCATCTCTCTACTAGAAGCTGAGTTCCACCCATGGAGGAAGTGTTCCCACCTGAGGAATGCAGAGTATGTGGAAGACAGGTGGGAACTAGAGTGCAGGCCCCAGAGCCCAGCTGTCCAGGGCCCATGCTCTCCTATCCTGTAAGGGCTTCTCAGGCCCTCACACACACACACAGTCTATTTTCTCCGACCTCCCAGAACCTGAACAAGATCAGCTTTAGTACTTTCCAAACCCCCAGTGGAGACACAGCAAATTAATTAGAAGAGGGAAAAGGGGCTACAGGCTGACCCAGAGAGAGCCGCTCTCAGAAGTGGCAGCAGCCAGCCAGGCAGGTGACAGAAGCCAAAGCCCAGGAGATAGCCGCCAGTGTGGCTACACAGCATCAGGGCCTCAGCCCCCAGGACAGCCGCCAGTGTGGCTATTCAGCGTCAGGGCCTCAGCCCCCACGACAGCCGCCAGTGTGGCTACTCAGCGTCACGGCCTAGCTCCCAGGGCAGCCACCAGTGTGGCTATTCAGTGTCAGGGCCTAGCTCCCAGGAGACAGCCGCCAGTGTGGCTACTCAGCATCAGGGCCTAGCTCCCAGGGCAGGCGGCTGCTGACAAACAGCACACAGGTTTGTGCCCGAGTTTGTAAGCATGCACCCCTATCACACAGGACACATTTCATCAAGCTTGATGCCATCTATCTAGGAAGGCAGGAAGGATCTATAGAATTTAACGATTACCATGTAAACGACTTTAAGAAAATTATTTTGCTGCCTAAAAACTCAGAAATACACAATAAGCCTATCAGCAGTAGTATTGAACTTTTGTCAAAATTACTATTTTTATAAAAAGAAATTGGAGCCAGTCGAGTGGCTCAGTTGGTTAAGTGCTTGGTCAAGAGTGTAAGCCCTGAGCAACAGGGTCACTGGTTCGATTCCCACATGGGCCAGTGAGCTGCGCCCTAACTGAGCTGCCAACAGGTTGGCAGGATGGCTCAGCTGGTGAGAGCATGTGCTTTTAACAACAAGGTTGACTGTTTGAGATGGTGGGCTACGCCCACCCGCAACTAAAGACTGAATTCGGCACCTTGAGCTGAGCTGCAGCCAGGGTGGATCAGGGGAAGAGCGCATGCTCTTAACAACAAGGCTGTTGGTTCAACTCCCACATGGGATGGTGGCTATGCCAACCCGCAACTAAGATTGTTACACAACACCTTGAGCTGAGAGGCACAACTGGACTTGGAGCGGAGCTAGCTGTGCCCTCCACAATAAGATTGAAGGACAACAACTTGGCTGTTCCCCTCCCCCAATTCCCCAATAAAAATCTTTAAAAATAATAAAATAAAATAAAAAAATAAAAAATTGACTAGTGATGTTGACAATGATTTTGCAACTAATAACTAATATTACTACTGACCTTTCACTGCTGGGTGTTAGAATTTGGATGAAAATTACAAATATATTTTGAAATCAACATCACTTTTAAAAAAAACAAACAACCAAAGTCCACAAAAGTAGTCTTACCACAGATTAGACAAAAGTGTTTGTTGCAGATATTAAAAAATTTTAATGCGCAGACCTATTAAAAATAGGTCAGATCTGAAAAATACCTTTTGTAATAATATTTTCATGGAATTTGACCAACTTTGGATTTGCATATCAAGGCCTTTGTGAATGCTAGCCAATATTAAACCTGATGTTAGCAGCTCTAAAAGTACAGTTACATGATAGAAACTAAAACAGAGACGAAGGAGTTTGAATAAAGGCCTGAATCATCTGAAAGAAAACAAAGCTTTCTCTGAAAAACTTGTTTAACTTCAGAAATTTTGCCTTTAACTTCAGAAACATAACCTTTGACTATTTCTGAAGTCCAAGAGGACCAAACAAAGACACAGATAAAGGAATATATAGGTAGACTAACAGAACACTGGAAGAGAATTGGAATGATAAAAGTGGTATATTGAGAAATGGGGTATCTATGTTTTTTCTTGGTACAGGTGACTTAGGAACTGCTACCTAAAAATTACTGGGAAAGAGCCAACCCAAGGTCACCACACATGCTCACTTAAAGCCCACCGGAAGGACACTTACCTTACAGACAAAAGCTACGACCAAGGAGGGGTCCCTGCCACCCCTTCTCTGGCTAACACCTGAGGAAAAACAAAGCTGATTGTAAAAAGGTAAATGTGAAGGTTTATACGCTTTATGGATTGATGATCGTCTGCTACGTAACTGGACTTTACACAAAATTAAATGGACATAAGTGTTCTAATACAAAAGTCGAAGAAGGCACTGGTACTCTTTTTCAAGCAGAACTTTTGTTTTCCTACTCGTGTTGAAAACTGAGTAAACGAAAAATGCAAAACTCCAACCAGAAAAACTTTACTATGACAAGTGAAATGTATAAAACATGACACATTTTACCTGGAACAGGAGAAGAGAGAAAAGAACAAATGGTAAGGTACTCTATAAACAATCACTAGAATACGTGAAACAACACAAAAGCTGAAAGGCCTGTGGAGAAAGTATGGGGGTCAGTCTTCACCCGTGCCGTCCAAAAAAGGATGCTGACAGTCACAACCTCCGGGCAGAAAGAGGAACTTAGCAAGCTTTGCCCATCACCGGACAACAGAATCCTTAAGTAGTCTAAGTCCTCTGATACACCTACTCTTGGAATTTTAATTCAGTTTCCCAGGAGTCTGTCACTCTGACAGAAAAGGTGCAGGTCCACTCACTGATACAACTGCTTTGTCAGCTTAGCAGCTACAGTTTCTGCATTCATGAAAAACTAATTTGCATTAATGTTGCATTAATGAAAAGCATAAAAGCATCTATATGAATCAGGCCCTGCTCTCCTCTGGGGAACACAATGGTCCACACTGCCACCTTTCCAACAACTCTTATTTTCCCCACGGGCCAAGAAGAGCGCCTGTTTTACACACACACAGAGCCTTCTTATGATAAGGATTCTAATTTACAGCACGAAGATGCAATAAATTAAGAAAACAGAATTCTCTGGCAAGTGTATCATTTTGTTTCACGATCAGTACCATCTGGCAGGGGCTGCTCATTTTCAGTGGATCCGGAGTCTGAAGACTGCTCTGGACTGAGCCTTCCTGGACTCTGTGGTGGCTGGTGATTTCCGCACCTCTGTTCACCTGGTAGGTACAGGAAACAATCAAATGACACGTGATGCAAGGTGAGCTCAGCCAGAGCCCGGATGTTCACACGTGAGAGTGCCAAAGCACCCATTAAGTCACCTTCTCCTACAGCAGTAATTAACTCGCTGCCACCTCCCCGCCTGGTCTCTGGGCCGTGTTTACATCTTATTCACCTTTATGTTTCTGCTCAGCTCACAGCCTTGATGACAGCAGAAACTCAACAGGGTTTGTTGGTGAAAAAGCATGCAGGGAGTAGGCTAGTTCATTCATTATCATCACTCAGTAAACAGACCGAGGCCTGAAGGTTACCCATCACCATGAGAAGGAGCATAATTTTGCAGTCAGTTAAATCTCAAAGTCAAAGAAAATTAAAACCCTGCTCGAGGAAGCTGATGCCCAGCTGCTGGTCTCACAGAAGCCTGCCAGCCCCTCCAGCATGCTCATTCCCTCAGTGCCTGCTGGGAAAGCAATGCCAGCAAGCCCAAGTGCACATGGGTCACACAAATATAAAAGTAAACTGCTCCGCGCTAGGGAGGGAGAGACGGGGTGAGCGACGGGGTGCTAGAAAGGAAGAGCAGGGGGCACACATCAGGGAAGGAGTAAGCCAGGCAAGGAGAGTTCTAAGCAGACTGGTCTATGAGCACTTGAGCCTCTGCTCTAACCACACCCTGCCCCCCTCCCTCCTTCTACCCATGGGTCAGTGCAAACCTCCTCTCCAGTCAGGCCCGGAACTTCTCTGGCCTTTGCTAGGGGCTCTCATCTGTACCGCTTCACACTTGGCAAGCATGACACTAGTTAGCAATGCCCGGGAAATATCCCGACGGCTCCGCATTCTCCTGGCAGTCCGTAAAACCTGATATGGAGCATGGTTAGCCAGACTCAAGGATGACACTGTCATGGCAAGGCCTGACATTGACATGTACTCTCTCTGTCTAGGTCAAAACCACATCGTCTGGCCTGGGACCTGCGAAGGTTCCTATGGCCTTCTGACCTCCTAGCAGCACTTCTATTAGGCTGCTGTCATCAGTATTTATTTTATTTTATTTATTTATTTATTATTTATTTATTTATTGAGGGCAGTGTCACTGGCCCTCATATGTGGGATCTGAACCGGGGCCGCTGGCATCCCAAGCCAGCGCTTAACCATCGCGCCACTCAGCCGGCCCTTATTTTAAAACCTTTAGCAGTGCAAACCTCTCCAGAATATTCTCATTTAGGAGGGAACTTAAATCTCTGACAAATAAACTCCAAGCAATAAATGGGCAATTCTAAGAGTGATATATTTTCTGACAGTGCTTGTGATGTCATGTTCCAAAGTATAGTCCCTATCATCATATATGAGATAAACCTATCTGTCCATAAGATTATTTAAGCTCCTTAAGGGCAGGAATCCTATCTAAATTCCTCAGCTAATTTTTTTTAAATTATGCTCATAACACAAAACTAGGTACACAAAGCCGTATTCAAGCAGTTTCTGTTTCCACCCACGCTTTCCTTACCTAGCACTTCCACCCGCCTCCTCCAGCTCCTAGGACATGTGCCTTTCATACTCACTGTATATGGGGATCTGGAAAACAGTCATGGTCTCATCCTTATATTCTGGTGCTGAGTGGGGCCGCACAGCTGTGTGAACAAGACGACATGAAGGCGACTGCATTAGAACAGACACATGTGAAAGTCAGCTTTCCAGATCGCCAATCACAAGCAACTGCATTGCCTTGGAATTTGGGTGAAAATCTGCACTAAAACCAGAATCCCTGAGGAAATTAAAACTGGAGGGGAAAGGAGCAAAAATATTTTCATCAGCCATTAATCTTTACTACTGCCAAATCAAAAGACATATTATGATCACTGGTGACTATGCATTAAAAAGAAAGAAACTAATACAAATTTAAGAGGCACACGTTAACACACAGCTCTGTGAGGCCAGACAAGCTATCATCTTAACTATAAGGGCCGGTGTAGATTCTGAAATAGGAGATTGGTGTTTCTACAGACAAAAAGCATCAACAAGCTGGAGATGTACACTGCCTCCAGGGCAGGCTGCCAGCACCCTGTTAGACCTTATCCCACGAAGAGGTCACAGGAAGCACTGCCATAGCTGAGTGCCAGTGTAAAAGGATGGCAACAAAATCTGTGTGTCCCTCTGCTCAGACCCCTTTTCCCTACTGCAAGGAATTCAAGGCAACTCGACTCTGAAAACCATCTCTAGCCTATATTTGGGGGTTGTAAAGTGGGGGTACAGAAATATTTTGAAAACAGACAATATTTTGAAAATGCATCTATGTTGATGAACCATTCATTTTAAGGTTTAATTTAGGTCAGTCTTTATGGATTCTAAGTTGAGAGACTGGGGGCATATATGAGAAAGAAATGGCAGATAATGAGTCAGAGTCAGGGACATACCCAGGTCTATTCCTTTCAATGGACCAGAAAATATTTTAATAGCTTCTAGGTATTTTTCCTACAAGAGAAAAACAAAAGAAAGAAGCCAGCAGTTATGGTTGTACAAATGCAGCAAACAACAATGTATTCAAGTACATAAGAGGTATTGATAGGCATCAACATGACTTTTAATAAGTATTTTGAGATTCCTTTACACAAATATTTCTCAAGTGTCCACTATATGTTAGATATGAAACACGGAATCCAATGGAGGAAACAAAAATGAAACAAATGATAACACAAATAACAACTTAGTAGCAGTTGTGTTAAGTGCTCTGCAAGAAACATGAAAAATGCAGGGGGCTGGGATACATCTTGTCTGGAAAGTCAGGGATGCCACTTGAGTCAACAGCCTTTCAGCTGAGCCCCGAAGGTGCAGAAAGATTTAGGCAGGCATGAGAGGAGGTAGAGGGAACTTGTGTATGGATGAAAGCCCTGATATGGGAAGCAGCTTCAGTAGGGGATAGTGGGACTAGGAGTTGGGCCATGTTGCTCCAGCTTGGTGACTGCGATACAGACTCAAGTGTGAGCAAGGGCCCAGGCCTGCAGGACTGCAGGCCACGTTAAGGTGTGTGGACTGTCCTGGAATGAAGAACCCTTGAAGGGTTTTAGGATGGAAGAGACATGCCTGCTGTTAAGCCTTAAAGAGGTCCCTCTGGCGGCTGTGTAGTAGGTGGATTACAGGGAGGCAAGAATGGATATGGGAAGCCATCATGACAGACAGAGATAATGAAAGCCTTAATGAGATGGAGACACATGGATTGATTTGAGGCATTATTTTGGAGATGGAATTAACAGAACTTAGTTAATAACGTACACATAACTTCTCAATAGTATAATAAGCAGATTTCAAAGGTAAGAAGATGTCTCAAATTTAATAAATAGGTAAGAATAAAAGCTAACATTTATTGTCACCCTACTTGGTGCCAAACATCTAATAAATTCAGTGCTTTATGTGTGTTACCTCATTTAATCTTTAACAATTCAATGAAACATTATAGCAATTTTACAGATGAAGAAACTGAGGCTCCAAAAGGTAAAGTAACTTCTTCAAGGTCATACAGTTAATAGAGTTTGGACTCAGGCCTCTTTATCTTGGAAGGTGAAGTGTTTACTATCAGTTATCTCTGGAGGACAGAAGACTGATTTGCAAACATGAAAATTCTCGCCATAACTTTAAAAAAGGAGGGATTAGCTTTGCAAGCTGAGTCAGGAGAGACTCACCAGTTGTGGAGGTCCAGAAAGTACACACTTTGGAAGCCCGGTTTCCTTTAAGGTAAGAATCATTCCTAAAAAGGACAACTGGAATCAGATCTCATCATCCTGACCTGTAGTTGCCACTCAAGAAGCACTCCTTACACACCAGCTGTTTTACTAATTGTCCTTATTCCAGCTTCTAGTGATGATGGAACATATGTACAGCAGAAGTGATGCTAGCTAGAGGTATAAGGCACACGAAATGCTCTTCAAATGCCCCTAGAATAAGCATGGCATATACTAGGGTGAGGTAGTGAGGCACCTAGAATGCAAAATCAGATGAGGCAGTAAGGCATGTAGGGTGCAAAATCAAGCAAGCGAAGGGATGGCCTTAAACTTTGCACCCTAGGCACCTCCTTGCCCACTCTTGTCTAGGCTCTGAGAATGGAATTGGTTCAACACTCCACTGCTTCCTAGCCACATCACAAAGCCTACAGAAGTTGGCCGTAACACAATCTTGACCTTCCTAGTGGGTGGGCATGAACAATGGGGTAATTTGGATATGGCTATCTCTGTGTAGCTGCTGATGGCCTCAATGGTAAACATATTTACTGTAATCACCATCACTACACTTTCCTGTCCATATCTGCCACATATTTCCAGTCCAGAAACTCCATAAACGAGTGGATGGTAACACTCAAGTGCAGTATCCAGGTTAAACTCTCCTCTTCTGAGTCATAGCTTTGGATGCTCTATGCTGCCCATGACTGGACTAGCATAAAAAGAATTCCAGCTCCCCTGGACTCAGAAGACAGGAACAAAAGGGATAGGCAGGTTAAAAATCCCAACTTCTCTCTAGCTTATGATGTTGGAAAGAATATACTCACCACACAATCCCCCAACATTACTCCAGTGCATTCGGGTCAGGAATATGTTGTCCAAACGAGACACCTTCAGCCTAGGAAACAGAACACATTTGAGCAGGACAAGAACAAAGCAGATGGACCAGTTCTTCTGCATTAAAACCAGTTCTCCTGCCTCTCACCCTCCGCCTTCAAGCCCCATAATCATCCCCACTCCAAAAGAAAAGGGTTGACTCACTTGTGCTCCTGCATGAGTCGCTGGACTCCTTCTCCACAGTTGAAGAGATACCTACAGGACGAGCATCACACAAGATACTCAGAAGATTCAATTCTGTAAGATCTCTGCCACTGTTTAGATGCTTTACTGTACACCCTGGGAAAGAACCTACAACTCCACGTTGTGCTACCCGGCTGCATGGCTGCTCTTAGGATGCTGGGGTTTGACAGGTTTTAGCAGAGGCGGAACGGGGGCTGGAAGGCTGGAACTGGGCCAGACCCGGGTCCTTTCTCCCATCTCCAGGCCTGTCACCCCCCGACACCAGCTATGCGCCCCCTCCTTGGCGTGCACGGGAGGGGGCGCCGCCCAGACTGTGCCAGTGGGGAACACGGGCCCAGGGCTTGGAGTGAGCACGCTTGTTGTCCCCGAGTCTGAAGTTTTGCAGGGGCTCCCAGAAACGACATGGCTGTAGGATGTCAGGGATCTAGGATCTCCCACCCACCAAAAGGCGAAGATCGGCTGCAATAACGACATGCCACACGTGTGAAGTAGGGACAACAGCAGCCCAGGGAGGCGCCCATGCTCCTGGGCGCGCTGCACGGGGAGCCGCCGGGGCGGGGCTCGGTAAGCAGACGCCGCGGAGTCCCGGCCGGACGCCCAGCGCGATGCACTGACCGGTTGTACTCGGAGAAGACGTAGAGCGCCGCACCCACGTCCCGACCGCCGGCAGCCACCACCTGCAGGTACACGGTGTTCGGGCCCCCGGGCTCCCACGACGGGCCCCGCTTCTCCCGCGTGCGCAGGTGCCGCAGCGGGTCCTTGGGCGGGCGCTGGCGGCGGCCGGGCCCCTGCGACATGGTGCGCCCAGCCGCGGCCCGCAGCAGCAAGGAGCGCAGGGCCCACATGCGCCAGTTTCCACCCAGGCTGAGAAATGCAACCGGTCACCTCGGACCGCGTGCCCCACGCCCCGCCCCTCAGCCCCACCTGGCAGGCCCAGCCAATCACCGCGCCGCAAGCCGAGCTGCCCGCCTACGCGAGGCTGTGCGTCCAATAGAGAGCAGCCTTGCCACTAAGGACTTGTCAATGGGTGCCGGCCATAGAGTCGGGGAGTGCTAGAGCGCCCTCAACGGCCCGGCCCCTTGTCTCTTTCCGGGTTTCCGCCTGTCAATTCTTTCCGGAAACGGTCCTTCGCCTGGGGTGGGGCTTCCGGGAGCGCGTGCCCGGAAAAAGCAATGCTGGGGAAGAAAGAGCAGGGCTTTGGAGTTTGCAGTCCGTGAGGGGTTTGAGCCCCGTCCCTACCAATGTGAGTGGTCCCCTTAGCGAGTCACGCCCCAGGAGCTTTGGTTTGCTCTTGCATATGATTATATTAGGATTCAAGGTGAGGCGTTAAGTTATGTAGAGCCTTTGACTAGGAGCTTTCCACTAATTTTATTTCCATTGTAATTCATATGAATGGGTGTTTCCAAAGGTTGCTGTTACTGGCGTTGGGGAAGAAAAGCAAGAATAGTTCGGGGTTAAGAGAACAACAAGCTCTGGAACAAGAGAGTCTTGGGTTTATTATGCAGCCATAATAAATAAGGAGTTGCAACATCATGGCTGGGACTTGATGGCATTTTGTTGCAAACTAATATAAACGGAGCCACTTGAAAATGCAGTCGGAGCTGCCGTGCCGGAGGAATTCCGCCTTGCATGTCTTATTCCTCAAACCCTTGGAGTGTGGAAACAGCACAAAGTAACCTTTGTGCTGGGCCGAAAGCAACATATGTGTCCCAAACAGCTGTTTGCAAAGATACAAAGAAAGCAGTTATGACTACCCGACTGATGACTAGTGGAGGAAACTGTGAAACAGTCTTTAGAATTAGCATCACTATTATCTGCACCGTTAGAAATGTCTTCCTAATATTGATATAATTGATGGTGTGATTGATATAATTATTCCCCTTCCCTTTCTCATAAATACCCTTTTGCTTTCTCCTAATTGGACACTATATGGGTTTCTGCCTGAATCAGTGCTTTCTGAATAGCTAATCTTTTGATCTCAAATAAATGCTTGCTGCTTCTCGTTTTGGCCATTTATTTTTAGGTTATATACCAATGCTAGGTGAAATAAGCCAGAGTAAGACGAATGCTATAGGATTTCACATATATGGAATAAAAAAAAATAAGAACTCATAGAAACAGAGCAGATTGGTGGTTACCAGTGGCTGGAGGGGTAAAGGAAACAGATGAAGGTGGTCAGAGGGTATAAACTTTCAGTTAACAGATGAATAAGTTCTGGGGATCTAATGTAGAGAGCATGTTGACTGGCTAACAATACTGTATTGTATACTTGAAAAGTTACTAAGAGAATACACCCTAAAAGTTCTGACCACACACACAAAAAGGGAACTAAACTATGTGAGGTAATATAGATGTGAACTAACCTGATTGTGGTAATCATTTTGCAATATATAGCTACATAAATCATCACATGGTACACCTTAAAATTATACAGTGTTACATGTCACTTTTATCTCAATAAAGCTGGGGAAAAACAAAATAAAAACAATACTAAGCTTTTGAAATTATTAGGAAGTGCAATAAAACACTAATTTTTCCCTTGGTGACTACTTTGATCCTTTTTAAAATGTATATTAAGTTCCATTATATATATATTTCTATTTTACTGGTTCTCTAGGCTCATATCTGTCAGGTAATCTCAAACTGTTTATACCTTAAAAATATAGGAAGAGTCACTTTTTTTTTTTTTTTAAAGATTTTATTGGGGAATTGGGGGAGGGGAACAGACAAGTTGCTGTCTTTTTGTTCTTCAGTCTAGTTGCAGAGGACGTTACTTCACTGGCCCATGTTGGTATCGTCATTGCACTCTTCCCAGATGAGGCAGATCGGTCACCGGCCTCTGGATGGCCGCTCACTGAAGCTATTGGCAGCTCATGCTGGCTGCCAGCCACTCACTGTAGCCTATGGCAGCCCACTGCAGCAGGGGCTGCAGCCTACAGTGTCGCCGGGGCTCGCACAGCCCAGCTCCAGGTGGAGCTGTTGTTAGCTGTAGAGGGCAGTATCACTGGCCCTCATATGTGGAATCTGAACTGGGGCCACTGGCATCCCAAAACCAGCTCTTAACCAATGCACCACTCGGTCGGCCCGGAAGAGTCACTTTTGGTCATCTCCGTGTATAAAATTCTGAGAGCTGGGTGAAGAAGTTCAGGAAAGTTAGTGGTTGTGAGGTTGTTTCTGTGGCACAGTATGCCTTTTTGCACTGATGCCCTGGGTCATATTTTCATGCCTAGTATATGATGAAGACAAAGACTTCCCCAAAGACTGCAATGTAAATTCTGTGAGTACAGGGCTTTCTTGGTGTGGATGCTGCACCGTTACGTCCTACCGTGTTTCCCCGAAAATAAGCCCTAACCGGAAAATAAGCCCTAGCATGATTTTTCAGGATGCTTGTAATATAAGCCCTACCCCAAGCAGAAGGCCCGGTTAAGATTGTCAGCCAGACATGACTGTTTGAATAAATGTAGATTTTTGTACATGAATAAGTGAATAAATGTAGATTGTTGGAGCAAAAATTAATATAAGACCCTGTCTTATTTTCAGGGAAACACAGTAGGATAGGGCCTGGCTTGTGGCAGGCAGTTAATATTCGGAAATTAGGAAGGACCCAGTAACTTAAATGAGGTTGCTCCCTTGCAATTGAACAGGACCCAAAATTCAATCAAGACTGTGGAGGAAAAAGAGTTTCTTTTTTTTTTTTTTTTTTTTTTTAAAGATTTTATTGGGGATTTGGTGGAGGGGAACAGCGTTGGGGAATCGGGGAAGGGGAACAGACAAGTTGCTGTCTTCTTGTTCTTCAGTTTAGTTGCAGAGGATGTTGCTTCACTGTTGGTATCGCCATTGCGCTCTTCCCGGATGAGGCAGATCGGTCGCTGGCCTCTGGATGTCGCTCATCGCGGCTATTGGCAGCTCACGCTTGGCTGCCAGCCGCTCACGCTGGTTGCGGGCCACTTACTGTAGCCTATGGCAGCCCACTGCAGCAGGAGCTGCAGCCCACACCATCACCGGGGCTCGCACAGCCCAGCTCCAGGTGGAGCTGTTAGCTGTAGAGGGCAGTGTCACTGGCCCTCATGTGGGATCCGAACCGGGGCCGATGGCATCCCAAAACCAGCGCTTAACCAATGCGCCACTCGGCCGGCCCAGGAAAAAGAGTTTCTATGGAAAGTAATTTCACAGGGTAATCTGAAAATAAATTCCTAACTGGGCAGGCCATGGTGGGTAGTCACATTCCAGGAATGTAACTTTTTAGTCAAAGGTTTATCTTTGCCTTAAGCAAGCCTGTCCCTTGTTTTTGTGCATCTGGGTTAACACCCTCAAGAAAGTACATAATCTCATTAACTATTCTGTAATGCAACCCTTGTCTTTCTTCTACCTTCATTTAATCTTCCTTAACTTCCCTCCTTAATTTCAGATGCATAAAAGAAATTGCAAAACTTAGTTTCCAGAGCATTTGAGATCTTGCTCCCAGCAATTGTCAGTTTGGGCTCAAATAAACTCATAAAAATTCTTTACATATTTGGACATGTCTTAAGTACACAGGACAACAAGTGCCTTATAAGAAGAGGGGATGAGGGCTGGCCGAGTGGCGCGGTGGTTAAGCGCTGGCTTGGGATGCCAGCGGCCCCGGTTCGGATCCCACATATGAGGGCCAGTGACACTCCCCTCCAAAAAAAAAAAAAAAGTGGAAGAGGGGATGATCTTACTGGTACCTCCAAAAGAGTAGATCTGCAAGTCGGAGGCAGAGAAGTATCCCTAGACTTGGTGGAGCAGGGGCAATTAGACATCAGGGCAGCAGGGAAAGTGGAGACAGAAGCAATGGGGTTTCAGAACTTAACAATATTAGTAATTAATATAATCCAACCACTTTCTTGCTTTGGGTCCCTTTTAATGTTGTCCCACTGCTGTGTATATAAACTCTCCTCAAACTTAGAGGCTGGAAAACCATTTTCTATCATTTTGTTGCCCATAGTTTTGCTCAGTGCAAATGATTCATCTCTGTACCTTGTGGTGGCTGCTACAGCAACTAGTGGCTGGCGGAGTATCCAGCATGGCCCCACACGTCTGGGGTGCCATGGGCTGGGGTGGCTTGGTTCTCCTCCACATAGCCTCTCCCTCCATGGAGACTGTTCTCATTCAGTAGTCAGGTTAAGCTCCTTTACATGGTGATCAGCTTCTAAGAAAGTGAAAGAAACTTCATTGCTTCTGAAGGATTAAGCTCAGAAGTCAAAGCAACTCACAGTCAACAACCCACCCAGATTCAAGGGGAGGGGAGCTAGATTCCACCTCTTGATGGGAGAAGTGGCAAAGTCACACTGCAAAAGAATGTTTGGAATGGAAGAGTCCATGATTTCCCAGAGCCCTCTGACTACCCCTTGAGCTCCTAGGAAGATGTGGCTACCAGGCAGAATAAGCTGGCCAGTGAACACTGGTATAGGTCTCTTTCCATAAATGTGCAATGATAAATATGTAATTTATAACTTGGATTTATGGTGTGTACACTTGTAATTATGGTTGTCATGAGTTAGTACCCTTGTCTCAGCCATCTCAGTGTACTCATAAATCAAATTTCTGCATCCACAAAGCTGAGGCAGATCCTAGGCTCCCCACTTTGTTGATCTTGTGATATCAACAAAGGACACCTACTCTGGGGCCCTTCTGAGTCCCCCACTGGCCTTCCCCCCATACATGTTCATTCATGTATTCATTCTTTAACACATACCTATGAGGCTTATATTAAGTTCTAGATACTGTGCTAAGATGGTAAAGAGATATGAATAAGATTGACATCATCTTGCCATCAGAAAGCTGGTATTTTGGGGCCTGGGATGGGGTGTGGCCCCAAGGCACACAAGGAAAATGTTATAAAGGAATGGGAACAGTGGTGCTCTTGTCTTCAGTGGGCCTAACTTGGAGGTGTTCCAGGTTTAGGCTCCTAGAAACCAGACAACTCCAAATTTTCTGGCCATGATGCAGCTGAGGGAGACTTCCTTTTTTTGAAGGGGGAGCAGGGAGGTGCAAAACAAATCATATAGTTTCTAGAAACAAATTACATTGCCCCCAAGTTCCTCAGCAGGTTCCCAAACTGTTATTTTTTATTTTTTTTTAAAGATTTTATTGGGGAATTGGGGGAGGGGAACAGTGTTGGGGAATCGGGCAAGGGGAACAGATAAGTTGCTGTCCTTTTGTTCTTCAGTCTAGTTGTGGAGGACTTTGCTTCACTGGCCCATGTTGGTATCATCATTGCGCTCTTCTCGGGTGAGGCAGATCGGTCTCCGGCCTCTGGACGGCTGCTCATGGCAGCTCTTGGCAGCTCACATGGGCTGCCACCCGCTCACGCTGTCTGCCGGCCACTCACTGTAGCCTATGACAGCCCACTGCAGCAGGGGCTGCAGCTATGCCATCCCCGGGGACTCACAGCAGCCCAGCTCCAGGTGGAGCTGTTGTTCACCATCTTAGCTGTAGAGGGCAGTGTCACTGGCCCTCATGTGTGGGATCCAAACCGGGGCCGCTGGCATCCCAAGCCAGCTCTTAACCAATGCACCACTCAGCCAGCCCCAAACTGCTATTCTTTGTTGCTAAGATCTTTGAAACTTTTCAAGAGGGAGTTTCTCAGCTCAGTAGCAGCTAGCCTCCGGCAGGGCTGTCACACTTCTTTCCCGTTCTGCAGGAGGAGCCCTCTGTAGGCACGTGCCTGGCTTACTGATGTAACCTTCTGTGCACAATACTCCATTTAATATCCTAACCACACTGCTGGGATGTAATTGTTATCCCAACTTCACAGAAGAGGAAACTAAGGCTCAGAAGCTTAATAACACACTTATGGTCTACACAGTTGTCTGACTTCAAAGCCTGTAGGTTTAACTACCTGTCAGAGTTATCACCGGGTGGGGACAGGGTTCAGATTTTTGGCCTAGGCTTCCCATTCAGGAAGGGACTCAAATTTAAACTTTGTAGTGTTTCTAGCTGGGGTTATACAGTCAATAAATACATTGACAGGATTGAATGTGTCAATACATGTGACATGCAACTTTAAACTTGTGTGCCTCTATTGGATTATGCTGTCTATACCATAGGTCAGCCAGCTAAGGCCAGGGGCCAAGTCCTGCCCAACATCTGTTTTTGTAAATAAAGCTTGATTGGAACACATTCATGCCCTTTGTTTGCATGTTGTCAGTGGCTGCTGTGACACCACAAGAGAGTGGAATAGCTGTGACAGCCCCTGTGGCCAACAAAGCCTGAATATTTACTACCTGCTTCTTTACAGAAGCTGTTTGCTGAGACCTGGTCTATACTATGAATTAATTTTTAAAATAAAGCTCGTCATTATTTTGAGCACAGCAACGTTCTGTTGCATCATTGTTTGCTTTAAAAGTATGTCCGTGTTTTCAAAAATACCATAGTTTTTTAAAACTCTTATATTTTCTGATATACCAGGAGTTACACAAAAGTGGCTCCGCCAGCCTCAAGCTCAGAGAGGCTGCAACTCTGCCATAATTAATGCCTCCCACGCTGGACTCATCTTTCAATCTTCATTGTTAAGCACAGTCTCCGAGACTTGGTAGGGGCCCCGTAAATTTTTGCTGATGGCATGGAGGATCTGCCTCATATAAGTCCGCTCAGGCTGCCACAACCTAGTACCACAGACCGGGTGGCTTAACCAACAACAATTTGTTTTCTCACAGTTCCAGAGGCTGGAATGCTGAGATCAAGGTGTCAGCGGGGTTGGTTCCTTCTGAGGCCTCTCTCCTTGGCTTTGCAGATGGCTGTCCTCTCTCTATCCTCACAGAACTTTTCCTCTGTGTGCCCCTGGTATCTCTCTGTGTCCAAATTTCTCCTCTTATAAGGAGACCAGTCGTGTTAGGGCCTACCATAATGGCCACATCTTAACTTAATCATATTTTCAAAGATCCTCTCTCTAAATACAGTCACATTCAGAGGTTTTGGGGGGACACAATTCAGCCCATAACAGCTCTCCCCAGCCTCTCCTCCCCCAGCCCCTTTCTACCTGGGACACCCTCAGCTTCCCCAGTGTCTGCTGCCCCCAGATATTAGAAGGGAGAACTTTAGAGACCCTCTCTTTTATGCCCCCCCCACCCCGGTAACTGAAACAAGGGGGCTCAGTCCCTCACAAGACTTTTGCCCAGAGGTAGAGAGATAGGCTGTGAGGCCGTTTCTTTTTAATCTAATTGGAATCTTCTTCTCAATTGAAGGGGAGCTCGCCCCTCACCTGGCTCAGCTGGCTCTAGGCTGGAGCAGTTAAGGCTTCTAGATTCTCAGAGCACATTCTAGATCCATCGCACGCCCTCCGTGAAGCATCGTCCAGGTGGCTCCTGCCATCTGTGTGCTCTGCGTCCCTGCCTCCAGGTCTTCGGGTTGGAATGGGGAGAGCTGGTCAGGGCTCAGGGGCCGGTCACAGAAAAGCAGGTCCCTGCAGGGTGCAATGCGCGCCCTGGCCACTGGAGGGCTCGGTGGCGCCGCAGCCTTGGGAGGGCCGGGCCTCTAGGGAGGTGGCTCCTTCAGCTAGCGTCCTGCTCCTTTTAAAACTCATTTTTAACGCTGCGAACTGCTAAGCACTGTGTTGCCAATTAGAAAAAAAAAAAAAGCACCATGTTTAACCAAGGAGCTTACAAACTGGCAGGAGGTTGGCAAATGTGAACCTTAATATTTTTCCCACCACTAATTTATACTGAAAACTCTCAAACATACATTGAACACCCATCACCCACTGCTTAGATCCCTCCATTAACATTTGCTATACATGCTTTATCACATATCTAACAATCTGTCCATGCAACCATCTATGTTATGGTTTATACATTTCAAACCAAATGAGGCCTGTTATCCTGAGATATTTTCTTCTTCTTTTGGTCTCCCCTCCCTCATTTCCAGCAGTGAGCTAGCTGCCTTTCATGTTTCGGGGGGAGGGATGTGGTGGGAAGAGGGCGGGCGTATGTGGCCCTGAAGTCGTCCTTGCTGTTGTTTCCCAAGTGTCATTTCTTGGGAAGGCAGCATTTGCTGGACGGACAGACACTATGTTTGTGGCAGAAAGGTGAAGGGAGAGAGATCCCCTGAGAAATAGGACCAATGCTCTGTGGCTGGGGGACAGGGGTGAGAAGTGGGTTGAAGTGCAGGGAGACCTGGACCCTGGGCCCTGGGGAGAGGCCCCGAGGCTGCAGGACCCCAGGGAGGAATGGCTGCCTGGGGCATCCAAGTGTTCTGGCCAAGACGGTAAGCATCTCAGGCCACGGGGACCAATGACTGAGGACCAGGTGACCCTTCATTTGCCTTGGTTGTGTGTGGGCTTCCTCTGTACCCCGTTATGGACCGGATCACGTTCCTCCAAAGTTCCTTTGTTGAAGCCCTAACTCCCAGTCACCATAGGATGTACCTATATTTGAAGATAGGGCTTTTAATCAGGTAATTAAGTTACAGGGAGACCATTAGCGTTGGCTCTGATCCAGTTCCTTATAAGAAGAGGAGATTAGGACACAAGAGACACCAGGGATGCTCCCTCACAGAGGAAAGACCATGTGAGGACACATCAGGATGGCAACGGTCTGCAAACCAAGGAGCGAGGCCTCAGAAGAAAGCAAATCCTGACCTCAGACATTCACTCTCCGGGACTGTGAGGAAATAAATGTCTTGTTTAAGTCCTCGGCCTGTGCTATTCTGTTATGGCAGCCTAGCAAACCAGCACAGCCCATCCCTTGGTCCCTGGGGTACTGGGAATTCTGAAACAGGTCTGAATTTTCCACCAACGCAGCCTAGTGGCTCAAATGAAGGTTTTGTTTGGTTGGTTGGTTTCACATAAGATGTTTTTGTTGAGAGTCATATCCGATACACCGTTAAACAACTGATTGGAGTATGGGTGTTAATAATGGTATACTCTGGGTACAGAAGAATGGTGTCAGGAAAGGCTTCTCACAGAACATAGGACATGCTTGGGATTTTGAAAAATTAATAGATTTCTCGAATGGCAAAATGAGGATAGTCATTCCAACTAGAGGGAACATGGTGGAGCTATGAAAGACTGGAGTGTCCCAAGGAACTACACAGAACGGTTCACTGAGTGCTGACTTCGTGGTGGACACGCATCCATTAGTTTAAATGTGTAAGTCATTTAATCTTCAAAATAATCCTGCCAGGTGTATCCTATCATAATCCCCACTTCACAGATGATAAAATTGAGGCAGAAAGGCATTAAATTGCCTGAGGTTACAAAGCTAACAAGTAATGGAGTTTGAATGTAAACACAGGCCACCAAATTCCCTAGTTTCCATTCCCCCCACTTCACTATTTCACTCCTCAAACAGTTGCTGTTACAGGAGGATAAATTCAGGATTAAGCAGGACTCCTTCTTAGGAGGGCCAGGAGCTGGGGCTGGAAGTTGGCGAAAAGTCAGATGGTGGAGGACCTTGGCCTTTTCATTTTATCCTGCAGTCCAGGACCATTCAGGCTGGGGTTCTCAGATCCCTGGGTGTGTTGATTTATTCTTGGGGATCTGAGGATCCCAGAAGAATTCTTCAGGTTAGCCCTTTCCATTTTGAGGTACTCTAAAGGAATTAATGCAAGCACCGCAGGCCTCAGGAATGGCCACCTACTTCAGGGTCCACTGTTGCATTTCTAGTTATGGTCTTGCTGGTGTCAAGACCTCCAAAGGGGTTAAGGTTTGCTAATTAATTTGTAAGTCACACTGGAGTTTACAGATACACTCTCAGGGACTTCAAAGTGTATATATTTTTTCATTTAATGGGGTCCCTCGTATTACTCCCATTTCAGAAACACCACTGCAGGATCCTAAACTGGGATGGGGGTGGCAGGGAAAACGTGCAGGTTGGATTCTGTGGTCCCTGGAGGGGAATGCAGGTGTGTCCTGTGTGGGGCCCACAAGTGGCTCCGGGTGTCAGGAGTTGCCCAGGGAAGAGGGGTGGCAGGGGTGCAGCTGGCAACTGTGCAAGCAACATGGTCCATCAGGAGTCCGTGGATTCTGGGGTCTTGGGCCTGGCCTGGACCAGACAGGTAACTTTGGGCAAGTTTCTTAGCTGCTCCGAACCCAGCTCCCCAGGATGTGGAAGGACTCAGGGAAGTAGCAGAGGCCAAGCCCTGACCAGAGCAAGCCCTGGACCCATGGTGGTCTCTCCCCGCTCCCTCCCTGTCCCCTCCTCTCAGTCCTTCCCATACTCTCTAGGCGCAGACTGCAGCCCCCTTTCTTTCTGGCAGGTGCCACCTGAATTGTCATCCTGCACTTGTTTGTATTTCCCTCTAGACTGCCTTCCTTAGGGACAAAGAGAATGGTGTTTGTACCTCATTCTAAGGATGATGGGAAGCCAACAAAGGGCATTCAGCAATGGGATGATCAGATTTTCATTTTAATAGTGTCTGTGGCTGCTGTGTGGAGAGCGGATGGGGCAGGAGTGAGAGGGACACGGGGAGGCTTGTAGAAGATGGACTGTGGGCCGGACTAGGGTGGGGGTGGGACGGATGGAGAGCCGTGGAGAGGTCAGGACACGGTTTGAAGAGGAGTTCTCAGAATCTGCTGATGGATGAGGGTGGAGTAGGGGAGAAAGGAAATTCAGGATCCAGGGTAACTCCACGTTTTGAGGGAGGTAAGCAGGCAGATGGGGTGCCTTTTGCTGGGGGTAGTAAAAGCCAGAGGAAAGCAGGTGGAGGGTAAACTCTGAGTTCAGTTGTCATGTTATGTTGAGCTGCCACTTGTAGGTGGATGTAGCAGGTAGCCAGCGGCGTGCATGGCTCCGGGCTCTAGAAGAGTTTAGGGCTTGTGATATGAAATTGGAATCCGTTGATATTCAGAGGTCATGTAAAGCCCCAGGGCAAGCTGAGATCCCCTGGGGAGAGCGTCTCCTATAATAAAGAAAATGTCGCCCACACCCAATCAAGAGACACAGCAACATTCCCAACACTGAAAACTTTGAGCCGGAAAAGGCAGAGAGGACTTCCAGCCCGAAATGGAGGCTTAGAAGGAGCCTTCAATGAGTCAGAATGAAACCCATAGAATGTGGAATCTCAAAATGAAGAAAGGTACTTAAGCAAAGAAGTCAAACTCAATCAGGCAAATGCCACTGAGAGGTCAGGTTCGGTAAAAACAGAGAAGGGGCCATAAGTGGTCACACTGCCCCCCACTCCACGCGCTTCCTTGGCTGATCATGGCACACTTTCCCCTTTGACCCAGACACTACCTCAGAATCCTTCTCAACACTCTTTCTGGATGCCACTCAGAGGTTGAAGATGGCATGGAAACTGAATCTATTTGCCATTTCTGATATAATCTAATCTCCTATTTTTGTAGGAGAAGACACTGAGTCCCAGAGACATTTACTCTCCCAATATTTCACTAGTAATCCGGTACTCTGCCTTCTAGTCCAGCAGCAAAATGGTAGGACCACCAGGAAAGACATAGTTACCTGGATTCTAGAATGCTTTTGTGGAATAATTGTGTATTAGGACTCTCCAAAGAACCATTGGATGTGTGTGTGTGTCGTGTGTGGTGTGTGTGTGGTGTGTGTGTGTGGTGTGTGTGTTTGTGTGGTGTGTGTGGTGTATGTGTGTGGGGTGTGTGTGTGGTGTGTGTGTGGTGTGTGTGTGTATGGTGTGTGTGTGTGGTGTGTGTGTGTGGTGTGTGTGTGTGGTGTGTGTTTGTGTGTGTGTGTAGAGAGAGAAAGAGAGAGAAGGATTTGTTTTAAAGAATTGGCTCATGTGATTGTGGGAGCTGGCAAGGGCACTATCTGCAGGCTGAGGCAGTAGGCTGGAGACCCAAAAGAGCTGTAGTTGGGTCTGAAAGCCATTTGCTGGCAGAATTCCCTCTTCCTCTGAGACAGTCAGCCTTTTATCCATTCAGGCCTTCAACTGATTGGATGAGGCCCACCCATATTATGGAGAGTAACCTGCTTTACTGAAAGTCTACTGATTGAAATGTTAATCTCACTTAAGTTATACCTTCACAGAAACTTCTAGAATAATGTTTGACCAAATATCTGGGTATCCTGGTCCAGTCAAGTTGACACATAAAATTAACCATCAGTAGGGCCGGCCAAGTGGCACAGTGGTTAAGCGCTGGCTTGGGAAGCCAGTGGCCCCGGTTCGGGTCCCACATATGAGGGCCAGTGACACTGCCCTCAAAAAAAAAAAAAATTAACCATCACATATCAGTTTAGATTGGCTCGTTTTAGGAAACAGAGGTGACAGTAGTCTTGTCTGCTGTTAGAAGGAAAGGTATGAAGTGGGTAGGGACCTGTGCTGGCTGTCCCTTGCTGAAGAAGCATCCACAGGGAACTTGGCTTCGGTGATTATAATGTGATTGCCCAAATAAAAGCTGCAACAGCTGCAGTTTATTGAGTCCTTGCCAGGCACCCTGCTAAGTGCTCTTCAGGAATTATCTCATTTGGGATATCTCATCTGGGCTCCATCTGGCCAGAGCTTGCCTACCTGTGGCCACGCCCTGTCTAGGGTCTATTACCTCCCCAGGACTCTAACCCAGAAAGTCATCCTCAAAGTCTCTTTCTCCAGGACCCACTAATTGGGAGATAGTTTTCAAGATGGATGATGGGGCAGGAATTTCTCCTCTCCTCCAGGAGCCTGAAACCTTAGCCCAGAGGCTTCTTTGTTCTCTGCTCTCTATTCTGCCTAATTCCTCCCCCTAGCTGTTTCGATGGGGGAAGTGCAAGGGTGGGAATATCCGAGAGGAATCGACAGTTATGATTTTAAAGATATTATCCCACCTGGTTCATGATAGTCAATAGTGTCAGCTTCCCTTGGTCACATACATTATTGGAGGGTTGAGTAGCTGCATTCTTCCTTATAAAGGAGAGCAGGATGCATTCAGAGGATTGCAAATACCTATCACTGACAACACAACACTACAAGATCCTATTTTATAAGAGAAAAAAGCTCACAAAAGATCTTCAAATGCTGCTTTATGTTCATATTTATTTCCATTCTCTCTCTCTCTCTCTCTCTCTCTCTCTCTCTCTCTCTCTCTCTCTCTCTCTCTCTCTCTCTCTCTCTCTCCTCCCTCCCTCTCCCCCCTTAACTAAAGGGAGCTGAGCTGGTAGCAACCACTCTGCTTTGCAGCTCAGCTGGTAAATGCCTGGAGAGCAGCCAGTGGCCTGGGTTCAATCTTCTGATGAGTCATCAATTTCTTTCTCACCCCAAACATCTGGTTTAGGATCCTGAGTTATGAGCTAATATTAAATATAAAAGTTCATAGCATCACATATATAATACTGTTGATTAGAAACATCAAGAAAAGTAATTGACTGGAGGGGACTCGGTGTGACCAGCTGGTTGAACATCTGGATGGGATCCAAGGGGCCTGAATTGAATTCCCAGTTCATCCATTCTTTCTTGGCCAGAAATATCTGGTCTGGGATCTTTAAAGATTTTGACTCTCCTCCTTGGATATTACTTTTTCCAAATGTTTTATATACCAAAAAATGGGAATGTGTGTTTCAGTTCACTTTAAAAGACTACAATAAAATAACAATAGTTTTTATCCTTTCAAGCATCCGTTCGTTAGACATTTATTGGTTTTCATTACGTACTTCCTTAGCTGTGGCGTGTTACCAGCCGTAACCACTTGGTGGCAGTGTACACTCATTTTTTTCCCCCCACTGGTTGAGGTTTGTGCCGAAGAATGCAGCGCCTCAATCCTCCCATCTGTTTGGCAGCTGAGCCGTCCAGGAAGGGGAAGACTTCCTACCAGTTTGGGGCTTTGTTCTCAGGGGGCTTCGCTTGACATGCGTTACTTAGTTCTCCACAAAATTCCTTTGCCAACTGCATCCCTGTGACCGATAACCTGAAATGAACGAAGCCTTTTGGTGACACTCTCTATGCTCTATGTGCTGAATAGTTGCTTCCCCACCAAGACACCATGGATTTCTCCGAATCATCCCCCCTGATGCATTTGGGTCCATGATTTAAGAAGGACAGTGGTTTCTTTCCTGGAATCTCTTCTCAAGCAGCTTCTTTCCAGGATGTCAGGCGGGAAACTAGTTCGCATCTCATGTGCCAACCCAGATTGGAGAGAGTAGCAGCGTGGGGGTGTTTTGTTAAGAAGCTCTGGTGCCTCATGGCCCAGGCTCAGAGAGCAAGAATGCTCGCTCAGCGTTGGGCTTGAGAAATGGGGATGTAGAGAGTAAAACCAGAGTGAAGAGTGAAATGCTATGAATAGAAACAAAAAAATGTATGCAGGCCGTTCTCAACTTTCATTTTGCTGCTCTGAATCAGCAATCGTCTAAAACCACCTACATACATTACCCAATATCCTCTTAGGTGGTTGTGGGCTATTGGGTGGCAAACTCTAAGGCTACAGAGGCAGGCGGGTAAAGCGGATGAGTGACCGACCAGCGGCGCGAGGAGAGGACTGTCGGGCCAGAGCCCAGGTGCCCCAGTCGATGGGGGCAGTTCTGCTCAGAGCCAAGCAAAACTCTGTGATTGCTCTGAGTGATGCAGGCCCAGATAATGCCAGATCATGGAATTGTGAGCCTGGAAATGTAGGGTTTTATGTGAAATTTCCCGGCACTATCTATAAACACTTTGTGGGCCAAAAAGGAAATGCATGGAAGCCAAATTTGGGCCCCTAGGAATGTCCGGCCTGTTTTGAGCATTTATTTCTATGACCGCCATCTAGTGGTGAACATGGGTTGCTGCACCCTTTGTTCTACACAGCGGAAGGACCCAACCTCTTCCTCCCTCCCTTCTTAAATTTGGGTTTTGATTTCCAAAAAAACTATTGTTATGAAAAGGTGTAGAGTGGACCCCTGATGGCCATTCCCTGCCTTCCTTTTCTGGAAGTCAGTGAAACTGAAGGGGGGGGGCAGTGTTGGGAGGGTGCTGTTGAAGCCCTGTGGTGCGGGCGGATGGTGACAGCCAGGCTTGAGGACCTGCTTTGCCGCTGGAAACTTCCAGGGTGATTCCAGACCACTGAATGAAATACGCGGAACACATCGGCCGAGCTGGGGTCCCGATCCAAACGCCCGGGGCGAGTATTCTCCGCCTCTCACGGTCCTGGATGCTTACGACTCTCCTTAAAGGAACTTCATGGACGTCTTTGAACAGCCTCCCCTTGTCCCCGAAATTATATGCAAAAGTCTTCACTTGCGTGTTTTTCTTGGGCAGAACTGCTGGCCTGAGTCAGATTCTCCAAGGGGCTTGTAACTCAGATAGGGGGAAGGTTGTCCCCTCTGGATGTCAGACCTGAGTCGGGTGGATTCCTCCGGAGGGACTGTTAGAGAGCAGGGAGCTGACCCCTCTCCTAGACTTTCTGATTCCAGAGAAATTGCCATCCCAGCAAGTTCCCAGGTGACGTCGAAGGTGCTGGTTCGGGTCCAGGTAGGCTCTTTGGGAACAGAAAGGGCCCTAGACTCTTGTCGCAACTCCGGTAAAGCCCAGGTGTGACCTGGGCCAGTCTCCTCACGTCTCTGAGCCTCAGTTTCTAGACCTCTCAAGTGAGGCCGCTGGGCCTGATTCCCCAATAAAGGTCAGAATCTAGCACTCGTGCCTTTCTCCCTGATAGGGAGAATCCAAGAAATTGCAGGAAATTTTCTTTTTGAAAACACTGGCTTTCAAGTTTATTAAGCTATAGTTTTCATACAGAAATGCACCCATTTTATCCACTTAAAGTGCAGTGCAATAAGTTTTCACAAAGTATGCTCCTGAGTAAGCACTGCAGTCAGGACGCAGAACATTTTCACCTCCTCTAAATGCTTCTTTGTGCCCCTTCACTGGACATTCACTGTTGGTCCCAGGCAACGTTTGGCACTTGTGTCTTAAACCTCACTTCTCTGTTTGCTTACTGTATCAGCTTCTTATTGCTGTTGTGACAAGTGGCATCATACTTACGGGCTTAAAACAATACGAATTTATTCTCTTATAGTTTTGAAGGTCAGAAATCTACAACGGGTTGGCAGAGCCATGTTCCTTTGGAGGCTGTAGGGGATCTGTAACCTTGTTTCTTCTACTTTCTAAATGCTGCCCACTTGCTTTGGCTCATGTGCCTGTGTCACTCGGACCTCTGCTTCCATTCTCACATCTCCATTCCTAACCCTCCCTTTCCTGCCTCCCTCTTACTAGGACCTGGGGATTCCATGGGCCCTCCCAGATAATCCAGGCTAATCTCCCTGTCTTTTTTTTTTCTTTTGACATTCAATATTATTTTATATTAATTTCAGCTGTATAGCATAGTGGTTAGACATTTATATAATTTAAGAAGTGATCCCTCTGACTAGCTGTATACCCACCTGGCACTAAACACAGTTATTACCATATTATTGACTATATTTTCTGTGCTTTACTTTACATCCCCATGACTATTTTGTAACTACCAATTTGCGCTTCTTAATCCCTTCACCTTTTTCACCCAGCTCCCTGATCCCATCCCATCTATCACCTCAACAAATCTAATATCCACCTGACATCATACATAGTTACTACAATATTATTGACTATATTCCCTATACTATACCCTACATCCCCATGACTACTGCATAACAATGAATTTGTATCCCTTAATGCCTTTCCCTTTTTTACAACCACACCCCTGACCACCCTTCCATCTGACAACCATCAATATGTTCTCTGTATCTGTGAGTTTGTTTCTGTTTTGTTTGTTTATTTGCTCTTTAGATTCCACATATAAGCAAAATCATATTGCTTCTGTCTTTCTCTGTCTGACATACTCCACTCAGCACAATACCCTCCAGGTCCATCCATACCGCTGCAGATGACAAGAACCCATTCCCATCCATGGCCAAGCAATATTCCATGGTATATGTACCACATCCTCTTTATCCATTCTTCCATTGACAGACACCCAGGCTGCTTTCACATCTTGGCCACTTTAAAGAATGCTGCAATGAACATATGGATGTGCATGGCCCCTTGAAGTAGCATTTTGGGTTTCTTTGGATAAATACCCAGAAGTGGGATTACTGGGTCCTTCTTTGTGTCTTGTTATAGCCTTTGTTTTAAAGTCTTTTTTTGGCAGGTATAAGTATTGCTACCCCAGCTTTTTGTTTGTTTGTTTTAACTTCCATTTTCATGAAATAACTTTTTCCATCCTTTTACTTTCAGTGTGTGTGTGTCTTTCAATGTGAAGTGAGTCTCTTGTAAGCAGCATATGTAAGGGTCTTGTTTTCTTGTCAATTCAGTCCTCCTATGACTATTGATTGGAGCTTTTAATCCATTTACATTTAAAGTAATTGCTGATAGATATGTAATGATTGCCACTTTATTATTCATAATTCTGACCTTTTTTCTTTTTTTTTTTCCATCTTAAAGAAGTCCCTCTAACATTCCTTGTAATACTGGGTTGGTGGTGATGAACTTTTGCTTTCCTTGTCTGGGAAGCACTTTATCTGTCCTTCGATTTTAAATGATAACCTTGCTGGGTACAGTAATCTTGGTTGTAGGTCCTGGCTTTTCATCATGTTGAATATTTTGTACCAGTCCTTTCTGGCCTGCCAAGTTTCTATTGAGAAATCAGCTGACAGTCTTATGGGAGCTCCTTTATAAGTTGCTAGTTGCCTTTCTCTTGCTGCTTTTTGGATTCTCTCTTTGTCTTTAACCTTTGTCACTTTAATGATAATGTCTTGGTGTGGGCCTGTTTGGGTTCATCTTGTTTGGGACTCTCTGTGCTTCCTGGACTTGTATGTCTATTTCCTTCTCCAGGTTAGGAAAGTTTTCAGTCATTATTTCTTCAAATAGGTTCTCAATCCCTTGCTTTCTCTCTTCTCCTTCCAGTACCCCTGTGATGTGAATGTTGTTACACTTGATGTTGTCCCAAAGGTCTCTTAAACTCTCCTCAGTTGTTTGGATTCTTTTTTCTTTCCGCTGTTCTGGTGGGTGTTTTCTGCTACCTTGTCTTCCAAATCACTGATTCAGACCTCTGCTTCATCTAGTCTGCTGGTGATTTCTTCTAGTACATTCTTCATTTCAGTTATTGTATTCTTCACTTCTGAATGTTTTTCTTAATGGATTCTATGTCCTTTTTTATGCCTGCTATGTCTCAGTTGAAGTTCTCACTAAGTTCCTTGAGCAACCTTTTAACCATTATTTTGAACACTGTCTCTGGTAGGTTGCTTGCCTCCATTTCATTTAGTTCTTCTTTTAGAATTTTCTCCTGTTGTTTCATTTGGGATGTATTTTTTTGTTTTCTCATTGTGGCTGCCTCTCTGTGTTTGCTTCTATGTGTTAGGTAGATCTGCTATGTTCCCCAGTCCTGGTTTTGTGGCCTTATGTAGTAGGTGCCGTATGGGGCCCTGGCACAGTCTCCCTGGTCACCTGCTCTGGGTGCTCCAGGAGTGTCCCTTATATGGGCTGTGTGTGCTTTCCTGTTATAGTTGTGCATTAATTGCTATTGGCACATCAGTAGGTGAGATTGACCCTCAGGCTGATTGGTTGTGGGGTTTGGCCATGTGCACAGCTTTTGGGCCTTTTACCCCACTGAGTTGTATTTTCCCCTGCAGGCTCTGGTGCCTGCTGAGACTGCCCTTTGCTTGTGCCACTTGTGGGACTAGTTGGGTGGTGCTCTGCAGTGGTATGAAGTCATCCTCCAAATGTGTTCGTTCTGGGGCCTCTTGTGAGAGGCTCTGGTGCAGGTCTAGGTCATCCACTGCCTGTAACCAGCTGGGGACTACCTGGTAGGAGCTATAAAGTGATCTGTGGTTGTTTGCTGCCTGTGTTAAACCTGGAGGCATGTGAGAGAGGACACGTTGCAAACCCAGGGCAGATGCCACTAATACCAGGGTTGGGGTTGCTCCACAAAAATCCAGGACACCCTGAGGCCTGCTTCCAGCTCCCTTAAGGTTCAACCACTGATAAAGCCTCATGCAGTATGGGAGTAGGGAGAGTCAGGGTCTCATGGAGTCACTAGAACGGGAAGAGTTGTGGTCATCAGCTTAATGCAGATTCTGATTTGGTGCCAGTGCTGAGCCTGGAGTGACTTAGCAAAAGTCTCAGAGCACACTGAGGCCAGTCACTACCTGCCTGTGGCCTAGCGACTCTGATAGTTTTCCAAGAAAAAGTTTTCCAATGCTGGAAAAGCTGGCTGCTTGCCAAAAAAGTACTTTGGGCATTTGGGGAGTTGGGTGGGGAAGAGTCCCAGTGAGTCAGCAGGGTGAAGCTGTGAAGGTCCCCTGACCAATCAAATTTAGATTTGGCCTATTGGGGTGGGCTCAACACAGGAAAGATGGTGCCCACCTGCTGGCTGCCTGGAAGGAGCACCCATACAGGGAAAATGGCAACTGTTCTCCAGCCTTCACCCTAAACCATGCACCTCAGTCTTCATCCCCATATGCCGGTGGTGCCCCTGAGTCACTCACTGTATTTGTGCTCCAGCCTTTTAAGAGGATGTCTGGATTTTCTGCAGCTTTTTTCCCACCTGGATGGTCAGATTTCCCACTGTTTTTCACAGCCAGATGTTGTGGGGGCTTCTCTTCCAGGCACCAGTACTTTGGGCTGAGGAGACTTGGGGCTGGGGCCCCTCAATCCTTTGGGGGAACCTCTCTGTCTGAGATATCCCTCCTGATTATCAACCTACACATGGAGGTTTTGGGCTAGCCCATTTTGGGTCTGTCCTTCCTACCAGTCTCAATGTGGCTTCCTTATATCTTTAGTTATAAAACTTCTGTTCAATAGAATTCGGATAGTTCTCTGGGTTGATTGTTATATAGATTTAGTTGTAATTTTAAAGTCTTCACAAAAGGAAGCAGGCACAGTGTTTATCTACTCCACCATCTTGGATCTCCCTCAATCTATGTCTAATCTCCTCATCTTTTAGTCTTCAACCTAAATGCTTCTGCTAAGTCCTTTTGCCAGGTAAAGTGACATAGTCAAAGGTTCTGGAATGTAGGATGTGTACATCTTTGGGGGGGCTACTATCCAGCTCACTACCCTCATACAGCACAGGAGGGACTTCCAAGCCCAAGGCAGAGCTTTCCAGATTAGGCCCTCCATCACGGGGCTCATGTTCACCCATTCAGCCATATCTGCTTTCCCTTTCCTACTATACAAGCCAGAGGGGTTTTTTTTCCCTGTTCAAATAAAAATAATACCAGATAATATTAATTCTGCATTTAGTATGTGCCAGGCACTTTCCTAAGCACTTTGTATACCCTTAGTTCATTTAATTGTCACAGCAATTATATTAATTGAGTATCATTTTTATTCCTGTTTTACAGTTGAGAAAACTGAGACATGAAATGCATAAGGAACAGTCCAAGGTCACACATCTAGATGGCAGAGCAGGGATTAACTCAAGGAAGACTCTGGCATGCCTGTGGCCAAGCACTGAATATACTTATACTGCCTCTTCAGAACACTCCTGCATGTTTGCTCAGTGCTGCTGAGCAGGTTTCTAATTGCTTGTAAAGGGGATCAAAACATGCACCCCAAAATATGCTATGTTGGCATATTGAGTATTTTGAGCTCAAGGCAATTGAGAATTCTCAGATTCAAAAAGGGTTCATTGACATTCCCCTTTCTACCTAAAAGCAGACCATAAATTGCCCATGAGAAAGTACGATTCTGACACCAATTCCCATGTGTGTGTTTTTCCACACCACCAAGCAATTCTCTGACAGCCACTGGTTGTCTTATAATCCCACTCAGCTCTGACTATCTACTTAGAGATAGTTCAATCTTATGAGACTTTCCTCTCCTGCCCACTTCAGATGCCAATCACAAGTTCAGGTTTTCACCAGTGTTGACAAACGAGCTGCAGATCAGAGGTTCCAACAAATCTTTCCTTAGGTTTTATTAATTTGCTAGAGCAGCTCACAGATTTCATCAAACCAGTTTACTTACTAGAGTAGTGGTTTATTATAAAGGATATTAAAACATGAATGAAGAGCCAGATGAAGAGATATGTAGGGTGAGGTCCCAAATGGAATAAAGGAAGTTCTGTCCCTATGGAGTTTGAGGCCCAGCACATGCATGTGTTCTGGTCCCCCAACCTGGAGGCTCCCTGAACTACTCCTTTTGGGTTTTTATGGAGACTCCACTACATAGTCATGACTGATTACATCATTGGCCATTGTTGGTTGATTCAACCTCCAGCCCCTCTCCTCTTCTGAGAAGCCAGGGGGTGGGACTGAAATTTCCAACCCTCAAATCATGGTTGGTTCCTCTGGGAAACAGCATCTTTAGGGGATTTCCAGAATTCACCTAATTAACACATACTCAGTTGTAGTTGAAAGGGGCTTGTGATGAATAAGACACCATTTTACCATTATAGATCTGAAGTGATTTCAGGAACTGAGCACAAGAGACCAAAAATTATGCTCCCATTATTCTTAGTGCTTAGGAAATTCAAAGGGTTTTGGGAGCTGTGAGCCAGGAACAAAGACCAAATGATATATTTAATATAAATCATAGTATCGCAGAAAGGTACCCTCCCTGTACCAGCAAGAGAAGAACCTTATCACCAGAGATAGGGAGTTGATGGTGACATAAATCTGTACAAACAAGCCTACTAAAATTATCCTTATCTTCCATAAGTTTCCCCCATATGTTTCCTAGTCACTTTCTCACAATTTATCATCCTTAGCCAAAACCCATTTTTTCCTCTGACTTATCACAGTTTACTTACTAGATTACTGGTTTATTATAAAAGATATTAAGTTATATAAATGTATAACCAGATGTTCATTCATGTCTCCACAATTTATTGCTCTTTATTGAAATGGTATATAAGCTCTTATGCCTAGCCACATCTTTGGGTTTTCATTTTTTTTTTTTTTTTAAGATTTTATTGGGGAATCGGATAAGGGGAACAGACAAGTTGCTGTGCTTTTGTCCTTAAGTCTAGTTGTGGAGGACGTCGCTTCACTGGCCCATGTTGGTATTATCATTGCACTCTTCCTGGGTGAGGCAGTCACTCGCTGGCATTGAACAGCTGCTCACAGTGGCTTAGCCGGCTGCCAGACACTCATGCTGGTTGCCAGCTACTCATGACAGCCCACTGCAGCAGGGGCTGCATCCTATGCTGCCATCAGCAACTCACTGCAGCCCAGCTCCAGGTTGAGCTGCAGTTCACCCTCTTAGCTGTAGAGAGTGCAGCATCACTGGCCCTCTATGTGGGATCCGAACCAGGGTCCTGCTGCTCAGAGCTGGCATCCCAAGCCAACTCTTAACTAATGCACCACTCAGGCAGCCCTGAGTTTTCATTTCTTATATGTGAAAGCCTCCATGTACATGTAAAAATATCAACATCAAATAAAATGTTTATGCTTTTCTCCTGTTAACCTGTCATTTGTCAACATAATTCTCAGGCCCAGTCACAAAAGAATCGAGAAAAAAATCCTTCTCTACAGTTCTCACATGTTCTGTTCCCCCTCTATCTCCTCTCTGTCTACCCAGGCTATTTTTAAAGGTCATATTCAAACCTCCACTCCTCCTTAAACTCTTCTTAGGAAGCTGCAGCCTCCTCCCTCACACCCCACACTTTACCCTGAGGAATAGGAGAGTTGCTCATGCAAAGAATGAAAAGCTAGGATGGATGAGGTAGGAAGGGATCAGGGGATGAAACTGGTAAGACCATCAGCTTCTTTTCAGGTGCATTGTGACATTGGTCTGAATTCTTTTGGTGGGAAGTGGCAAAAGCAACCAAATATGACAAAATATGCTCCCAGCACTTTTATTGGTTAGGAAATTCAAAGGGTTTGGAGAGCTTTGAGCCAGGAACAAAGACTAAATTCTAAAAATCACAGCTCCTAGCTCAACCAATCAAAAAGCCCAGAGGTAGATTTGATAAGAGGTCCTCAATTATGACTGGATCTAGGTGCTCTAAACGTGTCACAGAAAGCTGTCCCACTCTCTACCTCTAAGCTCCATGCTTCTCTTTGTTGGCCCGATTCTTAGCTAGGCTTCACCCAGGAGGAAGCAGATGGGCACCCATACCTCCAGGCAGATGATCGATCATCTTAGCAACCCCAGCAGAAGAGAATGCCTTGTTCACAAAGGTTCCAATAAAAATCCTGCGTATGATGCTCATTGACTTCGATTGGCTCAGGCTTTGTCACATAGCCCGCTCTATGCCAGTCTCAGGGTTAGGGATGCTTCACTTTTATTTGCTAGGACTGGTTTACTTGCCCACATACAGAGTGAAGGGAAAGGGTCAGCCCATCCAAAACTCATAGACTGATCGTGGGAAAGCAATAATGATCACCCAAAGGAAAATCAAGAAGATGTTACTGTCAGAAGAAGAAATAATCTCTGGGCATCCAAAAATGGCAGATTGTTCTTCATACGCTCTCTTTGGAGCTGGTCTTTTTTTTTTTTTTTTTAAAGATTTTTATTGGGGAATTGGCAGTGTTGGGGAACCAGGGAAGGGGAACAGAGAAGTTGCTGTCCTTTTGTTCTTCAGTCTAGTTGTAAAGGACATCGCTTCACTGGCCCATGTTGGCATTTTCATTGTGCTCTTCCCGGGTGAGGCAGATCGGTCACCGGCCTCTGGACGGCCACTCATCGTGGCTCTTGGCAGCTCACACTGGCTGCCAGCTGCTCAAGCTGGCTACCGGCCACTCACTGTAGCTTATGGTAGCCCACTGCAGCCCATGCCATCCTGGGGACTCACAGCAGCTCAACTCCAGGTAGACTTGTTGTTCACCATCTTAGCTGTAGAGGGCTGAGTCACTGGCCCTTATATGTGGGATCCGAACCCAAGCCAGCTCTTAACCAACGCACCACTTGGCCGGCCCTGGAGCTGGTCATTTTTGAGGCCTGCTGTCTTCTTTCTGGATTAGCTTTTGGTATATCTCTCTTGCCAGGGAGGCTTGGTATGTCTCCCTGCCTAGAAGGCTGTGTTTCCCTTCTTCATACTCTTTTGAATTCTGTGTCCTTATAGCAAAGGTATCACATGGGGTGCATTTATTCTAGACTTGGCAAAATGTGTCCTGTAGCTCATAGGTGTCCCAGGTCAGCTCACCAGGAAGGCACATTCAGCAAACCCTAATGGAACACAGAGCTGTGTTAGATCCTGGGGCACAGTGTCCAGATGGCCTTTTCAAGACCCATGCACCCATCTCCTAGCTCCTGGGAATATTGTTCATGACTATGATGGCTCATAGCTATGCCCCTCACTGAGAATTGCCCACGGCTGTGCTACGAGGACCTGCTTCAATCAAGGTTTAGCTCACAGTCAATGACTGGCTGAAATGGGGTTGGCCACCCCAAATGCAGAGTCCCCATTGGATCAGCCGATGCCTCAATTGCAGCCACATTATGAGTCAACTTTCCCCCTTGCCCACTGCTATCTTCCCCACTTCCTTAGAGATATCACTCCGAAAAGCTCTTTCTAATAAACTTTCTACACACAACTCCCCATCTCAAAGTCTGTTTCCAGAGAACCCAATCTAAGACATCTGGGTTTCTCTTTTTACGGTCAGTGGACTTGTCGCCCTAAAAGAAATGAGTATCTCTTTTCAAAGGCTTCACTATAGAGGAACTGGTTTTCTGTTGTTTTAATCCAACCTCAATCTTAGGTAGTCCCTTAGTGTCTCGGCCTTGAGGCAATTTCACCTGCAACAAAATACCAATGCAGGTGTACAGCTAAATTGACTAATTTTGTTAGTTTGGCCAATATTCGGCTGACTTTTCAGGGATAAATGAAGAAGAGATACTGAGGGTTGAAGTTATGTGAACATGTTAAGAAATGGAGAGAAAGAGAAAAGCAGATTTGTTGTTCTGGCCGACAGCTCTTGTCTGGAGACCAAGGCTCTCTCATTGACCAAACTCTACACAAGCTCTTCTAAGGTCTTTTTCAACTAGACCTTGATTTTGGACTGCTGTGTTCATCTCTGAATTTCGATTTGTATCGAGAATCCTGCTAAGTCAGTTTAGCCAGAATCCTTCATTCTCCATATCTGATCACCCTCCATAATCAAGTCCCTCATTCTTCACCATCCCCCAGGTGGTGTCTGATCACCCTGGCCTGCCTTCAGAGAGAACCCCATTATGTCAGTGTACCAGAATCTCCTCTTAACTTTGATGCTTCCTCTTAGTAACTCCCCACCTTGCTCCTTGTCTATAAATTCCCATTTCATAATTGTATTCAAAGTTGAGCCCAATCTCTCCCCACAACTGCAAAATCCCATTGTAGTGGTTCCTATACCTGTTGCAATAGTCATGAATAATATTTTTATTCACACTGGTGGAGGCCTCCTCATCATTTAAGATTAGCTCAATGTTATGTCTTCTAAGAAGCATTTTCTTCCTGATATAGTCCCTTATCTGGGTTTTCTTTGTATATTTTTACATGTTTCAGTAGAACCTGCAGAAATGGACACAAATCGTTGTAAATACTGTGTAATGTTTCTTTTAGTAAAGTGTTTTGCAAATCTAAAAAAAAAAAAAAAATGAAAGCAGGATTCACTATGGGAATCAGACCTTACACATTGTAGGAGGAGCCAGGGAAGTGAAGATCCTGAAAGGGGAGTTAAAAGGTCAGAGAATCATCAGCCCTACTGAACCTCTGACATGGTGGTGAGTCAGAGTTTATAAGAAAATCTGGGAGGCAGAATTTTTCATATTTTTCACCACAATCAATAGTAAGAAATACCTTTTATATCAAGTTCCAGGAGAAGGATATATACATACACATGTATGAACAAGTTCTACACTAAAACACTATTCTTGGCTATGTGTAACTGGTATAATGGAACATCAATCTGGTCTTTGTCCCAAGTTCTTGACAAAGAGCTCAGAAAACCTGGGAATTACCTAAAGGATCAGAGTGATAGGGATCACTTTCATAATGAGCCCCTCCCAACCACACCTGAGTTTATGCTAATGAGGTGATTCTTGGCAGGCCCCTAGATACCTTCAGGATGGGGACTTGTCCCCAGAGGAACCAACCATTGGCTGAAGGTTTCAGCCCCATCCACTGACCTCCTGGGAGGGCAGAGAGGCAAGGCACTAGAAACTGAGTTAATCACCAATGGTCCATGATTTAATCAAGCATGTTTACATAATGGAACCTTGATACAAACCTCAGAACAACCACGTTGGAGGGTCTTCTGGGCTGGTGAAAACATCCAGGTACTGGGAGCATAGTGCAAACCAGCTTCTTGGGATGGGGGGCTCCTGCACTTGGGACCCTGCCAGATCTCTCACCCTGTGTAACTTTTCATCGGGCTATTTATTTATATCCTTCATAATAAGTTGTAATAGTAAGTCTAATGCTTTTCTTGGTTCTGTGAGTCATTCTAGCGAATTATTGAACCTGAAGGACATAATGGGAACTCTGAAATTTGTAGCTGTCCTCTAAAGTGCAGGAGCCTGGGGACCCCATTTGTGGTTGGCATCTGAAGTGGGGGAAGTCTTGTGGGACTGAGCTTTTAACCTGTGGGGTCTGTGCTAACTCCAGGCAGTTAGTGTAAGAGTTGAATTGAATTGTTGGACTCCAGGTGGTAGTCAGAGAGTTGGAGAACTGGTAGTTGTTGGTGGTGTGAAAATGACAACAACATACACTAATACTTTCTATTCTATTCTTTTCTTTTCTAAATTTTTGTTCTATTCTTTGTTGTTCTATTCAATTTTTAGAAAGTGCTATTTGTAACTAACTAAATTGATCCTGTAACTCTTTGCTTGATCACAACCCATAGATTAAAGAAAAAACACGCTGTAATATATTGTAAACTCCTTAAAAGCAAGAACATTGAAATGTGCCTTGGCTAACCATGTACCATGTCTAACACAATATTCAGTACAGGGATGGCACTGTTATAATTTCATGAAATATATGAGTGGGAGAATGAATGATGTCTGATTTTTGGTATGGTCCTCACTGGCTGAGGTCTCAGTTTTATGAATCAGAATTAGTATTCGTACTTAATTCATACAAATTGTTTCCTCAAAGTCAGGCAAGACACATCTACTAGAATGTTAATTTATTAGTTCATCATGGGAACCATTTTGGGTGGGGCAGCTGGTGTCAGTCAGTGGGGATAGTTTGCTTGCTGAGTGCAGACTCATCAAAGGGTTGGTCCTTGGCATCATTTCCCTCAAGGTGGGGGTAACTAGGTGAATTGCCCTTCTCAATTTGAGATGTTTTTTTCAGGACACCATCTGCCAGGGGCATAGCTAGGGCAGCCCCTCCCCTCAGTTCTGAGAGCTTCACGGTAATAGCTGCCATATATTCCTTAAAGTTTACTCTTCTTGACTGGCTATGAAGACCTCATGGGTCTCCATTCTAGGTGGAGATTTAGGGAACACCCCAATCTCATCTGCAACACATTGCTGAGAAATGGTTTACCCTTGCAGATGGCTAATTGCTTCAATTTCATGTTACTTCTTATTAGCTTTAGTTTGAAAAGGTGACATTTCCCGACCTTGTCCTGAAAATCTGGGGCTGAACCCGGTTTGAAGCCAGGTGACCCTTCTGCACTGAATACACACAAAAAATAGTTGCTGAGTGATTAAACTGATAGTATCAACCAAAGTTTTGATTTGCAGCTGACCCAGTCTGACTTGCAACATCCCTGTCCCAAAGGATGTCAGGATGCTCAATAGGGTCATCATTAGCCAAGATTGGTAAAGATTGTCCCCTCGCTAGGTCTGAATCTCCGCTTTACCTAATATTCAATACAGATTTCCTGAAACGTACGAGTAATGCATGAAACACACCCTATTCGTTTTCCATGTGGAGACTATAAAAATGCATTTTATTCTGTCTTGCAAAGACTCTCACCCATCTGGTTTAAATTTGTGTGAATTGCTGCCTGCCGAGAAAAGGGTTAATGACAACTGGGAGGGAGAGTTCTGTTTACTTGGCTGGGCTTTGCAGGAGTCCAGTTTCTCCCAGAGGTTGAGCCTAATCAAAAACCATCCAGGGGGCCGAGGAGGACTGCCTGTTAACCCCGACAGAGCTCTGTATGAGCAGGACGAACGTGGTACCGAGATCTGGAAGTTTCGGCTAACGCAGCAGCCATGGCAGACACAGCCATGCTGCTGGAAGGAACATCTGCCAAGAGTATGGTCTGCTAACAACAACTAGCACTTTAATAACATAATGAAAATCACATTTCTGTAATTGTGTAATATGCAGGCCCACAACTGTAACATCATTTGTCTAAATACGATACAAATTAGACCCAGAAGCTGGGGCCCTTTGGTAAACGCTTATCCAGGGATTGCTGTTTCATACAGACCTAATTTCTGACCCGCCTTCAGCCTCGTCAAGCTGGTTTCTTTTTCAGATGCCCAGTTCCAGACATTAACACCTTCCCATTCTCCTTTCTGGTACTCCTGAAGAGCCCCAAGAATGTGATATCCTAAGGCAAGCCCAGAGGGACGCTGGGATGTGTTGGCGGGGACACTTCCAGGAATTATTTCCTTAAGGGCTGACATTAGAAAGGAATTCACATGAAATGAAAGTGAACCATTTTTCAGAAGGTCCACTCTCTGGAGACATTTCGGCTGGAAAGATGGCCAAGCTTGAATTAAGCAGGCTTCTATAAATCTCACAGTTATGGTATTAAGAAAATGAGCTGGACTTTTTGATGACTTTCTGTTTTACGTGAATGCTGTTATGATAATACAAAGTCTCTTTAGGCTATAAAAGCCATTATTATCTTGTAAGAAGAATAATAAAATGGGGTAGTGTATTAAAATACAATTTGGGACCCAGCAGCACTATGTGTGACCATGAAAATGTTTGTAGCCTTCCTTCCAAGAGGGTTGTTTTGCATCCCGTATTTGCTTATACTCCACAGAGACTAAAGGGGGTTGTCAATGCTTTATCATTTGAAATTGCATTGAAATTTCCCATATTTCATCTAGTTTGATCTTCGAATCAACCCTGGTAGGTTAAGTAGGGCAGTCATTATTTCTTCCCATTTTTCCAACGGGTAAGCAGCATGCTCAGTGTGATGGCAAAAGGTTGACACTCACACTGTGTCTTCTGATTCCAAGGCCAATGCAAGTTTCCACCCCATCACACTTGTGTCATTTCACATAATTCCTTTTTGCTGTCAGTGTAATCCAGAAATGCAACAAAGTGGCATTCACAACCCCTAACTTTAACATGATAACCGGCAGCTACTGCACAAATAAAATTCACTTGTGTTAAACCATCACTAAGATGAGATTCCCCACCTCCTGCCCCCAGTGGATGACACAGAATAACAGTGTTCTCCTGGTCTGCCTTCAGTACATTTCCTAGGATCCTCTACAACCATGTCACCCAAAGTCCAGACCCAGGGACCAGCAGCATCAGCATCACATGAGAGCTTGTCCCAAAAGCAGGAGCTCAGGCCCCATGGCAGACCCACTGAATCAGAGTCTGTGTTTTAACAGGAACCCCACGTGATTCATATGCATGTCAGGGTCTTGGAAGCACTGCATCTATAACTCCCAGTTTTGCTCAGCCCAGCCTATTTCGTGCAGTGGGCTGTGAAGGTTATAAGTAAGGAGAGTAGAGGAGGAGAGACCAGGCCGAATATACCTCCCCATGTGCTCTCTTAATTCTTAAGGACTGAAGAAGTTAGATTAAAGATGGGTGCCAACCGGGGAGGGAAGAGCCCCAGAAAGTTTGCAAACATAAAGGAACTTGCCAGTAGCTGCCTGGAGACATCTGGTTTGCGGTCTCAAGGAAACAGACAGCAATATTGATTTTTTGAAATGACAGGCGCTCCCAGGGCCTCTTGCTCATGAGCACTTTGGGAAATAGCCTTTGAGAAACCCTGGTTTTCTCCTGAAGAGGGATGCAATCAGGCTGACCATTCCCATAAGCAGCGACCTGCCGAATGTGCTGTGGGCTGGAGGAAAACAGCCTTATTTCTTCCGTTCATGGACTCCTCCCCTCTGCCTTTTGAGGTTCAGCGCTGGGTGTGAGACCTAAGGCTCCCCTGTCCACTGTGAGGACCTCCCCTCTAGGCTGTGCTAACTGGACTCCCCTGGGAGCTCAGAATGTGTGCAGCCAAAGACCCCACTCCTTCTCTTTGGGTCTGAAACCCTCACTCCTTTCCCGCTCTGCTCTTCAGCGCCTGCATCTTTGCTTTTTTGCAGGGGCTGCCAGATGTCAAATTGCTCCATATTCTGTGGCTTCGGGATCCAGGCAAATGTCCATGAAAGAGAGGACTGTAGCCACCAAAACTCCGTGTGAACCCCGGGCCCTGGATTCTGTTGTGGGCAAGTACATTGAGCGATTTGAAATGACTCTCCTGGGAGGTGGTTGTCAAATTTTTGGTGTGTTCAGGAAATGTCTGCCACATTTTACATCAACATTTTCAAACTGCAAGTGAGTGAAGTGTTGAATTGTAACAATGAGCGAGTGAAATGAATGGATTGCCGTGCCAATGCTGAACTAGCTTGAGTAGTAGAAGTAACTCATGTTTTAATTTAAAAAAAAAAATTCTTTGGTGTGGTACAACTGTTCCTGATGCTTTGCCACATAGAATCTAAATCCCATCCTGATGTCATATGAAGCCACAGTATGTGGAAAACTTTATGTGGATCATGGGTGGAAAGAATTGGGTGCCTCTTGGCTATCTGCCATCACTTGTATTTCAAGGTCCCGAAGGGTTGAACTCAGTCACAATATAGTTAATATGCTTCTACTCTCTCCCTTACTCACTATCCCAGGGTTTGTTGCTCAAGTGTTCCAAGCACTTATGTTACTTCCACTATGAGTCCCAGCTGCTTAGGATCCTGCTCAAATTTAACTTCCTCTCTGAAGCCTCCCTCCCAGCTGGGGTGTCTCCTTCTATCTTCTGCTACATCCCCCCTGGCTACCAAGTATGGGCCATCAGTGAAGTCTCTCTTTCCAATAGGCTTCCATCTCAGTTCCATACATTCTCTCTGTTCAAACCCTCCCACCATGTCTACAAAAGAAGAAACAGGGACTCAGCTCCATCACACAGCTTGCTCAAGGTCATGAGACTGGGAAGGGGCAGGCCAGGATTTTGTGCTGCCAGGACCTGTTTTTCTTTTCCACGCCAATGGTTCTCAAAGTGGGGTCACTGGAGCTGCAGCGTCATCATCCCCAGGGAATTTGTTAGAAACATAAGTTCTCAGGCCCCACCTGAGACCTACTAAGTCAGACACTGTGGGAGTGGGCCCGGGCCCACCATCCACATCAAAACCGAAACATGAGAGGGCCCAAGTTCTAACACACCTTTCCAGGGCACTCTGGTGCCCTCTTCCTTACAGCGGAGCTAAGGGCCCTGTGATGTCTTACTTCAGCCTCCAGGCTGTCAGCTCCCTGGAGGCAGGACTTCTGCCTTCCCCATCGCTGAGCAGGCACTGTATTAAATGCTGCTGGGGAAATCCAATAGGAGGGAGCTCTCACTGTATGCCAGGTGGTGTGCTAAACCTCCCTGAGATCTATCTCACTTAATCTCAGGGTAACCCTCGCAGGCAGGCACTACCATTCCCTGCCTTGTATAGATGAACACATCCAGGAACAGAGAGAGGAAGCAGCTTACTCAAGAGCCAATGTATGGCATTAGGAAGTCGGGATGTGAACCCGGGGTCTGACCCAGAGCCCAAGCCCTTCCCAGCAGCAGGCTCTCCTGCTTGGCACATGCTGACTGAACTGACTCGAACTCTCTGGACCCTTCCATGTACCATGTGGAGGAAAAGTCTGAAATGTAAAAAAGTGGAAGAGTTTACCTATAGAGCAGTTTAGGGGGAGAAAGAGGGCTTGGATTTCCAGGAGAAAAGAAAGCATAATTTTCTCAGGGAAGCACAAATGAATTCTCAAACACCTCAATTTCATTCCGGATGGATCTGGTTATCTTGACCTCTGATACAGGGGCGGTGTTACATCTACTCTGTCCTCTGGTTCTAAACTGACCTGAATGTCTGGAATTCTTGTACCAGAAAGTGAAGGCTTCTGGGTAGTCAGGGGAAAGGATTAAAGAGGAGTGTCTGCTGGTTAGGGCTCCGGTAGAGATGCTTAAATTCAAACCAGAGTCCAGGTGATGACCATGCTGATCAGAACCTGTGACATTAGCCATAAGCCACGCACCCTCTCTGGGCCTCAGTTTCTTGTTCTGTCAAGTGGTGATCATGACACTAGCTGTTTTGTGTGTGTGCGGCTTAGATGAGATGAGGGTTCTGAGAGTGCTTCATAAACAGAAACTGAAGTCTGAGAAGCCCAGCATTGTTCGCCAAGGCCAGGGTGAGCTGCAGTGCAGGGAGGGCGCTGAGACGGGGCCCGCGCAGTCTTGATTCCCACCGTGGGTTCTTTTCTGTACGTATGCACTCCCTTCCCTGGGACACACACGTGTGTGTGACTTCTCGGCACGCACAACAACGTGCAGGCCTGTTCCTCCCAGGATAGAAGCAAGTTCATGGTCCTTTTGTAACAGGGACTTTCTAAAGAGAAAGGGCTGGAGGCCCTAGGAGACCAGGAATAGAGGGCCCCTTTAGGGTGTCATGCTGTTTTGCCTCCCAGACCTCTGAACAATGGCGGCGTTTCTCAGCCTGGATTTATAGAATCCCATTTAGATATCTGGGTTCCTCCCACTGATTGGGCTCCCCCACCCCCTCAGCCATCCCTCTTCAGGCACCAAAGCCCTTTCTAAAATGTCTTCACCTTTCACGGGACACCAGCGCTCAAATCCCCCATTCCAAACAAATGAGAAAGAAACCTCTTTCCTCCAGGTTTTTGCTTGTGCCCCGGCCACCCTAAGCCAGGATAAAATTTCCAGGCAGCCCATGTGTGTGTAATTGCTTCCTGAGAGGAAGACCTAGAGAGCCTGTTGCAAATGAGGTGTTAATGACGAGCGCCCCAGGATTTGTTACTGTAGCAAAGCCCCATCTGGATTGACTACATTAAGTTGCTTTTTATGTGGATGTGGTCCTTAATAGAGTCCCTTCCCCCTTTGTCAGGGAGCATCCCCCAATAGGAAAATGAAGCAATGCGAAACAAATGAAAGAAGCCCCACCCCCTCTGTTCTGCTGAATAACTGCCATCATGCTGGTTTATTGGGGTGTCTTGTAGATCTTGTGACCTTGTCTAGGAAGGGGACTCTGTATAGGGAAAGAACTTGGAGACTTGGTTAGTGGAGGCATTGCTTTAAACATCAACCATTGGGGCCTTGATGTAGAATCAGAATATCTGGTGTTTAGTCTGAAATCTTAGGTTTTAGAGGAGACTAAGTCACTTGAACGAAGATCTGGAAGATCTAGGAAACTAGGCTTTTCACCTGTGAATTAGGTTGAATAATTGCTCTTGAATAAAATATTATTCTGCTATGCTGCCAGTTCTCTCTTATTTTATTTAACCTTACAAAAACTCTCTAAGATGGTGTCTTACATCTGAGCAATAGTAGCACTAAAAGGAACTGTAGTTAAAATTTAGGTGCCACCACCTCATTTTATTAACAAGGAGACAGAAGCTCAAAGATGCAGTGTCCTGTCCAAGGACAACAGATTGCTAAGTGGTTGAATGAGGACCGGAGCCCTGGTCTTCACCTTTGAAGGGGATTGGCTGTTGGCTGTAATTTTGGCCAAAATAGAACTTCACTAATTCCCAGTCCCTCCCTTTGCAAATGACTCATGTCTCGCTTTCCTAAGAAGCAAAGGGATTTGGCTGGGGCCCTGGAATTCTCCCCTGCCTTAGACATTTGCTGCACCTCTATTCTAGTTGTCCTATGTGCCCAGCCAACAAGCCATCCTGTTGACTACACATGCAGCCTCGGGGACCCTAGCCAGCCAGAGAAAGCATCTCTATAAGGAAAACAGTGACTGGAATGCAGGATATGTAAGTTGAAGTATCTGAAACAAAGTAAAGTTCTAAATTTTCTCAACAATCACATTTAATTTAGTCTTTCCTTTATGAAGATAGGACAATGAGCTAGATACCAATGGGAATAGTTCAAACTTTCCTGGGGATTTGAGACCTGTTGGGGTGTTTTTGATACCATCAGAGAAGTGACAGTCTTGATGATGTACCTCCCCCAAAAGGTTACATTCCTGGTCCAAATTTAGATTCATTTCAGCCAACCAACTTTGCCCAAATAAATACAAGTTTCCTTTACCTCATTAAAAGGCAAAAGGAAATTTCTAGAATGTTTGCTGATGGAGCAGATGGAGATGTTAATGTCTTCTAGCTGCTCTCAAGAAAGACCGGATGTTCATTGATATTCATCTGTATTCTAAGGAGGGATTTGGCTGTGGAGCTTTGTGGTGAACACAATTGGATATGTTTCATTAAGGCTGTGCCTCCGTCTTTTAATTAACTTCTTGTTCCTGTCTTTGGTGAAATATTAATTATTTTTTAATCGTCACTGGGATGCACTTTAAGGAGAAGCAGCTGGAACCATCCAACCTTAGTTTCATTATACAGATAGGTGTTATAATAATTAACTTAATTAGCTTGTCACTGCTTGCATAAAATATGACTGTATTTGGAGAACAGATATTGCTTTGCTGGTCCAAGGTTAATTAAAAAATAGAGTGTACAAAAGGTCAGGTTAAATGGAGTTGGCGGCACCCTGGTATCTGGCCAGTGTTACAAAGAATGTTTTTGCAGTGGGCCGTGACCGGAGATCAGTCTTGGAGGAGACCTGAAGCTTTCTCTGGGCAGAGACAACATCATCACATCCAGTAGGCTGCCACCCATCTCTGGTGTTCTCTTCTCTTTCCACATCAGGGGTTCTTCTTCTGGGGTCCATGAACCTGCACAGGATAGAGGGGGGAATCAATGAGACACTTTCTTTAAATTGAAGATGGCTCTTTGTGGTCTCTTGAGATCTGGATATACCTGAGTGCAAGGTAATAAACCCAGTAAAGAATGAGCTGTGTGGTATGGAGCTAACATTTATCTCTTCCCATGTGCAAAATACCAACCTAAGTGATTTACATTAATAGCTCACTTCATCGGCACCACAATCCTGTGAGGCAAATAGTATTATCCCTATTTTATAGTTGAAAAAACTGTGACCCAGAGAGATTAAATAACTTGTCCAAGATCACACAGCTAGTACGTGGTAGAGCCAGGATTTGAACACAGGTAGTTTGGCTTCAGAAGCTAATTGTCGATCACTAACCCTCGATAACTGCTTTTGAATGAAATATTACTCTATTGTGCTGTCTAGTCATAATATTAATGAAAATAAGTAGCATTTCTAGGGGAGAGGAGATTTTATAAAACATAGACTCACTCCTGCAGGAGCAAGATCCCTTGCTATGAGAAAACTGATATTAATTCAGAATGTTTAGGGCCGGCCAAGTTGCACGGTGGTTAAGCACTGGCTTGGGAAGCCAGTGGCCCTGGTTCGGTCCCACATATGAGGGCCAGTGACACTGCCCTCAAAAAAACAAAAACAAAAAATCCCCCCCAAATCAGAATGTTTAGTTCTAACTACAATGCTGAGGAACTGATATGGGTTTGGGGGAATAATTTTGCTCATTCCTTGTCACTATATGAGTGTGTGTAATGTGTGTAACTGTTTTTGTTTTATTTTGTAATTATGCAGCAGTATATGAAAGGCTGATTAGGTTCCCCAATCAATCAAGACTTCTAACCGCTCGCTTGGAGGAGTAAATGTGTTCCGTGGAGGAGCTTACAGCTTTAGAGGCACTGAGACAAGAGCACACTGCATGCCCTGAAAATGGCTCGTCTAGGAAGGGCTGGGCTGTCTGGAGAATAACGGAAATTTCACACTGAGCTGGTTACAAAATAGTGTGAAACATTGTTGGCCTCAGCCCTGAAACGTTAACTTTGCTCTTTGGTGATTGGAGCGAACGTCATATTCAACAGATGGTACCTGCATTAGGGACCGAGATGGACTGTGAGTGACCTGAAAGATTTGTCCACATTTTGAAGAAAATGATCTCAAAACCATTTACTCTGATTCCTCACGGCCTCCTGGGTTTGATTTCACATGATGGTTTGCTGACTTTCTCAATTGGAATGACTTAAAATTATTTCAAACTTAACTGTGTGCTCAACACTGCTATTATTTTACTGTAGGCTGTTATAAATTTGCCCTAGAGTGATATGTGGTTTGGACTGGATTGTGCCGATGTGGTTTGTCATGTATGAAGCTCGATGTAGGACAGGAGCTTGGAAAGGAGAAGAAGGAGAATGTGAACAAAAAGAAGTCAGTTAATATGATTGTGGCTGTGAGTAATGTGTCACAGGCTGCTACTATTTGGATCAATATTGTCCCCTTTTTAGGTTACATGATCCAAAAGGTGGGAAATAATATAGAAGTAAGAAAAGCCATTATAAGATTCATATGTACAGGAAAAACAGAATCCAGAAGAAAAAGGATAAAGTGCAATAGGATATACCATGTATCCCCCATCACTGTGGGTATAGCGATGAACTTCGCTAGAAGTTAAGCGCCAGGGGAGCAAGCTATAGGGGCAGAGGTGGCACTGCTCTGAGAATCACACACTTCAGGCTTCCCATCTTAGTTCTCCCTTTGCTTGAGCTGAGAGGAGAGGGCAGATGGCAGAAAAAAATCTTCACCTGGGCAGCAGGGGGCACCTGGAAGGACACCTTTGTAGGGTGAATGGATTAACAAACAATGGTATGTCTTTAGGATGGAATACTATTCACCACTAAAAAGCAACAAACTGTCAATTCACACAACAGCATGGGCCGGTTTAAAAGGCCTTATGCTTAGTGGAAGAAGCTAACCTCAAAAAGTAATGTATGACACTGCCCTCAAAAAAAAAAAAAGTAATGTATTATAGAATTCTGTTTACATGACATTCTAAAAAAAGACAAAACAATAGTGACAACAGACCAGTGGCTGAGGTAGGGATATAACTGACTAAAATGGCAGCCTGAGGGAGTTTTTGGAGGTGATATAATCACTGCAGTGTTGTTTACACGAAACTTTACATAAATTCATAGATTTTTACACAAATACACACAAATCTACTGTGTATGAATTGGAAAACAAGCATTGAGAGAGGTCATTATAATTTTAATTAAATTATTTCCATATTTTGATTCTAACACTTGCTTCAAATACTGTTATAAAGATATACTGTTTCTTTTGTGGTAAACTGGTGCCATATTATTTTGTGTCTGAGGTTTTGTGCCTAGGGTTTACCATGAAATAATAAAAGAGTCCAGGAGGTTTATAGGGTTTGTTGGTTTCTTGGGGGACTTCTGTCATGGGAGCCCCAGGATAGGCAAACAGTCACGCGTCAGTTGGGAGCTATGGCCAGTCCTAGGAGAGCACTCTTAAGCAATCAAGGCATTTTGCTAATTCAACCCAGCTTTCCTAACACCATGCCTCTGTTCTATGAGCAAGGACCATGCAGAGGAAGGGAATGGGAACATGTTTGTTTTACTGAGACTTCAGTTACCTGTAGTGATGGGGGCTTATGAAAAGTGCACACAAGGGTCAGCCGAGTGGTGCGTTGGTCAAGAGCTGGCTTTGGGACACCGGCTCTGAGCAGCAGGGCCCCGGTTTGGATGCTACATATCAGTGACACTGCCCTCTACAGCTAAGATGGTGAACAACAGTTCCACCTGGAGCTGGGCTGCTGTGAGTCCCCGGACGGCATAGCTGCAGCCCCTGCTGCAGTGGGCTGGCTGCCATAAGCTACAGTGAGAGGCCAGCAGCCAGCGTGAGCGGTAGGCAGCTGGTGTGAGCTGCCAATAGCCGCCTTGAGTGGCCGTCCAGAGGCCGGCGACAGATCTGCCTCATCCGAGAAGAGCGCAATGACGATACCAACATGGGCCAGTGAAGCAACGTCCTCCGCAACTGGACTGAAGAACAAAAGGACAGCAACTTGTCTGTTCCCCTTCCCTGATTCCCCAACGCTGTTTCCCTCCCCCAATTCCCCAATAAAATCTTTAAAAAAAAAAAAAAAAAAAGCGTACACAAGCATACAACTCCAGGAAAAGCCCGACAAGAAGGCCTGACAAGAATAGGAATCTTTGCTCTGTGTTCCGCCACTAATCACAATAGAGCTCATTTTCTCCTGTCTGGTGTTTCCTGTCTGATTATTGACTCGATTATTCCTTCTCTTGATTCTTCATATCCTTTCTCTATAGCTTTTGTTCACGCCTATTGTCTGCTTCTCTATAGCTTCCCCTAATGTCTGCAGTTATACCTCAGCTCAGCTACCATTGCTAACTGCATGTTCCTTGATGTTTTGAATGTGGCCCAGCTCATGTTTTTGTGCCAGCTGACATCACAGGTTGCTGGCCAGCTCAGGAACTGGCTGTCCCTTAGTTTCACTCTAGGTCCAATCAGCTGTCACTAAGTGTGGGAATAGTCACCTGGCCAATATTATGCTGCGTCTTCATGGGTCAGTCTTGCTTAGAAGAGGCAGTGGGCTTGGAGGCACCATGGTAATCCCGTCTAGCACAGTGTTTCCCACGTAGCAAACCATATAAGATGGAACACAGCACAATGCTACATTTTGCTTAAGGGACAATATATACTGGGGGTGCCAAAAAAATGTATCCAAGTGGCCACTTTGGTCAGCGTTGCTCAAGAAGTCATTCACCATGATCAGAAGTGTCTGGACACTGATGGGAACCACTTTGAGCACCTCTTGTAATTGCAGAAGTCCATCGTGACTTGTATTCATCTTTTGTTGCCGGTACATTTTGTATTATAATTTTAATAGTTTTTCCTTTCTTAAAATGTGTATATATATTTTTTGGCACCCTTTGTATGTGCCAAGAACTATAATGTGTCTGGGAGTTTATTCTACTTGTAAGGATAAACTATGATGTGAATCTATTAGTAGTTTGTGGATGTTGGCAGAAGACACGAGGCTCCTGGGTCAGAGACAAAGGCCTTCACTATAGCACAGCAGGCATGATTTCTGTGTTCACTTCAGTTCCCCATAATCCCCAAGCCCTATGGGGGTGATGTAGATAAGCCTAGATGGATGCTTTCATAAACTCAGAGCTTCCCTGTTTGTCTAGTGAACGGTAAGCATGCCTACTCTCTGGCCAGGAGCGGACGATACTTCATCTCTCAAGGTCGCTTGCTGCAAACACAACTTGAGAAACAGACCAGGCAAAGAGCGGTCAGGGTCTTGCATTCTTGGCATACCCAGCTAGAGCGTGAAGGGACACTCACGGCCCGCGGTAGTGGTAAATTGCTTCTCCTGGCAATAAATTGTTCAGCCAATGTAGAAATAATGGAGAATGCATTCAGACAATAACTAGGATATAAATAATCTCTGCTTTCTACCACAAAGTATTCCTAGAAACTTCATCATTATAAGATTACAAAGTTAAAGCGTTCCCATTTTCTTTCTACTCCCTAGCCTGCCTGCTTCTCCCTGGAACAAAAATGATTTGGCTAACTATAAGACTGCAATTACCCCTTGTGGCCATGTGATGGTGTAGTGTCAAAAGTCAAATTTTTTTCTGGGAGAAGACTCCATTCTTCCTGGTTTAATGCAGAACCCAAGGGATGAAGCAAGGCTCATTGCAACCTCCAATGAGCGCTGACAGTAATTCAAGAGTAGTGTACCTGAGGCAGCTATTGCACATCACACAACCCTCTGAGCAAGTGGGCCCCATTTTACTCTTGGGGTCTCGGCCTTGATCCCCTAAAGGTAATATGCGGAGGACCTGCCTCCGCTGACCAGGGTTCGAGAAGGTGTACACGGCGTCGGCGGTCGATAAACGGACAGAAACTGTTTGTTGCAGTAAAAGACAGAAAATGGAGAGAGAGCGTGCTCCCCAGTTTATTTGTTACAGGCTTATATACATTCTTTTAGGTAGGGGTACGTGCAAGGGTACGTGTAACATAGCAAGAAAATATGCATTGCCTCAGTGAAAAGTAGATCATTAACTATTTACCCGAAACCTACAGGTCAGTAACACCTTAGGGAGTCAGTTTCTCAATACAATTTTTCTCCATTAACCCTGATAGCCATCTTTCTTTTGTGTCCTGAGGAACTGGCCGTCCTCACCACATACCTCAATGAGTAGTAAGCACCCTCCAGGTGTGGAAAGAAACAATGAAAGCAGGAAAACAAGTTTATGCTTCACCAAGCCCACTAAAGCCAGCTTGCTAGCCCCTCAATATTGGGGACCATGGCCCTCAACAGTAATAGGCAAATCCATCCACTTCAACAGGAACCTGAAAAATGACTTCAGGATAGAAGCTACCTCCATGTTTGTCTATGATCAAATCCCCAGTACTTCTCCTCTGGGTGGTTTATCAGCCTTTTACGGATTCATGGTGCAAAGATCCTCTTTTTATACTGGAAGACAGGTCACTTTCCTAGGTTGCTCTCATAGGCACATGTAGAAACTGGACTGATGATAAGAGCTTCCTTTCACTGAGTGTATACTGCTCACCAGGCAGTGTGCTCAAAGTTATTTCATTTTCACAACAACTCTATGAGGGTGATCATTTTATTATCCACCTTTTATACCTGGGGTAACTGATACTTACAAAGGCTGAGCAATTTCCCAAAGTCCCACAACTGGCAAGTGGTGAAGCTGAGTTTTGAACCCAACACTAGAGGCTGACCAACTACTGTTCACCACTCCCCTCATATGTTCTCAGACACAGGCTGCCGGAGGTACCTTGGGACATCTGGCTGTGGACTGAGTGTAGCTGCAGGGACCTCTGGGGGAAAGGCACTGTTTTAGGAGTCAGATGATCTAAGATTAAGATCCCTAGTCACAGTGTACCAACCCAGATTACTATATTACCCTAGCGAACAAGTGCCTGCTTCTCATCAGGAAACAAAGACTGGTCCTTTCTACGTCACAGGATTACTGAGATATTCAGATGTCCATGAGAGTGCTTTATAAACTATAAAGCAGTTCACAGATATAAGACAATAATAAATTGCGTTTGGTCTCAAATGTCCAAAAGTACAGACTCTGGCTTCAATGAGGGCTCTGCTATCACTGATCAGTGAGACAACTAAACTTTAATTTCTCAGGGCCACGTGGCTTTCTTTTGGTGCATCGGTTCCAACTGAGGGTTGTTGGCTTTCCTGTGTTGAGAATGATGCTGGGGTCGCACTGGACTTGTTGGACTGATCAGTGCAACAGTCAGGGTAGAGGCGAGAGGTTGTGTTCATGCCTGATTATTCCGTGCTGGTCTTAGGGTGAAGCAGACACAAATGAAGATGAAAAGGGTATTATGTGATGGCCCTCAAGAGTTCTAAAGGAGCCCTAGGCATGGGTATCTGTCAGAACATCTCTTGTGGCAATTCCTTCAGTATCAGAGGAGTTCTTAAGTACATCAAACTACCCACTGTGGGAGAATTAGTCCCCACAATGTACCAGCAGCTTGGAAAACTTGTCATCCTGGAGGCATGCCTAGGCCTGGCTCCCGGGATGGAGAATTGGGCTGGGAGCCATAATGAGAAGCAAATCTCCCCAGATCAGGGCACATGATGTGATGACAAGCTTTGACAGCGGATGAGATAAGGAGTGCTAAATGGAAGCATACATAGCTGGTCCCATAACTTGCAGCATAGCTTCTATTAAAACCAGGCCTTCTACCCCATCATTCATACAAGTTTTTTTAAATCTCTGCCCATCAGTTAAGAAAACTGTTAGGAAAGTAACATTGACCAAAGCCCAGGGCTGTGGCTCTGGGGAAGTGATCCTTGGAGTATGGGGATATGAGGGCAGTGACATCTGAAATGGTCCTGGGGGAGGGGGGGAATGGAAGCTCCCATTAAGTACTCAGCCTGGGTGGCCAGGCAAGCCCAACAGGGACCTATGTGAGAGGGCCAGAGTTTTCACCACTCTTGATACACAGAAGTGTTTTCAAAGCAGTCCATAACACATAGTATCCTATTTGTAAAGTAACCCCCCCCACCCTTTGTTAAAACAAATTTAAAACAAACAAAACACCCATAGTCCCACTTCTCAGAGAGCCACTGTTTATATTTTGGTGTATGTCTTTCCAATATTATTATGGCACATACCTACTCGTATGTAGATAAATATAGGTTCACACTATAGATCTGCATGGTCCATTATGGTAGCCAGTAGCCACATGTGGCTGTTCAAGTTAGAATTGATTAAAATAAATAAAAATAAAAATTCAGTTTCTCAGTTGCACTAGCCACATGTCAAGTACTCACATGCTGCATGTGGCTATTGGGTGATACAGATATAGAATATTTTCATCAACACAGAAAGTTTGACTGGACAGCACCAGTAATGGAGACAGTCCTGTAATTTTTTCTTACTAATTGTGAACATCCTTCATGCGATAAAATATGACTGTACACTGTCCTTTATAATGATTGCATAGTACTCCATGAGGCACATGTACAGTCATTTTTTAAAACTATTTCTCTAAAGTTCAAAATTCATATTACGTCTAGTTTGTCGTGACTATAATAATGCTTCAGTAAACTTTCTAAAGTCTAAGGGTTACTTCCCTACTATTACTTCCACAGCAGTTTGCAGTTTTTAGGCCTTTTTTCATACCTATTGCAGAATTGTCTTCTGGAAAGAGTGCATAAATTTATACTCCTCACAAGTAGGGTATGAAAGTCCTTTTTACTCTAATCTAACCAAAGATTATTGTTATTTTGATAGTTGAAGCAGCATTCTCTCCAAAATGTTTTGCTTTGCTATTTTTGGATTTCTAGTAGGGTTTATTATATTTGAGTTTATACCCACTTGTATTTCTTTCGTGACTTGCTTTTGCTGAGCTTTTCATTGAAATGTTTATTCTTTTCTTATTGATGCATACAAGATCTTTATATGTGGAGGATTATGCCTTTACCTCATACCTTACAAAGGCTTTTTTTGGTTTGTCATTTGCTCTAATTTTTTTTAAAAAATTTACAAACATTATAAAATTGTATTTAGCCAAATCTCTTGGTGTTTTCCTTTTAGAATTCTGCCTTTGGTAAGACATTTTAGCTCTACCTTGCTAACAATTATATATAAATGTTTACTATGTTTTAGAGTTTACTTTTTAAAAACCATCTAAAACTTGAGTACATCTGGAGTTTATTTAGAGTGTCATGTGAGTTTGATACTTACATTTACTTTCTAAATGATTAGCCAGTTTTCCCCAAACCATTTGTTGAATTATTTATTCTTTTTCTGCTTACTTTAAGTTTCACCTTTATCAAAATTACATTGCTATATATACATACTATGTACTTTGGTCTGTTATTATACTTCATAATTTATTTTATTATTCTGTCTTTCCAGTTTGATACAAGTAGCATATTGCTTTAATTATTGTACTATATATTACATGTTAATATCTGTGTGGTAAAAAGTTCTTGTAACTTTTCCTTTCCAAAATGTTTTTTGGCTTTTCTAGTGTGCATTTTCTTCCATATGCATGTTAAAGCCATTTTGTGAAATTTTAGGAAATAACTCTGTCAGAATTTTTATTGGCATTGTTAATGTAAAACTAAATTTGTGAAAAATTAATATTGTATCAATATTAAAGCTTCTAACCCAGAAATGTGGTATGTATTTTAATTTATTCTCATTTTTGTATGTCTCTTAGCAAAGTTTTTCAATTGTTTTCTTCATCTAGGTACTGAATGTTACTTATGAATTTCACTCCCATTTTGCCAAAAACTTAGCTAACTTTTCATTATCAAGACACCTTTGGCCCTGGCTTGTGGGTGGGTGGGGTGGGGATGAATTGGACTGGAACCATACTAGAAAACAAATCCCCTGGACGGGGCACACGATGTGATATTTTAATTTTTTAGAAATTGTTGTTATGGATGATATCTTTAAATACCATTGTATTTTGTACATATTATTGGGTATACATAGACATGGTATAAATTTTGAATACTTATTTTGTAATTAGCTTTAATAGTGTTTTTTTTTATTGTATTAGTTTTTAGGTTGGATATCTTAGGCTTTGCAAAGAAATAATCATATCATTTGCAAGAAATGTTTGTGAAAATGTAGAATTTCTACCTTTTTTTTATTGTTATTGATCAATATTGTACATTACTAAACAAAACAAAACAAACAAAAAAAACCAAACCAAAAACATAGCTGTTTCAAACAGGCAGGCAGACCCGGGGTAGATTTCAATTGCACCACATACTGACTCAAACCTTCCTGTAATTTTCCCAATTTCTGAGGCTCAGTGTCCTCAGTTGTAAAAAGGGATAATGATACCTACTTTACAGGGATCTTCTGAGGATCAAATGAAATATATCCTGAAATATATACCTGGCACGCACAGCTGCTATTATTGCTTGTGTGATTGAAGTTGGCTGGAACTCCCAGAACCTGAAATATTAACTGTAATGGTGGACATTAGACTTTAATGGTAACAGATTCACTGCTAAATAGAAACGCCAGACATTGTTGATGATGGTGGTGATGGTGGTGATGGTGACCACGGCTAACATGTATTACGCATTTGTGCCCCATGCAGTACATCTACCCAAAAGGCAATGACAGAAAACTACTCAACATCTCGCAAACTTGCTCCTAATTACACTGCTCATTCATTCATCCCATCATTTCATGAATTCATTCAAAATCATTTGTTGAGCATGAATTGAATCTCTCGCTTCATATACCTCAATGCTTACTTCGAAAGGCTTTGTAATGGGATCAAGAATGAGCTGGCCTTCCTCTGATGAAAGATCATTCATTCAGCCTTCATTTACTGATGCCAGTGATAAAAAGAAGAAATAGATGAGGATCTTGCCCTTGAATCATTCATAGTGGAGAAAATCAGAAGTGTAAGGAGCATTATCTCGGAAGAACAGGTAAAGGTTGTGAGACCATGGAGAAGTAAGTGCTCGTGCAGGGAGCCGGGGGCTTGCTGGCTTGGACTAGTGATGGGGTGGGAAGGAGACGGGGCTACAGAGTAGGTGGGAGTTAGGACTGAACGAGTCAGGACTCCAGGTTGGTAAGAGAGAAAAGACCTGCCAATGGTGGGAACAGCTCTCACAAAGGCACAGAGGAACACTGAAGCCGACTACGTAACTTGCCGAATACCTTGTTCTTCTACAGTGAAGTTGAACTGAAAGGAAGTGGACTTCGTGATTAAATTCAATTTGAAGTAGCCTGGCTACAAATTAGAGCTTATCTTGCATGATTTAATGAGGCCAGCAGAATAAAGAAGGGAAACAATTGTGCCTTGTTAATATTCATAGTCATGATATCTACTGGGGCTAAATAAAGATAAAGAAAGTAAATATAGCTTTCACTGGGAAAAGACTGGGGACAAAATGAAGAACTGAAAGAAACTACTGCTTTTAGGTGGGAACAAAGGAGACATTACTTTTCTTTGAATTAACTGGGCCTCTATTTTTCTCTCTTCCTCCTTTTTTTTCTCTCCTCCAGACCCTCATTAAACAGCAGGTTTCTAGGTTGGGTAGATTTCTTGTAACCCTGATGAGGGATATTCACTAGAGGTATAGAAGGAGATTATTTACCTTTCCCCTAAAATCATACACAAATCGTATATGTGGGAAGGATGTGCCTCTTTAGCCTCTGTTACCTACTGGTGAACCCAGAATTTGGAGGTTGATTCATTTGCCCTCCAAGATCAGCTTCCCCTTTCTCTCTCTAGCCTGCTTCCTTCTCAGGTATTTGGGTTTGGCAGGCTATTAATGGGTGGGACATACAGACACAAGGAAATGATTTTATGGGCTTTCTTCTGGGCTCATGTACAATTTTTAAAAATTCCTTTTGATCCTCTAAGATCCCGGCAGCCAACTCTGGTTAACATCACCCAGAAGTTAGCTGCACCCAGAGCATTCCTAGGAGCCTGGCTTTTCATGTGCCAAGCTGCAGGCAATTCTGTCTCCTTCCTGGAGCTGGAGGCAGAGGAGATGAGGAGATTCAAGCAAACAGAAATGGCAAGTCAGATTATTAACATGTGAATTTGATCAATATTTACATCTGTGCAAACCGTTTTGTACCAGATAAATACCAAATAAATCTCTTTGACATTTTATTGCCATCTCCCCACCTCTAGATTGAATAGCTTAATCCTCAGTTCTTATATATGAAATTCCTGATTCAGGGCCTAGTAAGAATTGAAGATTGATCCTGTTCTGAAACGTTAGCCTATTCTCCTGAAATTCTTGGAGGTGTTTGGAATAGAGCTATGACCAGTGTGCACAGATGGATTATGGGAAATGCATGGAAAGTAGAAAACTGGAGAGACACAAGCACCCAGATTTTCCCAAGGGCTGCTTCAAGCAGTAACCAGATGCGTGAGCCAGCTCACAATCATTGCCTAAATATGGTGGGGCCAGGCAGATAACCCCGTCCCTTGTCTGGCTTTTGATCAGATCTGCCAGGCAGGACATTTGATGACATTGGGTACACTTACAGATACAAATGATATACGTAAAGCTAAAATACAACAAAGTATAGGTAAAATTGTATTCATTATGAGTTTGATTCCAGGCTAAACCCATTCTTTTTCTTTGATGGGATGACTAGGCTAATTCTATCAATCTTAGTGTAAATCCTAGTGTATCCATTTTTTTTTTTTACATTTGCATTAAAAAATTTTTTCTGGCTCACATTCACCTCCCCCCATTTTATTGAGATATAACTGACATATAACATTATGTAAGCTTAAGGTATACGACAGAATGATTTTATGTATGTATATATTGCAATATGATCACCACAATAAGTTTAGTTAACATCCATCACCTCACACAGATACCAGATTTTTCCTTGCAATGAAAACTTTTAAGATTTACTCCCTTTGCAGCTTTCAAATATAGAATATGGTTTTGTTAACTATAGTCATCATTAGTATATACTACATCCCCAGAACTTACTCATCTTATAACTGAAAGTTTGTACCTTTTGACCACCTTACCCCTATCCTGTCTCCCCCTCCCTCCAATTCTTAGTGTATCTTAACTGCTCTTGGTTAACTAATTCATTGAATTTGAGTAAGGTATTTGAGCTATCCAGTTTCTCTGTGTAGACAGATAAAAAATTATACACTGAATAACAATACAACTAGGAAGAATTGTACCTTATCGAGCACCTGGCTCTAAAAGACGAAGAACAAAGATTAGCTTCAATCTGGGACCTTGTCTCTAATGGTGATGAACCACGGAGCTCTGCCCGATAGAACATTCTTGCTTATGCCAAGTTTGAAGGCAGATTTTAGGCTCATTACATCTGTGGATAAACCTGGAAATGTTAAATAATGGAACTGAGCCCATCAAATGTCCTCAAACTCTGGTCAGATGTCTGTAGCTGGGAACAGTGGAAGCTGGCTTTCTGTTTTTTTCTTTCTTTTCTTCCCCCACACCCCCCTCTCTCTCCTTCATCTTTATGGCATGTAAAAGTTTATTAATCCCACACAGGGCTATTGAGAGATTAAATGACATGAACGGAAGCGGGTGAGGTAGTGTCATTCCACACATTCTTCAGCACTGGTCCACAGTTCAGGGAGGTCCAAGACCACAGATTTCTGAATAGCCACAGTGGGAATAGAACTCAGACCCTAGCTCCCCTTCCTGGCATGTTATGCTGACATTCTCTAGAATACCCTTTGGGAGTGACCAAATCTGCCTTTCTGAACACAAGCATTCTGTGCAATAAATTGATGTTTACTGAGATCTGCGCATGCCTGATGAGTTATTCTAACCAGGCAACCAGGCCTGGGATAAAGCAACCATTGCTAACAAGTGCTTCTGTGGAAGCAAGCACATCAAAAAGACCACCAAAGCGAAAAATAAGCAGGACTGAAAATGCATTCAGGCCACAGTATTGAGAACTAGCATTTTTCAGGGGTTACCACAGATGCTGGAAATGACTCAATGCTAAGGCTAAAATGTTAGAGCTGAGAGGGACTACCTACCAGAAGTCACACGGTCTAATTTCCTACTTGAAACATGGTGCAGAAGAAACGTAGCTGATATCCCAAGACCGTCTAGTTAATTATTGGCAGGGTTGGTATCTTGATGCCTGGTCCAGAGTTCCTTCTACACTCACTCACTAACAACAACAACAACAACAACAACAACAACAACAACAACAATGACTTACATTTGTATAGCTCCTTACAATTTAAAACTCTTGGATGGTTTCATGAGGCCAGCAAAGTAAAAAGGGAAACACTGTGCCTTGTTGATATTCATAGTCATGGCATCTATTGGGGCTAAACAAAAAGTGAAGTAAGCATAGCTTTCCTTGGAAAGAGATTGGGAACAAAATGAGGAACTGAAAGGCTCTACTACCTTTAGGTCAAAACAATTCTTCAAATTCTTGAATTCTTCAAATTCGCTCAGTCTCTTTTGTTTCTCCTCCCATCCCTGTCCTCTCCTTCCAGACCCTCATTTGGCAGCAGATTTCTCGGCTGTGTGGATTTCTTACAACACTAATGGGGTGTTATATTTTATAATAAAAAGAGATAAGGTAACTATCATCCCCATATTATAGAGGAGGCTTCCGAGGCACAGAGAGTCCAGGTGGTTTTCTAAAGAGCACATAGCTAATGAGCAATGGATAGACTCACACTGAGGGCTCTTGGCTTGTGGTCCAGTGCTTTCTTACTCAGCACGCTGACCCCGTGGCTGTTACTGAAACAGACAGGGTGAGTCCCTGTGAAGATTTGTTCTTGACTTTTTTTAAAAAAAAGCTCTACAGGTAGTTATAGCACAATTTAGGTCCTTCAATATACAACAGATAGCTTATTCTGGAAAGTGAAGAAACTAAAATGTTCTATCTAACATGGCCTTCTGCTTTGATAGAAGTGATGTGTCAATGTCCTGGGGCCTCATTTCCAGAAAACAAATGAAACCTAATATCTGTCTTGTAAATAAAAATGGCAGGGCAGGAAGCAGAGCCTTGATTTCCTATCTCCTTGTGAAGTCCACTTTGCAACACACCCTATCTGAGTCTCAGAGCTCTAGGCATAAAGAAAAGTGCCAGTACTGTGGCGAGCTCAAAATGCTTTCCTAACACCACAGCAATGTGGGAAAAAGCATTCATCTTTGCAGTCAGAGGGCTTGGTTTGAATCCCAGAGCTATCCCTTAGTAACTGAGTAAAGCTTAGGCAGGTTATTTCACCTCTCTGTAATCTGTGCCTTCATTTGTAAAATCGGCATGTTAAAATATTTAACTCACAGAGCTGATGAGGTAAAGAGAGGCCGTGCACGTTTACCTGGTAACACTGTGCTTACCACCAGGTAGGAGTTCCAATAAACCCGATGTGCAGGTCCTTTGGCTTGAGTTACCATGATGCCCCTGAACCTAGCCGCACTAGTTTGATGCCAGCATTACTCAATAATTTCCCAAGCAAGACTGTGCCCTAACCCCTCCATCTTTCTCACATTATATGTTGATCACAGGAAGCAGAGGCTGAGAAGTAACCTATTATCTTTAATGGAAAGTAACAACACCACAAACATCCAGCTCCGTCATGCTGCCTGTAATGGTTAACTTTAGTGTTAACTTGATTGGATCACAAATATCGGGGTGATCCAATATTTGGCTAAATGTTATCTCTGGGTGTGTTTGAAGGGTGTTTCTGGAAGAGATTTCTATTTGAGTTGTTAGCCTGAATAAAAGAGACTGTCTTCCCCAATGCTGGTGAGCATCATCCAATCCACTGAGGACCTGAATAAGACAAAACCGGGGAGGAAAGGGGCATTCTCTCTCTGCCTGATCGTTTGAGCTGGGACATTGGTCTTCTCTTTCCCTCAGACTGGGATTTACACCATCAGTTCCCCTGGTTCTCAGATTTTCTGACCGAATTACACCATCAGCTTTCCAGCGTCTCGAGCTTGCAGATGGCAGATCCTAGGACTGCTCAGCCTCCATAATCACATGAGCCAATTCCTCATAATAAATCTCTATATATCTAGCCTATTGATTCTGTTTCTCTGACTTTTTGTTATTGATGATCTGATTTCTTCCAATCCCAATTTTACTTTATTTTTGTCAAGATTTACCTGATAGCTAGAGGAAATGACTAGCAAGTATTGGTATGTAGATATTGGATGTGAGGGCGATTTGGCTGCCACATCTGTCACCCCATTGATCTCCAGGGTTGATTCGGTTGATCTGGCTGGCTAGGCAGGTGTCCCCTTCCTCCCTCACTGTTCCATGTGCGTCCCTCCCGCAGCTGCACACTCCATCAAAGGGGATGACCTTCCCTGATAGAGGAGAGGACCGTTCTTCGGTCAAGGGTATACGAGTAGCTGCGCTCCCCTGCTAGAACCTCCAAACAAGCTCTCAAGGTATGTAGATATTTTTATCTTACTGCAGTAGCAAAGTAATGTGCCTCCCCCAAAAGATGTCCATATATTAATCTCCAGAACCTATGAATACAGTATGTTACGTGGCAAAAGAAGAAAGAAACCTCCTCCCCCATCCCCTGCCCAAAAAAACAAAACAACTTTGCAGATATGACTGATGAAGGATACAGACATTGAGATTGAAGGATGATCCTGGATTATTTGTGTGAGCCCGTCCAGTCACAGAAAAGTGGAAAATCTCTGCCACTGAGGCCAGAGAGAGAGAGAGAGATGGAGAGATATAACAGAAGCAGGGTTAGAGAAATGCTGCATTGTTGGCTTTGAAAATGGGACATGATGCTGAGAGCCCAGGAATCCAGGCGGCTTCTAGAAGCTGGGAAAGATAAGGACTTTGATTCTGTCTTAGAGCCTCCAGAAATGTATGCAGACCTGCTGATGCCTTGGTTTTAGTTACCCCAGTGACATCCTGTGTTGGACTTCTGACCTACAGAACTAGTGACAATAAATTTGTGTTTTAAGTCACTAAGTTTGTGGTAATTTATTACAACATGTTATAGCTACCCCTCAGAAACAAGGTGAACCCCCACGCAAAATTTGATTCAGATGTTGAAACTAGTGATACAAACAGCAAAAGTGCATTAAAAAGTTTGCTACTCACATAATGAGACTTTCAGAGTGGCTCCCAAGCAGGTCCAGAAATGATTTGAGAAAGCAGGGTAAGGAGACTGGCTTGAAGATTTTGTTGTGGTTAGGAGGTGGGGACTGGGTGAATGTCCCCATGAATAGTTTATTCTTCCCATTGACACCAAAGAAGAGAGCACCCAGAATTCTTCTCAGCTTGCCCAGGTGTGGAGCAGAAAAGGAATAGGGTGGATGATGCTCAAATACTGTCAGCAGTCAAAAATCAAGAAATGGAATATCACATTCTATTTCCCAACAACAGAAAACTGGTACAGCAACCTTCCTCTAGTTTCATCTAAGCAACAATCCATCCATCCATATTTTTTCTTTTCTTTTCTTTTCTTTTTTTTTTTTTTTTTTTTGAGGTCAGTGTCATTGGCTCTCATACGTGGGACCTGAACCAGGGCCACTCACTTTCCAAGCCAGCGCTTAACCACTGCGCCACTCAGCTGGCCCCATGCATCTATATTTTAAGGTGTATTCGCTGTGTGCCAGCCATAGCTAGGAGCTATAAATGTAGTTATGTCTCCGAAATAAATTTTTCTCCTGTTTTTCTCACCACCTGGGAGGAGTAGACATTGAATTGATTTATAATTATTTGATGATTTGCCAAGTTTCACAATGGAGATGTGAATATATGGAGATGGCTGAGAGAGTACAATGGTGAAAGAGATTTTTCTTCCTAGGAATTTTAGAAAAATTTTCACTGAGATGATAGCAGCTGACAAAGCTCGTGAATAACAACCAGGAGTTCTAAAAGCAGAAATAGCAATGAAGGCATTTTAGACCTAAAGGGAACATTATGGAGAAAGGTAGAAAGGCATGAAGCTTTATCTGCATGGCAGTAAACTGGATTAGCAGATGAGGGTTTTTTCATCCTCCATCCCCTGTGGGTGCGGATTTGGGGGTTGGGTCTCAGTGAGCTAGTTTGGAAGAAAAAGCTGGAATAGTAGGAGGAGAGAGTAGGGGTAAAGATGACCAACTGCTGGGTACCTGCAGGTTGACCTAATTTCAGGATGGGAGTTTGTTTTTAGCCTGAAGCTGTAGACTTATACCCAGTTCAATACACATGAAGGAAAACACGCGAGACCTATAGCATGCACAAGACTGGGAAGGAGTCTTAAAAAAAGGAAGTTCACCAATAATGAGTCTTTCTGTAATAGACTACAATGATGGTCTAAGCAGATGAGGCAGAGTATGTGGCATTCCGGGATTACTTACTGAAGGGGTTGTGTGATGGGGGTGGGGGTTGGCAAAGGAATAAAGCTGCTCATCAGGATTCCGAATGCGCCTCCTCCCCTTGGGGCTGTCCTCTCTGTGAGACCCTGGAACATCACAGGACATTGCTGGTCTTTGAACTGCACTCCCCCAGCCCTGAGGTCTGGCAGCCTGGACAGCAGCCTCTACAGCAGGCTCCACCCTCATGTGGGTATCAGCTGGGGTAGCCGGGATTTTTATAAGAATTCCAACAGTAATGACTAGGTTCTGTTGGAAAGAGACATGAGTCTGCTCTCTAACTGCCACCCCCTGCCTCATGCTGCATCTTCGCTCTCCTCTCCCTCTGGTTTGTATTTTAGACTTAAGGGGATCTTTCATATGTAGAACAAGTTCTCGCTTTGAACTTAAATATAAACATTATGAAAAAAAAGTGTAGTCCAATCATACTTGAAATACTCAAATATGATTAGTATGAGACTGTGAAATACCTCTGCCTTATCTCCAGGAGCCAGCTGCTGGGAGCATTTCCAGGGATCAGTCTGGTTGTTGTGGTGTGATTTTTTTTTTCTTTTTTCTTTTTTAACAAAACATAAGCCCCAAATGATCTGTGTGTAGACTTTCCACAAAATCCCCTTTGTCACACGCTCAATTTCTAATTTTATTCCTTCAACATTTGGAGTGATCCCAATTCATGGAAACCAGGATGGGAGTAAATTAGGCTCTACTCACAATCTGGCCATTTTCCTCTAACTTCTCTCTGTATTTCCGCTTTTCTCTTTTCTAAACTTGCCTGAGTACATCTAAAGATTTCCCAAATGAGGAAACAAATTATTTGGGTCAGACAGGCCACCATTGCTATTTACGAGCCCAAACTGCTGCTTGGCATTTTGAAAACTGATTTATTAATACACACAGGGAGGTCTTGCATGTCAACAACTGCAAATTATGGATAACAGATTTGCATCTTCTATAATTTCATGGCCTCATTCAGTGGGACTTTGTAGGCTAAAAAAAAAAATCCTCTGTGATAAAGTGTTCTTTTAAATCTCTTTGTGAACTAGCTGCCTACCTCTTTCATCAAAAAGAAAGAAAAAAGAAGAAAAGAAAACAAACTATGTGTTTCTCCTAACTCAATGAAAAGTTTAGCTTGAAAGCATTAGGAGATTTTAAATCCATGAATTAATATGTGTATGATGTATGAGTCAACTAGAGAAAGAATAGGAAATGGCTAACCTGTTCACATCAATCCCCAGCTAAACTCTGCTCAGGGAAATGAAGTCAGGATTGAGTCAAGCAAGGAGCTAGCATTCAGTTCCTTCCGACACAACGCTCTGAGAGGGTATTTGGGGGATACTAAAAGTGAAAGATAGTGTATATTTATCTTCAGTGAATGTGCACTTTATTTGGGGAGAAAAGACATCAAAACTTGTGTGTTGATTTCATCCCATGAGAGGCAGATCGGCAGAGGTTCATTAGTAAATATACTTATTTACTAATAAGGTGCCACTGTTGGAGGGCAATGGGGCATAACTGCAGGACTGGAGACATCTGGGAGGATTTCAAGTAAAAGATGGATTTTTTCCCCCCTAAATTTCAAACATAATTAAAATCCTAGTAGGTGGGGAAAGCAAGAAGGTCATCTCAGAAGGGCCAAGAAGGCTTGGAAAAGGGCATCCTACAGGTGCCCAGGAGCCAGTGAGTAGAGCTGCTTTGAATTTTATATAAGTGGAGTCATAAAGTATATGCACCTTTTTTTGTGGTGCTTTTGTGGTGTGTTTTTTTCCTCTACTCACCATTATATCTGTGAGGTTCCTCCACATAGTTACTTATATACAGTTCAAAACCAGGCAAAACTAATTTATGATGATAGGTCAAAACAGTGATAATCAGAAAAGTTTGGAGTTTGGAGAGTTCACGCAAAGATGTTCAAAAGAGTATCAAAAACCTCAAATACCTAGGAAATGCCCAAAGAAAGATATTCAAGACTTCTTCACAAAAAAACTACACAAAATTACTGACAATAAATTGAAGGAAATAACCATGTTCATAGATTGGAAGATTCAATGAATGTTGTTACCATATTTTGCTTTCTTGGCATCCATCTATACATTTAATGCAATCTCCATCAAAATCACATCTGATTTTATTTTTGTGGAAATTCACAAGCTGATTCTAAAAATTATATGGACATGGAAACGGCTATTCTTAAACAGCCAAGGTTGAAGAAGAATAACGATGGTTAAATTGATTGATGCATTATGAAGCTATAGTATTAATAATTAAGATTGTGATTTGCTACCATATGGGTAGGCACACCAATCAATGAAATGGAATAGAGTTCAGAAACAGATTCACACATATTCAGTCACCTATTGATAACAAAGTTGCCAGTTACATTGCCATGTACAGTGTGAATTGGTGCGCCCACTTTAGGAAACTGATTGTATCTAATAAAATTAAACATGTGAGTATTCAGTGACCCAGCAGTTCCATATTTAGATATACCAACATATGTGCACCAAAAGACATGTACAAGAACATACATACTATCACTGTTAATTATCACCCCCAACTGGAAACAACCCAAATATCTATCAACAATTGAATGGAGAGTAAGTTATGGTATAGTTAATTCATACTGTGCAACACTATATAGCAGTTGTCTTAGTGTGTTTGGATTGCTGTACCAAAATTCCACAGACAGGTAGCTTATAAACAACAGAATTTTATTTCTCGCAGTTCTGGAGGCTGCGAGGTCCAGAATCAAGGCACTGGCCGATTCCATCTTTGGTGCGGGCTCACTTCCTAGGTGGCCATCTTTCCCCTGTAACCTCACATGGCAGGAGGGACTCCTGAGCTCTGTGGGATCTCTTATGAAAGCATTAGTCCCATTCCTGAGGGCCCCACCCTCATGACCTAATCATCTCCAAAGGCCCCACTTCCTAATACCATCCCATCGGGCATTAGGATTTCAACATATGAATTTTGGGGGACACAAACATTCTGACCATAGCAGCAAGGTTCAATAAACTTTTTCTGTAAATATTTTACAGTAAATATTTTAGGCTTTGCTGGCTATATTGCCTATTACAGCTACTCCTCATCTTTTTTGTAAGGTGAAATGAGCCATAAACAACTCCTGAATGAGTGAGTATGGCTATGTTTCTAGAACTTTATTTATGGACACTGAAATTTGAATTTCATATAATTTTTACATCACAAAATATTCTTCTTTGAAATTTTTTATCAATCATTAAAAAGAATGAAAACTCTTCTTAGCTTATGGACTATAAAAAAAACAGGCAGGGCCGGCTGAGTGGCACGGTGGTTAAGTGCTGGCTTGGGAAGCCAGCAGCCCCGGTTTGGGTCCCACATATGAGGACCAGTGACACTGCCCTCGAGAGAAAAAAAAAATGAAAAAAACAGGCAGAAGGAGAGAAATGAACAACTCTACACACTCAACAATCCTAAATGAGCCTCACAGATATAATGGTAAGTGGAGAAATAGCCAGACCAGCAAGGGTATATTCTTTATGATTCCACTTATATAAATTTCAAAAATAGACAACATTAATTTATGGTGATAAATGTCAAAATAATGATGATCAGAGGGGTCCTAATCAGGCAGGCTTCTGGGCTGTGGGTAATGTTCTGTTTGTGATCTGGGTGGCAGCTAATCAGATGTGTTCATTTTATAAAAGTCATCAAGTTGTACTGTAAATCCACTATTTTTCCATAGGATAATCGAAACAAATTAATCTAGGACCTGTTTAGGCAACAGCATCATGTGGTGGCTAAGAGCATGGATTTTCTAGACAGACTGCTGTGTCTAAAACCTTAGTTCTATCATTAGCTGTGTGACCTTGGGTAATTTGCTTCACCTCTCTGTTCCTTAACTTTCCTCAAGGGTAAAATAGGGGAGATAACAATTTATACTCAATATAAATTGAGTATAAATTGAAGTATGAGTTAATCCATAAAAAGCCACTTAGAGCAATGTTGGTATACCTCGAGTACTCAATAAATGTTAGTTATTATTGTGGCCAACAACTCTTTTGCTTTGGATCTTATGCTCCAGGCTGTTAATATGTTTATAAACTCTTGATTCTGTCACATATTATATTTACTTTTAGGTAAGTCTTGGGCCAGGAGCATAAAAAAAAGTCTTTCTAACTCACGCACGATCCAGACTGGCTCACTAGGAATACAATATTGGAGAAGAACCCAGGAGTAAAGGCCTGTAGTCATAAATAACACAAATAACCCTCATCTATTTAGAATGTACATACTGCCTGTGAAAAGTTGCTGTGTCAATAGATGCTAGTTGAAGACTCTGAGATCTGGGATTCCAAACAAATATATATTTCCATTCTGAACGAATCATTTTTATAAAAAGCAGAATCGGTTTGTTGGAGAGATGCATGAACAGCATACTCTGTAGCTCATCTGTTTGCTAGGCCTGGCTCTTGCTGCTGAGGGCTGTCTCAGGCAGGATCTCTTGACCTCCAGGGGCCTTACAAGGTTTACACCCTGCTCATCCACTTTTACTATTTTCCTGGAAAAAAGGCTGAAAATAAATAAAGACAGAAATAAACATTTATCCTCTATCTTTTACTCATACGTTCTGTAAATGACATCTGTACCATACTGGGAGGCATCATGGTCCATGACTTAAAAAAAATGAAGCAAAAAACTTTTCTGACATAAATGTCTATTTTCTACTTAATCATTGGACAGATTTCACTGAGTGCTTAATATATGCTGCATAACAGGCTAATGAAGTTCTACATTAAAGAAATATTTTTTAACTTTGTTCTTTGAGGTGATATTTCTTTAAAATTTTGAACCATGGAATGTCACAAACCCCTTCTTCTTTTTTTGCTTTCCAGTCATACCCATTTATATTCCAGAATGCACTTTGGGAAATGCTGAGTTAACCAGTCCTTTATTGCTGAACACGGAGGTTTCCCAAGTTTTTGCTGCCATAAATAACACTGCGGTGAACATTCTTGTACATACAGCTTTGCACACATGTTAGATTATCTCTTCAGGATAAATTCCTAGGAGTGGAATTATTCAGCTTAAAGCTCTGTTTCTTTTTATGTGTATAAAAGACCCTATGTCAGTTTTACAAATCTTAGGTAATCATAGACTTGTAAAACATCCATGTTGGAAGGGATCTCAGAGAGCATCATCTCAAGCCCTCCTGTTGCACTGGGCAGACAGGGGCTGGGAGCCAGGTCCGTCTTAATGCATGTCTCACAGCTCTGTGCGGGCTCTCAGGACAGCTGTCTAGTTTAGAAAGACATATTGGAGGGACGTCAGCGAGGCATCTCTAGAACCAGCGTGTGCGTCTGCAGCTCAGATGACGCCCTGCTCTCTTCCTCGTGGGCTTTGCTGTTCAAGCCAGTGTGTCATCTTTTATGAGCCACAGGGTACTTACCCAGAATAAAACATCAGGGAAACTAGGATCCAATTTAGCACCCACTCTTCCTGTTAAAGGATAACCAAGGACCCAAAGTGCACAAAGTGCACATTTTGTGTGAGTGTATGCGAGTGTATTTGTGCATGTGCGCACACATGTAATGATTTCTGTGGGGAGCGCAGGATACCATGCACATCTAAAGCCATGTGATATTGATTTCCCTGCAGCACCGCTGTGGCCCAGCGGATTAGATTGCCTTAAGAAAGGACTAGGCTGGCAGTTGTGTGAGTTATTTCCTAGACTCGCCTGCTGTTTCCAGAACTGGCTGCCATGTGGTCAGCGCATGTGTTTGAAAGATTCTTGGGAGGAGGTAGCAAGCACCCCAGGTCACTGATCTGAGCAGCCTCAGGCATGGGAGCAAACCAGAGACTAATGAAACCCAAACTGGACTCAGAAGCTGGAGCGCCTGCCACCCTGGCCTCTTGACAGAGACCAAGGACCTTCCGTGCAGCTCCCTAAGTGGTCCTGTTGGTCTCGGATTTGATTTGAGGAGTATCCAGCTTTCCTCATAATGAAAAAGGGGTGGAGTTCCCAAGATGTCTTCATTTTGGGGGGGAAAACATAACCTCTTTTCCCTGTGGAAAGAGACATATTTTATCATATCAGAGTGAAGGCCCCCGGATCGTCGTTCCTCTTTCTGTCTTGGAAAAGTTCTCGATGTTCCATAGAAATGTTCCTGTATCCTTCCACAGGCATCTGGCTTCCCCATCCTGCTCCAGCACTCTCTACCTCATGACTGAGGTATTTGAATGGGGCAGGGAATGGGCTGATAAGGATATCCTCGTCAAGGGCTGGCCAAAGCTGCCCATCCTGAAACCTGGCTTCAGGCTGTCCTGGACCACGAGTCTGGGTACATTCCTTGGTGACATCAGGTTGGAGTTCATGCCAGGAAGAGTCGTGCATGGTGGTTCAGGACATGGGAACGTTCTTTGGTCCACCCTAAAGTCACACTAAGCCTGAGGTGAGCTCTAGGGGCAGTCTGGTGTAAGCACCTCTTCCCTTCTATGGTGCCTATCACAGCTCTGGGCACCCATCAGGGATTCAGCACACATTTGTGGAATGAATGAGTGAATGACTTGGGGCATGGCTTGCTTCGAGTACAGGCTTTCTCAGTCCATGAGTATGGACATACAAGTATGTGTGTTGACCTTAATACAATAAACACTGGAAGATTTCACAGTGAAACAGGACTGGGAATGGGATGAGATCTCCAACATTAGAACTCCTTCCCATGCCTTGGTTCCCCTCCCACCCACTCTAAAGTGCATTAAAATGACAGACCAATGGCCGACTTGATTTCAGGCAGAGATATATTTCTGGTTGAGGCCCTTTGGGAAGCAGAGGCAGACAGAACAAGCCCAAAAGAGCAAAGCCAAGTAAATAAGTAGAGTTGGGCTCTGGTTCCCAGACTCTTAAGGCTGCCGGTACAGACATGCAGTTGGACATTATATAAAGTGCCAGTGGAGGGGATGGGTCCGGGGTGCAATTTAGCTTACGCTATTCATGACACACATGCACTCTGACACAGGCTACGCCCACATGAGGAAGAAGCATCTTTTTCCAAGCCTAGGACAGTACCACCCACTAAGCTATGCTCCTGCCCAGGGGCCTTTTTCTAATTTGCACTTGTGTCATATAGGGCAATGTGGCCTGTGAACTCAGTTCCATATTGCTGGTCTATGTTCCTCATTTCTGTTTTATAAATGTCTCGGATGTGTGAGCAGTGAGTGTGTGCGCGTGTGTTCTCAGTGTGGCTTTGAGGGCTGAATTGAGTGGTTGGGGCTCAGTATTAAAATGAGTGCAATTGCTTCTGTGCCAAAATGTCTTTTCCCTTCCCCCTAATGATTGAGAACAGAGACATGCTTCAGACCACGAATCTCTTCCCTCTGTTTTCTGCCCTACTGTAACAGACGTGCAACCACTGCTTGTCCAATAAAGTCCCTTCCCTTTCCTTCTCCTCTTCCCTGATCCTACATGGGAAGGAGGGGTCTCACTAATGGGAACTGCAATGTTTTCCTCGCGTTGAAGTTTAGGGCGGGGAGAGTGGGAACGGCGCTGAGAAGGGGTAGAGGAGGTTTGAGATGTTCTAGTCCAGGGGTCGGCAAACTGTGGCTCGTGAGCCACATGCAGCTCTTTGGGGACGTTCCATCTCAAAAGTTTGCCGACCCCTGGGAGAGCCAATCCTGTCCCTCACAACAATTTAAAAATTATTCAAAAGCCATACATATATTTTTACAAATAAGGAAAATTTAAAGCAATATTTTAAATGAAACTATGATAATTTTATTTTCATTTTCAATTTTACTTCAGAGCCACATGTGGAGTACCCAAAGAGCTGCATGTATGCGGCTCATGAGCCGCAGTTTGCCTACCCCTGGCGGCTCTTCCGTCTTAAAAGCTTGCTGACCCCTGGTCTAGGTGAATTCAGCTCCCCATTTGAAAAGGCCACATCACCTCCCACAACTTCTGACCTTCCTCTCCCAGCTTCTGGAAAGTCTTTTTGCTGCTCCTTTTAAGCTGACTACTAAAGCATTGAGGGCTTTAAGCTCTGGATTTAGCTTGTAGATTTAAAGCCCAGGAGATTTCCTACAGGTAGTCCCTGTGGTCACTCCCAATCCTCAGTTTTTCCATCTCTGAAATAGGCGTGCCCACTGACATCACCCATGAACAGGAGGGTGGACTGGGAGGACCTGGGTCAAGCCTCAGGAGTTCCTGTGCTCCGAAGTGCCTCACATCACAGGTGTCGGGGCGGGCAAGGCCCCTTGAAACCCTTCTGGCTTTGTTCTTTTCTTATTTTATCAGCTGTAAATCATCAGTCAGAGCTTGATCCTTTTAGACACATGGACTCACCCTTTGTGTTCCCACCCAGATCCCTCTTTTCCTCCTTAACTCTTCCTTAATTTATAGGCTCTTACATAAAGAGAGCTATAAACAAACCAACGTTTCTGAATGGTGTTCCATTGTTTAACTCAAACTTCAGGCCAACAGCAGTATCACGTGATTAAAGGATAATTCTCCCCTAGTGGTGCAGGATAGGGTTCAGAGGAGATTAAGTTTGTAGTATGGAATAAAGTTTGATCCTTATGTTTCCTCCTCTGCTTCCCCACGTAATTTAAAAGCAACATCAGTTTCTTCTGGATTTGAACAAAAACCCCTTCGATCTGCTCTCTTATTCATCTTCAGTTAAATGTGAAATAGGAAGGTGAATGACAGAAAAATAAGAACACGTTGGTGAGACGACGACTAAGAGTTCGTGTTTCTTGACCTGAAATCCAGATAGGCACTATACCTGAGACATTTGACATTTCTGTGTGTGTGTGTGTGTGTGTGTGTGTGTGTGTGTGTGTGTGCACACGCGCGCACATTTTTACCCAATAATTTATTTAGAAAAGTTTTCTTTCCTAGCAATGCCCAGTGGCCGGGGAAAAAATATAATATATTGAAAACTACATATGTTAAACACACTTCAGAAGTGAGGTGTCAAAGTTGACTCATTTGAGAGAAAGACGTACACAAGAAATTTACTTTGTAAATTAAAGAAAGAAAATTACGTTTAATAAGAATAACACACAGACATACAGTTTAATTCTATATTATAGCCATATAAAGAAGGAGGATAAGGGTAGGATGAGAAGGAACATTATAGAGGGGTGCTTGAAGGGAGGTGGTGAGAGAAAGGAGAGAAAACGAGGCAGAAACGACAGAGGACACATAGAGATCCACTCACCAAACACTTACTGAGCATGCCCAGTGCTTCATGCTGTGCTAAGCCCTCCCCATAGGTATCTCTATGGCCTCTTCCCCCTGAAACCATGGCATGGATAAAAGAGCTAGACCATGGATGGGGCAAAGTGGGGATCTGAGGCCTGCAAAGTTTGAAGTGGGGCCATGGCTGCGATGTGCCCAGTCAGAGGGCTTCTGTGAAGGAGCACTTCTGGGCATCATCCCTGTCTGGTGGAAGGAGCTCTGGGCCACATGGAGGATGTGATGTCCTTGCTGTGATGTGAAGTCCCAGGTTGAGCCTCTGGACAGACACTATCTTCCGATACTCTGATGAAATGTCACATGATTGTTGAGCTGCTGGAGGTATAGGGAGAGCTGGACTGAAGATGATAAAGTAGCTTTTATCAAAATCATTCGGTGTTTGTTATAAATGCATGTCTATGGCATACACCTCCCAGATCCAAATCTGGGGCAAAGTCTGGATAGGGCCAGGAATATTGATTTTGAATAGGTCCCCTCCAGGTGATTATGACGTGGGAGATCCTGGGCTGAAAATGAAATAAACCTTCATTTTGGGGGTGTTTCAACCCTCAGCTTCTAGTAGTAGGTTCCAGGCTTCACAGAACAATTGCACTCTAGGGAAAGTCACAGATGTGGTCAGGTTATTATGAGGTTATCACTGCCATTGACAATTTAAGACTATCCCCTCTCCCCTATTTGTTTCCTGTGTGTGGTAGACTCTGTGGCTGCCCCTTCCACAGACCTTGGCTCACTCTGGAAATAGCCACACCTCTGTCTGCATCTTCTTCAGTGGAAGCTTCCTGTACACCTCAAAAGCTTCCTCCTTGAGAACCTGCCTCTCTCTGCCCTAGGATTTTACCTGGCTTCTAGAGTGTTCTCAGTAACCAGAAGCACCAGGGAACAAAGTCTTAGAAGAATCCTTGCAGTAGTGAGGAATGGGAGTTGGTGAATTAACACTCCAGCTTCCTTGCCTCATAACGGGACAATTCTGAGGCACCTTCTACACACTCTCCAAAAGGTCCCCATCGGGCCTGAGGCCTGCTGCCCATAGAGCAACAAACTCAGTTACGTGCACACTAGTGGCTTTTCTCCTTTTCCAGTCACACTTGCCCTACGGTTTCATGGTGCCTCTTAGAATCACCCTCCAACTAATACTTATACCCTAATCCTTGTCTCAGGCTCAAGTGGTGGAGGTGGGAGTACCCAAACTAAGACGCTCCTTCTTTTTTCTTTCTTTTTCTTCATTAAAAAATTTGATTTTTTTTCATTTATTTTATTGAGGTATCATTGACATAACATTATGTTTGTTTCAGGTGTACAACATAAAGACTCGATATTTGTGTAAATCATGAAAGATCTACCGCAGTAATTAGCGTCCATCACCACGCATAGTTACAGATGTTTTCCTTGTGGTGAGAACTTTTATTTATTTATTTATTTTTGAGGGCAGTGTCACTGGCCCTCATATGTGGGACCGAACTAGGGCCGCTGGCTTCCCAAGCCAGCGCTTAACCACCGCACCACTTGGCCAGCCCTGATGAGAACTTTTAAGATCTACTCCCCTAGCAACTTTCAAATGTGCAATATGGTATTCTTAACTACAGTCACCATGGTGTCTATTAGATTCTCAGGACTTATTTATTTTATAACCGAAAGTTTGTACTTTCTGACTCCCTATACACATTTGACCTGTCCTCTTTTTTTATTTTTTCTTTATAATGCTCCTTGTAGCCTGGCATAAATTCTGAAAAAGAGCCAAGCTCTCTGCCAGGAAAAGAAGAAAAGTCAGGGCGCAATAGAAATTGACTTTTCCATGAGTCAGAAAAAAAAAAAAAAGGTAAAAAGCAGAAGGAAACTTAACAAAAACCCTACAAACTCCCCACCATCCATACAATTTCTTATAATTCAGATGCGCATTCACTATATGCCAGACTAGTAGGATTTCTTGCAATTTTTTATAAGAACGACTCCTTTACGTCTCATTAACCTGGATCCACCATAATTTGAACATAACTCTGCCTTTGGCAATGTCCTGAGCTCCCTTGGCTTGTGTGGTTCCCAGTGTCTCTGCAGTTTTCTGTACCCTGAGCTCCACCACCTCAGGAGTCAGCTGGCACGGTTTCCCACAGATGCGTGATTGCACTGTTACCTGCATCATATTCCTTTGTGTTTGATTTTGTCTTCACAGCTGACGTTGTGCTCCCATACACATTATCTTGATGGAGCTGGACAACAACCTTGTGAAGCAGTCAAGATATGTTTACTGTTCTTTGGTTAAAGAAATGGAGTTTTGGCGTGTCACCAAACAAGGACATGTCATCAACCATCTTTGAATTCATACATTCTCATTCCGCGCCTGGAGCACTGTCCATAACATCTTTAGTGTCCCGGTGAAGAGCAGTTTGCACAGATCCATTAATTTGTTCATTTGCCAGGCATTCAACAGTTATTTCAACTCAGATAACTCAAGCTAACGTTTCCCCACTACAACAACCTTATCTTGGCCTGGGCAAGGCTCTATCCCAAATTGCCTTCAAAATGTGTTCTGTTTTTGTTTTTGCCTTTGGTTAAATGGTTGACACCTTTTGTTATAAAAAATTCATTCCATGAAGCCCAAGGTCTCTGCATTCCCATCTACAAATTGGAGACAAATCAATCACCTCTGCTCAGCCCTCCGTTATCAGCAGCAGAATTCCAGAGCGGGTGAGCTCAGGAGCTCCTTCCAGCTCACCAGACCCCATCCTCAGCCTTTCTCTTGCGCCAGCCAAAGGGCTGCTAGTGTCCCCACTTCTTCTAAGCACTCCGGTGTTGGGGGAGCCTTCCTCTCTGGCCCACTGTGCAGAAGCAGTCATTCCTGGAAATCCACTCCTCGCCCCACCAGTCTTCCAACAATGAGTGTTTATGGCTGCAGTGCTGCAGCTGGGAATCACAAGGCATGAATGACCATGTGTCCATATTTTGGAGCAGATTTTTTTGTCAGGAATGTACTAAACACTTCATAAATTAAGTCCTTGGCTGTCAAGCTACCTCTGATATTAGATTAGTCATTGCTAACCATTCCCTACACAAAACCCAGGGGACCGATGCACCGGATGGTGCCAGAGTTTTTCTTTTTTTTTTAAATGGAGAATGTGTGCAGAGGAATAAGTCACCCTGTCCCACACTACACAGTTACAGATGTGTATGATAGACATTCCTTCTGGTTTTCCCAGCGCTCCTTTCCCCAACATATTCTCTGTGCAGAGTGCTTTCGGTGGAGTGCTGGCCAGGACTGGGGATGCTGCGGGTTTCCCTCAGGCTTTGTGTGTGCCAGGCACTGTTGTCAACACTTTATATGTTTAGAGGAATTCAGTCCTTACAATGATCTTATGACAGGGGCATTGCCCCTTTTATCCTCCACTTTATGGCTGAGGAAGAAAAAGGACTTGAGTAACTTGTTCAAGGTCACATAACTAGCTCATAACACAACTGGGATTCATTAGGAATGCCGTGTCCTTAATCACCCACTGCAGTGCCCCTGCTCCATTTGTGTTAGTGCCATAGTGATAGCTACTTTGCTGGCACAACAGGCAGAAGATGTTGGGCTGGGAGCCTAAATCTCAGTCCTCACATGTTCCTCCATTCATTTATTAATGTAATAAATATTTACTTAGGGCAGATCTACTGCCCTAGAGTGTCTTAAGAAATTTTCCGTTAGTAGCACTTTCTTTTAATATATTACAACATAATATATTATAATTATATATTCCATTATATAAAGTAATTTAAAGAAGAGCTTCCCTGGTTGAACAGAAGTCGGGGCACAGAATCCCAACATACTCTATCTTTTGAGGTCCTCCTCAAACAGGGCTACTTCGAAGCAGGTGAGCATCTTCAAATCAGTAGTTTCTCATGTATATTTAGAAGAGGTGCTGATATTGCATGGAAGGAAGGGCAACAGAGTATGATAGTTGCCCCAGAAGTTGGGTTTTCTGCCATTTTCTGGAGTCACTTAGTTCTGGCCACAAATTTGCATGACTCTCAATGCATGACAGTTAGTTAAGTGACAGTAAAGGTTAAAACAAAGTGTGTGGCACAAGACCATGGAATGTTTCTGTATGTCATTTGAACCACATGTGAAATGGGAATAGGCGGAAGGAAAAAAAAGTTAGTAACTCAGGTACACTGTGTTCCTCTGGAGGGATTTACTAAGAAATGTGCAGTTATAGATAGGCACTATCTATTGACACCTGTTTTTGAAAGCAATAACATTGTACTCCCCAGTATTTTTTGCTTGCAAGTGACAGGAACATAACTTAAGCTAGCTTAAGCAGAACAGGAAATTTCTTAACTTTTATAAGCAGAAAACAGTGGTTGACCTGGCCCGGGCACAGTCAAGACCAGAGGTGGCAGTTATAAACAACTCCTCCCCGCACACTCTCTCTTCTCCCCAGTTCTGCTTCCCAGTGTGTGCTGGCCAATTTCCTTCATCCTATAGATGGAATATCTGTATGAACATTGGGTCAGGTGGCTGCCATCAGCTCCAACTGCCCATCTTCCCCATGCCAAGATCCCAAACACAAGAATTAGACTTGCTTGCTAAGCTCCAGCATAAAAGTCTCAGTGGGTACCTGGTTGGCCTGAATCAAGTCACAGGCAGAGGCAGTTAACAAAATGGTTTCATAGGAGGTAAAGCAACTAACTGAAAGATGCTGGTTAGAAGGCTGATTAGAAGACTGAGACTGTCTGAAATGCTTAAACTTATGGCAATCCCTTTTCCAGTGTCCTGACTTTTTGCAATAATGGCAAAAGTTTGGAGTCTTTTGGTTTCACATAAGACCTCTCGTTTGCTAAAATGATAATTAAAAATTAAAAATTAAAAATCTTGGAAATCTTACTTCTAGATAGCTTATCTAGAATACGGGCAAGCTGATTGGCTAAATTAACGAAATCTAGGGGACATGGTCTCCAATTCCATCCTGGTTCTCTTAACTAGGATAGATAGGTCCCTGTTCAGCTTATTGACCAAGAATTAAAAGTTACCCAAAAGGAATCAACATCTGAAGGAAGATGAGAATTTTCTTTAAAAACCACCTGAAGTTTATTATAATGGTCATGAACAACAGATTTGTCAGACTTTTGTGAGCAAGTCTGAATTTTGTTCTAATCAACAGGCTTCAGGAAAGCCTTGGGAATTACTTGGTATAGTTTCTGAGCAAGTTCTCTAGCTTCTTCCCCAAAATTAGAGGTTTGCTTTTCTGAGTCCTTTTTGGGATACACCCACCCAGCAATTCTCATCAATTGTTGAGACTGGCCATCACAAGTAACATATTGATTAGCTGATACAAATCAGAAAACCCAGGCTGATGGGCTGAATAATAATATCAAATTCCTCAGCAAACTTGTGAGAGTCCTCAGTTACTTTAGGGGATTCCTTTACAATGGCTCGTAACTCAGCTTTAGTCTAGGAGACATAGGAGGCATGGGCTTTGTTAGGATTCCTGAAGGGTTTAATTTTAAATGGGAAAGTACTGATAAGTTCAGAGGAAGAAAATGTAGGAGAGGATTCAAGGGAAAAGGGCACTGAAGATGGAACGGAAGGTAAAGAAGGCAAGATGGTGTCAAAAGCGGAGCATGAGGCAGAGGAGTTGCGGAAGCGCTTGTACAAGCTGGAGAAGAAGCCTGCAGAGAAGGATGGGGGGACCTGAAGATGGAACCTGAGACAATGGAGTTGAGGGGGGAGGGCAAAACCATACGGCAGAAACGAACACATGGCCTTGGATGTCATTTTCTCTCCTTTAAAATTTTCAGTAGCCTTTCTTAATTTCAAGACTATTTCACAAAGAGACAACTTTGCATTTTTGGTCTCGTTTGGAAGCTTCAAAATACCAATCAAAACAAGCATTCCACTGAATTTTACCAATTTTAGCGCTATTATTACGCAACTTGGTTTTAAGAAAATCAAGTTTGGGAATCTCAATATTTCCCTAGAATGGCCAGATTTTCTATTATTATTTTTAGTCAGGTCTGTCCATTTAGTTAAATATGAGCATGGAAATTGACCACAGCTTTCAATCATACACTCGGCCAGCATCCCTGGTGCAGGAATGGTCTTAAAATATTTAGATAGCTGAAATCCCATTTTTCAGAGACTTTTCTTTAGAACAAAGGGCCCAAGACAATTTACAACAGCTCAAGCAATCTGCAGGTCAGATGCCAGCAAGCCTCATGCTAAAAGAGTCTGATCACAGAGGACCAGGGTAAAAGCCAGTTCTAGGAAAATAACCAACCCTCAGAGAGTCCAGTTATAGGCTGAGCTGAGTGGAACTCCTCTCAATGAGATGGCACAGTCTAACACTGGGGAAAACTGACTAATTTCAGTAGAAATAACCTCTGTCCCCAAAGGCATTTTTAGGCAAAAGCCAGTTTTGTCTCAAAGGACAACCTGTTTCTGAAGAAATCAAGCCGACACGCAAATCAAGTGCTCACAGACAACAGATAGACAAACATACAAGCAAGACCTTTTTAACACAAGCACACATGCAATAAACCTCTAAACAATTTCCAGATGAAGCCTGCAGAGCTTCAAAACACAAAAAGTGGAAAGCTTGATTCCAGGAGAAGACTAACCTTAAGCCTCTGAATCAGAGAGCGAGCAGGGAGCCGAAGAGGCTGTGCATGAGGCGCTAGCACCTGGTGACTCACCTGCCCTGAAGCTGCCAGGATTTTTCTCCTCTGGAATCCTGGATGAGCCCCCCAAATGTGGACTGAAAAATAATATCACCAAAAGGATTTATTCAGGAAAAGGAAAGTGTTGCAACCCAGTGCATGCAGACATGGCAAGCCCTGTGCACACTCTGGCCTGCATACCAGGATGGAGGGGGGTTTATAGAAGGGAAATAGAAGTTAGAACCACAGAGCTTTATTATAAACATAGTGATCTTCCTGTAGGGTTCTTGAGTGTAGGGTTCTTGTGATCACATAGAGTGTGAAAACTTCCATAAGCCCCAGCTCCTCCCATAGACACCCCTGGCTGATTATATTTGTTTAAAATTACAGTTAGTCTTTATCAATGGCATACAATACAAGTAGTTATTCTTGAGAGCCTGCAGGGTTCAACTCTTCCAGATTGGGCATAGCAGGTAGTTCTGCTGGCCTCACCCAACCTCATTCATCATTCATGGCTCAGCTCTGGTCGGCTGGGTGGAGACACCATAGTTATGTTACTCGTCCAAAGTCCATGTGTCCAATGCTTCAAAAGGCCAAGACTCAATTGGCACTCTTGCCGTTAAGAGCACACGCTTTATCCACTGAGCCATCCGGGGCTGCAGCTCAGCTCAAGGTGTCTAGTTAGTCCCAGCCGCGGGTGGGCGTAGCCTACTATAGATCAGGCAATCTTGTCATTAGGAGCACGTGCTCTCACCAGCTGAGCTATCCTGCCACCTGTTGGCAGCTCAGTGGCAGCTCAGCTCAGCTTGGGCAAAGCTCACTGGCCCATGTGGGAATGGAACCAGTGACCCTGTTGCTCAGAGCTCGTCCTCTTAAGCAAACTCTTAACCAACTAAGCAACTTGGCCGGCCCTAAAGGCCAAAACTCAAAACATCAGAGATTGGAGTAAGGAAAGTTTTATTGCTCCAGAAAGCACCAACCGAGAAGATGAGAGACCTAATCCTCAACTCCATCTTAATAAAGTACAGAGTTCAGACTTCTTTTACGTCAAGGGAAAGGGAAGTGGAAGGGGCTGTTTTTGTAAAACTCAAGCTGCAAGCAGAATTCCTCTAATGATTAGCAAAACTAAGTAGGTTTGAGCAAGGTGCAGTCAGAGAGAGGCCGAGCATTTCATTGTTACAGTTAGAGCAGCTCCAGCCCATGTGTTCCTCCTTCTCCTGGCACTAGTAAGCTAATCTGCTCGTGTCCTTCCTATGGTAATGGTAAAAGTGCAAAAGTGAGCAAACTCAACTGTACAAACCCTTCTCAAGATGCTGCTTATTGTTAGATCTACTAGCATTCTAATGGCTAAAACAAGCTCAGAGGGGGAACTGTGCTCTGCACATTGTGGAAGGTGACTGTAAAGTGATATGGTGAAGGGTGGGGATATAGGAAGAATGGAAAACAGAACTATTAATATGAGTATAATCAAGCACATCTCCAAATACAGGTCAGAATTTGTTCTTAGAATAATGTTTAGACAGCTTTCTAATTTACTTTTTTATGCTGAAAATTGAAGCCAACATAATTTCTTTCTTTCTTTTTATTTTTTTTTTTAAGATTTTATTGGGGAATTGGGGAAGGGGAACAGATAAATTGCTATCTTTTTGTTCTTCGGTCTAGTTGCGGAGGACGTTGTTTCACTGGCTCATGTTGATATCGTCATTGCATTCTTCCCGGATGAGGCAGATTGATCGCCAGCCTCTGGATGGTCACTCACCACAGCTATTGGCAGCTCACGTTGGCTGCCAGCCACTCATGCTGGCTGCCAGCCACTCACTGTAGCCTATGGCAGCCCACTGCAGCAGGGGCTGCAGCCTACACCATCTCCAGGGCTCGCACAGCCCAGCTCCAGGTGGAGCTGTTGTTAGCTGTACAGGGCAGTGTCACTGGCCCTCATATGTGGGACCTGAACCGGGCCACAGGCATCCCAAACCAGTTCTTAACCAATGCGCCACTCAGCTGGCCCAAAACCAACATAATTTCTTATTCTTGTGTTAAACACAAAGAACAAGCAAAAAAAACCCTAACTGCTTACTCTAGAAAATACCTGCTCCTGCAAGGTAAGGCCGAGAACCAACTATACAGTGTACTTAGATATTTATTGGCAGATATAGCTTGTTCATCAGGACTTGCTTTAAGTATCTTTCTTTGCCATGCTTACCAATCCAAAGTTCTACCCAATCCCAACCTGTTTCCTCTCTTGCAAGAGTCTCGTTAAAATCACTTGGCTTAGGCCCTAAAACTCTATACATATCCCTCCCTCATTTCTCTACTTTGAAATGTTGAGATAGGGTACGGGCAGTGCCTCCAAAGAAACCATTAACCACCACTCCAAGACAAAGGGCCAGTAAATCAAGATGAGACAAGGTGACCAGCCAGAATCAGCCAAGACTAAGATGATGAGAAGAATCACTTCCAAGTAACCTCCAGCCACATTATATGGTCATTATAATATACCTCCATGCTAAGTGACACTCCCACCAGTGCCATGAAACCTCCAGGAAGAACCATATAAGGACAAAAAAAGAGTGTACCCCAAATCCCCTGAAGAGCCCACCTCTTCCAAGAACTAATGAGAATATCCTTCCCCATTATTCCCATATTAAAAAGCTTAACTAATAAAAACCACAGCTGTAAGGGGGATCTAGGCTGTCTCTTGCCTAAGGGCAGCCTCTCTGCCTGAGAAGTGGATCACCTCACAGCAAACTTCTCTTGTTCCTTTGACTCATGCTTGAATTCTTTCCTGTGTGAAACCAAGAACCCTCTTTCCTGCAACAATACTACCAGGACTCTGCACCAGGTCTAGTAAACTAGCTCTGCATAATCAATGATTTTCCTAATGGTCTTTTTTTTTTTCTTAATGGTCTTTTAAGGAGCTGACAATTGACAATCCATTATGGTACATGACTCTGAAGTGGTTTCAGTAGCAATGGAATGTCCTTAACTTTAGACGCAGTGCCTACCCAGAGACATCACTTGGTAGATGTTCAGTAAATATTTGTTGAATGAATCAAATCAATTTATACTTCGCTGATGAAAGACAAAATGATCAAACTTTCTGGCTAAACTAGGAATTCTTTGTTCTCAGTCTTGGGCAAAAGACATGCCAGGTCCACAGTACACAGAAGGAATGTGAGGCCAAATTTGGCCTCACAGGAAAAGTTTCCTCTCTAGGCTGGGTGGAGAGGAAATCTCCCAAATCGAAGTAAAGATAAGTAAAGATACGGTTGCCCAAAATTGTTTTCTGTAGGATAGAATTTGAGAACACAGGCCCCAGTTAATATTTTGCTAAGAATCTCAACTGAATATGGAAGGCTGGTGATAACCTTTAATAGAAACAAACTAAACCCCTGTCTCAAGGAGGCCTTCCTTCACAATATTTAATAGTGTTTAAGATATTTTTCTCTCCCCAAGGGGCAAATTACAAGCCTGCTCCCTCTGGTCAGAACCTTTACAACCACTTCCATTAGAAAGGATGATGTTGATCTAAAGTTCCAATCTAAATGTGACCCTCTCATCTTAAATGGCTTTGATGGCTCCCCATTGTCTAAAGATTCAGATTTAATGGATCTGGAAGGACGCCCAGGAAGCTGCATAACAAATAGACCTTAGATAATTTCAATGCAGGCGGCCTTTTGAGAAAAAAATGAAAACCCACTGCTGACCCACAAGATAAGAGTTACACTCATAGGCTTGACATACAAGGTTCTCTGTGATCTATCTGACTTGTCTTCCTTTTTAAATCTTATTTCTCATGCCTCCCCTGACTCTCCAACTAACCCTAATCTTTGTTGTGAAGGAAAAACCTTTCCTTTACCCTCTTAAGGTCAGTTCCTGGGATCCTGAGAATTAAACTAACGACAGATAGATTAACAAGGGAAAAGGCACACAGTTTTTATTAATATTTATATGCATGGGAATTCACATAAAATGAATGAAACTCAAAGAAGTGATTAGACTCAGAGGCTTATATACTTTTCTTCACAAGAAGATTTGGGCTTCAAGGAATGACATATTATGGGGAAGTGACTAAGAAAAATGTGGGAGACCTAATGAAAAATAAGAGTTATTTTAATAAGGTCTATTTATGCAAACTTATCTTGGTATTGATTTCTTGTCTTCAATGATATGAGTCACTTTTCTCTCTGATATGGGGGACTTCTTATTCAAAGGGAGAATTATACCCTGCTTTCAGGTAGATAAGGGGGTCAGAGAACACTTATGATTCTCAATTAACTTCAGCTTAAAAGAATATTTATGCCCAAATGGCATATTTTGGGGTGGCATTATTTTTGATACTCTTCAATTCCAATTGGGATAAAAATTTCAAGAAAATTAACAAATAAATGAAATAATTACAAATTTTGGCAAGTCTTACAAAGAAAACCAACAATATGGGAAATGGAGAAAAAATAAGGGGTATGCTTTGGATAGGTTGGTCTGGGAGACCTACTCTGAGAAGGGGACATTTAAGCTGAGACCTAAAAGATGGGAGGAACTTTATACAAAGAAAGTGACATGTGCAAAGGCCTTGAGGTATGAGAGACTGAATATACAAATAGACAATGGCCAGATCATAATAAATATAGAACTCTGACCCACAGTCTGTAGCAGCCATGCCAGGAAACCAATCCCTACTCAATAGTAACCAGCCCAGGATACCAGTATGCTATCTCTAAGTCAGACGTGTAGGAAATCAGACCACTTATTATCTCTAGTAAATCATCCAGGAAATCAAGCAATAATAATTGGTGCAAAATTGATTCATAACCAACAGCATCCTTAATTTTTGTCCCCAATTCTAATTTAGGACCAACATGAGAAAGCCAAACATGAAAGCTTACCCAATCACTTAGGATGCTCCACTTTTAATTAGCTCTTCCACAGCTTCTCCACGCCAGCAGCTTCCAATCAGAGAACACCCGAGCCTTCCCTTTTTTGCACTGTAAATCTTTCCCACTCCTCTGCCTGCCTTTGAGTCTCTGCCAAAACAAATGATGGTGGCCCACTCCCTTGCAAGGTCTGAACAAATAGTCTTTACTTGTTCTGATTTTGTTGGTCTTCACTTCTTTCCAGAGGTGGGAAATAAAGTTGACACCCAGGCTGCCTCCAATCTTGACCATTGTAAACAATGCACCAATGAACAATGGATGCACATGTCCCCTTAAATTAGTGTTTGGGTTTCTTCAGATAAATACCCTGACATGGGATTACCTAGTCCTTCTTTGTCTCTTGCTATACCCTTTGTTTAAAGTTTATTTTGTCTGTTATAAGTATTGCTACCCCAGTTTTTTGTTTGTTTGTTTGTTTGTTTGTTTGTTTCCATTTTCATGAAATATTTTTTTTCCATCCCTTTACTTTCTGTCTCTGTGTGTCTTTCTTTTTTCTTTTTTTTAAATTTAATTTAATTTAATTTAATTTAATTTAATTTAATTTAATTTAATTTTTCCAGCGCAGTGTCACTGGCCTTCATATGTGGGACCAGAACCGGGGCCGTTGGCTTCCCAAGCCAGCACTTAACCACTGCGTCACTCGGCCGGCCCTCTATGTGTCTTTCAATCTGAAGTGAGTCTCTTGTAGGCAGCCTATGTTAGGGTCTTATTTTCTTATCCATTCAGTCCTCCTATGTCTTTTGAGTGGAGTATTTAATCCAGTTACATTGAAAGTAATTCATGATAGATATGTAGTGATTGCCATTTTATTATTTACAACTTTAACCTTTTTTTTTTTTTTTCATCTTAAAGAAGTCCCTCTAACATTCCTTGTAACACTGGTTTGGTGATAATGAACTCTTTACCTTTTTCTTATCTGGAAAGCTTGTTATCTGTCCAATTCTAAATGATAGCTTTGCTGGTTAGAGTAATCTTGATTGTAGATCCTTGCTTTTCATCATGTTGAATATTTTGTGCCAATCCCTTCTGGCCTGCAAAGTTTCTGTTAAGAAATCAGCTGACAGGCTTATGGGAGCTCCTTTATAAGTTACTAGTTGCCTTTCTTTTGCTGCTTTTAGGATTCTCTCTTTGTCTTTAACCTTTGCCCTTTTAATTATAATGTATCTTGTTGTGGGCCTGTTTGGGTTCATCTTGTTTGGAACACTCTCTGCTTCCTAGATTTATATGCCTATTTCCTTCACCAGGTTAGGAAAGTTCAGTTACTATTTTTTCAAATAGGTTCTCAATCCCTTGCTGTCTCTCTGCTCCTTCCAGTTCCCCTATGATGTGAACGTTGTTATGCTTGATGTTGTTCCAAAGGTCTCTTAAACTCTTCTCAATTTTTTTTTGGTGTTCTTTTTTCTCTTCGCTGTTCTGATTGGGTGTTTTTGGCTACTTTGTCTTCCAAATTGCTGATTCAGACCTCTGCTTCATCTAGTCTGCTGGTGATTCCTTCTAGTGCATTCTTCAATTCAGTTATTGTATTCTTCACTTCTGAATGTTTTTCTTAATGGGTTCTATGTCCTTTTTTATGCTTGCTATCTCATTGTTGAAGTTCTCACTAAGTTCCTTAAGCATCTTTGTAACCATTGTTTTTTTTATTTTTTATTTTTTTTATTTTTATTGTGTTTTTTTTTTTGAGGGCAGTGACACTGGCCCTCATGTGTGGGACCGAACCGGGGCCACTGGCTTCCAAAGCCAGCGCATAACCACTGCGCCACTCAGCTGGCTCTAACCATTGTTTTGAACTCTGTTTCCACTAGGTTCCTTGCCTCCATTTCATTTAGTTCTTGTTCTGGAGTTTTCTCTTGTTCTTTCATTTGGGAAGCATTTCTTTGTTTTCTCATTTTGGCTGCCTCTCTGTGTTTGTTTCTATGTATTAGGTAGATCTGCTATGTTTCCCAGTCTTGGCCAGGTGGCTTTATGTAGAAGGTGCCTTATGGAGCCCAGTGGCACAATCTCCATGGTTATCTGTGCCAGGTGCTCCAGTAGTGTCCCTTGTATTGGCTGTGTGTGCCTTCCTATTGTAGTTGAGCCTTGGTTGCTATTGGCACATCAGTGGGCCAGATTGACCCTCAGGCTGATTGGCTGTGGGGCTTGGCCACATCCACAGCTTATAGGCTGCTGTGAGAGGAGGCTTAACCCACTGAGTATGATTCATCCCAGTGGGCTTTGGTGCCTATTGAGACCACCCTTTGTGTGTGCCACTTGTGGGGCTAATTGAGTGGTTCTCTGCTGTGGTATGAAGTCATCTCCAAGTACATTGGTTCTGGGGCCTCTTGTGTGGGGCTCCGATGCAGGTCTAGGTCACCCACTGGCTGTGACCAGCCGGGGACTACCTGAGAAGAACTACAACGTGATCCACAGTTGTTTGCTGCCTGTGCTAACCTTGCAGGTGTGTGGGAGAGGCCACACTGTGAACTGAGGATGTCTGTCACCAGTACAGAGCCTGGGATAGCTCCACAAAAAGCCAGGACACCCAGAGGCTTGCTGTCACCTGCTGGCACCCTTGAGGTTCAGCCACTGATAAAGCCTTGTGCAGTACACGAGTTGGGTGAGGCAGGATCTCAGGGAGTCATTAGATTGGGAAGACTTGTGGTCACCAAGGTAATGTAAATTCTGGTTTGGTGCCAGTGCTGAGCCTGGAGCTACTCAGCATAAGTCTCAGAGCACACCAAGGCTGTTGCTGATGTCTACTTGGAGTATGTTGGGCTCTGATAGTTTTCTGAGAAAGAGTGCAATGCAGGCAGAGCTGGCTGCTCTTGGAGAAAGTGCCTCTGGCATTGGGAGAGTTGGGTGGGATGAGGTCCCAGTGAGTCAGCAGGATGGAGCAGCAGAGCTCACCAGACCAATCAGATTCAGATTTTGCCATAAGCATAGGGAGAGGGCTCAACACATTAAAGATGGTGCCAGTATTCTGGCTGCACTGGAGAAAGACTCCTCACAGGGAAAATGCCGACTGTCCTTTAGCCCTCCTCCCAAAGCCTCACAGCTCAGTCTGCCCCCGTATGTCTCCGACACACCCTGAGTTACTGTCCCTCTGCTGGAGCCCAAGGTGAGTGCCTGGGAGTGAGAGAGTGTATGTGCGGGCTGTTTAAGAGGACACTTGGGTTTCCTGCAGCCTTCTGTCCCACCCAGATAGTCGGAATCCCCATTGTTTTTCACAGCCAGGGGTAGTGGGGGCTCCTCTTCCTGGCACCAGTACCCTGGGCTGGAGAGGCTAGTGTGAGGAGTTGGGGTCCTTTACTCCTCTGGGGCGGGGAACCTCCATGGTGGAGAAATCACTCCCAGTTGTTAGCCACCACACAGAGGTTTGGGGTTAGCTAGTTCTGTGTCTGTGCTCCTTCTACCAGTCTCAACATGGCTTCTTCTTTATATCCTTAGTTATTAAACTTCTGTTCAGCTAGACTACACATAATTCTCCAGGTTGATTATTCTATAATTTAGTTGTAATTTTAATTTGTTCACAGAAGGAAGCAGGCACAGTGTTTATCTACTCGCCATCTTGGATCTCCTGATTTACATTTTAACATCACTCTTGCTCTTATGTGGAGAAAGGGTGGAAGTGGGAAGACCACTCTTGAACACCAGGTGTTGGTTCAAAACTTCAGGATTTCCCTGGATGAAATCTGAAACTGGCCCCTGTATATGGAAGGCAAGGAGAGAGTGAAGAAAAAGGCAGCCCACTCCATGTTAATAGGTGGCAGGTTTAATAAGCAAGGGAATTAACTTACAAAGCTTGTCTTGGGCAACTGTAAGATGAGTAGATCTCTGCATCCACCCACCAGAATCTTAAAAGCTTATATAGAAGCCTTAATTGGCTTCAGTCATGTATTCAGTCTAGGTGGTCTCAATAATACATTGCTCTCTCAAGGCTGCATCCTTGAAAACCATTCCTATTGTGGAAGGGTGGGCAGAATGTACATTCCAGTAGAGAAGGGGATGAGGAGACTTCAATTGTCGGGGTCTAGCTAGAGGATAGGCTGTCAGTCAAATCCTCTTGATGACTTCCTCCAATACAGAGGCAGTGGAGGTAGAGATGAGTAGGTGGATTTAGGATATATTGTGGAGGTTGAATCCACAGGACTTGCTAATGGACTTGATACTGAAGAGAAGAGTCTGAAAGGAATCAAGGATATGTTTTTGGCTTTGGCCAAGTAGAATGTGGTATGTTTTGAGGAGCTGTATATGATTGGTAGTTGCAGGACAATGAGTTGCTTTTTGAGGGAAGGGCACATTTAATTTTGTGATATATCAAAGTGGAGATGCTAAGTTTCCAGTCAGATATTAAAACCTGGATCTCAGAGGACTAATCTGAGATGGAAAAATCTATTTTGGCATTATTATCACACGGATAATTTTAACCATTGAAAATTGATGCGATCTTCCAGAGAAAGAGAGTGGAGAAAGAACAGAGAAGGGCTTATATATCTGGAGATTACATAGAGGAGGATGAGCCAACCAAGCTAAGAGGTAGGGGGAAAAACAAGGATAATGTGGGGACAAAGACTCTAATAGGAGGCAACAATGATTAACCTCTGTGAATATTTCTAGAGGGTAAGATGAGGACAAAAAACTGTCCATTGGATTTGGCTAAATAGAAGTCATCAGCAACTTTGTCAAGAACAGTTTGTGGAATAATGGAGATAAAAGCTAAATCAGAGAAGGTATAATAATGGAGGTGAGAAAGCAAAGAGAGTGAGTATGGCTAACCCTCTAACCCTCTCAAGAGGTCAGCTGAGGAGGGTGGAAAAATATGGCATGGTCTGAATGGTGGTGAGATGAAGAGAAGGTTTTTATTTATTTATTTATTTATTTATTTATTTATTTATTTATTTATTTTTTATTTTTTAAAAAGATTTTATTGGGGAATTGGGGGAGGGGAACAGCGTTGGGGAATCCGGGAAGAGGAACAGACAAGTTGCTGTCTTTTTGTTCTTCAGTCTAGTTGCGGAGGACATTGCTTCACTGGCGCATGTTGGTATCGTCATTGCACTCTTCCTGGATAAGGCAGATTGGTCACCAGCCTCTGGATGGTCGGTCGCTCACTGCGGCTATTGGCAGCTCATGCTGGCTGCCAGCCGCTCACGCTGGCTGCTGGCCACTCATTGTAGCCTATGACAGCCCACTGCAGCAGGGGCTGCAGCCTACACCGTCGCCAGGGCTCACAGTCCAGCTCCAGGTGGAGCTGTTGCTAGCTGTAGAGGGCAGTGTCACTGGCCCTCATATGTGGGATCCAAACCGGGGCCGCTGGCATCCCAAAACCAGCTCTTAACCAATGCGCCACTCAGCTAGCCCAGGTTTTTATTTTTAAGATGAGCTACAATTGATTCATTGCATATGAAAATGACCCAAAAACTCACAGTGTGATTCCTTGTTTAAAATGTCTAATTTATTTATATAATTGCAAAAGCAGTATGTGTAAGTTTTGTTTTGCTTTTACAGGTAATGAAATGAAAAACTCAGAAATGTGTAATAATTTCCATAGGTGCACGTCGTAGGTGAATTAGTGGCCAGATATGGCATTGCCCACATGGCCTCAGGGAATAAGGACCGCATCAGTCTGCCCCTGGCCCTGTCTCCCAATACTGATTAAACTCAATAGTCATTTATTAAGTGCCTCTATGCCAAGAACTTTGCAAAATTAGGGCTGAGTGTCATCAGGAATTATTTAAACTCAATAAAAAGGTACACTTGGCCAGGGTGGGAGGGGGAGGGCGAAAGGAGAGAAGGGGAGAGTGAGTGGCCAAGGAGGAAAAGTATTCTCTATTCTAGCAACCAAGTTCACCAACAGTTAAATCCTTCTCCTCTCCCCAACCCCCCTTATTCTCCAAACAGGGTTTATGAAGCAGAGAAGGGTAGAGAATTTCACTTGGCTTCTTAAATGCTGTTTCCCCATTTTAGGGGCCTTCACTTGTAGATTTCATACCTTCTCTGCTGCTTTCCTCCAGGGTGTTATTACCAAAGATGAGAGCCTGTTGAAGAGGCGGCAGGATTTCAGATTGTGGGTAATGGAGGTTTTAGTTAATGTGTGTATGGGTGGGGTGGGGTGGAGGGAGGAATGGGGGGGATTATAGGGGATCCCTCAACTCCACAGGTTTCTGCAGGAACTGGTGGGACAGAAGTTTGTGGGTGAATGAGAGTTTCCATGCAAGGCCTTGGGAATGGGTGTTCTGTGCTCCTCTCCCTCCCCAGGAAGTTCCCCGCCCCTCCCCCACCCCTTTTCCTGTGCAACTGAGAAGTCTCGTGTTTCAAATTCTGCTGAGAATTCTCAGGAGTGTGCCTCTCATCTCCCACTTCATTACCACCTCTTCTTCCTCCAGAAGGTTTTGTGATGTCTGCTGGTAAGCGACCAGGTAGTCTATTAGCGTAGTTCTCTTTACCAGGCACGCCCACTGCCCTTGTCACACCAGGTTTCTTTTGGCCGGTCTATAGCTTTGATGACAGCACAGAGCCCCCTGCTCAGCTCTCACTAGTGCCTTGCTCTTGGCGTGACTTTACCTCTCTGAGCCTTGGTTTCCTCAAAATGGAGGCACGAGGGTGGCTCTATCTATTTTATAGTTATAAAATATATATACAGTAGTCCCTCCTTATCCACGGTTTCAGTTTCCCCAGTTTCAGTTACCTGGGGTCAACTGTGGTCCAAAAATATTAAATAGAAATTTTCAGAAATAAACAATCCATACACTTTCAATTGAGCCCTGTTCCAAGTGGCACGATGAAATCTCGCGAGGCCCTGCTCCGCCCCGGAGGGGAATCTTCTTTTTGCCTGACATCCCCATGCTGCATACGCTTTCCAACCATCGTCAGTCACTTAGTAGCTGCCTGGGTTATCAGATGAACTGTCAGGGTATCGCAGTGCTTGTGTTCAAGTCACCCTTATTTTACCTAATATTGGTTCCGAAGTGCAAGAGTTGTGATGCTGGCAATTCCGATATGCTAAAGAGAAGCTGTAAAGTGCTTCCTTTATGTAAAAAGTTGAGAGCCTAAGGGCCGGCCGAGTGGCTCAGGTGGTTAAGAGTTCGCTCACAGGTGCGAGCTGAGCTCTGAGCAACAGCAGTTCGATGCCCAGCCTGAACTGAGCTGCCACTAAGCTGCCAATAGGTGGCAGGATGGCTCAGCTAAAAATAAAATAAAATAAAATAAAGTGAAAAGTTGAGAGCCTAGACTTAATAAGGCATCGTATCCTCTCACAGCATCACAACAAGAAGGGTGAGTACAGTACAATAAGGTATTTTGAAAGAAACCACATTCACATATATACATATATTTTTTTAAAGACATTTTTATTGGGGAACAGTGTGCTTTTCCAGGACCCATCAGCTCCAAGTCAAACAATTGTCTTCAATCTAGTTGTGGAGGGCATTTTCAATCTAGTTGTGGAGGTCGTAGCTCCTTGGCCCATGTGGAAACCTTGGTGTTTTGAGCCTGTGCTCTAATCACCTGAAGTAACTAGCCACCCCCACCTAATTTTTATTACAGTATATGGTTATAGTTTTTCTATCTTATTATTAGTTATTGTTGTTAATCTCTCACTGTGCCTAATTAATAAATTAAACTTTATCACAGGTATGTGATAAGAAAAAACATTGTATACATAGGGTTTATTACTATGTGGTTTCAGGCATCCACTGGGGATCTTGAAACGTATGCTTCACACATAACAGGGGTACTACTGTATTTATTAAAAGATAAACTGAAGCATGTTAAAAATTTTATGCATCCTTTTGAGCAAGAATTCATTCAAATTAGGCACCACTAAACCAGATATGGTTAGGAGGGTTCTGCCAACAGGAGCCTAGAGGGAAGACTTACCTACAGAAAATTCAGTAACAAAGCAAGGAAACTATTTGCCTGGCTGTAGATTAAATCCTTGTTGGCTCTTTGTGACTGGTTGTCTTAAGGTTTTGGTTTCTCTCCCTTGATGCGGTGATAGTCTTAGGTTTTGGTTTGCTTATGCAGGCCTCCAAAGCATGAGAGCCTCATCAACCTCATGGCCTCCTTGATCAATGAATTTAATATATTAAACACCTACTTTGTCAGGCACTTTGCAAACATTAATTAGAATCCTTATAACAACCCTAGAGATGATATTTATTTTTATTTTTATTTATTTTTGAGGGCAGTGTCACTGGCCCTCATATGTGGGACTGAACTGGGGCCCCTGGCTTCCCAAGCCAGCGCTTAACCACCGCGCCACTCGGCCGGCCCCTAACAACCCTAGAGATGAGATTCTAACATTGTCAAGAAGGAAAATTATTTCATTTTCTCAGGGGAGCCAATGCCTTCCCTAAAATGTACAGAATTCAGATCTAGACCCTTCTGAGCTTTTTAATTGATTTTCATGAGAACAAAGCAAGATGATCCATTCATGGAAAATGAACCCAAACTAAACTTCTAAAATCATTGGTGTTGACTATCGTTTATAACCTTGTTGGGGCATCTTTTCTACTGTCACATGTAATCAGAGGTGACTGTCAAATGTGAGACACACTCCCATGTTCAGAACTTGTTCTGCCTTCTATTTGTTAATTATACCTCAATAGAGCTGGGAAAAAGAAATAAAAGAACTTGTCCGGCCAGCGGTAACCCCTCTCCCTTTCTCCAGCTGGAAAAAAGCACCTCAGAATGCAGCTGAGTGAAAACAATATTTATACTGGGATAATGGGATTTGCTCTCATTTTTGAAAAAGAAAAAAATTGAAACTTAGGTTCTTACATGAATTATTTTGTAATAAATTACAAGTGTTCAATTAGCTTCTGGCTGAAGCATGTGGTATTGGGTAGATACTTCAGGGTTTTAATCAGGGTCTGCAGGTAACAGCATTATTTGTCAGAAGAGATCTTTCTCAGGTTCTGGGAAAGCCAGGAGTTACTTTGGGCGGGCAGGCCTTTTGGGGTGACTCCGATTGGATTCTGCATGTGCAGACCCTAGCTCTGTGGGGCTCTGTAACACTGAGGCCATATAAACCCCCCTACCATCTGGTTTCTGAGACCGCTCCCCATAGCACCCTAGATCTGGTGATGTTTGTTTATCTCCTGTTTCCTAAGGGAATGATATTTTAAACCATGTTGTCAAGGAATTCTTTCAAGACAGTCTTTAAAGTAGCCAAAAAATAAACAACTTTCCTTTTCTGTGTTACGTGTATACTTTGTGTCAAAGAGCTCCTCAGTTAAGTATGAAGGAAACTTGAAGTCCAGGCTGTGGCTCAGAACAGTTCTTTGAAATGTAGATTCCACAGCTGGTAAGAAAGGGGGGCTGTCTTGACCCTAATGTACTTATCAGTTCCCACTTTCCGTGATGCTGATGATTTCAATAACATTTATTGACTGTTCACTGTGCTGCATAAGGTGTTTTAAAAGCTGTGCTTGTATTAACTTATTTACTCCTCTCAGCAACCGTTTGGTGAAGGTAGTATTTTTACTTTCATTTTAAAAAGAATCAGAAGCCTCCACACTCACCTTGTGGAAACAGGATTCCCCTCTTTGCAATATGGCTCTGGAACCATGACACTCAACTGCCAATCTGAGGAGGACATGCTAGAGATGAGAAAGACCCCATGCTAGAGATGAGAAGAAAGGCCATGGGTGACTAGAGGTCACTTGTCACTAACAAACACGCAGGGGAATGACTCTATGAGGCTATTAAAACTCTCTTTTTACCTAAGAATTTGATTATAGGTAATCTTGGTGGAAATAAGCAGACTATCTGGTTTGGCTTAGGTAGGGTTCCCCCCTGCCCCTTAGTTCTTTATACATAATGTCGATTGGTTGATTGTTGTTACTAGTTTAATTCCTAACCTCTGTGTTCTGGATTTTGCCTCACCTGTAGCACCCAGTTCCTTGAGGTCTCTAAGGTATGGGAATCAACAAGGCTAGTACAGGCCCAGGGGAGGTATCTACAGGCACCCGGCATTCACTGGCTTCTTCCTTCCTCTTGCTCTCCTGGTACCTTCCAAGTGCTGCTTCCTCAGCTGGATGCTCCATTATGGGTTTCTCTGGGTCCTGCAGTTACTGCCTCACCATGGCTCTGGAGGGTCTAGGCAGCTGAACTGGGGAGATGCTCCTTTCTCAATGATACTCCTCCACCCCCTTCATTAGATGGGTGACAAATGGTGCTTCCTCCACCAGAGTGCTGGGAACTCTCAATGAAAACACAGCTTGGAGATTTTAGTTGCCTCAGAAAACCGGACATGAATTTTGAGGACTGACCAGCAAGTGGCAGCTTGCTGTACTCACAGTGATTCTCTCTTCTGATCCAGAAGTCCTTGTGATGGGGTCCCACTGTCTCCCTGATGCTTTGCCCTTCCATTAAATTCTCTCTGGGACCTTCCTCAGCCTTCATAAAAATCCATTTCTGGCCCCCAGCACCCAAACTGTGTTAGATGTGCTTGGACTTGTCTGAACTTACAAAAGTAGAAACAGCTTAGGCCCAGGCTGGGGATAACAGACCGACCCACGTAAAGTTAATGTCCTAAAATATAGATTGGTTTTGTTTAAAATTTAATGCCCCCTTGAAGAAATTTGCAATTCTATCACCCACAGCCCACCCTTCTTCCTCTCTGCCAGCCAGGAGAGTGAGGAAAATTTTGGGTGCTTAAAGAAATTTTAAACCAATTTTCTAAAGACACTGTTGACTACATTTAATATGTGTAACAAGTATTTTCGGTTTCTTTAGAAAAAGGGATGTTCGAGACTTTTTTGCCTAGGGATTAGTGCCAGCTGCCTGAGCTCTGCACGTGGGTGGAGGATCTTGTGCCAACAGACCTGCTGAGCACCTCCAGGGAAGCCCTCCGTTTGGGCTGTGCATTTCCCACCAGGCTTCCCCACTTCGTGGTCTCCTGTCTTCTCTGTCACTCCGATCATGCTGCTGCTTTTGGCCACCTGTTGCTCTACCTGTTTCACCAGTCAGCACTCTCCCATTCCTTCTACTATCTTCTGGAAATTCGCAGAAACTGGTGATTTCCCCTTCCTGATGTTTTCATTGCTCCAATCTTAATGCTTTCTGAACTTCTCTATTTTGATTCCAGAGGCATCTCAGGCAGGCCCCAAAGGTCTTGAGCTGGAAGTCTGCCTTTCAAGTTTGGAAGAGAGGAGAGGTGTAGAGAGGATGTGTTCTATCTAAGGCAGATGAACTTACAGACTAACCGGAAGGAGAGTGGTGAGAGGTCTCCGATGAGGGTGCTGAGGGCCTTCAGAAATCTCAGGCCCATGTCAAGTCTATGTGACACTAATGACTGTGATGACCAACCAAATGAGAACAATCAAAGGACATTTATTCAGAGCTTGCTCTTGCAAAGGAGTCAGCCACCTGCACTTCCGTTTTGGCAGAGATGCAGAGGCAGGCAGAGGAGTGGGAGAGCTTCACCGTGGGAAAAAGGGAAGCTCTTTATGCTCTGAGGGAGGCTGTTGGTCTGGGGAAGCTGCAGGTGTCCTAACTAGAAGTGGGGTGTCCCGTGGGATCCGCCAGGGGTGCATGTGTGACTTTCTCTGTTTGGTCCTAGATTAGGAGTGGGGACAAAAAATAAGGAAGCTGTCGGTTATTAGTCAAGTCCTGGCCATTTGGGGCTGATTGTTGGAGGGATTATTGTTTATTTTCCTGAATTGCTACTGGAGACACCAGTCTTATTTCCTGCAAGCCTGATGTACAAAAGGGTGGCTTCCTGGGCTGGTTGCTGGAGAGTAGGAGTTGGCATCCTGGGCTGGTTGCTGAAGGTTACAGATCAGAGTTCTGCTTTTACATATGGCCTGACCACTATCCGTTTGTACAGTCAGTCTGTCATGCTTATGATTGATTTGGATATTTTATTCATTTTGTGTCCTGAAAAGCAATAGATATCTTTAATTTTTTTTTTTGTAATACCTGGCATTTTATACACATTATCTCATTTAATCATCACCTCAGCCCCTTAGTAGGTAGTACTATCTCATTTTACATATGAGGAAACTGAGGCAAAGAGAGCATGTAAATTTTGTCAAAGATCAAATACCTCAAGGGTGGCAGAGAGAAGATTTGAACTTCAGTCTGATTCTTCCGAAGCTCCCCCTTCCTCCACTATTACACCATAACGCTCAAGCTGAGAATAGTTGTTGCAGCAAATGCATTGGCCCAGCCACCCAGCAGAACGATGGCAATGAGTCCCCTTCACGGTGGTCAGCTGTCTGCTTGCTCCAGGGGGCTTTCCAGCTCATCTAGTTAACTCTGGTTCTGCCTTTTTAGACTTAGCCACTTTTTATTTATTTATTTATTTTTGTATTTTAAAATTGTAGTAAAATACAAATACATAACATAATATACAAAATAACCATTTGAACCATTTTAAAGGGTACAATTCAGTGGCATTGAGTACACTCACAATGTTGTGCAACCATCCTACTATCTAGTTTCAGACCTTTATCACCATTCCAAATAGAAGCCTGTACGCATTAGAAAGTCACTTCCCATTCCCCCACCCCCATCTCTGGCCGCCACTAATCTGCTTTCTGCTTCTGTGGATTTGCCTGTTCTGGACATTTATAGAAATGGAATAATCTAATAAGAGGTCTTTGGGACTGGTTTCGTTCACATAGCATAAGGTTTTTGAGGTTCATCCATGTTTTAGCATGTATGATAACTTCATTCCTTTTTAAGGCTAAACAGTGTTCCAGGCACATCACATTGTGTTTATCCATTTATCCACTGATGGATGGTTGGGTTGTTTCCATCTTTTGCTATTGTGAATAATGCTGCTATGAACATCCGTGTACAAGGTTTTGCCTAGACTGTCAGCCACTTTTGTTCTGGGCCCTCAGAGAGCTTACGGAACAGCCATCTCCTTGTTCCCACCCTAAGCCTAGGATCCTGCCCCAAGGCAACCTGTCTGCTGGTACCAGCAGGGCAGGCTGTGGAGAGACAGAGGACAGCTGCAGAAAATACCACGTGTGTTTTCTATGTGGCACTATGACAGTGCCACTCCCAGGACTGAAAGCCACACTTGGTAAACAGCTTGAGGGCAGAAACTTCTTTAGACCTTCTGTGCTTGCACACGAAATGTTTTCTTGGGCTTGGGCTGAATGCCTACTCTTTTCCCTGCTTGTCACACTGCTACTCAGCTTTCATATCTGCTTCAAATGTCACTTCTCTGACTTATGGTCTAGCAGTGTTGTTCTGGGTATAAACTACTGAAGGAAAAAGTGAAGTATGTCCTAAATAAATTCATGGGCACATAAGGTTGCAGTTGCCAGGATTTATAAACAAGTAGCTGATCTCTACCAGGACAAAGATGGCCGCTTTCTCTGCTCTCCATCTCCATCTTGTCTCCTCTTCTCTCTCACCAGAGGCATAATGATCTCTGCCTTCTCTTTACTTGGTCTCTGCTGTCCCGTTCCCCATTTTGGCTTTCTCAGCTCTCTTCACAGCACGTGACCCATCACCGCCATTACTAGCCTCCCTGGAGCCTGGCTGTAGATCACACTCTTTCAACTTCAGATTAACTGCTTTCTGTTCCTTTGTTCATTTAATCCATAATTTCTGGGTACACCATGGGTGGGTCTTGTCATGCCATGTGTTCCCCCTCCTGGTTTGTGGCCCCTTAGGCCTCTGTGGGGAGGGCCAGGTTAGAAGTGGGGCAGACCTTGAGGCACATGTCATTTCTCTTGCCGTTATGTTCTTATAGCATTTTGTAATTTAGACATGTAAAGGTGTAAACAACATAAAAATGCCCTATTTCCTCTTGGACGATGAACTACTGCTCAGCAGGGACTGTTTTAGCTATGGTTGATATTTCCAGCACCCAGCACAGGAACTGGCATATATTTGTTTAATGCTTCATTTGGTTATAAAAACACAGCAGTGGATGAAATTAAACTACCTGTTTCTTCCAAATGGGTGAGAACATGTTGAAAGGCAATGTCAGAGAATTCCAAGCTAGTTTCAGGGTGTAGACGAATGCCTGCAGAGCATAGTGGATGCATACAGTGTGCCTTCCATACTTTGAAGAGCTCCAAAGCAGGGAGCTGAGGGTGATCCAGGGGGCTGTCGGTCCCAAGGTGTGAGAGAGTATGTGGGAAGGCAGCTCTAGCCAGAGCCCTGCAAGGACTTATTCCAGCAAGTTCAAGCACGACAGCCAGTAGGATGGTGTCCGGGCAGGCATGAGCTGGGCATCCTCAGCCAGGAGCACTCGCCCACCCACGCCACGCTGCATCCTGCTGGAGTCTTCTTACCACAGCTGTCATTGGAGGCTTCATTCAGTGCCTTGGTCCATCGGGTCAAGCAGACCAAGGGAACTGAAACATGAGCCTAGGACAGTGGTCCATACTTTGTTTAACATGGTGAAGATGTAATATGTCTAACGTGGCTGAATGGAGAAGGAAATTAACCAACTTAACCAGCCAAACCAACTCTTCTGGAAACACTGAACAGGAATTTAACACATGCTTGACTTTGGGACTGCTTCTTTTCAAGTTTTTGTTGTTGTTGTTGTTTTGTAAATCATCAAGGTTTCTCAGTTCTAGTATTATTTTAAATTTAACTTTTAGACTTGAGAGCATTATTTTGTTTTTATCTCATGTACCGCTTGGGGCTGTTTGTTTACTTTTGACTAAATAATTCTACTTTTCAATCACAGCATCAATATGAAGTTTCTCTTAAAAACACATGTAAATATATATATTTTTTAAAACAGCAATATGTTTTAAGAAAAATATGGAGAAATGATAGCTTTCAGGAGGAATTTGGTACCTGTGGTGTCCGGGTGGCATGTGGATATGGTAAAAATCCTGAAGGAAGGTGGCACAGAGAACCAAGTCAGGTGAACATCGGCTTATAGAATCCACTTTTCCCTTTAACCTTTCCTCTGTTTTTGGAAACTCTTAGTGAGTGTCCTTAAAGGTCAAGATTGAATTCCTCTCTGTCTTAAACCCCAGAGCAGGTGTTCCCTTCTGTGACCTTCTCCAGCAATACTGTCTATCCCATTAGTTCTCATTGGGTTCTTAGAGTTGTGATCCTATATGGCTAGTTTTGTTTCTACGAGTATGTGCTCGTCTTATCTTCCCAACAAGACCTAAAACTCTCTGAGGGGAAGGGCTGAGTCTCATACTCTACTCACCCTTCCACAGCCCACCATGTGTGACTGGAGCAAATTCCTTCCCCTCTCCAAGTTTCAGTTTTACCATGTGTGAATAAGGACAATGAGATTTTGGCTTTACTATAGCCAGGATCAAGTGAGATGATATTGTCAAACCTTCATCACAGATCCCACAGAACCTGACACATGGGAAGCAGCCAGTAAATGCTGACCGATATTATTAATACTTCTTTGCAGGACATACAGCTCTGTTCTCCCATACCTTGAAATTTAGTCTTAAACAGAAGAACTAAAGGAGGAAAAGCCTTTAAGGGGACAGTTGGAGAAAGAGACAGTAATAGTTTGTTTCTCAGAGGGCACAGCCTCCCCCAGAGGATAGACAGGAATTTACCAGGTCATACACACATACACAGGATACATTTAGAAAGACCTAGTTGCATATTAAAACTTAGAGGGTGTTTGAGTTACTCAGAGCACTGAGTGAGCTATTGTGGGCATAGAAACTGTAGCAAATGTCTCTGTAATGGAACAAAATGTGTCCTTTCTCTGGGTTGAAATTCCCAAACTCAAGTTTTAAAGGGATCTTACTTTATTGTTATTTTCTTTAACAGAGGACTTTGAGGTGTGAATTGAAAGCTGTTATTCTCCCCTGAGTCTGACTGCTGGATTATCCAGCATTGGCTGGTACCCTGAAATGAATGGGCATATTATGCTTTCTATTAAAACTTGTGGCTCTTAATTAAAAACGTGATCATGGGACTTTATGGAGACATTGTTTAGGTTTTCTTTAGCTGTTAACACGTAATAAATCATTTTAAAAGGACCTTTCCTCCTATTGCTTAATGGTTAGTGTATTTTAAAAAAGTGATTTGAAAATAAGACTGGGATTAAATTTAGTGTTTGACAAGGTGCTAAGGGGCTCACCACCTCGGCTGGGCTAAGACAAGAGGGCTTTACTTGATCTGCTACTGACCTTCTTGTCTCATCAACCCCAACCTGCTTTCATTGGTTCAAACGGCAGAGTGACGTTGGTGTCAAAAGTTTAACTCATGGATACAGGAAAAATTTCAGACAGCCCACTCCACCCAAGCAGCCCTTTATTATCAAGTAATTGCAAAACATGCAACTCTGCTGGGAAGAAAAACCTGCTTCTTTTATGAACTCTCCAGAAATGCCATAAAACAAAGGATGTCGTGGGTCGCATGTGGCCCATGTGAATAATCTATAAATACCAAAGACTTGGCCTCATTTATTCTTCCTAATACAGGTTCCTTGAGAGTGGAGTAAATGGCTAGAGACCTTGGTTTCCAGTCCATGTGGGTGTTCTGTGCTTACAGAGCTGGGAGCCACCATGAGTCTGAGTGATGTCACAAAGGGTGTCCTGATTTATGGGGCTGTTCCTAGGGCCTTCGGGTTGGATGGTACAGTGGAGACAAGACTGCAAGACAAGCCAGGAGTTGCTGCAGGACCTTCGTTGGGCAGTGTACCCTTTTGGAATGACTGTGGACTGTATTCCTCTGCAAAGGAGGAAAGCGATTCTTCATAAGAGTTTGACGGGGTGACAAATGTCAAAGTGTTTTCCAAACTGCCAATCAGCAGGCAAATAAAACAGGTTAGTTATTATGATAATGATTCTACAATAACTCAGTTTTACTTTAATTTTTTAAAATCATTTCTCTGCAGAATTTCTAGTTGGCTGTGAAGACGGTTTTGGCTTTTTGTGTTCCCCTCCCTAATGGAATTTCCATGTAGAGAAAGGCATTACTTTGTTCGCAGCGCTAGCCAAGAGGAGCGTCTGTCCAAAATGCTTTCCTGGTTTGAGGGGCTGTCTCCAAGCTGGGCCTCAACCTCAGAGCCTCGGAGCTGCAGTCCCCCTAGGAATCCAGTAGAGGGAGGGCTGCCCCTGTGCTCTCAGCACCTGGGACACCAGTGGCCTCTGGCTTTTCCTCTTCTGTCCTGGCTTTAACCTTTACGCTTGTGTGCCATGGAGACCACACACATAGCGGGCAGTGGTTTCTTTGTCATGTTTACTGAAGGGGCAAGGAATTGAAGGGGAATTCTTCAGACGTTACAAAATGCCAGATTTCCCATTCCTGGTTACAGTCCATTCCGAAGTTTATCCCTGATACAACCTGTGGTCTATCCCCTCAGAGCCTCACCACCTGCGGCAGCTTTTGCCTGACTGCCCAGCCTGGTGTCTGCCTGCCTCCTTTGATCTCATTTTCAGCCCTGCCTCTGGCTCCACAGCCACCCTCCCCTTTCAGAATTATTTTTTGAGTTTCAGTCAGATGTCCCCCATTCTTCCCACTTCAGAGGAAAGGGTGTGCTGGTGTTCTTTCCTTCACAAATTCTGATGAAGAAAGTAGCTTTCATGCAGTGTATGAAGGATCCAGCAAAACTCATGATTTCAGCATTTACCTGGGAATGTAAGTGCCAACACATTGCTTTTCACTCTGAGAAGGAACATGCTTTTTCTTTATGACTCCCAACAAGCCCATCCTCAAAAAAAAAAAAAAAAAAACACAAAAAAAACACAAAAAACAAAAATCTGTCTCCTCTCCTTATAGCTCTGCTGCCTTTGACTTTGAAGAACAGGTTCTCATATTTAGGAGGCCTTAAAGGTTGTTCCTGATTAATAGTCCCCTGGGTTGAGCTTGCAATCCACAGCGAGTGACAGTGACAGTGTGGCAGTGAGCTCACTACAGCCTGAGGCAGCTTGCTTCATTTGGGAAGGACTGTCTGTCTTTTCTACACCATCAGCTCAGTGATCTAGTCCTTCTCTTTGAAAACATATGAAGTGAACCCATCATTTTTCTAAATGATAGCCCTTAAATTATTTGAAGACAGTGATCATGTCTTGGAGTCTTTTCTGTTTCAGGTTAAAAATCCTCATTTCCTTCAAGTGCTCCTTTAACGGCATGGTCTCACTGTACCGGCTGCTCGCCTCTGAGTGTTAAGAACACTAGCTACCTTCCATAGAGTGCTTACTATGTGCCAATACTATGTACTCAACAAGTGTTAGTTATGATGGTAAAGCTATCATATTCCTAGGATTAAACAATTGAATACTCTCATTTGCTAAACTTTCAGTCTAAAGAAGTATGACACATGTGCAATGTAGAATGGCTAATAAAATCTCCTTTTTCTTAGTTCTGTTTTTTGGCTGGGCCATCCTGCCACCTGTTGGCAGCTCAACGGCAGCTCAACTTGGGCTGGGCATCAAACTGCTGTTGCTCAGAGCTCAGCTCGCACTCTTTTTTTTTTTTTTCTGTTTTTTTGAGGGCAGTGTCACTGGCCCTCATATATGGGACCTGAACCAGGGCTGCTGGCATCCCAAGCCAGTGCTTAACCACCATGCCACTTGGCTGGCCCTCAGCTCACACTCTTGAGTGAGCTCTTAACCAACTGATCCACTTGGCCGGCCCTAAAAATCTCCTTTTTCTAGTCCTCCAATCCCCTTCCCCAGGGGCACCTGAACTGATTTTGTGTATGTCTTTTCAAATACATTCTACGCATGTACAGCATACACTCTCAGAACATGCGCAATAGTATTGAAGCATCATATGTGTTTTTTCCCATTCTCTCTCCACTGTCCCTCCAGGGGGGATTCACTTTTTCTCGTTCCTTTGCTTTTCTTAATAGTTTTTGCATGTATGTATTTATCTCCAAGTCATACATTGTTTTGTTTGGCCTATTTTTATTAACTTAAAAATGGTATCATGTTGATGTATCTTACGATTTCCTTTTTTATTCAATCTTATGTTTCTGATATTGCCCTACGGACTTCATTTCTACTGTTGAATAAATACTATACTGTATCACTATGCAACAATTTATCTACCAATCTGAGGTTGTTTTCAGTTTTCTACTATGACAAACAATGCCATAAATACTGTATATGTCTCTTATTACATTAAAAAAATGATTGGATTGTATGGTTGACCAAAATTTACTCCTCTATTAACAGGTGTATGTGTGTGTGTGTGTGTGTGTGTTCTTCTGGGTGTTACCTGTATACAGAATGAAGGGTATATTTATGCTACCAATTCTTGGTGAATCCACTCTAATTGTTGACTGTTGTCTTTCTGCTTGACAGATAAGAATTTTTGTCACTTTTATCATCACTAATCTTATCCTCTAAATGTAGTATATTTATATCATTACAAAGCTCTTCCTTTAGTCCTGTCTGTATATTCAAATACTATTCTTCAATTCCCATTTCTTTTTCTTTTTTTAAAGATTTTATTGGGGAATCGGGGAAGGGGAACAGACAAGTTGCTGTCCTTTTTGTTCTTCAGTCTAGCATGGAGAATGTTGCTTCACTGGCCCATGTTGGTATTGTGATCATTGCACTCTTCCCGGCTGAGGCAGTCGCTCTCTGTTCACAGTGGCTCAAGGCTGCTCATGAAAGTGCACACCAGCTGCTGGCCAGCCCCACTGCAGCCTACACTGTCACCGACTCATGGCAGCCCAGCTCCAGGTTGAGCTGTTGTTCACCATCTTAGCTGTAGAGGGTGCAGCATCACTGGCCCTAATGTGGGATCCGAACTGGGGCCCTGCTGCTCAGAGCTAGAGTCCCAAGCCAACTCTTAACCAATGTGCCACTCGGCCAGCCCCCCATTCCTTTTTCTAGCAACCATAAGGCATCCTTATTCTGAATCAGTAACTTGCCTCTCCCATAGTTCAGTAGTGCTTCTCCTTGTCTATCTCCTAAATGTTATTCACAAAAACTTTATGTTTCAATTATCAAAGTTTATAGTATTTACATTTTGTTATGTAAGCAGGGTTACCGCCCATGATTTGGCCAGAGTTGATTCTAAAATTGGAAAACTAATTCACCACATTGATCTTCTTGCAGATACATAATTATTATTTTCTACAGAACCAAGTAATGTGCTATGAGTATATTTCCATTAATATGTGTAAATATAATCATCTCTATGCCACTCAAAGGATAATCTTTCTCCAGGTTCAAGTTCAAATGGGTTCTCCTTATTATTTTTTGTTCCATTAATTGTCTCTATTATACTGAGGTGCCAAAAAAATGTACACATTTTAAGAGATGTTATCTATGCTCAACAGTAGTTCGCATAATCAGAAGTGTCTGGACACTGATGGTAACGACTTTGAGCAACTCTTGTAATTGCAGAAGTCAAACATAACTTGTATTCATCTTTTGTTATTGGTTTATATTGAGTGTTACAATTAATACATTTTTTTTGTTTCTTAAAATGTGTATACATTTTTTTGGCACCCTCTGTATTTTCAAAATTTCCCCAGTTCTTAATCATAAGAATTATTCTGTCAGTTTCTCCCACTCTGCCAGTGTTCTCGACCTCATTCTCCATTTAAATCAGTTATGATTTAAGACTGATGTCATTGTGAATTTTCTTTATTCCTCTTCTGGACTGGATTCATTGTAGATTCCACAGCTTTCTCTACTTTGGTTTATTTTCTTGTTTTGCAGATAATTTTCTAAGAATAGGTTCATTGGAGATAAACTTTCTGAGACCTTTAGGAATGTGAACAGTCTTCATTTTACCCTTACACTTGATTAATACATGAACCATTAACACAAGGCAACATTAGTCAACTTTTTCACAGTCACTTATTCAACAAATATTGAATGAGTCTCTATTACGTATCATGCATCAGAAATAAAAAGATGAATAAAACAAAATTTTGCCCTGGAGTTGTTTATAGTGTAGTAGGAAAGAACAAAAACACATATGTAATTATAATACAATGAGGTAACTGCTCTCATAGCAAAATATGTAATAAAATATTGAAATACATGCTATAGATAATAAGTGCAATAATGGTCAATAATAAATAAAATTAGTTTTTGGAAAATAGCTATGTTTTAAATATTTAACTTATCTCATTTAATTCTCACAACAACGCTAGAGGATTCCTCGTTAAATTCTCTTGCAGTAGGTGAAATTCAGGTATACAAATGTCAGAGGGAGTTTTTATTATTCTCTTCTTTTTTTTTTCCTTTGATAGAGAAATACTCTTTCATCATTGTAGCTACCCCCTGTAGTTTTCCACCTGGGGTCTCTGTCATGCTATGGTTGGATCCATGTCTTGGTACCTGTGCTGTCATTGTAGACATTGTAGAATCTCTCTCCATTCCAGAAAAATCACAGTCCCTTTACTCCTTCCATATTTATTTGGAACCTCCCATATTTCCCTTATTTCTATTTATAAATTCAGCCCAGTTTGGTCACTGAATTCCCAGAAAATTTTTTGTACACACATCTATATAGAAATCTATATATGTACAGAGATGTTTATGCATACATAAGCAATCTATTCTATTTAAAACTGTTAGAATTTTTGGCAGGTGAAAGAGAGAGAGAGAGAGAGAGAGAGAGAGAGAGAGAGAATAAGCCACCTTCTTATCAGAATAAAAGCTTCCCAAGATAGAGTCTGTTCCTTATCATGTCATGATAGAGCTATAGTCATTGTTTTTAATTCTCCCAACAGCTGGATATCCTGAGCTCTGGAATTGTTAGATTCACAATTGACATCTACCACCTAATTGACTATTAGTAAGCCAGCTCTATGCCTCTACACATGCTTTGTTGTCTACTTTTCCTTCCCTTCATATGCTCAGGGTGCATTCATCTCCTGACTTCCTGGAGCTACTTGGCCTGCGTGCTCTTCTCTCTAGAGATGCCTATATTTCCATGTCTCTTCTCTCTATCATTTTATTTTTCAGAATGAATGAAGATATATTTTATGTAATCAGAAATGCTTCCTATGACCACTGAAGTAGAATAAAAAAAATAAAAAGGATGTAAACAACCAGTAAGAAGCTTGATATGAAATGCCTGATATGAAAAAGGCTTCAATTTAGTTAGAAAATAAATTATATAGGAACACAGTCAAATGAATTACTTTACACCATGTTGTGAAGTAAAAGAGCAGCTTAGTGTGATTCTCTCTCTCTCCTGGTATTTGTATTTTAATAGATGGAAACATCTAAGTCAAACAAATTAATCTCTCATAGTATTTTAGACAAATAATAGATGAATGACCTTAAAGTTTTTAAATGATATAATAAGGAGTCTTTAACTCATTTGATTTTGCCTCAATCATCCCCTAACCTAGGGTGAGGCAGAGTCTGGGTATTGGGCAGAGTATATTGCCCAATTTAATTCCTTATTAGTATGGGCCAATTAGTTTTCCATGCCTACTCTGATCAATTGATAAGGATTCCTTGCACTGCTGTAATGGAAAAATTTGTCCCTACTTCTGGGCCAAATGAAGAAGGATGAATAAAGATTGATTACAATGTCTGCTATGAGCATGGAAGCAAGAAGTACTGGTGTGCTTAACAAGTGAATTTTTCAGTCACCATAAGACTCCAGAATTGAGTAGCTACTCAATAAAAATTTGTTAAAAGAAAAAAAGAAATAATTGAGCATGCAAAAATGCAACTTTATTTCTGTAACTTGATTTCTATAGTTTAATTTTATTTTGGGCACTCAGCCTACCTAATTGTAACTCAATTCTGACTTTTCTCAACCCAATCCAATAATTTCTCAGTGACTTTTGATTTGTAATTCAGCTCCATTCATTCATATCCCACCCCTCATGGTTATCATTGCTTCTTCAATTCCTATCTCTAACTCTCAGGGCTTATGCAACTTCCATCTTGTGTCTTCAAAGACAGGGCAGTTCTTTTTTAGACTAGTCTATATTTTGGTCATATGCTAGAACCTGTTGTTTACATCTGACTTTTTTCTACTCATTTGTCACCATGGATTGATGGCTAGGGCTTGCCTTTGAGATTGAAGACTGACTTTTACTACTCCTCACACTCTGTACTGATGATCCAATAGAGATGTCATCCTTAGCCATCATGAGGTGGTTCTTGCCATATCCCTTTGATGTTAGTCTCCTCTCTTCCCTCCCCCCACCAACCTCACTTTTTCTTCTCCTCATTTTTTTTTTTTTTGAGGGCAATGTCACTGGCCCTCATATGTGGGACCCAAACCGGGGCCGCTGTCTTCCCAAGCCAGCGCTTAATCACCGCACCACTCGGCCAGCCCTCTTCTCCTCATTTTTGAAGGTGAGGAAACTGAGGCTCAGAGAGGTTGAGTAAATTGCCCATGCTCCAGGGGGTATTGTTAAAAACAAGATAACAGGCCCAAAATGGAGTTGCTTATGCTAAGCCCTATATCACCAAATCATGACTTAACTTAATTACAGTTTTGATTCACCCAGAAATGGAACCTTAAACCAGTCAATCAGGAATCACCTGGTCAGTACTAGTTGCCAACCTGCCTGATAGACCCCTGCCATCTCCTATAGGAAAATAATCTTGCAATAACCAATCCATTGTGTGTGTGTGTGTGTGTGTGTGTGTGTGTGTGTATTGCAGTAAAACTTCCTTGTTTCTGCTACCTTCTGCTTATAAATATCTTTCATTTTGTACAGCTCCTCAGAGCTCCTTTCAGAGGGAAGACTGTATGTAGCCTGATTCAAGAATCGTTGAATAGAACCAACAAGATCTTTAAAATTTCTCAGTTAAATTTTGTTTCATAATAGTACATGGAAGAAGAATTATAATGCAGACATAAATAACTCCAGAGTTCACTTACTTAATCACCCAATTATTTTAGATTCCAATAAATGTTCAGTGAGAGGAGCTACACCTGTAGCTTAGAGGTGGTTTTCTGGAGAAGGCAAGGAAGGAACATAGCCTTGAAGGCTTTTCAACATTTGAATAAACATAGAAGACACAGAAGAGAGGATTCCAAATTAAATTCCCTTGCAATGGGTGAAACTCAGGTGTGCAAATATCAGAGTTCTTTCTTGATCTTTAAAATGATTTTCCAAGCTCAAAGAAATTTCTTAATGGAGATTTCTCCTTTCCTCCTCCAGGTCACATAATAATCTAGGTTAACTGACCAGATCATCTGGGAGGTCCTTGTCTTCTCTCCTCCCCCGTTATGGCTGGGATGGTCATCTTTTATGTCCATATCATTTCTGAAGTTTGGCAACTCTGCTGGTATTGTGCTTCCTGGAGGCTGGGAATCTTATTGGGCAGCCTGCCAAGGTTCATCACCCAGCCATCCCTCTGTGTTCTGGCCACAGCCTGCCCCTGGGGACTGAGAGGGTTCTGCCTGCTCAAATGATCAATCTACCACAGTCTGGGAAAAGTCTCTCCCCTTCTCCTCTGGTGGCCTTTGAAGTTTCTCTCTCTGTCTCTCTGTCTCTGTCTTTCTCTGTCTCTGTCTCTGTCTCTGTCTCTCTCTCTCTCTCTCTCTCTCTCTCTCTCTCAAACACACACACATACACCCTTCTGTCTCTGAACCCCAAACACACAATCTTTTCAATGAATTTGGGCTTCTAGAAACATGAGGATCTGTTCACCCGAAGCAACTTATATTTTTGGATCTGCAAGTCTCTAAGTCAAGAAGTTATGAAGGGAGAACATACGGAAAGAGGACTGCTGGGGGAGGCTCAGTGGGCAGCGCCATGCTGGTGCTGGGAGCTGTTTGGCCATGTGAAATGATCTGAGGCGCTTCTGTGCCAAGAGCACAGTAGGCAGTTTTGTGGGAACACAGCGCTATGCATTTCTGTATTGTCCCTGATTGCTTTCATGCTCCAGAGCTGAAGCCTGGTCTTAACAGAGACTGTCTCGCTGGCAAAGCCTGAAGTATTTACAGTCAAGTTCGTTGGCCTCTGCTCTGGATGAGCAATCCCACCTCTAAATATATTGCTCAACTGTCGCAGACAGATCTTAGAAGACACGTTCCCGACAGCACTGTTGTTGTAATAACAAAAACTGGAAACAACACAAATGCTTGTCAGTAAGGGAACGAATAAATACATTATGGTGTATGCATGCTCTGGAGTTCTACAAAGAAAGAAAAACGAGTGAGCAAGAGCTGAAGGTATCACCATATCTACAATCCCTAAAACATAATGTTGAGAGAAAGAGAAGATATATGCTCCATATGCTACACTTATTTGCATTTCAATAAAACCAAAAACATATTGTTTACCCAAATATATTTATAAATGGCATGTAGAGTTTGTCCATATACGTATGTGTTTCTGTATATATGTGTGTGTGTGTGTGTGTGTGTGTATATATATATATATATATATATATATATAGAGAGAGAGAGAGAGAGAGAGAGAGAGAGAGAGAGATGTGCTATGTATGAGGAGTGATAAAAAAAATATGGTGAATGTTTAACTTAAAAAAAAAATTATTACAGTAAAAGACACATTGCCATTAATCCCCCTCAAAATACTCCCCCTTGCTTCAAACACACTTATGCGAATGTTCTTGCCACTTTGTGAAGCGGTTTTGAAAGTCCCCTTTCGTGGGTGTCTTTTGTTGTGCTGTCGTGGCTCCCTCAAAGTTCTGAATTGATTCTAAACATTTACCTTTCATGGTCATTTTGACTTTGGGGAACAGCCAGAAGTCACATGGTGCCAGATCCAGTGAATAAGGTGAATGAGGACACACCATGTTTTTGACAGAAATTGCCATATACCAAGAGTGATGTGTGACACGGAGCGTTGTCATGATGGAAGATGAAGATACTCACGAAAGAGGACTTCCAGAACTGCTTCGGAAAGTGGTAAGAACAGTGGGATAAAAGTGTTGGAAGTGAGGGGGAGTATTTTGAAGGGGATTAATGGCAATGTGTCTTTTACTGTAATAAATTTTTTTAATTTAAACATTCACTATATCTTTTGATCACACCTCATATACATATATAGAAATGTGTTATATATGTATATATATAATATATATATGTATACATTATCTATAATACATGTATATGTGGAGAGAGGGAGAGAAATGTGTTATATGGTACATTTACGTAGATTAAAAAACCATAATCATTATAATTTTGTTCACACATACATATATGTGTGTGCATGTGTGTGCGTGTGTGCATGCATGTAATTTTCACTGGAAAGGGTAAGGAATAGCGCTGGAGATGGGAACAAAGGTACTCTATATGTACTGTTTTATTTCTTTTGTTTAAAAATTATTGAGAAAAGGGCCTGCCGAGTGACTTGGTGGTTAAGTGCTGGCTTGGGAAGCCAGCAGCCCTGGTTTGGATCCCATATATGAGAGCCAGTGACCCTGCCCTCTAAAAAAAAAAAATTCTTGAGCAAAAATAGTAAAAAGTTAACATTTATTAATTCTGGATAGTGAGTATACGCATTTGTCACTTTATCTTTTTTTCTTGTACTTTAAAAGAGCTTTACAGATAAAAATCAGTATGTGCTTAGCAATTTCTTATTTGTAATGCAGTGAGAAGAAAGTTTACAAAAAAAAAAGTTAATGATCCTGGCACCTATTTGTATATTTTCCCAGTTTCAGTTCAGCTTGGTGGCTGAACACAGTGGGAGAGGTCACCCCAGAGCCTTTACTTCTAAATGCTCAGGGGCCTTACCGTCCTAGCTGCATTGCTTTGGCAGCAGTCCTGCTGTTTTCCTGCGGCTTCTCTCCTACAAGGATGGGATGCCGTTTCACAAGGAAGGCCTTTGACCTCCTGGGCTCTTGTGCTTGGATCTCAGAGACTGACTTTGCCAATGGTTTGCACTTGATCAATTGCCTCCATGCTTAAGAATCGGCACTGGAAACCCCTGGATTGTCTATGATAACCTGCTGCTCTCTGAAGCCAAGTGGGGGTAAAACAGTATTTGTTCATCTTTTCACCATCAGAAGTGTCTGTGGGGTAGAGTGAAAGCGGAGTCATTTGAGCTTCATAATTTTGTAAGAGATCTTCCTGGGGGCTAGTGAGGCTCTCTAAATTTCCAGTTGATTAATACTGTTAGTACTAGTGTAAGAGAAATGGATGCCAGTTTAGGCCTGCTTTATACATGAAAAATATGAAGCTTCAAGACTTTTTTTTTTAATCAAGATTTGACAAATCTCACCTTTTCAAAAGTTAAAAAAGTAAGTATAGTGAAACTGCTATTTTTGATCAACTTGGATGAATCTTTGGTTAAGTAGAATTTTAAAAAAAATCTTTGGGAGAAAAATATCATCTCACAAACACCAAAGAAAGCCTAGACTCATTTAAGCATGTAGTATCCTTGCCCTATGGTCTTCAAATTTCAAAAAGCTTTCCAGAGAAAGGATCCATTATTCCAAGCCTGAAATCATTCTAAGGGGCTATAGCCCACAGAAAGATAAAATACTTTCAAAAATTAAATTGTGACAATATAATTACAAATGATTTTTGATGAAGAAGAAAAGGAGGAGACATCTGTAAAAATCAATGTGGCTAGACTTTCTGACTAATTCACATGTTCAAAGAATGCGTACAAGACTTGTAAGGAGAGGCATAATAGGAAGGACAGATGGGAAAGAGTGGCTGGCATGAACGTGTAAAAGTAGAAAGTGCTGAGGCATGGAAAAAACACCAGGAAGACAGGAGTCTCCGAAGGCGCACCCAGAACAGGAATTATAAGGAATTTTAACAGCTTCTCACGGGTGCACATGATGTAACAGATAGACATAGCACAGAAAAAAAAAAACACAGAACGACTCATCTATTGTTTAAATTTATTTTTATTCTGTTTTCTGTGTTTCTCGATCTCTAAATTTGTAAGGGATTAGATAAGATTCCGAACACAGGACTTGAAACTCTATGAGATAGTAATTAGATGTACAATATGAACTTTTTGACTTCTGTATTGTATCAGGTTTTGATCATCAGAATCATTCTCATTTTAGAAAATGAGTTGATACTTTTTTCCCTATGGTCTTAAATAGTTTTGTTGACATAAGAGTTCATTATTCAAATGAGTTAGAAAGAACTCCTTTAAACCAGTAAAGAACTCTTTTTGTGTGTAGGTCTTAAACAATTTTTTTTTTTTTTTACTATTTGTTCCATTGTTATTAGGCTTTGTAAGGTATGTATTTTGTCAATTTTCATAATTTGTTTCCCTAGAATATTTTCCATTTATTGAAATATAAAAACAACATTGTTTAGGTTTTGAAAAAAAATATCTCTCTATATGGTAATATCCTTTTCTCTGATTTTCAATTGCATACTTGTGTTTTCTCCTTTTGATTCATTTAACATTATTCTGTTTTTCTTTTTTTAGGTTTGCTGGTACTTGCTTTTATCCTTTCTGTCCTTTCTCCTTATATTGTATGTATGTCTATATGAACGAAAAGTTCTTTTATTTCCATTTTTTTCTTTCTAATATAAGGCAATTAAAAGTAGGAATTTCTCATTGAGTTTAGCTTTGACTACATATCATAACTTTAAATATTATCATTATTCCCTGAAGAGGCTGTAACTGAAGTTTTTTAAACTTTTTATTTTGAATTGTTTTTGGATTTACAGAAAGGTTGCAAAATTCGTACAGAGCTCCCCAGCTTTCTCTAATGTAACATAACATCTCATCCAACCACGGAACAGTTACCAAAGCCAGGCAATTCACACTGGTGCAATACTATTAAGTAAGCTACAAATTTTATTCAGTTTTCACCAGTTTTTCCACTAATGTGTTCTAATCCAGAGCTGCACATTGCGTTTAATTGTTAAGTCTCCTTAGCTTCCTCCAACCTGGAGTGTTCCTTTGTTTTTCGACCCCCAGAATTGTACTCATTAGTTATTTTGTTGAATGTCCCTCAGTTTGGGTTTGTCTCATGTTTCCTCATGATTAGATTGAGGTCTTATTATTGGTTGCTAAAATTGATCACTTGGTTGAGGCCTGCCAGCTTTCTCCAAAGTAAAGTTACTATTTTTCTATCCTAGTCTAGTGTAGTCTATTTATATTGTCATATGTCTTGAGGAAGATACTTTTCTTTTATTTTTAAATTTGTAAGAGTTTATTTGAACCAAACTGAAGACAATTGCCAGAAAGCAAAATCTCAACAGATTGAGAAAATGCTCCGGAAGATACTTTTAGACTATTCAAATATCCTGTTTCTCCTCAAACTTTTGCCATCAAATTTTAATATCCATCAGCAGATCTTATCTAAAATTATTACTATTGGTTATTTTGCATTTTTGTCATTTCTTTTGCATTTGTTAATCAGAATAATCTTGTAGAGAATAACTGTGTCCTCTCCACCTTTTATTTACTTATTCAGTTATTTATTTATGTCTCAATGTGCTCATGAATATTTATTTCATTCTACTAATTATAATCCCATACTATTGTTATACACTTTGTTGTTCAAATTATTCATGTTTTGGCTGTTGGGACCTTTCTCAGATTGGTTCCTGTGTCTTTTCCACATGCCTTCATTCTTTCTTTACTTTTTGGCACCACAAGACACTACAGGTTCATTCATCTGTGTTTTTCTTGCCCCAGCCTTGGAAATATTATTTCTCCAAGAAGCTTTGGCTTTTTAGATTAAAGAATGGTAATTAGATACCAAGATCCAAGCATTGGGTATGCTCATTGCTACTGAATTTCATTGCTTCTAGACACTTTCAGTAGACAGAGAGTAGAAATACATGAATATACAGCGGGTGCCCCCCAAAATGTATACACATTTTAAGGAAGGAAAAAAACTGTGTTAAAATTGTAATAATATATACCAATAACAAAAGTAAGTAGTCATGTTTGACTTCTGCAATTACAAGAGGTGCTCAAAGTGGTTACCATCAGCATTCAGACACTTCTGATTACGGCAAACTACTGCTTGAGAAATGTTGACCAAAGTGTCCACTTGCATCGCTGCACATTCTGTTTCAATTTCTTCCCCAACTATATCAGTGTAGCTGGTTTTCTACAGTACACCACATCCTTTAAGGTCCCCCAGAGATAGAAGTCAAGGGGTGTTAAGTCAGGAGAATGTGGGGGAAACTCAACTACACCTGTTTGTCCTATCCATTGTCCTGGAAAATTCTTTCTTTCTTTCTTTCTTTCTTTCTTTCTTTCTTTCTTTCTTTCTTTCTTTCTTTCTTTCTTTCTTTTATTTTATTAGGGAATTGGGGGAGGGGAACAGACAAGGTGCTGTCCTTTTTTTTTATTCTTCAGTCTAGTTGTGGAGGACATTGCTTCCCTGACCCATGTGGTATAATCACTGCGCTCTTCCTGGGTGAGGCAGATTGGCCGCCGGCATCTGTACGGCCGCTTACGGAGGCTTTGGCAACTCACACCGGTTGCCGGCCACTCACTGTAGCCTATGGCAGCCCACTGCAGCAGGGGCTGCAGCTATACCTTCGCCGGAGACTCACAGCAGCCCAGCTCCAGGTGGAGCTGTTGTTCACCATCTTAGCTGTAGAGGGGGCAGTGTCACTGGCCCTCATATGTGGGAGCCGAACCGGGGCCTTGCTGCTCAGAGCCGGCCTCCCAAGCCGATTCTTAACAAGCGTGTCACTCGGCCGGCCCTGTCCTGGCAAATTCTCATCGAGGTAAACTCTCACATCTCAGTGAAAGTGCCAAAAACAACTATGCTTCCGTCATTTTCTTTGACTGTCCTGTCCGTCACATGATGATGCTGGCATTCAATTGATTAATGCCACCATTTGAGAGAATGTTATACTACACTACACATTGCTACCTTAATTCAACTCAACTTCAAAAGTAATACATTGATAACATCTCTTAAAATGTGTATATATTTTTTTGGCACCCTGTATGTTCACCTATGTATACACAGAAATTCTGTCACCTATTTCTCTATTTCTGTCTCTCTCTCTGTCTCTCTGTCTCTCTCTCTCTCTTCCTCCCCTATTAGCTACTTAAAAAAACAAACATGTAGGCTGGCCGAGTGGTGCGATGGTTAAGAGCTGGCTTGGGACGCCAGTGGCCCCGGTTCAGATCCCACATATGATGGCCAGTGACACTGCCCTCTACAGCTAAGATGGTGAACAACAGCTCCACCTGGAGCTGGGCTGCTGTGAGTCCCAGGGATGGCAGAGCTGCAGCCTCTGCTGCAATGGGCTGCCATAGGCTGCAGTGAGTGGCCAGCAGCTGGTGTGAGCTTCCAAGAGCCACTGTGAGCGGCCATCCAGAAGCTGGTGACCGATCTGCCTCACCCGAGTAGAGCACAATGATGATACCAACATGGGCCAGTGAAGTGACGTCCTCCACAACTAGACTGAAGAACAAAAGGACAGCAACTTGTCTGTTCCCCTCCCCCAATTCCCCAATTTTAAAATATATATATATATATATATTTTAAAAAAAACCAAAACCCATGCATTCATATTGGTATATCTAGTTCTAATCCAACACCACAAGTCTCATTCTATCCTTCCTCTTCCCTCATTTGTAATTTCTCCGATAGGAGAAACCTGATTTTCATTATATACAATATATTTATTTATTTATTCAACCCTAGTATTTTTTAAATTGCTAACTTATACATATCTGTGAGAAAAAATTACTAACTAGGATACAATATTAGTGTACAGTTCTTTTGTCTTTATTTTTACAATATCCAGTCAAAATACAATTTTCCAAAGTTATTTTTAGTTTTCTTCCTTGTCCCCTTATAAATTTGTAATACAGTCAGTTTCACTTTTTATAGTATATATTGTATTTTTGTGTTATTCTCACATCTTGATTGATATTTTTTAAAACTCACACATAGAAAAATTTACTATTTCTGTTGTATGAGTTTTGTTGAAAATATAGCCATATATCCACCAACAGAATTGTGATACAGGCCAGTTTCATCATCCCCCCAAGTCCCCTCATGCTGCCCCTTTTGTAGTCAATCCCTCTCCCCTACTCAACCCTTGGCAACCAAACTGGTCTGCTTTTTCATTTGTTGGTTTTGCCTTGTCCAGAATAACCTATAAGTGTAACCATACAATATGTAATATTTTGTTTCTGACTTTTTTCCATTAGAAAAATGCATTTAAGATTCATCTGTTTGTTGTGTGAATCAGCTGTTTGTCCTTTTCATTGTGGTGTACTGTTTCATTGTATGGAGGTATCACGATTTGTTTACTCTTTCACCAATTTAAGGATATTTGGGTTGATTCCAGCTTTGTGAATAAACAGTCATATAGGTCTTTTTGTGGACATATGCTTTCATTTTCCTTGAATAAATTCCAAGACATGAGTTTCCTGGGTGATATGGTAGGTGTATCATTACCTTACGATCACCAACATGTTTCCAAATTGTCTCTCTAGTTATCCAGCCCCACCAGCAAGGTCTGTACTCTTGTCAACACTTGATACTGTCAGTCTTCTTAATTTTTGCCATTCTAGTAGGTGTGTAGTGGTATCTCATTTTCATTTTAATTTGCATTTCCTAAATGATTAATGGTTTTGTGCATATTTGTTATTCATGTATCTTCTTTGGTGAATGTCTGTTGAGCTTTCATTTCTACTTATATCAATCTTTTGTAGTGGGACAATTGTTATGAGTCTTTTGTTGGGTGCTTTTCTTTGACCTAATAAATATTTTGTATGGCTGTGTGCTTTTCTTTTTTCTTCACCCTTGAAGGATTAGTGATAGCAGCAACAACTGTGGTGTTGATGACTATGGTGAGGGTAAATGGTTAGTCTATGTTTCTTTCAAAATGGTGGAAGGAATTGATAATATTTTTCCTGGAGCAGTGAGGACTTGGGGTAGTGACAAGCAACCTTCAACTCTGTCATACACTTTATATAGAGAGAAATGCCAGGCTTTTTCTGTATAGCTCTAGACTTCTGAATAATTGGGAGTGGGAATTAAAATGCAGGCTGATGTCAGTTTCTTATGTGCAAGAATTTTCTAACAATTATAAACGGCCAGCAATGGAATGAGCTGTCTGTGAATAAATGGGTTCACCTTCAGCTGAAGTCAGTTAAGGAGGGCTACCTGGTAATGGTGCCATAGAAAGTAACCTATATGGGCCAGGGTATTGGAAGCAATTGTCTGCTGTGGTCCTGTTGGATATGACAATCCTATGATCCCCATGATCTTACATAGATAGTTGTGACAAAGCTAAAAACAGTTCTGGGAATTCAGCCTCCTGAATCACACGCTGTTTCTAAGCTGTGGTAGAGTGACATCATGCTTAAGAGTATATGTCCTATAATCAGCTGTCGTGGGTTGTGTCTTGGCTGTGCCTTCCGCTGGCTCTTTTGAACATGAAAGGGTTACTTACTCATAGCTTTGTTATGCAAGTGAAATGAGATCATGCATATAGAGTGGAGTGTCTGCCTGGCACTCAGTAAGTGCACCATCCATTGTAGTCATAATTGCCTCAACCTTTCCACTTCCATTTTAGCACTTTCTACTGTTTATTTCTTATTACTTGATAGACCCTACTACATTTAGGAAGATGTGATGTCTTGGTTCTTTGGTTAGAGACTGTATTCTGCTCCCTTTTGGGAATTCCCATCCCATGGTTACATTCTGACTGATTCTGGTCTTGCTTGTTCAGCTCTGACAGATGAAATACTATGCTCTCTGAAACTGTGCGGGGAGGAGAGCCTACAATCTTCTCTTCACCTTTCTAGGTACACAAGGAGCCAACATTTACCCACCCTCATGAATATCCACCGAGAGTTTTCCTACTAGAGTTTACTTCACATTGCTGTCTGATCTGTGCATAGATCATCAAGGTTATTGTATTTCAGCCTAAGTTTTCTAAGTCATGCAGTTCCTCATCCTGTCCTGGACCTAGCTTTGCTATTAGTGTTCACTTAATATGTAAAGAAGATATTCTATTTAAATTCCCACTCTTACAGGGTTTTAGAGCCATGAGGGTTTTCTATTTTTAAAGCAAAGTTTCATGATCCCTCATCTCCTACCCCTCACAGCTCCATCCAGCCTGCAACTGCTTCCCAGAAGTTACCATTAATAAAAGCCCCATCTCAGGCCGCAGAGCCTGTTTCCACTTTCAGCACTCAGGCTATAACCTGAAGGGGAAAAGTCCCTAAAACTACAAATTGATGAGATAGCCTAACAGCCTCTACCAAGGCAGTGTTTCACAATATTGCCCAATCACCCAGGGTCTAGTCTAAGATGAGCAGTGTTGGGAATCTCTAAGTGTCTCCATGGCTTTTCTCAAAACCAATAACACCATGAAATGGAAAGGAAATACCAATTACTGCAAGTCCTTGCTTTCAAGTTTTACTGCAAGTCATTTGCTCAGTAAGTCAAAACATCATATTAGAATGGTTTGATCAATTTCTGAAAAAGTCTATCTTTTCATTAATCAACCATATTTTCCTCCACTTGATAGGACTACCACAATTTAGAAACCTGGAATTGTAGGGTCTTAGAGTTAGATGGAATCTTAAGAATCATCAACTTCCATCCTTTCTCAGTGCAGGAGTTTCTTTTCTTTTTAAGATTTTATTGGGGAATTGGGGGAGGGGAACAGCGTTGGGGAATCGGGGAAGGGGAACAGACAATTTGCTGTCCTTTTGTCCATCAGTCTAGTTGTGGAGGATGTCGCTTCACTGGCCCATGTTAGTATTATTACACTCTCCCTGGGTGAGGCATTCACTAGCCGGCCATTGGACGGCTGCTCACAGTGGCTCACAGCAGCTCATGCCAGCTGCCAGCTGCTCATGCTGGCTGTCAGCCACTCAGGGTAGCTCAGGGCAGCCCACTGCAGCAGAGGCTGCAACCTACACCATCGCAGGCAAAGCTTGGCAACCCAGCTCCAGGTTGAGCTGTTGTTCACTATCTTAGCTATAGAGAGCGTAGTGTCACTGGCCCAGGTGGGATCTGAACTGGGGCCCTGCTGCTCAGATCTCGTGCTCTCAAACCAATTCTTAACCAACGTGCCACCCGGCCGGCCCAGGAGTTTCTTTAAGAGTATTCCAAATGGCCCTAAATCCTTTCTTGGGTGAAGGGCTCAGTGCTTTGTCAAACAGACCACCTAATTGAAGGCTGATTCCTATTGGAAGAAACCTCTTTCTTCTTTCCTGTAGCAAAATGTCACCAATGACCTCCTAGTTGTTCCATCTGGCCATCTATGTTAGGCAGAATTTTGGTCCCGGTATCCTTCCCTCCCTGGTTTCTTGTGAATATGTTATATTACATGGCAAAGGGGGTTTTGTAGAGGTAAATAAGGTTACTAATCACTGACATTAAGATTGGGAGAGTATCCTGGATTTTTGGGTGGATCTAATATAATCATCTGAGCCATTAAAAGCAGAAATCTTACAGCTGGTAACAAAAGGGAAAATCAGAGATTCAAGGCAGGAAAATGATAAGATATAGTGTTGGTGGCTTAAAGGTGAAGGGAGCCACATGCCAAATAAAGTGGGACCTCAGTCCTACAACTGCAAGGAACAGAATTTTGCCAAAAACTTGAAAGAGCTTGGACCCTTTGATTTCAGCCTTGTGAGACGCTGAGCAGAAAGAAGACCCAGTTGATTCATGCTGTGCCTAGACTTTTGATCCACAGAACTATGAGTTAATAAACAGGTATTTTGGGGGCTGGCCGAGTGGCACGTTGGTTAAGAGCTGGCTTGGGACACCAGCGGCCCCGGTTCGGATCCCACATATGAGGGCCAGTGACACTGCCCTCTACAGCTGGGATGGTAAACAACAGCTCCACCTGGAGCTGGGCTGCTGTGAGTCCCTGGGATGGCATAGCTGCAGCCCCTGCTGCAGTGGGCTGCCATAAGCTACAGTGAGTAGCTGGCAGCCGGAGTGAGCTGCCAATAGCTGCCATGAATGGCCATCCAGAGGCTAGCAACTGATCTGCCTCACCCAGGAAGAGCATAATGATGATACCAACGTGGGCCAGTGAAGCAACATCCTCCGCAGCTAGACTGAAGAACAAAGGACAGCAATTTGTCTGTTCCCCTCCCCCAATTCCCCAATAAAAATCTTAAAATAATAATAATAATAAAAATAAACAGGTATTTTTGTTACTTAAGACAGTACCCCTGGAATCATCAATGATTTTTTACTTTCCTTCATTTCTTACCTCCAAATGTGAATCATGACCTGTAAACAAACCCACTTACTTACTCAGGACAGCTCATGCAACAGCCTTCCTCCCCTCCCAAATGCCACGGGCAGTACTTCAGTCCCTTCATGAAGGCCGTAAGCATATCTTTACCATCTGTTCCACTCCTTCACCATCCTACACGGTCCACAATGACAAGTGGGTGACAGCATTCAGTTTGCCCAGGACTGAGGTGTGTCCCAGGATATGGAGTTCTCAGCTCTGAAACTGGGTAAGTCTTGGTAAACCAGGGTGAGTTGGTCACCTGACTGATAGTTGACTGCTCATGACAGAGGCTGCCCCCTATCATAAAAGGTGATCTTATCAGATATTTGCTCTACAACCTTCTTGCAGCTTTGGCCTGGGTATATTTGTATATATAATGTAAGTCAGTGAGATAAAGGGGAATGCATTGGAATGTTCCTGGGAAAGAAATTAGCAGAGATGCACAAAGGAAAATGGCCCCTGCTTATTGCCTTCGAATGTCTTTGTGGGAAGTATGAGGCCTGGAGCGGCAGCAGCCATTGTGCTCAGGAGGAGGTTAGCCTAAGGATCAGATCAGTGTGCTGATGGAGGACGGAAAAAATGGTGAAGGAACCTGGGTCCTTGAAGACATGGCTGGCCCACTGCACTCACCCTGCAGCCATCTTCTTTTGGACATTTTCTGGGAGATAATATTATTGAAGTCATTTTTAGTCAATAATTTTGTTTCTGGAGTTGAAAATATCCTCATGGATAAGGTACATGAGTATTGTTCTCTCTGTTCTCTGAACATTTGTTCATATATCTATGAGCACTATTGAATAGTCTCCAATAGCACTTCTATCGTATTGCATTGCCATTAGGAGTTCTGCTAATTTGAAATTCTAGCACACAAAGATTAGTATTTTTCTCAGACACAAGTGCAGGAGCTAAAGTAGATAGCACAGCAATATAGAGACTTTGGCAAGGAAGCTTAGAAAAGATAAAAGCAGTTGAGGGAAAGCAAGCCAGCAGCTGAGAACTGGAGAACTGTGTCCTCACTTCTTTGAGGCACAAAGGCACTGGGAGATGTATGATGAGGTGACAGCATGTGTGATGGCATGACATTATCCAGGGCAGTGTTCAGGCGACATAACCCTGGCACTTGGGGGAGGAGTGGTGGAAAGTAACACCTGGCATAGGGTAACACACGTTTACATAGTTAGCATATCTAACTTCCCTACACTGAGTCTTAGAGACAGGTAGAGTCAAAGGAGTAGGGACCCTATAACTCAGCCATAGATTTGAAGTTATTGAACATTTAGATGCAGAACTAGTATGGAGGGGAAGGTCCACTCAGTGAGTAGTCTATCGGCAGCAAAGCAAAGTGGACTTACATGCATCTCAACAGATGTGTTCATAAGCACAAAATATGAATGAAAAGAATTTTACCAATTTCAGAGAAATGTCATCGGTACTCTTCGTATTTAGTGGAAAGCCTTTATAATTGTGAACATGAACATATTTACGCATATGAGAGCTTCATGAGTTCATTTGTGTCTGTGATCATCATACTCTATTTGCAGCTCTTAACGTTTGGATACCTCACAGTTTCCTAACCTGAAGTTTTCAGGGAGATAACTCTCACAGCTGGGGTGGGATTACAGAGCAGAAGATGTGTCTGCTCTCTCAGCAGGCCCAGTATCTTCTTCCCATTTCTATCCTCAGGGCTTATCAAGGGTGAGTGATAGGTAATTGATATTTTCTGAAATACAAATCTAATCTTGTTGCTCATTGCCTATAAATATCCATAACTTACACTGCCTATAGAATTAACCCTTAGTGTGGCACACAAAGCCTTTTCACAGTCTTGCTTCAGGTTATCTGGCAAGTCTCATATGCAGATCCTTCTGCCATTGCCGCAGACATCCTCTGATGTTGCACCAAAAGCAGTCGCTGTTCTCCAAACACACCTCCCACCCTTTCCCTTAAGTCCCTTTGCTGATCCTATTCCCTCTATTCACACTCTTCACCCTGTGTATTCCTGCTGCAGTCTTACACATCATTTATATCTAATCAAAGTCAACTCCTCTCCATGGTTTCTTCTTCTTTTTTTTTAAACTTTATTGGGGAATAATGTGTTTTTTCGGGGAACAATGTGTTTTTCCCAGGACCCATCAGCTCCAAAGTCAAGTTGTTGTCCTTCAATGTTAGTTGTGGAGGGCGCAGCTCAGCTCTAAGTTCAGTCGCCGTTTTCAATCTAGTCGTGAGGGGCACAGCCCACCATCCCATGCGGGAGTTGAACCCTCAATCTTGTTGTTAAGAGCACTCACTCTAACCAACTGAGCCATCTGGCTGCACACTGACAGCTCAGCGGCAGCTCAGCTCTGCTCAAGTCATTGTCTTCAATCTAGTTGGGGAGGGTGCAGCTCACTGGTCCATGTGGGAATCAAACCAGCCACCCTGTTGCTCAGACACATGCTGTAACCAACTGAGCTTCCCCCCCAGTGTTTCCTTTTTTACAGTGATCCTGGAAAGCAGGTGACCACGTGGTAGGCAGGATGCCTGGCATGCATGGTGTGCACAGTAAGTGCCTGTGAAATTGAGTCGACATGAACTGAGTTCAAACCCGCCTCTTTGTAATTTGAATATTGTCAGTAGCTCTTCCCTAGACATATACAAGGTGATCTATTGCCTCTTCCACATAACTGAGCAGAGTCTGAAGGTAGCCATCAGGCATCTATTTAACCTTTGCTTGTCTAGACTCTTGCAGTGCTTACACAAGTTACTGATGACCAATCTTTATTAGCGTGTAGAGATTTTTATGCATTATCTCATTTGACCCACAGATGACTCCGTAAGGAAGGCAAAGCAGATATAAATCTGTCATTATCCCCATTTGAGAGATGGAGAAACTCAGTTTTAGAAAGGACAAGTGACTTGTGCCAGGTCACATGGGTGCATTTGAGTTCCCCATGTTCTTTCATGCACTTTATCAAGTCCTGATCATTTCAGCCTCTCTGCTCTGAATCACCTTTAATTTGAATTAAAAAATTCACTTATGGTCTTCAAGTTAGGAGGGAGTTTTATTTTTCATGCTGTGGCTATCTTTTTTTGGTCACTGGATGGAGGATGAGTGGAGCTAGAACTTGGTTTGGATTGAGCACTACATATTCTAATGTGAGATGGTAACTGAGGGACCCATGCATATCACAGAATGTGCTGAGTGTTACTGATCAGGCCCCAGTAATAGAAGCTTTGCATTTTTTCCCCCATGTTTATCACTTAGAGTCTCCTGAGAGCTCCAGGCTATAGTTAGAGCTGACCTCTGACAGTATATAGGTATAAACCCTAATTGTTCACAGTTCCTGGAACAAAAATGCATCATTTTGGCTGGCTGATTTCAGTGGCCTCCTAAACTCAGAATTGCTCTACTGGATATATGGAAATGCCATTTTTTATGAAATAGCCAGCAGACTTGAATTCCTCTCTCTTAAGTTGTGTATGTGCAATGTGTGTCTTTTCGTGTGTATTGTGTTATGTGTGTTGGGTATGATGTGTATGTGTATGTCAGGTGTTTGCGTTGCTTTGGTGTGTGTGTGTGTGTGTGTGTGTGTGTGTGTGTGTGAGAGAGAGAGAGAGAGAGAGAGAGAGAGAGAGAGAGAGCAGGAGGAGGAAGGAATCTGTCTTTTTGCTAGGAATGGCAGGGGTGTTGAAAAATCTCTAAATTCCCTAATCTCTTCACCCAAGATTAAGCAAATAAAATTGTTGGCTTGAAGAAGTCAGATTCTTGATGACTCCAAAGAGACAGCAGCAAAGTGAATCAAGAAGCTTAGCTTCATATCAGCTAAGAGATAAAGGGACTTCAGCCCTGAATGACAGTTTGAGCAATATACCCTAATCCGATTACCAGGGAATTCAGTGTCACTCTATATTAATGGTGGGTTTTTAAAAATGGATGCTAAAAAGTTAGTGTTCATCATCCAAAGACTTCAGTTATTCATTAGGATGAAATAACCCTGGCCTGAAACTCAGGGCTAAGGGGCAGGAGACTGGGGTGAGGCTGGGGTGAGAGTCAGCAGAGGTTCATCTCTTATAAAGGTCCTTTGTTCACCCAGGGCTTTGTTTAAGCTGTCAGCATCTCCTCAGCCCAGAAAAGGGAGGTGGGGGATGGAGCCCAGGGGGCTGTGGTTAAATCGGGGGTGGGGGGTGGGGGTGGGGTGGGGGCTGAATCCAACACCAAGTCAATTCTGCTTTGAATTTTCTAGGTGGAGAAATTTCACACTGAGTGCATTTGCTGCCTCCTTTAACCTCCAGGCTAAAACAATCCCTCATTTAAAAATTGTCCTACGGGATTTAGCATCTTTTAATGCTTTATTTATTTGGAAGAGAAGGAAGGCAACGTGGTGTGGAAGAATAGAAAAGGTATATTTCCGTTACAGATTAATTAATCTCTAGGGACTTTGGTGGAAATCTTGGTGTGAGGCTGGGCAGAAGAATACAATTTACAAGCAACAAACACACTCTGGGGTCCCGAATTCCAACCTCCTGGCTCCTGTGTTTCAAATCCAAACCAGGTCCTTTAAAACTGAGGCTCATTACTCAGCTGGAATGCTGATGTTTTGCATGTTTCCTCAAGTTTATTTCTAGAACAGATACCCATAACCTGTATGGGCTGGATTATGTATTGAATTGAATTTCATGGGGGAAGTGGCTGGCTAATAATTTAAGCATATCTACACTTAGCCTTGGTGGGAAGGGAGTACCCTGTGATTCCTTGGGTAGAAAGTCTAGGTTGGATCTTTAAGGTAAGGACACCCAATGTTTCTCTAAGAATTCAGGCACATCAAGCTTGGACTGAGAATTCAGTTAACCTACCCGAGTGACAATGATTCACTTTTAGCTCTGGTTAGAAATCCAATTGAAAGGACAAGGAGGAGGTCTTGTGTAGTTTCATGGTGCTCTTTGATCTCAGAGAACCCGTAACTGGTCTTTCCTAACATACACAAATAACACATACAAAATGTGAGGCAGTCAGTCAGTCATGGAGGGTTTTCTCGCTTTGGAAGCCTGGAGATAAGCAAAAGGTCTTGGATAAATGCATTAATCACTCCTTGGTCTCAAAGGAATTCCCAAATTGTCCCATAAGGAGGTTGGTAATTCTCAAACTCAGTTAATTATCAATATCATCTGGGTGCAGTTATTGAAAATATAGATTCCTGGCCCAATTCTAGACCTAATATTCTAATTAGGGGGTAGGGCTCAGGGACACATAATTATAACAGTTCTCCCCTTAATTCTGGTCTTCAGTCATGTTGGGAAGCAGTGACATAGGATACCTTGAAGCATAAGAACCCATCAGAAAATGTACAATGGTAGAAGGTTCTAGGATGGTTTGGTCCTTTCTTACTATTGAATGATTACTGGCCTTCTTTTCTTTCATGAAAACCCCCTTTTAAGATATATGATGCTCAGTTTGAGAGTCAACCTCTAAAGGGTGTAGCTTATGTCAGAAATGGAAATATTTGGGAGGTTCAAACCCCTGTTCTTTATGTTTTGTAGTTGACGAATGTAAGGCTTAGGTTGAGTAAATGACTTGCTGAGGCTCACCAAATAATAAGTAGCAGAACCAGGTTTCCAACTCAGCTTTATCAGATTCCCAAGTCCATGATCTTTCTGCTCTATCATGTCTATGAGTAGAGAAGAAATGCATGGGTCTGCTGTTTTATGGTTCCTCTAATTTGGTGACTTTTTAACCAAGAGTATGTCTTCTAACCTTCCAGTTGTCATTTGTGATTAGAGATTGTCCCAGGAAGGAAAGTGACTTCCTATTTTGTGTGCACATCCTTGACTATCCCTGAGTGCTGAAGGAGAGGCTGTGGGCCACTGAAGTTCCTGGATGAAGCTTAGCCCACTGGAACATGCTGCCTGCCATTCATACTTCTATTTGTGATTTGTTAATTTTCTCATCACCTTGAATGCAAGATTTGTGTTAACATTCGATGCAGTTTAAAGAAGCTAGGCTGTTTTATTCAGAAAAAAAATCCTCTGCCTCTTTGTGGAGTTAAAAGTTGACACGTGGGGCTGGCCAAGTGGCGCAGTGGTTAAGCGCTGGCTTGGGAAGCCAGTGGCCCCGATTCGGTCCCACATATGAGGGCCAGTGACACTGCCTTCAAAAAAAAAAAAAAAGTTGACATGTGGTAAAGCACTTCAAAAAAAGCAGTGGATTATTCTGCATTGAAAAATAAATGTGAGGTCTCTAAAAGAAGACAAGTATGACTCTAATGGCTGGAGCAGAAATGGATATTGGGATAGAGAATGACTATAGGGTCTGAGTTGATGACTGGAGTTGGTGGAACTGACTTTGTTACAAATGGAGCAGGAGTTAGAGAAGAAGGGAAGAAAGATGGTGGAAATGGGATGGAAATAGAGGGGAGAAGAGAATACCCATGTGTTTCAAAATGGAAAATCCAGAGGAGGATTGGGCTTCATTAAAGTTTGGAAAGGCTCTCCAGATTAATTTCAAGAGCTGTGCCAGGTGTAAAAATTTACTTGTCAGTCCTTTAAATTATGTTCATGATATAGTATTAGCCAACCTTGGATAATAAGTAGATGAAGTATAATATATGATGAAGTATATTCCAAAACATACTCTCTATATGCCAAGTTATTTTGTATATATAAACCAACTCCCTACAGCAAAGCAGTGTGGGGAATGAGATACTTATGGGAAAGCCAGCGCTGGAAGAGCCAAAACCCAGGCTGGGCTTTTGATACGAGAATTCTTTCCACCTTACCTGTCTCTGGGGGACCGAAAGGCAAGCAGTCCTTGGAGCACCACGTTAGAACAGACACTAGGTTTACCCCATTGTCTCTCAAAAACTACATTTAAAAAAAAAACTTTAAAAATAGGAGAATTGGGACAATGGGTATGTAAAGAAAAGGAAAGAGCACAGCTAAGCCACAGCCCATAGATGTCAGTAGAATCAAAAGGATCTGACTAACAGGAAGCTGAATTCCAAGCTGCTTCCAAGAACAAGAATAGGACTTTATTGATTCCGCTTCTATTCTTCGTCAGGAGCAGAGGCTGCCTAAGCCCATTCAACAGGAATCTCACCCTTTGGATTTCCATATCAAAGAGACTGGGGTTCTCGCTTGCCTTGGTGGCAGTTTGACAGCCAATATCCTACCTCAGATCAATGCGCTCTGCCAGTCATTACCACAACGGAGACTTCCTAACTTATTTGCTCTGAGAAATTTATTCTTTTCAGAATTTTTTTTTGTGAGGGAAATCTCAAGGGAAAACTAAAACACAACATAGGCTTTTGGCTCTGGAAGTGAGGATGAGATCCTATTATTAGCCCAGCTCACTTCCCTCCATGTTTTCTCCTGGCATCAGAAGTAAGTTTGTGTAGAGTGAAAAACTCTGAAAACAATACAGTATGTAGATATTTTCAGTTTTAATCATTGTTTACAGCTTTGCAAGTGATTTTATGAAACCAATAGAGGCTCGAGCGGGGATAAATTATTCTCTGAATGCAGGCTACTGTCAGAAAAAAATCTTATTCTTTCATTCTTTCCTCCCTCCCTCCCCCCTTCCTCTTTTGCACCTCTTTCTCTTTCTTATTTCTTTCATTCCATCTTCCTTTTCTTCTTTTCTACATGAGAAAAGGGATTGAGAACAATAAGACATCATATAAATGTTACTAGGATATTCCAGTAGCTGCTAGATGTCTTAGTCACAGTGAGCTGTAGCTAGGAAGCAAAATGGAGAACGTTAGTTATTACATTATGATCAACATTACTGAAATACACCCTCAAATAATATTTTAAAGGTTCAAATTTTCACTCTAGTCCTAACTTTTAGGCACTGGAGTAAAACAAGATTCTGATCTTTCAAAGAACTCTGGCTGCATTTGGGTGGTAAAGAGACCTCTGAGTCATTGAGTAATTAATCTGTGCATTTCTGTGTGTGATTATATAACTATTCACACTCGCTTAAAATTATTTTCTCCTTTGTTGCCATACATTTACACCCATGTTTCCCAAACCCTATGTCTTGCAACACTCATTTCACAAGAAGTCAACAGGGTCACTCTAAGTGTTCTCTGGTCCTCTAAGTTTGGGAAATGCTACAGCACACACTATCTGGTCTATCATTCATTAACGATTGTGAATGTGGACTAGATTGCTCTAGTCTACCCCATTTTTTTTTTTCCCTTCTCTGACCAGGCCTTCTTTGGCCTCCGAATGGGCTTTCACCTTTTGCTACCCAGTCACAGACTTTCTTTGATGCTCAACTTTTGCTTCTGGGTCTTTTTTTCCTATGCATTGTCCTGACGTTTTCATCCACTTTTATGGGTTTATACAAAAAGTAAATTCTATGGAAGGGTTTGATCCTTCTCTGTTCTGTTTTTATCCCCATTTTTCTTTTTTATAAATCCACTTGGAATTCCTCCACTTCCTTCTGCTCAACTGAACTGATTTCACCTTTTTCTGCAATCCGTTTTCACTTCCATTTTTTCCATGTGTTAACGACACTGCTATTCTCCCTTGACAGAGAGAAATGTTGAAGTTATGTTTAACTCTTTTTTCTCCTGTTGGAAAAGTGATTACTGACACTTTTTTCTTAAAAAAGTATATAGTCTTATATTAGTTAATTTAGTTTCTGGTGTACAACTAGTGATTGAACATTTTTGTATCTTAAAATGTGATCACCCCACTGATTCTAGCAATCATCTGTCACCGTGTAAACTTTTCACAACATTATTGATTATATTCTCTTTCCCCTTTTCACCACTCCTTTACCCCCTCCCTTTTGGTAACTATCCCTTTGGTTTCTGTTTTGTTTTGTTTTTTAGATCCCACATATAAGTGCAGCCATACAGTATTTGTCTTTCTCTGCCTGACTGATTTCACTTAGCATAATACTCTCTAGGTCCAACCATATTGTTGAAAATGGCAAGATTTCATCTTTTTTATGGCTGCATAATATTCCATTATATATATGTACCACATCTTCCTTATCCATCATCCATTGATGGATAACTAGGTGGCTTCCATATCTTGGCTATTGTAAATAATGTTGCAGGGCACATAGGGGTACATATATCTTTTCAAATTAGTGTTTCTGTTTCCTTTGGATAAATACCCAGAAGTTGACATTTTTCATAAATATCTTGAGGAGTCTTGTTTCTGTAGAGAAACATTTAACATTAAAAGGATGTTAAGAATCTTTATACAGGTATAAAGAATTCAATCTGTGGATTTAAGTGACTAGAGCAAATGGTTGATGTCATAAAATGTAAGTCCAATTGGAATGCTATTTCTTGGAGAACTCTGCTGGGATTCTCCCCTCCTCTTCAACTTAGAGCCCAGATAAACAAATGAAAATACAAACCAACAACCAAACAAATAAGAGGGTAAATCAAAGAGCAAGAAATACTCTTGCAAATTGGAGGGAACTGGAAGGTTGGTTAGGTGTACAATCTGAACAATTCTGGGAGCACATGGAGACAAGAATGTATCCAGGTGGTGAGTTTGATGCCTACATATGGAATGTACTGCCACCCTGCAGGGAGTCCTGGTGTCTCTGGCTGTGTGTTTTACTGTGGCAGCCATACTTATAATTGAGATTCCTAATATTTGAAACACCTTTATAGTCTGGTGAATGGCGCATCCCAGCATTCCCTGCAACTCACTCTTTAAAATATGCTTTGACCACATTAGTTACATTGCTCATAGAAATTATTTGTTTGAATTCTGTTTCTTAGCTCTTCATTTCCTTCCCTTATTATAAAAGCAGTGCATGTTCATTAAAGAAAAATACAAGTAGGCCAAGAGAATAAATAAACAACACCTGTAATTTCATGCAACCAGGCAGCTTGGTGTGTATCCTGCCAGTCACGCTTTTGCTTTTGCATATATAAATGCATTTCTTTACAGGGGTCATTCTGTTAAAATTTCCTAATCTGCATTTTAAAATCTATAATACATTTTGAAATGTTTTCACACCATAAGTACTTCCACAGCCTTATCTGCAAGGGCAGCATAGTACAGCTGACCGTTCAACAATGTGGGGGGTTAGGGGTGCTGACCCCACATGATTGAAAATCCACATATAGCTTTTGACTCCCCGAAGCTAACTATAATAGCCTACTGTTGACTTTACCAGTAACAGACTTGTAAATAGTTGGTTAACGCATATTTTGTATGTTATATGTATCATATATTGTATGCTTACAATAAAGTAAGCTTGAGAAAAGAAAATATTAAGAAAATCGTAAGTAAGAGAATATACATTTACAGTATTCATTGAAGAAAAATCTGCATATAGGTGGACCCACCAGTTCAAACTTATGTTATTCAAGTGTCAACTGTATTTCATTTCCAGGTGTCCTCCATTGTCTTTTGAATAATTAGTTGAATAGTATGATTTCTTCTGTCATAGACAGTGCTGTTATGACCTCTTAGAGATAAAACTTTGTGCATAATCTTAATTATTTTCTTCCAATGAAATGTTTAGATGAAAGGTGGATTGTCTAGATAAGGGCCATGCATATTTTCAAATTTAAAACATATATTTTGACAGAATACCCTCCCAAAGGTACCAATTACTGTTGTTATTTCTTTCTGTAATCAATTTTTGGTATGTATTAAAAAGAAAAATGTCATTTTATTATTTTTATTTACATTTGTTTAATTAATAATAAGGCTGAATAAACCTTTATGCCCTCATTGGTTATGAACATTAACTTTACTACCTACTAATTCATGTGAGGTACTAGTTCATGTTTTTTTCTTTTGGGGTATTTAACTCTCTATTACTCAATTTTAAGTACCTTTTATATAGTAATGGCTAACATTCCATCATTGGCAGTATTTAGTACTTATTCTGTGCCAGACACCATTCTAAGTTTTTACACACATTATGTTTGTTAAGCATTACAACTCGTCTATAAGGTAGGTGTAGTTATTATTTACTTTTTTTTTTTTCTAAAGATTTCATTGGGGAATTGGGGAAGGGGAACAGCGTTGGGAAACTGCGGAAGGGGAATAGACAAGTCGCTGTCCTTTTGTTCTTCAGTCTAGTTGTGGAGGTCATTGCTTCACTGGACCATGTTGGTATCATCATTGTGCTCTTGTCAGGTGCTGAGGCAGATCAGTTGCTGGCCTCTGGACGGCTGCTCACGGCGGCTCTTGGCAGCTCACACCAGCTGCCAGCTGCTCATGCTGGCTGCTGGCCGCTCACTGTAGCCTATGGCAGCCCACTGCAGCAGGGGCTGCAGCTATGCTGTCCCAGGAACTCGCAGCAGCCCAGCTCCAGGTGGAGCTGTTGTTCACCATCTTAGCTGTAGAGGGCAGTGTCACTGGCCCTCATATGTGGGATCCGAACTGGGGCTGCTAGAGTCCCAAGCCAGCTCTTAACCAACCTGCCACTTGGCCGGCCCTATTTACTTTATTTTTTGATGGAGAAACTGAGGGAGCTTAAGAAGTTTGTCCAAAGATAAATGGTTGGTAAGTTTTAGAGCTAAGATGTTACCAAAGCAATTTGGTTCTTAACCTCCTTGTTAGCCAACCTTAAAAGAAAATTAATATTAAAGATATTCACTATTTGAGTGTTATAGGTTAGGTCTTGAATATTTTTATTGGTCCACAAAATATTTTTGTTTTATGTGGCCAAATATATTAATGTTTACTGTTTTTAGTGTCATAGCTAGGCTTTCATCCACTCCCCAATAATTAGACAGTTTTTCCTAAGCTATTATAGCCTACAATTTGCAATGCCATCTCTTTTATACATAAAAGCTATATAATCATTTGTTTTGTCTGGATGTTATATACATTTCAATAAATTTATTTATTCACTGATACCTTTTTTGGGTAGATTAAAATACATTTTGAAGCCTGATAACTTTTAAGAAAAACTTTTTGGGTAGTCTTTTATTTCCTTCAGTAAAGTTTTGCTAGTATCTGGAGACATTTCTAACAACCATTCCCTACATTTATTTTTAAGCCTTTAAATATGTTCATTATTATGTTTAAATTGGGCGCTTCCTTTCCATTCCATTTTGTTATTGGCTCTCATTCTCCTTTGGCGGAGGTGGGGGTGGGGGGTGGCGGAGTGGGGGTGATTGCACTCCTCCATTCCGGACATGTGACGCACCAGGAGGGGTCACATGTTATTAATAGACCCCACTCTCCAGCTGATTAATCAAAAGGTAAAAATCCCACCCAAACAAGGATAGCCAGTGTCTTTTCCTGGTATTTTTAAACTTGAGATCTAGAGAATAAACCCCTTTACGGTGGTGGAAGATATGGGAAGCCAGACATGGGAGCTGGGGAATGCCATGCTTCAGACCAGGTGGAGGAACCCAAGACACAATGCAAGACACTGAAGATCAAAGCAAACCAAAGGTGGAGATGGTCCAGTGTGTGAGCCCCCAGCCCCAGGAGACTTAAGGTTTGGGAACTCCTAGTTGTTGGCCTGACAGCTCATGAAACCAAAAGGCCAAAGTTCACCAAATACATTTCCAATACATTTTATTTTGCCTAATTTAGTTCAGGATAATTTCAGTTATTTGCAACCAAAGGAATCCTGAGTAATATATTTATAATTATTGTGCTATAAAATTGCTATTGATTCTTGCATATTCTGTTACAAATGACTCCCCCCCCACCCAAAAAAAAAATCATTTATTATTTTCAACAGTTTCTCATTTGGGATTTTCAGATTTCTAGAAATAAATGCATTTTCTATGTGAATAATGATAATGTTGTTCCATAATCCCAACATATTACACACATAGTTACATAGCTATATGCACGTACACACATATACACACATGCACGTGCATACACACACACACACACACACACACACACACACACACACATTCCTTTCTGATTTTATTTGCAAGGACTTCCAAATTTACTTTGAATAACAGTAGTGCTGGCACCCATGCCACTCCCGATTTTAATACGAAGTCCTTTAGACTAGCAGGGTTAAGAGTGGTATTTGCTGCTGGTTTCAGATAGACATTATGTGTCATATTAATTTGATGTTCTTCTATTTTTATTTTACAAAAAGCCATGCTTTTGAAGAGGTTAGGAACACATTTTCCATTTTAAAAATCTTTTTAGCGTCTAAGAGGACAATTATATGTTTTAGAAAACCTCCTTTGATCCACTAATATAATTAATTATGTTCATAGATTTTTTTTCTAAGAACTGATTCATTTTTTGCAATTCTAGAGAAAGACTATTGTTTCTTTTTCTTTTCTTTTTTTTTTAGAAGGCAGTGTCACTGGCCCTCATATGTGGGATCCGAACCGGGGCCTCTGGCGTCCCAAGCCAGCACTTAACCACCGCGCCAATCGGCCGGCCCAAGACTATTGTTTTTTAATTGCCTGTGATTTATTTTATTAGGTGGCTAGATTTGCTTTGCTAATATTTTTCTTACCAGTTCCCTCTATATTCATAATTTAAAATTTATCTAAGGTTTTTTTTTTTTTTTAAAGATTTTACTGGGGAATTGGGGGAGGGGGAAAGTGTTGGGGAATTGGGGAAGGGGTCTGACCAAGCTGTTCTTCAGTCTTCGTTGTGGAGGGCGCCAGTCGCCATCTGACTTCTTGTCACCAGCTCGTGGCCTCTAAGCTCAAGGTGCTGAGTTCAGTCTCAGTTGCGGGTGGGCGTAGCCCACCATCGAAGAGGCAATCTTGTTGTTACACCAACTTAGCCATCCTGCCACCTGTTGGCAGCTCAGCAAAAGCTCGGATCAGGCGCAGCATTCACTGGCCCATGTGGGAATCGAACTGGGGGCCCTGTTGCTCAGAGCTCGTGCTCTAAGCCAACTCTTAAACAACTGAGCCATTCGACCGGCTCAGTCTAAGTTTTTTAGTGCAATATTTTTCAGGTTCTGGTATCAGGATTATGCTAGCTTTCTGTCAATGATTATCTGTCTCTTTATTTTAGCTAGAATTCACTGGTAAACTTCCTGAGGCCAGCCTCACTTGGGGGTTCTTTAAAATCATTAAACATTTGTTTGATGGTTATTTCTATTTTCAACTTTGTGTCAATTTTGGAACTTTATTTTGCTGGAAAATATTCATTTCATTGAAATTATCATACTGATTATAAATTCGTACATAGCAATTTATATTGATAAATTTCTTCTCTATTTGTGGTTTTATGCCCTCTCTCATTTATAATTTTATGTACAGGGTTAACTTCACTAGAGTTCTGTCCATTTTATATGGTCAGGTCAGTAAATCGGTTCTTAGATTTTTTAATCAATTCAGCTTTTATTTCTAATTCATGGACTTTTCTTTTATCTTTATTAGTACCTCTCTAATACTTATCTCTATCTTGTTTTCCTTTAAAAATTTTTCTCTGTTGTATGCTAAGACAATTTATTTTCAAGATATCTAGCTTATAATAAAATAATTTAAAGCTTTGAGATTTCCAAGGATTCAGCTTTGTATATCCAATAAGTATTGATGTTTAATATTTACACTGTTATTTTCTAACTAACTATGACTTCGGTTTTGATTTCCTTTTTATACTAGGAGTCATATATCACAGTAGCTTCAAATTTCAATGTGGTTGAATTTTTTTCATTTACATTTCTGTTTCTAATATGTGGTTTTATTGTATTAATGGCCAAAGAGTATGGCATGGATCATTTATTTGGGGGGAATTTTATTTACATCTTCTTTGGTTTAAAATATGGTTAATAGTATTAATTCAAACAATAAAAAAAACCCGAGTCTGTCTCTTAATTAAGACTATATTATTCATATCTTCGTATGCTTTTTGGAGAAACTGATCTTACAAAGATTTAGAGAATTGAATCATGGTTTCTAATTTTTTTTGTCAGTTTTTCCAAACATTACAAGCATTTGTTCCTTTATATATTTGAGTACATCCCATCCCATCCCATCCCATCCATAAAGATTCAAATTAATTGTAACTTCTCTGTTGGTTTTAAACTTCATGAAAACATAACGACTCTTTTCCCTATGTCATAGTTTTTGCTCTAAATTCTACTTCGCTTGATACTAATATTAGCATGCTTGCTTTGAGCGTCACCATCAGTTAGTTGCCTGATTCAACTTTTCAATCAGCTTAATTTTGCTCTTTTTGAAGCCCTTTGCGGAATATGATACAAATGTTTCCACTGGAATTAGCAACAGGCAGTACATTGGCAATCATGAATCAGGGCGTTTCAGTGGAAAAGCTTGAGTAAGCCAGACCTCAGTGTGCTGAATGCTAGTGGGCTGTGTGGACAGCTGCTGCAGGCAACTCTTTCCAAAAGTTTGTCTGTGAAAAGCATTGACATGAGAAAGAGAGTGGATGGAAGACATGTGTTTATGGGAGTTTTTAAATTAGAAAAACAAAAACAAAACATGAGCAAGAATTAAGCACATTTAAATGCTGATAGAAAAAAAAACACCCAGTATAGAATACAGTTGAAACTTCAGATGAGAAAGGAGATAATTGATAGTTAAATCCCTGATTACTGTTGGAAAAGGGGTCCAGATCATAAGTGGAGGTCATCTTATTAGGAAGGTGAATATGACCTTTAGGAATACAGGTAAGTTTGCAGAATGGGATGGCAGGAAGTTTGGAGTGTCCATCTTGTTGCTTCTGTTTGACTGTGAAGTAGGAGGCCAGTTGTCTTTTGAAGAGAAGAGGTATAAGTAGGGTACTGATTCTCTATGGTGTAGGTTTGAGAAAACCACAATGAAAAACGGGAGGTAAACTTAATGAGAAAAATACAAACACATTGTCACAGGGTGCTGAAGACTCAGAAGTTCCTTGTGGTTTTGAGGTCATATCATTTAATTAGGTTGTGTGATTTCCTTCACTGTGACTAAGCAGTCTAGAGGTAGGAACAGAGAACTTGAAAAGCTAAGCTGATCCTTTTTTCTTTTTTTTCTGCACTGATGTAAAAGAATAGCTCTGCAAGAGAGTTCAAGACTTCGCTGAGAGAGGCTGAGACCATAGAGGAATACAGAAAGAAGAATCAGAAATGGGCTAAAATAATAAACAGAATGGAGAAAATCTAAGAACTTAATTCTTAATAAAGTCAAATCACAGAAGTCTTGAGGTAATGGGGAAAAAAACCCAAAACATTCTATGGAGATAAATTTGAGACATTGGGTTGAGAGAACCTTTTTATTGGGAACATAATGTATGGAGATGAGTGTATCAGAAAGGATAGATAAAGTTGCAGTGTGTGGCTTCCATTTTTTTTGTTTGTTTGTTTTGTTTTGTTTTGATTTGGTGATCAAGATAATTAGGGCTAGATGACATTGTAGTGTTAAATTGTGTGCAAAACGATTGTTCCTGGCTGTCTTGTACTTTTTTTTGTTTTATATGATAAGAAAATTTATTCAAATTCCTCGATATATACAAATCACTAATTTTACCCAAGAAGAGACAGAATATTTAGAAAGGTCTACATACATCGAAGAAATTTAATATGGGATAAAAACTACCCACAAAGGAAATTTCAGTTCCAATTTGGTGAACTGTATAAACATTTAAAGATGAAATAATGGCAATCTCACACAAATTCCTTCAGAAAATAGAAGAGGGAAAAATGCCCAACTGATCTTTTGAGGCCAATACTACCACGATACCAAAACAGAAAAGGATTACAAATAACTGAAACTACAGACCATTATCTCTTAGCAAAACAGATTAAAAAATTCTTACCAAAGTTTTAGAAAATAAAATCCAATAATATACAAAAAAGATAGTGCAACACAACCAAAGGGTATTCATTCTGAGGGTGTAAGGTTGGTTTAACATCTTAAAATCAATATAATTCAATACATTAAACCAAAAAAGAGATAAGCCAAGTAATTGTTTCAATAGATGCACAAAAACCATGTGACAAAATTTAACAACTGTTTATATGGAAATCTGCCAGTACATTATTAAGGGAGGGAACTTTTTCAAACTGAGAAACCAGTATTGTACTCAGTGGTGAGAAAGCTCAATGCTTTATATTTTAAATCAAGAACAAAGCAGGATTGTCCACTCTCACCATATGTATTCAAAATTGTGCTGAAGTCCAATTCAGTGAAATAAGAGAAGAAAAATAAATAAATGGCATACAAAGTGGAATGGAAGTAAAATTGTCTTTATTTGCAGGTGGTATATTATTGTATAAAGAAAATCCAAGAAGTCAATTAAAAAGTGATCAGAATTAATAAAGGAGTTTAACAAAGTTGCATATGCAAGGTCAAAATACAAGAATCAATTATATTTTTATATGGTAGTAATTAACTATTATAAAATGAAATAAAATTTTACAATATAATCCAAAGATAAAATATTTAGGAACAGCTTAATGAAAGACATTCGAGACCTGTATACTTAAATCTACAACACACTTGTATTGTAAAGAAAACTTAAAGTCCTAAATAGATAATAATATGATAAGCATATTCATGGACTGATATGATCCATAGATTCACCACAATCCCAATTAATATCCTAATAGGCTTCTTTTGTTGTTTTGGGTTAGTTATTTTTAATAAATTTTATTGTTCAGAGCAGTTTTAGATTCACAGCAAAATTGAGCAGAAAGCAAAGCAAGTTCCCACATGCTTCCTATCCCGCCCCCCCCATATGCACAACCTATGCCACCATCATATCAGCATGCCATGCTGGAGAGGTACATTTGTTGCAATCAACGAATCTACATTGACATCTCATTATCAAACCCAAGTCTATAGTTTACATTGGGGTTTACTCTTGGTGGTGTACATTATTTGGGTTTTGACAAATACATAATGACATATATCCACTATTTTTGTATCATACAGAATAGCTTCACTGCCCCCAAATTCCTCTGTTTCACTTATTCATCCCTTCTTCCCTGCTTTCCTGGAAACCACTGATATTTTTACTATCTCCATGGTTTTGCCTTTTTCAGAATGTGGTATAGTTGGAATCCTACAGTATGTAGCCTTTTTAGATTCGCTTCTTTCCACTGGTAACATGTATTCAAGTTTTCTCTGCATCTTTTCATGGCTTGATTTTTTTTTTTTAAGGACTGAATAAGATTTTATTGTCTAGATGTGCCCCAGTTTATTCATCCATTCACCTATTGAAGGATATCTTGGTTGCTTCCAAGTTTTGGCAATTATAAATGAAGTTGCTTTAAATATCTGTGTGAAGGTTTATGTATGGTTATATGTTTCAACTCAGATGTGTGATTGCTGCGTTGTTTTGTAACAGTGTGTTTAATATTGTAAGAAACTTCCAACCATTCTCCAAAGTTGCTGTATTAGTTTGCATTCCCACTAGAAATGAATGACAACTCATTTTCCTCCACATCCTTACTAGCATTTGGTATTGTCAGTGTTTTGAATTTTGGCCATTCTATTAGGTGTGTAATGATATCTCATTTTTGTTTTAATCTGCAATCCCTTAATGACATTATATTGAGCACCTGTTCATATGCTTATTTACCATCTGCATATTTTCTTTGGTAAAGTGTCTGTTTAGGTCTTTTGCCCATTTTTAAACGGGGTTATTCATTTTCTTGTTGAGTTTTAGGAGTTTTTCGTATATTTTGGATAACAGTCATTTACCAGAAATATCTTGCAAATATTTTCTCCCAGTCCGGGGCTTGTCTTCTCATGCTCGTGACAATGTCTTGTGTAAAGCAGAAGTTTTTAATTTAAATGAAACCCAGCTTATCAATTATTTTTTTCATGAATTATGCCTTTGGTGTTATATCTAAAAAGACATCACAGTACCCAATGTCACCTCGATTTTCTCCTGGACTATCTTCTTGGAGTTTTATAGTTTTATGATTTACAGTTAGATCTATGATCCATTTTGAATTAATTTTTGGGCAGGATATGGGATCTGGGTTTAGATTTATTTTTTACATGTAGATGTCTAATAGTCCTACATAATTTGTTGAAAAGACTTTCATTTCTCCTTTGTATTACTTTTTCTTCTTTGTCAAAGATCAGCTGACCATCTTTATATGGGTATATTTCTGGGCTCTCTATACTGTTCATTGATCTACTTATCTATTCTTTCACCAATACCACACTCTCTGGATTACTGTAGCTCAATAGTAAATCTTGAAGTTGGGTAGTGTCAGTCCTCCAACGTTGTTCTTCTCTTTCAGTACTGTGTTGGCTTCTGTTTATTTGTATTGTTTTCTTTTCCCCCTCTCTATATAAACTTTAGAATCAGTTTATCAATATCCAGAAAATAACTTGCTGGGATTTTAATTGAGATTGCATTGAATCTGTAGATCAAGTTGGGAGGAACTTCCATCTTGAGAATATTGAGTCTTTCTATCCATGAACATTTATTTAGTTCTTTGATCTCTTTCATCAAAGTTTTGTAGTTTTCTTTACATATATTTTGTACATATTTTGTTAGATTTATACCTAAGCATTTCATTTTATGGGGTGTTGATGTAAATGGTAATATGTTCTTAATTTCAAATTCTAGACTTGTTGTATAGTTGGAATCCTAAGTATATAGACTTTCCTTGTATATAAGAAAAGGATTGATGTTTTTATATTAACCTTATATTCCACAACCTTGCTATAATTAGTTCAGCAAGTAATTAAAATTGCTTATTAATTCAGTAGGGTTCTTTTTGTTGTTACTGTTGTCAATTTTTTAATTTTTATTTTCTACATAGATGATCATGCCATTTGTGAACAAAGACAGTTTTATTTCTTTCTTCCCAATCAGTATATGTTTAATTTCCTTATCTTGTCTTATTGCATTAGCTAGGCCTTCTAATATGATGTTGACAAGGAGAGGTGAGGGGGCATCCTTGCCTTGTTCCTAATTATAGTGAGAAAGCTTCATTTCTCACCGTTAAGTATGACATCAGCTGTTGGTTTTTGGTTTTTATCCAGTTTAGGAAGTTCCCATTTATTTTTAGTGTGCCAAGTTTTTATTTTTATTTATTTATTTATTTTAGTTTTAGAGGGCAGTGTCACTAGCCCTCATATGTGGGACTCGAACCGGGGCCACTGGCATCCCAAGCCAGCTCTCAACCACCGCACCACTCGCCGGCCCCCAAGTTTTTATTATTAATGGATGTTGAATTTTGTCAAATGCTTTTTCTGCATCTATTGATATGATCATGTGATTTTTCTTCTTTAGCATGTTGATGTGGTAAATTAAATTATTTGATTTTTGAATGTCGAACCAGTCTTGCATACCTGAGCTAAATCCCACTTGGTTGTGGTGAATAATTCTTTTTATACATTTTTGGATTTGATTTGCTAATATTTTGTGGAGAATTTTTGTATCTATTTTCATGAGAGATATTGGCCTGTAGTTTTCTTTTCTTGTAATCTTGGTCTGGTTTTGGTATTAAGGTAACACTGCCCTCATAGAATAAGTTAAAAAGTATTTCCCTTGCTTTTATCTATGGAAAAGATTGTAGAGAATTTGTTTAATTTCTTTCTTAAATGTTTGGTAGAATTCACCAGAAACCCATCTGGGCCTTGTGCTTGATGTTTTGGATGGTCATTACTGCTGATTCCATTTCTTTTATGGATATGGGTCTGCTCAGAAGGTCCATTTCTTCTTCTGTGAGTTCTGTAATAACAAAATTGTATCTTTCGAAGAATTGCTCCATTTCATTTAGGTTATCAAATTTGTAGTACTAGAGTTGTTCATAGTATCTTTTATTATCTTTTTAGAGTTCGTGTAACATGTGTTGTCCCTTCTTTTATTTTTGATATTAGTAATTTCTGTCTTGTCTCTTTTTTCTTAGTTCTACTAGAGGCATATGAATTTTATTGATCTTTTCAAAGAACCAGCTTTTAGTTTTGTAGATTTTTCTCTATTGACTTTATGTTTTCAATTTCATTGACTTTTGCTCTATTTTTTTTTTTTTTTGAGGGCAGTGTCACTGGCCCTCATATGTGGGATCGAACCGGGGCCGCTGGCTTCCCAAGCCAGCACTTAACCACCGTGCCACCTGGCTGGCTCTTTTGCTCTATTTTTATTATTTCTTTTCTTCTGCCTGCTTTGGAATTAATTTACTCTTTTTTTCCTAGTTTGCAAAGGTGGAGACTTAGATGATTGATTTTGAAGATTTCTTCTATTTCAATACATGCATTCCATGCTACAATTTTCCTTTTAGGTACTGCTTTCTTGCACCCCACAAATTTTTGATGAGTTGTATTTCTATTTTTATTTAATTCTAAATATTTTAAAATTTCTCTTGAGATTTTTGCCTTGAACCATGTGTTATTTAGAAGTGTGTTGTTTAACTTCAAACTACCTTGGGATTTTTCTAGCTATCTTTCTGTTATTGATTTTTTGTTTAATTCCATTGTTGTCTAAGAGTATACAGTGAATACTTTCTATTCTTTTTTTTTTTTTTTTTTTTTTTTGAGGGCAGTGTCACTGGCCCTCATATGTGGGACCCAAACCGGGGCCGCTGGCTTCCCAAGCCAGTGCTTAACCACCGCGCTACTCAGTTGGCTCCACTTTCTATTCTTTTAAACTTGTCAAGGATGCTTTATGGCCTGAAATGTTGTTCATGTTGAATAGTCCATGTGAGATTGGAAAGAATGTATATTCTGTTGGTTGGATGAGGCAGTCTATAGATGTTCATTATATCCAGTTGATTGATGGTGCTGTTGAGTTCAACTGCGTTTTTATTGATTTTCTGCCTGCTGGATTTTTCCATTTCTGATAGAGGAATTTTAAAGTCTACACATATAATAGTAGATTTATCTATTTCTCCTTGCAATTCTATCAGTTTTTGCCTCATGCATTTTGACCCTCTGTCAAATTAACAATTAAGGATTGTTGTATCTTCTTGGAGAATTGACCCTTTTGTCATTATGTAATGTCCTTTTTTATCCCTGATAATTTTTCTTGCTCTGAAGTCTGCTCCGTGTGACTTTAATATAGCTAATATAGTTTTATTTTGATTAGCGTTAGCATGGTATAGCTTTCTCCATTCCTTCACTTTTAATCTGTATTTTATATTTAAAGTGTTTTGTTTTTTTTAAGACAATATATAGTTGAGTCCTGTTTTTTTCATCCACTCTGACTTTTAATTTGTCTTTTAATTGGTACATTTGGGCCATTGATTTTGAAAATGATTATGGATATCATTGGGTTAATATCTACCATATTTATTATTGTTTTCTATTCATTGCTCTGTTCTCTTTTTCCTATTTTTGTCTTCCCCACTTTTTTGGCCTTTTGTGATTTTTTTGTTTTTTTTTGAGGGCAGTGTCACTGGCCCTCACATGTGGGATCCGAACCGGGGCCGCTGGCTTCCCAAGCCAGCGCTTAACCACCGCGCCACTCGGCTGGACCAACCTTTTGTGTTTTTAATTATTCAATTATGATTTAATTTATCTCCTTTCTTCGTTATACTCCTTTTTCAACATTTTTAGAGTTTGCAGTATAGTTACAATTAATCCAAATCTATTGTCAACACTATGGCACTTTACAAATAGTTTAAGTGCCACACAATAACAAAATATTCCTAATTTCTTTCTCTTGTCCCTTTATTATTACTGTCATTATTTTCACTTTTACATATTTTATAATCATGAACTATGTTATCGCTATTATTATTTCGAACAAACAGGAAGTTGTTATCTGTTAGATCAATCAAGAATACGAAAAATAAAAGTTCTTATTTTATCTTCACTTATTCCTTTTCTAATGCTCTTTTTTATGTAAATCTGAGTTTCTGACCTATACCATTTTCCTTCTCGCCAAAAAATTTCTTTTAACACTTTTTGTAAGTCAGGTCTAGTGGCCACCTAGTGGCTAAATTTTTGTTTGTCTAACAAAGTCTCTTTCTCCTTCACTTTAGAAGGAGATACAGAATCCTGTGTTGGTAGGTTTATTTTGCCCCCACTCAATACTGTAATATTTAAATATTTCACTTCACTCTCTTCTTGCTTGTATGGTTTCTAAGAAATCATCAAATATAATTCTTATCTTTGCACCTCTATAGGTAAGGTGCACCCCTCCCAGCTTCTTTCAGGATTTTTTTTCTTTATCTTTGATTTTCCACAGTTTAAATTTGGTATGCCTAGGTGTAGTTTTTTGGGGGCACTTATCTTGTTTAATGTTCTCTTATTTCCTAGATATGTGGTTTAGTGTCTGACATTTATTCAGGGAAAATTCTCAGTCATCATTTTTTCAAATATTTCTTCTGTTTCTTTTTCTCTTTCTTTTCCTTCTGGTATTTCCATTATCCATATGTGGCAGTTTTTGTAGTTGTCACACAGTTCTTAGATATTCTGTTTTCTTTTGGGGGGTCTCTTTTTTCTATTTGCATTTCCATTTTGGAAGTTTCTATTGACGTATACTCAAGCTCAGAGATCTTTGCTCAGCCATGCCCAGTCTACCCACGAACCCATCAAAGGCATTAGTTATTACTGTTGCAGTGTTTTTTATTTGTAGCATTTCTTTTTGATACTTCTTTAGAATTTCCATCTTTCTGCTTACGTTGCTCACCTCCCTCCTTTTTTCTTGGATGCTGTCTAATTTATCCATTAGAGCCCTTAACATATTAATCATAGTTATTTTAAATTCCCCATCTGATAATTCCATCATTCCTGCCATGTGAGTCTGGATCTGATGCTTGCTCTGTGCTTTCAAACAGTGTTTTTTTGCTTTTTCAGTGTGCCTATTTTTTTGTTGATAGCTGGACATGATGTATTAGCTAAAAGGGCTTGTGGTAAATAGGACTGTAGTGATGTGCTGGTAAAATGTGCGGGGAGGGGAAGTGTTCTATAGTTCTATGATTAGGTCTCAGTGTTTTAGTGAGCCTATGCCTCAGTGAACTTCAAGTTACATTTCCTTTTTTCTTTTTTTTTACCCCTTTGGTGAGAGAGAATGTCTAGAGTGGGCTGGAGTTGAGTTTTTCTTTTTTCCCACATAGAAGGCTAAGGCAGTTGGAATTGAGTATATTCCTTCCCCCAAACTAGTTAAGCACTGGGAAAAAGAAATTGTTGAGGGTCTGGCAAAATAGTTTCCCTTGAAGGCAAGCCTTGTTAACAAAAGGATCTGCAGTATTTCAGAATGATTATCTACCACCCCCCCCTCATTTTTTTTCTGATCTTCACTGTGAGATGATGAGTTTTTATTTCTCAGACTTGTCCACACATTAAACCTCCACTATTTCATCAATTACAGGTTACATTTTTCCACCTCAGCACAGGTTCTCATGGTTTCTGTTCTGGTAAGTTGTGATTCTCTGTATTTGCTTGCCTGTGTCTCCAATTTTGGGGCCAGTGCTTTGCCCTATGACCTCACTTTTCTGCCAAATCTAGAAAGAGTTCATGAGTTTTTCTGTTTGTTCAGCTTTTAAGTTGTTGTCAAGACAGAGTGGTAACTTCCAAGCTCCTTATGTGCTGGACCTTCAACCAGAAATCCAAGGCTATATAAGATATTGTTATGCATGAAAGTTTTATCAATCACCTGATCATATCTCTTTGAAGAAAATAACATATATGTACATATATACATATATGTGTGTATATATGTGTGCATATATTATATATATATATATATATGAATTTGGAATATCTCAACATAGCCCGGAATACCATGCTTTGACTTTTTTTTTTTTTTTAAGATTTTATTGGGGAATTGGGGGAGGGGAACAGCATTGGGGAACTGGGGAAAGGGAACAGACAAGTTGCTGTCCTTTTGTTCTTCAGTCTAGTTGTGGAGGACGTTGCTTCACTGACCCGTGTTGGTATCATCATTGTGCTCTTCTCAGGTGAGGCAGATCGGTCGCCGGCCTCTAGACGGCCACTCACAGCAGCTCTTGGCAGCTCACACCCACTGCCAGCTGCTTACGCTGGCTGCTGGCCACTCACTGTAGCCTATGGCAGCCCACTGTAGCAGGGGCTGCAGCTATGCCATCCCGGAGAATCAGAGCAGCCCAGCTCCAGGTGGAGCTGTTGTTCACCATCTTAGAGGGCAGTGTCACTGGCCCTCATATGTGGGATCTGAACCGGGGCTGCTGGCGTCCCAAGCCAGCTCTTAACCAATGCGCCACTTGGCTGGCCCACCATGCTTTGACTTAATATTATAAATGCAGGGAATGACACAAAACCCTGCGTGAATTTATGGTGGCTTGATTAAAATTTCCTTAGACACCAATGTTTTGAATGGTGTGTGCCCTAGGACATTTTCACACCCCAGGGCACTGTAGTACAGTATGATTTGGGATAGGTGAGAGGTATGTCTTTCTTTTATAAAATGGAAGGAAGTGACACTGAAAGGGAAACTGATAAAAGAGAACCATGTGATACCTCTATGTGCCACAGTACATTTTTAAGCAGATCAATTTCAGGAAAGAGTACTAGTTTAAAACAATTACTTTAATGTGCCTGTATTATTTTCCTAGGGCTTCTGAAACCAATCTGCTGACTTAAAAGCAACACAAATACATCCTTTCTCAGTTCTGGAGGCTAGAAGTCCAAAGTCAGTTTCACTGAGCCAAAATCAAGGTGCCAGTGGGGCTGTGCTCCTTCCAGAAGCTCTTGGGGAGAGTCCATTTCTCGTCTCGTCCAACTTTTGGTGGCTCCTGGTATTTCTCAGCATGTGGCAGCATCAACCTGTCTTTGCTGCTGTGGTCACACTGCTTTCTCTTCTTTATCTGCGTCAAATCTCATTCTGTTTCTGTATCATAAGGAAACTTATGAGTGCACTCAGAGCCTATCCAGATAATCCAGAATAATCTCCCCAACTCAAGATCCTTAACTTAATCACATCTGCAAAGATCCTTTTTTCATGTAAGGTAACCTTTACAGGTTCCAGGGATTAGGACCTGATATCTTGGAGGGGCATTATACACCCTACCACTATACTTAGTAAATAATTCTCATCTGCTTTAATTTAAGGGATTTTCTGTTGTGCTTTTTTGCACAGAAATCGTGTACACTGAAAGGATAACTCATGGTCACATTAATTTCTTAAAACCCAACAATGGTGAATTCCCTTGGGTTTTGGAAAAATGTTGCTGTTGGTCTTTATTTTTATAATAATTATAAATTTTTTTTTTTGTGTGTGTGTGTGTGCATGTGCACACTTGCAAAATGGCCTTATGGTATATTGGCCATTGCACCATTAAAATAGCAGGTTCTCTTAAAAAATTTGGGGAACAAAGTCAAGTGGGACACATCAGTAAGAGGGACAATACTCACTGCTGATGTGCCAATTTCCACAAAACCTTGAACACTACATTATATCTCCTGGTGCCCAGGCTCCTTTAATGTTCTCCCTGATCCACTCCCTCATTAACCTAGAAAATCCCATTAAATATCAATGACCACAGATGGCTTGGGAAAAAATGCCTAGTTTTTCTTTGGGTTATTGCAAAGGTAGATACCTGGAACCATTTTTCCCTGAATTTTTGGGGTTCTGAGCCATTCACCACATAAAGATCACACATTCCAGACAAAACCAAACTCTGCAAGACATAGAAATGATAAAAACAAAATGAAAGCATTATTTGGGCAGCAAAGTCCTCTTAATAGCTAAATAGGCCCACTGCATGCCAGATAAAGCACAGTAATGGTATCTCTAGGACACAGGCCCAAGACCAACTATAAATGATCCATTCAAGTCACTGTGAGAGCATGTGTTAAAGGACTTCCAGATGTCCTCCAAGGCAGGCCCTCTGTTCTATAATCTGGGTCTCATCCACCATATGGTGCTGATTTGGTTGTCGTGATAGAGCAATGTGGGATGAAACACGGGCTGCTCTGCAAGCTCCAAAAGAGTTGGGAAATTGTTTAAGGCCTCATCATTCATCAAGTTGGAGGTCCCCATGGCAAACACTTCCTGATTTCAGTGGGATAAGGAGATGTGTAGGCATATTCGAAGGACAGACTGTTTATGAGGAGTATAAATTATTTCAGTGCCCTGGAATGACCCCAGATATTTCAGGATCTTATCAAAGTGGTCAGTCCATGGGCAGAAGCTGGGAGCAAATCGTTAAATGCCAAATGGTGATCAGAATCTTCTGAGTGTACTGATTCTTCAGGGTCTTATTTCCTCATGGAAGGTGTTTGCCATTTTTTTGCGTGGCCACTCTCCCTGCAGTCTCCTGGCTGCAGAGAATCAGAGAGAATTAAGAATAAATGAAGGCATTTAGAGACATCTACTTCAACTCTCCTATTTTTCCAAATGAGAAAACAGGCATAAAGAGGGTAAGAAATGTATCCTTGCTTCACAACTTAGAGCCTCTGTCTCCACATTTTTGGTCCAGTATCATTTTTACTACTGTGGATGGCCTCTCTCATGGATGTTGTCTTAAACAGGGTGAGCTTGGGGTGGCCAGTTAGCTCAGGTGGTTAGAGAGTGCAGTGCTCATAACAGCAAGGTTGGTGGTTTGATCCCCACATAGGCCATTGAGCTGTGCCCTCCACAACTAGATTGAAACAACTACTTGACTTGGAGCTGATGGGTCCTGGAAAAACAACAACGGGGTGAGCTTGACTTGAAAGCCAAAGGGAAATCCACCGCATTGAACTGCTTGGATCAGCAGCTGAAGGCACGTTGCATTAGACACAAGCATTGGGAGGAAAACCCAGAGCCACCTGTAACATAAACCTTGTCTGCTTTGCTAACTTTACTTTAATAGCTTTTCTCACCAAATTTCACTGTCACTTTTTCAGAAGAGAAAAATCAGGAAAAACTTAAAAAGGGACAAAGACAGCTCAATCAATCATCAATCAATCAGTATGAAGAAGAGTAAAAAATTTAAAAGGACAAAAAACACTCAAAAGGCTGAATAAGCATGAGTTTCTTGAATTCTAATATGTAAGAGAATTGAGGCTCTTTGAAATTAACAGATTACAAATGTGAAGTTAACATACATGCAAACAGATGCAAAACATAATCTTGCGTCATATGCATAAACATACCCAGAGATAAAATACACAAGAAGAAATTGGTACCTTGGCATCATGAAAACTGTATGTTTTGGCAAAAATAAGGATGTACTGTGATTTAATCTTTATTTCACTTCCTCCTTTCCTGCTTCAAAGTCATGAAATAAACGTTCTGACCCATCTGTCTGCCTTTCTCTAACCTCTTATTCCTCCAGCCTTTTCACTTCTCTATCAAATGTGATGTCCTCTATCGATCCATCTTCCCTCTCAAAAGCCATCAGCTCCTTCCTGTTGCCTATTGAATAATTACCAAACTTTGTCTTACAGCATTCTAAACCTAGCACCAGAATTGGTGAGTAGGTTTCAGTTGGTGCACCAACACTGATGGATTTTTGTCCCCGCTGCCTGGGGTGTTTTGTTGAAAAGGGATTTAAAGAAGGTACATCTGAATTTAATGAGAGTTGAATTGTGCTGTGATTGATAGGGGATGCCTGTCTTGCCTGTGGTCTCTGGGAGTGAAAGCCCAAGGCTACATATTCCTATCCCCTCGCCAGACGTGATCCAGTCTCATCAGTTATTCCGTTTCCGCCTCTCATTGCATTAACTCAATTCTTTGCCCCACAACTGCAGATTATGTGCAGCAATGATTTCCTCATTAGAATGTTTAGATAATTAAGAATACCCAAACTACTCCTCTTCTTTAAAAATGTTTGTATCTAGGGTGGCGGCCGCCGCCGCCGCCGCTGCGGCTGCCTCTCTGCAGGTGCTGGAGATGGAGAGCAGGGAGACGGCCGCCGGCGGCTCAGCGGGGCTGGCTGCCCAGGTCAGAGGCAGCGGCACGGTAGACTTCGGGTACGGGCCCGGCGTATCTGCCTTGGAAGCGAGCGGAGGCGATCCGGGCCCGGAGGCCGAGGATTTCGAGTGCAGCTCTCACTGCTCGGAGCTGTCGTGGAGGCAGAACGAGCAGCGGCGCCAGGGCCTCTTCTGCGACATTACGCTGTGCTTTGGCGGTGCCGGAGGCCGCGAGTTCCGGGCGCACCGCTCGGCGCTGGCCGCCGCCACCGAGTACTTCACGCCCCTGCTCTCGGGCCAGTTCTCCGAGTCCCGCTCGGGCCGGGTGGAGCTGCGCAAGTGGAGCTCCGAGCCCGGGCCCGACCCCGACACGGTGGAAGCCGTTATCGAATACATGTACACCCGGCGCATCCGCGTTAGCACGGGCAGTGTGCACGAGGTGCTGGAGCTGGGGACAGGTTCCTATTAATTCGTTTAAAAGAATCTTGTGGAGAATTTCTCAAGAAAAAACTTCATCTCTCTAATTGTGTGGCCATTCATAGCGTAGCTCACATGTATACCCTGAGCCAGCTCGCTCTGAAAGCTGCCGATATGATCCGGAGAAATTTCCACAAAGTAATTCAGGACGAAGAGTTTTTATACTTTACCTTTCCACCTCATTCGAGACTGGCTGTCAGACTTGGAAATTACAGTGGATTGGGAAGAGGTTCTCTTTGAAACAGTTCTGAAGTGGGTTCAGAGAAATGCTGAAGAGAGAGAGAGGTACTTTGAAGAACTTTTTATTTTTTATTTTTGTACAATTGTTTATACAAACTCAACAAAGGTAAAAAAACCGCGTCAGGGAAGGTCTGGGAAAACAACACCTTACGACAATGGCACTTATGAATGCATAACTTTACAACTGGGAAAGAGCCATGTCAGAAACCTGAAGAACTTTTTAAATTGCTCCGATTGTCCCAGATGAAACCCACTTACCTTACTCGGCATGTCAAAACAGAGAGGCTGGTGGCTAATAACGAAGTGTGCGTCAAGTTAGTGGCCGACGCTGTGGAGAGGCATGCCTTGAGAGCCGAGAACATACAGTCTGGCACATTCCAGCACCCTGCTTCCCATGTTTCATTATTACCTCGCTATGGGCAAAACATGGATGTGATCATGGTTATTGGAGGTGTGTCAGAAGGGGGGCACTATTTAAGTGAATGTGTGGGATATTTTGTCCATGAGGACCGATGGGTAAACCTGCCCCATATTCATAATCACCTGGACGGACATGCTGTATCAGTAACAGAGTCCTATGTGTATGTTGTTGGATCGATGGAGCCAGGGTTTGCTAAAACTGTGGAAAGATATAACCCCAATTTGAATACGTGGGAGCACGTTTGCAGCCAAATGACCAGGAAGCATTCTTTTGGGCTAACAGAAGTCAAAGGGAAACTCTGTAGCATTGGAGGACACGGCAACTTTAGTCCTGGCTTTAAAGATGTAACCGTTTATAATCCCGAGCTTGATAAATGGCACAACTTGGAATCAGCACCAAAGATTCTCCGAGATGTCAAAGCACTAGCCATTGAGAACCGGTTTGTGTACATCGCCGCCCGGACTCCTGTGGACTGGGACACTGAGGACGGATTAAAGGCTGTAATTACTTGCTATGGTACGGAGACGCGACAGTGGCAGGATGTGGAGTCATTGCCACTTATTGACAATTACTGCTTTTTCCAGATGTCCGTGGTTCACTCAAACTTCTATCAGACAGCATCATGCTGTCCCAAGAGTTATTCTCTAGAAAACGAAGAGGCAGTAAGGAAAATTGCCAGCCAAATTTCCGATGAGATCCTTGAAAGCTTACTTCCAGAAGTCCTGAGCATTGAAGTAGCAGCCATTTGCTATTACAAAGATGATTTTTCATCATTGGAGGCTGGAAAAACAGTGATGATATTGATAAGCAGTATCGGAAAGAAGCCTACCGATACTGTGCTGAGAGAAAGAGGTGGATGCTTCTTCCTCCCATGCCGCAGCCTCGTTGTAGAGCCACGGCTTGTCATGTGAGGATCCCATACCGGTACTTGCATGGCACACAGAGATATCCTATGCCTCAAAACTTAATGTGGCAGAAGGACCGGATCAGACAGATGCAAGAAATACATTGGCATGCCCTAAACATGCGGCGAGTGCCGAGCTCTCAGATTGAATGCTAGGTTCTCTAATACGTGCAGCTTAAAACAGGTATACCTGTTTCATGAGGCTGAAGATATCCATCTAGACTGTTACTTGAAAAAGTATGTCGATAACTTATTTTCTACCTGAACAGATTATCGCCCCATAGAAAGGAAATATAGCTAAAAAACTGCAGACTGGGAAACTCAGTTTAACACGTGGTAATATTTTGTTAGCTTGCAGTCCTTTTCTGTCTTTGGTTTCTGTGTATGTGCTAGCTAAGTAAGATCTTTTTAAAGACTTTTTAAAGACAAGTGGGGAAAACCAGGCGGTTACTTGGCTGTTTTTCTGCCAAGAAGTTATAACTCCTTTGTCTTAGGGACTTATGTTTTGAACATACTTTGAGCACCGATTTTATTTGCACGTTTGCTTTGATACTCCTTTTCATTTTTTCTTGAATGGTTGGTTTTGAAAAGATCAGAACTTATGCATTAGCCTTCCTCTGCAGGAGGAATGTGCAATAGACTGAAATTTGAAGGAAAAAAGCACAATATTTCAACAAGATGATTTCAGAATGTTTGCATTGGTATTTTGTTGTTTATCTAGAAATACTGTTTTGTTTCTTTCTAAAAGAGATCACTGATGATAAATTTGTGATTGGCGCATGCATATTTTGAATATTTTTCATTTCTTTAGCAACTGACTTAGCGACTTCAAGCCGTTTCTCTGAGATGATGGTAGTTGGCAAGAGTATTGATGGTTAGCTGATTGATTGAATATAGAGGACGTTATATATATATATGAAATTTATTTCTCTAAGAAGAGAAGTATTATTAGTGTAGACTGAGAAATCAGAGGCATTAAAACATTTAAAAACTCTTCTTTTCCAGGAGTTGCAGGCTTATTTGAGGGTAAGTTAATAGTGTAAATAATGCCAATGACAATCGACACTTGATGCCTTCAGCTTTTTTTTTTTTTTTTTTTTGAGGGCAGTGTCACTGGCCCTCATGTGTGGGACCCGAACTGGGGCTGCTGACTTCCCAAGCCAGTGCTTGGCCACTGCGCCACTCGGCCGGCCTGATGCCTTCAGTTTTAAATTTCACTCTAATGCATATTGTATAAAATCCTCCCCATTCCTTTCTAAAAGAAACTTTTCTCAAAATGGGAAGGAAATAGCAATTTAGAGCAATGTCGCTAAAGAGAAGCCTTATTATTTCTCAGCCCCAATTGTTATAATGTCTTATCCAGTTGTCCTGGACTTTAATTGGAACTCTACCTGAGCCAAGAATACCAAATTTAAGTGCATAATTCTGGCTCTTAAAAAGCTGTAGTTATCTTTTATTTATTTTTATGTATTCTTCTGATTCTCTTACACACTCCCAAGCTTTACACAAATTAGCACTCAGGTTGACTCCTTTAGCACTCAGTTAACTCCTGCTCTGACTGTTTGCAGTGTGGGTCCAGTATATTTTCTTTGTTTCTTTCAGACTATCTCTACCTTCTTAGACATTCCAGAATACTATTCTAGAAGTTGAATTTTAAGTGCAGTGATTTTTTTCCCCCCTAGTCCATTATAGTTAGCCTCCTTATTAGTTGTCAAACATCAAAAGAAAAAAGTACCACTAGAAATTTTGGCTCTCAATTTACTGCAAGACTTCATGTTTAGCCCTTGGACTCTATACTAAGAACTTTCCTAAAATGTCTAAATTGGCATCCCTGCCTAGGACCAAGTTTTTCAATAAGTGTGTTGAATATCTGCTTTAAAACCATTTTAGACTGGGGTTGGGGTAGGAAACTGCAAGTCATATTTCTAGATGAGGACATATTATCTTGCCCCACCCCTACCATTTTCTTAATTTCCATGTATTTGAAGTTATTTTAATAAAAGCCATTGGAGTCTGAGAAGTGCCAATTCTCAGTTGTGAGAGGTCTATGCAAGTCAGACAGAAAAAAAGCTCATTGAATGAAATCCCGAGTTCTCTCTCTGATAGACTTTGCTAGCCAACGTCCTTTTCTGGGTGGTGGTTAAGGAATTTAGTAGCTCACTAGTACACCAGTTTCTTTCCTGAAGGGTGTGATATAAGGATTTGGGGTTTCTTTTTTTGTCTCAGGGTTGTTTTCTGAGACAGTCATTACCAATTTATTTGGAGGGTTGTCTTTATTTCACATAATGTGGCAGAAATTATAACTCATAAGATTTAGATATAATCTGGTTTTGAAAATTTGATTGAAATTGTTGTTTTTTAACCCAGCAGGCAGCCTAGGCCATGGGTGAAAAGAAGGGGTAAGTCCTTCCTTGCATGATGATGTGTGCAGGTTTTCCTGACTACTGAGTTTCTAATGTTCATATTTGAATTCACACGTGTGACTTCACATCAATAACTTGTATTTCTGAGGTATCCGAACTAACTTGTTAATCAGGAAAGAAACCAGATTTGCTTAAATCTGTTCAAGGCTGACATTCTGAAATTCTCAACTGGAAATAACTTCCTGGCATATTTGGAAAGGTTCTGATTATGACCGGCCTAAAATGGCTCTTTGGGAAAGAAATTTCCTTTTTGATGAAAACTTAAAGATTGTGCTTGATAATTTAAGCGGTTAAAAAGACAGCTTTAAAATGTCTATTTAAGCAAACTTTTTTTTTTTTTTTTGGTTTTGTTGTGGAACGAAAAGAGAGGAATTGATTATACAAAAAGTAATAACCAGGGGTAAAGAGTATTACTATTGCATTGTGTTGTACACCTGAAACTAATTTAAAAAAAAAGTAATAACCATACATAACTTTGAGTGAAGCTGCTTCTGTCTCAGAATGGATATCTTTTAACTATACTTACCCCACCATGGTTTAAAGAAAAATCAGTGGTGTATATTGAGAATGTCAGTCATGAGCTTAGTGTTTAAGTATCACACTTACAGTTATTTGCATGATTAGTCTTATGTATCTTGGTATTCAACTTTGCTTTTGCTGTGCCAATTCAAAAATATTTTTCTAAAAAAATTTCGGAATTCATTGACATCAGTTTTGTTTCGATCAGTTGGTTTTGTGTAGTATTTCTGGGACCAAAACATTTTAAAATACTGACTTTTTAAATATAGAACAGATGTTTGGAGCTGGAAAGACGGTGTTTATGGAAGATTTGTGTGCTTTTATATTTTAAACTCTTTAGGCTGCTGGTAAGGCAGTTTCTAGGACACATTTTTTTCCTCTTCAAGTTTCTTGACTAGTGTAGCATGTGGTGTATTTAAATACTTTATTCTCTGCTTCATAATTCTAATATGAACACTATACTGTAGGTAGACAGGCAAGCTAAATTGTGTATTTTAGTTACTTGGCCTAATCAAGCATAACTAAAGGGAATTTTTTTGTGCTTTCCTCAAATTAATCTTAAATAAAAAGGGTATATTGGCCAACTTTTGTGTCTTTGGAAAACATACAGAGTTATGAAGCAAGTTCTCTGCATACACTAGAAAAATAGGTTGCTGATAGGTTGCTGTTTAACTGTAGAATATTTGAGAAACAGTTCAGTCTCCTTTTTTAACTGTCAAACAATTGGCACAGTTCATCACTCCAATTTGTTAATTTCTTGAGAGTAGTCCGTTTTTGTTACAATGCTTACGTTATAATGAGTTCTGGTCATTGGAAACAAAGAGCTCATAGTTGAGTGATGTGATACAATACAATAACATAACATAGTAGTCATTTTGCTTCAACGAATTTAGATAGCCAAATAACTGCTATTTGTTGCTTACCTTTGTAAGGCTTTTGTCTATGCTATATGACCATTACTGCGAATGTCTGACAGTGAAGCACATACAGTAGAGCACTTGCTGTTAACTTGATCCTCCTGCATAATGCACTCGTGCAAAGTAGTGCTTGCTAGATGTTTGAAGATCTTAGGATCCCTGTGCTAGGGCTCATTGAGTTATCTGTAAAATAAATATGTAGTTCAAGCTGATATACAGTGAATTTTGGGGGCCAGTAGTATCCAAGCTCCTACTTTACTGAAAGTATAATCGTGACTATCTCCCGTCAGTCAGAGGAGATGTGGAATTTAGGACACTTTGAGACATTAGTGTAAAATAGCTTGTTTTATATTCCGAAAGCTATCTTGTTCTGTGTTAAGTCATCTCGATGTAAGTTTTAAATAAATGTATTTCGTTAGAAAAAAAAAATGTTTGTATCTATCCCCTCCATGCTACCCTCGCTGCCTCTGCCTTAGTTCAGAACCTCACCAACTCTCACCTGGCCTATTGCACGATCCTCATATCTGATAAACCCTTTATTGAGTACTAAACCTTCAGTGGCTCCAATTTCAACTTCTTTAGCTTGGCTTAGAAGGCCCCCCATGCTTTAGCCAATGCTAACCTTTCCAACATTATCTCTACCACACCTTCAAATGCAATCTGTGCTTTAGTTCAACTTTAACTGTAATTGAGGACAGGTCCGTTGTCTTATTTACCTTTGTATCCTACATTACCGATTAAGTTGCTTTCAATAATGTTGATATTAAATCAACAGTGGTTTGAATGGATTAATGAGTGGATAAACAATGACTTGAGTATCTGGACTTTAATTAGCCTATTCTGAATGGAATAAGCACTAAAAGTATTCTAGAACCTCAGAGACTTGGAAGGGAAAGAGGATATTGAGAACTGTGGCTCCACAGAGAGCCACTGAGCAGAGATGAACTGGAGTTCTGGGGAAATTACCTGGCTACCTCCATGAGCCAGACTTAGACCTGGCAGGCTGACGAGCTCTGACCCCTGGGATGAAGACTTAGCAAGCCCAGCTTCTTCTATTCATTCATGGCCTTGGCTCAGATGTCACCTCCTACCACCCGTTGTATCACCCTATTTATTGTCTTCAGGGAATTTTTCATTTATCTTCTTAAATTTTTGACTGTTGATGTATTTTCCATCTTTCCTAACAGCATATAAGCTACATGAAAGCACAGTTTTGTTTATTTTTAATTTACTGTGGTGTCCTCAGCTCCTAAAACAGTGTCTGGAATGTTAAATTTGTTGAATAATTGAATCAATGACTCCTTAGTACTGGAATCCACTCAAATAAGAGACAGGGGGGCCGGCCGAGTGGCGCGGTGGTTAAGCTCTGGCTTGGGACACCAGCAGCCCCGGTTCGGGTCCCACATATGAGGTCCAGTGACACTGCCCTCAAAAAAAAAAACACAAAACAATGAGGAAGCTCTTCATTTACTCACACAGAAAAATTGCCAAGTTATGTAATGAAACCCAAAAGGCTATTTTAGAACAGTATGCCTATTATGCTAGCATCTATGAAATAAAAAGTGATGGAGCATAAATATATATTTGCTCTACCTTCAAAATATATCTGGAATTCAACTTATATTTCCCACCCTATTGCCACCACCCTGTCCAGACTGTCCTCATCTCTCACAGGAGCGGCTGAGATCGGCTCCGATTGGATCACTTCTTCTGTCCTTCACCTGTTTCTTGTGAACTTAATCAGGGTTGCTTTTCTTAAAAGGCGAGTCACATTACATGCATCTTCTGCCCTTCAAAGATTTCCCATCTTCTTCAGAGTAAAGGTCATAGATAGATAGTCGTAAGGCTGACCTACAGAACCATCACTCCCCCTACTCTCACTGTCATTCACTGCTCCCGCCATACTAGTCTTCCTGGAATCCCTCAAGCATATTTAGCAGGTTCTCTCTTTCAGCCTTTTTGGCCCTTCCTTGGGTGGGGAGGGCCTTCTCAGGACGCCCCCATAATCAGAACCCAGTGTCTTCAAGTCTTGACTCAAAAGGCCTTTTCTCCTTGAGGCCTTTTCTATTTTGACCTCCATTTCTAATAGTTTAAATCATTCTCACATCAATATTTTATATCCATGATTTTTTTTGGTTTTAAACTTTTGTAACATGTCATTATTTATGGTTTGTTTTTTTTTACTTTCACTTTTTTTTTTTTTTTATATCTTTTGTCCCTGTCTTCCCAACTAGAATGAAAACCTGATGAGGGCAAAATCAATTTGAGGAAGCCTCTTTGTTTACTACTAAACCCTCAGGACCTTGCTCATTGTAGGTGTTCAACAAATGTTTTTGAATGAATAACTGAATGGATAAATGACTGAAGGACCATAATGAACATTTCTGGAAAACTATCTCAGAAACTGATAATATGGTTGGCTTTGGGGAAGGGAACTGGCCAAGGTTAGGTGGAAGACTTTTCATGGTATGTTTTTTTGTAATAGGTTACAAAATTTGAGTATCTTCCCTATTAAAATACATATAAATTAATGCAAAATTTTGAAAAAACATTTATTTAATTGGCAATCGCCACTACTGAAACAGCCAGCCTAACTAGTTTATGAAGCCTGTTGTGTTGCCAATCCAGTTATGTATAATGTTCTTTGATTCTAGTGTTAATTTACATTTCTATTATGAGTGAGGTTAAAACTATATGACTATATTCAGAGTCATATGAATATTCTGTGAACTGTGTGGACATACTTTACCCAGTTTTCTATTAGCTTGTTGTCTTTCCATAGTGGTTGGGAGAAAATTTTAAATGTTAGTGATATGCATTGCAAATGTGTTTTCTTATCTGTTGTTTGTCTTTTGAGTTTGCCTATGATAACTTTTTTATGAATAAATTCACAATTGTATGTAGTTCAGTTTATCATTTTTTTCTCAAAAAATTAAATTTCTTTTGCAACAGTTTAAACAAAATCGCAGTTATCTGCCCTTTAAGGACCTGGAAGCTTTCTGCCATAGAACAAACTTGTTGTTTTATTGAGTATAACTCATGACAACTGTCTGTTTATTTTGCAACTGATATGTGTAGACTCTTCATATTTTCTGGTTTCAATTTTAAGAAATTATACTTCACTAGGAAAATATTTATATTATTTAAGTTTTCAAGTTTATTTTCACAAAGTAGAGAAAAGTAGTTACTTGTTATTGTTTTAATTTTTCTCTGTATTTGAAGCCATTTTCTCTTGTTTCTTGTTTTGTTAATTGAGCTTACTTTATAAAATTAGATAAAAGTTAATTTTTTATTTTATATTTCAAAGAATCAGATCTTGATATTATTTATTAAATCTTCCATTTTCTGTTTTCTAATTAGTTATTTTCTTTATCTTAATTTATTCTTTTTTATTTTATTCACTTTTTTGTGATTATTTTCCTATATTTCTTGAGTTGAATGCCTAATTTAGTCGTTATAATTCTTTCATTTAAAAATGTATTAAGGACTGGGCCAGCCAAGTGGCACATTGATTTAGTAGTTGGCTTGGGATGCCAGCTCCGAGCAGCAGAGCCTCGGTTCGGACCCCACATATGAGGGTCAGTGACACTGCCCTCTACAGCTAAGATTGTGAACAACAGTTCAGCCTGGAGCTGGGCTGCCGTGAGTCGCTGGCAATGGCGTAGGTTGCAGCCCCTGCTGCAGTGGGCTGCCTTGAGCTACTGTGAGTGGCTGGTAGCTAGTGTGAGGTGCCATGAGCCACTGTGAGGGCAGTCCCATGGCGGGCAAGTGACTGCCTCACCCGGGAAGAGCCCAATGATAATACCAACATGGGCCAGTGAAGCGACGTCCTCCACAACTAGACTGAAGAAGAAAAGGACAGCAACTTGTCTATTCCTCTCCCCCAATTCCCCAATAAAATCTTTAATATATATATATATATATATATATATATATATATATATATATATATAGAGAGAGAGAGAGAGAGAGAGAGAGAGAGAGAGAGGATTATAAATTTTTTTCTGAGAACTTTAAATATATTTCATGGGGTCTAACATATAGCGTTTTCATTGCTGATTTTCAGGAGTTCTACAGATTAAGTTAGATTTCCTCTTTGACTTAGGGTTTGTTTAGGAAGGCTTTCAAAATTGCCAGTGGTAGGGTTTTTTATTTTCTGGTTTGATATTAATTATGCTTTTCTTCTTTTTGAAAGGTATTGATATTTTCTTATGGCTTAATCAATGGCCAAATTTTGAAAATATTACTTTCACATGAAAAGAAGATCTATTTTATTCTTTTCTCTTTTTATTTACTATTGTCTACTTTTTCTCTAATGGGCTGAAATATGTGAATGAAACTTCCTTCTCCAAACATATTTCTACCTATTTCTCATAATATCTCTCATAGTTTTTGTTTTATAAATATGCTATGTTGGTAAGAATTACTCGTTACCCTTCCTTTCCTTTCATTGTTAATCTATTATAGCCAATCTTTCTGAATCATGTTTCATATATGGCGTATCTGTTTTTTGATCTAATCCAAATATCTTTTTTTCTATTCATAAATGAATTTAATCCCTTTTTACTTAATGACATGATATAGATTTGGTGTTAATCATGTTATATACTTTATGTTATGTTTTCTGGTTTTGTAGCTTTAAAAATCTACCATTATGTGGTTTTTTTGTTTGTTTGTTTTGTTTTTGTTTCATGGGTTATTTTATCAAGCATTAGAAAGGTTTAAATATTTATTATAGTGGTTACTTACACAGTATAATTTTTGTAATCTCCTTCTGCCTTTATTTTCAAAGACAATATCTCTTAATTTCATATTATAAGGAATGAGAAAACTTCTATCCACTCTTACACCACTTGATTTTAATTAATTCAAATTCAGTGTTTGCCCTGAAAGCGTATTCAGGAGTATGGAAATGAAAATGACATCAGGCACATACATAAACTAATTTAATCTTCATAAACAGTGTTATTGCTATTTTATAGATGAGAATACAAGATTAAGAAATATTAGCATGATTTTTAAAAATATACTTAGCTTAAAACTCATTGTCACAATAATAAATGAATTCTACAGTCAGAAGCAAAAACAAAGTACACAATTAAAGATGGGCAGAAGACTCAACCCAGTACTGCACAAAGAAAATATCCAAATTGTCAAAAAACATATTTAATGTTGGTGTTAGCATGATTATTCATCAAGGAAATGCAAATTAAAACCCAATAAGATGTCACTACACACCACCCCCACCTGAATGGCTAAAATTAAAGAAATCTAACAGTACCAAATATCGTCAAGTATGTTGATCAACTGAAACTCTCATGCCTTGCTTTTGGGATTGTAAAGTGGTTTAGTCACTTTAGAAAATGGTTTTCCTATTGTTTTTAAGTTCAGCATTTTCCTACCCCACCAGGTCTAGCAATTTCGCCTCTTAAGTACATACTCAAGAGAAATTAGTGTATATGTTCCCAAAGATACATACAAAAAAGTTCAAAGCAGCTCTATTATAATAGCCCAAACTGTCAATAGTTAAATTTCTATCAACTGGAGAATGGTTAATAATATTAAACTGATATATTTGTACAAAGAATACCATTCACTAATAAAACAACAACAAAAAAAGAATTACTGATACATATGACAACATATTTGAATCTCTGTCATTATGCTGAATGAAAGAAGCCCAAGCACAAGAATAAATGTATGTTGTGTGATGCCAGAAGAGGCATAACTAAGCCATGGTGATCAATAGCAGAATAGTATGTCTCAAAACCTATAGAGCCTTGGATTCACACTCAGTTCTATTTGGCTTCAGCCCTAACTCTTCCTATTACAGCATATAGCTTCCCAGTGATCACCTCAGACTTGGGCTTGTTGCCTGGCACAGCTGGTAGGTGTCATATCACCATAAATTTATCCAATCTAGCCACACATCACTGCTTCCTGGTCCTCAAGAGGCTGAGGCTCATGATGGATACCACCCAACCATGTCACTGCTTGAGGAGCTGACCTGCTTCACAGGCAGGGGGACAGAGTGGTGCATCAAAAAGTCACTGCAATGCACTTTACCTAGAATTAAGTGCTAAGGAATAATAATGGGGCTTTTATGCTACATGCATGTTTTCCTTTCCATTAAATCTCAGATATGCTGTTTGCTTTAGTATCCTTAGTTCAGGCTGCTTTGAAATCCATAGGGGGAAAGAAACCCTTCATTAAGTTCAGCAGCACAGCCCGGCAATGCAGCAGTGTTTCTATTTGGTTTTCCTTCTGTAAATATTTGTGCTCTCTCAGGCTAAGGAGTGGCCTGTGCTAGAGACTAAAATATCCCCATTTATAAATCCTCCAGGTGCAGCAGGGAAAGCCTGACCCCTGCCCCTGCCCCTGCAATGACCTCAACCTCACTCATATGGCCCGCCCTCTAGGCTGCCTGCAATGCAGACCCATGATCACCTCTCCAGGTTGACTGCTGAATAGCAGGAGAAGATGAACCTGAAATTGAATGGTCACTGCAACCCATTTTTTTTTCAGTCGAAAGGTGAAGGTTACTTAGCTTTTGTTGCTGCCTTTAAGCTTATTAATGAAAAGATGGAAAAACAATATTGACAACAGTGAAATCCAATTTGTCCAGAAATGGAGTCTGATTTATTACAGAAATGAAACAGAAGACAAATGGAAAAGTAAGATACGTAACAGGACCAATAATAGAAAGAAAATTGTAAAAGTCTTAAAGAAATATTATTTCTTTTTCTACTGGGTCCATTCGTTTGGATTTTCAAATTTCTGCTTTCACAAGAGGATCATGATGTGAATGTTAATCCAAAATAAGAGTCAGGCCGAGGCTGCTGGACCTGTTTGCTTAATCATCTCCCACTGTTAACTCCAAATTACTTACAGCTAAGGGGATTTTGATCATTTATTTAATAAACTGTTATTGAATTGCATGATATTCCAGATATTTGGTTTATTCATTTATTTTTTAAACTTTAAATTTTACATCTTTATAAATTCATTCTGTGTTATTTTCCTTAATTCTTATCATGCTAATTCATGTCAAAACTGTGATATTCTGTACATTTCTAAGTTATTTCTTTTATAAATGACCCTATCTAGCTTATGAGATCATAATGAGGAACAAATGAAATAATCTTGATAAAAGCATATGAAAGTATTTTTCATTTTTAATACTTTTAAAAATGTAATATATCTTAGACTTTTGTTGGAAAAGAAAAACATCAATGGCATTAATTCATCTTTGTAACTTTAATAATAACCTTATGAAATTGAAACAGGACAAAAAATAGGGAACAGGAGTTAATGTGAAATTAGAAATTTTCTAGTAAGAAAAAATATGATTGTTAAAATTAAAAATGCAATGAAGTTTATGCCCATTAGATGAAGGTCATAAACAGCAAATATAGATGATGTATTACAGAATTGTACACTTGAAACCTATGTAACTTCACTAAACATTGTCACCTAATAAATTTTTTAAAAATCTTATCATATCTAGACTTCAAAGAAATTCTAAAAAAAATCCAAAGAGAAATATCAGGACACAATTTCATACCACTTTGCTATACAATTAGAAATTAGTAAAAAAGGGTAAGACAGAAAAAATAGAAATTCACAGAAATTTAAAATTATTTCCTTAAGTAACTTGTAGAATGAAAAAAATAAAACTGCAGTTATAGAGTTTTATAAAATAATGGTTAATCTTACTATCTTCCATTCTCTGGGTGAGAGCTTGGGAAAGAGAAAACGGGTGACACGTCTGACAACCTCCTTTTCTCTGGGGAAGGGAAGGTGGGTGACACATTGGCTGCCTTCCTCTTCTTTTTCCCATAGCTCCGCCAGCAGCTGGAAAGGTATAATTAATTCTATTTTCTTCTGCAAAGCTGAATATTCATAGGAACAGTAGAAAAAATATTTATGAAAAACAAAAACCTTCTACCCCATTTTTAAAAGGGTTGACCACAGACTGTTTTACAGGTCAGTTCTTGATTCTTGCAAAAGTTAAATATGTAATAAAATATGCTAAATATTTACAAAAAATGAAAACTTTCAGATCTCTGATCCTACAGCCTAACAAATATAGGATAAAAATAGAACATAGGGATTTATTTGTATAAAAGAGCAAATATCCTGAATAAAATACCAATAATTTAAATATACCAGTATATTTGAAGCAGAATTTTGCATAACCAAATAGGACTCATTGTGAGACTACAAAGATAAATAAATAACAGAACTATTAAGATAAATGATCATAATGCAAACCCCCCAAATTTTATGATCCTTTATGTGAATATTAAAATATAGTAGATAAAAGTCAAAATCTGCTACTGATTAAAACTCTTTGTAAACTAAGGAAATGTTCATCATGCCATTAAAAAAACATTTATCCTAAACTTCATCATATGAGGTCTGGCAATTAGCTTCACGAACTCATCCTAGAAAAAGGCTACAGGGCCATCCAAGTGGCACATTGGTTAGGAACTGGCTTGGGACGTCAGCGGTCCCAGTTCGGATCCCACATGTGAGGGCCAGTGACACTGCTCTCTACAGCTAACAACAGCTCCACCTGGAACTGGGCTGCAAGCCCCGGCGATGGTGTAGGCTGCAGTCCCTGGTGTAGTGGGCTGCCATAGGCTACAGTGAGTGGCCGGCAGCCAGCGTAAGCGGTTGGCAGCCAGCGTGAGCTGCCAATGGCCACGGTGAGCGACCATCCAGAGGCCAGCGACCGATCTGCCTCATCCAGGAGGAGCTCAATGATGATGCCAACATGGGCGAGTGAAGCAACATCCTCTGCAACTAGACTGAAGAGCAGAAGGACAGTAACTTGTCTGTTCCACTTCCCTGATTCCCCAACGCAGTTCTCCTCCCCCAATTCCCCAATAAAATCTTTAAAAAAAGAAACAGAAAAAGTGCTACATACCTCATTGCTGAATATCACTACAGGCACCTTCAAAGTCCTCCCCTTGGGAAGCTATGCACTGACTCCAGCGCCTAGTTTTGGACCTCTTTTTCTGGAATGGCCATCAGAGCTGTCATCATATTACCTTTGATGTCCTGAATGTCTTCTTTTCAATATATCCTTGATCTTTGGGTAAAGAAAGAAATAATTGGGGTCCAGATCAGGTGAGTAGGGACGGTGTTCCAATACAGTTATTTGTTTACTGGCTAAAAACTCCCTCACAGACAGTGCCATGTGAGCTGGTGCTGTGTTGTGCTGCAAGAGCCATGAATGGTGGGTGAAAAGTTCAGGTTGTCTAAATTTTTCACGCAGCCTTTTCAGCACTTCCAAATAGTCAACTTGGTTAATTGTTTGTCCAGTTGGTATAAGTTCATAATGAATAATCCCTCTGATATCAAAAAAGTTTAGCAACATCGTTGCAACAAGTTCACAAACTTAATTGTCAGACTTTGTATGTAATGCTGAAGTGATACAGACATTCTTCTTCAAGTTATAAGCCAAATAAGGATGACTGGTATGATCATTTTTTAAATATTTAAGTTTTCTGCAAGTTTTTATCAATTCAATTAAGTAAGAAAGCAATAATAATAAGAGAAGGTATAACTATCAGAAATAAGAATAAAATTTATTAACAGTTGATGATAGCTTACCCAAGAAAATCGAAACTTGAACTAAAATCACCTGGAACTAGTAAGAAAGATCAGATGATGGTTAGTTACAAATTAAGAATAAACAAACAAACAAGCAAAAACCCTAATGATTGAAAGGGAAAAACAAAAGGTAGGTATAGTTGGCAAAGGGAGTGAAGTCAAGCAGGGTAAGAGGAAAACAGCATATTTTTATGCTGATTGGATGACTCTATAGAGAGTAAAAATTAGTGAAATAGCAGCAGAGAGAATTGATGGAAAAATGTGAGAGGAGTGAAGACGGGAGTGAGAAAGAAGAGAGAGGGGACCTGGGACATCTTGACTTATGCAGATGAATACCAACCTTCAAGGATGAGCTAGAAAGCATCACCAAGAGAAGATCCAGTAAGTTGAATGTCAGTGGTGTGGGGTCACAGAAGCCAAGAGATGGAATGTTTTCAAAAAGGCGAGAAGAATCTACTGCTAAGACAGGTCAAAATTGAGGAGACCAAAAAAGGATCTGAATTTTGTAGATGGGAGGTGTTTTGGTTTCCTTACCTAGATTGTTTTGGTGGACCACCATGAGGAGAATCGCGTTTAAGTAAGTTCAACAGTGAATGGAAGTAAGTGTAATTGGTGATTTCAGAAAGCTCTTTCCAGCGGTTTCAATGTGGACTGAAAGATATGAGGACATGGGTTCAGGGTCATTCTCTCCCCCCACCCCACCCAGTCCCCAAAGAAGACAGAAACTAGATCATGCTTACTTGCTGATAAAAATAATCCAGGAAGGAGTCAATTAATTATGCTGGAGAGAAGGGATCCATAGCTGGAGGCACATATTTGAGGATGGAAAATAACTAGAAATACTATTCTTAGATAACAAGATATGTAAATGTACCTTGCTATCTCCAAATGAACCTCTATAATTAAAAAGTGGTTTAATTAAAATAATAACATTTAAAATGTTTAACTTGATCAAATTAAGTGCTTCAGAAAAGCTGGAATGGTTTTGAAAAGTAATAGTCATGAGGAGAGAGTTGCTCTATCATATAAAGTTTCAGTAATTTTTTTATGGTGAGTAGTAAACAAACTGGTCAGTGGAACATATCTAGAAGTAAGCCTAAAATAATAAATATGAAGTGAGAATATATCAAACTGTCAGTGGAGGCTCACTGTTTGGGGATGTCCAAGAGAGAACTCAACCTGGAGCAGTGGTGACTGCGTTCTTGTCTCTGTGCAAGAAATAATTAAAGAGCAAGACAGAGATCCAGGAAAGTGAAAGTAATTTACTGAAAGTGAAAGTACACACTTAAGAAGAAATTGTAGGCGAAATGAGAGAATGAGTTGCACCGATGAAGTCCTGATCAGGGATTTTTTTATTCCTCCTGGGTGGCAACTGGTGATGACCAATTGGCTAGTTCATTCACCTCCTCCCCCTGGGCGGGACCCTCCATTCCACTTTTTTTTTCTTTATTTGGTTCCTCCAGAGCTGTCATGGCATCAGAGGCATTATGAGAGTTGTAATAACTGCAATGGAAATGACATTAAAATTAGTAAAGGTCAGGTTGCAGTCACAGGGATCAGCCTACCTGGATGAAACTGGTTCTTGTTTTTCTCCAGCTGTAGGTACTGGATATGGTCACTTGTTACTTGTGTAACCTGTGAGGTCCCTCAGGTTGTACCCTGGAGGGAGTTGTCAATTTCCTAGGCTACCTATCCTGCCTCAAAATCAATGGAGAAAAAAATATTCATAAAAAATCATCTCACAGCTTGTTGATACACAACTAGTAAGCTGTTGGAAAAGATTAGATCATGCTGTGAAATCATAAATTACAGGTAGATTACTACTTAAATAGACACCATTAAAAGAAAACATGATGGGCTTCTAAGCATACTTTCAAAGGCAGATATATATGTAAGTGATGATGACCTCATTGTAAGAGCCGAAGATGCAGAACTCTACATGGCTATGAAAAAGCGTGTTGTAGAGGTGTATTTAATGACAAGGAAAAATAATCACAGAAGTGATATATTATTAAGCCCCAAACTAAAAGATTATGAAAGCTTATATTGTGCAATCCCTACTATGAAATAAAAATACAAATACATTCACAGAGCAAAGACCGGGAGTAAAAATATTAATTAACTATATTTATCTCAGGGCAAAAAAAAAAAAAAATCACCTATAATGTCAATTTTCTTTTTACTTTTTTTTTTTTTTTTTTGAGGGCAGTGTCACTGGCCCTCATATGTGGGACCAAACTGGGGCCGCTGGCTTCCGAAGCCAGCGCTTAACCACTGCGCCACTTGGCCTGCCCACAATTTTCTTTTTAGAGCTTTTCTATAGTTCCCACTATATGTGCTACTTTTCTTGTTTTTTTATTCTAAGAAGTAGATTTTATTATTCTTGGAACTTGCTATGCAGTGACATAGAGTCTGCATTTTGCTCTTCTGACTTGCTTCAAGTCTCAGCGTGTCTTGTGCTGGCTGTAAGGTGCAGAAGTCCTAACCTCTGACCAGGAAGAGTTCAACCCGAAAAGGGATGCAGTGCTTCCTTGTCTGTTCATGTCATCTATGAGTATTAATTTATTATTAGCCACCCAAGAGGAGATATGTGCCCAATGTATAATATTTTATGTTTGACTTATAAACATTAACCCAAAGAAACGTCAAATACAGTTCAAAAGCCCAAAGAGGAAAGAAGTCATGAGATCAGAACACTGAAGAAGGTTTAAAGCACTGTTTTCCAAATACTAACAACAACAAAACTGAAGTGCAAACTGAAAATACTACTGAGATTTACAGGCACTGTGTGTAGAATGTGCAAAAGTTTGCAAACGTTTTTCCTTTTTGTGTGTGTGGCTTTAAGAGACTATCAAATGTATCTCTTAGAAATATAAAGTTCCTTTCTCTCCCAACCGAAGGCAATTTTTAAAAACGCAAAGTTTATCGATACTCAGCACAATATAGCACACGTAAACCAGACAAATTCAATTTATTTCCAGGAAAAGAATAACAAACCAATGTTTAGGATGTCAAAAGACAACAAACACCACTGTCTAGAAGCCACCCAGAAAAATTTCTGTTGTCAAAGCCTTTTGTTCCTCAAAAGTCACCATCTACTAGCTGAAGATTTTATATGCAGATACCCAAATGTAAACCTTAAGTTGAATTTTTTTCATCAGCTTTTGGCTTGGAAGTTTCCTTCTTTGCCTTTGCAGAATCCTTTGCCTTTCCCCCATTCTTGGGTGTTTTGGAGATGACAGCAGTCTTCTTCTTGCCTTTGTCCTTTGTTTTCTGTGGTTGAAGGAAAGCTGTTAAAATCCCTCGAGAGGGCAACAGTGGGGTCTTGGTCATTTGCAGGTTTCTTTGATGTCTTGGGTTTCTCTGTAGGTGGTGGCATTGCTTTGCCCTTATCCTTATCCAAGAGATATCTGTACTCAGATCGGATAGTATCATCTCTCTCTCCCAGCTTATCCCTATGTTCAGCCTTAGCTTTCTCCTTTATTTTGTCCTTTATTGGCTTGTTCTCATCTGGATCAGACTGCCTTTGCCCTAGACTGTCAGAAGGTTCATCCAGGGCATCGTCAAGATCTTTGTTGTCACTCCGAGTGTCAGGAGGTGGAACTGCAGAGCGGGTGGTTGGAGTTGGGGTTTGGGAAACCACTTCAGAGATGGTGGCTGCAAGTTTAGCGTCTTCAAATGGAAATGATGAAGTATGTGAGGGAGCAGCGAAGTCCTCAAACAAAGCATCAAGGAGGAGGTCTTCACACAAGGGTGGGCAGGATTCCTTGGACTCTTTTGGCAGGAGTGTTTTCCATCTTTGTCCCTGACCTCTTCTGATCTATAATCAGGAGGAATTGTTTCTTCTTTTTCACCAAGTTTTTCACGATCCTCTTCTTTGGCTTTCTCCTTGACTTTATCCTCCACAGGCTTTCCATCGTCTGGGTCTGCTTCCCTTTTCCCCAAGCTACCAGCCAAGGCATCTTTAGCATCATCTGGCACTGTGTCCTTTGAGGTAGCTGGCTTGGGTGGTGCTGACTGTATGCTATATACGGAGGCCCAAAGCGCATCCTCTCCCACAGGAGCTGGGGTGCTAGCCTGAGATTCTTCTGCTTTCTCAGGTGGCTTAGATTGTTTTTCTTTACATTTACTCTGGTCAAAATCTTCTGAAAGCTCATCAATGAGTTCTGATTCACTCAGGGGCTTGGGTTTTTCTTCAGGCTCTGGCAATAGTGGTTTTCCATCTTGATCCGTGGCTGGTTTTAATCTGTACTCCGATGGGACTGTTTCATCATCCTCACTACACTTCTTTGGCTTTTGCCTCATCGACTTCCTTAATGGAGCTGAGGTCAAGCTCGGGCTCTGACTTCCGGTGGCCCAGGGAAGCTGAAAGAGCGTCTAGTTCTTGATCGCTCATTGTGTCCTCCTCCATCTTTCTTTTTTTCTCGTGGGGTGGAAAAGCACTTTTGATTACCCTGGCTGACTGAGCTTTCAAAACCTCTCCCGTGGATTTCTCTTTCTCCGTTTCCTTTCTACCTGGGTAGAACTGCAGGTGAGGTCAGATGATAAGGCATCGATGGCATCATCGGGTCCCATTGGTTTTGGAGAGTCTGAAGGAGGCCCTGTGATCCCTTCTTTTTTATTTATTTATTTATTTATTTATTTATTTATTTATTTATTTATTTACGGGCAATGTCACTGGCCCTCATGTGTGGGACCGAACTGGGGCCGCTGGCTTCCCAAGCCAGCGCTTAACCACCGCACCACTCAGCCGCCCCCCCTTCTTTTGTATTGATAAGTTCCCTATATTTTGGAGGAATTGTGGATTCTCTTTTACGCAATTCCTCTATGTAGGTAGAACTCATTGGATCTGAAACTTGAGGTCCAGTATATGTTTTGTTATCTTCTTCAGTTTCTTCAGGTTCTCCTAAAGTGTCTATTAAGTCATCCAAAGCAGCATCCATGCCTGACTTGTTATCCTGTTTGCCAGATATTACAGCTACACCAGCAATACTCTTTCCACCCGCAGAAACTGTGTCCTGTGGTGTGGTCTTTGGTTTTGTTGATTTCTCTGATGTTGGCTTCTCACTTGGTCTGGAAACTACTTTTTCGCCATGAGCTTGCTTGCTTTCTGTATCTGATGCATGTTTGGGTAGGTTTTGGGGCTCTGTGTGTTCCTTTGGTTTTACTTCTTGGTTTTTTTTTCTCATGAACCACAGATGGCTTAGTTGACTGTGACTTCTTATCAGGTTCTATTTTTGCAGCCTTGGTTTCTGTGGAATTCATACTGCAAGGCTTGCTGGGTGAAGCAGAGGAAGTAGATACTTAAGAAGGAAAGAAACAGAAAGTCCTACTTCATTGTTCAGCTCCTCTTAACCATATTTATGTGCTACTTTTCTAATCAGAAAAAGGTATTATAGTACTTTTTCATGTTTGAGCCAGTGGTGGCTATTTTAGATAATTTATATTAAAAATGAAAAAATCTTAAATACCAAACAGAATTACAAAATTGTTTGCTGTATATTTGCAAAAATTGGGAATAATGTAAAGTAAGTGTTGAGTATTCCCATATATTAATATATACATATATGTGTGTATATATGCATCATACTAAATATTATATATTTTTCCATGGCTAAGATTGAATAACCCTGTGCTTGAGAAGCACACAAGCGTTGGGTATTTTATATTTGTTCTGCTGGATGCACAGGTGGGGAAGGGGATTTCCCTTGAAAAAGTCCATGTTATTTCTGAGTCAGTCACTTTATTAGTTTCCTGTGACTGCTGTAACAAATTACCACAAACTTAGTATCTTAAAACAACAAAAAAAATGTATTCTCTCACTGCCCTGGAGCCTGGAAGTCTGAAGTCAGTTTCACTGAGCCAAAATTCAGGGGTCAGCAGGGCTGTGCTCCCTCCAGAGGCTCTAGGGGAGAGTCCACATCTTGTCCCTTCGGGTTCCTGGTGGTTGTGGCATTCCTTGACTTGTGGTTGCATCACTCCTCTCTCTGCCTCTAGGGTTACTTTAGAACTTGACCTTACATGGCCTTTTCTTCTTTTGTGATGTAATCTCTTTTTGCCTCCCTCTTATAAGGGTTGTTACTGCATTTAGGGCCCACTCGGATGATCCAGGATAATCTCCTCATCTCAAAATCATTAATCAAGCCTGCAAAGTCTTTTTTTTTTTTTTTTTTTTTGCCATATGAGATAACATTCTCAGGTTCTAGAAATTAGGATATGGATATCTTTCCAGGACGAGTGGGGGTGAGGGGTTGGTTTTTATTCACTGCACCCATAGTCACTCTGAAATGTCCTGGGACAAGATCTTTCTGGAACAGTAGAGGATAAATCTCCAGTGATGTGTTTCTAGTGAGGAAAGTGACCTACCCCTAGTCACATGGATGGTGGCTCAAAGAGACTCCAACCTTTCACTCTCTCCTAGAAGCCATGGGAGTTACCAGTGTTATCAACAACAACTACTCCCAGAAGCAGTTGGCGGGCAGCTGTCTCCAGGAGTTTGAACTCAGTTCCAGCTCAACTTATACATGGCATAGACAACCAGAACTAAACGTTGGACTCAGGAGACAGTTTTCTTCATGAGGACAGAGTGGAACATCCTCCATGATCTTGGGGAGAGAAGCCACAGGCTCATCAGAGGGGCATTCTCCCGTGGTGGTCATTAGCCTAAAGAAGAAGTCAAGTTAGAGAGAAGAAAGCAAAAGTGAAGGAATCCAAAAGCTTTGTTTAAAGTCTCCAAAAGCAAAAGGTCAGAAATAGCTATTTTGAATAGGGTTAATTTTTAGTTAATTGTCTAGCAGAAGCCCATGCCTTCTAATATAATCCTGTTTTTTTTTTTGTTTGTTTTTTTTGAGGGCAGTATCACTGGCCCCCACACGTGGGACCTGAACCGGGGCCGCTGGCTTCCCAAGCCAGCGCTTAACCACCGTGCCACTCGGCCAGCCCTAATATAATCCTGGTTTTGAGAACTAGGAGGTTGAGGCATAATTTATTGCTTATATCTCTTTTCAGATGTTTTTAATGTTCTGTTACTTTTAATATAAAAATGATCTAGTACATTTAACATAAAATTCCACTGTTTTAGAGTTGGATCAGGGAAGACAAACACTGGATTTAGGTATCTTAGAATTGAAACTCAGAGAACCTTCTCATCTCTACTCATTAGCTTTACTCATGGTCAAAATGATAGGAAACCAGCACAGAAAAAGGATAGATCTCGGCAAGCGGGAATCCTTACTGCCTCTTTCTGTGCTTCATGAGAATATACCCAGGGTAGTGGTGATGGTTGGCCGACTACTCAGAGTTATTAGGTCTGAAGAGACTTGAACAAAGGAACTTTCAGACTTTTATTATCTCCCCTGCTGGAATAGCCACACTAGGATGCAGAAACAATTTGTTACCATGGTGATTTTGCTACTCAGAAAGTTATGTCACTCAAGCCTAATGTCCGGGTTCTGAGTCATTAAATACTTGATGATTCATATTTATATAACTACTATTTTCTGTGCCTGTACCACAAGTTATATATCTCCCTTTGTCTGTGCCTGTTTCAGGATCTAGGAATTTTTATCAGTTTGGGGCTTTCTGTGTGCAGGCATGATCATAGTTTACCATCACAGGTCATAGGTTGTCTGATCTCTAGCCTCAAGCTACCATATCAATCCATTCTCATATTTCCTAAATGCTTATTTAACATTTATGGGTAGATATTTTACTACTCCAAACTTGACATGTTTTTCCTCAATAAAATTATTTACGTCTCAATTTTTCTATTTTCATCAAAGCTTTCTATTGTGCATTATGTAACAAGGTTCAATATCTTGGCATCACATTTTTTGTTTTGTTTTGTTTTGTTTTGCTTTTTGAGGGCAGTGTCACTGGCCCTTATATGTGGGACCCGAACCAGAGCCACTGGCTTCCCAAGCCAGCGCTTAACCACCACGCCACTCGACCAGTCCTCTTGGCATCACATTTGAACCTTTATTCTCTTTCTTGTCCCCTATTTCTAAGCAGTTGACATTTGTTGTTTGTTTAAAATATCTTTTGCCTTTGACTCCCACTACTTTCTGAAACTTTAGGATCTCACTACCTTCCATCCCCAAGTAATATTAAAATACTTTGCACTTCCTTTTCCCTTATTCCCTTAACCAGGGCTGGGTATACTTAGGTTGACACATTTTAAGGACATTGAGGAGGTCTTCTAGACTTCAGGCTCTCCAGCTCAGTTGGTCAGAAATGTTATCATTGAGGGTCCATTTCATTGGCACCTGTTACTGAAATTATTTGTGTGATCCCATTAAAAAAGATGCAAGGTAACAATGTATTCTGGAGAGCTCAGAATGAAAAAGTACTCTAATAGAAAAACTGAATAAATTGAAGAACTGAGAACTTCAGCTCACATGGTTTGGAAATGCCATGATCTGAAAATCACTAATTTTGTGCTTTTTCTCAACTTCAAAAGCCTTAATGGTTTAACTCCTTGTCAGTCATTTACATTTTAGAGAGAATTGGTGCCCTAGCTTCTTTGAAGAAGCTGGTTGTGATAAAGTTGCAGACAAAGGTAATTATAAGTTACTGTTGGAGAGGAGGAGTCACACACACAAAAAAGAGTTTGAAGAAAGAGGAAACGTGAACAAAAAACAGACTTTTTTTTGCTTAGTAATTTTGAATGCCTATAATAATTCCTGAACTCTATTACTTTCATTCCACAAATATCTGATAAGGTACACATTCTGTGTCCAGCTCTGTGGTGGAGTAGAGATTGGAAATAGGGAAGGAAGCAAAATGGACATGATTTTTACTTTCTTGAAGTTTATATTCTGGTAAAAGAGAAAGACAGCAAACAAGTAAACAAACCAAAAAAATAAAAATAAAATTAAATAAATGCACAAGCTAACTCAAGAGAAGGAAATAAAACAATGTGCTGATGGTGACTGAAAGTGGCTGCCATGTGGACTGGATGGTTAGGGAAGACTTCTCAGTGGAGCTTAGTTTTAAGCTGAGACCTAAATGATAAGATGATAGCAGTCATGGGAAGATCTGAACAACTGGGTCAGTTCAGAAACATGTATTACTGAATCTGGGGCGATGTTTCAAGAAGGCTTGTGTCCCCAGCCTTGTTTACTGTAATTACACTGGCCCTATCAACCTACACTTCCCAATATGGTAGCTTCTATCCACATATGGCTCCTAAACACTCAAAATGTGGCTAGTCCAAGATGACATATACTATAAGAATGAAACACACACTGGATTTTGAAGAGTTAGTACAAAAATAAAGTATGATATCTCATTAATGATTTTATAAACTGATCCCTGTTGCTGTATAATACTTTGGATATATCAGATTAAATAAAAGATTTATTAAAATTAATTTCACCGGCTTCTTTTCCCTTAAAAAAAATGTGGCTACTAGAAATCTGAAAATTACGTATCTTGCTCACATTTGAGAATCACATCCCATTTCTTTTGGACAGCGCCGCTCTACAGCCGGGACCGGTCACCCCCCATCCATCTCCCTCACTGGTGTGCTCATCCTCATTTCCTGGTGACAATAGTCCCAAACCTGCACCACCCAGAAGAAGAACATAGTTTTCCTTCACTCCTTTTTGTTTCTGTTAGTCATTAACTTTCACTTTTAAGAGGTGGGAAGGATGAAGAAAAGAATGAGATGTTTATTTTCAGCTGTCATCCTTCCAGATGTCCTTGGAAACAAAAGTTCTGGAAGCACAATAGCCAGTCAAGGAATTACTTTGAACATATCAACTCCCCTAATACTCATTTGAGATGGAAACTTCAAATGTATTGATTTTTTTTTTCCTTTTCAAATTTTCCTGAAATATTTTAGAGCCAAGGTAGAGATTGTATACGCCAACATTTGGTAAAGGGACTCTCTATAGCCAAGTTACCAGGTCTGACAATTTGTTTTCAATGAAGAGTCCTCCGCATAACCTTTCATGCAACAATTGTGCTAGCTGGGAAATGCTCCTACCTGTGCAGTAGGGCACAGCTAACGAGAATCTCTGTAACAGGAAAAAGAAAACAATTGGGAATTTACAGGCTAAATCTCCTAGTCATGGTATATTAATGATTCCTTTAAAGCAGAATCTGGCTCCTTGCTTTATCAGAAACTCTTTAAATGGTTGTCAACTTAATAAAGAGAAGCAGATATTTTATTTCTCTGAAAGCATTGGACTCTGTAGAGATGATGTGATTTTTTTTTTCTCATATCGCAGTGGCTCGCTTCGCACAACAAGTCTAACATCCATTCCGAGATAAACAAGAAGACTGTACGCTAGACATGGCTGGGCTGGAATGCTCTGCACAAAATCCTCCTGGTGTGCAATTCATTACTCATTTTCTGGTGGTTATCAAGTGCGAGGGGCCCTGACTCTCACAAATGCAGCTAGTTTAATTATATCCCCTTTTAAAGGCAGTTTAAAATACATTTTTAAAGGCTTCCAATGAAAAGCATAAAAAGGAAAAAAAAAATCTTTTAACCATAATTTAGTAATTCTCCAACCTTGATTTTTGGCTTTTCTTGCTGCCTAAGTGGTCATATATTTTATAAGCCTTGCTAATTTGCTGTTAAATTTGCTATTTATATGATCCTAGATGATTTGTTGGACTTCACTGAACAGAAAAGATTTTTATTAGCAGCTAGTGCTTTAAAAGAGGTGGTTTTTTTCACGCCATCAAGGCCACTTTCTCAACTTATTGACAGCTTTATGAGTGTAGCTGGATAAAGAACAGTTTCCTGTATCCAAAGACGTTTTGCATTCCATAGGGCAAAAGCTTGGACTTTTAATTAGGATATAAGAGCCTTCCTTTCTCTCCCAGCATCCCCTGGGGGGCACAGAGCAGCAACACTTGCATTTAGATAGTTAATCACTTTTCCAGACTTCAGCCTCCTAAAATTAGGGAGGTTTTTAGGTCACATGTTTACCTGGCTCTGGGCCAGCTCAGGATGGTATTTATTTCTGCACATCTGCATTTTGTATATGTACACACACGGTTTTGTCTTTCTAATTAATTGAAGGTATTTGCCTACTGCAAAAGCTGTCAAGTGAATTCTGTTTAGAATCTTATTTGAGCCCCTATTCAGCATGTTTCACAAAAGAATGAAATATACCCGAGACTTTTCCCAGATGAGATTGTTTTCCGCGTCGAGCATGAGGCAAATTCTCCTCGTTTGTTTCACTCTTGTGCTGACCTCACTATCCACCCTATTAATAGGAGTTTTAAGGTTTTATGTTTCTGTTAAAATTTTCCTTGTTGTTATAGTGCTACCCAGCAAATTCTTTGTCCTTTCAACATGGTGTTTGGGCTTTGGTTATGAAAACAATGAAACACCGAATAGTAAGTGAAGATTTTGAGGCTTGGAGTGGTAGCCTGGTTGATCTATTTTGCTAGTTTTTTAACCTTTAGGGGAAGCATGTGCTTCCAGAATATTTCAGTTGGCTGGCTCTGGTCCCTTGCTCAGTATTTGCAGAAACTCACCATCATCAGTCAGATTCACTGGGCTTCTGCCCAGGGCACGTGAGAAGTGTAATCGAGCAGCGTCGCCTGGTGGCGTGACGCTAACAGAAAAGGCACTGGAGGGCTGGTGGAGCGGCTCAGTTGGTTAAGACTTGGCGTAGAGTGCGTACTCTAAGCAACAGGGCCCCCAGTTCGATTCCCACATGGGCCAGTGAACGTTGCGCCATAGCTGAGCTGTCGCTGAGCTACCAACAGATGGCAGGATGGTTCAGCCGGTATAACAACAAGATTGCCTGTTCGATGATGGGCTATGCCCACCCGCAACTAAAGATTAAACTCAGCACCTTGAACTGAGCTGCAGCCCTGATGGCTCAGTGGATAGAGCGTGCGCTCTTAACAAGGTTGCTGGTTCAACTCCCGCATGGGATGGTGGCTACGCCCACCCACAGCTAAGACTGAAAGCAGCACCTTGAGCTTAGAGGCCATGAGCTGCCCACGGGAAGCCAGATGGCGACTGGCACCGTCCACAACAAAGATTGAAGAACAACAACTTGGCTGGTCCCCTCCCCCAAAATTCCCCAATAAAATCTTTAAAACAAAAACAAAAAGAAAAGGCACTGGAGCCATCTGAAACCTAGTCACTTATATTGAAGTAACCAACAGGCTTTTGATATGAAGATGCACCTCAGAAAATTTTTCTGAATTGCCCATTTTTTGTTTATTTTGGAACCATGTCAAAAAGACCTATTTCTTGCCTGAAAAAAACAAATGAAAATGAAACAAAATGAAAAATGAAACAAAAAACGTGGATTTTAATCCGTGGCTCAGAAGTCTGGCAGCTCAGCAATGCCGCTGGTAAACTTCAACTGAACCTCACTGTCTGGGATAGAGGGCTATCATATTGATCTCAAGTTCACGGTTTTCAGGCATCTGAGGATCAGCAAGCGTTTCCCCATTCTTTTAAAGCTCCATCTTATCCTCACTGAACACACACATACACACACACACACACACACACACACACACATGCACGCACGCACACGCACTGGCACATGTCTAGGCAATTTACAAATAGCAACCCATCCCAAACTAATTCTGAATGTGTTACTCTATGAGCCCTTTGCTTAGAATGTGCTGACCACTTCCTTGAAGTAAGAGCCAAGTCGCAGAGGGCATTAAGCACCCTGAGTACATTTCAATTTGGAGCTTTGCTCTATCAATCATGTTCAGGATGCCAATATTTGTAGCAAATGGCAAGTCATGCCGAGGTTTAGTCTGTTTCTTTAACAGGTTGCAGTGAAAATTGGTTCTCTTCTAATTTATGCAAAATGGATATTTACATCATGGGTTACTTTATACTGCTAACTATACTGTCTGAACACCGGCATCTCTGGGGAAACCCACACTGATGCTATATTTTTGCTTGAAATCAATAGGATAGTAAAATTGAGCTTTAATATCTTCTAGTTCTACCCTCATGATTCTGGCAATTACGATTTTTTCTCTCTTCCTAGTCTATGCAATAACTCTGCTTGCTCCATTTTTAGCACCTGGCCTCCTGATGTTCCCTTTGCTGCTAAAGGTTTCTTTTCCCAAAAATCAGTGAACCTGATGTAGTGATCCTGTGGAAACTAAGTCAGCCTAGGAGCTAGGGAGCCTTGTGTTCACTGTGAGGATTTGGGCATATTGCTTCACCTCTCTGAGCCCCAAATTCTTTACTTACTCTAATTAGAGTAAGACCAAATGTTCTTCCCAGGCACTTCTCAATTGTTTAATATTGTTGTCCCCGCAAGGCAGCTTGATCCATTAGAATCCTTGGTGCAGAAATATGCCTTCAGGAACAACACATCTAGTCTAGTTTCAATCCTTTATTTTCCACCTTTTTGCTGACAGGGCCCTAGAAAATTATTGTACCAATTTAAACAATGTGATGTATGGAATATTTTAGAAAATGTTTCTTAAAATTCCATCTGTGCATTTTGCCTCAGCTCTTGAGTATTATAACCTTCACAACATTTCTTCTTCTCCTTTTCTTTTTTCTCTTATCCTTCCACTAGTGACAGGGCAAGCTACGCTCCCTCTTCACTTGTCCCATAGTGAGATGTTCTCTGACTCATTGTCCCCTTCCTATGTTCATATGCCCAACCATACTGTCAAATTTACCTAAATGCCCTCTGGATTATATAGATGGGAGAATGATTGCTACCTCTACAGTTATATGGACATAGTGAGTGAGGATATCTGTATGTGCATGTGTACAAGAGGAAGGGACACAGTAGACTTTTCATTCTACATTTATCCTCATTTTTTTTTTTTTTTGGTCATACAGCTTGATGTTGAGTGTGCCAGAAGAGACAACCTTGCCATTTTTCTAGATATTTATATTAGTTTTCTATTGCCATTTAATAAATTACCCTCAAATTTAGAGACTTAAAAATATATATATATTTTTTTAGCTGAGCCATCCTGCCACCTGTTGGCAGCTTAGCAGCAGCTCAGCTTGGGCTGGGCATCGAACTGCTGTTGCTCAGAGCTCAGCTCGCACCCTTGAGCGAGCTCTTAATCAACTGAGCCACTTGGCCAGCCCTAACAATTTTTTTTTAAGAGAAAGCTTATGAGAGTTTATTTGAGCCAAACTGATGACAATTGCCGGGAAGCAAAATCTCAATGGATTGCGAAAATGCTCCCAATTATTTTTTTTATCTCGTAGTTTCTATAGGTTGGGAAACTGAGCCTGCTTAGCTGGGTGCCTGTGTCTCAAAGTCTTCATTAGGTTTCAGTCAAGCTGTTAGCTGGGGCTGTGGTCTTATCAGATGGCTTAATGGGGGCATGGGGTCCACTTCTGAGCTCACTGACTTGGTTGTTGTATGGGCTTTGCTCCTTCACAACACAGGTCTCTTCACAGGACTGTCTCATGGCATGAAAGTGGATAGACTTGAGAGTGAGAAAAAGAGTCCACTCATCACTCCCACTACATTCTATTTGTTAGAGGTGAAACAAGAAATTCAGCTCACACTCAGGGGGAGGGCAGTACAGAGCTGTGCGAATGCCAAGAAGCAGAGATCACTGGGAAGTGTCTGAGAGGCTGCTTATCCCAGGACTCTGGCACTCAATGGTTTATGTTTCTCCTACATGAAATATATATTTACCCTCTCCCAACATCCTGCAAAATATAATCTCATTACAGCATCAGCTCAAAGTCTAAAATATCATCATCTAAACCAGGTCCAGGAGTATTTGAGGCTTCTAGAGTATAATTCCTTAAGTGCAGCTCCTTGCCTACAGTTACTCTTGATCTGGTGGACCTGTCAAACGAACAAGACAAGTTATCTGTCTCCCATATGCCCAACCCAAAAAAGGTGGGATAGGCATAGACCATTGCTATAGGTGTTCCCATTAAAAAGGGGAGAAATGGGAAGTACAAAGGAATTACTGGTCCATAGAAATTCTGAAAATCAAACAGGCAAATGTAAAAATGTTCTTTGATTAGATCTCAATGGCTGAGAACCCATTCCATGGCTCTCTACTCTACCTTTGAGGCTCTTCATTCTGAATCAATCACTCGTTAGTTATGAAAGGTGTGTTTGTAGCTGAGTAACTCTCTCAGTCAGCTTCCTGCCAGGACAATTCTGGGAGCTATGGCCTCTTTTCATTTCTACAGCCTCTATCTCTTTCACTAGATTCTCTCTCTCTCTCTCTCTCTCCCTCTCTCTCTCTCTCTCTCTCTCCACAAAACTCTCTCTTTGTGTCTCTATTTTGATCTCTATGTCATCTGTATCTGTCTTTACCTGTTTTTAGCTTTTATCTGTTTTTTTTTTTTTTGCATGGGCTTTCTTTTTTTTTAAAGGGCAGTGTCATTGGCCCTCATATGTGGGATCCGAACCCGGGCCGCAGGCATCGCAAGCCAGGTCTTAACCACGGCGCCACTCAGCCGACCCTGTATCTGTCTTTTAAGAAATATGTGGGTCTTCTGTTTATCTTCTTGAGGTACATTCCATCAGAGGAAATGTCACACCCACAAATCTCTTTGTAATAAGGTAAACCCTATTGTTTGAGAGAATCTGGGAAGCATATCCCATATCCCTAATGGTACTGAGACATCACTGTTAATCCTTCTGAGGTTTCAACAAAACACTTCATATTCCTACCCTCAACTTCTGTTTTTGCACCACATTTCTTGACAGTGCGCTGGGCCTGGTCTTGGCTCAGAAGCTATTTCTTAATTTTAAAGCCATCATTTGCAATTGGGAGAAGCTGGAGATTCTCAACCAGTCCTGGCTCCTTTGTGTTTAAGGGGTCCTTCCTCAGTTTTTCTTTCTCACATTCTACCATAAGCCGTAAGACAAAGACAAGTGCCACCTTCAACAATTTGCTTGGAAATCTCCTAAGTTATATAGCTGTTCATTAGGCATGTTTTCTACTTTGTGTATAACTTCAGGCAACAGTGTTGCTAAGTTTTCTGCCACTTCATAGCAAAGATTTCCCTTCCTCGTTTCCAATGAGAATTTCTTCACTTTTTTGCAAGTTTTCAACTGCAGTCTCTTCAAAGATGAACAGCTTTTCCCAAATACTCAAAGCTTTCACTAACACTCTCCAGAAAGCCCACTGCCTGGTTCCAAAGCCTCTCCCCCCGCCCCCCTTCCTTCCTTCATTTATTTAAATGGCAGAACAAACTGTGGCAGTAAGTGTTAAATGGAACTAAGAGGAAATATTGTCATGATGATCCTTAATAAAAGTGCATAAAGCAAGACTGAATGAACTTTTCCGGAAGTCAATAATAAAGGCTGAGGCAAACTTCCCCAGTATCTGGGACTCTTGTACTTTTTGGAGGAAAGGAAATGAACATGGTAGCCTCTTATGGTCCTTTTTACACAGGGATTGGACGAGAAGCTAGATGTTCTTTTTAAGATTTGAAGATTGGGCAGGTTTTTGTTTTTTTTTCCTGAGAAAACTTTGACTATGGATAGTGATTAAAACAGATCACATCCATTTACGGTTTTGGCTGTTGATGTAAGAAGCATTCAAACCTGGAAAGAATTTCTATGAGGTTATTTGAGCTCAAACTGACAATTACCCAGAAGCAAGATCTCAAATGCTCTGGAGAATGATGGTTTGCAGTTTCTTTTATGCATTTGAGATTAAGGAGGGAATGTAAGAATGGTTAGGTGGAGGTGGGAGAAAACCAGCAAGGATCTGATTATAGGATAGTTAAGATTATGCGCTCTCTTGAGGGTGGTCTCTCTTTGGAAGTAGGGGTCTGAAAGGGTGGTCATGTTTTAGAAGGAAGGATCTAAAAGGGGGCATTTAAAAAAATGTTAACCTAGAGGCACAGAAACAATGGCTTGCTTAAGGCAATAAGACTTTCCCTAAGGAAGTTACATGTCTGGGGTGTGACTACCCACTGTGACCTGCCCAGTTAGGAATTTATGATCAGAACACCCTGTAGGGCTACTTTTCATAGAACCCCTGTTCGTGTCAGAGATTTGGAGCTTAGAGTGTCATGACCAGTGGATTTTCCTAAAGCTCCATAGTGAATGATAGAATCAAAACTGAAACTTTTATGTATTCGATAGACAATAGTATGCTTTTTGTGTTGGCCCAATTGTCCCATATTTTCTTTTCTTTGTGATTTTATATTAACCACTCTCATTTGTGTGTATGTGTGTATATATAGTGCCAAATGCCAAAAACATATACAAGTGGACACCTTGGTCACCGTTGCCCAAGCAGTAGTTTGCTGTCATCAGAAGTGTCTGGATGCTGATGGGATCTACTTTGAGCACCTCTTGTAGTTGCAGAAGTCAAACATGCCTTCTATTCATCTTTTGTTATCGGTATATATTGAGTATTGCAATTCTAATAGTTTTTTAATTTCTTAAAATGTGTATGGTTTTTTGGCACCCTCGGTATGATATAAATATATATACATATATATGTATATATAGTGGTGGGGTTGCCTCTAGTGATCAAAAATCCACATGATTTATAATTGAGAAGTACTGTTGTTTGAGAAGTTACGCAGGTTTTTTATTGTCTATAATATTTATTGCTTCCTTACCTCCTCCCTCCCTATTTATCTATCTATCCTTCCATCATCTATGTATCACCTATCTTGCTATTTATCTATCATCTGTCTTTCCTTCTTTTTTTTTTTTATATGCCTAAGTTCTTTTCTCCTTCATTATATACCTTTTCACAGGTATATGAATTAGTATTCAATAGTGTAAATGTTATTTTTCCAGGCATTTTTTTTCCTTTTTTTCTTTTTAAAGAATAGAATGTCATTAGGGCATGAAGTAAAATCTCAACTACTTGGCCCACATTCGGGCCATTCATCTTCACCTACTGCTCAGAAACTTCTCCTGAAATAAACCTCATTTGATTCTAGTTCATTGTACGCTATCTTTCTCAGAGCCACAATTTCACTCTTTATTCATTCACTAAATATTTATTTAGTACCTACTATGCACTAGGTTTAAACTCTAAACAAGGGAGTTGTTACTTCTGTGCTCATAGATTTTGGAGTCTATGAAGAATACATAAAACATGAAAATAAAAGTGAAAACAAGTAAGAATAACGCTGACAAATGTGACCAACGTTTTGACGGTGAGGAAAATGTGTTGTGGGAAAGAACAATGAGAAATGTGCTGCTTTTGGATTGGTCAATCATGGAAGATCTCAATGAGGGAAAAGGGTGATGAATGCCACACTGAGTTGTCTTGTGCATGAACAGATGCAGGGGTTGGAGGGTATGTTGCATTTTGCTGACTTTAAGCAGTTTAATGTCTGAAATATAGGGGCAAGCTGGGAGAGAGGTAAGTGAAAACTAGAATGGATGACAGAGTATAATTATGAGATCATTAGATATTATGTTAAGAAATTTGTATTTTTATCTTGAAAGTAAGAGGGGTGACAATTTATATTTGAAAATGATTACTCTAATAATAGTAGCGGCATGTCCAAGTTTTGCAGGGCCTGATACATATACAATTTGGAAATCCCTCTTTAAGAAAAAAATAGTATAAAATGGCCTGCTGAGTGGCTCAGTTGGTTAAGAGCTCGCTCCAGAGTGTGAGCTCTGAGCAACAGCATTGCCAGTTGGATTCCTGGCCTGAGCTGAGCAGCTGTTGAGCTGCCAACAGGTGGCAGGATGGCTCAGCTAAAAAAAAATAGTATAAATTAAAAAATATGAAATTATATACAGAAGTGAATATTTGTTTAGAATAAGAAAAGAAAGCATGACAAATTACAAATTTTAAAATGCTGAGAAAAACCTTTAAATCCAGAAAAGTAATATATTTTATTAATTTTTTTGACAACATACTTTTGTAAAACATTTCTCCCATGTTTGTAGACATTAACCCTTTGTTCACCTCTTCATATGACAGTAATTTTGTTATATTACTTCCTATTCACAGAATAGAAAGATAATTTAGTTTATCCTCTTGCATAGTTAATGGAAAATTTTATTTATTATTAAGACTTCAGAAGTTTCTTTTATCTGTACAATTATTGGTAGTCTTACATAAATTTTGGGTTTGTTTGTGAAATTTAAGAAAACCTCTAAGGGTTTATTTCACATATTATGAGCCATAGATTTTGATATGGTGTATCAAATTTTCTTGTGCAGTTATTAATATAAGTACTCTTTGAATCAATGATGCTAATTATCCAGTTTGTCTTTATGGCTTTATGTCATGGTCCCAGAAGTGTAGGCACAGAGATAAAGAGAAGTATTTCTGAAAGTCATTCTTATATGAGAAACAATGACTTCTATGTGGAAATGACTGCAAACCCTACACCTACAAGTTCTGACAATTAAGTTCGAGAACTTCTTTCAATGATGTTGCTAACTTTTTTTGATGTCAGAGGGATTATTCCTTATGAATTTGTACCAACTGGATTATTAACCAAGTTGACAATTTGGAAGTGCTGAAAAGGCTGTGTGGAAAAGGTGACCTGAACTTTTTGCCAACAATTCATGGCTCTTACATCATGACAATGCACCAGTTCACACGGCACTGTCTGTGAGGGAATTTTTAGCCAGTGCAACAGATAACTGTATTGGAACAGCCTCCCTACTCACCTGATCTGGCCCCCAATGTCTTCTTTCTTTACCTGAAGATAAAAGAAATATTGAAAGGAAGACATTTGATGACATTCTGGACATCAAGGGTAATACAACGACAGCTCTGATGGCCATTCCAGAAAAAGAGGTCCAAAATTGCTCTGAAGAGTGGACTAGTCTCTGGCTTCGGTGCATACCTTCCCAAGGGGAGTACTTCGAAGATGACTGTAGTGATATTCAGCAATGAGGTATGTAGCACTTTTTCTAGGATGAGTTTGTGAACTCAATTGTCAGATCTACTAAATTGTGTATCCTACTAATCTCCAACTAAGTGGAATTTCAGCTCAACTTTTCCTTGGCTGGATCCCCACTACCATCTGATACAAAGAGGAAGTGTGACAGAGGGGAAGCTGGAGTGGAGAGACTCCACTCTCTCTTAAGCAATTGTGATTATAGCATCTTACCTTTGCAAAATTTACAAAACACATAGCCAGATAAACATACTACCAGGGTTTTTACAAGCCTTGCAAGGGGCTGGTACAAGTGAGAGACCATGAAACAAACTTTATTAGCCTTGGAGAACATCGCTGCAAGGTAGCCAAGGAGAAAATGAACTGAAGAGAAGCAGCCTAGAGGCCCAGAAATCTTAGTGGGGCTGTGACCAAACGTGTGTCAATGAGAATGAAAAAGAAAGGCATATTTGATTTTTACATCTCTTCTTTAAAGGAGAATATCATTGATAAGATTTGTGTGATTTATTTTTGTAGGGATTGGGGAAGGAGAAATAGGGGGGAAACATGGATGATTCAGCTTTCTGACTTGAGTAACAGGAGAAGGTTGTATCACTGAGACAGAAAACATGATTAGGAGATAAGACTTGTGAACATTATTGAACTTGAGGGGCCTGCATGATAACTGAGTTGGCAACGTGGATCTGTCTGAAGAGCAACCTGGGAGGTGATGGTAAAAGCAATGGAATTGGTAAGTTGATGGTGCCACTTATCAATGGAATGTTGGATCTGAAACCAAGGATTTGCCAGTGCCTCAGAGAAAGGAAAATTGAATAGAATAGTAAACCAGGTTTATGGCCCTGGTAATCCCTTAGAGACTTGGCTCCAACCAAATCCTATTCTTCTGAATGCACTAACTAGGTGTTTCACTTGCTGTTTCCATGGCTACCACCAAGCTTCTCATTAAACTTAATTTGGCATGTCTTGTGGCAAAAATTCCTGGGCCCAAAGTTTATAGACCTTTAGTAGAATACCTCTCTCAGTTCACAACCAAGTAACAAATCAGGGCATTTCCCTCCCTCCCTCCTACCCCCGTCCCCCATAAAGGTTCTAGCAGAGTTCTTTTTATTATCCTTCTTCTGGCCATTGTTATTAGTCTTTTGGTTCTTATTCATACTTTTAAAATTTCATCTTATTTCTACAATTATTTTAAATATTCTTACAATATTTTGTATATAATAAAAACAATCTTTGAAGTCTTTTCAAGTCTAACTCTGCTGTTTGTTATGTTGGCTTATTCTTGCTCATGATGTCTTTTCCCTTGTATGCTTCATCTTTATGTTTTAGTTTGTTTTGTTTTTATTGTGAGCTTGAATTCATTGGAAATTTATCAGGAGGACAGTAAGAATTCTTTGAGGTCTACATTGGGCAGTTTATCTGAAAAAGATTGCTTTTGATCCTGCCTGGAGGCATTGTAAATTCCTGGAGTCACTTTAAACTAACTTCTCAGTTTATTCATTATTTATTTTGCTTGTTTTTAGAATATTCCCACAGCATGATTTCATACCTCAAATCCATGTAAAAGCCAGCTCATAGTTACAAATTATGAAGGGAAGTTTTTTTTCTTTGTTTTTCTTCTTTTTCTTCTCTTCACCCAGAGACAAGGTAATGATAGGAAATTGTCATTAGTAGATTTCAGTTTTTTTTTTTTTTTTTCCGATTCTCAATTTTACAGTGGATGTCCCCAATCCACAGGAACTTTTTTATCCAACTCTTTACTTTGTCAGGTAAAGGACATTTTGTGGGAAGGGAACACATTCCTAGACTTAGTCTTCTTCCTCTAGGCAATTGTTAAAAGTGAATATTTGGGTACAGAATAATGTTGATGACTTTTGGGTAGTCAGCAGCTTCAGAGCTCACTCATTTTGCTGGATTCATGCATTTGCTCTGTAATTGGCCCCTAAGGTTTTTCCTTATTTTCTTGCCAGCTCAGCCACACATCTAAAATAATAATTTTTAGATGTTTTGTTGCTGGATGGTTATACATGTTATTGCTAAAACCAGAAATCAACCATGACTTTTGTATACAGTTCCCAGCCCTGCACCAGAGTTTCTAATTGCCTTTCTTTTCTCTTGTTGACAAGAGAATGGTGTGTCTCAAATCATCTAGCCTATCAGTTATATGTGCATGGAATTTATTTCCTTCACAGCCATTCCCTGAAGACATCCCCATTCCCCCTTGAACCTTCTGCTCCACTGTGGACCACTGGCTCTCCAACTGTCATCCTGAAAAATTGCATCTCTGCTTCCTTGGGTGAATTTACTATTTCCTAGATCCAATGGCTTCCAATGTTTAATTTGTTTCTTCATTTTCTCGATCATTAGTGGTAAATTCTACGAAATATTAAAGAAGAAATAATACCAATTCTGTGCAATCTGTTCCATAAAGTAGGAGAAAATGTAACATGTTCTTACTCCACAAGGTCATCATTACCCTAATACTAAAACCAGATAAAGGCATTAGAAGAAAGAAAAACTACAGATTGTTCTCTCATGACATGTGGTAGACAGAATTATGCCCCTCCTCCAATGATGTCCACATTTTGATCCCTGTAATCTGTGAATATTTTACCTTACATGGCGAAAGACACTTTGCAGATGTTATTAAGGACCTTGAGATAAGATATTATCTTAGATTAACTGGGTGGTCCCAGTGTAACCACAAGGGCCTTATAAGCGGGATAGAGGAAGTCAGAGTGAGAGAGGAGATGTGATGACAGAAAGAGGTGTGAAGTAATATTTTTTTGAAGATGGAGGGAGAGGCCAATAGACAATGAATACAGTGGGCCTCTGAAAGCTGAAAAAGGCAAGGAATTGGGTTATACCCTAAAGTTTCCAAAAGGGATGGAGCTCTGCTGCCATCTTGATGTTAGCCTGTAAGGCCATTAAAACTTCTGATTTTCAGAGCTGTAAGGTAATAAATTTGCATTGTTTTAGTGCCAATCATTTTGTGGTAATTTTTTTATAGTATTAAAAGTCAGCTAATAAAGCATAGATGGAAAAATCCTCACCAAAATGTTAGCAAACTGAATCCAACAATGTATAAAAATAATTATACACCACAACCAAGTGGGCTTTATTCCAGATATATTGACTTTTTTATTCCAAAAAGTCAATTAATATAATCTACCACATTAATAGGCTAAAAAGGGAAAACCATTTGATCAAGTCAATCAATGTAGAAAAAGCATTTAATGAAATCCAATACCTATGCATGATGAAAATTCTCAGCAAAGAATAGAGATAACTTTTTCACTTTCATAAATAATATCTTAAAAAACCCCTAACTCCAAAGCTAACATTATACTCAATGATATGAAACATATGCTTGCCCTCTGAAATCAGGAAAATGGTGAGGATGTCCCCTCACAACACTCCTATTCTACATCTTACTAGTAGTCCTTGCTAGTGCAATAAGACAAAAAGAGGAAATAAAATAAAAACAGATTAGGAAGGAAGAAATAAAACTACATATTGTTTACATACAACATGATTTTCGATGCATAAAATCTCCCAAACTGAAAAAAAAAACAGCAAGAGAGAAACAAAAACAGAAACAAGAAAACTCCTGAAACTAATAAAAAAGTATAACAAAGTCACAGACTTCAAAGTTAATATACAAGTCAATTGCTGTTGGAATTTGAGAGGTGCCAGGGCTGGCAAGCCCAGTGGACAGCTTCAGACCCAGCCAAAGCATCACCTGGCCACCTTCAAGGACAGCACAGCCAAAGGGCAGACTGAGAGGGCACCAGAGCCCTGCTAAAGTAAATCCTGCTCCATAAGGCCAGCCCCTTCACAACAACTCCTCCACTGTTGGCATGGCCAGTGCTCATAACCAATCCCTTCCCTTCATATGCAAACAGCAACCAAGGCTCACTACAACAGGAGGGAACACACAAGCCACATGAGGGACACTCCTGGAGGGCTGGCTTAGGTGATGGGAGACTGTCACTGGGCCCCACGGCACACCTACTATATAAAACCACTCTACTAAGACTTGGAGACATAGCAGTCCTACCTAATACATAGAAACAAACACAATTTCTATGTATTAGAAAGTCAAAATGGGGAGACAAAGAAACATGTTCCAAATAAAAGAACAGAATGAACCTCCAGAAAAAGAACTGAACAAAATGGAGACAAGCAGTCAACTAGACGCAGAGTTTCCAAACCCTAGTTATAAGGATGCTCAATGATCTCAGAGTCTAAGGACAAATAAAGATCTTCTCAGACAAGAAAAAGCTAAAGGAGTTCATCACCACCACCAAATCAGAATTACAAGGAATGTTAGAGGGACTTCTTTAACACAAAAAATTTAATTAAAAAATAAAAGAAAATAAAAATAAAAAATATGAATAATAAAGTGGCAATAACTGCATATCTATCAACAATTATTTTAAATGTAAATGGATTAAGTGCTTCAGTCAAAAGATAGGGTGGCTGAATGGACAAGAAAACAAGACCCTTACATATGCTGCCTAGAAGAGAATCACTTCAGATCAAAATGCATACGCAGACTGAAAGTAAAGGGATGGAAAAAGATATTTCATGAAAATGGAAACAAATACACAAACAAAAATAGCTAGGTAGTTATACTTAGGCAAAATAGACTTTAAAACAAAGGCTATAACAAGAGACAAAGAAGGGCCTGGTAAACCCACTTCTGGGTATTTATCTGAAGAAATCCAAAACACTACTTCAAGGGGATGTATGCATCCATATGAGCTTGTTGCAAGGATATTTCTAACTTTATTTAATATCAGAGAGATTATTCATTATGAATTTGTACCAATGGGACAAACAGTTAACCAAGTTGACTTTTTGGAAGTGGTGAAAAGGCTATGTGAAAAACAGATGACCTGAACTTGTCACCAACAATTCAAGGCTCTTACATCATGACAATGCACCAGCTCACATGGCACTGTCTGTGAGGGAGTTTTTAGCCAGTAAACAACTGTATTGGAACACCTTCCCTACTCACCTGATCTAGCCCCCAATGACTTCTTTCTTTACCCAAAGATAAAAGAGATATTGAAAGGAAGACATTTTGATGACATTCAGGACATCAAGGGGAAGATGATGACAGCTTTGATGGCCATTCCATAAAAAAAGTTCCAAAATTACTTTGAAGGGGGGACTTGGTGCTAGCATCAGGTGCAGAGCTTCCCAAAGGGAGTACTTAGAAGGTGACCATAGTGACATTCAGCAATGAGGTATGTAGCGCTTTTTCTAGGATGAGTTTGCGAACTTAATTGTCAGATCTTATGTACAGTGGATTATTGCTTGGCCAGGAAAGGGAATGAGTTCTTGCCATCTGCTGGGGCATGAATGGACCTGGTGGGCATTGTGCTGAATGAAGTATGTCAGACAGAGAAAGATAGATGCAATGTGATTTCGCTTATATGTGGGATCTAAAGAACAAAATAAACAAATAAACAAAACAGAAACAAACTTATATATACAGAGAACATTTTGATGGTTGCCAGATGGAAGGGGGATTGGAAGTGTGGGTGAAAAATGGGAAGGAATTAAAAGTACAGCTTTGTAGATACAGAATAGTCATGGGGATGTAAATTAAAGATAGGGGATAAAGTCAATTATATGGTAATAACTATGTATATTGGCAGGTGAATTCTAGGCTAGTCAGGGTGATCACTTCTTAAATTATATAAATATCTAACCACTATGCTGTACACCTGAAAGTAATATAAAATAACATTGAATGCATTTTTTTAATTTAAGATTTTATTGGGGAATTGTGGGAGGGGAACAGCGTTGGGGAACCAGGGAAGGGGAACAGACAAGCTGCTGTCATTTTGTTCTTCAGTCTAGTTGTGGAGGACATTGCTTCACTGGCCCATGTTGGTATCATAATTGCGCTCTTCTCGGGTGAGGCAGATTGGTCGCCAGCCTCTGGATGGCCGCTCACCGCAGCTATTGGCAGCTCATGCTGGCTGCCGGGCACTCAATGTAGCCTATGGCAGCCCACTGCAGCAGGGGCTGCAGCTGTGCTGTCCTGGGAACTCACAGCAGCCCAGCTCCAGGTGGAGCTGTTGTTCACCATCTTAGCTGTAGAGGGCAGTGTCATTGGCCCTCACATATGGGATCTGAACCAGTGCTGCTGGCGTCCCAAACCAGCTCTTAACCAACGCGCCACTCGACCGGCCTGAACCGGCTCTTAACCAACGCACAACTCGGCTGGCCTGAATGTATTTTTTATAATACATTTTGAATAAACTAGTAATAGTAAAAAAAATAAAATAAAATGAAAAAAGAAATGATGCATCAAGCTATGAAAACACATTGAGGAATCTTAAACACATACTGGGGACACCAAAAAAATGTATACAAGTGGACACTTTGATCAACATTGTTCAAGCAGTAGTTCGCCGTAATCAGAGTGTCTAGATGCTGATGGTAACCGTTTTGAGCACCCCTTGTAATTGCAGAAGTCAAACATGACTTGTATTCATCTTTTATTATTGATATATATGGAGTATTACAATTCTAATACAGTTTTTCTTTCTTAAAATGTGTATATGTATTTTTAGCACCCTCTCTCTTTTTTTTTTTTTTTTGAGGGCAGTGTCACTGGCCCTCATATGTGGGACCCGAACCGGTGCTGCTGGCCTCCCAAGCCAGCGCTCAACCACTGCGCCACTCAGCCGGCCCAGCACCCTCTCTATTTTTAAGTGGAAAAATAACAGTCTGAAAAAGCTATATACTATATGATTCCATTTATATCATATACTGGAAAATGCAAAACTATAGAGATGGTAGAAAGATCTCTAATTGTCCAATGTTTAGGAGGAATTGGGGAGAATTGAATAGATGAAGCATGGGATATTTTTAGGGTTGTAAAACTATTATGTATAATACTGTAACATTGGATATAAGATATAATCTATTTGTCAGAACCATAGAATGTAACAATATATAGTGATTTTTCAAGTATTTAAATTTTTAAAAATCTACAATAACTAGAAGAAAAGGTGCTACTCTAAGTAACTTTGGAAGCAAGTGGAATCTGTAATTTTATAGGCAAAAGGAGCAGCACATAACTGTACTCTAATTGATAAACTTGTTTCCCATGGGAGCATGAGTTAGTATTTCTTTTGTTTTTGTTTTTTTTAAAGATTTTACTGGGGAATTGGGGGAGGGGAACAGCGTTGGGCAACCGGGGAAGGGGAACAGATAAGTTGCTGTCCTTTTGTTCTTCAGTCTAGTTGTGGAGGACATTGCTTCACTGGCCCATGTTGGTATCGTCATTGCGTTCTTCTTGGGTGAGGCAAATTGGTCGCCAGCCTCTGGAAGGCCGCTCACAGCAAGTCTTGGCAGCTCACACTGGCTGCTGGCTCTTCACTGTAGCCTATGGCAGCCCACTGCAGCAGGGGCTGCAGCTATGCAGTCCAGGGAACTCACAGCAGCCCAGTTCCAGGTGGAGCTGTTGTTCACCATCTTAGCTGTAGAGGGCAGCATCGCTGGCCCTCATATGTGGGACTTGAACCGGGCCCTGCTGCTCAGAGCCTGCTCAGAGCCAGCGTCCCAAGCCAGCTCTTAACCAACGTTCCACTCGGCAGGCCAGAGTTAGCATTTCTAATACTGCATACATGTATACTAGAATTGAACAATTAAGTAGATGGATGGAAAATGGTGGGAGTCAGGTTTCTCACTGTTAGAGTGATAGTTTACAGACAGGCAAGAAGAGGAGGCTACAATGATCCAGTGGTAGTGGAATATGGTTGGAAACATCAGTATGAATTCATGTTTAGCTTAATATAGACCCAAATGTTTACATATTGAAATACTTATAGATGTGTGTATATACATGCATCAGCATGCACACATGTATTTCCTTATATTATTGGCTCAGAGAGCTTAGAAGCAGTGATACCTCAGTAGCTATGAACACACCTTAGCACTTTGATCTTAACTTCTAAAATCATTTCAATAAAAAAGGCAGGGCTCCTTGGAGAAATGGCTGATTCTAGGACAAGGGCAAAAGATGTACAAGATGTGCCTGGATCATGCTTTAGTAACAGAAAGTTAGGAAGTGCTCAAAACAAAAGCAAACAAAACAACCCCAAAATACAACCAATACACATTGAGGGGATTATGTCAAAGGTACACAAGAGTCAACTGAAAGAGCTCCTTTGGCCAAAGCTGGAACAATTTGAACAACAAAATAAAGTAATATTGAATTACAATTCAAATTGTAAAATAAATGTCCAGGAGTCCACAGTGATATAAATACAAGATTGATTAATGGGGAGGGAAGAGAAAAAGCCTCCATACAGAAATATTCCAAAGAATTTATATAGATACTCTGCTTTAACACAGGTGGAACATAAGTACCTACTCCTTAAGTGTGAGCTGTGCATAGTACAGCATGAAAGGGGAATAAAAAAGAGTAACCTTACAGTGGAAAAATACGACAAACATTACCTCAGTTGGATGAGGTCAACATCAGTAGTGATGAATCACATTAACAGTATTTACCCTTGAAATGATGTGATGAGAATTGCACCTTATTTCTGTGGTCTTCTTCTCCCAAACCCATAACCCTGGTCTAACCATGAGAAAAACAGGAGACACTTCCAATAGAAGGACATTTCACAAAATACCTGACCAGAACTTCTCAAAACTATACAGATCCTCAAAAACAAGGTTAATTCTGAGGAACTGTCACAGTCAAAAGGAGCCTAAAGAGACGTGATGAATAAATGCAATATTGCACTGTGGGTGCGACCCTGGAACAGAATAAAGCCTTTTTAGGTAGAAACTAAGGAAATATGAACAAGCATGTATCAACAGTGGTTCATTAATTATAACAAAGATATCATATTAATGTAAGAATGTAAGGTATTATAGAGAAGACTGGGTCCTCAGTTTATGGGAACTCTCCATACTATTTTCTTAATTATTCTGTAAATCTACAAGTTCTCTAAAATAAAGTCTATTAAAAAATTACCCAGACGCATTTAAGATCTTGCTCCCTGGCATACGTTGTCACTTTGGCTCAAATAAACTCTTATAACAATTTTAAAAAAGTTACTCTCAAAGTTTTGAAAACAATGTCCTCTAATAGCTAGTGGTCTTTGTGAGAAATCAAATTATTCCTTTGTGGGTAATATAATTTCTTTTCCCTTCCTCTGGAAGCTTTCAGGCTTTATTTTGTTAAATCCATGCTGTTCTTAAGTTTCATGACAATCTTTTAGATGTGGTCTTCTGTCATTTATCTTGATCATTACATCACACTATAGCCTTTTAATTCTGGAGAAGTTTGTATTTTTTCACCTTTGAGTTTCTTTCCTTCTGTATTTGATAATTTTCTCTTTATTCTCCGATTTCCTTTCTAGAAACATTCATTACTAAGATGCTGAACTGCATGGGACTGACTGTTTTCTTTATTCTGTCTACTTCTATCATTCTGATTTATGTCTTAGGAAAAGTATCCTACTCTATCTTTTAGCCCTTTTATTTATATTTTATTTTGGCAATCTGATTTTTAATTTCTAGGAACTCTTTTATATTTTCTGATGTTTTCACTTTTCAGCATCCTTTTTTAATAGTTAAATTTCCTCTCAAACTTAATTGAGGTTAAGAAATATGACTACCTCATTCCTTTTGATTTTCCTCACTGGATTCATTGATTGTTATTTCTGTTCATCTGTGCAGTCTCTTTTTCCCCATGCTGCTCGTGTTTATCGTATATAAAAAAATGGTTGCCAATTTATGTGTAAGAATGAAGAGTCATAACCACATGACTTGATTTGAGGTCCTGGGCACTTTTGCAGACTCTGGAAATGAGAAGGCAGGCTTTCCTTCACGATGGCCTAGAAGGGAACCTGTCACCAGTGAAATTGAGGTCATCCAAATGCAGAATCAGAAGAGGTTTACTCTGTACCAAGAGGACCTAGCAATGTAAACTCTTACTGGGCAATTCGCTTTAATTTATTTGGAGGAGAGACTTTTGTATTTTTTACTGTGGGAGGAAACGGGGCTTCCTATGCTCAGGGCGAGGGTGAGGCAAATGGCATGCCACTCAGGCTTAAACCTTCCAGGAGTCCTCCCTTCCCCCACCCCTTACATTTCACCATAGCCTTCTGCCATCTCCACACTGGGAGCCTCTCCTGGATCCATCTGAAAGACAGGCTCATCCTTACCCTGGAGCTTTCTCCTTAGCACACTCCCATCTGTTTTTTGACATCCATACATCCTGGAGTCGCTTGTCCCCTGATAACTTCCATTCCTTCCTTCTGTGTGGTTATAGGTTTATTTCCTTGTATAATTATACTGACATTTTCCTGACCTTCGAGAGAGAAGGAAAGGAAAGGGCGTGTGACAGGTCTGCTACCCTGAACTGAAAGCCTGAAATTGCTTTTTAAAATAGAGACTTTATAAATAAAAAGGTATATGACAAATTATAATACACATGAATTTAAATTGCCTTTACTTTCTGATTCATAAATAGATGCTCTTGAAGATGCATTTTGTGTTTCGTAGTCTCCTCATATTTTATAGAGGTCCTTTGGTCTAATTCCTTTTCTTGACACCTGAGGAGACCAGGGCTCTGAGCAGAGAGCTCTGAACTGACGTGTGGAGAAGCATTTGGGTTTTGGAGTAAGATCGGTCCAGTTTGGATTGCAGCTTTCCCACCGGGTATGAGATTCTGAGCAAGTACTGAATGTCTCTAAGCCCCAATTCTCTCATCTGTAAAATGAGAACAATGGAACGTGGCTGAGTCAAGTTGTTGTGAGCACAGAATGAGATTGTAGATGTAAAGTGTTTTGCACAGTGCTATAAATGGTCAGTCTAATAAATGCTAGCATTATTATTATCATCCAGGTTTAAACTACTTGCACACTCAATAAACATTTGTTTTTATGGTGAATAATTATCATCTAATTTGATATCCTTTCACTTTGTGATGTTATAAGTGATATAAGTTGTAGAAGGGAAGGTAGAAAGAAGTGGCACTTTGTTAGAAAGAAAGATTAAGAGGGAGAATACTGCTGTGAAGAGACAAATATAAAAAAGAACATATGAGAAGTAGAGGCAACGTGAGCAGCCCTTACGACCCTGATGTTTTCATTGTTTTGCCTAAGAAGTTTGTTTGTGACTGACCTGTGTAAATGACAATTATTAAGAACAACATTTACATGTTTGACTACAGCGGAATCTGGAATTAGACTGACAAGGGATGAGACCAAAGCAGATACACTGTTTTTTGGAGCAGTTGGACGGGAGGAAGAAAAATATTAGGAGGCATTTTACTTTTCATTATGGGTCTCAATAATAGTGTAATTATGCAAACAGCCATCTGAGCACAGAAAACAAAACAAAGAACTCCTACATGGGAAACCAAACGAAGCTTTAGGGTAGACATAAATGAACTAATTCAATGGGATGGGAGAAGAAGCTGTCACAACCAGGATGGAGAGTGGGGTCTTGAGACAGGACACATTTAACCCCAATATCCAAACCCAGTGATTAATTCTGTAGTTATGATTCAGGGATGGTGGGATTGGTATGGGAAAGAGACGCCAGGTTCCCTCTTCTCAGTGTTCTATTAACTTCACAGGCTCCTTCTGTGGAGTGTGTGCTTTTCTCATTTGTTTGACCAACACAAGCAAGAAATGAGTAAGCTCTTCCTGGCATACATTTTCCCATTTACCAGGGTCAGTGTTTATATTAATAACACACCACCTTATATAAGGCACTCTCTCTGTTAACCCCACACAGCTGCTAATTAGCAGGTCACTTGCGGGTTAGAGGTGTGCTTGTGTTGTGCTTCTTGGCTGGCTGTTGTGTTATTATAACAACTGTAAATGCCATATGCAGCTGCCATATGGGTTGTGCTTAGAAGGCTGTTTGTATAATTACAAGCATTAGCCAGAGATGGAGCCTGCCAGCTGACATTCAAGAGGCAATAATAACTTAATTTCCCTCACAACAAATTGGCTCCTTAATAGGGAATTTAGTTATACCCCAAATTTAGGGATGGCTTAGGAATTCCAGCAAGCATTTTTCTGTCCAGTTGTTATCAGAGGGGTAGGGTAGTCGCACCCATTCCCAAGTCAGTTTCCTCAGTTGCCTAGAGATCAGTCAAGATCTATACCTTTTTATTTCCAAAAAAAGATATATCATCAGAGGAGTCAGCTGGCTTAAATGGGGGATCTGTCACAATAAGTACAGTCTTAATATGTTGTAAAAAGGTTTTTGCCCACCTGGTATCTCTTATTGGGCACAGTTTGGGAAATTCTTTCCTTTGTCATAATGTTTGGAATTAATCACCTGTACATTTCCTCTGGGAATGTGTTCACTGGGACTCTAACTTCACTCTTCACTGTGTCTTTCCTCATGTTGTCTCTCAGCCCAAATATTTCTCCCCCAATTCTCTACACATCAAATGTTGGTGCCAGGCCATTTCCTCTGTGGTAGCTTTCTTGATCCTTCTCTCTTACCTAGAAGCTATGATCGCTTTCTTCTTGTTGGGTTTGTAGCACTGGGTATAATAATTATAACATTTTATCTCTCATATTATAATTACTTGTTCCCACACCTGTCTCTGAGTTGACTAGGAGAACCTAGCAACATCAGTTTCTTATCCATCTTGGGAACACCTATAATGCCTTTCCCCCAGGTGGTGTCAAGAGAAGTTGTTAAATGAGTTTAAAATGTCTTAAAAAGTTATCTTCATTTGTATTTTAAAATATGCATAGAACTTTTATCACAATGGCAAACACAAAAGATAGAAAAGATTAATGGATTTGATTTTTTAAAAATAAAGCCTATTCTTACACAGTGTATATAAACAGGTTTCTCTCTATATGCATTTTGTATATATTTTGTACCTATGTATTTATACATTTATTTCTTCATGTCCACATCCATTACCATATCTGTATTTGTATCTGCATCAAATATTTTGGTATTCTGTGTTATTTAAATGAGATTGCAAAACTTTTAATGACCTAGAAAAACTTGATATCCTCTGGAATGATAAAAGGAAGTTAAAACATTATAAAAACTATGAATACATATTTATATTAAAAATTCTAGTGATAAATATTTATTCACTTAAAGCTCAGAAAGATATGCATAAACAATAATATTGATGGGATTTAGATTACTTTTGCTTTATTTTTCTAAAATGTTCATTACAATGCTTTTGTACTCAGGAGGAAATTATTATTAAAATATACTTTTATTAATATATTTTCAAAGTTTTGTAAGAGAAAGGATTTTAACATCTCCAAATTCTCTTTAAAATAATCTCTAGGGGCTGGCTGAGTGGCACGTTGGTTAAGAGGTGGCTTGAGAAGTCATCAGCCCTGGTTCGGATCCCACATGAGGGCCAGTGACACTGCCCTCTACAGCTAACAACAGCACTACCTGGAGCTGGGCTGCTGTGAATCCCAGGGACCACATAGCTGCAGCCCCTGCTGCAGTGGGCTGCCATAGGCTACAGTGAGTGGCCGGCAGCCAGTGTGAGCTGCCAAGCGCCGCTGTGAGTGGCCGTCCAGAGGCTAGCGACCGATCTGCCTCACCCGAGAAGAGTGCAGTGATGATACCAACATGGGCCAGTGCAGCGATGTCCTCCACAACTAGACTGAAGAACAAAAGGACAGCAACTTGTCCGATTCCCCACGCTGTTCCCCTCCGCCAATCCCCCAATAAAAAATCTTAAAAAAAAAAAATTAACAATAATCTCCAGGCCGTAAAGTGATGCTGGATTTTTTATGTGTAATAAGTAGGCTTAATTTATTTTATATGAATTAAAATCTTCAGGGTTGGGGTAGTGTGTTTCTGGGTTCACAGGTGCAGCAGGAAGTTAATTTGAAGTGAAAAACACCAGTGTGGGGCTAGAGGAATATTAAATTAAGCATGGACTTTAGTTAGTTATTTGTTTACTTTGTGTATGTTTTGTAAGAGGTTCACACTTAGTTGGACTAGGCAGTAGCAAAGGAAGTGTTAGCTAAAGCTTGCTGAGATTGCGCCATATCTAGGCAAAATGCTATCCAATCAATGCATAGTCTTTTATAATACATCCTTACAGCTATTCTATAAGGTAGAGTTTTAAAGAATAGTTATATCCATTTTACCATGTCACCATGGCTGAGCTGGAACTCAAAGCCAGTCTATTTGGTTTGATAGCTCAGACTCTGATGGTCTTTCAAATCGTAAATATTGGTCAATAAAGTGTCTAAGTGAGTTTTGTATTTATAGTTCTTTAATTTTTGCTCTAAGGCTTCATTTTATATACAATGTGTTAAGCAAAAGCTGTACTTAGCATGTAGATGCAATTGATGCCTAGATTCCCTTCTCAAGGCCAATGGCACCCTGTCTATAGTCCCTGTGGGTGGTGGCTCCAAATGGCTCAATCAGACCTCCCCTCCCCCATCTCTCGGTGGAGGGGAGCCATCTTGATCACCCTGGGGGCCAGAGGTAAGCAACCAACTGACACAGGGACATGAAGGACCTCCTCCTTGCCTTGAGGTGGGACCAAACACCTGGTGTGACTTATGCTCCAGGGTTCTCCATGGGATCAGGCAGAAGCCAGTGTGGAGCTGAGACCACATCCTTGCTCAGCTTTCTTCGTCTGCCTCACCCACCTCCCCTTACTCCCCTTCTCCTGAGAGCACTTCCTGCCTAACCACTAGCATGAGAAACTCCCCATCTGAGGCTCTGCTTCTAGATGCCCTACCCAAAACATCCAGATATGTAAATAATTGAATGGAAATATTTTATGATGTGTTTTATTTTGTTTTGTTTTGTTTTGAGGGCAGCGTCACTGGCCCTCATATGTGGGACCCGAACCGGGGCCGCTGGCTTCCCAAGCCAGTGCTTAACCACCACACCACTCGGCAGGCCCTTATGATGTTTTAAATTTCACTTCTGTGAGTAAAGTTGAACATCTTTCATACATTTAAGAGTTATTCATATTTCCTATTCTGAAAACAGTTTGCTCACAAACTTTGCTCATTTAAAACACTGTTTTAAATACTGAAATTTATAATATATTTTAATACCTATTAGGATCATATCATACTCCCTCTCCCACTGACTGCTCTCTGTTTGCCATTCTCCTTTTTCAGAGCTTTCCTCGCTATCTTTATTTATTTTGTATATATTAACTTTAGTATCAGATTGTCTCATTCTCTTTTTAGATCATGTTGGAGTTTTTGTTGGGATTGTTGTAAATGTTTAAAGCAGGATGAGTTAACAATCTTTATGAGGTTGGGTCTACCTAGCCAAAACATGGGAGTATTTCATTGATTCAAGACTTCCTTTTTGTTCCTCAAAACTGTATTAAGGCTTTGTCCAGAGAGATTACAGTTCCTTAAGTATATTTCTATGTATTTTATTTATTTATTTTTATTTTTGTAAATGGAGTATTTTATTTCATCATGAATTCTAATCAGTTGTGTTTTCCAATATGTATGTTACTGATTTCTGCATATTAATTTTTAGTGTGCATGTTTATTATGTTCTCATGTGTTTTGGATTGATTCTCCAGTAGTTTCAGGAATACAATTATATCACCTACAAGTGACAATTTTCTCTCCTCTTTCCCAATAGTTACACCTTTAATTTCTTGCTCTTGTTTAATAATATTGGCCAGAACATTCAGAATAAAGATAAACAAGTGTCCATTACTGCCGTTTTTGTACATTATTTTATTGTCTCTGATTTAGGTAGGAATGCCTTTAGTATTTTTCCATTAAGCTTCATGCTGGCTTTTGGTTGAGATAGATGTATCTTAGCATCAATGTATTTCTGTATTTTACTAATTTATTAATAAGGCAATTGGATTTTCTGTTTAATTACAAAGGGGATCGGGGATCAATTCGTATCTAAAATTGGCAAAGAACGAATCAACCATTTAGTCTACCTTTCCTATTTAATCTCTACCACTACGTTACCCAATAGTAGGTAAGCAGAAGCACCTCCTTTTACAGTATTCCAGCTGATTAGTGAAAAAGGGAAATGAGAGAATTAGACTATCATCATTTTGCAATTTCCAATGAGTTCATGAATCTAGGCATTGGGAATCAATGATTGAACATTATTAGAAGAGAAACAACCAGTTATGTGTTTTCTGATGAAAAACCACAATACCACCTATATATCTTGCTAAAGGTATCACTAATCAAACCTAAATCTGATCAAGCCTCTTGACCCAGCTGCTAATGTGGAACAAATACTGAAGACAGAGAGATATGTTAAACTGCACCGTTAATATACAATCTGTAAAATCGGAGCTGTGGGAAAACCTACATGTCAATGGTTTAGGTTCTGCAACAGATAATTTAAAAGGAAAATATAGCAAAGAAAGGGGGATCTGTAGATTAAAAGGAACTTAAGAAGCATATCAATTTTTAAAAAATTGGCAAATGCAGTATAATATATAGATAAATGTGGGTGATTAAAATGATAAAGAAATGCAAGGACGGGTCAGCCCAGTGGCGCGTTGGTTAAGAGCTGGCTTGGGACGCCGGCTCTAAGCAGCAGGACCCCAGTTCGGATCCCACATATGAGGACCAGTGACACTGCTCTCTACAGCTAAGATGGTGAACCACAGCTCCACCTGGAGCTGGGCTGCTGTGAGTCTCTGGTGAAGGCATATCTTCAGCCTATCTTGCTGAAGTGGGCTGCTGTAGGCTACAGTGAATGGCTGTCAGCCAGTATGAGCAGCCAGCAGCCAGTGTGAGCTGCCAAGAGTCACTGTGAATGGCCATCCAGAGGCCGGCAACCAATCTGCCTTACCCAAGAAGAGCGCAATGATGATACCAACATGGGCCAGTGAAGCAACATCCTCCACAACTAGACAGAAGAACAAAAGGACAGCAACTTGTCTGTTCTCTTTCCCGGTTGCCCAACACTGTTCCCCTTCCCCAATTCCCCAATAAAATCCTAAAAAAAAAAAAAAAAAAAAAAGAAATGCAAGGATGAATTACTATCAAAATCAGGATGATGATTACTTTTAGGAGAGGACACATGGTAGAGCTACTGGGGTAACTGGCAAATTTCTAGTTCTTGATTCAAATGCTGGCTACAAAGGTGTAGTTTGTCAGCTGAAGTTTATCGCCACCAATTTAATGCCAATAGGAATCCCCAATTGGAGTGTGGTGAAGGGGTGGATTTATTCAGTGAAAACAGCTCTGCTGTGGAACAGCTCTGCTGAAAACAGCTTGATTGTGATATAGTTCAATTATGAAACAGCTTGGCTGTAAGACAGCTCAGGCATTAAACAGCTCAGTCTAAACAGCTCGGTGAGGTGGCTCAGGCAAAGCAGCTCCAGTGTTACAGCTCAGCTCCAGGGAAACTCAATCCTTGATGGAACCTGAATGTACACTCCATTGAAGCAAAGGTGAAGCTGGCTTATGAAGAGAAGAGTGTCCACTCTCATTCCCTGATTGATCCATTTCTGTGCAAATGAAGACTCCAAATCTTCACAGTTTTTTTTTTTTTTAAAGATTTTATTGGGGAATTGGTGGAGGGGAACAGCGTTGGGGAATCGGGGAAGGGGAACAGACAAGTTGCCGTCTTCTTGTTCTTCAGTTTAGTTGCGGAGGATGTTGCTTCACTGTTGGTATCGTCATTGCGCTCTTCCCGGATGAGGCAGATCGGTCACTGGCCTCCGGATGTCGCTCATCGCGGCTATTGGCAGCTCACTCTTGGCTGCCAGCCGCTCACGCTGGCTGCGGGCCACTCACTGCAGCCTATGGCAGCCCACTGCAGCAGGGGCTGCAGCCTACACCGTCGCCAGGGCTCACACAGCCCCGCTCCAGGTGGAGCTGTTGTGAGCTGTAGAGGCCAGTGTCACTGGCCCTCATGTGGGATCCGAACCGGGGCCGCTGGCATCCCAAAACCAGCGCTTAACCAATGTGCCACTCGGCCGGCCCCAAATCTTCACAGTTTGATTGGTCCAAATAGCACTGTCCTGATTGGTCAGAATGGAACCACCCTGATTGGATGGTAAAGATGCAAATCAGGAGATAGTTGTGCAAGTCCAATTGGATGGGGGAAAGTCTCAGTCTTATTGGTTGAATTTTAATCCTAGGAACTTTTTTTATAAGTGTTGACTCAGATGGCAGGTGCAAAGTGCACGAAAGGAGGCTTGGTAGCCCAGTCTGCGGCTTTTTCTTGAAATGCAGAGTGTGTGAGGGACCTCTGTAAACAATGGCTGCTATATTCTTGGTATGAATTTGAGCCCAATTAACCATAAAGAGTCCTTTTTGGCAGATATATTCTTCTTGGGGTCAACAACTTCTTTTTATTAATTTTTGTGCGGTTTTCTATATTTGTGTTTTATTTCACAATAAATGGATTAAGTTAAAATAAAATAGGAAGGTTGATGAGTTTGTAGCATTTGTGGAAGAGTAGGCCTAGTGAGTATTGTAAGTAGCCAACTTTACAAAGCGGAAAGTAGTCAGGAAGATAACAATTACTTAGGAGGCCAAGCAGATAATATAGGAAGTTTCGTGTGGTGGTGTGCTTGTCAACCAGATTTCTGAATAAAGAAGCCCTAATTTGTAGCATTTTGCTCATTTTCATGATGTAGATACTTCCACCATAACCTTTTTCAAACTCCAAGGTGATGTCATTGAATGTGAAAATGGGAGATGTGTACAGTCAGTTCCAGTGAGAGCCAGCCAGTTCCGGGGGACTGTTGAGTATATCCACCAAGATACAGTCTATTGTTTTCCACTTTTGTCTTGGGGTACACCAACTTGGGAGGTTTATTACAATGTGTTTCTATGAACAGAAATAATGATTTGTTTTTATCAAATCTTAAAATAAAATAGATGGTCATTGTGAGAACTAGGCATGAAGACCAAGGCGACTCATAGTTGCTTCTTTTCCCATTTGTATTCCTTAAAAGAGGCTAGATTTTATACTGAAAGAGGGACAAAAGTGTCTCTCACCCTGATCCTATGTTGATAATGTGAGAAATCTTAGAAAAAAATTTAGAAGATGCAGCTGAGCTAGTAAATAATTTAGTATGGCTGAGTTATGGAAGGGTCTAATGAGAGAAGGCCAAGGAGCTAGTGTTTTCTACTTGAGTGATTTAATAATTTCTGCCTCTGGGTTACATGAAGGTGGAAGATAGAAGGAATACAGCAGAGATGCAAGTACCTACGAGTATGTATTACCCTGTGCATTAAGCCAATATATGCTTTACAAGGAAATCAAATTTTATGGCTTAATGACTTTTGAAAATTGATTTAAGAGAGATGAAATATTAATATGGCCTCCCCACTGGTCCCCAGGCTTCTGGGGCACCATGAGAGCACTTGAAGCAAAATTTCTCTAGCACTGATCTTTTCAATGTTATCAGAAGCCGAGAATCTGGCTCTGCCTCGGAATCACTCAGGAAAATTGTTGAAAACCCAGCTTCCTTGTCCCTACGTTAGAGACACTGGATCAAAGATTTGGGTCAGAGTCCACAAATGTATATTTTCAAAAAATTCTGTTCAAGGTATTCTTATATAACCAGTCCACAAACTGGCATTTTCAAGTTCTAGCTTATTTGATAGGAACATATGTGTATATTGAAACAGAGGGCATGGAAGTTGGGAGGGAGGACTGGAGTGAATAAGAATGAAGAGTAGAATCAACTATTTCCCAGTGACTAGAAACAAACCTCAGGAATATTGTAAAGTGATTCAGCATCTTTCCAAGCATGCCCAGTACCCTTTTCCATGCTCAACAATAGCCTCTCTTAGTCTCTGGTCTGTACCACCCATGATTCATGTTGGGTTCTTCTAACCTCATACACCTTAATCTAAGAAAAATATTTCTAAGATTACTCTGCTATATTCCAGGGTGTTGGCACTTTATCAGGGAATAAGAACATTAAAAGAACATTAAAGAAAAGACTTTATACTTCAATTATGGACCTTCAGACATAGTATGCAAGTAGGGATGAGAGGTGCGAACTTAACTCAAGGAACTTCTCTGAGATATTAAAAATCATACTTTATATATGGTCTTATATGAAGAAAATATGTCATTCCTAATACTCAGGAAAATCAGGCAAAAAGTGTGAATAATACAATGAGGAAGCTTTTTCTCTTAGTTCCCATTAGACCAAAGTTTATCCTCATTCTTATTTATTGAACAAGATATTAAGTATGTAGCCCTGTTTCTTGCACACAGTAAGCTCTCAGTACTGCGGAGCCCCTCCTCCATCTCCTATGAACCCCCAGACAACATAAACAATTTGCAGCTGCTTCAAGAGCAGAATTAATCTGGGAACATAACTAGGCAATATAATTCACAATTGCATTACACTTCCAATCCCAAGGCAGGCTGTGGAGTGGAGTTGCTAACTGTAAAATCTACAGAGGATCTCATTGAAGTACCCAGAGTGAGTAGGGGGTCTTTTCACGCTTGGCCACTTTTAACATCTTTGGAACATAAAGTAGAGGAGTTGTGGTTAAGAGCACAGATTTCAGAGCCAGGAAGCTCTGGGTCTGAGTCTTGACTTAACGCGTTGTGGTCTTAGTTAAGTTACTGGACCTCTCTGAGCCTTGGTTTCCTTGCTTGTAAGATTGGAAGATTGGTGTGTGTGTGTGTGTGTGTGTGTGTGTGTGTGTATCTTCATAGAGTTGTTGTAGGAAATACTAATGTAATTCAAAAAAGTTCTTAGTATTGTTCCTTAACAAAAAAAAAAAATACTGTTTATGTATCACTGCTTCCTGAATGTGCATGTAGTGTACCCAGGCTAGAAGGAAAATAGACAGATCATTATGATCTTATTTGGTGCTCCAGTTGATGAGAGGCTGTTAACCAAAAACTAACGGTATCTTTCTCTGCAGTGTCATACACTGCCCTCCTATTTTTAAGATTATGTGTTCTTGTATTATTGATGTGCTTAATAAATGATTGTATGTGTGAATGTGTGAATGTGCATGTGTGTGTGTGCATGTGCACTATGCTTCAGGAGCTTGAATTTCCCTTGTCTGCATCTCTTATCTGTAAGGGGAAACTGCAGAGAGACTGTAATTTTAGCAAGCCTCCTCGGTGCTTTTTTATGTGATGTTTCAGAGTCATTCTGAACCCTCTTCCTTTATGTATTCATTCACGTGACCACTATTTATTGAGTGCCAACTCTGTCCCCACAGCCAAAAGCATTAGCTATTACAGAGGGTCCAGGTTCATGAGGACTATTCTGTGGCCCCCATGCTATTTTAGTTTATTGCTCAGGAGATAAATCCTGGGGCTGCTGCAGCATTCTCTGCAGCAGGCATATAGGAAATCAGGCAGGCATGAAGGGACCTAATGTCTGCCGGGAACAAAGACCATTTCAGTGGAGATAGACATGAAGGTGTGCTGGGCTGGGCTTTAAGGGGCGAACAGAGTTTTGAGAAATGAGCCTGGAAAAGTTGGGTAGGGGGCAGGTTGTAAATAACGGTATGATTTAGACAGTGCCCACCGTGTGTCTGGCACTTTGCTTTACAAATGTTATTTTATTTAATCAGCATAACAGATAGGTATTATTATAACCTGACATTAGCACATCAAGCGTCTCCTTTTAATTCCAGCTGGGACAAAGAAACTTGGAAAACAGAAGCGTTCTCAGCAGGCAGCTGCACCAAGCAGCAGAAAACTGTACAAAGCAAAACGCAGATCCCAAGTCTGAAGTGTCAATTATATTTCTAACAATTGCATATGGACTTCATTAGCCAGCTAAATGGTACCTATTTTAGCATCCCGCCAGCTGGAGGGATTTCCAGTAGGAAATGTGAGAAGGGAAAAAGGCTAGGAATCTCAGGTTCCCCAGGGCCTTCTGGAATTCGTACAGATTAAGCAAGATAAGTCAGCTCTAAACTCCCTTCTCTTCTTCCTGCCTGCACCCCTCTGTGTAGTCACCTCACGATTGAATAAGACCAGAGCACCTGTATCTGTCCAGAGGGGACCAGGGCTATTTTATTCATGTCCCTTTGGGCCTCAGAGGCTGAGTCCCCCTCAGGGATGGTAGGCAGAAGCAGGAAGAATTCATTCAACGCCAGCTCTCTGTGGGAAATTTGTATCTTTTTGACATGAGGGTTCTTTATTGTATGCTTCCTATTACATCTTTAGCACAGCTTTGTGTCGGCTTTTCCCATAGGTTAAATATAATGACGGGTAACCTAATCCTGAAGGTAACAGAATAATCTTAGAGGACACAAGGCTCTATTTAATTCTTGCCAAATGACAGAATATACCCAGACTTGGGACAGACCTCTGCAGAGCTCCAATAAGTTTTTGTGTCTTGCTGGGTCTGGAGCCAGCGTCTTCCCTTTCTATTCTTTTTCCCGCTCCCAGGCAGGATCTGATTTCACACCAATCGATCCATAAGAGGATAATGGTATCACAGTTCAAGACAGGCAGCCATGGAGAATTGTTTTATATGCTTCTGATACTCAAGAAGGTTCAGTGGTCTGAGCTAGGTCTCAGTTTTCAAGGAGAGTCAATTCCAGGGCAGAAGACAGTGTGGCAAAGAAAAAAAAACAAACATAAAAAAAAAACCCCATGGGCTTTGGAATCAGGTTGACATGGTTGGATGCACAGCTCTGTCTCTTATTAGCTGTGATCTTGGTTAATGTTGGGCCTGTTTCCTAATCAGGAAAATGATGCTAAACCCATGCTCCTCTTGTAGAAATTTTGCAGGAACAGAATATGTGGAATGACATTCAGAGTGTGTGTGTCGGGTGGGTATCTTTTCTCTCTTGGCCTCATTTTGAAGATCATTTGAAAATGCCAAGTAGTGTTGTCTGGTTAATTCTCCCTGTACTCCAGAGTGTGTGCTGTGTTGTCCTCTGCACAGTCCACAGTCAGTCTTTGACGTTGGGACAATAGATGACATTAGTGTTAATGTGTCAGGACATATAGATTCTCTACTTGGACTCCATTTTTGTATGCAGAAAGCATTTACAAAGAGCCTGTTATATAGTGAAATTGATATTGTTTTAGGTGCTGCGAGTTATGTAAAGAAGAAACACTAGGCCCCTGCCTCCAAGGGACTCACCCACCACTAGGGAAGCCAGGGTAAAACTACAGGGGCTGATAGTTGCCTGAGCTGCAGTGCATTCACAGAGAAGGTTACAGTCAATTCTATTACGGATAGGGAAGAGTCAGAATAGGCATCAAAGAGAAAATGACCTTCGAGATGAAACTGAGGCTGAGTAGCAGTTCTAAAAGAAGAAAATCATCGGCAGCAAATTTCAGATGGAGGAAGCTGCTTGGGCCAATCAATAAAACTGCCTGGGTGGATTGAGAAATGGTTAAAAAGTTCATGGTACATGGAACATAGAGAAAGGGACAGTGGGTAGATGAAGTTGGAGTCAGATCCTAAAGGGTTACAATAGGGCATGCTAAGGAGTTTGACTGTGATCCCCGGTATTATTATGGTGTCAATGAAGATTTCTCCATAGGAGGTGCCAGAGATAGACTTGCACTTTAGAAAAGTACTCTGGCTACAGCGAGGAGCAAGTCTTAGAGGTGAGGTGTTTTTTTTTTTTTTAAGATTTGATTGGGGAATTGGGGTAGGGGAACAGACAAGTTGCTGTTCTTTTGTTCTTCAGTCTAGTTGTGGAGGACATCACTTCACTGGACCATATCGGCATTGTGATCATTGTGCTCTTCCTGGATGAGGCAGATCGGTTGCTGACCATTGGACGGCCACTCACGGCGACTCCCAGCAGTTCGCGCCAGCTGCCGGCCTCTCACACTGGCTGCTGGCCACTCATGGTAGCTCACGGCAGCCCACTGCAGCCCCACTGCAGCCTACGCCATCGCCTGCAACTCACAGCAGCCCAGTTCCAGGTTGAGCTGTTGTTCATCATCTTAGCTGTAGAGGGCGCAGCGTCACTGGCCCATGTGGGATCTAAACTGGGGCCCTGCTGCTCAGAGCTCGCGCTCCCAAGCCAACTCTTAACCAACGAGCCACTTGGCCAGCTTAGGTGAGGTATCTTATTTGTATCTTGTGCTTGGGGTTTGTAGCATTTCTTGAGTCTGTGGCTTGAAGTTTTCCATCCATTTTGAAGTTTTCCATCCATTTAGCCATTTTAGCTTCAAACATTGCTCTGCCTCATTCTCCCTCTGCTGTTTTATCTGTAACTTTTTATCAGGGCCATAGGTCTCTTAGAACCTTCTTAAGATTTTCCACCCTTTGTGTGTGTATTTGTGTGTGTGTGTGTTTATGTAAACTATTTTGTAAATAAAACTTTATTGGAACACAGCCATGCCCATTCATTTGAGTATTAGCTATGGCAGCTTTCGCATTTCAATGGCAGAGGTGGGTAGTTTTGGCATGCCTATGGACATGCAAAGCCTAAAATGCTTACTATGTGGACCTTTGCAGAAAAAGTTTGCCTATCCCTGGGCTAACCAGTTATTAAACACATCTACTGAGTTCTTTATTCCAGCTACCATTTTTTTTTTTTTTAAGATTTTTATTGGGGAATTGGGGAAGGGGAACAGACAAATTGCTCTCCTTTTGTTCTTCAGTCTGGTTGCGGAGGACTTTGCTTCACTGGCCCATGTTGATATCATCATTGCGCTCTTCTCTGGTGAGGCAGATCGGTCGCCAGCCTCTGGATGGTTGCTCACCACTGCTATTGGCAGCTCATGCTGGCTGCTGGCCACTCCACTCACTGTAGCCTATGGCAGCCCACTGCAGCAGGGGCTGCAGTCTACACCGTCACAGGGGCTCACGCAGCCTAGCTCCAGGTGGAGCTGTTGTTAGCTGTGGTGGGCAGTGTCACTGGCCCTCATATGTGGGACCCAAACCGGGGCTGCTAGCATCCCAAGCCAGCTCTTAACCACCACACCACTCGGCCAGCCCACCAGCTACCATTTTTAAGTAGCACATGTTTCTAATTGTTTTTTAATATTTTTCATTTCTCTGCTTAAACTCTCCATGTATGAAGTTTTAAACATACCAATTGCAGTTATTTTAGAATCCACTAATTCAGGGGCCTAATTCATCCAAGGGTTGACCTGAGAAGAAGCTCTCCTTCAGCCTCTGTGAAGGCTTCCCTCCATTTTGTGAAGGTTGGTATATTTCTTGAATACCCACACTTTTGGGAAAGAGCTCTGTAAGAGTCATAACGAAATCCACAGTTGCTTGCCAGATCTCTTCTTCCTTGGTGGGCTCTGCACTCCATTTCCAATTCTTCACCCACAGTGGATTAAGCTCTGCTCAGCTTCTAAACCATTGCTTTTTGCTTAGCTTTTTCACTTCCCAGCTGCCATCTTTGAGCCAGAAAATAATTTGAAGGGAAAACTAGTGCCCATATCTTTGCATATTTCTTCTCTACCAAGTCGTTTAATGCCTCTTGGCTGAGTAACTCTCAGTGGATTTTTCTGTATTTTGGGGGGGATTTTCTGATTATTATTGGAAGGAGGATTGATCTACAACTATTTACTCTGCCATTACTGGAAATAGAATTATGGATTTTTAGAGAACATGTAAAAAGACACAAAAATGTGAGGTCGGATCAGGAGAAATTGTATCCAGTTAAGAATCATGGTGACTTGACCAAAGGCTGTAGTAATCAGAAGGATCTACTGAGCAAGTTAAGAAGTGAAAGATATTCAGCATCACTAGCCATCAGGGAAATGCACATTAAAACCATAACGAGATACCACTGCATACTTATCAGAATGGCTAAAATAAAAAAATAGTGACAACCTAAAGTGCTGGTGAGTATGGGGAGAAACTATATCACTCACACATTGCTGGTGAGAATGTAAAATGGTATAGTCACTCTGGGAAACAGTTTGGTAGTTTCTTATAAAACTAAACATTGAATTATCATTCAACCCAGCCATTACACTCTTGGGCATTTATACCAGAGAAAAGAAAACTGATGTTTTGTACAAAACTATGTACATTCATGTTCATAATAACTTTATTTGTAATACTCCCAAACTGGAAACAGCCCAGGCGTCCTTCAACAGGTGAATGATTAAACAAACTGATACATCTATACCAAGAAATACTACTCAGCTATACAAAGGAACAGACTGTTGATTTGCGCACAAACCTGGAAGAGTATAAAGGGAATTGTGCTTAGTGATAAAAAGCCAGTACCAAAGGTTACATGCTCTATGATTGTCAATATCTCGGTTGTGATATTGTACTGTAGTTTTGTAAAGTGCCATCAATAGAGGGGCCTGGGTAAATAGTAGAAGAGATTTCTCTGTAGTATTTCTCACAGCTCTCTGTGAATCTATAATTATTTGAATAACATTTTAATGAAAGCCAACAAAACAACAAAAATAATATCACTCAGCAGATTTCCACAAGTTTTTAAAAAATTTTATTTTTGCATATTTTGTTACACACATTTTTAAAAAAATGAAAGGCACATTATTATGCAACAGTTGCACTTTCTGCTTCTGTAAACCCAATATTCAACCAAGTATATAATTCAGGGTTTTTATTTGTACACAAAATAATCCTCTATGTTTTATTTCCACAGAAGTATCTATTAAAGGATACTAAGTAGTTTAAAGCATCTCCAGGAGAGCCAGGACTCTTCCTAGTGAAAATAGAGAGGGTGCCAAAAAAAATGTACACACATTTTAAGAAAGGAAAACTGTTATTAAAATTGTAATACTCAATATATACTGATAACAAAAGATGAACACAAGTCATGTTTGACTTTTGCAATTACAAGAGGTGCTCAAAGTGGTTATCATCAGTGTCCAGACACTTCTGATTACGGCAAACTACTGCTTAAGCAACGTTGACCAAAGTGTCTACTTGTATACATTTTTTTGGCACCCCCGGTATATAACTCTAGACTGAATGCCAAAACTCTGATACTGCTACCCTGAAGAACTGGACACCTCCGTTATGATGCCTGCTAGTAGGTGGATGCATGGGTATGACTTTTGACTTTTCTTGATACATACTTCTGAGTTTAAATGTCTAGTGCAAGGGTCGGCTCACCAGCCGCATGTAGTTCTTTGGGTACGTTCCATCTCAAAAGTTTGCCGACCCCTAGAAGAGTCAATCCTGTCCCTCACAACAATTTAAAAATTATTCGAGAGCCATAAGTATATTTTTACATAATCACTATTGTGTGAATAATAGCCTTTAAAAATTTTATAGATGAAACTATGATAGTTTTATTTTCATTTTCAATATTACTTCAGAACCACTTCACACACTTGCGAGCCACAGTTTGCTGACCCCTGGCAGCTCTTCTGTGTCAAAAGTTTGCCGACCCCTGGTCTAGTGGATGACTCTAAATGATAAAACTGTATCTGTATCTTTGTTGCAAGGGAATATGCGGATGTGAGTTTTCTGGTTCTGCCTTAGGAAGGTGTATCACTTAATTTGGAAAATGAGCAAAACATAGGATGCCTGTGTAAAGGTATTGGATGAACATAAATTACAAATGCCCACTATAGTGGCTTATATTTCCAAATAAAGACATTCTTTTATAAGATAATCCAACTATTCTTCATATCAGCAAAAGTAGAGTCAATTGTGTTTCCCAAAGTGGAGCATTCAAGGTCATAGGTTTTTCTGGATGATGGTCTTTCCTCCTCTGAGTCTATAGCTAATTTCTTTCGTAATCATTTGTAACCAGAGTACTAAATTGTGAAATTCGCGGCCATCAGTATATGCTATAGAAAGTAGCAAAGAGTAGGAACAGTGGTCATGAAACTATAGTTTTGTTTGTTTGTTTACTTTCCCCCTTAGTAAGCATTCACCTAATCAGGATTCTTTACCTGACAAGGGGACCCAAACTTTTTGGTTTTTTTGAGGGCAGTGTCACTGGCCCTCATATGCGGGACCCGAACTGGGGCTGCTGGCTTCCCAAGCCAGTGCTTAACCACCATGCCACTCGGCCGGCCCTCCAAATTTTTATAACTAAGGGATTTTAACTTTTGGAAATCCTGGATACTTGGAGTTTCTTCAAATTTTCTATTAACTTTTGCCACAAAAGAATTGCAATAATATGAAAGCTCTACAGAAACTTCTCTCAATGAATGAGAGAACTTCACATGAGAGAAATGAGGAAGCTGTGAACTCAGCCTTCATTATAATCCAGCAAACCCCAGAATCAGGTTCTATAATGTATATTGGCTCCATTCACCCTGCATTACCAGGGATGCAATTCTTTTGTGGTAAAAGTTCTGACTAGTTTAATGGAAATGCCTTCATGGCTCTCATGGCTGCATCTAATTAGAAAAAACAAGATTGCATGCTTGTACCTTATTAATTAGGTTGTCTGAGAATGCAAGTTCTTGCTTCTATTTTGGGAAATGTTCAAAGCAAAGGAATAGGAGTCTGATTTATGTCCACTTTAGATTGCATCTAACCTAACATTCTATTCACTGCTTACAAGCTAAAACTTCTGATGCATTCTATACTATATTGAAATGGGAAGGGAAAAGAGGTATAAATGGTGAACAGAGAAAGATTGGAATCTAGGGGATTATCTTCGATAAAAAGTTTCCCTTGGGTGGTAGCATCAAAAACATCTGAGGTTCAACAAACAGTGACTATGGCATTTTCCTGGCAAGACTTCGCTTAGTTTCATGGTAGGAGGCTGTCCAAGACTCTCACTTGGAGTTAATGCCTTTCATCATGGCCCCAATGCCCCCTTGTATCTTATCAATTATAGTCCAGATATTGAAGATTTCAAGTCCTCTTTTGAGGCTTGAGGTGCTGGTGTTATTCTAGTAATTAGACAAATGCAACTGTATTATTATCAAGTTTTCATAACCCAAATTTAGAGACTGAAAAAAAAGTCTTGTTGATGTGGCCCCAAAACTCTCCACTGCTTACAGAATAACATGACATCTACCACCTTTATTATCTCCTCTCCATCTTTCCATAGCCTCTGTGCTGTAAAAAATATCAGATTTTTCTCCTGAACTTTCAAATATATACATTTTTATTTATGCACTTTCCTCCTCCCAACCTGCTATTATCCCTTTTCTCCTCATTAACATTTTAAGTCTGTATGACCTTGGCGGGGGTAAGGGTGGGGGAATGCCCTTTAGTAAATGTGTTAATATCTATGAAATGTCTAGCATAGTTTTTTGCACATACTCAGTAAAATTTAATAATTTCACCTTCATTTCTTACTTATTGGGTGAAGCTTTTCTTGATCTTTCCAGTTGAAAGTAATTACATTTTCTTTTGTTATACCATAGTAACAACTATTGTGGATTTGAATGTGTCCAGTAAGCTAGATATATGTACAAGTATACCCAAGTGATATGTAATTTTTAATGTTTTGCAAATGTATCTAAACCCTATCACATATTCATTAACTTCCAGTTTCATTCAAATATGTTTTTGAAATCTGATTTGAAATCTAGCTTTCAATTATACATATGCTAAGTATATATATTTATTTGTTTTTCCTTTCAAGGACATTTCTTCCTTTGCCTTCCCTCCCTCCCTTCCTCCCTTCCTTCCTTCCTTCCTTCCTTTCATTCTTTCATAAACTAGGCTGAAATTAATATCATATATGTGGTATGTGCCAGGGATAAACCAGAGAAAGGAAACCAATAGGAAATATATATTAAGAAATTTATTGTAAGGAGTTGGCTTATACAATTGTAAGCCTGGCTAAGGTAGGTTGTCAGGAAGGGCAGACTAGAACTTTTAGCTACAGTGTAAAGCTGCTGTCCAGAGGTAACATTCTTTCTTCAGGATGACCTCAGCTCTGCAACTGATTGAATAAAGCCTACATGGACTGCCTAGGATAATCTCCTTTACTTAAAGTCAACTGATTATGGTCTCTAATCATATCTACAAAGTATCTTTATAGCAAGACCTAGATTAGTTTTTGATTGAATAACTAGCCCAATTGACAAGGAAAACTGACCATCATACATGTCTTTATGTGGATAAATGAGAGATTCTCTAGGTTATACATTCAAAAGTGAAATTACCAGGTCATTGGTATAGCCACTTTGAAATTTATGGGATACTTCATGTGGCTCCTTAAAGTGACTGAACCAATTTACACTCCATTATTAGTTATGAAAATTCTCATTGCCTCTTATTCTAGCCAAAGGTTGATATCATTGGGCTCTCAAGCTTTGCCTGTCTTTCGAATATGAGATTGTACTGCATTATTGCTTGACTATGTTTTTCCCTGATTGCTGTTAAGGCTGAGCATCATTCATATTTAGTTTTCCATAGTATGAATTATGTGCTCTTTTTTATTTTTTTAAATAGTACACATTTGCTTTTTACCTATTTTCTACCACTCTCTCTCTCTTGTTTTTTAATGAGTCAGAACTTCAAGTGTTGAATTGCATTATGGTTTATACAGATAAGAGTAATGAGGAAGGAGGCTACTTTAGTTCTGGGAGCTTGAAGACACCTGGGATGACCAATGGACCCCACAGTGTATATGATGATGACAAGTTCTAAAGGGCAATAAAGAATCAATGGTTCAGCATTGTATTATTGGGTGGTTGGAAAAGTCATGTTGCATTTTTGCAATGAAAAACATAGAAAAAATATGTCATGACTTCTCCGACAACCCAATAGTTTCCTATTGTTGCTTAAAAAAATCATGATAAGCTGAATGGCTTCCAAACACACACTTATTGTCTTACAGTTTTTGTGGGTCTGCAATATGGGTATAGCTCAGCTGAGTGCTCTCTTTGGGGTCCCAAGGCTGTAGGCAAGGTGTTTGGGGGAGAATCAACTTCAAGCTCATTCAGGCTGTTGTCAGAATTCAATTCCATGCAGGTTTACGACAGCCAACATTTGCTGGCTGCAGGCTGAATGCATCCTCAAGTCCTACAGGCCACCTTCAGGGGCTAGAAGCTACCTGCAATTCCTTACCATGTAGCCTTCTCCAACATGGCCACCTATTTGATCAAGTCAGCAATAAGAGTCTCTGAACAAGCAAGGGCTCAGCTCCTATTCTAAGGGCTTTCACACAATCAAGTCATGTTCACCAGGATAATGTCCCTTGTGATTGACTAAAAATCAACTGATTTGGGACCTTAATTCATTTAGGATTTTATATCTGCAAATTTTGCCCTATTGTATTATTAGAAGGATGTCACAAGTCTTGTTCAAATTCAAGAGGATGGAATATACTGGACATGAACATTAGAGAATCGGAATCACGGGGCAATCCTTGGGTCTGTCTGCTGCCAAAAGCATCATGTCTGGTCCCAGAGGAAGACACACAATTGCAGTTGCTCCTTCTTGCCATGAATGGTTTGTGGAGCCCTCCCATGGGTGTGAAGAAGAAGAAATTGAGCTGCCTTGAAAATAAAAGAAGAGAAACAGATAGCCATAAGCAGTAGATTTATGTTATTATATAGCATAGTCCAAAGTGGCTATATCGTGACTGTATTTAGTAACTCCATGGTGAAATTTCAGGAACAACCATGAAAGGAAGAAGTCACATTACACCAATATTTGATCCACAAAAGAGAAATAATGGATGAGTATACCCATCTCTGAAGGTTAACTGTGGGCAGCATACCCACTGGCTCTGTCTTCCTCACTGCGTAACATCATGCTGCTTGCTCAACCAGCCACATGAAGAGCATGTCAGATATGGCTGTGCCAACACAGAAGAGGCTGGAGGCCCAGAGTTACATCAGAGCTAACCAAGCTACCTCCCTCAAAGTCTGTAAAGATCTCTGTCATCTTCAGTCATGAGAAACAACAGCTGTATTTGACATTTGCCGAAGGCTGTGTCTTTTACCTGCAATTGTGGGTCTCTTTAGGTTTACAGTAAGATCTCTTTGACTTTTGGTAAAAACAACAACAAAAATTCATTTGTCCCCTGAGATGAGAATTGGAGAGCCCAGCTTCACTGATCTCACAATGGGCTTGCCTACGTTTGTGTCCAGGGACAGCAGTAGCCTCTGCAGAGATGCATGAAGAAAAAGCCAGCGTGGAGAAGAAGGCTAAGAGCTGGTGCTCTCCGACACTCCAGTGGAAAATATATTGTCTCTGGTGTGTTTCTAAAGTGTAGCACAAGGCTGAGTTCCAGAAAGACTGTAGATGTTAGGATGAGGTCAGTCTCAAGAGCCTCATAGCATCCTGATGCAGTTAGAGCCACCTCCTCAGGTGATGTGGGGCAAAGAAACCCAGTATGGGTCACACACATTTTCTGCATGTCATTCCCAGTATCCATACTTTATGACATGAGGAGTTCCTATCAGCATAGGATGGATAAAAGTCACCTCCAGATAAGATAGCAAGAGGGGACAAATCAACCCCCAAATAATTGCTTCACTGGTTTTTAGCCAGTGGAACTTCTAAAAATGATGGAAGAGGAAAAAGCCTGGAGAAAACAGATGGAGGTGCTTCCCTCATAAACTCACTACCTGTAGCTCCATCACAAAGCCATGTAGGTTATCTCACATACGGGGTCAAGGTCATCCATAACCAGGTCCAATTTGCAGCTAAGAGACATGGAAGGATTGGCTGTTTTAGGAGCAACTTCAGATCCAGCTCTATTATAAAAGCAGTGGTCCCCCACGTGGTACAGAGATGGACATCGTGTCTAAAACTGTAAAGGGAAGTGGCATGAGGCCATCGTGGAAACACCGGAGGGTGGCGAGGGGCTGGATGGAGATGACCAGGACCATATTTGAACCGAAGGAGACAATCACCTTGGAAACCTGTAAAGTAGGGACCAGAGCAGGAAGCTGCTGTGGGGACATGGCTCAGGGAAATACCCCGTGAGAGCCAAATTGATTAGTGCAGTCTACAGACTACCATGCAATCTCAGAATGCAATGCTGTCTTCTACTTGAATTTCCACATCACAGGCCCTAATAGTGAGCTCACTGCATGTTCTGTGATGTCATCTGTTCCGTGGCCTGGGACCCAGTCATGTAGAGGCCCTTCTCACACAGTGCTCAACATGAGTGCTCCTACCTGCCTGAACCGCTTGTGGATTTGGCTGAAAGTCATAGATTGACAGCTGGAAAGCACCAACACCACCATATTCCTCTCCTCTTCCTCCTCTTTTCCCGAAGATCTCTGAACATAGTGAATGTTAAGTCCAGTTCACAGGGAAAGCAAGGATGGGACTTGTATCCAATTGAGGTATTCAGGGGAGGAAGAAGCCATTAGAATAGGAAAATCTATATCATATATATATTTTTAATGTATAATTTATTTTCCCAAACATATTTGGTTTTCCTGCTTAAGAAATTTTAAGAGTATTTGTGTGTGTGTGCGTGTGTGTGCGTGTGTGCATGTGTGTGTGTGTGTGTGTGTGTGTGTGTACAGAGGAGACTAGGGTAGGGGAAAGTTGCGGGGAAGGGACAAATAATGTCATCACCACCTAATAAGCCAGATTGGGGTGTGGTTGTCACATTCTTTCTCACCAATGCATAAGGCCCGAGAGCCATCACCTATTCATTACCATCAAGGGCTCCTTGAATAGTCAGCTTGAGCATAATGAAGCTTTCCAAATAATGATTTAAGGAAATAATTGTTCACTTAGCAACTATAAAATTACATCAAGTTTTCCTGTGCTTCAGAAAAAGATACAGCACTCAAGAAACAAAAAACTCAGGAGCCAAATAAAGATAGAACTGGAGATCCAGAACTGATTTCCACTGGGGAGGATTAAACTGTAAAATATGCATATTATTTTATATATATCATACAAAAAAAGAGAAGGGCAAAGAAATAGCAACTTGATTTTTTTTTTCCTTGAGACCGAATCAAAGTTTCCACAAACTGTGTCTGTTACAGCAGTACTGCTGGAGATGTTTAATAACTGTTTGCCAGCTTCTTAGCAAATATTAATCTTTAGACTTGAGATTAAACAAACATTTATTGATGGCCATATTTTCTCAGGCATGGAGTACATAAACTCATTTAAACCACACCATATTCCTTTGAAATATTCTCGCCAGTTAAGGAAATTGAGTGCCAGTGGCTTTAAGTAATTTACTAAAGGTCACATAGCTACTAAGTCATTGGGTGAGAGCTCAAGCCAGGTATGGTTCCAAGGAAGTTAATGAATCCTTTGATATGAGTGGGAAACATAATGAATCACTTTTGGAGGGTATTCTAAGGAACTTATTTCAAACATCCCATATTGCTCGAGGTGGTACAGTCAAAGAAACAGAAAAACCACTATAAGGAAAACATGGCTGGCCATTTCTTTCTTAACTATGTCTCTTCTGCCATGGGAATAGTACCATGATCCCCCTAAAAAGCGTACTTTTACAAAAGCTGAGTGGGATCCCATGGGCCCTGTTTAACCTTAAGTCTAACTTCAACTCTCTAACACTTAAAAAGCTCAGGACATTCTGAGCACATTGTCTATGCTCCGGTAAAAATAAAAAAAGCAATAAAAAAGTGTAATTGATTTCTTCAATTGTAAGATCATGAGAAATATTCTTTACCTCAGAATGCCTATATTTCTGACTATACAGCCGGACTTAAGATGATATTTGATAATCCTAACACCGAAAATGTCGTGGATGGAACACTGAAGATTTGTGGATGGCAGGTACTGAAGGCAATATCAGCATTGGCAGTGTGACAACAATACTTTTCCTGAACCAGATCCCCAATGGGCATCTGAATTCTGGGTCTGACCAAGTCAAAAAAAATCTCAATTTTTTTTTAGAAATATATAACCCTGAGATATTTCACAATGACTTTTATGTTTTTCATAATACATTACAAATATTTTTAAACACACTGTTAACATTTATTTTATATGGTTACTTTTCAAGGGCATAAATAATTATTTTTAATCCCAAATCCAAAGACTATAAAATTAACTAACAGTATTATTTTAAAAAATATAAAGATGTTTATTATATTAATTTAAAATATTATTTAGCTATGCAGAGATATTTGTGAGATAAAAATATTTATAAAAATTATTTGACTTCATTAAAATATGTATAAACTAATGTAACTTTTTATTTTTATCCTGTATCATGGATAATAAGTTGCTCTAAGATATGTTTTGTATCAACTACCTGTATCAACAGAATTCTTTAACTTAACAGCATTGTTTAAAACTTCCATTTAGTAATACAAATTATGATATCTCAAATACAAAATGAAGATAGAAATTGCATAAAGAAGTATTTAAGATCAAAAACATAAATTAGCTCAATCTTTATTTCTCATTGAAATTTTCTAGATTTTAAAATAGAGTTTTTAAACATTTTATTTATTGATTTTAAAATTAAAAATCTATCATCACCTTATGTCAAGTGTACAAACACAACGATGTTTAAATTAAAAAACAACAACACCCTGTTTCTGTTTATATTTCAACTCCTCCCTCTCTGAGTTATCAGTGTGTAAAAGTTAGTATATTTTCCCACAACTTCATCCTTGCTTGTAGTTATATACAAGCAATTACTCACTGAACTAAATTTTTTTAATGAAACCTTCCAATACACATTACTTTGTAAACTGCTTTTTATTTATAATATAATGTTATATATATTATATATATATATTTATTATATATATTATACATACACATTTTAACTAACTATAAAAGTAACACCAGTACATTGCAGCATTTGGAAAATTAGGGAATAGAAATAAGAAAATAGAAATTACCAATAATTTGATTACTCAAAGATAGCTACTATTTCATGTCCTTTTTGTTACAACTGTTTTATATTTCAGTGGTTTAAAACTCACAGAAGTTGCAAGAATAAGAGTTCTCCTGAACCTCTTCATTGAGCTTTCCCCAGTGGTAACATCTTACGTAACCATAGTGCATTGCCAAACCAGGCCATTGGCACAATACTATTAACTGAGCTACAGACTTCCTTTGGATTTCACCAGGTTTTCTTGGTGTACATTTTTCTAAAATGTTACCATATCTTCAGATTTGTGTATCTATCACCACAACCAGATTGCAGAATGGACTCATCAACATGGACTCCCTCATGCTATCCTTCAAGTCTCGTTCTCCCCACGACCATAACTAATGGCAGCCATTGATCTATTCTCCATCTCTACAATGGTATTACCTTGAGAATGTTTTATATATATTTTAAATAAAAATTTCTATATTTTATATATAAATAAAAAATATAAATATCATACATATATATTTATATAAGTATTATATTTTAAATAATATATTATTTAAATAATACATACTATTTAAATAATATATTATTAACGTATATTTAATATACAAATTACATAAATTATATAAGTATATTTAAATATTTATTTTTTTATATATTTATGTGTTTTCTATTTCATTTACACTTAAAAATATTACACACACACACACACACACACACACACACAAACACACACACGATCCTTGAACAATGTGGAGGAAGGGGCCCTGACCTCCCACAGTCAGAAATCCATGTATAACTTTTGACTCCCCTAAAACTTGATTACAATCATCCCTTTGTATCTGAGGAGGTCTGGTTCCCAGACTCTTGTGGATACCAAAACCTGCAGATGCTCAAGTCCGTTATATAAAGTGTGAAACAACAATGCACAGGGTTGGCCCTCCACATCCATGGATTCCCAACCACTAATCGGTTTATGACCCATGGTTGTCTGATTCTGCGGCTGGGAAATCTCGGGATATGGAGGGCTGTTTGTATATTTATTGAAAAAAATAGACCCGCACAGCTCAAACCTGTGTTGTTCAGGGTCAACTATACATATAAATTGTATCTCATTGTTTGAGTTTGCAAGTCTGTTTATTATTTATTTATTATTTATTTTGCTAGTTAAAAAGATTTGAACACATTTTTTTTAAAAGTTTTTTTAATTGGGGAATTGGGGGAGGGGAACAGTGTTGGGGAATTGGGGAAGGGGACCGACCAAGTTGCTGTTCTTCAGTCTTCGTTGTGGAGGGCGCTAGTCGCTATCTGGCTTCCCAGTGGCAGCTCGTGTCTAAGCTCAAGGTGCAGAGTTCAATCTTAGTTGTGGGTGGGCGCAGCCCACCATTGAACAGGCAATCTTGTTGTTACACCACCTGTTGGCAGCTCAGCAACAGCTCAGCTAGGGTGCAGCATTCACTGGTCCATGTGGGAATCGAATTGGCGGCCGTGTTGCTCAGAGCACGCACTCTAAGCCAACTCTTAACCAGCTGAGCCACTTGGCTGGCCCTGAACACATGTTTTTAAAAAAAGACTTTATCTCTTCTCACGAGAATTGACTGTTGATATTATTATTATTTTACTTTAAATTGTTCACACATTTAAAAAATGGGCTTATAGAGGTATAATTGACATACAGTAAATTGAACTATTATAATAAGGCATAAAATTTGATAAATTCTGACATATGTATACACCACTGAACTATCACCATCAAGATAACGAACATATCTATCACCCCAAAAATTTTCCTCATGCCATTTTATCTCTCATCTCTGCCCACCCATACTATCAACAGGCAACCACTGATCTATTTTGTCATTAATTGCATTTTCTAGAATTTCATATCAAATTGAATCATATGTCTCTCTCTCTCTCTCTCTCTCTCTCTCTCTCTCTCTCTCTGCTTATTTCACTCAGCATAATTACTTTGAGATCCATTGTGTTGTTTTTGTGTCACTAGTTTATTCATTTTTATTGCTGAGTAGTATTCCATTGTATACCACAATTTATTTATCCATTCACCTTTCAGTGGGCACTTTTCAGTTTCTGACTAGCATGAATAAAGCTGCTATGAACATTCATGTGCATGTCTTTGTATGACCAAATACTTTTATTTCTCTGGGATAAATAACAGGGGTGGAATTGTAAGTATATGTTTAACTTTTAAGAAACTGTCAACCACTTCCCAAGTGGCTGTAGCATTTCACATTTTCCACAGTGTATGAGAGTTTCAGTAGCTCCCCATTCTTACCAACACTCGGTATGGTCGATTTACTTAACTTTTGCCATTCTATTAGTTTTGTAATGGTTTTCATTGTGTTTTTACTTCGAGTCTCTTTTACTAATGATGTTCAATGTCTTTTCAGGTGTTATTTTCTATCTGTTTTTCTTCTTTGGTGAAAAGTTTGTCTAAATCTTTCTTTGAATCCTTATTGGATTGTTTACTTATTATGAGTTTTGAGAGTTCTTTACATAATCTGGATATAAATCTTTTATCAGATATGTGATTTGTTAATAATTTCTTCCAATCTGTGGCCTGTCTTTTCATTCTTTTAACAGTGTCTTTCAAGGAACAAAGTTTTAAATATTGATGGACTCCAATTAATTAATTTGTTCTTTTATGGATTGTGCTTTTAATGTTCTTCTCTAAGAAATCTTTGCCTAACCCAAAGTCTCAAATATTTTCTTGTGTAAGTGTTATAGTTTTAGCTGTATGATCCATTTGGAATTAATTTTTTTTTGTAGTGTGACGTATTTTCACATAATTGTATATATTACATATTGATGTATATGTGTATACATTCGTTTAGATAATTTTTCATCATATAAATTATAAATTTCTAACTTTTCAAAAAGCTATTTTTGTAGTTCCAGTTTTATAACTCTGCTCTCAATTATGAAGCTAGGTATTTGATCAGATTTACTAAGATGACACCTGATATATGTTTACCCCAGATCCACCCAACAAAGAATTACTCAGTTCCCTCAGGGAGCCTATAAAACCATGTGCTTTCTTCTTCTAAAACAGAAATTATTAGCTTTTATCTTCATGGCTCCTGAAGGCAATCATGGGTTATTTATTATTTATTATTTTTTAAAGATTTTATTGCGGAATTGGGGGAGGGGAACAGCATTGGGGAACTGGGGAAGGGGAACAGAGAAGTTGCTGTCTTTTTATTCTTCAGTCTAGTTGCCGAGGATGTCGCTTCACTAGCCCATGTTGGTATCATCATTGCGCTCTTCCCGGATGAGGCAGATTGGTCGCCGGCCTCCGGGTGTCGCTCACCGAGGCTATTGGCAACTCACGTTGGCTGCTGGCCACTCACTGTAGCCTATGGCAGCCCACTGCAGCAGGCGCTGCAGCCTACACCATCGCCGGGGCTCGCACAGCCCAGCTCAAGGAGATGGAGCTGTTGTTAGCTGTAGAGGGCAGTGTCACTGGCCCTTATATGTGGGATCCGAACCGGGGCCGCTGGCATCCCAAAACCAGCTCTTAACCAATGTGCCACTCGGCCGGCCCCCATGGGTTATTTTTTTAAAACTGGAAAACAAGCTTTGTAATATTATGACATAGTACTCTTTCAATTTTGTGCAGGTTTCTTTATGCTGTACTCAACTTTCGGTCAGGGACAGGTTCTATCACTCCCAACATGGCTTTCACAGTCGTTGCACAATCAAACTTCATTTTTCGTGACAGCAATATCCAAATGCAGAATTTATAACATTTGATAACAGCACCAAATTCTGTACGTATTGTCCATTTCTACAAAGGTACATTTGCAAATTGCATTTCGGAGCTTGCCATAGGGAACTTCTCATTGGTCTCTAATGTAAATGTGAAAATGTAGCTCTCCAAACAGCCATAGTTTTTGACTTGTGGCGTGTGTTTGGAAAACAAAGCATTTAGGCACTGGCCCAAATGTAAAGTGAAAATAAGCCCTACAAGGCAGATGTTTACTGTCCCTAAACTAATGACCACAGGACTCCATCGATACTCCAGCTGTTAATTTTCTCTAGTTTCAGAGAGAAGAAAGTCACTTAAAATAAATCCCTTTGCCTTTGTAAAACATAGTTGTGAGTGAAAAGACATTTTATTTCAGAAATATAATCTGCTGATGACTTATTTAGGAATACATGGAATCCAAGTTCCTACTTTATTCTCCTAAGGAATGGAAAAGCATTTCCTAAATGAATGAATTATTAAAAAAATAGCCAAAGTATGGAAGCAACCCAAAAGCCCATCAATAGATGACTGAATGAAGAAGATGTGGTACATATATACGATGAAATATTACTTGGCCATAAAATGAATGAAATCTTAACCATTTGCTACAACATGGATGGATCTAGTGGGTATTATGCCAAGTGAAATAAGTCAGACACTGAAAGACAAATGCCATGTAATTTCACTTATATGTGGAATCTAAAGAACAAAATAAATGAACAATCAAAACAGAAACAGACTCATAGATACAGAGAACAAAATGATGGTTGCCAGAGGGGAGGCGGGTTGGGGAGCTAGGTAAAAAAGATGAAGAGATTAAGAAGTACAAATGGGTAGTTACAAAATAATCATGGGGATGTAAAGCAAAGCATAGGGAATATAGTCAATAATGTTGCAACAACTATGGATAGTGCCATGTGGGGACTAGACTAATTGGGGGAATCACTGCATAAATTATATAAATGTCTAACCACTATGCTGTACACTGAAAACTAATATAAAATAGTATTGAATAATGTATGTTAGGCACATTCTTAGATGCTCAAGTTATACCAGACACATCCACATGGATCTTAGAGTCTAGAGGAAGAAGACAGACATTATTCAAAACACATATAAAAACACGCATAATTAAAATGGAGATGAATATTTTAATGAGAGAGTAAAGTTGCTATATGAAGGTGTGTATCTGTGATTTGCATTATCCTGGGGGGTCAGTAAGAAATTACATTTTAGTTGAAACCTGACTAATGATAACTGAGTGTAGAAATGAGGAAGTACATTCTAGACACAGGGAACAACATATGCCAAAGACCAGGTGGCAGCAGGAAATAGGACTCTAATTGTCCATGAGAGAAAGCCAGGGTAGATGTGGAGAAGTAGTGAAAAAGAAGATGGTAGGAAAGTTAGGCAGCAGGCAGAGCAACGAGGTTTTGTAGGCCATATTACGGTATTGTAGCTTTGTCCCAAAAGGAATAGGAAGTCACTCAAGAGTTTTAAGTGGCACTGTTAATCAGACTTGTGTTTCAAAAGATGTCTCTAGCTGCTGCATGGGGACCCATTTTGAGTAGGATCTGATTGAAAGTAAAAAAGTCTTGGAAAAAAATTGTGACTGGAGTCCTCATGAGAGGCGATGGCGAAGGTAGTGACTGGGCATGTATGGGAGAGTCTCACTAAAGACAGCAAGAAGCATTAAAGATGACCTACTTGGGTCTCTAGCTTGAATAGCTGTGTGGCTGGTGATGGCATTCATGGAGATGGGGAAGATTTAGAGAAAGAGCAGGTTTGGGAGTTATGTCTAGTTTCAGATATGTTCAGTTTGAGGTGACTTCAAGACATTCTAAAAAAAGGTAAGTAGGTGGATATATGTGTGGGTCTGGAGCTCACAAGAAAGACCCACTTTAGAATTACAAATTTAGGGTAACTGAAGCTGTGGGTGTGTAGGCTTTGACTTCTCAGCATTTATAGAGTTGAGAGTAGGTTTAAGCCCAAACCATAGGGAAGCCCAATAGTAAAGGATTGGATGTTAGAGATTAAGCCTGCAAAGAGAAGTATCTGGAAAGGAAGGAGAATTATAAGCAGAATGTGATATCATAAAAGTCAAGGGGAAGTAGTGCCTTAAGAAGAGAATGATTAAGTAATGTCAAGTACTTCTGAGAAGTCAAGAACTACAAGGCTAAAACCTAATGTTAATTTTAAAATATTTTGTTGATTATTAAAACAGGTTTGTCTTTCCTCACAATTCCACCCCAGGCAAGAACTACAATTAAAAATAACTTCTTGGTGTCTCTATAAAAAACACAGGGGGTTGTCAATAAATCAAGCCTATTTGACAATCTGTGGTTCTTTGTAATCTGAAAATTCAAGTCACTGTAAACTTGTAACTTTTCAGTCCTATAAATTCTACTTTGTTAATTTCTTCTCCTCCATCTTCTCGATTTTTCCTTTTTGGAAACCCTGTTGCTGGTGGAATCATTTTAGCCCTCAACTTATGTCATGGAACACAGTGCAGCACCACTTTCCTCTTGTTCACACCTAGTTGTTGTAAATTGTCATCCCAGAATGGATGCAGCAATGAGACAGGATAAACTTGGTGATCAGTAGTGTGAATGCCTCAAAAAGTAATACCCATCTGATAAAGGGATTGCTGCCTGGTCATCTTCTCCCCCTCCCCCTCCTCCTTCTCCTCCTTTTCCTTCTCTTTCTTCTTCCTCTTCTCCTTCTTTAGTTGCAGGTGTACATGACAATGTAATAGACATGTACACTCCTCACAAAGTGATAAACCCCCTCCTCCAATCTATTGTCCTTCTGACATTGTATATAGCTGTTACAATTCCATTGACTCTATTCCTTATGTCATCCTGTGACTGTATGTGTGTGTGTGTGTGTGTGCGTGTGTGTGTGTGTGTGTGTGTGTGTATATATATATATATATGACATTCTATATTATTCAGTTTCAGCTCCAGGTGTACAGTGCAGTGGTCAAGCTTCTATACCATCCACGAAGTGGTCTCCCTAATAAGACAAGTGCCCATCTTACACCCTATAAAACCTTTACAACATTATTGATTATATTCCCCAATGTGTCTCGCATATCCCTGTGGCAATATTGTGGCTACTAATTTGTACTTTCTAATCCCTTCATCTTCTCTGATTGGTAGCCCTAGATTTCCAGTCTATTTGCAGGAGGTCTGTGTTTAATGTGGAAGAGCCAGGATTTATCTTTCTCAATCCAGTTCTATGAGTTTCATAGTTAGAGGGTAATCAATCCTTCAAGTATCAGGTATCATGTTGCCTATAGATTTCAGTCATTTTTTTAGTATAACTGCAAATTTCTACATTCCTGAATTTTCAGGGTTTTTTTTTTGTTGTTCTTTTGTTTTTTGGGGTTTTTTTTGTTTTTTTTTTTTATTTTATGAGCTGCCTCAAGGGTATTATTTTAAATTGGAAATATGCTCAAGAAATGTTTATCGGGTAATGATTCTAAAAGCGACATATTATTAACCTCTTTTATCTAAAATGTAAACATGAACAGAGCAAAAAAGGGAGGCACAAAAGCTGGATTTATCTTAGAATACTATTTTGATTAATATGGTAAGTTTTTCCTTGACTTGGAGGTACTACCAAAGGAAAGAACATGCCTCTAAAATATCATTTACTTTGATTTTTTAAGTAGCAGCGAACTGACCTATAAATCCATTCCACCAGCATCTAGCGCTTTTTGCTCTCAAAAGTGTCCTGCTGGAATCAATAAACTGTTGATTAAAAACTTTGTTACTTAATACATTTAGTAAGCTTAATCTGTTCTTTAGAAACCTAATCACTTTCATGTCACTAGCTGCAGGGATAGAGACAAAAGCTGTGGCTAATTATTAACAACTTCACAAAGCTGATATTGAATTTCTAATGTATCCCAAATGCCCCTTTTCTCTGATTAGTTCCTGTGTCTTGCTAGCTAACATATTGTTAGCTTGGAGAATGGCTTCAAGTGTAAGATCTTAAGGTTTCAGAAAAACTTGAAACAGTAACAGATTCTCTGGTCATTTTGAAACAGTCCTGTACTGCTGCAACATCTGGATACAAAGGGGAATAATTGCTGGCTAGTGGACAACCAATAGCATCCTTCCGTTCCACCTGTTTCAAGATGGCTGACTCCCAGCTGCTAAGTAAAAAGGAGGAAGGGGGTCAGAATTGCCTTGTAAAGCACGCCAACCTGGGTTAGAGTATTTTAACTTTCAGATCTTTGTCTCTTCCCCTGCAGTCTCTCCTGAACCTCAGAGCTATATTTCCCAATGCCAAGTATGCAAATATTTCCTAAGTTGCAGAAGATAATAGCTACCTGTTGGAAAGACTGTATTGAAAATTAGGGGCCAGAGACTGAGATTTTGAACTGAAAACTAGTCCTCAAACTGTCCCTGGGGATATGTCCTCAGATTGAAGGTGACATAATTAAGGCATCCAATTAAATTGGCATTTATTGGTGAAAGCTCTGACTTCTGAGTTGCTCACCCCATATGTCATATAATCTCATATTCAGAAAGAGCATGCTGGAATCATTACACTTCAGACATGAGTCTCACTAGTAGAACAAGGTCTAAGGCCAGGACAAAAAGATCATTTTCCCCTGAAATCTGCCTATCTCATTAGCCATTTCATGGGTGATATAACTTCTTCCCTCCAAATATGCAGGGGTCCCATGGCTGTCACTACTAAGCATGCCATTTCCATTATTGTTATAAATTATGTGCCATGCCCCTGGAGGCCCTTGTCCCAAGTTACAGATACTTATGGATGATGAACTATTATATGACAGCACAAGGAAAAATGAACTTTAGAAACTAAAACTAACAGATTTTTTATAAACCATTAATCCATCCAGCATGTGTAATGTAGTTAATGCCCATAAAGTAGAGTGTACATGATTATTCCTGAACTTATATACACCCCCCCACACACAGACACATACCATTTCAAGTGAACAAGACCATCAGTTTGATATTCTAATTTTTATTAATGAATTTAGTTTGATCTTTCTGACCTTTTCTAATTTTTCCAATTGAATTTTTAAGTTATATTTACTTTTATTGTTATTAATTTTTGGTTTTCTCTCATTTAGGATCTGAAATACAAACAAAGCTAAAAGCTGGCGCTGTTGGTTATACAACAAAGGTATTGTGAAATTATATTGTCATATCATTGGTAGATCTCCTTCTATAGGATGTCTCTGAGGTACTTGGTTGAAATTTGATTAAGTTGCCACAAAATGAGATTTTATGCCCCTATCAAGGTTCTGAAAATCACATGTTTTGGTCAAATAACTAAATCAGCCTTGTAATTTTACACAAAATGTCCATGTCAAAATACTAATTTAAACAACTAATCTTGTACCTTTACTCTTTATCACTAGTTACTATATTGAAAGTGTTTTATATAAATATAAATTAAACTAATGCGTAGATAAAGTTAATTTCTTTCCTTTCTAAAAATTAATGGTTATGGAGATTATGTAATTTTAAGAAGAGAAGCACTATCCTTTGACAAACAATAACTCCAAGAATTTCTTGCTAACAGATCCGCTTTAGAAGCAATATAAAAGAAGTCCTTCCAGCTGAAAGGAAACAATAACAGATGGTAATTCAAATTGATATGAAAAAATGAATAGGACTAAAGGAGTAGGTTAATTTAAAAGATTTTAGAAATAAATATTTTTCTATATTTTTCTCTTCATTTCTTCAAAGGTTTACATAAAATTGTATAAACAATAATTATAATACTGTATCTTTGAATTTATAATATATACACATACAATATATGTAATAACAATAGCACAAAAAAAGGGAGGGAGAGGAAACAAAGCTGTTATTTGGGTAAAATTTCTATATTTTACCTGAATGAAGTTGTATTAATCTGAAGTAGTTTGTTATAAACTAAGATACATATCTAATTCCTACAGGAACAACTAAGAAAATAACTAAAATGATATATAGTTGAAAAAAAGACAAAATAATAAGATGATACACTAAAACATAACTATTTAACAAAAAAAGGCAATAAAAAGGAAGAAAAAAAGGAAAAACCCAAAAGGAACATTTAGCAAACAAAATAGCAGAATGGCTCATATGAATCTCATCATATGAATAATTTTATTAAAATGTGAATTTCTAAACCATTCAAAAGGCAGAGATTATTATACTTAAATCAGAAAAAAAGCCCACAAATATATGCTTTCTATAGGAGACACACTTTAGGTTTAAGTCAGATAAAAATAAAATGATGAGGAAAAGATATACCATGCAAATAATAGTAAGAGATCTGAAATGGTTAAATTAATAGCAGAAAATAGACTTAAAGGTTAGGAAAATGACTAGAGAAAATGAGGGATATATTGTGTGGATAAAAGTATCAATTAATCAGGAAGATATAACAATTTTAAGTGCATGCACACCTAAAACAGAGCCTCAAAATATATTACGCAAAAAAAAGTTGATAGCACTGAAAGGAACAATAGACAATACAACAATAATAGAATTTAATATCCCACACTCAGTAGTTAATAGAACAGGTCAACAGAAAATCAGCAAGGGTATAAAAAATTTGAACAACTTAGGGCCGGTCGAGTGACTCAGTTGGTTAAGAGCTCGCTCAAGAGTGCGAGCTGAGCTCTGAGCAACAGCAGTTCAATGCTCAGCCCAAGCTGAGCAGCCGCTGAGCTGACAACAGGTAGCATAAAGGCTCAGCTTAAAAAAAAAAGAGGAGAGAGACCTATAGGGGAGGGGGGGCGGAATTTGAACAACACTGTCAATTACTTTGAACTAACAGACATCTATAGAAATTCACACAATGACAGCAGGATAAAGTGCAAATGGAATATTTTCTAGGATAGATTATATGCAAGCTCATAAAATTATTAGTATAGTTAAAAGAATTCAGCTGCCTGGGGTAAAATGGCGCAATAGACAGACGCTGTGCTAACTGCCTCCCAGGATCACACCAAAATTACAACCAAATTATACAGCATTCAACCCTGGAGGTACCCGGAACACTGGAGGAACAGAACCACTAAACGAAGAACTTAAAGAGGAGGCCACTGTTGAGGGCCATGGTCCCCAATATTGAGGGGCATGCAGGCTGGCTTTAGTGGGCTTGGTGAATCATAAACTTGTCTATCTGCTCCTATTGTTTCCTTGCTGCACCTGGAAGGTGCTCACTATTTACTAAGGAATGTGGTGAGGATGGCCGGATCAGCAGGACACAAAAGAAAGATGGTTATCTGGGTTAATGGAAGAAAACGGCTTAAGAAACTAACCAAGGTTTCACTGACCTTTAGACTATTGGTAAACAGTTAATGATCTACTTTTCACTGAGGTAATGCATATTTTTCCTACATGTACCCTTGCACGTACCCCCTACCTAAAAACTGTATATAAAGCCTGTGAGAAATAAATCGGAGAGCTCTTCCTCCATTTTCTGTCTTTACTGTTAACTCGTTTCTGTCTTTATTATTTATCACCTAAGCCGTGTCCACCTTCTCGAACCCTGGTCAGCGGGGGCTGGTCCCCCGCAAGTGGCGCCCGAACAGGGACTTGAAGGTAAGTTTTTTTATTTTAGTTTGTTGTTTTAAGAGAAAAGGTTATGTACATTTTCAACACGGTTAGGCTTCCACTGAGGGTACTGCAGACCCCCTGGTTGGTGACGCCAGGTGTGATAGTGGATAATCTTTGCACTCAATATAAGAAGTGCCGGAATAGTAATAAGTATTTTCACTCAATATAAGAAGTGCCGGAATAGTAATAAGTATTTGCACTCAATATAAGAAGTGCCGGAGTAGTAATAAGTATTTGCACTCAATATAAGAAGTGCCGGAGTAGTAATAAGTATTTTCACTCAATATAAGAAGTGCCGGAGTAGTAATAAGTATTTTCACTCAATATAAGAAGTGCCGGAGTAGTAATAAGTATTTGCACTCAATATAAGAAGTGCCGGAGTAGTAATAAGTATTTGCACTCAATATAAGAAGTGCCGGAGTAGTAATAAGTATTTGCACTCAATATAAGAAGTGCCGGAGTAGTAATAAGTATTTGCACTCAATATAAGAAGTGCTGGAGTAGTCACAGAATTTTAAGAGCACAAATAAGGTGCTGTTTTAGCTTAGAATATAAACAATAGGTCCTTAGAACACATATATCTTACTAACCATTTCGTGTGCAAGAGTGTGATTGTGTGAGTGAATGCATATAGTTCCACGGCTTTTGCTACGGAACTTGAATGGGCTCTAATCTGCGGTTCCGTTCTCTGTCGTAAGGCTAAACGGCGACTGACTCGTTCACCTGTGCGGGGGCTTATACCGCAGAGCTTTTGCCAAGACAGACTAAGTCCCGCGAGGGGCGCGGCCAGACGAGCATCAGAGTGGACATCGAGTGATTGTTTCTTTCTATCCTTTATACTTACTAACATTAAATATGGGTCAAACCGGATCTAAGAAACTTAAACTCTTTATTAACTTAATTCGCTGCTCTCTTGCAGCCAGAGATTTAAAGGTTGGAACTTTTCAGATAGCTAAATTTCTACTTTTTGTTGCCTTCTGGAACTTAATTAAAGATACACTCGTTCCAGAGACTATTTCTGTGCCAACGGCACTATCTGATAAACATACGCCGTTATTGTCCACTGCTCACTCTAAAACTAATTTGGCCAGTTCAGTTAAAAAATATACTGATTCTAATGATGATTTACTTGATAAGGGAAAAAACCTCCCTCCCCCAGATGCTGCCAAATTGAAAACGGAGGCAGCTAAATATAATGAACAAGATCTATGGGACTTTCCCATTACTAAAAAGGAGGATAAGGGGCCAGGTCCCCCAAAATATTCAGCTAAAAATAAAGAATATGTAAAACCCCAACCTCTTTTAAAACATCCTGTAATGCCTATGCCGCCACGTAATTCTAAATCCACATCTCGGTTTCATAGAGCCATTGAGGAGGCAGAGGCAAACGGGGAATTTGATTTTACTCTTAGTTGTCCAGTGATCTTTGATATGGATCGGAAAGGAGATGAATGGCCTTCCTGGGAGTCCCTGCCCTATAAAATCTTAAAAGAGCTGAAATTTACATGTACAGAGTATGAACCTGTAGCATCTTATACTCTTTCTTTAATTGATACATTGACAGAGAAATGGATGACTCCCTATGATTGGACTCAAGTTAGTAAAGCCTGCATAACAGGCGGAGATTATCTCCTTTGGAGGACTGAATATGATGATAGGACAGAAAAATTTGCCAGTAAATGTGATTCAATTACTACAGATATGCTTATGGGAAGAGGTAAATATTCTCATACACAAGACCTGATGTATTTATCTAAAAAGGTCCTAGAAAAAGTCACTGATTGTGCTGTTAATGCCTGGAGAGCACTCCCCGCCTCCACGGAAAAGCCAACTACATTAACTACCGTAATACAAAAAAATAAGGAGCCTTTCAAAAACTTTTGTCTCGCCTCATTCAAGCGGTTTGTAAAGTAATTACCAATGATGAAGCCGCAGATATTTTAATCAAACAGTTGGCATTTGAAAACACAAGTTCTACATATCAAAATCTACTTCGACCTATCTGTAAATCTGGCACTATTAATGATTATGTAGAACAATGTGCTGATGTCTCTCCAGCTTTTATTCAAGGAGTAGCAATAGCTGCCACCCTTAAAGGGGATGTTAAGACAGTAACTCAGTCAACACAGGCTACTCCCAATAATAAAAACAATAATGATGGCTACAATTGCTATAATTGTGGAAAACCGGGACACTTTAACAGACAGTGTCCTAAGACTAGACGAACTCCCCAATCACAAAATATGCAGCCACAAAATGTTCCTAATGTCTCACAACAAACTTTACCCTTGATGCCACAGACTATATGTCCACGATACAACAAGGGATTTCATTGGCTGATAGATTGCCATTCTAAATATTGTAAAAATGGACAATTATTGCCATCTAAAAATCTTAACTCTAAAGTCTTTTTTCATCCAACCTGGGAAACGCCCCAGGGCCCCAGCCTTGGGCCCAGACAACAATAAAAACATCGATTTGCAACCCATTTAGCAGCAACAACTTATTTAACAATTTAAATCAGTCCCTGAGCTCTTCAGAGCAAACCCCTGGGAGTGCAGGGTTGGGACTCAGCTCCACAGCCAATGCAATGTTAACCCCTGACTCTCCAGTCGTATTTTAAAAATAGATACATCAAAACACTCATCTATGTATAAACATTAAAACTCTGACCTGTGTCAGCCTAGGGCTTTAGTAAAATAAAAGGACCTGTTAACTGGTACCTGAAAGGGACCAAACATACTGTTAACCCAGGGATAGAGGGTATGCTTGAGTGTTTCCTCAGGACACAGACACTCCAGTTTGGATTCCAGATCGTTTGATCTGCCCGCGTAGCAGCTGCCGCCTCCTGGTGCTCACACTGCCACCTCAGCCACCGTAGCAGCCCCCTGCCATGCCCAGGCCTCAGCAGCTCAGACAGTCCACCGGCCACTGATGCCCCTCCCTTCTCCACTGCTCCAGAGTAGGCCTTCTGCTCGACCACCCAGTTCTCATCCACCATCCGTCTGTCTGGGAGAGCCCAGAAATCCCGGTCTATGAACACTGAAGCTGTCCCCCGGAAAATGTGCCATAGCAACATGCCAGTGAGATACAACATTCCTGGAGTGGATCGGTATATTCTGGACTGGTCTCAAAGCAACAAAACGAGTTGGATAAGGGGACTGGCCTCTGGAATATGGAAGTCAGACACACAGTACCAACAAAATTCTCTTTCGAAACTTGTGGGAGCGATGGGTGAAAATTTTCAAACCGTGACTGTTTGTAGGCCTGATACCCCCTGTACCTCCACTAGTCGCTCTATTAATGTATCTGCCTGTGTTCCTTCTCCTTATGCACTGTTGATTGGAGATATTTCTATTCAAGTTAACAAACATATGTTTAATGTATCCTGTTATAATTGTACTTTAACAAACTGTGTCTCTTGGGTACCCCTTGGGACCCGTGTTATGATATTTCATCAACCATCTTTTGTTATGCTTCCTGTTAATGTTTCTGGACCTTGGTATGATGAGAGAAGTCTACAGATTTTTAAAGAAATTGAACATGCTTTAAGTAGACCAAAAAGATTTATAGGGCTTATGATTGCTGGAATTGTGGCTTTAGTTACTGTGATTGCAACTGCTGCTACTGCCGCTGTGGCTCTTTCACAAACTGTTCAAAATGCTCAGTATGTTAACACCCTTTCAAAAACGTTACTTTAGCCTTAGGAACTCAAGAGGATATAGATAAAAAATTAGAACAAAAGGTAAATGCATTATATGATATGGTTCAATATTTAGGTGATGAAATTCAAAGTTTAAAAGTATGGTCTCGTTTACGATGTCATTCAGAATATCATTGGATTTGTGTAACCCCAAAAATGTACAATAGTAGTCAACATGATTGGAATAGGATTCGTTTACATCTCCAAGGAATTTGGCATAAAGCTAATCTGTCTTTAGACATGTTTCAGCTTCATGATGAAATTCAAAACATGAGAGAAGCTGAACCTTTAAAATTTGATGCAGCTCAAGCTGCCTCTGAGTTTGTTGATATCATAAAAAATACCCTGCCGTCTTTGCCCAATATTGGCCATTCCATTGTGACATTCCTTACATTGGGCATTTGTGTCTGTTTGGTTCTGTGCCTACTCCCTGTCCTCATTAGATGTTTCCTCAAGCAGATATTGGACGTCCAAGCCAACATCCATGAGATGAAACTGAGGGCAAAGCCTCCGGTTTAGCCACTTGCTTATTAGCCTCACTACCCCTAAGCTTCAGCGAGGACAGGCTAGCCAAAGACGGGTAAGGACCTCCTTGAATGTAACTAACCTAAGACAGGGCTTGATCGCCGGAGGATCAAGTGCCGATGACGGGATGTTATTTCATTGAGGGACACCTAAGACAGGCACTGTGACTCGCAGCCGTCTGGGGTCACAGACGTGCTTTTTAAATAATAAGAAAGGGGGAGATGTTGAGGGCCATGGTCCCCAATATTGAGGGGCATGCAGGCTGGCTTTAGTGGGCTTGGTGAATCATAAACTTGTCTATCTGCTCCTATTGTTTCCTTGCTGCACCTGGAAGGTGCTCACTATTTACTAAGGAATGTGGTGAGGATGGCCGGATCCTTGGGACACAAAAGAAAGATGGTTATCTGGGTTAATGGAAGAAAACGGCTTAAGAAACTAACCAAGGTTTCACTGACCTTTAGACTATTGGTAAACAGTTAATGATCTACTTTTCACTGAGGTAATGCATATTTTTCCTACATGTACCCTTGCACGTACCCCCTACCTAAAAACTGTATATAAAGCCTGTGAGAAATAAATCGGAGAGCTCTTCCTCCATTTTCTGTCTTTACTGTTAACTCGTTTCTGTCTTTATTATTTATCACCTAAGCCGTGTCCACCTTCTCGAACCCTGGTCAGCGGGGGCTGGTCCCCCGCAGGCCACGTCGGGTTTGGTAGGACGGGCGGAGACGAGAGAGGGCGAGCCCCGTGAGGGAAGCCCCAGCCGTGGGAAGCTTGTCTGGTTGGGGGAGAGACCCTCCGGCCGCACCCCAAGCTCACCAGCCCAGAGCTCCTTTGCCGGGAAGAGGAGTTCTAAGATAGCTGGCAATAAATTAGTGAGGACTCTCTTTCCTCAGCTCGGTGAGGCTGAGAGCGGCTGGGGAATCAGTGGGGCCGGCACCCGGGCTTGCTTGCCGGTGAGCACTTACCTGGTTCCTGATGGAGGGAGTGGCTGTGTGAGCCGGGAGCCTGCGGGGATGGACTGAGCTGAGCACCTTTGGTGCAAAGGCTGGAGGTTTTTGGATTGTTGTTCCTGTGGTGCGGAGTTTGCACGCAAGTGGTGTAAGGAGGGCGCCATTTTGTTGGGCTTGGGCCCTCCCACGAAGGATCAGGTCCGAGACCTAATTGGTCTGGTGGAATTGGCGAAGTGCGTGCGTGCGTGCGTGCGTGTGTGCGTGCGCGTGCGCCTGAGGCCTTGGATCCCCACCCTCCACCCGGCTTATACTGCATTGCCAGGGAAACATAGGGCGGTGTCCTCCGGCTCCTACGGAGGCTCACTGAGACCCGGGAGTGCGCGAGCCGTCTCGGATCCCCACCCTCCGCTTGGCTTGTGCTGTGTTGCCAGGGAAACGCCTAGTGGGAGTGATCCGACTCCAACAGGCTGCTCACTGAGACGCGGGAGCACGCAAGCCGCCTTGGGTCTCTGCTTTCCACACTCTGCTTGCAGAGTTGCCAGGCTGGTGATTGGTTGTCGGGCTGCTCAGCCTGATCTGCGAGCGGCTGATTGGGACAGGCTGAGACTGGGAGTTTTCCTGGAAGTGTTGGGCCGTGAGCTGTGTGCCTGCATCATCCAGCCAGGGCTCTCCTGGTGATCTATGTAATACATCAAAGCAATCCCAGAGCGACAGCCAGAATGGGGAAACAAAGAAACATGTCACAAGTAAAAGATCAGAAGAAACCTCCAGAAATGGAACCAAATGAAACAGAGGGATCCAACCTTTCAGAGACACAGTTTAGAACACTGATGATAAGAATGTTTAAGGAACTTAGCGAGGACATAAAGAAAGATAGGGAAACCATAAAAAACAACCTGTTAGAACTAAAGAATACAATAACTGAAATGAAGAACACACTCGAAGGAATCACCAGTAGAGTAGATGAAGCAGAGGAGCGGATCAGCGATTTGGAAGATAAAATAGCAGAACTCACCCAGTTGGCACAGCAAAAAGACCAAAGAATAAAAAACAATGAAAATAGTTTAAGAGCCCTATGGGACAAGGTGAAGCGCAACCACCTTCGAATCATAGGGATACCAGAAGGAGAAGAGAAGAAGCAAGGGGTTGAAAAGGTATTTGAAAAAATAATGACTGAAAACTTCCCTGCCCTGGTGAGGGAAATCAACATACATGCTCAGGAAGTGCAGAGGGTTCCAAACAAGCTGAACCCAAACAGGTCCACACCAAGACACATCATAGTTAAAATGGCAAAGGTTAAAGACAGAGACAGAATCTTAGAGGCTGCAAGAGAAAGACAGCAGGTTACATACAAAGGAACTCCTGTTAGACTAATAGCTGACTTGTCTACAGAAACTCTGCAGGCCAGAAGGGAGTGGCAGGAGATACTCAAAGTGACACAAAATAAAGGCCTACAACCAAGATTGCTCTATCCAGCACGGCTATCACTTAAAATTGAAGGAGAAATAAAGAGCTTCTCAGAAAAGAATAAGCTTAAGGAATTCATTACCACCAAGCCAGCATTGCAAGAAATGTTAAAAGGGCTTTTTTAAACAAAAGAAAGGGGTAAACAAGCTAACGCAGAGAGACAATTTAAGAAGATTGATGTCATATCAAGTAGATATAAAGGAAAAACTGATGGTTGCTGGTTGGGAGGGAGTGGGGAAGAGGGAGAGGGGGAAGGTTTTGGACAGTGTATGTGGGACTACAATGTTGCCGCAGGGTTATGGGGGCAGTTCTGGGAATGTAATTGATAATGTTGTGAAGAGACTATTATGTTGTGAGAAATAAGTCAGTCGGAGAAGGACAGGTACCATGTGATCTCATTTGTGTGTGGAGTCTGAAGAACTGAGTGAACGATCAAAGTAAACAGACTCATAGATGTAGAGGAAAAACTGAGGGTTGCTAGTTGGGAGGGGGGTGGGGATAGGGGGAAGGGGAAGGGATTAGACAGCATAAATAGACAACTACAGTATTGCCACAGGGATATGAAACAAAGTTCGGGGAATATAATAATGTTGTAAAAATTTTGTGGCATGTCAGATAGTCACATGTCTTGTAAGGGAGATCATTTCATGGATGGAGTAGAGGCTTGATCACTGCACTGTACACCTGAAGCTGATGTTGTATAGTATTGTATGCCAACTGCAACTGAATATGTGGGTGGTCACGGGATGTGGAGTATGCTGTGGAGGCGAGTCAGGGGAGTTGTGATGGATATATATGATATGAGGGGGGAGTGGGGTGGCGAACTGGGGGAGGGAGGTTTTCACTTTGGGGGGTAAAGAGTATAACTATTGCATTGTGTTGTACACCGAAAACTAATAAAATAAAATTAAAAAAAAAACAAACAAAAAAAAAACAAAAAAAAAGAATTCAAATAATACAAGGTATGTTTTCTGGCCACAGTGAATGGAACAGCAATGGGAAACAACAATAGAAAGAAAACTGGGAAACCCCCAAACCATTAAAAATAACCCATAAGTAAAGCAGAAATCACAATAAAAATTAGAAAATATTTTGTACTGAATGAAAATTTTAAAAGCACGATATATCAAAACTTATGGGATGCAGTTAAGCTTAGAGGAACATTTAGAGTGTTAATCACCTATATTAAAAAAGAAGAAAGGGGCTGGCCGAGTGGAGCATTTGTTAACAGTTGGCTTGGGGGGCGAGGGGGCCGGCCTAGTGGCGCGTTGGTTGAGTTGGCTTGGGAGCGCCAGCTCTGAGCAGCAGGGCCCCGGTTCGGATCCCATATGGGAGTCAGTGATGCTGCACCCTCTACAGCTAAGTTGGTGAACAACAGCTGACCTGGAGCTGGGCTGCCATGAGTCACCGGTAATGACGTAGGCTGCAGTGGGGCTGTAGTGGCCTGCTGTGAGTGGTCAGCATGAGCTGCAGTGAGTGGCTGTCCAATGGCCAGTGAGTGACTGCCTCACCCGGGAAGAGCACAATGATGATACCAACATGGGCCAGTGAAGTGACGTCCTCCACAACTAGACTGAAGAACAAAAGGACAGCAACTTGTCTGTTCCCCTTCCCCGATTCCCCAACACTGTTCTCCTCCCCCAATTCCCCAATAAAATCCTTAAAATAATGATAATAATAAAAATAAATAAATAAATAAATAAATAAATAAATAAATAAGAAGAAAGCTCTCAAATTAGTAATGATCTTCTACCATAAGAAACTAGAAAGAGGCAAACAAACTAAACAAGCAGAGGAAGGAAATAACTAAAGATCAGAGCAGAAATCAATGAAATCCCTAACAACCTAACAAAATTAAAAGGATTACAAAAGAATATTCTGAGCAAAGTTCTGCCAACAGAGGAAATAACTTAGATGAAATGGAAAAATTCTTAGAAGGACTCAAATTACCAAAACGAACTCAAGGAGAAATACAAAATTGAAATGGCCCTACAACAAATAAACTGAGTTAGTAATTACAATCCCACAAAGAAAAGTCAGGCCCAGATGGCTTTACTGATCCATTCTATTAGATATTTAAAGAAGATACAATGCCAAATTTTCACAAACTCAGGAATTAGAAGAGGCTGAAGCACTTCTCTTTCATATTGAGATCAGTATTAGCCTGATATGAAAGAAAACAAAACAAAACAAAACAAACCTCAAAAGAAAACTACAGACTAATACCCATCATGAATATAGACACAAAAATCCTTAAGAAAACATTAGCAAATTAAATTCAGTAATATATAAAAAGAGTTATACACCATGGCCAAATTGGGTTTATTCCAGGAATACAAAGTTGCTTAATCATTTGAAAATCAATTAATGTAATATACCAAATGTTAATAGAATAAAGAAGAAAAACTACACAATTACCTAAATAGACTCAGAAAAAGTATTTAACAAAATCCAACACCTGTTTACAGTAAAAGCTCTCAATAAACTAGGAATAGAAGGGGGAAAAAGAATCTATAAAAAATCGACAGCTAACATTGCACTTAAAGGTAAAAAACTGAATGCTTTCTCTCTACGGTTGGTGACAAAATAAGAATGGCTCTTTTATCATTTCTCCTAAAACATTGTACTCGTGGTTCTATCCAGTGTAATAAGGCAAGAAAAAAAATTTAGCGCATCTCGATTGGAAAGGAAGAAATAAAACCATCTTTATTCATAGATTATTTGACATGAATATAGAAAATTTAAGAAATCTACACATAAAAAATACTTCTATAAATAATAAATGAATTCAGCAAAGTCATAGGATACAAGATCAAAACACAAATATCAATTGTATTTCTATATGCTAGCAATGCATAATTTGAAAATGAAATTAAGAAAACAATTCAACTTGTAATAGCATAAAAAACTCTAAGAAATAAATCAAACAAAAGAAATAAGACTTATACACTGAAAACTACAAATCACTGATGAGAAAAAAGAAACATCTAAAGTTGAAAGGTACACTGTTCATGGACTGGAAGACTCAATATTGTGAGGCAGTGATTCACTGAAATTGACCTATAGATTCAACACAATCATTGTGAAAATATCCTATGAAAAATAGTTCCCTATCAGTACAATTCCTTATCAAAATCCCAACAGACTTTGTAGATAACTTGAAAGGCATATTCCTAAAATGTACACAAAGGAATGCAAAGGACCAAAAATAGTCAAATAATTTTGAGAAAGGATAGAATCAAAGGACTTATTCTAAACTTACTATAAACTTAGAATAATTGAGATAGTGTGTTAGTAGTGTATGAAGAGGCACCATAGGCAATGGGAAATAATTGAGGGTCCTGAAGTAAACCTTGACATTTAGTTCAATGTATTTTTGACAAGGTGCCAAGGCAATTCAATGAACAAATGGTACTGTGACAATTGGATACTCATAGGCATGAATTAAACCCTTACCTCAAACTACAAACAAAAATTTACTCAAAATTGATCATATACCTAAGTGTGAGAGCTAAAATTATAAAAAATTGTAGATAAAATCTTTGTCGCCTTGAGTTAGGCAACTAGTTCTTACCCATGACACCAAAAGCATGAATATAAAGAAAAAATTAACTGAGCTCCATTACAGTTAAAACTGCAAAAGACACCATTAAGAAAAGGAAAATAATGAGCCACAGACTGGAAAAATAGTTACAATCATATATCTTATAAAAGACTTATTTCCAGAATATATTTAAAAACCTTTAATTTGATAAAACAAACAACCCTATTAGGAGAATGGGAAACATTTTTTAGGAGATTTTTACCAAGAAAATATATGAACTGCTGAAAAGCACATGAAAAGATGCTTAACATAACTAGTCATTGGAGAAATATAAATTAAAATCATAAAGATAGTACTTCACACACACTAGCATGGTTATAAGAAAAAGAAAGAAAATAAGTGTTGGAGAGGATGTGGAGAAGACTGAAGCATTGCTGGCAGGAATGCAAAATGGCAAAGCCACTTTGGGAAACTTTGCTGTTGTTTTATTTGTCTTTTTGGTATTTAGAGACCACAAGCTGATCTGGGTTCTATGGTTATTCATTGCTACTGGATAAATATTTATTGCTTTTTTTTTTTTTTTTTTTTGCCTCTTGACCTCCTTCACTCATTTCTCCCACTCCATGCTCTGCCTCTCTCTGGCCACCACTAATCTGTTCTCTGTATCCATACACTTGGTTTGCTTGTTTGTTTTTGTCTTATTTTGTTTTGATTTAGGTTCCATATATAAGAAAGATCATATAGTATTTGTCTTTCTTTGACTGACATATTTCACTTAACATAATGCCCTAGAGGTCCCATCCATGTTGTCACGATGGCAAAAATTTATTTAGTTTTTTTATGCTGAAGAAATGGTACATTGTATATACAATGGAATACTACTTAGCCATAAAAAAGAATGAAATCTTGCCATCTGCAACAAACATGAAGGACCTAGAGGGTATTGTGCTGAGTGGAGTAAGTCAGACTGAGAAAAACAAATACCATATGATTTCACTTATATGTGGAATTTATAGAACAAAAGAAACAAGCAAAACAGAAACACATTCATAGATACAGAGAACACTTTAATGGTTGTCAGATGGGAGGAAGGTTGTGGGGATGAGTGAAAAGGGGGAAGGGATTAAAAAGTACACATCAATAGTTACAAAATAGTCATGAAAATGTAGGGTATAGCATAGGGAATATAGTCAATAATATTATAATAATTGTGGTGTAAGATGGGTACTAGATTTATCAGGGTGATCACCTCGTAAGTTATATAAATGTTCAATTACTATGTTGTACGCCTGAAACTAACATAATATTGTATGTCAAATATAATTAAAAATTATTAAATAAATAAAATAAAATGAATACTTAATTTAACTGACTGGTTTAAAGGCAGCATGACTTCATTTTTTTAGTCCTTACTCATTCAGATCTAATGGTACTACAGAACATTGTGAAATCAATCAGAAATCTAGTTTCTCAAAGTATTTTTAGCTTCTTGGTCCTCCTATCATCTTATGCAATTTATATCCCAATTCAAGTCTTCACCCCACAGTCCCCACCAAAGATCTGCCTCATCCTGCCTCTCAGTTCTAGATGAATGATATTCACCTGTGAGTGAGCCAAGACCTCAAGACAGGCGTTAGAGTAAGGATTCTTATGCGATCAAGCAGAATGGCAGGCAAGGTATTTGATAAAATATAACATCCATTCATGGTTTAAAAGAAAAAAATTCTCAGAAAAATAGGTATTTATAAAAGGGTATATATAACATGATAAATATGTGTATTTTACACCAATAAGAACATATTTAATTGGAGCAGAGTCTGCTCTTTACTTCACAATATTAATCAATCCCTTCTTCCTTCTCAACAGAGCTACAATTTTTGGGGGGGTGGGGGAGGGGCACTGAGGGGAGGGGCAGCAAGTTGTGTTTCACAGTTCTCCAAGTGGGATAGTCAGGGGCAGCAAGACCAGGTTGAGCCAGGGCCCCAGTTGCTGAAAGGGCCCTGGAATAGGAATTAAGAAACCAGTATTTGAGTTGTGGCTCTGCCACCTCCCTCCTGTCTGGGGAAGCTTGAGCGAGTCAGGTAACCTTTCTGAGCCTCAGTTATTTCACGTACAGGTTTTAGTTAAATTATATCCAAACTTACAACTATGATATTATAATACTTTTTAAAAGCCTTTTTAATTTGACAACATATCTGTAAAACAAGGTCCTTTGAATTCCCTCCTCCCTCCGACATAATTTGTACTTTTCTTTTTACTCTTCTCCTGTTATGTAGTAACCATTTTGCATGTTGGGAGGATTGAGCTCAGCCTCTGGCCGTGGTGACTGGTTTAGCAATGTGTACATGATACAAGTGTAAGCCAACTGCTATTGCTCATCATTCTACTGGCCAGAGCCCTGGCTCAAAAGCCCAGGCTGTTCCTTTCTCTCTTCTAGAATTTCAACTAGAAGGCTTATCCTGAGTTGCTGCTGGCAGCCATCTTTCCTCCATAACTGGAAGCCGGTTTGCCTGAGGGCAGAGCTGATCTATATATAGAGAGACATGCGAAATAATGCTGTTAGGCATCCTGATCAACTCATGTCAGAGGCCAAACTTTCCTATGGGCATTTCCTTCCCATGAGTAAATCTTTACCCTTTGTCATTGAAGAGCATTTTCTATTACTTGTGGTCATAAGTATTCTGTCTGGTAAAATGGCTGTGCCTTAAAAATCTAAGCCTCTAGGTTTTTAAAAATCTGAGTCACTAGAATCTTTGCTCAGAAAGACTGAAAAGGGGAAGTTGTTCTTCCAAGCAGTATTACTGGGTTTGTCTCTTTCAAGTGTGGCTGTAAAATGGTGGGGTAGGTGAATTTACTCAAAGGTCAAATCAAATATTTTGGACATATTTTTAGATAATAGACTCTAGGAGATGATAGAGGCTTTATACATCTTACCTTAGAGATGATGGACAGTTTCTAGACCCTGTCTATTTGGCACATGATTGGCTGCCACCTGGTTTGCTGGAATATCAATAAATATTTGTTGAGTCAATGAATAAATGGATGAAAGGAGATGATACACGGGAGCGGGGGAGGAGAAGAGAGTGTATTTCAGTATCATAGCTGTATTAATGTGGCAATTTTCTAATGTAAAGTGAGCCATACCAACCTGGATATCCCCCAGAAATTCATTGCCACAGCCGGTGCTTGTAAATCTGAGACTTACATCTCCAAAAGCAAGTTATAAACATTATGAAAAAGAAGTGTTAACCAATGAAACAACTTGATGACAAAAACCAGGAGAGAAAAAATTTGGACCAGTTTAAGTCTTCCATAATGTATATAATTCAGGTCATTCTTTAGTGAGCCCTATACCCCTGGCTCACATTGCATGACTGCGTAATTATATCATATGACTGAGCTCTTTAATTCAATCTCCCACCTCAGTTTCCATTGCAACCCTTAGCATGATTCATCAAGAGCTGGGGATTTGTTTATTGACTCTGATCCTCTCCTCTTATAAACAAAAGGCCCATTTGCTTCAGAAATTTCCCATTTGGTTCTCCAGCAGTATATACGATGTGAGCTCACAAACTCTTGAAACAAAAAAACTTTAAAACATGTATTTAAAAGAGGACCACACAGGTGCTGTTGGATATGAAGATGGAGTTGCACTTTTAAAGGACGTGACAACCATCTGCCAAAGGACTAGACCCTAAATTTACAATATCAGGAGGAGGAGGAGAAGAGAAATGAATTACACATATGAACTGAAACTCTGGTATTTATGAAATAAAACTGAACAACATTTTATAGCATTTGATTCTACCTTTTCTTCACAAAAGCCGTGTCCTGAGATATCTTGGACTTAAATTTGTTTTGTCATTCAGAAAAACAAACAAACAAACAAACAAAAAGTCCCACAATGCTCCTGTATCCATCCCTACCAAGTATGCAAGATGGGGTGTTTTCTGAAATGTTAAAAAATGTGAGTCCAATATAAACTTGGTATTAATACAAATGATTTCTTTCCTTAGAATGACCCTTTAACCTGCATGATCTCATCCCACTTTACAGCATCACATGTGATAGGGTATCATATAATGAGGTTGTAAAGCTTAGAAGAATCGCATTTCAACTAAGGATGGAAGTTGGTAATAAACAAAGCTGGCTAGTTTTACTGGGAATGGAGCAATATACTAAAATATAAACACACTGCAAACTGAGCCTGGTCAGAGGGGTTGGGAATTTTATTAACACAGACTAAGACAGTCACTCCCCCATCTTTCCTACTGGAAATGAAGAGTGGACCCCCAGATTTGCTGATGATAATATACTCAGAATCAGCACTCGTACCACCATGATTGCCATTCACCTTAGAATGACAACTCTTGGCCAACTGTCTTCTATACAATGAGCCAAACACCATTTTGGAGTTTTATTTTGCTGTTGTTAATAAACCCGGGGAATGATGCCAATCCCAACTGAAATCTAAGAAGGAGGGAGAGAAGAAATGAGATTTTGGCTATGGACAATTCATCAGCCATTCCAGAGGGGAGATGCTGGCAGAGGTCACACAGGTCAACAGAGAGCGAATACCTCATCACTTGGAAGAAATCTGTGGGTTGGCATTATGTTATCTCGCTGCAAATGCAAATCCTTAAGCCTTCCATCAGGAGCACCTGGGTTGCTCCTGATGGATGAGCAGAAATAAAGGTGTCAGAAATTTCTGGAAGAAATCCAGGTGACAAAATTCTCTGGGTGAGTACAAAGTGAACAGAGCTTAGGAGCACATATATTTGCTTTCACTTTATGTCCCTCTTCGTGTCTCCCCAGAAATATGCAATCATTCACAAATCACTCATCATGGGAGAAATTGGATCTGGGCAGAAAGCCTAGGGAACAGAATTGCATGGATATGGCTTCCTACCCACAGCCCATGCTCTTCCACACCTCAACTGACTGCACACATAGCCTCAAACAGCACACATATATACAAGTTGTGAGAAGGGATGGGTGCATCTTTCAATCAAACCCAGCTTATGCCTGATATAGAAAACAACAAGCATTACCAGACACAACTAGATTTCAGGCTGCCAATTCTTAAATTCTAAAAAATAAGGAGGTGGGGGAAATTGAGTTTTTCTGACCTTTAAGGAGACAACCTTATGTGGACACAGGGGAAGGCTTCATAAGCTGTTAGGGGTGGGAGGTTAAAGGCCTGAGAGCATGCTCAAACTGCCTTTTACAGCGTGTGCTCTCTCTTTTTTTTTTTTTTTTTGAGGGCAGTGTCACTGGCCCTCATATGTGGGACCCAAACCGGGGCCGCTGGCTTCCCAAGCCAGCACTTAACTGCGGCACCACTCGGCCGGCCCCCAAAATGTTAAGCTCTTTTTTTTTTTTTTTTTTTTTAGCTGAAATAGCCTGCAAACTGTTGGCAGCTAAGCTCAGGCTGGGCATTGAACCGCTGTTGCTCAGAGCTCAGCTTGCACTCTTGAGCAAGCTCTTAACCAACTGAGCCACTCGGCTGGCTAGCGTGTGCTCTCTTAACTGCAGGACTTTTGTCTTCCTGCGAAAAGTTTGCAAGTTTGCGCTCAGGACTGAATACTTGTATACTAAGACACTGCTCAGGTAGATCCTTCGAGCTATTCTCCCATGCTGTGTGTAGCCCCTCCTCTAAATAAATATTGAACAAATACTTAAATGACATTGGCTTGAAGTGGTGCCAAATGTTTGGCTTGACCTGAGCACCCACCTCTCTTTCGCTGTCTCCCTTTCTCAACCCAGGAAGAAGGGTGTGGGTCTTTTCACACAGAAGGAAACAGCAGGAGAACAAACAAGCAAGCAAACCATCATATTTAACAACAACACCACCAAAAAATTGTTTGGGTCTTTAAATGATGAGGACTTGAGAACATTCTGGCACCAAAGAATATTTCTTCACATGAAGGAACCAGAAGGCAAGGGAAAGCTTATTTCAAAAATACCTGAAAATCTAGACTCACTCTTGGGTAGGAAGAGATTAGAAAGTCTTCAATCTGGTGTTTTGAAAAACATTTTCTTAGTAGAACCCCCTCTTGCTTTACTTTGTTTTTCAAACAAACTGTTATAGGAGGCCTAGTAGTGGAAGAGAGGAACCTGGAGATCGAAGGGAGATGCCTGCTGAGCCCTCCTGGAGGACCATCAAGGGTGGAATACTTTGTTTTTTCTTCTTTTTTTTTTTTTTGAGGGCAGTATCACTGGCCCTCATATGTGGGACGGAACCGGGGCCGCTGGCTTCCCAGGCCAGCGCTTAACTACCGCGCCACTCGGCCGGCCCTAAGGGTGGAATACTTTTGTACAACATTGTTAGTAGCTTAACATTGTAAGTTATTTACAACTATTATTCTTAGAGTTCTAAAAGTTATCTAGAAAGTTTTTAAACAAGAAACTAGTGAAATTTTAAAAAGAACAATTTGAAACTTTATAAAAATGTTTTGTATATTTCAAATATCAAAGCAGAAAAAAAACAACCTAGTAAAAAGCAAAAAATATAGTGGGATTCCACCTGACCACCCCTTTGAAGAAACATAATTTGAGTACATTTTTTAGATAAGAAAAGAGGGCCTCAACACCTTACTCATAAAATGTCACCAAATTACTAAGTAAAAATAAAACCAAAACCAAAACCAAATCCAATTGAATGTGTTGGGATTTTTCAAGAGACCTCATATGTTGACCTTGGCCTCAAGGAGCTTTTTATCTAACGGAGGGAAAGATATGGAAACAATATGAGCTACACACTGCAATCAACCAGAAGAGAAACAAATAAAATTCTCTGGGAGCTTATACTAGAGAGAGTTTTCATTCAACCATCGAGATATTCAAGGCCTCAACAAGGTCTGATATCATGGACTACATTGGGGTATAGGAGAGTATGAAAGCCTGGTGGAGAAAGATCTAGCCGAGGAATCAAGAAACAAAAGCTCAAAGTGTGTGCAGCCCACTTATATTTGGTAGAAAAGGATTCTTGGAAAGTGAGAAAGGTGGGTCCAGCTAATACTAAATCTTAAATGTCGTTTAAAGAATTTGACTTTTATTCTACAGGAGAGTTATTGTTTTAAGGTGGAAAGTGACAAAACTCAGAGATGGACATTAGGAAAATTAATCTGGGAGATATTTTCAGATGGCTCATTGTCAAGACATACTTCAAAAAATTCAACAGTGACAAATTGTAAAGCATGTGTGAGATCAATGACCACTGAGTTCTATTTATGAGGCCAGTCCAGTCCAGTCCATGTAATGTGACCATGATTTGATGAGATGCTCCATGTGAAAAGCTTCATCAACTTTTAGTGCTAATCACAGTGTAAATTGTCATTAAGAGAAACAGCACTATGAGTAAAAGATTTGTAGTTCTAATTTCAACTCTGAGGCCCTGAATAACTGACCATGAGCAATAGCTTCCTTATATGATTAAGAGTTAAGACAGTATCGGGCTGGCCTAGTTGAGCGGTGGTTAAGCACTGGCTTGGGAAGCCAGAGGCCCCGGTTCGGGTCCCACATATGAGGGCCAGTGACACTGCCCTCAAAAAACAATAAAAAATAAAAAGAGTTAAGACAGTATCAACCCCCTTATGGTGCTTGGGAAGAATTAAGATAATAATAGAGGTATAACCTGAGTTTCCCAAAGATCAAAAGACTGGGTGCAGATGGTATTGATACCAAAAAATCCTTCAAGGCCTCAAGACTGAGTCCTCAACTTTCTTTTGTTTGTTTTAAACCCATCTGAAGTCCATCCCAATTATTTCCAGCACTTTCCAGGTAGGGTTGCCAAATTTAGCAAAGAAAAAAAATATTACTAGATGCCCAGGTAAATTTGAATTTCTGATAAACAATGCACAGTTTTTCTGTTTTAAAAAACTATATGTCATATGTGACACCTGTTTTGATCACCTCCAGTCCACCCTGTTGGTGATGGAGGAATTCCCACCCTAGGGTTATGAAGATGGCCAGACACGTGACACCTGGCACTGGACAGTGGAGACTGGCACCGTTTGTTAATCACAGACACTCACAGAACAGGGTAGGAGGACCCTGCACACTATGCAGGGCCACATGGGGGTTGAACTCAGAACAGAGTGTATAGAACAGCGGCTATGGGGGACAAGCTTTGTAGTATTAAGAGGGTGAGGTGACCCCTGGTTCCTTTGGGAGGATGTGATGGACTTGTTTGAATAATTTCATGGGTTATCAGGGCACTGAAGGCCCTTACTGGTCCCCATGAGAAGGAGGGTTGTTTGGCCAGGGAATATTACCTACAGGTGCATAATGGGAGGGGGATATGCAGTCAGGCCATTTGAGACCCTCCCAATGTCTAATGCTGAGGCAGCACATAATATTGATTTTATACCTTATACCACAGCATTGTTCATTGTTTGCCTGGAATGAAAATTTGAGTGGGTGTCCTGTATTTTATCTGGCAACATTATTTCCAGGGGTTGTTTCACAGGAATGTTCAGGAAGCCTCAGTTTTCTTGGGGACAGTTGGCTACTTGCAAGGCTCTGCTACTAGTGCTATACATAAGAATCTGCTCTGGCCCCACGCTTTTCCTCTTGCAGCCCCAGCTTCTTGGCATGGTGAGCCTACGCTCCTGGCTGTCAGGGCCCAGATGCTCTGAGGTCTGGGGCAGGATTCATTAGGGTCCTTTCTCCATACTGATGTCTCATTCTTTGAATGCACCCAAAGAATAAAGAAGCATATGGCCAAGACTCAAACTTTGTCTAGAAACATAGTTGCTCTCCTGGCTTCTGTCCCTAACCTCTTTACCTTTGAGCTTAAAGCTAGTCTTTTGGGTTGAGATAGAATGGAGGTCCTTCCAACATCCTTGTCTGTCCCCCAGTTTTTCTTACACAAAAATATACAACTGCCTCCTCTTCTAGATTCCAAATATGAAAATGCCTACTCGACACCCAGCATCTCCTCTGCACAGCTCGGTTCCTGTGAAAATTCAACACATGATGTAAAGAGCTACTCACAGGTGGCCAGGTGACCTGTGAGATGTTAGTTTGTGTTTTCTTTTCGGCTCTGTGGGAGACTGCAGGGAATTAAGTTTTGTGTTCTGTGCTCTGAGCTCCTTCCTGGTTTCAGTGGTTCTTAATGGTTTGGGTATAACAAGACAAAAAGTTCCAAATCCTTAAGGGAGAGATATTTGGAGGAGAGGAAGGTGGAGTTTGCTCTGATAACACTGAAGGGGTTAAAGGTTTTGTTTTGGGGGGGAGGGAAGGAAGGGGGGAGGGTAAACTTTCAGAAACTCCTATCCCTGAGAAAGAAATAGGAGTTTTATGGAGAGAGTCAGGGATGCTGGCTGAGATAGGACAATGAGAGCTGTGACTCAGGAAGCCCCAGGGAAAGACCCATTGGCTTGATTTGGAAGCAGCTGAGCTACCTGACTTCAAGCAGCCATGTGAATTTGGAAAGTAGCCCATTGGGGATAATTCCAATTTTTATTCATTATTTTAAAAATAAATACATATTAAAGACCTTCTCTGTCAGCACTCTGGTGAATGTGGTAGACATAAATGGCTTTTTGGAGCTTACACTTCAATGAACAGTTATCGTCTAAACAATGCATAGTTCCAGGCTTCTAGTTGGTTATAGAACTCAGTGCTTCTACCAATAATTTAAACAGAAGCATAGAAGGCAGAGTGAGCTTTTTAAATACAACTAGAGGGTTTCAAAAAAATGTATCCACATTGGGCCGGATGAGTGGCGTGTTGGTTAAGAGTTGGCTTGGGATGCTAGCTCTGAGCAGCAGGGTCCCTGTTCGGATCCCACATGAGGGCCAGTGATGCTGTGCCCTCTACAGCTAAGATGGTGAACAACAGCTCAACCTGGAGCTGGGCTGTCATGAGTGGCCAGCGACGGTATAGGCTGCAGTGGGCTGCCATGAGCTACCATTAGTGGCTGGCAGCCAGAGTAGCTGCTGCGAGCAGCCATCCAATGGCCAGTGAGTGACTGCCTCACCCAGGAAGAGCGCAATGATAATACCAACATGGGCCAGTGAAGCGACGTCCTCCAAACTAGACTGAAGAACAAAAGGACAGCAACTTGTCTGTTCCCCTCCCCCAATTCCCCAAAAAATCTTTGAAAAAACAACACACATTTTTAAGAAAGGAAAACTATTAAAATTGTAATACTCAGTATATACCAACAACAAATAATGAATACAAGTCATGTTTGACTTCTGCAATTACAAGAGGTGCTCAAAGTGTTACTCAGCATCCAGATACCTGATTATGGCAAACTACTGCTTAAGCAATATTGACCAAAGTGGCCACTTGTATACATTTTTTGGCACCCCTGGTATATGTTTGCTTAAAATTCTTCACTGATTCGCCATTACTTCCAGATAAAGAACAAAATTAATGAAGCCATGCTTTATCAGGCCCCCACTGACCTCCTCATTCTCATCTTGTTTTATACTGAATTTCCTTCATTCTCACACATGTATCATGTTCTTCTCAACAGAGAGTCATGGTACACGCTTAGCCAGAAAAAGTCAGCTTTTGCTGATGGGCCTATATCTTTACAGAACACTACACTGTAAATACTGGCGTTAAGGTGTCATTCTCATGCAGTCTACACATTTCTTCTCTTTCCCCCTAATTTTCATACAGATGAATGTAAGATAATAGTATCCACCTATGTTACCCAGAATATTGTAAGTAGCAAGAGTTGGTGGAATTTACAAATAAAACAATTATTGAACCTTTTCACCTCTTTCACTTCAGCTGTACTGCACAATATTATAGCCACTAGCCACATGTGGCTATTGAGCACTTGAAATGTAATCATACAAACTGTAAAATACACTTAAAGACTTCATGAAAAACAGTGAAAAAAAAAGGGGGGGGAATTAAAATATCTCAATGATTTATTATATTGCTTATATGCTGAAATGATCATATATTGGACCTATTGGATTAAAGTTAATTTCCCTTTAAAAATAGGTTTTCATTTGGCTAGTGGAAGATTTTAAATTAATATATGGCTCACATTCTATTTCTCTAGGACAGCACTGCTCTAACCCTTCCTTCACTCTTCCTGTCTTCAGTGAAGACTTCCCAACCTCCCTGACTAGATGAATTCCTCCAGTTCCATGGGCTGACGGCCTCTGCTCCCCACAAGCCCTTCTCTTGTTTACCTGTGTGATACCTGGTTCATGTTTGCACCCTCAGTGGACTGTTGCTCAGTGTGAGAACTACCTTTGCTCATCGTTGACTTTACACACCTAATGCCATTCTTGCTCCAGTCAGTTATATGAAAATACACTTATTAACAAATAAATAAATGAGTGGCAGTTACATGAAAAGATATTTATAGTGGTTGACACAGAACAGGGATGAAGTCTAATCACAAAAATAACATCAGGATTTAAAAGTTCTCATTCAGCTGGAGAGTGTGGTCAGATCATGAAAGGTACAGTTTCACAGGGAGAAAAGCCTAGTCCAGCACACAGATTCAAAAAAAAATCAATGGTGTCAGTCAAGGATGGGAGTATGTTTGAGTTTATGTGGGTTCTGGACTTGTAATCAACTACAAGCTCAATGTTCACCATTGCTGGGAGGCTCTGATGGCAGTGACAATGGAAATTCTATTGGGCAGATAGAAGTAGGAAACTTCCCATTGACCTCTATGTCTGTTTGTCCCATGATACCTGGTGTGTTCTATCTCAGTCTAGGTGACCTTCACAAGTACAATTCCAAAGGAATTTAACCAGTGTGAAAAAGGGCCTTGAAACCAAAATATCTGTCGCAAAGCTGAAGGAAGTACAGGGAGAACATGACATGAGGTTCATGAGCTTTCAAATATTGGAAGCTGTTTTAGTAAAGAGGCATACAGACATTTTTGTATTGTTCCAGATGGTAGAACTGGGAACTGTGGGTAACAATCACATAGTACCAATTTGTAGCTTAACATAAAGAACTTTTAATTAAAATTCCTCAGGACTTCAACGCGTTATGTCACAAAGTAATCAGTTCTGTGTTATTCACAGGTATTCATAGCTGAGACTGGGTGATCCTTTGGTTACTGCCAGCGGCAGGGAAGTTAATCTCCCACAGCTCAGCCCATGTATTTGGGTAACCCTAAGAGTTGCAACCTTTGGGCCAGGATACCCTCCATAACTGGAATGGGGGTGAATGAGAGACTCCTAGGAGCCACTAGGCTTGAGGACTGTTGGGCATGAATGTGATATGACTCTGTTGGGGGCAGAGGGTGATGGCAAAAGGCCATCCTCCTTCTGCGGACTTGGCCTGGTTGCCACTTGGGTGGCAGTGATCGATGGATGGAGGGGCAGGGGAGGAGGCTAGGGAAGAACCCATCCTGGGAGGCTGGAGGCAGGGACAGGTGAGACCGAGTATGCATTGAAGCTCCAAGTCCCTGGAGCATGTTCCCAGTCCCATCAGACCTCACTTACAAAACACCAGTTCCAAGATAAACGTATTAAGAATGTCATCATAGCCACTGCTGAGCATTCAACCTCAGGTGGGCCCCTCTGATCACAAGATGCTGTGCAACTGTCTAATGAGCCTAACAGCTTACGGCATAAAGTGCTTCCAGGAAAAACAAAAGGGATGGCTTACTCTTTGGTCTGTGGCCAGTCTGGTTTGGAACCGAACATGGAGTTAACGGGATAAAGACGACAATGAGAGGACAAGGTCAGCTACAGCAAAGAAGAGATTTTCTGCCACAACAGGTTATCAGACACTCCAAGAAAAGGGGTGGAGGCCCTGCTGTGTGAATGATGAGAGGAGCACAGCCGAGACACACAGAGGCCTTGAAGAAGAACCATTCTCCACTGAACTGAGAAGGAGAAGATGAGGTGTCACCTGATCCCAGATCTCGACATCATCTCCAGTTTCAGTGACATGGACCCCTGTTCACATTTGTAAGGTCTGTTTCATCCTTAAAAGCACAGAAGCACACAGAACATTTTTCTTTATGCCCAAATCAAGTCCTTTGTGCTCCTGTTGTATCCTCTCCTCTAACTTCTCTCTGATCTCTCAAGTATTTGCGCTGTGATTATTGAAGAATTACTTTATGTTCATTCTCCTGGGAACACGAAAAAAAAAATCACACGTGAGATTCTATTGTCTGAACTTATTTAAGTTACAATAATTGGAAACATAAATGTCTTAAAAAAGCAACCAGCATCACCTCTATGTGGTCATAATATGGAGCAAATAGCTCTCGCCAAACTCCTGCTCTGATATCCTTATAACAGTTATTTGTTTCTATTTATTATTAAAATATTTTCCTGCTATCTCATATGGAACAGCTTTTGAAGATCCTGTGAGCACAGCTGGAAAATTCCTTCTTTGAAGGCCCCATTTATTCATCTTTTGTCAGTGGCAGGCTCTTTATGCTCAGACATTTTATACTTTTCACAGTTATTTCAAAATTTATTTCATTTGACATAGAGTCAATTTATCATTCTGCACACATTCCCATTTCTCTTTCCCCTCACTTCTCTCACTGGCATTCTGCTAAGTTCATCAGAGCACTTTTTTCTTCTTCTTTTCCTTTCCAACTGTACTGCAGACCATAGAAAGACACTGAGAGCCCGCTGCTTTCGAATGTTCATACCTCCAGTTTTTCGTGGACCCCAACTAGGCCCAGAGTTTACAAAAGTTGGAGACTGAAACTTAGAATCTGCCGAATAATATGTTCAACAGCTCTCAGACATAAATCTGCGAGTTGGTGGTTCATTGGAGAGTATCAGCTTGACTCCGTTCAGAATCAAAGAACGCTTCTATGGTTGACCCACATGGTTGCTGAATATTGTTTCCCAAGCTTTTTCAATGAACCAGTTCTGCACATGGGCGAGATTTGTGTTAAATTGTCTAGGTGTGGAAGGAAACAAGATGATGATTCCATGTTCTGAGATTGTTTCAATTTCAGCAGAGTGTTCCCTTGAAGCAGTTACACAAAAAGGCTTAAAAAATTTTTTTTTTTCTAAACTCATTTTAGCTGAGTATTACCACTTCTATTTGACTTGTATCAGGAAAAAAGGCAATTCGGCACAATGGAAAACATAGTTGATATCTTGCAACCCTTATCTTATTTGGTACAAAAGCAGACATAATGTAACTCAGCAAAAATTGCTCAAGTACTCACTGACTGATTGATTGGTTACTAACAATGCAAATGACACCCAAGTTTGCATGACTCCTAGGAGGCAATCTCCTTATTGTGCTCTGTGCACATCAGAACTCCTCTGGGGTATTTCTTTGCATTTTGGAAACCTTATAAGAGCCTCATTGGGGGGAAAAATGGCATCCAGAAAAGGAGAACCAGAATGGTTCAGAATCTATAAAGTGAGTTGAAATAAGGGGTCTGCTAACTGAGTGATTTAGTAAGAGGATTAAGGGGATGTGGGCCAAAGCTGGAAAGACCAAGTGGAGATATAGGTGGCTGCCTTCAAATATTTGTGGGTGTCTTTTAAATACAAAATTCATGCTTCAAAGTGTCTTCCTGATTGTAGAAGTTATAATTCTATTTATAAGATAACTTAGAAAACAATATAAGGGAAAAATAAAAGTCAACACAGGAATTTTGACTAATCCTGTTTTTATATTGTACAAATCAAATACATGCTTACTATCCAATGTAAATATTACAGACAAATATAGGATGTAAAATCTCCCCATATTCTGGCATCCCAAACATAATAAGCACTGCTCACAAATTTTTGGGCCCCTTTCTGACATTTTATTATATATTGGTTTGTCAATTTGTTTGATGTTCATTTCTCTTAACTCTAATTGTAAGCTCCATGAAGAGAGGGTTTTGTTTGATTTTACCCTTCTATCCTTAGCACTTAGAGCAGAGTTTGAGCATACTGTGCGCACTCAGTCAATAATTACTAAATGAACAAATAAGTACATAAATGAATTGCTGATAACTGCCCTTAATTAGAACAGGTGTATAAATGCTATTTAAGTTCCTTAATCATATTGTTTACAACATCTGACAAAACAAGATGTTTGTTTAGTTAAAAGGAAGAAAGAGAAAAAAGACAGGAAGGAAAAAGAAGAAAAGAATGAAAGCAAAGAAGGAAGAAAAAAGACATTTTTTATAAATTAGATTGGAAAAATAGTATCTCATATAAATTTTTTTTTAAGTTAAATTTATTGGGGTGACATTGGTTAGTAAAATTATATAGGTTTCCAACTGTAATTGAATGCATAGATAGTCATCGGATGTGGATTATACTGGGTGGAAGGGAGTCAGAGGAAGTGTAATAGATATATATGATATGGTGGGGGAGTGGGGTGGCGAATTGGGGGATGGAGGTTGTCACTTTGAGGGGTAAAAAGTATAACTATTGCACTGTGTTGTACACCTGAAATTAATTTTAAAAAATTATATAGGTTTCAAGTATACAATTCTGTAATATATCATCTATATGTTGCATTGTGTGTTCACCAACCAGAGTCAGTTCTCCTTCCATCACCATATATGTGACCCCTTTTACCCCCTTCTAGTATCCCCCTCCCCCTTGTCCTCTGGTAAACACCAAACTGTTGTCTGTGTCTATGAGTTTTTGTTTCTTTGTCTTGTTCATTTGTTGCTTTTAGTTTTATATCCCACATATGAATGAAGTCATATGGTTCTCATTTTTTTTCTGTCTGACGTAATTTCACTTAGCATGATAACCTCAAAACCATCCATGTTGTTGCAAATGGCAATATTTCATCTTTTCTCATGACCAAGTAATATTCCATTGTACCACATCTTCTATATATACCACATTTCTTTATCCAATCATCTATTGAGGGACACTTTAGTTGTTTCCATCTTGGCCACCATAAATAATGATGCAGTGAACATAGGGGTACACATATATTTACAAATAAATGTTTTCAGATTTTTTTGGGTAGATACTCAGAAGACAGATTGTATGGTTATATGGCAACTATTCTAAATTTTTTTGAGGGAACTCCATACTGTTTTCTGTAGTGGTTGCATCAATTTACATTCCCACCAGCAGTGCATGAGGGTTTCTTTTTCTCCACAACCTCTCCAATACTTGTTATTCCTTGTCTTGTTGATACTAGTCATTCTAACAGGTGTGAGGTAGTATCTCATTGCAGTTTTAATTTGCATCTCCTTAATAGCTAGTGAAGTTGAGCATTATTTTTATATATCTGTTGGCCGTTCACATGTCTTTTTGGAGACGTGTCTGTTCAAATCCTCTGCCCATTTCTTAATTGGATTGTTGGTTTTTTTTTTATTGAGTCGTATGCATTCTTTATATATTTTGGATATTAGCCCTTTATTGGAGGGGTTGCTTGCAAATATTTTCTCCCATTTGGCTGATTGCTTCTTTGTTCTGTTGATGGTTTCTTTTGCTGTGCAGAAGCTTTTTGCTTGATATAGTCCCATTCATTTGTTTTAGCTTTTACTTCTCTTGCTTTTGAGGTTAAATTCATAAAATCTTCTCTGAACCCAGTGTCCATAAGTTTAGTACCTATGCTTTCTTCTATGCAATTTATTGTTTCAGGTCTTATGTTTAGTTCTTTGATCCATTTTGAGTTAATTTTGGTATATGAGTATAGTCTAGTTTCATTCTTTTGCACATGGCTTTCCAATATTCCCAGTGCCGTTTATCGAAGAGGTTCTTTTTTCTTCATTGTATATTTTTGGCTACTGGGTTGAAAATTATTTGCCCATATATATTTGAGTTTATTTCTGTGTTTTCAATTCTATTCCATTGATCTGTGTGTCTGTTTTTCTGCCAATACCATGTTGTTTTGATTATTGTCCCTTACTAGTATAAATTGAAGTCAGGGAGTATGATACCTCCAGCCTTATTCTTTTTTGTCAGGATTGCTTGGCTTTTGTGATTCCACACAAATCTGATGTTTTTTTTGGTCTATTTATTTTTTAAAAAATGCCTTTATCGGGATGTTCATGCAGATTGCATTAAATTTGTATATTGCTTTGGGTAATATGGCCATTTTAACTACGTTGATTCTCCCAATTCATGAACACAGACTCTCTTTTCATTTCCTTGTGCCTTCTTCAATTTCTTTCAATAATGTTTTATAGTTTTCAGTTTATAGGTTCTTCACAACCTTTGTTAAATATTTGTTAGGTGTAAGTATTGTATAATACCTTCGTTAGGCATTTTTTTGTTGCAATTGCAAAAGTAATTTTTTTTCTTTTCTTTTTCTGAAATTTCATTGTTAGTATATAGGAAAGCAATAGATTTTTGTACACTGATTTTGTATCAGCAACTTTACTGTATTTGTTTATTGTTTCTAATAGCTTTTTGGTGGAGTCTTTGGGATTTCCTATATAAAGAATCATGTCATCTGCAAAAAGTAACAATTTAACTCCTTCGTTCCCAATTTGGATGCCCTTTATTTCTTTCTCTTGCCTGATTACTCTGGCTAGAACTTCTAATACTATTTTGAATAACAGTGGTGACAGGGGAGTCCCTGTCTTGTTCCTAATCTTGGAGGAACAGCTTTCAGTTTTTCACCATTATATTTGATGTTAGCTATGAGTTTGGCATATATGGCCTTTATTATGTTGAGGCACTTTCCTTCTATACCCATTTTATTAAATGGGTATTAACATTTATTATAAATAAATGTTGTATATTGTCAAATGCTTTTTCTGCATCTATTGATATGATCATATGATTTTTATCCTTTATTTTGTTTTTGTGGTGTATCACATTGTTCATTTTGCATATGTTGAACTATCCTTGTGCCCCTGGAATGAATCCCACTTGATTGTGATGTATAATCTTTTTAATGTATTGTTGTATTGGATTTCCTAGTATTTTGTTTAGGATTTTTGTGTCTGTATTCATCAAAGATATTGGTATCTAGTTTTCCTTTTTTGTGTTATCCTTACCAGGTTTTGGTATGTTGACCTCATAAAATGAGTTAGGGAACATTGCCTCTTCTTCAGTTTTTTAGGAGAGTTTGAAGTGAACAGGTATTAAATCCTCTTTGAATGTTTGGTAGAATTCACTAGTGAAGCTACCTAATGCTGGACTTTTCCTTTTGGGGTGGTTTTGGATGATTGATTCCATTTCCTTACTGTTGATTGGGCTATTTAGATCTTCCAGCTCTTTGTGATTCAGTCTAGGAAGGTTGTATATTTCTAAGAGTGTGTCTTTTTTCTTCTAGTTTATTAAATTTGATGGTAGATAGTCCTTCATAGCCTTTTTATATGATCCTTTGTATTTCTGTGGTATCTGTCATGACTTCTCTTTTATTTCTGATTTTATTTATGTCTTTACCATTTTTTCCTTAGTGAGTCTAGCCAAGGGTTTGCCAATTTTATCAATCTTTTCAAAGAACCAGCTCTTTGCTGCATTAATTTTTTTCCATTGTCTTTTTGTTCTCTATTTCATTTAATTATGCTCTAATTTTTATTATTTCCTTCCTTCTGCTGACTTTGGGTTTCATTTGTTCTTATTTTTCTAGTTCTGTAAGATATAACATTAGGTTGTTTTATTTCAGATTTTTCTTGTTTCTTGAGATAGGCCTTTAATAAGATAAACTTCCCTCTTAATATTACTTTCGCTGCATCCCAGGAATTTTGACACAATGTATTTTCATTTTCATTTGTTTCTATGTATCTTTTGATATCTCCTTTTATTTATTCTTTGACCCAGTCATTTTTTAGTGCGCTGTTGTTTAATCTCCACATATTTGTGGTTTTTCCTGCTTTCTTTTTGCAGTTGATCTCCAATTTCAAAGCATTGTAGATGGAGAATATGCTTGGTATGATTTCAATCTTCCTAAATTTGTTGAGGCTAGTTTTGTTTCCCAACATATGGTCTATCCTGAGAATGTTCCATGTGCACTAGAAATGCATGTATGGTCTGGTGTTCTAGGGTGAAGTGCTCTGTAAATATCAATTATGTCCATTTGGTCTAATGTGTCATTTAAGGCTGACATTTCCTTACTGATTTTCTGTTTGGATGATCTATCCATAGTTGACAATGCTGTATTTAGGTCTCCTACTTGAATTGTGTTTTGGTCAATTTCTCCCTTTAGTTCTCTTAGTTGCTTTGTATATTTTGGTGCTCCCTGATTGGGAGCATATATATTGATAAGTGTTGTGTCTTCTTGTTGTATTGTCCCCTTTATCATTATGAAATGCCCATCTTTGTCTCTTGTTGCCTTTTTTTATCCTGAAGTCTGTTTTGTCAAATATAAGTATGACTATATCTGCTTTTCTCTGGATTGCCTTTTGCTTGGAATATCACTTCTACCTTTTCACTTTGAATCTATATTTGTCCTTGTATCTGAGATGTTTCTCTTGAAGGCAACATGTGGTTCGGTTTTGTTTTTTTATCCAATCTGCTACTCTATGACTTTTTATTTGTGAGTTCAATCCATTTACATTTAGGTTGATAATTGATATATGAGGATTTCCTACAGCCATTTCATCTTTTGTTTTCTGGTAGCTCGGTGTCTCCATTGTTTCTTTGTTTTTTTTTTGTTTCTGTCTGTTACTTTAGTTTGGTGTTATTATATAATTTTTTCCTCTTTATTTATGTTATGTATGGATTTTTTTTATGTGGTTACCATTAAGTTTATGTGAAAGAAAGTTTTATGTATACAGTGGTCCTTTTTCTTCAATGTGCCTCTTATCTCCATTCCCCTTTGCAAATTCACACCTTTACCTCCTCCCTTTTTATGTTTTTGTTTTCACAAATTATCCTTATTTATGTTGTTAGTTCACGTCTGAGTTATAGTAGCAAATTATCTATTTCTTTTCTTTCTTTCTTTCTTTCTTTCTTTCTTTCTTTCTTTCTTTCTTTCTTTCTTTCTTTCTTTCTTTCTTTCTTTTAAATAGTTTTATGTCCTTTACCCTTTATGATATGTTTAAGTGTATAGTGCCCTATTCTGTGTAGGGGTTGCCATTTTTTGTGTGTCTGTTTGTTAGTAATTTTACTCATAGTTTTTTATCCCTTTGTCTTTGTGTTTCAGGTAGAATAACCTCCTTCAGTAGTTCCTATAATGCAGGGTTTGTGGTGGGAAATTCCCTCAGCTTCTGTATATCTGGAAGGGTCTTTATTACTCCTTAATATCTGAAGGATAACTTTGCTGGCTATATTATTCTTGGGTGGTACTTTCTCTCTTTCAATAGTTTAAATATTTGATTTCACTCCTTCCTAGCTTGTAGACTTTCTGTTGAAAAATCTGACGATAATCTAATGGACTTTCTTTGGTAGGTGACCATCTTCATTTCCCTGGCTGCCTTGAGAATTCTTACTTCATTCATTAATTTTTGACAGTTTCCATATAAGGTACCTTGGAGAAGGTCTTTTAGGATTGAGGTAATTAGGTGTTCTTTTTGGTTCTTGGATTCAAGGGTCCAGTTCTTTCCATAGGTTGGGAAGTTCTCATCAATTATTTGTTTGTGACTTTCTCCCTCTTTTGCTCTTTCTGATGGAGTCAGAAATTCTTGAAGAGCTCTTTCATTTCTTTTAACTCTCAAGTCTCTCTCTTCTTCTATCTGTGTTATTTCCAGATTTCTATCTCCGATATCAAACTATTTCTTTCCTACATCTGGTCAGCTCTATTTCCTAAGCTGATTATTTCATTCTTAATTTCTTTTATTGAGTTCTTCAGCTTCACAATTTCTATTTGGTTCCTTTTTAAAATTTCAGTCTCTTTTGGTAAAGCACTTATTTTGTTCATTGATTTTATTTCTGAGTTTATTAAGCTACCTATCTGTTTTCTTGCATCTCTTTGAGTTGTTTCAGAACTGCAATCTTGAATTCTCTGTTACGTAAGTCACATAGTTTCATGTCTTTAAGTTTATTTTCTGGAGATTTTTCATTTTTTTTCTGAGCTGCTTTGTTACCTTGGTTATTAATAGTAATTGATGGATTTTTCTCTTCCTGGGCATCTGTGGAAATGAATGAATGCTACAGCAGATTAATACGAATAGGCCTTTCTTTTATTTTCTAGCAGGTAGCACTGGAGTGTTTTATTTTCTCTTACCCTGTTCTGGTTTCTTGCGGTGGAAGAGGTGGGCATCTCCTCTGTGGCCAAATTGCCTCAGTCTCTGAGAACCACCCCTATAGGAGGATGTGGTGGGCCATGGGGTTCTGAGCCCCTGAAATCCCAGTTGTGCCCCTGCAGTCAGACGCACAGCTGTGTGCCCCAGCAGCCCTGGGTGCCCCTGCTGGGCTCAGCCACAAAAGCTGGGTGTAGGGTGGGCTTGAGAGGGAGCTGGTGTATTTGTGTCTTTGTTCTCCTCCAAGTAACCTCGACTGCCAGCTCACAGCTGCCTTGTTTCCATATCTCCTCCCTTGTCACTGGAATTAGCCTTGTGTGCTCCTCCACTCAGGAACTCTCTCTTCAGTTCTCAGTAGCTATTCTGCTCCTTAACCTGAAACTGCTACTGTTTCTTCTGAGCCTTGCTTCTAGCACTGGGAGCATGCAAGGGAGGTGAGCTCTGAGAAGGTGCAGGGAGGGCCAGGCTCGGTGGCTTTGTTTTCTGCCTGGCAGTGAGGGCTGTTAGACCACAGCTGTGGCACTCCTGTATTTGGTCTTTGTCTGAAGGTCTCTGCTCCAATCGCTGGGTTCAGCTGTATTATATGCTGATCTCTCAGGCAGGGATACTTGGGGCCACAGAGAGGGTACCTGCAGTTTGAATCCTACTCTCTCTTGGACTGCAGTGAGTTCCAGGCTCTGTCTGTGAACCTCTTCTCTGTCCTTCTCCCTTCCTTTCCCTGTTGGCCCTGAGTTGACCACCTTCACCTGTTTTGATGCATGGATTTCTTAGGTGTGCTGTGTGTTGTGTAGGGGATCCTCTGTTGCACTATAGATGTTCAACTTGTTGTAACTTCAAGGGGAGAGATCAAGGGGGACCCCTCACGCTGCTATGTTTCTAACGTCTTGTCATATAAATTTTAATTTATGAATTTCTAATGAAGTCTCATCATTTTCTCCATTAGATTTTCTGGAGAACCTTAGGCTAATCAATCTAGTATGCTTTTCATCTTGTAATTTACAAACTTCAACTTTTATTTTTATTATTTCCTTTCTCTAAATTTAATCTTTTTCTCCTATTTGAATACTGAGTCTGTCCTTTTTGAATTTTTCTTGTTTAACTATGAAACCATGTAATATTTTGATTTTATCTTTGAATACCATTTTGACTCTACTGTAAATTTTGATAGGTACTATTTCCATTCTTGATGTTCTGTCATTGTCTTTTCTTTTGTTTCTCTCTTATTCAATAATTATTTAGAATTTTACTTTTTCATTGTTTCAATCATATGTAATTAAACCTTTCTTTGTTATTAACCCATACATCTACTGTATTTTTGTTAAACTGTATACTTTTCACTTTTTGGAATTCATTAAGTTTTTATTTGTGTCCTCATATATGATCAAGTTTTATAAATATTCTATAGATGTTTGAGAATGAGTTATAATCTTTATTTATAGTACAAAAAATTCAATATATTAAAAAGCATGAAAATCCTTAAATTATAAATGTTCTTTATTGTTTTATTTTTCTAATTCATCTGTCAAGTCTAAAAATAAAATGTCTCATTAGAATTGTGGTATTTGTTAATTTCTCAGTGTTTGCTTTATATTTATAATGATTGTTATTTGGTGTCTAAATACTCATAACTCATATTTTAATTGTGGGTTGCATAGTTTCATTGATTTTGTAATGGTTGTCTCTTTCTTCTGCATAATAATATTAACATTTTTGACATCATTAAGCCACACCAAATAGTAGCTCCTATGCTTGAGGTAGAAGCATAGTTACATTGATTACTGGTTGCAATAGATGTTGGGACAAACAGTGGTGGCAGGTATCACTACTGGGTCAGTTTCTTTCATGTGACCTCTGATTTATTAGAAGGAGAGGTGGTGACCCTTGAAATGACTTTCAGTATCTTTTGCTCAGTCCAGTTCCATTGATGTTAAACTTAGTAGAAACTCCTCTAGAGATGCTTGCCAGACATAGTGTCCAGTGCTATTGTTATTTTTCTTGGTTTGCTATAAAAGAAAATATATGTATTTGAATAAGATAAAGTATGCCTTTGGGATCTAGGAATGAGAATAATCATATCAGGTGGCAGGATGCTATGAAAATAGCAATTAGACCTAAATGCAGAGATTAAAACCCTCTTAGAACTCAGTGGAAAAGTACCTTTTTATTTTCAGAATAGGGAAAGTAATCCATTTAGTCTGTATGTGGAGCAAGTTGGAATTTAAAAGCTAAGTTAAGTTTCTCCTAGCAGTACTCTGTAATTATAAAATTCCAAATTTCTAATTTGTATGAAGGTGAAACCCTAATTTCTACCATAACTAAAAACTGTTTTGCTCTGGGTCATAGTATTTGGGAAGAAAATAAAAGGGTTAGACTGTTTCTGGAGTTAGCATCGAGTGATGAATGGCACTTAAGTTTATGAGTGGCAGCATTTTAATCATCTATAAAAGCACATACATAATTCTGACCTCCTTTAATATTTTTTCTTTAGACAGACACACCTTAAACTTGTCCTCACTCCTATCAATACCATAAGTCTATTGGTATTACTCCCTAGAAGTACTCTAATTTTTCTTTTCTAACACAGAACTTTTCTCAAGTGATGTACCTATCAAAAGAATGTCTGAGACTAGAAAGCCAATCATCTATCAAATAAAGATCAATCAAAATTGAGATATGAAACATGAGTCTCATTTCAAATGCAATCAGGCCTGGAGACAATCATAAAGTTGGTATTTAGACTATGTGGGCAATTCCCCGTCCTACTGTCATCATTTGAACATTCAGATTGTAAGTCTGCGTGATGCACACAGCACCCACCATTCACACCAAAGAAAACCACAGGTCTTTGCAGTACCATGAGAAGAAAGTCATCATTTTGACACACTATTTGTTACAATGAAAAGTCTTCATCTAACCATCTGTTTCTTATTAATGTGTTTATTTGCTCACCCTCTCAAGGAGCAAGATCTTGACTAAGTAGCCCCCAGTCACATAAGGAAAGTCATGATTATCATCAGAATCTTCAAGAGCGGATAATGAAAGTCATGCTGTTTAGTTTCTTCACTGTATAAATCAAGACATGGAGTTCTCACTAAATGTTTACTCAATGACTCATGTCCATGTATTCAATGTTTTTAATTTTTTTCCAGGCCCGTAAAGGTCCAAAGGTGAAAAACATGAATATTTTTTAGTGTAGTGTGTATATATGAGTTATCAAAATAACTGATTTAAAAGTGAAAATTATGGGGCTGGCCAAGTGGCGTGGTGGTTAAGCGCTGGCTTGGGAAGCCAGCGGCCCCGGTTCGGGTCCCACATATGAGGGCCAGTGACACTGCCCTCAAAAAAAAAAAAAAAAAAGTGAAAATTATAGCATCTATTGAAGGCCAAAACACAAGGGAAAGATACTCTTAGATGTTGTCTTGGAGACAGTGGGTTGGTTTGGCATTTTAGAAAAGTAATCTAGTAACATTAACAACAACCAAGAAAAGTACACATCTTTAGACCCAGCAACCTATCTATGCAAATTTAGTCTACAGAAATAAGAGATTTAGGACTTAAGGCTATTTTTCAGAATGAAATGGGGTTCTTAGGAACTTCTTTTCCCCCAAGTTAAAACCCAGTTAAAATAAAGAGCACTAAGCACTCCCACGCTATCAGTCCAATGTTGGCATTTTACTAGAGACACAAATCGTGCCAGTATTGGGGTATGGGAGGGGAGAAGAGGAGGGAGCAGAGCTTTGGCTCAAACGTAAAATTCAATCTTTTTTTCTTTCTTTCTTTCTTTCTTTTTTTTTTTTTTTTGAGGGCAATGTCACTGGCCCTCATATATGGGACCCGAACCAGGGTTGCTGGCTTCCCAAGCCAGAGCTTTACCACCATGCCACTCGGCTGGCCCTAAAATTCAAGTTTTAAACAAGTAAGATTGAATCTTCTAAACTCCAGTGAGGCTGTTTTATCAATAAAAGAGCAACCAAGTTTTGATTTACAACCAAATTTTATGGAAAAGGGGATTTGACAGCATAGTTAGGAGCAGTTATTGGACAAATAAAATTCTTTCATGTCTCAAGAAGTTGATACACCGCATTTACAATTATTATACCTAATGGTCACGCATTTTTTTTTTTTTTTTGGCAATTGTAGTGGCAAAAACAAAGAAAATCAGAAAGCAATGAACAATAGAAAAATAATTTGAAAAACCAGGACACAACCTGAATGTCCATTATCAGGTAAATGGTTGAATAGGCTGTGAAATTTAATGCAACTTTTTATTTTTATTTTTGAGGGCAGTGTCACTGGCCCTCATATGTGGGACCCGAACCGGGGCCACCACGCCACTCGGCCGGCCCTTAATGCAACTTTTTAAAACAAGTGGTTAGGCTGTGTTTATTAATAAATGAGGAATATTGTTAAGGGAGAAAAACAAGTTACATTTAAATATCGTATCAGCCAATTTAGTAAAACAAAACAAACATTTCCTTTTTACCTATCATTTGGTTACTGACATTGAATACCCTGGCAGGTGATGGCAGGAAGGAAAGAAGAAAGGAAAGGGCAGGGGTGGGAGAGAACAGCTGTTAGGAAGAAATTATTTTTCCTTATATATTTTATCATTTCAGTTGGTGTAGTACCTTGGGTAATTTTTTTTTAATTTTAGAATAAAAATTTCAAAATTTCACAAAAGATATACAAAATTAAGTAAAAACCCAATGAACATAAATATAAGAATCAAAATGAGAGCTAGAAAGAGGTGTGAAATATTGCTTTATTAACTTGGGGTGTTGATTTGTAAATGGATTAGATAACTGTTTATGGAGTACCTGCCATGTGCCTTATCTGAATTGGATGCTTTCACAGTTATCTCATTTAATACATCTGGTGTAGTCAGAGATGCGTCACTTGATTTCATGGCTTTTTGTAGACAAAATTTTCAGTGATTGAAAAGAAGAAAATTTGGAGATCTGATACCCTGAAATTTTAAAATTGGTGTGTGTGAAATTCACAGACCAGAACTCAAAAAATATGGACAGGAAGGAGGAACAAATAAGTCCAATAAAATTATGAGCTGAGAAATCAGAGTCAGTTCTGCCTAAAGACTCATTAAAAAACATTAACATAGTTTTAATAAAATATTCTCTGACCAGGGCTGTTTGTGAGATTTTGCTAGTGGTCAGTTAATTCACTTGAAGATCATACATGTTCTTTACCTCCTTTTCTTTTCCTTCTCCCTGCATGACCACCTCAGAGGTTCTTTCCCTTAAAAAAACAAACAAAAAATGCTAATCAGTAGTGGTCATACAGTTTGAATTCACATGGGGTCATTAATAAATAATCTACTTTAGAACATAAACATCCTTGTTTGTCCCTAGGATTGAGTCTCCATAAGGCTCCGTCTGGTTGGATTGCCAAGCAGCTTTGTTTATTCATCTCCAGTTATAAAGTCCTGGCAATGACAGAAAATGATAGAACATGATCACCGGCTCATGAGCTTCTAGAATCTAATGTAAGACTCCTAACTGGAGGCATAGAATGCCCAGTCTCTCCTCTCGCCTGGGCCAGGGATTCCCTGCTGTGTGAATCCTTCTTGTTTGATTTCAGTTTCTCCATGATCATAAGGTTTACCTGCTCTCTGTAACCGGATAACCAAATATTTGTTGCCTGGATATTCTCCAGCTTCCGCTTTCTCTTGTCATCCTTTAAATGTTAAAGTATCTGAATATAAATGACTTAGTATAGTCAGTGCTTCTCTCCAAATCTCTAGAGTTAGGCAGATGCGGGGTGGGGCTGTCATATGTTGAAATTCACTTTCTGGGCCTTTGTCTCTCAAAATTCTCAGTTGCTCTGCTTCAGTAACAGCTCCAACAACTAAAGTCTCATTCCTGCACTGCTCTGCACCCCACTAAAGAGGACCTCTCTCCCTTTACCCCACAAAGCCCCACTCACACACTGTGTGAGTGAATGTGGGAGAGTTTTCAGGATGATTGAGGGTAGGCAGTGAAGATTAATTATATTACAGAGAAGAAAACTATTTTCAATTCAGTGACATTATAGTTCTATAAATGTATTGGCTAATTCCTAAAGCAGAGACACTCTTATTGGTTGTGCCCCTCTGTAGACTTTCTTCTATGGCCTTTTTAAACTAATGGTTCTCAGTCTTGGCTATATATTAGAACCATCTAATGGTCTTTTAAAAAATCTCAATGTCCAGACCTTACCTCAAACCAAGTAACTCAGACTTTCTTGGGGAGACATCACCAACATGTTTAAGGCTCTCCAATTGATTCTGGCATTCAGCAAAGTTTGAGAACCACTGCTCTAGGTATTTCTTGTATTTCCTTCTTACATTTTCTCGGACCCATGAAGTCTTTTCTTTTAAGGTTCCCAAGGAAACCAAAAATTTCTCTCATTTTGTTAGGAACAATTCAGATATTTTATGCATATATGTACATATGTACGCATGTGTGTATATATGTATGTATGTATGTACACCCATACTTTTGGTCTCACTAACTCATCCATGCTGTGCCCATGGGTCTTCCTTTTTTTTTCTCCATAGGATGCCCCAAAATAGGCTGAAACAAAGGAACTATTTACCCCAAAGACAAATTATGTCACTGGCTGAGAAAGCAGACACAGCTGCAGTCAGTTTTTGTTTAAATTGCATTTTTTTTTCTACCAGTGCACATGGAAAAAGTGCTTTGAGCCCCTTGAAAATAAAGGGCTTTGCATACCTAACTGCTCTTCCTGTTTGTACAGTGCCCACCTCTATCTACCTCCTTGGGAGATCAGAATTTCCTTCTGCCCAAGCAGTGTGTTCTCAGAGAAAGCTGTTCTCACCCCAAACTCACAAAACCAGACCCCCCAAAGCAAGACCCAGGGCACTCCTGAATTGATGCCTGGGGCTGGATAAAATGAACTGTTAAGTCTTTTTGATCTTTAACTCCTAGGAGTCTGATTTCCCTGCACTTGAGAGGAAAACCTGGAGTGAGTGACTCACAGGTGTGAACTGAACTTGACTAACCTCTACTATCCACATCTGTTCTCTTTGCCTTGGTGTTATTTGGCATTTTAATGGACACTTTTATTGAGGATTGGACGAGAACAGATGCCAGTGAGAAAGTATGTTTTTCTACGGCTTCATCTATCCAAGCTTGTTCCACCACCCAAGAATTTGGCCTTTCCAGGACAAACAATATCTTCAGCCTCTATATCCAGGTGCTTTGGAGGTCTCGTAAAGATGCCAGTGAGTGCCTGTGGTTGTGTTTTTGAAGGGCTAATTACTAAAGTAGCTAGAAGCTATCCAAGACATGGGAATCCTTCAGTCAATGGGACACGTTGTGCTTTCTAAGTTGGCAATATAGGTGGTCTTCTAAAATCTTAGAACGAAATGGTTGTTTTCTTTCACAGAAACCATCCGTTCTCAGCTCTGGATTGCAAAATACTGTTGCTTGCTTTATTTATTTATTTATTTATTTATTTATTTATTTATTTATTTATTTATTTTATTGTTGCATTACAATAGTCAAATGTTATATGTATCACGAATAATGTTATAATTGTGTCAATATGTGAATCATTTACTTTTCAAAATATACTTGAATAGATTCAAAGATATTTCAAGGAGATAGTTGGATACATAGGTAGATAGATAGATAGATAGATAGATAGATAGATAGATAGATAGATAGATAGACAGACAGACCTGTCTCTCACTTGGATTCCAGTATGCTTTCTTGAGCCTGACAGAAAGGCATGGAGTTTCTGTGAGTGCTTGAAAATCTTGCATAATCCTGTATGCCCATGGTAATGGGTCACACCTGTCATCCATCATGTGCGTGGGGGAGAAAGGTTGAGAACTGTTCGGATAATTAATGGGGTAATAGCAGTTAAGTTCCAGAAGACTTCAGTGAAAATTACATGAATGATCACCTTCTTTGTACCACAAGCTGTGTCTTTGCTTGGGTTAGAATTCCTACACCTAGGAAATTATATTCTTTGTCTTCTCCGTTTAATAGTAGTTTATTCACTGTCCTTTCAGATGTTTATTTACTTTACTGTGGGCCTTGAGAATGGCTCTAAAACAAGCCATTGATCACATTTTCACTGAGTTTAATCTATTGCCAGGTAAGTCTTTTCTAATCAGAAGTGCTCAGCCAACAGGAAAGGGCTTTGCATAATTTGGACACAAATAATTATTGATGGAATAAATTAATGACATAACCTATGACATATAACATGCAAAATCTGATGTGAGGAGGAGGTTGTTACCATTTTCTGAAAGCACAAGTATATTCTTCCCTCTCCTTCCACTCCACCCCCCTGTACATTTTCTTCTATTCTCATAAAAGAAAGTGAAACAGCTTTGATACATTGTAAGGACAAGTTTCTGCAAACAAGGTGAAAAATACTGCCTTCCCATTGCAGGAGTGTGGTGACTCTGCATGGTGAAGGATCAGTTAGGCTCCACTGTGGTCCCAGTTCCTACATGCCAGAGTGACCCTGCTTGCACAGTGGCTGTTCTTGAAAAGTCAAATGTTCTTCCTCTTCTGTGCACTGCATATTATATTTCTTGACCTCTCTTCCGTCTTTGAAACTACCTAGTGTTTCCTTCTTAAATTCACCTCCATTGCTTTCCTAGCACTACCTTCTCCCAGACTTGCACCAACTTCTCTGACTTCCCTTGTGTCTCCTGCACTGACCTTTTTCTCTTCCTGCTCCCACCTAAGGAAGAGTTGTGTTCTTAGCCTCTGCTTATTGCTCTTTTTCTCTCAGAAAACTCATGGCTTCTTTCTTCACTTCTATCCCTCATCTTGGTGCCTAAAATGCCTAAATCAGCATCAAGAGATCTTACGTCCTTGAGTCTCAGTCCTCAGTAGTGGACACTTCCACCTGGAAGACTTGCTGTGATTTTAAAATCAACTTACTGCAAACAGGGGTTACCACCAGCCGCTGCAGAGATGTAGACCTGGGGCATTACCCAGGCTTCCATCAGAGAAGCAAAGACAGGAGGGGCTCATTATGGAGATTCAACTTTACCACATGGTGACAGCTCGTTAAGTGGTTTGTGTAAGTCTGTTGCTTCTGTCTTTGGCTTGGAGCTCGAACTCAATAGAGCAACTGGTTGGGAAGAAATGAAGCTTGTGAAGTGTGAGAGAGCAAGGGCAAACTGGATCCCATATTTTTCTCTTTCTCCTCTAAGATATCAACTTCATTTATGGGGTTGATTTAGGTCCCTGTGTCTTGGACCTAACTGTACAGCCGGCCTAGCAGCCTGGGAAGCTACAGGAGACGTGGCAGCATGCATAGGTTGCCCCAAGTACCTAGTGCATCTGATTAAACATGAGTGCTGCTTTATTTATGTTTCCAATCTCACACAAAATTCTCCTGTGGCCAACTCCAATCCAGCACCAAACAGGGAAGAGAATTCTGAGAAACGTAGTTCTAGCATAGTGATGTTGACTCAATGCAAAGTCACCTCACCAAGTGCTATTACTGTCCCCTCCACGTCATTCTTCGAACTTCTACCATGTTGGTATTTTGGAATGCTGAGTTTTTATTTAACCATCATGCCATTTAAAAACTTCCAATTGTTTGGCACTGCCTAGTGGTGCTTCCTCCTCCTCCTCCTTCTCTTCCTTCTCCTTCTTCTTACTCAACAACTGTGGTTTCTACCGAGAGATTTTAGGTGTTCTGGGGCAGGCATTCTCAGCAGAAGCACCCTGGGTTCCTCATCCCTGCTTCAACTGAAACAGTTTTGTCTTTATCTCCTTTGTGAATTGGACTTCCATGTGAGATTTCATTTGTAGAAAACCTACAAATTCTTCTTAAAGAAAAAGAGAAGACAGAGACACAAAGAGGAAGGGAAGTAAGGAAGGAACAGAGGGAGGAGGGAAGGAAGGAAAGAAGAAAGGAAGAAAGGCAGGGGCAGAGGGTAGGAGGAAGGAAGAAGAGAGGAAGGAAGGGAGAAATTACTAACTTAGAAGATCAAGTCTTAACTATCTAAGCACAATCCCCCCGTATTTACCCAACTTTGTCTCCTATTACTAACCCCAATGGGAACCATCTTCTTCAGTCTGACTGTGTCTCTTACCTATCTGTGAAAAGACTGTGTTCATTACCAACTTCGTGCCTTGACTCTCATGCTTTTTTTGAGGGGGTGGATGGTCTAGATTGACTCATCTCCCTTGGCGTTTCCTAAGGCAATTGTAGAGCAAGTGTGACTCTGGATCAAGATAAAGAAATACAAGTTTGTCTCCTAGAGAAGAGAGGAGAATGACAGTGTGGTTCCATTTAATTTAAACACACACACACACACACACACACACACACACACACATGCATACAAGGTCTAACAATTAAGTTTGCAAACATGTCACAGTGATGTTGCTAACCTTTTTTTTGATGTCAGAGGGATCATTCATTATGAATTTGTACCAACTGGACAAATAGTTAACGAAATTTGCTATTTGGAAGTACTGAAAAGGCTGACTGAAAAAGTTAGATGACCTGAACTTTTTGCCAATAATTCATGGCTCTTACATCATGACAATGCACCAGCTCACACAGCACTGTCTGTGAGGGAGTTTTTAGCCAGTAAACAAATAACTGTATTGGAACACCTTCCCTACACCTGATCTGGCCCCCAATGACTTCTTTCTTTACCCACAGATAAAGGAAATATTGAAAGGAAGACATTTTGATGACATTCAGGATATGAAGGGTAACATGATGACAGCTCTGATTGCCATTTCAGAAAAAGAGTTCCAAAATTGCTTTGAAGGGTGGACTAGGCGCTGGCATCGGGGCAGAGCTTCCCAAGGGGAGTACTTCGAAGGTGACCATAATGATATTCAGAGATATGTACTTTTTCTAGGAAAAGTTCACGAACTTAATTGTCCAACCTCATACATGCATATATGCATCAGCATATAGCTTTACGTTAAAACTTCTGTATAAATTTATATGTAAATAACCATTCCAATGAATTAGATAAAGATAAAAATAGATCAATCCACTTAGAAGAAGAAAAGAAAAATTTTAGTAGGATTTATCAAGTGCCTCCAATGTACTAGGTCCCATAATTATTACATCATTTAATTTTCAAAGCAATCATAAGATGTAAGAGTCATGAGTCTCATGTAAGCAGTTTATTGAGGAATCCAACTTCTTTATGGGGCAAACATGAAACAGTTTTATTTTTTCTCATAGCTTCCCCAACCACGTTCTCTATTCTGGGCAGTGGGAGTGTTTAATGACATCTCAGCTAGATTCTGTGACTTTTCAGAATCTTTTGTTTTTTGAAATGGCTCATTTGAGTTCTTAAGAATCAGCCCTGTTCGATGGTTAAGCGCTGGCTTGGGAAGCCAGCTGCCCCGGTTTGGTCCCACATAAGAGGGCCAGTGACACCGCCCTAAAAAAAAAAAAAAATCAGCCCTGTTTATATAAAGGCTTCAATCTGATGCCTAATAACCTCTGTATTTCCCTGTACAGGTGGGCAAAACCTGCAGCCACAGTAGTTTAGGGAAAAGGGATGAGCTGGGTAGTGTGCTCTCACACAGCTGCCCTTTCCAGCTAGCTCTTTTGCCTGCCCTCCTTCCTCTCCAGTTATGGTTGGAAGGAAGGAGAAAGACAAGACAGAAGACTGAATGCTGTTAATGAGATCACAGTTCTTGTCTTGGAGAATTGGAAAATTACATATGCTGTTTTAACTCACTTCTTTGGACTTGATGAATAATGGTTCCAACATACCTACTTGACAAGGAACTCATCCTAAGCAATTCTTGTGTGTATTTATGGTCCCTCGTAAGATCTGTTCCCATTGTGTTGGGGTGTGGTCCTTTTCATCCTCATAGGGAGGCAATCCCCAGTAAGATTGTTACTGTAAATCTCATCTATCCTCCATAATTGAGTTTTGAGCTGATATGTTTCCATCTTGCATACCGCTTTGGAACTGAGAACTTGAAGGGGAGAATCAGAAATAATAAAGATAAAGCGTATGTTCGTTTCATGGGAGAAGTTGCCAGAATCTTGTCCAGACTCTCTCTAACCACATGCTCTCACTGCACACCATATGATGCACACCATGCTGGCTGATGTTGGGTGTGGAGAATGCCATCAATAAAACCTTGCATGTCCATGAGGAGGTAGAAAAATTTAAACTTCACCGCTCACATATACCAAAAGAAAATAAAGGTGCAGCTTTTTGTTCTTTGTAACTGATAGAATCTTTCTAATAGTCCCCTATCCTGCTGTATGTTGGGTGATATCTAAACTTATCAAGTAATAGTTCAGTATTTGGGGGCTTAAGCAGTCCTTTTATACATTTTAGGTTTAGAGGGGAGAAATGTTCAATCTATCTGAGTTTCACTTCACCCTCCCCTACCCACTTCTCTCCATACATGTAGGGATATTTATGTGATCTCATGGCAATGAGAAGAGGGGCCTCAGAACCATGTGCTGATTTTTCACCTTGTTGGTCTAGTCTATTGGTGAGTATTTATTTACCATTTGGGGTACCTCGTGGGTCCCCATAGCTGTACTCCAGGATCTTGGTTCTTTACCTCTGGTAACTAATTCCCAAATTTTGTATCTCCATTTCAAATCCAAGTGGACATCAGTTTCCTGATCCTTTTAGCACCTTGGCATTATCTGTGGGGATGCATAAACTTCTAGGTTCCCTGCACATCATATTTAGGACATGGGCCATATTCAGTAGTATTGGCTCAAGTTCATTTGTCAAATTGTCTCCATCCATCAATGCTGCACCACTGATGACCTTTCACATAGAAGCCTATGGTCTTCTCCAAGGCACATTTGGGAAAGCAGACCACCAACCGTGACCTTCCAGGTTTCCCCACACTAATACGGACATTCCTATCACCTCCCCTCCTCAGAAATTAGCTCCATGGGTTTGGAGGAGAGGCTTTTTGTATAATCTCCACACCCTATCTCAGTTGCTCTTTTCCTTTCCATATTCCTCAGAACTGGAAGCAGCCAGGCTCCTATCTTCTGTAAAGTGAGACATCCTGTACCTCACAACACCTTCCCTGGGGACGACAGTAGGATTGGTGGCTCAGTGGGATGATGAGGTACAGGAAGAAAAGGCAGCTTACTGATAAAGGGGGGAATATTAGGTGAGATTCTTTAAAATGTTACTCTTTCTCATTATAAAGATGTTTTCATATATTATGTCATTTAAGAGTATATAAGACTTTAAGAAAATATCATTGAGTTTAATAAAAAGGAATTTTGGAAGACAACTTTAAGCCTCTGTAGATTCTGTTGTTCTAACATTTCAGCCAACTCCAGAGGAGACCTAATATCCAATCCAACCCAGCAAAGCACTAGATTAGATGTGTTGCCTCTTCCTGACACACAGAAATTTACACACTCTTAGAGCAGAATTCTATCCTGAGATGCATCTGAAGCTGCATTTTCAAAGTTAACATTGCCGACTGTTCAATGAGAATTCAAAGACTAAATTCCAGAGGTTGTATAAAAAGAAATTCAAAGTATACTTTTAGGTGGTAAATGGATAAAAAACATGCATAGTTTTCTTTCTGTATGTGAGATAGAGATAGAAATTCATTATTAGCAGTGTGCACTATTCTTACTATAGAAAAGCTAAGATTCTGGATTGAAGCTGAGAGACAGAAAATTCATTATTAAAGGTGTACACTCTTCCCAGGAAGCAGCAGCTGGATTGGAGATCAATAATGAACCAAGTTTAACAAACTCCAGAAAAACTGATATTTCAGTGAATTTTATATACTCAAAAGAATAAGTTATGTACTCTGTGTAAGTATCTGTTACTTACAAAGATGTGGTTTGCTTATGGCTGGTAGGAATTTAAATTCTGAGATCACTTCCTTACCAACATTAGATTTCAATTCTTATAAATGCTTCTATTTACTTTTCTTATTTATGTAATAGTAATTTTGTTGTCTGTTGCCATAGTCCCTGTCCTTAAAAAAATTCCATCATTAGGGAAAAGACAAGTCATTCAACCAAGAAATCATTAAGTCACATGCTGTGACTGTTTCATGTCTAATGCTGGTTTTTTAAGTTTCAGTGGAGTGAGTCATCACGGACTTGCAAACACAGGGTATCTTAGAGTCATTAAGAGCAAGGCTTGTTTGGGAAAAATTAGCCTAGATTGCTCTTTTAATAATGGAGATATAACTAGCTGCTAAAAAAAGGGCAAGTGTAACTGAGTGCCAGTGTTCTGTGTTAGTGAATGAGAGGAGAGGACGATGTGAAGCCCCCTCCCTGCCACGAACACCCTCGATGGGAACAGATGAGAAAGTTTCAAAGAACTGTGGGGACCCAGTCACAATGGACAGGAGGAATGTGCAGTGTCCAGAACTTCCAAGTTGAGAACAGCATCTATTGTAGTGTCTGCTTGGCATAGCAAAGGCATTTTAGAAGAAAAAAAATAAAATTGTGGAGTCAGCGATTAAATAGTTGGAAAGGTGCCAACGTTGTTCATTGAGGCCTCACCACAGGCACCACAAATATTCATGCAAATTTTTTGACTTAAATTTTTATTCTATTCTGGGTACTACCAATTTAAATAAAAAGCACACGGGTTCAAAGGTATAGAGTGCTAACTACAATAGAAATGTTATGTAATTCTCACCAGGATTCTTGACTGTTGTGGAGAGAGTTTGGTAGCAGCTAAGATGAGAAAAAGGATATGCTGGGAGGCATTTCAAAAGTTGGATGTTAGGAGGCAGAGGACATATAGGGCATAAAGTACATTGATTTAAAAAAAAATAACAATAAAATTTCACAATTGTGTGAAAGGTAGAATGACAGCGCTGTTCAAAGAGAAAGAAAATTTGGAATTTGGAGCAGATTTTATGGGGAAGAAAAGAACAGCTACTTTGGGATTCGTTCATAAGAAGTGATGTCAAAGTGAAACTGAGATGTATGGTTGATGACATGAACCCTGATGGGAGGGATCAGGACTGCAGAAAGAGGTTTGGGTCCTAAGGGACTGTGGTGGCCAAATAACAGCCCCAAGATATTTCCCTCTTAGTCCCTGGAATCTGTGAATGTTACTGTAAATAGCGAAAGGGACTTTGCAGATGGCATTAGCTTAAGGATCTTGAGATACATTATCCTCATGGGCTTGATATAATCACAGGGGCTCTTCTAAGGGGTGGGGGGTGATAAAGGAGATCAGAGGGAAGTCAAAAATAAAATAATGAAAACAAGAGGTTGAGTGACATGAGGAATGGATCAAGAGACACTGAATTTGTGTTGTTTTAAGCCACCAAGTTTGCAGTCATATGTGTGTTATTACAGCAGCCATGGAAAACTAATACAAGGGCCTAATTAACACTGGAGGAAGAAGACCCTGTAACTAAAAAGTATCCTTTCCAACATTTTGAGAATCTTTCAGTTCTGTTACAATAGCATTCAATGGAGTGAGAACTATATACTCCCACTAAGGTGATCCAGGGACTCAGAACGATACGCAGTCTTCAGAAGAACATAGATAATCTCCTGTGGTCCTCTTACTTTCTTTTTGAAGACAAGGCCCATCCTGAAAGAGTTTTATAGACCCAGGGCCTGTTATGGTATCTGATACATAGTAAATATTTCATAAAACAATAATTCCTCAAATTAAAGAGAATTTTAGGGAAATTTTGTGTTTTTAACTCTATAAATATATTAGAAATATTTTTACCCATTTAAAAATGAAATTTATTTCTATTTTGCATTGATTATTTTGCATGGTAAGACATTTTTATAGAATAAAATTTTCAGTGTTTAAGTCAGTATTTTCCAAGCAAATGTCCATGTATCCCCATGTGTGTGTGTGGACGGAGTCTTGGGAGCTTTAAAGAGGCTTATACGTTACTCAGGATTGAAGGACATTGAAATACATACATGTTGAATGAACAAAGAGAAGAGATGAGGAATAAATGTTTCCAAAACAACCAGTCAGGTAGTTAATTCCTTGGGGGAAAAAATGTAAAACAAGTGGTTTGGTGGTGTGGGAATAAAAAATATGATAGCATTTAATTTTCCCCTTTCAAACTGTGGCAATTATGTAGAGGTGGATTCAGCACAGATTATCTATCTATCTATCTATCTATCTATCTATCTATCTATCTATCCATCTATCTACCTATTCATTTTTCCATTTGGATTGTCTCCTTCTATACAAGTGCAGGGCAGCAGAGAGGACTCCTATCTCAGCACCAGACTACATCTTGCACCTATTATCAGTCCTGGCTGACAGTACACGTGAATGGCGGCATCCCCCTTCGGGCCCCTAATAGATGGCACATCGTTGTTTCAGAACACCTGAAAGAATGCCTGGGCTCGGCTCTGGAGCACCTGACAGAGGAGGAGGGCAGGGCTGGAGAATAATTGCCATGTCACTGGCATGTGATTTATTGCAATGCTTAATTATGTCTACAGGGCACCATCTGGAGACTCAATTTGGGTTCTTTATGAACAAAAATTCAAGTCAAAATGTACCTTCTTCTGAACTCAACTGAGTTCCACTTTGGACTTCTCACACCTGGAGGATATTACCCTAAGCTGAGTCCCCAAACTACATCCTTATTGTTTCAGTGTAGACAGCCCCAGCTCCACAGAGCCACTCTCATTGTGCAGACCATTGATTTTCCTTTCTTAGACCATGTTATCCAAAGGGTGAAACATGGAGAATGTTCAGTATTATACTAAAACCTCAATCATAGAGTGAAATCATCTTTAGCATGCTTCTGAATTGTTACTGACCATCAGCAAATGGCATCTCATTTTTTTTCTAATTATCAATTGGCTGGTAATTGTCCCCAGAATATTTGTTTAAAAGAGATGATGAAAAAGCAGTACTAAGTGATGAGGATTGTTTTTTAATATTACTTATTTTTTTAAATAAATGTTTAATCTATTCTAGGAAATTAAAAAAAAAGAAAAAACCATATTACTGTGTAGAAGAGTTGATTTAAAAAAATACTTATTCCTTTCAATTAAAACCCAGAGCATTAATCAAATGTTTGACACTATAAATGTTTCCAATTAACATCTAGCTTAAAACCACATGTGTTCCAACTGAAATTCAAAAGATCTATCTGTACAGGTGACCTCAGAGAAACCATTAACACATGGCTGGAGACAGCAAGAAACATTTTCCATTTGCGAGACTGAGATAAAGAATCAGTTTATGACTGATTATTACTTCAAACATCCCTTTCCGATGTGGGCTTTCTAAGCTAGAAGTTGGGTATTTCTCAGTGAGTCAAAAAGAAGAAAGAATTAATATGTGTATATATATATTATATTATATTATATTATATTATATTATATTATATTATATTATATTATATTATACATATATATGGAGAGAGGGAGAGAGAGAGAAAGAGGGAGAAAGAAAGAGAGAGAGAGAGAGAGAGAGAGAGGAATTAGAAATAATCCCACAATCTCATCTGGATGAACTAGTAGTCCCAACCCTATCAAAGGCAATGGGTTGTTGTAATACGGATGTGGTCAGTAATCTTAGGGGCAACAGAATTTTTCTAAGCAGTTCTCTTTCATTTTCTGCTGCAGATGCAGTAAACTCAGACACCTCCAGGGCCCAATCAGAAAACATAAATGAAAAAATGGGATGTCAGGCCATAGTGGCAATTGCAGCCAACTGGGGGGCATGCCTCCTGTCTAAATGTTGGTGTTAACCACCCAACTCCAGCCAACTATTGTCACTTGAAAATGGGAGCCCAGTTGGACCAAACATTCTGATGTTTCAAGAGAAACCAGAATGGAAGCCTTTTAATAAAGTGAACTCGTGAATTTTATATAAGGGCCATTAATTCTATTGAAAACAAAAACAAGAACACAGACCTGTTTGCAGTCACTTTGTGACCTTCATGTCTCCTGCGTAAAGAATCAGAAGCTGGGCTAATATGATCAGAGACTGTAAAGCGCACAATTTGGAAGAAAGTGGACCCCTTTCAGTAATATGTCAGCATATCACCAGTATTGGAGAGCGTGCTCTGGCTTGCTCACTGTCGAATCTGCCAGCCCCTGGCAGAAAAATAGAGAGAGCACATATTTTCCAAATAATTTCTCAACTGATTGGTCAAGCTCACTTAAATTATTCCAGGTGTGCTATGCAGGGGGTTATTATGACCATCAGGAAAACGGTAACATTAAGACATGCCCACTTGCCCAGCATCCTGATGAATTGCATTCTTTCTCTCCTGTCTTGCTACAGCCTATCAACAGCTGGGGTTGTCAATCCAGCCGCCTTGCCTGCCGACAAACACCTAGGGCTAGTCTGCTGTAGCTGGAGAGGCACATATTTCTCTGTGTTTTTTTTTTTCCTTCACATATTTTTCCAAAAGAAGAAAAGCAGAAAGCAGAAGATGACCCTAATAAGATAAATGCCTGGCAGGTTACACAGAGCAAAGTATTTGACATTTAGAAACAATTTCAAGACCCCAAAAGCTGTTACATTCATGTTTGTGCAATGATTTTTTTTTCTATAACAAGTAAAACCAAGGTTTGTATGTTTTGGAGAGAAATTGTTCAATGGCTTTAAGAATAAAAGAAGATAATTTCAGCTTATGAAGGAGACTATTCAGTTCATAACTAGAGCCAGGAGACGTGGATTCTAGTTCTTTGTTTTTCACCCTAACTGTGACTATTGTGTAATTTGCATTGAAGATTTCTAGAATAAACCACTGTAGCATAAAAATTATTTTGATCCGAAGGTGTTTGAGCTCCTGAAGTCCCTTATCTACCCCAAAGCAGAGCCCCCCAAAAGAGTTGTCATAAATCCTTTTTGGTGAGCAACAGTAATTTTCTCTTCTCTGAGAGAAGCCAGTATCACACCCAAACAGACATTGCCAGAAAACTATCGGATCTCCCACCTATTCTCCTAAGGGTCCATTTATCTTTCCAAAAAGTTGTTTGTTTCCTTGTAAGTGCCCTTCTCCTTGTCTCCCTCACCTGTTAACACGGTATATAAACCCTAAATTTTAACTGCCTCTTTGAGTCATATTTTTCTCTGAACTCCTGCACCTATATATACCTGAATAAAAATGCCCTTTCTCTTGCCAATCTGCCTTTTGTCGATTTAATTTGCAGGACCACAACAAGTACAACCCAAGAAGGTAGAAGAAAAAAGTTTCTCCCCAAACAGCATCATTTATCTGAATTTGTTTATTTGTTGTTTTTTTGTTTGTTTTTTTTTGAGGGCAGTGTCACTGGCCCTCACATGTGGGACCGAACCGGGGCCGCTGGCTTCCCAAGCCAGCTCTTAACCACCGCGCCACTCGGCCGGCCCTGTTTGTTTGTTTTTAAATCATCATGGATACCAAGCTTTATGCTTAAAATGTAGCCAACAACAACACATGAGCAAAATAATGCACAGGGGTGCTAGAGTCAGGTCAGATGAAACCTATAAAACAATTTATAAACACGAGATCATTTTTTTTTCCTTATCAAGGTCATTTACGGATGATATCACTTGATTTTTTTTTTTCCTGAAAACATTTTTTGGGTTTCCTTTAAGGTTTATTTGATTGTAACAAGGAACCCAATTAAAACTAGCTTAAAACAATGATTGCCTCTCATAACAAAAATATCTGGATGTAAGCTTTAGGTGTAGCTTAATCCGGGTATATAAGCAATAATACAATGACCAGATATCTCGCCCTGTGTTGGCTCTGTTCTTCTCCCTGTTGACTTTATTCATTATAGCTGCATTCCAGGAGCTCTAGACTCAGGTCCTGCCAGGTTCAATTCCACTGGAAAAGAAGGCACCTCTTTTCTTCATGCCAGAGTCTCAGGATTGGGATCGAATGGCTCAATTTAACTGATAGTTTGGTCTGAATGGCTTAATCAATCTTTATCTGTATGGTAATATGATTCCTTGATTGGTCAGGCATAGGTCACATGTCCCCTTTGAAGCTGGAAATACAGTTAGTCTTGCCTCAGTACATGGAGTTCTTTACCAAAAATAGTGGGAATAGATATCAATTACACCCTGTGACATGAGCCATATTTTGTTTTAGAGTCTGGCCTAAAACAATGGTTTAAACAACTTATGTCTTTAATAAACTTTAAAAAAAATTGCTTTCCTAAAGAACCCTGACTTCACCAATATTCTTTTTTTTTTGACTATAGGAAAATTGTAATACAAATGTTCTCCCCAAACCATTCCCCAACAACTAGTTCTACCCAATTAAAGAGAACACTTTTCTACAACATGGTTTTTCTCACGGTTATAACTTTATTTTAATTGAGATATAATTCACATACCACAAAATTCATTTTGAAGTGTATAATTCAGTATTTTAAAAAATATATTCACAAGGTTGTGCAATCACCACTACTGTTTAATTCCAGAACACTTTTATCACCCTTAAAAGAAATCCCATATCTATAAACGGTTAAGTCACTCCCCATTCCTCTCTTCTACTCCCAGCATTTTTTTTTTGTTGTTGTTGAGCCATCCTGCCATCTGTTGGCAGCTCAGCAGCAGCTCAGCTCTGGCTGGGAATTGAACCGGGGACCCAGTTGCTCAGAGCTTGCACTCTTAAGCGATTTCTTAATCTACTCCCAGCTTTTGATAACCACTAATCTTTCTGTCTCCATGAATTCGCTTATTCTGGACATTTCATATGTATTAACATATCTTTTATGTATTCTAATGCTTTACTATCTGGGGTCTTACCCCTGGAGGTACTGTCCCACTCAGGGTTAGCTAACTCCTAGAGACAGTAAGCAACATACCAGGGAGTGTGCTGTTTCAAATGCAAACAAACAAATCCAGAACATATACCTCCAATCACCCCCTTTAATGAGGTCTCACACTTGGGGACACTATCTACATACCCTTATAACCCCAGCACTAGGTACTAGAAAGCTAAGGACAGCTCTTACACCCCAGAGTCTGCTGGATTTTCTCAAACTATCCAGTACTGAGCCAGTTACCATTCCTTCCCACGGAAACCTCCTCAGCAGCTCTCACCCCCAGTTCCCCATTCTTCCTCTGCCTCCTGACAATTCCTGTGTCTGCCCATCATGTCCCCTTTGGAAACTGTAACAAATTATCATTTCAGTGGCAATTGTCTCCTGATCTGTTGGCCTACTATACCTATATAATAATTAAACATATTAAAGCATCATATTAAAGGCTTTTATGTCTGGTTTCTTTAACTTAGCACAATGTTTTCAAGATTTTCCATGTTGTGTCGTGAATCTGCATTTCATTTCTTTTTTATGACAGTGTAATATTCCGTTGTATGCATATACCATCTTTGTTTATCTGTTCATTAATGGACATCTGGGTTAGTTCTGTTTTTCTGGGTATTATGAATAATGCTCTTATGAACAAGTTTACAAGTATATAAGTTTTCATGTGGACATAGGTTTTCAATTCTCATGGGTATATATACCTGGGAATAGAATTGCTGGGTCATACAGTAACCTCTATATTTAACATTTTTAGAAGCTGCCAAACTGTTTTCCAAAGCAGCTGCACCATTTTACATTCCTCCCAGCAACATGCAATGGTTGCAATCTGTCCACATTCTTGCCAACATTTGTTTGTCTTTATTATTATTAATTAAAGTTTATTGGGGTGACAGTGGTTAGTAAAGTTACATAGGTTTCAAGTGTACAATTCTGTAATACATCATCTATATATCACATCGTATGTTCACCACCGAGTCAGTTCTCTTCCGTCACCATATATTTGATCCCGTTTACCCTCATCTACCACCCCCCACCCTCTTTACCTCCTTACCCTCTGGTAACCACTAAACTATTGTCTGTGTCTATGAGTTTTTGTTTCTTTGTTGTTTGTCTTGTTCCTTTGTTGCTTTCCGTTTTATATCCCACCTATCAGTGAAATCATATGGTTCTCGACTTGTTTGTCTTTTTGTTTCTAGCCATCCAGTGGGTGTGAAGTGTATCTCCTTGTGGTTTGATATGCATTTCCCTAATACAATGTATCCTTAAGAGTATTTTCATGTGTTTTCATGTGTTTATTGGCCATTTGTATGTCTTCTTTGGAGTAGTATCTATTTAAATACTTTGCCCATTTTTTGTTAGGTTGTCTTTTTATTGTAAGAGTTCTTTATATATTTTGGATACTAGACCCGTATTAGATGTATGATTTGCAAATATTTTGTCCTTATTAAGGTTCTTTTCACTTTTTTTTTTTTTTCAGGGCAGTGTCACTGGCCCTCATAAGTGGGACCCGAACCGGGGCTGCTGGCTTCCCAAGCCAGCGCTTAACCACCACGCCACTCGGCCGGCCCTCTTTTCACTTTCTTGATAGTGTCCTTTGAAACACAAAACTGCTTTTTTTTATTTTAATTTAATTTTTTTATTTTTTTAGCGGAGCCAAGCTGCTGCTCAGCTTGGGCTGGGCATCAAACTGCTGTTGCTCAGAGCTCAGCTCGCACTCTTGAGCGAGATCTTAACCAACTGAGCCACTAGGCCAGCCCTCACAAAACTGCTTATTTTGGATAGAAGTTGTTGGGAGGAAAACTTTTCTTCTTCCAGGTTGGGCCCAGTAGTTAGGGACATGCAAATTAACTAACAGTAGACTGATTAACAGGAGAAAAGTCAAGGTTTATTTATGCCCCCAGTGAAAAGTAACCCCCTCAATAGCCTGAGATAAAAGGGTTATATGCAAAACTGAATGAAGTTTTTCTTTTGGAGGGGGAGGCTTCAGTAGAAAAGTATGGAAGGTAGCATTGGACTTTTTGATGCTAATGGAATAGGGCAGACTATCTCAATCTCAGCTGAATTCACAAGAAACTCCCTAAGAGTGGGGCCAATGGCAGAGGCATTTCCGGGAAGCTCTGCTCTGGTCAGATAAGGGAAGTTCAGATAAAATTTCTTTCTGCATCTTTTTTAGCTCAAATGTTTTCACTTAAAAATAATCTCTAGACTATGAGTGGGTCTCCACCAGGTCCAATTCATCTTTTTTTCATTTTTTTTTTTTTTGTGCTTTGATGTGATATTTAAGGAAACATTTCTTCATCCAAGATCACAAAGATTTTCACCTATTTTTTTAGAAAAGTTTTATAATTTTAGCTCTTACATTTAGGTCTTTGATCCACTTTTTGTTGTTGTTGATTTTTGCATATGGTATGTAGTAGTGGTCCAGGTTCATTTTTTTGCATGTGACTATCCACTTATCCCAGTATCACTTGTTGTAAAGACTATATTATTTTCTTATTGAATTATCTTAGCACCATTGTTAAAACTCTATTGACTATTGGGCCGGCCGAGTGGCTCAGTTGGTTAAGAGCTCGCTCAAGAGTGCAAGCTGAGCTCTTAGCAACGGCGGTTCGATGCCAGCCCGAGCTGAGTTGCCGTTGAGCTGCCAACAGGTGGCAGGATGGCTCAGCTAAAACACACACACACACACACACACACACACCTCTATTGATGATAAATGCATGAGTTTATATCTGGACTCTCAGTTCTATTCTACTGATACATAGGTCCACCTTTATGCCAGTACCATGTAGTCTTAATTACTGTAGCTTTGTAGTAAGCTTTGAAATCTACCATCATGTTTTGAGAGAAGTGATTATGGTCAAGGTCAATTTAAAAATTATTTATTTTTGGCTTTTTATTTATTTATTTTTTTTATTTTTTGAGGGCAGTGTCACTGGCCCTCATATGTGGAACCGAACTGGGGCCACTGGCTTCAGAAGCCAGCTCTTAACCACCGTGCCACTTAGCCAGCCTATTTTGGCTTTTAATAGCAGTTTCCAGACGATGCATACATGTAGGTACCACCAATTTCTCTTTCATATCTTTGTACTAATGTTGCACTCATAGTCCTTAAGATTTTTCTCACCAGAAATTCTAAGATACATTTCCTCAATGTTATCCTTTGGGTCCACAAAGCTTCAAACTTATGTTCATGGATTTCACTGATGGCCTATATGACAATGTTACACAAAGAGATGTTCTCACTCTTTTCTTTCAATATTTTACTTTTCGAAATGTTAAACTTTTTCATTTTTTCAAAATTTAGCAAATTTAATTGCTAAAGCCCATACTAAAGCTCACCGTAAGTCATTCTAAGTCTTGGTCAAAATTTTAAATGTTTACTTATTTTCTGGTGATACTATAGACAATTAATTCAGAAGTGAATCTGAGGTTATAATTATGATATAATTTTTAAAAACACCTGTTTATTTAAAGCTATAACTTACATACTATAAGTTTCGCCCATGTGCAGCACACAATTCAATGGCTTTTGGTATATTTAGTATATTTACGGAGTTTTACAACTATCATCACAATGCAACTTTTGAACATTTAGAATATTTTTGTTACCTCATGAAGAAACCTTTTACACATTTTCTGTCATTCCTCATCTCTTCTCAAACCTATGCAACTACTAATTTACTTTCTATGTCTATAGATTTGTCTGGCTTTCTAGGACTAGGTGCTGGCTTATGGTCAGCCATTGATTGATCAGAGGTTTTATTTAAGCTCCTTGTTTTGGACTGAATGTTTGTGTTCCCCCAAATTCATATATTGAAGCCCTAAACTCCATTGTGATGGCATTTGGAGATAGGATATTTCAAAGGTAATTAAGGTAAGATAGAATTAGTGTTCTTATAAGAAGAGACACCAGCAAGTTCTCTCTCTCTCTCTCTCTCTCCCCGCCCCTCCCTCCCTCCAGGAGCACACACCAAGGAAAGGCCGATGAGAAGGCAGCCATCTGCAAGCCAGGCAGAGGGTCTTCACCAGAACCTGACCATGCTGGTATCCTGATCTTGGAATTTCAACTTCCCGAACTGTGAAAAACAAATTCCTGTTATTTAATCCACACAGTGTATATTATTTTGATATGACATCCCTAGATAACTAATATACTGTCTGAGCCAGTAAGGTTTTCATCTTTTACTGTTGGATCTATGAGTGGCTTGGAGACTGCTTCCACAGTTCAGGAGCTTAGGATTACTCCCATGTAACCAGTGACTAGTATCTTAGGGGTTCCCTTTCCTGTTGTTACCGAAGGCATAGCTGTGGGCTTGCACATTATCTTCCTGGACTACCAGGAGTAACTGTGGTTTTAGTAGTCTTTTGATCATCTCCCCAATAAACTTCTGGTGTTATTGGTCTGTATTGGAATTACCTTAAGTTCTAAATCACCACTGATTGCTAGCTGATTGCTCCATTGTTTTTGACAATACCCCGGGGCACACATTTCTTCCTGTTCTTATCCAAATAAAACCAGGTTTCTTGGGTTGCTCAGATCACACTTCCTCTACCTTTATGGAATAGGACCTGGAAGAGGGGATACCCAGCCACTCTTCACTGGCTGTCCTTTACAGAGCCACCTCTCACCCAGTATAGAGCTGAGTGTATTGTTAGTTCTTGTAATATGGTCCTCAAAGAATTTGATCTGAGATAGGTGTCAGCTGTTATCTTTTTGTTGCTTGCGTTTGCATAGTAGATGCTATTTTCAGTCAATCAGATTTCTTTATGAGATGTGTAAAGCTATGTGTGCATGCTGTGATAGGTATTTTAGTCAAAACTGCCTAACATCATCCGTAAATACATTTGTCCTGGAACATAGAAACTGTAGGATGTCACAGGATGCTGAAAGCTTACAGTGCCACTGTCATTCCCTCTGGGTTGTGGTCCTCTCTCATCCCTCAGGGCATTTCATAGTATTGTCACAAGCCATTTTATAACATGTCACTATGACTGGAAAGACACCTAGACTATGGAAGGGGACCAGCTTTATGTATACTTTAAGTATTAATGAAAATTAATGTTATATTTTTGGAATAAAATTTAGTATGAATTGAAATTTTAATATATATTTTTCTTCCTCTCTAATGGATTGGCCTTTGCACTTCCTTGGTTTCCTGAATCCCAATTTAGAGATTACTTATCTTAAAGTCTGTATACAAATACTTCTCAATTTTGGCTCTATTGATATTGTGGACCAGATAATTCTGTGTTTTGGGGGGTTTGGTTGTGCATTGTAGGGTGTTTAATATTATCCCTAGACTCTACCCACTAGATGCCAGTAGAATTCCCAGTTGTGACAACCAAAAATGTCTCCAGACATGGCCAAAAGTCACTGGGGGAGGAGGGTTCTATACAGGTTAAAGCCATAGACATAAGAGTTGCTCACACCTGACATCCTCTATTATAAAAAGATACCTGTCACTCACAGATCTGTTAAATAACCACCTCATGTTGGTCCTGCAGTCTACCTTGCCCATTCATTTTTTTTACTGATTTTTGTTTATTTCGTGATATAAGCATGTATTTACTTACAGACAATTTGGAAAATGCAAGAAGGTATAAAGAAGAAAATTTTAAAAACTTATAATTATACCACTTAACATTTGAGTTTATCTTATTCTCTCATTATTATTTGTGTATAACTCATTGGCTAGTCAGGTCTTCCTTCAACTTGGTCTCACTTGATATAGAAATTCATTTTCATTTCTACTATGTGGTTTGAAAGTTCTATCTTATGGAATTCATACTTCTCTATTTGCCAGCACTTATAGAACCCTACCCTCCACCTTCATCTGTTTATCTAATTCTTTTACGGGGCTTTGGAGAGAAAAAGAGTTAAAGGTGAGAGCCAAACCTGACATGAAGTGCAGCTGTGAAAAATATAATGAAAACAAAAATAGTTGCCCCTCCAAAGCATTATACACAAATTAATATTCAAATGACAGAAATCTGAGACAATACTTGAAATATATGTAAAATGAAAACATTAATATTCTTAACATATAAGAATAAAAAACATGTAATAAACTTAAAATTTAAAAAAAGACAAATATGCTAGTGAAAAAAAAGAAGTAACAACCAATTCACAAAAGAAATATGAAATATCATGTGTTACTTATTAGCTAGAAAAGATTTTTATAGCAATAGACCTTGCTAACTAAGCAGTCTCATACACTGGTGTTAAAAATATAAGTTGGTACAAACTTTTTAAAGAATAATTTGGGAATAGGTACCAAAGCCTATACATATATATATATATACAGCCTTAGAAATTTACTCAAAAATTCTACTGCTAGGAATTTATCCTAAGGAAGGAAATATATACAGATTTATGTTAAGATATTCCTATGAAAAATTTATCATAATACTAAAAATCTGAGAACTGTTTAAACATTTAATATAATGTATTTTAAAGTAAAATATGCCATGATAGTACACTATGCCATTATTAATATTATATTTTAGAAAACTCATATCGTGGGAAATAATCACATATTGCAGGAGGAGAAATATAGTAAGGCATAATGGTATAATACCAAACAATATGAAATGACAAATATAATATATGTTTGTAATTTTAAAAGTTTTAATGTGGAAATGTCTACACCAAAATATTGATACCTCTGGGCAGTGAATATCCAAGTTTATTTGAATTTGCTTCTCTTTTTCCATTTATATTTTCAAACATTGCTCCAATGAACACTTGCAATAAAAACTCTAAAAGTCATTATAATAATACAGTAAGCCCCTTTTTTAGTTCAGAAAGAAATAGCATAACAGGGTTTTTCTTTCCAAATGGCTACCAGCTGGGAAAATCATCATGTAAGTTGTTTCACACCACATGCTTCAGCCTGAGAAGGGGACTAATCTTGAGAAGGCCTTTATGTTTATAGACAATGATGTTCACTCAGGGGTCCATTTCTTAGTGTTTCCTCACCTGAGCCAAGCACATCTACTTTCTGCCTAAATCAGAACTATTTCTCATCCTGGAGCACATAGGCATATTTAAAAGGTGACAGCAGTACTTAGGATCAGACTTGGATGGATTTTCAGAAAATGTGTGATTATTATTCTATAACTAGTGGCATTTTAATGGAGTGATAGCTTAGGAGGGAGGATTCTTCAGAATCAAAGTCTTAACTATACAAACAGCAATAATCCAGATGAGGAGGAAAACAGAAGCGTATCTAAAGAATCCAGGGGCCGGCCGAGTGGCGCGGTGGTTAAGAGCTGGCTTGGGATGCCAGCTGCCCTGGTTTGGTCCCACATATGAGGGCCCTCAAAAAAAAAAGAATCCAAAGGACTATGCAAGCATCTAAATCTGAGTTTTATAAGGACAATGACTAGATTTGACTTGCCTATTGCTGTATTTATATGGCTATAAGAGTCCCTGGTGTAGAATTAGTGCTCAGTAAGTATTTGTTAAACAAATGAGCCTATGTTTTAACATAATACTATTGGGTTGTTGGGAAAGTCATGATGCATTTTGCAATGAAAAACATAGAAAAACTATGTCATGACTTTTCCGACAACCGTATTTTTTTTCTTTTTAAATGAAAAGAGATGAGTATGAAAAAGAAGTGGAAAAGGGAGGCATTGAATAATTAGAAGAGAATAACCCAGAACGAGACACTGGAAAATATTAAATAAATATATGTTGGAAACAGCAGATCACAAAAAAAGCAGTCCTGCGTTTGGAGGTAGTGTCAATCAAGGACATGCTTCATGTATTCTTTCATTTATTTATTCTTTCCCCTGCCTTCCTTTCTTCCTTCCTTCCTTTTTTTTTTTTTTAAGAACTTGAGATTCATTTCATGCTACACAGAAGATAAACACTGTATTTTGTCTTATAGGATCAATTTTCATCAAAGTGTTGTTGTTGTTTTTTTCCGGTGGGGGACTATGCCACAATAAGCACTGATATATTTTATTTAATTTATTATTATTATTATTATTATTATTATTATTATTATTATTTTTGTGTTGTTGTTGTTAAGAGCGCACACTCTATTCACTGAGCCATCCGGGTGGCAGCTCAGCTCAAGGTGCCAAGTTCAGTCTTAGTTGCAGGTGGGTGTAGCCCACCATTGAACAGGCAATCTTGTTGTTACACCAGCTGAGCCATCCTGCCACCTGTTGGCAGCTCAGTGACAGCTCAACTTGGGCATAGAGTCACTGGCCTATGTGGGAATTGAACTGGTGCCCCTGTTGCTCAGAGCTTGTGCTTTTTAAGCCAACTCTTAACCAGCTGAGCTATTCAGCCGGCCCCCAGCACTGATATATTTTATTTAGGTTGAATGAAAAAAGATCACATGAATGATAAAATATACAAATAAAAAATGGCATATTTGCTTCCAGTGAATCCACCTTCATTTCCAACATGTAGGAAATCATTTTGGACTCATGATGAATGGCTGTTTGGTATATAATTTTGAGAAGCATACATAAAGACCTAGATATCATGTTTATCCAATCTGTGGAAACACAAAACTCGGAGTAGTAGACGAATCACTCCAAGTGAGCTATGTTGGATGAAAGAATCAAGGTTTTAAAAGATCTTTATAATGTGATCTTAAAGAACCAAAATAAAATAATAAAAATTGGCCAAATACAATAAAGCATCCACTCAGGGAAAAGATAGAGACTAAAGGGTCAGAGAAATTCACAAGAAAAGGGTTTTGAGTAGTGCATATTTAATATGAGCCAGCAACTGGAGGAAGGGACTAAAGCAAGGAAGGGACTTATTATGTGTCTTAGGCTGAGTTAATATGAATGAAGAGAAATTCCAGTTTATTCCAGCCATACCCCTGGTGGGTTGTATTTATCTCTGAAATATATATATCTCTATATATCTCTATATATAGATTTAATATTTATTTTAAAAATTGAGATATGATATATGACATTGTTATTGGTTTTAGGTGTACAATATAATCACTTGATCTATGTATATATTGCAAAATGATAACCACAGTAAGTTTAGTTAACATCCATCACCACACATAATTACAAATTTTTCTTCTTGTGATGAGAACTTTTAAGATCTACTCTCTTAACAACTTGTACAATACAATACAGTATATTAACTGAAGTCACCATGCTATAGATTACATCCTCCGGACTAAACATTTTAAGAAAACTATTGACAAATTAGAATATACTCACAGAGGAGTTGACAAGACAATGACAAACACATGAAACCATGTTATTTGGGGGACAGTGTAATCTGATTAAGAAACTACTCTCAAACATTGTTAGGACCATCCTAGTGGCATTTCACATACCATTATGCTGAGGTCACTAACAATCTCCAAAACTTAATGGATTAACACAACAAAGTTTGGGTTTTTTTCCCCCCTCACTTATACTACATGTTGGTCATGGATTGGTAGGGGTTTTGCTCCAGTCCCTCAGGAGCCCAGGCTGACGGAGGCTCTGCCATCTTATGCCTGCATCATCTGGAATGTGCAGCCTATTCAGTCACTGGGGCCCAGTAAGAAATAGCTGGAAACCTGCCTGCAGGCTTCTGAAGCTTCTGCTGAGTGGTGACACATGACAGATACTTCTGAACTTCTGAACACATGACAGACACTTCTGAACATGGTTATAGTAAGGAGCTGGAAGCTACGAGTGAGCACCCACAGCCTAATCAATGCTTACCTTAATCTTTTTGAAATTGTCAATTTTTAACTTTCCCTTACTTTATGCTCAGCCTAAAGGATAATATCTAGGAAATCGTGGATTTGGTTTGCTATTATATTTTCTCGAATACATAATAAAATAAATGACTTCTAGAAATACAGACGTTCATCCATTTAAAATCATTTCACATGCTACAAAATGTGTCACTTTTAGAGAAACACTAGCTTGTTGGATGCAATCAATTTCAGTAAAGGGCAAAAGGGAACATAACCTACAGGGGAGTGACAGCGCAGGGGCTGTGAAATGCTATAGGATTCCTGAGTGAAAATGTGGGATTGAATTGCAGAACAGTTATAATACTGGTGTTCCCAGGCTGGGAAACATTGAACAAAATAGAAATGCATAAGGCATAAGTCATGGAAGACTAGCAGTAATATTAGTAAAGAAATGAGTATAAAAATGAGTTGTAAAATTTGGATTTTGACTTCCACGCTTTTTTTTCAGTGACTAAGATTAGTCATTTCACAAGGGAAAGTAAAGCTATTTCATTTAAAGATCACTTTGCTTTGATAGGAAGAATCGCTGGTATTGTGACTACCTGCTGTGCTAAGTTCTTTCCATATGTTATCTCATTTAATCTTTTTAATCATTCTACAAATTGGATTCTATTAATAGTTTCCATTTTATAGATGAAAAATCTGAGGCTTATTTATAGCAAGATACTTACCCAAGATCATAGAGCTAAAACTGAAACCCAAATCTTCATCTAAAATCAAAGCTCTTAAAAGAAACTGATTTTGCAACTTGTTTTAGGGTGTTTCATTTTAATTTTCTGTAATTTCTTTGTCTCTTATTATCCTTTTTTTAAAAGTAAATAAGGTTTAAAAAACCTTATTCAAAGAGGACTGTTAGATTTTCTGAGTGGTTATTCTGTCTTGTTTCATTATCTTACTTTCCTATTTCTTTTTTTTTAAACTACTTCTTCTTTTTAAACATTTCTTTTTTCCAGTTTAAAAGCCAGTATCAACAGGATCAAAAATCAGACAAAAATCTTGAGATTCCCTAAGGACACTCACGGGGGATTTGGGAATGTCAGCTGTACAAATATGACGCCATCTTTAGACAAACTGTCTGGAAAGATGGGGGGACGAGCCCCTGTGTGTTGCATGCAGATGTCATGTTGCCCTGCTTCTAGCCAGCTTTATTATCTGACAGATATGGAGCACAAATATTGACTTTTGCTATTTTTACTGTAACTGCAGCCATAAACATTGATTACTGCAGGAGAGAGCAGACTGGGAAGAAAGCAGCAGTGTCTTCACAGCCCAAGAGAGCTTTTGTCTTTGCCTCAGGACAGACAGGAGTAGGATATGAATAAGGTCCTCATGGAACGATTCAAGACAGAAATAATAAAATGGTGATGATGTGAAAAATCCCACAGGTTTGACTGACTTGAAAAAAAAATTCTCTATTGATTCCATCTTGTCATCTGTGTTCATTTAGCCCAAGCAAATTTTGAATGTAGGAAGAACAGAAACTTAAACTTCCTTTCCATGGCATACGCTCTCATCTAGTCAGACTTTTTTTTTGTATTCCAATGGCAATGCACAAAAATTGGTAGCAATAGTTTCAAACTTACTCCCATCCATGTCTCAACATTGCATGGCAAGGTAAATAATTAATCAAGCCAGGGTTTTGTTGGTCTTCTACACTAAATAAAGGGATTCCTCTTTAGTGGCAATCTGTTTTTTCGGCAAACGTTAAAAAAAGCAAGGAGATTTTCCTATTTAGTGCTTTATATCGTTGCTTTTTAGATCCATAGTTCAGAATATGTCACCAGTGTAGAGTAACTCAGATTTTCTGTTTGATTAGGTCTAATATGTTCTGCATTAGCTTTGGGAACCAGCAAGATCATAGTACACATTAAAGATATTAACAGCATTTTGGAGGGACAGGCAACCCTAAACCTGAGACTGGGTCTAAGAATGACAAGTTTCTTTATGCAAGAAAATGAAACTCGGCAGCTCAGCCAGACATTCAGAGGACTGGCATAGTTCAAGGCTGCAGAGTCTCCATCTCAAGATACATCTCATGCCAGCATTTGGCTTTAGGCCCAGATCAGCCCAGAGCAAATGGACCTTCTTCAGAGATACAGGGAATAGGAATGAAACCAACTGAGTTACTGTCAGGGACTACAAATCATTCGAATAGATGCAGAGGAACAAAACAATGAATGTGGTCCAGAGGTGGAAGGGTGCCTGTGTGTTGAAGGCAGGAGTATATGCTACATATACATTAAGGAGAGAATAAATGCTAGTTTTTCCTTTAGACTCACTGTCAGGAAAGAGTACATTTGCAGCAGTGGCTCCATGGTTGAATGCTGCTGGTATCTGCCTTTAAAGAATCATTCATTCATTGATTAAACTAGCGTAATTGTAGGGTTGCTACAGTCATGAGAATTAGGGTGGAACTTGTGAACATGTCACACAGTCTAAAGAACTTGGATTTTAGAGTGAAGCAGAGTTGGAGGTTGGATGCAAATCTAGGTTCAGATATACAGATTTGTGTGGTTTCAAAAAGTTTCTTAGGTTTTTCTGAGTCTTGTTTTCATTTTCTATAAAAGGGAAAGTGACATGGTTATTACTAGACTGAAAACAAATGATGTCTCTATAGTGTTTATCATATATGCTTACTCCTTCTATTCATTACCATTCCTCACTCCCTGTAAGAAATACCAATCACTAAAATATAGAATGACATCTATCAAGCACTTTATAGTATAGTACAGGACTATAAATTCAAGGAAATTCAGTGGGACCGATATCTTAGAAAACTGGCTGATAGGTCCTGTTTGCAGAGGAGGCTGCAGAAGTGTCACATTTGTTTGAGTCACATGAAGTATTAATCTCCTGTCTACCTTTGTATGTATCTTATAAAACACCTTTCCTTTCAAGCTTTTATAAAAAGAGTACAAAGGTACCATTGATTTAGAGTTACTCTCTACCATCAGTTGTATAATCCATCATAAAGGAATGAGTCTCATCAAATTCTCAGCCTTTAGAGGTCTTCTCTAATTTCACCTTGGTGATAGGAGCTTGTTCTCTGAATCATCCATTAAAAATGTTTTTTTTAATGAATTGCAGTCTCTAGGATTTCCAGTTGATATTGCATAATACTAGTAATTATCCTAACTATATATTTCAGGTCTCCACTAAGATAAGCTAAGTTCTTTAAACCAAAACACTTAAATTCCCTTTCATTGTGGTAAATACCAAGCAAGTTCCTCATTTCCCTTCACCAACATCCACTGAACTGTCTCACTTTGGATAATTATTAGTAGATGATAATGAAACAACATTATGTTCAAAATATATTTTATTTATATATTCATTTTAATTACCAAACATAACAAAAATGATGGTTGTTTTTAGTGAGTTAGTGAGCTGATATGGACATAAATCATTAGGTTTACTGGTTGTAGTAAGGATATATATATATATATATATATATATATATATATATATATATATATATATATATAATTTCCAATATCCAGTTCTGCCTTTGCTGACACTGTAATAGTAACATAACATAATGCTTTTTAAAACGTTGGGCAGATGGAGGGGGCCCCTGGCAGTACTAGGGTATGTAATAAACACGTAAACTCAGCCAGTTGGGACCCAGGGCAAGGGTGCACCCTCGCAGGCAACATACTGATAAGAGCAATCACATGGGCTGGTTGGATGTGTAGCTCATGGGATTCCTGGGGCTAAGTTTATGCTCAGCTTCATAGAGTAGGAAACTATTTACAGACCCTTCTCCATCCACTCTGGTGGGGAAAGAAGTATTGTTTGTATTATTTCAGGGTCTAATTAGGTAAGAGTAATCATGTTATGATGACTTCACTAGGATAGTTGTTGCCTAACACTAATATGGGTCTATTTAAACAATCTGGGAATGAACACTGTCTTTGAAATCACAATATTTGCCTTTATGTCACCTTCTATTAGTTGAGTAACCTTAGCCAAGTCACAGCTCACGCAACTTTAGCTTACTCATCCATAAAGAGGGAACGGCCACTTCTGCTTCACAACATCAATAGGATTAGGTGAAATTGTGTATGAGAAAAGACTCCTAAGTTAAAAATACAATATACAAATAGGGTTTGTTTCTCTGTTCTTACTCTTCTTAACTTCTCCCCACCTTTATGAAACATTCAAAAACCTTTGATGACTTTCTGTTATTATTGATTGTTAAAGCCAAATACATTATCCTGTCATTCAGTGTCTCAAGTTACCTACCATTATTCCCCACTATTTCCTTATACAAATTTGTAGCTTACAGCAGCAGGTCAATTTCCCCCTAAATGAGTCCAGTGTAGTTGCAAGGTCTCCTTAGGACATTCAGGTGTCCAATTAAGCTTGACGTCACATCTTCTAGCATTACCACAGTGAGAGAGAGGATTTTTGGCTTTTAGGTATGGAAATTTCATGGTCAGAGCCTGGCCTAATTCTTGGGCTCGAGATCTGCTAAAAAGTTCATGAGAACCAGGATTCCAGCTCATTATGAATTACCAAATATTAATTACCAACTATTTATATTGTGCTATATCAACATCTTCATGGAAATTCCCATGACAATCTTAAATCTGCAGGATGATTATGAAATCACAGCAGGAGGAATCCATTTGATGGTATTAATAATGAGTGTGTTGTTAATACAAAGAGGTCCAGATCCCATTGGGTAATAGGTAAGTTTGGGGGTGGGGGTCCCTGAAAGGCCTTGGCTCTGGGCAGAGCTCACAGGGGTGCACTATTGTATTTGGATGGTGGGGTTATGAAAGCATGGGTCCTGGAACTGCTCTCAGACAGGCAAAGTCTGGTGGACACGGGGAGCCCTTGAAATTAAGTGTGTGTGTCTGCAGGGGCTCTTCTTAACCAGTCCTCTAGCTCAGTTTTATTGGAGAGACAAAACAATGTCATATTTACTGGGTGATTCTAGATATGGAGACTGAGAAAAATCCCTGACCACCTTTCTTTGATCAACTTATAAGTCATTTTCCCCCCAATAAACAAAAATACCACCTAAAACAAATTAAGTCATGTTGCTTTTCCTAGTAGCATGTCATATATTTTCTTGCCCTCTTGACCATGATCTGTCAAACATAAGGAATGATCTTGCAGAATTCCTGATGAAGTTGGGATCACAATATAGCCAGCCTGACCCAATAAGCTGACCTGGAAATCTCATGGGAGATTCTTCTGAAACATCCCAGCCTCATTTCAGGGCCTCTGTGGCTAATCTTCAGATAACAATCTCAGCTTTTTACAGTCTGTCCATCACCTCATCTATAGTGTTTGCCATTCTTAGTTTGTGTCAAACTCTTAAAGAGTTGGAAAAAAATTTGGAGGGCAGGCAGTTCAACAAAAGTCAAGGTTGATTGGTGACTTGGTTCTTCAACTTTTGCCCATACCACATACCAGAGAACTAAACTCAAAATAGCACTATGCATAGAAAGAGAATCACACCACCATCCCAACTCCTTTACCATGTTGTTTGAGTAACCATGAGGAATCTTGTCAGGGTTTTCCATTAGTTCACAATAAAAGCACACTTCTAGCCTTCCTGAATGAGTCTGTCTGTCAGTCTGAATTTTGTTGTAAGTTCTGTTGTGTGTTCTCCAGTATTCTGAAATGCAACTGTGTTATTATCATTGTACATGGCATATAAATGTTCAGTCACCGCTGAGATATCGACTAGAATATGCCTTAGGGATATCTCACTATTAGGTGAAAGGGATGTCACTAAGTAGAGTGGCAGCCATCTGGTTGTGTTGAACACGGAAGGACTGGGGAGGAGCAATATATGGGGGAGAGAGTATAGTTCGAATAGGTGTATTTAATGCTATAATTGCTTATTTGTTTTAATTAGTAGTAATTATTTTGAAATCTGAAATAACACTAAAGAAGAACTCAATGTTGTTTTTTTTTGTTTATGAAGGAAGGTATAGATTAAAAAGGCGGGGAACTATCAGTACATAAACTAGTCCCAGAACAAAGACAGAGACAATTCTTAAATAAATGTTTTACCAATAAATAGCCCTATATTTAAGAGAGTATGAAGATACTAAAATACAGAGCATGGAATTTTAAACAGGTAAAACTCACTGGGATGTCAAAGGTCCTTTTTATTTTTTTAACTTCATTGAAGAATAATTGACAAATATAATTGTGTGTATTTAAAGTGTACGATTTGATATACATATACATTATGGAATGATTACCAAGGTCAGAATAATTAACAAATTGAAGGTCCTTTTAACTTTGGCCTTTTTTGAATTAATGACCCATGAATACTCCATATTTCTATAGATACAGGGTTTGGAAAATGAACCCTCCACTCTGTTAACAGTAGATACCCTCCATGGAAGCAGATGCCTCAAGAGGAACTTTATTTTTACACTATTGTACTCTGTAAAATAAATATTATACTACTAGAATGTATTCATGTGTTACTTGTGGAAATTGAATATTAATAAATATTTTTTAAATGCCTGTAGTAATAAAAACCAAATGATCTCATAGCAGTGCTAAGCCTGCCTAGTTGAGCAATTTAGGGGATTTTCTCAAGGTTTCTGGACTTCAGTTTCTTCATCTGAAGGAGATGGTCCTGGTCAAGGTGAGAGAAGTCCTGACAGGGCTCTGTGTTTTCCACCAACTCTCGGCAAAGTTTCATCCTCTGGAATGGAGGGACAAAGAGGCATGGGAAGGACAGTGAGAAAACTGAGTGGATATGTGTGGGGTGAGTCTGGGGGTGCTCTAACACCTTGACCCAATTCAAAAAATGAAGTGAGAGCAGAGTTCTGTTCTCAAGTTTTTCCAAGTCCCCTTCTATACTAAACCAAGTTTGAAAAAACTGCTGGACTAAATAATTATCTATTGATAATTCTTTTGTTGTACCAAAAAAAAACCACAAAAAACAAAAACAAGCTATATGAGAAGATTGTAGATCTACAGGTAGTGTGCTCCGAGCTTAAAGGTACAATTAAAGTGACCTAGAAGTCATTTTGAAGCACTTAGTTCCGGTGTCAGCCAACTTTTTCTGCCTGATGAGGGAGGCAGCAGAGAAAGTGAAAGTAAACTTCAGTGCCCAGCCCCTCCTGCACTCTGGTTATTCACACCGCACTACTGGTGGTGCCTGCGCAAGTTTCATCCTGACTTACTGTGATTCTTTAACGTTAAAATTCAAACTAAGCAATTCATAAAAACCACTTGGTGCTCTTTCCATGGCAAATGATAGAAAACCCAATAAAATGAACAACAAAAAGTTGTGTGTGTGTGTTTTATTGTTATGTAATTGAGAAGCCCAAGGCTTTAAGCTTGGATGGATTCAGTGCCTCAGGTGATAGAGTTGGTCTCTTCTTTTCTCATCCCTGTGCTCCATGTTATCCTGTTCTCACGTTCCAGGCAGTGACAAGGTGGCTGCCTCTCAGGGGCAATTCAGCACAAGAGAGAACATCTCTTTCTGGTTACTTCTATGTAAGTCTGCTGATTGAGCCATCCTTAGTCATTGGCCATCTAGGATCCAAGCAGTAGGGAGGGGAAATTTGGTGATCTGATTGGCCAAAGTAGACTCTTATCTTAACCACATGATGCACTGGGATTGAGGATGGGGGAATACTCAAAGAAAATTCAGAGTACTACTTCCTGAAGTGTAGAATAAATAGTAGGTCTACTAATAACGTCCCTAATGACTCCTATGACTGTTTTTTTTACAAAAAGTATATAAAATAGATATAAATAAATTATAAAAGTTATACAAAGTTATAAAAACAGTAGAAAATATGGTGCCTTGTGTACCTCCTCTGTCTTCTGTGAGTCTAAAGCAAGAACAAGAGACATGTCATCTTTCCGCAGCTTAAGTTTCCTAAAATAGCTTACGTTTTTAACCCTTTTGCCATAATGATCAGATATATCTGAATGAATATTTCTGTCTGCCCCACACTCTCAAAAGAAACTTTTCCCTCTACGGCCGAGCTCGAGCGTGTTCTCCGGCACTTGAATCGATCCGTCCTAGTAGTCTGTGAGTGCTGCGGTCAATGATCAAGAACAGGAAACACATATGTTTATGTTCATCACGTGGTGCGCAAGCCAGCATTAGAATCATACTTTTAGGATATCTACTGGTTGTCTCAAACTCCTGGTTTTAACACTGTTTTTAGAAGGGATGAATATCAACGAATTAGGCCCTTCCTTTATTTTCCCAATAATGATGATGAATCTTCAAAGACTGATCAGCTTGCAAAAATCAAGCCCATAATAGATTTAGTGAAGGATACATATAGGTCTGTCTCTAATTGCAATAAGGAATTGTGTGTGGATTAATCCATGTTGAAATTCAAGGGGCGACTATTTTTCAAGCAGTATCTTCCCAGTAAACCAAGTACAAAGTGGGGCATAAAGATGTGGTCATGCTGTGATTCACGCACAGGATTTCTGTTGCGGTTTGATGTGCATACAGGCAAAGATTCATCTCAAGATAGGAGAGTTGGGTTGGGAGCAAGCTTGCTGAATGGATTTGAAGGAAAGAGACATGTAGTTTGTACAGACAATTTTATTCAAGTGTAGAACTTTTTGAGAGTCTAAGATTGAAAAAAAAATTGGAGCATGTGGTACAGTGAGTGCCAATAGCAGAGGACTACCTTCAGATATGGAGATTTGCAAGTTAAGCGTGGTGACCTCCCGGTGATATGGGAAAATCATGATTGATCGACGTTTGCTTGCACTTGGCAGGATACAGGAAGAGTTAATATGATCCCCACTATTGGGAATGGTTGTGTCAATGAGGGGCATGTAAGATCAAAACAGGGAACAAGAACTGTGTTGAAACCAAATATTCAAATTCTGCACAATTCATTTATGGGTGGAGTTGATTGTTTGTATCAACTCTGTGCCACTTATCCTTTCGATAGGAAGTCTAAGAAGTAGTGTCAAACCATATGACATTTTCTCATTGAAGTGGCTCTAGTAAATGGCTATATATGTTACAACATTGAAAACCCTAACAATAAAGTGAGCCAGTGGAAATTCAGGGAAAACGTTATAGAGGGCTTATTAGATGGATTTTCAAAAAAGATGTAAATAAGAGGAGTTGCAAGATGTCTGCATCAAAAGAAATTAGGCTGACAGAGTGCCATTTGCTTAATCAATTTGAGGACAAGAAAAAGCAACCTAATTGCTGTGTATGCAGCATTATGCCCTCACAGTGCAAAAAAGGGGAAAGGCGTTTGCAAACGGGAACAAACCACGTATTATTATGCTATATGTCTTGGAAATCCAGCAATGTGTGTTTTTCCTTGTTTTGAGAATTATCAATCAAAAGTAAAATATAAAAACTACTGTTAGTATTCCAGAAAGGAAGTTTAGGAAAGCAGATGTACATTTTTCTATATTTTTGTGTTTTCAAGAATGAATAATAATAGGAAATTTTTATACATAAAATAATGTCATTTATATACAAAACAGCTCAAATTGTTATTAAATGCATAAAATAGTCAAAATATCAACTTTTTGTTTTTGTGAATTTCTGATACATTTTAAAAAGAAATCTTGAAATCAATTAATGCAGCGAAAGAGTTAAAATTACAGTTGACATATGTGTACAATATTATATTAGTTTCAGGTATACAACATAGTGATTAGACATTTATATAATTTATGCAGTGATCATCCCCATCTGACTAAAATAGCTGTGTATGTGTGTGTGTGTGTGTGTGTGTGTGTGTGTGTGTGTGTGTGTGTTTTAAGAAATGATAATGTTTTATCACTACCAGCAGGAGTGGCCTGCATGGGGGAGGTGGGTGTGCAGGGCTCAGGGTATGTGTGGTCTGAGAGGAGGTGGTGATGTGGAGACGGGAAGAAAAAGCATGGTGTGAAGGCCTCAGATATACTGGGAAAGGGAAGGAGTCATGGCAGGCCAAAAAGATTAAGAAATTCTTGGAAATCTAGCTGCTCACCATAGCTGATGTCCACTTTCTTCATTATGAGGTCAAGGACACCGGGGGTCTTTCTGGTTCCTTGTGAAGGCAGCCAGTTCAGTATTCATGAAGCTTAGGAACTCAGTCTTGGAGGGATTGCACTTGTAACTGTCCTTTTCGACATACTTCTAGAGAATAGCTCTCAGAGACTCAGTGCACCTCTGGGTCTGTGTAGGGCTGGACATTTTTGCCATGTCGAGTGGAGCGGGGCGTGGAAGTTCCGGCCCTGGGCGGAATGGCAAGTCCTGGGAGGAGAATGGAGGCGGGTGGCCAGTGTGCTGGAGCTCCTGGCTGTCCTAAAATAACTTACTTTTACCAATGTTAACAAAGGTTTTTTTATTTGTTTGTTTTAGCAATACACCTTTCTCTTTAAATGTCAGATACTTTCAAATCATGTGGAAACGTATCAAAACGTATCAATAAGCAGATTCATATAATCAAGCCCTGTAAAGAACAGAAGCTGCAGAATGAGTTTCAAGTAGAATTACAAGAGAATCAAAGAGAGAATGAGAGAATGATTGCATGAAAAATAGTAACTATGCCCAATTCACATAATAGAAACTTCTGAGCATGTTATCTTTAACAAAGTGATTTTATTAAGCCAAGGCCCTCTTTACTTAGCACAAGGAAAACATTATTTTAGTTCATTAATAATTCTAAAATCATTTTAAATGATATTTTGACAGTAATTTCAAGTGGAAACATTCATATGCATGCATAGAAATTATTATTTTAAAAGATATTTAAGACATATATATATATACATACATATATATATTCACAATTACACACATATTCACAATTATTAGTAGTAGTTGAATCTATAGCCTGAGGTAACATGGAAAAATGAAAAAAAAAAAAAGGTCGGACTTCCAATCACAAAACACATGAATGTTGAGAGCACCACAAACTGAAGAAAAAAACAAATGTTTTTCTCATATTTTTCATCAAGTTTTTTAGAGTCATGAAAGCAGAGACCCTTCTTATTGATTAAATTTCATAATGCTCAATTTGATCAAATTATAACAACAATCAGATTGGAGCTTTTAAACCATTATGGATAATGAGGGAAAGATTCAATTAGTAAATTAGAATTCACTAAGAGTATTAAATTATGCCATCTTTATCTTGTTAAGAAACATTAGAAATTGTTTGTATGTTTTCAATCACGAAGAAGTGTTTCCTCATAAACTCACAGAAGCCCAATTTCCCATCACTCTAAAGGAAGCATAGCTACAGGTGGGCAGCAAATCTTCTTTCTTTCATGTGTTATCGACACCATGCCCTCCCAGTGGACAGGATTTGTGTTTCCCTGCTGATCTGAAGAGTCCAGACCAAGACAGGACCTTCATGTCCTTGGTCTCAGACCTGAAGAGTTTCCCTGAAGTACAGGAGTTGTACTAACATTCCTGCTGACAGTCTCCTGAGAAATTCTAAAAGCTTCTTAGGAATTTGAGTTAACTGCAATAGTTAGTAGAGAGGTGTTTAGCTCCAGCTGAGAAATTCTCAGCTTTACTCAGGCCCAATCATTGTTACTGGGGCAAGATTTTCCTAAATACAGACGGGACGTAATACTCATTGTAGAACCAGAAGGGGGAGCCATAGCGTAAAGGTATTTTAGACCATTCAGACTATTTCTTTATAGATGAAGAATATTCACAGCACAGATTACGTAAATTGTGGCACACCACAAATGAAATCAATACTATTAACATGAAATCCTGTAAGGAACCTTCGGGTAAAGATGGCTGTTTTTATATTCCCATTTATGTGACCAAGAATGCATAGAGAAAAATCTTTACTGATCTTAGAAATTATGATCAAAAACAAGAAAATACGTCAGAAATCTTAAAGTACTTTTACAGCACATATTAAAGAAGATAATTGATTGGACAATGGGCTTCGTTGCTCGAAACCTGGCTAAGGAGTATGCTAACAGACTTCCTAAAAGGAACCCATGTTGGCAGGAGCAAGTGCTCCTCAACTTGGACAGATTGGCACTGTGGAAAGATGAGCTTTGTTCATACCTTTGGCAAGAGCTTAAAGAATCAGAAAGTATATGGGGCAGAGAAATCGGCTCTGGTATTTGTTCTTGAATTGCACTAGGAGGGATGGTACCAGTCATGAAGATAGGTGCTGATCCAGCTGACTTCCGGTTCTACAGCAAGCCCAGAAGTTCAACCTGAGGCACAAAGGCAGTGTTTGCATCTGTTGTTTCCTACTTACAGAAAAATGGACCTCAACTTCAGCAGGACAAAACTATACTTTTCATTCCTCCTTTTCTGGAGTCTGAAAGATTTAAATGTATTATAAGAAAGTAGTTCAAACTAAACTTATTTCAGGTACATTCACCTCTATAAGGGGGAGCAAACAGAGGGGGAAAAAAAAAACTCTGCCCAAAACAAGAACCAATCTAAACTCCAGCTAATTTAGCCCATGTAATGAAATTCCTACACAAGATGGAATAAAGTGTTAGAAAAATCTCTAATTGGTGTTCTGACCAGATTTGAGAGGAAGTGGCATCTATGGAGCTAAGTCGGCAGTATGAAAGGTAGACCTGAAGTCAGGCAGATTGTTTACAGACAAAAAGCAAGCTGATGACATTTTAAAATGCTGAAAGAAGTGAACTGCAGATAGGCTGTCACAGAACACTGATTTGCTCAAGTAGAAGGAAGTTTAATAAAATTTCTCAGAACTCAGAGGAAAAGCATACTAATACTAAATGGATGGAAAAAAGAGAGACATATCTTGTGTTATAAGAATTCCAAAAGTAGAAAATAGAGCAGATTAGAGAGAAGAAATCACCAAAATAACGATAGAAGAGAAAGTTGCTAAAATGAGTTAGGGTTATAATCTTATTTAAAAGATTTAGCAAGTCCCGGGAAATATTTATGTAATAAAGTCACTCACTGGATGAAAATTATAGAGCACCTTTATATCATGGCCTTGATCAAGGCAAAAAAAAATGTTGAACAGGATGGACATGGTCTCTGTTCCAACAGAGTTGAGTCTACCTTATAAGGCAGGCAAATCACAATCAGTAGCATAAAGCATGGAAAGTACTGTGACAGAAATGATAAGCTTATAATAGGTGCACTTTAATTGGCTTAAGGGATCAGGAATAAGATTTTCTAGAAGAAGTGATATTCTAGCAGACTCAAGAAATATGTAGGCATTATCTAGATGAATAAAAACAAAATCTTAGTGGGTGAAAAAGGTAAAGTCCCAAAATTGACAGAGGGAGTGGGCACATTCAAAGCAACTGAAAAAATTTCTGTAAATTTTTTGGGAAAAAAAATGAGTTAATGAGGTGGAAGGAAAAACATAAGCTATATTACAAATGACCTTGTCATCTATGTAACTCATTTTAACTGTTATGCTAGGACTAAGAATGTAACACAAAGGTAAGGACTTTTAGTAATGGTTATATGTGTATTTTCAAAAGGTCTCTCTAATGATAATGTGTAAAATGAGCAGTAGAAGAGCAAGGCTAGTAGTGGGAGACCAATTAGGAGGCCATCACAGGAATTTAGGGAGGAAAAAGCAATCTAAACTTGGGGAGTGGCTGTATGAGAATGGAGAGAAGTAGAGAGATGTATGAAATTTTTAAGAGGTAGAATCAATTTTAAATTAATTGTATGTGGGTATCAGGAAGAAGGAAGAGTCAAAGATGACAGCCAGGTTTCTGGTTTGGAGCAATTAAAGTCCATTCTCTGAGGTGGGAACCTTAGGAGGAAGGTTAGATTATGAATTCCACTTTGAACTTGTTGAACTGATGTGTTAATGAGATGTTAAGTAAGCAACTGGATCTAGGAATGGGAAGAGGGATCAAGTCTGGAGATAGGGCCTGGTGAGCATTCAGTGTATAAATGGTAAGTGATGCCATGAGGAAAGAGCATTAGGCAATACTCTCATTGCCTAAGAGAGTATGGAGAATAAGCAGAGGATAATATTGAGAATAGAAGAGAAATCCACTCTCCTATTATTCTCTTCTTATTTTTCACACTTTTAAGCAATATCATCTTCTCCATGGCATCATTTACCATTTATACACAGAGTGTTCACAAAGCCTTCCCCAAGAGGATGCAGATGATACCTGCAGTTGGAGTCTTAAGGAAGTGCCTGCACTTATTTTTCGACAATGAGGAGTCATAACCAGGAGATTAGGGAGATAGTAGCTACCAGTATACAGCTGAAATATTCAGCTTTTAAGTGGCACGTGGAAAGTCTTGTCTCCCCTCCAATTTGAAAAAACTGCAGAGAAGTGTATTCTAAGGTGAAAACTAGATTTCATACATGGCATGAAGGTGAAGTGATAGAGGATTTAAAAGAGTTTGTTTCTCATTGAAGAGGAGCTTCAATTTGCAGAGTAGAAATTCCTTGGAAGAAAGGGATAAGATTTAGGAGAAAGCATAACAGAAGTATGTGGAAGACAGGAGATAAATGAATGGCAATGGGTTACACCTTAAGCACTGACAAAGGATTTGAGACATGAGACATGATGAAGTAAAATGAGAAATCCATTGAATTATATTCTAGATATATACTTTTTGATTTCATGTTTTAGTGGAAAAAAATACAATAAGCATCTAAGCAGAAGGAAATCAACACCTTAACTGGGAGCTAAAAATAATCTGTCACCAGATGGTGATTACAAATATGAGACAGCTGTGGGGTAACACTTACAGATTTTGAGACCAGAGTTTTATACCCAGCTGTTGTTTATGTGAAAGGGTGCTAGAAATTGTCTGCAATGCAAGGGGGCATAAAATACAGTAACCAATATACATTTTTTGTCAATGTACTCAGATAACTCTAGTAAATTAAGAAATGAATCAAAGTGAAGAACATGGCTATTATACCAAGATGGCAGACTAAGCACTTATACAGAAGGTGTCCCCCAAAAAGTATACACATTTTTTTTTTTTGAGGGCAGTGTCACTGGTCCTCATATGTGGGACCTGAACCAGGGCCACTGGCTTCCCAAGCCAGTGCTTAACCACCGCACCACTCAGCTGGCCCAAGTATACACATTTTAAGAGACAAAAAAACTGTATTAAAAATTGTAATACTCAATATATACCACTAACAAAAAATGAATATAAGTCATGTGTATACATTTTTTTTGTCATCTGGGTATACTTCCACATTTCCTCTTCTAATCCCAAGAAAATGACTGAAGGAGCATAAGAGTGAGATTAAATCCCTGGAAGTCCTGGAAAACAGAGAAATTTTTATTAGTAGAAAGTTTAAGGAATTTTGTAAAAGTATAAGGTAGCCCAGTTTGACAGGGAAAATAGAGCCAAGAAAATCACAAATAAATAGAGACATCTGGAATGGGTCACAGAAGAAGAGAGTACCAGTATTCCCCACAGAGCCCTGGAAAAACTCCAAAATCATCATCAACAAGAGCTGGAAATATTTGTTGAATGATGTTGAATGAATGAGCAGCCTGTGTGGCAATTAGCAGAATAATTAATTGAAGAGTTGCCAGCCCAGCTGGACTAGTCCTCAGCTCTGGCACACAGAAGGCTGGTTGTGGCATTTTCTTTTAAGATATAACAGATGAGATGGACACTCCTCTTTATAGTGGAGGCTCTGTCTCCCAGAAATGGAAAAATAATAGGAAAGCAGCTCTGTAGATCAATGGAATGTCCTAAAACTCCCTGCTCTCTGAAAAATACCTTACTTAGCTTACTCTGATTTATTGAGATGAGTCCTTAATCTACTTATGTGCTTGCTCTCTGCTTGCCCAACCTGAAAAAAGGTCCATTTGTAGGGACATCCCCATTCATCCACCCAAAGAGGACTGGAGCATGCTTCCATTAGGGCAGGAACCTGAGGTAGGAGTGGTACCTTCCACAGTTGCTGAGGAAAGCCAGGGGAGTGACCAGCAATCACTCTAGTCCTTCAATCATAATTATAAATGGACAAGCAGACATAGAGGAAAAGCAAATCATTAAAATGAAGCATCTTTGGGAGCAGGTGGAACAGATGGTCCCTAAGAGATTAACAAAGGTAACAGGTAACAGAGAGTAATTTAACATTTCAACTGGAATCATCAAAAATATTTGACAGATGATAGATAGATAGATAGATAGATAGATAGATAGATAGATAGATGATAGGCTTCTTTGAAAATGAATTAAATAATGAATCTGAGAAGAGTCTGAGAAATTTTAAAAATTAGAATTAATTAATTTTTTAAAGAAAAAAAGCTGAAAAGGGCTGAATAGTACAATAAACTAGGCTAAAAATGAATAGTGGGGCACCTCCTAGAATATAATAATAGCAAATATTTGGAAAATATTACTGTTGCTTTATAATGAACCTTTTTCCACCTCTGGAAACATGTAAGATTTTGAAATTCAGCAATTTCATTATTGACATTAAGTATATCATGATATATTACCATGGTTCATCTGTGTTAGGACAGGTAAACTTTCTTTTACAGTATAATGATTTTTGTCTTCCTTTAACAACTTCCTTTTCTCTTAGGGAATTCTACTTAACACTTTTTGAGTTACTCAATACATTTGCTATGTCTCTTAACTTTTCCATGGAAATAGCACTATTTCACTTTTATTAAAAATATTTCAATATTTTCATGTGTTTGAAGACAAAATTTAAGATTTTTATTAACTTTATTTTCTTTTTGTTTATCTGAATTTTTGAAACTACAATAAAACAAAATTTTAAATATGACAACATATTTATAAAAAGACATTTTAATATTTTTTTTTTTAAAGATTTTATTGGGGAATTGGTGGAGGGGAACAGCGTTGGGGAATCGGGGAAGGGGAACAGACAAGTTGCTGTCTTTTTGTTCCTCAGCCTAGTTGCGGAGGATGTTGCCTCACTGTTGGTATCGTCATTGCGCTCTTCCCGGATGAGGCAGATCGGTCGCCGGCCTCTGGATGTCGCTCACAGCGGCTATTGGCAGCTCACGCTTGGCTGCCAGCCGCTCACGCTGGCTGCGGGCCACCCACTGTAGCCTATGGCAGCCCACTGCAGCAGGGGCTGCAGCCCACACCATCACCAGGGCTCGCACAGTCCAGCTCCAGGTGGAGCTGTTGTTAGCTGTAGAGGGCAGTGTCACTGGCCCTCACGTGGGATCCGAACCGGGGCCGCTGGCATCCCAAAACCAGCGCTTAACCAATGTGCCACTCGGCCGGCCCAAGACATTTTAATTTTAATTTGATCCTTTGCTATATTTGTTGTTGTTCTTTACCTTTCTCCATTTGTTTAGGGAGCTTCAGGTGTTTTATTATAGATAAATAGGCATAATATTTAAACAGCCTACTATTAAAATAAATTTTACAAAATCTGTTATGCAAATGATAAGTCCCGTTCCAGTCTATGTCCCCTTCCCGAAAGAGTCACTATCAACTCCTTTAGCTGACTCCTGTGACATTTCCTTGCATATCTCTAAAAAATGTGTTGGTTTTACTGTTTTATTAATTTTCAGCTTTATGTATTATCTTATTGACTTCTACTAAATAAAATGAGCATTTAACTTTGGTTTATTTTTTTTCCACCCCTCTAGCTCCCTCAAAAGAAACACACCCTTTTCTCCCCTTCAATCTTTCAAAGTAATTATACTGTAATTTTAGCTTCATGAACTATTTATTGCTTAAATTGTTATAATCATGTGAACACCACGGAGAGCTGAACCTAGTAAATTCTGATAATGTTTTCTTTCCTGCACAACTTCTTACATTTCCTGAAACCAGTAATTATCTATTTATTCATTTGTTTGCTTGGATTTTTATACATTTATCACCAATTTAATCCAAACCCTCCAGCAATTATCTGAATCTCTTCTCATGAAAGTCATTAACATTAGGTATTTTAACACTCTCATCTTTTTGAATAATTTTTTCTGTGATTTAATGCCGTGTGGAACAGTTGTTCTCTGCGAGGGTTGTCCTAGGTCCTCTGATTGTCTACACCATCCTGGGGATTTATCTTTACTTCTGTCTTGTGTTGGATATCTTGTTTCTTGGATCTCATGCCTTCTTTCTGGGTTTACTCTCTTGTTTTGGCAGAGCATGTCCTTTAGTAGCTTTCCTTGGAGGGATGCGTAAGAGGTCAATTTTTAAGACCTTTAATTTCTGAAACTTTATATTTTTGCCTAACGCTTGGTTGATAATTTGACTAGATACATAGTTTTAAGAAGAGAAATAGGATTAGGAAAATATTGTTTGTTTTTCTCCTAGTTTTAATATTTGCTATTAAGAAATCTGAAGCTACTGTGATTCCTGATCTTTTGTATAAAACTTTTTTTTCCATAATTTTTTCTCTCTGGGAGACCGTAGGATGTCCTCTTTGTTCTTAGTCTTCTGAAACTGCACAGTGAAAAGCCTTGACGTGTGTGTCTTTTCGTTACTCTCCTGGGCACTCAGAGGATAGATCCTCTGACTCTTGAAACTCATGTCCTTCGTTCTGCCAAATGTACTTGAATTATTTTGTTGATAATTTCCTCCCCTCTCATTTATCTGTTCTTTCTTTCTTGAATTCTCATTATACTATATTGGACCTCTTGGATTGTTTTTCTTAATTTCTTATTATTTTTTAAAATTCCTATCGCTTTGTCTTTTTAGTATGTTTTCTAGGAGAAGATAAGCTTTATCTTCCCTTTTATCTATTGATTTTAAAATTTTATTTTTAATTTCTTAGAACTTGTTTTTTTTCCTGAGTATTCATTTTATAGCATTTTGTATGACTGCAATATATTCTCTTATCTCTCTGAAGATATTATGATAGTTTTTGAAGATTTATTTTTTCCTGCATAGTCTCTGTTTCTCCAAGTTACTTTTGTCCATCTGTCAGTTTTAGTCTCTATAATTAACTGTAGTCTTATGTCTGGTAACCCTTTCATCTGCTCACATTTGAGTCGGAAGCCCACAAGTTGATTAGAAGCTCTGAGTTGACTGGCCTATTTTATTGGAAAACTCCAATGTTTTTTTCTCTTGAACTAGCCAAGGTGTTTAGTAAAGATACTTCCAAGTTTTGAGCCCCAGGTTACCAATGCTCTGGGAAAAAACGATGAAGGGGTTGGATATCTCAGAATTTTCTGGGTAGGTGCCTGCTTACATCTCTTTGTCATCCAAAAGTTTAATTTATATTCCATTGTCCAGAGACTCTGGTTTACTATCTCCAGAGCACAACCCAGCCATCCACCAGAGAAGGGAAGGATATTTCTCAGACATGTTGAATAGAAACTAATTTTTTAAATGCTGTCAACCAAGCCATCCTTCTTTTATTTGCCTCCTTATCTCCCTTTACCTCCAGTTTTGAAGGTAGCAGGTATCCACATTCACTGAGACTTTTGAGGATTCTGTGGCATAATCTCAGTTTTCTCTTCTGCTGGCTTAGATTCAGCCTTCTGAAATAATAAGCCCCTTATTATTTATTCATCTGCTTTTCAGGTGCTATTGTCCCTGCTGCTATATCTTTGTTGGTGTATGTCATAAAATTTCCCTTTATTTTTATTTTAGTGGGGTTTATAGAGGGAGGAAAAGCACATACATGTGTTTCTTCTGCCATCTCTATCTGGAAGTTGATTTTTAGTGTATTTTCTAATTGAAAAAATTATGCAACATTTTACCTGATTATGTCCAACTATGTAATAGTTGAAGTCCTGAGAATCTATATTAATCAATATAGGCTAATAATATGCTACGGCAACAGAAATCCCAAAACCTGAGTGACTTAATACAGCAAAAGTTTAATTTTCACTTTTGTCAAATGTTATGGGTTCTGCTCCCCAGTCCTTGGGAGTTGACAGAGGCTCAACCATCTTGCAGTGGATAATTTGAAACGTACAACCTTCTTGGTTTCCACAGTAAGGACAGAGAGAGCTGGAGGGTCTCACACTGGCAAATGAACATTTTAGGCAGAAAGTCATATGTTCACATTTCGTTAGCCAGAATATGTCCTGACCCAGATTTACTGAAAGAAGCTGAAAAGTGTAATGCCCACAGGTGTTTGAAAGGAAGAGATATTAAGGGAGTACTAAAATTCTCTAACCTAGTACCTATCACACACCTTTAAATAAACACTGACCTGAGAGGGCATATTTGTTAGGACAAGACCAGACTTCTATAAAAAGTAGATCCAACTCAATTCAGTGGCTTAAATGAAACATAGTTTATTTATATCTACTGTAACACATTCAAGTGAACATCCAACATTTGTAGATGGCTATGCTCCATACCAGCTGCTCTCCTATGAATTCTTATACTAAGGAATATGTGTGGAAGACCCCAACACTAAGTCTCAACCTTTCTTTCTACACCTTCCCACACTTCTTCCACAGGAGATGTGCCATTATGTTTGAAAATACAAGAAATATTTATGGAGAAAGATGAAAGCTGCTAGGGCCCTCACAAGACAGAACATTGTGGAAACTTTGTCATGGAGAAGATAAAGAATATTTCATGCCAGGATTCTCTGTAAAACAAAAATAAAAACAAAACAAAACAAAACACAAGCTGTGATGCTTCTGTGATGTTGCATTGGTGGGGACTTTGACTCAATGTAGTGAAAGCTTGAGGGCTTTGTGCTTTGTGCATGTTGCTTTCAAAGAATATGATCAATGAGTCCATTTTTGTAAGCATAAATTGCTTAAACATGAAATAATCATGACATAATTTCAAATAATATACACTGAATGGGAATTTTTCTTACTCAAAAATGAATTTTCTAAATTCATTTTTTTAAAACCATGCATCACCTTAGATACAATAATCAAGCTTTTAAATGTATGGAGCTAAAAGGTGAAATCTTGAAATCAAAATATAGAAATGTCAGGGAAAAGAACAGAGTTAAGATATTTCTGCACTGTCAGCCAGCTCTTTCTGCTTCCACAGTGCTCCTTGGTATCACCTGATAACCTATAATATTTACTCAATTCTAATTCCCCATCAATTATAGGAAGCACCACAAGATGGGGAAACAAATCCCATTAGTTATAATCTCAGAGTGTAAGTACTTTAATTTCAAGTTCAGAAGTCTTATAAGAAAATGTTAATTTTAGAATAGAAGGAATTATATTAAAGGGAGGTTATGACCGATATTGGGAGGTAATTATCAATTGATTAATGGTAGGCCAGCTGGAGATATTTTGGCACAATGTGGAATGGAAAATGCTTCTGGGTAAGCTACAGCAATAGATTAAAAAAGGATCCATTTCCCTGGTGAGGCAGAGGATGCTGTGGGAGTGAAAGAAGAATCACTTCTTCAGAAAGTGGGGGTGAACTTGGAGACTTAAGGAAATCGGTTCTCAAGTGTAGCCCAGACTGAGAGAAAGAAATAGCAGCTAGATTAGATCTACTTTCTCTTTAGTGACGGGAAATTGATTTTGATTGGAATTTAAAACACCACAATGTGGGAATGAAATCCCAGATTTCTCTAGGAGCTAAAACCATTAGATGGTTCTTTAGAAGTTCACTTTATGTTCATAATTACCATTTTTAAAAATCTTTATAACAGACTATAAGATAGACACAGTTGCTTCTGCTGTTGAAAGCAAAAATAGCTTTAGAAAAAATCCAGGAAACAAATCACTTGTCCACCTGAGCTTAGGTCTATCCCAGTCAAAACTAAAAAGCTGACAAAAATGGTACCCTCGCTTACTCAAATATGATCTCTTCCTCATCTAGACACTCCATCTACCTCACACCTCCCAAGCTAGTCCTAGGCAAGGTGTGAACGAAATAGCTTAATGATAGGACAGCTTCCAGAGTTCCAGCAAATTTGAAAAGAAAACAGACTTCAGAAAAAGATTAATGAAAATACAGGCTTTTGGTCTAAGGCTGAATGGTGTGTTCACCAAAATGGTAGAAACAATAAGAAATCAGACATTGGAGAGACTGATGGGTGAATGCCAAGAGTGGTCTGCACCAAACATTCAAAGGCCAACACTGAACCAAGCTTTGTTTTATTTAACACTTACAATAAAACCAACTAGGACAGGTGTACTGCATCCTCTATGTCACAGATGAGGAAAGTCTATTGTGTGGGGACATGGGTGTCATATTTAAGGTTATACAGAAGGTTAAGTGGCCCAGTTTTGAACCGAGAGTTGCCTGACAGCAGAGCCCATGTTCTTCCTTCTCCACAGGAGACCTGTAATTAGAACACATGGCACCTTGTGACAAGTAACATCCCCCAGTGTCCAAGGGTGGCCCTTGTTATGCTGAGGGGGTTCTGTGATATTCTAGAGCATGATATCCCAGTTGGAACAATTACTAATAATTTATGCTAATTAAGCTTATTTGCAAAAGGAAAAAGAAGTGGAGTTCCCTCCTGACTAGAGTTGATATTTTGTAGGCAAGAGGTTGACCTCATACTACACATCCTCCCCATCCCATTTCCTGTCCCCACCAAACTCTGCCCTATCAGTGGCCATACTTGGACAGAGGCCTCAGAGCTGAGAGCAGTCTTTTTTTGTGTGTAAGCTGGTCAACGAAGCCAAAATGCAACTGTTCTCTGTCTGTGTTTATCTGCATGATGGAAATTATTTCCCTAAATGTCCCTTCTTCTCTGGGAAAGACCCTCTTTTTAGCAATAACACAAATTCTAGAGTGGATTACTGATCACTTGCCACAAAAATGGACATGGAAGGAAAAGGAAACACTTCTTGAAGATAAAACCCCATGAAAACGCTCAAGTCTTTTGGGGATTGGATCCAGCAACATCTGAGGCAAATCCCCTTGTCCTGCCCACTCCTTTCCTCCACTCAGGATCAATTTAGAAGTAAGGAGGTCAGCTTTGGTCTGTCTAGCATGTTATGGAGTACTATCTGAGAGGCACCAAAGACTTCACTGAATAAAAACAGTAGTCTCCTTTATATGTAGTTTTGCTTTCGATGGTGTTAGTTATCTAAAGCCAACCTCAGATGGATAATTCCAGAAATAAACAATTCATAAACTTTAAATTGCAGCTGCTCTGGGTAGCATGATGAAATCTTGAGCAGTTCCTCTCCACCCTGCCTGGGACATGGGTCATCCCTTTGTCCAGCATCTCCACGCTGTCTATGCTCCTGGTCCATTAGTCACTTAGCCATCTCAGTAATCAGATCCACTGTTGAAGCATTACAGTGCTCGTGTTCAAGTCACCCTTATTTTATGTAATAATGCCCCAAAGCACAGGAGTCCTGATGTTGGCAACTCAGATATGCTGGAAAGAAACTGTAAAGTGCTTCCTGTAAGTTAAAAGGTGAAAGCTCTTAAAAAGGAAAGAAAAAAAATATATGCAGAGGTTGCTAAGATCTACAGTAAGAACAAATCTGTGAAATTGTCTAATTTATAAATTAAGCTTTATCATAGTTATATACGTATAGGAAAAAACAGTATATATATAGGGTTAGGTAATCCATGTTTTCAGGCATCCACTGGGGTCTTGGAATGTATCCCCCTTGGATATGAAGGAACATGTAAATATTTTTTGTTTGTTTTACCATGAAACCAATTAATATTACATGATCTACAATCATGTAATCTTGGAAACTTTAAAGCACTGCTCAAGAGTGAAGTGGAGGTATGATTTATTTATTTTTTTTCTCTTTCAAAGGCCTGCACCCATAGTTGGGCTTAACCATCTGTCCATCTTAAATTAATGGTTCTTTCTTATTTCAGTTTGGTAAGGTTTTTACAAAGCCAGCACTAGAATTTTAGCAAACCAGGGTAACTGCATAGGGATCATACCTTTGGAAGATCTTGGCTTTGCTAACTGATGGGTAATGATCCAACAAAAGTGCCTCTCTAATGAGGGCTGAAAACCATTCGGGTTCATGGAACCTGAGGAGTGGGATGGAGAAGGAGTCCCTGACTTCTAAAACTGACCTAACATTCACAGCTGGATCTTGATATTATGACAAGCTCATATGATGCTCACAGCCAAGCCATTTTGTTTTCCAGGAACACATAGTTTCATGAAGTACCAATCTCAGGCAATGTTACTCTGAGATCATGATATGAAACAAAACAAGACCCCTTCATAATTCAGTCTTAGCACAGATGTAAACAAGGTTACTATGACACCCACAAAATACCCAATTATAAAATTGTCCTGCTTTCTAGCAGCATCCAAGCTAGAGGGAACCCCTGCTTTTCAGGACCATTCCCCATATCACCCAACCCAAGTTCAGTTCTTATAATGGGTTCTTTCTAACATGCTCTTCCTGAGATACCTCCAATTTTCTGTGATGTGTGTCCTCTCTCGTGTAATGAGAGATAAGCCCAATTCTTTTAATCCCAGGTGTATTCTTGTTGGACTTGGCTGTCGAGCATTGACAAACCTTATGGTTAACCCCTACTCCACCACTGCTAAGTCAGAGAAATCAGGTAACCTCCCTTATTATGCTCCTCCACCCCATCCAATGCCTGTGAAATTCACAGGTACAAAGTTGTAAGGTGGGACACACAATTTTCCCTGTGTTCCCAAGAACAACAGTTTTTCTGTATCCTAAGGGTTGATTTTTAAAGCCTTTTCAACTAGGCAGATGGTCAAGTGCCTTGCTTACCAATGTGGAGTGCAGGGTTGCTTACATCCCAGTTAGGAGAGCTCTCCTGGTGGGCCATGAGAATGAGCTTCATTCTGGAAGGCATATATCTGCCTCTCTAGATGCCACAATGAAAGGTTTGCACAGAGCTGGCTACTGGAATCAGGAGCAGTACATGCTATTCAAACACTTCATATCTGTGTACATGTGTGTAGTTGGGCGCGTGGTCAGAATTCCAGTGATTGCACGGGCAAAGCTAGCAAGTGCATGAGTGAGACAGGCCAGGTCTAATGCAATACAAGGTCATGGAGTGTTTGGCAAACTGGCGAAAGCATGCCCTTCCTAAAGGAGGCAATTGAATTGCTGGTTGTAGCTGCCGTAAGGCAATGGGCTCTCAGTGTAGTCAGACCTTTTGATGTTTCAAGTGGAGGAGAAATGGATATTTTAAAATGTGAAATCTCCTGATTTTCTGATGCTGGCATTAAATTCAAATGCCTAAAAATATTAGGAGTGTTTTAAAAACTGTATAATGAAGCAAATTTGCCTTGTGTGTATCTGGTTGTGACTCTGTTATATCACTTTCACTTTCTTCTCTTTTACAGAATGAGAATAAAGCATAATAAGAACACTTGAATGGCTATTCCTACCAAGTCTACTTTTTCTTTTCTTTTCTTTTAGTACAGAGGTAAGTTATTCTTTGTGGGTTTTCCTAGAAAAAGAAAATGTTAAATATTTGGCTCTCTTTATAAATATATACAATTCTTAATGATAATTATTTCCGTCAGGCTAATCTCCATAAGTAATTCTATAATAACAAACCAGGAGCTCAGGAAAATGAATAAATTCACTACTTCTTAGGTTGGAGATTGCAGTTTAAATTTATGGTGAATTATGATAAGCAAAGGGACATACCTTTGCTTTAAAAATATTGAAAATATAAAAATTATATTCTTTGTTCAGTCAGACCTTTTAATAAAGTTATTTGTTTCACCAGAATAAATCCTATACATTTATTTATAATTTAAGTACAGAGAAACTACAAGATAATGATTTATGAGTTTCTCTTATATAGTAAAATTCAACAAAAAGTTTTATTGTGTTTTTTTCTGTGCCATCATATTGTTTATCTTTTAAGATTATGATGTTGTCTGATGATTAGCCAATGTTTTGCTGATTTGATTGACAAATAATATAATCCTCTTTTCGTATTTCTTTTAGGAGTTTCTCTTTTTCTCTGGAAATAGTTGTTTAGAATTTGGCAAAACTTCTGTGCCCCCAAAGATTGAAGAAAAAAACAATCTAGCCATAAATATCAACCCACTGTATTATATGTTTAAACTGGGGAAGGCCGTTTTGAATATAAAAACACATAATATAGCACTTGCCCTTTAGGGTCTTATGGGCGAGACTCATGAAGTCAAAGATATAAAGCAACCTCAGTGGCCATTATGTTCAATTCCAAACAATGTTTGAGCAAGTATTCATCCAGTCTATTCTTAAGTCCTTCCAGTGATAGGAAACATTCAAATTCCATTCCCTAGTTCATCTTGAATAGCTCTACTCGACAATCATTTCTCACATGGACTGATATATCTCAGTAGTTTGACCTATTTCTACACATTGTGCCATACAAAATAAGTACAATCTTCCTTCCACATGGCTGCCCTTTAAATTGTTAAAGATGGGTTTCATGTTCTCTCCAGGCTAAGCAAAACACCGAGTTTCACCATGTCTTGACCTCATGCTTCCTTCAAACATACGCTTTCTTTTCACTTTCTGGGTCACTTTGTGCTCCAGTTCGTCTAGACTCAGTCTGAGGGGTGGTACTTAGCAAGGATGAGGCCAGAAAAGAGTGAGACTGTTGTCTCAATTCTACTTCTATGTGTCCAGCAAAGGCTTGTATTAACTGTTTAAAAATGATCTCATCAGGGGGCTGAAATATTTTGAGCTTATTGTCAGCTAAAACTCACAAGCATTTCCGCTTAGGTTCTGCTTCTAAGACACACCTAAATGCATTTGTGAAATAAGTCCCTTGGATCCAAAGATGGGATCTTCAATCTAGCCCTGGGTGAGTTCCCTCTGGTTAGGGTGTGCTAGTCTTGAGATGGCCAAAAGTCTTGCTTGGAGCTTTGTGCTGGGAAGGAATGTGATGTTGTGCTGAGAATTAATTCCTTTAGGAAACCCCCTCTTTTGCACCACCAAGTCTTTTCATGTTCTTGGGATTTTCCTCTTTTAACTCATTTTACAAGTGGGATGTTTGTTTGTCTTGGATTCAGAAATTAGTGGGATTTGTTCGGAAACTTGCATGAGTCTCTTTTCAAATACCAAAGGTCCAGACAAACATGGTAAGGAAATGCAGGTTCCTGCTAGCTTTAATTTGCCAGATTAGAGTTTCATCTCTGTGGGGAGAGTCAGGATGGAAACTACAGATGGGGCCAGCTGTGGATATCACCTCAGTGACAAGCAGTTTCTTTCCTTTGTTTGTTGTGGCAACATGAAGTGAGCTGGGACAGCACCCAGGGTTGCTAACTGGCAGGACTTTCAGGGATCCTAAAACATCCCTTGGCCCCCTAAGAGCATTCAAGATCTCCAGTGTTGTTGAAGTGCTCCCTGCATCAATGGGTGCCTTCTCTATTGCTAGAAAACCTCCTCTGATCATTGCTCTTAGTCCTAGCCCACACCTCCTATCTCCACGTTGGTCTAAAAGAATTTTTACTTGAGCCTGTGCAACCTTTATATTCCTTGTTTCTGAGAATCAGGTTCTATTTGTGTATAGAGTTCTCATTAGAAAGCTTTGTTTATGATTATTTATCCTTGTGGATGATGAAATACTAAATGTGCTATTCGAAAAGAGCAGGACAGGAGGAAATAAGAAAAGTATCAAATGTACTGAGAATAAGTGGAAATAATCTAACAATGTAGAATAGTTCATTATTAAAATGATAGCATGTTGCTAAGAAAGCTAGTCGTTAACTAATCAGTGGGAAATAAACACTTTTTGTGACAGGACTGTAGAAGAGCACGTTTTGGTCATGGATCTGGGCTCTAAAGGAAAAACATCTTGCTGTTTGAAGCTCATCTGAGGTTTGGTTCAATTCCTTGGAGGAAACCATCAGCTTGGCACCCTACCTCAGCAAGGCATGGCCCATGGACAGTCTTATCACTGTCATGAGCTCTAGCACAGAGAATCAGTTGTAAAATACGTTTTTCTTGTAGAACAAACGAGGTTTGGCACACTAATCCATGCCACTGATGCATAAATGGACTCCTCTTCAAAGCACCTTCAAACCTCAATATGTTAAGATTTTAAGACATTAGCTCATCTTCTTTCTGGGCCAGTTAGGCCAGCTATAAAGTTCGTAACCCATAGGAAGCCATTCTAATACTACACAGCCTAACACTCCAACTTCAGGACTAAGATGCTTAACTTTGAATCAAAGCCGGTGTCTTTGAGCCCAGAGGAGAGTGTTATCTGAAAATTCAGAAGCCAAAATAATATTTTGTAAATGAGAATTTCTTCCAGTCGAGCATACTAGTTTAACTTTGGACAAAGCCTAAAATGTACTGAGATATTTAATATTTAATGTTATTTACTAAATAACAGCTATTTAATGTTAACATGTTAAAGCCATGGCAAAGGCATGACCAATCATATTGGTCTCCCATTGCTCTCCTAGTCTAAGACACCATTATTTCACCTAACTGGTAGCAATAGCCCCCTAATTGGTCTTCCTTTTTCCACTCTTTCCCTTTTACAATCCATTCAGCAAAGTGAGCTTGTGAAATAAATCAGAACCTATTTCTTTCTTGTTTCAAAATTTCCAAAGTGCTTAGAGTACATTCTAAACTCCTCACCATGGTTTAAGATTCTTTATATGATTTGGTCCCAGCCTACCACACCAACTACATTTTATTCCATTCTCTTTCACTTTCTTAGTGGTAGAGAGAACGTGTTCCAATAACTTGTCTTTTACCTTATAAAGAACATATCTGCATGCCTCCAAGGGTTAGATTTCTACAAGGGTCCAGGGTACTTTTCACTTCCTGCTCACCATATATGATTAGCATAATATCAACACGGCAGGTCAATGTGCTGTTCTTTAGAATGTCAGGACAGTCAAATTCCCTGAAATTATACTATGGCGGAGAGCAAGAGAATAAACAGCCCTGGACAAGAGAGTGAACATGTACTGCTGTCTTTCTCACATAAAAGCAAATTTTGATTCTTCTTTACTGATGGATATTGAAAAGAACACGTTCACCAGCTTGATAACCACATACCAAATGCCAGAAGTTGTATAGCTCTGTTTCATAAAGATCTCTCATCTGGCATGACAGCTGAAACTGGGGCTGATTTTAGGTTTGTAGCAGTCCACTTTCATTCCCCATGATTCATCTGGTATTTGCTAGAACCAGACAGTTTAATTAAAAACGAGTGGGATGAAACCCCTAGCCCTGCCTCTTTCAATGTCTTTGATGTTGGTAGTGATCTCTTCAATTCTTTCTAAAATGCAGCATTTCTCTAATTTACAATCTTGGCTGGGGAACTGGGGGATGGGGTAATTTCTAGGACTTTTACTAGTTCTCTTATCTTAATGACTCTTATTATATAACTCAGAGAACCAATGTTAGAGTTCTGCTAGTTGCTAAATACAGAGGATGCCAAAAAAATGTATATACATTTTAAGAAAGAAAAACTGTATTAAAATTGTAATAATATATACTGATAACAAAAGAAGAATCGAAGTCATGTGTATGCATTTTTTTGGCATTCCCCCGCCCCCACCCCCAATATATATTCATCCTAATTATGCACTTGGGGATTATAAAGCCATTGTGAACTCATTGCAGGGTTCCATTTATACCAGGCTTTTGTATGTGCTGGAATATACTTTAACTGGAAGACCATATTGGCACTTAAGTTTCTCAAATGTCAGTGTCAGTTAAAACTCCTTATCCAACTGTCCTTTTATTTTATTACTTTTTAAAGATTTTATTGGAGAATTGGGGGAGGGGAACAGCATTGGGGAATCGGGGAAGGGGAACAGACAAGTTGCTGTCTTTTTGTTCTTCAGTCTAGTTGCGGAGGACGTTGCTTCACTGGCCCATGTTGGTATCGTCATTGTGCTCTTCCCGGATGAGGCAGATCGGTCGCCGACCTCTGGATGGTCGTTCATGGTGCCTCTTGGCAGCTCACGCTGGCTGCCAGCCGCTCATGCTGGCTGGGGGCCACTCACTGTAGCCTATGGCAGCCCACCAACTGTCCTTGTTAAATCTAGGTGTTCTTCTTTTCCCAGTGTACGATACCCCATTGAATGGCTTCAATTTATTTGGGAGAAATATTGGAGAATGTTTACTGAATATGCTTGCAGTGAGGTTGTACAGTTCCTCCTCAGGAGGTTGGTATCCACTTTAAAGAATGATTCTAGGGGTGGCCGAGTGGCGCGGTGGTTAAGTGCTGGCTTGGGATGCCCGCGTTCCCGGTTCTGATCCCACATGTGAGGTCCAGAGATACTGCCCTCGGGGGAAAAAAAAAAGAATGATTCTGGATTTATGATCTAATGCTTTAACTGAAATCTGGAAACTGGATAAAGAATTGTAATTTTATTGGAGCTAATGTCAAACTTCCTTTCTTTTTTTAAAAGATTTTATTGGGGAACTGGGGAAGGGGAACAGACAAGTTGCTGTCCTTTTTTTCTTCTGTCTGGTTGTGGAAGACATTGCTTCACTGGCCCATGCTGGTATCATCATTGTGCTCTTCTTGGGTGAGGCAGATTGGTCGCCGGCCTCTTGGCAGGGGCTCTTGGCAGCTCACACCTGCTGCCAGCCACTCACGCTGGCTGCCGGTCACTCACTGTAGCCTATGGCAGCCCACTACAGCAGGGCTGCAGCTATGCCATCCTGGGGACTCACAGCAGCCCAGCTCCTGTGGAGCTGTTGTTCACCATCTTAGCTGTAGAGGGCAGTGTCACTGGCCCTCATATGTGGGATCCGAACCGGAGCTGCTGGCATCCCAAGCCAGCTCTTAACCAACGCACCATTCTGCGCGTCCCAAACTTCCTTTCTTTTTCTTTTTTTCTTTTTAAGGGCAGTGTTACTGGCCCTCATATGTGGGACCCAAACCGGGGCCGCTGGCTTCCGAAGCCAGCGCTTAACCACTGCGCCCAAACTTCCTTTCAACATTTCTCATTTACTTTCCTTTTCCTCTTACAATGTAAGTAACACCCTAGTTGGCAGTCTATGTATCTTGTCCCTCGGAACATCATGATCTGTTATCAATGGGCAGAGATAGGCACTCTTATTATCACTCTTGCTTTGTTGCCCATTTCAGTAATAACATCCACTTTTTCTCTCATGGCTAAACAACATTACCAGTGCTGCCGTCATCCCCTTTGACACAAGAGGGGCAAATTTACTGTTGTCATCTCTCACCTTAAATGGACAGACTTCCCTCTCATTCAGAGTAAGTGTCTTCTGAATCCCCATGGAGTATATATATTGTCAGTTGGTGGATTTTCTGGCTTCATACAATGAATTTGTTTTAACATTCCCACTTTTGGGCACCTTCTGATAAATTCTGTAATGCCATATTAAGGCAGCTCTAGCATCTCTACTATGTATGTTGTAGGTCATTTTTGTCCCCCCAATTAGCTACGACCATATATAAGTTAATTTATTTATGAAAACAATTCTATGTAAAAAACAATCAATGGAATACTTCTAAAGGAGTGAATTCCCAAGTTTAAAATGTCCTTATCCATGAATAGCAATAGGGAACATACTTTATAGGACAGATTACAATGACACTATACCTGAGGGATGGAATCTTACTTAAAATCTACCCAGTGGCCCTGTAACAAAGTGATTGCACTAAGAACGTCCCCTTTTTGTTAGTGAAATGACCTGTAAGTTATAATCATTAAGAAGCTTTGCAGCCATCCCATTGACAATCTCTAGAGACTGTACTCAGTGTCTCAGATCCCAGGTAAAAAAAGTGGATCTAAATTCTAAGGTAGGACATATATGACAAAAAGAAAATGAAGCCAAGAGGTTCCACATGACAATATATAGAACAAATAATTGTAACATGGGCAAAAATAGAATAGGAAATAAATCGAGAAGAAAATTATGAAACTTACACTGATTCAGGTTTCTGAAGTGATAGTGCCTATAGGGGAAATACCAAAATGGGGAAGTGGGAGTCAAATGTATGTTCCTTTCTTTTATTGTATATCTTTTTTCTTTTTTTTTTTTTTTTTTGAGGGCAGTGTCACTGTCCCTCACGTGTGGGACCGAACCAGGGCCACTGGCTTCCCAAGCCAGCGCTTAACCACCGCGCCACACGGCCGGCCCTATGTTCCTTTCTTTTGGAGAGAAAACATAATCTCAGAAATGTAAGTTTCTGCTTGAAGATGGGTTTTTAATTGGCAAATTTCTATTTCTGTGCCAATACTATTTCTTTCTTTCTTTCTTTCTTTCTTTCTTTCTTTCTTTCTTTCTTTCTTTCTTTCTTTCTTTCTTTCTTTCTTTCTTATCTAATCTGGTCCTGTACTTTACAGTTTTTTAACCTCCTGGCACCCAAGGAGAAAAAGTATTAAAAAAATTTTTTCATTCAATTTAGAAATTTTTGGATTATGATTTCTTCATATATCTTTATGCCCCTCTATCTCTCTCCTCTCCTTCTCAGACTCCCATTATGAGTAGTATGTTGATTTGCTCAATGATATCCCACAAATCTCTGAGCCTCTTCATTTCTTTTCATTCTTTTCTTTTTTTTAAAAAAATATTTTAAATTTCTGTTCCTTATGCTGGATAACCTCAATTGACCTATCTTTAAGTTTGCTGGTACATTCTTCTGATTACTCAAATCTGTTGATCCTGTGATAGGCAGAATAATGGTCCCCAACAATGCCCGTGTCCTATCCCAGAGTCTATGAATGTATTGTTACATTGCAAGGAGGAATTAAGATTACAGATAAAACTAAGAATGCTCATAAGATGACTTTAAGGTAAACAGCTTATCTTGGGTTATCTGGTTGGCCAAATTTAATTATAATACAAGAATCCTTAAGTGGGAAAAAAGGGGCAGGACAATTAGAACCAGACAATATTATCCTGAGAGAGCTTTGTCCTGCCATTGTTGGATTTGAAGATGGAAAGGGGCTATGAGTAAAGGAATGTGAATAGCCTCCAGAAGTTGGAAAAGGCCAGAAAATAAGTTCTTTCTTAGAGCCTCCCAGAAGGAATATAAGCCTGCCAATATCTTGATTTTAGCCTATTGTGACCAATTTCAGACTTTTGATCTCAAGAACTATAAGTCACATTCGTTTCGTTGTTTTAAATTACTAAAGTTGTGGTAATTTGTTATAACAGCAATAGGAAACTAATGCAGAATGCTTCTACTGAATTTTTTACTTCAATTATTGAACTTTTCAACTCCAGAATTTTAATTGAATTATTTTTACTAAGTAATTCTATATATTTTTTCATATTTTTTATTTGGTGAAGAATTTTTCTCAAACTTTCCATTATTTAGATATGGTCCCTTTTAGTTCTTTTTTCTTTCATACTTAAAATAGCTGATTTAGAGTCATTGTATAGTAAGTCCAACAGCTATGTTTCCTCAGGACAATTTCTATCGACTAGTTTCCCTGCTCTGTGTGTGGGCTATACTGGTGTGTGTGTTCATGTGTGTGCATGTGCGTGTGCTTTGTTTGTTTTTTTATACCCCCAACGTTTTGCTGAAAACTAACCATTTAAATTCATATAATATAATAACATTGGAAATTAGACACATACACACCCCTCCCCTGGGTTTGCTGCTGTAGCTGTTTTGTGTTTGTTGTTTATTGTTTGTTTATTTAATGACTTTTTTGAAGTAATTATGTATAATTTGTACTCTTTGTCATGTGTGGCCTCTGAAGCCTTGCTTAAGTTGGTGATCAACTAATGATCGAACAGGTTTCCTTAAATGCCTTGTAACCAATATTAATCTCTCCTCTTCGAGTTTGCCACTGAGTACTGTGTGGGTGCTGAGTACTGTGATTCATACTGGGAGAGACAGAGCTTACAACTCTGTCTTAGCCTTTAGTACCAGCTTGCACAGAGCCTCAAGGCTAGCCAGAGGTGAGAGTTTAGGTCCTTCTCAATTGTTTCCTTAGAATGTTCACTGCCCTGGGCATGCACAAGGCCTTTCTGACTCCTAACAATATGTCAGAGCTTTTCGAAGCACCCTCTAGACATTTTATTCTCCAGATATTCCTTTTAAGTTTTTTGATTGGCCTGTTGTGTGCCTCGACTGATATTGCTGCCTTAAGCATTCAAGATGTTGGACAATTGTCTATGATTGTTTTCAACAAGTTCTTTTAGGTAAAAAAGTTATTCATACTGGGAGAGTTCTGAGTCAGATCAAATAAAGACAGTCTTTCAAGTGGGGCCTTCCAGGGAACCTTCAGGCAGGGAATGAGGTTTTGAACAGGTTCCTACTCTGACTGACCCTTTTTAGTGGCTGCCAGGCAATTGGTTTTCACTGCAATTGTAGTTTGTTGGTTTTTCAGGGCTACTGTAAAGCTGGAGAGAGGGGATGGGAATATGAATTACAGAAACTCTACAAAGCTTGCTGTTCTTATTGAGATTCAGCCATTTTTCTTGAATAAATACTACCCAGATTGCTGAAAGCTTTGGTTAATTTTCAATGTTGTAAAAAAGTTAATTCTGACAACTTTGTAAATGTTCTTATTGCCTTTATAGGAGAGAGAATTTTTAGAGATCTTGACTCTGCCATTTTCATTGACATCACATTAAATTAGTTTTAAGGTTTGAAAATGTTAAGATCATTAATTGCAAAATCTGAAAACTATGTCTAATGTGAAAATTAATCATAGCTCCAAAGGGTATTTAAATATAAATAACACAGCAACAAAAGCTTTATAAACAAGTTAAGAAGGTTTGTTTTCAAAGCATTTAATGGAAATTCCTCATGCTTAAAGTGAGCAATCCCAGTTCTTCTTTTCCTGTTGCTTCTAATATTTTTGTGATACCTAAATATAGCTAAGTGTTTTTGTTTTATTGATTATTTCTCTACCTATCAAATCTACATATTGGTATTTATCCCAAAGAAATACTCTCATTGGTCTGAAAGAGCTGAATCCAAGGGTTTACAAAGTAGAAAAAGATGGTAACAAATTAAATTTCTATTGATATGAGGACTAGTTGAATAATTTATGAATATATGCAATGAAATATTATACAGCTGTTCAAAATCTTATTGGAACTTTGTGGACTGATATATAAAATATTTATAACATCATTTAAAGTAAAAAAGTACTTGTATATATGTTTTGATACTAATTATGTTTAAAAAAAACAGAGATAAAACATAACCATTTCTACATATACATATATGTTTGTAGTTATCTGTAAAAACATCTGAAAATGTATACATTAAGTGGACATCATTAGTTATTTCGGATGATAATTGTAGAATTGAAGCTGAATCTGGAGTGTCGTGGGGGATGGAGGGAGAAGGAAGGAATGGATTGTACAAGAATATTAACTTTGATTTGTTTGAGATTTTGAAAATTTATAAGTATAATTAAATTCATATAAATCAAATACAATGTAGGTATAACTAAAATAAAATTTCCTGTATGAACACATAAAATTATTGTCAGATATCACAACAAAAGCCAAATAATAATGACCTTCTGATTAAGATGATGGAGTAGGTAAATGCTGGGCTTGTGTCCTCACACAACCACATCAAAATTACAACTAAACTATCATTGAGAATTGCTTGAAGTATAGATTAGCAGAAGTTCTATAACTAAGGATATACAGAAGAAGCCATATAGGAGGGATGGAGGTGTGGAATGGGTTGGTCCCACAGCCACATCTGACGGTTAAAAACTGGGAGGGATATCTCAATTGCCGATATCCTGATGCTATCTTGTTGCAGGACCCTGATGAGTGAAGGGTCCCAGCCCCACACCAGCCCAGTATTCCAGCACTGAGAAAAGAAGTCCCCACAATTTCTGGCTGTGAAAACCAGCAGATATTGTAGCTGAGTGAGACTGAAGGCTGCTGGATTTCCAGGCACTCCTCTTAAATGGACCATGCATGGACTTACTTGCTGATGAACTCACTCACTCTGAGCTCCAGTGCTGGAGAAATACGTCAAAAGGCACCAGTGACATATGGGGAGGAACTGAATTTCTGGCTTCAGGGCAAGGGCTAGAGGGGAAGCTTTCTCCCAGACTGAAGTGCTGGCAGTAGCCATTGTTCCTTTGTTCAGCCCTCCCCCAACATAGCTTGCACACAGAGGTGAAGGCGGGTGCCATATCTGAGTCTCCATTAACCTAGCTAACACTGCTCACCTCAGCCTGGTTATTTCCTGAAACCCCACTCCACTCAATTTGTGGGCCTTCCCAAGCCTATATCAGTGAATGTTCCATAAAAATGGCCTGTCTTGGCTAATGCTGTGGATTTTCCTAAAATCTTTTAAAGGTTCATAAACCCCAGATAAGCAGCATCTGGCCTCAGCATGCTCCATACCTCTTCCTAAGCAGCCTCAAGTCAGACTCTAGCAACAGTTGGCCTTGCTTTGCAATATAGCCTCTCCCAGGCACCTCCAAGTCCAGCACAAGTGGAAACCATCTGCAGATCACTTTTTAGCTCATACCAAATGGTCCCAGGCAGGGCACAGGCAGTGGCTCACCATGGCCTTCAATAGAGCCCTTCCAAGAGGCCCCAGAACCAACATACCTGGTGGCCAGTTTCAGACCACACCAGAGCTCCACTCAACCTCCTCCACAAATGACACATTCAAAAGCAGACCTAGCAGGCACCAGAGACTCACTAAAGCGAATCCTGCTCCTTAGGATCAGTCCCTGAACAACAGCCCCTCCATTGTAGTTATGGCCAGTCCTTACAACACATCAGCCTGACGGTCAATCTCTTCCATTGACATGCAAACAGCACCCAAGACTCAACTACAACAAGAGGGCACACACAATCTACACAAGGGACACAACTGGAGTGCCAGCTCAGGTGACCAGGGAGACTGCTGCTGAGCCCCACAGCACACCTACTGCATAATGCCACTCTATTAAGACTGGAAGACATAACAGCTTTTTCTAATACATAGAAACAAAAACAGGAAGGAAGTCAAAATGGGGAGATAATGAAACATGTCCCAAATAAAAGAACAAAGAATACACAAAAGGCAAACAAACAGTCTACCAGAGGCAGAGTTCAAAACATTGGTAATATGATGCTCAATGATCTCAGGGAGAATGACAACAAAGAGATAGGAAACATAAAAATGGAAATAGAAAACACAAAAAAGAAGCAGTCAGAAGTGAAGATGACAATAACTGAAATGAAGAATACATTAGAGGGAATCAACAGTAGATTAGATGAAGCAGAGAATTGAATCAATGATTTAGAAGATAAGGTAACAAAAAGCATCCAATCAGAACTGTAAAAGGAAAAAAAGAATCCAAAAATGTATGAGGATAGTTTAAGGGTCTTCTGGGACAACATCAAGCATACTAAAATTTGCATCATAGAGGTACCATAAGGAGAAGAGGGACACCAACGAATTGAAAACCTATTTGAAGAAATAGTGATGGAAAATGTCCCTAACCTGGCAAAGGAAATAGAAGTCCAGGAAGTCTCAAACAAGATGAACCCAAAGAGGCCCACACCAAGACACATCATAATGAAAATGCCAAAGGTTAAAGACAAACAATATTTTAAAATCAGCAAGAGAAAAGCAATTAGTTACCTATGAAGGAGCTCCCCTAAGGCTATCAGCTGATTTCTTAACAGAAACATTCATTGCAGGTCAGGAGAGATTGGCACAAAATACTCAAAGTGATGAAAAGCAAGGAACTACAACCAAGGTTACTCTAACCAACAAAGCTATCATTTAAAATTGAAGAACAGATAGAGCTTCCCAGGCAAGAAGAAGTCAAAGGAGTTCATCATCACCAAACCAGTAGTTCAAGAAATGTTAAAGAGGGGCAGCCAGTTGGCTCAGTTGCTTAGAGTGCAGTGTTTGTAACACCAACGTTGCTGGTTCAATCCCCACATGGGCCACTGAGATGCACCTTCCACAACTAGATTGAAAATGACAACTTGGCTTGGAGCTGATGAGTCCTGCAAAAAACACACTGCTCCCCCAATAAAGTTAAAAAAAAAATGTTAAAGGAACTTCTTTAAGAAGAAAAAGATTAAAAAATATATAAATAATAAAAAGGCAATGACTACAATTTATCAACAATTACTTTAAATGTACATGGATTAAATGATCCAGTCAAATGACATAGAGTGGCTGAATGGATAAGAAAAATAATACCCTTACATATGCTGCCTACAAGAGGCTCACTTGAGACTGAAAGACACACACAGACTGAAAGTAAAAAATGGAAAAAGATATTTCATGAAAATAGAAATGAAAACTGAAAGTATTGGGATACCAATACTTATATCAGACAAAATAGACTTTAAAACAAATGCTATAAGAAGAAACAAGGAAGGAACCAGTAATCCCACCTCAGGATATTTATCTGAAGAAACCCTAAACACTACTTCAAAGGGACATGTATATCCATATGTTCATTGCAGCATTGTTTATAATGGCCAAGATGTGGAGGCAGCCTGGGTGTCTGCCGATGGATGAATGGATAAAGAAGAGTACATACAATACGTATATACAACAGAATATTACTCAGCCCTAAAAAAGAATAAAATCTTGCCATCTCCAGCAGCATGGATGGACCTGGAGGGTATTGTGCTGAATGGAGTAAGTCAGGCAGAGACAGACAGATGCAATGTGATTTTGCTTATACGTGGAACAAAATAAACAAAAGAACAAAATAAACAAATAAAACAGAAACAGACTCATAGATACAGAGAACATACTGAGGATTGCCAGATGGGAGGGGGATTGGACCGAAAAGGGGAAGGGATTAAGAAATACAAATTGCTTGTTACAAAGTAGTCATAGGGATGTATGGTATAGCATAAGGAATATGGTCAGTAATATTGTAATAACTATGTATGGTGTCAGATGGGTACTATTAGATTTGTCAAGGTGATCACTTTGTAATTTATATAAATGTCTAATCACTATGTTGTAACCTGAAACTAATATAATATTGTATGTCAACTGTAATTGAAAAATAAAAATATATTTAAAAAAACAAATAGTAATTACCTTTATGGCCCTGAGAGAGTGTGAATTTCATTTTCTTGGTGTACTTTTACTTTTTCCCCACATTTTTGTATAATAAATGTGTATTACTTTGTAATAATTGACACAGGTAAACCCTGATAATAAAGACTACACAAGGCATCTTCAAATATTATTCTATTACTTTAGCAACATTAATTAACAATAATAATTAATAATTGGACAAAAATTATAATTTTGATTTGAAATTAAACAGTGTCTCTTTTATCTTGTACTTGGAAAAGTGTATTTTTTATGGCTCTAAAAAGAAACTCATTATCATTTATAAACTAATAGGAAAAAAGTTTTTCTTTCAGTGAAACTGCTATATATTTAAGACAGAATGTTTTGGAGATTCCCAGAAGGTTCTCCTTGAAAATTATACCTTTAAATAACTGTAGCACATATTAAAATCCAACCATGGGCCTGGAAAATAATATATACTTTAATTAAATATATGTGGTTAAATCACATAAGATGAACAGAAGTTTATTCAACTTTCCATTATAAGTCCTTAAACCCTTTGAAGTTATAGATTGAAATGCATTTTATAGCCACATGACAGATGTGACCCAAGAAATGCCTCTGAATTTTTATAAATTTCCAAATTCATTGCCCTACTCCCCCAAAGCAATCTCTTTTAGGTTTGTATTTTGTTCTTGCTTTCTAGATGCTGATAGTCTGCATACAAAAATCACCGTAATCACAGGACTGGCATCAAAGAGTTTCTAAAGATGTCTTGAAATGCAATGAAGCAATCTAATTACAGAGTTTATTCTCTAATCCCTCTTGATGTGTCTTGGCCATTATACCCACCACAGCCCTGCTGAAAGAAGATGACAGCACCACTTCTCTTTGCCCCAGAAGACCTCCAAGTTGATTTAAATGTTTTGGTGTCCCAACACTAACTGTCACTCCCATCCACCCCATCCCACCCAAAAAAAAGCCCCAAAAAACAAAATAACAGAAACAAAAAACTAGTGTGAACGAATGTCAACTCTCTTCCTGGGGTTGCAGAAAACAAAATGTGCCCTGAATGAATAATCTGTTGCAAATGTCAAAATAAATTTCAGCTAAAAATGATATTTTTCAAGGAGATCTAATGAGAAAACTGTTCAAAAGGCAGAGTTAGAGTTTCCAGGTTCCACATTTAATTAACTCAATCTGACTTTTATTATGCTTTGTATTATGTGTTTCCCTGTTCAGTAAACAAACAGCAGAAAATTAAACTAGGGCAACTGCCAACTAGCAGTAAATTTAATTGAATAATAATGAATTGCCATGGGGTTTCCATAGGGTTTTGTGCAGATAAACTTATTTTTACTGGAAGGTTTCCACTTGCATTTGTCACAACTTGATATATAAAAGGAACAAAAGAGGTGAAATATAGTTCTTGATGGTAGATGTTTAAGTGTGGAATGGCCTTGGAGAATAATTCAGAGGCTGGTTTTTAGGACTTTCAACAGATGAGCCGTGTTCCCTCCTGAAGAACAGAGTTGGTTTCCAGGGGTCTACATCTGCACCCTGGATTGGCAGAACCTGCTGAAACTGTATGCTATCAACTTTCAGTCAAAGAAGCTCACTGTGGAAGAAGCGGGTAACCCTGAAAATAAGGAGTGTACATGATTTAGGGGATTAGGAGGCTGTGGACAAAAAAGGATACTCCCAAAGAATTCTATGCTTTGTGACTGGTATCCGCTGAAGTCATTCAAACTTGATATAAATCAAAGGTATTTCCAAACATTTGGCTATTTATTTTCTTTCCTTGATATCTTTTCCTGATGTATAGGTACTCTTTTAATGACTTGCTGTTTGAGTTTCTGTCCAGGCAGGAGAAGGTTTGAATTAAATCAGGAGAAAAATAAGGTCTTTCTGAGTGATATGAAAGCGACCACATCTGGTTCTCTCACAGAGCGTGGAGGGCAGGTATGTGTTCGTCTCATTGCAGATTCCATCTTCCAGGTCCAAGTACTGGGAGTGGAACAAAACTCTCCCTCCCTCCCCAGTTCCCCCAAGCAGGAGTGGGAACACTGGGTTCTACAGTGTTCATCCTTCCCTCTTCCAGTCCTGCTGCTGAGGAAGGTATTACTCTGTTTTTCTCCCCGATTTCAAGCAATAGTTCCTATGATGACCATGATCCTTTTGGGCTTCTTCCAGAGGCTGTTTGGCATAAAAGAATCCACTGTTTGGTATTAGATATCTGTTTGGACCCTATAGCCACTCCTTACTGGACAAATAGATCTTGAAGAGTCATTCTTCATTCATTCATTCATTCATTGATTCATTTATTTAACATTTTTCTAAGCACCAACTAGATGCCTGGCACTATTGCAGGTACCCAGATTTTTTAAAAAAGACAAAAAAAAATCCTGACTTCATGAAACTTACATCTTCTTGGGGGAAAGATAGAAAGGCAAAATAAGTGAATGTGTCATAAAGTAATGCTCACTAAGGAGAGATAAATGGAGTTCCAGAAGTCAGCAGCTAGTTATGGTAAACCTCTTCTTTGAGAAAAGACTTGAAGGCAAAAAGAGAATAACTTGAGGGTATCTGAAGGGAAAATGTTCAGGCAGAAGAAACAATGGATGCACCTTGGCAAAGTTAGGGACAGGAGCGTGCCTGGGGTGTCCTTGGAAACCAGCAGAAGTTGGCAGGAGATAAGTCAGGTAATAGTGGGCAAATGGTGTAGGGCCTTTGTAGCACTGTAAGGATTCTTACCTCTCAGCAAGATGACAAGCTACAAAGGGCCTTGGGCAGAAGTGACAAGACCTTACCTTGACTTCTGTGTGATAAGAGAGTATAGGAGGCAAGAGGGACACAGGCAAACCAGTTAGAAGTCTGCAGTTATGCGGGGAAACGATGGTGGCTTGGATCAGGGTGTTCATTGTGAGAAGTAAAGAGCTTCTGGAATAACCTAGAATTTTTAGCCAATGTCTTTATACAATAATGAAACACAACTTTTACTTGGTTATCTTAAGAATTGAAATAGTGTATGTAAATGTATATTGCCCTATAATAGGGTATCAATAAATGTTCATGTTTTCCTGTCCCAAAACTTCTCACCTAAAAAGTAGTGGGTGAAGCCATGAGAACCACAGGCTTTTGCAGGCTTTGGAGTTATAAATTCAATTCAAAGAAGGAGTCAGATCTATATTTTATAATTAATACACACTTTTTAAAAAACATCCACAAGGAAGAATACTGACAGCCATAGAGAGTTAATAGACATATTTATATACATAAATTATATTTTTAAAGCAGTACTGGGGTTTATAAGCCAGAATCATGATAGTTGTTACATTAGGTAAGTAAAGAAAAAGAAGAGACTAGAGATAGTGGTTAAAAGAAATTGTAGCTTTCTTTCCTTCTGTCTCTCTCTCTTCTCTCAAAGCAACAAAGAGAAAAATTACAGTTAAGTCTAGATGATATTAATGAGGGTAATTTTTATATTAATATTTGCTTTTTTCATAATATTTAAAACATTTAAAATTTTAATCTTAATTTTAAAATTAAAACAAAAAGATAGAAGGCAGTAAGGAGGAAAGAAGAGTGAAGGAAAGGAGGGAGGAAGGGAAGAAGGGGAACAGTTAGAAGGGAGAATCAAACAGATTAACCATGTGTTTTTTAAATTAGATTTTATTTCAGTTTGAAGTATGGCTTTTATATATTCATCAACAGCTGGATGTTAATTGAAAATTATCCACATAATTAACAACAGTTCTTACATTGGAATAACACTTTACAGATTACAAAACCTTTTTATATAACTTAATGCATTTTGTTCTCAAAATAACTGTAAACGATAGCAAGGCAGTTATGGAATTTCCATCTTACAGGTGAGGAAGTTAACATTCAGAGTTTCTAAATTATTTCCTCAATAACTACCCTCTTACTAAGCCTCCATAAACATGTAACTATGAATTTTCAAGTTAACAGTAATTTTTTTTTCCACAAGAAACATAAGGATTCTGTTCTCACTCTAAAAATCCAAACAATAAAGGAAAACTAACTACTCTCTTGATTCACTGGCACCTTTTCGCAAGCCCTGTGACCTATTTCAAGACCATTCACCTTGGAAGTAACTATTTTGGTGTGATCCTTGCAGACCCATTTCTGCACAGTTTCATACATGCATTTATACCAGTAGAGATATTTTATTTTATTTTTTACCGTAACTAGGATTGAATTGCATTTCACTTTGTAATAAGTATTTCTAAATTGTCTTCCAAAATGGCTAAACCAATGGCAATACTATATAAAAATTGATTGCTTTCACATCCACCAATACTGGCTATTAATAGCCCCTTTTATTTCACCAATCTAAGGTGGAAAAACTCAATGCTATTTTGTTATATTTCCTTAATTGCAAGAGGATTGAGCATCCATATACTTGTATGCATTGTCCATTTGCATTTCTTCTTCTGTGTTCTTTGTTAATTTGTCTTTTGGAAGGTTTGCCTTCTTACTGATTATAAGTTTTCCATATTCATCTATATATTCATCTACTTATTAATTCTTTATATTTAAATGTATTTCAAGTATTTTTCACAGTTTTTCTTTGACTTTTAACTTTTTTTATGCTATCCTTTCTCATATAAATAAACTCTACACATTAATATAGTTAGACTTTCCATGTATGCATTCTCTTTGGGTCATACTTTAGAAGTCACCCCTATCCAGAAATTAATAAGCATTTTTACACTTTTGTATGATTTTGCTTTTACATTTAGTTCCTTAACTGCACTTGGAATTTATTTCTGTGAAAACACAAAGATCTATTTTCTGAATAGAAATACAGTAATTTCACAACCATTTAATGAAAAGTTCATACTTCCCTTGATTTAAAATGCCATCTTTATCCTAAACAAACTTCTAATATAAACTGAATCTATTGTGCATTCTGTATATTTTAGAATGTATACATTTTGACTGACCCACTTTAGAATTCATTTGTTAAATTACATGAAATCCTATGCATTTGAAAATCAGGCAATCAGGTTATAGAGCTAATATTTCCATTGTTCTTTGACTTACATTCTCCTGCCCCACTTGTCAGCTCTTCCTCAGAGAAAATCACTGTTATTGGTGTTTATTTCTTATACCCTTTTTAGTCATAAGTTTATGTACATGAACAATATATGAGCAGATGATCTCTGCAAAAAATGAAAATGCTAAGAGAAGATTGTAGGTGTCTTTGATAATCCTCTTCAACACCAATATTCTCCTTTGCAGTAGCTACTATTTAGGGTTTTCCAAGTTTAGGGTTTTCCTCCAGACCTTTCTTTACATGCATTTACATGTGTGTAAGCATATAAAATATAACTAAGGCTGATGTTTAGCTGGCAAACAATGCTGTGGTTCTATCAGTTATTCAATATTGATATATTCCGTATTGTTTGACAGAGAGCTTCTGGCCTAGTTCCCCAAGTACCCACCCCCGGAGCCACCCCACACCGTCCTCAACCCCCTGCCTCTGAGCCCCTGCAGTAACTGATTATGAGGAGGATAAATGTGCTAAATGACAGGAGTCTCCCAGTGCTACAGCCAGCATCTGTTTTGGTCTATTGGTTTCCTGTATACTAGTTGCTAAATATCTTGAATATCATCCCTGACTACATTGTACACATAGTAAATCTCTAAGACAAACAATGAAGTTTAAAAAAAAGTTGGAGAATGTGTTAGGAAGAATCCCACCCCCATAATGTTCATATCCTAATCCCTAGAACTTGTGAATCTGTTGTATTTTATGTTATATTACATGACAAGGTGGAATTAAGGCTGCATATGTAATTAAGGTTGATAATAAACTCATTTTAAGATGAGGATATAATTCTGAATTATCTGGGTGGGCCCAATGTAATCACAAAAGTCTAAAGAAGTGAAAGAGAGAGACACGACTGTCAGAGTCAGAGAGATCTAAAGATGCCATGCTGCTGGCTTTGAAGATGAGAAGGGTCACCAGCCAAGGAATATGAGCAGCCCCTGGAAGCTAGCAAAACCAGGAAATGGATTCTTCCCTAGAGCCTCCAGAAAGAACACAGATAGCCCTGATTACACCTTGATTTTAGATCAGTGAGACCCATTTCTGACTTTTAACCTCTAGAATTGTAAAATAATTTGTGCTGTTTTAAGCCAGTGGTGTTATAATTTATGAGAGCAATAGGAAACTAATATAGAGAACTAAGAGTATAGTATACAATTTATATTATAATACAATTCATTTCGAACCACTTTAAGCTGTTTCTGATCTTTAAATTCTTTGAAAAGTCTCCCTTTGATGGTTTTGTAATTGTTGCATTTAATAGACTATTTTTGTTTCTCACCATATTGGATCTTGTGGCATTTGCCACTGTAGAGATTTCTTTTCCAGGAATGTCGCTGTCCCTTAGTTTGGTAGTGTCCTGCTCTTTCTTAGGTCTCCTCCTACCTTTCACTGGTTGCTTTCTAACATTACCTCATAGCTCCTTTTTTTTTCCTTTTTCTTTTTGCTACATCTAAAATACCAGTGTTCTACAAATTTTGTTCTCTCTCCCTTTGTTCGGAATCTGTATGGACTCCATGATAACCTCACCCACTCCTACAGCTCCATCACTGCTGATGATCCTCAAATGCTTGTCTCTGGTTCAATAATGAAGATGATCATATTGTTTTGATAGTCCTACTCTCTGATTTATGATTCTGTGACTTCTACAAAATTGAAGAGTACTTGAAGTTGCTTCACTGTTATCAAAAGTCCTTGTTCTTTCTAAGAGGACGAGTGGCTTCACCTCTAGGTGCTTCCTCTGTTCCCACAATTTACTCAGACCTGGAGGAATATAATACACTGAATCTCATACTTTCCAGCCTGTCACAGGAGCCAATAATGTGTTCATGTCAGTACTAAGGTGATATTGCAAGTGTGAGGAAAGCCTGAGAGAGCTAATTCCCAAAGAGAAGTATGCAAAAGAAGGTAGCCCATCTTTGTCATCTTCATTGTCATCATCATCATCATCATCATCAAAATTCATCACCATCATTACCATCATCTTCATCATCTGTAATAGAGCAGCAAATCACACTTGATAGGCATGGAATTCTTTTGCTGCCCAGTGGGTAGAGCTTTTGAGGAAAATTAGATCAGTTTGAGAGGATAAAGATACCTCACATTCTTTGCCTGTTTGCATTGTAGCTTGAATCATTTTGTGATCCTACTATCTGAAGGGCCTGCCTGAGGTATCAGAATCAGAGTATAACTTGTAATTGGCATCACATACTGATTATAAACTAAATAGACTAAAATTAAAAAGACAAATTTTATTGAGACCAGGATGAGATTTAGAGAGAGAAATGATTTACAGAGGTAAACAGGAGAGACATCAAAGGAAAGAGCAGGAGGAGATAAGGAAATTTATCATTTAGACACCCTTGGACTCTGCATTTTTAGAAGGACTAAGAATAAAAAGCCTGGTTCTAATATCAGTTGGTCCAGGTCATAACTGCAGTGGCTAGACATAATTTGGGGAGACTCTGCTTCTGTGCTTTATACAGAGTTTGGATTCCATAACTAGCTCAGAAAGAAAACTCCCAACTCCTAAGAGTAGCTCCAAAGCCTTCTTGAGAGATCCTAATAAGCCAGAAAGAAGAGCCTTGCTGACCTTCCAAGGAACTCAGCCAATTTCTGTTTCTCCATCAAGTTAGATAGTTGAAGCAGCAGACTGGATAGTGGCACTGCAGGGAGGATGTCTGGAGGTGGATGTGAGTTGAAGTGGGCCTGTATCTGTTACAGACTTTCAGCAGAGACAGCTGCTCACTTCTGGTTTATCCAGTGCAAGGGAAGTTTTCGCTGCACATATGGCTGACCTTCCTAAGTGGCCTCGTGGGGCTAGTTCTAAGAAGGAGCCACATCTTAGAGGAATGAGAAAAAACTTATTCTAGAAGATGGATGAGATTTTTTTCCACGAATACCCACTTAACCCAAACATGTAGAGAGCCTGGGGGGAATAAAGCAACAACAAATTCTAATCCGAGATCTAGATCCTCCCATCATGGGGTGGAATGTTCTCTTTGGCAGGAATATATATGCCTTGGAGGGATCATGGAGGCTCATGGGAATAAAAGGTGGGCTGTCACAGACAAAATTATTCGGAAAAATCATAAGGCACTTCTGGGCACTTCTCTTTAACCAATTCCAAAAATAACCATCTGCCTTGGCAGTACAGGTGAGGTATAGGTGATTATTTCTACAAGAATGCAAAGGGAATGAAAGAGGTCCATTTCGGGCATCCAAACTAAGAGTTTGGAATAAAATAATGAACTGGAAACCAAGGTTTGTCAGAGCACTTTCTGGCCCACCCGGGTCATTTTCCCTAAACGCGGGGGTGATACCGTTTCCACCTGGGTTATAGACAGACGCTCCTACCTGCCATGCTAAAGCCCTCCTTATCTGGAAAAATCCCATGTCAGTTGACTCTCAGATTTCGTTGTCATTCTGCTGTTCTGCTGCTGCTGCTGCTCTGTGCTTGGGCTGGAAACTGGTGGTTTAAATGCCCAACATTTCCCCCTTGGCCTGAGAGCAGCTATCCCTTTCCTTGACAGTGTCAACCCCACGCTATTTGCCTCGCTGTAACATTGGTGACAGCCAGCTTCTGCGTGAACTTCCCTCTATAGCCTCAGTGATGGGAGGAAAGAGCAGAAAACTCCGCTAAGCCGATAAAAGTCCTTCCTTCCTTGAGATCTTTCAAATTGTGCTTAGCGTTTTTTCAAGGCGAAGCTTGAATGTAGAAGATCAGGAATCACTGGAGATTTGGTTCTAGTGTTGTAGGAAAAGTCATGCAACAGGGATGAAGAAAGCTGACATTCAGCTTGACTCGGGGTTTAGCAATGCTCAGAGAGAGTCTGGGCAGCATTCAACCCCAACCTGCAACCTCCAGCTCTCCATCCCTGAGGGCACCAGGATTCTGTCCTTCCTGTAGCTTAGCCACATGAGTCGATACATTTTCCGGTTTCACCTAAACTTGTTTAAATTTGGTCTCTTTTGCCAGCAAAGAAGAATTCTGACCATGCAGTGCTCTTGTGAGTATGAATTCAAACAGCCTTTGATGAAGCTACTCTCTCTCTTTCTCTCTCTCTCTCTCTCTCTCTCTCTCTCAATTCTACAATACCATGCAAATGTATTCCTAATAGATGAATATACTTCCTAGAAAAGATTTTGCTAATGTTTGTCCATTTGCAGAAAATGTAAAATAGCCCTTTCTTTCACATCCCCGTTGTAAACAATACTATAACTCTCTTTTAGAATGAACACAAAAGGAAGAGCTGTTCGTCAGAGATGTGAGGCGCTATGATGTGATTCATCAAACCTTTCCGCTGGGAATGATTTTGCTGTATTTCTCTTTATTTTTCCGAGGTCAGAAAAGAAAAAACACATTATTTTCCTGTTGTCTGTGTGTGCGCTAAATGAGTATAATTGTCAAAAAGTCAACAAAGACTTCTGATGTAAACCTGTATTAGTTTCATCTAAGTTCCTTTAAACACCATCACATACCTAAGGACCTGGGTGGCAGGATCTATTTTCACAGTTCTTTCCAATTCTAATGAGCGCTGAAGAAGTTTATTTCAAAATAATCCTTCTGTATTAAGCGCTGGCTTATTGACAGGTCCTCTTTTATCATAATTGCACGAAGTTTATTTTCTAAATGAAGGTTTATTTTCGCATGGAATTCTGAGGTTTTGCATTGTGTATATGAAGCAATTAGTTTGGGATTTTTGGAATTTATTTTAGACCAGACAGATGTCTTCAATTTACACACTCTAGGAGGTGACAAACCCTATTAACATTCGAAAGCTATCAATTTGCTTTATCTTTATTCTTCAGCATTCTCAGCTATGATCCAAGCTAACTCATTTTTTTTTTTGGTTGCTTGCCCCCCCCCCCCGCCCTTTCTCTGCATTTTAATATAGACTGAAGCAGAAATTTAAGGAAAGGATGGAAATAGCTTTAGTAATTTTATCACTGTCAGAATCTGATGGGTTACTTTAAGAAGCACGAATTTTACCTTCATTAGGAGTGCATTTTTTCTAACTAAAATTCTTTTCTCTTAGCGCTCATGTATGCTTATATACGTAACTGACATGCTAGTTGCTCATCTTTACTCGTGTTTTTCTGTATCATGTTGGCAGTCCCTGACTTAAACCTGGTACTACTGCCTTTGTATACATTTTCTTTCTTTAGCTAGTGGTTGGTTTTACACAGGTAATATAAACCTATCTCTAAGTAGAAACGTATTAGCATGAATCCGGTTATTCTATGCATTGATCAAATCCCTTGTAGATCAAAAGCAATTGTAGTCCCACTGTGTGCAAAGTCCTTTTGCACTGTGTCGATTTGGGGGGTGGGGGGTGGGGGTGTTCAAGTGATGTCCTCATTCATTTTTACCCTGAAATTGAAGACCACACCAGTGTTAATTTTTTCGGGTGCACTCTGTAGCCACTAGATGGCTCAGTAGATATGCTCAAATCTTCTCCAGAGTCATTATTTCAAAAACCTAACAACCTAAATTGCCATTCATTTCTTACATTGAAGTCAAAAACTGCACCTGAATTGTGCTGATTATAGGATTAAAATATGAGGGCACAACAGACCCGGAACTTGATCTGACAAACCCAGCCCTCTATGCAACAGTCTTGTTTATATGTTTGCTTTTTATTATGGCTGCCATATTTTATTTTCAGTGAATGTGGGGCATATTATTACTGGCAGGGAGAAGATTATGGAGTAACAGTAATCATCGGTAGTGTCAGATCTAGATCAAATGTAGAATGATTATACATTCTGACACAGTTGTTTTTGAAATATAAGATAATCCATTATGTACAGGATGTCTGACAACTCTAGTTTTAGTGACATTGTACTCAACTTTGAACTCATGCGGTTTCCTTTATCTTGGATTAAGTTATTTATGTATGAATCCAATAGAACTAAAAACACTTAGAACTAAGATTAGAAGGGTAGTTCCTTAACATAACTGCTTTAAACCACTTCAAAAATATATATCAAAATATATTTAATGGTGAAATATCATAAGTGTTCCTATTAAAATGAGGAACAACAAAAGTATGCTTGCCATCAAAGTTTAAAATTTTTCTTCGGACATTCTAGATAATGTAGCAAGTCAAGAAACATAGGAAAAGGGGAGACAAAAGCATCATTGTGTGTAAATCATATTATTTTCCATCTAAAAATTGAAAATTAAGATAAAGAAGTATTGTAAGTAGGTAAGTTACAAAGAAATTGTGCAAAAGTTATTAAATTTTAAAAGTTAATTGCACAAAAATAAACTTGCCTATATGCAGTAATTATCCATTAAATAAAACAAAAATATATTCTACTTATGACAATATGCAGGTTGCTTAAAAGACATGGATATGACCATATGGTAAATGCTACAAGAGTTTCGTGATGCATCTCTTCCAGGATGGGAAAGAAATATTGTAAATGCATTAATTTCCCCCCCTAATTAATTTAAAATGTTAATGATAGTCCAACAAATGTCATTCTAGAATTTATATTTCAAATTTCACAGAATATTTTTTAAACTTCATGTGAAGAATCAATGAAGGAAAAGAGCCAAGAAAATAAGGAGGAATTCGTCCATTTTTAAGCAGTTTGTTTATAATTTATCAGAAACCATAGTAACCATATAAGTATAGCACTAATTACTCAGAGAATAATAAGAAATCATATACAATATAATATATTATTAACTAAGTACTAATTCATACATATTACACTGTACATATGCATTAACATTTAATAAGGTAGCACTTCAAATCGTTCAGAAATAGTAGAGATTAAAGAAACTGTAATATATACATACACTTATTTTATTTAGTTATTCAACAAAAGAATGGATTTATTCAACAAATTATGTTTGTTTAATTTTTAAAAAATAATCAACTTAGTTCTGTACCATGAACTATACTGCAAAATAAAATCTAGGTAGATTATATAGAGAGAAATGATGAAACATAAATATATTAGAAAACTCAAAAGTATTGATTTTAACATTTACATAATGATAAGGTAAGGAAAGCTTTTAGGAAACTAAAAGGGAAAGTAGTCACATATATGATTGCCTAAAATTAAATGTTTTCCCCCAAAACTATAGAAAAAATAAATTATGAACAAGAAAAGATTTTCTTAAAAGATTAATGAAAAGATGTTATGATCCTCAATGTATTGAACTCTTACAAATCAATAAGAAAAAAAACTCACTACAGTAGAAATTAAGGGCCAAGATGTGAACTGGCAAGTTACCAGTGAAGAAATATATATGACAAATAAACAAAGTTAATTTTTTTTTGACTACACTAGTAGCCAAGGAAATGAAAATTACAACAACAGTGAAATACTGTGTTTGTCTCAAACTGGCAATGACTAAAAGGAATCATTATACGAATGAATGCTGGGCCGGGCACATAGAAATGGACATTCTCATATTCCAATGGCAGGTATGTAAATTGGAACAACATTTCTGGAGGGCAATTTGGCAGTGCATTTCAAACACATTAAAATGTGCATATCTTTTCACCAAGGAATGCCACATTTAGGACTTGATTAGATGTATATAAAAATGTCTGTGCAAGGATGATCACCATTTTATTTCTCATTACTGTAAAGATTCCAGCCAAGTTTAAACGTTCAGAAATAGTTGAGATTAAATAAACTGTCACATGTACTACAATTCTTTTATCTAGTCATTCAGCAAATATTTACTTATAATAAGATAACATGTACTCATTAGTGCTGTAAAAGACAAAGGGCTAAGGAAATGGTCACAGGATATTGCTAGGGGACAGAAGCAGGCCATAAAACAATATGCATAGGAAATACTGTTTAGATGAAACCTAGATGCCACAGCCCTAAGGACACAAATGAAGTTATAGCAATACTGACACCCTGTTATGCTGGCTTGTGGAGCCTGTGAACATAAGTGCATAATTTTAGTTCCCTTCTCAAAATTTCCTTCAGTTATTATTCTTAGATTCATATAAAATTGACTTGCACCTACTAATCCATATCTGGTGTGTAACAATAGTCAAGGCTCTCCAGAGAAATAGATGAATAGGATATATATACATATGTAAAATGTGTATGTATGTGATATGTAAATAGGTTTATTATAAGAAATTGTCTTATGCATTATGGTAGGCTGAGAAGTCCCAAGATGTGCCATCTGCAAACTGGAGACCCAGGAAAGCCAGTGGTGTAGACCCATCTGAGTCTGAAGGCCCCAGAACCAGGGGAGCCAGTGGTGTAAGTTCCATTCTGAAGGCTGAGCAGTCAGACAGAGAGCCAACTCTCCCTTCCTCTGCCTTTTGGTTCTATTCAGGCCCTCAATGGATTGACTATTTAACATTAAGGAGGTAAATCTGTTTCACTGTGCCCACCAATTCAAATGCTAATCTCTTCCAGAAACACCCTCACAGACACACCTAGAAATAATATTTAACCAGATATTTGGGCATCCCATGGCCAGGTCAAATTGATACATACAATTAACCATCACACAAGGAGAGGCTGGCAACTTCCCCAACATTCCTGAGAATGTTAGCAATTGACCTTTTCATGGTATCCTCAATGCTCTTATTTTTTAGTCTCACTAAACTCTAAACTCGGGAATCTAGTTTTGCATCTGGGTTCTCCTCTCTCCCCAAAGCCAATCTAGACATGGAATATTGCAGTCTCAAATTTTTAAGTAAACATCCCTAACTCGCCCTAAATATGCAGAACATATTTTTGTGCAGCACCTTTATTGGACATTTGGGCTGGTGTGGTGAGATATAATGCACAGTCCCCAAAGCCTCCTGGCTACCCTCCCCCCCAACCCAGGAAGTCCTCTTGTGTGGATTGTCCTCCCCCTCAGCCTGGCCTATCTCTCAGTGACCCTGTGTATCCACCAGTGTTCTTTAGAGAATCAGAGACAAGGAAAAAATCCAAAACTTTATTATCTATCATCTATCTATCTATCTATCTATCTATCTATCTATCTATCTATCTGTCATCTATCTATGATAGATTGATTTACTTTTAAGAACTGGCTCACATAATGTATATATACATATATAGTATATAAAACTCAGAATTTATTTTTTCTGTTCTGTTTTTCACTTTCTTAGCACTATTCTGTGCTTTCAAATGCTTTTCCAATTATACTTTTTGTGATGGGGAGAAATATAGAAATGCATTCAGTTTGGAAGTATATCTATCTGTTGGTACTTTATTATTTACAAAATGAAACTGCAGGGTAAATTTAGAATAATTTACATTTAAATGATACATATTATTTTCTTTTGCATCTATTATTTTATTTTCTACAACCCTATGAAGTAAGCAGGGAAATTATTACAGTTGTCTTTTTATATATGTGAGTCTAAGGCAATAAGAAATGCCCACACTGAGACTCAAATAGATGCCCTCTGACTCTGGGGCAGTGAAATTTCCCACTTATAGCAATTCTTGCAGAGTGGGTCCCTAAGACCCTTACATCTTTGCTGCTACACATACCATGCAGGGGAAACCACAGAAATACATTCTATTTCATCTTGTTTTTTTCCTGTGGATATTCACAGAGGTTTTCACTCATATAGCCCATGCTATACCCCCCACTAATAAACCTGTTTGTGTGTCCCTGCCTTAACTAGCTCCTAAGCTCGTTGCTAGGTGCTTAATATACAGTATGAGTTCATTCAACATCGTTTTCTGGTTCCTACTAGATTTTCTCCTCACTAGCTAAGCTCCCCATCTTAATTTCTCATAAATAGACCTGTCTGGAAAACTTAGGGAAAGTTTTCTTGTTCTTCCAATCAAGTATGTGGAAAATCATAAAACAGTTTTCATTGCATTGACTGTCCTGGGACTAAAAGAGCAATCAATAGGGAAATAGGCCCCAGAAACTCATTTGTTCTCTCACTGGGCATTTCTCAACAGTGGATCTAAATGAAAAATGGCATCCTCAATGGAAGAAAGCACTCTAATTACTTTAATTGCAAGGTAGTCATTAAGCTAAAAACTGAAACTTTGAAATGTAAGCTAATTGAACATGTAAAATAATAAAACTCTGTTGGCTATTGTAGATAAATGGTCGTAGCTTTAACAAAACTTGTATGTAATGCCTATTTAATGATTACTATGTAAGAGGTTCTGTTTTAAACACTGTAACAAAAGTAATTTGTTTAATTTTCATAGTATTGCTAGGAGGTGCCTACTATGATTCCCATTTTTTTTTAGATAGAAAAACTGTAGCATAGAGAAGATAAGATACATGGCCAAGGTCACATAGCTAGTAGATGGCAGAATGGGATTCCAGCCCAGAGTTCACTATCTTACCCCATGTTATGGGTTTCATATACATCATACAAGTCACTGATTTACACAGATCTATTGAACACCTACTCTGTGCCAGGCACTGTACTTGACATCGTATGTTATCTCATTGCCTCCAAAAACCAGCTTTATACTGATGGAGACCTGGAGAGGGGCCTCAGTCACTTCTGGCGGGACTTGAATTCAGAACTATATCTATTGGCTCTGGATTCTCATATCTGTCTGATTACAAAACATGTGCTGAGTTGACTATGCGATGTTACCATTTGATTATTGGAAGTGCCAGTGGCAGAATTAATGAAGTGGTTAAAGTAAGGGCACCAGGGAGAGACTGGTGATTCTAATCCACCAGGTAGGAGAGGAAAAAGTATTTTCCTTCTACTATTGTAGGTTCTTGGCTTAAAACTCCAACCCCTACCTTATAATAAAAGATTAAAAGTAATAAAGGAGAAATAGAATTAAGAAATGAGAGAAAATAAACAAAAATTTAACAACATGTATACCTTTTGTATACATGGAAGATACTCAAGAAAACTAATTTCTGACTCAGAGCTCCCAAAACCTTTGTAATTTCCTAATCCATAATTCCTGTTCCCATAAACCATAGGAACACCTTTTATTACAATATTAGATTTTTGTCCTCAGTTCCTGAAGTGCCTTCAGAACCATAAAGGTGAAATGGGTATCTTGTTGTTCATAAAAAGCCCCATTCAACCACAACTGAGTTTATATTAGTCAGGTGGAAATCCCCTAAAGGTTTTGGGTGGAAGGAGCTGGTCACCAGGGGAACCAACCAGGTGATTAGAGGGTTGGAACTCCCCTGACCTCTGGGGAGGTGTGAGTGTCTGGAAATTGAGTTCAATCACCAATGGCCAATGATTTAATCAATCATGACTATGTAAAGAAGCTTCCATAAAACCCCCAAATGATGGGAGTTCAGAGAGCTTCCAGGCTGGTGAACACATGGAGATTCAGGGAAAATGGTGTGGCCAGAGAGCATGGAAGCTCCACACCGTTTCCCGAAACCTTGCCGTATGCATCTCTTCCATCTGGCTGTTCCTAAGTTATATTGCTTTATAAAAAAACTAATAATCTAGTAAGCGAAATGTTTCTCTGAGTCCTTTGAGCCACTCTAGCAAATTAATCGAATCCCAGGAAGCCGTCATTAGAACCTCTGATCTATAGCCAGTCAGTCAGAAGCACAAATGGCAACCTGGACTTACAATCTTACAATTGGCATCTGAAGTGTGTGTGTGTGTGTGTGTGTGTGTGTGTGTGTGTGTGTGTGTGTGCTCGTGCGTGACGGGGGTAGTCTTATAGGATTGAAAATGTGGATCTGACACTAGCTTCAGGTAGTGTCAGAATTGGGTTGAATTATAAGACACCCAGCTGGTGTCAGAGAATTTTTTGTTGGTATAGGGAAAAATACTTACGCACTGGAATTAGAGGCAAAATCATTGAAGGATTGGGGGAAGAATACACTGAAGACCCAATTGATGAATATATTAATATAAAGAAACTGTGATAATTAAGCACAATGGATTTAACATAGTAGCTAAAAGAAATGAACTAGATATACGGTTACATCAACATAGGTAGACCTGAAAACATATATTTGACTGAAAAAACAAATTGCAGAATAATGGATACAGAATTACAATATTTCTATACATGTTTAAACATCCTAACAAATAATATATTATATAAGCTTCCTAGTTCCACATATGGACATACATAAGAGTAAACAAGAAACTGATTGGATGGATGCACACTAAATTAATGGTAAGAGTTACCGCTGTTGCAGGGTGAGGAGATAGAATAGGAGGCATGAACAGGAAAGGGACAATAAAGCAAATATTTGAAATTATAATCACCAGTTGTACACAGGTGTGCTTTATATTTCTTTTTAATTTTAATCAAAGTAAAATTTATGACAAAATAAGATAAACTAGGTAAATTGACAAAGAAAAAATAGGTAATTCATGTGAGAAAGGAATACAAATAACATGTGCATATAAAAAATTCATTAATAGTGACAAGGAAAAGGATAATAAAAAATAATTGTTACAGTTATATATTTGTTTTGTTCTCACAAAAATGATAATCGTTATTGATGAAGATGTGACAACTCTCCCAGCTTGTGGCAGTTTAAACCATATGATCTCACTTAAATGTGGAGTCTGAAGAACAGAAAAAATGAGCAAACAAAACAGAAATAGACTCAGAGATATAGAAAAAAAGAACTGTTTGTTGCTAGATGGGAAGGGGAGGGGAGGAGGGAGAAGGTGTAGCGATTAGAAAGAGCAAATTAGTAGACACAATATAGTCATGAAGATGTGAAATACAGTAGGGGGAATATAATCAGCAACGTTGTAAAGATTATGTAAGGTGCCAGATGGGCACTGGACTTATCAGAGGGATCACTTCATAGACTGTGTAGGTGCATGACTAATGCATTGTACAACTGAAGTTCAAGTAGAATAATATTGAATATATATATATATATATATATATATATATATATATATATTCACGGGAGGTGGAGTATAGCATAAGGAAGTTAGTCAATTGTATTCTAACAGGTATATAAGATGTCAGAGGGGTAGTAGATTGGGGGGCGGGGTTATCACTTTGTGAGGGGTGTAAATGTCTAACTATTATGTGGCTTTGTACACCTGAAACTAATTTAAAAAAATAAAATGAAAAAAAAAACATTTAGAGGATCAGTTTTTAATATGTTTCGAATACCCAAACAGTTCACATCCTTTGAGTCAACCATAAAAGCATATAAAGAAAGAAAAGATAAAGTGATTTAAAAAGATTTATGTACAGAGTGTTTATGGGAATGTGATTTATAATAATTTAAAATCAGAAACAAAATGAATATCTAACAAATGTTACACAACCACATCATGGAATACTACGTAGTCATTCAAAATTCTGCTGTGGAAAGATGTGCAATGATAAAGAAAGTTCAATAGTAGGGTCAGATATAATTTCATATATATATAGAAATATACATATATATTATATATATATATACACACACACTTATACATAGATATACACATAAATGTATTTTACATGTATATATATGTGTGTACATATGTACGTGTGTGTGTTTGACCAGAAAGTGGACTGACTCAGCTGAGACTTTTCAGCAGCATTAAAAGGAATCCTGTTTTCCAGAATTGTTTCTGGATCTCCCGTGCTTATGGCGGTATTAAGAAGCAAGTATCCTCACATTCTAAGGGGGAGTCCCTATGCTTGCTGCCAGACCCATTCTTATAGAACTAACCAAGAGGTAAATGAATTTGTCCTACAACCACAACCTCACCAGCCTACATGAGGGAGACTAGAAAGCTGAGAATGTGTTAGCAATAGGGTAAGCAATCATTGTCAATGGCTGGCAGTGCTTCCCACCACCCCTAATGTTCTCCCACCACATCCCCATCCATGAATTTAGTGGGGAAAAATCTAAGACAATCACTCATCAACACTGAGGGTCTGAAAGAAAGGGAGTCTGTCATTGTACCCCTGGCTGAAAGCTGACAGAGCTCCAGGAGGTCGTGGCCATGCTGTCACCAGAACCGGGTGCAGTGAGCTAGTTCCGGGGGTCCGGAGTGGTCTAACAAGAGACCTAGGGAGTTTGAGGTCACCAGTGAAGGTATTCCTATTCCAGGGATTGTGCAGTGAGTCCTATTTGATCAACCCATGATGGCAGGGTAAAGAGAAAGGATACGAAAAGACTTGAAACCTCCCATTCCTGGGGTAAGTGAGGGTGCAGTCATTTTAAAATGTAGGGGTTTTATTATTATTTAGCTATAGTGAGACTAGTAGATCAGGAGACAACTGCCATTGAGAAGATAGTTTGTTACTCACACTTCCCAGGAGGTGGAGGCATACCCTGCCACAGAGGACATATGGGGAAGCACCAAGGCTGGTCAGGAGACTGGCAGCGGGTGGAGGGAAGAGGTGGGAACTGTGGGCAAGAGCCTTTATTACGTTTTCCTCCAGAGGAATGAGTGAGGTAGGGTTAAGTGGGCTTAGGATTGGCTAGTTTGTCCTGGTTGTCTGGCACCAGGCCTTGGGGTCATTCGGGCAAGGGAATACTGTTCCTGAGTATGAGAACACAACAGAGGAAGTGGTTGGGTCTCAGGACTCAGACTGGTTAGTTTGCATATGAAAGGCCCACCCTTGGGTGAGTCACCTACTATCTCTAAGAACTGACTAACCCTGCAGGGTCTATAAAGGGTCTATAAAGACCAAATATGTCAAAGAATCAGAACTACAGAAAAGAAAAAAATGTGGTTAATACAGTGTTGAAAAAAACAACCGTGCAGGAACATACCTACCCCACTAGGAAGGAGTGGGGTGAGAACTTCTGCAGGGACTTGCAGAGAACCTCTCTCTGTACCCCAGAAAGTGCGTCCACATGGATGCCTGCCACTCAGAGGACACTCAAGATCAAGCTAGAAGGCAGAGAACTTTATTAAGTTACAAGGCTCTTTCTTACCCTTTCCCCCTGCCTTATAACTCCACAGCAGCAGAGGGAGGGGGGCAAGAAGGATGGAAAGAGCATGGAGGAGTGAAAGTGAAAATGGGGCCTTGCCCCAGAGCCGATTCTAGGGCATGGGTGAAGACGGCGGAGAAATTTTATTGGAGGTGAGGTTGAAGTTTGTTTGCTTCTTTTCTTTTTTTTCCTTTTTCAATTTTCTTTTTTTTTTAAATTAGTTTCAGGTGTACAAAAACAAAACAACGATTAGACATTTATACACCCCTCACAAAGTGCTAACCCCTGCCCCCCAAGTCTACTACCCATCTAACACTGTACATAGCTATTACAATACTATACACTATATTCCTTATGCTGCACTTTACATAAAGGAATACAGTGTATGTATGTAATAGTTGACATTTGATGTTAATTTATATTAGTTTCAGGTATACAGTACAGTGGCTAGGCATTTATATCATCTATGAAGTGATCCCCCTGATAAATCTAGTACCCATCTATTTTTTCTTTTGTTTGTTAGTTTTTAAAAACACATTTTATTGTGAAAAAAGATACATAACATAATTATAATTTTAATCATTTGTAAGTGTACGATTCAGTGACATTAAATATGAGGACGAAGTTGTTGTTTTTTTTTTGTTTTTTTTTGAGAGCAGTGTCACTGGCCCTCAGATGTGGTACCAAACTGGGGCCGCTGTCTTCCCAAGCCAGCACTTAACCACTGGAGGACAAAGTTTTAACTGACTGGATGGAACAGATTTTTTATTCCTGAGTATATCTTAGGTGGCCTGAGAATGTCTGGTGACTAAAGGTGACTGGAGAAGTTTTACCATGTGGTGGGAAAGGGGGAGTGGATGGAACCATTCTGAGTGCCTCTATCACCAAGGAGGCATGCTTTTGGTGTGGATGAAGGATATTTTATCAGCAGTCACCACAGCCTAGCTCTAAATAATCTAGTTTTCCAGATTATTTACTTTCTTTTCTTCTAGTCTGTGGTCACCAAGGCCCGTTTTGATCAGTGGTGGAGCTTGATGGGCCCCCAGGATCGTAGGCTGGTTGGCGTGCTTGAAGAGAAGACTGAGGATGGGGTCACTTCTTCACATTACTTTTGTGTCATTCTGAATGATTTATCACTGTGCTATGATTTCAGTGAGTATCATTTAAGCAATGGGAGAAAGATCTTTTCTAGATATTCCGGTAACATCCTGGACTGGTGGATGGAGAGTGTGTCTCTGGGCGGCCCTCAGTCACTGAACCACAGCACCAGCGTGCACATCCTTGATGGCAACTCCCCAACCTCAGCATGAGCTGGCTCTCTTACCCCTTCAAATTCAGCACTATGTCCCTCCCTCGGAAGTCGCATTGTTCCATGGTCAGCCAACATGGTGATTGATTGTTCAGCAATTTATCACATTTGGTTGAATTAAATGGTTTCTAAACATTTCTCTGAATCAAAAAATTATTCACTACCTTTAGTGTGGTATGAGTTCTCTTTTTCTTCCTCGATATAGTTTATCCTCACATAGCTAAACGTTCAAATACCTCCTCTGACCAGAGTAGCCTCAGTAGTGGCCAGCCTCCTGACAGTGAGACCCTTCGCTCAATTCTTTTTTTAAAATTCTATTTTGAAGTTAAAATATAAGTTATAAACTATAAAATTTACCCTTGAGTTGCAACTATGACTACTAGCTTAATTCAGAACAGTTTCATGACCTCAAAAATAAACCTCCTAACCCTTTAGCAGTCACTCCCCGTTTCTCCCTGGCAACCACCAATATACTTTCTGTCTCAATGGATTTGCCTATCCTGGACATTTTTATATAAATGGGACCATACAATATGTGGCCTTTTATCCTCAACTTACTTCTAAATTCAATTTAATAATTTAATCACTGATCTAAATAATTCACTGATTCATCTGATAATCCCTAGCAGGGAAAACAAACAAAAAACAAAAAACAAGCCAGTTTATTTCAAAAGGGTTCAAGCCAGATAAAAAAGGATACCTATCTTCAACATTTAACTAGGGTCACAATAATAATTCAGTCTAACCCTCGTTACACTACAGTCTTAATTATTCTGATTTATTATTCCCTAGAAGGTACCAACAAATACAAATAATCATAATCCACATGCTGCTCCAAAGACAGTCTCACTCTGGAGATAAAGAACACCAGTTCTGGAGTCATAATGCTTCGGCTCAAATCTTGCTCAATCTCCACCTCTTCCTAGCTGTTTGATTTGAGGCCAGTTAATTCACCTCTCTGTTCTTCCATCTGCAAAAGAATAGCTCCACCTCCACATAGAACTGCTGTGAAGATTAAATAAGTTAATGTACGTCAAGAACCTGAAGAGGGTTTGTCACACAGCAAGCACTCCATAGCTATTATTATTAATATAATTAAAAGAAATAGATTGTCCTATTTAGTAGTTATGTCCATTCTATTAATTATGTCAGAGACCATCTCTCATAGTTCTTAGGACTGTAGCAGTCGTTAGCTAAGTCTGTTGTCACATCCAGGTCAGAGATTTAAAATACATAGTAACATGCAACGCATAGGCACTGCCCAGGCATAACTGACAGACACTGCTCTAAAGGAGCATTCTAGTGTTAACCTTATTGATGCCAGATTGTGGGAAGGTTAGGGGAGGGGGCTGGACTGCTGGGGTGGTGCTGGAGCCCTCCAGGCACTCTGGGAAGCTTCCGTGAACCAAGATGTAGGAAAGTATTTCAATATTTTACCCACTGGCAAACTGGACGTTAGCCTGGCTTCACAACTACCATATGAATCATGTTCTTTCTTACTATTCTAAACCAAAATGAAGCAGGAAATAAATATAATTATAAAACAGAGAACGTCTTTCACACTCCACCCAGTTCCAGAGGAATTAAAGCCTCTTTCCCGTTCGTGAAAAAATGTAATGCTGAACTGTGTTTAGATTTTGTGTATCTGTTACATTCCCCGAAGAGGGTAAATAGACCACCACCCAGGTAAATGGCCCTGAACTAACCAGTCACCTCCGTTTGCTCATCTGTATAGCATGAGTATGTTAGGCCAGGTGATGGCTTAGATCTTTTCATCTCTTTAAACTCTATTTCTTTTTCTTCTTTAATTACACAGCTCCAGCCTGAGCTATAGCCCAGGGCTCCAGAGCTTAGCCCAAATCCAAAAAGGTAGGAATGTTGCGATAAACGCACTGGGGAGAAAAACATGCCCAACCCACAGAGTGATTCATTTGCCCCTGAACGGGTTTTGCTGCTACAAAGTTTTGTCCAGAACATTTGAGCCGGCAGTAGTTCAGTCTAGACACAAAGTGGCCAACATGCTTTGAACAAATCTGCTTTTAATGTGCAGAGTGCTCTTGTTTCCAGTTATTATTCTGAGTGATTAAACAAACTGCCAAACTCTTGCTGCAGCAGTCATCATTTATTACTGAGATACTTACTGGGGATTTGATAGTACTCCATTTGAGACAATATCTTGAGCCTTATGAATTCAAAAGAAAAGAGATGTGTTTTTGGCACAAATTGATAGAATTTCAAGATTCCTGTAATAGATACATACACAATCATATTGTTGAGTCGAAAGAAATGTGTTTCCAATAAGTAGTATTTACTGGGGTTTAACAACGATATAATGGTTACCTGTCTATTACATGGTAGTCAAAGCTAAAGAAATGTGTTTTTAATAATCAATTGGAATTTCAAATAATATAAGATAACTGCCATATGAAATCCGAACATAGACGCAACCTACATTTTAAACTTGTTTTGAGAGTCTCATTCATGAAATCAAGGTATCAGTGGTTGGTCACTGTAAAAAGGATATTATCATCAAAGGGCTAGACTTTTTATTCTCTTCTCTTACACTTTCTCAGCTTTTCCTTTTGTTCAATTTTACTTTTCCTTTTATTTAGTGTGTATTTCAGTATCCCTCATATTATAACTAGTAGAGATTGAATTCTGCCTATTAAAGAAAATGGATCCTTCCTCCCAACTGGGAAAAAAAAAAAAAGAAACTGAAAAGAATACCTTTCGCTCATCTAATCCATGCGTAGAGAAATAGACGGGACAGACGTGAGAGCTGCAGTGATGTAATCTGGTGACGGATTCCCTTGGGACTAAATCCCCTCAGAAGTTTTCAATAAAAATTTCACAAGTTGTGCTATGCACCTTAAACTTATACAGTGTTGTACGTCAATTATATCTCGATAAAACTGGGAAAAGAATTTCAGTCAGTCACCCTCCCTCCCTGGCTACTTTGAAAGCAGCTCATTCTCCCACATTATCACAGACTTTGCCTCTTTCGATCATACATTTGGGAAATATTTACGGGGTGCTTATCTTATGCAAAATTGCTCTAGCAGTATAGTAACACAAAATCAAAAGGTAGAATACCTGCCTTAGAGGAACTCTCAGTCAGAAGGGGAAGAGAGACAAAACAATCCATTATGATATCATTGCATAATAAGCAAAGGGCACAACCCATATGGGCACATGGGGCGATTACCCAGCCAGCTTCATTCTCTAGAAAATGGTCAGAGGGGTGTAGGGTAAGGACTGCAGCCTTCAAATAAAGATAACGGTACTGATAGCTCTGCAAGGGCAGGAACTGATTCCAACCCAGGTGAGAGCTGCAGCCCTCCCAAGAAGGTAGGAGAATATGTGACAATCTTGGGCACTAATCTTCATCTGTTGAATGGATGAATTTGTAAACCTAGTACCCCATTTAAGCTCTGTGGCAACAGCCATTGGTTGAGACTTTCTGAGGAAAGGAATGCTCTTTTTTTTTTTTGAGCAAATGACATTGTTGTTCAGGATATGACACAGAAGGCTGGACATGACATGTGACTTGGTGACCATCATAGGTTTGCCTGCCCACCCAGCACTTTTACAAGGAGATACTTAGAGTGCTCAGTCTAGGAAGGACCCCTGGACTTTGGGCTGACCATCACCTGTTCTTCCCGCCAACTGAACCCTGGCCGTGAGCGACAACACCCAGGGTCTCCAGCCAGATGTGGTCTTATGTGGCATCTCTGCGTGTAGCTAACTGCAGCCTCCCATGTCCTGGGAGCCAGGGCAGATAACTGGAGGAAGCACATGGCGGGAGGTATGCTCCTCTGATGCCAAAGCCTCTTAGGAATGAGAGCTCATTAAGCGCATGTGCCTCTGCTCCCTGCCTCTGCCAAGTGTCAGCCTTCATTACAGGGTTGGGGGAAGATCAGTTGCAGAGCACGTTATGTCTGGGCCAAGGCGGGAGTTCCCTCCCAAAGCTCAAGAGGGCTTGGTTAGCAGCTCTGCAGAGATTGACAACTGCGGTTGAACTTGTCAGACCGTGAGCTTTCTGCAGGATTTATCCACCCTAACACATGCACATTTTGAAAAGTAGGGATCTGTTGAGAGTTGATTCATTCCTCCGTGGGGCCTTCTCATTCTACCTCCCACTATCCTTAGCCTATCCTTCCCCTTTCTTTGCTCCCTTTCTGGCATTCTGAGAGCCCCGCGATAGGAAGCATCCATTGTTGCTTCAGGTTTAGTGTTTTTTGGAACTTTATTCCAATAATAATTAATAATACTCTGAATTTGTACAATCCTTTGACAAAGAAAGACGACTGTTTCTAAAGGTACTTTGGAAGAAAGACACTGCTCCACAAATATTAGCTCTTTGACTTTTCAGCCTAATTAAAACTTGTGAGAGAGTAGCATTCCAACTTTACATTAGAGGAAATTGAGACTCTGAGAGATTAGCCAGTTTACCCAAGGCCACACAGCTCACAAGGGATACAGGAGTAAACCCCAAGACCTTTATTGTTTTTACTATTCAATCTCAGTGCAGATCTCTTGGTAATTTCCCTCCAAGACATGGTTTAAAGAGACAGAAACTGAAAAATTGTTTCCTAGTTTGGGAAATAGTTCTTTTAAATCTAAAAGAAAATAATAGCATGTTTACAGATAAATTGTAAGATGAAATATATCAGTGAACATTCACATACAGGCATGTATAAATGCAGCTTTCACAATGAGGTGTGTGTGGTTTGCAGAGACATTTTTAATATTTCAAAATATGTCCCTAAGGAAGAATTCTTTGCAAATACACACTCAAGTTTCTCTCTCTTTATAAAGGGCCACAATTTTGTAATTTGATATTTAAAAGGAAGCAATATATAACTTTTACAGTTTACACTGTTTTACATGGTATTAAAATTACTGCTTGATATTTTAAGCTTTTATGAACAGTGATCCCATTTCATTAGTTTTATTAATACACATAAAAACAATTTAATTTGAACTCTACTAACTTGAAATTCATGACCATTTGAACACAGACTTATACCGTTGTTTGGCTAATGGGGAAATTTATAGGCAAATGGAAAATGTAAACCCTAAGTGTTTGATATACCTAAGAAAGTATGTTATTTCAATGTCTTTAAAACCAAATGCTTACATGGTATGCACATCCTACTTATTTGTTCATTGAGACCAATCCTCAGGGGGTTTTATGTACCCACAATTATTGGATTAAGAATGAGAAATGGTGTAGTCTTGAAAGTCATGGCCCTCATTTATTTTTCTCAAACATCATTTGCAAAACTTTACTGATTCAGGCTACTAGTCCAGATTACTAAGAACACAGTTTGGAGACAGACAGACCTGGTTTGAATTCCAGTGCTGTCACTTTTTAGCTGATTGTCCTTGAACAAATGGCTTAATCCTCATGAGTTTCATCATCATCCAAGCCGGGGCACTGCTGAGAATAAAAGGGAGTTTTGTTAATAATTACTCTGGAAAAACAAACATAATCAAGGATTGGCCTGGGCAAGCCAGACAGATGGTTACTCTATCAAAATGTGAGTCATCTTTCAAATTTCTGGTCTTTGGCTTATCTAGGTTGTTGGTAGATACTGTTTTGTTTAAATTTTCTATGATTGTCTTCAACTATAAGGAACCAAATCTCTGATACAAGTCCTATGACATAATCCTGAATCTGTCACAATCAGTTATGAGAATATTCTTGTTAAGGCTAGTAAGTCACATGTTCATGTGTAGACAAGTCGTAAAGTCAAGTTTAAAACTTATGTAAGTTAAAACTATTCCTCTACCCAATATCAGGCCTGACTTGTGGCCCTCAGGACCAGCTTAGGGAAAGAGTGTATTCTATTCCATTTCTTTTTTAATTCTCTTTCCTCTCCTGAATCCACTGCTTCTGGCTCCCCCAGGGTCGGGGTAAGAGAAAGGGGGATGGGATTATAGGAGAACAGCTTTGTCCCACCCCCATCCAGGCTTCCTCGACCAGTATTCCCACTGTGTACTATACACTTTATCAAAAATATGTGCCAATCATGGCTTGAATTTGTAATACATTGGCTAACAGTGATGCCGAATATATTGTTACCCATACTTCTCTTCTGTAAATCACCTATTTATATTCTTGGTCAATGTATCTTTCTTGACTTTTTGTAAGAATACTTTGTTTCATTTTCTTAAAATAAAAAGAATAATAAAAACCATCCCCATGCCTAGAAATGATGATGATTAACATTCTATAACATTATCTCTGCTTGTTTTTAATATAAGAAATAAAACCCTGCAGATAAAATGGAAGTATGCTTTATAACCATAGTAATCATGAACTCTTATTCATGTGTGTGTGCTTTAAATTTATATACATTATAAAATACTGTACCTATATTCTGTCATTTGCTTTTTTACTCAACAATATGCCTTTTAGAACATTCCATTATATATGTTAAAAAAGAAATATATATTCTTACAGAAGTTTCTTTAAATTGGTATATAATATTCCACATGTTTCTATGATTATTGAGAACCTTGTAATTGACATATCATATTCCATCAAGTTTCTAAGGTTTGACTATTCCAAGCAATACTTGTAAAAATCCTGTACATGCCTCCCCATGTTTGTGTGTAAATATTTCTTGAAGATAGTTACTAAAAGTGAAATCCCTGAGTGATAAGAGGTGGGATCAAACAATATGGCGAATGTTTAAATGAAAAAATAATTATTACAGTAGAAGACATATTGACATTAATCCCCCTCAAAATACTCCCCGCTTCGAACACACTTATCCCATCATTCTTGTCACTTTCTGAAGCAGTTCTGGAAAGTCCTCCTTGGTGAGCGTCTTTAGTTGTACTGTTGTCGCTGCCTTGATGTCCTGAATCATTTTGACTTTGGGGAAGAGCTAGAAGTCACATGGCACCAGATCCAGTGAATAAGGTGGGTGAGGACACACTTTAATGTTTTTATTTGACAGACATTGCTGTATCTGAAGGGATGTGTGACACAGAGCATTATCTTGATGGAGAGTGATTTATGGCACACTTTAAAACATACCTTCTCTCAACTGTAGATCACCCCAGATTGACTTCACTGAACAAGCTGAAACTTGTCACATACTGTTACTAAGCTTTGAGGTGCCGCCTCCTATATTGAAGATCCCTGCCTTTCCATTGGATGGCACTCAGCAGCATTCACTGTATTTTGTGATCACAATGGAAAGGCTCCATGTCACACATTACTTTTGGTACAGCAATTTCTGTCAAATAAAAACATTATGGTGTATCCTCATCCACCTTATTCACCGGATCTGGCACCGTGTCAAAATGAAAGGTAAATGTTTTGAATCAATTCAGGACATCGAGGCAACCATGACAGTACAACTAGACTCTCATGAAAGAGGACTTCCAGAACTGCTTCAGAAAGTGGCAAGAACGATGGGATAAGTGTGTTTGAACTGAGGGGGAGTATTTTGAGGGGGATTAATGACAATATGTCTTTTACTGTAATAATTCTTTTTAAATTTAAACATTCATCATATTGTTTGATCACTCTTCATGTATATTTTGATTTCACAAACTACTGACAAAATACTCTCCACATTAGTCATAACAGTTTATATACCTACCAACAAGGTATAGCACTACCCATTTCTCCACAATTCTTACTCATAAGTGACATTGCCAAACAGTTACATCTTTACCAATCTGATGAATGAGATATAGAATTGTGTTTTAATTTGTACAATAATTGTCTGATTTCCTTTCTGCCTCACTGTCCATTATTTAGTTAACTTTGAAGGTAAACAATATTTGTTATACTAAGTGACCACTTCTCTTTCTTCATTTGTAAATTTCCCATTTTTGTTCTTTGCCTATTTTTCTTCTAGGATAATAATTTTTACTTGTGTTTTAATGGATATATATTTACTAAGGATATTAGTCTTGATTTTGGTCCAACTTATATTTTATATTTTTTTGTGGTGTTTTGTGAAGTTATATATTAGCTTTTTCCTTGATGATTTTCTCAGTGATTTTATACTAACTATCTTTGGATGCATGAATGGAAGTTAATATGGCTACAAAGCTGTTTTCAGGTGAAGAGGGAATTTAATAAAAGAACACATACTGTATAGCTTTAATATTCTTAAATGACATAGGAGGCAAAATTATATGAGGAAAATAATATGCAATGCGGGAAGAATTAAAGATACTACCTGCATTTTTAACAAATATGTATATTTTTTGTTAAAAAAATATTTTTTGGGTGAGGTAGCATTCCATGAGCATAGCTACTTACTAGTTCATACCTTTTAGGTGCTGAGACAGTCCCAGTTGAATAAACTCCAAAACCATGCATACTATGATGATTATTTATTTTTGGTCTTCATGTCAAACAAAAGAAAATATTTCCCGGAGAACTGTTTTGTAACACGGTGGATTTGAGTAGCATGTTCCTTTTTGTGTGTAGATCACCAACAAAATAAGATGAAGAAAAGCTCACTCTGGGAGTAATCTGAACTGAACACAACATAAAGAGCAGCAAAATTATCATGTAGACAAACAACAAACATAAACATAATCAGCCGCTTCTAGCAAGTGACACTTGAAGTTCCTGGGTTAGCAAAGTGAACCCGCCTGATATTACACAGAGGCATTCTCTGACTGACATTTCCTGTGTGTAAAGTCTGCTCCATCTGTAATTGTCGGAATTGATTATTTAAGAGTCAACCGGATATTATGCTTTCATGGACCTGGCATGTGTCTGAGTCACTGCTTCCCAGGACACTATCCTTCATGCAGCATGTGCTGGTAGTCTGTGTCCTTCCAGGCCTGGACACCTGGAAAGAAACCTAAGATTCATGGAGCAGATTTGCATGGGATGATACCTGGGATGGAGAGAGCCTTGATTAGTTACTGGGCCCTTTAGAGATAAAAGTTCGAAGTGAATTATATACTCTTCAGTGACTGTCCTGAAAAAATAGGGAAGCGGAAATTCTGATCCATGGTTACTAAATATTAAAATGGCTCCAAACTCAAATCATTAAAGCTATCCACATTAGAGGCACTTTAATTCCTCAGTTGAAAACAAGTTCCAAATTCAATGGCAATCTTCACAGAAATGCCTGTGTACCTGTCGCTAATCAGCTTTAGGGCTTCGAGTTCAAATATCTTCTGCTATATTTGAGGCAACCTAGTTATCTTATTACTACTGATTCTTAGTATAAAGATTATTTTCCTAATTTTCCCTGTAGCTCTTGGAATAATGTAATCACTTTTGCTTCGTGGAGTGTTCCTTTTTGCATCTGTTGGCAAAAGCCCTCCTCTCCCCAGATGTACATGGGACAGAGCACTTTTGAAACAGTGTCATGTGCTCAGTGGTGGGCTAAGTGTTTTTAAAACAATTTGTTATTTAATCCTCAGGACAGCCCTAAAAGTTTGATACTATGCTCCACAAGTTTTACAGATTAGGCTACTCAGATGCAGAGAGGCCACAGTTACGCAGTTTGTAAGTAGGAAGCCCAAGATTCAAACCGAAGATTATTGGACAATAAAGCACTTCTTTCTACTATCCACTCTTATTGAACCTGTTTGATTTCCCCATTAAAAAAACACATTATAACTGGGTGACCTTGGCCAAGGCATATTATCTTTTTTGGCCTATTTCATAGTGTATAAAATGAGAAGGATAAACTAAATAATCATTAACATTCATTTTATCTCATGAGTCTTCCAATTTTATAAAAGAGGAATGAAAATGTCAATGTTTCAGATCAGTAATTGACATAAATAAGTGAACTACTATCAAAATTAGACTAAGCCTTTAAAAAACACACATTATTCTGGTAAAATGGTGGAATAGACAGATGCTGTGCTAACTGCCTCCCAGGATCACACCAAAATTACAAATAATTTATACAACATTCAACCCCGGAAGTCTCTGGAACACCAGATGAACAGAACCTCTAAATGAAGGACTTAAAGAGGAAGCCACGTGGAGTCTGGTAGGACAGGCGGAGATGAGAGAGGGTGAACCCAGTGAGGAATGCCCCAGCTGTGGGCAGCTTCTCCGGTTGGGGGAGAGACCCTCCAGCCACACACCAAGCTCACCAGCCCAGAGTTCCTTTGCCGGGAAGAGGAGTTCTACGATAGTGGGCAGTAAATTAGTGAGGACGCTCTTTGCTAGGCTTGGTGAGGCTAAGAGCAGCTGGAGAACCAGTGGGGCCAGCGCCCGAGCTTGCTTGCCGGTGAGCACTCACCGGGTCCCAGGTGGAGGGAGTAGCTGTGTGAACCGGGGTCAGGAGACTGCGGGGATGGACTGAACTGAGCACCTTTGGTACAGAAGCTGGAGGTTTGGGGATTGTTGTTCCCCTGGTGTGGAGCTTGCACATGAGTGGTGTACAGGAGGGCACCATTTTGTCAGGGTTGGGCCCTCCCACAGAGGATCAGGTCTGGGACCTCATTGGTCTGGTGGAATTGGCACAGAAGTGTGTGTGTGTGCGTGTGCGCGCATGCGGCCTTGGATCCCCACCCTCCACATGGCTTGTGCTGTGTTGCCAGGGAAACGCCTGGTGGGCGCGTTCAGGCTCCAACAGGCTGCTCACTGAGATGTGGGAGTGCGCAAGCTGCCTCGGGTCCCTGCTCTCTTCACTGCACATGCCGAGTTGCCAGGTTGGTGATTGGTTGTTGGGCTGCTCAGCCTGATCTGCAAGCCACTGATTGGGACAGGTTGAGACTGGGAGTTTTCCTGGGAGTGTTGGGCTGTGAGCTGTGTGCCTGCATGATACAGCCCAGGCTCTCCTGGTGATCTATCTAATACATCAAAGCAATCCCAGAATGACAGAATGAGGAAACAAAGAAACATGTCACAAGAAAAAGATCAGAAGAAACCTCTAGAAATGAACTAAATGAAACAGAGGGATCCAACCTTTCAGAGACAGAGTTTAGAACACTGATGATCAGAATGTTTAAAGAACTTAGTGAGGACATAAGGAAAGATAGAGAAATCATAAAAAAACAACCAGTTAGAACTAAAGAATATAAAAACTGAAATGAAAAACACACTCAAAGGAATCACCAGTAGACTAGATGAAGCAGAGAATTGGATCAGCGATTTGGAAGACAAAACTTCCCTACCCAGATGAAGGAAATCGACATACATGCCCAGAAAGTTCAGAGAGTTCCAAACAAGCTGAACTCAAACAGGTCCACACCAAAACACATCATAGTTAAAATGGCAAAGGTTAAAGACAGAGACAGAATCCTAAAAGTAGCAAGAGAAAGACAGCAGGTTACATACAAAGGAACTCCTATTAGACTAACAGCTGACTTGTCTACAGAAACTCTGCAAGCCAGAAGCGAGTGGCAGGAGATATTCAAAGTGACTCAAAATAAAGGCCTACAACCAAGATTGCTCTGCCCATCATGGCTATCACTTAAAATTGAAGGAGAAATAAAGAGCTTCTCAGAAAAGAATAAGCTGAAGGAATTCATTACCACCAAGCCGACATTGCAAGAAATGTTAAAAGGGCTTTTTTTAATAAAAGAAAGGGGTAAACAAGCTAACCTAGGAAGACCAGGAATACAAATAACAAAATGGCAATACATATGCACCTATCAATAATCATTTTAAATGTGAATGGGCTAAATGCTCCAATCAAAAGACAGAGAGTGGCTGAGTGGACAAGAAAATAGGACCCATGTATATGCTGTTTACAGATGGAATAAGATATTTCATGCAAATGGAAATGAGAAAAAAAAAGCTGGAGTAGCAGTACTTATTTTGGACAAAATAGACTTTAAAATGAAGACTACAATAAAAGACAAAGAAGGGCACTATAACCCTAATAAACATGTACGCACCCAACATAGGAGCTCCTAATTATATATAACAGATTTTGACAGACATAAAGACAGAGATCAACAGTAACACTATCATAGTAGGGGACTTCAACACCCCGTTGTCACCAATGGACAGATCCTCTAGACAGAAAATCAACAGGGAAAGATGGCCTTAATGGACACTTTAGACCAGCTGGATTTCATCAACATTTTTAGAGCATTTCACCCTGAAACAACAGAATATACATTCTTCTCAAGAGCACATGGGACATTTTCCAAGATAGACCACATGTTAGGCCACAAAACAAGTCTCAGTAAATTTAAGAAGATTGAAATCATATCAAGCAGATATAAAGGAAAAAACTGATGTTTGCTGGCTGGGAGAGGGTGGGGATGAGGGAGAGGGGGAAGGTTTTGGACAGCGTAGGTTGGTGACTACAGTATTGCCACAGGGATATGGGGGGCAATTCTGGGAATGTAATTGATAATGTGAATGCTTTCTGGGGTGTCAGATGGTCGTGTGTCTTGTTGGGGAGACTGCTTCGGGGATGGGGTAGAAACTTGATCATTGCACTGTATTCCTGAAGCTCATGTTGTGTAATATTAAATGCTAACTTTGATTGAATTTATGCATATAGTCATGGGATGAGGAGTATAGTGTGGGAGTGTGATCAAGGGAGTTGTAATAGATATGTATGATATGGGGGGGGGAGCGGGGCAGTGGATTGGGAAAGGGGGATTGTCACTTTGAGGGGTAAAAAGTATAACTATTGCACTGTTGTAATAAATAAATAAATTAATTAATTAATTAAACACTCACACACACATTGGTGTGACCTTGCTTCATATCAAATAAACCTTTACTTTTGTGGTTCCATATAAATATTAGGATTATGTTTTCTATTTTTGTGAAAAATGTTCTTGGTAGTTTGAGAGGAATTGAATCGAATCTATATATTGCTTTAGGCAATATGGACATTTTAACTATATTAATTCTTCCTATCCACGAACATGGTAGGTGCTTCCATTTATTTGTATCTTCTTTAATTTCTCCCTTCAGTGTCTTATAATTTTCTGAATACAGGTCTTTTACTTCTTTGGTTAAATTTATTTACTTCTTTGACTTCTTTGGTTAAATTTCTTGCTAAGTATTTTATAGTTCTTGAAGCAACTGTAAATGGGACTGTTTTCTTAATTTCTCCTCCTGATGGTTTGTTATTGGTGTATAAAAATGCAACTGATTTCTGAATATTGATTTTGTATACTGCTACCTTACTGAATTCATCTATCAATTCCAATAGTTTTCTGATGGAGTCTTTGGGGTTCTCTATGTATAGTATCATGTCATCTGCATATAATGACAGTTTTACTTCCTCTTTACCAATTTGGATGCCTTTTATTTCTTTTTCTTGTCTGATTGCTGTGGCTCGGACTTCCAGAACTATGTTGAATAAAAGTGAATAAAGTGGATAGCCTTGTCTTGTTCCTGATCTTAAGGGGAATGGTTTTAGCTTTTCCCCATTGAGTATGACGTTAGCTGTGGGTTTATCATATATGTCCTTTATTATGTTGAGGTATGATCCCTCTATTCCCACTTTACTAAGAGTTTTTATCATAAATGGCTGCTGGAACTTATATGGAACCACAAAGGACCTCGAATAGCCACGGCAATCCTGAGAAATAAGAACAAAGTTGGGGGTGCCACTCTATCCAACATCAAATATACTACAAGGCCTACAGTAATCAAAACAGCATGGTACTGTCACAAAAACAGGCACATAGATCAATGGAACAGAATAGAGAGCCCAGAAATAAATCCATTCATATATGGTCAGTTAATCTATGACAACAGAAGCAAGAATTTACATTGGAGTAAAGATAATCTATGGTGCTGGGAAAATTGGACTGACACATGTGAAAAACAAACTGGACCATCTCCTTACGCCATATACAAGAACAAATTCAAAATGGATTAAAGACTTAAATGTAAGACCTGAAACCATAAAACTCCTAGAAGAAAATATAGGGAGTAAATTTGCAGACATTACCCTGAGCAATATTTTTACTGATACATCCCCACAGGCAAGGGAAGTAAAAGAAAAAATGAACACATGGGATTACATCAAACTTAAAAGTTTTTTCATCAAAGGGAACCATCAATAAAACATTCCTACTGAATGGGAGAAGATTTGTCAATGATATATCTGATAAGGGGTTAATATCCAAAATTTATAAAACACTCATGCAACTCAACACCAAAAAAAAAAAGAAAGAAACAACCCAATTAAAAAATGGGCAGAGGATATGAAGAGACATTTCTCTAAAGAGGACATACAGATTGGCCAACAGGCATATGAAAAAATGTTCAACATCACTTATCATTGGAGAAATGCAAATAAAAACCACAATGAGATACCACCTCACTCTGGTCAGAATGGCTATCATCAATAAATCAACAAACAACAAGTGCTGGTGAGGTTGTGGGGAAAAGGGAACCCTGGTGCACTGTTGGTGGGATTGGTGCAGCCACTATGGAAATCAGCATGGAGGTATCTTAGAAAACTGGAAATGGAGCTACCTTATGACCCTGCAATTGCACTCTTATGCATTTATCCAGAGAAACCCAAGACACTAATTTGAAGAAAATATGTGCACCCCTAGGCTCACTGCAGCACTATTTACAATAGCCAAGACTTGGAAACAATTGAAATGCCCATTGGAAGACGACTGGATTAAGAAACTGTGGTATATTTACACAATTGAGTATTACTCATCTATGAAGAAGAATGAAAGCATACCATTTGCAACAATATCGATGGACCTAGAAAACATTATGCTAAGTGAAATAAGTCAGTCAAAGAAAGACAAATACCATATGCTCTCACTTATATGTGGAATCTAAAGAACTGAATAAACGAGCAATGTAAACAGAAATATTCTCAGAGACACAAAGGAAAAACTGATGATTACTATATGGGAGTGGGGTGGGGATGAGGGAGAAGGGGAAGGGACAAGACAATATAAATTAGTAACTACAATATTGCCAGGGATAGGAAAGACAGTTGGGGGAATATAATCAATAATGTTATAAATTTATTTTTAGGGGGCCAGATGCACTCATATGCCTTTAGGGAGACTATGTCATGGACGGTGTAGAGGCCTGACCACTGCACTGTACATCTGAAACTGCCATTGAATAATATTATATGTCAACTGTAATCTATGAAAAATTGATGAAAAAGGTAGAGAACAGATGTTCTAGTTTGTCAAGTATGTCAATTAAGTTCTAGAAATTTAAATGGGTTATTAAGGAGTCTGGTCATGGATTGTTTAGAACACTAAAAGATGAGATTAAACCTCTTCAGACAAAAGGTGAAGGAAAGATTGTGATTTCTTAGTTGCCTCATTCCAACACAAATATTGGATGTATCTAGTTATAGTGTCAGGTAGGGAGGTATGTTACTTAGGATGGGATTCAGCTGTGAGCATATAGCCCAGAGAGGAAGTTCTGCTACAAAACAGTCTCAGATGTTTTATTCCAGATCACATTTTGTCATCCCTGGAGTATAGCCTTCATCTTTTTGATCCAAGGCATCTACATACTAGTCAGTAAGATGCAGGAAGAGACTAAGCAGAGGAAAAGGGCAGAGGTATAGGCCAACAGAACTGAAGGAAGGTTCCTGAAAGTGGCCTTCTTCTTATATCATTGGCCCAAGCTGAGTCATATTACACCTAGCTGTCAAAGCAGACCAGAAATTTTGCCTTATTCTTGGAGCCTGGTACCCAGCCAAATTTCTACTATTGTGAATACTTGGAGATAAACAATGGTCTCTACCACAAAGGGAGGAGGCTAGAATTGAACAGAGAGATATGAGCAGGTATTATAATTTAAGATTTGGGGACATCCTTGTGAAATCTCTGAAATAAGCATACAAGTAGATGAGGATATTTCTTGGTTTCTTTGGCATGAGTATGATCAGGTCTTAATTTATGTTATTCCAAAACATAAACAATACAACTTTTGGAAAAAGAGGTTCTTTTTTTAGAAAAAAAAATTAATAAAATAATTTTTGAAGCTATGGAACCATGCTATATGTATTTTATTCGGCTTTAAAACTTACAAAATGATAATATTGTTTGGAAGGATAACCAATATAAAGTGAGAAATTCCAAAAAATATATAAATATCTTTCTAAATCCTTATGTTTTAATATCTACATGACATATCACCATGATTGAGATTACCCCATTGTTGGATTACCACATACATATATTGGGTTGTTGGAAAAGTCATGATGTAGCTTTTCTATGTTTTTTGTTGCAAAAATGCGTCATGACTTTTCTTACAACCCAACAGTGTTGTCCAACCCAACACAGTAGGTAAAACAAACACTAAGCTCAACCTGATTTAAGGATTCCCATTATCAAAAGCAAACAAACAACTCAACTGCTACAGGACCCATCTAGTTTAAGGCTCTTGCTCTGTTTTCCTATTATCAGTTGTCCTGGTAAACAGTTAATCCCAATTGCTCATTTGGCTTCGAAGGATTTTTTTCCCTTTCTCTTTAATCAGTGCAGCCAAAGGAAACCACAAGTAACTTTGACTCTCAGGTATCAAAAGCTGTCTCTCCTGTCTGTGACAGGTTGGATTGTATGTGTACTACTGGGGATGCAGACTGATGCGTGGGTAGGTCTGGTGCCCAGATGGCCTACCCAGTCTTGTTTTGTTTTTCAACTGAGCTAACACACAGCCATCAAGTCTAGTGTTCTGGGGCCGGCTGAGTGGCGTGGTGGTTAAGAGCTGGCTTGAGATGCCAGCGGCCCCGGTTCGGGTTCCACATATAAGGGCCAGTGACACTGCCCTCAAAAAAAAAAAAAAAAAAGTCTAGTGTTCTGGCTTCTCTTCAAATATCTGGAGACATGACAGTTCCTGACCCCCTCACACATGACAAAAATGACTGGGAACTGAGAAGTGACCGGTCCCTTTATAACATGCATTCTAACTCCACTCAAACTCCATCACACCATATTATCACCTCCATCCTGAGACCAAGTGTGAGTTGCTTTATAAGCACACATGGAATGTTGGTTTTCTCCCTAAAGGGAAACCTTTTTTTCTGGTCATGTCGCTATCAAAATTGAGAAAGTGCAAGATAAACTAAGAGGGTCCCATGCTTCAAGAAACATGTGATAGAGCACATCATTTTGCAGAAATTCAAGGTTGCCATATCACATCAGGTCACTCATGCTGTTACCTTCCTGGCCCCAGTAGATATTTGAACTTGAGATCTCTGGTATACAGCTTACTCATGAAATATTTACCCAATGGAAAATCTGACTTGAAGTTTCATCTAGTAAGGGAAATCATCTCTGTAATTTTATCCATCCCATTCTCCAGCTTAACATAGCTCCATGTCTGAGTGACTGTCTCATACATGTCTCTGTGCTCATCATCCCAGTCATTCTCAGCAATTGGGAGCTTTGCTTCCAATGCTAAACCCATCTGTTTTTCACATTCCTCCTCTTTTTCTGCACAGATCTCATCAGCTATAAAGAAAACTGTTACTTCATTAACTGCTTCTGTTTATTCTTTTTATTGCTCAGATACTAAAACAGATGGCGTGTGGTCCCTGCCTTAAACTTTGTATCACCATGCCATCGGCTCAAGCCAATCTTGACTCATGCAGGGTGGTGTCCCTTCCAATAGCTTTCCTGATAATTCTTTTATTGTGATGACCAGTGTTCTCCTTCTAGCCTCTTTCAATTACTTTACTTTCATTAAACTTTCTGGGTCTTTGTAGCAACACTGATTTTTCATATTTTCTTGAGACTTTGCTGCCAATTTTCCCACCCCCTAAATGTGAGTAACTTCCTTGCTTTTTAAATTTTTTTCGATGTGGTTTATATACACAATGGAAAACTATTCTGCCATAAGAAAATATGAAATAATGCCATTTATGACAACATGGACAGATCCTGAGATTATTATGCTAAGCGAAATAAGTCAGACAGAAAAAGTAGAGAACCATATGATTTCACTGATATGTGGGATGTACTGAAAACAACAAAGGAACAAGACAAACAAAATAAGAGACAAAAACTCACAGACACAGACAATAGTTTAGTGGTTACCAGTGGGTAAGAGGGGAGGCGGGTGGTAGATGAGGGTAAATGGGATCAAATATATGGTGACGGAAGGAGAACTGACTCTGGGTAGTGAACACACAATGTGATATATAGATAATGTGTTAGAGAATTGTATGCTTGAAACCTATGTGACTTGACTAACAATTGTCTGCCCAATAAACTTTAATTTTTTAAAAACTGTTTTTCTCTACATCATACATTTTACATTTTCTTCAAAGTAGAGTTCAGATATTTATGGCACTTGTTATTTCATGTCTCTCTCTCTCTCTCTCTCTCTCTCTCTCTCTCTCTGGATTTACTTACTGTATAACTGTAATTTTGTTGTCCCTTTTGACCACCTTCACCCATGTTGCTCACCCTCCACCACCGTTCTATCAGTGTTTTCTGTATCTATGAGTTCGTTGTTGTTGTTTTTAAGATGCCACATATAAGTGAGATCATATAGTACTTGTCTTTCTCTGTCTGACTTATTTTGCTTAATATAATGCCCTCAATGTCCATCATTGTTGTCACAAATGGCAGAATTTCTTTCTTTTTTATGGCTAAATAATATTCCATTGTATATGCATGTATTCCTTATGCTTCTGAGGTATATATCTTCACAAAATCTTTTACGTGGATATGTGTGTAGCTTTTTAGATTTTGAAAAGTATTCATCACTTACAATTAGCCCAATGACTCATGTATCATTTTCTCAACAACTGCTAATGGTGATATTATGATTACTATTACTATTCCTGCTTTAGGAAAAAACTCCAGAGAAGTTAACAGATGCCTGCTCAGGAGTGATAAGGAATTTGTATAAGTTTCAGTTTACTGGTTGAAGGACGTGGGGTAGATGGCTGCTGGCAAAAGTGCCTGGGCACAGTGATTTAATAGTAGGAAGTCCATATGGTAATGGAGACAGAGAATCTTAACCCAAGTACCAGCTGTTACTTAATATTGGGTTGTCAGAAAAGTCATGACGCATTTTTGCAACGAAAAACGTAGAAAAAAATATGTCATGACTTTTCCGACAACCCAATAGTTACATGACTTTGTTAGCTCTATTAAGTAATTGCTCTGACCTGTTTTCTTCCTGTTAAAATGAACAATATAATAACAACTACATTACTTGAAGCTGGGGTCTGCAACATGTCTTTTTGCTTTGGGCATGGCGTATATGACAGTCTTCCTCCACTTGTGCTCTTGTTCACCCTGTCCACACCACTGGGATTTTATGCCTTCCTTTCCATACCTTGAATTCCCCCATGCAGCCTTGTTCTGAATGGGGCAGAGGTTCGCAAACTACTTAACAATTACAACTCCTCCTGGGCATCTGTGTTGTCCTCTCCTCCCTGGGGAAGTGATTAGCCCTCTGCTCAGTTGGAACCACGGTAACTGTCCGCTTTGGTGTCTATTACTCCCGACACACTCCTGCAGTTACAACCCATCCTTACAGAGAGCTTCTGTGAGTTCTGAACTTATTTCCTCATTGTACCTGATTTCACTAGCTGCTGTGGTCACTTCAGAATTTCTACACAGGAGGGCCCTAAGGCCAGACTTTTGTTTGGAGGGGACTGGTCTAGGAGCCCTTCCTTAAAACCCCACGTGCATAGCAAGTATATTATGTTTACATAAATTGCATGTTTGTTTGAGGTAATTTGTAAGAAGATCTGTGTCCAAACAACTGGGAAGTATCAGCCACTTTCCTCTTTGTTGGGGAGTGGCACAGCCCTATAGTTCGATTGTTTTCCCAATCCTGATTCTGGTTTATACCTTCTTCCTTTCTCATGTACCCCATTACTGATGGTTCCACAGTACTTACTCTACTGAGATGTGACATGTTCTTCTAGAAACGATCCCATCCTCCCATCCAGAGTAATTCATCTGTTAATAATATGACCAAACTGTCAGTGGCACTGGCTCATTTTGTCCCTTCACATAATAGGTCAAGCCATTTATTAAATCTAGTAGAGTCATTCCCTGTAATTCTTTTTGTCCATGGGATCAGTAATGATGACCTCTCTTTCATTTCTGGTATTGATAACTTCTGTCTTCTTTCTTTTATCCTTGGTTAGCATGGCTGGAGGTTTATCAACTTTATGGATCTTTTCAAAGAACCAGTTTTTTGTTTTTGTTTGTTTGTTTGTTTGTTTGTTTTAATTAGCTTCAGGTGTACAACACAGTGCAATAGTTATACTTTTTACCCCTCAAAGTGACAACTCCCCTCCCCCAAGAACCAGTTTTTGATTTCATCGATTTTCTTTATTGTTTCCCTATTTTTAATTTTATTGATTATTGGTCTCATTTTTAATATTCTTCCCATTTCTGCTTGTTTTAGGTCTAAATTGCTCTTCTTTTTCTAGTTTGCTAAGGTGGAAGCTTAGATGATTGGTTTTGGAAAATTTTCCCCAAATATTGGCTTTCAATGCTATAAGTTTCCCTCTAAACTCTGCTTTTGCTCTGTCACACAAGTTTTAATGATTTTCATTTGGTTGAAATATATTTTTAAAATGATTTTGAGACTTCTATGACATATATGTTATTTAGAAGTATGTTGTTTAATCTCCAAAAATTTGAGGATTTCCCCACATTCTGTGAGTGATTTCTGGTTTAATTTTTTCATGATCGAAGAGCATACTTTGTATAATTTTTATTCTTTTAAATTTGTTAAGGTGTATTTTATGTGCCACAATTTGGTCTATTTTGGCAAATGTTCCATGCAAACTAGAGTAGAATGTCTATTCTGTGGTTGTTGGATGGGATAGTCTCTAAATGTCAATTACAACGATTTGATTGATAGTGCTTTCAGGTCTGCTATACCCTTACTGATTTTCTGCCTGATTAATCTATCAACTGTAATAGTGATTGAAGTCTCCAACTATAATAATGATTGAAGTCTCCAATTATAATAGTGATTGTCTATTTTCCTTGCAGTTTTTGTTTCACATATTTTGATGCTTTGTTGTTAGGCACATACACATTTGGGATTTTCAATAGTGTAGTTAGGTCATTCACCTTTAAGGTGATTATTGGTATAGTTGGGTTAATATCTAGCATGTTTGCAAATGTTCTTTTCATTGAATTTGCTCTTTTTATCCCTCTTTTTTTGTCTTGTCTGCTTTTTAACTGAACATTTCATATGATTCCATTTTATAACCTTTCCTAGCATATAAACCAAACTTCTTTTAAAAATTTTTAGGTTTCCCTAGAGTTTGAAATATCCATTTTAAACAAATCTGAGCCCACTTTCAAATAACACCATACAACATGTATTACAGGTAACTTGTAACAAAGCATTACCAATTGCTCCTTGTTCTTTAAATTTTTGTTGCTATTACTTTTACTTATCTATAGCTATAACAACTGATACATTATTTTATTAATATATGACTATAAACAAACAGTTTTCTTTCAGATCAATTAAGAATAAGAAAATTAAAATATTTTATTTTTCATCATATAATCCCTCTTTTATGCTCATCCTTTCTTTCTAGATCTGAGTTTTTGACCTATGTCATTTTCCTTCTGACTGAAGTGCTTTTAACATTTCTTGCAGGGCTGATCTGGTGGTGATCAATTTCCTCAATTATGCTTGTCAGGGAAGGTCTTGGTTGCCCTTTCATTTTTTTTTCTTTTTATTATTTAAGTTTTCAAGTTTATTTTCACAAAGTAGAGAAAAGTAGTTACTTGTTATTTTTTTAAATTTATTTTCTTTTTATTATTATTTTATTTTAATTAGTTTCAGGTGTACAACACAGTGCAATAGTTATACATTTCACCCCTCAAAGTGATAACCCCCCACCCCCAATTCGCCATCCCACTCCCCCCCATATCATATATATCTATATAGATAGTCACGGGATGTGGATTATACTGTGGAAGACAGTCAGAGGAAGAGTAATAGGTATATATGCCCTTTCATTTTTAAAAGATAATTTTGCTGCATTTAGGATATTTAAGCTATTATTATTTATATTTTCTTTCAACACTTTAAATATTTCACTCCATTCTCTTTTTGCTGGCATGGTTTCTAATGATAAATCTGTCATAATTCTTATCCTTGTTTCTCTATAGAAAAAGAGCTCCACTCTCCAACTTGTTTCAAGATTTTCAATTTGTCTTTGGTTTTCTGCAATTTGAATATGATATGCCTAGGTATCAATTGTTTGGTATTTATATTCTTTGGCATTCTCTGAACTTCCTGGATCTGTGATTTGGTAACTGTTAATATGTTTGCAAAAAGAAAAATTGACATTTATTTATGTATTTTAAATATTTTAAAAAATTTTTTCAATTAAAGTTGACACACAATATTGTAATAGTTTCAAGAGTACAACATAGTGATTAGACATTTATATAACTTATGAAGTGTTCACCCCAATAAATCTAGTACCCATCTTACATCATACATAGTTATTACAATAGTACTGACTATATTTTTCATGCTGTACTTTACATCCCCATGACTATTTTGTAACAAACAATTTGTACTTCTTAATCCCTTCTCCTTTTTCACTTATCTCCCCAGCCCCTTTCCTATCTAGAAACCATCAAAATGTCATCTATATCTATGAGTTCTGTTTTTGTTTGTTCATTTATTTTGTCTTTTACAATCCACATATAAAAGTGAAGTCATACGGTATTTGTCTTTTTCTGATTTAGTCCATTGAGCACAATACCCTCTAGGTGCATCCATGTTGTTGAAGATGGCAAAATTTCATTCTTTTTCATGGCTGTGTTATATTCTGTTGTATATACTGGGGGTGCCAAAAATATGTATACAAGTGGACACTTTGGTCAATGTTGCTCAATCAGTAGTTTGCCGAAATTAGAAGTGTCTGGACGCTGATGGTAACCACTTTGAGCACATCTTGTAATTGCAGAAGTCAAACGTGACTTGTATTCATCTTTTGTTATTGGTATATATTGAGTAGTACAATTTTCATACAGTTTTCCTTTCTTAAAATGTGTATACATTTTTCTGGCATCCTCTGTATGTAGCACCATTTCTTTATCCATTCATCCATTGATGGACACCCAGGTTGCCTCCATATCTTGGCTATTGTAAATAATGCTGCAGTGAATATATGGATGCACATGTCTCTTCGAAATAGTTTTGATTTCTTCAGGTAAATACCCAGAAGTGTGATTACTAGGTCATTCTTTGTCTCTTGTTACACAGCTTTTGTTGTTGTTGTTGTTTTGTTTTGTTTTGGTTTTGAGAGCAGTGTCACTGGCCCTCATATGTAGGACCCGAACCGGGGCCGCTGGCTTCCCAAGCCAGCGCTTAACCACCGCGTGACTCAGCCGGCCTCTACATAGCTTTTGTTTTAAAGCCTATTTTGTCTGGTTTAAGTATTACTATGCCAGCTTTTATTTTTCTTTCCATTTTCATGAAATATCTTTTCCATCCCTTTACTTTCAGTCTGTGTTTGTATTTTGATTGGAAGTGAGTCTCTTGTAGACATCATATGTAAAGGTCTTGTTTACTTATCCATTCAGTCACCCTATGTCTTCTTTTTAAATTTTTGTATTAGTTTCAGGTGTACAAAGCAACATAATAGTTAGACATTTAAAGCTCTCACAAAGTGATAACCCCCTCCCCCAAGCTACTACCCCTCTGATATCTTATATAACTGTTACAATATTATTGACTATCTTCCTTGTGCTATATTCAACCCCCCATGACTATATGTGTACATATATGACATACAATATTATTCTACTTCAGCTTCAGATGTACAGCACAGTGGTCAGGCATCTACACAGTCTATGATGTGATCCAGTGCCCATCTGGCACCTTACATAATCTTTACAACATTGTTCATTATATTCCCCATACTGTATTTCACATCTGCACGACTATATTGTGACTACTAATTCACTCTTTCTAATCTCTTCACCTTCTCCCCCATTCTCTCCCCACTCTCATCTAGCAACACCAAAAAAACAAACAACCCTATTAAAAATGGACAGAAGACATGAAGAGACGTTTCTCTAAAGAAGACATACAGACAGACAGCAAACATGAAAAAATGCTCACCGTCACTAATCATTAAAGAAATGCAAATAAAAACCACAGTGAGATACCACCTCACTCCATCAGAGTGGCCATTATCAATAAATCAACAAACAAAAAGTGTTGGCAAGGATGTGGGGAAAAGGGAACCGTTGTGCACTGTTGGTGGGATTGCAGATTGGTGCAGTCACTATGAATAACAGTATGGAAGTACTTCAAAAAATTGAAAATGGAAATACCTTATAATCCAGCAATTCCACTCCTAGGTATCTATCCAATGAAATCCAAAATGCTAATTTGAAAAAACAAGTGCCATTTGTCTTTTGATTGGAGCATTTAATCCATGTACATTTAAAGTAATTGTTTATAGATATGTAGTTATTGCCTTTATATTATTCATATTTTGATCTCTTCTAAAAATTCTAATTCTCAAATGTCAGTGGGCGTAAGGCCACCAGGAGAACTAGGTCTTTTTTTTTGAAGGTTCCTGGAATGTATCCCCTAAGATTCTGACTCAGTAGGTGAGTGACAGCTGGGGCTCAGCCATCTTTATTTTGATCAAAAGACTCTAATGCTGGTGGTTCAGTAAGTCTCTATGAAAAAGACTATCATGAAGGATATTTATAGAACATAGAATGGTGGTCATCGTTCATGGAGTACCTGAGTAACTAAACTAGTAAAACTACAGTACTAGAGGAAGCAATTTCCATCTGGCTCTGTTAAGTTTGCCCAGAAAATAAAAACTGTTTAAATTATATGCTTTTAATTACAAACAAAAATCTCGTTTGCTTTCTTAAACATGCATACCGTTAGTTATCAGGGAAACTGGAAAATGGCTCAATGTAATTCAATGCTGCCACTTAAAATATATGCATTCCTTATTAAAGACAAACAAACTAACTCCTACCCTCACCCTCCACTTAGGTAAAGGTTAAATATATGCTCATTGAAGAAATTTGGAAAATACTGAAAAATATAATAACAGCTGCTCTGTTGAACTTGCTCTGTAATAGTGCACTGTGGCTCCTATATAAATTATCATTTAATTCTTGCAACTACTTTATGGCATAAATTTTTTAAATTTTTATTTTATAGCTGAAGAAATAAATCTTGGAGAGGTTAAATTACTCACCCAAGGACACACAGCAAGTAAACAGCAGTTCAGCATTTAAATACTGCAGGTCAGATTCAGAAGCCTATATGTGCCTTTGAACATTAATTCTTCTCCAATGAAAATCTTATTATTTCTAACTGTGTTGATCACAGGTTAAACCTGTTAGTATTGGGTTGTCGGAAAAGTCATGACGCATGTTTCTAACAGATGGCAGTAGTTCATTTTTGGAAGTACTAGAATCATTCTCATCTATGTTATTGCTAAGTCATTTGACAGCTGACAGTTCTAGCTTCATTCCAAAAAACAAAACAAAACAAAAAAATACCTGAGCAATTTGGCTGAGTTTTGGAGATTTTTACAACAATTTGAAGATGGAAGACCAAACTGTGCATTTTCGCCATATTTTAAAACATATTTTACTGTTTTACTTCCATAAAGGGAAGAACATGCGTCAGACTTGTGAAAAGTTGCGTAAAGTTTACGATGACAATGCTCTACAAGAATATCAGTGCTAATGATGGTTCACGAAATTCCGTGCTGGTGATTTTTTGTTTTGTGTTGTTTTGTTTTGTTTTGTTTTTTCATATGGGAATCGAATGGGCAACCTTGCTATTAAGAACACACGCTCTATCCACTGAGCTGTCCGGGTGGCAGCTCAGCTCAAGGTGTGGAGTTCAGTCCCAGCCACGGGTGGGCATAGCCCACCCTGGAATAGGCAGTCTTGTGATTAGGAGCACGGTGTTCTCACTAGCTGAGCCATCCTGCCACCTGTTGGCAGCTCAGCTTGGGCGCAGCTTGGGCAAAGCTCACTGGCCCATGTGGGATTCCAACCAGCGACCCTGATGCTCAGAGCTTGTGCTCTTAAGCAAACTCTTAACCAACTGAGCCACTCTGTCAGCCCTGGTGATTTTGATCTCAACAATGCTCCTCGGTCAGGGAGGCCTACTGAGATTAATGAAGACAAAATAAAGGCATTGACTGAGTCACACCCACATTACACGACACGAGAGATTGCAGAAACATTGAACATCCATCATTCAAGAGCTCACGATCACCTGAAGAAGCTAGGATATGTAAGCAAGCTTGATATTTGGGTTCCACATGAACTCAAAGAAGTTCATTTGACAGCGCCTCTAAACATCTGCAATATGCTCATTAGACGTGAGGAAAACAATCCTTTTTTGAGGCGACTGATAACTGGTGATGAGAAGTGGATTGTGTACAACAATGTGGATTGTTTACAACAAACTGTCTTGGTCCCGACATGATGATTTGCCTCAAACTACATCAAAAGCAGACATTCATCAGAGGACGGTTATGCTCTCGGTGTGGTGGGATTTTAAAGGTGTTGTGTTTTTTGAGCTCCTACCAAAGAACCAATCTATTCGAATGTGTACTGTTGGCAATTGGACAGTTTGAACGAGTCTATCATCTAGAAATGTCCAGAGCTTGTTAATTGCAAAGGAGTTGTGTTCCATCACGACAATGTGAGACCACACACAAGTTTGATCACCCATCAAAAATTATTGGAGCTTGGATGGGATGTGTTGCCACACCCACCAAACTCGCCTGACCTTGTGCCATCAGACTTCCACTTGTTTCGCTCTCTTCAAAACTCCTTGCGTGGTATAATGTTCAATTTCAGATGAGGCTGTAAATCAGCATCTTGTTCAGTTTTTCGCAAATAAAGACAGGTCCTTCTATGAACGAGGAATTATGAAGCTCACTGAAAGGTGGCAAAAGGTTATTGAACAAAACAGGCAATATATCATTGATTGATCTTTATTCTTTATATAAATAAATGACCTTTGAAAAACAGACAAAATATGTCATGAGTTTTCAGACAACCCAATATTTGGTGCATTCTTTATGGTCCTTCAGAAGGCATATGGGTATAACATTGAAAAGGCTGGTCTTTGGAAACAAAATGATCTTCTTTCAATTTCTGGTTTTGACACTAACCTTGTGAGTTTGAGTAGGTTTTTCTTTTTTAAATTTCTCTGAGTCTCAGTTCTCTTAGCTGTAAAATGATGAGAATAATATTTACCTTGTGAATGAGAACAATTGAATAAGATAAAGGTTGGGAAGCACTTAGCACTGTGCCTAGCTGATTATAATGTAATGACTAAATAAATGTGATATATATATATATATATATATATATATATATATATATATATATTAAATTTTATGTATTTTAAATTTGAAGTCATACTGAAAATATTGCTTTACATATTACTTATTCTGCTAACGTTTATGATGTTGTCCAGACAAGTGTCCAAATGTCTGCACTGCATACTCCCATCCAAGAAAACCTATCTCACCCATAAACCCTGATATTTAAATAGCCATGTTTTATCATGTTTGACTCTCCACTTGTTCACTACTCATCTACTGTTGATTAAAACTGGGAAGGCACGATACAAAAAAAGACAATCTAACATCTGACTAGTGACCTATAGCCTGGTGCTAGTAGATAAGCTGAGCTTTTGGAAAAGACAACTGAAAAACGATAAGAAACTAAACCAGTCAACAGTAAGGTCTGCAAAGAGAACAAAAATGTAATGAGACCAGTACAGCTACGGGGAGTTGCTACTGAGGCAAGAACAGAAGTAGGAAGCCCAGTGATAGCAAAGAAACGAGAGAGAGAGAGAGAGAGAGAGAGAGAGAGAGAGAGAGAGAGAGAGAGAGAGAAAACAGAGTCCTACAACCATATCTGCCTCCAGCTTTGATTCCACTCATTTCCAGAAAGATACCAGGGAGATTTTACTTGGAATTTCCAACATAATCCTTAAGTTAAGTTGGAACAATAAACAGTAAGAAATAACTAAAAAATGAGTAATGAAGAGGGCCTTTCCTTGTCAATTAAATGATACACATTAAAATAGTGAGATACAGTGCGGTGCAGACAGACTGATTGATGGGACAACATATGAAATCCAGAAACAGATTATGAGCACATAAAAATTATTACATAATAAAGATGGTATTTTAATTCAATAGGGAAAGGATTGGTTTGCCAATAACTGATATTGAAGTGATGGCCTCCCCAGTTTGAAAAATACAAAACCAGACCCTTTCTTCACACCTTTTACAGCATAAATTCCAGAGGGATTAATGATTTAGATTTAGAAAACTATACAAGTTTAAAATGAAATAGTGTGATTATTTACATCATCTTTGGGTAGATGAAGATTTTTCTAATGACAATATCAATGGTATCAATCATAAAGGAAAATATAGTGGACTTAACTACATAAATATTAAGAACATTTGCATGAGAAAAAGGATTAACCAATAATAGACTAATTAAAAATTGGGACAATGTTGCAACATACATAACTAGCAAAGGGTTTGACCTCTTAATATATATAAAACTCATAAATAATTTAGACTATACATTGGAAAAATAGGAAATGGATACTGTATGTGCAAGGTGGTGGTCCACTTTAGATTAAATAATTCTTTTGTAATAACATTTTTATATCTATTTTTGCATGTCTATATACTTACATATGCTTTTTATAAAAATATGTATTTCTGTAAAAAATTAATATCTTTTATAGTTAAATAAAAATAGCTGAAGATATTTATCCCACATTATAAAAAGTATAATAGAACTATGGATGATTTTGTTTGCTTTTTTAAAAAAATTTTTTTCTGTATTTTCTGAATTTTCAGCAATAAATAGATTTTACTTCTGGAATAAGAAAAGAGTTGCAAAAAGTAGAAGACATATGAGCAATGGGATGAATGGCTACCTAACTTTTTTTTTTTTCCTCTGTTTTTATCAAGTTGCTTTAATTTGAGGGGGAACAGAACTTTTGGGTCTCTCAGTGAAGGCCCTCCGCATGGTTGTTGGTGGCTCAGTTCAGATGTCTTACACAGGGGAAGCCATTGTAAGAACAGGGATCGCTGGCCCAGCCTGCCTCCAAAGGGCGTGTTCCTGGGACAAATAGCACAATGAAGAAAGAAGGGAAAAGAAGCCATAGGTTTATAACCCAGTAAAGAGAGAGCATGACTCCAAGACTTTCCAGGGCGTTTTCTACTTGACATTTCCTTTCTTGACCTTTTAGCGTCTCACTTTCCTTCACAAGTACTGGCCCAGAGACAGATTTAGCATTATCTTTAGAAAAAGGCAGTCTCCCCAGGATCTCAAACTACGGACCCCTGAACTCAGGAAGGCAGTTTCAGAGACAGCCTCGCATGGGGCTTGTTTACCCTGGTTTCATAACCTGAGAACCGCTCCTACTCAGGAGAGTTGGGAGTTGGCTTCCCAAACTTGAGCAAGGCTCGAGTATTCCACAGTCTTTTGTCTGTACAAAAGTGTGATATAGTAGAGTATTAATGCAGCCTCAGAATTACATCATTCTGCAATTTCTCGTCATTGATTTCCCTTGACCTGCCTCCAACCATAAAGATAAATATGTTATTGTTGCCTGACAATCTTGATACTTGGGTGATATGGGTTGTGGTAGAAGCCTGCAAGGAGGGTCATATATTTATGGCTTTGAACCTACCTATTGGTCCAGCATCAAGTCCCAGACACTCACTGTCCTTATGTTTCCATCATGTATGACAACTTGGGTCCTCTGAGCAACTCAGGTGCTTTGAAAACCTTTGGTCTTCATCTTTAAGCACTGGCCCCACCTCATTCTCTCCACCTGGTTAATTCCCCTAGCAAGCCATGGCTGACCCCTCAGCCTTGTTCAGATACTCTGTGATCATCTCTTGATTTCCAGGAGCCAAGACCTTATGCTCTGTATTCCTGTTTACTCCTCTGGATTCCCTACTCCTTTCATGCCACCGAACCACCAAGCGGCAACACAGCAGACTATCGAAGCACCTGCCATGCTGGTATCAAAACACCTGTGTTCAAATCTCTGTTTCCCCTCCTACATTATTAGCATGTATAATAGGCAGGCAACTCAATGTTTTACTCTCCCTTCTTTCGTCTGTAAAATGTAGATGATGATAATGATGCCTGTCTTATAAATTTGGAGTGAGGTAAAGCATGTGGTTGGTTTCGCCTAGTGTGTGGTTACAGAGTCAATGATCAGCATAAGAGTTAGCCAATATAGTTAGCCAAAATCATTCCTATCAGCTTACAGCACAGTGCCTACCACATACAGGGAACTATTCATATTTCTGGTTTGCCACTCTGCCCCTCACTAACTTTATCTGGCCAGATGGGTCTGTATGTTTCTAAAAACATTAACTCTTCCCAGCTTCAGGGCCTTTGCACTAGCTGTTCTCCATACCGTGAGCACATTTCTCTAATTCTTTCCCCGTGTGGTTGGTTTCTGTTCTTCCTTCCTATTTCAGCTCAATTGCCACCTCCTCCAGGAAGTTTTTGGGCTTATCCTAGATGAGGTAGGTAACTTTATCCCCTGTTTAATTCCTTATCACAGTGTTAGATTTATTTCTCCTTCAGTTACGTATTTATTTACTTCTAGGTTGCTTGTTCCTCTCACCAGCCTGTAAACCCTCTGAGAGCACAGGCTCATCTTCTTGTGGTATCCTCAGCATCTATGAACCATCATCACAAAGTATTTGTTGAATGAATAAATGAAGAGATTCATAAACGGGCTAATGGAATGTCTTCTCTTACAAAATGCATCAAATGAAACAGTTGGAGAACGCTGAAAGGCTTAATGGGATATCCAAGTTCTGCTTCGGAGTCAGCTGCTAACTGGAAGCCTGTCTCCATTTCCCCTTTTCAAGACCAGCAAGACTGTGCAAAGTCCTTTGAGCTTCTTAGAGAGGAATAGCAATGCATAAACACAAAAGATAATCTTGTTTCTTTTCATGAATTCGTAATAATTTTTGAAAAGGAACAGGCCCTCTCAAAGCATTATGCCCACACAATCTTTCCTTTAAGTAGCAAAAAAACCCAAATAGTTTTATGATCTCTAATGTAATGCAGATGTAGAGGGTAAGAATTTGATGGTCAATTAATTTAGAAAATATCCAGGGCCTTACAGAGGTTCAACTTATGGACTTTGAAATTTGACTCATGATTACAATCCCCTCCCCCTTACTCTTTTCCCCATCCCCAGATATAAAAAGAAAGGAAAGCTTGTAATATTGCTTATGGAATATTCTAGAGGGGTTTTTAAGCTGTTCTTCATAAAAACACTGGGACCAAGTTTTCCCCGCCTTTTCCAGTTGGGACTCTTCCTGAGCCCTGAAGTGAAGCAATATTTAACTGGCAGGCTTCTGAGAGCTGATTATTGTGGGGAGTTGAAAGGAAAGAGCTGGCATCTTTGTGCTTCATTAATCTTTGAAGGAAGGAAAGCTCTGGCAATTGGACCAAATGCCCACATGTCAGAACTTGATTTCCTGTTTTCTGGGTTTCAGTCTGAAAGTCAAGCAAATGTTTCAGGAAGCTCCAGGCAGCTAGAGGGCATGCTTCTCTCCCATGTGACTAGGCCTTGATTTCATGAATTAATACCTAACTGTGAGAAAGCCAAGAACTATTAAGACTGGTGCTGAGAGCTGTAGGCACAACCAGTCATCAGTTGGTTAATTAATTAATTAACAAATGGTTATTGAGTTTCCCCAATATGTTCTTGGAGAAAACAATGTCCTTTTTTGCATCCAAAATTCTTCACACACCTCTACCACTGCACTTTCTACCTTATGTTTCCCTTGAATATGTTTTCCTCAATAGAGAACAAACTACTTAACAGCATTTTTTTGTAACAGCTGTATTGAGATATAATTGACAAACCATACAATTCATCTATTAAAGTGTACAATTCAATGGTTTTTATTATACCCACAGAGTTGTGCAATCATCAACGCAATCAATTTTAGAACATTTTTATCACCTCAAAAAGGAATTCCCATACCCTTTAGCTGTTATCCCACCAAATTCCATATCACTCCTCCCAAAGCCCTAGGCTATCACTGGCTCACTTTCTGTCCCTATAAATTTGACAAGTCTGGACATTTCATGTAAATAGAATCATACAATATGTAGTCTTTTGTGATAGGCTGTAATAACATTTTGTTTATGACATTTATCTTTGTGCTAAGCACATAACATGTTCTTAGTAAATAAACATTATTTGAATGAATGATTATGCTTCTATAGTCAATTCACCACTGTGCAGTAATGATATGGAAGGAATACAAGACATAAATCTTGACCACAAGTTATTTTCGATTTAGATGATGAGAGAAGATTGGTCTCAAATACTAAAATTAGCTAAATTGTCTGAACTAAAATGCTCAATTAAATGGTACATAGACTGGAATAATAAGATGATATATCACAAGGTGCTGTTTTCATGTAAATTTTACAGCAAAATTTATTAAGGAATACAAATGGACTTTTGGTTTGATAAAGAAGAATCATGTCTTTGAATTCTAACTTAACCCCTTATCAAAACATTTTCCTTGGGCCAGCCGAGTGGCGCGGTGGTTAAGCGCTGGCTTGGGAAGCCAGAGGCTCTGGTTCGGGTCCCACATATGAGGGCCAGTGACACTGCCCTCAAAAAAAAAACAACAAAAAAAAACCATTTTCCTTGGCTCCTCCACCTATATCAATATCTGAATGTCTATATACCTATATCATTTATCTCTACTTCTGTTTCTACAGCTCCATTTCTTTCTAGGTCACATATACAATGTATCTGTATATATAGTCTCTATTCTCTGTGTCTTTCTCTCTATATATAGATATAGATTTATCACATATTTGGAGAATCATCACAAAGTTTATATTCTTTCAGTCATTGCCATGCTTTCTTCTCCTGAAATATGAATAAGGAAACCTACAATTTGATTGATGAATACTAGGAAATCTCAAATGAAATCATCCTTCAATAACTCCCCCTTACTCCTTTCCTCCTCCTGTTCCCTGACTGGGCATTGTCCAGATCTAGTCTTCAATTTGTTTATTGACAATGTGGTGCTATAACTTTCTCTAAAACAGGAGTTCCATTCTCTGACAGGCCTTTTCCACTTGGATATTCCATCCTACTTCAAAAGCCATCTGTTTAAAACAGAAATGATTTTTTTTCCCTCATACCATCCTCCTCATTCTAGTTCAGTGAAACCACACATGCTTGAAACGTGCGAATCATATTTCACTCTTCTCAGCTCTCCATACTCCATCCAATTAACCATCAAAGTCTATTAATGTTTGCCATGGTTTATATTTGACCAGTTATTTACTTTTGCTTGCATCCAGCTTCCTAGTTACGGAATGCAGATAACTATATCCAACTCCACAAAGGAAACTATGAGGAATATAAAGGACAGACATTCTATTCTTTCCTTTAAAGTAGAAAATACACATTCCTAAACAGGACCCCTAACTCTGGAATCTTCCTGACGGTGGCTCTTTGGCCTGGGAGAAGTAAATTAACTTTTCTGTGTCTTGCTTGTAAAATAGGAACTTCTTTTATTAGTAACAGCATGGAGTGATGGTAAGGATTAAATAAGATGATCTATATAAGGTGCTTAGAAGGATGCCTGGAGCAGAGTAAGAATTCAGAAAATATGACCTCTCTGTAGATATACACACACTGTGTGTGTTTTGCTCTGTCAGAAGTAGAGGAGGCAAAGGATTTTCTCATTGGGTGTCCTGAGCATGAGTAGGCAGGTGTATGGCTTTCACCTGCACTCACATCATTATGAATTTATCCACATGTGTGCTTATGACTCCTTTTGTTCTGCCCAATAAAAGAGAGGTGGAGCTTGGTGTCTATAAACTTCTTTGAGATTACTGGAGCTGTACATCAGTGAAAAGACAAATATGTATAAGGATTTAATGCTGTTCCTTGCTTTAGATTTTTAAAAAGGATAACATTTGAAGTTTTCTATGATTTAGTGAATCCTGACTGATGAAGAATGAGTTTCAACTGGCCACTTTAAACCAACACACCTATTTTGCATTAAGTCAATTTCTAGCATAAGAGTCAACCTCGAACTTCCTCAGGAAAGTTAAGACTCACCCACACATGAAAATCATCTCATGGCATTATAGTTATGTCTCATGCTGGCTCGCACTCTTTCTCCATCTTTCTTTTCATTCTTTGGTCTATAAGAGAAGTATACCATTTAATTACCCACTGTATTTAGCATTATAGTCCTGAGTGATTTTTGACTCTTTCAAAAAGAACGTGTCACAGGCCCAGGGGCGATGCCCACAAAAGGCTCCAGAAAGTATATGAGCCAGAGAAGCATGGTTTTTATAAGTGCACAGCTTCCCAAAGGAACCTACGTTCAAGATTCCTGAACTCATGTATGCTCATAACATCTGGTATGTTTGATAAAATAAATCAGAGTCATTACCTACATAAATTTTTTTGGGAAAAAAAACAATCTCATTATCTTTGAATAAAACAATTCTGTATTTATCCTGGTACACAGCCATCACCAAAATGCATTTTCTTTGGCTGTTGAGTTAATGCACGTTCACGAGGAAAATTGCAAAGACCCATTCAGCAGGAATGCAAATGTGGCTTGAGAAGGAGTGCGAGTTCTTAGAAAATTCCTCGACAAGGGCCAATTCACCATGGAACTCTCAAATCCTTTCTCCAATGTGAATATCAGTTACAAATGCATTGAAAGCTTCGTGGTTTTACCATCTTTTCCTAACACAAATAGCCAACATAATCACACAGAGATTCACACAGGAACATTGCAATCTGCAGTCTTTTGGCTCTTCTGGGCCAAAAGCCACCCTCTGAGGCAGCAGCCCATTCTCTTTCTGGAGCAGCAAATAGCTCCTGCTAAGGCCACGAGGCTGTAGATATCAGACTTCCCCATTCTGTGTTCCAAATGGCAAGGAGGGGGCAATCATTTAAAAGAGATCATCACTAATAGCATATCTAGAAAATTCAGCCAACAGCCTGGTTTCCTTTTCTAGCCCTCATGAAAGAATAATGTAAACCAGCTCAATGGCATTGGAACTACTTTACAATAATGCCAGGTACTCCCCAATAAAAGCCCATGAAAGAGGATAAGTGTTGATTTAAAACAACTATCCCTTTTCACACTTTTCTTTCTTTTAATATTTCAATAAGTATTTAGTGACTGTCAGCTAAGTACTAGAAACCAGTGAGCAAAATGGCCATAGTACCCCTCAAAGAGCTTACAGTCTGGTGGGGTAAACAGAAAGTGCTACTAAACGAGGGTAACTTTAACTGATGTAGGAACAAGTGCAGAAGCATTTCATCCAAATGCGAGGGGATCAAGGACTCGCCAGAGTAAGCGCAATCTAAATTGAGATGTAGAGGAGAAAGCCAGAGAACATTTCAGGCTCAGAGAAAACTTGTGCATCAATTAATGTGAGAAAGAGCCCTGGAAAAACTGGGTTATGGGAAAGAGAAAAAAAGAAACAATCTCATGTAGGTCATATGAAGACATGCAGAGAACCTGGTGTGTGTGTGTGTGTGTGTGTGTGTGTGTGTGTGTGTGTGTGTGTGTTGGCAGGGAGTACATGGAGGAGTGAATTTATTAGATTTGCATTTCAGACAAAGCACTATGACTTCAGTGTGCAGAATAGATGGAAGAATATAGAACCACAAGCCGGAATACCAAGAGGAGGCTGGCATCCAAATCTAGACAGGAAGATGTTTGTCTGAACTAAGGTAGCAGAAGTGGTGATGAACAGACAGAGTCCAAGGTGTCCACTAACACTGCCAGATATTAACAGCATCCTAATTACAAAAATATTGCTCTACAGAGGCTGGACCCATGCTACTGATGAGGCTACTGAGATCTAGAAAACATGGATTATTAGAGATTCATTTAGGTAGATATTAATGACCGGTTCTCAGTTGATCAGGTCTGCTTTGTGATCCCCAGATGAAAAAGAAATGTGGCCGATTAGGATGGTTGAGATTTGGAAGATACCACAGCCATTAATTATTTGCTTATCTTTATGCCAATACTATATTTTTGTGAATACCTTTAAAACAAGTATGGAAGTTGGGTAGAATTAGTTCTCCAAGTTTGTTTTTCTTTTTCAAAGATGTTTGGTTATTCTAGGTTTTTTCTGTTTTCTATGGGTTTTTAGAATGAGCTTGTCAATTAAAAAAATATTGTTAGAAGTTTGATTGTGATTGCATGATGGTAAATAATAAGGTTTCCAAGTACGCAAAGATTAAGAAAATTTACCATTCCTATACCATTCTGAGGAAATTATTTGAGGATTTACACCAGCAAAAACAGAGAGGGATCAAAGAGAGGAGAATGTGGAATGTAGGAAATGCTGATAGACTTCGGGGTATCCACAAAGACTAGAAAGCATCTGGTCTAGATTGTAGCAAGAGGTCAGGGGGTGGGTGAATGTCCCCAGGAAGAACGTGAATTCCATGCAGTAGTAAACCACATAATGGAAAGGCTGAATTTTTAAAAAGATATATTAGGGGCACATTACATTTTTGAAAACAAGAAAAGAGCAAGGTATTTGGAGACTTCTGGCAAGATGAGAGGGAAACTATACAGGAAGTCTGTGGTCAGAACATAAAACGAAATTTGAAAATGGCATTTTAAAAAAGCTATTGTTAGAGCATAAGAAAAAGAAATTCATTTAACTTTGATTTAAGAAGTATTCAACTGTATGTAGTCCAGATATCATCATATTGAAGCAGTAAAGGAAGAAATGTAATACTTGCACATGGCTGGACTAAGAGGAGAAGAATAACTAACATATGATTACTTACCATGTGCTATGGGTAGTTACATAAGTCCCACAACAACCCTAAAAGGTAGATGTTATTATTATTTTTTATTTTTATTTTTTTAAGATTTTATTGGGGAATTGGGGGAGGGGAACAGCGTTGGGGAATCGGGGAAGGAGAACCGACAAGTTGCAGTCTTTTTGTTCTTCAGTCTAGTTGCAGAGGATGTTGCTTCACTGGCCCAGGTTGGTATCGTCATTACGCTCTTCCCGGATGAGGCAGATCGGTCACCGGCCTCTGGATGGTTGCTCACTGTGGCTATTGGCAGCTCACACCAGCTGCCCGCCGCTCATGCTGGCTGCCGGCCACTCACTGTAGCGTAAGGCAGCCCACTGCAGCAGGGGCTGCAGCCTACACCCTCGCCGGGGCTCGCAGCCCAGCTCCAGGTGGAGCTGTTGTTATCTGTAGAGGGCAGTGTCACTGGCCCTCATATGTGGGATCTGGACCGGGGCCTCTGGCATCCCAAAACCAGCTCTTAACCAATGCGCCACTCGGCCGGCCCTATTATTTTTTTAATATGAAAAACTAAGGCAAAAAGAAGCTAAGTGACATGCTCACAGAGGTAGTAAGTATTATAGAGTAATACTTTTAAACATACGCTGTCTGTATAAAAAATATATTTGAATATATATATATAATATTTCTAGTTTATGATATTTAGAATCAACTTATGCATAAATCATGGAATAATGTTCTAGAACAGGATATCACAATGTACAAATACATATATTGTTAATAGAGGTTGATAGGTAGGATGGTGGAAAGGTTAAAGAGGGGGATAAAGAGGGCAACATTCCCATCTTAGATAATGGGTAATAAGGAGATAATGTCTAAATGTGACAACCCAGAGACAGAATTATCAGCATTTATTTTAAATTATAAATGCAACCAATTGAAAACCATTAATAAGTATGTAACTACCCACAGTGTAAATAATGGGTAAAAGGGAAGATGGGAGTTGTCTTCAGTTCTCAAAACAGAAAATTAATGTTTTCTAAAATGAATAAGTCAAGTGATTATTATGTAAGGATATTATAAAACTCAATGGTTCTTAACTCTCAAGATGCATCAAAATTATCTACTAGGCATTAAAAATAATACCACTGCCTGAATCCCACCTCCAGAGATCCAGATCAATTAATATTTGGGAAAGTTAATATTAATTAGCATATGGGGAACTTTAGAAAACTCTTGGGTAATTTTTAAAGTGAAGCCAAAAATAAGAATCTCTGATTTAAAGGTTGGGAGATCCACCAGAAACATCTCAAGGAGAAACTTTCAAAAGTGGAGGATGTGGGGATTTCTGGTCAAGATAGAGGAGTACATAAGTGCTGTGCTTGCCTCCTCCCATGACCATATCAAAATTACAACTAAACTACAGAACAACCATCATTGAGAATCACCTGAAGTCTAGCTGAACCAAAGCCCTACAACTAAGGACATACAGGAGAAGCTACCTCAACACTGGTAGGAGGGGCAGAGACACAGAATGGGCTGGGCACACACCTGCATATGACCATTAAAAATTGGGAGGGGGGCCAGCCAAGTAGCTCAGTTGGTTAGAGCATGAGCTCTGAGCAGCAGGGTTGCCAGTTTGATTCCCACATGGGCCAGTAAGCTGTGCCCAAGCTGAGCTGCTGCTGAGCTCAGTTGGTTGGAGCACATGCTCTTAACAACAAGGTTGTTGGTTTCGACCCCTTCATGGGATCATGGGCTGTGCCTCCCCACCCCCACCCCCCCTGCAACTAGATAGAAAGCAGTGACTGGACTTGGAGCTGAGCTGTGCCCTCCACAACTAAGATTGAAGGACAACAACTTGACTTGGAGCTGATGGGTCCTGGAAAAACACAATGTTCCCCTTCCCCAATTCCCCAACAGTGTTCTCCTCCTAAATTCCCCAATAAAATATTTTTTTAAAAAATTGGGAGGGATATCTCAGCTGTGGAGGTCCTCCCTGAAGATGCAAGGGTTCCCAACTCTAAACCAGTCTCCCTGGCCCAGGGTTCCAGTGCTGGTCAGAGAAGTCTCCATAACTTCTGGTTGTGAAAACCAGCAGAGATTGTCGCTAAGCACAGCTACAGTCCCAGGCACTCCTCTTAAAGGACCCATGCACAGACTTATTTGTTGACAGACTCACTCACTCTGAGCTTCAGGGCTGGGGCAGCAGCTCAAAAGGTATCAGGGACAAACAGGGAGGAACTGAATTATCTGGCCTCAGAGTGAGGACTAGAGCTGCAGCTTTCTCCCAGACAGAAGTGCTGGCAGGATCCACGTTCCTTTATTGTGGCCTGCCCACTCCTGGTGTGCAGATGCAGGAGACTGCAATATCTGAGTCTCCATCAACCTGGTTAACACCATTCATTCATTCCACCCTGCTGATTCTGAGACCCTGCCCCACCCAACTTTTGGGCATGCCAAAACTGCTTCCACTGGCTTGTTCATACTAATGAACTTAGCTAATGCAGTGGATTTTCCTAAAATCTCTCAAAGGTGTAGAAACATTCCCCCCCACCAAAAAAAAAAGGTTCTGACTTTGGCATGACCCATACCTCTTGCTGAGCAGCCTCAAGCTGGGCACTAGTGGCAGCTAGCCTTGGTTCCTGGCTTGGCCTCTCCAGGCACCTCCAAACCCAGCACAGGTGGTAGTCATTTGTAGATTGTTTTGTGGCTCATTCCAGGAGACCACAGGGGCTGACAATCCTGCTGGCCAGCTTCAGACCAAGTCAGAGCATCACTTAGCCACCTCCAACGACAACATACCCAAAGGGAAGACTGAGCTGGCACCAGACCTGCTCTGTACAACAGAGGGCAGACCCTGTACAACAGCTCCTCCATTGTTACCATCAGACCTCACAACAAAGGAGCCTGAGGGTCAATTCCTGCCATTGATGTGCAAACAGCAACCAAAGCTCAACTACAACAGAAGGTCACACACAACCCACACAAGGGACACACCTGCCACTGGGTCTCACAGGACACCTACTACATAAGGCCACTCCACTAAGATTGAGAGACATAAGAGCCCTACCTAATACATAGGTAGGGAGACAAACACAGGGAGACAGCCAAAATGGGAGATCAAAAAAAAAAAAAAAGTCCAAAATGAAAGAACAGAACCAAGCTCCAGAAAAAACTATTAAACAAAATCTTCATCCAGCAAAGCTATCATTTAGAACCGAAGGACAGATAAAGAGCTTCCTGACAAAAAAAAATCTAAAGGAGTTCATTATCACCAAACCAGTATTACAAGAAAGTTTAGAGGAACTTCTTTAAGATAAATAAATAAATAAATAAAATAAGATGGCAATAACTATATATCTATCAACAATTACTTTAAATATACATGGACTAAATGCTTCAATCAAAATATAGGGTGGCTGAATGGACAGGGAAATAAGGCCCTTACATATGCTGCCTACAAAAGCCTCACTTCTGATCAAAAGATACACACAGACTGAAAGTAAAGGGATAGAAAAAGATACTTCATCAAAATGGAAACAAAGAAAAAAGCTGGTATAGCAATATTTATAGCACACAAAATGACTTTAAAACAAAAACTATAACAAGAGACAAAGTAAGGACCCAGTAATCCTACTTCTGGGTATTTGAAGAAACCCAAAACACTACTTCAAGGGGACATGTACATCCATATGTTCATTGCAGCATTGTTTATAATGGCCAAGATGTGGAGGCAGCCTGGGTGTTTGTTGATGGAAGAATGGATAAAGAGGAGGTGGTACATATATACAATGGAATATTGCTCAGCCATGAAAGGTGTTCTTGCCATCTGTGACGGCATGGATGGACCTGGGGGGTATTGTTTTAAGTGAAGTATGTCAGACAGAGAAAGATGCAATGTGATTTCACATATATGTAGAATCTAAAGAACAAAACAAATCAACAAAACAGAAAAAACTCATAGATACAGAGAACATATTGATGGTCGCCAGATGGGAGGGGAGTTGGGAGTAGGGTGAAAAGGGGGAAGGGATTAAGAGGTACACAACAATTGTTGCAAAGTAGTCATGAGAATGTAGAGTATAGCATATGGAATACATTCAAGAACATTGCAATAACTATGTATGGTATCAGAATAACTATGTAATGGGGTGATAGATGTGAGGGAGTTTGGGTGACAAGGTGAAAAAAGCAAAGGGATTAAAAAGTACAAGTTGGTAGTTACAAAATAGTCATGGGGATGTAAAATAAAGCACAGGGAATGTAGTCAATAAGGTGGTAGTAACTATGTATAGTGCCAGGGGGATATTAGGCTAGTCAGGGGACCACCTTTTAAATTATATAAATGTCTAACCCCTATGTTGTACACCTGAAATTAATATTAAATAATATTGAATGTCAACTGTAATTGAAAATTTTAAATATTCTATGCTAGGTATATTTTAATAAAAATTTGAAAAAAAATTACTGAAAAAATAAAGAAAACAAATGCAACATCTGTGAAGTGCAACAAAAGTAAAGGGCAATAAAATGAGGTATGCCTATGAAAAAAAAAGTGGAAAGTGGAGCATGTGGGTTGGGAAAGATTTGAATGGGAGACTTTATGCTTTTTAGTAAAAGCATTTGTATAATTAGATTTTTACTATATATATAACTAAATGTTATAAGTATCAAAGAAATACAAATAATTTTGTAAAACAATATTTACATTTAGATAATAGATTACAAAAGAACCAACATAAATAATATCATTCCAGATTTGTGAAAATACATATTCCTTCTCAAAAACACATAACAAAATGTTAACAATGGTCATCTTAGGGTTATACTGTTAAGGTTTATATTTTTGTTTGTCTTTTCATTTATGTTTTTTAAATTTCTCATAAAACTGTTTGTGCACAGCCTGTGGTAGAAGAAACAAAACATGTACATGTACTGGAGAATATGCCAATGGACCTGAAAAGGTACACATTTCTTAGCTTGAGAAATAATTGCTTAATGATGCTAAGATCTCATTCTATGAAAATATCTTCCAAAGGTGCATTATTAGTGCAAAACGTTCATTGATAATTATTGAATACTAGAATATTAAAAGGAGACTCCCAACCTTAGATACCAAAAGTTAATAAAAATATAATAAATCCCAAGTATTGTCACTCCTAAATCAAGGTGCAGGGATAAGCAAAACATTGCAAATTTGGTTCTGCCCACATAGCCCATCACCCAACTTGAGGATATAAAAGAATTGACATGAAAGAAAGCAGTCAAGAAAATAGCTTTGTAAAGAATTGTGAAAGAGTGGTGGCAGTTATCCTCCTTCTTTCTCTTCATTCCCCAAGTTGGAGAGGAGGGCACCTTGACTGAACATTAAGGCTGGTAAAAATGCTTGAAAACTTGGACATACATTCTCTGACATTGGAGACACAGAATCTCATGTGTGACATGGGCCTTAGAAAACAGAGCTGACAGAAAAGAAGAGAGCTAAAAGCATTGGGCAGGAGTTGCATTTCCACTGGTGGCATATGCAAAAAATATAGGTTTTCCTTGGGATTAGGTATGGATGCAATGGAAAGGAGCCACCCTAGCATCATCTTTCAAAGGGTTCCCATGCAAAAGGATGTCTGGAGTGGAGAAGGAACAACAAAGAGTAGGACTACATGAAACTCGGCCTGCCCTACCCTACTTGAGTCATAGAAACCACAGCTGGGAGACTCCAGAGGAGAAGCTATGGAAGACCCACAAATAATAATGCCACATCAGGAGAATCAGTCTATGGAATCACAGCCAGAGGGTACTAACACACATTATAATTGTGCCATCCAAGTCTTCTCTGCCCTCCCCTTAACCTCTTCCGAGGTCGAATGCTGCAGAAGCCAAGAGCTGCTGCCACGGAATGGGAGGTGGGGTGGAGCTTGGGCACAGGGAAGAGATTGACTATTCCCTGCCCTCTGTGTTCCGGGATTTCAGTCCCGAGGCTAAGCTGAGGGAGGAGAAAAGTTTTAAATGTGAATGGAACTGGGGTTTTTAAAATAACTCCGAATTGGATTTATGGGTTTATTAAGAGAGAACTGAGCTCTTTATTTTATGAGTGACAGAAAAAGCTCTGGAAAGCACGTGAGATGAAAACTAGGGGTAGATAAAGAACTTTTCTATAGAGTAAGTTTAATGAGAAGTGGTGAAAAAGAATAAGGTCGATTTCAGCCTATACTTTGTTAAGCTCAGCTCATTCAAGTGACAAAATAATTTTCTTGAGTTATTGTTGTTCATTTAAGTTTATCTTTTTTTTTTTTTTTTTTTGAGGGCAATGTCACTGGCCCTCATTTGTGGGTCTGAACCGGGGCCGCTGGCATCCCAAGCCAGCACTTAACCACCACTTCACTCGGCCGGCCCTAAGTTTGTCTTTTTAAATATTAACTTGAGGGTAGTTTTGTGTGCAGAAGAGACCATTCAGAAGGTTATTTAGCTTCTAAAATTAATATTATATACATTACAGTTAGAAAGTTCAAACCCTATTCTTCTTTATACTTTTAAATTCTGCTTATAAATTGTATTATTCTATTTATTCTTTTAGCAAATTTTAACATTTACTATTAAAGTTCTTTTGATTAATGATTGGTCACAATTATAAACTTAAGTAATTTAATTCCTTCAAATATATCAGATTGTATATTAAATTTGATATATTTGATTTCCTTCTTAAGTATAATTTAATTCCTTCAAATATATCAGATTGTATATTAAATTTGATATATTTGATTTCCTTAAGTGCTTTACCCAAGTTAACACACCATTCCTTATAAATCTGATAAACAAACATAAATATAACGACCTTTGAATTTTTATTAAATGTTTCAATAAAGTAGATAAACTTGGAAAGATTTAAAATTAAATTCACAAGTCTAAATTAAATATTCAATTCACATTTTAATTTGCAGTTATTGGGCTGCTACTCTAATAGGTCAAATTTTTGTAAACATAACAAGGTCTTAAATACCAAATATTAAAACCATAGTGTTCTTTTTCTTCCACATTTAAATGCTGAATTCTAACTATTTTGGGAGTTATGAGATGTTTACCAGTAAGGAAGATATTTACCCTTTCAAGTAACTGATATGAATTTTGACAAGAGATTTCTGATGAGTGTGAGAGAGTTGCAAGCATTCAAGACAATTGTTTCTGCCAATTAAAAACACTATTCTATTAGCCCATGTATGATGTGGGGTTGCTTTCTCAGCATGTTTGGGTTTCAAAAAAAAGAATTTCAGCCAGGACACTGACTGCATTCTTGCCAGCCATTTTGATGTAATGCATTATACCGTATTGATAATTGTTACATCAAAGACTCTCTAAGTTAAAGGAGGATTTCACACGGTGCGAGGCCTCTAGATTCATGTCTCATACATTACCTAATGCTTTTTCCTACTCACAGACATCTGCAACTTGAACCTAGGTTGATTAACTCATTAGAGTTTCTATTCCCTTGGATCTTAAGTTATGTAGGTGTATTTTCTGCCTACCACTAAACACTTTTGAACTTGATGGAAGTCTGCAGTCTTTCATCATTCCATGCTACTCCACTCTTACAGGTATTAAAAGGACAACCAACAGCTTTTTAAAATAGCTCACAGAGCTAGAAGGCCATTCTACTAACCACTTGTACAATGAAAACTCAAATTAAAAAAATAAATAAATAAAAACATGAATGTAGACCTCAGTTTGAAAGATTGCTATAACCAGTTTCATGTTTTTTTCCATTTAACAGTCATAGGAAGTAAGCTGCAGAGATATTTCTATTTTGTAGATTGTATTTCTATTTTGTAGATGCATTTGATTGTAAATAGGCTAGACAACTTATCCTAAAACATGTCCATAATACATAGCAGAATTAAGACCCAAACCCAGTTCTAAGTACAACTGTAGTACAATATGTATCCTATTGTACCTCCCTACCTCTCCTTAAAAGCCCAGCAAAGGCAAAGTAAAAGAATAAACATTGAGAGATGGTTTTCCAGGAACTTTTGTACTGCATGAAAACAATAGAAAAACAGCTTTAAAAAGGTGTGTGACACTTGTTAAGTCTTTCCTACCAACTTCGATTCTTCAGGATCATGCAATGATGCCAAGTCCTGGAGGAAAAACTGCCTCTGTTACAAGTCTTATTGATGATCTACTTAAAGGGGAGACATTAAGAATTGGTAATTTCCTGGGCCGGTCGAGTGGTGCGGTGGTTAAGCGCTGGTTTGGGAAGCCAGCAGCCCCAGTTCGGGTCCCACATATGAGAACCAGTGACACTGCCCTGAAAAAAAAAAAAAAAAAGGAATTGGTAATTTCCACAGCCAAGAGCACCAGCATTTTCCTTTGCTATATACGAAACACTGTAGAAACTTTCAAAGCGGAGTCACAGGAAGCTTCTGCTAGAAATCCATGCCATGGCCCAAGTTGGTGTTGACTGCCACTACCCCTAGTGGGGTGAAACAAAAAGCAGGAAAACAAAGTGTGGTATCACAGATCTAATTTTCAAAACTCCTCACCCTTTTTATTTTAAAAGAATGGAGTTGTTTCTTCACACTAGATCTTACGTGTGTGGGAGGGAGGGGCTCTAGTTGAAATACAAGTTAGAACTCCCTTCCACCCTTAAACATTTCAGCATCCATAATGGTTCATGGAGGACAATTGAAATACCACTGTCAAGGAAAGGGTATGACATTCTAAGCACAGAATTTCTCTAGAAAAATCTAAGGAGGATGCTTCTTAGAAGATTTCTCTCTTCTACTTCTTAGAAGATTTCTCTCTTTGTCCTGAGGAGGAGAAACTGGAACACAATATCCTATAGAGGCAGACATCATTCAGACTGTATCTGCTCCATCTAATATTAGAAACAATGACATTATTGTCCCGGCCATACAGAAGCCTCATGTGATGTTTCCCAGATGTAACACATCTCTACCGTTTTGTCTCACGTGAATATATATTTGTCAGAGAGTAATTAGTAAGTATGACTGCTAGAGTCAGGTCTCTGTGGGAGAAAATTTCCCTCCCCTCTGTTTTATCTCATCCCAAATGTGGTATTTGCAAGTTAGGGGAGTTGATCACAATAAAACTATTTCATGAAAGGGTATTAGTCTAATTATGCCCGAATCCTGCTTTTCTCACCAAACCTTCTTAATTGGCTATTGGACATCCGTCAGAGAAATAATGAAAAAGGAGGCATCTGTGTCCCAGCCAAACTTGTCAGTTAACATTGGCCTCCTGAAGACCCACACTCTGTAATGCTCAATTGCTCAATCCACATGTAATTTAAATTACAGTTATTGATTGTTTCTGCTACCTCAGAATTATGGAAACAGACTTGGAAGTCATCAAGAAAAAAAGGTAGAGACTATTATTATAGTGCTTATACTATCCAATAGTTTGTGGTTTTCCTTTCACATAAACTTGGGAGTTGAAACCCAAGGCCAAGTGGGAATCATAGCCATTAAAAAAAAAAAAGGCATCTATTTTATTCACTCAAACCATTTTGAAGAGCTTTGACTATATTACCCACCCCAAACCCCACCCCTCAAAAAAAATTTCAACCCCAAATCCCCTTAAAGATTAACAAGCTGACAAACCTTGCTAATGTCAAGGAGAGGAAAACAGCTCCCTGCTAGTTGCCGGAAATGGACTCCAGACTTCCTCTTTCTTCAGCTAAGGACACTATGTAACTGTTCAAAAATGTGAAGGTTTCTTAAAGCATGATGACTATTACAGGACTGAGACACAGGCTTCTCCTGGAGCCAGGTAGCAACATTCAGCCAATGAATCAGACCCCAGTCTGGCCTGATGTTCAACAAGGAGATGATTTATAATGGGATACAGGGGCAGCCGGCGGATACATCTCAGAGGCTGGATAATCCAGGCCAGCTGGGCATAGATTGTGACACTTCTCTCCCCCTTCACCTCATTTTCTCTCTGCAGAACATGGGGAGAGCAGGTCTTTGAGAGGGCAGCTTGGAGACATTTTGCACACAAAGATGCAGGCTTATCAAGAACTGGTTTCACTATATGTCTCTCTGAAATCAATGTCAGCCCAGAGGAAATATTCCAGCAGGAATATTGCAGTGGAATTCTGGAAATGGTAAGAAAGTCACAGCATATAGGAGGATTAGATTTTCCTTTCTGTGTTTTGATTTGTTTTTGGTGGGGGGAATGGACACAGAAGACTATCACATATTTATCTGAAAAGGTTTAGTTCTATAGTTTATAAATCTTTGGGCCATAATAATTCTACTATTTTTGGCTCTGTAGATATATAAAAATATATTTACTTACCATAAATATACATGATATTTACTAGCATAGCAATATACTTTATAATATTATTACTCCAATAAACAATATTTTTCAATAGTAGACAAATGTTATTCTAAAACATATGAGGTCTATAGATATAATATGAAGGGCAATTTTAGCCCAATGGAAAAACACACACATATATATTCAGAAACATTTCTAGACCTATTTCTATAGAAACAAAAGTTATGAAATTGCACTGTGATCTTATTTTCAGCCCTTTAAATGAAGCTGAACCCATGAAACTGATTAAATACGGGTCAACCAATTGTAGCCTGTCATATCCACCATATTTCCTCATTTTTTATTCCCAGCTACCCTCCTCCTTTTTCTCCACTCTCCTATTTACTACTAGCTATATGGCAGAAAACTTGCTTTCCTAAACTATAATACAATTTCCATCACAATCCTACTCTGTACTTTGGGAAAATGCTCCCTAAACAGGTTTGTCATGATTTTTATAAGTTATCAGGACCAAGTTAATATCTAACTTAAACTTTTATAATTAAAAATTATATTGTGAAGTTCCTAAGGAGGGTGGAAAAGCTCATTATATGAAGGGACCTAGCTAGTAAATTCTTTTGCAGAGCTAACAAGGAGCAGGCAGGGCTCAGACCTCTCTTCTACAATATTAAATGCATTGGAGAAATTCAAAAAGAGTTTTGAGAGAAAAATTTAGTAACCTCCAAATTCCTGGACAAAATGTTATTCATGTGTGAAGATAATGGACTGAGTTTCCAGATATGCAAATACTCAAAGTGTGCCACTGGCATACCTATCCAGAAAAATGTTACCCATAGCTGAACTCATATGTAATAAGAAACCGTAACAATTTTTGAAAACTCAGACTCAGTAATGAGGAAGTAGAATGAAAGGCTAGAAATAAAACTTGAAATTGTTTAAATATATAATTAAGTCAATAAATTTAAAATACAGTTGCAAAGCACTATGAAAATGCCATAGTAATTTTGAAAGATTAAAAGGCTTTAAAATGAGAAAAAAATAATAAACATATTCTAAATCTCATATTATATATAAAAAATAGGAAATGGAAAAAGAGAAGGAATTTTCTTCTTTGAACTGAAAGAAACCAGTAGATACTATTTTCTATTTGAGGTAGATAATTAAAGAGCTAAAAGATGCAGTTTTTTTAAAAAATTAAAATTAAACTGTTAATTGATTTGAAAATTGGATGTATAGCTTATAATTCCTTAGAGAAAATAAAGAAATATGGGGCGGCCAAGTGGCGCGGTGGTTAAGCGCTGGCTTGGGAAGCCAGCAGCCCCGGTTCAGGTCCCACATATGAGGGCCAGTGACACTGCCTTCAAAAAAAAAAAAAAGAAAGAAATATACATAGCCCATAATAACAAAAGATAGGAAAAGAAAACCAATGTACAATCAAATAAAACAAAGAATAAAGCAAGATGACATGTGGGCAATAAATGTACACTGGAAACATTTAAACATAAAAGGATAAAGACTATAAGTTTGTATTGTAAAACAGAAGTTAACTGTATTCTGTGTACAAAATCAAAGTGAAAACAAAGGGAACCAGAAAAGTTTACATACAAAGGATATGAAAACCTATTAGATAAATGTAGGCTAAAAGAAACTAAGTATCACAAGATTATTACCAGGAAACACAGAATTCAGAACAACGTTAATAGTTAAAATATATGGAAAGAATTCCAGGCAAAAAAAGTATATTGTTTTCAGTGAAGAGTCTCCACTGGGCTCAGTTCCCAATGAAAATGACCAAATCAATGTATTAGAGAAAATTCGCGAGGATGTCACTCACACACGTAATATTTACAGAAAGAAGCATGGCGTTGCAGTTAGGAGAATTTGCAACAAGGGAGACTGAACAGACAAGGAGATGTGGACTTCCTGCTCAAACAGGCAAAAATGGGACCAGTGATAAGTAAGTCCTTATCAAAAAGAACTATTTTATATTAGATATTTTATGAAGGTCACAAGACACTGGATATCTTTAAAATGGTAAAAAAAGAAACCACTCAGAATTCTATCTGCATTAAAAATTTGTCCTTCAAACATGAGGATGGAAATAAAGGTGTTTCAAGTAAATAAAAACTAAGGGAATTTGTTACCTAAACTAGGAGATCTACTAAATTATGCTTTTTTGGCTGAAGGGAAATGATACCAGATGCTAAACTGCATCTCCAGGATGGTAAAGAAAAGAATACCAGAAATAATAAGTATGTGGGAAAAGAAAAGACAACTGACTATAATTACATTTAAGTAAAATTTATATCAATAGCACAAAGGAAATGGGGAGAAATGGAATTCTACTGCCTTAAGGTTTTTACATAGTTTCTGAAGTGGTATAATATTAATTTTAAGTAGGCTGTGATAAATTAAGAATAATTACAAAATAATGCTAGCAACAACAATACAGAACTATCATTAAAAAAATAAAATGAAATATTAAAATATTCAATTGACCCCAAATAAGACAGGATAAAAGGAACATAGAAGCAAGCAAACAAACAACAACAAACCAGATGGAACAAACAGAAAGAAAAACATTTAGAAGATTCAGATTAAACCCAATCATCTCAGTACCTACATTAAATGTAAATGGACAAAGCAGTCCAATTAATAGGTAGAAATCATCAGTCAGTCTAGATAAAAAGCAAGATTCAACTAAGCTCTGTTGACAAGAAATGCATGTTGAGTATTAAGGCACAGACAGATAAGTAAAATCAAAGGATGAAAAATATATATAACATGCAAGCATTAAGCATAGGAGAGATGTAGTGACCATATTAATATCAACGTGGACTTCAGATAAGTATTACTAGAGATATATAGGGACATTTTATCATGATAAAAGACATAAATCATCAGGCTGACCCTCTAATTCCAAATGCATATAAATCAGTAACAGAGTTTTAATGTGGATTACATCTCAGTAAAGGTGTTAAAAATACATGAAGAAAAACTAATAAGATTAAAAGAAAAACAGACAAATATGCAACTGCAGTTAGAAATTTTACTATCCCCTCCATCAACAATGAATAGGATAACTAGACAAAAACTAAGCATGGCTGAAGAAAATTGTAACAGTATTATCTACCAACTTCTTCAAATTGACAGTTTAAAAGCACTACATGCAACTGTTAAATATACACTGTTTTTGAATGCACATGGGGTGATTATGAAGATAAGCCACATGCCAGGCCATGAAATAAGTCTCAATAAAATTTTAAAAATTATAATCATACAAGTAACATTTTATGATCCAAGTGGAATTAAATTAGAATCATCAATTGTTAGGTACCAAGAAAAGTATCAAAATATCTAGAAATTAAACACATACTTTTAAGTAATTCATGAGTCAAAGTAGAAACAACAAGAGAAATTAGAAAATATTTCAAAGTAAATTGTATTCCTAATATGATATATCGAAGTTTCTGGGATGCAGCTAAAGCAGTGTTCAAGGGAAATTTATAGATTGAAGTGTTTATATTGGAAGAGAAGTCAGGTTTAAAAACATGAATCTAGTTCCATCTTCAGTTATGAAAAGGAGAACAAATTATACTCTAAATAAGTAGTAAGGATAAAATAATAAAGATAAAAACAGATAAAAAATAAAATAATCAACAAAGTTAATACTTAGTTCTTAGAAAAGATTAAATAAAATTGATACAGCCCCTACGAAGACTAATCAAGAAAAAGAATGGAAGTCATAAATAACCAATATCAAGAATGACAAAAGTGATACAATTAGAGATACTATTGTTATTAAAAAGGACATTATGGGGAAACAACATTATGCAAAGTAATATAATGACACATTATATTAATAAAAATAAAATAGACACATTTCTTTAAAATGCAACTCACCTGGGCCCGCGGAGTGGCGCAGTGGTTAAGAGCTGGCTTGGGACACCAGGGGCCCGGTTCGGATCCCATATATGAGGGCCAGTGACACTGCCCTCAAAAATAAATAAATAAATAAATAAATAAATAAATAAATAAATAAATAAAATAAAATAAAATGCAACTCACCAAAACTGACTCAGGAAAAACAGAAAATCTAAATAGCTTTAGGTCTAGCAAAGATATTAAATTCATAATCAAATACCTTCCCCGCAAAAGAAATTCCAATTGTATCCAACATTTAAGAAAAAAACTACTACTAATTTTACATGAACTCTTCAAAAAAAAAAATAGGAGGGAATGTTTCCCAATGTATTTTATGAGTGCAGCATACTGCCGGTACTGGTGAACCTGTGAAGCAACTGAAACTCTGATACCTACTGGTGAGGGTGTAAAATGGTGAAATTAATTCGGAAAATGTGTTTGAAGTTTCTTTTAAAGTTAATCACACATTTACCCTGTGACCCAACAATTTGACTCCAAGATATTTACCCAAGAGATGTCAAAACATACCTCCACAAAGACTTTACCAGGTCAAGGAACTCTTCCCCCACCTGCTGTTATTGTTGGAGGCTGATGGTTCACAGCTGCTCCATCTCAAGAGAATTGTCCTCAGCTGATAGGTGTCATTTCATTCAATAAGTTACACCCCCACCCTCAGAAGGGGTCAGCACAACTGATGACTGATACAAAGCATAGAAGGCCAACCCCTTGCCTCAATGGTAATCCAAGACTTGACCTGAGACCTCACCCTTACTCTGCTTCCTCCCTCTCTTATAGGTTTCTTCTGAGAGCCCTCCTGAAATAAATTACCTCCCCCAGAATCCATGTATCAGGCTCTGCTTCTAGGGACCTTAACCTGGGATAAAAGGTGACAACTCTGAGAATTCCTTATAGTAGCTTTATTTGTATAAACCAAACACTGGGAGTGAGGGATCCACAAATGTCCATTTATGGTGGAACGGATATATAAACTATGGTGTATCTTAGACATGAACTGGGCTTTCTAGAACTGAATTACCATTGAATTGAAGTCCACTCATAGAATTTAAATTTAATACCACTCAGCCATCAAAAGCAACGAACTACTGTTACATGAACAACTTGGATGATTCTCAAAGAAAAACAGAAAAAAAAACACAAAAAAAAACAAAAAAACTGTGACAATTGGGAAATACACTGATTTAATATCCAAAGAGAAAAGCTATGTGATCTCAATAGTTTCCACACCCATTAGTGATTAGAAATGCACTGGCAAAATAAAAAAATGATATAAAATTCTTCTCTCCTTTTCTGATGAACATTTACATATTTGTTTATGTATATGTTCTCTATAGCCAGTAAGACCAACAGGTGGGCCCTAGAGCAAATTAAACCAAAAACATCACTGGAGGCAAAAAAGACAAAATTGAAGCTGTTCTGCTTGGGACACATGATGAGAAGGCAGGGCTCTTTGGAAAAGACAATAATGCCGGGAAAAATAGAAGGCAGTGGGACAAGAGGAAAACCAAACAGGAGATGCAATGACTCCATAAAGGAAGCCACAGGCATGAGTCTACAGGAGCTGAGCAGGGCTGTTGTGTGCAGGACAGGTGGACATCACTCATTCACAGGGTCGCCAGGAGTTGGAGCCGGTTCAATGGCACATAACACACACATGTATGTTCTATACCTGTATTTCTGGTCTGGCCAAGTTTTCAACATTTTCTTGAGTCAGTTTTCATAATGTATGTTTTATCACAAGTCTAATCAAGATTTAATTTTTAAATGGGTATTCTACTTTTTGAATCAATTATTTTAATCATTTTTATTTTTTCAGAATATTTTTCATTTTATTTAGATTTTTTTCTTGAGCTATAATTGACATAAAACATTATGTTAGTTTCAGGTGCACAGCACAATTATTCAGTGTATGTATATATTGTAAAATGATCAACAAAGTCTGGTTACCATTCATCACCACAGTTTTTTTTCTCATGATGAAAATTTTTAAGATTTACTTCATTAACAACTTTGAAAATCATAATTAAGTATTATTGCCTCTAGTCACCAAGCTGCATATTACATCCCCAGGACTTTTTTATTTTATTTTGACCACCTTTACCATTTTGTTTATCACCTACCTCTGCCTCTGACAACCACCAATCTAATCTCTGTATGTATGTTTGGTTTTTTGTTCCTTTTTAAGATTCTACATATAATATTTGTCTTTCTCTGAGTTATCTCACTTACCATAATGTCAGGGTCCATCCATGTTATCACAAATGGCGGGACTTCTTTTTTATGGCTGAATAATATTTCACTGCATTTCTGTTTCTATTTCTATTATTTATGTTTATATTCTATATTTTCTTAATCCATCCACATGTTGATGGACACTTAGGTTGTTTCCATGTCTTGGCTATTGTAAATAATGTAATAAACATGAGGTGCAAATATCTTTTTGAGTTAGTGTTTTCATTTTTTTTTTGGATAAATACACACAAGTGGGATTGCTGGATCATATGACAGCTCTATTTTTAATTTTTTGAGGAACTTCCATACTGTTTTCCATAGCGGCTGCACCAATTTACATTCCCACCAACAGTACACAAGGGTTCCCCTTTCTCCACATCCTCACCAGCACTTATTTCTAGTCTTTTTTGATAAGAGCCATTCTAACAGGTGTGAGGTGATATTGTGGTTTTGATTTGCATTTCCTTGATGGTTAATGATGCTGAACACTTTTTCATGTATTGTTGGCCATCTGTCTTCTTTGAAAAAATGTCCACTGATATGCCCTGCTCATTTTTTAATAGGAATTTTTTTGCTATTTAGATATATGGTTTTAAAAATATATTTTAGATATTTACCCCTCTCATTCTGTGGGTTTCCTTTTCATTTTATTGTTGGTTTTCTTTGCTTTGCAGCTTTTTAGTTCAAGTTAGTCCCACTTGTTTATATTTGCTTTTGATTGCTTTGCTTTTGGTGTCAAATCTAAAAACTTATGGCCAAGACCAATGTCAAGGATTTTACCTCCTATGTTTTCTTATAGGAGTTTTATGGTTTCAGGTCTTATGTTTAAGTCTTTGTTTTGGTTTGATTTTTGCATTGGTGTAAGATAGCGGTCCAATTTCATTTTTTTGAAAGTGACTGTCCAGTTTTCCCAGTACCATTTATTAAATAGCCTGTCCTTTACCCATTATATATTCTTAGCCCCTTTATTATAAGTTAATTGACCATATATTGGGTCTTCGGAAAAGTCAAGATGCATGTTTGCAACAGATGGCATTAGTTCATTGCTGGAAGTACTAGAGTCATTCGTATCTATGTTATTGCTATGTCATTTGACAGCTAACAGTTCTAGCTTCATTCTAAAAAAACATTGAGAGATTTGGTTGAGTGTTGGAGCTTTTACAACAAGTTGAAGATGGAAGGCAAAACTGTGCATTTTTGCCATATTTTACTGTTTTACTTCCATAAAGGGAAGAACGCGTGTCAAGCTTGTGAAAAGTTGCATGAAGTTTATGGTGGCAATGCTCTACAAAAATGTCAGTGCCAATGATGGTTCACAAAATGCTGTGCTAGTGATTTTGATCGCAACAAGGTTGATGATGACAAAATAAAGGCATTGATTGAGTCAAACCCACATTACACGACATGAGAGATTGCAGAAACACTGAACATCCAACATTCAAGCGTTCACGACCCCCTGAAGAAGCTGGGATATCTAAGCAAGCTCCATATTTGGGTTCCGCATGAACTCGAAGAAGTTCATTTGATGGTGCCTATAAACATCTGCAATATACTCATTAGACGTGAGGAAAACAATCCTTTTTTGAAGCGACTGATGACTGGTGATAAGAAGTGGATTGTTTCCAACAACGTGGTGCACAAACAGTCTTGGTCCCAACGTGATGATTCACCTCAAACGACATCAAAAGTAGATATTCATCAGAAGAAGGTTATGCTCTCAGTGTGGTGGGTTTTTAAAGGTGTTGTGTTTTTTGAGCTCCTACCAGGGAACCAAACAATTATTTCAAATGTGTACTGTCGGCAACTGGACAGTTTGAATGAATCCATCATCCAGAAACGTCCAGAGCTTGTTAATTGTAAAGGAACTGTGTTCCATCATGACAATGCGAGACCACACACAAGTTTGATCTCTGGTCTAAAATTATTGGAGCTTGGATGGGATATGTTGCCACACCCACTATGCTCGCCTGACCTTGTGCCGTCAGACTACCACTTGTTTCGCTCTCTTCAAAACTTCTTGCGTGGTATAACTTTCAATTCAGATGAGGCTGCAAATCAGCATCTTGTTTCATTTTTTTTGCAAATAAAGACAGGTCCTTTTATGAAGGAGTAATAATAAAGCTCACTGAAAGATGGCAAAAGGTTATTGAACAAAACAGGCAATGTATCATTGATTGATCTTTGTTCTTTATATAAATAAATGACCTTTGAAAAACATAGACAAAGTACAAAATGTGTGGTTTATTTTGGGGGTCTGTGTTATGTCCCCTTTATCTATGTGTCTGTTTTTATGCCAATAGGTTTTAATATTTAAAATTTTCTCTATGTTTTTGCTGTGGTTTCCTTCCCCTTTCTTACTAGTGATTTTATTTCTCTTTTTTGTCTTTTTATGTTCCTTAAAGAACCAGACCTTAAATTGTTGATTCTATTATTTGCTTTTTTTTCTAGTTATTTTTCTGGTTTATATTTATTAATTTTTGTACTGCATTTTGTAGTTAATTTCATTGCCCATTTTCCATCTTATTGAATTTATCACTTAATTTAGTTTTTCTTATTTGAAATAAAAACATTTAATTTATAATTTTCCTCTGACAACTTCAGATGTTTTATGTGCAATGTTCTGAGTTTTTATGTGTAATGAGGTTTTATGTATAATGCCCTTTGTTTTGTTTTCATTCAAATGTTCTGTAATTGAAATTTTTATTATACTCTGAGCAATATTTATAGGACAATGTTAGGTTCTTCTAGGCCCATTCTTTAGTATTTAGAATTTTATTGCTGTTGTTTTAAATTTTGTGAATTTCTAGTGTTTTGTTTTGTTTTTATTGTAACAACATAAGATAGGCTGTACATTTTTTTTCCTTTTAGAAAAAATTGAAAGTTTTTTTTTTCTGGTATTGTAGATAATGATCAACTTTCAAAATTCTCCCTTGGGTTTTGTAAAGAATACATATTCTCTGTTGGTTAAAAGGTTTGACATATTTAGTAAATCAACCTTATTTCTTTTATTATCCAATTATGCATGTTATGTCTACTTGACCAAATGTGGTGTGTTAAAATCATCAACATTCATATTCCTGTTAATGTTGTCCACACTTGCAAGACATTTTACTTTAGGTATTGTGCAGACATTTCATTTGATGGATAAAGATTCATGCAATCATATCTTTATTGAGGTTGATAATTATTATCAAATCGAAATGAATTATTTCCCCTCTAATATATTTTGCTCTGCATTTTATGTTGTCGAATGTAATGTTGTCAATTTTTCTTTTCTTTTTGCTCAAATTTTCCTAATATGTTCTTATCATATATATTCTTATCATATATATATATATTACACACACACACGGAGGGTGCCAAAAATGTATACACACTTTAAGAAAGGGAAAAAGCTGTATTAAAATTACACTGATGGTAACCACTTTGAGCACCTCTTGTAATTGCAGAAGTCAAACGTGACTTGTGTTCATCTTTTGTTATCAGTATATATTGAGTATTACAATTTTAATGCAATATATATATATATATATATATATATATCTAGAGAGAGAGAGAGAGAGAGAGAGAGAGAGGTATATATATATATTGGGTTGTCAGAAAAGTCATGACATATTTTTTCTGTTTTTCGTTGCAAAAATACATCATACATCATGACTTTTCTGACAACCCAATATATATATATACCAGGATTTTTTGTTTTCAGTGTGTCTCTTACATTCATCTCATATTTGAAATTCTTTAAATTAATTTCAGTGCACTTGTGGTTTTAAAAAGCTTTGAAATATTTTTAGATTAACAGATTTTGAAGAGGTTTCAAGGAATTCCTACACATTCTTTACCCAGTTTCCCCTAATCTTGACATCTTATATAACCATGGTACAATATTATTAACTAAATTACTACTTCATTAGGACTTTATCAGCTTTTCAATATTTTTTTGTTTGTTTGTTTCTGGATCCAGTCCAGGAAACTACATTGTATTTAGTTGTTACGTCTCCTTGGTCTCCTCCATTCTATGACAGTTTTTTAATTTTTCCTTGTTTTTCTTGCCAACACTTTTGAAGGGTACTGTTCAAATATTTGGTAGAATATCCCTCAGTTTAAGTTTGTCTCATATTTTCTCATGATTAACATGGGGTTATAGATTTTGAGGGGGAAATGTTTCAGAGAAAGTACCTTCTCATCACATGCTATTAGGAGGTACATGTCATTAACATGACTTGATCACTCAAGAAGGTATCTGACAGGTTTCTCCATTTTTTCCCTTTCCATATGCTGTTCATTAGAAGCAGTTACTAAGTCCAGTTCAAATTCAAGGGAGAGAGTAATGAAGTACCACCTCTGGAAAGGTGGAGTACCAAAGAATCTGAGGACATATGTTAAAACCACCATAGTAATTAATAAATACAATGGGAAGAGCTTTGAGGCCACACTAGTATCCTGTTTAAAATACCCTTAATGTGTCACCCACTAGTTTTTACCATTCATTGATGAATCTTACCTGCAGCAATTATTACTGTGGTAATAATTATTAATGGTGATGTTTTAAGTTTCTCATTCCTTCTACACTTATTAATTGGACAAAAAAATACTTGTCCCTCTCCTCCAATTACTTATTTATTCAATTGATTTATATCAGTATGCATGTGTAGATATTTATTTTGTTGTTTGGGTAATAATCCAGTGCTAAATGTTATCATTATTTGTTTTGTTGATGTATTCATTCCAGGTTGGCCATTGAGATCTCTTTTGGGTTACTTCTGTGTCCTTTAGACATGCCATTTTTTACCCCCAACACTTTATTGATTTTTGGCACTAGAAGATCTTCTAGGCTCACCTTGTGTTTTCCCCGCCCCAGTCTTAGAATCTGTCACCTCTTTAGACAGCGTTGGTTCCTTTTATTGGAGAATACGATTTAGAAACTGCTAAAGACTGAATATTTGTATACTCTCAAATTCATATGTTAAATCCAAAGCCCAATGTGATGATATATGAACATGAGGTCTTTGGGAGATGATTAGGTCATGAAGGGGGAGCCCTTACAAAAGAAACTCTAGGGAGCTTCTTTGTCCCTTCTGCCATGTGAGGACACAGCAAAAGGACAGTCATCTATGAACCAGGAAGTAGGTCTTCTACCAGACATCTAACCTGTTGACACCTTGATCTTGAACTTTCCAGCCTCAACAACTGTGAGAAATAAATTTTTGTCATTTGAAAGCCACCCAGTCTACGGTATTCTGTTATAGCAGCTTAAACAGACTGAGACAGAAACCAAAATCTGAGTGCTAGGTGTACTCATTGCCACTGAGATGTCACTTTTAGGAAACACTCAGCATAGAAAACAAAAAAATATATGTGAACTAAGTGCACTAACCCATGTATACAAACAAACACCCATGCATACAAACATTTCTATATATCTGTATCTACTTGTACACATATTAATAATCTTGAGTTCATACTGGCAGCTCTGACTTTTATCCAGCGCCAAAGGCTTCATTCTAGCCTTTACTCCTTGATTTTTCCTAACTTCTTTCTCTGACTGAGAAACCTGACTCCCCTTATCTACACCTTGCTTATGTGTTTGCTCAACCATAACATACATATCGTTTCAGACTTGCTAACCCTTATCCACGTGAGAAGCAAGTTCATCAGTATTTATGGACAGTTCATTTTGTCTTCAGCCTTACATAACCAATCAAAACACTGTTCTCCAACTTACTAAGACCATCTCTTTTTCTTCACTATTGTGTTTGTGTTTTCATGGGTGTCTAATCCATTTATAAAACTTTATAGTTTTTCTCATTCTTTTACAGAGTTTTAGAAATAGGAAAGAATTCTGACACTAGCCTGATTTTTGCTTCTTTGGGTTTAGAGTCCTTTTTTTCTCCCTGCATGGATATATTAGTAGTAATTTCCTTGGAACTCTAAGATATCATTAAGGTAAGTGTTGATCTTTGCCCTGTTACTTAAAATGTATATGATGTTTAATAAATAAATTAGGTCTACTGACGCAGGTCTTTTTTAATTCAGGAAAATGTTTACCTTTTGAAGCTAAAATGAAAATTCTCTATGATTGAAAAGCATGTATGCTTGGGCACGCTCTGGGACAAGGAAGGTGGTTTCCAACTGGGAGACAAATATAAAGACCAAATATAAAGACTTTGCCTTTAGCTCCAGCAGGGGCTTGTCTTTTTCCCCTCACTTAACATGCGATCCACCCTTTTCACAGATTTTTAAATGTACAATACGGTATTGTTATGTATAGGCACAATGCTGTACAGCAGATATCTGGAGCTCATGCATTTTTTATAGCTGAAATTTTATACACATTGATTAACAATTCCCTGTGTTTTCCTTCCCCCAGCTTCTGGCATCCACGATTTTATCTTTGCTTCCATTTTTAAAATCTTTGCTCTATTTTAGATTCCTCATGTAAATGGAGTTATTGTGGTATTTGTCCTTCTGTGACTGGCTTATTCCACTCAGCTTAATGTCCTCCAGTTTCATCCATCTTATCACATATTGCAGGATTTCCTGTTTTTTCTTTAAGGCTGAATATTGTTCCGTGTGTGTGTGTGTGTGTGTGTGTGTGTGTGTGTGTGTGTGTACATACCTCATTTTTTCCCCATTCATTTGGCAATGGACATTTCAGTTGTTTCCACATTTTGACTATTGTGAATTGTGCTGCAATGAATATGGGAGAGCAGATATCACTCTGAGATCCTGATTTCAATTCTTTTGGATAAATACTCAGAAGTGGGATTGATGGATCATATGGTAGTTCTGTTTTTCATTTTTTGAGAAACTACTATACTATGTCCCATAGTGACTGTTGCATTTTATATCCCCACCAATGCACGTGTTCCAATTACTCTGCAACCTCGCTAAATCATCAGGAAAATGCAAATGAAAACCACAGTGAGGTATCTCCTCAAAAGGTTTTCAAATGGTCCTTTAACAATTTCTCCTGAAACTCCGATTAATGCCAGAAAGCTAAATCCGCCACTGCTGACATCATCAAGGCTGAATGTACACAAACTGAAGCTGATAACCACAGCTAAAATTAGGGTGACTGTGAAAGAGCCATTACTTACATTAGACAGGGGCAGTAAGTGGCCTTCAATCAAGGACTTCATGGAAAGCTGACTGGTATTTTGGTTCCATTACAACAGATGATTGAATGTCAGTACCAAGCTCTGGTTGGAAATCGTTGGAAAGGCATGTCCATCCACTCCCTGGCAGACACTGTGGAGACAGGGAGATGCAGAGTATTGGTCAGAATGGCTGAGAATGCAAGGGTGAGCCTGCTTGTAGACACGCAGGCACTGCCAAGCCCACAAGCACTTGAGTCCCCCTTACACACTTCTGCGGGCTGTCTGCACCCATAGGTTCCCAACACACTGGCTCTGTCCCAAGGACTCAGGAACTAATGTGGATCCTAGCTTGAAAAGGAGAGTGATGCTGGCAGAAGATTATGATGGAGTCTGCTGATTTCTATTCAGCAGGGTGATTCTGGAATGGAAGTGAGTGAATAAGAATTTCCATTGTGTACACGATGTAATATTTGCTCCCCAGCTTCAAGACAGATAGGCTATTCTCAAGTGTGGGGGAACTCAGAGCATCAGAATATAAGGTTCTGGAATCAAAGCACATCTGGAAGAGTTTACTCTATTTGTCTATGACTCTGGTCTATGGCTATGTACCACTAGGAAACTGTCTTGTTATCAGAAAGTCTGGATTTGGGTTCTGGATCTTTCTCTATGTGGTCAGGGCAGATCTTTTGGTTTCTTCAACTACAGAATAGGGGCACTAATCATGTAATACAGGGCACTACGTTTGTACAGGGATGTTTGGAGGCTCACACAGTAGACAGAATGTGAGCATGTGCGGAATGCTGATGTTGCCAATTCAACCGTTTACAGCTGTGTGACAGGGTGATGCAGCAGTGAAGAAAACAGCCTGTGGCCTCTGATCACCAGGATGATAATCCCAGTACTGACCCTCAGCAGGTATGAACTCAGGAAGTTGCTTAATCCCTGTGCCTCAGTTTCCTGAGAAAGGGATGGTACCAGTACATACCCTAAAGTTGTGTTGTAAACATAATATATGCATATGTAAATCTGTTTCATTGTGCCTGGCATCAGGCAAGTGTCATTAAACAGGCCCTATTGACTTGGAACTGTTATCCAGCCCTGTAATGTTTCTATATTGATTGATAGCTTGAGCTTTTGGAAAGGCCTTATTCCTGGACCTTTCCAGACTAATTGGAAGAAAGTCACAGAACCAATCTCTGTCCCCCTACAAAATGTTTATTTCCACAGACTTCACCTTATTTTCCACAGCTTGTTTGTAGTCACAAATAGTGGTCTTTCAAAACTACAAGGGAGGGGCTCGCCGAGTAGCTGAGTTGGTTAAGAGTTGGCTTGGGAGAGCAACCTCTGAGCAGCAGGGCTGCTGGTTTGGTTCCCACATGAGGGCCAGTGATGCTGCGCCCTCTACAGCTAAGATGGTGAACAACAGTTTGACCTGGAGGTGAGCTGCCATGAGTGGCCAGTGACAGCATAGGCTACAGCCCCTGCTACAGTGGGCTGCCGTAAGCTACAGTGAGTGGCAGTCCAATGGCCGTCCAATGGCTGGCGACCAACTGCCTCACCTGGGAAGAGCACAATGATCATAATGCCAACATGGGACAGGTAAGCCACGTCCTCCACAACTAGACTGAAGAACCGAAGGACAGTAACTTGTGTGTTCCCCTTCCCCGGTTCTCCAACGCTGATCCCCTCCCCCAATTCCCCAATAAAATCTTTTTTTAAAAAAACCTACAAAGGATATTTAAGCTCCTCCCATCCAAATCCATCCTTTTGTAGAGAAGGAAATTAAATCAGAAAGTTCAGACAACCTGACATAGAACTAAGTTGATGCTGGAGCCAGGCCTTCTCACCCTGAGGCCAGTGTTCTTTTCACTAAAGCTTGACGTGTTTCAATGCTATTCATGGGATTATCATGCCCCTTAATCTAGAAAAGATTGGCCTGAACCCCCTTTCTCATGGCTTATGGAAAGTCCCTGAGGTTTCTGAGAATTCCCTGAGCACTTCCATTCTCATTTCCTCATGAGTTGGCTTCATCTATGAATGGGCTTCCCATCTTGCATTCTGCTGACCTTTCATGCTATGCTGACTTTTTTTTTTACTTCATTTTCAAATTCAGTTTTCTTTCAGCCTCCAATTCAGGTTCGAAATTCAAAAGTGAGATCACAATTGCTGCATTTTTTCTTGCTCTGATTTCTGTTTTGCCCTTCTGTCTTACTCTTCCCTTCCCATTCTCCTTCCTCTCTTTCATGCCCTTAAATTACTCCCAGCCTGTGTTTTTATGTGGCAGTCTTTTAAAGAAGGCTGGGTTTAACAGGCATTGATTAAGGAAAGCAAAAACAAAACCAAAACCACATTCTTCCCATTTTCTCATGCAGTGGGATTCAGCTCTCAAACTCAGCTCTGGGCCGCCTCCTTTTGCCACTAAAGTTTAGAATTATCACTTGTAAGGACTTGGATTAAGTGTGTAGACCAGGAAATCCTCCTAACTATGTTGTGCAAAATGGCTGCTGTGACCCTTTAATCACAAATATCTTTTTAGCAGCTCCAGCTGCAAGTTTCTTAATAGTTCTGGCAGAAAAGCACCAGAAACAGCCTCTCATTGTCCTGACCTGGGACAAATGTTCAATCCTAGATTAAAATTTATGGCCAGAGGTAGGGTTCACTCTACCCAGACACACTCAAGGACATCTACACCCTATTCCCAGTTTACTTTGAATTTTAGATTCATATCTCCTCCTGTCCCCTTTATAAAAACACACTTTGGGACAAATAGTCTAGTTGCTGTCCCACAAATACACTTTGTATGACCCTGAACCTTAGTTATTACACAAGCTGTTGCAGTATCAGAGTACCTGCCTTCTGTCTTCTATAAAATCCTTACTATCCTGCAAGGCATTATCTAATCTGATCTCTTTTGTAAAATTTCCCATGACCACCTACTTTCCACTATTCAGGCCAAGATCCCCCCTGTAATAAAAGACAGATCACAGGAGAATAACAAAGAGAAGTTTAAAAGCATGTATACCTCCTGTATACATGGGAGAGACTCAGGAAAACTGAGTAACTCGCCCAAAATGACCCAAGCCATCAGCTTAACTACCAGTTCCAGCTAAAGACAAAAGAAAGATGTTGGGAGTCAGTTATGGGAAGTGACCAGGAAATAAGGGTCAGGTTGTTATGCAAATTTAAGTCTGTGTGTTCTCCATTGATAAGAATTTCTAGAAATTTAGTCACCCTCCTCTTTCAAGTACAGAGAGGGGGACACCCTTACAAATGGAGATTTCCCCAATAAATGTAAATTTCCCTCTCAAAAGGACAACTTGTGTTTGCAGCCTCTTAAAAAAAAAATTCTCTCAAAATAATCCTTATGCCAATGAAAGATATCTCAGGGTGGCATATTCTGCTTCCCCTTCAGAGCCCTTTACCTGTGGGCTCTGATACTATCTCTTAGTGGACAGTTTCAGAACTGAGTTGAACTGTATGCCACCCAGCAGGATTGGTCAGTACAGGAAATGCCCACACATTCATTCGGTGACCAAAAGTGGTGTGGAAAGTAAAGGGAAAAACGAAGTTTCCCTTTATTGGTGTACAGAAGTTTTTCTTTTCAGTACCAATATATTAAATTACTTTAGAAACACACCCACTCTGAGAAAAACATGAAGTGCCCCTACATCATGGGCATTGGTTTTTAAGGAGCTGCTTTGCACTTCGTTTTCAGGAAAATATAAATAAGGACCTACCCCTCACAGTGTTCATAGCCACCTCAAAAAAATGAATGGAAGAGGCGGATTGAATACTAGCCTCTCTGCCTATTTGGGAGAACAGAAATAAAGTCTGTTCTTTCCAGTGGAACCAGTCTACCCTTAGAAATACATTTGTTCATTTATTTACTCTCCTAGGGGGTGGGATAGTGACAAATTCTGCTAAGAAAACAAGAAACAAAGTATAATGAAAAATAGTAGTGGTTTAGAAACTTGCATGCAAGGTAATTTTAAATTACAGTTTTAAGCATAACTTATGAATACATTTCCAAGAAACGGGCTACACACAAAGGTATAACGTATATTTCCAACATTTCGTTTTGCAGCTCCATTTACTTGAAATTATGCGATGCAAAGAGAAATTGTACAACATCTCTAATTTTCATGAATATACTTACACACTATGAGAGCAGATGGGATCATTTTAGTTTGACGGTGGAGAGAAAAGTAAGGACACATGCAGAGTAGATTTCAAACCAAAGTCTACGTTCTGTTTCGTTCAGTAGTCAAATGAATTTCATATTATCTTGTCCCAAAGTATTACTCCAACTGAAGTGTCATGAGATGTCATTACATTGTCATCTCGTCTGACAATCATTAGTAAACACTGGCAGCTTCATAGGTCATCATTTTCTCTGGCAAACACTGACGAGTTTATTAAACACATACAGTATCACTTTGTCAAGCCTGATTGTTAATCTACATTTACAGATGCACAGTGATTGATGGGGCTGAAATGCCTCCCTGGTCAGAGCACACAATGGCCCTAAATCAGAATATGTAGCAGAAACAGCAAGCCAGTCTCAAGGTTGGGGCGGAGTGTACTTCCTCTATTTTATGAATTCAGATACCTGCGGGCTGCTGATAAGGTCTACACACTCATATTTTTCTCACAAATGGTTCTCCTGAAAACGCTTAAGAACACCAAACAGATACACATTTTTTTTTTAGATGATATAGAATGTGCAGTAATCTACAAATCAGTCTGCTCAAAGCATACCGCCCCTGTGGCCTTTGATAAGCAAGGTGATTTAAACTCTCAGTCTCAGTTTTCTTATCTGTAAAATGGGGATTCACCTATTTACCTATGTGTTCACTTATGGACATCCTGCCTCCCAGACTAGAGAGTAAGAACTCTATCATCTAAGTGTTCTATGCCTTACCCAGTTCTTTCTCCCTGGCAATCTGACTACACTCCCATTGCTACAGATGTGCTTGGCCCTCATTCTCACAAGCTACAGGTTACCATACAGATTACCATCTCTGATTTTCTCATACACGTCACTCCGTTATCAGCCTATTTGCATTCTTGCGACTAAAGGTAACAGTCAGCAGCATTATGCATTTTATTATAATAGGAACTTGTCCTCATCAGTCCTGTGATTTGTCCAGGGTCATTAACTGGGGTTGCCTTACCCATGCAGAGTGTTGTCTGCTTTACTCAGGCTAGCTGCCATTCAAACTCACATTGAAAAACACACAGGCCTTACAGCAGGTGCCACAAGCACTGGCTGCTCAGGGAGACAGGTTCAGCCTTGGAGTTCAGAACATTCAAGCTGGGAACTGGAAACTCTATTTGAGGAGCCAGATGGAGCCCAAGTCACAGGCAATGGCTGGTCTAAAAGATATCAGGGCAGAGGAATAAGCAGAAAGAGAATGCCAGGGCATGGAAGCCAATGGTGAGAGTGAAAAAGATACTGCCGATGGGAAAAGAAGTCACAGTATTCAGAGCTGATGAAAATGATAATGATCCTGAATTTATTGAAAACTTAGCATGTGTCAGGCACTGGGCTAAGGGCTCTTCATACTCCATCACACTTAATCCTCAAAACATGTCCAAGGGGTATTATTATCCCCAGTTGAGAGATGAGAAAGCGATGGTTCCATAGTTAGGAAATCTGACCACAGAAACACACACATAGCCAGTAAGTGGCAAATTCAAGATTCAGACTCAAGCTGTCTGATGCCAGACCTCAGGCCCTAAACAATCACTCTGCAGCTGAAGTCAACAGGAGTGGCTGGAAGAAAGGAACAGAATGCTGTTGCAACCGTGCTCATATTGTAAACTTACACTAAATTTACCTCATCTATTTCAAAAATATAATTTTTGTGTGTACCTTCTTTCTTTCCAAGGAGTAGGCTATGAGGTATCAGAATGCTACAAACAACTAACAACCAATACCAAACAGAAGTATTTTAGTAATAAGGGCTTTATTCTCTCATATAGCAATATGTCTAGTGACAGGGCAGTCTGCGGCATTTTAATTCAGTGGCACATCCATGTCCTCTGTGCTTCCCATCTTTCCACGCTCCATCTTAGTTTATTGGGCCAGTCATTCCATATGATCCCAAGATGGCTGCAGCACCTCCAGGCACCAAACACACACTAAGGATATTGGTTCGAAAAATAGAGTGTTTCTTTCCATTTAGTAGAGAAGAAAACCTTTACCAGAAGCTTTATGGAGACTTCCTTTTGAGCTTTATGCCCATGACCATGCCTAAATCAGTCACTGGCAAAGAGGATGGAATTGCCATGGGTAGTTTAGATGGATGGCGATTCACTTCCAGATCTGAGGAGGGCTTACCCTCCATAAGCAAAGTCTAGAACAGAACTGGGGAGGAAGAAGATGTGTGTACATGGGCAGGTAAGGGTTAGGGAAGAAGGCTATCGAGTAAGCATAAATGAGTGACTGCTGTGCTGGGATGGGGAAAGGAGAATGTTGGATTACCTTGATTTCTTATTTTTTTCATAAGATTAATTATGTAAATCAGGGATACACATACACCAGAAATAAAGAACCTCAAAGAATCACAATGGAAAGTATGTACACAATACAAATGATCTTCACTCTGTTTAGTGGATCTATATGGTTATGAATCCCTGTGGACCCTATAAAAACATCGTGATGTTCAAACTCCCTGCCCCAGGTTTCAATCTTACTCCCAAAGCAGACTCTCCTCATCGGGTATTTTCACTAAACTTCTGCTGGAGAATGCAAAAAAATAATTAATAAAACAATAATGCCACCACTCAATCACATGTCAATCACAGATACCTCCACCTCCAGTACATTTTCTTGTGAGATTATCAAGCAGCTCAAGCCTGTTTTATTTCTCATTTGCTACACCCCATAGGTCAACTGTTCTATGTAATGATTCCTACTGAAATAACACTTCTCTTTATAAAAGATGCTGGAAAAATTGTATCACGGTGACTTTTAAGCATCTTAGATGTATTCTGTTTACAGAATAGTTCTAAGGAGAGCTTTTTAGTTTCCACATGAACTGCATGAAAATATGTAACCAATTGGGCTTCCTGTTGGGTGGAAGGCTAAAAACCAAAACTAAATGATCCCATGGAAATTTGTTTTAGGAAAAGAGGTATTCCAAACCCATGAGAGGAATTCTTCAAGTCAGCAGAACATTAAGCTGATGTTAACAAAAACAAAGATGTGAAATCCCCTACTGTCTTTCTCTGCACTTAATGCTAACCACACACTCCTCACTCAGGAAGACCGACCTATTTACCCTCTCTGTACTGTGAATCACTCAGGGTCACACCCACCTCCCATTCTTGAATCCTAGTCATCTACTCCCACTCCTTTAGGAGTTCTATAAGATTCCAGTGAGGCAGGAAAGCCTCAAGTTCAAGATACCCCATTTTTAATGGTTTGCATCTCTGTGAGATGTAAGATGAGTATGGACATTCAATATGGCAGACATGGAACAGAATTGTAGAACAGTTGACAAACTTGCCATTCATACACAGCTTGTAAATATTCTTAACTCTTCCTACTATACCGTGCTGTGTCTCATACTTCAGGACAAAAAGTTTTGGGGAGAGAAAAAGGCAAAGAGCAAATTAAAAGTTCAAAATGTAACCTCTTCCCTAGCTCCCTCAAAGCCCTGCAGAAATACAATAAAGATCAATGCAAACCAAGCTATGAGCAACATGAGTTGTCATACTTCATATAAAAGCCTATTGCCATTTTGCACCTCACATTCCCACAGTGCAGACATGTAATTGTTACTTTATCTTACAGAATCCCTGATTCCTCATCGAAAGCTGCTCTGTAAACATGAGGAGTCTTCTTTGCTGACCAACCTTCCTCCTGGTACCCAACGGTTATAGTGAATGCTAAGCTGTTTCTTACTGCCTGGACACTCAAATGGCTCTTTCAGGGACACTGAAATTGATGAAATCCTCTATACAGATCTGTTCCTTTTCACTAGCAATGGAAAGACTATGATGAATGAGTAAACACTCACTGTTGAGGATCTGTGATGTGTCAGGCACTTTGTTGGGTACTTTTACCTGCCATATCCTTTACATCTCACAACGACCGATGTTTGTGTGAGCAAATGAGCCCAGAGAAAATAAATGGTTTGTTCATGTTCATTCAAAAAGTGACAGAGCTGTGTGATGCAAAGCCAAGCTTTGTCCCTCAGGTCTCATGCTTTTCACACTCTATCACCTTTTCCCATCTAATAGGGGACAATCCCATGAAATAAAAATGTATTTGTGTAGAACTACTATGTGCACAACTCCATCTGATAGAACTTGAGCCAGGCTTTCTGAGCTGGGCAGCATTCAGATAAGAAGGGAAGTAGACGTCATTGACGTTGAGAGAGGAGCAGAGTGTTGTATGTCACCAGAGTAGGTTAGAGGCCAGTAATAACATCTACCCAGACAAAGCTTTGATTCAGAAGCCCTGCCTCTGCGAGCTTGAAACTCTGGATTCCAAGAGAATTCTTTGGGCTTTTGTTTCCTTTGTCCACAGCACTGAAGAGTGCAGCACAGATATGACCAATTTACCCATTCATTCAACAGCTGCTAATGAATATCTTCTACATCCCAGGCACAGTATTAGGCACTGGAAGTCCAACAGACAAAAGACACACATGGTTCTTGTCTTATGGAAGTTACATTCCAGAAAGGCAAACAATGAACAAGTAAGCAATGATTAATTGTTTAATCAAGACAATGGTGCTGTGAAAGCAATAAATAGGATAATGAGTTAGAGAGTAAGTAGGAGAGGGTGAAAGGCCTCTCTGAGGAGGTAACATATGAGACCTGAAGAGATAAAGGCAGATAGTCATGCAAAGAGTCAGAGAAACAGTGTTCCCAGCCTAAGGAACAACCAGCCCACGAGAGCCCATAAGGCCTTAATAGAGGAAGGCACATAGAAAGAACATTAAAACAAACAAACAAAAAAACTTGTGAACCTGGTATCCAGTGAGTAGGGAAGATGCGGTGTTGAGATGAGAGAGAGGCAAGAGCCATAACAGGGAGCACATTTCAGGTCTTGTGAAGGAGTCTGGGTTTTATTCTAAGTCAAATTAGAAAGAGGAAAGTGACATGATCTGATTTACATTTTTAGGAAGATCTTTGTGGCTGCTGGAAAATAAGCTGGGAGGCAGGGTGGAACATAAAAATATGAGGTATGACAATTAAGTTCACAAACTCAAAAAAAAATGCTACATACCTCATTACTGAATATCACTATGGTCACCTTTGAAGTACTCCCCTTGGGAAGCTATGCACCTATACCAGTGCCTGGTCCACCCTGCAAAGCAATTTTGGAGCTCTTTTTCTGGAATGGTCATCAGAGCTGTCATTGTATTACACTTGGTTGTCTGAATGTTATCCAAATGTCTTCTTTTCAACATTTCCTTTACCTTTGGGTAAAGAAAGAAGTCATTGGGGGCCAGATCAGGTGAGTAGGGAGGGTGTTCCAATACAGTTATTTGTTTAGTGGCTAAAAACTCCCTCATAGACAGTGCCGTGTGAGCTGGTGCATTGTCGTGATGCAAGAGCCATGAATTGTTGGAGGAAAGTTCAGGTCGTTTTTGTTTAACTTTTTCACGCAGCCTTTCCAGGACTTCCAAATAGTAAACTTGGTTAACTGTTTGTCCAGTTGGTACAAATTCATAATGAATAAACCCTCTGATATCAAAAAAAGGTTAGCAACATTGTTTTGACTCTTGATTTGGACTGACAATGCTTTTTTGGTCATGGAGAGCTGGCTGACTTCGATTGTGCACTTTGACGCTTTGTTTCAGAGTAGTGTTGGTACACCCATGTTTCATCACCAGTGATAACATGGCGCAAAACATCATCTTGCCTCTCCAAAAGGTCTTGGCAAACTTCGACTTTCCTTCGCTTTTTGTTCATCGGTGAGCTCCTTGAGGACCATTTTTGCACACACCTTTCTCATGCCAAGATTTTCAGTTAAGATTTTCCTAACTTTCTCTGTCGATGTTTACTTGGTCTTCTATGATTCTCATCAGCAGCCGACAATTTTGACACACAATTTGATGAATTTTTGCAATGTTTTTGTCAGTTCTGCTTGTCACTGGCCTCCCTGGCTGTTCTTCATAAGTGACACGTTCTCTCCCCTCATGAAAACACGTAATCCATTGTACAGCCATTTTCTTCATGGCATTATCCCCATAAACTTGGACTAACATGTTCCTGATTTCACTTCCACTTTGCCAAGTTTAACAAGAAATTTAATGTTTGCTCGTTGCTCTAATTCAAGCTCAGACGTTCTCAGGACAGCACTCAAAAACATGCAACAACAATAATGAATGCCACTCAGCAAGACACCATCACACGTCGACACGACCACAGCTGTGGGACACTGATATACCAAGGTTACGAAACCTTACCGAGTTGTTTATACAGTGCTGCCAATGTAAGTGCATGGTGGCGAGTTTGCAAACTTGATTGTCAGACCTCATATATTCAGGAGCAACATGATCACTTGTGGAAAAGAAAAATCCCTTAGAATAACCTGAGCAGTGTAATAATCACATTTTTTATTCTGTCTTATTTTCCCTTTTCAAAATAATCACTGGCTGATGAATATCTTTCTTATCTTAAAATAGTAATAGTAAATATATATATTCATGTATTTACTATATATATATAATATATATTTACTATATATATTCTGCTATATAATCTGCTTTTCAAAAACTTATTTTGACCATGTCTTTATCTTAGTAAATATTTTAACCATGTAATTTTTGATAGCCATATAATATTTTAACATATTGATATATTTTGCAATATAAACTTTCACTATTACAGAGTGCTGTACTAAGCAATCTTAAAAACAAAACTTGGTAAATATATTTGATATTTTCTTAAGGAAATTCTCAGAGGTGAAATTTCTGATTCAAAGATAAAAATTGTAAAACTTTTGCTGTGTATTGCTAAACTATTCTCTAAGAGTTATTTATGCACACTGTTGCTAACTCTTGCCAACACAGAAAACTATTAAATTAAAAAAAAAAATCTTGGCAATTTTTATAGCTATAATATCCTAATTTTCTTTAAACATGAAACTGATATAAAAAGTCTATTAATTGATTTCTTAGAAGCCTTGTGCTGCTTAATTTGTAGTTTTTCTAATTGAGTTTTTTCCCCTTATTTTCTCAGGCATATTTTTCATTTTAAAAAAAAGGGAGGTACGAAACTAAAGTCAGATGAAATCAGAACTTCTTTGAGTAACAAAACTTGCTGAAATTGGCACCAAGCCCAAGCCTTGACTCTGAGTTGGATAACAGTCGGCAGGGCAGCATCCTTGTGAATGGATCTATTTATGCTATGAAGCTCCCAGGGGAATGTGTTTGTTTTGGGGAGGGAATAAAAGGAAATAAAGACCACCCCGCAAAAAAATCCAAAACCCTAAAACCTGTTGTCCAGAGCTCACTCAATTTTTTTTTCTATCAAACTTGTTTCCATTTTTCCTGTAGACAAAGAAGTCCAGGCCAATTCAACATTTGCTGACCGCTTACAATGTTCCAGACCCAATGCTGTGCCCAGGGAATTAAAAAATAATTTATAAACTATCTGTGCCCTTAAGTTTGTGAGTTTTGCACAGGAGATAACCAAGTTAACACAGTTGCAATCAGTGTGATAGGGCGTTTTAGACAGTTGCACAAGGTACAGATGAGTCACCAAGAGGATGTAACTCTGAAAACCACCATCAGAGAACATGATATGGAGGCAAGTGGTGCAGAATGAATACAAGTTCTGGGCTGATATTCGAAGGAAGGGCATGCAATGGCCTGGTGTTAGACAACAGCCAGAGAACTGTGGAGAGAGCAGAAGAAAAGGAATGGCCAGGGATGAAGCTACAGTGGTGGGAGTGGCAAGACCATGAAGAGTGGTCCTGCAAAACATTAGCAAACCCATGGCCCCTGGGCCACATCCAGGCCTCTACCTGTTTAGGTTTAGCCTGACTACTAAGGGTGTTTTTCACGTTTTTAAATGTAAAATGCAAAAATGAGCATTAGCCTTTCTATGAGAATAGTTACTCAATTTTGCTTTCCAGCTCACAAAGCCTAAAATATTTATTGTGGGCCCTTCACAGACAAACTTTGCCAATTCCTGGTGAATTTTGTGTCCTATGCTCAGAATATTAAATTCCACGCTGTGGGTGATACATGCCAGTAAGCAGAGGATGAACACATTTTGTTTTGCGTGAAAAAAAAGTCTTGAAAAAAACCAACAGTAAATTGAAGGGGAGAAGCAGGCTAGAAAAACTAATTAAAAGCCTACTTCTACAGTCTATAAAAGGTGCAATAATCAAAGAAGAATAATTATTTGTATTAGATGCTTGAAAACACATGCATCATTTCCCCAATAAACAAATGAAATATAGACTTGAAGAATAACTCCCCATAATCAAAGTAAACTTTGGGGAGAACATTCTTAATCAATGGCTCTTGACTAAACCCACAAGTCACGAATACTGTTGCCCCCACACTCTGCAGTGACCAGATATAATCATTCTGGAAAATGTGGATGTCTGGTGCTGAAAACTCTAGATTGGATGAATGTTCACACAGATCTGACTGAGAACTAACTCTCAAAGGAGATAATTAATGGAAAGGGAACAAAAATTTGAATTCTTTTTCAAACAGTAATTAGAGGCTGCCACCTCCTCACTGGATTCTTTTTAGCACCCCTCAAACAGCAGCACATAGGAAATAACCTACATTCCTAGAGCAGTTTGATTCTATCCCTGATTTCCTAATCAGTTCAGATTGAGGGGTGAGAATGATGGTTCTAAGAAACGAAATGATAGGGCTGTGGAAACTGGGGTCGAACCACAAGGACAACAGCTGTTTTCTCTCAAGCTTCCTGGAAAGTAAGAGAAGAATGTGCTCTGAACTCTTGTAATAGCACGGTCTGTCTCAGTCCCCTTCCCTGCCCTTGTGTTCACTGCATCACTGTGAACGCAATGACTGTAACCCAGCGTGATGCCAGTTTCTAGGTGAGTCTCCTATCTCCCTTTGAGTCTGTCTGATTGGCAAAACTGGTATTTAATCTCTGAAGCAGTAAAAGACCAATGCTGGTGAAGAGTCTAAGGCCATGTTAGAGTTCATTGTCATGGCACTAACTGATTCAAGCTTTCCTTCATGGAGCCTCTGGAATTCCAGGGCAACTGGCAAGAGCTTGTCCCTGTTATTTATCTGTACAGGTTTATTAGCAGCGGCTGGGAAAGAGTGTACCCTGATGAAGACTCAAAGGAACAGAAAGATTAAAGCCTTCCTAACACAACCTCATATGCTGGGGGCTTTGCTTCACTCTGGTCCTCATCCAGGGGCATCAGTGGCTGCTGGCAGATGTTAGGCAGCTTTCTAGTGATCATTTCTTTGAATAACCATCTTTCTGTGTCCCATTGCTGTCAGTCACTGTCATCATTCTCCAGCCACCATCCTGACTTCTCAGAGATACTTTTGGGGAGGCTTCTCACTGAGCCCTCTCTGTGCATCTGTTTGCATCTCTTTTCACAGGTCCTGTAGTGGCTTGAAATAGACAATATGGAGGAAAACATAGGTTGGGGGAACTATCAGCTTTGATTTTCTTGTGACGCATGTTGAGGCCTTGTCCCTTCTAAGGTTTCGATGTATCCTCACAATCTCTATGTGTGCTTTGCTACAAAAGAATACATGGGAATATATGTATAGTCCTGGGGTGTGGACTTTAGTGTGGGAGTGGAGTCAATGGAATTGTAATAGATATGTATGATATTGGGGGGAGTGGGGTGGTGAACTGGGGGGCGTTGTCACTTTGAGGGGTAAAAAGTATAACGATTGTACTGCTGTACACCTAAAACTAATTAAAAAATAAAATAAAATAAAAAAGAATAGTTGGGCATCCCCTCCCTATTATGCCCATATTGACATATAACCTCCAATATTTCCTCTTCTGTCTCCTAGTATATAGAACAGAATTACAAATTGTATTTATAAATAACCTTAACTATTTCACAGTTCACTAGGGAAATTGGAAAAATTATCTCCACTAACACTACATATTTAATTATAATTGTGTGGTTGTGACAATTGGCATAGGGGAAAATGAATCAGAAGCCACAAGAATGGTCTTATATTATCCATCTACTGTATTTTGCTGTGTACAATGCACACTTTTTTGCCCAAATTTGTGAGGGAAAAATAAGGATGCACATAATACATGGGTAGTACTAATTCTGTATCTATATAAATGTTTTTAATTCTTTTGTTTATGCTTATGAGTTAAAAGTGTAACTCTAGAAATCAATAATGATATTCATATGCAAAATATTACCCTGGAATATGATAATCTTCATTGTTGAATTTATGACAAACTTGCAGCAACGAGGAGTCCTTGGCCTTCTATGATGCGTTAATATTGTAAATTTGTTACCAGTACATAAAATTTCTTGTACCTTGTATCTGTTCTTGTGTTCTGTAATTATTTGTTACATAAAATTTCTTGTATCATATGTTAAAAAATAAATGCTAAAATTCCTTTATAATACAAAAAAGTACCTAAATGTAAACAAACAAAAATTTATATTAAAAAATTAAAATGAAAAAATTTTTCCCTGAGAGTTTGGGCCCAAAACATGGGAGCACATTATACATGGGAGCACATTATACATGGCAAAATATGGTATCTAGCCATGTTGACTTCACTGAAATAGCCCATGATAAAGAAGTGTGTTATGTGTAGATCTAAAAATGAAAATATAGAGAATATTGAACTGAGAGTAAGCAAAATTATCAAAAGTTCAAACTTGCTATACCTGGAATTAAACCATTTAAAGTTAATTATTTTTCTTAAAAAATGGTAACTAATAAGACATTGTAATAGAAACTGAAATATTATCCAGTGATCATTCTGGATTTCTTAAGCAAAGTGAGAAAAGTATAAGAAAGAGATGTAACAAAAATGCATGAGTGTGAGTGTGTGTGTGTGTGTGTGTGTGTGTGTGTGTGTATTCAGAGGTGAAAGAAATCACCCCTGAACTTAATAATAGCTAAAACAACTATTTATTTGTTCATGATTATGTAATTTGAACGGGGCCTTGCAAAGATGGCCCATCTTTACTTCAAAAGGCATTATCTGGGGTCTTTACAAAGCTCCATTCAAGTGGGGCTTGGCTGAGGTTGGACATCCAAAACAGCTTCATTCTTGTGTCTGAGGCATGAGCTGGGCTAATTAGAATGTTGGGGGCTGACTGGAACTCTTCGCCCTCCAGTGGAATAATCAGACTGCTTAAATCATAGCTCCAGGCTACTTAAATCAAGGTTCTAAAAAAGTAAAAGTGTTCTTAAGGGCCAGAAATTTGTTACAGTTTACTGATCAGAGGCAAGATTCAAGGGAAGGACAGTGAACTCTACCTCTTGTTGGGAGGTGTCTGACAGTGGAGCCAAGATGTAGTGCCACTGTAATGAGAAGTTATATTCAGACTAAAGAATGATGCAGACAGCTCCATAGCATATGACAGAATTTATTATAGGGTAATTTACTTATGAGAGGATTGGATTGGAGTAGAACAGATGACCCAGCAATTCTGCACAGATTATTCTCTGCTACAGATTCCTGTTACTATACTTTTTTTATAGTATAACTCAAGTACAAATGATTGACAAGACAAAGGAACAAAGAATGCAGTAGTGCCAGGGGCCATACCTCCTGGAGGTCTTGCGATAAATTATTGTTTATAATTGATACAATCACCAGTTTGATATTTATCTCAATTGTCATGCCATTCTAGCCGTTACTAACAAAAATATTTATGGCTACATTTTAAGGAACACAGATAATCATCAACTGGAAGGCTTTGACCAACAGTGAAGTTGGTCGAAGGTCACAGCACGAAACTTAAAAACGAAATGTAATCTGGGACACAGAGATGGGAGATGGAGTTGGTTTTGTTCACATCTACGTCTGTACAAGAAGTGTAGTGTAGGTACAGGAATGGGAGGAATTATTGGGAGCCATATCTGAGACAATCTACCACAGATGGTTTGTGTTACACTACTGACAAAGACTCTCTCGTTGATCACACTCTAGTCAGGCTTTGAGAAGTCAGCCCCCATTTTGACTAGTCCTCAACTTTGGTAGATAGTAGTGCAACTTTCAGCACAAATGATTTAGTCCAGCCCCACACTAGAGACTTGAACAAATACCAGCATAGTTTCTATCAGCTCAAGGCTGTGTCCCTAGGATGACAGCTTTGACCCCTTAAATGTCTGCCTGAGAAAACTCAATGCTGCCAAAATAATTTACTCTTTGTTATAGCCAAAACCTGACTATAGGCCTCTGGCTTCCCCTTGTTTTAGAGCATTTACTTTAGAAAACTTGCAATTGTAAATCCTTTCTCTGTTCCTTTGACATGTATCTTCTTCAACCCAGGAATGTTTTTCTCAGGATTCTGGGAGCCATCCATTTGAATGTAATCACCAAAAAAGATAAGGCTCTTGCCTCCCAGTCTCTGCAGGTGGGTAGGAGCCTAACTTTGATAAGCACCAGTTAGCAGACACAGATGGTCTAGACCCATTGACTATCCTCTCTATCTGGTTTTTGTAAATTTCTACTTCCCTCCCTCTTCCTCCCTCAGGCTCCCTTTAAAACACCTGGTCACCTCTGTTACTTGTAGTTGAGCTCAGCCTCTCTCCACTGCTATAGTAGCCTGAATAAAATCTGTCTTATAGTTTTTAACAAGTGTCTGATAAGTAAATTTTCTTTTATAGTATTTCTGATGAAAGGTGATATTGTGCTGAATGAGGGTATTTACACAGAGAATTACACAGAGATATATTTAGAAGCTGGACCAAAAATTCTTGGTGATTAAGGGAATAAGAAAGAATCGAGTCAAAGATGAGGCTTAAGATCCAGGGTTGGACAACTTTAGGGTTGGAGGTGGCATTCCTTGAGACCTGCAACAGGAGGGAAAGAGAAGTTTGGGTTCCATTCATACATGCTGATTCGGAAAAGTCTTCCAAATGAAGATGTCCATTAGGCCATCAGGCATATGAATTTGAAATGATGAAGAGATGAGCAGGAGGAGTGGTGTGTCTTGAAACTCTTAACACTTAAGGGGCTAATTAAAGTCATGTGAGTAGTTGAGAAAAATTAGAGGGAATGTTTAAAAGGAAAAGAAAAGACTTCAGATATTTGAGGATGAGCAAATAAAATATTGACCATGAAGAAAACTGAGAAGGAATAGCGAGAGAGAACGCAGGATGAACCTGATCCATGGTAGGGGTAGACAGAGGATGGCTAGGCCAGTATCACTGCATGTGACAGCAGTAATGGAGGTTCGGCTTAAATTCAGGCCAACCCAGCAAATGAAGGTTGTTCTTTATGATGGCTCCACTGTCTCTAGGAAACAAGAGGAAATTTAGTATGCTGAGAATAAGAGGAAGAAAGGATGGGAGGAAAGTGGAAAACGTTTGAAATATCTGTTACGGGAAATGAGAGCAAAAACTGAACCAGATTCAAAGTTATATTACTCAGACTTTATCTCGATGGTGTAAAGATGGGGATGAATGCAGTATGGGCTGCCAGTATCCAGAATGAACAAGACAAATTCAGTGTTCTAGATTTAAAAGATGGAGTGTCTTCACATCTCCGTTCAAAATCACACCAATATATACACAAATATATATATATTTTTGAGATTATCTGTCTAGAGTTGGAGCAACATGTGGAGGGATGTAACAGATTCTGGGATTTTCTGTGATTGTTTGTTTTCTGTTATTGCATAAAAATTCTCCAAATCACATGGCTCTCCCTACAGTGAAACAGTGACTTCTGGGGTTGGTTGACTTTCTGATATTGATCAGTATGATGCCAATATAATCATTTCTAACCAGAAGATTGTTCTTCTGTCTCCACATCTGCCCTACTCACCCCTGCTATTGGTAGGCATATGTCTAGTGCAGCTTCTACAACCTACTCTTGCAGAGTGTAATATGGATGCCTTAGAACAACACAAATATTATTAAGTACCCATCATATGTCAATACTGCTAGATACTTAAGAGTTCTTAAACTTATTGAAAAATGGACTTGGATGGGATTTATTTTAGCTACTAATTAGTTCCAGGTATCAGGCTAGGGAAAGTCTAATTTGAAGGCCCCATCTGACCCTCAATCTGAATTCACCTGTTTTCAGAGAAAGAATCAAACAGTAAAATATTGAGAGATTCCCAGAAATGAGAAAAGACTATGTCACACTGAAATGCTAACTTAGCCACCACATCTGAAGTGGCATGGGAGGGAGAGGTTTCTCATGTCCCCTCCCTCTAACTTTGTTGTTGGTCAACAATGAATAAAGAAATGTACGTTGTTTCAGCATTTGGTGACTAGAATTATATACTCCTTTTCAAAATTAAATGAAAAAATAGTGTTTGTTGTAAATCATTCTTCCATGTCACTTACTGATTTTTCCCTATGTCTTATTGGCTCATGATATATGAAAGAAATATCCTGTCTCTGTACCAGCTAACAAGGTTCAGGTGATGATTTTTAAATAATGTAGTGTTTAAAAGAAAAGGTGGCATGAACCAGATGTGTCCAGAATATTTCTTTTGTTTTTGTTTTCCTTTTTCTAATTAGCTTCATGCAGCCTCTTTGAAAACATGGGAGACAAACATGATTTCAAATGACACCAGCTGGTGGACAAATGTGCTTTCCTTTATCCACTGTGGTATTTATTTTCATTTACATAAGTGTTACATAAATGTGATTTTGTTCATAGAATGTAAAAAAATTGTGAGGGCAAAGATTTTTACTTTTAAGTCACTTTTACACTGAGCACCTTGCATGAGTCTATGATCTTACAGAACTTCAATGGATAAAATAGTGCTATGACTTATTGTCCTTAAAAAAGATCACTTTTATTAGGACAACTTATGTGTGTCACTAGCTCCATGGATTGGGACATTCCAGCCAGAGAGCAGCAAGTTTTGTCTTCCTAGAAGCAAACATGAGAGACATATTTAATTCTAGTTCATTCTTTCTGTCTTAGTTTTTATGCTTGGATTGTGGATAGAAAGATCATATTAAGAACTAATGCATATAGAGTGATGGGTATATATAAGACACTCTTATGAGCTCTCTGCATGTCAACTAACTTAATTCCCCAATAACCCTGTGAGATAGGTATCTAATAGTGACCCCACTTTTTAGATAAAGAAACAGAAGTTAACTTACCCAAGATCGCAGCTTGTGACTCGTGGAGCCTGGTCGGTGCTCTCCGTCAGATGAGTGTACTGCCTATACTGAGGATAATACAGTTACTATCAGCAAAGGGGGTGATATAGACCCCTACATAGACATTTACAGTAAAATGTGGAACTATAATAATAGAGATACGTATTACTACTATGGGAACCCAGAGGAAGTCATACCTGAACCAGGTGGAAGAAAGAGAGGTCTGAGAAATTTTCCTGAACAGGGAAGTTCCTGAGTTGAGCTTTAAAAAACAAGAAGGCATGGAATAGGCAAAGCTGGGGGAGGGCATCCCTAGGTAGAGGAAACACGAGCAAATGCCATGGATTGTAAGATCTCAGTTTTCACGTGTGCCACTAAAACAGGAAAAAACAAAATGCTGCCATTTACCCTGGGATTCATTATCAATTGAAATCTGCATGCTAACCTTAGAGATATAAAAATGTAAAAAAAAAAAAAAAAAAAGGGCACCCTAGAATAATGAAATATGGTACAAAAACTCATAGTTTGGGAAAGATGGTGAATTAGGTGAAAGGGAAACAGCAGAAGGAGGCTGTTGTAAAAATCAAGCCCTTCGGCAGTAGGGAAAGAGAAATAAGACCAAATTTAAGTTGTTTCTGAGGAAATCACCAGGATTTGGTGCCTCATGGATATTCAAATAGTTGCTAAGTAGTTATGGTAAGTAATCGTGGGTTTTATATTTCTGGCAGTGATATAAAGCGCCACAGATATGGATATGTAAAGAATAAGTCAACTTAAAGAAAAATATTAAGTAAATTATAATATAGGCAGTGCAGGGTCACGATAATTTTTGTGAAGACAGCTCTGATAAAAATTTGTAAGTTTTTGGCCTAGAGATATAGATATGAGAGTCTTCATTGTAGAGGTAGTAGGTGGAAATATAGGGAATAATTATCACATGCAGAGAAAGTGCCGAACTTAGCTACAAACTGAGATGGGCAATAAGAATCCTTAAAAAAAAAAAAGAAAAAACTGAAACATTTAAATGTATCTCAAGGTGGGGTAAGCATCCTTAGCATCCAGTCTAAACAAAAGATATCTTAGATCAGTGCATCTTTCATTTCCTGAATTGACATTATGAGCTCATAAAATAGGTTTTGCCAAATGAAGTGTCCCTGGCAGAGGAACACTCAGACCTTCATGAATGGTGGGCATTGCGGGAGGTGGAGAAAAGAGAGAGCCAGACTCATTAGTCACTGAGAGAACAAGAGAAGTGTCTATAGAATGAATGGAAAGTTCTGAAACCCAGCTGATTTCCAAGGTCACTGGGTCACATCCAGAAATATTTGCTACTTGTTTCAGGTGTACTCTTGATGAGATTGCTTCACCCCCTCCATCTAAACCCAGACCCAGAGCTTTTAAGTATGGATCTCACTCCATCTGATAACAGCACCAATGATGTCATTTTTGGCTTCTTTCAGAAGTCCTTCAAAATGCTCATACACAGGAGCCTACAGAGGACAGTTAGTTGTAAACCTCATCGTTTGCCAAAAATGTGGGTGGCAGGCCAGGCTCCCTTACTCAAATCACACTCAGAAAACACAGAAATCCAAGCTGTTGCCTGATATTCAAGTAACAAGTGTTTAGATTCCACCCTGGGCTTGTGTTCTTGTATGAGGTCTCTTTCCATTTATGAGCAGTCCTCTGCTCAGGAAGTCAACATGACACAATGTCCTAGGGAAACTGCAAGGGGACGCATGCTCAGACCCTCACATCTCTTTTGGAGGAGGCCAGTAGTATTTCTTTGTTTTACAGATAAAATGCCTGAAGCACTCAAAGACACATGAGGTAAAGACCAGTTAGACCCGGGTAGGGTTTGTCTGACATACAAACAGGTGGTTAATGTTATAAAAAAATCACTCAATTATTGTATGATTAAAAAAAAAACTTTATATAGATACATGGATGGATGGATGGATGGATGGATGGATGGATGGATGGATGGATGGATGATAGAAAGATAATAGGTACATAGATGAATGAATGGATGCATTGATAGATGATAATAGGTGATATAGACAGATGATAGATATGGACAGGGTGGGACGGGGAAAGAGAGAGATATCATGGCCGGCATTACCTGTCACTGAATACTGAAATTCGAGTCAATCATAACACCATATAAAGGAGCACCTTGCTTGCCCTCTTGAAGTCACTGCTTCAGTGTGTGACCTGGAACCAGCCCCTTTTCTGGAGCCCGCATTGCATTATCTATTAAATACACACACACACACACATATACACACATAAGATATATATATATATATATATTTCACACTGATATATATGATTTAATGTCTGTTATTTGTTATCAAATATGATGTTACAAGCCTATAGTGTATAATAATGTCTAATAGAAATTATAACATTACATTTAAAATGGATATGTGGGGAGACCTAATAATGGAATTATGCTCCCAGTACACATTTGTATACATTTGATTTAATTGGGCTATAAGGCTGGTATGTGAAAAAATACATATATACATATACACACACATATATATAATAGATTATATATATAAAATAGATTGTATATAAAATAAATTAAATATATAAAATAGGTTATATGTATACAATAGATTATTAGTAGCCCCATGGTCTGTTAAATGCACTGGAGTTGGCATTAAAACTGATCGTGGGACACTGCAAAGTCCAGCACTCTCATGTGGCTGCCTTCTTGGCTTAGGTTCCTGCTCCCAATTCTATGGAACTCACCTGCCCTGTTTCCACCTCTGTTTTAAGTGGAGACGTGTCTCTGTAATTCACTCTCTTCTTTTTATCTTGCCCATTCTGCTCTCTTTCTTCCCCCCGACTCAATCTCCACTCTACACTCAAAGTCGCTATTCCCGATAAACTCTCCCTACACGCTTAACCTGACACACTCAACCTTTTCTTCCTCCTCTGTGTTTGACTGAAATGTGGCTTTCTTGTGACTTTTCATGAGAGCTACAACTCACTCCCATTCTATGTATCTGAGGGTCAAAGCTAGGGCTTGCCTCTGTCTCCTCAGAACTTCTTCCAGAATTAAATGAATTCTCCAACTTCAAGTCAAACTCGGTTTCTTCGAGATTTGTGTCAAACAGCTATGTCTACTTTTGTTGATCCTCATCCCTATCATTTAATAAATAAGAATAGGGTAATGTGATGTTGAACATATTGAACTCACTGGTGTTAAAAACAAAAGGCAAAACTTTGTTTTATCTCTTTGTCCCTCTGTAATTTATTCATCATGGAAAGGAAAAATTTCCCTTCTTCTAAAACAAAAAAAAAAGCCTCACCTAGTCCCATAAATTTTCTGATCACCGCAGAGTTGTTAAATTTCCAGGTATGATCTCAATTCAGAAGTTAGACTGTCCAGTCTGATATAATGTGCAGAGTCTCCATCTTTATTCACTCACAGTGACATCCCTTTCCTCAGCTCCACCCAGCTGACTGAAGAAGGCGGCCTGCCTGAGGGGAGGTTCTTAGAGACTATCCTCCCGCAAGACTTGTCCTGCACCTTCTGGCGCTCCTCCTCCAGCTCCTGTCCGCCCAGGTGCCATGGCCCATCCATCAGCCTAACAAAACCGCATGGCAGCTCTTTCTTTGGTGGGATCACATCTGTTCTATGAGAAATGGCAACTCAACTTTTGCTCTGACCTACTCCAAGAATATAGGCTGAATTCAAAGCAGAAATCTCTCCTTTGACTTGTCTATCAGCAGTTAGCACTCTAGATTTCTCAAAAGGAAGTGAGACCCTAGTACATTCTATCTCTCATACCTCAGGGATCACACAGGGAATTCTCAAGTAGTTCTGTTAAAGCCAGCCAGCCACTCTCCTTCATGAAGAAGGTGCAGGAGAGGACTTCAAACAACACTTTCTCCGGGAAAAGTTCTTTAACAAATATCTTTCCTTATAGTCAACAACTGCTACTTTCATTTTATTCCTTCTGCAGTAGAGCCATAAATTTATTCTGATTTTTTTCTTTTTTTTTTCTTTTTCGGATATTGTTCCTGATGCTTTATACTCATTCAATTCCCCACTTTGGAATCTAGTATCTATTGCCTTAGGTAGACTGAGCCTTTTTTGACTGATCATTTACCATGTGCCATTATTCTCATATAATATATAGTCCAACAATTCTAGGAGGATGGCATTATGAGTATGACCTGTTCACAGATGAGGACAATGAGGCTTTGGGAGCAGTAAGGTGAATTGTCCAAGGTCACACAGTAAGGTGCAAAGCTGGACTTTAAACCGTTTCTTCGATTTTGGATACCAGACTATTATACTGTTCTCTGTTATTTCTTGAATGTACTGACTCTCCCAGGTCTCCTATTAACTTATCAAAACCTTTAGTGCAGGGCTTACTGACTTGCTCCCAACCCCCCAAGGCTGCCTGCCTAGCTTCAGCTTCTGCGTTGACAACCCATCTAATCTGTACTCTCAGTTCCAGTGACACCAACTTCAAATCTTTGTAGCTACTCATGTCTGTGGCCACCACCTCCTCTCCCTACAACTTTCTCCTTCAGTTGTCACAACAATATTCCTTGGGTAATACTATCCAGGCCTTCAGCCCCTTGATGCATCTAATTATTTTGTCTCTATCAATTTCCTCCTGCACTTGTCTACTCCCACCCGATTTCTTTCCAAACTTTCATGGCCAAGTTTCTTGAAAGAGTGATTGATGTGTTTTCTCTGCTTTATTATCACTCCATTTATAGAAACACAGCTCAGCTTCCATTGTCTCTTTACTCCCAATAGTTACTACTGTGAGATAACACTTGTATTAATTCCTTCTTTTTTTCTGTTATCTCAGCTAACATATCTTCCCCTTAGGAAAGCTTTCCCTAAACCAATATAACTAAGTGGGGAATCTCTGCTAAATGCATCTATAGTACCTGTACTCATTCCCCATCACAACCTTAGTTTGTATCAGAATGTAAATTCCTTGAGGGCAGGAATGGTATTATGTGTACTAAGGAGCTGCCTTCACTTAGCACGGAATTTGACAAACAATAGGGGCTACTCAAATACTTTTTGTTGTTGTTGTTTTATTGAGTTACATTTGGCATTACACTGTTGTGTAATTTCAAGGTGTATAAGATATTGAACTGATACATTTATATTGCAAAGTGATTGTCATGGGAATGTTAGCTAACATCCCCATAGTGTTACAATTATAATTATAATTTCTTTTAGGGTTGGGAACAATTAAAATTTGGCCTCTTGGCAAGTTTGATGTTTATAACACAGTTTTGTTGTCTATAATTACTGTACTGTATATTAGGTCTCCAGGATTTATATATATCTACTGGTTGCAAATATATGCCCTTAATATACACCTCGCCTATTTCCTCACACCCCAGCCCCTGGTAATCACCATTTTACTCTCTGTTTTTACAATTTAGTTTGTGTGTTTGTTTGTTTGTTTGTTTGTTTGTTTTAGATTTGCACAAGTGAGAGAAGGAGATATCAGATAGCATTCATCTTTCTCTGACTTATTTCACTTAGCATAATGTTGTCAAGGTCCATCCATGTTGTTGCAATGGCAGATGTCCTTCATTCTCATGGCTACCATTACATAGATGTCATACATGCAAGTGCAATCAAATAATATGGCGAATGTTTAAATAAAAAAAGATTATTACAGTAAAAGGCACATTGCCATTAATCCCCTCAAAATGCTCCCCCTCACTTTGAACATACTTATCCCATCATTCTTTCCACTTTCTGAAGCAGTTCTGAAAGCCCTCTTTCATGGGTGCTTTACTTTATCCTCCATCATGACACTGCTCAGTGTCACACATCTTTTCTGGTATGGCAATTTCTGTCAAATAAAAAGATTACGGTGTGTCCTCATTCACCTTATTCACCAGATCTGGAACCGTGCAGCTTCTGGCTCTTCCCCAAAGTAAAAATGACCATGAAAGGACAACATTTTGAATTGATTTAGGACATGGAGGCAGCCACGACAGCACAACTAAAAACACTCATGAAAGAGGACTTCCAGAACTGCTTCAGAAAGTGGCAAGAACAATTTTTTTAAAACATTTGAACATTCACCATATTTTGTGATCATATCTCATACCGGCAGTGCCAAAAAAATGAATACAAGTGGACACATTGGTCAATATTGCTCAAGCAATGTAAATTTACTGTAATCAGAAGTATCTGGATGCTGATGGTAACCACTTTGAGCACCTCTTATAATTGCAGAAGTCAGATGTGACTTGTATTCATCTTTTGTTATCAGTATATATTATTACAATTTTAATAGTTTTTTCCTTTCTTAAAATGTATATATACATTTTTTGGCACCCTCTGTATATATACATCTTCTTTATTCATTCAGACATTAATAGACACTTAGTTTGTTTCCATATCTTGGCTATTATGAAGAATGCTGCAATGGAGAACAGTATGGAAGCTCCCCAAAAAATTAAAAATAGAACTACCATACAATCCAGTAATCCCACTTCTGAGTATATATCCAAAGGAAATGAAACAGGTTACAAAGAGATATATGCACTCCCATGTTTATTGCAGTATTATTCACAATAGTCAAATAATTGTTGAGTGGATAAAGGAATGGGCAACAGAGGGATCCAAGTAGGCTGGCAGAAAAACTGGTCAAGGGACAGGTAGAGGTAAAGTTTTTGAAAAGGCAGCTTTGTAGAGTAATCCCTATGGAAGGAAATATGTGGAACTTGGCCCCAAGACATGACTGGGAGTCTTGCAGGAAGGAATTGGGGGCAAAACACTAGTGAGCAGTTGTCAGGGCAATTTTTACTTTCCAGAGGGAGAAGGAAAACCAAAGAAATGCCTCATGTTATTATTCATGAAAAGAGCTTAATGGCCAAGTGGGAACATTTGTTAAGGGAAAAACTGAAAGGAAGAGTTTAAAAGCTAAGACAGTCTGGTGACTATTTCAGAATAGCCTGCTAAAAGTCCAGGATAAATGCATGCCAAGGAAGCAAAAGACCTGGCACTTTAGAGAAAATAACAAAAGCACACATACAACTCTTCATGGTCAGCTGGCAAAATAAAATAGGGTTTTCTCCTGCCATTTTTCAAAAATGGAAAGACAGGCTAAGTGAGGAAAACAGGAAGGCGTATACCAGAAATTAGACATGCCCAAAAAAAGAATTTAAGAGAGTATTGATGAAGGACTCCAAGACTAAAAATAATAGACTCTTTATATTCACAAAAAGGGTGAGGTCAGCTAGAGGCTCAGGCAGCTGGTTAAATGGATATTGTGCAAATGTAGAACTCAGATAAACTACAGCAACGACAGCCACAGAAAAATTTTAGTGATTACTAGCCATACACAAGGCACTGTACCAAGTATTTTATATACATTGCCTCATTTAATCCCCACAACTTCTTGCTATTAACCTCATGTTACAGATGAGGAAACTGAGGCACAGAGAGGTTAAGTATGTGCCTAAAGTCACACAGCTAGTAAGTTCAACAGATTTCAGATATGAATACAGGCCTGAATTTAGAGTCTCTATATTCTGTGTGTTAGGCTTTACTAGTAAATTACCAAATAGGTCAGAGTTAATGGATCAATTACTGGAAAAACACAGGGTGAAACTGTCAAACCAGATATAAATACAGCAGGTAAAGACCAGATGGAAGCTACCTGAGGGGTCGTTGAAAATTTGTGATGTTATTGACACACAGCCACTGGGCTGGAAGGAAAACTGAGTAGTGATCTATACTCCACCACCAATCTGTTCACCATCCCCAAAATAAGCCCAGAGGGAACCACAAAGCAGAGAGTTTAGATTTCACACCACCTAAGTTGGTGCCACCCTATAACTGAAGTTAGTAGGTATTTAACAAAATATCACATAACCTAGAAAAAGCCATACCATGGTTTGTGAAAAAGGAATGCACGCCTGTCTCACTTACTAAAGTGATCTCCATGCTTTAATTGCCCCTTCAAAGGGTTAAAGAAAAAGAATGGCTTTGATAGATTTTGACATTATTTACTTTGACATTTTTTGAGACTTTGTCTTGTTTCAAAGGGGTTTAGGAGGGATGGATAAAACACAAGTTAAATTAAAAGAGAAAGCGAGAAAAGAAAGGCAAGGGTAGAGACAAAAAGTACGGCTGGAAATGGAACTAAATTCTTGTAACATGGTCCACAAATTTAGATACTAAGTTTTGAAACACACACACACACACACACACACACACACACACACACACACACGCACACACACACACACAGATTTTCAATGACATAATTTACAGTTTCAAAGACATGAAAGCAAATCAATTGCTCAGGAGACTCTATCCGTATTCTCAGTGTTCTCATAAAGGGGACCCTCTGTGATATAACTAATAACTTCTCATCGTCAATTATGCTGAAACAGGCTGAGTTTCAAAAAGTTATTTCTTACATCTACTCTCAATATAGATGGAGAACATCAAAACAAATAATTATATATACATAAAACAAAAACCCAAAGGGAGCAGGCTTTGATGCCTTTGAAACAATTTTCTGCCAAAGACTTATTTATTTATTTGGGTTATTAAAGAATTGTAAATGGTTTAATTGTTACTCGGCAGGCAAGATTAGGGATAAATTGTCAATTCTCTGAATGAAAAAGTATTGGTATCTTTCCCAGGAATGAAAACTCTTATAAATGATCTGGAAGAAAGTGTTTAGAGTAAAATCTTTGACATTAGTGCTGGTGCTAAGTTATCTGAGGTTGTATACTTATTCATTTATTTATTCACTAAATATTTATTAAACACTGTTATTTTCCAGCAAACATGGTATTCGGTTTGGGGCTACATTAGTCTTCACCCTCATGGAAATTCCATTTTGCTGATAAACCACAGGACTCTTTCATAAAACTGGACAAGAGAGCAAAATATTGTCAGATGCTTTTAATGAAAAACGCAGGGTGGTTGCACTTTGTGCAAGAGATGCATTCCTGAAAACCTGGCATTATTTGAGACTAATTTTCCCTTAGGAACAAATGTAAAACTGGAATGGAAGAGCAAATTAAATTTTGGGACCATATACTCTTTCAACTGCTATGACATATTTTTTGCTTTAAGACTGCTTTTTATTTCCTCAGCAATGTCTCTAATGTTTCTCTTAGTACTCTCTCCAAAATTAACAGCACAGCACATTTTAGTAGTTTGACCTACTTCATAGTGTTTCATCACATCTAATATGTTTCTAAAAGTTAGCGATTTCCAGGTGCAATTTTCAGCTGCGACTCTAGCACTACAACATAGTGAAATGATTAAAGGAGATTCCCCCCACCCCAGGATTTCATTAATAATACAATGTATATTAAATAATGAATCCTAATAATAATACACATTAAGATCAGAATAATGGTTACAAAATTGCTCAGGAGTACTGATCCATGTTAATTGCAACATGCTTCATGAAATACTGACAAAAATGGTGGGTACTTTTTTTTTTGTAACCAGCCAAAGTTACACTGTTCTGTGGCCACAGCATAAAATTTCTTACAATTGAGTTCTGTCCATCAGTGTTAACATTTTGCAATTGAAAAAAAAGGGATCTAGGCCAGCCCAGTGGCGCGTTGGTTAAGAGCTGGCTTGGGACGCCAGCTCTGAGCAGCAGGGCCCCAGTTCAGATCCCACATGAGGGCCAGTGACACTGCCCTCTCCAGCTAAGATGGTGAACAACAGTTCGACCTGCTGTTCTCCTTGGGTCACCAGTGACAGGGTACGTTGCAGCCCTGCTGCAGTGGGCTGCCATAAGCTGCAGTGAGTGGCCAGCAGCCAGCGTGAGCTGCCAAGAGTCGCTGTGAGTGGCCATCCAGAGGCCGGTGACCGATCTGCCTCACCCGAGAAGAGCGCAATGACGATACCAACATGGGACAGTGAAGCGACGTCCTCCAAAAGTAGACTGAAGAACAAAAGGACAACAACGTGTCTGTTCCCCTTCCCCGGTTCCCCAATGCTGTTACCCTCCCCCAATTCCCCAATAAAATCTTAAAAAAAAAAAAAGATCTGTACACTTTATTTTGGCATAAAGCATGATATTAAATAATATTTTGTACTCACTAGTTCAGATTTTCCTGTTAAAATTCACATATAATATGTCTGCCTTCTTGGAGCTGGGCAGGCTTGACGCCTAGCTTCACCACTTAAACCTTTGTTCAAGATTCAGACATCCTTAAACATTCAAACCAGGAGTCCTGAATTAGGAAACTAGAGAATAAATAAAGCAAAGGAGAAAGGGTCTAGGAATGAATTGCTGGATTGTTGGTCCTTCATCCCAGTAGAAGTCTGTCTTTGTGTTTACTTAGCCTTGATTTTAAAGGTATTGCTCTAGGATAAAGATATTATTGGAGTCTCCTTAAATATTGCCTAAATCATCATTACTTCCAACTTAATAGGGTTTCAGTGAGGTTTTCCTGTCCCAGCAAACAGAGCACTCCATTCTTTGTTGAGTAGAGTGATGTTGACTATCAACATTTCTATCTGGTCTATGATTGCAGAGAGAAAATCCTTCCAACTAATATATATATATATATGTGTTTGTGTGTGTGCATACATGCTTGTGTGTGTGCCATGAAGGTGAGAGAGAACTGATCAAGCTATTAGAACTAAGAGCCTTAAAATCTTTTTTATTTCTGTGGCATCAGTTACAATGTCTCATCTTTCATTTCTGATTTTATTTCTTTGAGTCTTCTCCTTTTTTCCACAGTTAGTACAGCTGAAGTTCATCAATTTTGTTGAAATTAAAAAAAACAACAACTTTTAGTTTCTTTTTTCTTCTTCTTTTTTTTAGCTGAGCCATCCTGCCACCTGTTGGCAGCTCAGCGGCAGCTCAGCCTGGGCTGGGCATTGAACTGCTGTTGCTCAGAGCTCAGCTCGCACTCTTGAGCGAGCTCTTAACCAACTGAGCCACTCGGCCAGCCCCCCCCAACTCTTAGTTTCATGGTTATTATTTTTCTGTTCTCTATTTTGTTTACTTTCTTCTCTAATATATATTATTTCTTTTCTTCTGCAATTATATGCCAACAAATTAAATAACCTACACAAAATGGATAAAGTCTTAGAAACATACACTCTACCAAGGCTGAATAATGAAAAGTAGAAAATCTGAATACATCTGTAACTAGCAAAAAGATTAAGCCAGTAACCAAAAACTTTCCAACAAGAAAAATCCTAGAACCAGATGGCTTCATTCGTGAATTCTACCAAACGTTAAAGAATTAACACTCATCCTTTTCAAACTCTTTCAAAAAATTTAAGAGGAGGGATCACTTCCAAACTCATTTTAAGAGGCTGGCATTACCCTGATATCAAAGCCAGAAAAATATGCTACAAGAAGAGAAAACTACAGACCAACATCCCTAATGAATATAAATGCAAAATTCTTCAACGAATACTAGGAAACCAAATTCAACAGCACATTAAAGGAATCATACACCATAACCAAATGGGATTTATCTTTGGGATTCAAGAATAGCTCAGTATATGAAAATCAATCCATGTGATGCACCATATTAACAGGATAAAGGGTCACAATCACGTGGTCATCTCAGCAGATGAAAATAAACCACTTGACAAATTCAACATCATTGCATGATAGGAATGCCAATAAACCAGGAATAGAAGAAAATTAATGACTTCAATATAATGCAGGTCACATATGAAAAGTCCACAGTTAATATTGTACTCAATGGCAAAAATACTGAAAGCATTTCCTCTAAGATCAGGAACAAGGGGAGGGTGTCACTCTCACCACTTCTATTCAACATGGTCCTGGAAGTTCTAGCCAGAGCAATTAGGCAAGAAAAAGAAATAAAAGGCATCCACATTCAAAAAGGAGAAGTAAAATGATCTCTGTTTGTAGATGATATAATCTTATAAGTAGAAAACCCTAAAAGATTCCACAACCACATTGTTAGAAGTAATAAATGAATTCAGTAAAGTTTCAACATACAAAAATCAGTTGCATTTCTATATACTAACAACAAACAACCCAAAAAAGAAATTTTTAAAAATCCTATTTATAACATTAAGAAAATTAAATAAAATACTTAGAAATAAATATAACCAAACAAACAAAAGACTTGTACACTAAAAACTACAAAACATTAGAAATAAATATAACCAAACAAACAAAAGACTTGTACACTGAAAACTACAAAACATTGCTTAAAGAAATAAAAGAAGACACAAATAAAAGGAAACATGTCCTGTATGAATTGGAAGAGTTAATATTGTTTAATGTTCATACTACCTAAAGCAATATGCAGGTTCAATGCAATCCCTAGCAAAATCCCAACGGCAGTTTTTTTTTTTTTTTTTTTTTTTACAGAAATATAAAAAACAATACTAAAATTCATACGGAATCACAAAGAACTCTGAATGGCCAAAAATATCTTGAAAAAGAAAGGCAAAGTTGGAGGCCTCATACTTTCTGATTTCAAAACAAGAAATGGAACAGAATAGAGATCCTAGAAATAAACCCTTGCATATATGGTCAATTGATAAATATGGCAAGAATACACAATGGGGAAAGGGTTGTTTCTTCAATAAATGGTGCTGGGAAAACTGGATACCCATAGGCAAATGAATGAAATTGAACACTTATCTTACACCGTACACAAAAATAAACTCAAAATGAATTGGAGACCTAGATGTAAGACCTGAAACTGTAAAACTTCTAGAAGAAAACATAGGGGAAAGTCTTTATGACATTGGTCTTGGCAATGATTTCCTGGATATGATACCAAAAGTATAGGCAACAGAAGCAAAAATAAACAATCTGGAGTACATCAAACTAAAAAGCTTTGCACAGCAGTGGAAATAATCAAAGGAGTGAACAGGCAACCTACAGAATGGGAGAAAATATTTCAAAACCATGTATCTGATAAGGAGTTAATATCTAAAATATACAAGGCATTTCTACAACCTAAGAACAACACCAAATTACATGATTAAAAAATAGCCAAAGGACTTGAATAAACATTTTTCCAATGAAAACAAGATATATGAAAAGATGCTCAACTTCACTAACCATTGGGAAAATGCAATGAGATATTACCTCATATCTGTTAGGATAATCATCAGAAAATCAGAAAATAACGTGTTGTTAAGGATGTGGAGAAATTGGGACCCTTGTGAACTGTTTCTGGGAATGAAAAGTGGTGTAGCTGGTATGGAAAACAGCATGGTGGTGCCTCAGAAAATTGAACTACCATATGATCCAGCAATTCCACGTCTGTGTTCTCATCCAAAAGAATTGAAATCACTATCTTAAAGAGATATCTACACTCCCAGGTTCACTGCAACATTATTCAGCATATTATTCAGTAGCCAAAAGATGAAAACAGCCTAAAATATATGTTAATGGATTAAAAAAAATGTGATATACACATAAACTAGAATAATATTCTGCCATAAAAAGAAGGAAATCTTGTCATATCCTACAACACAGATGAAACTGGAAATATGATAAGTGAAATAAGCCAGTCACAGAAGGACAAATACTGCATGATTCCAATAATAAGAAGTATCTATAAGCAGAAAGTAGAATGGTGGCTTGTTGCCAGACATTGGGGGGAAGAGAAATAAGGAGTTATTACTCAGTAGGTATAAAGTTTCAATTATGCAAGATAAAAAACTTCTAGAGATCTAGATGATATTATGCTTACAGTTACTAATACTGTATTGTACACAGAAACATTTATTAGGATGGTAGATCTCATGTTGTGTGTTTTTACCACATGCACATTAAAAAAAAAAAAAAAAGCATGAGCAAAGGAAAAGAAAAATTAAAAAAAGAGCCAGGAGCCTAAAGTCCTCAAAAAAGTTTTCCTCCAGGAAGAGGGAGTTGATTTCGCTGGTGACAGATTTCATAGACCTTCCCATATTTAAAGATAACTTGGTTCACTCCTTTCCTAACTGCTGCTGTCCAGGCTTGCCTCCCAGGCAGCAGCTAGACACCACAATTGCCCTGGGAGAGGACTCAAGCCGGAACTGAGTGTTGTTCTGACCACTTGTTCTGTGGTCACTCAGCCCACCCTGCCACTGTGGTTCTAGCTGGCAGGGAGCTATGTGGTGGCTGCCCAGGAAGAAACAGCAGATCATAACCTCAACCCTTTTACTGGTCAGCTCTTTGTAAAACAGTCACTCCATTTTTTATATTTAAATTGGGAAGACTTGTTTCCACTTATCTTTCTCTTGTGAAGGAACTAAAATCCACAAGAATCTTCTTTTTAAAAATTTTTTAAAATTGAGATATAATTGACATATAACACTGTATTTGTTTTAGGTGTACATAATGATTCGATATTTGTATTCATTGTGAAATGATAACCACAATAAGTTTAGTTAACAGCCACCACCTCACAAAGTAACAATTATTTTTTGTGTGAAGAGAGCTTTTAAGATTTACTCTTTTAACAACTTTCAAATATACAATACAGTATTGTCAACTGTTATCACCATACTGTACAATATATTACATCCCCAGGACTTATTTATGTTACAGGTGGAAATTTGTAACTTTTGACCACTTAGCCACCTTCAATCTTCTTGAACCCTGATTAATTTGGGATAAAACTGAAGCATAAATATGTAAATGCTGTAATGAGTAATTTTCTGTTGTAATATATTGAACTACAGGCATATCTCAGAGATACTGTAAGTTTGGTTCTACTCGTAGACCACCGTACTAAAGTAAATACAACAATAAAGCAAGTCATGTAATTTTTTTTTTTTTTGGTTTCCCAGTACATATAAAAGTTTCATTTAACTTATACAGTAGTCTGTTAAGTGTGAAATAGCATTATGTCTAAAAAAGAGTACGAACTTTAATTTAAAAATGCTTTATTGCTAACAATTGCTCATAATTATATCAGCCTATTAGAAAAATGGCACCAATAGATTTGCTTGATGCAGGGTTACCACAAACCTTCAATCTGTAAAAAAAATAAAATCTGTGAAACATAATTAAACAAAGTACGACAAAATGAGGTATTCTAGCATAACTATGCAATTGCTGTTAGAGAGAACTTTACAAATAATTGTAATCTCAATTCAGTTTTTGCTTAGGAAAAAAAAACCACATAACCATTAAGATCAGAGACTCTAACCATGTGTTGTCAAAGCAATAGGTCATGTCTTTTCACAAATATGATGATCTACAGAGAATTACTTTAACTACTTTGTCTTAGAGCAGTCATTAGTTGATCTTTTCATTAAAGTTAGCTTGACTTTCCTCAATTTATGAGATTAACATAAAAGACAAATTCAATTTTCAATATGCTTTCAACTTTACTAAATTGAGGTGTGATGAGAAATAGTTTTAAGGTAATAAAAATATTTTGATTTTTGATGTAGCCTAAATCACTATAATCTTATTTTCTAATACAAATAGAGACTGTCACTAGGCACCCATGAGTCTTAAGTTATGGTGCCAATATAGACATCATATGCAGAATTTATATTATGGCTAAATGACCATAAAATTTATGTTTGCCATTTTGTCATAAACTTTTTCTTCCCCCTATTAAAAATAGGCAGGGTCTTTTGCTGGGTATGTAGAAAGTATGGCAGGTAAACACAGTTTCCTGGTTTCTCTCTTACTGTGACTTAAAAATGCAGAGCCTCATAGGTAGAGTTGTTATATTTAACTATAAGCACAAAAAATACAAGATACTCAATTAAAGTTGGATTTCAGATAAACAATGAATAATGATTTTTAGCATAAGTATGTCTCATGCAATATTTGGGTCATACTTATACTAAGAAGTTATTTATTGTTTTTCTGAAATTCAAATTAATTGGACATCCTATAACTTATCTGGCAAATCTATCTGTCTGCCAAAGATTTAAAGTAGAAAAAGTTCTCTATTGGTCCCGAATATAGTGAATTCAAGTTAAGATCAGGATCTGGCTAATTAAATTGTCTTCCATGTTGGGTCACATGAAGTAAGCCATGACCATATGACTCATCTTTACTTCCTCAGATATTAGCATTCAACTCACCTTATGTGCGAGACAAGCAGGGGGACATGAGGCCACAAGCAGCAATGCATGAAAAAGTTCAGAGTAGAAATTATTTTAACAGACTTGTGCTGCACAATACAGCAGACTGTAAAGGATTGTTTCCTGAATATTCACTCAAAGCAGAAACATTCCAAGCCTATGGTAGCAGTTTATTTTCTCCATGCTATCTGCCATCCTCACACTACAAACACACACACAAGCACCCCAAGGCAATGGAGTACACACAAAAAACATTTTCAATTAGGGTAGGAAAACGTGTGCACATCTCTCTGAGAACTATGGTTTTTGCCTTCTCCGTGCTTTTTTCTCGTGATTCATTTGCCACCTTCAAAAGATAAAATACATCATGTTTTTGCCTAGATAGTTACAGCATCAAAGGATCAATTAAAAACAGAGAGACTGCAAATGACATCAGTGTGATATAGGAGTAGTTAAAAGAGCATTCTAAATTTCTAATTCAAAATGGCAACTGGCTGCCACACCAATAACTTCTTATTTAAAGACCCATGAAGACAGAGAAAAAGAATAATACATTCGCCACCATCAAGAGCCTAAGACCAAGACATAAATGAACTAGTATTTGGGGAACAAGGCAAGAGAGCTTATTTTAAAAACTTGCTCAACGTTCTTATCATTGCATCCCCTAGACCTCTTCTTGAAAGAAAAGCAGTCTGTTTCCCTCTCTGCTCGCCACATTCACTAGAGTCTGTATTAACCAGGGACCAGAGGATTAGGTAGCCCTTTTTCTCTATTCGTTTTGTGTTATGCTATGAAAGAGGCAGAACACTGCCATTTTATTATTTGTCTACTGCTAGAAACTCCAATACCAGAGGCAATTGGACAAGTGGGTGCCACTAATGCATTCTGGGATTTGCTCTTCAAAGGGCTGTGCTAGGCATGTCCTCCGGAACATGGCACATCAGGAATGGTTTTAAATAGAATTTAGAAAGATTTCCCAAATGAACATACAAAAATATACAATATATAAAACTCTGCAGTATTTTTAAAATCTGAATTGTTGATCAAATTGACACCAAATGTCCCTTTGAATCCTCTGAATGTGATTCTTAGGAAACTCTGCCCTTATGTTTTTTTGTTTGTTTGTTTGTTTTCTATCCTTGTTTTCATCTGTAAACCCTTTCTAGAACTGTTCATGAATACAAAAATGACTCTGGCAAACTCTGAGTTGATGTTTCATTTTGGACATTTGGCCCCTAAGACAAAGAACTTCAATGGTATGTGAGATTTTCTCCTTTTAACAAAACTCTCCATGTCAAAGCTGAATCAAACTTTTGACCCCAGAATCAGAACATGAGGGCAGATGGTAACCAGCTCAGTCCCCAGTAGCTTATGAAAACCAGCTTCATTTTAGGATTATTTTTGGGAGGTAGAGCATCAAAGAGGAAGTTAACTGGACTCCTGAACAAATGAGTGCAATATGAAGGGGACCTCAAGAGGCATTTGGTGTTCATTAGTGGGCATTCAGTAGCTGCTTTGTCATTTTTCTTGTTTGTCATAAAAAATAAATTGAGTTTAATAGATGATCTAACCTAGCAGGTTTTGGCAACAAAGTAGACTGTGTCCCATTATGATTTTGATGTGTATAATTTAAAGTAAGATGGAACATAAAACCATTTCCAGCACACATAGGGGAGTGAGTGACATAGATTTAGTCCCTGATTGTGCAGAAATAAAAACCAGTGCTGTCTTAGATGGTGTATTAAATCATGTATTCTGTTTTATGGAGTTTGTGCTGTAAACAGCATATTTCAGAATAATTAACCCTGTCATTTTTGACTTAAAAGTTTGTTATTAAAAATAGGAATGTTTTATGTAGAAGACAGAAGCTTAAGTGCCTTAATAGATTGCATGAAGGCCAAAAGAAATTCAAAGGGCAGTTCCTGTTAACTCACAGATCAAAATTACCATCAGTTAGCAAGAATTAAGACATGCCCAGAAAACCCAGGGGACATTCTGTGCTTGGTGGGAAAGATCTGGGATTCTGACCAGGGCCTCTCGCCTGGTCAGGGCAATGAGGTGACCCACAGAGCCTATAGAAGTCATGCCTTTGGCATGACACGTTGGATAATCATCTTCTTTTCCATAGAACTGCATCAGGAATGGATTAACCTCTGTGGCAATCTAGGGGACTCTTATCAGAGAACTGCTCAGATTTTCCGCCTGGTGGGTGAAGCGACCCAATCATAGTCGCCCCCAGGGGAATTTCTCTGAGATATATTTCTTGATTTATTCTCAGATTTGTAGCCTACATTTGGTTTTCTTTGTTCTCAAAATGCAGAAATTCTCTCCTAGCAGAGCAGATTAAAGAAGCCAGTGCCAGGTTGCATTCCTCAAGTTCCTGAGTTTTGGAAGAAATCTTCACCAAGATCAGAACTAGAAAATCCTTCTGCCTCTGCCTCCTCCTTTCCCCCTGCCCACCATGCATACAGAACTTCCTTTTCCTATGTCTTAAAAAAAAAAAAAAAAAAAGCAATAAATGCCCAGTGAATAATACACCCTAATAAGTTGTGTACATGAACTGTATTAAAGTTTGTGCAAATATCTCCAATACCTTGCAAGAAAAGGTGTAACTAGCTAGTCCCATTTTGTCTATCAGATCAAAAGACTGGATGGCATTCTGAATGGTCGACGGACGAAATGGGAAACTTGAGAAATGAGTTACCAACATCCTCTCTTGGGGACATTGTTGCAAAACTTCTAATGGCACTTTCAGATTCCATGATTCTATCCTGATTACTTTTCCACATCATAACACATTATTCCATCATCCATGCCCAAGCATGCATAAAATTTACTTTATCTGGTATTTATAAATATGACTAGTGTAAACCATCTTACAAATGGTCTCTTATGAAATGGAGAGTTTTTCTTGGGAGCTCAGGATCCAGCAACAAAAATCAATATTTACCCAGAAAAAAAATTATACACACAAACACGGACCAAACACCACTACATCCACTTTTCCAGAAGACAACTCAAAGAATAAAAAGTAGTAAAGTTCGCCTAGGGTCATCCTTTCAAGTTACCAAGACAACACGTAGCATCTCTGATCTGATCTGTTCATTGAGTACACTTGGCTGATGGAGCCCCAATTGCCCTCCTATGACCTAGCAGCCAGAATTCTGTCAGCGAAGGAGGGACTCACCTTAGGCATCAAGTGTCTGTAAAACTTTGAATAAAATTTCCTTGGCAAAAAAGAACTACACCTATAATTTCAGAAAAATAGGTTCATCCTTTCTTAGCACACTCCTGTGAACAAGATTATTGTTCCCATTTTACAGGTGAGGCAACTGTGGTTTGAGAGGTATTAATTTGTCCAAGGTCTTACGGCTTGTGAGGGGCTGGGACTTACGCTCATACCAAAGTCCATGTGCCATATTTCCTCTACACCAGGGAAGTGGCTAAATAGTCATACATCTCTAAAGAGACCATCATAAAGCTGGAGCCTCAACATAATGACACATCAGTCAAGTTCAGGAAATGTTCTGCATATTATCCAGATATTTTCTTTTTCATAATTTCAAATATCAAGAGTGACAATTTTTAAGTCAACTACCTGAAGTTTGATATGAATTGACCTCATATTTCAAGTATTCAGTTTTATTAATTTTATAATGGTAGTAATAAAACCTGTTTTTTTAAAAAATGAAAAAAATTGAAACTATTCATAGGATTATAGAGCTAACCTTTCTACAAAGTTAACTACTTAATTTTGTTTTTCTTTCTTGGCATTTTTTTTTTAAGAGGGCAGTGTCACTGGCCTTCATAGGTGACATCTGAACTGGGGCCGTTGGCATCCCAAGCCAGCTCTTAACCACCGCGCCACTCGGCCGGCCCTCTTGGCGTTCTTTTTGAAGATTCTTATGCACGGGGTCATGTGGGATGTGTGTGTGTGTGTGTGTGTGTGTGTGTGTGTGTCTGTGTGTGTGTGAGAAAGCTTTTTAATATTTCACAAATTGAATCATCTATATATGCAATACTCTATACCTTGTTCATTTCATTCAATACATACATTCCATGCCCTTTCTATGCCAGTATTTTTACATCAATAACTTCCTTTTGAAAGCTATGTACTATTATAATTTAGATAACTTTCCCTTTGCCTATGAACATCCAATTTGTTTTTTTATCTAATGGTTTGATTGCTTTCTCATATGAAATACTGTTATACTCAACATATATATTTACCAGTATATGCATCGAGCAAATTCCTACAAAATATTTGGATTTATACTGGTTCATTTTACATTTTAATAGATATGGCCTTAATCATCCTCCAGATAATGTTTTATGAACAGATTCCTTCCAACAGTGCAAGAGAGGGTATTTCATCCCAGATCCTGGCCAACCCTGAGTTATATCAAAGTTTCAAACTTTTACAATATTAATAGGTAAACTGTGATATTTTATTTGCTGTTTAGTATGTATTTTTTTTAATTGTAAGTGAAGGTAAGCATCTTTTCATCAGCGATTATTTTTTGTTTGATTATTTGAGAACTGCCTGTTTATTTCCTTCTGACAATCTTTAAATTTCTTAGAAATATTGCCAATATAATTTCTAAGATCTTTGTAAATAAAAATAAATGAGTCTATAGTCTATCACATATGTTTCAATTTTGTTTTCTGGTTTTATCTTTTGTGTATGGCGTTTTTTTATAACCTTTTTTTTTAAGATTATTGGGGAATTGGGGGAGGGTAAGAGTGTTGGAGAACTGAGAAAGAGGAACAGACAAGTTGCTGTCCTTCTGTTCTTCAGTCTAGTTGTGGAGGATGTTGCTTCACTGGCCCATGTTGGTATCGAAATTGCGCTTTTCTCGGGTGAGGCAGATTGGTCGCGGGCCTCTGGATGGCTGCTCACAGCGGCTCTTGGCAGCTCACACTGGCTGCCAGCCGCTCACGCTGGCTGCCGGCCACTTACTGTAGCCTGTGGCAGCCCACTGCAGCAAGGGCTGCAGCTATGCCATCCTAGGGACTCAATGCAGCCCAGCTCCAGGTGGAGCTGTTGTTCACATTCTTAGCTGTAGAGGGCAGTGTCACTGGCCCTCATATGTGGGATCCAAACCGGGGTCCTGCTGCTCTGAGCTGGTGTCCCAAGCCAGCTCTTAACCAATGTGCCACTCGGCCAGCCCCTTTTCATAATACTTTTAACAACTTTAATTAACATGCAATAAATTGCACATATCTGAAATATACAATTTGATACCTTTGACATCTGTATACACTATTAACCATCACCATAGTCAAGATCATGAACATGTCCATCATATTTCCCTGTACCCCTTCGGTAATCCCCCTTCCCACTTCTCAGCCCCTATCTGCTATTGTGCTTTCGTTCACGATATATTAGAATTTTATAAATATGAACTCATGAAGAATATACTGTTTATTGCCTAGTTTCTTCATTCAGCATACTTATTTGGTATACTTTATCTAATCATCTGTTGGTAGACTTTCATTTTTAGGTTGCTTTCATTTTTATAAACATTTATTATAAGCTTTTGTATGACTACATGCTGCCTTTTCTCTTCAATAACTGCCTAGGGGCAGACTGACTGGGTCAAATAGTAGATGTATGAATAACTTCCTAAGAAATATCAAAATTACTTCCAAGGTAGTTATCCCATCTTAAATTACCAATAGCAGTGTATGAGAGTTCTAGTTCTTGCACATTCTTGTCAGCATTTAGTATGGTCAGTCTTAAATTTTAGCCATTCTAATAGGTGTTTATTTCATTGTGGTTTTTAGTTGCATTTCACTAATGACTAATGATGTTGAGTATCTTTCCTTATTTTTCTTGCTGTCCACATATCTTCATTGGTAGTGTTTATTCAGATCCTTTGCTCATTTTCTTATGGGTTGTTTGTTTTGAGAATCATTTAATGATTATGAATATAAGGCTGTATTAGATGTGTGCTTTATATTTAGGTGTATGCTTTGTAAATATTTTCTCCAAGTCTGTGACTTTTTCTTTTAATCTTTTAACAATGTCTTTTTTAAAAAGTTCGATTTTGATAAAATCCAACTCACTATTTTCTTTGTCTTTCATGGATCATGAATTCATGGATCATGAATGAAGAAATCTTTGCATAAACCAGACACAAAGATTTTCTTGTTTTCTTCTAGAAGTTTTATAACTTTAGGTTTTACACTTAAGTATATGATACATTTTTAGTTAAATTTTCTATATGGTGTATGGTATATATTAGAGTTCATGTTCATTTATTTTTCATATAGATACCCAACTTATCTACCACCAACTGATCTACCATTTTTCAAAAAGACTATCCTTTCTCTAGTGAATTTTCTGTGCCATTGTCAGAATCAGTTGTGCATATATGTGTGGAACTATTTCTAGAGTCTCTGTTACAACAATCTATTCATTTATCTTGATGTGATGGGGCTTAGGGCAAATATGCCAAATTCAACAAAGTGGTATATTGATTATTTGAATTAAAGTTACTTGAGAAACAGCTGGTGTAAGAAATACAATCTGACTCTTCTCTCTGTGTCCTTGAAAGCAGGAACTAAATCTCCCATGAAAAAGGTACCTTTTCTGAACCAAGAGGTCGAGAGGCAGCCTTGTCCCCAGATATAGGGAATTCTGGGCTAAGAAGGGTGTATAAACCAACTTTGTTACTTCCTCAATAATTTACTACCCAAGCCCAAACTTTTTTTGTCTTGTCAATCTTCACTAGTTTATTGTTTCTTTGTCTAAAAGGTATTTAAACAGCCTGATCTGGTCTTTGCTTAGATCCCATATCTACAAAATATACATTTTTTTTCTCCTATTAGTCTGTCTTGTGCCAATTTAATTATTAGACCAATTAAGAGAACCAAGAGGGTAGGAGGAAACTTTCCTCTCTTAAACAATGACCATACTCCACTGTATTGACTACTTAGCTTTATAATAAGTCTAAAATCAGGTAGTGTTACTCAATTAAATTTGTCCATTTTTTTAAAGAATTTTGACTATTAAAGGTTCTTTGCCTTTATACCAGGGGTGACAAAACAATGTACACATTTTAAGAGATGTTATCTATATATTACTTTTCAAAGTTGAACTGAATTACAGTAGCAATTTGTAGTATGATGTTCACTCAAAAGATGGTGTTAATCAAATGAATGCTAGCATCACTTATTGTATTACAATTTTAATACAGTGTTTTCCTTTCTTAAAATGTGTATGCCTTTTTTGGGGCACCCTCTCTCTATATATTAAAACAAATTTGTCAGTTTCTAGGGAAAATTCTGTTACTTTTCTTTGAATTGCACTGACTCTACATATCAATATATGGAAAATTGATATCTTAACAATTGTGTGTCTTCTGAACCATAAGCAATGTACATCTTTTTATTTATTGTGGTATCCTTTCATTTCTCTCAGATTTATTTTGTAATTTTCAGTATACGGATCTTTCATATCTCTTCTCACATTTATCACTGAATATTTTATATTCTTATAATAATGAAAATGATATTTATTATTTTAATGTTCTATTGTTTAATGATGATATATGGAAATACACTTGATATTATGTATTAACCTTATATTCTGCATGCTTGTTGACTTTATAGATTTCATTGGATTTTCTACATAGATAACCATGTTGTCTGTGTATATAGCTTTATTCCTTTCTTTGAAATCTTGATGTCTCTTACTTCTTTTCTTGCCTTATTGCATTGGCTAAAACATCCAGTACAATGATGGATAGAAATGAAGACAAAAGAAACCTTTCTCCCTGACCTGAGGGAAAATATTCAGTTTTCACCATTAAGTATCATATGCTTAGTAGGTTTTTCACATAGGTCCATGCTATTCTTAGTTTCCAGAAAGTTATGCCAGAAATTGATGTTGGATTTTGTAAAAATGTTTTTTCTATGTTGATATGATCATACATTTTTTTTTCTTTTTAGAGTGTTGATATGGTGAATTACATTTGTTGATTTTTGAGTGTCAAACAACTTTGCATTCTGGGGTCAAACCCACTAATCATGATATATTATCCATTTTATATATTGTTAAAGTAAAGGTTAGAATTTTTGCATCCACATTTGTGAATGACATTGATCTGTAGTTTTAACAGTGTTCTTTTCAAGGAGGTTTGGATCTCAGCTCAGCAAAGATTGTGTGTGGGTGTATGATGGGGCAGAAGTGGTCTTTCTTTCTTGGGCAATCTCTTTGAGCTCTAGGGGTAGTAGGTGTTCCCTACCTACTATTCTTATATTCTGTACATTTCTTTTTATATCTCACTAGCCAATGCTTTGATACTCCAATGCCCAGTAATAGTTAATAATTCTTTATAACAAGCTTTTTCCATTCCAATAACTGACAGGTTTTGTAGTTTGAATTAGAATTATTGAACCATGACATTGTAGCATAAAGGCTACATATTCAATACTAAACAAATGGGTGTGGCTGTGTTCCAATAAAACCAAAACAAACAAACAAACAAACAAAAAACCAGGCTTCTGATGTTTGGTTTAAAAGGCAACTGTGATATGGTTTAGGACCTAAAGCAGGAAGAACAAGTGTACTCTTTCCTTTTTACATCAGGTTTATTTACCAGATAAGTTTTTCTCTGTTAAAAGGACTGAGAATCTGATACCGGGCAGCAAGAGAAAAAGCAAAGAGCACAGCCCTGATTAGCCAAAATTCCTCCCTTACAAATGAAGGTACCCAAGCACAGAAGCAGGCTCCATTCTTCCCCTTCTTGCTCCCATCACTTGAGTGACTCTCAAGTGCCACTTAAGGGACTGAATTACAGGACTTTTGGATAATACCTTTTGATGTTGAGTTGGTATAGTGATAAGAGTACAATTCTAGCTTTGAGTCCTGGCTCCTAAACATATGAGCTGTGTAACCTTAGGTAGATTACCTAACCTGTCTCAGCCTAAGTTTCCAATATGAAAACTGAGTGTAATAATGCCAACTTTGCATGGTTATTCTAAGGATAAAATAAGTGAATGAACTGAAGTCTTCTGCACATACAGTTTCAGTTACCTTCAGTCAACCATGGTCCAAAAATATTAAATGGAAAATTCCAGAAATAAATGATACATAAGTTGTAAATTTTGCCATTCTTAGTAATGAGATAAAATCTCACACCACCCTCCTCTGTCCCACCAATACGTGAATCATCCCTTTGTCTAGCATATCACGTGGTACATGCTCCCTCTCTGTTAGGTTCTTACTAGCCATCTCAGTTATCAGATCTGTCGTGGTATCACAATGCTTGTGTTCAAGTAACCCTTATTTTACTTAACAGTGGCCCCAAAGTGCAAGATTAGTAATGCTGGTAATTATGATATGCCAAAGAGAAGCTGTAAAGTACTTCCTTTAAGTGAAAAAATGGAAGTTCTTGACTTCATAAGGCATTTTATCATCTTGCAGTATCAGAAGAATGATTATAGTACAATAAGATATTTTGAGAGACAGAGACCACATTCACACAACTTTTATTACAGTATATTATTATAATTGTTCTACTTTATTATTAGTTATTGTTGTTAATCTATCACTGTGCCTAATTCATAAACTAAATTTTACCATAAGTATGTAGGTATATGGAAAAAACATTTTATTAATATATCAATTATATATATATGGTTTGGTAATATCTGTGGTTTCAGGAATCCACTGGGCGTCTTGGAATATATTCCCGCAGATAAGGGGGGACTACTGTAATAGGAATATTACAAATATTGCATTGGCAACCTTTAAAACACGCATGCACACATGCACACAAGATAAACACATACAAAGAGCTTGTCCTTTCCATTTGTCTTTACCTGGTTTTGAAGGAAATGATCTGATTACTCCTTTTTGTTGTTTTTGTTTTTTGAGAGCAGTATCACTGGCCCTCATATGTGGGACTCGAACCGGGGCTGCTGGCTTCCCAAGCCAGTACTTAACCACCGTGTCACTCAGCCGGCCCCTGATTACTCTTTTATCACATATTTTTGACTAGTTGTTTTCTCTCTCCCACCTCAAACAGATCAGAACTGGTCATAAGATTGCTTCCTGAGCTCCTTTTCCTGAAACAAATATATAAAAATCTTATTAAGACCTTATTTTTAAAATGTTTACTACCCACTCAAAAGTACATTATGATTGAAAACCATATGGAGAGAGAAGGATCCAAGATGATAGAGTAGATAGATGTTGTGCTTGCTTCCTCCCATGATCACATTAGAATTACAACTAAATTATAAAATAATCAACCTGGAGAACCACCTGAAGTCTAACTGAACACAAGTTTTATAACTAAGGATACAAAGAAGAAGCCACGTCAAGACTGGTAGGAGTGGTGGAAATGTGGAATGGGCTAGTCCCACAATTGAGTATGGAAGTTGAGAATCAGGAGGGATAGCTCAGCTATGGAGGTCTCCCTGGAGGAGTGAGGGAACCCCGCCTCACACTGGTCTCCCAAGCCCAGAGTTTGGTGTTGGGAAGAGGATCCCCCAGAATATCTGGCTGTGAAAAATAGTGGAGATTCCAACCATCCAGGTGAGACAGAATGCTGCAAGAAACCCAGAACCCTTCTTAAAGGGCCTGCACAAAGACTCATTTGTTCAGAGGCACTCATCCTGGGCTCCAGCAGAGGGACTGCAACTCAGGAAGCATCAAAAACATACAAGAAGAGACTGAGTTGTGTGGCTGAAGAGTGAGGACTGGGTGGGGGGCAGTCACCATTTTCCCTGCGTAGAATCCTACTACTATGCAGCCCGCAGGCAGGCACCATCTTTCCTATGTTGAGTCCTCCCCCATATGGTCAAATCTGCACTGGCCTGGTGAACTCTGCTCACTCCACCCTGGTGACTCCCGTGGACCCCATCCCACTCAACCTGTGCAACACCACAGGGATGATTTTGGCCAGGCGCCAGCCCTGTCCATGTTGCTCTCTGTCTTGGACAATTCTTGGGTTCTGAGAGCCCAAGGCAGGTGGTGGCTGGCCTTGGTGTGCTCTGAGAATTTTGCTGAGTAGTGCCAGGCTTAGCACTGGCACCAAACTAAAATCAACATTAACTTGGTGAACACCACTCCTCTCACCCTGGTGACCCCCTGAGGCCCTGCTTAACCGACACCACATACTGCAACAAGTCTCTCAGTGGCTGAGCCTTATAGGAACTGGCAGGAAGCAGCTGGCTTCAGGGTGTCCTGGGTTTTTTTGTAGTGCTATCTCAGGTCCATGACTGGTGGCAACCATTCTTGGTTCATAGCATGGCCTCTCACACACACACCTCCAGGTCCAACGTAGGCAGCAGATCACTTTGTAGCTCCTTCTATGTAGTCCCTGGCTGCTCACAGGCAGTTGAACTGGGCCTGCACCAGAGCCCCTCCCAAAAGGCCCAGAACCAACATACCTGGAGGTCACATCAGACCACAGCAATGCACCACCCAAATTGTTCCATAAGTGGCACACCCAAAGGTCAGTGTCAGCAGGGACCAGAGCCTACTGAGGCAAATCCCATTCAGAGGGTTAAGTCCCCCACACAGCAGTCAGTGTGCTGTGGGTGTGGCCAAATTCCACAGCCGGTCGGCCTGAGAATCAATCCCACCTACTAATGTACCAATAGCAATCAAGGCTCAACTATAACTGGATGTCACACACAACCCACACAAGGGACACTGCTGGAGCACTTACAGCAGGTTGACCAGGGAGACTGTGCCATTGGGTCCCACAAGGCACCTACTACATAAGGCACCTGGCCCAAAGTGGGAGACTTAGTAGAGCTATCTAATACATAGAAACAAACAGAGAGGCAGCCAAAATAAGGAAACAAAGAAATACGTCCCAAATGAAAAAGACAGGAGAAAACTCCAGAAAAAGAACTACACAAAATAGAGGCAAGCAACCTACTAGATACAGAGTTCAAAACAAGGATGTTATAAGGATGCTCAAAGAATTTAGTGAGAAAATGACATAGAAACCAATTTTAAAAATCAGAAATGAAGACTATAATAACTGAAATGAAGAATGCACTATAATGAATCAACAGCAGAGTAGATGAAACAAAGGATTAAATCAGTGATTTGAAAGACAAGGAAGCAGAAAACACCCAATTGGAATGAAAAAAAAATTTTTTTAAATCCCCTTCCTCCCAAAATAAGATAGTTTAAGAGACCTCTGGGACAACATTAAGCATAACAACATTCATAGCATAGTGGTACCAAAGGGAGAAGAGAGAAAGCAAGGAGTCAAAGACTTATTTGGAGAAATAATGACTGAAAAATTGTCTAATCTGGGGAAGGAAATATATATGCAAGTCCTGGAAGCACAGAGAGTCCCAAACAAGATGAATCGAAACAGGCCTACACCAAAATACATTATAATTAGAATGGCAAAGGTTAAAGACAAGAGAGAATCCTAAAAGCAGCAAGAGAAAGGCAGCTAATAACTTACAAGGGAGCTCTGATAAGATTGTCAGCTGATTTCCCAACAGAAACTTTGCAGGCCATAAGGAATTATCACAAAATATTCAAAATGATTAAAAGCTAGGAACCTACAACCAAGGGTGTTCTATCCAACAAGGCTATCATTTAAAATTGAAAGAGAAATAAAGAGCTTCCCAGACAAGAAAATGCTAAAGGAGTTCATCACCACCAAACAAGTATTACGAGAATTGTTAAAGGGACTTCATTAAGAAGAAGAAAGGGGCGGGGGAGGGAAGAACATAAAGATGAATAATAAAACGGCAATTACTATGTACTTATCAATAATTACTTTAAATGTAAATGGGTTAAATGCTCAGTCAAAAGACATAGGGTAGCTGAATGGATGAGACATAAAGATCTATATACATGCTGTCTACAAGCAACCCACATTTGATCAAAAGACACACAGAGACTGAAACTAAAGGAATGAAAAAAGATATTTCATATGAATGGAAATGAAAAAAAAAGCTGGGGGTAGCAATACTTATATCAGACAAAATAGACTCTAAAACAAGGTTATAATAAGAGAAAAAGAGGGACATTACATAATGTTAAAGGGATCAATCCAACAAAAAAAAAGGACCCCCGTGTAAACATTTATGCACCCAACCTGGGAACCCCTAAATATATAAAGCAAATATTGACCAACATAAAGGGAGAGACTGGCAGTGATATAATCATAATAGGGGACTTTAACACCCCATTGATATCAATAAACAGATCTTCCAGACAGAAAATCAATAAGGAAACAGCCTTGAATGACACATAGACCAGATGGAGTTAATTGATATTTTTAGAGCATTTTACCCCAAAGCAGCACAAAATACACTGTTTTCAAGAGCACATGAAACATTTTCCAAAAAGGCCGCATATTAGACTACAAATCATTTCTCAGTAAATTTAAGATTGAAATCATATCAAATGTCTTCTTTGTCCACTATGGTATGAAACTAGAAATCAATTACAAAAATAAAGCTGAAAAACATACAAACACATGGAGACCAAATAACATGCTACTAAATAGAGAGTGGGTCAACAATGAGATTAAGGAAGAAATCAACAGACACCTTGAGACAAATGAAAATGAAAACACAATGACCCAATATCTATGGGACATAGTGAAAGCAATCCTAAGAGAGAATTTCATAGTATTACAGTACTTCAGTACCTGAAGAAACAAGAAATATCTCAAATAAACAATCAAAACTTACACTTAAAGAAATTAGAAAAAGAACATCAAATAAAGCCCAAAGTGAATAGAAGAAAGGAAATAATAAAGATCAGAGTGCTAATACATGAAATAGAGTAAAAAAACAATACAAAAGATCAATGAAACCAAGAGCTGGTTCTTTAGAAAGATAAACAAAATTGATAAACCTTTAACCAGACTCATTGAGAGAGAAAGACAGAGAGAGAGGGAGAGAGAGAGAGAACCAAATAAATAAAATCAGAAATCAAAAAATCTAAAATATTTATGGAAATACTTTGAGCAATTATACATCAACAAATTGGACAATCTGGAATAAATGGATAAATTCCTACAAACATACAATCTTCCAAGACTGAATCAAGAAGTAACAGAAAATATGAACTGAGTGATTACTACTAACGAAATTAAAACAGTAATCAAAAAACTCCCAACAGGGCCAGTGGAATGGCACAATTGGTTAAGAGTTGGCTTGGAAGTGCGAGCTCTGAGCAGCAGGACCCCGGTTCAAATCCCACATGAGGGCCAGTGACTCTGCGCCCTCTACAGCTAAGATGTTGAACAACAGCTCAGCCTGGAGCTGGGCTACAGTGAGTCGCCAACAATGGTGTAGGCTGCAGCCCCTGCTGCGGTGGGCTGCCATGAGGTACCATGAGTGGCTGACAGCCAGCGTGAGCTGCCGTGAGCCGCCGTGAGTGGCCGCACAATGGCCAGTGAGTGACTGCCTAATCCGGGAAGAGTGCAATGATAATAAGAACGTGGGCCAGTGAAGCGATGTCCTCCACAACTAGACTGAAGAATAAAAATGACAGCAACTTGTCTGTTCCCCTTCCCAGATTCCCCAATAAAATCTTAAAAAAAAAAAATTGGTCTTGGGAAAACTGGACAGATACGGGCAGAAAAATGAAACTGGACCACCTTCTTATACCATATACAAGAATAAACTCAAAGTGGATTAAAGACTTAAATGTAAGACCCAAAAGCATAAAGCTCCTACAAGAAAACATAGGCAGTAAACTCTCTGTTATCGATTTTGATAATATTTTTTTTCTGACCTATCTCCTTGAGCAGGGGAAACAAAAGAAAAAATAAACAAATGAAACTACATCAAAGTAAAATTTTTTGCACAGCAAAGAAAACCATCAACAAAATGAAAAACAACCTATTGAATGGGAGAAGAAATTCACCAATGATACATCTGATAAGGGGTTGGTATCCAAAATTTATAAAGAACTCATATAACTCAACACCAAAAAATCCCTGAACACTCCAATTAACAAATGGCAGAGGATCTGAATAGACATTTCTCCAAAGAGGACAAACAAATGGCCAATACACATATAAAAAGATGCTTTTCATCACTAATCATCAGAGAAATGCAAATAAAAACCACAATGAGATAACACCTCACACCTGTCAGAATGACTATCATTAATAAATCAACAAACAACAACTGTTGGTGAGGATGTGAAGAAAAGGGAACCCTGCTGCACTGTTGGGATTGCAAACTGGTGCAGCCATTATGGAAAATGATTTGGAGGTTCCTCAAAAAATTAAAACTAGAACTATCTTATGACCCAGCAATTCCACTTCTGGGTATTTATCTGAAGAAATCCAAAACACTAATTTGAAAAGATATACGCACCTGTACATTCATTGCAGCACTATTTGCAATAGCCAAGATATGGAAGCAAGTTCCCATCAGTAGACAATTAGATAAAGAAGAAGTGGTACATATATACAATGGAATAGTGCTCTGCCATAAAAGAGAGTGAAATCTTACCATTTGTGACAACATAGACGGAACTAGAAGGTATTATGCTAAGTGAAATAAGTCAGACTGAGAAAGACAAACACCATATGATCTCACTTATATGTGGAATCTAAAGAACAAAATGAACGAACAAAACAGAAACAGATTCATTGATACAGAAAACCAACTAGTGGTTGCCAGAGGAGAGGGGTGTTGGGGAGCTTGGTGAAAAAGGTGAAGGGATTAAAGAATACAAATTGGTAGTTACAAAATAGTTATGGGGACGTAAAACACAGCATAGAGAATATATATGTATAATACTGGGGGGTACTAGACTAATCAGGGGATCACTTCATAAATTATATAAATGTGTAACCACTAAGCTGTACACCTGAAACTAATATAAAATAATATTGAATGCCAACTGTAAGTGCAAAAATAAATATTAAAAAAAAAAACGTATGGAGAAAATTAAATTTCTATAAATCTCACAAATAATAGAATTGCCTTTTGTGTAGATTTGAACATAAACGGAGTAGCTCTTTTCATTCCTTCTAATTTTAACAATATTAATTTCATTCATATGAGCCTTCCCCCCAACATTTTATTTATATTTTAATCCTGCAGAGGAGGCTCTTGAGTTCTCCTGGCTTAGGCTCTCTCTCAACATATACATGAATGTATGTATGTGTTTATATATTTATATTGTATTGTAGGATTTTTTCTGAAGTTGTTGAGATTTATAAACAAAACAAAACAACTCCTCAATACTTCAGCATGTATCTATTAAAAACTCATATTCTCCTACATAATCACAACAAAAACCATTCTTAAGAAATTTAACATTGTTTTAATCCATGCAGTTAATATTCACATTTCCCCTTGTCCCCAAAATATCCTCTTTTGCTTTCATTGATTGATTGATTGATTGATTGATTGATTTATAGTATCTGGCTCTCATTCGTTGCGGTGTCTGGCCCCAGTGGCACACATTGATTTTGCCCAAGATAAGAACCAGTCTGTTCCTTAGACTCGTGGGCTGTCAGGATGCAGCCCTAGCTCTTTACAGAGAAGCACATTCAGTTTCATAGGGTGCAGTTCTGCCTCCGGCTCCCACTGACTTACTTCCCTTTGCAAGGTATCAGTCAGATTTTGTATTATTTTTTATATTATTTTCTCCAGTACTCAGCACTCTCCTGGGCTTGTATTTTATTAAGGAGCCATCAGAATGTTTTAGTTAAAAAAAAAAAAAATCAGGTTTGGCTCTTTAAAGGGTAATAGACAAAAGAGGGCATCATTAGGAGCAGAAGAGCAGCCCTGGCAGTTTTAAAGGAAGCCTCAAATTGTTCCTTTTCTACAACTATGAGAACACTCTTCTTCTGAGAAAAACGTTGACACAAATTTCTTTTCCTCCTGTTTCATCTTTGACTCATGGCATGCAAACAGGAGCAATCAGTTCAATTGGTGAGGTTCAAAAAGGCAATTGAGCTGACCTGGAGTCTGATTTCCTCAGGGATGCCTTCTGGAGGGCAAAGGTCAGCGGGCAGAAACAATAACAAAAGGGTCTCTTAGCCCTTCAGCCTGTAGCTATTTTCCATCCTCAGTGGGTAATTTGCCAAAGTAAACTCTTCTAGATGAATGGGGCCTCTCCCCAGTCACTTTCCCTTCAGTATTTGCTGGTAATGTCATCACAGTACAGATAATGGAGGTCCCACCACCCTCCCCTAACCCCAAAGTAAGAATTACTTACAAATCTAAGTCCAGGAATCACCCTGTATTGACAAATCTCTCAGGGATGATATAGCCCCGATGTAGAGCTGTCTTCTCCCTCCCATTGCAACTTTGGCACTAGGCTTCCCATGGCTTCCACAGTTCCCATGAGGCACATTATTGTTTTTGTTTGTTTGTTTTTAAATTTTACTATATGGTTTGGAAGGTTACAGAGAGACATTACAGAAAGGGGTCTCCAGCTTTCTACTTCCTGTCTTCTCTCCCCCATTTCTGAGTTTCTCACTGTCACTTCCCAAAAGAGAAAATTGTATTGTGTTCTTACCCAAAGCCTCTCAGCTTCATCCCACTTCTGCATTTAAATTTGTCTATATCCACCCATCACAGTGCTTAGCAAATAAAACCTTTTTGCTTCTACTGGAGAGTCTACTATATGAGGGAAATAACCATGATTTAGTTTCTGCCCTCTAGGGGCTCTTGTAAGGGAAAGTGATCTCTACTGAACAATGAAGGATAAGGAAGCAGAAAGAGGTACCCACTGCTGCTTTCCTGCCTTTGTGCTTTAATTTAATTTTTTGTGTGTGACAAACCAAGAATTCAGAAAACCCAACATCCTCCTTGATGGAGTTAAGGGCTTTAAGCTTTAAGGGATGGAAATACCAACCTCAACCCAAAGTAGTTGAAGCTGGAAAATCTAGGAGGTCGAGCTAGCTTTAGGCACTGGTTATTAAGGGGTTCCAGTCACATGGGCCAGAATCAACTTGCTTATCCTTTGGGTCATATCCAGGGCTCTAAATGGTAGTTCCTACAGCTTTAGATTCCATTCAAGTAGAGCAGAGTTGATTCTCCCAGAGATCAAAAAGGAAAGCTTCAGAACTGATCATTGTGGGCTGTTTAACTAACTTGTATTATGCCCATCCTGACATCAACCAATATGTGGAGGAAGGTGATATGGGCATGGGGGAAAGTGTGCTGACTGACCTAGCCTTGTGCATGATCTACCCAGGATGGTAGTCAACTCTACATGAGCTGAGAGTAGACCGAAGTGGTTCTTGCAAAAGGAAATTGAAATAGTGTGGTGAACAGATGCTCAGTGGTAAACCAACAGATATCTACTATAGTAAGTAATATAAAATAAATCATGGACAGAGGAATTCTATCCTACCTATGAAATATTGAGCGGACCCAATTCTGCCCAGGCGGTGTAAACTCTGACCTGTCTCCCTCAGCTGCTGACACTGGTCCATCTTCCTGATTCTGGGGTGTCATCACACAGCCTGGGCTGTGTGTCCCATATTCCCAGGAGGTCACCTCCGGCTAGCCCAGTTATCACTTCCCTGACAGCCCAGTGGCAGCACTCACAGACTTTGCTCCCCTGACACGGGACAGAGGTAGTTTTCATGCTTTGGGGTTGAGAAGACCTGCTCCATTTTTCTACCCCAGAACACTATCCCCCTGAGCTGAGGCACTGTGTGGGATCAGGTTCACCAATAAACAATAAAAAAACCTTTCCCGGGGCCAGCCAAGTGGCGCGGTGGTTAAGCGCTGGTTTAGGAAGCCAGCAGCACGGGTTCGGTCCCACATGTGAGGGCCAGCGACACTGCCCTCAAAAAAAAAAACAAGAAAACTTTTCCCCTCACTATCTTTGGTTCTTTCATTTTTATTTGAAACTTAGTAATCTTGTATTGTTCAAAAGCCATTACTACTGCTGTCTCTGCTACTACCATCACTGTTACTATCAATGCTGCTGTTGTTGTTAAAAATGGCAATCTACCAGAAGTCCAAAAATAGCAGCTAGAGAATGTGAATTTGACCATGATCTCCAAAATTATCCAAGAAAATGAGACAGTACTGCTGGCAAACCAAATCATGAAACATTAACGTGTTTGAGGCGGCCTCTGAGAGGGAGGAAGTACATCTAACATGAATATTCTGGTCAACTTTGGCCCAATGAATTGATGGGATGCTGCACAGAGCTGTCTCTCCTAAATCTATCTGGAGCACACTGCTCCCCAGACTCTGATGATACCTGGAAAACTGCCTCATTGGGCCCAAATGGAAATAGCCTCCTGAGTTTTTGCCATTTGATTTTGCTTCTGAAAATTAAAAATTATTATTTTAAACGTTGCATCTTCTGCCTCTGTTGGTATTATGGCTTCAGGGAAGTTATTTAGTGTTTGATTATGGTTTCTTTAATGTTGTTTATAATAACCTGCTACTTGCATGTTTTATTAACAAAATATTGTCTGCCTTTTGAATCTAGAGAATGGGGGTTTTACCAGGCTGGTATCTCCCTAAACAATGTAATGAAACAACTTTCCCTGAAATCAAATTTGCCATATGATGGGCTCTATTATTTAAATTTTGTGTGGCTTTTGATACATTAGGAAGGGGAGCCCTGAGAAACATAAATTTTGATTATCGTATCAAGTTTAAAAATCCCTGTGCTGAGCAGATGCTGGTTGTTTTCCATCTATTTCCATAACTGCATTTAAAAGGCATTAAGTGTTGTGATTGTGGGATTATTTTTGTTTGGCTCCCATCATCAATTCCAGATACAATATAATAAATTTCAAAGATATATTTTTATGGTGTTGCATTTGGGAATGAGGAAGTTATTGTTTTACATGAGACTCATTGGAAGGATGATGCTGTGTTAATGATAATGGTCTTTGAAATGTTCCACATTCAAGAACATTCCCATTCAAAGTTATGCCCTTTAAATCATTCTCTCAGCTTGCATCATTGCTCTAGGAAAACAGCGCATTAAACTCCGTGACTATTATTACCACTAGTCTCGTTTTATCTGAACACTTATTCAGAGCCCACACTGCCCAGAAAGTGGAATGACATGGAACATTCTGCTTCATTTTTTGAGCCAGCTGATAGGGGCTTCCATTTCCTGTTATTCTCTAAGCTCTCAGTGGCGATTTTTAGGTCAGGCGGTAAGACCCAAGTCATTATACAGAAACACCAAACGAATCTTGACGTCTTCAAGCCTTTCCACTGTGGTGCAAATCTCTTGTGTGGAAGTGAGAGGGGACCTCAAATGGTTATTTTCACTAAGGAAATAAAACAAACAGAAACCTCCCAGAGAACCCGAAAAGACCCATGAAAATGGAAAAGTGACAACAAAATCCACGAAGTGGATAGGTTAAGACAACATATGTATAATTTATACTAGGAAGAAAGGAAGAACAAAGAGACCTCCAGTTAGGCATCCCAAATTAAGTAATGACTGAGATCTGGTAGATGATGCAAATGAGAGAGGGGGGCCCAGTGTGAGAAGTGGGTCCTCTCAGGGCCTGGAGAGGGCAGCCCCAGCCACAGACAGGTAGTTTGCAGCAGTGATCCCTGGCTGTTGGCATCCCACTATGGTCACATATTTTGAGTTTTAAAGAGAAACTGAAATCTCAATTGTTATAGAAAATCTAATTTTACGATATCTTAAGAATTGTGTGTGTGTGTGCATATTTGTGTATAAATGTTAATAAATGCAACTGGGGCCATTATTGTGTGATTTCCCCTTTAAAAAGAATTTGGGCCCATGGTTTGGGAAATTAGTGTTCTGATACAAATTTTATGAGAAATAAAGGTAAGACACTAGTGGTAAATAAAATGTATCTCTGTATAAAGAAGTGATTTTTTTAGTTCTGGGTGTTTAAGAAAGTTCACCTTTCATATTTTAATTGTGCCCATATTCAAGGTTTTGTAATTTATTTCTGAAAAGGTGACTTTTATTTTTAAGGAACTGGCAAATAAACAGATAATGGAAGCAAGCCAACTACTCTGTCTTTCCTTCAACTGCAGCTAAAGGAACAGAGCAGAGAAGAGAAAAACAAGGGGGAAGAAACACAAGCAATAGTGTGTTGCAACTCCAGTATCTCTGTGTCTTTGGAGACTGCACACATGTTAGGGACCAGTGAGGTGGCAGCTAACTTGCTTATCACCGCCCCCCTGCCCCTCCCTGGAGTCACTAGAGAAAGTCCCCAGGTGTAGGAGCACACTGGCACCTGTTTCCCTCTCTGCAGCCTCACTCAAGTCTGAGAAGGACAGCCATTTCAGGGAAGGACTTCGCCAATTTCTCAGTTTGCCAAGGCTCTCTGGGGGAAAGGGGCTCCCCACAGCTGTACCACAGATACCTCGCCATTCCCCGTACCTCTTCCCCCATCATTTACTTCGGGAGTAGCAGGAAAAGTGGAAAATGCCCTCTTTCCTACCCGTGTCTTGCATCATCATGGGCCTTCCTTGTTGAAATAGTCCCCTTGTATTTTGTCATCTCCTCCTACTCCATTATTGTGATGACATCACAGACCATCTTAACTGAGCCCAATCTGAAATGCTTTTGTTGGCATGTGATAGGGGACATACAGGAGGCTTTTGTTTTTGACAAAAGGAAGAAGGAAGCTGGTTCTCCAGCACTGTGGGAGGGAGGGAGACAGGGAGAGGCTACAGCTGGCCCTCATACAGTACGAGGTGATAGCAATGAGATTTGCTAGCACCTACTAAGCATGAAACACACTTGGTACTTTGCATCTATTTTCCTGCATTGACCCTTAAGTTTATACTGTAACCTTCATTACTCCTATCAGACGTAGAGTGGTTGATTAACTCAGCTCCGTTATATGCCGGAGGAGGAGCTGGGATCCTCCTTGTCAGAAAGCTCTCTCCACCAACCAGTGCTGATGCCTCCAGAACAAAGAAGGTCAAATGACTGTTTTACCCTGAGATGGTGAGACCTCAGATTCAGGCCGTGTGAAGTTTTGGTAACCATATTGTAAGAGGAAGAGTAACACACTACAGCGTCTCCAGAGGAGAGAAACCAGGAGACTTAAGCTTGCTGAGGTAAGTGGGGTCAGAGGGTTTAATAGGAAACGGGAGAGTGTGATCACTGTCTTCAAGTATTTGTGAGAGTCAGTGTCAGTGTAATTGTGATACATGCATGAATGGCAGTTACAGAGAAACTACCATTTTACTTTTTCTATAATGGAGGTAGTTTCAGGTATGACTAGTGAATTTCACACCCTAAAATACATCCTAAAATATATTCAAGGGTGTTCAGTAAACTACTTTTCAGGGATGTTTTAGAGCAATTTCTCAAAATGTGGTTCCCAGACCAGAATCATCATCATCACCCGAGACCTTGTATGAAATGCAGATGCTCAGGCCCCTCCCCAGACCCAGTGAATCAGAAATTCTGGGGGTGGGCCCAACTGTTTTCATTTTAACAAATGCTCTTGTTGACACTGATTCATGTTGAATTTTGAGAGTTACCACAGTCGTCCATATTTGCATGTCTCTCCTGCCCTCGAGACACTAAACTTCTTACCTCATCCTTCCGTCATCAATGTTTATCACAGTGCCTGGGGCATGATACACCCTTCTTAATTGTTTGATGAAAACAGCATTAGCCCCAAAAGGAGAACACTTCTGCAGATATAATTCCCAGCTGTGGGCCTTAAAGCACATGCATCCTATGAAGATGGAATGCTTTTTAAAACTGTACATTTTTATCCCCCCCCCACCCTATTTCACACATGCACCTAAGAGTACATCTCTGGGGTAGGATCAGAAATTGAATGTTAATTACTTAAATAATTACATGAATTTTACTCTTTTCTTTAAAAAAATTATGGAATGGGTAATAAATACATCTACATAAAACAACATTCAAAACATACTAATGGGGATTCATAGAAGAGTAAATCTTCTTACCACCCTGCACCCACCCACTCAATATCTCCTCCCACAATGCAATTACAGGAAGCAGGGTTTGTTTTGTTTGTTTATTGTATATCCTTTCAGAGATCTTATACAAGCAATTACACACACGCTATACAAAAGGATCATACTGTATAGCCTCTTCTCTCCCTTGCTTTTTTCCTCTCAACTCTGTATCTAAAATGTATATTTAAACAACTTAACCAAATGAGTCTTTTTACTGTTGGTGGGAATGTAAATTGGTGCAAGCACTATGGAAAACAGTATGGAAAAAGTATGGAAGTTACTCAAATATTAAAAATAGAACTACCGTATGATTATGGGTATTTATTTGAAGGAAATGAAAACACTAACTCGAAAAGATATGTGCACCCATGTTCATTGTGGCATTATTTACAATAGCCAAGACATGGAAACAACCTAAGTGCAAACAAACTTTTGAGAATTACTTTTTTAGATTTTGGGGCAGAATTTGAAAAATGTGTTCCCATAAGTAAGTTCTATAGTCTTTGGATAGTTTCAGTTAAATTTTAGTTCATCTAGGACCTCACAAGTCGGGGATCAATAGGAACTGAATTAATGAGATAGTATTTAATTTATGCTTATTTTTAAATTCTTAATTTGTGTATCTGTGATGTGTCTCCCTTCAGTGTAGTAAAACCACCTATGAGCTGAGACTGGGTCTCCTCTTTCTCTTCATACCCAGTAGGAGTACCTGGCATGTGGTTGGCACTTAGTAAGTAACTGTTGAGTGAACAAGTAAGTGCGTAGCATGTGTGGCTGACTACCACTGGGACTGACGGAGTTGTATGGATATATTGGCCTAAGAGTCATACGTACTGAAGTTTGGAGGGCTTGTGAGGGAGACAAAGACATTTTAAGCCTCGGTGCTTGCTTCCTAACTTCTGTTTCTAGGTGTGTAAGGCAGTGTAGCAGTGTCAGTGGTAAAGCAGCAACTTCGCACTGAAGGGAATCTTGAGCACAAAGGCAGGCTGCTTGTACTAAAGAAGCTGTAGCAGCCAAACAGAATGAACAAACAAAATCCATTAAACCAACAAACAAAACTGCTCTCCAGCCAGCCAGTTCCACTGGGCAGAGATCAGCTCTGATTCTGCCAGACTCCTTAGATTCACAGCCCCCTGATCTCTCAACTTGATGATTAAAATAAGACAAACATTGAATACTTTTTAGGGTATGCAGATGATCTTTCCTGATAGTTCAATAAAGCCAAACAAATGGAAATTAAGGGGAAAAAAATTTTTTTTCTGGTAATTTATCCTTCCTAAAACTCAGAGATTGAATTTAAAAGATTTTCTATGAAGCCTGAGACTATCAACTAGTTCCTCCCAGGGCCTTTTAAAGATTAAGGAAACAAAACAAAACAAGCTGGGGTTATTATTAAAGGATAAAGCCTCAAGCTGTAGTCCAAAGACAAGGGTTTCTAAGGAATAGGAATAAATGGCCCTGGAGCTGCTGGAGTCTAAAGGACAAGGAGGTATAAATACCTGAATCAAAAGATGCCTATTCTAAGTTGTCCTTTTTGCTGGCATTCTGGGCAGAGCTGTGCCTGGGGCAGCACCACTAGGTCTAGGGGAAGAGAACCAAGAACAGGCCAAGCACACACTATCTTCTCTCACGGCTGTGTGGTCTTCTGATCTTGCAGGCGGCCCGAATCCAGTCCAGTGCCTCAGCCTGAGGAATGGACAAGAGATGACATGCAGATAAAGCAATCCCCAGAGGTAGGGTGACTTAATGACCATGACCGTGTGGATACAAAAGGACTCCAAAGCCAGCTGAAACTTGGTGGAAATAAAATCGGTGAGAATAGGAGTTGAAATCCTATAGTGCTAAAACGCTTTTTAAAAAATCTCCAACAAAATAAAAAAAAAACAATAAAAAAAAGAAGAAAAAGTAAAAAAAACAAAAAAACACAAAAACAAACAAACAAACAAAAATCTCCAAAAACATTCCATGGATGATTTTTGCGCCTCCATAATGTCTCTGTTGCAGAGTGGAGACGATTCTGCTTTCATCTGATGAATGCCCAGAAGTCTGCCTCTGTGCCTCAGATTCATTTTCTGACCTTCAATTCAATTCAACAAGTACTCAGTCATCACCTAGTACAAGCCAAGACATGATGTTAAGCACCTTGTAGATGCATAAATGAGCAAGTCAAGAAACATAAATATTAGTTATGAAAAGACCTCAGAGTTTATTCATTAAATACCAAGTGCCAAGCCTTGTCTTCCCCTAGAAAAGTAAGGACATAGCAATAAGCCGAGACAGGTAAGGCCTCTGGTTTCTGTGATCCAGAAGTACATTTTAGAATCACTTGAGGAGCTTGTAAGATGCCCAGGCCAGGACTTCGCCCCACCCTGAAGATTCTGATTCAGTGGGTTTTCATAGGATCATGGCAACACAGGTAATTCTGATGTATGTTCTGGCTGGAAACTAGTAATATGGCACCATTTTTGCCATCATTAAGCTGAGAAAACTCGGCCAAGGAAAGAAGTTGTGATGTTCCCAAAGGTAAATGTTGCTTAATATTTGGCAGGACCTTGAATTTCGTACCACACTATGCCATGGTTTGATAAAAACAGAACAAAACAAAAACAAGAAAACCATGTATATAAGTGACCATACAGATAGGGAAAACCAGGAAAGGTCCAGAGTGCATAAGGACACAGAGGGAGAGATCACTTTTAAGGTGGTAATGAAAGGTGCCTTGGTAAGAGGCTTGGAGGGGGAGTATGTAAGTTTTAAATCAGGAAGCGTGAGTCCTTCAACTGTGTTCTTTTCCAAGACTGTTTTGACTATTTAGGGTCTCTTGCAACTCTATATGAGTTTTAGTATTAGCTTTTTCATTTCTGCAAAAAAAGGCCACTGGAATTTTGACAGGAATTGCATTGAATGTACAGATTGCTTTGGAGCCTATTGCCATCTTAACAGTACTAAGTCTTATAATCCATAAACAAGGATGTTTTTCCAATTCTTTAGGTATTCTTTAATTTCTTACAACAGTGTTTTGCCATTTTCAGTATATGTCTTGCATCTACTTGGTTAAATTTATTTCTAAATATTTTATTCTTTTTGATGCTATTATAAATGAAATTGTTTTCTTAATTTCATTTTTGGATTGTTCATTGCTAGTGTATGGAAATCCAACTGATTTTTGCATGTTAATCTCATATCCTGTAACTTTCCTCAATTAGTTTACTATAGCTAATGCTTTTCGTTTTAATAGATTCTCTTGGATTTTCTGTATATAAGATTATGTCATCTGTGAATAGTTTTACTTCTTTCTTTCAATTTGGATTCTTAAAAAAAAAGAAAACTATTTCTTGCCTGCTTGTACTGAGTAGAAAGTCTATTAATTGGTATGTTGAATAGAAATGGTAAAAGTAGACATTCTTATCTTATTCCTAATCTCAGTAGAAAAGCTTTCAGTCTTTGTTGAGTAAGATGTTAAATATGTTATTTTCCCCCATGAATGCACTTTATCAGGTGGAGGAAATTTTCTTCTATTCCTAATTTTCTGAGTGTTTTTATCATGAAACGTTGTTGGGTTTTGTCAAATATGTATTTCTGCATCAGCAGAGAAGATCATTTTTTTCTCCATTCTATTAATGTGCTCATTACGTTGGTTGATTTTCATATGTTTAACCCCATTGCATGGATAAATCCCAATTGGTCATGGTATATAATCCTTTCAATGTGCTGCTGGATTTAGAGGGATTCTTTCTTACGTAATTAAATTAATCTAGTATATAATATAGCTGCCAGTTAGAGTCCTGGTAAAGAGGGTCACACAATCTAAGGAGAAAGATTTTAATTTCTAGCTCTTACATGGATGGTGGAAAAAAAGCAAGGGAATTAGAAAGGAAAATGCAGACCTTCTTATTATTGGCTTAAAGAAATCTCAGAAAAGACTCTCTGAAGGCCTTACATGGCCAAAAATGAAAGGCTGATGCTGAAAAAGCCCTAACACACAGTGAAGCTTCAAAATCCTGGGTGAGAGCCGTGGTCCTCCCACCCATGTCATGGATATCTTCAACAAGGTCTGTGCAGTAGATTATAATTAAGTTAAAATAAGTTGGTGAGCAATTTATAGGCCCATAATTCTGTACACTTTTATGATTAATCTGTGTTGCTGTTATCTATTGCTGCCTAACAAGCCAAAACATGGTGGCTTAAAATAAGAGCAATCCTTTTATCATCCCTGGCAGTTTCTGTGAGCTAGGAATTTAGAGAAGGTTTAGCCAGGCAGTCCTGGCTTGAAGTCTCTCATTTCAATCAAATGGGGGCTGGTGGGCTTCTCTCTCTCTTCATTTAATCTCAGGGTTCCTGGGTGTGCCTTTTCCACATGGGCCACCTTGAGCTTCCTTACAACATGGTGCCCTCAGCGTGGAAAGGCTTTCTGTGTAGGCAGCCTAGAACTTGAGGTTGAGTGGTCCAGGGTACCGGGCTGAAGCTGTACCTCTCTAATGATTGGCTTCCAAAATCACACAGCATCACGTCCTCTATAGCCTGTGTGTTGAACTAAGGATGCCAGATTCAACAGAGGAGACAGAGATCCCAGCTCTCCAGGACAAGAGAGTCAAAACTTTGCAGGCATGTTTTCAAACTGCCTTAGTTGAAGTGACTGGTCATTTTAATGATATTTTATTTAATTGATTAGAAAGTTTAATCCCCTGCTACTGAAACATAAGCTTTGTCATTTGGCCCACAGAGCTCACAGCAAGGCAAAACTGTTTACTCAGTAGCAAGCAGACTGCCTGAGAGAAAATTACTAACTTCTTGAGTCCTGCATTTACAACCTAAGTATAAAGTGAGCATTTTACAAAATATCACTACTCCCAATACAGATTTAGAAAACCCACCTTCCAGAAAATAATGTTCCATTTTTCTTTATGTGAAGCTTAAGAAAATATCATAAAGTCAAGGCCCCCACAGTACCTGTGGCTGACACTTATTTGCTATTTTTATTTGCATGAACTATTTCCAGTGTTCCCCGGAGCACAGAGCAAACAGCTGGTTAGCCCTTAAATGAACATGATGATACAAGAATGATGTTCTGTGTGTGTGTGCTAAAGGAGGTCTCACTGGATAAATAAAAGGTTGCTCATTTATTTATGATGCAAAAATCCATTGTGCATTCGGCGGGAGGAATCGTTAATTATTTATTCAGAACTCCTTGACTCCAAGTACAGCTTTTTATGTGCATGGGCCATGTATTTTTTTTTTTTATTACTTTAATACATGTCATTTTCTTTTTGAGTGTGGTGAATGTTCTGTCTCAAAGTGTGTGGAACTGTGGTAACCTGTACATTCGATAAAGGATTTCTAGTTTATTATACCATTTTCATCTGAACCCTCTGTCTCCTTGTAGTCAAATGCCCAGGAATTATGACAGATGGATATATGGAGTTCATTCATTCACTGCACACTCATTCCTTTTCCCTTCCCCCAGGTAAAAATACTACATCACTAAATCATTAATTATATTCTGGGAGCAAACATCAACTCAGGCCTCACTGACTTATTCTAACCCTAGTGAAGAAGGCATGATTAGGGTGACATCATTTCTCAAATGTATTCTATAGCCCTTAAACTCTTCATTTACATTAACTCTAGATCCATCACATCACATTGCCAGATAAGACAGTCTGGTTTCTGTGGTCTGTGTGGAAAATGTAAGTGGTTTAGAGATGTCTACAGCCTACTGTGTAGGTTCTCCAGGGAATTCATTCATTCATTCATCCCCCAGTATATACACAGCAGCTCCTCTGCTGCAGCACTCAGTCAGATTGTGACAAAGAGAAGATACATGGCATGGGCCAGGAATGACTCCTCTTACAGCCAGCTGTCAAGGGCATTCTAGAAGCAGAGGGTGTGAAGCTGCCCTTATTTCAGGTTTGGCTCGCTGGCTGGCAAAGACTTATCCAACACAGCTTTGAGACACTTGAGCAGTGCCAGCAGCTAAGGGCAGGCCCTTGGATTCCATATCCAGCACTTCGTGGGGCAATCTACTCTGGGGCTCTCTCCTGGTTTGAGGCTTTCCGGGTGCATCTTGGTGCATGGCTTAGATTTCCCACGGGTGAGCCTACTAAGGGGAGAATGATTGACTAACAGCCTTCAGCTGCCACACCTTTACACCCGATGTGGCATGCATGCTGAGGCCACACTCTTCCCAGGCTGTTTCCATCTGATGAGTACAGGGGCTGGCTAGAGCCAGGCCATTTCTTCTCAATGTGGAGTTCCTCTAATGGGCAGTCTCTGCTCTAGCTCTTCCCATAGAGAGACTTTCTCTGGGCTGCATTGCAGTTTGAGGTTTTTTTCTACCCAATCTTCCTTTCCCATTTCCTTTCACAGATGTCAAACCTGCATTGTGATCTGAAGGCTCTTCTCACCTACTTTTGCTCCATCTCCTCTTTATTAAAAGATTAAACAGGCATTTCCCCCAGCAAATCTCTCCTATCTTTAATTCCATTTTAGTCTCTGCTTTCAGGAGAACCTGAGCTGACATATTTGGTTTCTAGGTTCCATCTTTCTTTTTCCCCCTATTCTTCCATTCTCCTCTAGTTCCTGCCCCTACATTCTATACCTGCCCACACAATAGGTCTATCTTCATCTTTTCTTCTGTGGTGGCAGATCAGAAAGAGATAAATATCCCATTCTATCTAAGCCTAAATCCTTAAAACACACACACACACCCCAAAATAAAAACCTGGTTTGCTTTCCCATTCTCCACTCTCTCCAGAATAGGTCTGCGTACTCCTTCCTTCACCTCCTCATCAAACAGACAAATCCTTCTAGTAAAGCAAAGAAACCAGTAAAAATCAAATTAAACTTTGCAAAAAATAGGTGACACACTCATATGCTGTTAGATCTGAATTTTACTTGATCATGTTTTATTCATCTTTATATTACCATTACCAGTGACTAGGATAATACTCACATAGTTGTAATGATTGTTGAATAAAGAGTCCACCCAATTTATGCTGTTTGTCAACCCACACTCCTCTTTACATAACCCCTCAGGCACCTCCTTCAAGCTTCCTTCTGACATTTTTTAAAAGATCTTAACTATTTTGCCCAAATCAGAACTCTCACCACACAAACTTTTTCTTGGTCTTCATCTAAAATCCATATTAAAACACTTATTTTGCTAGTGTCCATTATTTCAGCTGCCAGAAATCTGATTAAATTCATAAAGTGGAAAAAGAAATTTTCCTTTAACTAGCTTTATATTTTAGATAGGTAATTTCATTTCCCTTGGCTTTAGTTTTTCTCACCCTGCTACATAATTTAAAATGTATAATGTAAATTGAAAGTATTTTCTAAGACATTAATTCATACAACAATATGAATGACTAAAATTTTTGTTTACATTTTCTGGGATATCTATCTATCTATCTATCTATCTATCTATCTATCTATCTATCTATGTATCTATCTATCTATCTATCTATCTATCTATCTATCTATCCATCCACCTACCTACTGACCTACCTACCTATCATATACTTGTTGACTCAAATCAGTTGCACTCAACCTTTCTGCTGATGGAAATGAAGAATGTCAAGTAGTGTTGAGGACCTACTGTGAGGAATAGAAAGGGTGATTCTCCTGGTATCAAAGTATATTGCCCCTGCCTCACTACACACACTCACATGTACCACCTGCCCAAACTACCCACACTCATACATCTCTTGATGTGCACACACTTAGGCAAGTTTGCTATCTCCTGGGTTAGAGTACAAGTCCTTTGGTTGTCCATCAAGGCACGCAATGGATGCTCTCAGAATGAAAAACAGCAACACAAATAAATGACATGTAAGGGGTTTGAAATACAGGTCAAAACCTTGGTTATTTACACTTAACCACTCCAAAGTTCTGACAGAAAGAAAATCTGGCATGAACCTCCACATTTCCTTTCCCACAACTGGTAAGAGACCCTGAAATCCACACACCTTGGAAAAATGCAAGATATCTCTTGGATCTAATTCCCTCCCTGTCATCTTTAAGTATTATAATAAACTAAGATAACAGGCAGAGCCTGGAGACACTGCAAATGTTCCTCAGTAAAATGTGATGTGGTGAGACCCTCCCATCTGAGAGACTGGAAGAGAAATGAAGAGCCTATTTCTTTCTTGTCCAAGTGTTTTGGCAGGACCCTCATTTTTCATGTCCTCTTTAGTCTCAGAATATAACCAATATATGTCAGAACTCTTTCCCTAAATGTTCCTGAGGGACCCTTGGAGTCACAGAAGTGGCAGCCTCAGGTCAGATGACAGACTGTGGGAAGCTTGTTGCATCTATCCGATCAAAAGCAGCAGATAGAACAGGATAATATTTTGAAGTATTAGCCAAAGATTTTTCCTCTCTTTTCTTTAGCCCGTGTACATTCACTTTCTGAAACCCAGACAGATAGAACATTCTATTTTCATGTCTCAGGACAGAGATATTTCAGCAGCTATGCCAAAAGGAAGAGGAATTGACTCAGCTTTGGATCAAAATCGACTTTTGAAACCACTGGCAGGGTCAATGGTCTGCAGGAAGATTTTTAAGCCACAAAGGCCTCAAAATTATGAGTTTCAAGGGCACACATGGTACTGAAAATGTTGTGATAAACACTGAAATAAGAAAGTAGATGAAGAGTTGAGTTACGCTGCCTCTACAATAGATTGCATAGTCTGGGAGGAGAGAGAAAAAATAGAGAGGAAGAAAGATGTCCTCCCATGCTGCCCCATTACTTACCCACCTGGTCCACTGGTGGGTCAGCATGATAACAATTCCACGGTGGTTGGGAAAAGTAAGGCAGTGACATCTGCATCTCTCTTCCCTGTGGATCTTGGGGAGGTATAATTCCTTTTCCCTGATGCCCCGACACAACAATGGAGCTGAAAAGTAGAAATGGCTGTGAAACATATCTCAAGGACTCAGAGTCTTTGAGGCTGAGGAATGGCACAGAGAATGATTGACTCTTTGTAACCCCCAGAGAAAAATACACACACACATACAAAATGAAAGAGACCAGACTTGAAAAGGCCTTGTAGCTAGGACAAGAAGGATGAAACAGCAAGCTAACTGGTCAAATAACTGGAGAACTGATGGGAACCAGGATAGCTCAATAAATACTAACACTGACCAACAACATAGGACCAGACACCCCATCCCTCCAATACACACATTCACACACTTACCCCTCACACACACTCACAGGTGTGCACACACACCTGCTTTGGCACTTGGCAAGAAACTGAAATGAGGAGAATCCTAAAATTCATACATTCCAAAACTTGCTTCTTAGCCCTACACATTGTTTTGAGCTTCTGGGGGTGCAGAACTGACAAGAAATTGAGTTTCGACCACCCAATGGCATGGATCTTAAAAGGGAAATTATAATTAGGTATTAAAAGAATATCACTTTTCTTACAAAGGAGTGTTTGTGGCCTGAGATTAGTATCTGTTCACAGGGGATCTTAGAGGTGTATTAGGAGTCAGGAGGCACAAAGAAAGAGACATTAATGTTTTGCTCTGTTTCCCTAGCTTGAGGGTCTTATTTTGCCAGCCTCGTGTACAGGATGCTTCACCTCTCTTAATTGGACACCCACAGCCAACTTCTGGTAGTGTAACCTCAGAAGAAGAAAGAAGGAAAGGGTAGGTGACTCAGAACAAAGGCAGACACTATAAACTGAATTACATTTCTCAGTTATACACTCTTGATCTTGCCACTTTGCCGATGCTTACCCTAGTGTAGTTTGTGTATTGGCTCTTCCAGAAGGACTTGTCTCCTGGCCCAGATGCTGTTATTCCAAGTGCCCAGCCTGTAGCTACAAAGCTACTAGCTACCCTCGTTACTAAGTCCCTCACTCCCTGAGGCTGATGGAATACCGCCAACTCTGTTTTGATAGAAACCATATGGTTGTAACTTCATGTCAGTGTCAGATGGCAAGACATGGAGTAGGAGCTATGCCTTCTTGTTCTATGGAGTGTTTGCTTGCCTTAGACTCCTAAAGATCAGCCCTACCGGCTGCTGGGATAACCAGCATTCCTGAACTCCACACAAAACAACCTTTTTGCTAGACTTGCATTTGTTCTTGGTACTTCCAGACAAGGAATCAGAAGAATCATCTCAAAACTGAAGCAGTTTATGCATCATGCAGCCCACCCCGACATTGCCTCCCTTGGGGAAATGGTTCACTTAGAAGGCAGTGGGGATCAATCTGAGCTTTGTTCCTTTATGGTGATGGAAAATGCTAGTCACACAACTCCAAAGTCACTCCGAGTGCCTGTGGTTGATTATAAACAAAGAGGAGGGCCTGAGATGGGCAGAGCCTAGGGCCAGGACCACCATCTCAGGCCTGAGCATAGGAGGGGCATAAAGACGCCTATTGTTTACCCGGGGCTTCTCTGATGCCCAGTCAGGAAGCCCCCTTCACAAACAGAGTCACCTCTGCCAGCCCTTGGGGACCTGGGGAATACATTCGCCCGGCCTTTGGTCTGTGTGTTTAGACTCATGCCACACCGAATTTCATCTGGGAGGAAAAGCTGTTTCAGATGACCATGAATAGCAGCTTTCATCAGCTGTCACTTCCCATTAAGGCCAGCATGACATGGAAATGTACTAGAGGCTGCTAGAAGCCTGGAACAGGCGTAGCTCTTTCTATTCTAAACATTTATTGACTTCATTTCTCCTTTTAAAAAGGTTAATAAGTCCATTTGGCTCTCCCCACTCTACTGATGCCCCTTGCTTAGGTTCATCTGACTCTCTGGGATGAAAGAATTAGTGCCTTAAGCCAGATTTGGGCGGAACTAAAATGACAATCTAGATTATTGCTGGAGCTCCATTCTGTGTTCTTTTCTTTGGAGCAATCAGCTATGTGCCTCAGCTTCCTTACATGGACTTGTCCTCAAAGAAACAGTACATTTTCTGTATTAGGACATATGGGATATTGCCCTTGTGGGCAGGTATTCTGTCATATGTGTGTCATTAGAAGTAGTAATGGGCTTACTTCAGTAGCATTTGGTAAACAAGCTCTCTATCAAAAAAAAAAAAGAAAAGAAGAGAAAGAAAGAAAGAAAGAAAGGAAAAAAGAAAGAAAGAAAGAAAGAAAGAAAGAAAGAAAGAAAGAAAGAAAGAAAGAAAGAAAGAGAAAAAGAGACAGAGAGTGAAAGAAAAAAGGAAGGAAGGAAAAAAGGAAGGAGGGAAGGAAGGAAGGAAGGAAGGAAAAAACAGGCTATATATTTATAGTGTTGGCCAATTTCTACAGTGTAAATACTCCCACCATGGTTGATTTCAAACTACCATGGTTGATTTCAGACTACATCACTAAATGTGGAGTCCCTGAATTTGGGAAGGTATGCAAACAATTGCCTCTAGTAAGCCAGCAGGACTTGGCTCTAATACACAGCTGGCTCATGGGCTTGTTGGTTGGTGTTACAAAGCTGTGTGACCGGTATGGGCATAGAAATTTATTGACCTATATTCTTCAAACCATCACAGATAATACAAGAGCCGTTGATCCAAGAGATGGAAGAGGCAGGAAGAGGGGAGGGCATGATTGGCTATAGTCCAAGCTAGGTGATGTAATGCATTTTAAGCTCCAGCCTAAGAGCAAACAGGTAAAAAGAACCATTAATTGGCCATTCAAGATGTTAAAACAAGCAATGGAGACAGGCCAAGACTCCCTGTCTTGACCCTCAAAATCTTGTTAAGGCTTGGCCATACTATAAAGGAACACAGAATTGGGAACCAAGCCTTATTCATCAAATCTTGATAGAAATCACCAGGTTCTATTGTGCTGGGCAGGCAGAAGAAGGAATCTAACAACTTCTGATGAAAAATGATCCTCCCTAGTAATTTTCTATGTAAGCTGCTATGACTAAAGTAGACTTGCATGATGCCAACTTGACTCCCCTGATAGCCACTGATTAGTTGAAGAATTAGTGTTTGATTCAGAGTAACTGTGTGTAGGTTGGGAACAGTGGAGATCAATGGCCCCCAGCGTGATCTGGGACAAATCTCCCCATAGAGGCACTTGTACAGCATGGTGGCAAAATGGCTGGATTAGGTCCTTTTGGGGAAAACATATAAATGTATGTAAAAAAAAAAGTCATATCATTTGCCCTTGGTTGTTTCTCTGTGATGTGTGAGAAGCAGCTTTTCTGGTTGTTTGTGAAATGTGAGGCATATCCAGTGCTGTAATCATGGGGCCCCTGATCTTCTTCCCTTTGTCACAATACCCTTCTCTGCCTCTCTTAATATCCCAGAGTGAAACCAGCCCTGTGCTTAAAAGAAATTGCCATCTAGGAATATAAGGCTTGTAGGTAAATAACTGCATATAAATAACAACATAGAATTTGTCAAATGTCACAAGGGGGCTCTGATGAAGGGCTGTGAGAAGAGGGGAGATGGCTTAGGTTGTGGAGTAATTGGAGGCGGGATTAAGACACAGCCTTGCAACTGGGCCCTGAAGGGTTCACAGTGAGAAGATCTGCACAGATATTAGAACAGGAGAACATTCCAGAAACCATGAGCTACTGTATCATAGTCAGGCAGGCATGGACTGTGAAGGTGACTGAAATATACCACCCCAAAATATGCCTCTCTCATGTATTAATTATTGGTTTGATTACTTTTAAGAAACAGCAGACAAAGGAGAAGCTGTAAAAACTGAGTAAAAGTTACCCTTTTGTAAGAGACATTTACATGTATAAGGGAAATCTCCATTTGTGGGGGTGTCCTCCTCTTTGTACCAGGAAGAAAACATGACTCAATTTCTAGAAACTCATATCAATGGAGCAGGTATGGACTTCGTCTGCATAACAACCTTACCCTTGTTTATTGTGCTTTTCCTGATAACCCCCCATAGCTTTTCCCTCCCGCCCCAACATCTTTTTTTGTCTTTAGGTGGTGGCTTGGGCTATTTAGGGGAGTTAGTTTTCCCAGGTCTCCCATATATATACAGGAGATATACATGCTATTAAATTTCTGTTTATCTTTCACCTGTTAGCCTGTCTTTTTTTTACAGAGAGGCCTGAGGCAAGAACCTAGAAGGGTAGTGGGAAATTTATTTTTTCTCCTCTGCAACTGTAAGAAGGGATGGAAGGAGTCACAGGAAATAATATCAGAAAGAAATAGTCCAGACCAGGTCATGGGAAGATTTTAAATTGTAGACTGAGAGGTTGGACTTCAAGATACAAAAAATGAGCTAACAAAAATTTTTGACCAGGAGAGGGACTCTCTAAGAATTTCTCCTGGAAAATGACTGTGGTGATACTGTGAAGCCAGGAATACAAAAGAAATAAGATCTTATTTCACTAATCCACCCAGAAATATCTGACATTGAAACTTTTTTTCTGATTAGGGTGCCATTTGTATTAAAAGATGACAACTGATGTGACATCTGGCATCAATGACAAGAATACGAGATGTGCAGTACTAGCTCTGGAGGTAAATTATCTCTGCTTGGACATCCTGCCAGGGCTTGGGTAAGTGCCATGGGGTAAAGGTGGTTCTGACTTAGCCTAGCAGCATACAACAGTATGAATGAGGTTTGAATAATCAAAGAAAATGGAGATAATAGGATTCACTCATTAAATTTTCCTTTTTTTCCTATAAAAATGCAATCTTTAGAGAAAAGGATCATTTCTATTACAAACCCACTCTCCCCAGAATAAGGTTAGACAGAAATGGAATAGATTCATCACAGAATTGTTGCAAAAAATAATACAAAACCATCTAGCACTGTGCCTGTAGAAACTGCTTAGAAATGCTTTCCAAATATGACTCATTTGACTTTGAAGCTCTCAAGTACAAAGTCCTCTGTGCTGATGAACCTGTCATATACCAGAGGTGGTGGAGCTGTGGGTTAGGAGTTAAGGCTCTGGAGCCAGACTGTCTAGTTTGTAAGCAGGCTCTATAACTTGCCTCCTTTGAAAACTTGAACAAGCACTTAACTACCCCCTGCCTCAGTTTCCTCTCCCACGAACTTGAGGTTGCTGGGAACACTAAGCGAATGCACACGTGAACTTGTAATAGCACCTAACACCCAATTAGCACTCAATAAATATTAGCCAGGAATACTGACCAACTTCTCTTTACTGAATATTTACGTTTGTTTTGATCAGATGGAGGTTTGCGAATGTCCTCCAGCACAGAACGGAGCTGGAAAGTTTCATGTCTCCAGAATCTACCTGTAGCAGTACATTCCATGCTGCTTGCCAGGGAAATTGTCTCAATTGAGCCCATTTCAGGCTGTGGACAATAAGGGGTTTTACTTGTTGTCTGTTAAAGTTACCCATGGGTAGCCTTCTGAAGACTCTCCACTTCACAGGGTCCTCTGATTTACTGAGGACCCCCCAGCATGCCCTTTCCTCCGGTATCCCATGCCAGGCCAACGCCCCCCCTGGGAGACAGGGAGCCAGAGTGGGAATGCATTCAGCAGTGCATTATTTAATGGGAGCAGAAAGAATGACCGAATCTTTCCCTCTTCTTCTAAACACATGTCCTTCATTGTCTAACTTGGCCAAAAAAAAAAAGCAGCCAGATCTTTTATTTTTTTTTTTTAGATCACCACCAACATCCACAACATGTTTGTTTTTTTTTTTTTAAAAAGATTTTATTGGGGAATCGGGGAAGGGGAACAGACAAGTTGCTGTCTTTTTGTTCTTCAGTCTAGTTGCGGAGGATGTTGCTTCACTGTTGGTATCGTCATTGCACTCTTCCCGGATGAGGCAGATCGGTGGCTGGCCTCTGGATGTCGCTCACCGCGGCTATTGGCAGCTCACACTTGGCTGCCAGCCGCTCACGCTGGCTGCGGGCCACTCACTGTAGCCTATGGCAGCCCACTGCAGCAGGGGCTGCAGCCCACACCATCACCGGGGCTCGCACAGCCCAGCTCCAGGTGGAGCTGTTGTTAGCTGTAGAGGGCAGTGTCACTGGCCCTCATGTGGGATCCGAACCGGGGCCGCTGGCATCCCAAAACCAGCACTTAACCAATGCGCCACTCGGCCGGCCCCCACAACATGTTTTTAAACAAAACTTTAAAAAATGCTTCATTTAGTGGCAGAGTGTGTTACTAAGAGTGAGAACCATGAAAGATCTACTGAGCCCTGTGCCTCAGACTCCACTGTTCCTCACTGGTCTTAACATGACTTTGGGAATTTGAGCCTGTTTTTCCACTCCCAGTTCACAGCATTTTCTATTTTGGAGCTGATTTTATTCCAAAATACTATATTTGCCCTCCCTTTTTCTTTTTTTTCCTCAAACTTATGTACAGGTGTATCTCATGAGAGAACTTCAGTTTATCTACTTCTTCCTCACTCACAATTTACTGTTCCTCAGTTACCTTATGGAACTCAGTCCAGCTTTCTTCAAAAATGCCATTCTTGGGGTGGCCAGGTGGCTTAGTTGGTTAGAGTGCATGTTTTGAACAACAAAGTTGTCGGTTCAGTTCCCACATGGGCCAGTGAACTGCGCCCTCTGCAACTAGATTGAAGACAATGACTTGAGCTGAGCTGCCTCTGAGCTGCTGATGGGCAGCCGGGTGGCTCAGTTGGTTAGAGCACGTGCTCTTAAAAACAAGGTTGCCATGTTCGATTCCTGCATGAGATGGTGGGCTGCACCCTCCGCAACTAGATTGAACATAGCACCTTGAGCTGAGCTGTGCTCTCCACAACTATATGAAACAACTACTTGATTTGGAGCTGATGGGTCCTGGAAAAAACACTGTTCCCCAGTAAACTTTCTTAAAAAAAAAAATTGTTTAAAAAAAAAATTCCATTCTCCCTATCATAAGATAAATAAATCATTGGGATATAATGTACAGTGTGGTAATTATAGTTAATAAAAGTGTATTTTATATTTGAAAGTTCCAAAGAGAGTTGATCTTAAAAGTTCTAATCATAAGGAAAAAAAGTTTGTAACTATGTGAGGTGATGAATTTTAACTAAACTTATAGTGGTGATCATATTGCAATATATACATATATCAAACCCTTATGTTATAGATCTTAAACTAATACAAAGTTACAAGTCAATTATATTTCAATAAAATTAGAAAAAAGTTTTAAATGCCATTCTCCAGTTATAGGAAGAATAAGTGTGACAGCATTTTCTTCCTGGAATTCACATTAGTCCGAAGTAGGTGGTTTTTTTTAAAGATTTTTTTTTATTTGGGAATTGGGGGAGGGGGAACAGCATTGGGGAATCGGGGAAGAGGAACAGACAAGTTGCTGTCTTTTTGTTCTTCAGTCTAGTTCGGGAGGATGTTGCTTCACTGGTCCATGTTGATATCGTCATTGCGCTCTTCCTGGATGAGTCAGATGGGTCTCCGGCCTCTGGATGGTTGCTCACCGCAGCTATTGGCAGCTCACGCTGGCTGCCGGCCACTCACTGTAGCCTATGGCAGCCCACTGCAGCAGGGGCTGCAGCCTACACCATTGCCGGGGCTCGCAGCCCAGCTCCAGGTGGAGCCGCTGTTAGCTGTAGAGGGCAGTGTCACTAGCCCTCATATGTGGGATCCGAAACGGGGCCGCTGGCATCCCAAAACCAGCTCTTAACCAATGTGCCACTAGGCCGGCCCCCAAGTTAGTGTTTTGAAGAAAATAGTAACTAACCCCTTTTCCTCATACATCTCCTAAATTTTTTTTTAAAGACCAAATTGACAGATTTGCCATGGTTTATTAACAAGAAGGTGGGAGACAAGCTTGTGTGTGTGGAATTCAAGATGGGAAAGGAGTGAAAACATGGAGATTTAGGAGCTCTTTTCTCACTCTCCCCTGCAGATAGGATTTCTGAAGAATTTATATATTTGGGACACTCCCTCTCATATCCTTTCTGACTTCATTTACCCGTTCCTCCCAGCAACTCATAGTGACGTGGACTATTTCACATGGCAGGGTCTCAGCGGGATCTCAGCACAATCTCTGGGAATCTCCTCCAGACACTGCCTCTCTCCATTGCCCCTCTGGAAGTGAAAAATACCTTTTTGATTTCCATGGCCTCTGAATGCTTGTGGAGACGAGATGAGAATCTGATGCATAGGGTTCATGGGTATAAGCCAAATAATTTGATTGAGGGCGGGAATGAGAAGGAAGAAGGATTTTTCCCAAATTTGATTGAGGTTTCCCTGGAGTGAAACAGAGATGGGGCAAATAGAGGAGTTATTAGATAAGGTTCCCAGGACCCCAGAGCATATCCAAAGAGATGCTTAAGAAGGCAGAGGCCTCACTCCTTGTGAAGCCCTGAGGAGCAGACCCCACTGACAAACACCAGGGGTTTTCCTTCCAGCAGAGGAGGGTGTGGGAACTGAGCAGGTGGCTTGGGATTCCCCCACCTTCATTTGATGAGTGAGTATTGTGAGCACTCACTACAGGGCGGCTGCATTTTATACAAATGGAAATAGTGCTATTAAGACTCTATTAGTACAATCTCACATTATACAAAGAAAATGATTTGAAAGGCTAATTATCCAAAGATTGCAGGAAAAATTAAGTAAAGAAACCCATCATTGCAAATGACCAAAAGTATTGTCACCTTGACCAAGTAGCAACCCTATTTCATCTGTAAAATGACATTCTTGGAATCTTTTGTCCATCCTTTGTACTATATTGTGTTTCTGGGTGTGGAAACTTCTGAAGTGGTAGCGGTGACTATTGTGCTGGTGTTTTGGCATTCATTGTAAATATAATTAAAATCGCTTCTAATTCAGAACATCATCTGAATAGTCATTAAGTGGTAACATTAATGCTATGCCAAAAATTATACATGGAAGTCAGAAGATTGGTGTGGAGTTTTAAATAGTACATACTGCTATGATGAAGGCCAAAAACTTCTTATGATTCATCATGTTGTTTTCTAGAAAGATAATCCTGCAAAATATTAGAGTACTGAAAAAGAAAAACAGCATTGAAACAATATTGTTCTCAGTGATTACAGATTCAGGGAGTCAGAAATGTATTCCTCCTGCATTAGATATAGTTTTAAAATATGCACGCTCTCCAGGAATGCCTCCTTTCCATCAAACATGGCTTCCTTGGGCCACTGCTGAAACTTTTATTTTCTCACTTTGTTCAACAAGAGGGATATTCAGGTTCTAAGACCTTCATTTCATGCCTGTCTCCTCCTTGCTTGTCCCAGAACAATCACCAGCCCAGATAAGAGGGTAAACGCAGGACACTGGAGAGGGGAGAACGTAATAGTGGTAGGGAAACCTCTTTCATGGATCCTTTGGTGGGACAGGGCATGGAAATGAACCATTTCAGAAGCCCCCAAGCTAATGGGTTGTCAGAAAAGTCATGACGCATTTTTGCAATGAAAAACATAAAAAAAATATGTCATGACTTTTCTGACAACCGAATAGATGGCCATTAATAACAACCTTCACTTTACAAATGATATAAAGAAATCAGATCAGTTTCTGCCTTCAGAGCCACTATGATTGGGTTCATTGAAGTAAGAATTTATAGTTAAAAATCAAGAAAATCTTCAAGCTAAGAGAGTAATCAGAATGTAAATCAAGTTATCACACTGGAGATACATAAGTTTTGATATGTGGGAAAGCAAATGCAGAAAATTAGATATTGGGTCATTTCCCAAAAGACTTGCTGGGGGTTGTTATTCAGCTTTCTGCTAAATGATAGCTTGGCATTAACTGTTTACAAAAGGCAATACAGGTAGGATATGCAAGATATACTTCCTGGAACTGGAGATCAGCCTCTGGAACTGTGTCTGAGTGATAGCTTTTAGAATAGGCATCCTTTAGGGTGGCATGAGCTGGGAGTATAGACCAGAGCCAGAAATAAACCACTGTAAACTCACAGAAGAATCCAGCCCACATTTACTAGGATCATAAGTTAAGAGTATTAATGATAAGTAGAGAGTTTGGTGAAATGTTAAATAGGGGCAGTCTCCTACCTACCAGGGATTACTACTTCTACTTTCAATACTTGTGTAGACAGATTGGGAAAAAATTCAATTTCACAATTTTCTCTTTTGGGCAGGATATGCTTAATCCTGCCCATGGGTGACTTTTTGCAGTGAGACCTTGTCATCCCATCAACTTCTGGGATTGCTGAAGTGATGTCTTTGGCTAGAGAGAATATGCTCTGGAATAAACCAGGAGTTAAGGAGTAGAGACTTAGCAGTTAAATAAGCTTATGTCTCACAACCTTGACCCTCTTAGCTCTTTCCAAACCCCTTTGGGCAATGCTCTTTGCACACTGTCTTATCTCCATTTGTTCTTTACTTTCTCTCACCTGACCCATACCTTCCCCCCATCAGAATGAGTTTGGCACAGAATAAATTCCTTCAGTCTTTAATCCTTTTAACTGCTTTAACTAGAGCTTTATTTACTAGACTCTGGCTCTATGAATTGAATCCAACCCCTCTATGTCTACACCACATGTGGTTCGCATTAATATCAGGAAGAATGTCCTATGCCAACCCTTGAGCTGAGCCCAGTATGCTACATAATACAATGGTATTCATTTCTTCCCCCAACTCTGAAACTCCTGTTTTTACATGTGAATGCCCTGATTCTCTCTGAACTGGGTTCTAAGATAAGTCAGAATGAACCTAGAGCTGAGCAGATGGGGGTGACTGAAGTATGGGGTTCTTAGTGGCATCCAGTAACTTCTAGTGGATGGACTGGGTTCTTTTATCCCCACCCCTTCTAATCTCAAGAAGATTTTGTCAGTGTGCTAATGGATGGAGTTTGAAGTTACAGGAATTAAGTTATAAGCTCCTGTTTTTTCATGGAGGGTGCAGCTAGGGTTTCTATTTACTTCCAAATAGTTAATAGAGCAAGAGGAGCTGAAGGGGTCCTCTCCTTTCTTCTCTTTGAAGGTCAAGGAAATCAGGATGTGACCAGTGGACAAAAGGACTAAGATGACCACTTGCAGGCTTTGTCTACGTCTTAAGTAATTTGGAATGGTTACCCGCAAAAATCTCTTTGAATTCCAAGCAGGCAGTGTGGAGATTTCTCAAAAAATTAAGAATTACCGTATGACCTGGCCAGCCAAGTGGTGCAGTGGTTAACAGCTGGCTTGGGACACCAGCGGCCGAGGTTCGGATCCCACATGAGGGCCAGGGACACTGCCCTCTTAAAAAAAAAAAAAGAATTACCATATGACCCAGAAATCTCTCTCTTGGGTATATACCCAAAAAATCTGAAAGCATTTATCTGTAAAGATATATGTACTTCGATGTTCATTGTAACTTTACTTATGGTGGCAGAGACATGGAAACAACCAAAGTGTCCTTTGATAGGTGATTGGATAAAGAAGGTGTGGTATACACAATGGAATACTACTCTGTTGTAAGAAAAGATGAAATAGTGCCATTTGCAACAACATGAGTGGATCTTGAAATTATTATGCTAAGTGAAATAAATCAGACAGAATAAGTCGAGAACCATATGACTTCACTGATATGTGGGATATAAAACTGAAAGCAATAAAGGAACAAGGCAAACAAATAAAGAAAAAAAAACTCATAGACACAGACAATAGTTTAGTGGCTGCCAGAGGGTAAAGGGAGAGGGGGGTAGTAGATGGGGTTAAATGGGGTCAAATATATGGTGATTGAAGGAGAACTGACTCTGGGTGGTGAACACACAATGTGATACATAGATGATGTATTACAGAATTATACATTTGAAACCTATGTAACTTTACTAAACATTGTCACCTCAATGCATTTTAATTAAAAGGAAAAGAAAATAGAAAAAGAAAAAAAGAAAAGAAAATTAACTAAGATTTTCTGTACTGTGTTTGACATTTCATTGACAGTTCTGTGCATTTGTTTATGCCCCTGGCATATTGAATTCTTGGAATTTGGTCTACGGGTTTGAGCAAATTGCTTTTCTGTCTTTAAAATTCTAAGTTGTTAGAAAACCTTAAAAGTTAATACATGTTTTATTTTTCATGAAAAGTACAGTGTAGTTTGTAGATATAATTAGGATTGAAACAACACTTTTAGTGGCAATAATTAGAATCGCTGATTTCATTGCAATGTTTTCTTTCTATTCTTTTCAAATATTTTTTACTTGGAGCACAGGCAAAAAATGAAACAAAGCAAAAACCCTGTGATTTACCAAAGTCTTTGATATCATCCCATTTTACCTATTACAGCTCTTTGGAGTGCTGTAATGCATGGCCCAAAGGCACAAGGAGGAGGCCATGATGTATTTACTTGCTAGGTCTAGAATGGAAGCTGAAATCTCAGAACACTTCATAAATCTGGGAGGGCTCCCTTATGCCTGTTGGCAAACCCTTGGCCTCTGATCCCCGGGTCAGGTTCAATAGCACATTTCCTTTAAGTATCTCAGATATAAAGCACGACCAATTGTGCAACAAGACGGTCCCTGAGGGCCAACTGGCTCCGGCTTCATTGCTGTACTGAAAGGAGGTCAGTATGCATCCATCCTTTTTATTTTTAGATAGTAAAATAGAGACACAAATAGGCAAAAAGGTTGTGACAGTGACCACCATTAATTTCAACCTGAAAATGTGATAGAAACCTGTGACCCTTTTTGTCTTCAAGGCTACTTCTTAGCCCACTAAAACTGCATTTATTGCCAAGAGCGTGATGACAAAATCACTTTACTTAATTGCTCTTGAGTGTAATGAAGCAGAAAAGAGAAGGCAGTTCTCTGGATTCCTAGCCTCATCAGTAGCTAATGAATCAAACATTTCCATCTCTGGATACCAGTGGTTTTAACTAGCAATAGGTACGGGATTTGTTGGGGCAGATGGCTATGAGATAGGAGGCTGGATTGCAAAAGTTCCCCTGAACTCGGAGAACTAAGTACCCACTGGGGCAGCCCAGTGCTCTACAATAGATGTATTTCCTGCCCTGGTTACTTCACTTGGGTTCTGTAACTAAAGAGGTCCCTGACGACAAATTCCTCCAACACTTTTAAAACCACATTTCCCAGAAAGGTCTTTCTGAGGTGAAGTAAAAGTTAATGGGAAGCACAGTGAGGGGCTGGGGTCAGGTTGCATTTTGGAAGTTTATTACGATTCACACAACGCTGTGGACCCTGCAGACATATCCTCTTTATCGTGACATGGTAAACACAGAAATAAGAGAGTTTGCCAGTTCCTTCACATGGCTTGTTTCTGGAGCAGAGGGAAAACGTCGCGCAGCCCACACAAGCAAGATTGTGTTGGTGTGAAAAGACGTCTTGAAAGCCTCACCTAGAGGATAACTGCTTATAAGTCATAACTAATATCATAACATTAATATCAATGATAGCTAATATTTATCAAGTACCTATCACATACTATGCACGTGGAACTCTATTGAATCTTTATAACAATTCTACTGATTTGATGCCATCATTACCCCTATTTTACCAATGAAAATGAAGCAAATTAAAAATATAATCTGGCTCTGTGATCTTAGGGAACCTGGCTATTTTCTGGGCACCTGTATTTTCAGTTTTAGAATTGGGAAGCAGAAATGTGATAAAGTTAAATGTACCGTAAAAAAGAGGAAGTTGTCATTTGAGATCTCAGTGTCTTGTCCATTTTCCTTCCCAAACCTCTTTTTCCATTTTATTCCTTTATATTCCCTGAACTCTAGAACAGACACGGCAAAGAAGTTTCATAGTCTGTACCAGCTTCAATCAATTGGTAGCAGCTTCCAAAAGCATGTGGTCGGGAGGATTTTCAGGGGAAATTGGGGTTCGATATGTCACAGTACTACCATCAGTAAATGATGTCTTCTGTGGGCATGGAGGGAGCACATGAGGCAGGTAAGCCACATAATGTCCATCCCCACATGATGCCACTGTTCGTTTGTCAAAACTTCTGTAGTGACCTGAAACAATAAATTAACTCATTAACTTGTATATTCGGACACGCTTCTCTGTGTTAGCACTGCACTGTCTCATGCCCTCACACCATCACCACCGCCAATAATTCCATCCATCCTATAAAACCACAGTTAAATATTACTGTGCTGAGGAATGGGTTCAGTGTTTTGAGGTTGGAGATTGCAAGAAGAGTTTCAACAGATATTGGCTCCCAGTTAGAATTACTTTACGTGCATCTGAATGTAAAATGGATCTAGCTCTATATTGTTATACCCAGGTTTGAGAATGCCTTTCTCTCACCAGTGAGGTGAGAGGTGGGCTGGGAGTGAGGAGCAGGCTGAGGATGCAGTTGGCTTTAGGAACTGGTCCATCCACTTAGCCCAGGAATTAAAGAGCCTCGTGTGGGGAGGGGAGGGGAGGAAGCAGAGCCGAAAGGCTGTATATGTGTATGGACAGTGACAGAGTAGCAGCTCAGCAGGGGACTTAGTGGAGACATGTATGTTCTGAGCTCTTCCTTCCCAGGATGCATAAGTTTTCACCATAAATGATGTGCTGAAAAGGGGGATGGGCCTATAGACAGATGCATCAGTGTTGGGACAAGATGGATAAGGGATGCACGAGTGGGGATAGGAGAAAAGGCAGAGGGAGGCAACTGACACTTCAGGGTTTTGCGTGTGTGTTTTATTTTGCAGTTGTTTTTATTTGAATGACCTAGTTGTGGCAAGGCTGGAATTGGTTGTAGCCTGGGCAGGTTGGAGAAGAGAGAAGAAAGGAGAGAAGAAAGAACAGGTGCTAGAGTAAGCAGAGAAAATTGTGTGGCATGGGAGAGAGGGGCCATAAAACAAAGTCTTCCACGCAGAGCAACATGGTCCAATCTGATAATAGCAGCTCAGGAAAAAAAAACAACACACAATATGATGAGGCATTCCTTAGCATTTGTGAGTTATATCAAAAAGTCATAGTTCTGTAATTCACCTTTTTGGAAGCAAGGGATTTGATGATTACTTCAGATCAGCAAAGAAAGGAGTCTTCAAAAGATTACATAAGAGAATGTATCCAGGAAAAACAAGTCAGGACTGTTATAAATTTAAGTTATTCTGCTCAGTCAGAGGAAAGTGAAAGCCTGGTCTTATTTCAGAAATTAAAAGTCACCTTGGTTAAACAAGACTTTCTATGAAGACTACTGAACTCAGCAAAGATAGTTGCTAAGTTTGGGTCTTTTATTGGAAAAACATGGATTAAGTTCTGAATGGCTCTGTGCTTTCATGTCGGAGGTGGGACATGATGGATGGGGGGAAGGGTTGCCAGCACATGTAAACTTGGGGGTGAAGGATCTCCCTAGACAAGTAGATGCCAGAGCTGAAGGGAACATGAGTGTGTACTTACTGCAGTCCTGTCATTGATCAGGCAGGGAAACATGTAACAGACAGACTGTAAGTTGGCCCCATGGTCTCTGCCTCTGCATACCACTGTGTAACCCTCTCCCCTTGAGTGTGGGTAGGACTTGCTTCTAGCCATCAGAATATGCCAAAGGTTATAAATGTCACTCCTGTTATTAGCATAGAAGATTGCATCTTAACCAGAAGACTTGCTCGAGAGACTCACCTTGTTGGTTTGATGAAGTAAGCAGCCATGTTTGAGGAAACCCACATGCAAAGGACTGTGGTGGCCTCTGGGAACTGCAGACAGGCTTTAGCTTCTTTCTTTCTTTCTTTTTTTAAATATCTTTTGGGGAATTGGGGGAGGGAATACCATTGGGGAATCGGGGAAGGGGAACAGACAAGTTGCTGTCCTTTTGTTCTTTTGTTCTTCAGTCTAGTTGTGGAGGACACCTCTTCACTGGCCCATGTTGGTATCATCATTGCGCTCTTCCCAGGTGAGGGAGTCGCTTGCTGGCCAATGGATGGCTGCTCACAGCGACCTAGGGCAGCTCACGAAAGCGCATGCCAGCTGCCAGTCTGCCCCACTGCAGCCTATTCCTTCTCTGTGGACTCATGACAGTCCAGTTTCAGGTCGAGCTGTTGTTCACCATCTTAGCTGTAGAGGGTGCAGTGTCACTGGCCCTCATGTGGGATCCCAACCCGGGGCACTACTACTTACAGCTGGTGTCCCAAGCCAACTCTTAACCAACGCACCACTCAGCTGGCCCGACAGGCTCTAGTTTCTGAAAGCAGCCTCTAGGAGCTGAAAGTAACCAGACAACAGCAAGAACTGGGTCTCCAGTCCTATAACATCAAATAAAACAAAACAAAACAAAATAACAACAAACAAACAAATTGAATTTGGAAGCAGATTGATCCCAAGACAAGCATCTAGATAAGAACGCAACCTAATATTGCAGCTTTCTGAGACTCTGATCAGAAGAGCAAACTAAATTTGCCAGGACTCCTGACCCATAGAAAGTGTGACATAATAAATTGGTGGCAATTTTGTTCTGCAACAATATGTAATATACACATGAAACCCAGGAAGGAGAAATAATTTGTCTAAGGTGAATTCAGTGTAACTCAGAAAATATTTGTTTTATGCCCCCATATTTATGGTACTGCTTGGGATTGAATTGTGTCACCCAGGAAAATATGTTGAAGTCCTGAACTCAGGTACATGTTACTGTGACCTTATTTAGCCTTTGAGGGTGTAATCAAGTTAAGATGAGGCCATACTATTTTAAAATACTAAAATTAAAAATAGAACTACCACATGATCTGGCAATTTCACTTATGGGTATTGATGCAAAGAAAACAAAATTTCTAACTCAAAAAAAATATATGCATCCCGTGTTCATTGGTAGCATTATTTACACTCTCAAAGGCATGGGCAATCTAAGTGTCCATTGATGGATGATAAAGATGTGAGATATATAATATATAATAATATAATGGAATATTATTCAGCCATAAAAAGAAGGAAATCTTGCCGTTTGTGACAACATGGATGGACGTTGAGGGCATTATGCTTAGTGAAATAAGACAGAGTCAAATATCATATAATCTCACTTAGATGTGAAATCAAAAAACAAATCAACTAACCAACAATCTCCAAGACACAGAGAATATATTGATGGCTGTACAGTAGGGGGACGATACAAAATGGGTGAAGGGGGCCAAAAGTACAAACTTCGAGTTATAAAATAAATAAGTCATGGAGATGTAGTGTACAACAGGGTGACTTACTTAATAATGCTGTATTGCTAATTTGAAAGTTGCTAACAGAGTAAATCTTAAAAGTTCTCATCACAAGAAAAAAATATAACTATGTAGGGTAATGGATGTTAACTAGACTTATTGGGGTAATCATTTCACAATATATAAATATTGAATCATTATGTTGTACATCTGAAAGTAATATAATGTTGTACGTCAATCATATTTCGATATTTTTTTTTTTTACAAAGATGAGGTCATACTAGGTTAGGTGAGCCTTAAATCTAATGACTGGTATTTTTATAAGGAGAGGGAAATTTGGAGACAGGGGGGACACAGACACACACAGAGGGACAATAGCCATGTGAAGACAGTTGTAGAAATTTCAGCTACTAGCCAAAGAGTGACAAGAATCCTGGAAACCACCAGAAGCTTGGAGTGAGAGGCATGAAACAGAGTTTCCTGCAATGTATACAGAAGGAAATAATCCTGTCAACACCTTGATTTCATACTTCTGGACACCTGACTATGAGGAAATAAACTGCTGTTGTTTTAAGCCACTCAGTTTGTGGTCATTTGTTAGGACAGCCCTAAGATACTAATATAAGTACCTTGGAAAGTAAGCTTAATGACTCAAGTTCTCAGGGTCCGAGATCTGAGTTCTTTAAAGTGATGAGATATCAGGGCAGAGCTAGAGATATGCAGGGCCAAATGAGACCTATGGTGAAATAGTGTGTGTGTGTGTGTGTGTGTGTGTGTGTATGCTCATTCAAACCACATAAGATTATAATAACGAGCAGGTGGTGGGTAGGACTTACTGCTAGATAAAAAATGGAAGAAACATAGTCCTTTGGTTTTCACTATGGAACTACAAGAGCTAAACATTGTTTCAATCCCTCTTGGGGGGGATATCCCACACAAGAAGAAAATTCATTATATATCAAAAACCCACTTCCATAAGAAATAAAATAGAATTATGAAAAAGTCAATTAATGCAAAGGAAGGCTGAAATAGATAAAGAAAGAAATGAACAAAAAATGGATGGACCAAATAGAAAACAAATATCAAGATGATAGATTTAAACCTAACTACTTCAATAATTACATTAAATATAAATTGTCTAAATATCTCAATTGTCATAATGGATAAAAAGGACAGAGACTGTCATAATGGATAAAAAAAATGTCAAGATCCAGGTATATGCTGCTTACAAGAAAAGTATGTCAACTATAAAGACAAATGGATTCAAAGTAAAAGAACAGACAAAAAGACTTACCATGCTAACATTAAAAAAAACACCCAAAGCTTAAATGACTGTGTTAATACTAGACTATACATTTCTAAGAAAAGAATGTTACCAGGGATAAAGAGGTCTACTTTTATAATGGCAAAGAGGTCAGTTCATCAAGGGGACATAATAATCCTAAGTGTGTATGTACCTAATAACAGAACCTCAAACTATGTGAAGCTAAACCTGATAGAACTGTAAAAAGAAATGGGAAAATTTTGGGAGTATTAAATTGTTATTTTGAATATGGTAATGGTTTCATGGGTTTTTATATATCTCAAAACTTATCAAATCATATGCTTTAAATATGTAGGGTTTGTTATGTTTAATCATATGTCAATAGAGCTGTTTAAAAAGTATACTGGAGGGCAGGCCGAGTGGCGCGGTGGTTAAGCACTGGTTTGGGATGCCAACGGCCCTGTTTCGGGTCCCACAAGTAAGGGCCAGTGACACTGCCCTCAAAAAAAAAAAAAAGTATACTGGAAATCCAAAAGAATAAAATAAACTGTTTAAGTAATGAACTAACATCAATATTTGTTTTATCAGAAAACCAAAACTCTCCCCATGTCTTGCTTTTGAAAAAAAAAAAGACAGTTGATTTTAAGGGAGATTAGTAGATAGAAGTCTAAAGTTTTAATAATTTTCATTTTAAAGAACATAAGACTAATACGATGTTGAAATAATGTTTATCTCATCAGTAATATTAAGATCCATAAATATCATGTTCTATAAAAAAGCATCAATGAATGATGATAACTGAGCTTGTATTATATGAAATGGGTACCTTTTATTGAGTAAAATATAATACACAAACAAAATTTGTTTTTTTAAAAACAGAAATGACACTGAAGGGAAAATGTCCAACAAAATATTATGTGAAGACAGATGTTTTAAACTCTTTAAATCTTTATATAGAAAACATATACATATTTTATTAATACGTTACAGGTGGGTACTAGACTTATCAGGAGGATCACTGCATAAATTACATAAATGTCTAACCACTATGCTTTACATCTGAAACTGATATAAAATAATATTGAATGTCAACTGTAACTGAAAAAAAAGTAATTTTAAAAAAAGAGAGAAAAAACTTGGTATAGTGATGCAATTTAATAAATACATTTAAAATGGTTTTTTTTTTTTCAATTTTAAGTTACAATTTTTAACTTGTTTGTTATTGTATATAATTTTCCTGGAGTTTCATCACAGTGAATTTACATTAAATATATTAAACAGTTTCCAGTTTAAATACGAGAGTGAAAAATTTACATAATTGAGAAAATTCCCAGAAAAGCTTTTTGAATAAAAGATATTAGTGGCTTTTGTAAGAAATAACCAAGAACAATGGACATAAAAGAGAAGAAGGAATTGTATTTCCTCAGAGAAAGAAATTGTTGAGTTGTTTCAGGTGGGGAAAATTTGCAATACTAAAAATAAATTCAAAGACTTCAAGCACATAAAAGCTATGTTTTTTGATGACTTAAGTCACAGAAGAATATTTAAAGAAGTTTTGAAAGGTTTATATTTTTTAAAATGTTAATGATCATCAAATATGGCCAAAAAACTTGGAACTTCAAATACAGTGCCTCCTTAATATAGCATATGTATAAATACAATTTCTATTTCAACAAATATGAGAAAACAAATTACATCAAGTCAATATCTGCTACCACAAATGATCCCCTTTCTGTTCCCTTTCCACTAGAGGGGGAAGAAAATAAACAAAAATATATAATTGGCTTAACTGAATTGAGGCATCAAGGGAAACTATTAATTTGCTTGTTATTTATGAATCTTAATATATTTGCAAAAATCCTTAGGAAGCCTGGATTTACCTTTGAAAAATTACAACTTTTCATTTAAGAAAAAGCAGGGGAGCTAAAACTTTAACCAATTTGATAGATATATAAAATGCTAATGATCATAATCTATAAAGCTGAGAGCCTTGTAAAGTTTTATTTCATAGCATATAAATGCTATTTCATGGTAAATATCTTCATCTTATGGAATTGCTGCTAAAGACCATTTTCATTACAGTGAGGCTTTGTAACTGCAAGCATGAATTAATTCCAAGACCTCAAAGCATTCTGATAAACAGAGCATTCCGGTTTGATTAACCTAATTTTTATAGTTGTTGAGTTTGACCAACATCCTTTCCACTATATGACCATCTCTCATTAAGCATTTTCCTTGAATGCTTATTACTTGAAAAATCAATATATTTTTAACTTCCACATCACCATATTTTTTCCCCTTCCAATGAAAATATAAAATGTGAGTTTCTATACTAGATGATTACAAGAGTGGGATGCGGCTTAGACTAACAAATCAACCAGGTCACTGTGCCCATGTAATGGCTTTTTAAAAAGAAAATAGTCTGCCATGTTGTGGCGGAAGTATCTTTGAGAAAGTGTCATTGAACTTAGGTGTTCAGTGCTGAACATGGAAATAACCCACCTTTTGGGACACTGACTGCTAAAGAAAAGAAATTTAGTCTATGCCATCAAAAGACTTGTGCAAACCTTAAAGTGGTCTATCATTGAAATGTGTCATCACTAGAATTCACCAAGAAAAACAATTTGTTGAAACTGGGTTTTATATTTGCTTAGAGCTGGTGGGAACCTTTGAAAACATTTAATCTATTCCCTGATGAGCAAACCGAGACTCTATAAGTCCCTAAGGATTTATGTAATGTCATAGGATAGTTTCAGACACAGCAAAACTCCAAATCCTGAGGATGGTAGGGGCTGCTTTATACAGATTCTCACAGCCCAGCAATGGGAAGACCCCTGAGTCACTCCACCCGGTAACCTGAAGGGTTTGCTTTCTGTTGGATGACTTTCAATGAAGAAGCCTAAGTGGTCCCTCTACTGCCTGTGACTTGCTTCTGCAAAATACGGGATATAACTGGAATGGCAAACATGGACTCCATCAGTGGGTTCAAATTACTCCTCTCCCTTTCTCATTTCTACTTAGCTATTAGAGAACTTTAGGTTTGGGAAACTTTCAGTGTGGATTTGAGCAGTCTTCTAATGTCAAGATAAAATAATCTTAAAATGTAATGCAATTATCCCAAATTGCTTAATCTCTGCAAAGAGGCCCGAACGTACATGGGATGATAAGGATGTACATGTACATAAACACACTCATGCAAACTACAGTCATTTTCCAGAACCAAGAAAGCGAGTGTATATAGCTTCTAAATAACCGCTAATATAAAAGTTAAAACTTGTATCCTGTTTACTAAGTGCCAGGCATTGATATAAACACTTTCCCATAATAATATAATCCTTATAACAACCTTACGCTGTGAGTGCTATTATTATCATCCCTTCTTTACAGGTTAGAAAACTGAGGTCCAGAGAGATTAAGTGTGTTTCTCAGAGTCACACAGCTAGAAATGGACAAATATAGAAATTCAAATAGAACACCCATGCTTTTAAGCAAATCTACACTGACTCTCAATAATAAAGATTTATGTTACAAAATAGGCTCTGGAGAGCCTAAGGAGGAAGGCAGGTAACTTATGGGTTCTACTGACATAACTAGTTCCACTGGTCACCATGGGGTTAGGCCTGTGCTGATTAGTTTGATCTGGAAATACTCGTTAAAATTAAAGTGCATCATTACCATTCTTTCCCCATGGTATCCCATTGTACCGGTTTGTCATCGCATTTTACACAGACTCTAAGTGTCTATTTGTGACAGCTATCAGCCAGGTGCAAGCAACGAATGAGGAAGCAAAACTGGAGACTATAACTGAGGAGTTGGGGAAGATGGAAATAATATTCTCTAGGTCCGTTCATGTTGTCACAAATGGTAAGATTTCGTTTTTTTTGTTTTTGTAATGCTCGAGAAGTACAGCATAGAGAATATAGTCAATAATATGCCTCAACTATATATAGGGCTAGGTGGGTACTAGACTAATAGGGGGCTGGAGGGGTCACTGCATAAATTATATAAATGTCTAACCACTATATTGTACACAGGAAATTAATGTAAAATAATATTGAATGTCAACTGTAACTGAAAAATAAATTTAATAAAAAAAGAAAGGAGGTGCAATGGAAAGAAATAGCATCCTGCTGGAATGGCAACTTTATCTTCCCCATGAATCACACAGGCAGAAGCGGATATAGGTATTAGGGGACCTGAAGCTCACACCATTTTACGCGCTTGTTTATGAAAAGAATACAAAACTGCAAAAGTAAAATTGGGTGAAGGACGCTGGAAGATTCTAATGCCAGTGAAAGATCTGAAGCTTGAGCTTTATTCCCTCCATAGTATATCCACCTGCTCAAGGTGAAGGTAGGGGAGGACAGAAGGAACTCTTGTTGGGTGCCCAGGTCACTCGAGATTTCCTCAAGAAAACCTCTCAGGAGAAACCACAGCTACTGGGGGGAATATCAATGAAATTGGGAGGCACCAAAGCTGCAAAAGCTATCCTTCAGATTCCTATAAGGAACATGTTCAGATTGAGAGAGAAAAGTGATTTGTTTTAGAAGATGTATGAAAAAAATGAGCCACAGCTATTGGAACATATTCTTTAGAATGAGGCTTCTCTTGGCTTTAAGATGGATCAGCAAGGACATTGGTAAGACAAAAAAATAAACAGCACTAGTGCTCCAGGCACAGGTGAGGTGTTTGGGTGGATTCTGATAGAAGGCTATCGTTCCTAGGTGGATAAATCAAGGCAGATCTGGCAGCAGACATCAGGAATGTGGTCAAGAGATGGGGTTGGGGATATACCTCCTGAACCGGATGGAACTGGGGGAAGAAAGGCCAAAACCCAGCTATAGAGGTAGCGGTCAACGCTTACACTGAGAGTTCATTTACAGAAAAACAAAATGAGCCTAATTGTCAGAATTTGAGCAAAATGTCCAGGTAAGTGGGGCCTCTGTGAGCATGGCTGCCTATTTAAGACTTAGGCATCAATGTCCCATCTGAGGACAGTCTCTGAGCCTGGAGTGGCTCTGAGTCAGCTCCTGGTAGCATTTTTCTGATACCCATTTTTCAAGATGACAGAAGCAAAAATTCAGGCAGCTCCTTTCATCCATGGTGACACTTTCATTTTTTCTTTTTTTTTGAAGTGAAAGCAATGAAAGACAGCTTGACTTGTTTTTATTCATAGTGATCCTGCTAAGTAGGCTTAAGTTACATTTTGCTTATCCCTTCAGGATAAAGGAGAATTTGTGACTGAGTAAAGAAACACTGGGTTGTGTTTACAGTTCTGGTGAGGTTGACAACCCAGCCTGGAGTTTGTATTGATGAATATATTATGTGAAAAAGGAATGTGCCATTTGGAACTTGTGTGGTTATGGCTGGTAGACCATTCACTCAAGGTCTGGAGCAGATCAGATAGGTCACTTGAGTGTTACATACCATCAAAAAAGTGTCTCCAGTGTGCAGAACAGGAACCTGGCAATACCTCAAGTAAAGGTGAGGTTAAATGCAGTCTTCGGTGAACTTTATGTGCAAATGTGAGTGTGGGTGCCCTGGCCATGTGCTGACTATGATGAGAAGGCACAGGTCGCTCAATTTCAAAAGCCCAGAATGGATGGGCCGGCCAAGTGGAGCCATGGTTAAGCACTGGCTTGGGAAGCTAGTGGCCCCGGTTCGGTCCCACATAGGAGGGCCAGTGACGCTGCTCTCAAAAAAAAAAAAAAAAAAAAAAAAAGCTCAAAATGGAAAGGCCAGGCAAGTTGGGGGAATCAGAATCTATCCAGATGAAGCCTCCAATACTTTCAGGGTAGACAATCAGCAGAGGTGTTTCTAAGGCATGGGAAGTTTGGAAGAAGGAAGAGAAAGCAACTGAAGAAGGTAGATGGTTAGTTGGTTCCTATTGTGGAAATGAAAAGGTGGTAAATAGAACAGGAAAAGGCAAGGAAAATGAGAAACTAGTCTGTATATTTAAAAATAAATAAAATAAATAAAAAGCACCTTAGAAGAATTAAAAAAGGAAAGGAGCAGCCAGAAACAAAGACTTCAAGTTAAGGAATAAGAAGAGAAAAAGTCAACCTTTTGTCATCACACATATTAGGATGGCTATTATCCAACTCTTTTTTTTTTTTTTAAATAAGTGCTGGAGAGGATTTGGAGCCATTGAAAACTTCGTGCTTTGCTGGTGGGAATATAAAATGATGCAGCCACTGTGGAAAAGTTTGTCTCTTCCTGGAAAGTTTAAGCACAGAACTATTGTTCCATATTATCCAGCAATTCCACTCCGAAATATATGCCCAAAAGAACTGAAAGCAGAGACTCTAGCAGATATTTATACATCATGTTCAAGTAACATTATTCACAATAGTCAAAAAGTAAAAGTAACTCAAGTGTCTACCAACAGATGAATGGATAAACAACACACACACACACACACACACACACACACACACACACACAAATATTATTCAGACTCTAAAATGAAGGAATTCAGACACATAAATTATAAGTGAAATAACCCAGACACAAAAGAACAGTATGACTCCACTTTTATGAGGTATCTAGAGGAATCCAATTCATAGAGACAGAAAGTAGAATAGAGGTTAACCTGGGCTGAATGAGGTGAGAATGGGGTGTTATTGTTTAAAAGGTACCGGGTTTCAGTTTGGGATGATGAAAATTTTCTGGAATGATGGTGGAGGAGGTTGTAGAACAACATTGTGAATGTAGTTAAGCACTGAATTATACACTTAATGGTTAAGGTGGTTGTTTTTATGTTATGTGTATTTTATCAAAATTAAAAAAGAATCCTTCTAGGCCGGCTGAGTGGCCCATTGGTTAAGATCTGGCTTGGGATGCTAGCTCTGAGCAGCAGGGCCCGGGTTTGGATCCCACATATGAGGGCCAGTGACACTGCCCTCTACAGCTAAGATGGTGAACAACAGCTCCACCTAGAGCTGGGCTGCTTTGAGTCCCTGGGAGACGGCATAGCTGCAGCCCCTGCTACAGTGGGCTACCATAGGCTACAGTGAGTGGCCGGCAGCAGGTGTGAGCTGCCAAGAGCCGCTGTGAGAGGCTGTCCAGAGACCAGCAACTGATCTGCCTCACCTGGGAAGAGCGCAATGATAATACCAACATGGGCCAGTGAAGCGATGTCCTCCACAACTAGACTGAAGAACAAAAGGACAGCAACGTGTCTGTTTCCCTCCCCCAATTCCCCAATAAAATCTAAAAAAAAAAAAAAAAAAGAACGCTTTTTAAAAGGAGAGTTGAAAAGATGCCTTGGAAGTTAAGTAAATTATCACAGATCAAAGTCAAGACACAAAGCAATAGATGTTACCTTTGCTGGTCACTTGATGACAACCTTTGGCAAACCCTCGACTCAGATGACATTTATATATTTGATGAAGAGGCACGATGCATTGCCCCTATTTTCAAAAGGTTATAAATGATACATTCTCTCAATAGTAGGATTCAAAGAGTAAGGCTCTACCTCCTTTTCCAAGCAGGGAATGGTGCAGAAGGTGGGAAAAACCAGGGTATAAAAATTCACAGAAAATACCATATGTCAAAGGATAAACATGGTCTGTCTAGACCAGATCAAAGTGATGACGAAAGCAATGGTTAACACAAGAATGAATGAGTTTCTTTATAGATATATTTTACTGTTCCAGGTGGGGGGTAGCCTGTAAATTAAAGGGCCCCAAATGGATGGACTAAGATAGTCCCAATTTAGAAACTGTTATTAAGGCCGTTCTTTAAACAGAATTTTTTTTTCCAGAATCCAGGAAAGATATGGGCTCAGCATAAAGGAGGAGTGATAAAACCAGGACTTCAAGGAAAGTAATATGAAACACGCAATTCAAGGGCAGTCACCACTCCTCTAACGTTGACAAACGTTACCAGAAGTTTTGGTGGCCAGTGAGCACTGATTCTTATTAATAAAAATATACTTTTGTGGTAATTTTCAGGGCCCTATGGAAACTAGGTAATGTGATTGATTTAATGACAATCATTTTAAGAGACAGAAGAAAAATAATTATTATGACAGCCCCAACCATAAAATGTTTCCAGACATTTCAGTTGGAATGAACCTGACAACATAGTTTATTCTCTGCATTTTTTAATAAATAAGAAAACTGAGGTTCAGCGGTACCGAATGATTCATGCAAGACTTCATTATTCCTGGTTAAATCAAGACTACTCACGAAATTATCCACAAAACATGGATTTTCATCATTAATGCACAGAAAGAGTTGATGAATTGAAGGAATGTCATAAAAAAGGAAGGTAGGATTAAGAAGATAGATGGATTGGACAGGCCATAGTTTCCTTTCAAGGTATATATAAGCATGAAGCTGTATGTAAGTCTAATGAATATGTCATCACATTATTTATCAGTATAGCTATATCTCTGGCCTCAAACAGTGAGTGGGGAAAAGTTTAAATAATGTGGGAAATGAAGGGTTGCACATCAAGATGATAAGGTGTCAGGGCAAGGCAGAGTCAGTGCTATTTTATACACCTAGAAAACAGCATAGTGGCAAGAGTAGAAATAAGAGAGATGGTAGTAAAAGTGAGGAGGATCATGCTGAAGAAATTGGAGCTTAAGTCAGTTAAATAATGAAAGTATGAAAAAGCAGACAACAGGCTGGTGAGAAACCTAGGGACAAGCACTGAAGGACTGATGAGGGAAATGGACTCTGGGCATTGTTACCATGTGGGAGATTTGCAACTTAAGTTAGAAGTTGGTGAGGGAGGCTGGTAAGAACAGATCTGCTTCCAATTTTTTGGCGTATTCATTATATATGGCTTGGGCTAGTAGAGTTTATCATTCCGTTGATACAGAACTTTTTATTAATGGCCTCATCAAATAGCTGGGGCCAAAGAGTCTGAAAAGGAGCTCATTATTTACAGCTAGATGGAAGAAGAGCTAGACATGTTCAATACGGAATTATTTTACAGTTGGAAGGCCAATGCCGCTGAGTACTTTTGCATTTTAGTGGGTAAAAGTGGATAAGAATACTACCTCCCCTAGAAAGTTTCAAATGCCATATGCTGGAATGCTAATAGGAAGGGGTTTTTCTAAAGAGAATTTTTCCTAAAATGTAAGGGCAGAATCTAAGAAAAAAATAAAGAAGATAGAAGAAGGTAGAATAAAGGCCAAGTTTTGAAATGAAAAATAAAGTATAATTCTGGAGCCAGATGGTTATAAAATGGGGAAATGTAACAAGGGTCTCACTGAAAACAAAGGAGGACTACCAAAAGAAGAAAAAGAAAAATAGATGCAGGGTTGACTTTGCATAAGGATTTTGATACCGGAAAATATCGAAGAGTAAAAGTTCACTCAGAAAAGAAATGATATGGAAGAAAGAAGGGCGGGAGGAAAGAGGCTGAAAGAGATGTTTGTAAGTAACTCAGTTGAAAGGAAATGTGGAGATTGTTGGAAGTGGGAAAGAGCTATAACAGACTATAGAAACTTCTTTTTATCTAGAAAGAAAGGAGAAAGAAAAAATAAATGAGTCAAACCTAAGTAGGGTGTAAAAGTGCTTTGAATCATTCTATATAAAGGTAAGTTATGATTGTTACAGGATATTTAGTTGGACTTTCGTTAACAAGAACAACTGCTCTTGGATTTAAAGAGTAAGATCAAGTAGTCTGAAATAAGAAAGATTTGACCTAAAGGTTATCAGTTGATGATAGCTAATCAAGAACTTTTGTTGCCTCTGAAAAATTGCAGTGAAATGACTGTAAAGTTTTCTTGCTTCCTACTGTTTGTTCTCTCGTTGACCAGCTGTTGCAGGCTGGAAATAAAGAAATCTGAGCTTAGATAAGGCTTTATGGGAAAACAGGTGGGGGAAAATGCCACTGCCCAGAGCAGAGGCAGACAACCTTGCCAAAGTGGAATGCCACGTTGCAAGGGGTTCTTCAGGTCGGTGGTGAGGGGTGGGGCCCTAGAACCTAGTAAATATCCTTCCAACACCACCTCCATCTCCTACCAAAAATGTACCCCCATGCTTTCATACTGTTTCATCCATCTTCTTTGGAGTTTTGTTTTCCTAATGTATTATAAATACTCTTGGGGGAAGTTAAATCTGACTTCCATCTGTCTGGGTATCTGCATCAAATTATTGGACTGCTTTCCCTAAAACTGAAGCTGAGAGCAACTGCATGAGGTAGACTGCAAGGTTTTCCCCAGGAATCTGAAGTAGGAAGTGGACACCATGGAGTATGGTGTATCTGAAGAGAGCACAGAACTTAGGCGAGTAGGGGCTGGGAGACCAGGTGTCCTTGGACGCAGCAGGACCTGAGGAGAGAAGGCACTAAAAACTGAAAGAAGCATGGAGATGGGAGGGGAAAAGACACACTCTTCATCTTTGCCATGAAAACAAGATTCCAGGAGTGGTAAACACTCTAGGTTTATTATAAAGTGACTTTGGGAGAAAGTGGAAACACATGGACCATTTTGGCCAATGTGTGGACCGGGCAGTAAGGTCAAGGCTTTATTAGGAATTACCAGCTAGCACCAATCTAAAATTCTAGCCAAATCATGTATCAGCCAGGCCGAGCTATAAAGGATGCCATTTCTCATCATATCTGATCCTTTAAAATACACCTATATTATCAGAGCCAGGAATTTCAGGATGAAAAATATGTTCACAATTTATCGTTATATTTTCATTTTGACAATAAAACTAGAGGAGAGTAAGTTGCTGAGCATATAGCTATTAAAAGAACACAGCCAACAGTTGGAAATTGAATTAGGGTTATAGATGGAAACATACTAACTTAATATCCTAAATATCCCACAATGGATCCATATATTAGAAGCAATTTCTATTTTCAGCTTTATTTCCTCCTGGCATAATTAAAATTCATTATTTTATTACTCTGTGTATGAAGTTGCACTGCCTCATAAATTTCCCAAATTCATCTTTTTACAAGCTTAAATGGGAAGGTCTGCCATTCTGAAACTCCATGATGTGACAAACAGGTTTAAACTTTTCCTATCCACGTTTTTTTCACCCATATAATTGAGGCTCTGAATGCAAATCCATTTTCATGTTGATGAAGATATTTCAAGGACCACTAATTCTGTAGTAATGTTTTTGTTTCCCCAGTAGGGCTTGACTTTGGGTTTATTGTGTCCCATTCTTCCTCAGTGATTACAGGATACAAAAGGCTACTAGGTAGGGTCTTTCATTTCTGCACTAAGAGTTTCATTGGACTGAATTGCAGCCACACTTTCCTATGTTTGAGAGCCATAAATTCTTCTCTTCCCTGCCTCTATGGTATTACATACGGAGTTCTGGGGTTTCTAGAAAATGTGGCAATAAGAACTCTGCTTCCTTTGCTATTACTCAGCAGCTCAGGGCCATTTGTAAATGTAACACATCCATCTGAATTTAGCTGCTTAACAGAAGTGGAGCCTCTTACTTCTATCTCTTGTCACTTGGTTGTGTCAAGTGACAAGAAATACTGTCAGCACTGTCATGGAGGCAAATAGAAATTGTAAGAGTTGAACTTGAAAAAGCCTTTGGAAATGTTTTATTGGAATGTTATTTTTCCACCTGAAATTGACTGGTTCCACTTATGAGAAATGCAACTACCTGTTTGTTACGAGCTGCTCCTGTATCTCGAGTGTAAAAACCCAGTTCAGTAATGTTTCTCTTCAGTACTCCTCTTGGCAGAGCACAACATTAAACATTGATCTGCTTTTTATAATGCAGTCACTTATAGATTTAGAAAGAAAGGTTTTCAAGAGAAAAACCCAGAGTGCTGAGTGAAAGAATTACCAGTCAAGCATGAACTAGAATCTGGTGTTTATACCTGTTCAGACACATGCTAGCTGCAGTTAGTTTACTTCTTTACACTGGGGACCTTGGCACCACTGACGTTTTGGATGGGGTAATTCATTGTTATGGGGGCTCTCCTGTGCATTAGAAGGTGCTTAGCAGCATCCCTGGAGCCTACCCACTAGAAGTACCCTATACTCCACCACCCTTGGAACAACCAAAGTATCTCCAGGCATGACCCTGGGAGCCAAAATCATCTTTTGTTGAGAATCACTGTCTGAAGGATGAGTTTCCTCGTCTGTAAAGTGGAACTAACGAGAGTGGAGAGCTGCTGTTGGTTTAAGGTGAAATGCTGCATGGGAAAGGTTAATCTGCTACATGAATATAAGGTATTATTATTCTATAGACATATTTATTTGTTCACACATTGAAATTTAGATATCTTCATGAGTAACAGATTTGACAGGTCTCTGCTGACAGAACAGGATGAATGTGTTTAGGGGAAATTTTTCCTCTTTACAAGTGCAAAATCAAGAGTTAAGAATTTATAGACACATAGATGTTTGCAATGCCTGCATAACCAGCTACAGAAAGCATTCCAATGCCAAATAGGGATTTGATCCAAATTACCATTGAGGTAACTTTAAATTAATACTTAGAATAATTAGCATCCATTCTCTAGAAGCTTATTAACCCCAGCATATTAGAATAAAATTAATGTTCCTTAAAAATTACTAAGTTATCTGGAGAATTTAGACACCGTAGACATCGCCTCAAAAGCAAAACTGCTCAGAATGAAGCTGTGGGCTCTAACTGTTCTTGTGGAGAGACAATTCTTCACTTTTCAGACGAGTTAAGGTCAGTCAGCACTGATCTGCCTGTGTGGAGCACACAGCTTGGAGGAAGGATGGCTAAGCTGTTTAAATCAAGAGCAAAACTTAGGGCCGGCCGAGTGGCGCGGTGGCTAAGCGCTGGCTTCGGAAGCCAGCGGCCCCTGTTCGGTCCCACATGTGAGGGCCAGGGACACTGCCCTCAAAAAAAAAAAAAAAAGAGCAAAACTTAGTATTTGGTGTAGCTAAATGGACAGAAGAAATCTAAGGTCAAGTCCATGCATAGTAGGAGGAAAATTCCCGTTCGGGAAGGAACTTAGAGATCCTTATACATTTTATACATTTTTCTGCGATCTATAACTTTTAACACGCTTATGAAATCTTGGACGTTAGAGTTTTCCTGGAGCACTGTGTAGTCATTCATTTTTTAAATAATATGAACAGCAAGTTTACATGCAAGAAGAGGTCCTTTGCACTCAATTCTGTTTTTTTTTAAATTTATTATTATTACTTCTTAACACAAAAAGATGAAGATTGCTGAATACAATTGTTAGATGCATTTGTCTCCTTGTGCAAGCTACTTTTGCATAATGCCAAGCAAATACTTATAAAAGAATCAGAAGCACAAACAAAATGAGTAAAGAGAAAAGATGAAAAAAGTTTAAAATGACCATCTTTCTGTTGGTAGTGATAGTTTAAGTAGAACAAAAACAAGGGGTGGCATTGGAAAATTGGGGAAACAGAATGGAAGGAAATCAGCTGGAAAAAGTGACAGGGATTTGGGGTTTGCTTACCTCCCAAAGTTGGAATTAATAAATACAGCCAAAGACTTGGAGCAATGATGGAGTATTTAGAAACTAAAATGATTTTTTTTCCCGTCATTTTCCTGTTAGGCTTCTCAATAAATATTTATTTCATCTGATGCGGCCTTTGTGGCAAATGTACAATTGTACTGCATATTTCAAACAAATTGACTTTCTTTTGATTGACAATATTGGAGGAGAAAAATAATATTCCTTTAGAATACTAGAGTGTCTGGTCCTTTAAATTTTGGCAGATACAGAAAACTTCCATGAGATAGGAGATATTTCCTCTTGGGTTTAAATCTGTAATAAAATGTTGCTGACAGAGTAATTATGCATGTTTTATATATTTTGTGCATATGTGCTCCTCTCCAAACCAATTTAATTCCCATTAATGCTAATCTTGTTAATGCCCACTCAGAGAGGAAAGGAATACTCTTAATAAACGATTGATTTATTTGAGCTATTTAAGTGGGGGATGGGCAGAAACAGATGGGAGAAGAAAAACAACTCTTTTACCCACATCTGCATTTCTGAGAATATTTTCAAAATATTAATGAATATTAGGTTATGATTGGTATGAAGAGGAAATGAAGAAAAAATAAAGTGTCAAAGTGACAGACAGTCCTCCAACCCATGAAAAATAAGGGCATTGTAAGTGACATGTTTATTGGCATAATTTTAGTACTAGCTCCAAGATAAGAAAGGAAATATTACAAAGAGAAGCAGGTTTTCTTTGTTAAAAAGGAAGTAAAGAAAAATGAAATTCATACTTGTAAGCTCTCACAGAAATGGGTTTTCTTAAGTTAAAAAAAAAAAAAGACAGTCTAAACAACAAATTGGTGAGTTGTCCTGTTGCCAGTGTGACTGTCCATCTTGTTCTCTATACAAGAATCCAATAATTCCTCTCAACTTATATCAAGCCGAGATTTCCATATCTCAGGGTACTTAAATAAGCCAAGATTGGCTCTTAAAAGATGTGTCCAGGTCTGAGTGGTTTCCTTGAGCACAGCTATGTAGTATGACAGAGTGCCAGAAGGCTAACCTGGAACTTAGAAAACAAGAGGATACCTTCTCTGTCCCATCTTAGATCATCCCCAAACTAGCTAGTCATTTTTAAAGGTAGAGATGCCTTATTTCCCATTCTCCTACAAGAAGTGCCGTGAGATAAGGAACAAGTGGAAAATGGGGTTTTGTCCATGGTTCACTGTCTGACCGTAAGTTATTTAACTTCCCTGAGACTCAGTTTTCTTACCTGTAAAATGGGATAATAATCTCCATGTACCAAGTTCTTATACCACATAGTAGTTTAAGGATCAGAAACGGTGTTTTATTTGAAAGCACTGCAATAACTGAAATAGTGTACAAACACAGTATTATTAATTGGAAAACAGTTTAAGAAAACGTGAGGCACAGGAAAAAAATTAAAGGGATAAAAACATAAGGATAAATATCAATTTTACCTGAGCTGTGTGTGTGTGTGTGTGTGTGTGTGAGAGAGAGAGAGAGAGATAGAGAGAGAGAGAGAGAGAGAGAGAGAGAGAGAGAGAGAGAGAGAGAGATTGAGATTGCTTTACCCTCATGATTTTCTTAAAAGTTTTAATGGCAACTGACGCTCATACTTTATAATTATGTATATAAAACATAAAATAAAAATCGAAAGTATTTAGGTGAGTAAAGTTTTCCTTTTCTTGTTTATCCAGCTGTTTGGTGTTGGTGAAACATGAAGATGAAGGAGAAGGTGAGAACGTTCTCTTAACATACATTGAAAAAAAATACTGAAACCAATATTTTCAGCACAAATATTAAACTGCCTTTTCTCTACCGATTGGTAAAAAAATATATTATATTTTGATATTATTTTTTCTTTTTAAATTATATTGTTATCCATCCCAGCCAAAGTCGTGCCCCGTCATCTGGTAGAACTTGCGGTTGAAGGGCCGGTAGAACTCCCGCAGCCTCTGCACCACCTGGCGGTCGATCTCCGGGTGGGTCCTGCCCTTGGTCTTGCCCAGGCAGTGGGGCTTGCTGCTGCCCTCGGCCTTCTTCAGGCAGGGGAAGCCCTTGGTCTTGTTGAAGTAGAAGTGCTTGTCGGTGATGATCCTCTTGAGGCCCAGGAAGTCCTGCACGCGGCCCAGCTCGCCGGCTGGGTCGCTGATGAGCCGCTCCCCGCTCACGAAGAGCATCTGGCCGATGGGGAAGTGGCGCAGCCAGCGCTCCAGGTGCTTGGCGTAGATGCCGATCTGGATGGCGCTCCACGACGTGTCGATGAGGCCCGTGGTTTTGTTTTTGAACGTCAAGCTCTCGAAGGTGGGGATGTCGGGCCTCTTGGAGAGCGTCTGCGTGTAGTCCGAGATGGCTCTGGTCACCGGGTCCCGCACCACCACGATCAGCTTGGTGTCCTTGGACATGGCGGAGATGCGCGCGGGCGCTTCCCGGGTGACAAAGTAACTGGGCGTCTTCTCCATGGTGATCTGCCCTTCCAGGGTTCTGGGCATCAGGTCCCTGGGGAAAGACAAAAAGGCATGTTAGTGACTTGCCCCGATTTACAGAGCTCATTGCAAGGAGAAGGAGGGCAACATATATTCCGGAGCCAGACTGTTTGAGTTGCAATTTCAGCTCTCTTGCTTACTAGATGTGTGACCGCAGACAAGTCACATCAACACTCTGCACCTCTGGTTCCTTGTGTATTTAATGGAAAATAATAATAATATTGATCTCATATGATTGTTGTGATGATTAAATGAGTTAATATACCTCAATAGCTTAGAAAAGTGCCTGGCACAGAATAAGTGCTATGTAATTTTTATTCTTTATGGTTATCAACCCACAATGCTGTAAGAAAATAACCTGGATCAAATTCTTTAGGTGAATCAGAATATTGTAATAAACACAATTATACTGCTGTGAGATGGTATTAAAATACCCTGAGCCTTTTCTGTAGTTTTCTTATAAAGAAAGCAATTATATTTAACATAATATCATAGCATACTTGTATAATACAAAATACTTATTCCAGAAAATTCCCGTAACAGACAAAACTTATTAAATAATCTATCTTTTATCTAATTATTTGAAATGTCATCATTACACTGATCTAAATATCTTGGTTCCCCTCTACATTGGCTTAATAGTTGTGTTATTATCAAGTTAGAGTATATTTTCATGTATGCCACAATAAATGCTAACTTTGTATTGTTCAAAATGTTCTTGATGAGTCTTGTCTGTTTATTCTTCCCGATGAATGTTAGAATCACTTTGTCATGCTAAAAAAAAAAAAAATCCCACTGAGATTTGATGAAGTAGAGTGTGCTACCCAGTTCAAGCATGGTTTCCTACTGAGAATGGATGGGTTTCAAGGCCAGTTAGACAGTATGAGCAAGACAGATAAAACCTATTTACTCTTCCAACTTAAGTGCATTGCCATTAAATCTACCACATATATGTGTTTTTCTAATTCCAAGTTTCACAAGAAATAGATGTTGCTCAAATCAATATTAAAATAAATGTATTTTGGGAATTTACAATGACTAATGTGTTTTGTTCTTTGATCCAGCGATAAGAAGAATCAAACTTATAAATATCCTTATATAGGATTCACATTTATTCCTGAAATGAACTTTATTTGATCATGGTCTATTATTCTTTTAGTATAGTCCTAGATTTGATTCATCTTTATTTTGTTTTGGCGTTTTCACCTGTATTCATTAATGAGATGTTTCTGTTGTTTTTCTTTTCATTAATAGCTTAATCAGTTGTTAGAATATGCAATATTCTACAAACCAAAGGAGTTGAGAAATGTTTCATTTTTTTTTTCTGTATCCTAGAGAAGTTTAAGTGGCAAAATAGTTTTCTATTCCTTCAAAATTTATTGGGTGTCAGCTATAAAACCATCTAATACTGGCACTTTTGGGGTGAGGTTAATAAAGGAACTAGGGTCTTCAAATCCCTCTTCAATTTGTTCTATGGTTACTGGTTTTTTTTTATTATTACTCTGCTTTGTCTTTGGACAATTTTGGTAATTAATATTTTTCTAAAAATCACCCCGTTGACTAGTTGAAGTTATTCTCAACTATAATTTTGTGTTTTCTGCCTCTCTGTATGCTTTCTAGGTTAGATTATCTTTTTTTTTTTTTGAGGGCAGTGTCACTGGCCCTCATATGTGGGATCCGAACCGGGGCCGCTGGCATCCCAAGCCAGCTCCCAACCACCGCACCACTTGGCCATCCCTAGATTATCTTTTTTAATTTGCTGATTTGTCTTTTAGCTTTTTAATGCTCCCTTGATTCTTTTTCTAGCTATGCTTTGTTATTCTTCCAATTTATTTAACTGAATGCTTAGTTCATTTATTTTCAATCTCTCTTCTCAAATAATAAAAGTATTTTGAGGCTATTTTCCCTTTAAGTACAGACTTAGTCAAATTCCACAAGTTTTGATATGTACTGTTGTCATTTTCATAACTTCATAAATATTTAGGAATTGAATTTTGCACTTATTTCCTTTTTGGTTCAGGCACTGTCTAGGATTGCTTCTTTTTAAATTTTTAATTCTAATTGTTCTCTTGCTGGTGTTTTTTTTGGTGGTGGTGGTAATTTTGTTACTAATTTCCACTTTGCTTTTGTAAGAAAAGAATGTACTTTGTGTTATGTGAGTTTGTCTTTGTGACTTCCTATATTTCAGTCTTATCTATACTATTTACTAACTATATATTATGATAAATTTCAAATATACCCAAAAGTAGAAAAATTATAGCAAATCATTTTTTTTCTGTTTTCATATATATTTTTTTAAATTAAAGTTTATTGGAGTGACAATTGTTAGTAAAGTTACATAGGTTTCAGGTATATAATTCTGTAATACATCATCTGTATATCACATTGTGTGTTCACCACCCAGAGTCAGTTCTCCTTCTGTCACCATGTATTTGATCCCTTTTACCCTCTGGTAACCACTAAATGATTATCTGTGTCTATGAGTTTTTGTTTCTTCATTTGTTTATCTTGTTCTTATGTATCTTACACCTAGCTTCAAAAATTAATAACTTATAGCAATTTCATTTCATTCATGACCTTTTCATTTCTACTTCCCCACCACCCCAAATGGATCTCTTTGAAGTGTATCTTAGATTTCATATCATTGGGTCTTAAATATTCTGGTTCCCATCTGTATTGTATTAGACACAAATTCCTCAACATTTGTGACAATTTAGTAGCACTGACACTGCCTTAGTTTAAGATGCAGGTTTTCTCCAATTTTATTTTCTTTGATGTTGCAGTCAAGTTATCTTTCCTTTCTTTTGGAAGAGGGAAATCTTAATTTGATGTCTGATATCTGTTGCTTAAAAAAATATATCTGCAAGTCCTTTTCCAAAAAACTTTAAATGTGCCCTAGTCTCCATTTCTTAAATATATCTTAAAGTCTGGGTAAGATTAAGGAAAGCCCAAGAGTTCAGTGTTGACACAAGGGAGACACAGATTGTCATATTCTCCATGCAACACCGGTGCCACTGTGTGACATAGATTCACAGGTTTTGTCACTGCGTATCTCCCTTAAATGGATTTGAGAAATTGGGTAAGCCACCTACTTTGGAAGCTTAGGTTACAATTTTATGAGGTCAGCCCAATAAATTTTAATTAAAAAAAAAAAGAGATGAGGCAGGAGGTCTATCCAGAAATTGTTGGACTATCTCAGTAAAGGACATTTGATCGCATGTGCAAACCAGTTTCGGATGGTAAAAATAAATATCACTAAAATGATAAGAAGGAGTATTCGTTGATTTTTTTTTAAAAAAAGAGGCACTATTCTTGCTTCCTTTCCTAAAATCTCTGACTTTTAACTGCTCGACCTCATATTTTGGCCAATAAAATAGAGATAACGTACTTCACTTGGGAGCTACTGTTTGGTAATGTCAGCATTCTTTCCCTGTGTCTCTGTGGGAATACACAGATTCCCAGCAGCCTTTCAGCAGGGATTAATGCTGCAGATTGTGCCAGACCAGAGGAAATACTACTAATATCTTTAAAAAAGAGACCATATTTTAAATTATCTCAATAGAGTAGGGAAAATAGCTATCCAAAAGAGGGAGGGGGGTTGAGGAGGAAATGGCTAAAATAGGACTTCAGAAGAAAAACATGAATTGCTGTCATCTACAGGATGAGGAAAACTGACTGGTTTAGTATGGGGTGGAATGGGGAGTCGAGGTTAACTACAAACTGCCTGCAAACTACTTTTTTAAAAAGGAAGAAGTGATAATCTAAATAAATCTTTAATTGAACTTACGTCATAGAAAATGTTTGATTTGTGAAAGAACTCACAACAGTTTTGTAAAAATAGAAATCTCCCTTTTAATTTCTTTATTCATTTTCATATTGCAATTTGAATTTTAATGGTTAGAAAAGTGCTCATATATCACATGAAATGAAAGGCACATATAATTTGGAATACCATATTTCCAAGTGTTTAGGAGAACTTACAAACTGTCTTTCCTTACCTGAGTGAAATATATACTGTGGCTGTACTCTGTGTAAGGACTCAAGTCTAGCATGGGAAATGAAAAGAACCATCCCAATATTATGACAGTTTTGCAGAAATACCATACAGGCTATGGGAACAGAAAGGTGTATGCAATGAGAAGACATAGGAGGTTTGCATGAAGACAGAAAAAGTTGGGGTGAGGAGTGAAAAATTCAATTGGACGATGGGAAGACTAGAAGGCCTTAAATTTCCAGGCTAACAGTGTAGGCTATTCTAATTTTGCCTCGAAATGGTGAAAAGGATTTGAAGACATTTATAATAAGTATGGAGATAGGGAAATGGATAGCAATCAGGATTACAAGAAAAAAATTAGAGCAGCTTATTTGTTTTCTCCTGAAGAAGAAAAGGATAAGGGATTTCACAAACCAATTAAAGATCATTACAAGATGAGTTGCATACATTTGCTCTTTGTCCCTAGAAAACACAACAAGAATTCACAATAACCAAAAGGTAGAAGCAACCAGGTGTCCATATGTGGAAGAAGGGATAAACAAAATGTTGGCCTCATGAAGGAATGAAACTCTGACACATAGTACAACATGGATGGATCTTGGAGACTTTATGCTAAGTGAAATTAGCCAGTCACAGAAGGGCAGATACTGTATGATTCCATGAATATGATACTTTATTGACTTCTGGAGGAGTCAAATTCATACAGACAGAAGGTAGGCTGGTGGTTGCCAGGGCTTGGGTGGAGGGGGATGGGGAGTTGTTTACTGAGTGTAGTTTTATTTATTTATATATTTATTTATTTATTTAACGATTTTATTGGGGAGTTGGGGGAGGGGAACAGTGTTGGGGAACCAGGAAAAGGGAACAGACAAGTTGCTGTCCTTTTGTTTTTCAGTCTAGTTGTGGAGGACATTGCTTCACTGGCCCATGTCACTATCATCATTGCCCTCTTCCCAGATGAGGCAAATCGGTCGCCGGCCTCTGGACGGCCACTCATAGAGGCTACTGGCAGCTCACACTGGCTGCCGGCCACTCACTGTAGCCTATGGCAGCCCACTGCAGCAGGGGCTGCAGCTATACCATCCCTGGGGACTCACAGCAGCCCAGCTCCAGGTGGAGCTGTTCACCATCTTAGCTGTCCAGGGCAGTGTCACTGGCCCTCATGTGGGAACTGAACCAGGGCCGCTGGCGTCCCAAGCCAGCTCTTAACCAACGTGCCACTCGGCCGGCCCACTGAGTGTAGTTTTAGTTTTACGAGATAACAAGAGCTCTGGAGAGAGATTGCTTAACAATGTAAATGTACTTAACAGTACTGAACTGTACACTTAAAAGTGGTTAAGATGGTAAATTTTATGTTACGTCTATTTTACCAAAATTTCTTTTCTCTTTTTCTTTTTTGCTGTTGATGAGAAAAAGGACTTCCTGCAGACATTCTTATTCATTTTTTATCATTATTTAAAATGACTCATTCTGTACCTTTGCTATGTCCATTTCCTTATGTGAGAGGTACTGTGGCTCGTCCCTGCCTAGACTGTACCTTCTATTAGGAAGGTCTTTTTTCCTAATAGAAAAATAGTGTGGCAACCAGTCAGTGGCTCTGGTGATCTTAAAGGCCCTGGAGGAAGAAGAAAGGCTGTGGAAAAAAAATTAGAGTTTTTGTCCAAGAGTTGAGAGGCATGGTCAATAGCACAATTCAGTTCTTGTTGGAGCTGAACTCTGGTCAAACTTCTCAAAAAGGGCTACAAGAAGACAGGAGCCAGAATGTAAGCCCCGCTGATGGTCTCTGGGGCTTCAAGACTCTCTGGCAAAGCGAAGCAGAGGTAGCTTGAGGCACGGTGGGGAAGAGGAAGGGAAATTGCTGAGAGACTAAAAATTGCTGCATTCTTGAGAGCTAGAGAAGCAGGCTCCCCACCCGGGGCTCAGAGAGGAACTTAGACACCAAACTGATCAAGCCAAGAGACTTTCTGAACATTTAAATCTGACCCCTAGAGACCAGCTTGAAAACAAAGCCATAATCAAAATATTTCCCTCCCCCTAATATCCACCCCCGCCTCCCCAGATACCCAAAGCTCACCAGACCTGGGAGGCAGCTGGTGCTTAATGCCAATTTACCCTCACCAGTCACCCCACCCCACTTAGACCTCTGCATCCTCTGGGGTCATGCCTGGCAGTAAAACACTAAAAAAAAAAAAAAAGTTCCTCTTTTAACCAAAAATAAAGCAGCTTCCCTTTCTATTTCCTCCCCTGGGACAAGTAGCCCTGAGTCCCTTCCAGAGTCCAAATTTGAGGAGAGTTACACCCCAGCTTCCCATTCCCAGAAAAGAGAATGACCCCCAACAGGCTCAGCGGGTCTGGAAAAAGGACCTGCCTTTCTGGCATCCACAGAAGGAAGGGGAGGGGAATAAAGGGGGGCTGGTCCGGTTTCCCTGTCCCACGGAAGCAGAAGAGGGGGCCACCCTGGAGGGCTGCCCAGGATGGGGGAGGAGGGACCTGGACTCATAAACAAACCCTTGTGGGCCACGAGGTACCAAAAGGAATGGATGGGTTTTGTCGACCTCTCAGACCCAGACCGAGCTCGATGTCTAGTGTGGCCTGGGCCGGGCCTCTCCACCCCCAATTTCCCTACCACAATGTATTTTTAAAAGAACTCTCCACAAAGCCAAGGGCTTCAATTGCATTGATAGAATTTAATTAGACAAAGGAGTCTTTTTGGCTTTGCTGTCAATTAAACATTAGCACAAGGTACTGAAGGAGGCTCAGGTTTTGCTTTCCTCTTACTAGACCAAAGGGGAACATAATAATTTATGAGGCTTTTGTGGAGCTTTATGAAATTAGAAGATGAGGTTTGTGTCCTGTCTCTGCCTACTGCCAGCTGAGTGACCACGAGCTAGTCATTTAATCTCTCAAATCTCAGTTTACTCACCTCACAAAAAAAAAAAAATCAGCCACAGGTTTGGGGAATTTGTAAATGTAGTGTCAGCATGACCGTCACTTGGGGCATTATTCCAAGCACTGTTCTTAAGAAAGTGACACCTGGTACTCAGAATCCCCAGCCACCAGAAGAAGCCCGTTCAGTGCAGGTACATCGGCTTGGAGATGATGAGAGAGTCTCCAGCAGGTTCCTGGGGCATCCACACATCTGTCTGTTTGAGGCTTCCTCCATGTGACATGTAGACAGACAGTAAGGATACCTGATTTGAGGGACATGAGCTGGAAGGACAGAGAGATAGGCTTGCTATGGTGTGAGAGAGATGAACTGTTTTTAAGGCGAATCAATATCCTTCTATGCGGTGTGGTGCAGTTTAGCCAAGAAGGAATCTAGTAAAACTTCCATCTGATTCAAGACATTGTGCTACCTCAATGTCCTGGGGATTTTGTGTTGGATTCAGTCAGTGTCACTGGGCTAAGTCTCTATGGGCCTACGTTTATTTGAACAACTGTCTATGGTATGGGAAATGTTATGGCTAAGTAGGAACTATGATGGACCAAATAATGAGTTAGTTCTTTCCTACTTGAGCCCTACATCGAGTGAGTAGTTTATGGTAAGCACTGAGGGACTCCGCATGCCACACTGCTGCTAGGACAGAGCTGCCTCCAGGGGCAGTCCTCGGGGCAAGACCTCCCTTGGAAGGAAAGGACCCACTCACTGTTCTAGCACTGTCTGCACCATCAGCACTTCCATGGTTAGGGGCACCACACAGAGGTTGCCCTTACTCAGTGACGCCTACTCATTGTGCATATAACACATCAAAAAAGTACAAAAAAGGAACCTACCTCATGTGCTTCACCCTTCTTATTCATTTGGAACATGTCCCCTAAATTCCCACTGCCCTCAGATTGTCTTCTTGCTCCCACACCTGTCCCTGGAACTGCTACTGCCTCTCTCCAGAAGTGCTTCTTCCTAAAATCTGATCCTTCCCCATTTGTACTTTTAATAAATGGTGTTTGGTTAATTGGGTTATCCGTATAAAAAAAAAATCTTAATCTCTTACCATATACAAAGATCTGTTCCAGATGGCATGCAGATATAAATATGGGTGATAAAATACTAAAAGTTTTGAAAGGAAACCTAGAAGAACATCTTAATAATCTTTACTGTGGATAAAGATTTCTTAAATTTCTTAAAGGAGTAACCATAAAGAAAGTAATGATGAAATGGAATCCATTAAAAACAGGAGCTTTGTTCATCAAATGATACCATTACGAGAGTAAAAAGGTAAGCCACAGAATGGAAGAAAATATTTAAAATACATATTCTGACCAAAGATTTGTATCCATAATATATAAAGAGTTCCTATAAATCAGTAAGTACAAAAAACAAACAAACAAAAAACAGACAGCATAAAAGAAAAATGAGCAAAAGACTTCAACAGATACTGAATACAAAAGACAGTATTCAAATGGTCAATAAATGTATGAAAAGATGCTGAACTTTATTAGTCATCAGGGAAATGCATGTGAAAACACAGTGAAGGCCACATTATGACATGCCCTCCTGAGTGGCTGGTACAAAAACTATCGAGAATTCTGAGTATGGGTGAGGATGTGGAACAACTGGTTCTCTGTTGGTTTGAATATAAATTGGCATAATGACTTTCGAACACCGTTTGGCACTAACTACTAAAGCTGAACATGTGCATATACTATGGCCCAGCAGAGTTACTGCCAGACTATTCCCATTAGAAATTATATATTTGTTCACCAAAAGACATGCTCATAAATGTTAACAGTTAATCAAAATAGCCCCAGATGCAAGCTGCCCAAACTTGTATATCCTTCTATTTTTGAGGATATATACATACATACATGTTTATATACAAATGTATAATTTCATATACATATATAATTTCATATATATATATATACATATATATATATATATATATATATATACTATACAGAATTGTCACAAATGACTCAAAATCTGTGCATGTATCTTATACACACAATGTTAACAAACACAGCCAATCACAAAGAGTGATTATATACTGTGTACTACATAATTTCCCTTCTAAAAAGTTCAAAAACAAGCAAAAACTCACCAAGAGTGTTAGATGTCAGGACAAGTGGTTACCCTGGGGGAATGAGGGACTGGAGGTGGGGAAAAGAGGTTTCTGGAGAGATGGAAATACCCCAGTTCCGGAGCAGGGTGTTGCTTACACAAGTGGATCCACCTTGTGAAAAATTCTTGTACTGTATCCCAGGAGTTGTGTCCTTTTCTGAATTATGTTATACTTCAATAAAAGTTTACAATAGATAAGGCAATCAGTGGACAACTGTTTTTTCATATTCTTCAAGAAAAGCATGCATTTCAGAAAAGGGCATTTGCTAAACCAACTACATCTCCAATTTATGGGAATTCGGATCCTGAAGGAGAAGGGGTTGAGCACCCCTACCTGGGAATCAGTGGACTCCTCAGTGACCACACACCCCTCATCCCAGGTAAGTTATCAGAAGAGCTGTCTAGTCTCTGCCCCCGACAAGGGCCATTGAAGTTGTCTCTAGAGCACTGACATGAGCACAGAGATATCTGAAGAATGCATTCTATTTGCACATTTTATCAATTGTTTCCTCATTTAACCTTTACATAGCCATAGGAGAGATAAGGTAGATATCATGCTCCCCATTTGATTCTGACCAGAAAGCTGAGATTCAGAGAGGCTATTTGGCATGTGCAAATTGCCCCAGTCAGTACATGGAAGGTAGAGGATGGTCCTAGGGCAAGGTTATTTCTACTGCATTGAATAAGAAATAAGAGAAGGCCTGCTGGCAAAGAAGATAAGAAAAGAATATACAGAAGATGGCTTAGATGGAGCAAATTTGACAGATGGAGAACATGAGAATGTGAGTGAGTTATCCAGAAAGTAGCTGTGAAGATCCTAAAAGACCCAAACTGTGAATTGAATACAGATGAAGGAATTTGACTGCTTACATGGGGGACTTGTATAAAATGAGACTGAAAAAATGACAGTATGATTAATGGTACTGATCAATCGGAGGCAATGCACAAATTAGAATGGGGCAAGAATAGAATGCAGGTAGTTAAGTACTTTTGGAGGCTCTTCCAATAGAACCCAAGCTTGCGGAGCTAAAGACCTGGTTTGATAATGGGAAAGAAAGAGGGAGTGAGAACATGAGAAATATTGAAGGGAGAGCTGACGCAGCTGGAGATCTGATGTATGAAGGGAGCAAAGGAGAAGTTTTCGAAGGATACCCCAATGTTTTAAAGGTGAAGAATGATGAAGATTTTACTAAAAAAAATAATAAAACGTAACAAAAAAAACCCAGTTATTTGAAAAGTGAAGTAATCCCCCCTCTCCCAACAAAAAAGAAACATACATTTTTCTTTTAGTAGAGTTGAGACTGATTTTTAAAAGTTAGGACATCTGCCTAAGAATTTTAATGAAGACAAAACATTACTGGTTTAATTCTAAAATATGTTATAGATGGATCATATAACTCCATAAAGACAACACAGCTTTCTGGAAAGCTGAAATCTGGGACCAGGAGCATGGATTCAGTCTTAACTCTGCTGTTAATAAGCTGTGTGATCTTGAGTGAATCACTCCAGTTCTCTAGATCTTCTTTCCTTCAAAAACCAAATAAGACTATAGTCCTACATGTCTCTAAGATCTTTCTACCTTGAAGATGCCATGTATGGTGTAGGACTCTAATTATTTATTTGTCACATGTAAAGCTGTGCACAGCCTCACACTGCTCTGTTCTGAAGTGTGACTCCACCAATCAAATCAAAATGTTTGTGTCAATTATTAGACAGGGCACTTCTTCATCAACAGAATTTATTTCAAAATCAATGAGGTCTGAAAGAACGCAGCTCACATAATGGATGCCAAAAGAAAGCATTGAGGTTAGTTCAAAGAAGGCTCATTTGGCATTTCCCAGCACTCTGAGGCACCAGAAAGACCAGCAGTCCATGAGCTAAGTGGTATCACTGCATTTGATAATCCAGTGACCAAGGAAACCCATCTCTGCCCCATGCTTCCTCTGTGCCTGAAACATCAAAATAAGATGTCACAGCTGGAAGATGAAGTTCATGGATGGGGCTAAGTTATAAGCAACAGATACAGGGCAGTCAATAATTCAAGCTTAGGTTGCTTACGAAGAACATGATGAAGATGGAAGTAAATGAACTCTTTATTAAACATTTACTAGAGACCAGGCTCTGATGCGTTTCCTGCATCTCACAGCAGTGAAATGATCACAATTTCACAGATGAGGGAATAGGCTCAGAGAAGTAATGGGACTTGTCCAAAGATACACAGTAAATGAGTGAAAGGGACAGAATGAAAATCCAGGTCCATTCATGGTTTTTGTTTTGTTTTGTTTTGTTTTTGAGGGCAATGTCACTGGCCCTCATATGTGGGACCAAACCGGAGCCGCTGGCTTCCCAAGCCAGTGCTTAACCACCGCGCCACTCCGCCGGCCCGGTCCATTTATGTTTAAAACACATATTCTTTTAATCTTCCCAGACACCCAGGCCACATCGGTGGGACTCTGTTGGTTGACGTCATTGGCCATCTTTGACATTTTGTCAAAACATAGCATGTTAAAGGCAAGACTTTTACTATTCACCTCAAGAGTGGAAACCATCCTGCATGGACTGTGCAAAGAGGTAAAATACACTGCATGTTTTTTCAACAGCTGTCTTCTGAAAGTGAAGTACCTGGTCCCAGGGACTGTCCCTGAGTTGTAATGTGAAGGTAATTTACCTTGAGGAATAAATAAATCTGCCCCATGTACACATACGTTTTTTTAGTCTATACAACCAAACAAAACCATGTGTCTGTTTTTGGAAGGCTTTGGCAGAACATTCTAGGAAAAACATGCTCTTTTCATGGCCACAGCATGAAGTGGTTCCCGTGGGTCCTGGATGGCGTGAGCCTGGAGCAGAGGAAGCTGCTGCAAACTGCTGCTGTCAGCCTGCCGTCCCTCGGGCCAAGCCCCAGTCACACCAATATTTCTTTTCCTGGTGTTGTTATAGGGAACCCCACTCAAAACGTGCCTTGTAAAGCTGGAAAGAAAACTCCCTTAAGTTGATTTGGCTCTTGTGGAAGGAGAAGATATGTTTTTAAGCCAGATCCCACACGGACCGAATCTAGATGTGTGCAATTCTAATAATCAAACCATTGTCTAGATAAGTCAAACATCCATCTTCAAGGCTGGTACGCTTCCCAGGGCTGGTGATAGTGGACTCCTTATAAATCTCTTAACTATCAAGTAAAGAAAGAGAAGAGATGGTTCTCACTTTCACCAAAGAAATAGAAAGGCTTTGTGACAACGGCAAAAAAGTTTATTTCAAGAAAGGGACACAATGTCTGTTGGCACTCCAGGGGGGAAGAGAAAAGTCAAGAATTCTTGATTGATAATTTTGGGGAACCTTATAAAATGGCAAAAAATATATGTTGACTCAGGTCACAGAGAAGAGCAGCTCTGAAAGGGAAGGGGCAAGACTTATCTTGGGTCATAAAACAAACAATAATGATGTATGTTTGTGTAGGATCTTCAAGTTTCTCAAGCAATCCCACAAATTATCTCATTTGTTGACTCCTAGGAAATACAAAAATAGACCAATATCTTACAAGGCTCATTGCTTCACCCTCTGATCCCCTCCTTCTGAGTTTACTTTATTGGGAAACTAATGTATTCATAAGATTTAAAATATCATTTCTAACCCAGTATACATTATCCTAAACTCTGTTTTAACATGATGTCTGGCTCTTGGAAAATGATGGGTTTCTCCCAGTGTCCTATCAAACTATCAAAGAATATCCAGAAAAAACAAAAAAACAAAACCTAACAATATTAAAAACTAAAATTCACAGACAAACCTAATAATGTCAGAAAGTATAAGGCAATCAGAGCCTAAGAAACCACCTGGAACAAGACAGGAACAGACTATACCTCTCCACAGCAGGTCTGTCTCTGGATTTAAGACATTCTTTACGCACCAAGCTCAAAAGTGAGAAGTATTCTTTTATCGGTGTGTGCAGAATTCAGCACTTGCATGCCCCCAAGAGTCAGGTTTTGCACCCTGTGTGCCACTCTGCCTCACCCTAATTCCTCACTCTGGTGCGATAGGCAGCCACACCTTGAAAAACATTAATAAAATTTTTAGAGTTCCAGAATAAAGAAAGTATTCCATAGACATTCATACAGAAAGACAAACAAAATAGCACAATAACTAGGCTCCTGACAAATGGAAAGGGGAAGGTTGGCTTTAGACTTTAGTTATGAGTGTCCAAAGGCTGTAAAAGATGAAAGGGGAAAAGACCTTTGTATTCAGCTAAGTTTTACTTCATTTGAAATAGCATCAAAATGACATTCTCCAATATGCAGTGATTCAAACATCTCAGCAACCAGTGGAGCCTACCATCTACCTTGAAAAAAATCAAACAGTGAAGCTTCATTTCAGTTGAACCACAGATAGAGCCAAATTAAAAGCTCGAGAGTGAAGAAGTCAGTGTATAAATAACTGAGGGGAATCTAACACTGGTTAGAATAGAAGTGAGTCAAAGAACGATACTAAATCTAGTTATAAAAAAATGACAGCAAATAAAAGAGTAAAAATAAAATATAGTTAAATGAGTCAGGATTTAAAGCCAGAGATTCACAAACCCTTAGAAGTCTGTGTGTGTGTGTGTGTGTGTGAGAGAGAGAGAGAGAGAGAGAGAGAGAGAGAGAGAGAGAGAGAGAGAGAGAGAGAGAAATTGATTACAAGGAGACAAGGAAGAAGAGCCCAAGAAGGTGGGAGAAAAAAACAGAATGTGCTGGGGAAAGAAAAGGGGGAGGACTGTTCTAAGCAGCAGCCCCACCGAACATTAGAACTGGAGGAATTGTGGAAAAGCCCTAATCCAGCCCCTTCATTTCACAGATGTGGGAAGGTCTGAGAAGTCATGCAACCCAAACAGATACAGAGCTTGGCTTCAATTCTGGTTCTCTGGACCCCTTGGTTCAGTTCTTTTGATAACTTATCATTCTGCCTTAATCCTCAAAATACAATACAGGCAGGGTTTAGCCACCTTGATGCTTCACATTCCGGGAAAGTCAAGTTCATCTGTGGAGGGGAAATTCCCTTGTAGTGCCTCTGAGGCAGGAAAGTTCCATTCAGTGTGAGCCCCGATGAAAGGGAGAAAAGTACCAGATAGGTGCTTTAACCACATTATAAGATCAATCTAGAAGAGGAACATGCAATTTTTAACATGGGCAGGGCTTGGACCCAGGACAGGCACTGCTCCCAGCTCTGTGGCGACCACCACAGCAACCCCGCTTCTACTGGCTCATCTTGGCTCCTGACAGGGGGTTTATATAAATGATTAGTTTGAGAGCTGTGCTATCGGCTTTCGTGCTGCTGTGGACAGCTGCTTCAAAACAGACTCTTCCATCAGCCAGGAATTATCAGGTCTTTGCATATGTGCCTGGGGAGATAAGGGAAGAAGCTTGCTTTCCTTGCCTGGAAATCAACAATCTAAGGAGTGTGGGGAAGCTGAGAGAGAAACATGTTGAGGACACAGTGAGGAAAACCCTGAAATTTTAGAAAGGTTCTCTGTTACATGCTGGCAACAGTGGGTTTTTTGTTTGTTTTCTGTTTGCTTGATTTTTTTGTTCATTGGGTACTAGAGACAGAGTAGGTGCTAAATCAATATCTCTTTCGAGTTTAAAACAGGAAACTGTGAGAAGCCATGATTTTGCATGGCCTGGGGCCTTGGACTGCCTGGGTATTCTTTCTAAAGTGTGCCATCAGCATCCTGCCATCAGCTCCCTGGATTCTGAATAGCAGAAAATGATACACAATCAGTCTCACTAACATCAGAACAGAACTTCCCCAATAATCTTGGCCTTATGATATAGAACAAACCTCCAAAATAATGACATCATCATGAAATGAGGCATGCAGACAAAACACATCTCAGGAAAGCAATCAACGAGTGTCCATTAGGCACAGTCTATCAGCGTAGCTGTACCACATGCCACTATGAAGGAGAAAAGCATTTCTCCAGCAGGGACACAAGTGAAAAACATCACTAGTCCCTGTAGACAAGAGGAGCCTCAGCTCAGAGCCCTACAATTTAGGAAGTCCCACATGACCCACAAGTTTATTAAAGAAACTGTCCCTCCAGCGCCGGCACAGTACAACCCATGATCCTAAATATCCACTCTTGTGATGGATGTTGTTCAGGCCCCAGGAAGTGCTTCTCCAAACCTCTTGCCCTGTGTCTTCAAAACAAAGGTCTAACTGCTGAGAATATAAATAGGTTTGTGCTGCTGCCCGCATTGGAAATGGGCATGGCTTCTGGCTTGGGGAAGGTCTGAGTGAGGGAAGTTGTTAGCGGAGAAAAAAGACAAATTATGTAACTTATCAAATGCCTTCATATCAGATAGCATGAAATAGCTTCTTGATAAAAGTGTCATTTGCTGGAATTACTGAGTGTTTGCTTCTTTGCTTCTCCTCCGATTACAATTCATGGTCCTGGAGGTACTAACATATATAGTGTGATACTCAGAACAGTCGCATGTGGAGGTGGAGGGACATTTTGTATTATTAATCAAATGATGCTACTTAGAAACTTGTAAATATGTAGGGCTAGGTGAAGCAGGTGAAGCATGGAATTCTTTCCACTGGCAACTCAATGCACATTGCAGGCTAGAGTTGAGAACAGTTCTGATTTTTGAAAAATTTTAATAAGATTTAATTACAATTTTAAAAATTAATAAAAAGTCAACTTGAATTTTGATTTCATATTTTGATATTTCTTAATTATTCATATTTTGTCTTTGGATATCGATATACTTGGAATACAGAAGGAAAATGAGTTCTAAAATATATGAAAATAATTTTAATTTTTATACGTACTTTGATTTGGATCATAATACATTCAAATTTGTACCCTGGCACTTTAAAAATCCTTTACATTAAGAGTCGTCAAACTATGGTTCAGAGAGCAAATCCAACTATTTTTATCAGTAACATTTTATGGAAACATAGCCATGCCCACTTGCTTATGTGTTGTCTATGGCTGCCTTTGAACATCAACAGCAGAGTTAAGCAGTTGTGACAGAGACCATATGGCCCACATACTCTAAAATTATTATTATTATTATTATTATTATTATTATTATTATTTTTGAAGGCAGTGTCACTGGCCCTCATATGTGGGACCCAAACCGGGGCCGCTGGCTTCCCAAGCCAGTGCTTAACCACCACGCCACTCGGGCGGCCCAAAAATATTTATTATTTTGACCATTTCAGAAAATGTTTGTCAACTCCTGCTTTAGATCACTATTGTCAATAGACGATATAAAACCTTGGCAGTAACAAGGTACTTTGTTGAAATTATGCACGAAAACAAATTGTACTGTGTAAGTATATGAGGTCAGGATTTGTGTATGTCTTTATTTTATTACTCATCCAAACATCACTAGCCCATCCACAGAATACCCAGCTGGGCAATAATAATTAAATCTGGTCATCTTTGGTATTTTGCCAAAACTTTCAGACATATAAAAACAGTAGATTTAGAGATATTTTTCTGTTTTGTTGTTATGAAGTGATATTTATCAAAATGGGAGAACAGAATATATGCCAATTAATAGCTTACCAGCTTAATTTATTGCTTTTAAGTGTGTAGACATATGGGGTGTATAAGGCCTTCATTTGTACTCTTGTCCAGAGACCTGAGGAGTTAAGGGTGGGCCTGACGAGAGCATACCAGGGCTCGGGGAAGTCATAAGAAAGGACGAGAAGGCAGGCAGACCAGGCTCTGGCCGGTCCGGAACAAGCCTGAGGGCCCTCAGGAACTGGAATTTCCAAATGGGGCAATTCACAGGGACTGGGTGGTTTTTCCACAGCAGAGATGTCACAGAAAATACTCTCTCTACATTTCTGTGATTAAACAAGAGTTTCTCTTCTTTCAGCACAGGAAGAGCAAACATCATAGGCTCTAGGGTGAGACCATGGAGAAAATAGCTGCTTTCCAGAAAGGCTTTTTAAAATTAAATGTTTCAAAAATTTAAAAATTACACAAGTGAAAAAGGTTCATTATAGAAAAATTAGAAAATTCAGAGAAGCACAAATTCTAAAAAGTAAAATCATACACCCAGCACTCAGATGTTTTCAAATATATCCATCCAGACTATTATATGCTGATCTTTATAAATTATTGATAAAATAGATCACTTTGTAAATGTTTTTCTCAGTTAGGAATAAATTGGAAACATTATTCCTGATTTTAAATACACATCAATTTCATTTTAAATGACTGTGCTGTATCCCATTATATAGGCTGACTTAAAATGTTTGGTGAATCCCTTATTGATGGACACTTAGGTTGTTTACAAAGTTAAACAATTTATGCACAAGTTTAATTATTTCCTTGAAAATGAAAGCACACGTATTTTAAAAGTTTTTGAATCATATTACAAACTTGCCTTCTGTGACAGTATTTAAATTTTGTCTTTGAATTTTAATATATTACTTTTAATATTTTATTTCTAGTTCAATATATTGAAGTATGTTTTCTCATGCACTCATTAATATTGTCTGTTTTGATATTGCACAATTAATGCCAATAAACATAGGGAAATCATATTTTAACATTTTAAGACTTATGTTTTAAAGTAGTGAGCATTGTCCCATATATTATTAGGAATATAAATTTTAAAGACGTTTCCTGATTTGATATTATTTTTTGCCTATTATTTTCTACTGGATATCTTTTTTCTTAGATTTTAAGCATTTTCTTTATATTAATTACATTTATCCTTTTTTTTGGTATGTAGCAAATATTCCAGTTTATCATTTCTCATTTCCTTTTCATTTATGATTTGAAAGTTTTTAAATAGTTTTAAATCTATCAGTCTTTTTCTTTATGACTTTTGCATTTCCTTTATGATATTTTCTAAGTAAGGTCTTTTTTACTTTGATATAAATAAACATCCATCTTAATTTTATTCATTTTGGAATTAATTTTAGATAATTGCTAAGGTTGAATTCTAAATAGTTTTCTTGTTAATGACTGATAGATAACTTTCTTTTTATATAATAATGTCACCTATTTAATGTAGTAAATTCCTATGTAATTTTTATTTTGTATGTCAAGTTTTTATATTGTTTGTATGTTAAGTTTTTACATTATGTTCTGTTTGTTTTGGCACTGGCAGAGCACTCTTAATTATTGTAATGTCCAAATATGTCTTAAATCTAGCATGAAATTTTCTGTCTATTCCATTCTTGAATATTTGTATTGAAAGTGGTTTTCTCCAAATGGACTGAAGAATTATAAAAGATTTGTATCACATCCCCTTTCTTCTGCAACTGGAATTGGGATTTCATAAAATGTACAGATTGATTTAGGAAGAAATGGCATTTTTCTATATAGGGCCTTCAATCTAGGAAGATGATATGGTTTTCATTTATACAAATTTTCTTTAATATTCCTCACTAAAGCTTTTATTTTACATTTAAGTTAATATATAGTAAAATTGACTTTTTGGGAATGCAATTATATGATATTCAATATGCATAGAAATTTGTCTAACCTCGACCACAATTGGAATATGAAACAGTTCCATCACTCCAATAATGTGCTATCATTTTGTAGTCTTACCTTCCCTTTACCCCTAATCCCTGACAAACACTGATCTGTTCTCTGTCACTATAATGTTGTTTTTCTGAGAAGGTCATACCGCTGAAATCACATAATATATAACATGAGACTGGTTTCTTTCACTCAGCATATTGCCTCTGAGATCCATTCAAGCTCTTCCATGCCTCAATAGTTTGTTCCTTTCTATTGCTGAGTAGTATTCCATTGTATGGATGTGACACAATTTGTTTCTCCACTCACATATTGGTGGACAGATGCATTGGTTCCAGTTTTGAACAATTATCAAAAGAACTTCTATAAACATTTGGTACAGGTTTTTCTGTTTTTCTGTACATGTAAGTATGTCTATGGGGCAAATAGCAAAGAATGGGATTGCTGGGTCATTTGATAAGTATATGTTTAAGTTTATAAGAAACTGCCACATTGTTTTAAATAATAGCTGTGCCATTTTGCATTCCCCGAAGCAAAGTATGATGGTTCCATTTACCCCACATCCTTGTCAGCACTTGATATTGTCATTTTTGTTTATTTTTTAGCCTTTCTAATAGTTATATAGTGGTATCTCACAATGATTTTAACTTACATTTTCCAAATAGTTAATGATATTGAATACCTTTTCATTAATTCCTTCTTTGTTCAAATGTTTGTTAAGGCCTTTTTCCCATTTTTTAAGTTAGGTTGTTTATTTTCTTACTGTTGAGTTTTAAAGTTCTTTATATTTTCTAACTAGAAGGCCTTTGTTGGATACAGAGTTTGGAAATATTTCCTCAGTCTTTAGTTTGTCTTATCATTCTTTTTTGTTTGTTTCAGTGAGAATTTTAAGTTCTATTCTCTTAGTAAGTTTCAATTATACAATATAGTGTTATCAACTATAGCCATGATGTTATGCCTTAGATCATCAGACCTTATGCATTTTATAAATGAGAGTTTGTACACTTTTACTAACCTCTCCCTATTTCCCCCACCACTCAGCCCCTGGCAACCATTTTTCTACTCTCTTTTATGAATTTGACTTTTTTTTAAGATTCCACATATAAATACCATGAAGTATTTGTCTTAATTTTATTTATTTATTTATTTATTAAAAAATTCTTTTATTGTGAAATAAACGTTTTTAAAAAATTAGTTTCAGGTGTACAACACAGTGTATTGTTATACTTTTTACCTCTCAAAGTGACAACACCCCTCCCCCAATTCACCGCCCCATTCCTCTCCCCCATATCATACATATCTATTACAATTCCCTGGAAACCACACAGTATAATCCACATCCTGTGACTATCTATATATTCAATTACAGTTGGCATACCATATTATACAACATCAGCTTCAGCTGTACAGTGCAGTGATCAAGCCTCTACTCCATCCAAGAAATGGTCTCCCTAACAAGACATGTGACCATCTGACACCCCACAAAATATTTACAACATTATTAATTATATTCCCTGAACTGTCTTTCATATCCCTGTGGCAATATTGTAGTTACCTATTTATGCTTTCTAATACCTTCCCCTTCTCTCTCATCCCACCCCCTCCCAGGTAGCAACCATCAGTTTTTCCTCTATATCTCTGAGACTATTTCTGTTTACTTTGTTCGTTGATTCAGTTTTTCAGATTCCACATATAAGTGAGATCATATGGTGTTTGTTTTTCTCTGACTGACTTATTTCACTTAGTATACATAATGGTCTCGAGGTCTATCCATATTTTGCAAATGGAATATATATATATTCATGGGATATGGAGTATAGTAGTATAGTATAGGGAACAGAGTCAATGGAATTGTAATAGATATACATGATGTCAGAGGGGAAATAGATTGGGGGACGGGGGTAAACATATAGAAAAAAAGATTAAGTCTAATTGGCTACAATACTGACTTTGTCAAAAAGTTACAGAACGGTTGGCTTTGGTTTGGTTAGTAACACTGATCATCTGAAATCCATGAACTAGCTACTTAACCTCTATTTTAGCCCATTTTTCCTTTATAAAGATGCAAGTGAAGAGGCTCCTGCTGTGGGTGGAGTCATCAAGGCAATGATTGTTTCCATTATGAATAGGAAAAGCCATGATGAGGAGCTGTTAAAACTACTCAAAATGCTGTACAAATTAACCAATAACCTGAAAGTGCCTAGCATGGCGATGGTGATGATGAGGATGATGATAAAAATGATGGTGTGTTTACTTTTAGGCACAATGACAGCCAACTGCCATATAATCACTTAAACATCTTGCACTTGATCTAGTTTGGATTTACCGATGTTTAAAATACATGAGATTTTATAAATAATTCGATACTGATGTGTGTAGTTATTTCATTCATGCCAACTGTCTGGGAGAAGAAATGATTATCGTTTAACCTTTATCAAGTCTAGAGAAAAGAAAGCAATTACAAACTATTATTGATTTAGTTGGATTGTTCTCCCCACATTAAGCTTCAATAAATACTGTTAACTGCCTGCAAGACATTTAAAATATCTGTAGAAATACAAATTATCAGAGGCTTATTTTCTGGTGTGAAGCACAGAATTTGGAGTAGAATGAAAAAATCAGATGAAAATGGATCCGGTTTGGGGACTACAAGTACCGGTTACATTTTCTAATAACTATGTGACCCATAAGTGTCTTAATTTCTCTGTCTCAGTTTCCTCACCCATTTAATGAAAATAATCATGGTACCCTTGTTATAAAAATCAAATTCAGTCATTTGCTATCATCTCCCTGTTTTACCCTCAAATTAGTAGGAAGCCCAGCAAAGGGTCAATGAACAACTTGATACACTATTGCTATTGACACTCTCCATATTCCTTATAATCAAAACATTTTGACTCAGTATAGTTTGCCTTGCCCCAGTCTGCTTTAATTTTCTAATGTCTGCTTGAGTGGAGACATAAACAGGACCTGCTGTACTTTACTTTGGACATTTCTATTATTATCCCATCCTCTTAAATCCATAGTATGTTCAAGGGGAAACAAGCTTCAGCTGTCAGCCCAGTCCAACTACACATTTAAATATTACAAGAGGCTCGCTAGGAGATAAAGTAATTTGCTCAACATTATACCGATCAAGTAGGTACAAAACTCTCAGACCCTACCTCGAGGCCAGACTGACCTCTAAAGTATTTCCCAACCAGTGTACATCTGTAGAACTAATCCATAGTGATTATAGCTATGAATGTTGAAGAATGTGCACAATATTTCTATTTAGATAAAAAATGCATTGCTTATTCATAAGAAAACTGGAATATCATCCTGGTATGTCAAGTTTGATGAGAGCTTTCTGTGACGACCTCAAACTTTCCAACCAAAAACAACTTGACATGCTTCCTTCCAGATTCTCCATTGTTTACATGTATTCTGTTGAGCTTTCCTGGTCCCCCTGCCACCCTTTCTTCCGGCACAGCAGCATCTGTCTGTAAGGGCACACCTCCCAAACCCACACTTCTGAGTTTTTAGTTACAACCTTGCTCATTGGCCAGATTGGTGTACAGGCCACATTATAAGTCCTTCCACTTTGTATTCTGCTTTCAGATTCATTGCTCATTGCCTGTTTCTTTTGAGGGGCACAAAACCGCCTTAGCTTCCCTGCCCCAGTAGGCAGGATGTTCTCCTCTTTCAAATGTCTCAGCCTTTCCAAAATATAGTCTTGATCTTGGGAAAAGAAGTAATTAGCCTGATGGGGAATAAACTGCCATTTCAGCAGTTTTCTCACCACTGGGTTTTGAAGCAATAGAGGCCCAAGCAGGTCAGAAAGAAGTTGAGTGCTATTGGGACCCAATGCCCCACTAAGCTCAAATACCAGCTGCTGGCACCCAAAGCTCATTAGCTCTAACCCAACACTGCTAATCACCCTGGGTGCTGAATCAGCTGTCATGGGCACTTAGAGAGGCATTCATTAACATTTTAACCTCAAAGTGGCCTGTATGGCCTTGAAGATCTAAATCTTACAAGTTGACATAAACTTGAAGAAAGAGTACACCAAGCACTATAATAAGGGAAAATGGGTCTACTTTGTGGGGTCCCCATGAAGACAAAATTTATCATTCCTTTAAAAGAATCTTGGCATATCATTACAGATTATGTTCTTCCCTTCTTGGTAACCCTAGGAGAAAACTGGTTTTGAGTTCTGTGGGCACAACCCTTTAGATCAAGGTTTCTCAACCTCAACGCTATTGATATTTTGGGATCGGGTAACTCTGACGTGGGAGCTGTTCTGTGTATTGTAAGATTGAAGCAGCATGCCTGGTCTCTACCCACTAGAAACCAGTAACATCTTCCCCTCACTCCCAGAGCATGATAACAGCCAAACATGTCTCCAGACATTGCCAAATTTCCCCTGGAGGGGAGCGGGGACAGTCCCTGTTGAGAACCACTGCTTTAGAAGATCTCAACTTGCATTTATAAAAATAGAATAGAATAAAATTGGATAGGATACAAATATCAAATAATATCATATAAGAGAAAGTATTTTCATGAACATGTGTTTCATAATTATTGGTTTGTATGTATATGCATATAAATAATGTGGATCATGGTTAAAAAAAAGTTGGTAAATACTGATAGAGTACCTTTCTCTCAAAAAAACAAACAAAAAAAAACAAAACAAACCCCCAAAACCAGTTATTTATCTGTGCTATTGCTAGGAGATGAGTATTAGTCCCTGACTTAGAAATCTCTATTTTTTTCTCACTAATTTATTTCATACTTTGTTTGGTTGTTTTTAATTTAATATGGTTTTCGTTCAACAACTAATGGGCACTTTATCTTCTACCTTATTAAGGGAACTGTGGTGGTTTACCTCTACCTCAGGTAACCAAAATTATCAAAATAGAACATTATGGACCATTCCGTAGACTAGCGAGTCTTTTCTTTGTGCTGCAGGAAAATGTGTGAAGTCAAACCCTGCCATCTCAGGACTTATCATCTACTTCAGGACATAATGTGTTTAACAATGTCTATTTAGGTCTCACTGTATAGACAGGTCACAGAGTTAGTTGGTGAATATCAAGTCATACAAGAATTGGTATAAGCTCAATTAGGGATGAGTGACATGAACACATAAAAACTGAAACAAGTGTATAATGATAAAATGATGTCAAACAATACCAAACCTGTGTCATGCTTCACAGACCACAAACACACACACACACACACACACACACACACACACACACACACACACACACACAAAGTGAGTCCAGAAGAATATGATGCTCTCTGTTTTGGCCATATTTCCATAAAATGCAGAAGTGAAGTTTTGTAAGCAGTGGTAGATCAAGTTCTCAAGCTCAAAAAGACATCTAGAGTGAGCTAGAAATGCTGAGTGTTTGGAAACAAAACAGAAATGGATCAAAATAGGAACCAGAGGCAGGAGGTATGGTCAAAAGTGAGAAGTTATACAAGCTAGGAAGTTCATGAGAGAGGAAGAACTAGATCTCAAGGGTCCAGCATCTAAGACTAGAATCAAGCAAAAGATCAAATGAAGTTTTTTCTAGGTTTCCTCTTACATATTGGGTTGTCGGAAAAGTCATGACACATTTTTCCAACGAAAAACATAGAAAAAATATGTCATGACCTTTCTGATAACTTAATCATTCCTTTCTAGAAAAAAGTGAATTCAAGATCTGGCCATGTAGCTATGCAGAAAGTGGGTGAAATAAGGAAAAGACAAAGAATGTGGCCAGTCCAGTTCATTTCTCACGTAGGGAAGGGAATCAATTAATAGAGACAAAGGACATAACAATTTGTAGTGCAAAGCCTGGACCTTTGGGGGTCCACATAGGGTAAAATTAGGAAGACAAGGCAATGAAGGAGAGTGGTGTCAACAAAAATGAAACCAGGGGATGCAGGAGAGTGTCTTAGTAAGTGGTCCTCATCGGCGGTGTCAAATATCAAATGCTGCAAAGACATGAGTAACTGTGGTGAGGGGTGACAGACAGGGCAGCACAGTGGATGAACCTTTTCCTTACAGTGTGTGCCCTCCATGGTGAGGCAGGCTTTCTAGTCCTCAGATAAAAGCGGAGAGTTAGTTTCATATGGAGAAATCTCGGACAGTTTCTCTCAGTAAGTTTTTATCTGCTTTTGTTTGGTTGTTTTTAACTTAATTTGGATGGTCTTTCAACAACAGATGATTCTTTTGTTTACTACAGACAGTTTTGGTGACTCGTGTGTTTCTACAGATAGTAAATTATTTCCGGTATACTTTAAGTTCACTCTGACAGAATGATACAGAGTATGTTTTCTAATTTCTTTGATATTTTTGGCCACATCCATTGTCATTGTTTTATGATCTCTGGCTCTTTTTCTGGTTGTTGAATTTAAATGTTCACTTTATTCATTTTCATTCTTTCTAGCTTGATATTAAAATGTATAAGGACCTGAATTCATTCTACTTACATCATTGATTGTACAACTACGGCAGGCATGTAGTGTTATCATTTGACTCATCTAAGTGCAGACTTGATTTCCTTTTATTTATTTTTAAAGATTTTATTGGGGAATTGGGGGAGGGGAACAGCGTTGGGGAATCGGGCAAGGGGAACAGACAAGTTGCTGTCCTTTGTTCTTCAGTCTAGTTGTGAAGGATGTTGCTTCACTGGCCCATGTTGGTATCATCATTGCACTCTTCCCGGGTGAGGCGGATTGATCGCCGACCTCTGAATGGTCGCTCACCACGGCTATTGGCAGCTCATGCTGGCTGCCAGCCACTCACTGTAGCCCATGGTAGCCCACTGCAGCAGAGGCTGCAGGCTACACTGTCGCTGGGGCTCGCAGCCCAGCTCCAGGTGGAGCTGTTTTTAGCTGTGGAGGGAAGTGTCACTGGCCCCCATATGTGGGATCTGAACTGGGGCCACTGGCATCCCAAACCAGCTCTTAACTAATGTGCCACTCTGCCGGCCCTTGATTTCCTTTTTAATTTAAGGGTTTTAAAGAAAATTGTATTTAACCTTGGAGTAGTTTTATTAATTTTATTTTCCCCTTCATTATTACTTTTCATTTGTAGTCAAAGAATGAGTGTAATTTAGTTACACTTTTGGGAAACTTACGCTTTTTGTGGCCACCTATATAAATGCTTTTATAAATGTTCCACAGACTTTTGAAATGACTATTTTCTGTTTGTACTATAGGTAGACATCTCATACCTATTTATTACATCAAAATTAAGTATATTTTGAGATTTCCACATATTTATTTTCTCCAATTACTCTGACAAAGATTCAAATGGGTATACTAGACTATTCCATCAGTATTGTGATTTGAAAAAAAAAATCTGCTTGGTCCATGGATTTTTCAATGTCAATTTCCTGATTTTGATATTGTACCATACTTACACAAGATGTTAAAACTGAGGAAAGCTGGGTAAAGGGTACACGGGAACTTCCTGTACACTTACTTGCAATACTATAAACCTATAACTATTTCAAAATAAGAGGTAAAAAAGTAAAAAAACCCAAAACTCTGCATTGCTAACAGCTTTCAATTCATGTATTTTGATGTTAAATAGTTATGTCATCTAGCAGATAAAGATTCATGGAAATTAAGCTATACTCTTGATTATTAAAAACAGAGATTTTTGGGGCTGGCTGAGTGGCACGGTGGTTAAGCGCTGGTTTGGGAAGCCAGCGGCCCCGGTTCAGGTCCCACATATGAGGGCCAGTGACACTGCCCTCAAAAAAAAACACAAAAAACACACACAGATATTTTGTTTCTTTAAAGTCTTTTATCTTGAATTTTACATTGTTTGATGTAAATTTTGTCACCCCAACTTGCTTACTGTTAATTCCTTTCTTTTCTGAGAGAGAGAGAGAGAGAGAGAGAGAGAGAGAGAGAGAGAGAAAATACCTATGTACCTACCTAAGTCAGTTTTTACCATTCTTATATTTGTAAACATTATTTTATATTGCTTTAGTATGCCTCTTGTAAACAATAAATTACAATCACAGATTATTAATTCCCTTTTATACCATACAATTTTAGTTCATTCATTTTTATTGTAACATCTCAACTTTCTTTACCTTAACTATTTGCGATAATTTGGATAGTTAAAAATTCTTAAGTCACAAAAGTTTTCCCTTCAAAACTCTGTATAAAAGGCTAATGTTTTCTGAAATATACTATTTTGAGGAAGACATCTAATGCCAACTTCATTTTCTTCATTTTCTTCATGTTAGTTAACCTGTTTTTGTCATTTAGATAACTGTAGACTTTAGCTTTTTTTTCCCCTTTTAGGTAAACTTTTCTCTTTGGAGTCAGGATACATTTAGCCTATTTTTGTTACATTTGCATGGTATTCAGTTAACCTTTTCAACTGAAGACTGAAATCTGGTTGAGAAAATTAATGAGAGATTTTTCTGAAGTTTTCTCCTATTTCACACTGAAACGCTGTATCATAGAGGGACAGGAAGGCAGGATATTCACTCTGATGCCTCCAATTGGTTCTGTTCTTTTGAACTTGCCCAAGACAGGTTTGATCAGGTTTCTGCCTGCTGACCTTACAGGGCACCAGAGGTGAATCTATACTTGTCCATATTTAGGGCTGAAATGACATCTGTTTTTCTGAGTTCCTATTGAAATCTGTCAGGGCAAGAGGAAGACAGAGGAGAAATGTTGCGTATATTCTGGGATTTACTTTGTCAAATTAAAAGTAAAATAAATAGCTCATATGGGGGAAGAGGTAGGGAGTGAACACAAGAGCTGTTATATTATGCCAGGGCTGAGACTTGAAACTAGCTGTGCTGGGCCCCCTACCTGTACCCAGCACACTGTCCCTGAATGGTAGGGAATCTCCCGGCCCTGTCCCTGTCACCTGCAAGTGTGAACTCTGCTTGTTCAATCCAGGCACTTGGTCCCTCCCCAGAGTCAACTCAAGACCTGTCCTAGGTCACTCATGGCCATGCAGCACACCCTCCTTCAGTGCCTGCCATCTCAGCCTAGGGGTTTCCTGGTGGTATCTTCTGCTTCCTTCCCAGGCCAACCTTTACTTCACTGGCTCCTGGCTTGACTGCCCTTTCCTCCCTCTAGATTTCCCTGCATTATCTCTGAAAGAAGTTTATGGACTTTGTTTGGTACATGGATGGTGACTTGTTCTTGTTCCATTACTGATGCTGCTTTTTCCTTATTGCTACTATTTCTTTGGCCATTACACCAGGGATTTGGGACATGGAGAGACTTACACAAAAAGGTTCCTACTGTCGTATGGAACTGGAACACATCTTTAGTTTTTCATGTTTTTCACATTATTTCCTCCCATTCTCTGCCTGGGTTTTAAAAACACAGAACAGAGGCCACTTATGTCCACAAAAATGACACGTTAGGGGAAGGGGATGAAGGGAATGGAGCACGAACAAGAAAAAGAGACAGAAGGCTCGAGGGACACAGAGTTGATTCTGTATAATTATACATTTTAAATTCCCCTAATTGCTCTGTTTAATTATTGATGTGGAAAGTGTTTCCTTTCAGGGAGTTGAGTAATCAAGAGCCCTCAGGACCAAGAAGACAGACATCACCTGCTTTGGCTTTGGTAATTACGGCATTATCAGTCACCACTAGAGTGGGCAGAACCCTGTGGGAGAGTGGAGCACTGCCAGCACCACCCGCACAGAGATCGTCCACAAAGCACCAAAAGCCGGCGGAAGTAGAGTCTTGGGAAGTGCAGCTAAGGCAACTTTGGAGTCGAGCAGCGTCTATGAAGACTGATTGATGCACAGAAAGAAAACAAATACTCTGCTGCAAATTTACTCCCATTCTGTTCATTGATTTTCTTCCTTCTGCAAAGATTTGTTCATATACTCCCGACTATTCCTGCAGCTGATCTGGCTGTGTGGGTTTCAGTCCCCCTTCATTATCTGTAATTGTTTGGGGACTTCAAGTCACAAAGACTTAATATTTAAAGTGTCAATAGTGTTTTGTTTTTAATGTGTAATTTAACTACTATGGCCTCTTTAGGTATCACTAATAATTTCCTTCTTTTCTTTTTTCTTTTTTTTCTTTTTAGAGGGCAGTGTCACTGGCCCTCGTATGTGGGATCCAAACCGGGGCTGCTGGCGTCCCAAGCCAGCTCCTAACCACCGCGCCACTTGGCCAGCCCAATTTCCTCCTTTTCTTACCTAACATACACCTACATTCATTCCTTGTGGCACCCACAAAAAGGTAGTGCCTCCTAGGGTGGCCAGATAAATGGATACATAGTGTCACTGGAATGAAGGGTAGAAATGGGAATGGATGGATTGATCTAATAGATTCTGATATGGGATGAAATTCAGTATGGATCATGTGATGAAGGAAATCATGACCCAGTGTGGGTGACAGATGTCTCGGTTTCCTTGTCTGTAAGATGTGGAGGCTCCACTGTACAATCTCAAAAGTCCCTTCTGGTTCTAACACTCTGGTTATGGGGGTCAAGGAACGAACACTCTGACAAGCAGCACAAAGATGGAAGACACACAGATGAGCTGCTATGATCTACCTTCACCAAAGAACTTGCAGCCCAGCTGTGTGAAGTGTGATCCGCTAAGAGGTTCCAGCTGTTAGAGTCTGTAGGGTCCATCTCAACTATTGAGCACAAACGTTTCTTTGGTGACTCTTGGTCAATGACTGGACAAGGTGGTGGCATGGGAGCTTAACCCAGTCTGCCCATGTTGGGGCTCCTCTGATAAGCAATCTTTGCTTCAGATCTCCCTACAGGGCTGGCAGAGACTGTCAGGTGTACATGGGTCTGCCCAATCCAGCTTCCTTTTCTTCCCCTTTACAGGTGGCCCCTTCCAAAACAGCTTGGTACTTTTAACTTCTTTTCAAGGTCTGCTACCTGGAGAACCCAAAGAGTGACAGCGAATGAGTTGTAAACAGAATGGCATGCAACTCAGAAAACAGTGTGATGAATTCAACCATGGAAGGAGCCACTGTGGGAAAGCAAAGACATGAAGGAAGTCGCATTGGAATTTCTCTTTGAAGAATGAGTGAGGGTTAAGTGGGTACAAAAGAAGAAAACAGGCATTTCAAGCAGAGGGATGGGCACAAAAGCACAGCGGTATAAAGATGCAGGACATGGGATCAAGGGTACTAGATGAAAATGGAGTATGGATGCCTGCAGTGGTGGGTGCTGGCAGGTGGACTGGGAAGAAAAGCTGAAAAATATGGGATCCACAAAACACAGCTGTCACACATGCCCTATATATGTAGTCCTATTGGTTTGTAGACTCTGGTATAGGAAAAGGGTAACCCTGGGAGAATAATGAGGTACCTAAAGCAATAAAACGTGGAAAATCCATACCACAGAGCTTTTGACAGCTCTAAAAAAGATATTTTATTCTATGTAGGTGGTTTCCTTTAACAAATAACACCTGCTATTTGTTAGAGAGAAAATGAATTGCTTGTCCAATGATACAGCAAAATCAATCATATCACGACACCAATCTATCATGTAAAATTCAGTCTCTAAAGCCATGTTTCCAGGAAAGAAACTGGCAGTTAAAATTCCTATCACCATCTATTTATGCAGAAGAAAATGACTTGCTCCTGGGATCCTAAAATCATTTCCTTAAGACCATTATCAAAGTCTAACAATGAAGTTCATCCATCCTCATAAAGTTTTCATTTTATAAATAATGAATTGCCTTAATTAAAGAAAAAAACAGCATTTCCCAAACTGTGTTCCGAGGAACATATAGTCCTATGAGTTTTCATTACAAATGCCTTCCATGGTGGGAAACACTGCATATGACAAAGCCCATTTGCCTTGTCACAGTGAAATCTTAGAAATACAGCTCTTAAAATCTGCTTTAAAAAAATCCATTTAAGTTTGTTGGATTCATTTTCCATTTATATTTAATCACAGAATCCTCTCACTTTCATAAGATTGTGGAAATAACAGTAGAGTGAATATATTTTGCAGACTGACTGACATTGAAGGAATTCATAAACATTTTATATCAAAACATGATAGTAGTAAACAAAAGAATTCCATCTAGTTTCACAATATTACATCTCTTATTCTTTTTTCTATGTTAAAATTTTTTTTTTATTAGTTTCAGGTGTACAAAGCAATGTAATAGTTACATTGTACTCCTCACAAAGTGATAAACCCCCTCCTAATCTTCTAACCCTCTGACATCGTATATAGCTGTTACAATTCTATTGACTCTATTCCCTATGCTGTACTCCATATCCGTGACTATATATATATATATATATATATATATATATATATATATATATATACACACACACGCACACATATTTAATTATAGTTGACATTCAATATCATTCAGCTTTAGCTTCAGGTGTACAGCGCAGTGGCCAGGCACCTACACAGTCTATGAAGTGATCTCCCTAATAAGTCCAGTGCCCATCTGGCACCCTATGTAATCTTTACAACATTATTGATTATATTTCCCAAACTATATTTCATATCCCCATGACAATATTATGACTACAAATTTGTACTTTCTAATCCCTTTACCTTCTTCTCCATCCCCAACCCCTTCATCTCTTATTCTTGAACTTGCTTCCCTGGGACTCAAAATAAAATTAAAGAAGGCAATTTGTTCCCAGCAAGGTATGTGCATGGTCCTTCTAGCTGGTCATGCTGTGGAGAGTCCTGTGAACAGTGGCGCTGGGGAATATTCAATGTCCTGTTCCTGTGGTAGAAAGAGAAGAAGCTCATAGCTGGAAACACACTTTGAAGATATAAAAGAGAAGTTCAAGGCCTATGGTTTGCTGGATTGCCAAACAATCATCTACGGAATGAAGTTCCTGTTCTGCAAAATGAAGGAACATTTGTATAAGGCTGTCTTAGAGTTTGTGACCACAGTGCAATATTTTTCTTGATCACTCTCAAGATTCAGTGATGTGACACAAGTTGCACAAGTTTCTAGAACAATAATGCAAACCTGTCGAACACAGCTCGAGAAAATGCAAGCCATTGAGCTATGTATTCAACTGGGCTGAAGGCAACACGAGGGGCTGCTTGGAAATGTTTTAGTGCCCCCCTAGGAAGTGAGATGGTGGGCTAAGCAGGTGGGTTCAGATTCTATTATATGACAAGAATTTACAACAACGGTTTTTTTTTTAAGAATGAGTCCTAGTGGTACAAACATTTGAAACCACTACTGCAATCTATCTACACACACACACATACACACACACACACACACACACACACACACACACACACACACGACGGTAAGTCCACCATTAGGAAAAGGAGGATGACCAGGGGCTTGATTGTAGGGAAAGAAATGCCTCCTTTCCATTGCTCTGAATAGATGCAACACAAAGTTCCCAAGGGATTCTCCTGGTCAGACATACACAATATCATCTAAAATATAGTTCTTATTTTCACCTTTGAAAGTTAAGAAAAAAGTTCAGGGTCCAATGTCTCCAATTGCTTTAAGTTTAAATATCCACAAATGCTAGACCCAAAAATGATGGCTTCATGAAGTCATGGGTCAAATGATAAAAATCACAACGATAATAACAAGATAGTTCACATACACCATCTCTACCCCATCAAAAGCCAAACATGGCAGAAGTTATTGTCTCTACCTGTCCAGATGGTGAAACTAGAGTGTAGATAAGTAAAGCAATTTGTCCAAAGTTACCCAGGGAATAAGGAGGAATGTTGGGACTTGAACCCAAGATTTCAAAGGCAGTGCTGTTGCAAAGGCCATGGTCACACAGACTAACTTTTAAAAAAAAACAAAACAAAAATGACATAACATTATCTGTTCGAATACACAACAAAATGACTGTTTTCAAAGCTACTCAAGGTTAACTTGCTTTGCGAAACTTGGGGGTATCTGCTAGCACACAAAATGTAAATGATATAATAAGCTTCAAAAGCTTATATCCCTGAATCATGGCTCTTCTTTGCTTAATCCTCCCAGTGGCCCCAGTCTGTACAATGCACAGTCATTGTAAGTGGAAACACTTCAATCTCTCAGTGTCCTAAATACGACTTTTCAATTTGTTAGAGTGATAACAGTGTACGAGGTAGGTACTTCCTCTGTTCCACCCAGTGGTTTTACCGTGCTGACTCATGTCTCTCCTCCTCTCTGCCCCTGAGACCTCTTTGAAGAGGGCTGGTGAAGGTCCTGTTTACTCCACTCTGCCCAGGAATGAACCCACTGGCTTTCACATTCTGATAAATAGAATCAAGAAACTATTGTTTCCATTTGATCTGGTCAAGCAACCATTCCTGAGATCACTGTAGTGTCATCTGGAATTCGAGAGAATCCATCTATTGTATGAGTCCAAATTTCTTGATTAATTCAATCAGACACTTAGGGAATAAAGTATAAAAAGATGGCTGTGTAATTTTATCATGATTTCTCTCCTAAGTGAATTCAAAGAGAAGCGCGGGTTGAATTTCTTTGAAGGATAGCCAACTCCTTAGACATGCTTGCTAATAAATAGCTCACTCTTCAAAATCCAGAGCCCAGGGTAATATTTTCATCAATTTTTTATAGGTGAAATTCTGGTGTGACTAGTTGCCCTCACATGTGACATTCCCTCTCATCAGAACAAAAATTTGCAAATGGCAGCTGTATGTTTGGGGGTAGAGCGGGGGTGCCGATCTTAACCACATCCCAATATCTGAGAGGGAGAAACTAAATAGGTTTTGTCTCCTTTAAAAGTGTTTCAGACAGGAAAGACCTCCTTGAATGTTATAAACTTGAATAGGAAAAAATGTCTATTCTCCTTCCCCACCCCCACTCTGTTCCCAGCATCTTTGTTTGAACCTAGTCTCAAAACACATGTAAATCTTGGCCCAGACTAAGCAAATCACCTTAAAAAGGAAGGTTAGAGAACTGTTTATTATTTGAAATGTCTCTCCCTAGACCTTATTTTTGATAAATTGGCTTCAGCTTCATTACTTCATGATATATCTCCCTTGACATTTAATTATACTTACTCCAAACACATTAAGCGAATCAGTCTGAACAGCTTCTTATTAATATGCAAATTTCTCCTTTGAAAACCCATGAATCTGTGAAAAATCTCTTTAGGCTTCCATTAAACCCACTCAGGAAGTTGTATACCTCACACAGACACTTGCCTCATTCACTGACTCAATGATTCAGCATTTACTAATTGTCTGAGTTAACTATTCTGGCCACATCAAGGGGAGTTGGTAGGAAAGAGAGGGGGACAGGGGACCAAAGGGGATTCAGAAGCTGAACACTTAAAAGATGAATGATCAGAAGGCCAGGCCTGAATTAGCGCTGTAATTAGAGTTGAAAATCAAGCCTCTTTGCAAGCACAATCAGCCAGATGAGCTGAAACAGCCCACTCAGGAAGAAAAGCCGCAGGCACAGTTCACCAGCGAGTGACTTCTCTGGCAATTGCTGTTCAGGCTGGAGTTAGAGCTGCTGAACTGGGGCTTATGGTGGTCTCCTGTACAGTGGCCTCCATGCACTCACAAGGGTTCACGGCACACATGCTCATTTAAGATTGCATTTGCAGGGCCGGCCGAGTGGTGTGGTGGTTAAGCGCTGGCTTGGGACGCCAAAAAATAGGTTGCATTTGCAAAAGATCTGGTGGTCATGTGACACAGGGGACCACAGATAGACTCTCTCATTTAGCAGAGGAACATGGTGATGACCAGGAGCGGACCACCAGGAAGTTCAAACTGCAAACTGACAAATGAATGGTACTAGAGCAGTTCAGAAAAAGAAGACCAGCTTTCCAGAAATCAGGAAATAAAGCCTAGAGCTTCAGGAGCAAGCTGAAGACAATGCAACAAGGAGACAAGCATAGGGTGAGGAAATGAGGGTTCTAGGAGAATCCAAAGCCTGAGGGGTCAGAATTAAGAGGAACAAAGCAGAGATCAACACAGAAAACGAGTCTGGATATTCGGAGTTTAAGAGAGAATGAAGAATTTCCTTGGTTGCTGTTGACAGGAGACCCAAGATGGGGAAAGACAGCCATTCTCCCTCCTCCTGAGATGAAAGTGTGAAATCAGGATGTCTGGGCAGCAGAAGATAAGAGTATCAAAAAGCAACATCTTAAAGTCAGTTCCACTGGTTTTATAATCTTGGTGGTTTTGAATACTTTTAAGAAATATTTGCTTACTAAAGCAATATGGTGACATGTATGCTTTGACGCATGATGAAAATAGAGGAAGTATATATAACAGGTTATTTTCCATGATATGTGTGGTCTTATGCTGAATAATCTCATGTTCTGCAGACCCCTGGCTCCTCACCTTATCAAAAGAAGGCAATGGCACCTGCTCTCTCATTTCTCAGGATTGCTATAAGGATTAAATTGAATAAAATATGTCCAAGAGGTGGGAGGGGGCTCTATAAATTGTAGCAATATCTGTACCAGTTAGTTTTTCCATTTACATACTAGCCTTAAAAATGGCCTTCACTACTAACCAGAACTTAAACTGCTTAATAAGGGTAATAGGAAAGAAACTAATGAGTGCTGCTATAATTCAGGTACCTCTTAAGGTGATTTTTGTAAGTTATTTCACTTTATCCTTACAGCAACCTTGAAGGAACAGGGGGGAAAATGTCATTGTCCTAAGTTCTCATTGGCACAGAAAGGTCTGGAACACAGACCCTGGTTTAAAAGAGTTCCCAGACCTTTAAAGGGAAGACAAGAAAATAATATAAACATACTCTGAAAAATTATTAAATTTATTTTTTAAGGCAAGAGGAAACTACTCCATATGTACCTGTCATTTGAGGTTGATTACTTCCATTGCAAAGAGTTTAAGTTAAAATAACACATATTGGAGGAATCTGATCACATCGGGATAAAAAGATGTTACTTTTATGGAAACAACTTCTTAAAGCTTTAGATACAGTCTATAAATTGATTAAACAGGACAATAACCAAAAAAATATTAAAAGATATTTATTGTAGGAAAGGGGCATAGTCTCGAGTATAAAGTTCTTTTCTTGCTTCTTTAAAATTCCTGCCTCATATTTAATGCAACAAATCAAAAGAAAAAGACTTGACATATGAAAGACTGTAAATTTCAAAAGAGTTTCTCTGAAAATATCTTTGCAAATACCTCAAAGCAAGTTAGAGGGAGAAATTAGGATAGGCTTGGCATTTTGAGAAAACCAGCCACAAATATCTATTTTGGTACCTTCTTTTTCTCAATCTAACAGTGACAGCATGAATGTTTTCTTCTCCTAGGTAGATAGAAGAGTATGAGAGGATGAATGCATGATTTGGGGAGTCAATGAATCACATCCAAGTCCTGGCTGTGCTACTTCATAGCTGTGCCAACTTGAGTCTTTGTTCCTATGAATGGTTTAATGCCCAATTTACAGTATTGATGAGAGGTGAGGAGCATACTGTAGGAGGTGCTTGGGATAAGTAGTCATCTAAAATGATACTACTGTCATCAAGTGCACTCTTGAGGATGAAATACACTCTTCTATTGAGCTTTGCAGCCTTCAGGGCTCTTGAACAGAGTGGGGTCTCCACATATACAATCGATTCTCATTCAAGGGAGTCATGTTTTATGAAGTCGCCGTGAACACTGAATTAGCCAACATGGAACTGTTGTTCCTAGAGGAAAGGTTAGGTTAGGTCCCCAAAGGCCTCTGGTCACAACATTGCATTGGCCAATTCATACATACCCTTGTTTTATGTGTTTCTGTTTAAAGTTACCTTACTTAATATCTGTAGTTGATTCATTAACATTGAATTCAGAGCCAACTGCACTATAATGCATGCCTGAACAAAGTTTATCTAACACATACTTTCTCCTTCAGACCCGTCACAGTTTTTCTGAGATTAGGGACACTAGACAGCACTTCAGCACTACACGTGGGGGCCACTTAAAAAGTGTAATCATTAAGAAAAAGCAAAAAAACAAACAATAAAAAACACAGACTAAATAGACCCCAAAATGACATTTGTTTACAGTATGAGAGCTAAAATGAGAAGCACAGTGTCGCCTTGACCTCAGCTGGGAACAGACGCACCAGGTGACTCAAATTGTTTGTTGTTCTGTGCATGCCCACAAATGACCATGAAAGTACAGCAAGTATTAATTTTGGGGTTACAAGTAAATTTTAGCAAGTAGACAAATTCAAAAATACAAATCTATGAATAACAAAGGTCAACTGTATTTGTTAAATGGATGTATTAAAAAAAAAAATCCTGAGAAAGTAGGCCAAATGTATTGCAGGACTTCTGTTCTTCCACATCAGATTTTCTCCTTTTATGAAAAGAAAAGAAGAGAAAAGAAGAGAAAAGAAAAAAGAAAAACATCAATAAGTGAGAGACACACCCATTCATACAAAATGGCAAGTGGATGTCAAATTGCTTTCTTTATGCTAATGAATGGTTTTACTGTCCCACTGTCTACTTTGTGGGTCATGAAAAGGGGACAACGAGCAGATCTGCAGAATTATATCAGATTCTCCCATCAAGACCAGAAATTGAAATATCAGGATGTTTTTCTGATAACTCTAGAAATTTCCCTAACTGACCTGAACAACTGTTGGGTTGTCAGAAAAATCATGACGCATTTTTGCAATGAAAAACATAGAAAAAATAATTCATGACTTTTCTGACAACCCAATAATTACTCATTTCACAACCGCCAGACACACAGTGATAATTCTCAGAACTCACAAGCCAAATCTCTATGCGCAGGTTTAGTGATTTTTTTTTATGGTTAAAGCAAGAAAAGTTATACTTCATCCCATTCTCATTTGTCATCTCCCAGAAGTTCAAAGTCAAAGCCCAGGCTTTAAAGAAGGCACCTGGCTTCAAGGTCTCTTTTCAAATAGATAAACCTGCCAATGTTGCCTGAAAAGTCTGTTCCAAGATAAATGAGCATATGCTATTTTAAAAATTTTCTGTTCGGGGACGAAAAGAGGTTGAAGCTGTTTTAGAAGAAAGGCGAAGATTAATTTTTAATGCAACTGAATGGACTTGAGTTTACTTTATGAATATGAGAAAATATCTTTTTATTTCTGAAGATTTTTTTGCTCTGGGAGACAATGGCTACAAGCTCTTTCCTCCCCACCTCCTGTCTTGGGATCCAAGAGAAACCATAGACCTCTCTGCACAAACACATGGCTGAAGAACAGGATGGGGAGAGGGTTTTTGGAATTAAGACTTGAATTCCATAGTAGAGAGAAGATCCAAATTAATCATGTTGCTAACCAACTCTACGAATGTTTCATGCTCTCCTCCCAAGGTTAAAGTTGCTGATCACGTCTAATCAGTTCATTTTAGCATATGGAAAGTGACAACTCCCAATGAGAAGCTTTTGGTTACTCAGTCATGGAGCCAGAATGAACTTGATGGGCGTGACACCTGTGCAGCCTCTCAGGGTCCACGCTCAAAAGGGCTCCACTTTCTGTGTGGTGCTCTGATATTGCAGCCTAAACATTATCAGTAATTTTTTAATAAAGAGTCCTACATTTTTATTTTGCACTATGCCTCCCAAATTATGAAACTGGTCTTGCATGTAACTAATTACTGAGCGAGGACCCCATGCATTCCTGGTCCTGTGCGTCTCCCAGCTCTCTAAGGGACTGGGTATTAGCTCTGTGAGATAGGTCACATACACAGACTTCTGTGTGGCGTCAACGCTGTACCTCCACAACCCATCCATCTGCCGAGGGCTGGCTGTGAGCCAATCTCTCTCCCACTACCAGACTCAAACACACTGGGAGCATAGCCTCAGCTCTACTGTGCACAGACCCAGCTCATCTTTATTAAAGGAATGAGCTAAAAGACAGGCAGATTAGGAATACACCGTTTCCTGGGTAAACAGGGTGGCCTTCACTCCCTCCTGCAGCATCACGGGGCATGCTTTATGCATATGTATTTTTATAAAGTAGCTAGAGAAATCAGGCGATCTTATATCATTTAACAACAACAATATGCCTTTCCATTTGGCAGGTGGCCCTGCAATCCTTCCTGCACAGCCCCTCCATCTCTCTCTCCTTCGGGCTCCTGGAGCCGCCCCCCTCCTGTCCCCATTACTTGTCATGAAGGTGAATAAATCAATGTGAAACTCTTATTATCTTATTTTCTCTCTGTCCCCTCCTATTCTGTCCTACCAATCTTGAATGGTTGGAGAAAAATTAACGCCTATGTCTCTGGCAAATGTATTGCAGCTATAATTCAGTTTTAAAACAAGCATTCTGGCAGTGGCCAAACCTCGGGTAGAAGGTTCATTTTTCACAAGAGTAATTGAATCTTTCCCTTCAATTTGTTTTCAAGTATTAAAGACAACTGATGCCTTACTGAAAACTCTTATAAGATTGCCACCAGACACTTGCCAACTGAGGGTAAAGCTACTTCTTGTACAGGACAGGGGATGGTGGGGTAGGGAGATGGCAGTGGAAAAGCACTTTCCTGTAGGTCACAGACAGAAGGCAGTGAAAGTAATAAGAATCCTTTATTTCATCAAACTCCACTTTATGCTATCAATATTTCTGTACATTTAAAATCTGGGATTTGGAATTTTCCTAAGTGACAGCACTGCTGAATTTAACTGAGTTTCAACTAAATCAATAAACATCCTTTAGGAGAGTGCTGTGCCTGCCAAGGTTTTAAAAGGTGTTTTCTACCAAGAAATATCTATTGTGTCTGTAAGTGCTGCATTTGTGTATTTTAAGTGACACATTAACTTTACAGTATTTTTGATGCAACAGAACTGACATGACTTTACCACCTAATGGTCAGATATCCAGCAACTGTGTTTTATGGAATGAAGCTCATGGTGATACCGCCTGGAAAAGTCACCCTTTGACTGGGATTGCACTTTTTCTTTTTCCAGGCAATTTACAGTTGACTTAAATAGCTCAGTGACTGACTGATTCCTCCCATCCAGATAGGCCACTGAGTAGACCAAAAGAGGGGGTTTCACCATTCTGCCAGTCACTGAAGTTGTTTCTTGATATTTTCATGGTAGCACTTTCTTTTCCTAGAAATTACTTTACTGCCCTTGCCCTATAATTGTTGAACTTCTCATTTCCGATCCTTATCACTGCTTTACTCTCCCTAGGTTTGAAATCCTTTAGAAAGGAATCGCGTGCCACTTGTCACTGTCTTCCTTTGCAATGAAAATTGAAAATCAAACAAAACGAAATACAATAATATGGAATGCATAAAATAACGTGGAATGTGAAATTTATTAAATCATGACATGCATGAGTGACCAGTCCTTCAAAGCTGAGCGCCTCACTGGGACCCCGGAGCCAGAGGCCCCAGCCCGGTCACCTATTTAGGTGAAACAGACAAGTGCGCTTGGTCTACCACGGATGAAGTCCCTGCTGTGTTGTTTTTGTTTTGCTTTTCTTTACCAACAGTTTGGGTAGCTTTGGAGCACACAAAAGCAGAAGAGTCTACTTGGAGGGAGGGAAACTATCAGGGCAGAGTCTACGAAATAAAATTTATCAGAAATCTCTGGGCCAGCTGTCTCAGTTATCACCTGCTGTGTAACAAAGCACTGAAAACTTAATGCTTAATAAAATACAAAGCATTTCCTTGCTTATGATTCTGTATTTTAGGAAGGGTGTGTCTAAGTGGTTCTTCTGCTTCAAGTGATGTTAGTTGGTGTCATGAAGCTTTATTCATCTGGGAGCTCAGCAGGCGCCCCCAGGATGAAGACATGGTTTTACTCACATGTCTGGGTACTCTGCCTGCAGTGGCTGAAGAGCTGGGCCTGGCTGGCCTCTCTCTCCAGCAGGGCGGTTGGCCTCCTTACATGGTGGCTTAGGGCTCCAAGGGAATAAAAGGGGATGCTGTCAGGCCTCTACCTGGCCAAGCCTGGAACTGGCACAGCATTGCTTCTTTCTAATGGCCTCTGCAAGTCACAAGGCCAGCTCAGATCCCAGGGGTTAGGAAAGAATTAGATCTCACCTCTTGCTGGGAGAAGTGGAATGCACCAATATGAATGGAAAGAATCAATGGTGGCTACCATTGGAGATGATACAAAACCAACTCTCAGTGTTCTTTGAATCCCACACCCTAGCTCAGAGGACGGCACTAAAGTTCAGTTGGGGGGAGTTTTCAGTCACCCTCCCTCCATAATTTCACTTCCAGGTTAGAAACATCGCCCAAGAACACCTTTTCCCTTAAGCATCACTGCACATGTGTTATTAGATCCCTATTTCGAACTTATTTGAGTTACAAAGCAGTTCTATCACTGTGAGTCAATTTGTGGGTAAAGGAAACCTGTATGGTAGAATCAGATCATATGCAATTCTTCAACACCATCAACTAACCAAGCTCAAAAAGGACAAACCATATAGCATAATGGTGCTGCCTTACTCAGCTCAAAAACAACCTTGGCTTCCAACATCATGGAAAAGTAGTATCTCAGCCTAATTTCCTGAGACAAAAATAATATAGCTTCTGCGAGTCCAAAGGATTCTCAGAGATCACTTTGATTTTGTAGGAGCTTTACTTTTTACACTGATTTTAGAAGCTCACCATTAACCATGTAAGATGAGAGTCTACTTTATGTTCCAAACTTAACAATGCAGAGCTATGAAGAGAGTGTGCCCCTCTGCTCCTCAGTCTGGGTTTTGGTGAATAAGCCTATATTCCTCCATGAAGATGATTTAAACTTGGGTGTCCAGACTGATAGACTCATCTTTTGTGTTCCAACCAAAAGTTTTTCCTTGGGATCTATCTCAAGTGTAATGAAATACATCCCTGTACAAGAGAAAGGAAATGGTTTATTTTCATTTTCTTATTGACCTCTGATTACTAGGGTTTTACAACTGATCAAAATGTCCTCACTGAACAATCTATAATGTTCTGCTGTTATCTCTGCCACTAACTAGCTACTGGACACTGAGAAAGATATTTTTTTTCCCTTTTCTGAGCTCTAGTTAAAGAGTTCAGGGTTAAAGGGACATTAAAGCTCCAGTTAAAGGATGGGGGATAAATATCGTCATCATCAATGCTTATTCTTGCAAAATATTTTATAAGTTATAAAGCATTTTTATTTAATTTGATTTCAATTTCTAGGGTCCCTTTCATTTTCAACAGTGTATGATTTGATGGGTAAAAGAATGCATGTTCCATTGATAAAATACACTTGTATTCAGTAGTTTGCTTTAAAGAGTCAAAGAATTTTAAATGTTCCTGCTATGGGGAAAAATCTACTTTCCTTAATCTCTACATTTATGTTGAAAGACCCTATATCATTTTCAAAATATTTTTCAAAACTTATGGAGAGGTGTGACTTACTACTTAATGATCAGCTTTCACTCACATATGCTCTGTGGTTTACTGGAGAAATTCACTGTAGAATAAGAACCTCCTAGAGAAAAGGCATTCAATCTATCTTCTTGAAAGATATTGGCATTCATTCCTGTTAAGGGCTACCCAAAAGAGTGAAATGGAGAGGTGGGGGTCTCTGAGACCACACATTCTTATTTAATCAGAGTAACTTCCCTTTTATCAGTTGTTCAGTTATGCTTCAATGAAAAATTTCATTTGAACCAAGAGTTCTAATATCAAATATTTTAAACTACTGCTTGAGGGAACACATGTATCTTTGTAAATCTTGCTAAATCTACTTATATATTGTGATAGAATTCTCCCTACTGATACTGTAAAATATTTCTTTTCTTTTTTTTTTTTTTTGTGAAAGCTATGATATAAACTATCCACTGACCCTACATATCCCCCAAGACCTCCTTTATACATATAGTTCTACCCTGTGGTTTGAATGAGTTTTGAATGGATGCCAAACATTTCCTATCTCAATAACTAAAGGGACTAAGACTACAAAAGAAGCCAAGTCAGAAAAAAAATCCCAGTCATAAAATTTTAAAGAATTTTCAGATATTAATTCTCACCAAAGTGCCAGAATGATTCACTGGTGGGTGATGCTGAGTAATCTTACTTTGGACTTCTTAATCCCTGTTCTATTAATGGATTTGCACCCCAGATCCAAAGGTTAGGAATTAAAGACCCCATTTCCCTCTCTTTTTATTAAATTATTCTAACCTCATCCTGGGTAATTCATCACTGTCTCACTCACTCTTGGTATACATGTTGGGAATGGAAGGGCTAGTTTATATAATTATCCTCTCTCCACCTTCTCAAACATATTACAAGAAAACAAAGCCTGAGTCTGGTTTCTTTGAGATTTGAGAGGGTGTCTTCTAATTTTACATCCTGTGCTACAGAATAGCCAATTCCAAGAGACTCATGCTCCTTGAGAACTCTCTTCCCTTAGTGGAATCATATCTCTTGCCTTAGGCTAGATCATTTTCAAGGTTAACTTAGGTTGAGTCTTTGAGCATCATAGCCAGTTGGCCATGTGTTGGCTGTTTACATAGCACTCATTCAGTGGACACAACTTCTGAAGGCTGCCTAAAGAAAAGAGATGGAGGTCAGGTCCTTTACACACTTCTAGACAGCTCCTCCACTTGTGAAAGGTGCTGGATTTCTTTGTTTCCTGTACAGAATGTTAAAGAAATGGCAGCCTTTACTTTATTGTACCTGTGATGAACTGACTTGTACCCCCTCACCCTTGACATATTCATGATTTGAAGCTTTAATCCTCCATGGGACTGTATTTGGATATCGGACATTTAAGGAGGTAATTAAACTTAAATAAGGTCACAAGCATGAGCTTTAATCTAATAGGACTGGTGTCCTTATAAGAATAGAGAGAGACACCAGGGATGTGCAGAGAAGAGGCCATGTGAGGACACAGCAAGGCCAAAGAAAGAGGCCTCAGGAGAAACCAATCCTGTTGACACTTTGATCTTGGACTTTTAGGCTCCAGGACAGTGAGAGAAAATAAATTTCCGTTGTTTATACAACTTAGTATGTGGTATTTTTATGGTATCCCTAGAAGATGCATTCATAGCACACGACCTCGATACCTGGAATTACCCTGAAGAAGAGGTTTCCAGGAGACATTATGTCTTTAACTATCTGAGAAGCCACTTGAGGAGAATCAGATTTTTTCTATGTGCACTTAGGAGGAAATCTAAAATATGCTGGGAATTATAAATACTTTATCCCCATTATAAAAATGAAATTTTAAATGCTAAAGCTATTCAAAGGAAGAACGAGCTAGACACCAAAAGGGAATAAGAGTCTCTCACCTGAATACCCATTTGTCAGGATTTTGAAGCATCATATAGAACATTGGACGACTATGACTCTATGATGATTTTAAGGGGTAAAACTAAGACTAAGGAGACCTCTGGTGAAGGGTGACCACTAACCAGCTCATGATTTGGGGCAAGTTGCATAAGGTCCCTTAACTTCAGTTTCCAAAATCTTTTTTAAAAGCAAGTCCAACTTTTGTAAAAATAATTTTAAAAAAAGAACAACTCTATTTATGAAGCATTATACGAATGGAAAGCATCATTATCATCATCATGTTGTATGTGCCACCAAATAAAACCATTTTTTTCTTGCTTTAGATTGCTTAAAATATATTAAGTGTGTATTTAGTAAAAAGGCAACCATCTAGACTCATTAAAAAATCAAACTCTGAAACTTCGTATTGCATCAGAAAAAGAAAAAGAACAAAAAGCCTAGGTGAAAGTCAATTCACCCAGGACAGAGTGTTCTCTTTTCCAAAATGGGTGAGATGCCATCTGAACAAGCTACAGATATAGAGACACCAACCCTGTAACAGACTGGGCTGATCTTTCTAATCAGGCAAAACTGCCTTTTCTGCGAGTCCCCTTTGAAGGAAAGAACTCTGCCTGAGAGCAGTTCTGCTGTGTCCCATGGCTTTCATTCATCACTTTTCAGGCCTGCGACTTCTGGCACAGCCATGGGCTCTTTATTTGTTCAGTTTGGCTCATGTTGCTGAGGAAAAGTGATGTCAGGAGGCTCTGACTCCCGTGAGCAATAAGATGCAGATGGTGCCTCCACAACCCCAGAGTCTCTCCTCGTGGCCTGCTCCTTGGAACAAGAGTAATTGTTACAAATGGGCGGGTGATAGGATGAGCAAAGATGCAGGTTTTCCAAGGGGATCTGCAAAGCAGCATCCTTTAACAAGAAATGCAGCCACCTCCACGGGCAACACAAAGGCATCCTGATTGGTTATTGTTTCTGAACATGCTGCTCGCTGGATGGGTGATTGTCCTAATCTGATTAATGAAATGGTGACGCTAACAGAGTGTTCAGCTTGCTGCCTCTGGTGGCTGACCCAAGTCGGCCAATTCCCCCCAGAACATCAATTCTCAGCGCCCTTGTCAGATAATTGTTTATGAAAAGATGAACGCGTGTGGCAATCTCGGGTGAAGGAGGTTGATGTATGTGTTGTTAATGATCGAAATAATCAGTTTGGTAATAACTGGCACGTGTGTGTCAAGTGCACGCTGAGGAGCATTAGCATTCTTCAGGCACCTCGTCTTTATCTCCAGGCTGGCGTCTGCCAACCCCCCAGGATCGCCCATGAATAAATAGCCAGCCTTCCCCAGACATAATTAAACTGCCAATGCAGATACACCTAAATAACACTGATATCTTAATGACACCAGATAGTGTTCCAGTAATGAAAGCAGTGTGAGGGGGACATGCACAATGAATGGAGACATCAGTCCTCTTCTTGCCCCACAGGGAGACTTCCATGAAAAGCCCCTTCCAGCGTTGGTTTGTCATCATGGCGAGATTTCATTTCTGGATTTTTCTCTCTGGTTTGCCTTTGCCATCTGAGAAACCTTTCCTTCCCTCTCCCTGTCTAGGATTGGGAGCTAAGCATCTCTCTGCCTGGGAGAGGTTTTGTATTTTCTGCTATACTCCACTGGGCCCCGGAGGGTGTGGTCATGGGGCTTCTGCAAAAAAGCAGCTGTGCTTGGGACGTGAACGAGTAGCTGCTGGATCTGAGGCGGCATCATCCCCTCCGTGAGGTTCTGGAAGAGGCCCTCTCTTCCTTGTGTCTGCATCATGCAGAGCATCTAGCATAATACTTAGAAAGTATCAGAGGAATCTCTATTCCCCAGCCTCTAATCAGTTCGGGGATTGTTGAGTAGGAAATTATGTGTATTTATTTCTCTGCTTAATTTCCACCAGTCCTCCCTATCCAATATCATAAAATTGACTATCTACTAGGTAGACCCTCTCCTCACCACTAAGATGTAGGTATTTTCATCTTGTCCTATTCCTATGCCTCCCTCAAACAAAGGAAAACAAAAATGTATCTGCCTCCGAAACTTCATTTCCACCACTTTTTCCACATCACTTCTTTATTTTCCATGATTCTGTAGTACGTTTTTCCCCCACCGACTTCTTATGGAAATTGCACCACCCTTCACCTCCTCTTTTTACTGAAAGCTGACTATTTATCATGCTTAATTTCCTCATCTGAAAAATGGAGAGGTTGGACAAGATCCTCATTTCTTGGACTGCGTTCTCTAGAACACCATAGAATAGCAACCTTTCGTAGCACGGTGCCAAGGAGTATATGTTCAGAAAATGCGTGTTGAATGAATAAAAATATATGTACCATAAATAATGAATTTCATAGACAAATAAGTCTGGAGAGAGTTGAGATAAATGTATTTAATTTTTACTCTAGGACTTTTCAAAGTCTCTAATGTGCTAGTAAGCACTGTGAAACTCCAAAATCATATGGTATGCAACATTTAGAAAACATATTGAACTGTGGAATTCATGTTTTGTAGGTTGCCTAGGAACCCCTCACAGAACACACATTAGACTTAATGATTTCCAAATTTTCTATTCTATTAAATATCCTATGACCTATTAAATTCTATGACCAAGTATCTTACATAGAGACCGACCCTCCCCTCCATCATCTCAGGGGAAGGAAAAGAGTCTTCAACTCAATCCTTCCCTCAGCATCTAACACTATGTCTCACCTCTTAAAGCCTCCATTATTTAATTATACTAACAAGTCCAAGTCTCATTTTCTTACTCTAATGCTTTCCAGCAGCCATTTCCATGGTCTTTAATGACTTTGTGGCTGTATTGCTTTTATATATTGTCTTAATCAGTTCAGGCTGCTGAACAAATTACCATAGACTGGGTGGCTTAAACAACAAACACTTACACTTTGTTTCCTCACAGTTCTGGAGGCTGAAAGATCCAAAATCATAGTGCTGGCAGATATGGTGCATGGTGGGAGCTCTGTTCTTGGCTGGCAGACATCCACTTCCTTACTTTATCTTCACGTGACAGATAAGGTTACTAACCCCATCATGGGGGCTCCACTCTCATGACTTCATCTTAATGTAATCACCTCCCAGAGGCCCCACCTCCAAATATCTTTACATATGAATTGGGGGTGGAGGGGCACAGACATTCAGTCCGTGGCATATCTCCACAGAGTCTCTTACCATCCTAAATAATGTTCAGGTTAAGGACTCATCTATGACCTTGACCTTCAGTCTATCACCTTCCAAGTCTTCACTGATAGTCTCCACTCCACGTGTTAGCCATGAACAAAGGCACACAATCATATTGTCCAGCACCACTCAGCCTTCGAGCTGTCAAATACTTCCTACCCTTTACATGAACATTTTCTCTTGCTACATTCCTTTTGCTCGGCTAAACAATTTTACAATTCTTTGACCTCAGGGAAATTCCCCTAATACTGATCCCTCCCACTGAACCGAATCCATTTGTCTTCCTCTGACAGTAGCTGCACCCCACTCTGTTGGGCCCCACAATCAGACACACCAATACTCCCTTACACGTGTCCCTCCAGCCACCATGTGGACTTAACAATTTGCTGTACCCATTGTCACATGTGGGACTCCCAAACCATAGGCTTTTTCCCTTCCAGCCTCTAAGAAAGTTATTAGGAAAAGTTCCAAAGCTATCCCCTTCTAGTTTATCATAAATTCTTGCCAACTAATGTAACTGAATCATGCTTAATGGTATTCAGAGGACCTTTTATTCATTTCTTATTATCTCAAATGCCTCTAGACACACCATTTCCCATGATACTCATAGGAGACTGATAGATATTCTATGAAAGGAAGGTTCCACAGCCATATATATTTGGGGAACCTAAGGTTAAAATGAAATTTATTTTCAGAGTCTTAAAATGCTAACATGTTATTATGAATCAGCTAGAGGATGCAACAGCATGCAACATTAACAAATTTATTTTATAACTGAACTTTTTATCACTAGTTTAAATTTAAATAAATGAACCAAATTTTTCAGCATAAATTTAAATTTTCTTTTCAGGACTTGTGACAAAGGGGTCCAGGCTAGCTGTTCACCCAACCTATTTCCTTTCTTCCTGAGAACACAGCTACACCTCATTTACCACCCACCCACCATTGGGTGGCTTGTGACTGAGCTCCAGCCAATAGTATGAGAGCAGAGATGGTGTGCATCACTTCGAAGCCTGGTATGTGAAAACCTCCCCTCCATAATTCTCCATGTTCTTTTCTAACCCTGGCTGCTGGACTAGAGGTGAACCCCAGAGCAAGCTTGGCGGCATGTGTAATGTTAGAAACCTGGGTCCCTGCATCGCCACTTGGAGCAGAGTCAGCTGACAAAAAACACCTGTACTGTTGGTTATGTGAATGAAAAATAAACTTTTGTTTATGTAGATGCCCAAATCTGAGATTTATTCAGGGCCAGGACTAGGATGAGATGAATGAGATATTTTCCTCGGATGCAAAAGTTAAGGGGGCACCAAAAATTCAGTAATCAAGATAAATAACATTTAATGCGATATTTAAAAAAAAATCAAAATTGATGCAAAAAAAATATCTACCATGAACAAACTATCAACATTAGAAATAAAGACAATCACCATTTATTTGCTCTGGCAGCATGTTTCTGTGACAGAGGTTTCCACCATGCACACAACAGATGAACTGTCCCAAAGCTCCCCTTTGATCATATCCCTGGTCTGTTCAAAGAACTACTAGATAACTCTAAACCGCTTATCCAGAGCCCTTGATATTAGGGCTCCAAAATATTGTTCCTGCTTAAATGAATCTCATTCTCTGGGAAAAAAAAAAAAAGTATTTTTTTTAAACTTCTCTTTGAATCCTTTGTGTAAATTGTATTTCCTTCTCTCTTTATGCTGTGCTTCAATTGTTTCCCATTCTTACATTTTCATTCACCTTCTTTATCATCAAACCTTTCTCAGTTAAGGTCCAACTATCTCCTTCATGAGACTTTATCATAATGATCTATTTGCCTTGTGACATTTCCTTCTTTCTCTTTTATGTTTTTCATATATTATTTAACTCAAGCATTACTATTTAACATTTTAGGTCTGAATCTACTCTATCCAAGCAAACTGCAGTTTGTAAAAGAAAGAACCCTGCACCAATTGACAGGTACTTACTGATTTGATTTAGACCTGTGTTTATGGCTGTCTGACTGGCAATTGCTGTATTTGGTTCTTGAACACTTTAATTTTCCCTTGGCTGACCACGGTAGTATAATCTAAGTGCCAGGTATGTCAGGAAAATACAATTGATGCATTAATCAATACAATTTCCCCATAAAAGCATTCTCAAGAGCAATGTTGAAAGTGGATGTGTGGATGGGATGGGGTGGGGGGCTCTTTCTGCCTCTTCTTAGGTGGCTAGTTTGGGCTCTGTCACCTCATTTAATTATTTACAAAAAGTAGTTCCCATCTGTACTGAAATGCATTTTTCTCCAGAAGTTTGTTTACTGGCTGGAGGGACAATGCCCAAATCTACCTTCATAAGTATTCAGAGCTGCATTTGTTATTAACTTTTTCAAATGCAAATTAAGATGAAAAAAGGTACAACTGAAACTTCTCATCCAGCTGCATCAGCAGCTCTGGTACTTGGAAGCAGATTAGGAGGAAGGTTTTCCCAAGCTTTATCTTTCCCACCCTAAGTAAACAGTCTAAACCTTGATGAAACCCAGTTAAGTAGTTTTCTCCTTCGTTACTGACAACTATTGCTTCATCTTTAGCAGGAAGGGGAATTTCAATTGAAAGTCTAGAGAAGTGGCCTTTGGTGTCATTTGGACTTCTGGTTCCCTGAGTCTAAGGGTTCCTGATTGTTCCATGAACAAGTTGACTTAAATTCCTGCTGTTGTTTTTCACGGTGCAAAGTCTACACAATAAGCATACATGGCTGTGGCCCAATAAGCATAAATGTCTGTGGCCCAAAGCTGCGCACAAAATCCAGAGCCCTATTAACAAGAGTCTGGATTATGTCTCCAAGGCTGAATATAGAGCTGGGGCCAATTCCTTCCTTCAACTTCTTGTTGGCACTGACAGTGCAGGGTTGAGGAGAGGTGAGTGAGTAGAGGATACAGTGGGTTGACAGGACAGGAAACATGGTGCCACCTGGCCAAACAGGTGCAGCTCCGGGGTGACCAGGTAAAGTCTCTCCATAGGCCCTGCGCAGGAGAAGCTGCTTGAAGACAGGAGTAGGTTTCCAGGTCTGCACCCACTAATGGTGAAGCCATCACAAGCCAGCAGTGAGGCATTCATAAAGCTTCCTTGATGATGATACTACGCTTTCTCTCTTAGCTGAAAAAAAAAACCTAAGATTTTCTCTACCTGTGGTTCCTTCAGGGAGCTCAAGACTTGTCCATGTACCAAAATTCTCAAAAACAGTTCAAATATCCCTAAATATCTCTGAGATTATGTCTCCCCCATCAAGTTCCCATCCACAGCACTCCTTGCCTTAAAGACTTTTCTTCTGAGGTTCCCCTGCCAGCTAATATACACCTTTTTGAATGCTCCTAGAGTTATTCCTCAGCACAAGAGATATTGATTTCTCAAAAATATGTTTTTAGTTAATCATTCCTAATGCCCTCATCCTTTCAGGTACTTCCTTTTAAAGCTGTAAGTAGGGTCTGGGCCTAACTATCCACATCTTTATTGAGCAGCCCTTATGCTTTTCAGAAGTAATTTTATTTCTTTGATAACCCTTCCAGATAGGGACTTTAGAGCAATCAATGATCTAACCATTTTCCTATAAACACTCTAGGCAAAAACCTGCAAGGGAAATTAGACACCAGGATAAGGGAACAGCGTCCCTGCTGTGATTACCAGCAAGTATGGAAGCTGGAGACAGAAAGGAAAATCAGAGATTCAAAAGGAAAAAGAACATTCTTGGAGAATTAACCAAGTTAAGAGCTTCCTGCCTAATAAACAAGACATCTTACACATTTGATCCATTGTAGGTTTATTCTTTTTGGTTATCTTGTTTGTAGGTTTTGTTTGGTTTGGTTTCCAAGAGCTCCTATTGAGTAGCTAGCAGCACCGAGGCTCAGAGTGTCTGCCGGTCTAGCTCCAAAGCCCACGGCTGAAGTCCAGTGGTTTGGGCAGCTCTGAGCTATCCGCTGAGTGCAGAAAAGTAGGAGGAAATTCACAGCGCTCAAAGAGGTAATTGTCAGTTATTGCTCCACTGGTTCCAATTTTAGTAGCAAATGAGCAATGTATAATGTATCAAGCTTATTAAAAATAAAAATGAGAACTAAAGTGCTCATAAGGGAGATGGCAAATCCACTAAGTTTTCCCACACACAGCCGTTACTGGAGCTGCCATGTGACAGCAGTGAGCCCCGCATGGCACTGCCGTCCCTGGGATGCGGTCCCTGGTGGGCACTCAGCAGTCAGTGCACAGCGCTGGCCACGCACAGCTGATTACCGCCTTCCTTGACCAATGCAGGCGACTTAGGAACTGCCAAGTCCCCAACCTCCAAGGGCAATCTAGTTAGAAGCATACTCAGCCTTCCTTCAAAGGAGAGGTAAGGCAAGGCTTGTTTTTCAAGCAGGAAGAGGGGATGCTCATCCAGGTTTCCAAAACCTGCTGGGGTGGGTACAATGCCATCCTTGAGGTTGTAACAGATACCACCTCCCTCCACTATCTGTTTGCCCTCAACTCCACTCTGCCTTCTCACCCTGAAACTAAACTGTGGCAATATCCTTGTAAACTATCACCCTGCGGGCAGACTGCCCACCATTCAATTCCATCCTGAATCTAGATGCTGCCCAATTACTCTTCCTTCAGCCCCTGAGGATGGTGTTACTGACTGACTGGCAAATAATAAATGCACATTTCAGCCTGGAATTCACAGTTGACCTCAATAAAGTCCCAGACTACCTGCCTCTTTGGCGTTACCCCACCACCACCACCACCACACACACAGAGCTTGAGACTCACATTTCTGCAAAACACCTTTGGCTGCCTGAGCACAGACCGAAACTGTCGTGCCTCTTCTGAGCCGGCTGTCTGCCTGGAGCTCACCCTCCTGCCAATTGCACTCTGGGAAGCCTTCCCAAATCTTTGCTCTTATAAACCTACCACATGGTTCATGCAGTGTGGAATGAGAACAGGAAGATGGAAAACTGTAGCCTACCCTTATTTAAAGGGGAGTCATACCTGAACACCATTTCACTTACACACATTTGACCTGGCAACAGAGAGAACACAACTGAACTGGTGCAGGAGACATGACCTGATGTTCGGCTGAGCGCACATGCACTAGAGAGTAAGGAGGGGGTACTGCGCCTCGCCATGGATGCTATGGACCCCGCCTCCCTCAGGACCCTTCAGAGTGGGAGCACCTCACCTCCCAGCACTCTAGGTTTGGCCAATGAGTTTCTCAGGTAACTGCCTCTGTAAGAACTTGCCATACATGTGGAGTGTAAGACCTACCATCCAAACAAGACACGATTCCCCTATGACATAAATGTGGCACTTTTTGATGAAATAACGAAAATAAGGAAGGATGGGACCACCACTCACCTATTTGAGATAAGAAATAAAGTTCCATCTGCACCTCAAGCCACAGGCAAAAGTAAATTCCAGATGTGTTAAGAGTTACATGTGTATGTGAATATATAAAAGTATATGTAAGATCTTGAAAACAGAGATGACTATGCGGTCATTCCTAGAGAAGTGTTTTTTAAGCCTGGAAGCTAAAGGAACAAATCATGAATGTAAAAGATACCTGTGACTTCATTAAAATCCCTCCTTCTCACATCCTTCATCCAATCTTGGGCAAAATGACCAAAGGAAGATAAAATGTGAAAAATCCCACCTTCAGTACTGAAAAACAGAGAAGGGTGACCTCCACATGCAGCTTCGAGGTACTTCTACAGATATGACACAGATGGAATCAAGTTCAGGGGTGTACCCAAGGCCACGGTACTGGGGTATCTTTCCTAAAACAGTAGTGTGTGTGATGAGCAGGAAGTAGGGGCTGCCCTAGAAGAACTCCTTGAATCTCTCTAGATTTAGGGAGGCTCAGAAAGCAAGGAGTAATCATAAAATAAACAGAACCCGGGCTGGCCGAGTGGCGCGGTGGTTAAGAGCTGGCTTGGGACGCCAGCCGCCCGGGTTCGGATCCCACATATGAAGGCCAGTGACACTGCCTTCTAAAAGAAAATAAATAAAAATAAAATAAAATAAAATAAAATAAACAGAACCCTCAGAAACTCAAGGGTAATGGTGCTTGCACCCAGAGAAAATTTTCACTGAAAGATCAGGTAGCAGCACAGGAAGTAGGTCAGACACTGTCATATACACAGAGAGAAGGCTCAGCCACACCAAATTGAAACAAAGAAAAACAAAACACTCCCTGTAAGCAAAAGCCCATGGAGAAAGCAGCCCAGCAGATTCACAAAACTGAAGAGGGTTTGGGGGACAGTCCAGAAACATTTCCCTCCCTGGTGGGTGCTCTGAGATGTGGTGTCTTTTCCCCTCTTCTCAGTTGTTGAGTCATTTCATTAGAATGGATTTGTCATTAACTGGACCTCCTGTTTATCTGAGGTGAATCACGCACCCTATTTTTTGAGCAAATTAAAGGCCTGAATGAAAGCTTGAACGGTCAAGCATGAGTCAACAGACAACAACTGACATCAGTTCTAGAAAGAGAAGCCATGAAATTTAAAGAAAGAAACAAAGACCTTAAGAAGAAGAAATAACAAAGCTACATTTTGGAGGGAGGTGGGGGGGAGATGTATAACAACCAAACAAAACCCGAAGTTTTAAATGATACTTTCTAATACCCTCCCAAAACTTAAATACGGACTTTATCAAATCAGAGAAAATATGAAATACTAAGGATCAGGAAGGCTAAGAAGAAGCTACTTGAGAGGTATAGGAAAATGAAAAGGGGATAGGTGAAATAATTAAAGGAAACTAAACACACAAAAATAAAAAAGTTAATTATCACTGTGGAGGCCAATCTTGAAGTCATCTCCCCTTAGGCGGCAGAGAAAAGTTACTGAGAGATGAGAACAGGGAGGGAGAAGGGCAGACATACAGAGATCAAAGAACAGAGCTTCGGGACGCAGGGATTGGTCGTTCCAGAGAAAGCTCTCATAATCTTAAATCTGCAGACAGAAAAGGTTTACCATTGACAAAGAAAAATACTGAAAAGGGACAAGCACAGGATGCATGCTGGTAGATGTTTGGAAATGGTAAGACTAAAGACAGAATGTGATGAGCTACCTAAAGGAAGACAAAATGAAGTCAAATTTAAAGCAAAGACAAAGTAAAATTAAAGGCCAAGAAGTTGAACAAGCAAAAATTAATAAATAATTTAAGTGGAAGAGTAACACCAAAGAAGTCTGAGCTTAAGGACAAATGCACTAAATAATGGGAAGGGTTAAAACTGCTTTGTTGCCCATGTGGTACCTTGATGCAGATTTGAAAAAGCACCCCATCCTTGGGCTCTGCAGTCGTGCGCCAGGGTGCTCTGTGCGGCTGTGAGCATCAATGTATCAGACCCTCGGCTGGGCATGCCACTGAGGGAATGGAAGGAAGATCTTTTCATATTCATGGCCAGTACATCCCCAAACATCTAGGAACTCAAACATTTATGTGACCAAACTCTTTAGTTTAATCTCACATAAAAGTGAGATTAAAATATGGACAATATATATACAGTCAACCTTCTGTACCTGTGGGTTCCGAATCCACAAATTCAACCACCCACAATCGAAAATATTAAAAAAAAAAAACAGTTACATAGCTGCTGACACATACTATGTAGTTAGGCCTATCATGGTTGCCAGTACTGAACATGCACAGACTCTTTTTTCTTGTCATAATCCCTAAACAATAACAGTATAACAACTATTTACATAGCATTTCCATTGTATTAGGGATTATAAGTAACCTAGAGATGATTTAAAATATAGGGGAGGAGGGCCGGCCGAGTGGCACGGTGGTTAAGCGCTGGCTTGGGAAGCCAGCGGGCCCGTTATGGTACCACATATGAGGGCCAGTGACACTGCCCTCAAAAATTAAAATAAAATAAAATATAGGGGAGGATGTGGGTAGGTTATATGCCAATACTACACCATTTTATATGAGGGACTTGAGAATCCACAGATTTTGGCATCCGTCGGGGGTCCTCGAACCAGTTCCCTGTGGATACTGAGAGAGAATCCACAGATTTTGGTATCCGTGGGGGGGTCCTGGAACCAATCCCCTGTGGATACTGAGAGATGACTGTATTATATTGTAATACATATATATTTACACACATATATAATTTATATATATATATTATACATATATAATTAAAGGTTTTAAGCAATTTATTATCTTTATGATATCCTTTCCCTTATAAAATTCTAGACATGAACACATTGTTAACAGATTGTTTAGTGAGTAGCTAACAACAGCTAGCATTTCCTTTGTCACATTCTGGGCACAGATGTAAGCACACACTATATTTAATGTAACTTAGGAGACTGGTAAACATTACAGAAATACAGATTGTTATTTACTTAAGCATTTTGCTTAGATTGTGAAATTAACTATTTTCATTTTTCAAAGACTTAGTTTATACATAGTTGGGTTACCAACTTTTTAAAATCAATCCTTTGATTCTGAAAATTTTGATCTTGAAAAATTTCAAAGTGATAGGCAATAGTAAGAGTGAATCATCCATATACTTTTCACTTAGAGTCACCAATTGTTTTTTGGTCTTTGCCATACTTGCCTAACTTGCCTGCATGTGTGTGCAAATGCATATACAATATATTCTTTTGCTGAACCATAATAGTTATTTGCAGGCATTGTGACATCTCACACTTAAATACTTCTGAGTATATCTCCTAAGATCAAAACACGTTCTTCTAGTGATATAATTATCATACACAGGATATTTAACATGGCAACTTTTTTTTTTTTTTTGTAGTATAGGGTTTCCATTAGTCTGGACACCTTTGCTGACGATGCCCATGCTAAAGTGAGCTGACTGACCTCTTTCAGTGCAAAACAATATAACCCCATTACTCAATATCATGGACAAATATCTCTAAACAACTAAATACTATAACTCTATTTTCCTCAAAGTACAACTGGAATCCAGGTGCCTAATAAAGAACCTGATAAGGAATTAAAGTTCTTAGAGCTACAGGAAAACCTTTTAAAATGTTTTCTTCTTGTGCTCGCTTCGGCAGCACATATACTAAAATGTTTTCTTCTTTTAAAAGATAAAGACACCCAAGTTTTGGAAATGAAAGTGGCATCCCACGAATTTATGGGCAGAGGGATGGTTGGTAAAACGCAGACTTAAATTTCAGTAATGTCATCCAGCCAAGCACAAAACTTAGCCTGTGGGGGATGTAAGCGTAAAGGAGCCTCCAGAGAGACCAGAAACAAACTGCTTCCATCACCCTCATTTCTGTTCATGCCGCAGCTAAGCAGAGAACCCATCCCTTGTGAACATTAGAATCACCTTAGGACTTTTTTTTTTTTTTAGGGCAGTGTCACTGGCCCTCACATGCGGGACCCGAACCCAGGCCACCGGCTCCCCAAGCCAGCGATTAACTACCACGCCACTCGGCCAGCCCCACCTTGGGACCTGTTAAATGATGCACAGGAGCCTTGGAAACCACCTCAGACCAATTAAATAGGACTCTCCAGGGCAGAGCCAGGGCATCAGCGTTTCCAAGCTCCCCAGGTGTTTCTCATGAGCACCAGCAAAGGACCCAAGGCCCCGGAGGAATGGAAGCTCAGACATTGGCTGCAGCTGTGTATTTTTGTCCTCCACCAGCAAGCATATGTCTCTTGCCTGAGGAGGTAACGCTAGAGTGCATTTTCCTCTCCAGCATTTTCTCACCAGCATTCACCCTGAGATACTGCCAGGCCGGAACCTCTCCTACATGCATTCATGGGCCACAGACCTCCCACCAAGATGGAGACAGGAGGAGGTGGACACAGCAGCAGACAGTAGCCGTTTCACTCACACCAGAGTCCACAAGGCAAGGGTGGTGCATTTCGCCAGCACAAATGTCCTGAACACAGGTGAGGAGAGGAGGAGTCAAGAGCAAACGGACAATGTGATATGCGGGTCTGGGTGGTGCTGAAGGAAGGCAGTTTTCTCAGAGATGTTCTTGGCAGTGATGGCATGCTCACCGGACCAGGGAGCTCAGCCAGAGGCAAAAGAGGGAGCTGACAGAGCATGCTGTAGGTACCCCTTATGGGCAGCTGAACCCTCAGGCAAAGGCCAGTGCTGGTCCTGTCTCAAAAGACCTAAAAATGGGAGCACACAACAGATCTGACTCATCTCTTCTTTCCCTCTACCCATGGCCATCACCACCCTGTCTTTTTTTGGAACAAGCAAGTAGTCACTTAGGCTCTGTCTCTAGAAAAGAGAAGCCTGCAGCCTGCAAGGGTTTATTGGTGCCAGGAGATGAGTCAGACGGACACAGGCTTGGCCTGGAGTTCAGGAGGACTCATTCTGCAAAAGGCAGCAACACATGTGTCTGCTTTGGACAGACAGACACCCCAGGCCATTCTTCGAACACTTCACATCCTGTCACCAGTGTGGTGGCCAGGGCACACACGGAGAAACAGCAGGCCAGGGACAGTAACCCTATCGGATTCCTGACATTGCAGCCCCCTCCCGCCCCCTCTGATCTCCCTTACATCCTGGGATTGAATGGCCCTATAAAAATGTCCAGCGTGAAAGACAGATTCAAAAACTGAAGAAACATTATCCTGATGGAAGTCCTTTAACATCCTCCGCCCTCTGCCTTTAGGCCCTACCCCCAGTCCCCATCATTTCTGCCCCACCCCCACCCCTGGCCAGCGGAGAATTTATGGGCTGTAAGTCCTGTTTTTCTACATTGATGGAAGTCACTGGCAAACATTTCCACTGGGTCAAACTTGATCCAAAGAGTCAAATATCAAGGCACCCAGCAGAGCTCTAGGAGTCAGGGTATACGAAGCCAGTCGACATGCCCTGCGACCATAAACCATCTTATATTTACTATGACAGGACACTATGCAAGTTCATAAAAAGATGATATTTGTCTAACTTTCATTGCCTGAAAGGCCTAAGCTTCTTTCCAAGGGAATTGTGTGTCAGGAGCAGATACAGAGCCTGAAGAGTTAAGGCAGCCCTGTTGTTTGCTTACAGCTGGGGTACAAGCATCTAATCAGACCTAACAGGACCCTAAACAAGATCTCATAGTCCTTCTGGGGTGCACAGAAAGTGGGAAAAATACATACCTGTTATGTCATATGCTACAGATGGAAGACAGGGGGATGGGAACCCATTTTACCCGAACTCACAGCAGCTAGTTCCTCCAGGGTGGCATGGGTCCCATGTGGGAAGGAGGGAAGTCAGCGAGCAGATTCTCCAATATGCTACCAGAACCCCGGGGATGGTTAGATCTCAGGTCATATTTTCAGGGTGGCCACGGTACTGAAAGAAACTAATGGTGGAGTGCCAGCGAGTGGAGGGACTATGCTGCAGAAGGTGGATGCCAAGTTCTCTGCTCTTTCAGTTACCTGAAGGGCCTGTACCCACATTTTGTTTCACTGAGATCATTATGCACGAGGACTTCATGTTAGCTGGAGCCAAGGCAACTGGAGTAGGTTTTTGTAGGTATTCTACAAGTAGGAATCTAGACACACTGAGAAAGTGTCAGAGACATCCAGCTAGTCTGCTGATCCGGGCACGGAGGGTGGGTTAGTTTTCTTCATGTCTATAGCAGATGGACGGGTTGGACATTTGGAGGGTCCTTTCCAGCTCTGACACACTCTGCCTCTAGGAATCACGACATGGATGCAGTCCAGAGGATTTCTGCCCGGGAAAGCATCACGAAGCAGCCTAACCTTGAGACACGGGTCCCTGATGCTGGGCTGAAGGCTGTTGTTCTCTCTTCCTGGCTCTGGAAATCTGTCCCAGGCGAACACAGCTGGAGTCGCTTCCTTTCCTCAATTTATGTTTCTGAACTTTGTAAAGACTTGTAATTAACTGTGAGAAGGCAATTTAAAATCACAAAATTGCAACTATTATCTCTGGTGCCAGGCATAAACTTTTTCTGAATTATCGTTGAATGAATAGCCCAATCTACTACTGCACAATGAAATATTTAGACTCATCCCATTGACCAAAAAACTGCCTTACCATTGCTTTGTACGAAGCTAAAGAGTTTAGGGTTTGTTTTAGGACTTTTTTTATGTTCATCCAAGAAAAGCAATTCTTCCATCAGCAGCACCTCAGGACATGTGTTAATAATATGTTTCTATATACAGACCTTTATTCTGTCTGTGCACAGCAACATATATTTCTATCCCATGGTATAGAAGATACTAGAAGTGAAGTGCATGGAGGAAGTTTGAAGGGAGTAGGAATTTTCCTCCAAAGATCCAGGTTCTTTTTGATGGAGACCTAGTTTTCTGAGGAAAGTATCCAATCTTAGAGTCTTTCAATGTTTGAGTTTAATCCATTTACATTTATTTTGATTACTTACAAATTTGGACTTGTTTTCCATCATCATCTTGGATGGATCAAGTTTATTTGTATTTGGGTTTACCATCCCTCCAGTCTAAAAGTTATTTTTATTCTTTTAGTGGTTACATTTGCATGTCTTGCATGATGATTTGACTTAAAATCTAAAGTTGATATCCCTATTCTTCTCACTATCAACACAGACTTTAAAATGTTTTAACACTGCCCCTACTTCACTTTTCTCTCATTCTGAATCCAAGCAGTTTATTACTTTTATTAATGTTATAGTCATTGCTCGTTTAGATGTACTAGCATGTTTACCAATAGGCTTACCATTGCTTTTATTACATCATGCTTTCCTTCTGGATTCAGTCTTTCTTGCTCAAGTATGTCATTTAGTAGTTGTTTTGGTGAAAGTCTGGGTGTAGTTAACTGTTTATCAGCAAGTTCTCCATGTTTTTTCTGCTGGAATCTTATCAAATTGTATTTTGGACCTAGTCAGTCTATTCTCTGTGTCTACAAAACCACCTTCCTCTCTTTCTCTCCTTGGTAATTTTGTCGTATCTTTTATTAATAGTTACTAATATTTTTCAGTTGTTTTGCTCTGCCATTTGATAAATTTATCAGGTTGATCTTTTAGTTATTACTATATTTCTTTCTGTTATTTTATCCTCCATTGAATTTTTAATTTCAATTTTATCTTTCATTTCACATTCTATTTGGTTCTTTTTCAAACCTTTTGTATGCTGTTGTACTTTTTTATTGTGACTTTTATATTTTCTTTTATTTCTTTAATAATTTGAAACATGCATGTCAGTATCTTTCAGAGTATATATTTCTGAGGTCTGTCTGGGGGTTTGTTGAGTCTGCTGCCTCCCGGTCATGGTTGACTTCTTTCCTCTAGTGACTGAAATTACTAATTGTGCACTCGTCCTCAATTGTGGTTGTTTATTCTGGGGAAGCCTCCTGGGAACCAAGTTATGAAAAATCATCCAGAGTAGTTTCAGTTTTTCTCCTGCCAAAGATAGCAGGGGTATCAATGGTCCTGAGACCAGCCTTTCTGTTGACTTCTCAGCTTGTGGTTCTCACACTTCACAGGAAGTATAAACTCAGACCACATGTAAATGTACAGCTCAGAACTGTGGTTTTAATTCCTTGGGGTGATTTTTAAATTTTGTACAAAATCCTATATCCTCGCCACTGTTTTCTGGTCCTTGGAGGTGAGGTCTTCTAATCCATGAGGTCAAGAGTATGGGGTTTGTCAAGGTGTTTGGCATTACAGAGGGAGCATAGCCGTGTTTCTCCTGACAAACACAAAGCTGAATTCCAGAACCCCAGCTTTCCGCCCACAGGGCCTCTCTCCTCTTTCCCCTCTGTTGGTTCCTGCAGGCTCAGCCTCTACTTACTGTTCTGGCAGAATTTCCTTGCTTTGAACTTTGGCTTGGTGTACTTGCTTTTGTTGTGGTGGTTGTTATATTTTATGCAACATTCCTGTGTGTGTAGCATTAGTGGGCAGAGGGAGGCAGGAATGAGATCACATCTTTCCTTAGCTCAGTCCACCTCATGGTTGGAAGTGTTTCTGAGATAATTAAAGGTTTTAATGATGAGGCTATATTGGTAACGCATCTCACAAACAGAGAAGCTAACCATCCACTGTCTACTGCATTGCTGTGCCACGCGGTAGAGGCACACAGCACGAGCCCTCCAGTGGAGGCTGTGGTGGAATGCTATCCCGCACACAGAGATGGTGTCCCCAGGTGATCCAAGAATGAGTCACATGACTCACTGCTCATGTCCCCAGGCTGTGCCCTGCCAGCTCCTTCCATTTCCATCTGTCTATACAACCAGTAATGGTTTCTAAGATGTTCACTTTTCACAACCATCAACTTCTGAAACTTTAATGCAGGAGCCTAGACTGGAAATAAAGTCTGATGTAAACTCAATCCCTTGGGAAAGGTAATGGGGCGGGGCAGAAAGTAAAACAGAACTTTGAATAGCATACCCAGAGAATCTCAATGCCACCTCCCCTTTGTAACCTCGCTGGTTTTTATATTCTCTGTTCTAAAAAGCTAAAATGGGTCTTTAGCCATTCCACACTCCTCCCACTTTCCTGTTCATACAAACTGTGTCCTAGATTGGTAGACTTGGCATTCTATTCTGAGACTTGCCACTAATCCACTTAAAGAAGCACAGTGCAGATGATGGAGTTACCAGGTTAATCAACAGTTCATCTAACCCCTCAAAGTTTTCTTATAGCTCAAAAGTCATCAAATCTTCTAGAATTATTGGTATTTGAATAGTCTCACATTTGTGAGATTCCAGCTGTTACCCAAGGATGCAAAGTAAAAGATATTCTTAGGATACAGAGAGTATAAATCAACAGTCAGTGCTACTATTGGGCAAACAAGGCCCATCTTTATGATATTTCAATTTCTCTCCCAAATGACTGGTTGTTTCCTTTTGTCACTATCTACTAAATACATAATTTGCTTTTTGTCCTAAAATGATAAGAACAACAGGTGGTTAGTCCTAACATGTTTTTTCATGATAAAGGTAATAACACCTTACAAACAATTTTGGAAACAGGAAGAAGAAATTATCATTCATCATAGTTCTAGCACACTAGCATTTTAATGTATTTCAGTTTATCTTTTTGTCTTATGACTTTATTTAAACAGTTAAAATCATAGTACCCTGTGTATTTTTCATGCATTTAAAGAAGTTTTAGGCTCCTAAGCATGTTATTTGTTTGTTTGTTTGTTTCATCACAACAACTCTCTAACTAGAGCAAGGCAAAAATTCTTGGCCATATTTTACAGAGAAGGAGACTGAGATGCAGGCATCAGATGGTGAGTTGCTCAGCATCATGGGGAGGGACAGGAGAAGTTCGCTGCTGTCAAAGCTCTTTGTAGACGTCTGCAGCCCAGGGACCTCACGTTTGCTACCTCAGCCTGCGCAAACTCATGGGTAGTAAGAACGAGAGCCACACTGGAATCAAAGGGAGAAGGTTGGGATGGAGGGTGGCTTTCAGAGGCGATAATTGTGTGTCTAGTGAGTGCCTATCAAGAAGCAATAAAGCCAGTTTTCTTGTGAGACATTTAGTACTGAAGGGATTTCCAAAAGAAAAAAATCCTATCAAATACTTCGTGCAATGGCAATACTGGACAGAGTATATAACCTGCTTTAGGTTGCTTTCATGAACTTTGCTCATTTGGATCTACAAATTCTGCATTTTAAAAAAATCTCAGTGTCCTTCTTTTCATATTTTATGTTATAAAGTGGATGCATTGTTTTAGCAAATTTTCAACTCTGAAGATCGCAAGAAGAAAATCTCCCTCTGAAGGCATTCAAGATGGCGCTGGCTACCAATTTGCCAACTCCAATTCGCCTGAATGGTTAATTAGCAACTTTCCCTAACTTTCTTACAGCCATGTGGTATGTGAGAAGAGTTGTATGCCCTAACAGTCCACACTGGATAGAGAATAAATAGTTGGAAAGATATGCGATAAAACAAGTAGAGTGTCAAGATTAGAAGTAGAGGGTGAGTAGGTGGGTGTTCACTGTGAAATTCTTTTAGCTTTGCTGTATTCTGAAATTTTTCATAATAAGATGCTGTTTAACAACAAAACATAAGAGACAGCCTTCACAAGAACATGCTTTCCTAAGTAACAAAATGCTGCTGGATAGATTGTTTTCATCTCTCTTAGCCTCACTCTCTCACCATGTCTTTTTTAACTCTACGTATTGCTTGAAAACATTTCTCTAAAGATGACCAAATGTGATCAGAAAGCACTGAGTCAAATCCATTTTTGAGAGAACCGAGTGCTACAGACAGGACTGACTTCTCCCAAGTCAAGTCATCACATGGTGGGTTCACTAGAACGCAGTCCCTGACTCTCAGATCAGTGTCCCCAGGCACTTTCCTTCCTAGGGGAGGAGCGGGCGGACCCCTTCCTTGTAGGCTTTACCTGGAAGGACAAGGAAATGAATACATTTGAAAAATGGAAGTGGCGATTTAAGAGAAGTTAGGATGCTAACGACAACCCATGAATGAGCAGAGGGAATGAGAGAGCTGCTCTAGCAGTTTGATTCTACGGCTGACACAGGGCTCACAGTTGAACCTTTCGCTTCTGTTCAGAGAGGCTGGCTCCCTAGAGGAGATGTCTTGGCTGTGATTAAATCTGCTAAGGTCATTTCACCTGCCTGACCTTGAGATCCATTCCCTTATTTTAAAGGATTTAGGAAATGGGGAAATTCAACAACCATTTTCTAAGTTTCTACCAGGTGTGAGGCACTGGGCCAGAAACCACAGGAAAAATTTTAAAAAATAAGCAGAACACAGATTCAAGGAGCTAATCATCCTATTAGGGATATGGGAGACACGGAAAGAAGAACTGAAAATGTTATATATCGAATTGCATTAGGGTGATGACCCTTTTCTACCCTAAGACCATGCTTATTTAACACCCTGCTCCCAATGCACAGAAGGGATTTATATACACAGTCCTGGAGTTCAGGAGGTCCTGGAGAAAGAGTACAGCACATTCCATTAAAGTTTTTCTCCTTATATCTGGATTTCAGTCCAAATATTGAATGTCCATGTGATTGCTCCCCCTGACCTCCTAATTGCTGAATCCCTTTGATCTTTAGAGTTCTTGGCTCTTCCCCGCCTCCTTCCTGCCTGCATTTAAGATGCCCACTCTCCTGACCTCCGTGGCATTACAGTTGCCCTGTGTCTCATCCGACCTTTCTGAATGCATTTAAAAATATTCTTCCATAGCCCAATGCCCCCACGATGGCATCTTCCAAGGCCTTCTGCACTCCATCTCTTAAAAGCTCAATCCATTTATGGTCTCTCCTCTCACTTCTAAGCAGATCACTCCAAGTCCACATTTATAGCATTATACCTCTGCCTGATGGAAGCTGTACCTCGAGCTCATCCCCTGCCTCTCTGTGCATTCAAAACCATACACCCTTATCCATACTCATTCAGTGTCACTAATATGGTAAAAATTTGGGAAGAGTCATTTTTAATTCCTTTTTATTCTCCCAAACTAATCAGACACCAAAATGTGAGGATTCTTCCTCTCCAGCCTCACCCGGCTTCAGCCCAAATGACTGCAGTTGTTTCCTTGGTGAAGTCCCCACCTGCGGTACTCTACCCCACACTGAACATCACCCCAATTAATTCAGTCTATACCCACTGCCATATCTGTCTTCCGAAACATTTAAGGGTATCTGTCATTGGCTTGCTCAAAAACTCTTCCTATTTCCATAGGAAAAAAATTCTAAAACTGTGAAACTGACTTTCAGGATCCTCCACAATGAGGTTCTATTTTTCCTCTTTCATCTTATCTCACAGTAGTCCTCATAGACAAAATGCCACTTTAGTGAAATCAGCCCTCTTACCACCACCTCATATCAGCACCCAAATACACCTCTCCCCTACTTTGCAGTTCCCCCTCCCTAGAATTTCTTCCCAATGCCTCCATGTTTCTCTAACTCCACCATTTTTATGATCCCATCTCCTTCAGGTTTCCTCCCATGTCCCAGGACACAGGGTCTGCTCCACTCTCTCAGCTCTAAATTTTCTCTCCAGACACTTGTCGTCTGCACACCCTTCTTGGCATTGCACTCACTACCCTTACACGGTGATTCCTGATTCCTCCACCAAATTACAAGCTCCTGAACTGAGGGGAAAAAAGTCTTTCAGAGGCTCAAAAAAGCTGGATAATAATGCTTGAAATCAGAAAGGAATTAAATTCCCAGCCTCCATCTTGATTTCATAATGTGCCAATTCCTAAGACATTATACATGAAACTGCACTGCTCAGATCTCTAGAGGCAGGTGTGTGCTCTCAAGAAAGAGCCACAGAGACAGAAGCAAGCGTCTGTATCCAGTTGATTCCTAGTTCCAACCAGGGGGCATTTGGTCTCTCTCTCCCTAGATACAGTGACTTGTGCCCAGGAAAACAATGGGAAAACCAATCTTGACCTTCAACTCCCACCATTTCAGCTTACAGTTTATTCTAAGACCCATTCAGAGATTTCAGCTCCTTCCACATTTGTCTAAGAGATTCCCAGACAGCATAAGACCATACCAATGGTTAGAAGGAGTCTGCCAGTAGAAGTTAAGAAAGGAGGGAAACTGTATTGGGAAAGAATGAGCTGAAAACAGACTAATTGCTGGAATGGCTACCAACAGAGAAGCAGGTCTCGAAGCCTCAAAGGCTTTCATTGTAAGTATTACACTTCATTCCCAGCTGCAATGCTGGGTAGCAAAGAGAGGCTGCAGGTGGATTGCAAAGGCTAGAAAATATCCCCAGGACTGTGGCACAGAAAAGTTCTACTCTGCTATGGACAGCAGTGCACACCAAGGTTGCCCAGGCTACAAATAAAGGCCTTTGCACTTAGGATGATCCCCAAACTGCATCAGCATCAGCATCATTTGAGAACTGGTGAGAAATGTAAATTCTCAGGCTCCACAGTCAGCCTACTGAATCTGATTCTCAAGAGTGGGGGCCCAGGATCCTGTGTTTAAAAGAGCTCTCTGGGTGATTCTGAGGCCCACTTAGGCTTGGAAAGCAAATGGTACCAGTGCTTGCATTAGCCACTGCCACATAACAAGTTACTCCAGAACTCAGTAACTTAAAATAACAGACAGATGATTTCACACAGTTTCTGAGGGTCAGCAATCCTGGAGCAGCTTATCCGGGTGGTTCTGGCTCAGCATATCTCTTGAGATTACAGTCCTGTTGTTACCTGGGGCTGCAGTCACATAAAGACTTGATGAGGTTGGAAGATTCATTTTTAACTCACAAAAACAGTGTTGGCAGGGGACTTCTGTTTCTCACCATGCAGGCGTTTCTGTAGGGCTCCCCACAAAGCATGGCAGCTAACTCCCCCATGTCAAGTTATCTAAGACAAAGAACACACTCAGGCTGTTTGTAGTACAGTCTTTTGTAATAGAGCCCTGAAACTAGCATTCTATCACTCCTGCTGAATTCAATTGGATATCAGTGCATCCCTAGACCCAACCCACACTCAAGAGGAGGGGGAGTACACTCCATTTCTTGAAGGAATCCTATCAAAGAACTCGTGGACAGAAGTTCTAAACCATCACAGCAGTTTTGGGGATGTCCACAGAACTTTAACATCACATAGTATCTGAAGCATTCCATGTCAAAGATCTTCCAGTTACAAAGTAAATAAGTTATAGGGGTATAACATTTAGCTTAGTGACTACAGTTGATTATATTGTACATTTGAAAGTTGCTAGGAGAGTAGAACTTAAAAGTTCTCATCACAAGAAAAAAAATCTATGTATGGTGACATATTATTAGGTGATCATCTAGCAATTAAAAAATAGATGATCTCGGGCTGGCCGAGTGGCACGTTGGTTAAGAGCTGGATTGGGACGCCAGCAGCCCCAGTTAGGATCCCATATATGAGGGCCAGTGACACTGCCCTCTACAGCTAAGATGGTGAACAACAGCTCCACCTGGAGCCGGGCTGCTATGAGTCCCCAGGATGGCATAGCTGCAGCCCCTGCTGCAGTGGGATGCCATAGGCTACAGTGAGTGGCTGGCAGCCAGGGTGAGAAGCTGGCAGCCTGAGTGAGCCGCCAGGAGCCACTATGAGTGGCTATCCAGAGGCCGGAGCTGAGAAGAGCACAATGATGATACCAACATGCGCCAGTGAAGCAATGTCCTCCAAAACTAGACTGAAGAATACATGAACAGCAACTTGTCTGTTCCCCTTCCCCGGTTCCCCAACGCTGTTCCCCTCCCCCAGTTCCCCAATTAAAAAAAATAGATGATCTCCCCAACATATGAGGTCAAGGGTGATCCTAAGAATCAGTTGTTTATTCCTAAAGCAAGCAACTACTCAAATGTTTTGTGTTTTTTTTTAAGATTCTGTTGGGGAATTGGGGGAGGAGAACAGTGTTGGGGAATCAGGGAAGGGGAACAGACAAGTTGTTGCCTTTTTGTTCTTCAGTCTAGTTGTGGAGGGCATTGCTTCACTGGCCCATGTAGGTATTATTATCATTGCACTCTTCCTGGGTGAGGAGGTTGGTCGCCAGCCATTGGATAACTGCTCACGGCAGCTCACGGCAGCTCAGACCGGCTGCACTCACACTGGCTGCCAGCCACTGATGGTAGCTTACGGCAGCCCACTGCAACTCCACTGCAGCCTACACAGTCAACGGCGACTCACCGGAGCCCAGCTCCAGGTTGAGCTGGGTTCACCATCTTAGCTGTAGAGGGCACAGTATCGCTGGCCCTCATGTGGGATCAGAATCCTGGCCCCGCTGCTCAGAACTGGCGCTCCCAAACCAGCAAGCCACTCAGCCAGCCCAAATGCTTTTTTGTTGTTGTTTTTTGAGGTTTTTTTTTTTTTTTTTACCAATACATTGACAAGTGCCATTAATCACAATTTTCATTTTTAGCACTAGATGACGGAATAGGCATTTGCATGGTAGGATGGCCGATCCAGCATGCTATTAACTTGTGGAACTAAGGTTTTTTCACCCTTGATTCTGCCTGGCCTGGACTGGACAAGAACGTGCCAGTCCCGAGTTCTCTGAGTTGTTCTGCACTCTCAGTTTCCAGTGGGTCCACGGGGTTGCTTCCTAGCTGCTCACTACAGAGTGCCTGCCTTCCCTACTGTCTCCTCCCCAAGACAGCCTGGCTCTGGCGGGGGGAACCAGGAAAGCTAACCATCCCCTCCTGGGAGAGAGGAATAATGGGGGCTTGTGTATTCATACTGACAGTAAAGCCCACAAGGTTTCCTTAGTCCATATTCATACAGTACAGTACAAAATAAATACAGAATGGTACAATTTTGGGATGAGAGGGAATGAACAGAAATCACTTAATTAAACATACTTATTCTGCAGATGAAAAAACTCAGTCACAAGAGGTCAAGTGCTTGGTAAGAGTTCAGTAAGTAATTAATGACAAAGCCAGGACTAACTTTGAAGCTTCTCTACTAGAAAGTGCTTTTCTACAGCAGTCAATATGATTGCCATTTGCATCAAGTTCAGGCACACTTCCACTCAACTTTTATGTCCAATAAGTACTTTAAGGGTTCCAAGAAATATCAATAACTTTTGTTACATATACGAGTGTATATGGAAAAAGTTTTCTCAGAGTAGTTGTTAATCTAGAATGCAATCAAATGTACTGTCTCACACCAACAGTGGGACTATCTGGAACAAGTTTTCCAAAGGGATATTTTTCATTATCTATCAAAAAGCCTTAAAAAAAAAAAAAGAGGAATATGCCATTTTACCCAACCATTTTTCTTCTGAGAAGTCATCCTATAAAAATAGTCATGGATGAATATTCAAGATTTAGTCATAAGGAGCTCATTGCAATTTTGTTTGTCATAGTGAAATGCTGGAGTCAAGTTAGACATTGAACAGTAAGGAGTGCTTAAGTGACCTATGGCACATCCAGAAAACATAATCTATGCAATACTAAAAAAGTCTTTGAAATTCAGGGTTTTTCATAGTGGTATTTGGAGAGCGATGCCTTTCTCAATCAGGGTTTAATTCAATCCAATCTAGAGCATGGGTCCCACAGGCTCTCCTCCTGCTTAGATCCAGTGCCTAGAACAATGCTCAGGATGGAAAAGGGACTTGGCTCTATCTAATGAATGAGTAAATGACAATTAGATTCTTAGTGTGCCACCAAAGCACTTTAATAACAAAGTTGCACTCAGGTAAACGGAATTACACACACCATGTCAATAAAAATAATTATTTGCAAGTATGGCAATCATTTGAATTACTTCATGTATTAAAAATAAAATTGATTTTCCATTATTATGATTCCCAAATTTCCCATTTGCATGAAATATGAGCAACATGTATGAGCAATACGTAGCTGTCTGATGTTGAAATACCTGGAAAAACATTTTCATATTAGATAAGCTGACGATTCTTTGACCATATCCAGATACCTAGCACTGGGCATCTTAAAAAAAAAGAAAGAAAATTAAAGCATTTGTGTAATAGGACATATTTTCCCATTCAAATGAAAATTTCCTTTTGTTGTTTCAGAATCATGGAAACTTGATCACATTTCTACCTGTACAGTCCTGTTGGGAGTATAAATTCACACAACCCTTGTGGAAATCAATTTAGCAATACGTATGAAATGTTCATAGCCTTTGACCTTATGATTCCATTTCTGGGAATACAGTCTAAACAACTTGTACTGAATATAACAAATAGCATTACAAACAAAGACATCCATCAGAGTACTATTTATAATAGCGCCGAATTAAAAAGTACCTAATGGCTAAATGAGTAGTAAATTATATACAGTTGATTGTGCTAAAACTCCAATGCAGGCATTGCTAAAATTATCTCACTGTATAAAATCGCACAATAAAAATCACAGGGCTTATGGGGAAAATGGAGTTAGGGTACAACACTGAAAAACTTCATCAGTGGCACATTTTTTCAAAGGCAGGAACTTTATAAAAATAGTAGCATAGTTTTACACACCTTTAAATGGTCATGAAATTCATAAATGCTACAATATGACACTTAACCTTGATAAAGGCCTAAAGTTTTCTTGTGGAAGTGAGCATCGGGAGGGCTGCTTGTGAGTTATTGCAAAGTGGTGAAAGGAGGGTTATGGAAAATGGGACCTAAAGCAGTGCACCAGACATGGACGGGTACAACTCAGAACTTGCAGTGAACTGAGGCAGCTGGTAGATATTTGAGGCATATGCGTGAGAGTGTGTGTGTGTGTGTGTGTGTGTGTGTGTGTTTTCTTACATGACTGGGTTCAGCTGGGTGCAGTTTTCCACACTCATCTAGTGTTTTTGGTGGATGAAAATGCACACAAACAAATGGAAAATTTACATTATGCTCAAAGGATTTCATAGTATACGAGGCATGATCAAGGAATATAATGTTTAAATTTTAAAAAAGATATTATAGTAAAAGACACATTGCCATTAGTCCCCCTCAAAATATGCCCCCACACACACACTTTGAACACACTTATCCCATCATTCTTGCCACTTTCTGAAGCAGTTCTGGAATTCCTCTTTCAAGTCTTTACTTCATCCTGCATTATGACAACTCTCCGTGTCACACATCGCTTCTAGTATGGCAATTTCTGTCAAATAAAAACATTACGGTGTGTCCTCCTCCACCGCATTCCCTGGATCCGGCACCGTGCGACTTCTGGTTCTTCCCCAAAGTCAAAATGACTATGAAAGGTAAATGTTTTGAATCAATTCAGGACATCGAGGCAGCCATGACAGTGCTACTAAAGACACTCACGAAAGAGGACTTCCAGAACTGCTTCAGAAAGTGGCCAGAATGATGGGATAAGTGTGTTCAAAGCGAGGGGGAATGTTTTAAGGGGAATTAATGGTAATGTGTCTTTTACTGTAATAAATGTTTATTAAACATTCACTATATTGTTTGATCACACCTCGTATTAATTCCCTGGAACAATTTCACTTTTTTTCAAAACAAGCATTATAGCAGAACTGACTGTATTTTATTCCTAATAGACTTTTAGTCAATAAAATCATATTTCTAAAATTGTCTACATACTCTGCTCTAGTGTCCCAAAACAACCAGTCACATTAATATAGAATAAATAAATGTGAATCTGCTTGGCAACCAGTAGGCAAAAGAAGCAATACACTGACATATATTTTACTCTACAAATATGTTATATCAGTGTTTTGAAGACATATCTCAAAAGAATTATTTGTTGACTAGAATAGCTATGAAACTATTTTAATGAACTTTGGTCTATCAGATAAGTACTGGACTAAATGACCTGGAGGTCATGTCTAATGCTAATAATGAGATTTTACGATAGTGTACTTTTTTCTTAGTAATAAGGTACTTTATTTTGGAAAAGAATAAACAAGCTCAGTTCCTAGAGGGTTGAGATTTAGTATAAACTCCATGAATTTCAAAGAGGAATTCAATTGAATATAGTAAAATAAATCCAGTCACACCATCCTGAGCCTAAATATTTCACATTTACAAACATATGTTTAAAATACATTTTATATTTTGTTGTGATTGTATTTAAGAAAACTGCAAATATATGAAACCTCTTATTTCTGTTATTTTTTTATGAACATATGCTGTTAAGTAGTCCAAATTACTTTCCTGTGATTATGGAAAACACTTATATTCTTTAACTACTGTCTTAGCATCTCTGTGCCAAGAGAATATAACCCACAGGCTCAAAAGTTTGATTTCCTAAACGTCACTTGAGAACATTTTGAAGTTTTCCTCTCTATTTTAAAATTACCTTGACTTTAACAAACACAAAAAAAGGCCTTTCCTGGGAAACAGTTTGTCCAGCTGAATACTTCCTTGTTTCTGATGGATGTTATAAAAGGGGAAACGACTCATTTGGCAAAGTAGAGTACATCATTACTCAAATCTGAGTTCAATAGTTCAGATTTTTAGAAGCCTTAGGGAGGAAGAAAAAGAACTTTCTGTTTTCTGGAAAATAATTTTGCCCAAGCTTTCAAAACTGAGCTAGTATAGTCTACAAAATTCTGATAACAGGCACTCATAAGTCAGACATCCAAATCAATATATTGAAATTGCTTACATATCTAAATATCCAATCTTTGAGAACTACCTGTTTTGAAGGGCAATGATTTCACCCAAACCTTTAAAACTGTGTTGGCGTATTATGATAATAGGTATACATAAGTCACATGTTCAAGCCAATACATTAATAGAACTGTTTAAAAGAACTATTACTTACTTTCTTTTTTATAAATGAAGGGGAAACATGCTTGCAAAAAGACAGCCGAAATATAACCTATCCATTGGTATAGTGTGCTAAACAATCAGGGGTTGCACATGGAATGATTTAATGTCCAATGGATTTCTAAGCATTCCATAATAATCACCTTTTACATTTGCATAGCACCGCTCCTCCATTAGATCATTTGATTAATGATTTTCATGCTTCTTTTCCCTGAGAAATCAATAATCTATTATAAAAAAGCCATATTTTAAATATTATCATATCTTCCCAAAAGCCTTATTTTTCAGCTAACATTGTCATACAGAGTATTGTCATATGATAATGTGTAAGGAGCCTGCATAATTCATGAGATTCCATCATTTGTCAATTTTACATATTAGATAATTCAAATTCCTGTGAAGATGGTGTAGTTATTCAGCCTTCACAAATGTGGGGAAATGTCTCTTCTCAAAAAACACCACGTGAGCGAAGTTATGGTGGAAACTGAAAAGGCAATAAATTTAGGGTCTGAGGAAATTTATTGGCAACCCACAGCCATAGAAAGGACCTGACCAGGAAGACAGATGTGGAGGAGTACGCATGAAAAGTTCCACATCTGAGAATGTCAGGACTCACAAAAGTCTACAGAGATATCGGCTGAAGATGTCAAGGTTACCACGAACACAATCTGAAACTGCCTGTATGTCCGACTCCACTGCATGTGGGTCTCTTTGCCCCTTTATTGGGGGCCCCCTGAAGCTTTCTCTTTTGCTTCCCCTCGAGTTTTCTACTTTCTCCTCTGCTGCAATTCTGTCGAGTTCTGGTCATATAATGGAACTTTCCAAAGTTCTGTCACACATACACAGAAGGTGACATGGCAGCTGGCTTTATTTTAATGACAGTAGGTGAGCAAAGTGAAAATGCAGTTATTTGTGTAAATGTAAGCCCACTAGCTTTTTAAGTCTCTGGACTTCTCACACTCTCCCTCTCTTCCCTCCTCCCTCAATCCTTTCCAAATGAATCCCCCTTAATCTGTCACCACGCTGTTAAAGGCCCACCTTAGTATTTCTGAGTGGACTGCAAAAGACAATCATGGTGAAATGGGTTCATTATTTGCAATGTTCAGATATTAAATCTAGATAGAGACCATGAGAATAGTTCCTGAACTTTAGATACAGAAAGTCCCCTTACTTAAGCAATTTTCAGCTTGAGATGTCCTCTATGTCCTTTTTCTAAGAGTTTCTATGAATTGGAGAGAAATTGTTACTGTCAACTAAATGAGAAATAAAACACTACAATTTATTTATTTATTTATTTTTGTTATGAGCAATAAGTTTGTGTCAGTAAAGGAATAAATTGCAATAAATAGTTTGATTTTCTCATGTTTCTTTCTTTCTTTTTTCAGTCTTTTTGTCATTATCACCAACATTTCCAGAGAGGAGAAAGGAAAGTATCAGGAGTACAACAAAGAATGTTTGATATTTGGTATTCATGCAGAAGAAATAAGAATATGTCACTGGTGGTGCCGGCTGAGTGGCGCGTTGGTTGGGAGCTGGCTTGGGACGCCAGCAGCCCCGGTTCGGATCCCACATGTGAAGGCCAGTGACACTGCCCTCTGTGGCTGGGGTGGTAAACAACAGCTCCACCTGGAGCTGGGCTGTGCGAGTCCTGGCGACGGTGTAGGCTGTAGCCCCTGTTGCAGTGGGCTGCCATAGGCTACAGTGAGTGGCCCACAGCCAGCATAAGCTGCCAACAGCTGCAATGAGAGACCATCCAGAGGCCAGCGACTGATCTGCCTCATCCGAGACGAGCGCAATGATGATACCAACATGGGCCAGTAAAACAACGTCCTCCACAACTAGACTGAAGAACAAAAGGACAGCAACTTGTCTGTTCTCCTTCCCCAATTCCCCAACGCTGTTCCCTCCCCCAATTTCCCAATAAAAATCTTAAAAAAAAAAAATAGAATATGTCACTGGTGAAAGAATATTAGATGGTTGAAACTTTTTTTTTTTTTAAATTTCAATGCTGGTGAGAGAAAACACAAAGCATTTAAATTTCTCCATTTCTCATGGAAATTTCAAGTGAGTTTCAACAAGATGGAGACTCTTAAAGCAAGTTTATTTTTTTCTTGCCACTCTTACAGTGGAGTTTTGCATAGGCTGGTGCAGCATGGCCTTAAAAAAGGGCCACTATGCTTTCACCAAAATTTTCAACAACATTAAGGCATAGCAGACACTACTTGTGTTCAGTAATTAATGCTGGAAACTGTAGCACCATCCAAAGAGCACAATCTGCAATTTAAAAGAATGAAAACAACCTGGCTAACATCTTATGATAAAAAAAAAGAAAAAGGCTGTTGATCAAGTTACCTTGCATATGGAATTGCATCAGAACAGAAAACAGGACATACCAATGCAGTAGCCAGGACAAAAACATACCAAACATATTCTAAACCCTCCTTTCATATAGGGAAGTTTTATATACATAGATGACTAGACATGATAGTCATAAATCAAGCACAAGGAACCCGCTGGCCAATGCAAGTCCAGCACAGTAGAGGGAGACCGCACAGATTAGAGAAGACACATGGGTGCAGTTCATTACACTCCCTGTCTCTTCTGAAACATTTGCATGTACTCATCAACCCATTGCTGGCTGGCTTCTGTCACACGACAATAGTCCACCTGGTCTCACAGCCACCAACAACTTTCTAACTGACAAGACAAACATTGTTTTGTCTCACACCTTTAGCCACCCCTCTTCTATAGCATTTGATACCACTGACCTTGAAATCATCTCCTCCCCATTAGCGCCGACATTTTATCTCGGAAATTTTAAACATGGCAAAAATGGAAAAGAATTGCACAACAAAAACCCATTTACCCACCAACTATATTATATATATATATATATATATATATATATATATATATATATATATAGCTATACTTTTATTATTATTTATCTCTCCATTCCTCTAACCATCCATTAATTCATCTTATCATTTGAATACATTTCAAAGTAAAATATAGACATCAATATAGCTCCCTCTAAACACTTCTGCATGTATGGAGTAACCTATGGAAACTTTCTCCCATTGGGACAAGAATAGAAACATGGTTTCCTGGTCCCGCTCTCCTTCCACCCTCTCCTTGGCTTCTGCTACACACTTTCACATCTTGACTGTGGGGATCGCTGGCATACCCTCAATGGTCATGCCTTATGATGGCTCCAAAGCCTAGCCTTAGTGTGAGCTCCAACTTACCCCAACACACTTGCCAATTCACTTGTCTAAAACCAAGTTGTTTGTTCTCCTTGATACGTTATTTCCTTCTCTGTTCCCTATTGCAGTCACAGTTACTAAGACTACACCTGAACTAGACATATTCTCCCATCTCTGCTCCTTTCCTCACGGCTAGCATTCCACAGAAAGTTTTATAATTCTCATTACCAAAATGTCTAGCAAACCTTTCCCCCATGCCCCATGCCTACTGCACTGCTCTAGTTCAAGCATCCATCATCTGTCCTTTAGGTTCCTCAACAGCCACCCAGCTCAGTATGCATCCTCTACCCTTCATATGCCACATAGGACTAGGTGTTCACAGCAGAACCAGAGGAGGTCTGCGGGATCAGTCCTCTATTGAAAGAGAGCTTTCAACGCGCACCCCACAGTGCTGTGCTGCTCGATATGGTAGCCATTGGCCTCATGGGGCTTTTACACACTTGAAATGTGGCTACTCAGAATTGAGACAAGGTGCAAATGTAAAATGCATACCACATTTATAATATTTTGTATGAAAATTGTAAAATGTCTCTGATTATATTTTATTTTTGATTACATGTTGACATTATAATATTTCAGGTATATTGGCTTAAATTAAAATAGTACTAAAATGAATTTCACCTCTTCATTCTTACTCTTTTAAAGTGGCTGCTAGAAAATTTGAAATTACATATGTGGTTCTCATTACATTTCTATTGGACGATGCCGATCTAGAATAAAGTCAAACCTCCCTAAACGTGCCATTTGATAATCATCCACGATCTTTCCTTGTGCTTTGATTGAACTTGATGGCTCACTCCTCACTTGCCAAGGCAGACTGCTGAATTAAACCACATGCTGGATTGTTTCTCGGAAAAAGGTCAGGTGATGAAGTATTACCTCATTGCGTCCCCTCTTAATACCTCCAAACGCTTCACAGAATCCCAGGCATCCAAAAGACAAAAGGAAAAAATTAAGAAGCAGAGGAAGATCTATAAGTTAAACATGCACTCAAATACAAAGTCAAGCAAACATCAAAATGGATTATTAGGGTTTTTTAAAAAAAATGACCAAAGACTGCTTCGTTGTGTTTATGTGATGTCTTTTCCAAAACAGAACGCTTGTAGTGGAGCATAGAAACACCTTTACATGAAATTCCATCATCCCAGACAACTGCAGATTTCAAAAGGTTCCCATGGTCACTGCCATCTAGTTCCAGGAAGGACTGCTTCCCTTCTCATGTCGCTGCAAGGAGCTCTGTTATTTCTGAATCACAGCTCTGGTGGAAGGGTAGCCACCTTCCTCCTGCATTCACAACACCTGCCATGAATGATGGTGGTAGATACTCACCTGAGAGTAACAAGGTAAGTAAGGGAAACTCAAGGGACATATTGGAAGCCTTGAGTCTACCTTTGAAGTCTGCCAACTATGACCAGTGAGCCAAAGGCCTGTGGTGGCAAATAAAGTTTTATTGGAACATAGCCATGCCCATTCTTTTACATAGTGTCTAAGCCTGCTTTCCCGTTCTAAAAACAAAGTTGAATAGTTGTGACATGAGCCCACGGAGCCTAAAATGATTACTTTCTGACCCTTTCCAGAAAAAAAAAATGCTGACCTCTGCCTTAAGGATCATTTCAAATTATTTTCATTAACCAAGTAGTGAATCTATTATGTGACAGGTACAGGTCCAGGCTCTGGACATACACAGTTGAACAAGACGGAATCCATAGCATGGAATGCTCACACAGTTTCTCAAGGAACCCTGAAGTATATTCATTTTAGTCTTTTCAAACAGGACTTCTGTCCACACTAACCATTGTTTCTCAAACTTTTTTTTATACTGAGATCCATTATAACAAATACGTTTTACATCCAACCCTTTCTGCATGTGCACACACACTTAAATAACTGAATCACGTTTGTCAAGATGGTATGTGTCTTCCTAACTACATGGGGTTCACTGCCCTATTTTATCCTATTATAGACCCTTTCATTTAAAAAATAATAATTGATTTTATTTTACATTACTATATTATGATTCTCAGTTTAAAAACCTCTTGGTACACTAGCTTTTTATTGTCCAGTTCTGGTCTTCACCATAAGCAGTAAGTTATAAACTAACAACGATTTACCCTCAGATAAGATTGATTTGCTTCATCCATGCAGAATTTTATTTTGCTTTAGATTTGGCTTGGGTTTTTAATATGTGAAGTATTTCCCAATGTGTTTTCATTTTTAACGAGTACTCCAAGATTATTTCAAAAATCAGAGGGCATGGCAATAATGAGTCCACTTTCTATCTTGGTAACCACCAGCTGGAGCTGAGGAATAGTTTTGCCAATGTTTGCTTCCAACTTGCCATCCTTTGCCACAGGAAAAATGCACCTGAAAATCCCAAGAATTTTTATCACAAGCATTAACTCCCCTCAACTTCCCCCCCATGTAAATATAAAACAGATCCAATTTGTTTTCTTTCCATCATTAAACCCTAGCTGGGCATTCTAGTAGACCCTCTGGCTTTGGGAAAAGCATTTTTAACAAATACTGTTGTAATACCACGTCCTCCTACACCAAGAAGAAAGGATAAGTTCTCATTAGAAAGAAAAACAAGTGGCCCTTATTTCTTTAAAAAACAAAAACAAACAAAAAAAAAACACCCACAACATTTGATGAAAGAAACTATAAGAATAATTGGAGTCCACCAGGAAATTAAAAAAAGAAAGATGCCAGTTTTTGTTTACTTAAAAGCTGTGTTTATGAAATGAAATCACTTCATTGCTGCAGCGTTTTCCTACTGCCAGAACTTTTCAAAACATCCAGAGCAAACATGGGTTCAGTTAAGAAAGGTGATGAGGGGAGCAGTTAGCTCTGGGAATGTAACTTTAGTTGCAGCTTAATCTAGTTCCCTTTTTAAATACCTGAACTTAATGAGAATCTGCAAAGATTTATGACCGTAACAAACACATCGTTTTTGACTTTGTCATTCAAACCAGACTGGCAACTTTGATATTTCCTATTGAAAGGAGAGAGCTAATCCAAGTAAGAACTCTGAAAAAGGGAAAAGGAATTTTATTCCCATAATTTGATTGATTACTTCCTACTCTGAACACTCAAGAGAGAAAAAGCAAACTTTTCCCTGTCTGTACTCAGATTTCTCCCACTAATCTTTTACAAGCAGGCAACAACCATAAAATACAAATTACTTACAAGGATCCATAGGCCTTGTATAAAGTTCTAAAATCTATAAGCATCAAAATATTGGGGAAAACAGCTCAGATGAAAACCAGGAATTTAAGCATGAATTGAACACTGACTCAATTCAATACTTTAATTTACCAATTCTGAGACGAGAAAAAAATAATGCTATAACTTGTTCCATTGTCTGAAATATTTTTTTGTCATTGGTGCGAATCTTCCAAAATTAAATTTATATAATTCAGAGCATGCAATTGTTTCCCAATTGTACTTTTTAGAATTGTACCTTGGGAATCAGAAACACTAAGGCCACGTTTTTGGCTTAACCTTGGGCAATGCCCCTCGGTTTCTTCACCTGTAGAAGACACTCTCTGAGATACCTTTCAATTCCAACATCCTTACAATTTATGATTCTATCTGGCTAGAAGAAAAGGAAGTTCAAATTAACAACCATGTCTGATGCAGCAATGACCTGACCACTAGAGTAAAGGGCTTGGCACTACTAATGACCAGCTGGCAAGAAATCAATTAAATGAAAATTATTAATAACAATAATAATGAAGATAGATAGAATGGTGTTTGGAGGTAACAAACGGGCAGTGCCCTGATTGGTAGCATTAACATGTCTAAAGAATGAAAAAAAAAGTGTCAATCAAAAAGTACCAACACAGAAGAGTGTTGGACATAAAGATGGACTTTGGCAATGACTCAGCCATGTTCAGGGGTGTGCCTGGTTGGAGGCGCATGGAGTTGCTGATGATAGCAGCAAAGGAGCACAGCCACCAATTCACCTTGCCCCAATTCCAGGAGCAGTAGCAGTTGTCTGATTATATTTCTGATAATATATGGAGCTGTTTAGAAGGAGGAGATTTGCTCATGTGGACAATTTAATAGTTGTATTTTTTTCATGGCTATTGTTATTTTCTAATGGATGGTGGTGCGGGGGGGATCAATTGAATGGCCCAGGATTTCTGATATGCTCAGTAGGATGAGTTCTGTGATCAGATATCTTCGAAGAAGGAGAAGGAGGAGAATAATAATTACATAGAAAACAGAAGTGGCTTTAATTATTCTATATAGGCCAATAAACTTACAGGATATTTATTAAATACCTGTAAAAATTTACTTTTCAACCATGTGTTGATATGGTACCTTGATTTTTAACTGAAGGTTCAAGACCAAGAATCAAATATATCCAAATCACTTAGTCACATGGGGCAGCCTTTCAATCCCCACCATCTCTGAGCCACTGGTGGCTTGCTGTTTAGGCAGGAACCACACATGGGCGATTCTGTCCGAGACCATGATAGAATATTGTCGTGGTAAAGCATTCACATGCTGGAGGTGGGTGGATCTGGGCCCAGCACTAGTTCTACCATTTACCTGGCTAAATGACCTTGAGCAAGTTACTTCACCTTTTTTGAAACTCTCTTTCCTGATCTATAAAAGGTGGTAAGTGATAGAACCTACCTAATAATATCAATCATATTAATGAATTATCCAGACTTTGTGCAGCAGATTGTGCAGCATTACTCAGCACACAACGAGGGCTCAACAAATGTAGGCGTTATTATATGTTTAAAGTGACAGATCATCCAGACAGAAAATCAAAAAGGAAACACTAGGCTTGAACTATACCTTAGACCAGATGGACCCAACAAACATACACAGAACATTCCATCCAACAGCAGCAGAATGCACATTCCTCTTAAGTGCACACAGAGCACTCTCTAGGATCGATCACATGCTGGGCCGTAAAACAAGTCTTAACACATTTAAGAAGACTGAAATCATATCAAATATCTTTTCCAACCACAGTGGTATGAAACTAGAAATCAGTAACAAGAGGAAAATTGGAAAATTCACATGTATAGAGAGATTGAACAACCCACTCCTGAACAATGAGTCAAGGAAAAAAATCAAAAGGGAAATAAAAAATTATCTAGAGACAAATAAAAATGGAAACGCAACATACCAAAACTTATGTGATGCAGCAAAAGCAGTTGGCAGAGGGAAGTTGATAGTGATAAATGCCTATGTTAAGAAAAATGAAGGATCTCAACCTAACTTAACCTAACACAATCTAATTTAACCCCTTAAGAAACTGGAAAAAGAAAAAAAATTGAAGCCTAAAGTTAGCAAAGGAAGGAAATAACAAAAATCTGGGCAGAAATGAATGAAACAGAGACTAAAATGACAGATTTGTATCAAATGTACATTGTAGGGTTCAAATAGTTTGCTATTTTAAAAATGGTTCAAAATGCATGGAGAAAAGTGCATACCAACTAAGATGGAAAAACACCGAACCACCATTTGGGAATGGTATTAAATCACAGAAATTATTTTTATTTACATAAGCATTAGTAGTCTATGCTTTGCACGAAACAGCTCATGATACAGATGTAATAAAGATAAATGGATCAACCATCAAGGGGAAATACTGTTAACTTCTTTGAGTCTCAAGATATAGGCTGTGTATTGTTTTGTTTTGCTTAAGTAAAAATGTATTATGGATAAAACTATTTTTACAGTTGTTAAAAATATCAAAGGAAATGTTTCAAGTCAGATTTCCATTACTCTATTAAATCAGACTCTCAGATGCACAACTGTGTGTTTAAAAACAGAAGCAGAAAATGCCAGCATGCCACCTAGACAGGAACTTTTAAGTCTGATCAGACTGGCATCCCGGGCGTAGCACCTCTAGCAGGAAGAGCCACCCAGGATGCCCAGTTCCTGGCCCTCCAGTGCTCAGGAGAGTGGATTTTCTCTCCTTCTCCCTCGTCCTTTCACCCGTGATTGCTCCAGGTCTGTTTTGCTCCCGTGGCTGGTCTCGTAAGCCATGGCATCTAACCCAAAGGTTAAAGCACGAGGTCAAGTAAGCGGAATATTTAAGCTGGCCCAGAAAACCTGGACTGTTTTATCTTAGGCATAAGGAGCATCCACAGCTATGAGCACCTCTCTTCACCCCATCATCAGCTTCCCAACCCCTGACAACTGCTCCTCCTATGTCTGTAGCAAAAAAAAGCCAGATGCCCAAGTCTGATTTTCCTCTGCTTCCTACTTCAATTCTTTGTGTTCTCAAAAACCCGTCATTTCCATCAAAGTTTTCACTCTTCAGAGCAAGAGGGTTTCAGTCAAAGGTAGGCAACTTTTTATACCTTCTTTACATTTGCCAGCCATAAGAAAGAGAAAGAAAGGAAAACAAAACTGTCTCTGTGCTTGTTTTCAGGGGCATGAGAGTAGGAGGGGAGCCATGAGCCAATTTTATTATGAAATCAGCTGAGGGAGAGCTCAGCGTGTCTGGAAGCAACAGGTGCTGGCAGCAGAGGGGAAGCTGGCAGGCCTGTGCTGGGGTCCTTCAGAAGGAGGGAAAGCAGAAACAGAATAAGAGGGGCTGACACAGCGGAGTATTGCACTACGAGCCCACATCCCTTGGTGCTGTTAGGTATCTCCTACCTTGTTTGCTGATGTTGTTGCTTTCCCTTTTGTTTTAGAATAATTTTAGGTATTAAAATTGTAAAAAAAAAATATAGTACAGAAATTCTCATATACCACTTTGCCCTGATTCCCCTAAGGTTATCGTCTTGCATAACCCTCGTACAATCATCGAAACCAGGAAAGTAACTTCAGTATAATACTGTTAACTAGGCTACACACATTATTCACCTTTCTCCAGTTTTATCATGAACATGCTTTTTCTTGACCCAGTCAAGAGTACACTTTATTTACTCAGTGATTAGTCTCTTCTATTTCCTCCCATTTGTGACAGTTTATCAGTCTTACTTTGTTTATCATGATCTTGACATTTTTGAAGAATACTGGTCAGGTTATCTTATAGCTGGCCTGCCATTTGGGTTGGTCTAATGTTTTCTCATGATTAGGGTGGCGTCATGGATTCCAGGGAAGAATTCCCCACAGGTGAAGTGCCCTCCTCGTTGCATTACACTAGGGGGTACACAATTTCCACCTTTTAACAAGGCAACCGTAACCTTACCACTTGTAAGTTTCCTCCATGGTGACCTCCCGAGTTTTCCTTTTCTTCCTGCCTTGCTTTTAGCCTGAACACGGCCCCTCTCCCTCCGCCCACCCTCCCTGGGCACTGGATTGTAATCCCAGGAAGGTCTCTCCTGTTGGAACCCTGAAAGCACCTTCCTATGAAACTATCTCACATGAGCAGGGTCTTCAATGATGCATCTCAGGTGCATTAAGAGTTAAACAGGCTTCTGTGTGCTGCTGCCTGGCGAAAATCATGGGACCCTCCCCCAGAGTCTGTATAACACAGGGGAAGGAATAAGGCTGCATGTTGAAATAAAATCATCTGGAAGTATTTTCATTGGAAGCTGGCTTTCAGAAACAGAGGCAAAACACACTAACAAAACGAATCTGGGGCATATGGCATTCCTTTCAGTCATGTGCATTTCTAATAGAAATCTCCTAATCATTTATATCATGTTTTTCAGATTTACTGTGAAGGCAAGTCTCTTTTATTTCTCTCCAAAGAATAAACTCCCTACCTAAAAGAAGTGAGCTCAGGCAGAGAGTCAAAGTGCAGCTCAGCCACACTAAGAAGGTCTTACTTGCTATAAATGCTACCTAACGCGATCCCCCCGCCTTTTAAAACCTTATTTTTTTTCAGTTACAGTTGGCATTCAGTATTATTTTACATTAGTTTCAGATGTACAGCATAGTGGTTAGACAATAATATAATTTCTGCAGTGATCCCCCTGATTGGTCTAGTCCCCACCTGGCACTGTACATGGTTGCTGCAACATTACTGACTATATTCTCTATGCTGTACTTGACACCCCCATGATCATTTTGTAACTCCCAATTATTTCCTAATCCTTTCACCTTTTTCACCCAGCTCCCCAAGCCCCCTCCCTTCTGGCAACCATAAGTTTGTTCTCTGTATACGAATAAACAAAATAGAAACAGACACACACACACACACACCTTTTTTTAAAATTCAGACTGCAAATATACCCTGATAATGATGAGATTTTTAAAGTTTAGCCATTCCGCTTCCTTGCTGACTCTCCCTCCCACTAGGTGGCGCTACAGGTCACTTTCAAAATAGGCTGCTCTCAAGAGTCAGAGAATAGGATTTTGTTTTCTTAACCTCTGTACGAATATCAAAAGCCTAATGTCAATTACTAAACTTCATTCTTAATAAACACTTCCCCTTTTTTACATTTACTCTCATCTGACAACTTCTGAAACAAGCCAAAGCGGAACTTCTGGAATACCTTCCTCTAGTATTCACAGCATAAATGTAAATGTTTGAGGCATGATAGCCATGACCATATGAAAAATGCAAAAAATCAGAAGTTGTGATCATTGGATGCAAAAAACTGAGATGATGCTTCAATTCACTGAACTCGGTATTTCCTCAATTTCTAAGTTCTGATTTCACATAAGTTTATTTATTAAGTTGATTCAATATCGCCTGCAGAGATATTTAAACTGTATGAAATTTAAAATGCAAGCATTTTTAAGACATTCTTATAAATGCAAAGACTAGGAAGCTAAAATATTACTTAGGTGCAATTTCCTCTGATTACATATTAAAGTCATATATTTAATAAAAACCTCATTTTTGCAATTGTAACTCATCACTTAAGCAGAAACAAATTTTCTAAAAGCTTGGAATCGAACATCATTGGGAAACATACCAAGAAAATGATACTTTTTATCAGTCAAGTTACTATGACTTGGTGGAAGAAGACGCCCACCTAAGGAAAAGTGCTAAGTACGTAATACATTCCCAACTGGGCCCAGCAAATGACTGAACGTAACTGCAATTTGCAACTGTTCAAATGCATCCCTTTGAGATATGAGGCCTTCTGTTGTTTATAACAAATTTGCAACTGTTCAAATGCATCCCTTAGAGATATGAGGCCTTCTGTTGTTTATAACAAGTAGGTTTACTTGCCCTGTGACACTCCGAATCTCCTCATGATGTGAGCATGAGGTCTATATAAGGTTAGCCCCCAGTTGTCATTAACTGCACAGGCTTGCAGTTCCATTTCCACGGCCTGTCCAATATACTGATTTGGCACATATTCGTCCCTGACCAATCAACAGACTTACTTACATGAGACAAATATTTTGGCAAGAGTGTTTTTTTTCTTTTCAAGGAGAGGTCAGGATATTACAATATTGTGGAGGATTTTCACTCATAGATGGCTATGCATTTCACATAAAATATATCTGCACACTATAAATCTCATTGTTATGAAGGAATATTCACTCGCATGAGGTATTCCAGGTCTAGGCTATATATGTGATTTTCGTTGTTGTTATTGTTTTTAATGCCTGTACTCAGTAGTCCCAAATGCTGTTCCATTCCCTGGGTGTCTGATATTGTTCAGAAGTTCCCTAACCACTTAATAACTTTACTGTTATCAATTCCATCAGTTTTCCCTCCTATGAGGTGTCTGCTCTTGCACACATGTGCGTGTGGGTACATGCATGTAAGTGAATGCACAAACACACAGGAACTAGGATGTTTGACTTGTGTGCTGGGCAGTCTACTGGGATGATGAGGCCAGAGCTCCGACATGCAGCAAACAAAGTGACAGCACCGTGGCTTCGTGGCTTCTCTAAGGGGCTGTCTGCAACCTCTCAGTGGATGGAGAGTGACCTGTCACCCAGAGCTCCTGGGAACTATGTGAATGAGAGAAATTAGACCGTCTCCCCAATAAATGTGTGCCCTAGACTCGGGGTCCAAAGCGACGTCTCCCTGCTTTCCTCCTACCCTTCGTCCCTTCCCTATATTCTTTATTCAGCTCTAAGGGTAGAGAGGCCTCTTTGGACTTCAGTCCATATGACCTTGCATGGGTGGCCAGGCTCTGCAGCTCCCTTGGCTCAAATTTCATTTCCAACCCTTCATGCAGAAGGGCCTCGTGGCTCAGGAGGGTGGGAAACTGCACATGGAGGTACATTGCAGCTGCTCCCAGCTGCTACAAAATGCCACTTTCTCCGGAAAGGAACCGAAAGTCCCTCTGTTCAGCTTGCCTCTCTGGTGGACTTGAAAAACAGGCGATGATCACTAGAGGCCAGAAAGCTTCAAATTTTGATGAAATTGGGGAAGAATTAACTCCTAAATACCCAGCTAAGTAAGTAATCTTTGATCTTCCTGGACACTATGGAGTAAAACAATTGAAGTGATACTGATCTCTGCTGAAACTGTGCAGTCTTACTAAAGGAAACAAATCAAAACATAGGAAATAGATGTGCTAGTATAAGAGATTAGATAATAAATACTGTCTTGTCCCAAAATATGAGACTGAAGTTTTACAGAAACCAAACACACACACACACACACACACACACACACACACACACACACACACACACACACCTTTAAATACTTCATCAATAGCTATATTTTGTCTCAGGGGGAAAAAAAAGAACACCTTCTAGTTGATGCAGACATACACAGGCAGCGAGCAGAGGGCTTCTTATTAAATTCTAAGCTCACCTGCTCTTCAACTACAGTAGAAGCATTTGTTGACTTCCAGAAAAGATCTCAGAGTTCAGAAGCTAAGGAACCAGTTCTCCACTTTCCTTTATGAACCCACCACACATACAATGGAAATGGAGACTCTTCATTGCAAAGGATTGCCGTCCCATGACATGCAAGCCACAGACATTTGTTGTACTGATATCATGTCTGCTAAATTAAGTAATGTGGAATGTTTTTTAAACCCCATCAGGGTGGAGTTTCATATCCAGAAAACTCTATTGAAGCATCCTAAATGATCAAAATTAATAAATTCCCTGGTATATTAAAATTTGCCTTTGTTTCATTTATTTTAGAATAATATTAAGGCATTTTAATCAATCAAACATTTCGTTTGTAGAGATTTTAAATTCATTTTCTTTGCTTTCACTACAAATTTGTTCAAACAAAGAAATGGTTGGTTACACTATTCTTGGGAAACAATTTATAAAGTACTTTATTTTTTTCCCAGTGTGAGAAATTTATTGAAACATCCTCGCAACAGGCGTTTCTCTCAAACTCATTCTCCAAGGGATTTTCTCAAACTTCCTAACAGCAACAGATGTCTCCCTTTGTCAGGACAGTAGGGGGCACTGCCACAACAAACTATTATGGCAGACTGCAAGATTACACTGGGCAAAAAAACAAGGCTAGACACTTACGATTCTCCCATGTCAAAGAGCATCTAAAAGATATTACACAGCTTTCTCTCTTCCAGAATTCAGTCAGGGTGCAAATACTGGGTCTCTCTCTCTCTCTCTCTCTCTCTCTCTCTCTCTCTCTCTCTCTCTCTCTCTCTCTCTCTCTGTCTCTGGCAGAAATCCTATATTACAAATTTTGGGCTGACTAAAGAAAGTCTAACTGAACCCCTTACTCTAAAATACTGGTTAAATACAAGCAGCTAAAATGCATGTAATAGTTAAGTGGCATTCTTTGTGGGAGATTTCTTTATCAAGGTTGTCTTCGATCTTTCTCACAAACATCAAACTTCAACTTGAGAGTCAAGATGAAAGAGAACTAAAGCAAAATTTCTTTAAATAATTGCATAATCCAGGATCCATAGCTTGAATTTTTTTTTAAATAAAAGTTTTGTGTAATTGAGTTAAACTTAAATTTATGCATCCAATAAAAACCCATTGCAAATGGTAAAACAAAGACATTGCTCCAACACTTAGAAAATTAAATTCACCAAACCATGAAGTCTACTGTGCAGTTATTTTTGTAACCACCATAAATTGCTTTATAGAACTCCTCTGCTGGAGTAAACAATCCAAAGAGAGATTTACTTTATAGCATGCATCCAGTTTCCAAATGAGAGAGTGACCTAAATGTTTATGACTTTTTTCTTTTTTTTTTTCTCTTTCAATACTTGTGTTTCTAGTTACCTTGAAACCTTCCTTCTCTTTACACAAACTCAGTAAGGTCCGCGGAAAATAAGATCCAGGTCTCTAGATACACTTGTGCCCTCAAATACTCATTTCTGGAATTAAAAAAAAAAAAATCCTACTTTTTGGAAATAATGTCTAGTTGGTAAAATTAAAATAAAGGGTTTTAGTGTAAAATATTTCATCATATATAATATCACCTCGGAGCCCAATGTTGTCTTAGATATTCCAGGCAGTCGGCTTGAAATGTGTTCACTTATACACTGTACGAGGCCGAATTCAATGCAAACTGCTATAGATAAGAGTTTTAGGGGTCTTTAATCACTTCTTTCTTGTGTCCTTGATGGAAAAAACAGAGCTGCCTTTGTGCTAAAAAGAAGGACCTGTTGTTTCCAGATTCAACAGGTCATTTTTATAAGAACTTCCCAGAGGATACAACATAAATGACAGAAACACAAGGGGATTTTTTTACGTGGCTGATGATTTTAAATGATATATTTTCTATATTAAGGAAGGTTGTTTGTTTTTCTTTCCAACAAATGAAAGTTACTGTTTTAAAAGTGTTTAATGTTTCAATTCAACTTTTAGGACCAAATGTTTTCTCATGAGTTGGGTTACTGTAAATTCAGCTCCTGAAATCAATCTGAGGGTATGCTTGACCCCTCAAGTAAATAAACTTGTCAAATCATGTCCATTTCTGTTTTGGGGATGAATGGTTGATTTAGTGGGCTTTTGAAATATATTTAAATTGTGTGGTAACTTTTGTAACATTGTTTCCGTGAAAATGACAAGGACACTGCACATTTAAAGAACAAAATAAAACTGTAAAATGGAAAATTTTGGCCATGTGATTATTCCTTGTTCTCGGGGTAAGGAAAAAAGGTCAATATTTTACGGCAAACAAATTCCAGGTGACACTAGGATTTATTTGAGCTTGGCTGATTCTATTATTAAAGGTGGTCTAAATTTGAGAAGACTGGCAAATTTAAAATTAAGATCTAAATCAGACTTGTTTCCTAAACTGTATTAGGAGGATTTTTTTTTTTTTTACAATGTAACCAATGTCCCTATGTTTCCCCCTTTTCTTCTTCTTCTTCTTCTTCTTCTTCTTCTTCTTCTTCTTCTTCTTCTTCTTCTTCTTCTTCTTCTTCTTCTTTTTTTGATTTGGCTACCTCATTTCTAAAGAGAATTGTTTGAAGAGTTTTGGAAAAGTTTCTGCCAGTTGGGAGACAGAAGGTATTTTTCTGTACAAACATAGAAAACACTTTATAAAACTCATTCCTCTCCCTAAAATGAAAGTTTTTACCAAGGAAACCTTCTTTAAAACACAGTGACTGGTTGCTGGCACTTGCTCTAACATATATTTCCCAACTACCTAGACTGGTTCTTGACACTTTTACGAAGTCTCTATATTACTTACCACTGAGGACAATCATCTGGCAAAGGGTCAAGGTAAATAAATACCTGATGGCAAAGGCTGCATTAACCACAGGGAATTGCCCAGAAGGTAAAGAAGAAATAAAAACAGGCTTCCTTGGGAAAGGGATAGACCCAATAATACTCGTAATTGATGAACAGGTTCTAAGTTAGGAGAAACTTTGTGTTTTGTGTTTTTTTTTTTTTTTTTTCCTTTAGCTCACAGCAAGGATCTTCTTTCACAGAGGAGAAAAAAATGAAATTGGCTATTTGGGGAAAAGGGAATCCCAAGGACTAAAGAAAAAAAATCATTAAGCACCCCCCACCCCCACCAGCATCCACTATCCTGGAAACAGAAGGCATGGTGGGGATGGAGAACCCCCAAGTTAAGGACACCTACTGATGAGCCCTAGCCTTCGGCATGAAATGGAGAGGGAGGTGAACTGGGGGTCACCATGGTCTCTTTCAAGCCCCCCCCCCGCGCCCCTACACACACGTGCTCTGCCTGCTCCCGCCTGTGCCCCGTGCCAGCTCACCGGTACCAGGCGAGGCCCTTGTCGTAGCTGCGGTCGAAGAAGTGGGGCTCGGCGCCCACGGCGCGCACGTCGGGGTGCACGCGCAGGAACTCGAGCAGCGCCCGCGTGCCACCCTTCTTCACGCCGATGATGATGGCCTGCGGCAGCTGCTTGCTGCCTTCGTCCAGCAGCAGCGCCAGGGTCCCCGGCGGGACCTCGGCCACGCTGCTCCCGCCTCCAGAACCGCCGGGACCCCCCGCCAGCCCGGGGGTCTCTTCTTCCCAGGCGGCCTCCTCGCCAGCTCCGCGCCGCGCTGGCCGCCGGCGCCGCCGCCACTGCCGCAGTTGCAGGAGGCGCTTTCTCTGCGCCGCCGCGGGCCACACCGCCAGCTCCCTCGGGCCTTCGGCCAGGGCGCCGCGAGCTGGGGCCCCCGCCTCCTCGCCGCCGCCGCCGCCGGACAGCCCCACGACGGGGCCCGACAGGGTCTGACAGCGTTCGGCCAGGCAGTAGAAGACGTAAAGGGACGTGAGCAGAGAGCAGAGCATCAGCAAGAACTTCCGGAAGATGCTGCGGGACAGCGGCTCCGCGGGGCTGGGGTGGGCGCCGGCCGGGCCCGGGGGGGCCATCCTAGCCGGAGGAGACGTCGGGCCGCGCGCGGGCCATGCTAGGCCGGGACTCCGCCAGGTGCCATGACATCCTCCAGGAGGGCCTGCGCGCCGGACCGAGGCCGCGTCGCCCGTGCGCCCCGGGAGGTGGCAACCGGGGCTCCTCGGGGAGACCGAGCCCCGGGAGCCCCGCGCGGGGGCCCTGCCTCCGGTCGAGAAGACAGGAAGGGAGACGTGGTGCCGTGCTTAAGAAACCATAGTCTTGGACTCGCCGAGTCCCGAGCCTGGGGGCAGCGCCTGGCGCCCCAGTCCCCCGACACTCGCGGAAACGGGGGTCTTGGCGGCAGGGGCGCAGGCGTGCGTCTCAGCCCTGGCCCCGAGTGGCCTCTCGTCACCACCGACCTCCGCGCAGCGACCGCTCAGCCCTCGCTCCGTCCGGGGGAGGGACGCGCCGCTTTGGGGCCGCAGAGCTCCGTGCTCCCCAGACAGCGGCAAGCGAACGTGCCTCCCCGCCGCGGCCGCCTCGCTGCCCTGGTCCGTCTGGGCGCGCCCTCTCGGCCCCGGTGCGAAGCCCCCGGAGTCGCTCTGCCCACGCGGGAGCCAGAAGGCCCACGCCGAGCAGCAGTCCGCCCCGCTTGGTGCGCTCCCTGCTGCTCCAAGCAGCTCTGTCGCCGCACCTGGGAGCGGCGTGGCAGCGTCTGGCTGCGCGGGACCTGTCAGCGGCCGCGGCCACGGTGCTGTGGGGCGCTCCGCCGCCGCCTCCCGGGCCGTGGCAGCCGCCACACGTGGGGCGCCGAGGGCAGCAAACTTGGCGGTGACGTCAACGGCCCGGGCCGGACCAGCCCGCAGCCGAGCGCAGCCGAGCGGGCGGGGTGGGATGCAGAAAAGGTGACGCGGACCCCGCCGCGGCGGCCCAATGACATCCGAGAGGGCGGGGGCGCCCGGGGCGACGCCCCTTCCCCACGCCGCCCTATCCTTCGGCCCCCGCCGGCAACCTCGGGCGTGCGGAGCGGAGCGGGAGGCGGCGGCGTCCCCCGGGTTGGCTGACTGACAGCTGGGGCCGGCCGGATCCCCGGGGGCCTGACTTCCACCCAGCGGGCCACTCACGGGGTTCGGGACTTGCGGCCCCTCCGACTCCGCTCAGCCCTGAACCCCTCCAAGTCCCGTGCGCTCGGCTTCCCTCCGGCCTCTGTCCCTCCCGTCCCCCGGCCTGCCCTAGCCACCGCCCCGAACCTTTGGAAGTTTTGTTGGTTGTGCTTCCCAGTCCCGCGCAGCACGCCACGCCCCCCATTTGTCTCGGGCAAACTGAATTCCTCCGCAGCAGCTTTGACTTGCACCTCCTCGACTGTCCACGGCCGGCCCTGGAGAAGCGGCTTTTCTCCTCTCAGCAGTGTTTTGTGTTTTCTTTCGATTGTTTTCCCTGGTTTAGGATGATCAAGAACTTCCCGGGACCTAGAAAGGAAAAACGTCTTAGGAAATAAGCCAATAAATAAATCAAGGGAAGAAACTAAGGAATATATATATATATATATATATATATATATTTCCATATCTTTATGCCCAGTTTTTGATGAAAGTTTTTTAATGCTGTTTTTACGTGTGTGTGTGTGTGTGTGTGTGTGTGTGTGTGTGTAAAGGAGTTAAATGTCCTTTCATAAACGGCGATTTCCTCCCTCTTGCCTCCCCCGCGCCGCCCCGACCCCATATCCTCTCCTTGTGCTCCTGGGAGAGCAGGTCAGGAAGGGATACAAATCGTCTTGCTGTATAATGGAGGGAGGTGGCCCGAGGAACCTGCGTGAGGTATTTATTTTTTCTTTATTTCAGTCCGATTTGTCCCTGATTTCTTGGTTTGTTTGTCTAGGCAGGACGCTGAGGCAGGTAGCTTGGCCTCAGCACACCAGCCCCTGTCAGTTGTGCAGGCAGCTTTGTGGGCCCACTGTGGGTGCTACCCAGGGCCGGCAGCAGGGGCAGCGTCAGTGTTTGCAGGACACTCAGGAGGAATTCCTGCTGCCCAGTGTTGGGACTTTGCAACCTCCTGCTCCTCTGACGTCCAGCCTCTATTTGACCGTAGGAGTGGAAGTCAGGGAAGCCCTTTTTAGCCTTCCAGAGGGGTCCAAGTGGTTCTAACTTTGCTTGGGTGGAAATGGTGTATGTGTGCCCACTGGATAAATACTCCATGCAGGACATGGCTTTATGTTTATGAAGTACCAATCCCAACCTATTCTATCAGCCAGCGATGGGTTTATTAGATTCAGATGCCATAAAGCAATGGGCTTTTACAAGGATGAACAGAAAGTGCTGCCAAGCTTTAATGCCTCTTTGTGTCCTAAAATTGGATATCGACAAACCAGTTGAAGTTTAATACTAACTTGAGCTTCAGGATATTTTAAAGACTTTCTCTAGGTCTGTGTTGCAGAAGGAAAACAAAACCAAACAAAAAGACCATTTTGAAGTTATTCTAAAAGCATATGCAATCCCATAAATGCGTACAAACGTGTCTCGGTTTTCTCATCCTGAAAATGATGGTCTCCAAGCGCCGTTCTACTCCCAAATGGATCACTCACACAATATCTAGGGCTGCTCTGTACATTAGAAATAAAATATAAGCCACAAATATAAGCCTCATAGGTAATTTAAAATTTCTAGTAGCCACCTTAAAAAAGGTAAAAAGAAACAGGTGAAATTAACTTTGGTAATATATCTAATAACCTAAAAATGTTATTTTTACATGCAGTCAACATAGAAACTATTGAGGTCATTTTTGTCTTCTCTCTTCATACCAGGTCTTTGAAATCCATGTGTTTTACACTTCCAGCACTCTTTGCTGGGACTAGTCACATGTCAGATGCTCAATAGCCACATGTAGCCAAAGTTTTCTGTGGCTACCATATTTTAAAGCACAGATGGGGATGTTGTTTTTGATGAAGGGGTGGATCTGTTAGAGTCTCAACAGGAAACAGTACATTCAATTTACTACAATTATGGGAGGGTTTATTTACAAAAGATTTGTTTACAAAGGAGTAGGGAAGGCAAAGGCCAGGATGCAATGCAATAATCCTGGGCTAGTATTATAGCTTTGGAACTGTTACTACCCATACGTCTAAAAGAATGAAGAAAAGGAGAGGTTATAAAAAACTAGATGGAAAAAGTCATCTAGACAAGGCCCTTGAGAGAAGTGGCAAGCTTTACTGGTAGGACACAGTCAGCCCAAGGCAACGTCTCAGGAAAGGGTCAGGGAAAGAGAGATTCTTTACAAAACAAAAAAAGAACAGTAGGGGATAGGTATGTGGCATTATGTCTAATCATGCCCAAAATTAAGAAGATTGATTAGTCTCATGATAACATTAGTTACAGTCATATTCCACAGCCCTTCAGAAAGTGCTTCCGTTCATCCACTCAGGGGCATTTATTAGAATGGAAACCAGTCTTAGCATCATTATTATAGCACTTTGAAGGGAGAAAAATAGCTATCAAAATACCAACAGGCACTGTGGACTTTGTTGCAGTTTCTTCTTATTTCTCTCTTTCTCTTTGTCCTTCCATGTTAAAGCATAAAAGGTCTGACAATTAAGTTGGTGAACTCATCCTAGAAAAAGTGATACATACCTCATTGTTAAATATCACTATGGCCACCTTCGAAATACTCCCCTTGGGAAGATAAGCGTTGATGCCAGTGCCTAGTCCACCCTTCAAAGCAATTTTGGAACTCTTTTTCTGGAATGGCCATCAGAGCTGTCGTCTTATTACCCTTAATGTCCTGAATGTCATCAAAATGTCTTCCTTTCAGTATTTCTTTTATCTTCAGGTAAAAAAAGGAGTCACTGGAAGCCAGATTAGGTGAGTAGAGAGGGTGTTCCAATACATTTATTTGTTTTTTTGGTTACAAACTCCCTCACAGCCAGTTCCATGTGAGCTGGTGCATTGTCGTGATTAAGAGCCGTGAATTGTTGGCAAAAAGCTCAGGTCATCTAACTTTTTCATGCAGCCTTTTCAGCACTTCCAAATAGTCAACTTGGTTAACTGTTTGTCCAATTGGTACAAATTAATAATGAATAATCCCTCTAATGTCAAAAAAGTCTAGCAATACCATTGCAACAAGTTCACAAACAGAATTGTCTGGCCTCGTATTAGCCAGTCCTTAAAGGTGATAAGGTTCTGCTAGGAAAAGCTCTCACTTTAAAAACTTGTCTTGTACTCATTGGTGAGATAGGGAGGATGATGTTCAGTGCCTTCCAGCTTCCTTCTCTGCACACTCCTCTCCCCTTAGTGGGTGCCCACATCTGTTCCACAGTCTTCACCAGGTGTCCTCCACGGCATCCTATCCGCAGGCCTTTCCCAGCCCTGGATCTTATAAACCCGTCCACTCTATCATACAAAATATCACCTATCTTCCCTCATCCCCACCCACAGAAGGTTTACATTTTAACAACTTGCTCCTAGAGTCAATAATTCATGTTTATTTAAAATATTTGGTATACAATGAAGTATAAAGAAGAAAATAAAATAAAGCACACTCAAAATTTTAGATTTCATTGCCCAGAGGTGACCATGATTAATGTATTGGTTAGTTCCCTTTAAAGTTGATATATAGATATAGATAGATATAGACTATAGATATAGATATAGATATAATTTGACTTAAACAATGTAGGGGTTAAGGGCACCTTGGATACCGAAATCCACAGATGGCCAGGTCCCCTATATAAAATGGCCTAGAACAGTGCATACAGTCGGCCCTCCTCATCCACGGATTCACAGCTGCTGATCGAAAATACTGGGTTGTCGGAAAAGTTATGACGTGTTTTTGCAATGAAAAACATTTAAAAAAACACAACATGTCTTTTCCGATAACCCAATAATACAGGTATTATTGATTGAAAAAGATCCACATATAGGTGGACCTGTGTAGTTCAAATAATGTTATTCAAGGATCAACTGTGTGTGTGTGTGTGTGTGTGTGTGTGTGTGTGTGTGTGTGCAAAAAAAGTACACATTATGGCCTGTTAGTTCAGGTGGTTAGAGCGTAGGTTCATAACACCAAGGTTGCTGGTTCAATTCCTGCATAGGCCAGGGAGCTGCACCCTCCACAACTAGATTGAAGACAACTATTGGACTTGGAGCTGATGGGTCCTGGAAAAACACACTGTTCCCTAATAAAATTTCTGGAAAAAAATGTACACATTTTAAGAGACGTTATCTATGTATTACTTTTCAAAGTTGAATTGAATTATGGTAGCAATGTATGACGTTCGTTCAAAAGATGGCATTAAATGAATACTAGCATCATTCATTGTATTACAATTTTAATACAGTTTTTTCCTTTCTTAGAATGTGTATATATTCTTTTGGCTCTCTCTCTCTCTCTCTCTCTCTCTCTCTCTCTCTCTCTCTCTCTCCATATATATATATATATATATATATATATATATATATATTCACATACACACACATATATACACAATAAGTCCCGACTTATGAACATTCAAGTTGCTAACTTTCACAGATATGAACGGACCTCGCATTACAAACATCCCATAGATGCGAACAAATCGCGGAAACAGCTTACGTGTCTGCTGGACGTTGTCACAGTTGTGCTGCTGTGTGCTTACTGTGCAGTGCGATAGTGGACAGCAGTACAGTGCTCAGTCAGAGCCCAGGATGTCCAGATGCAAGAGGAAAAGCAGTGGTGATGTGGAGGGGACTGCTAGGAATTACAAAACAATAACCATTAAAACAAAAGTGAAAATAATTGAGAGATTGGACAGAGGCGAAAAGATGGTAGATGTCGCTCGTTCTAATAACATGAATCACTCAACCATTGGCTTTACATTGTATATTTGTGTCAAAGGTATATAAGACTTCGTCGGGTTTACGAAGGAATCGGACTTACGAACGAATCGGACTTACGAACGTTACCCTGGAACGGAACTCGTTTGTAAGTCGGGGACTTACTGTAATAAATTGTATTGATTGTATATTATAATGTATAATACTATAACAATTATATAACATCAAATATGTTTTATATAATTTATTATATGTAAAATAGTATAGTGTATAATACTGTATTCATTATATAATATGTAATATAATTGATTGTACAATGAAGTTATATATGATTCATATATTTATAATATATATTCTTATATATAAAGTTATATATGAAATTATGTATATATCCATCTACAGATAAATATAGAGATAGATATTTTTTAAAAGACTAAGACTTTCTGGCACTGTGGAGACCATGGAGAGAATCCTTTGGCCACCTACAATAATGAGAAAATCGATGTGTGTGGACTCATGAATGGTCCTGCTCAAAGAATTTAGGGTACTTCACTGGACCTTTTTTTACCTTCCCTTACCCCAGAAACCCAGCATATCTAAGAAACAACCCCATAGCCCTCCCCTGTTCCTTTCCTATCTGTCCCTCACTCTCATTCCTGCCTCCATTTCCTGCTTGGGCACCCCGCTGGCCAAGCCAACATGGAAGCCAGAGAGCTTGAGAGCCCACTGATATAATATGTCCAGGTCAGTCTCCTGAAGCAGGAACAAGGGGTAAAATGGTTCTGGGAGAGCAAACAGACTATGTCCTGAATGTAGGGAGAAACAGGTCCCAGGAGCTTATAATCTTAAGGAGACAAAACATGCACATATTCCTTAGAACGCAAAACCACACTGTCTTCAACTGAACTATGAGATGATGTACTACACATTCACCAGATACACATTCGGTTCCAGACGTGCCCTGTCCCTTCCCATCCCCAGGCACATGGTGTTTCTGCAGGGAGTGTGCATCCCCTTTGTTCTTCAGTTATCAGCTCGAACCACATCTTCAAAGACATCTTCCTTGTTCAGCCCCTGTCCCTGGCTTGATCAAGTCTCCTGGCACAGATTCTTAAAGTTCCCAGAAGTTTTCCTTACAGGCTTTTAGAGGGTTTGTAATATTATAGGTGTGTGATTATGGCTACGTGTGTTTCCTTCTTAGACTGCGAACACTCCAAAGAGCCCAAGGCCGATGCTCAATAGTATACCAGGGACATCTAGTGTATTACCTGGTGCAAGGAGAGCAATAAAGATTTATTGATGAACTAATGAAGCCAGAGAAGAGTTGGGGGCTGGGCATTCCAGCCTGAGCACCCACAGAATAGCCAGGGGACAAAAGAGGGCATGGTGTGTTGTCTCCTGGTTGTGTTTCAGTGTGAATGAAGCATGGTTTGGCCTGGGGAAAGCATTGAAAAGAACCAGCAGTCACACACAAAAAAAGTGAGAATAGAGAAGAGACAGGAACTAGGTTCGAGGGTCTTGTTTTCTTGGGAGTCTGACATGATTACATTTGCTTTTGAGGAAGGTTTCTCCTAGCAGTGTCAAGACTGGAGGGCAAGATTCCAATTCTTACCAGAAAAGAGCAAATGTGACAATCAATAATTAGCTAGAAATTAGGAGGGAGATGTGGTAGAAGAGGTGGGTTTCAAAATGGGTCTTGAGAAATTGGTTGTGGGGGCATGATATTTTGGGTCACAAAGGATAAGCACCAACATGGCAGGCACATGAGGGAGTCAATAAATACTGAATCATTAACTGTAACCAAACCTTCACTTACACTTATTTTAGCACTAAGAAAATGTTTCCATTATCTCTGTATTAACTTAAGGCAGTTTCCCAGAAGCAGACATATGATTTTAGCAGCCTTTGGGATTTGTCTTGGGCTTCTGTATTACATTGTAGTCTGTTTAACTACACATTCCTCATCTTTTCTCTAGGTTACTCATCATTCCTGAGAATGAAGTTACCAGATGAGAAGCCGTGTTCTTTTTTTCTTAGTGTTCTCACCCAACATTTCTGCTTCTATCTGTTCTTTCTCTTTCAAAACTTGCCCCTGATATTTTGCTGCCAGAAGCTATATTGAAGACAAGACTCAAAAGGATAAGCTGCTGTCAAGAAATGATGAAGGAACCTCACAAAAATGCCTGCTCATCTGAAGGGAAATGTGAGGACCAAAGGAATATTAACTTTAGGGTGATACTTTGTGCCAGTTGTGCCCACCTTAATTAATTCCAGAAGACATCATTGACATGGTAATCCTGCAGATTTGTAATTTACGTGACAATTTTCTGTCAGATGACAGGACAGTGTTCTGAAGAAGAAGCACCTTTATCTATGTCAAAGGGACTCACATGGGTGCTCACTCTCCCGAATGGCAGAATGGAGCTTGCTCTGGGTATATGTGAGGCCCAGGGAAGAGGTGCTTTCTGTCATAAAGAATGAGAAGCCAGAGTAGAAACAGGAAGCTGTTATAGATGTTTTGGTGAATATCTATAATTTTGCTCTTCTCATAACAGCACCTGGATTTTCATCTGGGCAAACTTCTCCTCCTTGTACTCATGCCATAAGATCTGGATACAGATAAACTCATTCCTTGACTTTAGGTGTCAAAGTAGTCCGTCTTCCAGTCCATAGAGTCTGGTTGAGAAAATGCAAACAAATCAAGCTAGCCCCAGAAGTTCCATGATAGGACTTTCCTGGAATTACTGGAAAAGCTTGTCCTTTGCCCTAGGTTTGTCAGGCTGGCAGGATATAAGCCTGAGCTGCTGGCGGCCATACTTGCCTCTGTGAAGTGAAACCTGCCTGAGGATGAAATCGACACAGGAATGCAGAGAAGAGTGAGGGAGAGAAACAGATTTCAGGAAACTTGCTCTGATCCTGGATTCATCTCTACCCTGGAGTAAATTCTGTTGTAGTTTGTACTGTTTGCTGGGATTTGAGAGCAGCACGAACTCTTTCAATTTCATCAGATCTGCTTTTCTACTCCACCATACAGGCTTGCTTGCCCCCTGGCCAGACAATCCCACTGGCGATCTTATTAATGACCCCAGTCTGTACTGCTCACGCTCACCAGCTAAAATCTACCAGGAACCACCTGCTATCACCTGTCTGATTGTACCTGCTCTCCTACCCTTATGACATCAGCCAGACCTAAATTGTGGTCACCTAAATTGTGACTCCAGAGAGACAAGCTCAAATAAAGTAAGCTAATTTTGACATTTTCAATTGTCTCTTTATTTACCCTATGAGAGGTTTAATACAGTACTGAACCTTTTACTATTAATATAAACAAGGAATCTTTGCTTTTCAAATCCAGTTGATGACTCTTATATAACAAATACACCTATTGCTTTCAAATATGTATGCACATCATTCCAACACAGTGTTTTAAAGCTTTGGAAACCTTTTGGTTCTATGAACTTATTCAATCCCAATAATATTAAGAGAATACAAGGTTGATTCATTACTGCTTGGGATAGAAAACTATCTGATCCCATAAACTCAGATTTATTTATAATTAAAACAAACAAAAACAAAGGGAAAAAAAATTGGGGCCCAGGATCTTCAGATTTCGAACTCAAGTGCCTGGCTTCTTGTTCTCAGCGTCAGGAATTATGAAAGTGGCATTTCGAAAAATTACTTTGAAAACCAAATACTGGATAGGTTAGAAAAGCTTGAAATAGAGGTTAGAGTTAGATGCTGGCCATAAAATCATAGAATCCAAACTGCAATGTTGGCAGAGGGTACAAATAGAAAGAAGAAATCTACACGATCTTACAAAGAAAGAAACATAAAACTTTGTGATAGGGTAGGTAAAGCAGATGAAGGAAAAGTAAAAGTCAAAAGCTACTCTAAGTATTCCCACTGAATTGGTTTTTCCACAGTTGGCCTGATGTTTGTTTGCTAGTTGGTTTTTTTGTTTGTTTGTATGTTTTTGTTTTTGTTTTTTTTCCTATTTTTACAGTCAGGCATTTTGACCTGGGGTTGGGGACATGCTATGGCTAAAGAGATGGAGTCGAGTGGATAGAAGTCAAGTGGCCAAGTGGGACTGGAAGCTGGGCCAAGTCACTCTCAGAAGTGAAGATACAGCCTCAGTCACAAATCAGAGCACATCAAAAGATGGAGCAGCCTTATGGTTTTTGGAATTAGTGTTTTGGATTCGTTGGATAAATACCCAGGAGTGTAATTGTTGAGTCATAAGGTAGTTCCATACTGTTTTTTATAGTGACTGCACCAATCTGCAATCCCACCAAGAGTGAACAAGGGTTCCCTTTTCTCCACATCCTTGCCAACACTTGTTTGTTGATTTATTGATGATAACCATTCTGACAGGAGTGAGGTGAAGTCAGACTGAGAAGAGAAAATACCATATGATCTCATTTATATGTGAAATCAAAAGAACAGAATAAACAAGCAAACAAAACAAATAGACACAGAGATACAGAGAACAAAACTGATGATTGCTAGATGGGAGGGGGTTTAGGGAATGGGGGAGAAGGTGAAGGGATTAGGAAGTACAAATTGAGACTCACAAAATAGTCAGGGGAATGTGAAGTACAGTATGGGGAATATAATCAATAATGTTATAAAGATTATATAGGATGCCAATGGACACTGGACTTATCAGGGGTATCCCTTCATAGATCGTATAGGTGCCTGATCACTGCATTGTACACCTGAAGCTGATGTAGAATAATATTGAATGCCAACTATAATTAAATATATGCATATAGTCACAGGATAGAAAGTACAGCTTAGGGAATATAGTCAATGGTACTGGAATAGCTATGTACAGTATCCGTGGGGTAGTAGACTTGGAGGGGGGTTATCACTTCATGAGGAGTATAATGTCTAACTATTGTGTTGCTCCGCACATCTGAAACTAATATAAAAAATATAAATAAATAACTACATTAAAACAAAAAGATGAAGCAGACTTGAATGAGATCACAGTGATCATTTTGATCACTATCTATATCATATATGGTTCTTACTCATCTCATGTTGGGGGCAAAATTATTTTCTCAATTAAAGTGACATGATGATTTAAAATTAATTAATGGCTAAGCTATGAGCTATTGAGTGTTACAATAAAATAGAACGATCACCAAGAGTTGCCAAAGTAATTGGAATTAAAGAAGACCTTGTTAAAGATGTAGTAAGGTTTTTGCAGATAGGGATGAAAAAGGTGGTTATTTCAAATTGAGAAACAAATGAAAACAAAAAGTTATAGCAAAGCAATATTAAGAAGTATTCTTAACTATATTAATGAGCAAAACTCTTTGTAGTTTGGACAAGAAAATATGATGAGGGAGAGAGACTAAACAAGGGGCTGATACTCACTGAAGGCAGGGCATTGTGCTAGGCCTAGCAGGGCTTACTCTCAGTGGATGTTCTGGTCTTGTCCTGTTATTTCCAATGTTGGAAGAGGCCACAGTTTCCTCAAATATGACCGTGGTCCTGGAAAATGTCCCATAACAATGTATTCTATAATGGAATAAAATTAGGAGACCATATTCCCTCTTGAGCATGCCTGATAAACATTAGCATGTTATAATCTCTGAGATGACATTTCAGTAAAGAAACTAGTTAAATTTTTCTTAGTCTCATGTTTGGACGATGGACTTCCTTTACCCTGCCTCATCCAGCACCATTCATTGTCCTGAGGAGCATGCATCAAGAAATCTAATCTTAAGTTTTATAGGGCTTGCTATTGTCAGGAATCTTGAAGGACAAATGTTTTCAGAACATACTGGGGCCTCAGCTGTGTGTAGTGAGAGCTTGGTTTACTTTGAGACCAGGTGGGGGACATTTCACCAAGAATCTGAAATTTTCTTTGTCCTATTATTTCTCCAGGGGCCCACCTCCCCCAAGGGATTCGGTTATAACTAAGGCCTTGACAAATGGTAATTTTCATGAGTTATTGATTTGGCCAAAAATAATTGGAAAGGTTGATAATTACATAGAGATTTCCTCATCTTCTTGCTTCTGTCCTGAGTCCATTATTTTAGATTCTGTGACATATGAAAGAAATGGGTGCAGGTTTTGAAATGCACCTTATCAAAAAATGAATTAGTATGCAAAAGGGTCAAGAAACGTTTTGTTTTTAGTTGACAGACCATCCCAGTTTTCAAAAATTCTTGGCTACAATAAAAATTAAACATCAGAATAACTGTTACTTGAAAAATGGGACCTATTTAAATAAGTAACATAGGGCTAAACATTGATTCAATGAGGGTTATGTAGTTATTTTATTTGTTCTCTTCTTCATTTCTTTTCTGAAAGTAGAGGACATGGAGTCTGTATTTTTTTTGTTGTTTTATTATAATATTGGTAACTTGTTTGATTTTAAAGATGCCATATACTTTTCATAGTAGATAAAAAATAAGTTAATCTTTTAGGTGAACTGTAGAAGGATGTGAGGCATAAATAATAGACTTGAAAAGTAAGGGGAGTCTGAGTGAGTTTCCTTGGTTCCCAACTGTAGAGGAGATGAAGAAGCATTCCTTGTAGGAGAGGGAAGTGAGTCAGAGGGAAAGTAAGAGTTAGTTTGATGCTTCCTGAGTAGGAGCCAGTGTCCCATTACTCCCACTCCCAAGACACACATCTAGCAGAAGCTGGAGGAGAGACTTAGAGCCCCTTAGAGCCTGAGGGAATCTGAGAACAAAGGAGACTTGTGCCTCAGTCCCCATGGAGGACCCATGGAAGGGGAAAACCTCAAAGAGGTTCCCCATCTCATAGTGCCATGAGAGCAGAAGAGGAGAAGGGGAGAAGGGCTATGATGTTCTATAGCAGAAAGCACCCACAACAACTTCTCAGGGGCCCCTCAAAGCATCAGAGGCATGGGAGATGGGCCCAGAACTATGGAGACGGAGCAGGGTCTGGAGGAGGGAGCAGAGTCTGGAGAAGCCCAGGGGCCAGGAACAAGGCATGACATAGCTGTGACAGGCATGGGCTGGTGACAGAGGACAGAGAACAGATAGGACAAAGGGCAGCTTACCAGATGCCCCTTGGATGAATAACAATGGTTAAAGCCCAGGTTCCCTATGATCGCTTGGCATTCTGTAGGACCAAATAGGAGATTTAGGGTGAGATTGAAGGGATTGATAAAGGTGTGGGGAGAGGGCCGGGCGAATTGCGAGTTGGTTAAGAGCTGGCTTGGGACACCAGCTCTGAGCAGCAGAGCCCCGGTTCAGATCCCACATATGAGGCCAGTGACACTGCCCTCTACAGCTAAGATAGTGAAAAACAGCTCCACTTGGAGCTGGGCTGCTGTGAGTCCCCCTGCGGCATAGCTGCAGCGCCTGCTGCAGTGGCCTGCCATAGGCTACAATGAGTGGCCGGCAGCCAGTGGGAGCAGCCGGCAGCCAGAGTGAGCTGCCAAGAGCTGCCGTGAGCGGCCGTCCAGAGGCCGGCAACTGATCTGCCTCACCTGGGAAGTGTGCAATGACAATACCAACTTGGGCCAGTGAAGCAACGTCCTCCACAACTAGACTGAAGAACAAAAGGACAGCAACGTATCTGTTTTCCTTCCCCGATTCCCTAACGCTGTTCCCCTCCCCCAATTCCCCAATAAAATCTTTAAAAAAAAAATGGTGTGAGGACAGGGAGAGGAAGGGTGAAACCCTTAGATTACCCAAAATGGACTGAGATTATATTTTTCAAACTTAGAAAATGGGTGCTCAAAATGGAAATTCTGTTTTAGTTTTCAGAAGCACAAGAAAGTTATTTTGTTCACACCTGATTTCCTAGCCTGAGATTTTTGTGCCTGCACACTCATGGAAGTAGGCATAAGCCCCTATGCTTAGTTTACTCAAGAGAACATATAACACATGCCTTAAAACACCTACGGATGCCACCTCTTTCAACTTTTTTGTTTGGTTTTGTTTGGTTTTGTTTTAGTTCTGATTATTATTTCTACACAATCATTAGCTTTTTCAGTCATATTATTAATCAACTAAGAGTACAAAATTAATTACTGCTAATTTTTTAATGCACATTGACTTGGTCAAAATTAAATACTTGCAGTTTTAAAGTTTGGATGGTTTGATGTTCTACAGTCTAAACAGCTCTTATTTGATCAAGTTAATAAATGTTCACAAGGCTTTTAAGATTTGATACTTTCAATTCAAAATGAGAGAACTCTTTGCCCAAATAATCTCCTTTTGATTGTTCTCTGGAATACCTAGATAAGGCACGTGCATGTCATACATAAACGTTCAGACACATAAACATAAAGAGCTTCACATTTATAGCAAAATATTTAAATTGATTGTCCTCTTAGGACCCATCTCATTTTCTCTGCTAGAGATTGATTTTAAAAAGAAAGAAAGAAAAAACATGAGTAATATAGCTGAGCAGGAATATTAACTAGAATTAGAATAATCATTACAGATGCTCCTCAGGTTATATGCAACATTCCACTTAATCAAATCATATCAAATCAAATTTGTTTGCCTTCAGAGAGTTAGTTCATAAAGCATATAAAACACATGGTGATGGTAGAAAATAAATAAAATTTCATAGATGATAAAAATATTGCATTTCCTGCAGAATTGCAAAAAAGCATGGCCCACAGTTGGGTAGCTGAAAAGAAAGTAGACAATGGCTACCAGGAGAAGATTTCTTTTCTGTCCCTCATGGGGTTTCCGTTCCAGGTCAGATATAGATACAGGCTTAGGTTTAACAGTGTGATTTGCATCTTTATCACCTGAGAGAAAGATCCAAATGACGCCAACCCAAAAAAACTAATGCTTATCTTCTCTCTTTTTTCATCTACTAGTTCTTTGAAAGTTGTATTGGAACTTCTGAAACAAAATGATTGCATCATTTTTTAAAAATGAAAACACATGAGGGCCGGCCGAGTGGCGCGGTGGTTAAGTGCTGGCTTGGGAAGCCAGCGGCCCCGGTTCGGTCCCACATATGAGGGCCGGTGACGCTGCCCTCAAAAAAAAAAAAAAAGAAAACACATGTAGTAAGATACTAAAATAAATGCACATTTTTAGTTCTAATTATTATTTTTTACACAATGATATAGCTTTTTCAGTCATATTATTAAGGGAGTAAAAGTGTAAGATTTATTACTGCACATTGTATTATATTTTTAGGCCTGCTGTAACAGATTACCACAAACTGGGTGGCTTTAACAACAGAAAGTTGTTTTCTCATATTTCTGGAGGCTAAAAGTCAAAAATCAAGGTGTCAGCAGAGCCATACTCCCTCCAAAGGCTCTAAGAAAGATCCTCCCCTGTCTCTTTCTAGCTTCTGATAGCTACTGGCAACCCTTGGCTTTCCTTGGCTTGTATATGCATCACTCCGATTTCTGCCTTCATCTTCACATGGCTGTCTTCCCTCTTTGTGTGACTGTGTCTCTTATAAAGACACCAGTGATTGAATTGAGAGCCTACACTAATCCAGGATGACTTCATTTTAACTTAAATATTAATTACATATGTAAAGACTCCATTTCCAATTAAGTTCATATTCACAAGTACTAAGGATTAGAACTTAAGCATCTTTTGGGAGGACACAATTCAAACCACAACAAACATGTATCTATGTGATTAGCTTATTAATAATAGCTAACAATTATGAGCTCTTGCTGTGTGTCAAGTGCCTTGCAAACATGATCTCATTCAGTTTTACAAGGCCCCCTGCGAGTAGGTTTCATTACCCCCATTTGATAGATGGACAAATTGAGGCTCAAAGAAGGTGAGAAAAGGTGCCCTAAATTGCACAACTCCTAAGTAGGAGGACCAGCTCTAACGTGCCTCTGTCTGACTCCGAAGCCAAAGCTCTTAACCATTGAGGCTGGTCATCTCCCTGATGAAACAACATATTCAAAGGTTTTTCATCATAATTCATTGGAACTCTTACTTTACTTCAGAATTCAGTAAAACACGTGTTTGCAACTTGGTCTGTAGTTTCTTGCTGTATCTTGGTCACATCTGTAGGACTACTAGAAATGTTCTCAGATGTTAGAACCCCTACAAGCTTTCTTCTCTTTGAGTTAATGCTCATTCATTCTTATCTTTGACATTATCTAGGAAAGACCTGAAGTTGATTTTCTTGCAACCTTGATCACTTCCTTAATTCTTGCAGTCCTTCTATGATGATGATGATGATGATGATAATGATGATGATGATGATGATGATGATGATGATAATGATGATGATGATGATGATGATGATGATGATGATGAGAGAGAGTGAGAGAGAGGAGACATTTTGCCAGTGTTACTTCTTTGGTCATGAAGAAGGAATTTCTCCATCTGACCACCTCTTCTCTTCAGCATTTTGTCCTTTAGCTGCTGGAATAATATTAGCTAAGGCTGCAAAGATCATGCTTATCTTTACTAATTAAACACTAAAAGCCCAAGCTCACCTCCAAGCTTTTTACAGCTTGACCTCTGACACATGTTTCACTCTTTAAAGGACTTAGAATAACTCAAATCAGAGACTATATAAGAATGTGATTTTTAGAGACCATTTACACAAGACAAAATAACATTTTTAGACATGGCTATACAGCGGTTTAAAAAATGGTCCCTCTTTGCTCTTTTGTGATTAGGTCTCTCTTGTTGTTGTTGTACATAGCCAGGGAAATTCAAGATAATGTAGTAAATATTCTAAGCAAGTATAGGGGGAGTTACCAAGATAAGAGATATTCTGAGTCAGCCCCTTACCTAATCAATTTCTCTACTTGTTGTAAAGTAACCATCCAACTTTTCTTTCCCAAATGATGGACTAGTTTTCCTAATACCTATCATTTCCTTGCTGACTTGAAATGATACATTCATGTTATATTTAAATTGATACATATTTGAATCAGTCCTGGGGCATTTATTCTATTGATCTGTCATTTTCTTCAGGATCACATATTATTATCATAATATTTATTATATACATTTACCTGAAGACTCCAAACTCTAAAATACCATTTCAAAATTTCTTCACAATTTTCACATACTAATTTCCCCAGAAATTGTAGATCTATTAGGTGAATCACCCCAAAAATGCTGTTTACAGTTTTATTGGACATTCATATATTTATTGATTACTTGAGGAGGAATTCATATATTTGTAATATAAGCATTTCAAAGAACATGGCATGGTTTATTATATTGCATGACAATTATTCTATTGAATAGAATAATATTCTATTATTCTATTGCATAACAAGAAAAATTCATAGTTGTCATAAAATTCCTGTATTATTTGCTATATATTCCTAAGTGGTTTAGATGTATAACATTTTTTTGTGAATGAATCTTTCCCACATGATAATTTCCATGATTTTTTCCTGATGTGTAAGCAACCTATTAATTTGTTGAGATATATATATATATATATATATATATATATATATATATATATATTCAATAACTAGCACCCTTATGGGGCACTCCTATTAGTTTTAATGTTTTTCAGTAGACACTCATCCAATCTACAGCTGATAAAAATTTTAAATTCTCTTTCCAAAAAGTCCAACTCATTCATTTTTCTTGCCATGTTGCATTGGTTAGAACTATAGAAATAATGGTAAGATATCATATAGCCTTCTTCTATTTGTGTTATTAATGAAATGTTTCTATAGTGTGAACTTTAAATATGACATTTGCTCTTTTTTCCACTTATTAAGAAATTGGTTAACTTTATTTCTAATATTAAAAATATATATTAATTATAAATAGTTCTTGGATTTTGTTTAATGTCTTTTATAGATACTGAGGTACTTGATTTTTTTGGTTTGTTTTCTGTAATCTAGTGACATTCTATGGTATGTAAATTTGTGGTACATAAATTTGTTTTGATGTTAAAGTGTACTCACATTTACTCCCTTGGTAATGTGGAATTGTTATTATTATTTTCTTTTGCTATTTTATGTGTTTTTCTAAGATATTATTAGGGATGCTTGCATCTATACTCATTCAAGAGATCAACCTCTCGTTGTGTTCCATTTTTGTCAGTTTTTAAAAAATATGATTAAACTAGCTTTCTAGAATGACATGAAAACTTTTTATTTGGTTTTTGGGGTTTTTTTTGAGGACAGTGTCACCGGCCCTCGTATGTGGGACCGAACTGGGGCCGCTGGCTTCCCAAGCCAGCGCTTAACCACCGCGCCACTCGGCCGGCCCGACATGAAAACTTTTTATATTTTTTCCATGCCCTGCAAGAGTATAAATAATTTATGAGTAATGTATTTCATGAAAGTGATATAAAAGTTGTCCTGACAACAATTCAGATTTGGAGCCCAAATGGAGACAAATTTAAATTGTATTCATTGACAAATTTAAAAAATCTTTTACATGGTTTTTATATTCATATTTTTCTGCCATTTCTTGAATGAGTAATTACTCTTTAAAATCGTTCATGAGAAATTAGCTCAAGATAGTAAATTGAGCATCCACCTTTTCACCCTCTCAGAGTGAATCCATTACCTTATGGTACAGGGAGGAAAAAAAGAAAAATTGTAGCAAGTAAACCAGAAATGTTGCAGAATGCATTCAAGCAAGACAGAAGAATAGATTAGATATGTGGAGTCAAATGGTGTCCAAAATACTGTAGGAGAAACTGTTGCAGAGATGAGAGTAGTCCCATGCAGGTCCAAAGCCAGGCAACAGAAGGGTTGAAGAAGTGGAGGACAATTCATCAGGGTGATGAATGGGAAAAGATGCTCAGCCCTCTTCCTCCGCCCCTCCCACCCACAGTCCCACCCACAGCCCAGCAGTGAGAAACCCTCAGAAGTTCTGCTTTACAGGGTGCCAGCACACCTCTCTATATGTAAATACATCAGTAGGGAAAATAATGAATATTCAACTGTTGACACTGGTTATTTTTTTTAAAAATGCAAGAGGAGGATATGGGAAAGGGAATATTCTTGCTTTTGTTATACTTCATTGTTTACTTTCTTTCTATAACAATATATTTATATTTTGTTTGTGTAATGTTTGGTTAATAAACATTAAAACATGTTAAAATAATTCTATTCATCAAGGTATGCAACTTGTTATGCTATTCAACTATAATTTGTATATATCTGTTTATATCATAATTCTATTTCTTATTCAGTACACTGTTTCATCCTCCCTTTACAAAATTAAGCTTGTCAGAGTTATGTGAATTTATGTATTTTGATCAAAGAAGCAACTGAGAAGTACAACTACTATTTTCTATTTTCTGAGTCATTGATTTTTGCTTCTGATTTTATTATTTCCTTTCTTCTTTTCTTAGATGAATTTTGTTGTGCTGTTCCAGAATCCTGGGCAAGAATAAAGATCATATTTTATTTATTTTCATTTTTTCCTGTTCAGTGATAGAAGATTTTAGGATTATAACTTTTTATTTTTGTCTATATCCCAATATTTTTCTATGTGCTGTTTGTATCTATAATAACTAATGATTACTTGCTATGTGTGGGGCATTGTGTTATGAGCCTTATATACAAGGCAGGAAACCTTTTGTCTCGTTTTACATGAGAGAGGCTCCTAATGTCTCTTTGGGGAGCTAGCACTCCCTTATTCTCAGTCCATGTGGTTTGGGAAGCATGGATACAACCTGATTTAGAGGAGTGGGCACATGAGCAGGACTTGGCCTCAGTGATTGGTTCACAGCCAGGCAAATGACCCAAACCCAGTCAATTAGACTTTTGCTAAAACTCCCAGAAAAAATACTCGTTTCTATTGAATCTTCAGGTATGTAACAAAATGAAAACAGATATCTTCACCCCATTGTGGATAGAGGTTGCCTGAGATTAAACACAAATACATGGGGGGGCCGGCCGAGTGGCGCGGTGGTTAAGCGCTGGCTTGGGAAGCCAGCGGCTTTGGTTCGGGTCCCACATATGAGGGCCAGTGACACTGTCCTCAAACAAAAACAAAAACAAACAAACAAACAAACAAAAAAACAAACTAAAAACAAATACATAGGTACTTGTGATGATTTATGGAGGAGATGAGACAAATTTCTAATAATATCATCTAAGCACTAACAGCCAAATACACCTGAAGATACAATCACCCTGTTGAATTTCCTGGTTAAATGTGCCAACAAATTTTGATTTCAGCTACTTGAGATGATTTTCTATCACTTAAAATCAAAACAGTCCTTAAAGAGTTGAACCCCCAGATCCCATAACTATTAGTCAGTAGAGCCAAAATATGACCACAGGTACTCTAATATCAGAGTCCATGCTCATAACCATAAACTATTGCATTCATTCATTCATTCATTCATTCATTCAAAACATGCCATTGAAGAGATATGGGCTAGATAATTTAGAGTCTTTTAAGACAGGAAAAGAAATATGGGGATATTTCTAGTGCTGATAGAAAAACCATTGAGTGATTTTGAATAAGAGTCATGTGATACGATATATATATTTAAAGGACCACTTTAGTGGTGTATGGAGAATAAATTCTGGAGGGGGCCAGAAAATGAACAGGAATACCAGTGAGGAGAGCATTACAATTTTTCAGGAGAGAAATCATGCTCTCTCAAACTAAGGTGTTATTGGTGAAGGTAATAATAAGAGGAACTTTTTTTTTTTCAGTTGAGCCTGCCACCTGTTGGCAGCTCAGCTCGGGCTGGACATCGAACTGCTGTTGCTCAGAACTCAGCTCACACTCTTGAGCGAGCTCTTAACCAACTGAGCCACACAGCCAGTCCTATGAGGAACTCTTTGAAAGATATTTCAGAGATACAGCTGATGGGATTGGCTAATGGATTGAACGCGGGGTATAAGGGAAAGAGAGGAATCAAAGATGGCTCTTAGGTCTTTAGTCTTAGCAACTCAGAGCATGATTGTGCCATTTACATAAGTGGGGAATATTTAGGGAAACACGGATTAGATAATGGCTCAGGAGCAGGAATCAAGAGTACAGTTTTTGTCATGGTAAGTTTGAGATTCTTTTTAGACATCCACATGGAGATGTCAAATAGACAGATAGAAATCTGTAGCTCAGTGGAGAAATTGGGGCTAAGGACGGAAGAACTGTGGGAGACACCAGCTTATTTAATACATTAAAAACTATGGAAATATGTTTAATCATGGTCTGAGGAAAGAGCATAAATAGCAAAATGAAGAAGACCAAGCTCTGAGACTTGAGGTATCCTATATGTAAGGACTGGGTAAAAGAAGAGGTGTCAAAAAAGAAAGATGAAAAAAAGCAGCCAGTGGGGTTGAAGGAAAATTAGCTTACCATGATAAGGTGGAGGAAGAAGTTGTTTCAGGAAGGATCCACTGTGTCAACTGGATCAAATAGTAATGTTGATCAAGTAGAATTGGGAGTGAGAAATATAATTTGTTCTTGAGCTTAACAAAATGGTTTCATTAGGTTGGTGGGATCTAGAAAGGGCTTCATCTTTTTCAGATGGGAAAAATTATACATGTATAGCAGTTTAGTTTCTTGATGGAACTGATCTAATAGAGAGGAAGGTATAGGTAACCTTTGAGAGAGGTTTGGCAAACAAAGGGGAATAGAGAAATGGCCTGTAAACTGGAGAAGGTGGGAAAAACTTTTTGAAAGGTGAGATATGTTATATTTTATGATGATGAGGATGATTCAGTCATTAGGGAAGAGAGATAATTTCAGGAACTAAATCCCTGGGTAACTGAGAAGTGAGGAGACCTGGGACCTAAGGGAAAGGAATGACCTTGGGCAAAAGCAGATGTTAAGGCAGAATATATGGGCACAGGTAGATGAATCAAACATTAGGTGTTGAGAGATTGAAGCATGGCATTCTCTCAAGGGTCTCACACTCTGACCACCCACCACTTTCTATAGTTCAAACTCACGTTTGTATTCTCAACTCAGTTTTTCTTTTATTTCATCAAGGCCTCCAATGAATTGTTCTCTTACTAATTTTTACACTGCTCACTTCTATTTTCACAAGGCGGAGTGAGGGGGTTGATGGAAGAAGCTTGAGAAGGGAAAAGAAGGTATGAAATTGTATTCTCTAAGATCAGCAGGGTGAGATTACTGGGAAATACTGTGCAGACAGCCCACTTGGTATTCTTGGTCATGAACTAAGTGGGGTTGCATTTTCTTGAACCAGGTTCAGTTGCCTGCCTGCAGGCTGAAATGCATCAAGATTTAGGGCCAAGCAAGATGGAATTCATTAAACAAAAACCATGAAATAACAAAAGAGAGAGTTAGGGGAGGGATAGTATGACAACGATGGAATCTAAGCTGAGTAGGAGAAAAGAGCCACCAGTGGGTATCAAACAATGAAAAATGGTAAAACCAATTTGAAGAACGTGGTAACACATGTCATCAAACTTAGCATAATATTATGGAAATTGAAGGCATAATAAGACCAACCAAGAGACAAATGAACTGTCACTGAATAGTATTTTTTTCAGGGAACAAATTTAAAATTGAAATGCCTTCCATTTCTTTCATATGTGAAACCTTTTCCTTTCCATAGTCCTATTACTATCATTTATTCTCCCTGCGTGAAACTCTTTGTCACCAATACACAATTATTAAATGCAAGGCATTATTAAAGTATGGGTATGTAAGAAGGTCAAGATCTATTTGATGCTAGCAAGACCTATTTACAGCATAATACATGAGTTTTGAATTGTTGAACTTTAGGCAAAAGGGCATGTAAACGTTTTTCTAGTGTTTAAGATCCTTAGGACAATAACCATTGTGGAAATGTTGAAAAAATAATTTAATACAAAGAAGTTAAAATATATGAAAAGCGAAGGGACTTATTTAGTCCTGTGTATCAATAATAATAATAATAATAATAATAATAATAATAATTGTTATTATTTTGTTAATTTAGCAAACATCTATTATGTGCCTTATATGTGAGAGGTACTAAAGATGGAGTGATGAATAAGGGGGACAATTTTGGCTCTTACCAAAGAAGTACTATGAAGGAGGATATAAAACAGTAATTTAAAAACAAGTTCAAATACCAAATGGGTGCTATGAATAAAAAAGTAGACATGTACTATGCAGGAAATGGAGAGGAAGAGGCAAAAAATATAAGATAAAATTGTCAGGGGAGCCCATCTCCTTTTATCGAGCATTTACTATGTCACACATTCAAGTTAATGACACTACACATATTATTTCTAATTTTTTGACCACAACTCCTCCTGATATTATTCTCAAATTGCAGATAAGTGATAACCCCAAGTCTACTACCCACCTGACACTCTACATAGCTATTACAATACCACGAACTATATTGCCCATGTTGTGCTTTAACATCATGATTATATATATTTTTATTTTTTCATTTTTATTTTCATTTTATTTATTTATTTTTTAAGGGCAGTGTCACTGGCCCTCATATGTGGGACCCGCCCTCATATGTGGGACCCGAACCGGGGCCGCTGGCTTCCCAAACCAGCGCTTAACCACTGCGCCACTTGGCCCACCCGATTATATTTATGTTTTAAATTGTAGTTGATATTCAATATTGTTTTATACTAGTTTCAGGTGTACATCATAGTGATTAGGCATTTAGGTAATTTATGAAGTGATCCCCCCACCCCGATAAGTCCAGTACTCATCTGACACCATACATAGCTTTTACAATATATTTTTGTTATATTTCCCATACTGTATTTCACATCACCAAGAATATTCTGTGACTACCGATTTGTACTTCCTAATCCCTTTACCTTTCTTACCCATTCCCCCAACCCACCTCCTATCTAGCAACCTTCAGTTTGTTCTCTGTATCTCTGAGTCTTTCTGTTTTGTTTGTTCATTTATTCCGTTCCTTAGATTCCATATATAAGTGAGATCATATGGTATTTGTCTTTCTCAGTCTGACTTATTTCACTTAGCATAATATCCTTTAGGTCCATCCAAGTAGTTGCAAATGGTAAGATTTCATTCATTTTTATGGCAGAGTAATCCTCCATTGTATAAAAGTACCATTTCTTTATCCAATAGTCTATTGACGGGCATTTTCATTGTTTCCACTTCTTGGCTATTGTGAATAGTGCTGCAGTAAACATAGGGATGCATATATTTTTTCAAATTACTGTTTTGAGTTTATTTGGATAAATACCCAGGAATGGAATTGCTGGGTCATAAGGTAGTTCTACTTTTAATTTTTTGAGGAACCTCCATACCATTTTCCATAGTGGTTGTACCAGTTTGCAATCCCACCAACAGTGCAGCAGGGTTCCTTTTCGCCACATCCTCACCAACACTTGTTGTTTGTTGATTTATTGATGTTATTGATGATAGCCATTCTGACAGGTGTGAGGTGGTACCTCATTATGGTTTCTATTTGCATTTCTCTGATGATTAGTGATATCAGATAGCATGATACCTCCAGCTTTGTTCTTTCTCCAGATTGCCATATTTATTTGGGGTCTTTTATGGTTCCAAGTAAGCTTTAGGATTATTTATTCTAGCTCTGTAAAAAATACCATTGGGATTTTGATAAGGATTGCATTGAATATATAGATCGTTTGGGTAGTATTGGTATTTTAACTATATTAATCCTTTCTATCCATGAACATGGAATATGTTTCCATTTATCTGTATCTTCTTTAATTTCTTTCTTCAATGTCTTATAATTTTCTGAGTTCAGGTCTTTTACTGCCTTTGTTAAATTTATTCCTAAGTACTTTTTTGATGCAATTCTAAATAGAATTGTTTTCTAAATTTCTCTTTCTGATGTTTTACTATTGGTGTATAAAAATGCAACTGATTTCTGAATATTAATTTTTATCCTGCTACTTTACTAAATTTGTTTTTCAGTCCTAATAGTTTTTTTGCTGTAATCTTTTGGATTCTTTCTATATAGTGTCTTGTCATCTACAAAGATGACAATTTTACTTCTTCCTTTCCCATTTGGATGCCTTTTTTTTTTCTTGTCTGATTGCTGTGGCTAGAACTTCCAGTACTATGTTGAATAAAAGTGGTGAAAATGGGCAGACTTGTCTTGTTCCTAATCTTAAGGAGACTACTTTTATCTTTTTCCTGTTGAGTACATATTAGCTATGGGTTTGTCATATACCTTTATTATGTTAAATATATTCCCTCTAGCCCCACTTTGCTGAGAGTCTTTATCATAAATCGATGTTGGATTTTGTCAAATGCTTTTTGTGCATCTATTGATATGACCACATGATTTTTATTTTTCATTTTGTTTATGTGGTGTATCATGTTAATTGATTTGCAGATATTGAACCAACCTTGCATATCAGGAATGAATCCCACTTGATCTTGGTGCATGATCTTTTTAAGGTATTGCTGACTTTAGTTTGCTACTATTTTGTTAAAGATTTTTGCATCTGTGTTCATTAGGGATATCAGCCTATAGTTTTCTTTCTTTCTTTTTTTTAAATGTCTGTGTCTTGTTTTGGAATTAAGATAATGGAGGCCTCATAAAATGAGCTTGGGAGTCTTCCCTCCTTTTGGAATTTTTGGAATAGTTTGAGAAGAATAGGTGTTAAATCTTTTTTGAATCTTTGGTAAAATTCACCTGAGTAGTCATCTGGTCCAGAACTTTTGTTTGTTGGGAGCTTTTGATTACTGATTTAATTTCATTGTTAGTAATCAGTCTGTTCAGATTTTCTGTTTCTTCTTGATTCAGTCTTGGATGCTTGAATGCTTCTAGAAATTTATCCATTTGTTCCAGATTGTCCAATTTATTGGTATATAATTGCTAATAGTATTTTCTTAATTGTTTTTTTATATTTCTGCGGTGTGCATTGTCACATCTCCTCTTTCATTTCTGATTTTATTTATCTGGATCCTCTCTCTTTTTTCTTGATGAGCCTTGTTAAAGGTTTATCAATTTTGTTTATCTTTTAAAAAAAATCCAGCTCTTGGTTTCACTGATTTTTTTTTTTTGTCTCTGTTTCATTTATTTCCACCCTGATCTTTTTTATTTCCTTCTTTGTATTCACTTTGGGCTTTGTTTACTGTTCTTTTTCCAGTTCCCTTTAGTATAAAGTGATATTGTTTATTTGTGATTCTTCTTATTTCTTGAAGTAGGTCTGCGTTGCTGTGAATTTCTCTCTTAGGACTGCTTTCACTGTGTTCCATAGATTTTAGGTTGTTGTGTTTTCATTTCCATTTGTTTCAAGGTATCTTTTGATTTCTGCCTTCATATCATTGTTGACACCTTCATTATTTAGTAGCATGTTATTTAGCCTTCATGTGTTTTTCAGTTTTTTCTTATAATTGATTTCTAGTTTCATACCATTGTGGTCAGAGAAGACACTTGATATCATTTCAATCTTAAATTTATTGAGACTTGTTTTGTGGCCTAACCTGTGGTCTACCTTGGAAAACGTTCCATGTGCACTTGAAAATAATGTATATTCTGCAGCTTTGGGGTGAAATGCTGTAAAAATGTCAATAAATCCATCTGGTCTAGGGTATTCTGTAAGGCTGCTGTGTCTATGCTGATTTTCTGTCTGGAAGATCTGTCCATTGGTGTCAGTGGGGTGTGAAGTTCCCCTACTATGATTGTGTTACTGTTGACCTCTGCCTTTATGTTGGACAATATTGCTTTATATAGTTAGGTACGCCTATGTTGGGTACATAAATGTTTACTAGGGTGATATTCTCTTGGTAGATTGATCCCTTTATTATTATGTATTGTCCTTCTTTGACTCCTATTATAGTCTTTATTTTAAAGTCATTTTTCTCTGATATAAGTATGGTTACTCCAGCTTTTTTCTTTTTACCATTTGCATAAATATGTTTTTCCATCCCTTTACTTTCAGCTTCTGTGTATCTTTTGATCTCAGGTGGGTCTCTTGTAGACAGCATATGCATGGGTCTTGTTTTCTTATCCATTTAGCTACCCTGTGTCTTTTGACTGGAGCATTTAATCCATTTACATTTGAAGTGATTATTGATCACTTCAGGTACATAGTCATTGCCATTTTATTATTCACATTTTTGATCTTCATGTGTTTGTTTTGTCCTTTCTTCTGCTTAAATAGGTCCTTTGAACATTTCTGATATTGGCTAGGTGGAAATGACTTCCTTTAGCTTTTTCTTCTCTGAGAAGCTCTTTATCTCTCCTTCAATTTTAAATGATAGCCTTGCTGGGTAAGGTAGTCTTGGTTGTAGGCCTTTGTGTTGTTTTATTTTTATTTTTTTATCACTTTGAATATTTTGTGCCACTCTCTTCTGGCCTGAAAAGTTTCTGTTGAGAAATGAGCTGAAATTCTTATGGGAGCTCCCTTGTAAGTAGCTAGTTGTCTTTGTCTTGCTGCTTTTAGGATTCTTTCTTTGCCTTTAACCTTTGTGATTTTAATTATAATGTGTCTTAGTGTGGGCTTGTTTGGGTTCATCTTGTTTGGGACTCTCTCTACTTCCTGGGCTTGTATGTCTATTTCCTTCACCAGGTTAGGGAAGTTCTTAGTCATTATTTCTTCAAGTAGTTTCTCAATCCTTTGCTCCCTGTCTTCTCCTTGTGGTACCCCTGTGATGCAAATGTTGTTATGCTTGATGTTGTCCAGAGGCCCCTCAAACTGTCGTCATTTTTATTTAATTGTTTTTTCTTTTTGCTGTTCTGATTGTGTGTTTTCTGATACCTTGTCTTTTAAATTGCTGATTCGATCCTCTGCTTCATCTAATCTGCTGTTGATTCCTTTTAGTATATTCTTTGTATCAGTTATTATGCTCTTTATTTCTGACTTGTTTTTTTTTTTATAGTTTCTACATCCCTTTTTATGCTTGGTATCTTTTTGTTGAAATTGTCACTAAATTCCTTAATCATTGTTATAACCAACTTTTAAAACTCTCTTTCTAGTAGATTTGTTGCCTCCATTTCATTTAGTTGTTTTTATGGGGTTTTCTCCTGTTCTTTTATTTGGGACTTGTTTCTTTGTTTTCTCACCTGGCTGCCTCTCTGTTTTTTGCTTCTATGTATTAGATAGATCTCCTATGTCTCTCAGTCTTTGTCGGGTAGCCTTATGTAGCATGTGTCCTATGTGGCCTAGTGTTGCAATCTCCCTGATCACTTGTGCCTGTGTTCCAGGAGTATCACTTGTGTAGGTATTCTCCTGTTGTAGTTGAGCCTTGATAGCTTTTAGCACATCACTGGGTGGGATTGACTCTTAGGATGTCTGGCTGTGAAAACTGGCTATGCCCACAGTATATGAACTGCTGTGTGTGGGTTGGCCTCTCAGAGAGAGATTCTCCCCAGTGGGCAATTCTGCCTTTTGAGACCACCCTGTGTGTAACTTATAAGGCTAATCTGGTGTGTTCTGAAGCCAGCATCTGGGTGTGTTTCTTCTGGTGTCTCTTGGGAGGGGCTCCTGTGCAGGCCAATTTCTGCCTTGCCTGTGGCTAACCAATAGGAGCTACAAAGTCATAGCTTGGTTGGTTGCTACCTGTGCTGGACCTGGAGGCATGTGGTAATGGCCTTTCTGTAAACTGAGGCTTGGGGAAGCTTAGCAAAAAGCCCAGGGCCCCTGAGGCTTGTTGTCACCTGCTGGCTGCCTGTGAGGCTCAGCTGTTGAAAGATCTCCCTTAGGTGCATGGGCCAGGCTCATTGACCTTGTGTTGAGTGTGCCTTTGGAGATGCAGCACTAGCTGGGTGGGGCTGGGTCCCAGGGAGTCATGAAACATTGCAGGTGGTTTTTACAAGGTTAATGCAGATTCAGTTCTTACACAAATCCTTTGTCTGTGACCACTTTTCAAAATGCCCTGAGACCACCACAGCCAGCCACCACTTGCCTTAGGCCTTCAGGTTCCCTAGAGCGGTCCAAGAGAATCTGCAGCACAGGTTCACTGCCCACCACCAAAAGTCCCTGGACCACTGCAGACCATCCACTGCTGTAAAAGACTTCTACAGCTTGTGGAGCTGAGCTAGCTGTTCAGTAGCCAAGAGTACACTGGGCAACGCAGAATTTGCTGTGTGGGGTGGGGGCCAGAGTATCACCAAGATGGTGTCACACGTGGATTTTACCAGACGAAGGCAGTCTCAGATTTGGCCCTTTGAGGGAGAGTTCAACATAGAAAAGATGGTGCCTTCCTGTAGTCTACACTTCAGGCACATTCCACACAGGGATAATGGCTGCTTTACCTCCAGCTTTCGTTCCAAACCTGTACAAATCAGTCAATCCCCATATGTCTCTGGCACCTCTCAATTTGCCTCCCTTTTACTGGAGACCAGGTGAGTGTGTTTGCAAGCAAGTGAGTCTGTGTGCAGGCCCTTCATGAAGTGCCCTGGGTTTCCAGCCACCTTCTCTTTCTCCAGGACAGACAGAATCCTCACTGATTTTCACTGCCAGATGTTGTAGGAACTCCTCTTCCCGGAATAGAACTCCTGGGGGGATCTCTGCCACTGAGGTGTCCCTCCCAGTGTTCAACCACTATCTGTGGGTTTGAGATAACCCTGTTTCATGTCTCGCCTCTCCTACCAGTCCTGATGTGGCCTCTTCTTTATATCCTTAGTTACACGGGTTCTGTTCAGCTAGTCTTCAGATGCTTCTTGAGGTTGATTGTTGTATAATTTATTTGTAACTTTAGTGTGATCCTGGGATGCTTGAGGCATAGTATTTACCTAATTAGCCATCTTGGAACCCCTTTCCATGGATTGTTTTTAATATACTAAGTACCTAGGATTTTAATAAATATTTTTTGTGTGAGGTTTTTAATGAATTATTGTTCATCATAATGAAACATATACCTGTCTATGCTCTTACACTCTGCTGCACTTGCAGTGGTCTGAGAGCCAAAGATGTGCCCAAGAAGACACTGTTCTTTATGAATTTGGCTAGTACACCTAACTTTACACCAAACATTTGCCACCAGTCCGCTGCTGCTGTTGCAGAACTAACCTTATTGTGTGTACTTCTAGAATATTTGGATCGGCTAAAAATTATAACTGAAGTACAATATTTCTCATACAATTTGAGCTGCTAATGTTTAACTCCATTAAATTTACATCACCAAACTGACATAATCAATGATTGCCTACAGAAGGAAATAGGAATAAATCATACCTTCATTTGAATCATGTATGTCTGAATCCTGGTTGTCTCGTATCTAATATTCATCACTAAGCATAGACACCTCCTTTTTTTTAAAGATTTTTATTGGGGTATTGGGGGAGGGGAACAGCGTTGGGGAACCAGGGAACGGGAACAGACAAGTTGCTGTCCTTTCATTCTTCAGTCTAGCTGTGGAGGACATTGCTTCACTGGCCCATGTTGGTATCATCATTGCGCTCTTCCCAGGTGAGGCAGATCGGCCGGCAGCCTCTGGACGGCCGCTCACAGCAGCTCTTGGCAGCTCACACCTGCTGCTAGCCCCACTCACGCTGGCTGCCGGCGGTAGCCTTTGGCAGCCCACTGCAGCAGGGGCTGCAGCTATGCCATCCTGGGGACTCACACAGCCCAGCTCCAGGTGGAACTATTGTTCACCATCTTAGCTGTAAAGGGCAGTGTCACTGGCCCTCATATGTGGGATCCGAACCGGGTCCGCTGGCGTCCCAAGCCAGCACTTAACGAACTTGGCTGGCCCTAGCACAGACACTCTTAATTTAGTAAAGTTGTTTTTCTTAAAAATTTTTGGAACTTACACACAGATGAATTTCTTATCATATGCCCATTGTAGAAATAACCTTGGGTACCTCAGATCAAATTTAACTTCCCCATGTTAGTCTTTGCTATTTTTAAAAATTTATTTTATATGGTGCTGTGTATGGGAGTTCCTTCCTAAATTTTTACATTTTAAATTAAATAGGTGAAGCTTCTCAATATTTGTTGTCAAGATTACTTCCAGAATTTGTTGACATAATATTATATGTCAAACCCTACTTTGAATTTTCAAATTATACTGCTTTTATATCTGTTCTTCCCAACATATTCAAATTTAACTTTTTAACCACATATAAATAATTTTTCTTTTGAATACTTACTTTTCAATACTCACTATCAGTCATTTTTTAAAATTTTTCTATTTTTCCCTTGTTCTTCAAATGGTATATATATATATATATATATATATATATATATATATATATATATATACAATGTTTTTGGGATTCCTGAATATTAAAAAAAACTTTATATTTCTTTTTTGTAGGTATATAATATTTAAAATACTTTAAACATTTAAAATAGTTTTTTTTAATACTTCATATATGTTGCTCCATTCTTTATTAGTATTTAAACTTGTGTGGTATGAGGCTAACTGATTTTTCATCATGTTTAGGTAACCTTTCCTTTCTATCTGATTTATTCAGGTATTTTCTTTTTATTAATCTTGTCTGATACCTTTTAATCTGAAAATTTATTTTGTTTGTTTTACTTTGTTCAGCTCAAAAAAGTTCTCATTTATTTTAAATTGATTCTTGATTTGGTCACATTTGTTCTGGGGAGCGTTTCAAGAACACTAAAGATTTACATAATCAATCTTTTAATTCTTTGTTCTCCATTTCTGTCATCTCATATTTTAAATTGTCTGTCTGTCTTTCCTGCCATCTTGGAATAACTATTTACTCTCCACTTTCTAATTCTATATTCTTGAAGTTACATTTTGTTTTTACTGCTTCTAATGAATTTTAGATTTTTTTTATCACTTTTTAAAACTATATCATTGGGCCGGCCGAGTGGCACAATGGTTAAGCGCTGGCTTGGGAAGCCAGTAGCCCCGGTTCGAGTCCCACATATGAGGGCCAGTGATACTGCCCTCAAAAAAAAAAAGAAAGAAAGAAAACTATATCATCAAGCCCCTCTTTTACCATAGAGCTTTTTTTTTATTTTTATTTTTTAGCTGAGCCATCCTGCCACCTGTTGGTGGCTCAACGGCAACTCAGCTCGGGCTGGCCTCGAACAGCTGTTGCTCAGAGCTCAGCTCACACTTTGAGCGAGCTCTTAACCAACTGAGCCACTCGGCCGGCCCTCAAGCCCCTCTTTTGTTTCTGTTTTGTCCTACAGAATCCTGCTTTTAATCTCAGTTCATTATCCCATCTCCCCTGTCTTATCTTTTGTTTCAGGGACTCAGTATGTTTTGTTTTTTTTTCTAATTTTATTAAGAACTAAGCAAATGTATTCTAAAATATACCAAAGAATAGCATTTTGAAAATTAGATATTTCATCAACTATGATGCCCTTAAATTTATGTTTATTCATCCATGCATGATGAGACTTCTATCCAGGAATTATATTTAATCTCCACCTACAGGAGAGAGACCTGTGCACCAGATACCAGGAGACAGGTAGCCAAGAATTCCAGGTAATGGCAGTAAAGTGAAAATTGGCATCTTAAGGTTTCAAAGGTCAAAGTTGGTCCCCAAACACCTGAACTGCAAAGGTGAACAGACAACATCCCGAGGGAAGGGGCAGAGGCATGTAACTCCAGTTATATGTTTGAGTCCTGGTCCCCCAAAGACTGCTCACAAGCACACTCTCGGGCAATGTAACCCAGAGTTTTCTTTGATTCAGACTCACCTGGGACACTTATTAGGTATGCTACAAACCCTTCCCACTCATATCTATTCTACTGAATAAGAATCTCTAGGAGAGGGCCCTAGATTTTTACGATTTTATTGAGGAATTGGGGGAGAGGAACAGGCAAGTTGCTGTCCTTTTGTTCTTCAATCTAGTTGTGGAGGACATCGTTTCACTGGCCCATGTTGGTATTATCATTGTGCTCTTCCAGGGTGAGGCAGTCGCTCACCGCCCATTGGACAGCGGCTCAAGGCAGCTCATGACAGCTCACGAAAGTGCACGCCAGCTGCCAGCCAGCCCCACTGCAGCCTATGCTCTCATGGCGACTCATGGCAGCCCAGTTCCAGGTCGAGCTGTTGTTCACCATCTTAGCTGTAGAGGGTGCAGCGTCACTGGCCCTAATGTGGGATCTGAACCAGGGCCCTGCTGCTCAGAGCTGGCATCCCAAGCCAACTCTTAACCAAAGCACCACTTGGCCAGCCCCCCAGGATTTCTTTACCAAGCACCTCATATTATTCTTATCATTAGGGAAATTTGGGTAACACTGATTGAAGAGACTTCTAGAACGATGCAAGGATGGAAGGTAGAGGCCTGGCCACTTAGCATGCAGAGGTTATTGACACAGCAGAACTGTTAAAGTGAGTGATGCTAGCTGGTGGCATATAGAGGACATCTGGGTGAGAGTTGTAAACAATTTTGAGTTGGCATGCTTTGCGGATGTCAGCCTGTATCTGTGGCATGCATTAAATAGGCCACAAATCCTGGATAAGAGGGACAATCTGCCATCTACAAATGTATCATAAGTCTTTCTCCCTCAGAATTTTCTTGATGACAGTGTAGGAAACAAATCTAGATATTCCACTGAATCAATGTTGTCATTAACAGATTTATGAGCTAATCAATAATATAGGCACTTTAGTCAAATGAACCACATAGGAATAACAGTATTAAATGCCTGACAGCTTTAGAAGTTATTTATCTGTTTTTTTCTCTATAAATCTATATATGTTTTTCTATCGATAGACAAAAAGGAAATACATATAGAAATATAGGTAAATTCCTTTGAACAATTACCAGCTTCCACTTAAATGTATTTCAGTTCTCAAGTGATATTTTAAATATAAAATAACTTAAGTTTGTCAAGCAAATCTTTGGGGGCTGGAATAAAACAAGGTAGCGAGAAAAAGTCTCCCTGGGAGCTCACTGAGAAGAGAGAAACTTCTAGGCCTTTCTGCCTTTGCATTCTATAAATACTGCCCTTTGGAGGTGTCCCACTACTTTAATATTAACTTGCATTTCTTGTCTCATATTGGTTTGGCTGGAGCTCACTTAAATACAGTGCTTTGACCACCAAGAAACAAAGTCATTCAAGGAAATTTTTCTTTTTTTCTGGAATTCACCCCATTCCCCTCCTTTTCTCTCTCCCCCTTCACCTTCACCCCTCTGTCAGCCCAACTCTGCCCTTCCCTTTTAAAAAAGTTGCATTAGTTCTTTACAAGTGAGCAAGAACAGAACCAAATGTTTCACATCTGCTCTGGGAGTTCACAGATTAGCATGAGAATGAGTAGCCAGTGTTTCAATGATGCACAGTCCAGTGGGTGAGAATGGGGGCTCAAGCCTGCTATCAGAGAGCTCCCTGGCTCCTGCCAGATGTCCTAGGCCCTGGACACAAAAGCAGCGAACCCAGCACTTTAACAAATCACCTTTCTCTGGGGCTAATCACTCAAAAAAAAAAAAAGGTTTTGTTGTGGGTTTGGAGAGGGTCAGGTTGGTATTTCTCCAGTGATCTGTAGCTTTGCCCAACCCCTCCACCTTTCGTCCTACCAGGATTTCTAAAGAGACCTCTTATTTCTTTCCCCAAGCAGGGCTTCCGAGGGCAAAAGCTGCATGCCTGAGTCTCCCAAAGGCACAAGGGCGGCAGGGGGCTAATTAATCAGTGGTGGCCATGTTGCTGGTCTCTCTGTCTCTCTGTCTCTGTCTCTGTTTCTTTCTTTCTCTCTCTCTCTCTCTCTCTCTCTCTCTCTCTCTCTCTCTCTCTCTGAACAATAAAGACTTTAGTGAGAATAAAATGGCTCAATGGGCATGTACAAGGTCAGGCTTAGTGGCAAGATGGTTCCGGTGTAATCACAATTGAAGGAATCCTGCACTTTCTGCAGTGAATGTCTACAAAGTGTAGAGCGGTGGTTTTCAAAGTGTGGTCCCTTGACCAGCAGCATCAGCATTGTCTGGGAACTTGTCCGGAAAGCAGTTCTGCACTCCACCCTGACCTCCTGAACCAGAAACTCTGGGGTGCGTTTATGATCTGCTTCTAACGTATCTTCTGGGGGATTCTGATCTAAATAAGTTCTCCTTATTCCAACAAGGAACTCTAGGTAAATGCCTTTTAGTTATTTACACTAATTTGACAGTCACACACTTTCTTATTCTCATTTCAGTAATGTAGAGTGACCAGCCATCTGATTTGTCCCAGACTTGGGGTTTCCCAGGATGCAGCACTTTCTGTGTTAAAACTGAGGAAGTCCCAGGGCAAATTTGGACAAGTTGGTCACCGTAGCTGAGGAACAGTTTGGATATTTCTGGACTAACCACCTACCTTCCTACCTGTGTGCTGTTACCCCTGATGTTGTGTAACTTATTGGGTTGGAGGAAGACAGAGTAAAGAGATTAAAGAGGACCATCAGCCAAAGTAGAAGTTTTAATAATGCAAATACAACAGAGGGCTCAAAAAGAAGAAAACAAAAAGGGTAAAGGGAAAACAACAACTATGAAAAGGCCCATGGATTTTATATGAAAAACGTCTCGTTTGACAAATGAATGTTTTCTGCCTTTAGAGAAAAGATTCAGAATCTTCTTCCTGGACTCAGGTTGAGAGGGTACATTTTTTGTCAACTTTCTATAATCTCAGCAGAAAATCATTAGGCCATTTAATTCTTTATACTACTATTATTCATTCTACATATCTCAGTTAGGACACAGTACTATTTTGTCCATATTTATGTCCTCTGCTGCGCTGTAGGAAGTCATCTATACATCGATCCTGAGGTTAAAGGAGAGATTTGAGCCAGAGGTACAGACAGGTTAGGGGAGCTCCCTGCATTTGAGATAGTATATGGAAAGAGAAGAGTTGTTTTGGCAAGTCAGGTATCTGTTAGTTAATGGAATGTGGGACATGCACAGAGGAAAATGTTAGTTTCACTCTGGATTGGAGAGGGTGCTTATGGGAAAGGTATGAAAAGGGCAAAGCATAGTCAAGCTACTTCATCTAGAAGCCTAATATCACAGGAAGTGACCTGATCTAGTGGCTGTGGAGGGTTACAGAGGTAGTACTTGGTCCCTAAGATAAGAAGAAAAGGTCTGGTAGTAACTGGGAGAGTATGCTAATTAGCACTGATAGCCGTGCATTATTAAGCTCCTGATGAAATTTGAGAATGTTTTGTTTAAAGATTATTTATAAAACAGATAGGGAAAACTTAGGATGCAGTAAAAGGAGCATAAGTTTTGGGGCTAGCTATGTCAGGCTCAAATCTTAAGCTTTTATTTATTATGTGACGTTGGGCAAATTACTTAAGCCTCCTTTTACTAGAAATCAGGATTAATAACATCTATTTCAAAAGGATTCTTTGAGGACTAAATAAGGCAATCTATGCAGCATGCATTGCCAGTAGGTGTTCCATAAACACTAAGAAACAGGGTGATATATTAATACTTGCAAGGGTTTGGATTTTTGCTTTGATAGACTCCGGTTCTAATTCTAACTCTGACCCTTTTGAGCACATGACTTTCGTCATTTATGAGTAAGTTCCATCAGTGAAATCGATTTAGCTGAATTTATCTTTTTGAGAATGCCTTAAGGATTAAATAAGATTACATACATGAAGAGCACCTTTCCCAAACCATGTCAACCACACCCGTCTTTGAATTCCCACAGCACTGTGCTTGAATTCCCTCCCTCCCTCTGCCATGCGTGATCATTGTGTACTTGCCAGCTTCCCCAATTCTAAGTTCATCTTTGTGCATCTGTGTAGCATGTCATCTGGCAATGAACTCTGAGATGAACTGAGCCTTAGAGAGTGGACATCTGGTAATTACAAGTACCAATTTAACTAGAGTTCTGGGTCTGGGAAAGGAAGTCGGTGGTTCACTGATTTCTCGGACTGCAAAGCCCAGGTATGTTGGGGGTGAGAGAGTGGGGCTTGAACCCAGAACTCTGCCTTCTGGTGGGGCTCTTACAGGTGTGCTGCACTCTTCTTCAGCACCCCCTCCTGCTAGGACACACTCCTCTCCAGGCCAAGTCTAAGAAGGTTTGGGAGACAAGCAGGGTGGAGTCAAGGTTGGACGTCAGCAGACCTCTGGTTTTGTTTGTTTCCAGTCTTGCTGTTCTTCAGGCAGCAGGCAGCAGTGGAAAGAATCCTGGACTAGAGGAGGCAGCTTTGGGTCAGCCTCTAGTCTCTACCACTTCCGTTGTATGAAATTGGGCAAGAACAGCCATCACTACACTACTGCCTTTCAGAGGCGCTTGCTGAGCACGGCATCCCAGGAAGTTCTCCCAGCAGCCTCAAGGCAGTTCACCAGGAAGTGGGGTCACAGCAAGATGTGACTTAGAAAGGCTAAGTGAGCTGCATGGCATCACTTAGCTGGAGTGTGGCACAGTTAGACTGTCAGCCAAGTCTCTCTGAGTCCAGGCTGCCCTACTATGCCTCCTCCTCCAAAAACTTCCACTCCAGCCTCACTTCCCTCCCCTGCAAAAGGGAAGAGTTCTGTGCTAGAAGACCTAAAAGGTCTGATCAAGAGTAGACTGTGTCTGGTCCTGTGCTGTACTTGTCCTTCCTTCTGAGTGGGAGGTAGACGGGGAGAGGCGGCGAATTAGGAGCATGCACTCAGAGCCAGTCCACCGGTGTCAGAACCCTGGCTCTCAGCTGTGTGACTTATTTTATGTCCATGTGCCTCAATTTTCTTAGGGAAATGGAAATAATGATAAAAATAGCAACAACCTCCTAGGGTCTCTGTGACACTTGTGAGGAATTAATCCCTGTAACCCACGTGGTACCATGCCTAGTGCTTAGGGCTGTCAAGTATTAGCCTGCATCCCTGAGCTGTGGAGTGTATCCATCTCATACCGAAAAAAGAGACTTTGCTGAGGTGGATAGAAAAGGAAACATCAGCTATACTCCTCTCCAAACTAGTAACTGGCCAGGGCTGATTTGAGACCAGGAGGCAAAGCAGGCAAGGTTTGCTGAGCCGCGCATATAGGAAGGCTCTGACGGAAGTGATGGAAGGTGAGGCCAACCGAGCTAGAGTTGGTTTCTTAGTCAGCAAACTGCTATTCCCACAGGGCTGCTTGCAGGCTCTTTATCCTGTAAAAGGAAAAAGGGAAGAGGTGGGCTTAAGGCTGATCTCTCAGCAGCAGTTGCTTAATAACCATTTCCCCTTGTGTTTGTAAATCATATGTGGAAGATGATGTTTAGTAATCCCCGCCGTGATATTTGCAGACCAGCCGTGGGCTGTGCCTTCCCGTATAGCGAGCATGAAGCATCTTTGGCTTGCTGAGTCCATTTCCAGTAGAGTATACTGAGCAGCATCACCAAGGGAGAGGAAAACAGACTCCTCCCTCTGTGCTTTTGTTGCAGTGTGGCAAGCAGATGGCAGCATGAGTCCTGCTGTGGCCAGGACAAATTGAGCAAGTACCAAGGACCAGCATACCAGAGGCTCCCTTCATACCGTAAATCAGGGCGTAAAGCAGCCTGAGGCCCCAGGAAACTGAACAAGGGGCAGCCCCGTCACAGATCTAATTGCCCACAAGCACAGGGCCAAGAGGAAGTGGAACAAAAGGGGGGCCCCTGCAGAATGGAGCCACTAAGAGGAGCAGCCCAGGCTGACTTCCATAGGCTGTTGGACTTTAAATCTTGAATCGGGATTCAAGTACTATTTAGCATTGGTGAATTGGGACTTGAAGCAGAATTAATTGCCTCCAAATTGTGTCTTTCCTCCCAGCCATCCATTACTTTGCTCTGGCAGAAGCATAATGACACTTCATGAAATATAGCCACAAAATCGAGCCTTGTCCATTGCTTCCCTGGAATGAGCTCAAAAAAGTAAAAACTTTCAAATAATAGATTTACCCCCAGGGTGAGAATGAATCTAAAACCATTACATCACTCTTATTTTCTCTTTATATATTTGTTTTCAAATAATGAAATTTCAGACACATTCAAATGAAATACTGTAAAGGAAAGTGTTTTGTTTCAGTTCTGGTAAAAGTCTGATCTTGGCTTCAGTTGTGGTTGTTTTACCCAATGGGTAGCACCATCTCAATGAAGATCACTGCCCAGAGGAAACTGGGGACAATTGAGGTGAACATGGTCCTATTGCAAGGTTCCCCTTGAAAAATCTTTTCTATCACTTTGGGAAATTGGGGGCCAAAGCCAAGGCTAAAACATGGATCAAATAGATGCTGAGAGTTATACGCATGAAGCCACTGGCTCCATTAGAGAAATGGTTATGCCAACAAAATTTAAATCCCTTTGAAGGCATTTAATGTTTAGAATGAGTAGCAGGAAGTTGTCAATGAGGTATTTAACACCTGTATACCAACCAGCAACTAGAAGCAGAAATACTCCAGCATCAGTGATGCTCAACCACAGTTCAAGGGGAACTGGAAAGATCTAACCAGTGGTGTGCATGTGTGTATGTGTGTGCGTGCGCACGTGTGATTTAAAAGTTTTTTCTTTTTGTTTTTGTTTTAATTTCAAGGTGTGTTGTGTTTGTAAGCAGAAAATAATGTTACCAGGGCCAGCCGAGTGGCGCGCGCGGTGGTTAAGCGCTGGCTTGGGAAGCCAGCAGCCCCGGTTTGGGTCACATGTGAGGGCCAATGACACTGCCCTCAAAAAAAAAACACAAAAAAAAAACAAACCCAGAAAATAATGTTACCTAATTCAGGTCATGTTTATTTTATTTTATTATTTTTGTTGTTTAAATAAGGCTCCCGAGTCGATTGCTCACAGAGGAGACATAAGTGATGTAAACGAGTGAAGCTGTATATGAAAGAAGGTAAGCTGATAGAACTCAAGCATTTTGTTGCCAAGTATTGCAAACCTAGTGTAGTCTACCATATGCTAATTGTTCAAGAGCAGCTAGAGGTTCTGGGTTTTTTTTTATGTAAAACTTAAAAACATGGCTTTTTTGTTAAACACATACAGTAAGTCTTCACTTAATGTCTTGATAGGTTTTTGGAAACTGCATCTTTAAGAGTAACGATGTATAACAAAACCAAGTTTACCCTAGGCTAATTAATATAAACAAGGGTTAAGTTCCTATGGCACATTCCTGGTCCCAGAAACAACACCGACCTTCTAAATAAAGACCTAACACACTTCTAATAGTAAACATTGAAATAAATATGAGCCATACATACATTTAAGAAAGATTTATAAAATTAGTAAGATTATTTTCCAACCTGCTTATTCCAGTGCAGGGTGACAGGTGATCAGAGCCTGTTCCAGCAGCTCAGGGAACAAGGTAGGCATTCACCCTGGGCAGGACATCCTTCCATCATGGGACATACATCCACCCACACTCACTCAGGCCCGGAAATTTAGACAGGCCTACTCATCTCACATGCATACTTCAGGGATGTAGGCAGAAACAAGGGCCCCTGGAGAAAACCACACAGACATGGGGAGAATGTGCAAATTCCACACATACAATGGCCTTGGCTGGGAATCGATTTTTTTTTTTCTCATCAGTGTTTTAATGAAACAATGTTGAATGAAACATGCTATTAAAGACCTGCTGTATACATATGACCTCATCTATGGGCCTTATCCAGCCCATAGTTTTCCAATTTGAAACCTCTGGTCTAAATAAATACTGTTGCATGAAAAAGAGATAAAGCAAGTGTTTCAATAATCACTGATATTCATAGAATTTCAGTTATTACCTTTGCGTGTAGTAAGTGGAAGCAGAGGAAATAAATGTGAGCTAACGTGGATTACCGGGAACGAATCAAAAGCCCTTTCAAAATAGGTCCTAACCTTGCAAGCCCTTAAATGTAGAAAGTGTTACCTAAGGTCAATATTTTTTCTATTTCTCTCCATTCTCCACCCCTTGCCCCCACCAAGTTCATGATATTTTAGTTTTTTGCTGATTGGATCCTGGTAATTCAACACAGAGAAATAATACGAACCGCAGAACTCTTTTGTTTACACGCTAAATCAACAGTGAAGCAATCTAACAGCTGAAACTCACGTGGGTTCTTTAAAAATAGCCCTTGGTTTTTCCAGGAGACTTTGAGATGTGGGAAAGTTCTGTTAACAGGAAGCCAGGAATCCTGGGACCAAATCATGGTCCTGCCACTAGCTAGGTATATGACCCAGGTGTCTCATCTATTTCCTCTTCAGTGATGTGAAGCTTTAGTTGGGTGACGATATCTAAGCCTTCTCCCTGTTCTTAACATCTGTGATATTTACTCTTCTTATCTTTTCTTTCCTTGGATGGAGGGCAGAGGCTGAAAACTTGAATAGTACATGAATTCAACTTTCTTTTCTATATGTCTGGTATGCATGAGGCACTGAGATTGGCATTGACGTGGATGTGAAGATGAGTAGATGAGAAAGAGCCTATAATCTGACAGATAAAAGTATAGTCAGATGCTATTTTCAGGTATTATTCCATGTTCCCACACAGTCTCCTTTATTTTCTCTTTTCCCTTTCTACAAGTTAAGTAAGTAGCTGGTACTGCCTTTATTGCTTTCGTAGATGGATTCAATAGAACATTCTGGATTGTGACTACATGGGTGTAGACACTGGTAAAAATCTAATGAGCTGTACAGTTAAGATTTGTGCCTCTCCTGGACAGTTCCTCTGACTTTTGTGTTTGCAAACACAAGCAGTGGCTTTTACCCTACATGTTGGAATCATTCAGGGACACTTTTAAAAATTACTGTTGGCTGGATCCCCTCCAAATCAATTAAATCAGAGTCTATGGGAATTGGATGGAGTTGGAACATTAATTTCTGATGGAGTAAAATATTATATAATGTATGTATATATGTGTGTCTATACAGAGGGTGCCAAAAAATATATACACTTTATTTATTTATTTATTTATTTATTTATTTATTTATTTATGTATGTATTTATTTATTTTTGAGGGCAGTGTCACTGGCCCTCATATGTGGGATCCAAACCGGGGTTGCTGGCGTCCTAAGCCAGCTCTTAACCACCGCGCCACTCAGCCGGCCTCTACACATTTTAAGAAAGGAAAAACTGTATTAAAATTGTAATACTCAATATATACCAATAACAAAAGATAAATGCAAGTCACATTTGACTTCTGCAATCACAAGTGGTGCTCAAAGTGGTTACCATTAGCATAATTTTAATACTTTTTTTTCCTTTCTTAAAATGTGAATACATTTTTTAGCACTCTGTGTGTGTGTGTGTGTGTGTGTATTGTGTGTGTGTGTGTATACGAGTACACACACACACACACACACACACACACTCTTCAGGTAATTCTAATTAACAGCTATCATTGAAAATCAATGCTTTACGAGGATTTAGAGTAGTCATAAGTGAGCAAAAATTCAGGTACAACAATTGTGTTAGTTAGGAACAGTAGGACATGCAGACCTGTATTAGCCTAAAATGAGATTGCCTTTGACAGGAGGAGGAAAGTAGTAATAGGGAGGTTATGCAAGACTTCAGATACAAAGTGGTGTGAGGTTGTACCATGAGTGGAAGCCAGGCTCCAAAGTGATCGCAGTGACTCACACTTCCTGGCATTCATACTGGTGTGTGAATCAGAGATATCCCATCTGATCAATTGGATAGATAGCTATGATAGTGTGTGACTTCCAAGACTAGTTGTAGCAGGCATTACAGCTTCCGTCTTGGCTCTCTCAAAATGCTCTCTCTCTGGGAACTAGTCCTAGTTATCATGTCTTGAAGATGCTCAAGCCATCCCACGGAGGGGCTTATGTGGATAAGAGTTGAGGTTCAGTCATCCACAGCTTCCCATCTATGTTCTCCTTCATCTTATAGCTCTCTCTGCTTTCTGTAGGTCTTGATGTGCTCTTTATCACATCTGGAGGTGTATTTTTAAAAAAACATTGATGAGTGGACCAGGGTTCAGTAACTTATAACCATCACAGTGCAGATATTACAATAAACTGTCAGAAAGAAGAATGGTGCAAACCAGCCTATTACCTTCTATTATTTTTTTACTACCCATTTGGCATGATTTATGTTCTGGAGCACTCTCAAGATGAAACTCAAGAGATCTGGTCCAGGTAAGTGAAGCAGAAACCACAACATGAAAGGAATTTTCCCCAAAAGAACAATGATTCCAAGATCAACCTATGGAACCTGATCATTTAGTTATATAAATGATTCCTTATTTTTTAAAACAGAAATTCCATATTTTCTGCATGTGAAGAGGCTACATTCATATGCTCTGTTCATAAAAATAATGTAAATAAAAATATATATTAGCATTATTATATGTTAAACTATATATATGAGGTCTGACAATTAAGTTTGTGAACTTGTTGCAATGATGTTGCTAGCTTTTTTTGATGTCAGAGGAATTATTCATTATGAATTGGTACCAACTGGACAAACTGTTAACCAAGTTTACTATTTGGAAGTGCTGAAAAGGCTGCATGAAAATGTTAGATGACCTGAAATTTTCACCAACAATTCTTGGCTCTTGCATCACAACAATGCACCAGCTCACACAGCACTGTCTGGGAGGGAGTTTTTAGCCAGTAAACAAATAACTGTATTGGAACACCCTCCCTACTCACCTGATCTGGCCCCAAATGACTTCTTTATTTACCCAAAGGTAAAGGAAATATTGAAAGGAAGACATTTTTATGACATTCAGGACATCAAGTGTAATACAGCCCTGATGGCCATTCCAGAAAAAGAGTTCCAAAATTTCTTTGAAGCGTGCACTAGGTGCTGGCATCAGTGCATATCTTCCAAAGGGGAGTACTTTGAAGGTGACCATAGTGATATTCAGCAATGAGGTATATGTAGCATTTTTTCTAGGATGAGTTGTCAAACTCAATTTTCTGACCTTGTGTATTAAACAATACTACCTGGTATACTTGGACTTATAGCCCTAATGAAGCAGGCATAATTTTCTGAATTCTTATTATCAATTAATTATTGGCTGTCCTTAAACTAGAAATTCCTTTTTTAATTGAAATGCCTTCAATCTTAGTCAGCTTGGGCTGCCATAACTGTGTACAATAGACTGGGTGGCTTAAGCAACAGAAGTTATCTTTCACAGTTCTGGAGTCTATAAGCCTGAGCTCAGGGTGCTAGCATAATTCTGATTCTCTCAGTTCCCTTCTTGGCTTGCAGATGGCCACCTCCATGCCATGTCCTCATATGCCCTTCCCTCTGTGTGAGCCCATGTAGAGAGAGAGAGAGAGTTCTGGTCTCCCTTTTCTTCTAATGACATTAATTCTGTTGGATCAGGGCCCTACCTTTATGACCTTATTCAACCTTAATTATAGTTCCCAAAAGACCTCATCTCCAAACACAGTCACATTGGGGTTATAGCTTCAACATATGGCGTTTGGGTGGGAAGGCACAATTCAGTCTGTAGCACCTTCTAATAACAAGTTAGCTGTGTATAAGAAGCTTTTCAACATGCAGGCACTCTGTGGAAACCTCCTCTCCATGGTGGATATTTGTGTGATTCTGTTGTCAAAAATACAAACAATGAGATTATTTCCTCCTGAATCTATGTAGTGCAAATGAATTGATTTTCACATTACTTCCATCAAATTAGTAGTCACTTTTCAGCCAAATTAACATGATATTAAAGATACACTAAGATATTAATATATGGAAAATAATGTATTGAGAGTAACTTAAAATGTATACTCATGTATAGACTATCACATATTAAGGAACTGGCTACTCAGAGCATTTGCTCCAAACTGAGGATAGAAGATAGTAGGAACTGCATTTGTAGGATTTATTCTCATAGGCATTTGAGTCTTACTCTGTGCATGATGTTCACCCTGCCACTTTAGTTCATTCAGATTCTACCTAATAACCAGAATAAGGCAATGGGATAAAATGTCTAGGAACCAGGTGCTAAATTTAATCAACTAAAAACTGTGTTGTGGTAAAATATAAATAACATAAAATTTATCATCTTAACAATTTTTAAGTATACAATTTAGAGGCATAAAGTACATTAAGGTTGTTGTTCAACCATCACCACAATTTATCTCCAGAACTTTTTCACCATTCCAAACAGAAACATCCCAATAGTAGCCATTAAACAACTCCCCATTCTCCCCTTCCCTAGGCCCTGGTAATTCTTCTCTCTGTCCCTATGAATTTGACTATTCTAAGTATCTCATACTAATGAAATCATATAGTATTTATCTTTTTGTGAATGGTTTTTTTCACTCAAGGTCCATCCATGTTGTAGCATATATCAGAATTTTTTTCTTTTTGAATAAATAATATTGCATTATATGTATATTTTGTTTGTCTATTCCCATCCAATAGGGAACATTAGATTGTTTCCATCTGTTGGCTATTGAGAATAATGCTGCTGTGAATATAAGTGTACAGATATTTAATTAATGTTTAAATTTGTTACCTTCTGTGTTAAATGCAATATCACATTATTACATTTGTGATCAGCCTTTTCCTAGTGATATCAGGACAAATACATTTATATATCACTTCAGTGTCAGGAAATATTGCTGAGATTCAGAACACTTAAGAATTCCAAGATGTCAGAGACTTTTAGGTAGATACTAAGACAGAAGGAAAAAAATATGTATGAGGTCTGACCATTAAGTTCACGAACTCATCCTAGAAAAAGTGCTACATACCTCTGTGAGTATCACTACGGTCACCTTCGAAGTACTCTCCTTGGGAAGTTATGCACTGATGCCAGCACCTAGTCCACCCTTCAAAGCAATTTTGGAACCCTTTTTCTGGAATGGCTATCAGAGCTGTTGTTGTATTTCTCTTGATGTTCTGAATGTCATTAAAATGTCTTCCTTTCAATATTTCCTTTATCTTCAGGTAATGAAAGAAGTCATTGGGGGCCAGATCAGGTGAGCAGGGAGGGTATTTCAATACAATTATTTGTTTACTGGCTAAAAACCCTCAAGACAGTGCTGTGTGAGTTGGTGCATTGTCGTGATGCAAGAGCCATGAATTGTTGGCGAAATCTCAGGTCGTTTTCATTTAATGTTTTTCATGCAGCCTTTTCAGCACTTCCAAATAGTAAATTTGGTTAACTGTTTGTTCAGTTGGTAAAAATTCATAATGAATAATCCCTGTGGTATTGAAAAAGGTTAGCAACATTGTTTTGATTTGGACTGACAGAACTTTTACAGTCGTGGAGAATTGGCTTACTTCCATTGTGTACTTTGATGTTTTGTTTCAGGGTCCTGTTGGTACACTCATGTTTCATCACCAGTGATAACACAGCCCAAAACATCGTCTTGCCTCTCCAAAAGGTCTTGACAAACTTTGACTCTCCTTTGCTTTTGTTCATCAGTGGGTTCCTTCAGGACCATTTTTGCACACAGCTTTTTCATGCCAAGATTTTCAGTTAACATTTTCCTGTTTCTCTATCAATATTTACTTGGTCTGCTATGCTTCTCACAGTCAGCCAATGATTTTGATGCACAATTCGATGAATTTTTGCAATGTTTTTGTCAGTGCTGCTTGTCACTGGCTGCCCTGACCTCTCTTCATCAGTGACATGTCCTCTCTCCTCTGAGAAGTGCTTAATCCATTTGTACTGTTTCTTCATGGCATTATCCCCATTAACTTGGACTAATATGTCCCTGATTTCACTTTCACTCTTGCCCAGTTTAACAAGAAATTTAATGTTTGTCCGTTGCTCTAATTCAAGCTCAGACATTCTCAGGACGGCACATGAAAACACGCAACAACAATAATGAATGTCACTCAGCAAGACACAGCCGCACATCTACATGACCACAACTGTGAGACAGTGATATATACCAATGTTATGAAATCTTACCAAGCTGTTTGCACAGTGCTGCCAACGTAAGTACACCATAGTAAGTTCACGGACTTAATTGTCAGACCTCATATATATGATATATAGTCTTGTTTAGTCTTTTTCTTAGAATTGAGGCCAAATCAAAAATTTTTACGGTGTAACTTATTTTACTGAAATGTAATTTATCTGCAAAACATGCATAGATTTAAAGTGTATGGTATAATGGGTTTCACACCCAATTATAGCTGCCAAGTAACCACCACCCCAATCAAGATATAAAACATATTTATCACCCCTCAAATTTCCCTTGTTTTTAAGTCACCACTCTCCCTATTACCACAACCAGCAGTAGCCACTATTCTGATTGCTACTACCATAACTTAGTTTTACCTCATATAAATGGAATCATAAAGTATATATTATTTTGTTTCTGGCTTCTTTCACTCAACATAATTTATTTTTAGATTCATCTATGTTGCTGATTGCATCAGTAGTTTATCTTTTCGTATTGCTGAGTAGTTAATGGACATTATTCTGTTCTACTTTTGGCTCATTTCCAGTTTCTTGCAAATATGAATAAAACTGCTATGAATATTCTTCTATAAATCTTTTTGTGGATTTGTTTGTTTATTAATTACTTGAAGTTATTATTTAGGGTAATGGGATCAAAGGGAAGGTGTATACTTAACTATATAATAACTTGTTAAACAAGTATCCCAAGTAGTTATACCATTTTATACTCCCACCAGCGATATTTTGTTCTAATGGGTGTGTGTTTATAACTTGTCTTCTCTGATGAATAGATATGTTGAGCACTTTTCCATGTGCTTATTGTTCAACTTAATTTTGAAGAGTCTGTTCAAGACTGTGCTCATTTTTATTTTCAATGTAAGAATTCAGGATGCAATTTTTTTTCTGCTATATGTATCAATAATATTTTCTCTCAGTTTGTGGCTTGTCCATTCAATTACTTATTGATTTCCTCTGGTAAGCAGAAATTTTAAATTTTAATTAAATCCAATTCAGCATTTTTTTCTTTATTATATTCTGGCTAATAAATATTTCCCTACACCAATGTTGTAAATAATTTCCTATATTTTCTTGTTGGAGGTTTATCATTTCACTTTCTATATTTATATTCTACCTTATTTAGGTAAATAAATTTTTGACTATTAAGTAAATTATGAATCGTCTTATTATATATATATATATATATATATATATATATATATATATATATGCTATTTAGATCCAACACAATGTGATTAAAAAAAACTTTTCTTCTCCCAATTTATTAACTTACTAACCTTGTCAAACATCAATTGACCATATTTGTAGGAGTTTATTTCTGGAATTTATATTCTTTCCATTAGCCTATTTGCCTGTATTTAATCAAATACTACATTGTCATCATAACTGTGCCATTGTATTAAACCTTGTAATCAGGTAGTGTAAGTTCTGCTTTGTTCTCTTTTTTCATAAAATAATTGCTATTATAAACCTTTTGAATCACTACATAAATTTGGAAACAGCTTGTCATTTTTGACTAAAAGAGAAAAAAAACCCAGCTGGGATCAACTGATCAAAAGAAACTGCTATAGATCGGTTATGAAAAATGTATTTTTTTAGTATTTTTGAGTATTCTAATATAATTAGATAATATTAATATACTAAATTTTTCTTTTTATTAAAATTTTCTTTGTTTAACTCATCAATATTCTGTAGTTTTTCAGTGAACGGCTATAAGTCCTTTCAAAAAATAAACTTTGGGTTTTGTTTTCTCAATTTATTTTTATTTCATTGATTTCTACTCATTTGGGGAATACAGGCATAACTCATTTTATTGTGCTTTATTTTATTGAGTTTCACAGCTATTGTGTTTTTTTTCAAATTAAAGGTTTGTGGCAACTCTGTCTTTGCCCAAGTCTATCGGTACCATTTTTTTCAATAGCATTTGCTCACTTTATGTCTCTATGTCGCATTTTAATAATTCTCACAATATTTCAAACTTTTTCATTATGATTATATTTGTTATGGTGATCTGTGATCAGCAACTTTTGATGTTACTATTTAATTGATTTAGGGGCCCTATGGACTACACCCCCGTAAGATGGCAAATTTAATAGTAGATAAATGTGTGTGTGCTGACTGTTCCACGGATCAGCTGTTTCCCTGGTGTTTCTCTCTCTCTCTCTCTCTCTCTCTCTCTCTCTCTCTCTCTCTCTCTCTCTCTCTCTCTCTCTCTCTCTCTCTCTGTCTCTCTTTTTACTTGGACCTTCCTATTTTCTGAGACACAACTAATTGAAATTAAGCCAATTAATAACCTCACAATGGCCTCTAAGTGCTCAAGCGTTTAATGTCTCTCACTTTAAATCAGAAGCTAGAAATGATTGAGCTTAGTGAGGAGAGCCTGTCAAAAGTCAAGATAGGTCAAAACCTAGGGCTCTTGCACCAATTAGCCAAGTTATGAATGTAAAAGAAAAAATTTTGGAGGAAATTGTAAGTGGTACTCCAAGGATCACATGGATGATGAGAAAGCAAAACAGCCTTATTGCTGATACAGAGAAGGTTATAGTGGTCTGGATATAAAATCAAACCAGGCACAGCATCACCTTGAGCCAAAGCCTACTCCAGAGCAAGGCCCTGACTCTTCTATTCTGTAAAGGCTGAAAAAGATTGGGAACTGCAGAAGAAAAGTTGGAAGCTAGCAGAGGTTGATTCGAGAGGTTTAAGGAAAGAAGCCATTTCCATAACTTTTATGTGCAAGGTGAAGCAGCAAGTGCTGATGTAAAAGCTGCAGCAAGTTATGCAGAAGATCTAGATAAGATAATTAAAGAAGGTGGCTACACTAAACAACAGATTTCCAATGTAGACGAAACAGCCTTATATTGAAAGAGCATATCGTCTAGGACTTCCATAGCTGGTAAGAAGTCAGTGCCTGGTTTCAAAAGAGGGTTACTCTCTTGTTGGGGGCTAATGCAGCCAGTGTCTTTAAATTGAAGCCAGTGTTCATTTATCATTCCAAATACTCTAGGCCCCTTAAAATTATGCTAAATCTACTATGCCTGTGCTCTGAAATGGAACAACAAAGACTGGATGACAATACATCTGTTTACAACATGGTTTACTGAATATTTTAAGCCCACTGTTGAGAACTACTGCTCAGAAAAAGGATTCCTTTCAAAATATTACTGCTCATTGACAATGTACCTGGTCACCTGAGAGCTCTGATGGAGATGTACAATAAGATTAATGTTGTTTTCATGGCTGCTAACACAACATCCAAAGATCAAGGAGTAATTTAGAATTTCAAGTCTTATTATTTAAGAAATACATTTTGTAAGACTAGAACTGCCATAGATTGTGATTCCCCTGATGGATCTGGGCAAAAGAAAAAATCTTCTGGAAAGGATTCACCATTCTAGATGTCATTAAGAACAGTCAGGATTCATGGAAAGAGGTCAAAATACCAACATTAACAGGCGGTTGAATGAAGTTGATTCCAGCCCTCATGGATGACTTTGAGGGGGTTCAAGACTTCAGTGGAAGAAGTAACTGCAGAGGTGGTGAAAATAGCAAGAGAACTAGAATTAGAAGATGAGCCTGAAGATGTTGCTGAATTGCTGCAATCTCATGATAAAACTTTAGCATGAGGAGTTGCTTCTTATAGACGAAAAAAAAAAGTGGTTTCTTCAGATGGAAACTACTCTTGGTGAAGATGCTGTGAAATGACAACAAGGGATTTAGAATATTGCATAAACTTAGTTAATAAAGCAGTGGCAGGATTTGAGAGGACTGACTCCAATTTTGAAAGTCTTACTGTGGGTAAAGTGCTATCAAACAGCATTGCATGCTACAGAGCAATCGTTCATGAAAGGAAGAGTGAATCAGTACAGCAAAATTCATTGTTGTCTTATTTTAAGAGATTGCCACAGCCTCTCCAATATTTGGTAACCACCACTCTGATCAGTTATCAGCCTTCATCATGGAGGCAAGACCTTCCACCAGGCAAAGTTAACTACTCGCTGAAGGCTCAGATAATGATTAGCATTATGAGCAATAATGTATTTTTTTAAATTAAAGTATGTACATTTTTTTAGACAGAATTCTATTACACACTCAATAGACTACAGTATAGTGTAGCATAACTTTTATATGGACTGGGAAACCAAAAAAATTTGTGTGACTCACTTTATTGCAATATTCACCTTATTGTAGGGTCTGGAACTGAACCTGCAATATCTCCAAGGTATGCTTGTAGTTCACTCACGCTTTTTTCTAGTTTCTTATAGTAGAAGTTTAGAGCTTGATTTAAAAATTTCTTCTTTTATAATATAAGCTTTCAGTCTAAGTTCTATTATAATTTTTTTGATATGTTGTAAATTTATTATCATTGCATTTCAAATGTTTTTTTAATCCTTTCTGATTTTTTATTGACCCATAGTTAATATAGATAATATAGAAGTGTATTGCTTATCTTTCCATTTACTTGGAGATTTTTCTAGATATCTCATTTTTATTGTTCTCTAAATGTAATATCATTTTGGTCAGAGAATATACTTTGCAGTTTCCTTTGAAGTTTCTTGAGACTTATTTTGTGAAATAGCATATGGTCAATCATGGTGTATGTTCCATACTTGAAACAATTTAGCTGCTGCAGCTGGTGGATTTAGTATTCTACAAATGTCAATTAAATGAAGGTCATTGATAATGTTCTAATCTATATTATTAATAACTTTTCCTCTAGCTGGAAAATTAGTAAAACTTTCTCTAGAGTAAAATTTCTTTCTCTCTCTCTCTCTCTCTCTCTCTCTCTCTCTCTCTCTCTCTCTCTCTCTCTCCCATCTTCAGCTGTTTGACCATGATGTAACTATGTGTGATTTTCATTGTATTTATCTTGCATGTGGTTTGCTGAAATTTTTGGATCTGTAGGTTAATGCACTTATTGAAAGCTTTCATTTGTTTCCAGATGCTTATAAAGTTATGAGCTTTCGCTGCTTACAGAGGAGAAACCCAAATTTGCCAACCCAAATGTGCGATCGGAAAATAGGGGAGATAAAAGTGTTTGTTCCATAAAATATCTGAACTGTGAAGCCTCTTCATGACTCCATCTGAACCTTTTCCCTTGTACGCCCTATCGGTACACTGCAGGAACAGTCAAATCTCAATTAACAGTGGGGTATCATGGAAATGTGTTACAACTTTATTTGAGCTCTGGAAATTGCTAATTGTGTGACCACTTGCAAGTTACTAAAATTTTCTAAGCCTCAAGTTCATCATATCTAACACAGGGGTCTTTATGTTGCAATACTATGCCAAAAATTGAGATATAATATAGAAAAGGACCAGTACAGTATTTGGTATCTAAGTGTTAGACCATGTCTTCTTCTTTTGCACAAAACAAACATATCTACTCATGGTGTCTTCTCTCCATGACCAAAGTGTTCTTCACTGCTTCTCACTGATTTCTCTGCTCAAAATTTCCTCATCACTAGATCATTCCCATTACCCTTTCCCAAAGGGCATACAAATAATTCATTCAGAACTGCTTCCGTGCATAGTTCTCAAGGAGGCTATCTTCTCTGAACAGGTATACTTATGGCTTGCCCATCATATACACTGCCTCTTTCCCATATGAGTTTACTCTTCATAGCTCAGCCATACCATGTTCTAATATCCTATTACAGAGTTTCCCTTGATCTATGTACTTTAGTAAGCATTTGTTTGATAGGTTTCATAAGACATTCTAAGGTTCTGAAAGTCATGTTATTTAAAGCTAAAATTTTAGACTCCTTGGCAAATATGTAAGCATGGCTAATGGATGAATAAGTTAAAGTTGGAACTTCACATGTTTATTTTTCCTAAAGCTCTGTGACCTACCTCAAATGCTCTCATAGATTCTCATTAGTACCACTAGGGAGATTCCAGGCTATTTGGTCCCATGTTTAATTTTCAAATATCTAACATGTGATACAAGTAAAATAAGTATTTGCTGAGGTAGCAAATGAGATGGGATAGAAAGGGAAGCATCATCTATACTCCTCTCCAAACTCAGTATCCCCCAAAATTTTGACAACATAAATTAGCAATAAAATATACCAAATCTAAAATTTCTTCCTAAAGCCAGATGTCAGTATACTAAACTTAGATGCCAATCAGGAATTTCAAGGATGGGGCTGGCCAAGTGACATGTTGGTTAAGAGCTGGCTTGGGACACCAGCAGTCCTGGTTCGGATCCCACATATGAGGGCCAGTGACACTGCCCTCTACAGCTAAGATGGTGAACAACAGCTCCACCTGGAGCTGGGCTGCTGTGAGTCCCCAGGACAGCATAGATGCAGCCCCTGCTGCAGTGGGCTGCCATAAGCTACAGTGAGTGGCCTGCAGCCAGCATGAGCGGCTGGCAGCAGGTGTGAGCTGCCAAGAGCTGCTGTGAGCAGCCGTCCAGAGGCCGGCGACCGATCTGCCTCACCCGTGAAGAATGCAATGATGATACCGACATGGGCCAGTGAAGCAATGTCCTCCACAACTAGACTGAAGAACAAAAGGACAGCAACTTCTCTGTTCCCCTTTCCTAGTTCCCCAAAGCTGTTCCCCTCCCCCAATTCCCCAATAAAATCTTTATTAAAAAAAAAAAAGAATTTCACTGATGGCTGTTATATAGTCATAGATATGCCAGAGATGCCACACCAGATCACACCATAGGTTACATAATTTCTTTAGGTCCTGGTTTCTCTTGTAAAAGTGACATTCTTTCTGGTATTAATTCAGTTATATCCATTTTGCCACTTTTCTTCATGCTTACTTAGTATTCCCATGTTCTTTCATATTGATTTCATGTTCACTTATAGTATAAGATATAATAGATGTATTCCAAATGATTATGCATTATACTAATTACTGAGATCCAGAATGTGGGTAAAACTAAGCACTATATTAGTAGTCTAATAACCTGTGCTCTAGTTCTGTCTACCAGTTACTTCTTTACATCCTTTGGGATGGATTCTTATCTGGGCCTCAGTTTACTCATCTGTAAACTAAGGGAATTTGAGCTAGTACCAGATGTCCCATTGCAGCTCTAGGACCTTCTCTCTCCACAGCTCTGCTGGCTAGATAGTAGGAGGCACACATCTCGGAATGACAATATGCTCAATTATATGTCACTTTTGCTTTGCACTGAGAAGGTTCTAGTTCATACTGCCGACACCTATGGCATCTCAGGCACCATAAGGTGCAGCAGTCACTTTTTCAGAAGGACAGAGACCACATATATCAGCATCCCCTTGTCTCTGGACCATCTGGCTACTGATAATACAGTACAAATATCACATTCAGTTAAACTAGGCTTCCTTTGGGGAAACAAGGATACAAAAGAAGCAATGTCAAAAGAATGGATATAATCCAAATTCTGGCACTATAGAGAGCAGCTGGCTGGGGAAAGTTAAGGGAGGAGAAGACATACAGCTGTATCCTCACGTCCCTTTGATAGCGTAGTGAGCAGGCTTTTGAACTGTGTCTCAGGAAGGTAAATGGTTATAGACAAAGTTTTAGGGGAGTTGTCTGAATTCTGCAAAATCTTGGGTATGAATGAGACAGAGAACATCTAAGAGGGAAGCAAGCACAGCCCTTCCATTGTTCCATAGTGATAATGATATGGCAAGTAGAGAGCCTTGGAGATTGTTCTGTCTGGATAACATGTAAGGATGTAGGGCCCAGATATGATGCAGTTACCTAGATGGGACAAGTGGTACAGCTTTCAGAGTGCCTTATTGTTTTTGAAGTACAAAGCAGAACAAGTTACTGTGATCACTCCCACAGGAATTGTAGGACATGTAAACTACCAAACTTGGGTTTTGACTCTGGAAGCTTTTTGGGAGATATATATATTTAATATTTAAATATGTTTATATATACTACTCAAATAACATATATATATATATATATATGTTATACAACTCAAAGTTTATATATAAATATATAAATATATGAGATACAACTCAAATAGTTTATATATAAATATATAATATTATATATAATTATTTGAGTTTTATATATGTATATATTCTGAAGTTGTTTAAAGTTAAATCTCCTCTAAGTATTAAGTAAAAAAAAAAAGAAGAGTTGAATTATGTCCAGTTCTCTCCTTCTCTAGTCTTCATTTGCCATCTCAATCTCATTTTCTCATTTTAGAGTCAGTATTTGTATTTGTCCTTGGCTCCTTCGCCTATTGGTGGAATTTGGGTTTTCTATAACCTGAGAATAATACCCTTGGTACTGTTTGGAGTAATTTCTGAGTACCCCTAAAACCAGGACCCCTTGTAAAGGAGGTCTGACCTGGGAAGATGGTTGACAGAGAGAAGACCTTAGAAACACTTTCTAGGGAGCAACACTTTCATAGAAAGGACCCCTGGGAAACTCTGGGGAAGGGAAAACTAGATAAGCTCAGACACACATGATTTCTAAGAGAGCATGTAGATCGGGATAATAAGCTTTAGGCGACAAGTTAATTTGGGTCACACCTTCATTTAAAAGGTTGACCGGGATTTAGACTAATGAGAGAGCATGTTAAACCAGCTCTGCCACTGTACAAAGAGTTGTCTGAGGGAACCAGTATATCATTTGACACAGGCATAACAACTCTTTTGGTCACCAATCACCTTTACTAAATAGGAATTGACAATGGTTATATATCATCTCAATCTTCTAGAGAGGTATAGTAATAAAAACAAAACAAAAAAAATTCTTAGGTCGTAGTCCTGGTTCTGAAAGTTGAGATCTATCCCTTCCCCACACTGATATTTCTCTATTTTTTAAAAAAAATTAAGCTTTATTGGGGTGACAATTGTTAGTAAAGTTACATAGATTTCAGGTGTAAAATTCTGTAATCCATCATCTATATATCACATTGTGTATTCACCACCCAGAGTCAGTTCTCCTTCCATCACCATATGTTTGATCTCTTTCACCCTCATCCGCCACCCCTCTCCCCTTACCCTCTGGTAACCACTAAACTGTTGTCTGTGTCTATGAGTTTTTGTGTCTTCATTTGTTTGTCTTGTTCCTTTGTGTGGAAATACAGATTGGTGCAGCCACTATGGAAGGCAGTGTGGAGGTTCCTCAAAAAATTAAGAATGGAATTACCATATGACCCAGCAATCCCTCTCCTGGGTATCTACCCAAAAAGTCTGAAAACTTTTATCCGTAAAGATATATGTGCTCTGATATTCATTGCAGCTTTATTTATGGTGGTAAGACATGGAAACAACAAATGTGTCCTTCGATAGATGATTGGATAAAGATGTGGTACATATACACAATGGAATACTACTCGGCCATAAGAAAAGATGAAATAGTGCCATTTGCAACAACATGGGTGGATCTTGAGATTATTATGCTAAGTGAAATAAGTCAGACAGAAAAAGTGGAGAACCATATGATTTCACTGGTATGTGGTATATAAAACTGAAAACAACAGAGGAATAAGATTTGTCTATTTGTAAAGCACAATTGTTTCGCAGGGTTAAATTTTACTGACAAAGATAGTCCTAGTTGAAAGATTCCAAAATAAAGAAGCATTGAGATTCAAGCTTCAAATTCAGCTTCTTTGCATAGAGTTGATTTCAGGGCATTCTTTGTTGGAGCTCCTGCCACATTCCATGGCTATAAGCCTGTTGCATTAGCCACACTGGCTTCTGTCTCTTTGTTTCTGCTCCCAAAGGCTCCAAGTTTGTAGGGTGGAGAAAGTTTAGACATCATTGTTACCATCTCAGTAAGATTTTATGAATGTACAAGCATGGATAATAGAAAATCAGGTCACTCACAACATTTAACATCTGTTATTATATTTTCTGGAGAAAATTTTTCATTAAGAATTGATATCTATCACTGAAACCCTAACACGGTTTTTTTTCACACTGAATGAATGGGTCCACTTTTCTGGAATTACCATCTTCTGGAAGATGTCTTTCAGTAATTTCCTCACTAAGATAAATCTATGATCTATGATAGGCGTTATTAAGAATTTTTTTTTCTCCCAATATAGATATCCATTTATTTTTTTATTTTTTATTTTTTTTATTTTAATTAGTTTCAGGTGTACAACACAGTGCAATAGTTATACATTTTACCCCTCAAAGTGACAACCCCCCACCCCCAATTCGCCACCCCACTCCCCCCCATACCATATATATCTATTACTCTTCCTCTGAATCTCTTCCACAGTATAATCCACATCCCGCGACTATCTATATATATTCAATTACAGTAGGTATACCACCTCCGCTTTAGTAAACCAGTGCAGTGATCAAACCTCTACTCCATCCATGAAATGGTCTCCCTAACAAGACCTATGATCATCTGACATTCCACAGAATATTTACAACATTATTAATTATATTCCCCAAACTGTTTTTCATATCCCAGTGGCAATATTGTAGTTGCCTATTTTTGCTGTCTAATCCCTTCCCCTTCTCCCTCATCCCCATTCCCCTCCCAATTAGCAACCCTGATTTTTCCTCTATCTCTATGAGACAGTCTCTGTTTACTTGGCTCATTCACACAGTTTTTCAGATTCCACATATGAGTGAGGTCATATGGTATTTGTCTTTCTCTGACTGACTTATTTCACTTAACATAATAGTCTCTAGGTCCATCCATATCATTGCAAATGGTACGATTTCATTCTTCTTTATAGCGGAGTAATACTCCATTGTATAAATATACCACAGTTTCTTAATCCAGTCATCTACTGATGGGCATTTTGGTTGTTTCCAAGTCTTAGCTATTGTAAATTGTGCTGCTATGAACATAGGGGTGCATAACTTTTTTTGAATAAGTGTCTTGGTTTTTCCAGGATAAATACCTAGGAGTGGAATTGCTGGGTCAAACGGTAGCTCTATTTCCAGTTCTTTGAGATACCTCCATACTGACTTCCATAGTGGCTGCACCAATCTGCAATCCCACCAACAGTGCAGCAGGGTCCCCTTTTAAGAATTTTTTAAAGTTTATTTATGGGTGTTAGATATGGATGATTTCTTGCATAATGGCAAAAGAAAATAACAACAAAAAAAACCCAGTTAATTAGAAGTCAGTGCCAGTTCCACTGCTACAAATGCTGGGTGATTTTGAGCTAGTCACTTCACCTCTTGGGGACTCAGTTTATACATTTGTAAAACAAGAGTGTTGAACCAAAATAACTCTTGAGATTTCCCAGCTCTAGCATTCAATGCTTCTATGTTTTCAGTATTTGTTGATGTTTTGAATAATATTACTTCATTCCCAGAGGCCCCCTGATCTGCCATACCTCTCTCCAGATTCCTCCACAGATAAATAGTTCCAGGTGGAATTTGTTTAGATTTATTATTATTATTTTAATAGCTACCATATATCCAGTGCTTACTATGTGCAGAATATATATTATCTGACATAATCCTTATGTAACCCAAGTGCTAGGCTTACCTTCCTCCCTATTTTGGGAAAGGGGAATTTGTCTTTAAACTGTTTCTTGCTTCTGCTGGCAGCTGCTGCTCTGGGTTGTGTACTCTCTTCAGTCTCTGCTCACTCTCAGACCATACGTACTGTGCTGCCAGCCATTACCTAAAGCTCGGAATGTGACTTGCCTTGATTTGATACTGCCTCTGCTATGCTGGCATAAGGGGGTTGAGGAATACAGAGTGACACTGCCTTTCTTCTTGTGTCTCTTAATTCCTCCAACCTCACCATACAAGTCTTTGTGTCTACAACAGACATTACCATAGAGTTGTGGATAACTATTCCTATACAACAGAGACAACAATAGCTCAAAACTGATGTGAAATGCGACTGCTCAGAGCTCAAAATAAAAGACAATAAAAAGAAGGCAGATGGATGAATGGATGGATGGATGGATGATGAAGTGAAGCTCTTCGTATATACCCTCTAGGAGCAGCTAGCTCTCTGTCTCCAGAGCCTCCCTTCCTTTCCTCTGATGGAGGTATATTCTTTTATTCTTATTTAAAATCTCTACTTGTCTTTCAGAAAACCACACCTGCAGTCCACAACAGTTGATCTCAGTTTAGATTTCATCACCTGCCTCCTCCAGGGTAAAACATAGACCACACAAACCTACAGCAATATATTTCCCAAAAATCTGAGTTACTAAGTCAAGAATGATATCACAGGTTGTTTCATCAGAGTTCAGTTATGAGTCTCCAAAATATATTAGACAAGTTCAGGGCGAGTTTTAACCATTCGAGTCCAATCCTGTTCAAAGTTTCTTCTTTCATGTGAGGTCTAGATGCTTTTCTTAACTATAAGACCAAAGATTTGTGCACATCTCCCAACATAAGCAAACAATATTTTTTTATAGGACATATGGTCTAAATGGAAAATCTGAAACACTTTTTTCTTAAATGCAGCATAATCTACACAGATTTCTTGGCCCACAATAGAAGTGGTGCTTTGCATGATTCATACACAGTAATATCAGTTCTCCTTTGTCTTTCTTCTAATCATACCTAGAAGAGATAGGTGTGTGTAAATTGTACTGTTTCTGCTTCTTCAAACTACAAAACCATCTCTTTACAATAAACAAGTACTAGGAAAGTAAGTAGTTACCTGCACGTAAATACTAGGAAAAAGCTCTGAAATAATTTTTTCTTTACTTTGAATCAGATCAAATTTGTAGACCAAATATCCTCTCCAATTATCTTTACAAGCGCTAAGGTGACAGGATGAGAACCTGTTATTTCCCTGCATCCAGTGGTGAAGTATGTTGATTAATTTTTGGATGTTGAGCTAACCATGCATTCCAGAGATAAACACCACTTGTTCATGATATATTATTATCTCACTTATTTTTATTATTCTATTTTATTTACTTTAATAACTTTTTAGTTATGTAATTTTTTCTAAAGCAGTTGCTTTAGAGATTCCAATATACATCCTTAAGTTATCAGAGTCTATCTTAAACATATTTAATTACTTCACAAACAATTTCAGATATTTATGACAACATATTTCCAATTACTACCTTCATCTCTTTTTGGTCTCTCCATCATATATTTTACTTCTATATGTTGTATAAAGAACATGTTCCTTTGTTTTTACTTTTACTTTAAATAGCCAATGTTTTTAAGATTCAATAATGTATATGTAGAAAAGAAATGAATGCTTTTTTTTTTTTTTTTTTTTTTTTTTTTTTTGGGCAGTGTCACTGGCCCTCATATGTGGGACCAAACTGGGGCCGCTCGCTTCCCAAGCCAGGGCTTAACCACCGCGCCACTCGGCTGGCCCTGAATACTTGTAAAAATAGTCTTTTGTCTTTTTTATTATTCTTTCTGATATTTATTCTTTCTTATATAACTGGGTTTCTGGCATCATTGCTCTGAAGCGTGTAGAAATTCTTTTAGAATTTTTTTTTTTTTTTGGTAGAACTGTTTTGCTGAAAATCCTTTCAGCTTGTGTCTGCCTGAAAATATCTTTATGCCTTCATTCATTTTTGAAAGATTTTGGGTTGCTATGACAGTTGACTGCTTTTTTTCTTTCAGCACTTTAAAAATGTTATGTGATTATATTATGGCTTCCATTGTTTTTGATGAGAAAACTAACATTCCAATCTTTGTTTCCCTGTACATAGAATTTTGTTTCCCTTTTCTTTTCTTTTCTTTTTTTTAATTCCTGGCTACATTTAAGTTAATCTCTCTATCTTTGTTTTCCCACAGTGTATCTGTGATGTAACTAGATATGAACTTCATTCTACCTTGGAGTTCTCTAAGCCTTTTGGGTCTGTTGTTGTCTGTAGTCTTATTATCCTTTTCATATATTGCTAGATTCTATTTCCTAATTTTTAATTAAGAATTTATCTCTCTATGCTCATGTAAAACGTTACCCTGTAGATTTCTCTTTCTCTATTGCTTGCCTCTTGTATTAGTATCATAGTTATCCTGGCCCAAAAACCAGATGGGAAGTGTTCTGTTCTTCTTTATTGTCTGAAAGAGTTCATATAATATAGGAATTATTTATTCCATAGGAAGAATTTGTAATGATGCCACTTGGACCTAATGTTGTTTGTGGAAGAGATTTTCATTTGTTTAAATTTATTTAAAAGACACAGGGAAATAATATGATTCTCCACTTTTTCTGTCTGACTTATTTCTCAGCATCATAATCTCAAGATCCATCCATGTTGTTGCAAATGGCACTATTTCATCTATTCTTATGGCAGAATAGTATGAGGTGCCGTCACACAAGTTTTGATATTTTGTACTCTCTTTATTATTTATTTCAAAATATTTTCTAATTTCTCTTTTGATGTCTTCTTTGATCCATAAGTTATATATATACTTATATTATTTAATTTACAGTCATAGTTTTATTTCTGTTTTTTATTTTTATTATTTTGTGTTCTGAGAACAGTCAGTAGGGTTTCAATACTTTGAAATGTGTATTATATACTCTGGTGTATGTTCTAAGTACACTTGAAAAAGCTCTAGTAGCTATACATGGATTTTTGTGCAGAAAGTCGGTGTCCCAACCCCTGCATTATTTAAGGGTCAACTATATATTCTGGATATATGGGGAATAGCAGTCTATAAATATCATTGAGGCCAAATTGTTTAATAGTGTTTTTCAACTCTTCTATATTCTTACCACTACACTTCTATTACTGAGAGAAAAATGTCAATACCTCTTATTATTATTAGGGATTTGTTTGTTTATTTTTTGTTATATCATATTTTGGATTCAGATATTTTGAAATGGGTATTTATTTTGAAAGTGTATTAGAGCATATAAATTTATGTTTATTATGTCCTCCTGATGAATTGTTCCTTTTATCATTACGAAATATCCCCCATTATATCTTGCATTGCCCCTTCTTTTTTACATTAACGCAGCTACAATAGCTTTCTTATGATTAGTGTTCTATGCTTATTTTTCTATGCTTTTACTTTCAGTCTGTCTGTGTCTTTATATTTAAATTTCATCCTTTATGAAGACCGTATAGTTGTTTTATTTTTGTTTTGTTTTGTTTTGTTTTGTACACAGCCTGATAACTAATGCCTTCTAATTAGAGTATTCAGTTCATTTACATTTAATGTATCTGTACACATGGTTTGGGTTGAATTCTACCATCCTGTGATCTGCTTATTATTTGTTCCAATAAGTCTAGTATCCTCCTGACACCATATATAGTTATTTAAATATTATTGACTACATTCCCTGTGCTGTACTTTACATGCCCATGACTATTTTGTAACTGTAAATCTGTACTTCTTAATCGCTTCCCCTTTTTCACCTGGCCTCCTGACCCCCTCCTACCTGGCAGCCATCAGTCTGTTCTGTGTCTGTGAGTCTGTTTCTGCTTTGTTTGTTCATTTATTTCAGGTTTTTGTTTTTGTTTAGATTCCACATATAAGTGAAATCATATGGCATTTGTCTTTCTCTGTCTGGCTTATTTCACTTAGTGTAACGCCCTCTAAGTCTATCCATATGTTTTCACAAATGATAAGATTTTATTCTTTTTTATGTACAAGTAATATTTCGTTATATATATGCACCGCATCTTCTTTATCCAATCATCTATTGATATACACTTATGTTGCTTCTATATCTTGGCTATTGTACATAATGCTGCAATTAACATAGGGGTGCATATAGTTTTATGGATAAATGTTTTCATATTTTTGGGATTGATACCCAGAAGAGGAATTGCTGGGTCACATGGTAATTCTATTCTTAATTTTTTGAAGAAACTCCATATTGTGTTCCACAGTGTTATTACAGTGTTATTGATTTCCTAGCATTTCTTAATTCTTTCTTGAAGTTTCCACCTCTCTGCTTACATTACTTATCTTTTCTTTCATGTTGACTTCTTTTCCATTAGGTACCTTAACACATTAATGATAATAATGATTAACCATTAGTCATTAAATTGTCTCCTTCATAATTTCAACATCTATGTCATTTCTGAGTTTGATTTTAATGATCACATCCTTTCAGAATGTTTTTTTCTTGCCTTTTGTTACACCTTTTTTTTTCTTTTATTCAGCTGAGATTTCCATTTTAGTAGCATATTTACGTACATGTTATTTAATAAATATTCACTGAGTGCCTGTTTAAACATATTAATGACTATAAAAGATTTAAAAGAACCTGATGCACAATATAAGCACAGAGTAGTTGCCAACACAGAGGCATATGGTCATTCATTAGATTGACCAAAGTAAGTTCACTTTGGTCCACTAAGTAAACCTCTAAGCTTTAGACTTAGATTTGTCACATTTCTGCACAATGACAGTAACTCCTTCTATCAAAGGTGAATGTACAGAATAACCAAGTTTGAGATATTTTTATATAGACCAGCATTGCAATGTATTAATTTAAACATCTTTTAATTTTTTGTTGCTAGCCAGACATGTTGTGTTGGGTTATAGGAACTGAGATTATTAGGAATCTGTTGTGGGGATTTATAACAATTTATTTTTGTTAGGCTGTGCTTAATATTTGTTGTAGTTATAGCTGCAAGAGTTTCCACATTCCTCTAGTGTCATTTTTGTTTCCTTTAATTTTGCCTTTCCCTGATACGTCTTTTTAGAGAGAATACTTTTAGCTCTGGTGATGGTGGTAATATGTGGCGCACATAGAGTGTCCTATAATATGATTAAATCTCAGTGTTTTCATGGGCCTGTGTGTGTTTAATGGGCCTGTCTTGAGGCCCATGTCTTCACCAGTTTCCATTATTTGTTTTGTTCTGTTTTTCCTTTTTGTCCCCTCCTCTCTTTCTTGCCTGCAGTATTCTCATTATATTAACTTGAAGCATTGATCCTTGTTGACCATGTTTTCTGTTTTCCTTAGAAGGTGAGAAAAGGTTGGAGCAATAAGAATGCCCTTCTAATGGCGATATGGCTCCAATCATGTTCTTTCCCCTGGAAAAGCCGTTTGTTATAGAGAAGGCCTGGGGTGTGTTTCACATGATTACTCATTCCCTCTGCCTGCCAAAACCATGAAGGGGTTTTTCTCAGATCTTCATTATAAGAAGCTGGTGAGTTAAAGCCCGTGAACGTGTGTGGGGCCAACTCTAAGAATGTGGTCCCCAGGGGTTTCTCTTTCTGTGACTACTTTACACTTAGTCTGTAGCTGAGTTGCTTGTGGCTCTATCAACTTCTGCTCCAGGTAACCAAAACTCAGCTGCAGCTCTGTCTAGCTGAACCTCTTACTCCAGATTTCTGGGTGGTAGTATACCCTGCAACCTCAGTTCTCCAATAGGTCCAAGAAGTATCATTGATTTTTAGCTTGTCTGGATTTTTCTTGTTCTAAGGATAGAAGTGATGACTTCCTAGCTCTTTACATGTCAGAGCTGAAATCAGAAGTCCTACTGTATTTTTTTCTAGAATTCCAGTTTGACTATTGTTTGAATTTTTATTTTTTGTTGAAATTCCACATATGTTTATCATTCTGTCTATTTTTCCTGTTGTTTATGTACATATTAAGAGTAGCTATTTTAAGTTCTTATCTGCTCATTCTAATCATCTATAGTTTTCAGTTGACCATGTTTTCTCCTTAATTATGGATCACAGTTCTTTAATTCTATACATATCTAGTAATTTAGTTTTGCTTTCTGGATTTAAGTATAATATGCTGTAGAAGCTCTGGGTTGTGTTATTTTCCTCTAAATATTATTGAGTTTTTTACTGACAGGCCAGAGGTTAAAAAAAAATAGGTCAACTTGATCTGGGAGAAGTTTCTCTTTTTCTTTTCTTTTTTTTTCTTTTCTTTTTTTTAGTTTTATTAAGACATGCCAGTTTTCATTTTGTACTTAAGACAAAAAGGTCAGCAAACGTTTTCTGTAACGAGAAAGACAATAAATATGTTATGCTCCATGAACCAAATAGGTCTTTTTTGTTGCAACCCAATTCTGCAATTGTAGTGTGAAAGAAGCCATAAATAATAAACACATGAGTGAGCATGACAAGATTTGGACCTCACCTGAACAGATTTGGCCCATAAGCCATAGTTTGCTCACTGTTGTTTACAGCACAGTCATTAGTCTTGGGATGTGGTCCTTAATCCTAATGTGTAACCCCTTTCGGGTTGTATTAAGAAGTCCACTGTATTTACCAATTCTCTCTACTTGGCAGGGCTTCAACTCCAAACACTCTCTCCAGCACCAGGCAGTTGTTAAAATCTCTATCGCGTTATTTATTTAGCTTTCTAACTGCTGCTCTCTGATGGGTCCTTGGGGTTATTGTCCTGAATTGAATAGTTTAAGAGTCAGTGAGGGGAATTTTTATGCAAATCCTAGGACTCCTTGCTCTATATTTCCCACCTTTTGTGATTCCCTCCTCCATTTCTAAGAGCTGTGACAGCCCTGAAGTCTGAATTCTAGTTTTTTTCTGTTCAATCAGATTGTCACTTTCTTTTTGTAATCTATTTCTCTCTGTGCAGATGATAAGTAGGAAGTGCCTTCGGGGGAAGAGCACTTAGACACAGAACTCACCTGTTTTTTTCCCCCTCTTTCACATTTCATGTCCGTTTCAGTTTCTGCCATCTTTGGATTGTTCTTCAACCATTTGGAAGAGTTTATGGTTCTATTTTGTCCAAAATGTATCATTTTTATTGGCATGAGGGTGGTCTTATAAAGTGGTTCTTAAACAGAACAGGTATGATATTTAATTTCAATGAGATCTCAGAAGTTAGTACGAACTACCAGATAAATATACCCCATCCAGATTTAAGCCTCTTCTTGGTAGATTCAGAAACCCGATTATATCAGGCAGATTTATATTAACCAATCTCAAGACTGACATATAAAATCAGAAAGCCATTTTATTAATTTCCCAAGATAAATAAGACTTGGACCAGAGTACCCACAGCTGCATGATCAGTAACTTTCTTTTCCTGTAGGCAAACCTACACGGGAAGTCAAATTACAGCCAGGGGTTTGTTTGTTGAGCATGAAATCAGAAAATGAGAAATTGGTTGGATGTTTAATGGAATCAAGCTAATATAGCCTCAAGTGTACATGTCCACAAAATAGAAAACCTGGCAATGGCACGAGACTTCTCCACATTCATGACTGGGCTTCTCCCTTTTTTCTGACAGCTCTTGTTTATCTCCATGGCCCTCTGTTTTCTGGACTTCCACGGATGATGTGTACCCCTATTCTTCAGCAAAAATGTTAATAATGTTAATATGATTTCATATAGTAGTGGCCTGAACACTATTCCCTGTCTTTCTTGTGACTTTTCATATTATCTGTAGCATTCATATTCGTGAATCCTGTATTTATTCATTCAAAGTTTTATTCTAAGAGAAATATCTTATTTCCCCTAAAGGTAAACTTTTGGAGAAAGCCTTTCAACATGTCTCAAGCAGAGACTGTAGTATCTACTACATCTTTGGGTTTGAAGATTACATGGGATAATATGTGCCAAGCTTCTGGCATTCACTTGATAAACATTTTGTAAAAAGTCCTTTTGTTTCTTTCCCCTTACTTAATGAAAAGAGGTGCTGAAGAAAACACATCCACTTTCTCTTATGTGTTCCCCACATAATAGTTTTCTTAAGTGTTTGCTAGCCAGAAAAAACAAGGGCCCTGAAAGCATTTTTCAATCACAAGCCTGGATGGAGATTAAAAAACTAAACAAAACAAAAACTTTAGGGTTTTTAATTACCCATTCTCATGCACAAGACACTGGTAAATCAGAACCTTATTCCCTCAAATAAATATCAGCATTAGAACATCATATGTTCTGACTCTGGCAATCATTAGAAGATCTAAGCTAAGGATCTCAGTGTTTATTTTGGTGTGCTCTTGATGGTGAATTTCGTAACTAGGCAGTTATCCCCTTCAGCAGCAGATTTAAAGAGTACATATGGAAATTATATATATCATAACAACTCAGTTTACATCCATTGATAATTACTGTAATAGCTAAATGTTTGCTGTGGGGAAAATGCTAGGGCGATAACTTTATTTCAAGTAATCCTCATAGCTCTTAGGTTTGTTTCCTTTTCTAGGTGAGGAAACTGGTACAGAGTGGGCTCTACATAAGTGTTTGAATGACTGTGGGTGGGAGACATTAGTAGCTTGCTTGAAGTCATAAACCCAGCAATCATGAAGCCCAGAATATAAACCACTTGTGTCTATTCTAAGGCCTTTGGTCATTCCAATACTTCACGATTTCTCTTAATAACATATTTGATCTCAGACAATGCTTGCAGAGATCATGGTTAAAGAAATGGTTCTAATAGTGAAGATTTGGGGACCTGGAACAGATTCAGAAATAGTTATTTGGAAAGAAGAAAGTTTTTGGTGATGCTCATCGAAAACAAAAGCCATGTTTACCTTAACTTTTTTCTGCATCAACAGAGATCCATTTCAAACGTAACTTGTGTAATTTCTAAGCTAATGCAAATATTACTTATGCGAGAAAAGGTTTCCGTTTATAGAACAGCATTGTGTGAAATGGAAAGAACATAGAAAAAGAAGTCAGGAATCCTTGAGTTAGTCATAGAGCCCACTTGGCTTTGTTTCCTCATGAATCAAAGATGGGCATTAGTCCAGATGATCTTTCAGGTCTAAGTTCAGGGTTCTATGCCTCAATCACATCCATTCTTTTCTCATGATCCACTTTCCCAGCTGCATTCTAATGGAACAGATTGACAACAGCAATCACAGAGTCAAATTCTCATTTAAAACACAAGTCTTGTTATTTCGGTACCAATTACAAGGTTATGGATCATGCTTAAAGGTGTTTAATATGCTGTAATGTTTAGACACACTTGGCTCCAACATTTATAGGAGCTGTTTGTAGCAACAAGCAGCATGCTCTCACTCCATAAGTATGCAAGGCTGCTGTAAAAACAGTGCAGATGGGCCGGAAAGAAAGAGTCTCAAACCAGCTACAAAGAAGGGCAGCAAGTGCTTTTGGCTGCACTCTGGTTTTACCTACTGACTAATCTCTCATCAGCCGGAGTCTGCTTTTATAGGTGTATATTTTGTTGTTGCTTCTTTGTTTCAATCCCTGATGTAGAGTATTGGTAAAAATGGTCTCAAGGATTTTATAGTCTTGTATGAGCATATTATGTTCAGGAGTCACAAATAAATTTTTAATGAGACTACAGTTCTACGACAGTGTTCCTCTTTATTTCTTCTCACCATATCAAGGTGACAAGTGACTACTTCTCAGGTGACGGGAAAGTGCCCAAAGATGTTGGGTGATGCAATGGTAATAGGAGAGAGAGTAGTTGCCTATAAGTCCAAAAATCGTAGCTGTGTTTGAGTCATAGGAGGATTATCCAATTCCTGAGGCAAATCTAATATATCTCCATTTAAATACCTCCATTCAAATATGCTTTTAAATACTGAGAAGGAAGTGAAATGTATAGCCCATTTAAAAGCCAGATTCCTGGCTGAAACCAAGTTTTATAACTTGGAGTTGGGAGGGCTTTCACAAAGAATTCCCTCTCAACACTCGTTAGTTCACAAGAACTGGGCATGCCAGAACAACATTTTCCAAGTTGAAAACAGGCAGCCATGTGCTAGCTCCTATAATCTCTAAAAAAAATAAGAAAGAAAGAAAGAAAGAAAGAAAGAAAGAAAGAAAGAAAGAAAGAAAGAAAGAAAGAAAAGAAAGAGGGGACAGAAGGAAGGAAGGAAGGAAGGAAGGAAGGAAGGAAGGAAGGAAGGAAGGAAGGAAGGAAGGAACGAAGGAAGGAACGAAGGAAGGAAGGAAGGAAGAAAACCTTCACTGATGTGGTTGTGGATCATTGAACTGAAAGAATCATGTTGATGGAGAAGCAACTGGAGTTGAAGGGGTTAGTTTAACAAACTAAAATGTATATGGCGACAAAAAAAGTCTTACAGCGTTAGAGGTGAAAAAGATTTGGGGAAGCAGAATAACTCAGAACAAGTCAGACTTAATAAACGGTTTAATTCAGTTATACATTTGGAGCATCCTTGCAGGGGTCATGTGAGCCTCTGGGGATGCAAAGCAAAACAAAACATGATCCCTGCCCTTAAGAAGTATAACTCTAGAGCAAGTGTCAGCCAGCTATAGCCAGGGGAGCCAAATAGCCAGTTTTTATACTACCAGTGTACTAAAAATGGGTTTCACATTTTTAAAAGGTTATAAAATAACTAAGACAAATAAAATAGAAAAATTAAAACAAAAAAAGCACCCAAAACCATATGTGGTCCGCGAAGTCTAAAATACTTACTATTTGACCCCTTCTCCACAGGGACGTCAGCTCGTGGAACGTGGATTGCACAAGGGCTAGGATGGGGTAAACGTGTGGTTTATCAGGTGCAATAGAGAGGCATTTAATCCAGATTAAAAATCTAATGGAGACTCCTGAGAGGAAGTGGCAACCCACCTGGGATCTATGGAATGGGTAGAAATGAGATAAACAAAGATAGTGGGCATAAAGAAAGAATCTTGAAGGCAGAAGAAACAGCACGGTTTACACATGGAGAGAAGTTGTGTGGCAGAAACACAGGGAAATGAGGAGTCGGAAGAGGTAAGGGTACGTACTCAGGTGTACACCAGAGTGTCACCTCACTTCCCAGGTCCAGGTCGCATTTACTGTAAGCCCAGACTGTTCTCTGAGAACTTAACTCCTGTCTCACAGTCTGGTAGCAATCAAGGCATATCTCTTGCCATGACTTCATGGGAGAGTTTTGAGAGCAGCCAAACAGCTGACCTAGAAAAGGGAGTCTGTAGATATACTGCGGAGGACACACTGTGGAGGATACAGTGTGTCCTCCAGACCAGGACAGGCACTGGCCTTGCCACCTTTTTCTCCATTTATCCTAGTCCACCACTCAGGCTGCAAGACAGCGGACAAAAGCTCTGTCATCATGGGCGTCGGTTCCCATCACCTCCAACGTCAAGCCTCCTTCCCTCAGTCTCCTCCTGGGGACCCAGCAGCCTCTTTTTTTTAATTCAGAAAATACAAGGCCTGCTAAACCCTCATTTATGGACAAAAGAGGTCCTTGTTCCACTGTTGTCATCAGCCTGATGAAGCTTAGACTTATGAGACACCATTGAAAATACTAAAATGTGAACACATTTGGAAGATTGATAGCAAATTCATATTCCATAGTGACCAACTTCTGTGTCCAAGAAAATGCAACTTTGTTTTCTTTAATTCAATTGAACATGTGGCTCTCAACCCAGTCCGCCAATTTATTGTAGGCATTTCAAAGGAAACTAAGTCAGTGTGGGAATTACATGAGGTCATTTTATGAATGAACCTTGGTCAATTCAGTATTTAACACGCTCAATTGAGATTCCTCTCTCTGCTCTTTTCCTGGGGGAGATGATCTAAGTTGGGAGGGCTCCCACAGCAGGAGAAAGGAGATGGGCTCATGGGCATCAACGTTTGTCGGCTGGCGTCTGGTGAGATGTACAAACCTCATTAGTCTTTGGTTGTTGCTACCTATTCCTATACACCTGTGGCTGAAACATCACATTCTCCACTTCACCCTGAAATCTAGCCCACCAAGGTCACTTCCTAACCACAAAGGGCTGCTCTCCACCAGTTCTGAAACTGTCCTTAAACACAAAGATGTTTACTGTCCTCCAGGCTCTCATTGGAATGTCTCAGCCTCACTCTGCCTAGAGGCATCTGATCACCATTGCTTGTTTTTCGCTTTTTAAATTGAGATAAGATTTACATAAAATGAACTGAACCATTACCCATTTTAAAGTGTACAATTCAGTGGCATTTAATACATTTACAAGGTGGTACAACCATCCCCTCTGTCTAGTTCCATGACATTTTTCATGGGTTCCCCAAAAGGAAACCAACCCTGTCATCTTTACGTCGTCACTCCCCATCACATACTTGCCCCAGCTCTGGAAAAAACCCCACTCTTCACTCTGTCTCTGTGATCTTCTCTACGGTGGATGTTTCATAGAAATGAAATGATACGTGTGATGTTTTGTGTCTAGCTTTGTTCACTCAGCATAAGATTTTAGAGATTCTTCACACTGCAGTACTGTATTCTTTTTTTTTTTATGGAAGAATTGTAAGCAACTGTATGGATATACTATATTTGTTTGAATGACACTTGAGTTGTTTCCTTTGGCTATTGTAAATTATGTTGCTAGGAACATGCCTGTATATGTATTTGTTTGAGCACCAGTTTTCAATTCTGTTGTGTGTATACCTAGGAGATGAATATAATTCTATGTTTCACTTTTTGAAGAACTGTAAACTGTTTTCCACAGCAGCTGTACCATTTTCAACTATTGCTGTTTCAGCCCTGAAGATTCCCTGATGTAGACTTCCCTACTCATTTGCTTCCTCCTTGAGCTGCACCAGGAATGGAGGCACAAGCATCTCCTGTTTTGTGAATCCCACAGATCCATGGCCCATTGTTCTCAGCACCTAGATGGGCAGGAAGGAACAGAGTACACAGGACAGGGACCCAACAGAATTTGTACTCTAGTCACATTTTTTGCAATTCTTTTCACATCAGCTGGTTAAACTTGATCTCTTTTGGTTGGAAACGCTAGACTTAAGTCATGGTGTCTTCTCTATTCTTTGCAGTATATGCTTCATGCTGTGAGTAGCTTAGTCAAGGCCCTGTTCTTTTGACACTCAAATCTTTTCAAAAAACAAAAACAAATCTTGTAATGAAAAACTTTCACTTTCAAGACTTTGTATTAGATATCAGTATGAAGAACATGTTGTAATTTCAAAGACAAACACCTGAATTCTAGTCTCAGCTCTAATTAGCCCTTCCCATGGGGACAGAGGCCCTGAAAACGCCCCCTGCTTTTGGATAGTGGGGAAAGCAAGTATGGGAAATACTTGATTAATAACCCAAATTTTATCCTGCTAATCTGTGTTTGTGAAATAGAAATAAAATAATTTAGTGATTGATTAAATACTGCAGGTGAGAGGAATGGAGAAGTTTAGTATGCAGCCAAGGTTTAAGGCAATTGGTGGGAAGATATTCAATTTAGTTTTATATCTTTGTTTTAATGTGCAAGGTCAACAAAAATGTGAAGATATTTGTAGAGAGTGTTTGAAGTGATATGTTGTGGACTTTTCAGGAAAGAAAGTGAAAACACAAAGGGTAACTATTTAGGGAAAAACTAGAAAATTCAAAGAACTAGATGTACTCATACCCATGAGATTGAAAAACAGTTGTAGACTTTTCCTGCTAGAATGAGATTGAAACCAATCCTTCTTCTGTGGATAATTTGAAAAGCTAGAAAAAAATTAAAGAAAAAATTCTCCCTGAGATCAATGGAGAGATAACAAGAGAGTCAAGAATTATAGGGCCAGGATTAGAGTAGAATCAGCTTAGAATCTGGAACTGTTTTTCACCTGAAGATGTTTGTTGATTCCCAAGGAGGCAGCTGAGATGCTGAGTTGCTGAGCAGTAATTTTGACAGCCTTCTGGAGATGAGGGGACAGGAATTGGCATTCTAGCCTTACTAAGGTAGAGTGCACTGAGGCTTTTCATTTGGTTTGTATCCCAATAGGCTTTATCCATAGAGGTGTGAGCCAGAAATAGTCAGCCCCCCCCCGCCCCCCGCAAGGACTTCACCGCAACTTCAAGTCATCTCAGTCCTTGAAACCAGACTACTGTAATCCTGGATTGTCAGCTGGCAGACAAAATGCTTCAGATGAAGCTGACATCTTCCTATGCCTCACATTGTTGCTACAAACTATTGCAAATACAACATCCAGTGCACACATGTACTTCACACACAAATAGACACACAAGAAAACAAGACTGATTGTTAGTGGTATTTCATTTTCTAATGATTACGAAAATATTGTAAATGTTTTATTTAGGATACTGAGCTCAAACTAGTAGAATTTGATTTTCTTAGCACAGGACTTATAAATACAATGTATGATCACAATTCCAGTTCCACGAATTACTTTGGATAAGTGGTTTCACTTCTCTGTGATACAAACAGTATTTTCTTTAGTAGGGTAACATTTTGAAGATATTTGTCCCAGTATTCCCATCTTTCCCACTTCCTTTTTTTTTTTTTGAGGGCAGTGTCACTGGCCCTCATATGTGGGACCCGAACCGGGGCCCCTGGTTTCCCAAGCCAGCGCTTAACCACTGTGCCACTCGGTTGGCCCCCATCTTTCCCACTTTCAAGCTTGTTTGCAGAGAAAGAATGTGAGAGAAGCAAGCAGAATAACAGGAACCTCCTCACAGTGCCAGGGTTTCAAAGCACACGTCCTTAAAGGAATAGAAATGATTTGTCATAAAGACAAACTATTTAGGAGAAAGCTCATAGTCTTTCCTGATTTGTTTGTTTTTTTCCTTTTTGTTAAAAAATGACACCCTGGATTGTGGGGTGAGGCAGAAGGGAAGGACATTGGGAATCCCCAACCGCAAGGACATAGGGAAATCCCAGTGAAAGCTGACAAAATCAAGGAAGGCAGCAAAATATCAAGTAGGTGTGTTCAGGGGAGAGTAACGTGCGGTGTGCCTGGTCGTGGAGGCTGAGACAGAGTCACGGGGTTCTTTCACTCCAGCAGGGTGCCTGGAATCATAATGAACCCTGCTCACCCACAACTGGCATGAAGATGCCACAGAGAGCCACCAGAGGTGGAGGTGAAAGACCAGGAACAAGTGTGCCTCCAGACGTCCAGTGGTGAAGACCAGATAGCTTATCTGAGAGAATGCCATTGTACCAACACAGCAAACCGGAGCTCATTTAATCCTCATAAAAGCCCAGAAAATAGATGGTGTTATTGTTATCTCTGTTTTACAGAGAAGAAAACTGCAGCTTAGAGAAATTAAATAATTTATCAAAAGCCATGCAGCAATGGAGACAGGATTTGAGTTCAAATTGGCCTCTGCCTTTCTGAGTCCAAATCAGACAGACACCATACTTTGAAGCACTGGACAGTGCCTTAGATATCTGAGTTTTGATTCTAAACCCCTGTACAGGGATGAGTTATTGCACACTAACTTCCTCAATAAATGTGGCAAAAATACTAATCATTTGCACAATCTAAGAATTCCATATTACGCATCTTTCTCGAAAGGGAATAAAAATTATCCAATGCCTGTAGAATACTATTATGTAGAACTACATAATAGTCTTGTTTTATGGTTTCTTAATTATTACTGTCTCTGCTAATAAATTCCTACTCTATAAAATCATGAGTGGAATCAACTGTAAACATCTACCAAAGCCCTTAAAATACATACCAACACCGTAAACTGTCCCCTACCCCACAACAGAAGCGCACAAGCTAATTAGGTTAGAAATGACTGTGAGAGACTTATAAACTTAACATTGGTTTAAACAAGATAAAAATTTCATTCTCTTTCACATAAAAGCAAAGAGGTACATATTCTAAGGATGGCAGAGTAGTTCTGTTCACAAAGTCCTCAGGGACCCAGGCTGCTTTTTGTTCACTGCTCAACAACTCCCAGAGTGTAGCTTCATCTTCACAGTTCAAAGCAACATCTGTATTCCAGGCAACAGATGCATAGAGGGAAAAAAAAACAAAAAAACCAAAATCAGAGGTATTAACTGATTGTCTCCTAAACTGCCATATGACACTTCGAGTTTCATACCATTAGCCAGAATTTGGCCACATGAACACTTAGCTGCAAGCTAAGCTGAGAAATACACTCTATTCTGGGCAGCTAGAAATTCTATTGTTATGGAAAATGGAGGGAAAACATCATTGGAGGAGAGCTCATGACTCTGGCACAACACACTACTGTGTATATACTCATTCTACCATGTGAAACCTGGCTCCCCAGCCCCATGAATCTGCATCCCTAAGGAATTAGGGACGTGCAGCCTAAATCTTCCAAAACGATCCATGGAGCTGCTCAGCCCACAGCTGATCTCGGTGCCTGTCTCAATCTTAGATATCACTTAACTAATCATATATTAGGAAACAGGCCATAAGGACTAAACTGTGTTGCTAAAGAATAAACACTATGTGTGCATGCACGTGTGTGTGTGCGTATATACACACATACGCAAACATAATGTTCATATCTCTATATCATATGTTCATATGATACATGTAAATTATATAGCTTTGTATATAATATATAGATAAATACCTGTATCTATATATTATATCCTCTATATATTTATTGATTATTTAGCTTTTTGAGACTGTTAAAATATATAACAATACAAAAGTACATAAAACATAAATGTGTATTATAGTTCAATGAATTATCACAAAGTGAACACCCATGTGCCCATCTGGTCAGGAAATAAAATAGTGCCAGCCCCCAGAAGCTCTCACATACCCTCTTCCTCATCAAATCCCTGTGCTCCTTAAAGATAGCCATAAAGATAACCACAAATTTGACTCTCATGATAATCATTAGATTGTGATATTTTGAGATAGAGGACTGATTCTAATCCCATTTCTGCTTCTAACTTGTGTGATCTTGAACAAACCACTGTATCTTCCATGTAAACACACACAAACACACACACACACAACACACACAGAAGTAGTTGGATCTTTTCATTTTACATAATATATACTGAATATCCTGTGTGTCTATATGTATGTGCGTAATGAAAATATCCAACTAAATGGTGTTAAAGATTGTTTCTAGCTTTTAAATTCTGCCTTCTGTATGTGGATAAATAATTGCATGTTTTTGTTTGTTTGTTTGTTTGTTTGGTTGGTTGGTTTTTAATCCTTAAGTGCTCTCCCTGTCAACTTTTGAAAGGGAGAGAATGTTAGCAAAAAATGCTAACCAGTTAAAATAACTAAAATTTCTGCATTTTCACCAGAAAAAGATTTAGTCTATAAGTAAAGCAACAAACCTCATTTAATAATGTCACTCTTAAGTGATTAATTTTTATGTTTAATGTTCCAGAAAGAGGTCACCTGACTTCTAAGTTTTTTTGGATCTGTTACCTTAATTAAATTCCTGGTGTCAAAGCTCCATTAAAGTGGCATGAAAGATACCTGGTTTGTTGCACTAGATAATTAAATTGTGTCAAGGGAAGGGTTGACTCAATGAAGTAGTGTCAACGCTTCTCATCTCTTACTCTGAAGAAACTAATTGCTGTGTTTCCAGAATAATTTGGAACTTACAACAAATAACTTTCTGCAAAGACTTTATGATTTTAAAACCCAGAGTCAGAATGCTACATATAATAATGAATATGGGCTTATGTTTCATGGAAGAGAAGTAAACAGAGAAAAGAAAGTTTCAGGAAGAGAGAAGTAGAGAAATCAGTACAAATGGAGGCAAAGAAAGGGAGATGGAGATAGAAAGAAGAAACATCAGGAAAATGAGAAAAAAGTGAAAAGAGGGCTCAATATACTTAGAAATGAATTTATTAACGTTAACCACATTTCAGTGTTCAACTCTGGACAATGGGTAGCTGAGTAAATGGCCCCTGTTATAATTGTCTTGTGAAATGATCATCAGTAGTCACCTCTGAGAAATCTTTTAAACCCCCTCATTTACTATGGAGTGACCATACAGTTGTCCTTAACTTGTAGAAATCCAATTATGTATGCATATAAAAAAAGAGGGAGAAGAATAAGCCACAACTTTGATAGTCGGGGGGACTGCACCCACACCCCATCGAAAAGCAATGTCCTGAAGTGAATGTGAGTAGAGAACTGTGTCTCTGCAGCTCCCTCTGATGTGAGCATCTCACTATCTTGAGCGTGAACATCATGAGTGTTTAAAGGTGAAAATTTTTATGCATCACAGCTTCTTCAGCAAATGGCACTCTACTAAAGAAATAACAATCTGTTCCAGTCCTGGAGGAAGAAACTGGCTCTGCTGGGCTTACCAAGGCCCCATACTGGTCTCTATCATGCAACTTTCTAGAGGATTTTCAAATACAATTTACTTACATACTCTATATCCTAACTTCAGCTTAAGGTATGACACCACTGTTTTGTTGAAATGAACACTCTGGAATTTTGAAACTTTATGGAAAATGGAACAACCTAGAGTTATATCATTTAACATTTGGAATGGATCTCAGGGGTATATAAATACTATTTTTGACTCATTGAGCAATCTATTCTTTAACATCTTCATCAGATAGACAGCCGACTTTATGCTGCTGGAATCGTTGACCATCAGACTGTGTTCGTTTGCTTCTTTACGGTGATCTCTTGTTTCCTTGCCTTAAATTTTTCTTTTTAAATTTAAACAAAATTAGTTCATTTTACTACTAATTAGAAGTCGTTATTTTCTGCCTTTTCGGATTGTTTGGGTTTACTAAAGATCTTTAAGTGTGCTGATTTAAGGTTAAAAAAAATCCATATATAATGTGAACAATGGAGAATAACATGGCGCTACCATTTCCTATGATCAGGCACTCCTGTTTCCCTTCATGAAGTATAAAATAGCATTAACATGTTTTCCTACCCTCAGCCCCTGGCAACCTTTGATCTGATTAGTGTTCATATAGTTTTTCTTTTGTGAAATATCATCTGAATGGAATCACATAGCATTTAGTATTTTGAGTCTAGATTCTTTCACTTAGCATAATAAATTTGAGATTCTTCCAAGCTATCAGTATTTCTGAGCTATCAGTATGCTAAGTAGTATTCCATTGTATGGAGGCACTGTGGTTTATCCGTTCATCAGGTGATGGACATTTGGTTGTTTCCAGTATGAATAATGCCACTATAAATATTTGTAAGAGGCTTTAGAGTGAGCAAACAGTTTTTAGTTCTCTTAAGTACATGCCTAGAAGTGGAGTGGCTGGATAATAGAACAAGTGTATGTTTAAGAGTATAAGAAAGAGTTAAACTCTTTTCCAAAGTGATTTTTCTATTTTGCATTTCCATCAGTCCAGGGTCTCTTATTTGTCTGCATCCTCTTTCTCTCCAACTGGGCAGAAACTCAATTTAATAACCATTTATTTAAAGTCTTCTCAGTGTTAACCACTGTGCTTCCCTTTGGGGATCTGCATTACTCAGGGGTAGCCAAAACTTTGCTCTGAGCTTTAATTGGAAGGCCATCAGGGAGTGTTTAAATTTATTTTGTCTTGAGCTTTTGTTATTGTAAATAAAATTTTCAGTAAAATGTATATGTGTAATTATGATTTGTGGCACATTTCACCTTTTTCACTTCATTGCACCCTTGAGGAGAAGCAGGAGTGACAATGGTCAAGTTTCAAGGTCCTATGGGGCCAGAGAATATCGTGTCAGAGAATGCGGTTTTTAATTTGACGAATAAAGATCCTAAAGGGGCTGTTATCTTATTGGTGGTGTCCTTTTTTCACTTTGTTACTAAATTTATACCTTGTTATTCCTTACCCACACTGTCACTGCTTAATCACTTGTTTGGGATGCTTTCATATTAGGATCTTGTTTTTTATAAACTGTTACACTATTATTGTAAGATGGGCCCAGGGTACCTCTCCTTGATTGGTGTTCTCTCCTTTAGAATAATAAAAATAACGATGATAGTATTACACCTGATGCTAATGGCTTATATACATTTGTTTCATTTAATACTCATAATAATCCCTTAAAACAACTATGTTTCCACATTTTACAAAAAGAGAAGCTGAGAATTAGAGAATGTAAATATCCTCAAACCACAGAACTTTAGAGGCACAATTAGAATCCACGCCCATGTCTTTCTGGAAACAAATTTTAATGATAAAATTGTTCTTCTTAACCTCTCTCCTATGATGACATTTAAGCCAAGGAGAAACCAAGTCTGGTTCCTTTGGCGGGGAAACTGCCCAGCCCACCAAAGCCATCAACTTTTCCAAGTTTGGGGGGAAAAGCTTTAGCCAGTGACAAGTTAGCTTCTGTTGTATAACAATCGACCAGAATAACCTGTAAGACTTGTATTAATGAGAGGTCAGCTAAGCACTATGCTGAGCATAACTGGGCTTGATCCTATGTCTGAGGATTGTCTAAGTGGTGATCTCACCTAGGCTGGCCTTTGCTACGTCAACTGGGCTACCTGGTTCTGCTTCATGTGTCTCTTCTTCCAGCAAGCTAGGTTGGGCATGTTCTCATGATGATGACAAAGGCACCGACAGCAAGTCTCAGTGCACAAGTCCATTTCGGAACTCTGCTTATATCAGTCTTCTCACACCCCCTTGGTGAAAACAAACCATGTGGCAAGTTCAGTGTCAAGGGTTAAAGCCAGTCACCCACAGTCCCTATTCCACACTGCCACAAAAGTGAAAGGACATGGTCAAAACAGTGCTGGAATAAAGATAAACATATAGATGAATGGGATAGAAATGAAAGCCCAGAAGTAAAAGCATAGATTGATGCTTTCAATTGGTTTTTGATAAGGTAGCTCCATATGAGTGCACTCGTTTAGGAGAGGAAGAACAAAAATGAAAGATGGAAGACACCTTTAAAAAAGATGCAAGAATCAAAATGATATACACTAACTTTATCTTTTTCTTGGCAATACTTCCCACTGCTGACCACCTGAGGAACCTACGATCTCCCCAGGAAAAGAAAAACATTTTCTCTTTTTCTGTGTCCTCTTGTCTAAATGCCCAATTGTCTACTTGATTCTGTTTCTCTCCGTACACAGAGTCTTCAGGAATGGGGGACTTGAGATGTACCCTGCACACATCCATGCTGGAGGACCTGGTTTACATATATATTACATCTGGAAGACTTTCGCACTGTGGGTTTGGGTGCTGACTCCATTCCCAGTATCACCACCATTGCTACCATTGGTTTATGATCTTTTGGAGGCTCTGAATACATTGGAAATTGCTCAGCCAAAGCTTCCATTACTGGTCCAAACCAACAATAATGGAGCCATGAAATGGGAGTGGCTTTTAAAGTCATGGTATAGGAAGAGGAGGATAAAAACACAGGTGTGTGAATCCCATTTTAGAGAAAAAAGCAAGCGTTTTTAATCACCCCCAATCCTCTTATGGTATTTCATAAAATAAAAAGCACTTTCACATTCATTGTCTCACTTTTATCCTCCAATCATCCTGTGAGGAAGGTGGAATTTGTGCTCATCTCAATTAACAGAGGATTCAATGAACATTCAGAGGGTTGAGTCTCATCAAGTTTTACAAATGGGAAGACATCAGGAGTCCACAGTGGTCTTCTTCTCTTTCACTGCATCATGTTCTCTCACCACAATCTCAGGCTCCTTACCCTCTCACCTGCCTCTGCCCAAGTTCAGACACTGCTCATTGCATGCTTGCCAATTTCAAAGCCTTCTAAGGATCGCCATGCCTCCTTGATATGTCACATTCTATGTAACTATTACATGCTTGTCATCAAATCTGATGATGCCTCTCCCCTCCTTAATATCCATCAATGCCCTTCTCCTCACTAGTATCTGCAAGCTACAAAATGACATAATCCGATGGCGAATTTCCCAACCTCTATACCACAAACTGTATCCTCAAAGTGCATCAAGTTAATTTTTTAAATCTCTGGATTAGAACTGCATGCTGCTTAAAGAATCTTGGTCTTTTCCTATGCTCTTCTCTCTTGCTGAATCTTCTCCCCTTGTCTGACTATCAGGGAATCTCTCCTTCCTTCACACCAATGGTACTGCACATGCGATCTTTCCTGCGGTCTTCCCCTAATACGAAGAGTTAGTCTCTGCCTTCTGTGCTTCTCCTGGCATCTTATGCAACATATAGTCTTGTAATAACTTTGCTTGTCATTGGAATTGTGGGTGATTAAATGCATAAATTAGAGACCAAGATTTTTCAGGATTATAACCTCATGATGCATTATAGTTTCTGGCATATGGTAAGCACTCAATAAGTATTTGTTAAATGTTTACACGAATGATCAAGGTGCATTTTATGAAGCGCATAGTATTAATTGTGTGGAAAAGGTGCTTTCTGACTCTCATGCTGTTTTTCTTTTATTTCCCCCGATTTGCTCATCTCTGTTAGGGTAGCTGTTGACCACCAGATTCATCCTTGCTAGACACAATCTACTGCACATGGTTCTCAGCATTCTCTCTGTGGGTGTTTTGCAAGGGCAGGTGTGGAGCTGAAGGCAGCCTAAGCAAGGACTCTATCAGGCTGACACAGTTCCGCCTGATTCCTTCCCTCTTTCTCCACCCTGTGTCAGGGGGCAGGAGTCATGTGGCATCTACATCAGGGTCTTTGAGACTAGAAACTCACCAGACAGCTGGAGTCCATAGCTTCCTCAGAGAAACCCTGGACTGGCATTGACCCAAAACAACCCAAACCCCAGGGGCTTAGCCTGCAACAATCTGCAACGGGAATGTAATACTCCAAATAGTTTTCAGTTAGTTCTGGTTTCCATTTATCTTTCTTTCTTGGCAGGTAGGGCAAGGGTGAGAGGAAAATGGGACAGGTGGAGAGTGGAATTTGATTGAATTACCTGCCAGGACTTCAGAAACCCACACAAAAGAAACTCACAACTCAACTTGGCATCTCTTTAGGAACCATTCCTTGAAGGCTGCTGACGGAGATGCTAGTGCTTCAGAAAGCATTAGGCTGCTCTCAGATGATTCACGTGGCAGCATCAGTGTAAGAACATATTGTTCTTGGCAAAGGTGTAAAGAGGCTGCCGAGATGGAGACGCAGATAGGAGAATTTTCCCCGCCTACCCTCTGCCTGTTGGCATTATTTACACCCTTGCTTCCCATGTCACTGAACCACTATGCCAAGGTTTTCTGTCCTCGAAAGGTTTGGGTTCACAATTCCTATGCGATATTTATTCCTCTCCTTTCTTTAATATTGAACTTCTTATCTCAGCCACTGAAAATTTGTTACCACCTTTCCTATTCTATTCGATATTTATGCGCACACTTTCTACATCACTTAGTGGCCAAAGCCATTCTCTCCACTGCTTGAAATATACAGATACCACTTACGAAAGAATATTTCAATTATTTCGATGTGATTAGAGCTTCAGAACAGGTCAGTGTATTTCCTCTGTCTTGTAGAATCTTGGAACATTTATTATTTCTAACACTCCACTGATATGTAATATTCATTCAAAAGTCCACCCACCACCCATTAATTTGCAGATGTTTACTAGCAACTGAACTAGCCTTGGCATTGAAAGTGCAGAATCAATGTCTCAATCATAATATTGTCCTTTGCAGTGCTACACAACACCCGCACATCTCACACAGCCCACTACAACTGAGGGGTTTTTTGTTTTGTTTTTTGAGGGCAGTGTCATTGGCCCTCATATGTGGGACCCAAACCGGGGCCGCTGGCTTCCCAAACCAGCGCTTAACCACCGCGCCACTCGGCCGGCCCCTAACTGAGGTTTTTGAGCTAAGGATTGGGCATCTTTATATTCCCATGTCTAGACACACAACATAGTAGACACACAACAAACTTTTATAAAATAATTAGTTCTAATTTCACCAATCTTTCAAATCTTTGATAAAAATAGAGCCATAGTATCAGTGACTAAGTCAAATAACTGCACTGATTCTTGAACCCACCCTCCAGAATCAAGACCTCCAATCCTCTACGTATTATCCTCCATGTTTTTCTGGGAGTCTCCAGGAGATGTCTCACAAGATCTAAAAAAGAAATTCTGTTTCCATTGCTCTGATGGGTCCTGCAGGTCCCATCAGAATACTGCTGATAGTTTGCCATCTGTCCCCTGACATTTCCTCGCCCTCTTCCTGTGTTCTACCAGGCTCCAGTGACCCTCTCTGCATCCCCCATGCCCACCATGTGGCAATGCTGCCCTACAGCCTTCAAGATCCCAGTGCTAAGTGTGGTCTCTTTAGGCTCTGTTTAAGAGACCACAAAGTACTGCATACTACTACATTAGTAAAGCAACTCTTTTTCAGTTAAGCATATGCAGTGTGTCTGGAATCCAGAACAAGTTTGAGGTGACATCTACTAAACTGTTCTCACAAATATCATTTTTCTCTGGTGATTATGGTTTGCTGTTTTGTCCATCAATTTTCTGAAACATGCTCAGTTATGTCTGAATTCCTGAATACACACAACTTGTGGCTCAAACTTTAACCCATATTATATTTTTTAATGTCTTAATGAAGGTAATACATGTTCAATGTCATAGCAAATAAAAAAAGAAAATAAAAATAATTTGTAATCCCTCCACCCAGTCTTCATATTTTGGCATATATTTTTTTAGTCTTTCTGGATATTTATTTAAAATAAACTAGAGGAAAATGTGACCAACAAAAATTACCCTTGAATTTGTTTAGAGACATACTTTGAGGATGAGACTCCAGTGGAGGCTTGTAGCAAAATTTGAATTTTATAAATGCTCAGAAAAATAACGAGGTATAGCCTGAGAGCTTCCTTGGAGAAAAACAAAAACAAAAACAATCTAGGAAGAAGAGTGGGAGAAGGTGTGGCTGGGAACATTCTCACATGGTATAGAAGTAAGTGGACAGAACCATAAGTTTGGATGGAGGTTGTTGAGCCATGGACTGTGTACAGTAGAATGTGATCTTCATTCGCATAACCTTAGAGAAAAACAAAGAAATATAGAATCACATATACATATATGATTTTTTTTAACCAAACCAGAGAAAGTCTATGCAAAAAAAAAAAACCCTCAAATTAAAAATCAAGTAAGAGACAAATTAGTTGAATCATCCAATCAAGTGATAAAGCGCCTTGGTTTGTGAATGGTGGAGGAGATGGAGTAGCAAAAGCAGGAGACACTCTAAAATCAAAAAGGAAAATTAGATAATAGTGTTTATTGAGCCTAAGGACGTGGGCTGGGAGACACCCCACTACTTAAAGAGGATGAACTTTCAAACAGGCTAAACAGTGATAAGTGTTTGGAGAACTACCAGATTCCACTATATATATTTCATATAGAGACTGTATCAGCAGGTACCTTTATCTCCTGGTTTCCAGTTATCTTCAGCCAATAGCCACATTGAAAGAAAGATCAGTGAGAGGGAGAATAAGGTCCTTCCTTATGAGGTCAGCCTGGACCAGCTGTGTTCCTCGATGAAAATCCCTGCTCCTCCAAAGATAACTAACTACTCAATTCTTTCTCCTTCCAGATTCCAGTAACCTCTCTTCCTTGTCCCCTTAGGTCTAGGGTTGTAATAGCTTAGCTTCTATTAGCTCCAGGTAATCACACTATCCTTGTGAATCCCCTACACCCACACCTCATAAAGACTGTGCCATCTGTTTTACTATTTGGAATAATCCTATTTTAAATGCACCATCTGTTTTCTTTTGGGACTTGGCTAATAATTGGTTCCAGAAATGGCCCAGGGAAGAGGCCTTCAAAACGAGATTCTGCAATTGGGTTGGTCATATACTCAAAGAGTATACAAATAACTTCCTTGCTGAATGAAAATAGAATATGAGTAAGCTATGATATTCAATAATTCAAGTTATCACTGGTGGCTAGAACAGGATAAAATGCAGGAAAGAGAAGGAAAGATATTGGGAGAACATATGCCTGTGGCAATGACTTCCTGTGACAAACAGAAATAATAAAGATTATGGAGAAACCAGGCTTTTCCTTAGACCTTAGACAGTATGCATAGAGAAAAAGAAATAGAAAAAAATGGTTACACTATTGAGGACATGCATGGAATGCCAGGAGGCTCTCCATCCATATTAAAAGATCCTTCATGTCCTGTGGTCCTAGGAAAGGTGTAGCTGAGGGCTAAGCCCAGGGGATGAGTGTAGGGGTGGTAGAAGTGCAACACCAAATAAATGCTCAACGCCATCAAATCTCTTAGACCATTGTAAGGACACTAAAGGGGAAACTAGGACCCTAAGACCTAGAATTGAGAACATTTAGGAAAATATAGACAAAACTGAAAAGAGAACATCCAAATTCCTTTGATACTCCATCGAAGGAAGAGGTGGTCTCTCTCCCTGCCCAATCTAAGGTGACTAGTCCTTGCCTACATAAAAGCCTTTCAGTGACTGCACCTGGGCAGCTGCCTCTCAAGATGATTATCTATTCACTAGGGCTTAATAGTATCTATTCTTCTCTACCTCCCTGATTGTTTTCCAAAGTAAAACAAAGAAGCAAATGGAAGCTCTAACCTACTTAAGACGTGATGAAGGGGATTTAACTCCATGTTCATTAATATTTGGCAATCTAAAATATTCAAAACACATCTGCAGCTAACTAGAATTATATAAATATACAATTGGGGTTTAGAATTACATAGGAAAAATTACACAAAGGGCTAACCTTAGTGAAAATGAAAAGATTCTCAGCACCTAGGCTGACCAACTTGCCCCAGTTTGCCTGAGACATTTTTGTAATTTAGCACTGAATGTCTCATATCCAAGGAACTCCCTCTATCTCAGACTGGGACAACTGGTCACCCTACCATATCCAACACCTTTAATTGCTTCTAGGTCCATAATGTGAGTTAGAACTCAACACAGCCCAACACAGAGGTATAAGGTTTGCTCCACAGGAAAATAGCCTATAATCTAAGACAGTAACAAAACCCTGCTAATGTGTTTCAGCTGAAGCCTGGGGAATGTGTGTGGGAGGGGATTCCAGTGGTGTTAGGCCAATGGGGAAGAAATCTGGATTTAGGTCTGGTGGAATTCCCTGACATAGGAGTTCTCACCGACTTGGGGACTTGGTGTGTCAGCTCAAACACCTTGCAAATGCATTAATAGTCTGCAAGGTTGCCTAATCAAATGCTGAACTTAATGAAGATTTTAAAATGTCAGTGCATTCCTGGCATACAGTAGAAAGGAGTCTGGAGGCTTAGTAAAAAGGGCATTTTGGAAGAATCTATTATGTACAACTTGCTCAACCACCCATCCTCCTCTGTATCCCTAGGTGGGCCAATGGAAATGTTAGTTATTTCAACTTTCCTTATTCTAATTTGTGTTGTTTGGCTACTTACAGAAAGCATGTGTATTAAAACCAGGAAAAAAATGCTTCATTAAGTTAATTTTTCAAATAGATATGAGAGGGGAATAGGGAAACAACAATATAAAATATCTCAAATATTATTGGGTGAGTTTTAAGATGGCATGCATTTTATAGGTGGGGATTCAGGGATTCCCTGAGAGGGGATGGAAGGGAAATTTATGGAGACAACTCTCTAAGGGAATGTGGAGGAAGGACAAAATGGCAATAAATGAAGACCAGGGCTGAGAAGCTGCTGGACTTACAGACGGATACCTCCCATCAGTGTTATTCAGTTCTAAGAAAAGGGGTATTGTTTGCACAATGGCTGCATTTGACAGCCTGAGAACTCACTAACATCATGTTTCACTAATTGGCCAGTAGGGTGGGAGGACAGATACATGAGAGAAAAATCTAGAATCCTATATTTAAAAAATAAATATATGAACAAAAGGGGGGGGGCAAAGAAAGAAGGTTCTCAGAGTCAGTCAACCGTTTAGCCCTGCATGTGGTCAAGAAAGAAAGGGACACATTTTAGAAACTGGTGAAACTAGTAAAAACTCAGGTTTGAACCACTGAAAATAAAACTCCAGTAATATTTCTCAGTTGAAGATCTTGATTCCTGCCCTTTCTGAGCCTGGAAGATTCAGAGGTTTTGGAAGACTAGTTTGGTGGAACTTGTAACAGAAGCCATATTGGTGCACATAGGGGCACTGACCACACATGTGTTTAAAACATCAACAGTTTCAGTTCAAAAATTTGTTGAGAGGAATGGTCCTGCTGGAACAAATCTAAGGTTGAAGCCAAAGCACCCGTAGGAAGTTGTTTTCACAGGCTGAAAACATCCCTAAGCAAAGGCCAATATTCAAAGACATTGTATAGAGCTCATGGGCCTTGGGACTTCACTGGGGATTTAGCAAGAAAAGATAGGAGGTAAGAATAGTAAAAGCAGAAACTCGGTAAACACTTCTATTTCCCCACCACAAACTGTGAGGAACGCTTTTCACAAGAAGGAATGAGAGCTTTGTCACTAGAAAGAGCCTAAATTTAGTTCCATGCTGAGGTGCCAGGAAAAATACTCAAAGGGAAATAGAAGTCACAAGGTTCATCATGGGCATGACTGACCCTGAGGGGAAAGAAGAACACACAAGTAAGACGTTGTGACTCAAAAAATGGCACCATTACAAGTTTTGGAAGATGGAAATCCTATCTCTAACATTATCCCTTCCAAAATATGGTAATGGATGGTGACAGAATTACTCAACAGGAGATCCCTCAGAAACTATGTTAAGTTTCCATTCCTTAGTTGTGTACAACTGGCCCAAAAATCTGCCTGACATCTTGGAGCCTGAGGTCCCAATGATTTTTGTCCTTTCCTCACATTTTCTCTGTCTACACTCCTTTTCCAATATATCATTAAGTCTCTTCTGGAACCAGGTACTGAGTAACAGAAACATTATTTTATTGTGAGTAATTGCTTAGAGGGCAAGGGAGATTCTTATTTATTTCCCAACATCTTATGGTGGGCCAGTTTCTGCGATACCCCACAAGTTTTATCGACCTTCAAACACTATAAAGATGTAGGACACATCAGAGACTTTGTGTTATTTTGTTCTAGATTCCTTAAGGTTTTACTCAAGTTGATGGAAGATGGGCAATGCTACAGCTACTAGAAAAGTAATCTTGACTTAACCGAGACATCTTTAAAAGACAGCCTGAGAATGAGCAAAACATAAAATTTCAGAGGACAAATACTTCCATTTATTTCTGTTAGGTTTAATTTGAAACTTTAATTTGTCCTTTGAGGCTGAATAATGGGAGGGTGGCCATATTTAAAGTGTGTGTGTGTGTGTGTGTGTGTGTGTGTGTGTGTGCGTGCGTGCGCGCACACGTATTTCTGCCATTAAATTGTTTGAATATGTTTGATGTCCTTTGGTACCCATTTCATAACCCTCTCAGGTGATGCAGGTAAATTATATTGGACAAAATAGCTAAAATAATGGGTTCACTGAGCATGAAATAATCACTTTTATTGTCTGTACTGCTTGTTCTCATTTAATAGCATTTAGTTCCACCTTCAGGGTTACTTTACTTTTTATCCATTTGCTATGTTTTCTCTATTCTACTACATTCTTTTTAAGGAAGGAAGGGGTTGTTTTTTTGTAATCTTAAAAATGAACACAGCACAGTCCACTAAATAGTGAAAAGAAGTCACCTAGAAAGTGAGATGAAGCACCTGGAGTACTAAGCAGATCACTTGGCATGGTGGGAGCCCTTGCACACCATAGATCGGATGTGTCTGTTGATGATGATGCATGCAGCAGCAATGATGGTGATGGTGGTGACAGACACAGCTGGGGAAAAAGGATCCAGCTGCAAAAACAGTCAAAAGAACAGTCAGCTAGAGACACAGACACATTGTTTGTTTGTGGTAGAATGGTATTCTCAGGCTCTGACCAGGTACTTTATCTCCCACTCTTCACATGCCTTCTCTTCCCATCATTTATTACACATAGGAGTCTTGGACTTTGACTTAACTGCCCTTACCTGCCATGTTTAATTCACTTCATGCTGGGTGAGGCCCTAGCATAATGCTCTATCCCTAGGCAAATAGAGACCTGGGGGAGGGAAGAGGCAATTTTGGCAGAATTTCACTTAAATATGTGCAGAGTGCTTTATAATATTTTTCTTGGCCCTGCCACTCAGTAGTTACCTTTAAATTTACTTTATGTGAAACCAGAGAAACCTCACCCTGAATAACCATTTTGGGTGGAGTTCAAGCTCACAAGCTTTGGATTACCTGGTTGACCTGTCCCCTGATCTGTCCACTGTTGGTCAAACTGCCACCTGTACTTTTGACCCCTTGAACTCTATTTTATTTTCCTCTAAGTATATACCTAATAAACCTCTCTCTCTTTCTCTCTCTCTCTCTCTCTCTCTCTCTCTCTCACACTGTATATGTCCAAATATAAGGTGATTTTCGATTTTCCCAATGAGAGTATCGAAGACAATATAATAATGTTGGTGAGTTAAAATACTAATGATATAGATGAAAAAATAAAATCTCTGTGCCTGATAATTAACTAATTAGGTATACATGATAGTTAAAAGTATATACTATATAAAGTAACTCTTTAACTTAGAAATATTGCTCTTTCACATTTAATGAAAAATGTTATTCAAAATTTTCCCATGCAGAAGATCAATATCTTCCTCATCACTAAACCACTTTCCTGAGTCATCAAACATAGTTTCCCAGAAAACATCATCTCCTCTTCCTTTCTCAGATAAAGTACTATTTGAAGTGTGTATAGTGATGACATTGAAATTTTTGTTCCAGGCCTCAAGTTTCCATTTTCATAACATAAGGACAGTTTTTTGTTTGTTTTCTCCCTCATCCTTGAGAGGTTTATGTTTCACATCTGCCACATATTCACTTATTGTTTGACTTTATAAAAGTAATATTGAAATGGTTTGATTTTAAAAAAAAAAGCTGATTCCCCCAGGAATAACGACTGGATCTATTTAAATTCCTTTGTCTCCCTTTTTTTTAAAAAATAGATTATGTCAGGTACACACTATAAAGGTACAAAGTTAGCATTAATTGAAGCTGTTTCAGGCTAATGTGTCTTTCATATCATGTTGTTTAAATTAATTGAGAAAGCAGGCACAATATTATTAAAATTTGTCAGAATTAAAAAATATCACAACACTTTTTTTCTAACATCATTTTTTGGGGAAAAGAAAAACTGCTTCATGTACATATATGTATATGTAGATTTTGTTTCTTATGTAAAACCTGAGTTCTATCTATCATGAAGAAATCAACTCCTATCTAGCCATGGCTCTTGGCTTCAAAGAGAGAAACTTAACCCAGACTAACAAAATATAGAAAGAGACTTAGTGGGATATATAAATGGAGGACAGGGATAAAATGGGTACAGGGCTGATTGAAGCTAATAACTAAAAGAATGGTATTCACTCTTGATTTCCTCATTCTGGAGTAATCCCTTCGTCAACACCTTTCTCTCATCTCTCCTTGTCTAGGTATTGGGGTCATTTTTCTCTTCCTCCATAAAGTTCTTCTCCATATGGAAGACGCACAGACCAGGAAGCTACAACCTTACACCATCCCGAATGAGCAACTGCAGAGAAAGGAGGAACAAGGCTGTTCCTGCCCACTTAGTTTACTAAAAGCCCCAAGTGAAGAATCTAAGGCTCCTTGTCCATCTTTGGAATTCTTGACAGTGCGCAAGCTCATGAGGTATTTTAATTGCCTGGCCTAGACCATGCATCAGCCCCTGAAAACACTACTTCCTGCCAACCAGTTCCTCCAGGAGGGCTAGGGATCCTTAAAGGAAGCAGAAAGGTGCTTGCTAGGAGAGTGGGAAGGGAACTGCAGGCATATCAAAACCACAGACGTTCACTGCAGATATTTTAGGTTCATTTAAAAGTTAACGAATTTGAAGAAAATGTCCTTTAACTAAAACATTCAGAGTTGCTTTATTTTAAAAATAATAATGAATAAACTACTTAACACACATTTGTTGCTGCGAGTCTGGGTTATAATTGTGTTGACTAAATGTTCAAACTATTGTCGGGAACTGCTTTCTGCTTTAGAAATATGATTGACTTAATAATATTATGTCTGTGTCTGAGCTTACAGAGTAGGAAAAAACAAATGATAAACTCATTTAGTTTACTCCTATTTAGTCATTTCTATTATCATCATTCATGATTAAAAAACAACAACAACTTTTTTACTGTCCTATTATTCTTTAGATCCTTCAAGAGAAGTAAAACCTATATGGTCTTAGAATGCAGGGCAGGCACTAAGTCCCAATCAATATATTACCATACCTGTAATCAAAACTTTTGATCTTCCTTAAGCTATGACCAGTTGTGCTTCACAGTGAAATAGAATTCTGTCCCCCTGCTTTTTGAGAAAGGGTTTTAACAGCCTCCTCCATCCACCTTAAACTGCTTTTCCCAGCTGCAGGGGAATTAAACAAGTTATGAGATTTTCCTAGCAGTAAACTTTCTGAACAAATAGAACAGTTTTTCATTGTGGTGTTTGGGAATTTTTCAAAGCCTTAATTTTTTTAGTTCTTTTCCATTAGGTTTTAATTTGCAAAGTTTTATAAGCAAAATTAACCAGGAGAATCAGATTTTGATTTTCAAAAAGTTTCCAATTAGAAAGACTTAATTAAACAACACTGCTTTGGCCCTCCTTCCTTCCTTTTAAATGGCGTGCAGGCAGGCACTCCAGTGGGGACCGGGAAGGGCTTGAAAATCAGAACAACATTTCAAACTTCAATATGCATGACAGTGCTAATGATATAGACACGTGTAACTGGTACAGTGTGAATCTTTTATGAATTCCAAATTTCAGTTATGGCCAGGTAAATTGGGACTTAGGTGTACTGGCAAGTTACAAAAGAAATCAATCTTTGCTGCAGAAAGATCTGAAGCAAAACATCGTCTATTGAAGACTTCAGAGAAAAGAAAATCCTTTAGGGGCTACTTTGAAAAGCTTCTATCATGGCCGGCCGAGTTGAGCATTAGTTAAGAGCTGGTTTTGAGATGCCAGCGACCGCGATTTGGATTCCACATGTGAGGGCCAGTGACACTGCCCTCTACAGCTAAGATGGTGAACAACAGCTCCACCTGGAGCTGGGCTGTGCGAGCCCCGGTGACGGTGTAGGCTGTAGCCCCTGCAGTCCACTGCCATAAGCTACAGTGAGCGGCCGGCAGCCAGTGTGAACTGCCAATAGCCGCGGTAAGCGACCATCCAGAGGCCTGTGACCAATCTGCCTCATCCAGGAAGAGCGCAATGACGATACCAGCATGGACCAGTGAAGCAACGTCCTCCGCAACTAGACTGAAGAACAAAAAGACAGCAACTTATCTGTTCCCCTTCCCCGATTCCCCAACGCTGTTCCCCTCCCCAATTCCCCAATAAAATCTTTAAAAAAAAAAAAGAAAGAAAAGCTTCTATCAAAAAACACCCAATTGCTGACTGTCACAGGAAGAGTAAAAGTCCAAGTCTTACAATGGCTCCCAGACCCCTAGGATCTGCTCCCCACTTAGAATCACCAGATTTCGCAAATAAATATACAGGACACCCCCTTAAAGTTGAATTTCAGATCAACAACAGATAATAAGTTAGTATAATAATTAGTATATGTATGCTCTGTATTTTTCCTGGCCACTTCATCTCCTCCCATCCTTTCCCTTACCCATTTCAGGTGTAGTTCTGTTTTCTGCCAACACACCAGGCGCATATGGCTGTTTACTCTGCCTAGAATTCTCTTCTCCCAGGTATTCACATAGCTAGCTGGGGCTGTCAGATTTAGTAGATAAAAATATGGGATGCCCAGCTGTATTTGAATTTCATAGAAACCATATATAATTTTTAGTATAAGTACATAGTGTGCACTGAAAAAACTTATCTGTTGTTTTTGTGAATTCCATTGTAATTGGGTACCTGTATTAATTTCCTAGGACTGCCGTAACAAAATATCACAGGCAGGATGGATTAAACAGTAGACATTTATTTTCTCACACTTCTGGAGGCTGAAGTCACAGATGAAGGTGTCGGCAGGGTTGGTGTCTCCTGCGGCCTCCCTCCTTGCCTTGCAGATGGCCGCTCTCTCATTGTGTCCTCACACTGCACGGGCATCTCTGGTTTCTTTTCCTCTTCTTGTCAGGACACCAGTTGTACGGATCGGGGCCCTGCCCTTATGGCCTCATTCAACCTTAATTACCTCTTTCAAGGCCCTGTCTGCAAATACAGTCACATTGGGTGTAAGGGCCTGGGGGTGGGGTGGAGTGGGGTGGAGGGAGACACTGTTCAGTCCATAACACTCCACTCTGAACTCCTTCAAATTTACATTATTTCTCACATGCAAAATACATTCACCACCATATTAATAGCCCCCAAAGCCTTAACCCATTCTAGCATTAACTCTAGGCGCAAAGTCTCATCTAAGTCTCACCTAAATCAGGTATGAGTGACAATGAAGGTATAATTCATCCGGAAGCAAAATTCCTTTCCAGCTGTGAACCTATGAAACCAGACAAGTCGTGTGCTCAGGAAACCCAGTGGTAGGACAGGCATAGGATAGATATTCCCATTCCAAAAGGGAGAAATTGGAAAGAAGAAAGGGATGAAAGGCCCAAAGCAGTTAACTACAAAACCTAGCAAGATACATTCCATTCGATTTTAGGCTCCAGGACAATCCTCTTTGGCCAGATGTTCTGCCCTCCAGGCTCACAGGGGTGGCAGTGCCACTCCCTCAGCGCTGGGCCACAGCGCCTTGCTCTGAGGCCCTGGATAGCAGCAGCCTGGCCCACTGACCTCAGTCTCTGAAACACAGATGACAATAGGCTTGCACGCTGGGCCTGTGTGCTGTGGGCTGCGGTGGGAGTGGGAGTCCTGAGGATTAAATTGCTTTTGTGTCATTCTTCTCTTTTCTTATCAAGATAACACATGTTTGCAGCCAGATAGGTCTATCATCTTTCCTTAGGATCCTAGAAGTCCAACAGTATTTCTTTAATTTGTCCCAGCTCTATCCCCTTTAGTCAAGCTTGCAGCTTTTCTGTTGGTATAACCCAACCCCAGGCCACCATGTTGTGAAATACTTGAGAAATTCTCAAGCATTAATGTGCCTGGGCTACTTGTTAATAATAATACAGCATCCTGGGTCACGTGCCCAGATATAATTCAACTGGACAGGGACTGGGCACAGAAATTTGCATATTTAACAAAAACCTCATTTGATCCTGACACAAGAACAACTCGAAAACTGTAATGCTCCATGCTATGAGCAACTCCAAAATCAGTTCTAGCAAATACAAGAGGTTTATGGAATGATGGTGTGGGATGAGGCAGGGTGCTTCTTAAATGACAAAATCTTTGGCTCTCTCAAGCTTTTTAATTGTTGCTTTTGACCAGAGCTTCTTACACAGACTCCTTATTCCTTGGAATCATTTGCTCGGACTTCTATCACTGTTTCCCTGGGTGCCTGCACTTACTTCCTGACCTTCTGCCCTAGAGCTCTGGGTTGGGTCTGGTGCTGAAGAGCCACAAGTGGATCTGGAAATGGGCAGGTTAGCCTTCACCTGCTGGATGAGGTAAGAGGGGCCAGTACCTGCATTAGGGGCCATGAGAGGTCATCAATTGAGGCATGATAGATACAAAGCAAACCAATATCCAATGAGGACAGCATGTGTGTACTTAGGGACTTCATAGCAAAGCAGAGAGTGCCGCTGAGGCAAGGACAATGAGTGGAAAGGGAGAGAGTTTTTAAGGACACAGAACTGGCTGACATCTCCCAATCTCTGAATCTCTGGTCTGCTTTACTCCACACCATGAGATCCATAACACTTCTCATGGGTTCATTCTCTTGAAACAGCACTCTTGCCTGCTACTCAGCAGGATTTTGTATGCTCTCATCTGCTTAAGGTAAGACCTGAAGCCATCACTCTCTCACACACACAAACATGGCTTTGCCAATTTTTCTGGATTTGATGTAATAATATCTCTGCTTCACCCTTTCAGCTTCACTTCCTTTCTCATTTCTGCTCTGCTCTGCCACACCTGGCATCTTGATATCCACTGTTTTCTGGAAAGTTCTTTCATTTCCAATGAGATGGCTGAGTTAAAAAAAAACACAAAAAGAAGTTCAGTCCTGATTTAGTCTAACCTGCTGGTAATAGATTTTATAAAACTGTAGGCAATTGTTTTTTGTCTGTTGTTGTCTTTGTGTTCTTGTTTGTTTGTTTGTTTGTTTTTTCCCTAGCAAATGAGAATGCTTCCCATTGCCTCCTGTCCACATACAACCCTGGAACATTTCTTTCTTTTTAACATTTGAAGTCATGCTTTTATTTAATAAATGCCTTGCCACTGACCAAAAAAGGATTTATACCAGCTTCCTAATTACTTTTGTTATACCTGTCATTTTCATAGGTATCTAATGGGATCTGCATGTGGAAATACTATGTTTTCCTCTCTTGAAGTAGTCTACTTATTGAAAGTCATCATTAATATTTTTAATTTAATGTTTTAAATTATTTATTGTGATATTTATAGTCACTTTTTTAGGTTGGAAGTACATTAAATGTGTAACTTACTAAAACATGGTTTTAGCAATTTAGATTTCACATGTATACTATAAAATGAACTATTAAAGAAAACTCCAGAAAACATTCAAATTCTGTGAAGAAACAATACAGCTTTATAAATGGCACAGGGTAAATGATCAAGAAATATGTGATAAATTAATAAAATGAAGGAAATTAAAGCATTGGATGGTTAGCCACTCAGCCACTAAAATGCTTTATGATTTAGAGTTAGTCATTTAATTTTTTGAGCATTGGTTATTTCTCTCACATTATAAGGATCGAGTGTCATAAACAATCAGGAACTGCTTTGGAAACATTATATCACAAATATAATTAGCCGTATTTTTTACAGAAACAGAGACATTAATTCTTTTACTTGAGCTAAAGTTGGCCTTAACAATGCATATCTCTTTTCCTCACTATATATGATTCACCTTTGAATCTGCATAGCAATGACAGTGACAGTGCTGGTGTGAGGTTTCCTCAGAAAGCCAACCAATGTGTCCCAGGGTTCAATGAGAAATGGCTGTTTGGGACAGAGAGGTACAATTCTGTTGACCAAAGCTTCTCTCTTCCTGATGTTAAAATTCCCATTTCTGTTACCTCCTCAAAAGCTTGTTCATCTGAATCAAGGCAGGAAACATGTCCTAACTACAGCCTGTGTTCTCTAGAAAAGATAGGCAGCCTTCTACCTCTTTTCTTCCTGTGAACAGCAAATGGGAAGGTGACCAACCTGAGGTCTCCTCTTTCCCATCAGGCTACATGCACCGCTCCCGTATTTCCCATTATGAGCAAGCTTTGATGGAATGCTGCAAAACTTCTCCAGGGCATGTTTAGTCATTCAACCATGCACACACAATTAGCTCTTGCACGATATGCTTCTCACTCAAAAAAAAAAAACCCCAAAAAAACCCCATGTCTTTTCATATGTATTCAGATTCCCTCTTCATGTCTCAGTTGTGATCCATAAACCCATATGTAGTAGGACTACAGGCTAAAAAGGATGAATAATAGAAAGAGTAAGGCTATTGAAAGGCGACCTGGGAAGAGAGGCACTAAGAAGAAAAATGGGGGAGATCTGTTAGAGAGAGAAAAATTTATAGATTCTGAGGAAAAGCAAAGATGAGAAATCACTTTTCTTTGCTGGGTTGGTTACCTATTGTCACATAACAAAACATCCCAGGAACCAGTGATTTAAAATAGTAAGCATTTATTATTGCTCACTACTCAGCCACTTGTCTGGGTAGATCTGCTCATTTATGATTTGTGCCAAGCTGATAAGCTGGTCAGCAAGGGGCAATCAAGGAGCAGATTTAGGTCATCTAGGACCAGGTTTAGGATGGCCTAACTCACATGTCTGTGGTTGGTTTTCTGTTTCTGGGGCAATGGTTGACTAAGCCATGTGTCTCCCATTATTTAACAGGCTAGCCTGGCTTTATACACATAATGCTGCAAATTTCCCAGTAAGTAGAAGTATACAAGGCCTTCAGAGGCTTAAGCTAGGACCTGGGACACCATCGCTTCTGCTATATGTTATTGGCCAAAGCAAGTCTCAAAGTCAAGCCAAAGACAAGGGGTGAGGAATCAATTCCATCTGTTCATTGGAGGAGATATAACATCATGTTGCATAGGGCATGGATTTAGGGAGGGGTGAAGGATTGTTTGGATGTGTGCAGTCAATGTACTATTCTTGCCTTTTATAAAACTTGCAAAGGCTCTACATAGGATGGATATGTTTTTTCATAGAAGTCACAAAGTTGGAAGTATAGGTTCCTATGTAACCCTTGAATTCCCAAAAGGCATGTGAAGCAGATTGTGGCAGAGTCTTCTGGATGATCCTCAAAATATATTTTTTTAGAACCTATCTGGTAAAACTCTCTTTCATGATTAAGTCTAGTGTTCAAATGTCAGGCAACAGGCATTTATCTGACAATTATGTTCGGAAACTTGTTGCAATGATCTTGCTAACCTTTTTTGATATCAGAGGGATTATTCATTATGAATGTGTACCAACTGGACAAACAGTTAACCAAGTCGACTTTTTGGAAGTGCTGAAAAGGCTGCATGAAAAAGTTGGACGACCTGAACTTTTCACCAACAGTTCATGGCTCTTGCATCAGGACAATGCACCAACTCACACGGCACTGTCTGTGAGGAAGGTTTTAGTAAGTAAACAAATAACTGTGTTAGGACACCCTCCCTCCTCACCTGATCTGGCTCCCAATGACTTCTTTCTTTACCCAAAAGTAAGGAAATATTGAAAGGAAGACATTTTTATGACATTCGGGACATCAAGGGTAATACCATGACGGCTCTGATGGCCATTCCAGAAAGAGTTCCAAAATTGTCTTGAAGAATGGACTAGGTGCTGGAAATTGGTGCATAGCTTCCCAAAGGGAGTACTTCAAAGGTGACCATAGTAATATTCAGCGATGAGGTATGTAGCACTTTTTTTAGGATGAGTTCACAAACTTAATAGTCAGACTGGCCCTAGAGGTACAGCAGTGAAGTACACAGACATAGTTCCTGAGTTCAGGCTAACAGAGAAGATAGACTATAAATGATTACACATGTGCTAAATAAAGCGAAGCCATGCTCTTTTTCCAGCACCAGCCCTCAGCATTTCTCCCTCAAATTAAAGATGTGCTTTCTTAAAGGAAAATAAAAAAAATTGAACACTCATTAAAGATGGTAAGGCAGGACCATCACAATAGGTATAGGGACCACTACAATGGATTTTACAGTGAGGAAGAGATATCAGGCTCAGCTCCAAACACAGCACTGACAAGTGGGGATCTATAGCCAGGGAGCAGTGCGGAGGTCACTGGAATATTACGCAGAGGAAACATTAGGGTAAGGGGGGGTTCTGACTAAAATGACCTACTAGGATTCTTGCTGAAGGCAGGCTGGGATGGTCAGACATCACCTCACGGATGGTGGAGGATGAGGTATCTGATTCAATATTGAGAATGTCCAGATATCAAAGGTTGGAGTGCTGGTTAAAATAACTTAGGGCTTTTTTTGCTAAAGCCAGATTTTATAAGTGCAATGGTAGGCCTAAGGAAAGGTTCAGAAGCTTGACTAAAGTTCTGTCAAGCAAAGAATTTCTATCAACTTGCATTTTTCCAAATATACATTGCCACTTATGCCTCTGGGCCTTTCCATAGGCTGTTTCCTTTTCCTGTCTCCCCATGCTGAAATCGCACACGCTCCTCTCCACCTCCGCTTGTGGAGCAAGTAGCATCCTGCAGTCTTCTGCATCAATATCATTTCTTCCAGGTAGTCTTGCTTGTCCCTCATCTTCAGTACAGTACCTGCTGGGTTCTCCCCCATCACAGTGTGGCTCGCACTGTCTTTCACTCCTGTAACTTTGCAAACCTCTCCTAGGAAGCTCTTGATGGGGCTATGAATATGCTACAATGGCGTAAAGATTATAAAACGTAATGGCTCAAGACATCTGAGAATCAACAGTGGAAGAAAAAGAACTTTTTTTTTTAAATTCCCTTATCTGCCTAAAAGCAAAGCCTGCTGAAAATTCAACTGACAGTGATGGGATCCCAGTCACGCTACTGCAAATACGGCACCTTAGCATATTGAATAGTTTAAGCTAAATAAATTAGAGATGTTAAAAACATGGGGTGATCAGTTAGCTCAGGTGGTTAGAGCGCAGGCTCTTAACACCAAGGTTGCCGGTTCGATTCCCATATGGGCCAGTGAGCTGCACCCTCCACAACTAGATTGAAAATAATGACTTAACTTGGAGTTGATGGGCCCTAGAAAAACACACTGTTCCCCAATAAAGTTTAAAAACAAACAAACAACAACAACAACAAAACAGGACAACAGGCCCAAAACAGAGTTGCTTATGCTAAGCCCCATGTCACCAAACTGAGACTTAATTACAGCTTTGGCTCCCTGGAAATGAAACCTTGAACCAGTCAATCAGGAATCACCTGATTAGCACTAGAGAGGAAATCTGCTTGGTAGACCTTTCTTATCCCCTGAAGGAAAGTTAACTTGTAATAACCAACCCGCTTTTTTTGCCTGATACAACTTCCTTGTTCCTGCTTCCTTCTGCCTATAAACGTCTTTCATTTTGTACAGCTCCTCAGAGCTCCTTTCTATCTGCTAGATGGGATGCTGCCTGATTCATAAATCATTGAATAAAGCCAATAAGCTCTTTAAAAGTTGCTCCGTTGATTTTTTTTGTCTAAGTATTATGCTTTCTTCATTATGCTTTACATTTAACATATTCAAACCAAGAACATTACAATTAAAATGATAAAATTTAGGAAAGGAAAAAGAGGGAATCTTAAAAATAGCAAGTGGAACGTGAATTTTGTTTTTTACCAGAGCACAATAGATGCGGGAAGGTGACTCTGACCTTCCCCCTGCCTTTCACCCCTGAAGCAGGTTATAAAAACACTCAGATGAGAGGTACCCTCCCTCCACCCAGAGGAAAGGAACATCCTTACCTCTGAAGTCAAAGGGGCACTGAGAAGAATTCCAAAAAACAGGACTTGCTGAGCGTCTCTCCCAGTTTATAACACTTACTTTGTACTCTCTGAATGCTCCTATTTCTACACAACTGCCCACTTTGCATCAAATCCAGCATAAAAATATTTAGGCTTAACTGTTTGTTTCAGGTCCTCATTTTGTTGTAAAGGCTTATGTGTCATGTAAAACTTATACTGAATTTGTTTGCTTTTTTCCGTGTTAATCTGTGTCTCAAGTCAGGGTTAAAAACTCCAGTGCCTGTGGGGTCAGGCAGGAAACCTAAATGAATAAGGCAAAAAAGATGCAGGAAAAGTCAGCTGTTCACCTTAACTGTCTTAAAGCATTCTACTTTTTATGGAGACATGTGAATAGGAAAATATTTCTCCACTAGAAGGGAAAAAAAATCAGTTAAAGGACAATGACAGTGGCTAACGACACAACCTCAGGGTTGGGAGGCACGGGGCCCAGGAGGAACACATATGCCTTTGAAAGAGGGCAGTTGCTTCTAGGCGCCCTCATCACTGCCCTGTGGAATGGGGAGCCAGTATTGTCACATATCCCCATTTTCCAATAGAAACTGGAAATGCATATCTTCCCATGAAATATCTTTTTTTATCCTACTTTTTTTTTTTTTTTTTTTTTGAGGGCAGTGTCACTGGCCCTCATATATGGGACCTGAACCAGGGCTGCTGGCTTCCCAGGCCAGCGCTAAACACCGTGCCACTCGGCCGGCCCCTATCCTACTTTTTAATTTAATTTAATTTAATTTAATTTTTTATTAGTTTCAGGTGTACAAAGCAATGTAATAATTAGACATTTACATCCCTCACAAAGTTTTTAAATGTAGGGCAACAAAGTCACAATTATGGGCAACATTTAATCCATTGGCACCAGTTTAAAACCGTAGATATTGATGCTTCAGCAGAAAAGATATTATATGTAAACATTGTATTTAAAATATTATTTACAACCATGTCTACAACACAAATTTTTCTAGTAGATATATTGGTCGGTTGGGCTTGGCAATGCCTGCATTTATGCCTATCGAGGAAAGCGGTTTATTTTGAAGTAACTTGACTGGCTGGCTCTACGCCAAGCTGTGGAGGCTGAGAAAAGCAGAGCTTGCTGTCTTTACTCTGCAAATTCTTCTCCTGGCTGGGCCTTCATTCCAACAGGGGCTTAGACTGAATCTTCTTTTTGGTCCCAGCTGAATGTCTGCTAATCATGTCCAAAGACATTAGCTGATAATGGTCTAAAGCCTTACATTTCGCAGAGATATTTAAATTTTAAATGAGGACTGAAAGATGAAAATTTCACCTTCTTTTGTCACTATCCTGCTCCCAAGAATGAAAGTGTTATTAAATGACAAAGTATGCAAGGGATGGAAGGTCCTCAATACATCACAGGTGACACCACGCATTCTTAGATTTTGAGTAGCATCAGTTAATACATTTAAGAATAATAATAATGTTGCTTTGTTCGAGTTTTGGAGGTTACCAGGGATCCCTGTTAGTAGACTTTATGACATCCATTCTCAAGGAAATAAAGCGAATTACTGGACGAAATGTAAAATTTCAAGAGAAAAAGGATTTTTTTTTAACTTGGAGCACTGAACCCATTTACTGGAAAGATTCTATTTTAATGTTGGCCACTCACACAGATGAAGTTGATTATGAAGAGAGAAATTGTTTGGTTCATTAGGCTTTAATTACAGAGATAAATTATTATGGATGAAAAGAGAGAGCCACAAAATTATGGAGATTGAATTCCAGTTCAATAAACAACTTCAAATATCTTTACTGGAGACATAAGCAAGTCATGTTCTTTTTTCCCAATTTAATTTGATGTCCATTGACAAATGATGTTAGACTCTCCCTGGAAAAATCTTAATATCTACAGTGTGTTAGTGGCTATCATTTAAATTATACTTTTTTCCTCTAATTATATTTCCTGATGATAGTATGGAGATAGATAGGCCTTACTTCTGCTTCAATTTATTTTGTGTAATAATGACAAAATGTTACATTCCTGTTTTGCCATTATCCATGAAGCCAAATTGCTTTTATAATAGTTCAAAGTCCTTCAATGGGCCCTCAGTGTATGCAGAGATAAGCTGAAAACCCTGAGCTTGATATTTAAGGACTTTCAGGATCTGATCCAACCTAAATATCTAATATTACCATTTAGTACTTTGTTGTAAAGTTATAAAACTTCTGCTAAACCACACGTTCTCTTCACAATCTCACAAATAGGACTTGTATATGTTGCTTCTGAGATTTTAGGTGTATTTTCCCCTCCTCTGTATTTTCCCTTTTGAAGTCTACTTTTCTGAGTCCTAATTTTCAAAGTATTGTTCAAATTATACATCCTCCATCTTCTTTCCTGAGCATAGTAGTCTGTGTTGCTCCTGCTGTCTGTTTTGTAAAACATGTTATCTATCTCATCCTTCTTTAAACCTGTGACATTATTGGTAACTTTTACTCCAAAGTCATTTAACCAGATTTTAAACTTTAGATACAGTATATCTTACATTTCTAAATTCTTTAAAATAATGGTTCTACAGGGCCGGCTGAGTGGCTCAGTTGGTTAAGAGCTCGAGCTCTGAGCAACCAGGTCGCTGGTTCAATTTCCACCTGGGCCAGTGAGCTGTGCCCAAGGTGAGATGTCATTAAACAGGTGGCAGGATGACTCAGCTTATGAGATCACGTGTTCCTAACAACAAAGCTGCTGGTTCGACTCCTGCATGGGATGGTGGGCTATGCCTACCCGCAACTAAGATTGAACACAGTACCTTGAGCTGAGCTGCCACAAGCTGCTGCCGGGCAGCCAGATGGCTCAGTGGTTAGAGCGTGCACTCTTAACAACAAGTTTACTGGTTCGACTCCCGCATGGGATGGTGGGCTGTGCCCTCCACAACTAAGGTTGAAGGACAACAACTTAGCTGTTCCCCTTCCCCAATTCCCCAGCATTGTTCCCCTCCCCCAGTTCCCCAATAAAATCTTAAAAAATAATAATAAAATAAAATAATGGTTCTACAAAACATTGTAAAAAATAACATTTACGGGCCGGCCGAGTGGCGCATTGGTTAAGAGCTGGTTTTGGGATGCCAGTGGCCCTGGTTCTGATCCCACATATGAGGGCCAGTGACACTGCCCTCTACAGCTAACAACAACTCCACCTGGAGCTGGACTGTGTGAGCCCCAGCAACAGTGTAGGCTGCAGCCCCTGCTGCAGTAGGCTGCCATAGGCTGCAGTGAGTGGCCAGCAGCCAGTGTGAGTGGCTGGCAGCCAGCGTGAGCTGCCAATAGCCGCGGTGAGCGACGATCCAGAGGCCGGCGACCGATCTGCCTCATCCGGGAAGAGCACAATGACGATACCAACATGGGCCAGTGAAGCAACATCCTCCGCAACTAGATTGAAGAACGAAAAGACAGCAACTTGTCTGTTCCCCTTCCCCGATTCCCCAACGCTGTTCCCCTCCCCCAATTCCCCAATTAAAAAAATCTTTAAAAATAAATAAATAAATAACATGTACGTGACAATCGAAGATTTGAAATTGCATATTTGAGACTATCAGAAATATTGTGAATTTTTAAGTGTGATACTATTATGGTGGTTATATGGCTATATTTTTTAAAAAAGCATTTCTTTTTTTATAGCCATATAATAAATAGCTGTGAATGAAGTAATGTAATTGTCTAGGTTTTGCTTCAAATTAATATGGGAGAGAGGGAAGTGGTAAGGTACAGATGAAACAAGATTGACCATACAATCAAGATTGACTGAGATGAGTCAAAAATTGACCAAGTTTGGCCAATCATTCTTGGTAGTTGTTGAATTTCGGTATTGGGGATTCATATACTACTCTATCTACTTTTGTATATGCTTAAAATGTCCCATTATGAGGAAGTTTTTAATTTTCTTAAAATATAATAAAATTAGAAACCTCAGAGGCAGTGTGAGAACATTGGAAGGGGATACTACTGTCAGCAGGCCACTTGGTGCTTGGAAAGTCACTCAGCCCTGATGAAGCTATGTCTTCTCAGGGAATGCCTCAGCCTCGACCACTTTCAGCTTGCAAGCTCTGTGAATGTAGGTGTTTAGGAACCAAAGATAGATTTGAGGAAAATGGAAAAATATATACACTCTGCAGAGAAGAATGTATACACTCTGCAGAGTGATCACTTTAACACCAATGAAGTATAGCCCCTCTAGGGAGGGAAATAAAACACACAGAAACACAGCAGAGCAGAGGCAGGAGAGCATTCTGCAGCCAAAGAGAGTATCACAGCTGTGGGTGGATGGAGGGGCATAAGGTAAAGGTTACCAGTCTGGAGTTTGTTTTGAGAGCAAAAATTATTTGGCAAGAAAATATTCTCTCTCTCATGACCAGTAAGCCGTAAAGGCATAGGCGGACTTGGGGTTTCATCCTAAGTACAGCCCAGATTGGGTTTACAAAGTCGCTCTGGGCACGTGGTCACATTGAATAAAGGGATCAAAAGGAATATTAAATTCCAGCATAGGAAGAGACCAAGTGAACTGAGTAAGTTAGGCAGGTGAAGGCCAATCCAACCAGAACAGGCACCACATTTGATTGCTGGAGAATGCCCAGCATATTTTCACTCAGCAACCAAGAAATCTTCTTCATGCCCATCTGAAAACTTTCCTTTCAACACAAAGCCATGTCTCCTTGCTGAGCCCTCTGTGAATGCAGAGAATAAACAATGTGCCTGCTGCATGGTCATCAAAAGCCCTTCAAATAGCTGAAGGCAGAGAGCATGTGACCTTGAGCCTTGCACTGTTAGCAGCCTCTTCAAGAAAGGCCAGTTCACACAGATAAACCCGAGGGGCTGGAGAGAGAACACGTAAACTTCTCTGCATGGTCAGAAGGAGACATTCGGGTTTTAGTCAGCACAAATGTAAGACATCTGGAGGGTAATGATGTTCACTAGGCTTGTCAACACGGCTGACTTTTATGGATCACAAGGCTTGATTACTAGAGTCTGTTCCTTTACTATGTTAACTATTACTGTAAAGTGCTTCTGATGCCCAAAATGTGGAATGTTGTACACTGCGCTTATTGGAAAACAACGTAAAATAACATCCATTATTCAAAGTTTGGATATGTCAGCAGCTAATAGTAGGAAAACTAACTATAATTTGTTGAGCACCTGCAATGTCCAAGGGGCCTTCTAAAGAGTATCTGTATTATAATAATCACTTAAATTAAAAGAGATTTCCCCATGTAACAGGTGAGCAGACACCAAGGGACAGCTGGAATTTCAAAGCAGATGACAGATGACACTCAAGACCCCTTCTATTATCAGTGGTTTCTGTATTTTGTCTGCACCTTAGAATCATCTGGAGAGCATCAAGGAATGCCTAGGTCCTATTCCTTTGAAATCTCATTTTAATTTGTCTTGGGAATAGGGTGTTGGGGGACAAGTTGCTAAGCACAAGTAGGAAGAATCAGTTGGTCCCTCGCCCCTCTCCTTGGTCTGTAAAATGCAAAGATTGGCCTGGACTCTCTCTAAGGTGAAGAGATATTTCAGTGGATAAGCACACAGGCTCTGGAAGCTACCTGCCAGGATTCAAATTCCCACCCTACCATTTGCTAGCCTTCTGGGACTCTGTTACCCCATCTGCACAGTAGGAATATAATCAGTGCCTATCATATACAGTTGCTTTGGGAATATGAGTAAAGCTTTTAGAAGAGTGCTCAATGCTCATTGGATGTCACTGATCTCAACATGAGCCATGCGAAGGCCAAGGGCAAGGCACAGCCTCACAAGTTTTTGCACCTTTCTGGGTCTACTCCCTCATCTCCCGATTCTCTAATCCCCACGGTTTGCACATTTCCTCACTACTTGTCTTTGCACTAAACTTTGGCTCCAGCACATTTGGGGGTTCATTATTCTATTGTATCTACTTTTCATCTGTTTTTAAATTACTATAAAAAGAGCTAATTTTTTTAAAATAAAATAATAAAATGAACATGAAACTGTATTTCCTATCTAATATGTATACCACCTGGTTTCTAAAATGTTTTCCAGTGGTTTAGGTCTCACATTTATTGTTGTACATTGTTATTGAATAAATTTATCATAAAACTTCATTATAATACCTATTGACCTGGATTTACCATTTAATCATTCAGTATTTATTTGAGAATAAACCATGTGGAAAACATGTTGCCTCTGCTTAACATTAATGCACTAGCTTTAGTGTACATCCCAAGAGTGCAGACTGATAAATTTAGATAAGTTTAGATGTATTTATTTGTGATTTATCACTTTCCCTGTCTCAGATAGTGATATCACAGGCTTTTCTTTTTTTTTGCTAAGGGTTTCATTATCTACAAGGTTTCAATTGTTTATTGAGCTGCTATCTTGAGGAGTATTATTAGACTTCCTTATCCTTTTGAATGCTTCCATAACATGTGTGAGAGCAGTGGTGGATACTTAAGGTTTAGAGTAATAGCCCTGAAAGTTCTTAGAATCATGTAATTAATATCAGCTCTAAGGGAACTTTGGAGACCTTCTAGGCCAACATCTCATTTTGCAGAAATGGAAACTTAGATCCAGAAAGTGACTGTGCTTGCCCAAGCTATAAAACAGTGTCAACTATCTCTTCCCTACCTGCCAGTGACTGTCATAGCCTTTAACTGTGATCAGAAAGGGTGTGACAAGGTGGGAGTGAAGTGGGAGGAGGGATCACGTGAATGTGGGAGAATTGATTTCAGAAAGTATTAAGTATTGACTAGCCTAGCTTTTGTGGATTTCTTAGGCTAGTTGTTCTCAAACCTTGCTAGGCATCAAAATTATCTAGAGGACAGATTACTGGGCCGTATCCTCAGTGTCTGATTCACATACTGATGGAACCTGAGAACTTGCAATTTTAACAATGGAACTGAGCACTCTTTGAGAACAAAAGTCTTAGGTGAGCACACTGAACTAAAGTCCCTGATTCCCAACTATTACATTATTAATAATTATTAATAGTATTCTCAAATTCAGTGCTCTTCCCAATACATTGCTATGCTTTTACACAAGGCGGTTTATATGGCATCCACAAAGTAGGTTTTCTTCCCTTCATTCTACTTTTCATTGTCATTCTTCCTCCCCCATCATCACTGAGGCACCTGTGTCTAATTATAAATGGTACTCTGCTTGGCACTCACCATTCCAGAGTAGTCACTCTATTGCATGCACAATTGGTGGCAGGAATCTCAATAGGGCCATTTCAGCTCAGCTATGTGGTGGGAGAGGTAAGCCATCGTTTATTTACAACCCCCAGCCAAGAGGGGCCATAAGAATGATTTCACATTCCTTTGATAGGTGATTTATTCTGATTTACTCATTAATCCTCCAGTTGTGGCTCAGTATTAAAGACTATCCAAGGAGAAATGTTACCTAGAAGCATAGCTCACCCACAGTTGTTAGGACACTAACCGAAGAGCTGATACTAAGGCTGTCTTTCCTTGGTGACAGCTTCTGAATTTCTTTCTCTTATAGGGCAATGACCCAGGTGGAAATTGCTCACCTGACTGACACATGTGTTGACTTTACATAGTGTAAGACATTCCAAGTTGAAAATTAGAAGCATGTTGCTATCAACGTTATATATGGTAATGCATGTGGGATTGTGTTTCCACATACAGTGAATCATGTATTTCAATCTTAACAAGTGTTTTATGATGTCTGTTCATAGAAAATATGGTGGACACACTCCAGAAGTTGTGAAAGAACCTTTCTTTTCTTTTCCAGTACTACAGAAATCATTGCAAAAACACATTCAGAGTAGATGAGAAAGGAACAAATTCAATCTCCTGGGGAGAAAACATGCTGCATTCAAACCCATTGATAAGAAGAACTTTCATTGCTAAGCCATAAATACATAAGGGTTATAATAACAGGATGATCTGTTTCTTCTGTAGTGCCATGAGTTTTAAACTTTTCTTATTCATGATTTTTTTTAATTGATTCTCTTTTTATTCAACTAAATTGCACTTTACTAAGGCTTTGCATTCATTGCAGCACATTTAAACAAACACAGGAGAGCCCAGGTAAAATGTGTGGTCTGGAATGCAGGGTTCCTGGTGACAGCAGGAGGGGTCACTCTCAAAACAGAGCTGCTCTACTTCCCTTCCTCCCAAGCCAGCACTTTCAGCATGTATCACGTTGTATCATTCTGTCATTTTTTAGTCTCTAATTTTTTCCAGCTGTGAGCCAATCAGATTGCTGGCACCACTTTCATGTCTCTTGCAGCATTATCTAGGGATTCATTATTTAAGAAGCCATTTTACCCTTGAGTGTATGTGTGTACACCCAGAGAATAAAGTTCCTCTTGTGCTGTTGGTATGATGTCAGGGGCAGTTTCCCATTCCCTTCTACAAAGCTTTCCTTCTTCTGATGCAGCAATTAGTCGACTATTAATAAAAAGACATTAGGTTATGCTTATTTATTTTTAAGGAATGACATCATTCCCTGCCTTAATGTCTAGCAATGGAGCAATTCACAGGTCTTTCCATTTATTACATCATGGAAGCCAGTTGAACTTGGCAATTACCTTGCTGTTTTCACAACAGTGTTGAAAGGGGTGCTGAAGCGGGGGGATTGGTTGCAAGGGTCTGAATAAACATCTATGTGGCTATGTGTCCTCGTATTTTCTTAAGTAAATTTGTAGCCAGTGAAAAGTACCTGCAGAGTCCAGTTCAGAGCACAAATATCCTCACTTTATCCCAGAGCAAAGCTACAATTCTCGGTCTGAGAGGTTAGAGTGGACTTGGTAATATCCAATTAGTTGGCCAGCCATCAGAGACCCTCCAATAATGAAGGTCTGCTAACTAAAAGCTACAAACCCACAATTTCTAAGCTGAGCCATTTTAAGAGCGCAAGCTGAAACACTTTCAAAGATTCATAGACTTTTAAAAATGGAAAGGACTTCGAGGCTCAATTTTAGATGGAGGGGAATTGAATCCTAAATTACAGAGGAAGTTTGATTAATGCTGAACGGTTAGCAAGTGGAAAGACTGGTTTTACTTCCACACCTGATAATACCCCTGTTTTACATGCCACCTCTCTATACTAATATAGACTCTCTTTCTGCAAGTGGAACTTATGATACGTTACTGGAATTTACCTGGTTCTTTATATCGATTGTTTATTTTTTATTTTTTTATTTTATTTTATTAATTAATTTTTTTGAATTGGGGAATTGGGGGAGGTGAGTAGTGTTGGGGAATTGGGGAAGGGGAACAGACAAGTTGTCGTTCTTCAATCTTAGTTGTGGAGGGCGCCAGTCGCCATCTGGCTGCTGGCAGCTGGTGGCCTCTAATCTCAAGGTGCTGTGTTCAATCTTAGTTGCGGGTGGGCGTAGCCACCATCCCATGTGGGAGTCAAACCAGCAGTCTTGCTGTTAGAGCGCACGCCGTGTCCACTGAGCCATCCGGGCGGCAGCTCAGCTCAAGGTGCAGAGTTCAGTCTTAGTTACAGGCAGGAGTAGCCCACCATGGAACAGGCAGTCTTGTTGTTAGGAGCACATGCTCTCACCACCTGAGCCATCCTGCCACCTGTTGGCAGCTCAGAGACAGCTCAGCTCAGGCACAGCATCACTGGCCCATGTGGGAATTGAACCAGAGGCCCTGTTCCTCAGAGCTCGCACTCTTGTTTCTTAGAGCTTGCACTCTTAAGTTAACTCTTAACCAACTGAGCTACTCAGCCAGCCCCTGTATCATTTTTTTTTTAAATTGTTTCTTGTCGCTGGAATATTCGTCATGAGGCTGCTTCTCCCATTGAATAACTTTGTAGTTGTACCTTAAGTTTCAATAACAGAACTGTTCAAGCCACTGGTGTCAGTAGACTATTGAAATGGAGTCATTTCACTTCCACCTTCCCCAAAGACTGTATTTTTAAGGGCATAGATTAGTCCTAACCAAAAGGATTTTTTTTTTCTTTTCTCAACTTTCACTATGGTCAAGCATAAAGTACTGGCTTTATCAATCAAGGTTTGATTAGGTCAGTCATTAAAAAGATAATCAGATCTATTCCTCAATGATAAAACTGCCAAAGGTCTAACTAATTAAATATAAAGATGTGGCCTTTGACCAAACCCAGTAATAGGAAGCTTCTTTTTCACAATCGCAGCTTCTGCTTATGATAAGGTCTTGCCATGACAGATGACAAGACCCAGAAACTCACCATTGATTCTATTAACATGTATGTGTTCTTAGAATCAAGATTCAGATTTAAAACACTGATGGAACTATTTACCCAAGGTCACAAATGTAAAGGCAGGAAGTTTTCCTCAATGCTGTTCAAGTCCCTGGCTGGGTCTGAAAATTAACCTGACGAAGATAGATTAACAGCAGGAGAGCAAGCAGGTGTTATTGAATATTTACATGTACATGGGAGCATTCACAAGAGAATGAAGACCTGAAGAAGTGATCAGAGCAGGAAGCCTTTATACCTTTTACACAAAGAAAAAATAAATTTGTGCAGAATTGACAAGACAAGGGAGTTTGGGCTAGGTATAGTTAGTTGAGGGTGAAGAAGTAACAGGAAGATAAGGATTTATTTAAATGGTTTGTTTCTACAGCCATCTTAGCCCTAAATTCCCCATCTCTGATGATAAGTATGCTTTCTTTCTTGCTGGTATAACGTAGATACCTTTCACATGGGAGTTTTATGACTCAAGAAAAAAGTGCGAGGGGGTAAGATATGAGTGACTTTCCTGCTTCTTCTGTTTTCTCAAATTTCTTAAGATTTTTAATATGCTAAAGTGCCATATTTGGGGGTAGCATGTCCTGAACCCCATCTCAAGCAATTATAGGCCATGAATATGCCTAGAAGATTGTTACCCATCTCAATAACCTACCTGTTACAAAAGTTTGAAGAGTTTTGAGTACTTTTGTTTTAGGACAAGAAGGTAACTGTAAAATAATAGACACACAGAATTACCACTTTTTTCATGGACTGTTTTGATTTCTTGCTTTATAGTGATTAGCCCATCCATAGGAGAATAAGCACAGCTACTTTTATCAAGTAGACCTGCATATATTTGGCAACAAAAATATCAAAAAAACTTAAATGGATGTATTACTCAGCCCAAAACCCCAGGCAGAAAGCTCGTCTAAAACAAAATATAATTAGATGGAAAAAGATGATAGAGACAGAGACTCAAAATCTCTACATATCCACCAGCACTACCATACACTTCACTATAAAACCCTAAAGGTTTCTATGCCACATACATGGCCAATGATACCATGTACTATATGGTCTGAATGTTTGTGTCCTCTGATATATGGTGACGGTGTTAGGAAATGAGGCATTTGCGAGGTGATTAGGTCTTGAGGGTAGAATCTTCATGAATGGGATAGTGAGTGGCTTATGAAAATATCTCCACGGAGCTCCCTTGCCTCTTCTGCCATGTGGGGACACAAGGATAAGTCTGTACCCAGTAAAGGGCCCTCACCCAACCATACCAGCACCTTAATCTTATACATCCAGGCTTCAGAACTATGAGGCATATATGTTTATATATTACACAGTCTGTGTCACCTTGCTAAAACAGCCTAAATGGACTAAGACACCACACACAGTTCCATCTGTGGATCCAATAGAACTTTGTTATTAAAGAGAGGCTGCAGAAAACCCAGCATCAACTTTGCTAAGGGCTTATTAAAATGACAGACTCTTGGGCCCCAACCAAGGCCTGAATCAGAATCTGCATTTTGAGAAGTTCTCCAGGTGATTCATATGCAAGTTAAAGTGTGAGAAGTACTGTTTTAGGGGAAGGATTCTCAAACTTGGACAGGCATTGGTGCCCTGGAGAGTTTTAGAAAAGACAGCATCTCAACCCCAAATATTCTGATTTAATGGGCATGAGGGTACAGCCTGGGCTTTGGGATTCTAATGACCAGCAAAGTTATTGAATACCTGCTCTAAAGCAGTGTTTCTCAAGCTTCCTTGATAAAAAGCACCTGGACGTACTTGTTAAAAATTCAAATTCTCAAGCTTTATCCTGGACTCACTATTTCAATATCTCCAAGGGCCAAATCTTGGAGGCTGTATCTTTACAGGTATCCGAGGGGGTTCTGATCACCAGAAACCTTTGGCAAACACTGCTTTAGAGTATTTTGAATACACAGAGCCTTTCAAAGCAATGTGTTTCTGGGCTCTTCTCAGCCATGGCATCACTTTGTCATCATTAGACAGCTCATTGGTAAGGTACAATCATGAATGGATTGTGCTTGGGTCCCTAATGAATTGCTTTAACTATTAACCTCTGTTTCTGAACAAAATCTTTAAATTCATTAATTTTTCATTCAACAGGCATTTGGCAACGGTTATATCTACTAGACAATGTTCTAAACACTGAGGATATAATGCTGAAGAAAACAAAGTCCATATTCCCATGACGTTTTTATTCCAATGAGGGAATAGACAATGAAAATAATGAACAGGATATCTTTAGTGATAAAGACTAAGAAAATAGTAATGTAATGTAATAGAACATGACTGAGGGTGAAGGGCAGCCTGCTTTAGAAAAGTTAGTGGGAAAGCCTTCCCTGAGGTGAGATTAAAACATAAGAACCTATAAACAAAGAAACTAGCAAGGAAAAGTGTATTCCAGACAGTGGAACACTATAGTAAGTACAAAAGGTCTAAGCTGGAACAAGTTCAGGGTGTTCTAAGAACAGGTCAACATGGCTGTACCATAGTGAATACAAGAATGATTCAAGAGGAGATTGCAGAAAGAGGAATGGAAGAAGATCATGCGGGTCCTTGTCGGAAATGTTACGTAAAAGGGTTAGGTTTTATTCTAAGAACAATGGAAAGTCATTACAAGATTTTTACAGGGAGATGATATGATTTGGAGGCTCTTTGGAGAATGCGTGGTCATGGCAAAAGTGGGAGCCAAAAGTTCAAGTAGTCGGTTATTGTAGTTATCCAGGCAAGAGATGATGGTGCCCTGAGCTGGAGGAGTAGATATGGAAAATAGTGCATTGATCCTCTAAGGTATGCTCTATTGACATATTTCTATGAGTTGATTTACTTCTCATTAAAGAAAAAAAGATTTGTCTCTGTGGTGTTTATGGGTTTTTTGTTGTTTTATTTGTTTGTTTGTTTGTTTGTTTTGCAGAAGCCCCATTTTTGTCTTTGTGCATCCAGCCGAAAGAAATGAATTGCTCCAATATGGGTGCAAGACCAGGGGAGGACTGTCCACTCATTCCTGATAAGCCTTTCACTCTGGTTTAAAGATTTTCATTCATAAATCTCTGGAGTATTTGCTTTTCCTGATTTTTTTTCCTACCTTTGGTTTTGAAGCCCCTCTAATGCTTTTTGTCAACTGTGCAATGCTTTCCATGTGAGTGGAAGGAGAATTCATTCCATTTTGAGTGGTTAAGTGCCTTTAAATGATTTAAAATGCTGGGAAGATATTTAACTCTTTGGCAAGGGGATTTGGAGAACATGTTATTTCCAGCTGTGGGTTAGATCTGTATTTGGAAGGAGAAATTCTTAGCATCAGAAATATCATAGAATACATCCAGGTGTTTTTAAAAGCTGCAAAAAATATCGCAACTAAGAAGAATCTTTCATTGTTCCTTCAAGATGCCACGCTTCTTCCTCAGTGAAAATGGATACCACGCATCGTGCCTGTGAAAGGACTCTTGGATTCATTCCAGCCGTCTAGGATGGAAAGCGGGCTTTTGAGAACATTAAAAACAGGAAACTGGAGCAAGAGATTGTGGGCACTTGCAAAAGTGCTAAAGATGAACAGGACTTAACTTTGTAAAGAAACAAGTCTGGGGTAGGTGGTAGAAAATTCCATTCCGGAAGAATGAGGGTTGTAAAGAATGGGGATTGGGAGGAGGACTCGAGAAGTAATAAACCATTATATCGATGGTGCTAGGTTAAAAAGAGGGGGAAGTAGAAACAAAAAACAAAACTATGTCATTATGACTTAAGTAAAATAGGTGTGCTTGGGACCTGCATGAGTTATCGCTTCACAATGGTTATAGTCAACGTTACTATAACTGGGTTGTAAGAGCCTATGCTTGGATTTTATGTTGACCTCCAAGAGGACAATCAGACAACACATTCCTTTGTGTTGCTTTTAGAAGAAGGACATGGGGGTGATTGGATCATGGGCCATTTTAGACTGAAGACTGAATTAAGTTTGCTCGGCTGTGATCCAATTAATAGCAAAGCAATTCAACATAATTGACCCCAGAATAGTTGATTCTGTGACACATGGATAGAGCTTTGACAGCTTAGCAGTGAGATCAGGGAAGGAAATTAATATGTGATTTAAGTAAATTCAGGCACCTGGTAGTTTAATAGACTTAGACACTTTCATCTTTTGTTATTGGATTGAATCTGGCCCATTTGGGAGTTATTGAAAAATTGATTGCAATAAACTGGACTCCGTGATATGCCACTTTGGGGCCCAAAGCTCTTCCTGGATCACCGAAGGGAAATGATGCAACAAAGGCACTGGTACACAGTCATCTATTTAACTTATACAGACCAACCTTGTGTTTCTTCCTAGGAGGGTGGCTGTAAAGTGTGATAAATGGTGAAAAGTTTTGGAACCAAAGGTAAGACTTAAAAAGGCCAGAAAGACCTGGGTTGGACATAGTTCAAGAAATACACTTTTAATTAAAGCAAGAAATTGGTCTTAAGCTGATTTCTTCTAGGTTCGGGTTTTACATGTGATCCAACATTTTCATGGCTGCAATAAAGACCTGGGTTTATTTGTTTAATTCTACCTTGAAATGCTTGTTCATTCTTTGCTTTTTAGACTCTGTGCCATTGCACCCTCTCCTTCCACTACTCTAGGTATACATGTATGTGGTGTATGTTTCATGTTATGATATATGTGAAAGAACAGGTCTAAATTTTTTATTAGCTTTTTAAATGTAGGAGTAATACATGAATAAAATGTCATGCCATATGGAAGTAAATGAAGTAAAAGAATATTTTAAATTTCAATAGGCTTACCAAATTTCCTTACAAAAAGCCTGTACCAATTTATACTCTCACAAACAGTATATGAGAGAGTTCTTTTTTTCTCATATCTTTGCCAAGAATTGCTATAACAGTTTAGTGTGTCTCAGTCTAAACCTGGGGATATGTGAATATGGATTTTTGGCTTGTTTTCTCTCAAAATGGGGGTCATTCATTGTTCTCCAGGCCCACTTGTCTACTTTCTTGGTTTCTCCAAAGCAGCATGCTCACAGCCAGTGATGAGTCTTTATCACTGCTCTTTTCTTGGCCTGGAACACTACCCTAGTTCTTCCTAGTTGGCATCTTCTCATCTTTCAAGCCTTAGCTCAAACTAAAGTTCTCATGATGGAATTTTCCTCTTTCCTGTTTTAAAGAGAAACCCAATTTACTCCATTGTAATTATCTATATTTCTTTGCTTATTTCCTTCAAAGAACTTATCAGGATCTGAAATACCCTTTTCATGTATGTATTTGCTTGTTTTCTGTCTCTACACCAGTGTTTTGATATCAGAGACTGGTGTATCTTTTACTGCACTCTTTCCAGCCTGGCCCAATGACTGGCAAATAAAAATGATGAATGTATTGAATTGATGGATGAAACAGCTCCTCCATCTTATTCGTGGAGGCCAGGAATGAAGAAATGGAGGTAGATGGATGTGGTATCTATGACTCCCACTAACGTTTCAAGTTCATACCTAATCCTTTTCTTGAGATGAATGTGATGTTCCCAATAAAATCAGTGCTCTTTGAAAAAATGAGAGACAGCTTCTCTCTTCATGGTCTCCTTTTCTGATGAAATTTTGGAAAATATGTTATATTTCAGACTCATATTTTTTCTTATTTAGTTCAATGCATCGTCCATATTATAATTTGCACCATAAACACTATGATAATTTGTTTGTTTTTAAGGTAAAAGAAGTATATTAATTTACCTGGCTTGTGCATTTTTTCTAACTCCTCAGAAAAACTAGGGAAATTTCATGGCAATTTGATATGATAGGAGTTTTTCCTATTGTTGTGGGTTTTTTTTCCCCTTGATCATATGCTCATTATAGAACATTTAGACAGTTATGAAGAGTACAAAGAAGGAAATGTAATCCTTACATTACCTTTTATTACCAAAATACACATTTTGTCTTAAGCCAGATTCCTTTAAAAGCAGACACTAAAGTAAAGATTAGAATGTAAGTAGTTATTTTGGAAGTGATCTCAGGAAGCAGATCTAGGAGAATGGGGAAGTAAGAAGAGGAAGGGAGGAAATCAGTGCGGCTTTGTTAAAGAGCAGGTCACCAGTGTGGGCAAATGGGGCTCACTCCTCCTGGGGGAGATGTCTGTGAGACTGTGTAATACACACCGCTGAGTTGTCCCAACTGAGAGACAAGTAAACTCAGGCATTCATACTGCATTTCCAGTCCTTGATGATTGAGGGCTGCTTCTAGGGATGTTAGCTTCCTGGACCCTCATCTGCCTTCTGGGTCCTGCTCCAAGAATAGGCTGAGCAAGCTACCATGGCCAGAGAAAGCCATTAGGCAATGAGTTGTGGGTACTTAAATATGAATCCAACATGCACTAGAACAATGTATGCTAAAGAGACGTGGGCAGTGCATCAATAGGATTTGCTATACAATTATTAGAGACAGGCTTGGGTAGATAAAATCTGTGCCAAGTCCTACTCTCTTCTAAAAACAGCTAAGTAGAGCACGTAACAAGTAGGGCACTCACAGAAACACTAGTTTTTAAAAAATCAAATTCAAGACTGAGCACACAAAGAAAACTTACTGTTAGTAGATATGGCAGTGAGCCAAGGCTTCCTACATGCTTGCACTGATTAGCTTGGTCTCTTGTATTCCTATATTCTACCTTGAGGAGAACATATCCCCAGGTAGTTGTTGGTCCAAGGAGAATGTGAAGTGGGGCAGACCTGAATCCAACCTGAATTCAGGAGCCCAGCCCAGCCAAATGCCATCTAAAATAGAGCCACCCCAGTCTGCAGACCTGTGAGCAAGAAAAATAAATGCTTACTATTGTAAGCCATTGCTTGTCAGAGTTATGTGTTATGCAGCATTATCTCAACAACAGCTGACTGGTACAGCACTCAAGGGGATAGGTAGGTTGAATAAAGCATTGAGAACAATAGTTTAAATATATATATTTATATATATGATCATTACAGATCATTTTTAAAAGAAAAAAATCAACTAGAGAGCTTGTGAGTTGTAAATTTTATCACTAAAATTAAAAGCTCAATTATATGGACTAAATAATATAACATGAATGCAGATAAAGAAGGACAAATTCAAAAGTTAGTATACTGGACCAAAAACTTGATTTAATATCTAGCACAAAGAAAAGAAAAAATTATTATGAAATAAAAATTAAAACATGATGGAGAGATCAAAGAATGGGGGGAGGGGAATATGAAGAGGAGTAATGGAAAAAAAAAACCCCACAAGATAGGAGTTAAGAGCTCATCAATGTTCAGCGGGACTAAATGAAAAAGGGCTACCACCTAGATATAGTATGGCAAAATTTCATTAGAATAAAAATTTGAAGGAGAGAGAGACGGGGAAAAGGATATCTACAAGAAATAATAAACATGAATATTGAGATTCTTCGAAGCAACATTGAATTTAAATAATTAAATTAAAAAACAAGCTTTGATAAACTAAGAACAGAAGATAATTCCATTCATTCACAACTTTATTAACTCATGGAAAAACTATAGCAAACAACATACTTAATGGTAAAACACAGTATTCCTAGAGCCGGCCGAGTGGCTCAATTGGTTAAGAGCTTGCTCAAGAGTGGGAGCTGAGCTCTGAGTAACAGCGGTTCGATGCCAACATGAGCTGAGTTGCCATTGAGCTGCCAACAGATGGCAGGATGGCTCAGCTAAAAAAAAAAAAAAAAAAAGAAGAAACACATTATTCCTTCTATAATTTGTCAGTTTTAATTATCAATTTCAAATATATCATACATATGTTTCCATTCTAAATTGATATAGATCTACATAACGTTTCAAATGGTTGCATGGTATTTCATTCTATGCATGGATATATTCTAACTTATTTAATCAGCTCCTCTTTAATGGAGGTTGATTGTTTCTAATTTATAATCTATAAAGTCTACTTCAATGAACATTATAGCTGAATTTTCCCATAACCTCTGTAAGTATGATTGGGTATTATCAACATCTTTAAAGTTAACTGAATTAATGATTCAAAAATAAATCTTATGGGCTGGCTGAGTGGCTTAGTTGGTTAAGAGATCACACAAGAGTATAAGTTCAGAGCAACAGGGTCGCAGGTTCGATTCCCACATGGGCCAATGAGCTGAGCCAGAGCTGACCTGTCTCTGAGCTGCCAACAGGTGGCAAGATGGCTCAGCTGGTGAGAGCACATGCTCCTAACAAGGTCGCCTGTTCGAGATGGTGGGTTATGCTGGCCTGCAACTAAAGACTGAACTCAGCACCCTGAGCTGAGTTGTGCCTTCTTAACAAGGCTGCCAGTTAGACTCCCACGTGGGATGGTGGCTACGCCCACCTGCAACTAATTGAACACAGCATCTTGAGTTGAGTGGCACTACTGGACTTGGATCTGAGCTTGCTGCGCCCTCCACAACTAAGATTGAAAGACAACAACTTGGCTGTTCCCCTCCCCCAATTCCCCAATAAAATCTTTTAAAAAAATAAAAATAAATATAAATAAATAAATCTTGTGGGATTTTGAAAGTGTTCTTTTAAAATTACTGGTGAAACTAAAGATCATCAGTATTTACTCAATCAAGAAAGAGTGCCAACTATCTGCCAGGTCAGTTCTATGCACTTGGCATATATACATCACTGAACCAAACGGACACAAGTCACCATCTTCGGATAATCTATGTATGTCTTCTTTTATAGGCAACTCGTTAATCTACTGAGCTGCTCTTTTTTTTTTTTTGCTTTTTAGAAAATATGCATTAGGATCCTTTAATAATTTAATTAAATTATTATTTAATTATTGTCATAATTACAAAAAATAATTTCTGTTTATCTTTTAGCTTTTATAGTTCTTTCTTGTAACTCAAGTAAGTTTTGATTTTATGTAGGCACATCTTTCAATGTTTCTGCATATTTTTTACCTATTTATTTGGAGATTATAGAAATAGTCATCTATATTTTCTTCTAGTACATTTATTATTATTAAGCTTTTACTTAAACATTTACCTAATAATATACAAAACAGACTTATTCACTGGCTAGGCCTGACCTAAGAATTATGTATACCATGGATAATGTTGATTCCATTGTTTGGTAATGAAAAAATGCTTTTACCTATTAAGGGGTATGTTTTATCCATGCATCAAAGTTCCCCTGTGTTAAAACATGGTGGTGGTGTGTCATAAAACGTAGACAATGCATCAAATCACGTACAAAATGTTCTTGGAAGCAGAATTACTGCCTTTAGAATAAGGTCTAAATTCCTTAACAGGCTCATTTGCCCCACACCACTCTAACTTCAGCTCCCAGAATGTGGCATGTTGTCTCCCCATAGGCCTTGGCATGTAGCATTCCTCCTGTGTGAACTGGATTTCTTCTCCACATTCACTTGGCTGACTCCCATTACCCTTTAGATCTCAGTTTCAATGTCTCCTCAGGGAAAAGCAGGCAGTCAGTTAACAAATACTTATTGGGCCAACTACTAAATTCCAAACCTTCTTTGATCACCTGCTCCCCTCCACTCCTCAGCCAACGCTGGCGAGGTACCATGCCAATGTGTGGTCATATCACTCATCACTCTGCAATGGCTTCATCACTTAACTGACAACCACTAGGTAGCTAGCATCTTGCCTTGTTCACTAGAGTGTCCCCAGCCGCTGACAAATAAATCAAAGCGAATTTGAACAAAACAGTACACCAATAAGCACTAAGGGAAAAATATGAGACAACTTCATTTCCTGGAAAGTGAACAGATCATGCCCTATGGTGGGGGACTATTATTATCCTCACCAATAAATTGGACAATCCAAGGACATTGAGTCCAGATGAGGAAATTGGAGAGGCTTGCTTAGAGCAGTAAGAGTGATTGGAGGTGATTTATTGTAGTCTAAAACTTAAAGAGGTTGAATGAGTTAACCAAGTTCACACAGCTTGAAAAAAGCAGAGCCATAGTTCTGACCCAGGACAGCCCGAAACCTGAGCCCAGCACTTTAAGCACTGTTTAAGGCTTACTGGAGTTAAGACAAGGGAGTTGTAAGTGGATGGGCTTTGTAAACTGTCAAGCATCCGGTGGAAACTGGTCATGGGGAGCAGCTCATCTGCACCACAAAGAAGGCAGCAGGAGTATCTGGATATGTGTTTGCCTTCAGGGAGGAATGAATGCCTGAGATTTCAGATCTGATCCAAGTTCAATGTGTCTGGCCCAAGGTTATTTTTGATTCAAGGCCACTGTGCCCTGGTTTCTATCAACACTGAAATAAACACCACTTTGCAATCTGCACCTTTTATTAATGGTGTGACTCACTTAATGAGGGCTTTGCTGACTCACATCAATCTTCCGTCTAGTAGAGGCCCATCAAGGAATTGTAGGCAGCTGCCAGCCTGGATCTACTCTGTGTTAGCATTTGGCAGGTCCAGCCACTCTGCAAGCACCTTCTTCAGCAAGACGAGAAAGCATAAAACTTCAAGATTCGAGAAGGGCACAAACAAACACACATGTTTTAAGTACTATTTTATTGGCTTTCTCTGTACATTGTTCTTTTTGTTTTGTTTTAGTTTAGTTTACTTTATTTTTTTTCAGGCAGCCAAACAGTCATGGATGGATTCCTCTTAAAACTTGATCATAAAATATTCTCCAAATGGGCAAAGGCACTAATCAAAATTGTGGAAGGAAAGACCTAAATAAAAAAAGAATTTAATGAGACATGGAGGATTTTTTATTAAGAGGTTTCTCTAATTTTGCACCCCAGGCTGACTCGTAAAGGAAGAAAATATTCTGCCTTAGTGACAACCTATGATTTAGTGTAGTCTGTGTTACAAAATGGTAGCGGGAAGATCGCAGCATGGTTCCCCCAGATTCTGTTACTCTGCGATTCTACCTTCATGCATCCACACACTGATTGTTTTTTCTTGAGGAACTGCTTTTTGTTTTCCATGAAAACTGGAGCCTTTACCCAATCCACTATCTCTTAGGTCTAGTTTTTACCAATGTCCACACAGAGTTCTTGGAAAGGAGTTTAGGCCAAACCCAAGTTTGTAGTGGATTCCTCTCAGAAAACCCCATACTTCTTGTTTTTCACAGAAAATGGCTTGCTGCACCTTTCCCTTCTTGCATGTTCCTGTGAAACAACATGTTTGTTGGGGAGCTTCTAGGTAATGATGCCATCTTGAGGACTGGCTTCCTTCTGTTTCCCACCATTGTGGTCCTGACTGGACTGACAAAGGGAACCTAGAAACCGGGAAGATGCCTTTCTAAGCATCACAGTCAAGGGAAGGGTGCTATTTAAATGTGAAGATGTAAAGTAGATATAATGCAAAAGTAAAAAGAAAGGAGCCTGGACAGAATGATAGCTCATTTTCCTCAGAAGGAAGTTTGGGCCTCATAAGAAACATGTAAGGGAAAGCCTTGCTGCCCCTCCTCATTTGTGTTGTTTCTGGGTTGGGGAGGCTAGAAGTGAGGAGATGCCAAAATGCTCAAAGGGAATGCTTTGTTTAGAGGACTCTCCTTGGCCACTATAGATGGAGAGAATTGCAGGGTTTCTGTTCAGTTCAGAGTGGGAATTTCCACAAAGCAGCCATATCATTCCTCCTACATGATAGGTGGTAGTACCTTGGAAACAGTCATGTGGAATTCGCAGTTGGCCTTGCCAGAACATGGGGGCATGAGACCAGCAGCCATCGAGGCCAGAGAGGCCATGGAGGCAGTTTAGATGGTCCTCTCCAAAGAATGACCCTTATTGCATTGAATAGTGGCCACCGCTCATATACAACAGTTGGTCAGATACAGAGAAGAAAAGCTGCAGAGAAAGAAGTTATCTGGCCAGCACTGTAGTGTGTGAAGCATTACCAGCTCCCACTTGCCATTCGGCTTTGAGCTGGTAACCAACCACCCTGGTTAAGATGGAGGAGGAAGATGCTGTGGAAAGAAAGAAAACAAACAGAAGACCTACACATTGTTCAAACAGAATGAAATTAAGAGAAAGAGAATATTGTACTTCTGAGGTAGAGGAAGAATGATGGGAAATCATAGAAAACAATATTGGTATGTTGGCTTCGTCTTTCCATTCTCAGCAACATCCCAAAGAGAGAGGCACTTTAGCCTACAGCTAGCCAGGCTACAAGCCAGATGCAAGGGAATACAGCGTTTCTAGGAGCAACATTTTCTTCCCATAGTCTTCGATCTAAGTTGATTGAGAGTTTGGTAATATGGAGCCTGGCAGGGATGAAAACAGAATGACACAATTTCTCCTAAACTCTGAGCTGAAGCAGTTTTAAGTAGCAACTCAAAGCTCTGGATTTAGCAAGAGACACAACCTGGCTTGGAATCACTTTGAAACATCTTCCGTTAAGGGTTCTCTACCAGATGACATGTACCAGCCTGGTGGGAATAATCAGGTTACCTGAAGCCTGTTGTTTCAAACAACTTCAATGCCACCATTGTTAACTTGAGAGGAGGGTTGGGCAGAGCACAGAGGCTAGTAAATAAAAGACCTGGCTTAAAATGGTATCAGCGCAAGATCTTTGGCAGTAGTTAGCTGTATGTGGAACAGATGGGAAGCAAATAAGTGGGACGCCTACTAAAATGTTGAGAAAATTGTATTCAAAGGAATTGTTAGCTTGGCTATAAGAGCCAGTAACCATTCAACTTCTAAGCACCTCCCAGGTCCTCAACCCTGCACCAGCAGGAAGAAAGCTTAAAAGCTGCACAGCCCCCTAGAAGAGTGACCTCTCCAAATTCCACCTCAGTTGTGAGCACTGGGGACAATGAGCAAAGAGGAGAGATTGAGGCTATGAGGTGTGACACCAAGCAACCCAGCCCACTGCCAGAAGGTGGGTCTTTGCCCTTCCTCCTTAGTGACTTGTGTCATTTTCATAGATTCAACTGGAGATGGGGAGGGACAGAGCTGGAAACACACAGTAGTCACTGGTCAGCGACTGCTCTGTGTTTCCGATTCTTCTTTCTTTTATGTCTTCCTCAAAATAAGTGTTCATTTTAGTTTTCATAAATATATGTTTTCACTGATGTAGTTTAGGTATGGGAAGGACAGAACACTTGTGTTTTAGGTTATAAATTACTGAGCCATGGAGCCATAACTGACCTGATGGAAAAGGCTGCATGTCATCTGGGGATCATGGAGTTTGGGTTGGATGCACTAATTGGGTAAGACTGGGGACTATCTTCCCATGGAAGAGAAGGGTGTGGGATGCAAGGGAAAAACAAGACATGTATATTCAGGTGGCGAAAATGGCAGACTGGCAGAGGCAGCTAGCTCATCATTGCTTGTTGGAAACAACCCTGATGTGATGCTGTCTCTTTTTGTAACCCCTGAGATGATGCCTTCTTACTTACCTGCTGAGGTTGCAACATTTTGTGTCTGGCTTCCCACTACCAGCTGTGTCACAGTAGTCAAATCACAGAGCCACAGAATTTTAGAACTGAAAAGAACATTAAGATTGTCTTTTCCCTTCCCTAAATTTTACCAAAAGAAAGAACTAAAAGATGGAAAATGACAGCCCGGTATTACAGAGCTGCATTATGGCAAAGTATTGACTGGAAGCTAGTCCTCCTAGTTCCTGAGCCTGTGTGCTTTCCCACAGTCCTCACCGCCTCCAACCTGAAACACGTTCATTGGGAATGGTCATTCTTAATATATGCCAGGCATGCTTTTCTGCCCTTCTACCAATAAAGAGGCTTGCAGAGTGAAAACACTGGCAGGATTTGGGGTGTAAACTCTGGCTTTAAGCTGAACTTGCTATGGGGCTGCAGCTGAGCCATAAAGCAATTTGGTCTTGGCAGCCCCTTCTTTTAATTCAAATTCACAAAGTAAAGTAATAAGGTATAACAGAGGCTTCCTTTGATTTAATGCTGCCGGAGGAGAGCCTTCAGTTAGATCACAGTTGTTTATTTAAATCAATGAATGGAACTTTAACAGAACAGCTAATAAACAAGCCCTCCACGAGGTCATGCCAGGCTCCCTGGGACCCAAGGTGTTGGGTCTGAAATCCATCCAAAGAGACTAAGGCCTCCCATTGGCCTTACAGAGGTCTCCAGTGGTCTCCAGCATCCCCGTGGGGCCTCAGGTTTGGAACACCTTCTGAGAAGCCAGGCCTGGAGGGTGGCAGCAAGAGGAGCTTTATTTTATCTAGCCTGGAAGTGGGGACAGCCAAGGCAAGCTGCCAGCTGGGGAAGCCAGCACCCCACAGCATTGAAGCACCCCAGCTGCTTTCCTGAGACCACAGATCTATCTATTCTCCAAGGCTGCCATATTCTCCATGGAATTCAATGGAAGAATAATAACAAGACTTCAGACCTACTCCAGCTGACATTTACATTTGAATTTTTTTAAACTTTTATATTTGGTGTAGAATTATGTTCCTGCATTGATGTAGTAGAGGCACACTGACCTCAGAATGACTCCCAGCCCCGTCAGGGATTTATCTCCTTGCAGCCTCCATTCTAGCTGCCCCTTCCTTGGAGAACCATCTTCCTTCTCCTTCTATCTGTCTGTATTTTAAGGTCAAGTTCAGAAGCTGCATCCTTCACGTTGTTGTCTTCCCTTAACAACCCAGGAAAAGAGTGCATTTTCACTCTTCTTTTTCCCTAAAGGACTTGGTTGGACCTATGCTTGCCATTGTAATGTATTTTCTAATATCGTATAGCTCTGGGCATACTTTTCTTTATCCTGTATGCTTTGCCCATAATAAATGTTCACTAGAAAGATACGAAACAAGGAGAACATCAGCACAGTGTGGAGAGCTGGTCACATCCCAGAGAAAACGAGGGAGGCCTAAATGTGTTGCCACATTATGGTGCCATAAGGATCCATCTCCACTTGCAAAATGAGCTTTGGATGTTATTTTTTGCCTTTTTTTTCCCCTTTGGCAAGATAGGTGCACCTCAGGGTTTAATTCCGTCTCTTTTGCCTTTTAAAACGAGGTGGGAAGCCCTGGCTGACGTAACAATTGCTTATGACTTTCCTTTGCGGTATTTTTACTAAAGCAGTTTTACTAATAGGCTGTTTACAGTCATTTCCCTTTCACAGCTGGCCCCAGAGTGAAATGAAAACAAAAAATGATACCCAGGGGTTTATCAATTTTTCTCCCTTATAAACTGTTAGTGCTTCTCAGCAGGACTTCACAATCCCCAATTTATAACTCCTTTCAGCAGGATTTGTCTGCCCAGATTGACTCACTACATGGAAAAAACCCAGATCCCTCCGGCAGAGGCTTGTGCCCCTTGCTGTGCCTGGCAACGTCATTGTTGGGTCTGTGATCTAGTTGGGGGGGCTGCGGTTCATGCAGCATGGTGGCTTAATGGGAATTCCAAAGAGCAGAGGGACTTTGTGCTGCCCGCACATATCTCCTTAAATTTCTTAATTTTCCCAACAAAATCCTCTAGTATGATAGCCAGTATACAAAAAGTAAAAAACAGCCTGCCTGCAGCACCTAAAATTCCCAACCAGAGTAAAGAAAGTGGAGGGGCGAAAGCACAGACAAATAGGAGAGGAAAACATGATGCAAAAAGAAAAGGCAACAAGTTAGGTTTCTTCACTGATGAAAAAGGAAAGAAGGTCAAACCTATCAGGGTAGCATGTGCGATGATGTACCCCATAAGCCATTACCTCAAAGTTACCATAAGTGACAGCAAGGGACCTTTTCATCCTTCACACATGTATCTTATTAAACAATACAAGATCATACTTGTGATTTGTTTTTTAATGCATTTTTAAATTTAATATTTCAGTCATTCAGTCATTCACTTATTCATTCATTCAAAGTGAGTATCTACCATAAATTGAGTAAACGATAAAACAATTTCTCCTTTCATGGTGCTTTCACTCCAGTGCTAGACGTGGGTTTAAACACATTATTTCACTAATTAACTGTATAAAACGGGGCTCAAACCTAGACTCACTTCCCATAGTACAAGCAACAAGGACAGCTCCATGGAGGTGCCACTGAATCTGAGACCTAAATGATGAAAAGACTGAGTCAGAAAAAGAGGTAAATAGAGACACAAATGCTAAGTGGAGAAAGGATGGTATTCAAAATCCTGACTGAAAGAAGCTTATTGAGTTTGAGAAACAGAAAATCCAATATGACTAGAGCACATAAGCAAATGGGAAGGTGGTTCAAGGAGAACCATCAGAAGTTGGTACAGAATAATCACTCAGTATCCTGTAGTTCAGAGTGAGGACAATGAATGCTATCCAAAGGATGGTGGGTAGTTATTGCCAAGTTTTAGCTATCACAAGACATGATATGGTATGCATATTATGAATATTATTTCATCTGATCTATGAAAAATGGATCTAAGGGAGAAAAGACCAGTAGGAAGTTAATATGGTAGTTTAAGTGAGGATAAATGTGATTTATTGTAGGATGCTAACTTGGGCTTTGGTGTAGCAATAGAGTTGGAGAGAATAAAAACTTAAGATATATTTTGGAGGTAGAGTTGACAAGCCTTGCCAATGAACGAGATATACAACAGGCTTCTGACACAAGTAACCCGGTAGATGAGGCTTTTGCTTTCTCCAACCAGTACCTTACTTTCTCCTGCCCATAAATCAGTGAGAACTGAAGGGGGAAATCAAGTTTCTACCTCTCTAGTCTCACACTCAGGCCACTACGCATCTCTGTATCATCTACCTCTCACCCCTGCCTCTCCACTTTCCAGGTTTGGGTCCTTGGGAAGATATTGAATCCTCATAAGCTTCAGAGTCCTGATCTGTAAAATGTGGGAAAGTGAGTGAATTAAATGTGATCATATCTGTAGGGCTCCTGGAACACAGAAGGAACTCAGTAAATGCACCTTTATTTCCTCCCTCCTTCCCCTTCGCAGCTCTGCCCTCTGAGAGTTTGAATTTGGTGCATTTCTTTTCCAAACACAACCTTCTGTCTGTCTGTCTGTCTGTCTGTCTGTCTGTCTCTCTCTCTCTCATTTTCCATTCCACACAAATGTGCTCTTCTACCTCGTCCAGATAGATATTCACTTATTGCCTCCATCCATCTAGCTAATTCCATTTTCCATGTCTGTTCTACTCAACTTTCAGTACCTATTTTTGACCTTGTGGTTATTTACAACCTGCATTTACAAGGACCTCCCGCTCCCTGGTGACAGAAGCAGTTAAGTGGCTGAACTTGGGGACAGAGGTGGAGAGCTCGGGAAATAAAGAGATGTTACAGGTCAACGGCAGGGCAGACAGTGACACTGTCTGGGGCTGGAGCCGATTCAGAAGCAAAAAAACAGAGCCAGGCAAGCTGTTAGGTGAGTGGAGGCAGACGCAACCTGACAGAGATAAGGGGTCTTGAAACAAAAGCACAAACCTGCCTCAGACAGGAAACCTCTCATTCCCTCCTCTGTCACTGTTGTGGCTGGATCCAGGGAGCGCCTTCCTCCCCAGATTTGCTAACTGAGTCCTGGAGTCTGGGGCTGCTGCCTGCAGCCACTGCCACATTAGCAGACCAGACGGCAGGTTTCATGCAGTCATGAAGTCTGGCTTCTAATAGAGATATCAGACCTGCACTTGTGTGCCTCTGAGAGTGCCTTCCCAATGTTTAAAAATATCTTTAAATTAAGGAGAAAGTTTCAATCGGTTCATCTCTGAGAGTCTTTCCAGTTCCAGGAGTTTTTGTCTTCAACGGAACACTTAGATTTTATTTCATTACTTAGCACATTTCATAAACTTATTTATTGACTAGATGATAAATGCATATGGTAAAATGAAATCAAACTGCATGAAAGGGGTACATGCCAAAAACCTTCACTTGCCTTCTTTAGAGATAATCATTGTAAAAAGTTTTGTGGGTATGTGTGTATGAATTTTTTCATAAACATTCCATTGTGAATAGTCATATGCAAGTATGAGTAGGTAGGCACCTTTTCCCACCACTCATTTATCTTTCAATCATGAAGCCACACTGTTACCCTACCACATTTATAGAATTGATCCCTTCTTATTTTGTGTCCTCATCATGCTAAGTATAGACTCCTATTACCATGTCTATAATGTTTTCCTGTCTATATATGTATCACTCCCCATATCAAAAAATGATGAACAAAATAATAAAATAAACCTAATGAAAGTAAAAGGAAGAAACAGTAGAAATTAATAATATAGGAAACAGCTACACACAAAAAGTTATAGTTGATCTGTAAAACCAAAGTCCATTCTTTGTAAAGACTAATGAACTAGACAAATCTTTGGTGGGTATAAGAGAAAGAGAAAAAAAAAAAAGACAAAAGTAAGCAACATTGAAAGCAAGAAAATTGACATGATGATAATTACTGAGGCAGCTTTCAAATTTTGAGAATATTTTGTCCCACTCTATGCCAACAAATTTGGAAATCTAGATGAAATGAAACACTTCATAGAAAATAGAAATTATTCAAGAATGAGCACAAAACCTGAATATACTAATAACCATACAGAAACTGACAAGGTAGTCAAAGATTGCCACTAAAACTGTGGGCCCCAAGGGTTTATAAGCAAATTCTACCACACATTTGAAGAAAAGAATCTTTATGCCATTTAAGTTATTCTATAGCATAACAAAAGATAGGAAATTTCAACACAATCTGCAAAGATATTACATGGAAAAAAATGTTGGCTGGTCTCACATACACAGATGTAAATGTTCTAATTAATAAATTGGCATATCGAATCCAACAACTTAATAATAGAATGCCAGAATGGCTTATCTCATTTACTATTGAGCAATCCACTAATATAATCCAACACGTAAGCTGATTAAAAGAGAATATATATATATATATATATATATATATATATATATATATATATACACACACACACCTTGGTTTGTGAGCATACTTCATTCCAGAAACAAACTACTTGTATTGCAAGACATTGCATGTTTACCACATTAAAATGTATTAGAAATGTTTGCTCATCTTGTGGAACACTCACAAACCAAGTTACTCGCAATTCAAGGTTTTACTGTGTGTGTATATGTATATATATACATATATATGTATGTATATATATCATCTCAAAAAATGCCAAAAAGAGAATTTGATAAATGTCAATATATTTCCTCATTAAAAAATACTTCAGGGCTGGCCGAGTGGCGCATTGGTTAAGAGTTGACTTGGGACGCCAGCTCTGAACAGCAGGGCCCCTGTTCAGATCCCACATGAGGGCCAGTGACACTGCGCCCTCTACAGCTAAGATGGTGAACAACAGCTCAGCCTGGAGCTGGACTACCGTCAGTTGCCAGTGACAGTGTAGGTTGCAGCCCCTGCTGCAGTGGGCTGCCATGAGCTACAGTGAGTGGCTGGTAGCCAGCATGAGCTGCAGTGAGCCGCCTTGAGCAGCCATCCAATGACAGGCAACTGACTACTTCAACAAAGAAGAGTACAATGATCACAATACCAGCATGGCCAGTGAAGCGACGTCCTCCACAACTAGACTGAAGAAGAAAAAGGACAGCAACTTGTCTGTTCCCCTCCCTGAATTCCCCAATAAAATCTTTTAAAAAAATACTTCAATAATATTTTTATTAGAATAAAATGCCCTCACTCTTGAAAAGGGTATTTGCCAAATACTATAGTAAAAATCCTATGTCATTGAGAAATATTAGAGGCAATCTTACTAATCAGGAACAAAGAAGGGTCCCTATTATCACTGTCACTGGAAATATTAGCCAATGCATAAGGCAAGAATAAGAAGAGTTTTAAATATTGCAAAGGAAAGCACCAAATGACTTATTTTCACATCATCAATGAAGAAATCTAAGAGAAACCATTAAAAAACATTATGAAAATAAAAGGTAGCTCAATAAAGTGGGCAAATAGAAAAGAACAAAGCAAAATCATTTATTATATAAAATAAAATATAATAATAGTAATAAAGTAAATGTTATATACCCTTACAATATGCAATATGCTACTATTAGTGTTTTAAGCAGTTTAACCCATTTTATACTCACAACAATCCTAAAAGTTAGGTATCATTATTGTTACTATTTCACAAAGGTGGGAAATAAGCCATAGAAAGGTAAAGCAACTGCTCAGGATCATGTATCTAATAAGTGGCAGAGCCATAGTATAAACCAAGGGAGTCTGGCAGCATATTTCATGTCCTGGAAATGAAAGTCAGAGTGAAGATCCTCATTAAAAGTTTTCAAAAAAAAGAAATCTGTCAGATTGGCAACATATTTAAATTTGATAAGACCAAATAATGATGATCATTGAAGGATTCAGATTCTCCCCAACTGTTACATGAGCTATGAAATGATAAAGCCCTTGGAAGATAAGTTAGTTGACAGTATCCATCAGAACTGAAAATAAGCTAGAAATATATGCTTAAGCAATTTTGAGTACAAGAATATTTATGACAGAATTGTTGGAATTAACATAAAATAGACAATGATGAAATGTCCAGTAATAGGTGAGTTTTGAAATAGGGTGTGCTATATCTTTACTATCAAATATTGTGCAGCTGTCAAAAAGAATGTATTGACATGAGAAAATCACAAAGACAAGTTTTCAGATGAACAAAACAAACTGGAACAATATGCACAGTATGACCCCAACTGTGTCTTTTAAAGACATAATATAGAGACACACATACGGATGTGTATGCACCAAAAAGGACGGAAAGAAGATGGCCCAATCTGTTGGCAGAAATGACTTTCCAGAAGGGGACTGAAAAGGAGAACAGGAATAAAGGGGACTTCCAGGCTTTTCTCTATGTAATTTTCTATTATTTGAACCTCATAGAAAATTGGTATATTTACACATTTTAATGTGTTATTAAAAAGGAGAAAAGTTTTAAAGTAGAAAATGAAATACTACTTGCAAAATCCGAGTGGAGGAGAGGGAGAATCCTTTGACTAAAAAAAAAAATGCATTTAAGCACAATACAAGGAGTTATTTCTTTTTGAACAAGGAGTAAAAATCTTATGGAGAAGAGATTTTGGAAATGTTTACTCCCCTGACCATTCTGTCCAATAGTTAATAAGGTGAGGATGAAACAGATTGTGTTCCACCTACTCTCACACAGAAGAAAGTGAAGCTCTCTGAAAAGGCAAAGAATTTGCCGTTGTATAAGAATGATGAATCATAAATGTTTCATCTTGGGAAGCAAGATTAATAAGAACTGCTGATAAGGATTGTTTTGAAAATGGCATTAGATCTGTGAATGGTACTTTCTTCTCTAGAGAAATGATTCAGTGCTCTTTCTCAGAAGGCATTGGAAAGCTGAGAGTATAGGACTATCTGTTGGTATTGCCAGGAGAGATTGGTGTTCAACACCGTACCACCCATGGCTGGGGAAAAGGGCCATGGAACATTCCCTCCTCCCCATCCTTCAGTAAGAGCAGCTCCAGGTCAGGGCAGAAGACATCAGTTAGTGCTCAGCGTGGGGCAATGACATCAGTTTTAAAAAGCAGACCAAGAGGGCTGGCCGAGTGGCGCGTTGGTTAAGAGCTGGCTTGGGACTACAGCGGCACCAGTTCGGATCCCACATGAGGGCCAGTGATACTGCCCTCTACAGCTAAGATGGTGAACAACAGCTCCACCTGGCAGTGGGCTGCCATAGACTACAGTGAGTGGCCGGCGGCAGCCAGGGTGAGTGGCTGGCAGCCGGTGTGAGCTGCCAAGAACCTCTGTGAGTGGCTGTCCAGAGGCCGGTGACTGATCTGCCTCACCCGGGAAGAGCGCAATGACGATACAAACAAACATGGGCCAATGAAGCAATGTCTTCCACAACTAGACTGAAGAACAAGAAGACAGCAACTTGTCTGTTCCCCTTCCCCGGTTCCCCAATGCTGTTCCCCTCCCTCAATTCCCCAATAAAATCTTAAAAAAAAAAAAAAAAAAAAAGCAGATCAAGAAATGTGCAGTATTTTCTATGGTTAATAGAGCTGGCTCTGAAAACATTTACCTGAGAATGAATGCTTGCAGTTCCAAGCAAAAGTTCTGCGACCTTGAGCAAATCATGTCTTTTTTTCTTATCCTCAGATTATTTACCTTTAAAATAATGATAAAAAAATTTTTCTCACAGGCTTTTTTGTGAGTACTAAATGACATAATCAGGGGCAAAGCACTTAGCACAGTACCTGGAACATGAAAAGTATGCAGTATGTACAGTATATATTAGGTGTTATTATTATATAATAACATTATGACCACTTTAGGTACTAGAGAAACAGAAATCACACCCCTGTGGGAATTTGGTCTCCGATATGCTTGTCTTTGCTGATTGGCAGAGCATGTTCTGGGCTCATTGAGAAACAAATGATGATTGGGGCTGGCCTGCAACATGATTGTCAGCTAGGACATGGCTAGAGCTGTGCTGTCTAGTACAATCAAGGGGCTATTGAGACCCTAACTTGTGGTTAATTCAAAGTGAGATATCCCATAAGCATAAAATAATATTCTGGATTTGAAAACTTTTTTTATGTGAAAAAAAGAATGTAAAATATCTCATTAATAATTTTTATATAGATTATATGTTGAAATGATAATATATTAATATATTGGGTTAAATAAAATATAATATTAAAATTCCTTTCATCTGTTTCATTTTTCATTTTACTTTCTTAGGGTGGCTACTAGAAAGTTTTAAATGACATTTCTGTTGAACAGAGCTGGGCTGCAATCTATTGGTCCTGTTAAGCATGTTTTTAGCATTTTCAAAAGACTTTCACATACATTTCTTTTTTTTTTTTTAAACTTTTGTTGGGGAACAGTGTGTTTTTCCAGGATCCATCAGCTCCAAGTCAAGTAGTTGCTTTCAATCTAGTTGTGGAGGGTGCAGCTCTGTAGCCCATGTGGGAATCGAACCGGCAACTTGGTGTTATGAGCACTGCCCTCTAACCACCTGAGCTAACCGGCCGCCTCTCACATACATTTCTTTACGTTTCTAGGAAGGTAGGTGAGGAGAAATTCTTTTTTCTATTACTAATATAGAGAAAGTGAGAATTAAAATGATTTGCCCAGAGACTTTCTCAAAGTAATATGTGCTCGTGTGGAAAAAAATTTAAATAGAACAGAAGCCCTCATAATAAAAGGCAGCAATCTTCCACCTTATACTGTCACACTCTTCAGAGGCAAACACTTTTAATACACACACACACACACACACACACACACACACACACACATGTAGTGGTGACATATATATTTAGCGGGGCTGTGGGTTACTTCAGTGTTACCCATGTAACTCTTATCAACTCTGAATACTTTTGTCAAGATACTGCTTTGGTGCAGCACCCTGCCTTCACCAGAACAACACAGTTCATGAAAGAGGTAACAGCCCTCAGAGTCACTGAGTTATCTAATGCAATCTCAAGTTCATAACAAGAACTGAGGGTTTTTTCCAGAGAGAAGGAAAAATAATTCTTGAGGAAGTAAGGAGTGTTTCACTTCAGTCTTCTTCCATAGTTGGAGCTTTTGTGGGCACAGTAGCTGCCCTAGTTTGCAAGATAATTGAGTTACAAGTGTCCCTCGTTGAAACAGGATTCTCCCAAATTTTAGAACCAAAATTTCTTCTTCAAAAAGGACAAGGCCTTCCCAAAACCTGGCATCAATTTATCAAAGGGAAAGAGAACCAAAAATTACAAAGAGCCTACAATATTCACGATGAGAAAGTTTAACTCTGAGCTTGGCAAGCTTTTTCTGTAAAGGGCCAGAGAGTAAATATGTTAGGCTTTGGGGACTATATGATCTCTGTTGCAATGAATCAACTGTGCCGCTGTTGCACAAAAGCAGTCCTAAATAATACACAAATAAATATGCATGGCTGTAATCCCATAAAACTTTATTTACAAAAACAGGTAGAGGGACAATTTTGCCCAATGGCTGTTGTCTTGCCAACCCTTGGATTAAGGTTTCTAGCTGAAACCTCATCCAAATTACAGAGGGCCTACAAAATTTGCACAAGAAGAGGAAATACAGATTAACACTGAGTAGCATTATCCATAAACAACAGTAATACAGGACTATCTGGGAATAGGAATGAAGGCAAAATGGAGAGAAGATGCTAAATATTTATGAAACAATGCTGATAGTTGGATGACAGCCCTGGTGAGAGGCATCATGGGAGGCTTACCTTGAGATGTTAGGTGGGGAAAGGGAAGGAAAAGTCGCCAGAGGAGGCTGGTAAGTCCGGTATGGATTGTCTCCCCACACTGTAGAACACCGACACATGCTTAACAGTGAGAAAAGGTGAGCAGAGAGGAATAATTAAGTCACCAGGGAAACAGGAGGACTTGATGTCGTAAGAGGTGAAAAGGATTGCTTGGACAAGAAGGCGCTGCATTTCTTATTTTAACAGAGGGATGAGAATTGAATTGGCCTCAGTCCTTCAATTCCAATTCATTTCTCTGTTTTCCATGCTTCCATGAGGCATTGATCTGCCATTCTCCTTCTGCGTCACCTTCAGCCTTGCATCATCATTGCTTCAGTGATTACTGGCCTCTCTTTCTTGAGGGAAAGGAACCCATGTCAGTCATCTTCCTATCTTCATATTCATATGGTGTGCTCCAAAAAGAAGATGCCCAATATTAGTCTCACTAGATCCCAGACCAGAGACAAGAATGTGTACATGTCCTAGAATATATGACAGGGCCACAGGGCTGCTTTACTGCCAAGCCTAAGTTTTAGATTGAATTAAAAACCATCTCAATTTAAGAGGTCACCTGGCAGAATGGTGGCCTACCATGTGAGTGAAAGAGCATGAAATATGGCAGACAGCAATTATCCTTTCTGAGCATTTGCAATCAAAGGATAAATGGAGATGACTGATTTCCCTGAATAAAGCTGGGTTTACATTCAAGATAAATGGCTAGGCAAGGTGAGGTTTGATGATGAATGAATTGGGATTAGCATTGCAAGCCTGATGGAGAAAGGCTTTCTATTCCTGACACTTAAAATCATTACTCTTGGTTAACATCTGCCACAATTAATCACTCTACCCCTGTGTTTGCTTAGAGTACTTGGTTTGGATCTCAATTTGAGTGCTGATTTTAGTCTACCTTTTATTATCCATAGATGTATGAAAGCCTGTCTTTCCACTGGACTGTGATTCCTCTGAGACCAAAGACTGTTTTAACTAATTTTGTATCACGGTGGAAACTCTGGAATTCCTGTTGTAACAGTGGTTTGTGGGACAGCAATCTAAGGCATTGCAAGGAAAGCATCTGTGGGCTAGGTTTGCATTGCAGATACATTTTGACGTAATTTTATATTTCTTTAAGTAGCTTTAGGTGGCGAGTGATGGAGCAATAATAAATCACTTGCAAGCCCCTCTTTGGCACCAAAAGAGTCCCTATAATATCTTCTACATACATGGTTGAATTGAATATGTTGACATTTTACCTGAATTGTTTTTTTAAATGTTAAGGGGATAGAGGAACTGTTTGTCACCTAACCCATATTTCCCATGTGGAGAGTTGCTTCACATATTTTGTGAAGACATATTTTGATTAATTTGATGGCCATGTCCTCCTAGGACCAGTGGATTCCATCTACAAAGGCTAGCCTTTAGTGTTCTGAGTGTGGGTATGGAATTTAGGTCTGGGAGCTCAGGGATAGCTGAGTCACTCAGCACAATAGAGAGAAAAGGCATGAAGGGGCAGGAGTGATAGCCTGAGGAAAGCCAACTTGAACCAGCCAGAATGGCAATACATCCAAGGGTAGGAAGAAAGAATCCCCACACCCCCTAAACACACACACACACACACACACACACACACACACACACACACACACTCTGGTGGTGCAGTAGAAAATGGGTTTTGGAGAACAGAAACATTGAACGGTCATTTAAACCTGTTTCCTAAGAAGTGGACAACGTAACCCCCCTGCTGTATGCATAGTGACCTGAAATTCCAGGATTTGTGCCCCCTAGTGTGAAAGGGCAGAGGTGATGAAGAGAAGCAGCTATCCAGCCAGGGAGTCTGTTTCCCAGCCTCTCTGCATCTGGGTGGGTCGACAGGGCTAGTTCTTGCCAATACATTGTGGGTGAATGAGGTGTGGCCTTCTGAGATGAGGTGGTTAAATATTGGGTTCTTAGTCTTCTAGGTCAGGAGCCGGAACATTTTTCTTTTCTTTTCTTTTTTTTTTTTGGTAAAGGGTAGATAATAAGTATTTGTAGGTTTTTAGGGCTACAGTCTCTATTGCAACTACTTAACTCTGCCATTTCAGAAAAAAAAAAATCAGCCACAGAGAATATATAAACAAATATATGAGCATGGCTGTGTTCCAATAAAATGTTATTCTTAGACATTGAATTTCATATAATTATCACGTGTCATGAGCTATCATTATACTTTTGATTTTTGTTTTCAACCACTGAACACTGTGAAAACCAACTTTAGCTTGCAGGCCATACAAAAACTGACACAGAGAGTTGGATTTGGCTGGGGAGCCTTAGGCTGCCACCTGCTCTTGGTGATCTCTCAGCTCACATGAACTCACATTACCTGGGTACAGGAGATCCGCAGAGAACTCTGTGGTCCGAGGAAATAGTGGGGTGACCGGATGGAAGGAAAATCACCCAGGTGAGCTGCTCAAGATAGTTGCCCGAGTAGGAATGTCTTTGAGTGAGTAAGAAATAAGCCTTTATTTTGTTAAGCCACTGAGATTTGGCGGGGAGGGGGGTCATTGGTTACAAGAGCTGGTGTTATCTTAATAACCTCCCTCTTCCATCTCTTGCCTCAATGAAAGAGTCAAAAATTTCTACATTTTTCACTTGGCTTTGTGCAGGAGGTTAAAAGGGAAATAAGAGAATAATAGATATCTAGGCTACATAATAACATATGGCAGTTTCTTTCTTTGTCAAAGTGTTCTTGATATAGCTGAGAGTCTTGGGAAATGGGAAGAACATACCAAATCTTGTCAGAACTATTTTCAAAGGCTTTTTCTTCTATTTTAAAATAATCTCTAAGGAATATGCACTAACACCTCATTTATCCACATAATTGCCCATCTCCTTGGCTACTTGCTGCATATCTTGCAGTAGTTGTTTAGAACTCATTCCATATTTTTCTCAAACAGCCAGTCCTATCTCTGTTTCTCCGTCCATGATTTAGCTGACTATATAATTTTCTATGAACCCAGGTTCATCTTCTCCAATAAATTTCTGTCTTCATCTGTTACTATTCTCTTCACTTCCTTAAAATGCCTTTGAATCAGCATCAATTATTTTCATTGTCTTTTGAAGAAGGAGGCCCCTTCTCCCTAGACAAGTGGATCTCACTTTCTCTCTATGTCTCTCTCTCTCTCTCTCTCTCTGTCTCTCTCTGTCTCTCTCTGTCTCTCTCTTTCTCTGTCTCTCTCTTTCTCTAATACACTTCATTTTTTTTAGAGCAGTTTTAGATTCACAGCAAAACTGGGTGGACAGTGCAGAGATTTCCTATATACTCCCTGCCCCTACTCATGTACAGAACCCCCACTATCAGCATCTCCCATGAGATTGGTACACTTTTTACAATTGATGAACCCAAACTGACAGATAATTATCACCCAGAATCCATACTTTACATCAGGGCTCACTCTTGGTGTTGTACATTCTGTGGGTTTAAATGGTAATGTCATATATCCACCATGATGGTATCATACAGAGTAGTTTTACTGCCCTAAACATCCTCTGTGTTCTGCCTATTTATCCCTTCTTCCCTCTAATCCCTGGAAACTACTGATCTTTTTACTGTCTCCACAGTTTTGTCTTTTCCAGAATGTCATATATTTGGAATTATATAATATAATATATAGCCTTTTCTATTTGGCTTCTTTTTAAGTTTCCTCCATGCCTTTTCATGGCTTGATAGAGCATTTATTTTTAACTGAATGATATTCCATTGTCAGGATGCACCACAGTTATTTATCCATTCACCTACTGAAGAACAATTTATAGCTATGACTTCTCTTGTCAACCACTAAGATTTTTGAGCCAATGCTCGATATCCTCATTTTCTCATTCATCGCTGTTACCTTTTGCAGTCAAGAGTCAGTCTGACTGAAAGCACTGTAACAGCTCTTGAGGTCACTGATGATTTGTAGGCTGCAAAGTCAATGGTCTTTCTCAGGTCTTTATCCATCACAACTTCTTCAGTCTTGACACCTTTTGCACTAAGTGTGCTAGGTCTGGGGTGGTCCAGCTTGTTATGTGTAACCTCAGGGCCTGTATTACATTAGTTATTCGTCATTGGTTCTGTGTATTTACAGGCTCAGTAAAGCTAGACAAGACATAAACTTGAGTCTTGGTTTAGGCAAGAGAAAAGTCTGGGCCAATTGCTAGAGAGATCATCCAGTGCACACATGTGTGCTCTTGTGAATTAAAGTGATTGTGGTATCTAATCACCTCTGACAAAGCCAGTTCTTTAGAAAGTAGAGAAAAAAATAGGTCAAAGCATAACAAATGCCAGAAATATACAGAAAAAGAAACCGAAGAACTTATCAATATACCTCTGCTGTACTTAAATATTATTAGACTGAATCAAATAAAATCACTGATATTCAAAATTTTGACTTACAAAAATGGCAATGTTATATTTTTTATGTAATATGTGAAGTATATTTCCCCTCCCCCGTCAAAAAAAGATTGCATTTAAAAGCCTGGAACTTATTTACATTATATCACTAAAACTTGGCATATAATGAGGTCAATGCGTGTTGAACTGAGTTGGAATTCAGTTGAAGGCAATTGCTACACATCAGGAAATCTATGTTCTAATCTTAGCTCTGCCACAATTATCTGTGTCAACTTAGATGCCACCATTGATCTGAGTCAATTTTCTTCATCTGTAAAATGGGGATTGTTTCTGTATTTTCTCCCTCAAACAAGTCTTGTAAGGATCAAAGAGCATTGTATATATGGCAGCATTTGTCAACTATAAAAAGCTGTGGATCTGAACTAATATGGAAATGAGAAAAAAATACCACTATTGTGACCCAGCAGTGTTTCCCTATTTTATAGCTCAATAACATGGGACAGAGGAGGAACCTAACTCAGCTCACGTACCTGGGATGTATATATATTCCTAGAGCATGGATCTTCTGCTTATACCCTTTACCTTCCTGAATCATATGGACCATTGAGCTATAAATTCCACACTATGTTTTTTAAGTAGGGCTTTTTAAAAAAATTGCACTGTTTCCATACTCAACTGAAAACTGACTCTGAGCACCTTACAAGGAAAGTTTTCAACATTGAAACATTCCATCATCAGCCCCCTAAGGCTAAGGATTCTTCCGGATACCACTTGGGGCTCTGCTCATGCCTTCAAGCCAAGCCCCTCCATGCACACTTCAACTCCAGCCTCCAGTCTGCAAAAGATCTCCTGGATCTTCTCTGCTGCCTAGTCAAAAGCTTCTTGACTCAGTGCCAAGGAATCCTTTTCACCTTCATTTTATTAAAATCATTTTATTATATTACAACCTTTCAAGAAGACTTGGACTGTAACAGGGAAATAAATAGAGCCAATCTATTTTGTATCATCAAAGTCCTTAAATGATGAAGATATGAAATACCAATTTCTCTTTTTTCCTGTTCATCACTGTACAGAGGATTATTGAGGCTAATTGAAGCCTGTTACATTTTTCTACTATTGATGTGGATTTTAGCTGAAATGGAATGAAACATTGTCTATGAAGGGAGATTACTTTTACAAATTAAACCAATGTATCTTACTGAGTTCTATTTCCAGAAATGTGACCTTATTACACTTCATAATTAAAAATGAGAGCAATAAAGACATGCTAGCCAACATGACTTCTCATAATGCTTGCTGAATTTGAATTGAGTTTGATCTTGACCATTAAAACATCAGAAGGTACCCTGTGGAGGCCGTGATGAAAAGCTTCCCATTGTATCAATCATTCCTGGCCATTTCAGACAAGATATCAGCCTTCATCTTATTCATTAGTAAATAAAAAGCTCTTAAGTATTCATATTGGTGCTATGAAAATAGGAAAAATAGGATTCTCAACATGGCTGCCTACAAGATGAGAAAGAAGAAAAGGAAAGGAGAGAAAGGGAGGCTTGGAATCAGATTTATTTTGAAAAGGAGGAAGTGTTGGGAAAGCAGGGGTGTGTGTGCAGGGAAAGGAACTGAAGGCAAGGATATAAGATGGCTGGCGAAAGGATACACTGTAGAAGACTGAGAGTTTCCTGAAAGATCTGCGCTGGGGGACGGAGTTGCTGTGCTGTGACGTTCTAAGAAAACAAAGCAGATGTTTTTAGAGCATCAGGAAAGAGGCTGAGACTAGAAAGGGGAAGACTTGGGTGGATAAATAAAACAACTCAGTCTTTTAAAAAGAATAAAGTTGTTTAAATTTGCCAGCTAAACTGGGCAATGCAAACCACTTAAGCCCATAGGTTCTCCGGGAATGGCTTCCCCTTCACACTGAGACACCATATCCCGGACTGTTGTTATAATACATATCTTAAAGGTATAGAGGGACATAGGTAGGGGACCTTAAGGGAATGGCTCTGTGATTTCAAATCAAGCCTCTCATTCGGAGCCCCATTGGTTAAGTCTCTGGAACATTTTCTCTCCAGTCCACATTCACTCTCTATTTATGGGCTCCATTTATAGGGGTTGTTAAAATGCCTTTAATCCTCTATGTCCAGCTGGACTTGATCCCAGCCAAAGTAAATTTCAAATACCCTAGAGTCTCAAAAACAAACCTGCACTTGAATCCCACAATTCCAGCAACTTTCTTGTTTTGCTCTGCAGTGCAGAATGCATTGGTCATATTTTTAAACACCAAATGACCAAGGATAATCTGTGATTTTGGAGATAGATGGGATTTCAAGTATCATCTTGTCCAGTGTCAAACCATCCCACTTACTAAAGTGTGTTACTCTTAAGAGTAGAGAACTTCCACAGTTAGAATACAGTAAAGACTATGTCAGCTCCAGCAAATTCTTTTTTTTTAAATTCAAGTTCATTAGGGTAACAATGGTTAGTACAGTTACATAGGTTTCAAGTGTACAATTCTGACAACATCATCTATATGTTGCATTGTGGGTTTACCACCCAGAGTCAATGCTCCTTCCATCACCATATATTGACCCCCTTTACTCTCATCTACTACCCCCTTCCTCCCTTACCCTCTGGTAACCACTAAACTATTGTCTGTTTTTGTTTCTTTGTTTATCTTGTTCCTTTGTTGTTTTCAGTTTTATATCACACATATCAGTGAAACCATATGGTTCTCGACTTTTTCTGTATGGCTCAAGCAAATTCATGATCTGTAAAATATGAACATTAACAGAAGATACTGTATAGAGGTATTGTGAGAATAAGATGAGATAATCCATGGAAAATCTGCAGAGCTCTATGCCTGACAAACAGTAAGTATTCAATGATTGGCAGATATCACCACTGCTGCTAATAAATCTTATTACTACTGCTTCAACATCTATTCTTATTATTAAACTGCATGCGCAGCATCTTTTCTCTATTTCTTCTTTCTCTCTATTTATCTGGTTGCAGTTGGAGTAACCATGGTACTTACCTTCTCCATCCATTTTCATCCTCCACTATAGTTGAGTGTTGACCCAAGCTCAATCAATGGGCCCCTTCTAAGCATATTTTAATTTAAGAACAAATTACAGTCAGTTCAGACCTCTACTCATGGCTGAACCCATAGCATGTAAAAGATGGGCTATATCATTGACTATTTTCTGTCATGTAGAAAAAAGAGAAATGTAGCCCATCGCAGTGGTTGTCAATCTTTATTGAGCACCAGAATCACCAGGAAAGCTTGCTCAAATACATATTGCTGGCCTCTATCCCTATTTCTCATTCTGGGACAAGGGTGAAATTATGCACCTAAAAGAAGTTCCCAGGTAAAGTTGGCACTTGCAGAAAGCACTGGTCTATAACAAGAGAGAAGTATAAAATGAACATACTGAGCAAATCAAACATATATAGATAGATGAGAGATAGATAGATAATAGATAATAGATAGATAGATAGATAGATAGATAGATAGATAGATAGATAGATAGATAGATAGATAGATAAAACATATTCTGGCTTCTTCAGAGAGGGATGCAATCCCTCCCTAAGACTCAGATACTCTGTTTTTTTATTCCATGAAATAAGGATCTTTCCAATAATGTCCCTTTCTTGCCTAAGTTAGTTTGGTGTTTTTGAAACCCAAAACATAATTACAAAGTTTGGAGGGCAATGCAGTCTTCTGTACTTGAAAAGCCAATTCTTGGGCCAGCTGAGCAGCACGGTGGTTAAGCACTGGCTTGGGAAGCCAGCGGCCCCGGTTTGGGTCCCACATATGAGGGCCAGTGACACTGCCCTCAAAAAAAAAAAAAAGCCAATTCTTCATATTTTATTTCAAACTTCCAGCTAGTAGCTATAGCTATACCCTGTATAAACAAGATGGAGGCTAATCTTCAGAATAAGATGAGGGCTTCAAAGTGAGGCTAAGGAGAACTTCCTCCAGGAAGACATCATTGCTGAGCTATGCCCATGTGAGTCCATGTGCTGCCAGGATGAGGATCACTGCTCTGGCCCATCAGGAAGAGAGGCTCCTAAAACACTTCCCAGCCAAGGCCCATGTCTGCAGAGCCTCACTGCAGCCTGGCATGTGGAGTGGACAGGAAGACAGACTTAGACATGAGCTCCAACTTTGCCATTACTAGCTGTGTGGCCTTGGGGACGTTAGCAATTCCTATCTTCAGTTACTTTACCTGTTAAGGGAATTAAATACAATGCCACTTCACAGGTTTGTAATCCCACTGATGGATTAAGTTATGGAAAGTACCACATCTAATTTCTGGAGCATTTGTGGAAGGTGCAGAAGAATCATTATCATTATCAGGGAGGCAGCAAGGAGGGGGCCAGCAGATGAATGCTGTGTATAAGAGGTTACATAGAAAACCAAACAGCCACTGTCATTTATGGGATGATAAGGCCAGAGGATGGATTTGGCCTTTCCCCATGTTCCCTTGGTGCCCACCCCCAACTACATGAAGCTCTACTACTGGGAAAGGTTAAGTGCAGAACCCCAGCCCTTATAATTCTTATTGTACCACCAAACCCTCATCTTTTGTCTGTTTCTGTCCACTCAGTGACTCTAATTATTGATCTCTGTCTGGACCAATCAAGTCACCCCTGGAGAAATCCCTGGCATGCCTTGGCTCACCTCATCAGGTCCCCAACACAGACACACCTGGGATGTGGCTGATTCATCTGCCCTGGACTTGAGTGTGGTCAGCAGACAGTAGTGGGTGTCCAGTTAGGTGTACCCCTGTTCTCTTTCACCAATTTCCCCACCATCATGTGAAGGCCCCTGAGCCTGCTTATCTGGGCCATACCAGCTGAGACCTACCAGGTATAACACTGCAGTAATGAGGCTGATTCTTAAGGAATAAACTTCCCACAACCATGTCATCCTCACTTATGCTGACCCCTTTTAGGCAGGTGTATGTGAGGCTGCACACAGTCAGTGATGTTGTCTCAGGATAGATATCTCTGGAATTTTTCTATGCCCCCCAAACCCACAGCATGTCCTCCACAATATTGTTATTGGTGTCAAATCTTCATTTGCTGAACATTTTGAGTGAATTTTATTTTGAAAAATAGCTAAATGCTGTTCATTGCCAAGTCTGGTGAAAGGAGGCTGATCGAGCAGGGGAACAGCAGCTTGAGTAATAAACAAGCATGACTTTGAGATTGATTTTTCTGGGCATGGATCATAAACCGATTCTGAGAGAAATCAGAAAGGCAGGCATATGAGCTTCCCCAAATATGCTTCCTTCCTGAGTGAATGAGTACTGAACTAATAAATGCTGAGTGCCTACTGTGTACCAGGTGCTTTACATACATAATCTTTGAATATATAATCTCACAATTATACTATATAGTTAACATTTGCAAAAAAAGAAACAGACTCTCAGAGCAGCAGCCTATTCATCCTCACAGAGGTAATGAATGGCAGAATCTGGATCAGAATTAAAGCTACCTAACTGCAAAAACTCAGGGCCTGGAACTTCTCCAGTGGGCTTTGCACTCAGCTAAATCTTATGACCTGAGTCCTGAGTCAGCTGCGCCTTTTCTCTCCTCTTTCTCTTTATCAGTCTCCTCTCTGAACCTCAGCTTCCTACCTAGCACCTTTCACCTGCTCAAAGCATGGGATCAGGGTAACTTTGCCTAACAAAATAAAACTGTCAAATGATCACTAATAAAAAGACAGTATTCATGGTGTTAAAATGATAAGATGTGGCAATCACCCCTACTTTTCTCAGAAATCAACAAGAAGAAAAAAAAAAAGAAAAACAATAAGAAGAAAACACAGCCATAAACTCTGACCTTGATGTAACTTGGAGACATCAGTAGCCTAAATTCACAATGCAGTTGGTTTTTGCTATGTATTGTAGTTCTGTTCTGTCAAGTGGTGGTGAGCACTGAATTAGTGATTACTGAACCAGTGCTCCTAGGGGAAAGTCTGGTGAGAGTCCTGCAAGTGTGGGCTCACAACATTTTCATCAATCCATCAATACATAACCTTGTATTATGCATGTTTTTGTTTAAAAATTCCTTATTTAATATATCAATATATCATTGATTCATCAACATTGAACTCATGGCCAACAGCACTATAACTCCTGCCTGATTCAAGCTTATCTAACACTCGTCATTTCTCCGTAAGGACACCACACTCTTCTTGCACTGAGAAGAGCATACAGCACTTCAGCACTATGCTTAGTGGCCAGTTTAAAGAGCAAAGTTAGGAACAACAAGCTCAAAAATGTGAAAACATGGCACTAAATAGACCATTGAAAAGGATGCTTGGATTGGTTAGGGTTTTTTTGTTGTTGTTGAGTTGTATGAGTTCTTTATATACTTTGGATATTACCCCTTATCAGAGGTGTTGTTTGCAAATATCTTCTCCCATTTGGTTGATTGTTCCTCTGTATTGTTGATGGTTTCTTTTGCGCTGCAGAAGCTTTTTAGTTTGTTATAGTTCCATTCGTATTTTTGTTTTTACTTCCCTTGCCTTGAGGTCAAATTCATAAAATCTTCTCTGAACTCAAGGTCCATAAGTTTAGTACCTATGCTTTCTTCTATGCAATTTGTTGTTTCAGGTCTTATGTTTAGGTCTTTGATCCATTTTGAGTTAATTTTGGTATATGATGACAGATAGCAATTTAGTTTCAATATTTTGCACATGGCTTTCCAATTTTCCCAGCACCATTTATTGAAGAGGCTTTCTTTTTCCACTATATGTTTTTGGCTCCTTTGTTGAAAATTATCTGCCTGTATATATCTGGGTTTATTTTGGGGTTCTCAATTCTATTCCATTGGTCTGTGTGTCTGCTTTTTCCTGCCAATACCATGCTAGTTTGATTATTGTCACTTTGTATATAAATTGAAGCTAGGACATGTAATACCTTCAGCCTTGTTCTTTTTTCTTAGGATTACTTTGGCTATTCAAGGTATTTTGTGATTCCATACAAATCTGATGATTTTTTTTTGTTCTATTTCTTTTAAAAATGCCATTGGAATTTTGATGGGGATTGCATTAAATCTGTGTATTGCTTTGGGTAATACGGCCATTTAACTATATTAATTCTTCCAATCCATGAACATGGAATATCTTTCCATTTCTTTGTGTCCTCTTCAATTTCTTTCTTTTAATAATGTCTTATAGTTGTTGGTGTATAGGTCCTTCATATCCTTTGTTAAGTTTACTCCTAGGTATTTTATTCTTTTTGTTGCAATTACAAAAGGAATTTTCTTTTTCATTTCTTTTCCTGAAAATTCATTGTTAGTATATTTTTTAAAATGGATTTTTGTACATTGATTTTGTATCTTGCAATTTTACTGTATTTGTTTATTGTTTCTAATAATTTTTTTCTGGAATCTTTGGGGTTTTATATATAAAGAATCATGTCATCTGCAAAAGTTACAATTTAACTTCTTCATTCCCAATTTGGATGCCTTTTATTTCTTTCTCTTGCCTGATTGCTCTGGCTAGGATATCCAATACTATGTTAAATAACAGTGGTGACAGGGGGCATCCCTGTGTTATTTCTGACCTTACAGGAAAATCTTTCAGTTTTTCACCTTTAAGTATGATATTAGCTGAGGGTTTGTCATATATGGCCTTTGTTAAGTTGAGGTACTTTCCTTCTATACCTATTTTATGTGTTTTAATCATAAATGGATGTTGTATCCTGTCAAATGTTTTTCTGCATTTACTGATATGAACATATAATTTCATCCTTTACTTTGTTTATGTAGTGTATCACAGTGATCAACTTGCATATGTTGAAATCATCCTTGTGCCTCTGGAATGAACCCCACTTGATCGCGATGTATAATCTTTTTAATGTTGTATTCGATTTGCTAGTATTTTGTTTAGGATTTTGAATCTGTATCCATCAGAGATATTGGTCTGTCGTTTTCTTTTTGTATTCTATGCTTACCATGTTTTGGTATCAGGGTAATGTTGGCCTCATAAAATGAATTAGGAATTATTGCCTTTTCTTCAATTTTTTTGGAATTATTTGATTTGAGGAGGACAGGTGTTAAATCCTCTTTGAATATTTGGTAGAGCTTACTAGGAAAGCCATCTGGTCCTGGACTTGTGCGTTGGGGGAGGTTTTGGATGATTGTTTCAATTTCCTGACTGTTGATTGGTCTATTTAGATTTTCATGATTCTATTTAGTTCTTTGGGATTCAGTCTAGGAAGTTATATATTTTAAAGAACTTGTCCGTTTCCTCTAGGTTATTTAATTTGGTGGCATATAATCCTTCATTTTATTCTTGTATGATCCTTTGTTTTTCTGTGATATCCACTGTGACTTCTCTTCTTTCATTTCTGATTTTGTTTACTTGTGTCTATTCTCTTTTTCTTCTTAGTGAGTCCAGCCAGGGGGTTGTCAATTTTATTAATCTTTTCAAAGAACATGCTCTTTGCTGCATTAATTTTTTCTATATTTTTTGTTCTCTATTTCATTTATTTATGCTCTAATTTTTAATATCTCCTTGCTTCTGTTGACTTTGGGTGTCAGTTGTTTTTCTTTTTCTAGATCTTTAAGATGTAATGCTAGATTATTTATTTAGCATGTTTCTTGTTTCTTCAGATAGGCCTGTAATGATATAAATTTCCTTTTTAATACTGCTTTCTCCACATTCCATTAATTGTGATATGATATATTTTCATTCTTATTTGTTTCCATGTATCTTTTGATCCTCCTTTTATTTCCTTTTTGATGCAGTCAGTCTTTAGCAGCATGTTGTTTAATCTCCACATATTTATGGTTTTTTTCCCCATTTTCTTTTTACAGTTGATCTCCAATTTCAAAGTATTGTGGTCAGAAATATGCTTGTTATGATTTCTATCTTCCTGAATTTTCTGAGGCTAGTTTTATGTCCCAGCATATGGTCTAAACTTGAGAATGTTGCATGTTCACTAGAAAAGAATGTATAGTCTGGTGTTCTAGGATGAAAGGTTCTGTAAAGGTCAATTTTGTTCTTTTGATTTAACGTGACATTTAAGGCTGATATTTCCTATTGATTTTCTGTTTGGATGATCTATCCATATTTGCTGATGTTATATTTAGGTCCCCTACTATAATTGTGTTTTTGTCAATTTCTCACTTTAGTTCTGTTAGTAGTTACTTTATATATTTTGGTGCTCCCTGATTGAGAACATATGTATTGATAAGTGTTATATCTTCTTGTTGTGTTGCCCCCTTTATCATTATGAAATGTTCATCTTTGTCTCTTGTTACATTTTTTTATCATCAAGTCTGTTTCATCAGATATAAGCATGACTACATCCGCTTTTCTCTGAATGCCATTTCTTTGCAGTATCATTTTCCACCCTTTCATTTTGAGTTTATATTTGCTCAATTTCACTAACTATTAGGAAAATGCAAATCAAAACCAAAATTAAATATTACCCCACCTCTGTTATAATGGCTATTGTCAACAAAGCATTTAATAACAAGTGTTGGAGAGGCTGTAGAGAAAGAGGAACCAGCATAAACTGCTGGTGGGAATGTAAATTGGTATAGCCACTATGGAAAACAGTATGGGAGTTCCTCAAAAAAAAAAAAAAAAAGAATAGAATTACCATACAACCCAGCAATCCCTCTTCTGGGTATCTACCCAAAAAATCTGAAAACATTTATCTGTAAAGATATATGTGCCCCTATGTTCATTGATTGCAGCATTATTCACTGTGACCAAGACATGGAAACAACCAAAGTGTCTTTCAATAGATGATTGTATAAAGAAAACATGGAACATACAAAGGAATATTACTTGGCCATAAGAAAAGATGAGATAATGATAAGAGAGAATGAAACACAACTTGGAAACTATTAGGAAATAAATTAAAAATGAATCCATACTTAGGAGTAGCACATAGAACAAACACTGTTGTAAACATAGTAAGGAATATGAAGAAAATGAATGAGGAAAGCAAAGAAAATGAAATGGATTAATCAGAGTTTTAAAGGATAGAAGAGAAAACAATAGACATGAGATGTATAAATGATACAAGTAATTGGTATCTCCAATGAAAAGAAAGAACTACCAGAGGATAAACTTTAGCTAACTACAGATAAGTGGGAAAGAAAAAAAATATGACAAAATGACTGATATAATTGTAGGACTAAAGTGAAAACAAAAGTGGAAAATTGCTCAGAATAGAATTTAAATTAAAACTCTAAATATACTGAAATAAAATTTCTAACAAAAATTTTAAGGGAAAGGTAAAAAGAAGTTGGGAAATAGCACTGCAACTTTTTAGGGCAAGAGAAAATAGCATTTAAAGATGATATATCAAGTAATTGAGGTATAAGTATATTTAACAACTCTAAGAAAATAACATCAACTATAACTGAGTGGTGGAAGCTAACAGGAAAACACAGAGAAAGTATAATATACCAATTTTGTTCTGTTTTGTAGACATTTAAATGTCTACATAGCTATTTAAATGTCATACACAAATGTGTTTTATATATATATTTACATTTACAAAAGTAACTCAAACTAAAACATAAATTTTCCAAATTAGCAGAACACACACCACACCCAAAATCCCAAGAAAATTCAATCATAGAAATAGATTTTTCTAATCAAGAAAAACAAAACTTAACAAAAAGTAGATTATAGAATGAAGAAAAAATTTATTTATCATGATATAAATGGACAGCACTCTTAAAAAAAGAATCAAATGACAAAGCAAAACCCAATTTTACTGGATAATTGCACAAATCTAACACAAAATGACCAAAAATTGTTGTAAGTACAAGGACAGGCAAACTGGTCATGATCTTGATAACAGACAAAATTATATTCCAGGTAAAAAGACTTCAATGAATCAAAAAAGAACATTTTAAAATTATAGGTTCAATTCACAATGAAGAACTAATAGTTACTGATGACTAGTTACCAAATAACAGCATTATCACTCATAAAGGAAATGAGCAAGAAATACCTAAATAGACAGGCACAATTGTAGAAAACTTCATTTTGCCTCAGTCCACGAAAGAGGAAGTAAATTTTTAAAAAAGATTTAAAAGTTCTGAAAGAACATAATAATATGGATACCATATATATGTATACATCTTTCTATCCTAAAAACAGAGAACAGATCTTCATTTCAAATGCCCATTAATCATTGGGGGGAAAAAAACTAATCATTTATTAGGCCAGAAAATAAGCCTTAGTAAATTTTTGAAAGAGGAAATAATTTATAAATCCTTCGCTGCTCACAGTGAAATAAAGTTTAAAAGTACTTATAAAACTAATAGGGAAAAACACCCAACTACCTGGAAATTTTAAAACATTTGAGTAAGTTTTGTGTTAAATGCAAAAAGCTACAAAAATAAAGATAAGAAAATAGTACATGGAATACAGCTAAAGCAGAACTCAGAGAAAATTTTTCAACACATTTATTAATAAACCAGAAAAAAGAAAATAAATTAACTTATATAGTCAACCTGTCTTCTAGTAAATTATAAAAGAAAATCAGCAAACAAACAAAAAGAATAAGGAAGACAGAAAAATTCCTACCTCCACTAAAACAAATCTCACATTAATCAAATACTAACATTAAAATTACATGATTAAATATTATTGTGCAGAGGGTTCAAGATGGCAGATTAAGTAAGTGCTATGCCTACTGCCTCCCAGGATCACACCAAATTTACAATTAATTATAGAAAAATCAACCTCAAGAATCATCTGAAGACTAGCTGAACAGAACCCCTATAACTAAGTATATAAAGAAGAAGCCACGTTGAGATGGGTAGGAGGGGTGGAGACGCAAAACAGGCTGACCCCAAACCCACAGGTAGTGGTTGAACACCAGGAGGGACACCTCGGTGGCAGAGGTCTCCCCTGAAGAAGGAGGAGTCTCATCCCCACATTGGGCTCCCCAGCCCAGGGGTCCTGGGAAGAGGAGTCCCCAAAACATCTACAGTGAAAATCAGTAAGGAATTCCTCCATTCATACTGGTGAGACTGAAGGTCCTCTTAAAAAGACAATGCACAGGACCAGTCGAGTGGCACATTGATTAAGAGCTGGCTTGGGACACCAGCAGCCCTGGTTCGGATACCACATGAGGGCCAGTGACACTGCCCTCTACAGCTAAGATGGTGAACAGCAGCTCCACCTGGAGCTGGGCTGCGCAAGTCCCCAGGGACGGCATAGCTGCAGCCCCTGCTACAGTGGGCTGTCATAGGCTACAGTGAGTGGCCGGCAGTCAGCGTGAGCTGCCAAGAGCTGCTGTGAGCGACCATCCAGAGGCAGGCGACCGATCTGCCTCACCCAAGAAGCACACAATGATGATACCAACATGGGCCAGTGAAGCCATGTCCTCCACAACTAAACAGAAGAACAAAAGGACAGCAATTTGTCTGTTCCCCTTCCCCAGTTCCCCAATGATGTTCCCCTCCCCCAATTCCCCAATAAAATCTTTTTTAAAAGACTGTGCATAGACTCACTCACTTGCAAACACTCACCCTGGGCTCTGGCAGAGAGGCAGCAACTCCAGAGGCACCAGAGACATATAGGGAAAGATTGGGTTGTGTGGCTTCAGGATAAGGGCTACAGGGACAGCCACTATTAACCCTGTGTGGAGTTCACCCACTTTCCTGTGTTGAACCCATTCCTACAAGGGCAAACCTGAGACAACATTGGTCTGGTAAAATCCACACGTGTGCACCACCTTGATGACTCTCTTGGACCCCACCTGCCCAGCTATTGCAGCAATGCTGGGAGCACTCTCAGCTCCTGGGCAGCCAGCCCCACCCCACAAGCTTTGAGAGGCTTCTACAGTAGCAGACACCACATGGCAGCATGGGAAGCATTTGTCAGCCCCATTTTATGTTGCAGTCTTTCTTAGGTGGCTTTCGGGAATCTGCATGCCTGAGGTAAGCAGTGGCTGACTGTTGTGTTCTGAGGGCATTTAGCAGAGTGGCCACAAACTCAGCATTGGCACAAGAACTAAACATGCATTTACTTTGTGAAAACCACTGGCCACATGCCATGACTCTCTGGGACCCTCCCCCACCCAACTTGAGTGGCATTGCCCAAGGCACTATCAGCATAGGGTCAACCAGCCTGGCCCTTGCACTGAGCCTTATGGGCAGCCAGCAGGTGGCAATAAGCCTAGGGGGCCCTGGTCTTTTGATAGGCTGCCTCAGGCCCACTACTGGAGGCAGCTGGCCTTGGTTCACAGTGAGGCCACCCCCACATGCCTCCAGGTCCAGCACAGGCAGCAGCCAACCACATATAGCTTTGTGGCTCCTACCAGGTAGCAGTGGGCCAGTCACAGGCAAGGCTGAAATTGGCCTGCAAGACAGCCCCTCTGAAGGGGCACCAGAAACAACACACACACAGGCCAGCTTCGGACCACACCAGAGCACTAGCTGGTTAACCTCACAAGGGGCACACCCAAAGCGGGGTCTCAACAGGCACAAGAAACTGTAGGGACGAATCCCCCTCTGAGGGGTCAGCCCCCACAGAGCAGCTCATACACTATGGGCGTAGCTCATACACTGATGTCCCAGTTTGAAGGCAGTCAAGCAGGAGAGATTCTCCCTTACTCGGGAAAGCGTCAACATTTTTGTTCTACTCAGGGCTTCAGCAGGATTGGATGCAGCCCACCCATGCTAGGGAGGGTAATCTGTTTTACTAATTCAAATGTGAATCTCCTCCAGGAACAGCTCACAGAAACACCCAGAATAATGTTTGACTAAATATCTGGGTGCCCCATGGCCCAGCCAAGTTGACACATAAAATAAACTATCACACAAGCATATAAAAGTGAACAGGGAGTAAACAGAAAAACAATTAGCAAGCCTTCCTGAGAGTCTGGTATGAGATGAGAAGGAACTATAGACAATAGGTTCTTTCAGATCTTAACAATATGAAACTCAAAGCAACCAGAAGAGAATTTACCTGATGTTATTAATATGGGCTGGGAGCAGGTGCTGGTGAACACTGGGATAAACAGAATATACAAGCCTGTGTAAACTTAGAATTGCATGAGAGATGCCTCTATTGCCAATTAGGATGTAGAATGGAAGCGTAATTGTTTTTGCTCATCTTTTGTCCAAGCCAAACTGGACATCACTATTGAGAGGATGATGTTAACAGACTGCTGAAATCTCTACAAAAGTTCCCAAGCAAGAAGTTCTGCTCCTTTGAATGCCACGTGTGTGACGTACACAGTCACAGGAAGTCTGAGGTTCTCTTGCTGTGTTAGTGTCCAGTCCCAGAACTAGTACAGTGCCATCAAGGGACACGGAGCTTCTTTCAGACTCAACCAGTCTAGTTCTTCCAGAGAGTTTTGCCCGGGGACTGAAGATATTAATTTAGTAGTAATGTGGCCTAGCGATGATAATACGTAAAACCATGGAATTGAATGAGACCTCAGGCAGTGGTTCTCAGCCGTGAGTGCATATAAGGTGATTAGGTCACCTGAGAAAATTGTAAAACCTGCCAAAGCCAGAGCTCCACAGCCAGAGATTCAAGCTCCTCTTATCAGGTCCCAGGCATCACTGCACTTGAAAACTTTCCTGGATGATGCTAATGTGCAGGCAGAGTTGAGAACAACCAAGGAAAAAGCGAGGAATCTCAACCAAACCTGAGGCAATCAGCATGAGTTTGAAAATTAAAGGTCATTGAAGAGAAGAAAAGCCAGAGAGAAAAGGGTTTTGCGAGGACGTGAGATAAATACATGCTGCTGAGTGAATCAGATGAGGTTGGAGAAGCAACCAAAGCATTTGACAACATGGCGGCAATTGAAAGAGTAATTGGAACAGAAACCAGTCTGGAGTGCCTTGAAGCAGAAACACACATTGTAGCAACATTTTTTAGTTCTGCTCTGAATAGATGCGTCTAAATGATGTAGCAGCTGCTGCAGCATGTAGGGGAAATGGAGAGCTTTTTTCCTACGTTGATGAGAATGGCCTAACAGAAAAGAAGAATTTAAAAAATATATATTTTATTGGGAAATTGGAGAAGGGACCAGTGCTGGGGAATTGAGGAAGGGGAACATTGTGTTTTTCCAGGACCCATCAGCTCCAAGTCGAGTTGTTGTCCTTCAATCTTAGTTGTGGAGGGTGCGAGCTCAGCTCCAAGTCCAGTTGCCACTTTCAATCTAGTTGCAGGAGGGCACAGCCCACCATCCCAGGTAGTAGTCAAACCGGCAACTTTGTTGTTAAGAGCCCGCGGCTCTCACCAGCTGAGCCATCTGGCCACCCGTAGGCAGCTCAAGAACAGCTCCGCTTGGGCGCAACTCACTGGGTACAACTCACTGGCCCATGTGGGAATGGAACTGGTGACCCTATTGCTCAGAGCTCACGCACTTAACAAACTGCACCACCCGGCCTGCCCCAGAAGAATGTTTTAAAGCAGGAGAAAAGTGCGGTAACTACAGCAGTTATGTCCCTGAGAAAGTAAGAGATGGAGTTTCGATAATGAGTGATCAGCCTTTGACCGGAGCCAAGATTCCTCTTCCTTGGAACAATGATGGAAAATGGGGAATATGTTAACTAATTAAGGAAGGGCTATAAATTTGAAGGTGGAAACATGAAAGAATGTCCATCGGATGGCTTCTCTGAAGATTTATTTATATCAATGAGATCATACAATTAATAATATTTTGAAGCCTGTCGGCCACCCATTGTCTCTACCATAAACATATTTCCATGTCAATAAATATACATTTCAATCATCCTTTAAAAACTACTGCATAGTATTTCTTTGTATAGTTGACCATTATTTATTTAATCAGTACTCTTATAGGGGCAACTTAATTTTTTCCCATGTATTGATGATAAATATCCTTACACATTTTAAAAATTATTTTCCTCAGATTTCTAAGGATGTGATTTCTGGAAAAAGCATCTTAGTAATCAATGTTCCCTTCTCCAATATTTTCATTACTCCTTTGGGCGATCAGAATTCTACTTTATATAACACAAAGGATATAACTGCCACTTTCCTTAAACTTTCTGTGCTAGGTAAAACTGTTTTCCTTTGACTTGACTATTCCCACAGGCTTTTTTTAATATGCTGTGCTCTCACAGACAGATTGATTGGACTTCATGTGAAATTTCATATTAATTATTTACTTTCAAAAGCAGTTTCTCATTTTTCTGCCAACACAATCACAAGCAGCTGACTGGCCAACCTTGACAACACTGCTTCTGGAAGCTGAGAGGCATTTCAGTTTAAACTCACAAGGATGGTTTCTCCTCTCCTTCGCAGGAGCCCACAGCACACACACCTCTTATTACCTTCATTTCTCTGCTAATTTTTGTTAGCCTCACACGTGAAATTCTTGAATCTCACAAACTGACTCAAGGTTTCCTGAAGACAAGACTCGCATCGTCTAAACTTGGCTCGAATGCTCCCGACTGCCCTCCAACCAAAAGCATTTTGCAGTTCTTGACTTAACACCAAATCCTTGAATGCTCCCCTCCCCTTATTATATTTGAAGCTATTTTGCAGAATGACACTGCAAATGTCATTGCAGAATGTCTGCAATCCTTTTGAATCCCTTACATTGTCCGGTATAGAAGCATAACCTGATTGACTCTTGGGCTAAAACTCCCAGGGAGGCCACATGACCCAATATCTGTTTCTAACGTCAAAGATGAATGAGATTCTCAAAATGCAAATCTGATCATCCTCCCTTATTGCTGAGAGCCCTTCAGTGATGACCCATTGCTCCTGGAATAAGGGCAGTCCTCCTTAAGAGGACCGACAAGAACACTCCCACTTTATAATTACAAATCTCTCCATGCTACCCCCTCACTCTCTGAAACCCATTTGCGTTCGTCTATTTTAGTTACTTAGGCAAAAACCATGTGCTCTTCTTCCCCAAAGGTTTGTTCCCTTTGCAGGAACTCTGTTGACAACCCATCTTGCCTGGTTAGCTACGCCCCATCTTTTAGATGTTCATATAATTGTTACTTCATCAAGGAAGCCTCCTCCACTCCAGATAAGGCTGAACTTCCTATTGTATGTTCCCATTGTGCCATGTGATTTTCTATTGTAGTCCTTACTCATGACTGAAATGTCATGTGTATTTCTTTGCAGGTTCGGTTAATGTCTGTCTCTCCTGCCAGGGTGTGAGTTTCATTAAAACCAGGATGGCATCTGTTTCCTTCACCATTTCTTATCTCTATCCAGTACAGCTTGATACAAAATGTTTGTTGAATAAATGAATGAATGGATGGATGGGTGAATGGCTAATTCTTAGAGTCATAGCTTCTAAGAGCTAGAGATGGGTGGTTGAGGAACTGGCCTCACGGTAGTGATGTAGGAGAAGCAGAGGGCAGAGATGATCTAGTCAAAGCCTTCTTCATATGGGTACATAGAAAGGCTTCCGAGAATCAATCTACTATAACTGTATATAAAATTCGGTTTACACATATATTTTGTGGTGACAGAGTCCATGGCATTCAATGAGTATGCAAATGGATCCTGGCTCTCCAAATATTACAAAAACATTAGTTTAACCCAATTTTGAAACAGAAACTAGATACCAGGTCAGAGCTGAAATCTTGTCCCTTGAATCTCCAGCAAGTGCTCTATCCATTGCTTTTTTGCCAAACAGTAGTAGTAGTAATAATAATAATAATAATAACTCTAAAACATGTATTTCAGTTGACTCCTGATTCTTTGAAGATCCACTAAGTAAAATTAACTCTTTGAAACTCTGCACTTTCCTAGATGAAGTGGCTGCTGGCCGGCTGTCCTTAGTCATCCAGCCTCACCACTGCTCCTTGCACCCTCACTAGTAGATCGCTCTGAAGGCAGCATGCAGCCTAGGGCTTTTCATCCTCCATTTGCCTCTTGTTCCTAACTAATGAAGCCTCATGTCCTTGTTGGGCCTTGTTTCTACAAGGCTGGACAACTTCTTTTAACAGGATGTACTTGAAAAACAAGATATTTTCTTTTGTACTAGAAACAAATGGTGATTAATGTGCTCATTGTAATTAATCTGTGGTGACAGATTAGTGGTGTAGCAGCAGCTCTTTTGCTGCTGTGGGAGCCTTCCTTGATAGGACAGCTGGTGAGAGGGGACACCAAATTCAATTTGTTTCTCATTTGCATACATATGACAACCATCTGTGCTAATAGCACTGCAATGTCTCCATTAGGCCCTGTGCTGTGTGCAGCCTCTCTCAGGCTCCCGTTAGTTCTGGGAGATGGGGAGCTCAGAGCATAAATATTTGTAGAGGAAATGGAGTGGGTTTGATGGAACATAACTGACCATGTCCCCATCCACCAGAGTTTCAGCATTAAACGTGAGCTGAGATTCTTCTCACCCATTGGAGGACAATCTTCATTTCAGATCTCCTGCTCCTTTTATCAAAAAGCCCCTCCCCATTCTGTCTCAATGATATAATTGAATTTCTCATGGTCTATTCCCTATTGTCCAGTTACCCAAACCAGCTTCACTTTGTAAAAACCTCTTTTTTATTCAATTCATTCAAAAAATATTTACGGAGTATCTACAGTGTTCCATGTGGAAGAGAAACAGGAGTTAACAGAAGAGAAAAGGTTTTTGTTTTATTGGGTTTACATGCTGTGGTGCACCCTGGCAATAAACTAATAAACAAGAAAAATGTTATGTAGCTTTATTTTCTAAGCAGAGATTCAAAACCGGGTGCAAGGTGGTGTGGAAAAAATAGTATGTAGTGACTACATTAGATTTAGTGGTGCAAGAAGTCTTGGCGGAGGTGACATTTAAGCTGCTGTCTGGATGAAAAGAATCAGCTAGTGAACATCAAAGGAAAACACATTTTTCCAAAAAAAGGGAATAGTGAGCTTGACGTGTTAAGAAAGAAAGAGGACCAGAGTGACGACATGGAAGTGAACAAGATGATAAGAGTGGTGTGTCTGTCTGGGTTTCCCAGAGCTGGAGTAATAAAGCACCACTGACTGGGTGGCTTAAAACAACTGAAATTTATTGTCTACAATTCCGGAGGTAGAAGTTAATAAATCCAAGTTTTGTCATGGCCCTGAAAACTGTAGGGGGAAATATTTCCTTCCTCTTCTAGCTCCTGGTGTTGCTGGCAATCCTTGGTGTCCCTTGCCTTGGAGATGCATTGCTCCAATCTCTGCCTCTGTTATCACATAGTTGTGTCTCCCTGTGTGTCTCTTCTCTTATAATGACACCAGTTATATTGGATTAACCAGCTGGAGCACGTGGGGATTTGAAAGCCAGATAAGGCATGTGGGTCATGGTGTAAGAACAATGGATGACCTTTAAAGGCTAATTACAATGAAATGACAGGATTTAATTCCCATGTGGGTGTTATAGGTAGATTGGATGGAGGCAAGGCAAGAGGGAAGGATGAAGGTAAACCTTACCTATTGGATACAGGTATTTAGAAAATGAAAGGAATCACCTTTTTTTTTTTGTCCTGAACAATGGAAGATGGTGCAGTATTTGTTGGAAGAGGGAATATTTGGGGAGCAGGGTACAAATTTGGGAGAGAAAATCAAGTGTTCCATTTTGGACATGTTAAGTTGGAGACATCTATAAAACATCCACCTGGAAACATAAAATGACCAATTTTGGTGTGTGAGGCTGAATGTCAGAGGAGAAAATCGGTCTTGAGATAGAAATTTGGGAGTCTTTAGCTTCAATAGAATATTTAAAGTTCATTGTGCTGAATGAGATCTTGCTCTAGAGAGAAGGCATATAGGGAAAAAGAGGAAAAGGACCCTGCCCTAAACACAGAGGAATCCTACAGCTCTCTTGATCTGTGCCTTTGCTAAGGGGTCATAATGTTTCATGGGTAAGTGCCCTTCTTATTACTAATGACTTTACTTTATGAAACACTGTGTGTGGTGGTGAGTCAAGGCTTGGCTAAGCCCTCTCTATTTCATGCCTCAGTCTACCCTGGTTCCATGCCTATTTCCCTTTGTCCTGGTTCTACACCATGAAGAAGGGGTCCATGTTCAGTATGTCTTTATTTCCATACACCAGAGTCTCTCAACCTCAGAACTACAGACATGTTGGGCTGGATAATTATTTGCAGTGGAAGACTGTCTTATGTATTGTAAAATGTTTAGCAGTATCCCTGGTCTCCACCTACTAGGCGCCAGTATCACCCCAGAATCATGACAATTAAAAATGTCTCCAGACATTGAAAAATGTTCTCTGGGAAGTGGGGGCAGGTAAAATGACTGCCAGTTAACAACCACTGCCATTGACATATGACACTCAGTTAACAACCATGGCCATAGACATATCACAAGGCTCTATACACCAGAGACTAAATATTTGCCATTAGTGGTGACAGCAATTATATCTTAGCACACAGCTTCTCCCTACCTTCCTCTATCCACTAAAGGAAAGAGATTCTTTATTTAAAACCTTGTAAAATAGCATCAGAATGTCTCGTTAGTTTAGGACCAGGCCTCCAGACTCCCTCAGAATTGAAGACAAATATGTGAGAAGTCAAAATGAAGTGTGAGAGGAAGTCATTCATTCAGCCAGGCAACAAATGGCAAAATTAAACAACAATTGAATTAAAAGAGCCCTTGTGCGACCAAAGCCTGGTTTGATAAGATAGGAGAGGTCATTACCTAAGAAAAATTGCTACCACATATTCCAGTGACTTTGCATCCTAACTGAAAAGTCATCTTTAGCACAACAGATGTCCTTTTAAAATTTTATCTACCAGAAAAATAGAAGGGGGAGAATGCAAACCAGACCATTAAAATGTAATCTAGAGTCTACAAATTAATAAAATGGTAGCATAATCAGATTGAAATGGCATGAAATAAAATGATATGTAGCTGTCCTTATGGTGCATCATAGCTCCTAAAACCCTAAAGATTGAGTATAGATATGGGGCAGGCTTGCACCATGGTAGCTCCCAGTACTGCTTCAGAAGCCTTGCAAACACTGCATTCCTGGAAGCAACTAACAGTCAGTCTGACGGACATTGGAGATCATATGTATTGACCAAAGCAGTTCCCTTAGAGGCCATTCTATGTGTCCAGACCTAATCATGAACCCCAAATTGAACATTTTTTCATCAAGTAGAGATATAGAAAATTGAAACCAAGGTAAAAAAACAAAAACAAAAACCCACCTTCATTCTAGAAAAGAAAACCTGGGCCACTGGCTGCCTGTCTTCTTTCCCCTGAACTCCATCCTGGTCCTGATACATTCTTCAAAGTGGAGGTAAAAATGGTGGCTGCTCTGCATCCCATGCAAGAACGAGACTTGGATTAGCTGTGATGCTTCTGTGTAATGAAATCAAAGACAGAGAAATATCAAAAAGGAAAAGAAAGACATTCTTAACAAAGGTCTTGCCGAAAATAACATTGCATAAAGAGAGTAGTGTTCTGATTATCAGTGACAGCATAATAAAGCACCCCAAAATGTAATGCCCTAAGAAACATAATTTATTATTCCTCATTCTGTGGGTTAGATGGTAATTCTACTTCTTTTGGTGGTGGCAGGATATGACAATGACTGAAAAGTCCAACACAGCCAAACTCACATAGCTGGCAATGGATGCTCATTGTCATCCCAGAGCTCAGCAGGAGCTGTCAGAGGAGGTTTTCAGTTCTCCTCTATGAAGGTCTTTCCACTTAGCTGCATGGTCTTCCTCACAACATGGCAGCTTCTTTCCAAGAAGGAGCAACCAAAAAAAAAAAAAAAAAGACTGCAGAGGGAAACTTTCAGAAGCTGTCAGTCTTTTGAGGCTTGAGCCTAAAAGCACTTGAATGTTACTTTAACTACATTATATTGGTCAAAAAAAGTCACAGGGCCAGCCCAGACTCAAGGATAGGGAAAATAAGCTCTACCTCTTGCTATGAAGAGCTCACTCCCACCCAAGCCACCTATGACACCCACATGAAATTGGATCATATCGTTTCTTTGTAATAAGCCTTTAAAGGTCATCCATTGCTCTGACATTATGACCATCCTTGTGTGCTCTAGCTGATTAATCCAAGATGACAGGCATCATTATAAGAAAAGACATTACAAGATACACAGAGACGCACTGGGAGAAGATGGCCATGTGATGACAGAGGATACTGGGAGAGGCCATCTTTGGAAACTGGAAGTCATAATAACTTTGTCATTTAACACTGTGCCCAACAACTCTGGTGTATTTCTATGCTCCTGATCCATATTTGTGCCTTTTCTCCTCCAAAGTATTGTTATATTGTAAGAGCATAGATGGGAAAGAAAGGAATTGCTCTCCTGCAATTACTTGTATGTGCTTGCGCTGACTATATCTACCTACAAGAATTTAAAGAGTGATCAGAGAGGCAGAAAGAGTGATTCTCTCTTTACCCCAGCTTTGGGCTTTGAACACCAATTATTCTCCATAGTCCTGTGACAAGGACATATATAAAAAATGTTCAAGAGCTATTTCTTTCATTTAGTCAAGTTTTTTTTTCTTTTCTTTGTTTTTGAGGATAGTGTCACTGGCCCTCATATATGGGACCCGAACTGGGGCTGCTGACTTCCCAAACCAGCGCTTAACCACCACGCCACTCAGCTGGCCCTCATCTAGTCAAGTTTTTAACAAACCCATTTCCACTCCATCTTTTGACATTTACTTAAAACATAAGTATATAGTTGACTCTATTTTTTTAAAATACCTACTTCAAATAGCTAGTACAAATATTAAATGGGAGAATATAAGAATGCCTTTTATGTAGGGAATTCTGAAAAATGTTAGATAATAATGATGACTAAAATAGCTAAACACAGTATCTGATGTAGTAGGTGCTTAATAAATGACAATTAATATCATTGTTGAAGGGAAACTCTTTTAGAGGAAGAATGGCAAAGGAATAGGGTGCAATCCATTTGAATGGGGAGAGAGGGATATAAGAACTAAGAAGCTTGGGGTCAGGAGAAGGGCTATGCTCACTATGCCACAGAGCTATCTTTAATACCAAATTATCAGAGACAGTTTGGGGATTTTCACTGGCACAGACGTGCTTTCCCCCCTGAGCCCTGAAATAAGTACTTAGAAGGTTAAAGTTCAGTTCATTCATCTCCTCACTTGTCTATTTGTTTAGACATATGGATGCTCCATAGTGAAGGCAATTTGAAGAATGGTGAAAGAAATTGAGATCAGGAAAAAATATGTACATGAACCTACTTCAATATTATCACATTGTGGATGGAGGGATGTGCAAGAGAAAAAAACATATGTTTTAAATTTATTTCTCAGTTAAAAAAAAAACTGATCAAAATTGGAAGCTCATGACTCAGTTCTGTTCCTTTCCAGGGTTTGTTTATACAACTTGCCTTCTAGCTGGCATTTGATTAACTTTTCTTTTCTGAGCAAATTTTTGTTTTGCTCAATTAGGCAAAATCTTCCAAGCAAGAGGAGTATAAGTTCTTACCCTGTTCCTTTGTATCAATGCTACCCTCCTGATTTTGGCCAATTCAACATATCTTCAACCTTCCTGAGGATCCTGGAGAAGCCTCATTCTAAGAAATGTTGAAACAAAAACAGAGAAAAGACTTACACTTTCTAATGAAGTGAAATGAGGGAAATTTTGACTTAAGTTATCCTCAGTAAACTCAGTAACTTTTAAAAAAATAAAGTTTATTGGGGGTGGCAGTTGTTAGTACAGTTACATATGTTTCAGGTGTACAATTCTGTAATACATCATCTATATATCACAAATATATGGTAATGGAAGGAGTGCTATTTTTATAATTGCCAAGATACCTCTCCACTTGGCTTCAAGTAACCTGAAAATAGTCATCTGTCCTGGAGTCTTTCTGGAGAAAAAGCCTTGGGAAAGAGAGGCTTGCTAAAGGTCACTTCTATAGACAATAAGAATGCAAAAAAGGCAGATCCTGTATGTTTACCATTACCTCATTGGAAGTTGTGGCAGGCAGATTTCTAGGTGGTGCCTACCTAATCCCTGCCTCCTTAAAAGTTTTCACACATTTGTGTAATCTCTTCTCCTTGAACATGGGTAGGACCTATGACTTGCTTCTAATCGATAGAATATAGCAAAAGTGATGGGATGTCACTGCCATGATTATGATATGTTATATAGTATTCCATATTATTAGCATATTTACTCTAGAGGCTATCCTTGCTGGCTTGATGAAGGAAGTGGCCATAGTGGGCAGCAGTGTAGAAGTGTGGGCAGCACCTGGGAACGAACCACAGGTGGTCTTTAGGGACTAAAGGTAACACTAGGAGCTGAGGGCAATTTCTAGCCAAGCAAGAAACTGGGATCTTCAGTTCCCCCAACTACAGGGAAACAAATTCTACCAACAACCTGAGAGAGCTCAGAAACATATTCTTCCCCAGTCAGGCCTGCATATGAGAATTTGGACTGGCTGATACCTTGATTACACCTTTGTGATACACTAAGCAGAGGAAGGAGCTAGACTATGCCTGGACTCCTATGCACAGAAACTATGAGATAATAAATATGTGTTTTTTAAGTCACCAAGTTTGCAGTAATATGTTACATAGCAATAGAAAACTAATACAGGGTCCTCAGCTAGATAACAACACATTCTCACGCACCTACTTTTGTCTGCCATGAAGACATCTCTGATTATGTAGAGGAAAACCAAGGGTTTCTCATGGTAATTTATTATCCAACTTTAAAATTTCCAAAACGACTCTTCATATTTCCTACCTCAGTATGACCATTACTCTAAACCAAAATGTTTAATTAATAACTCTATATCATCCATGTATTTATTTATTATTATATTTAGTTGTTTCATTTGTCACTTCATCTCAGATTGTCAACCACCAAAAAGAAGTCATTTTAATAAAATTAATTGATATTTTAGAAACATATTAACATATCCACAACATCACTCACACCCAAACTAAATCATCTAGAACAAAAATTGAATCACATTTTAGAAATCTAGAGAACATAAGTATTCTAGAGCTCTTTATTGTGATTTTCTCATTTTATATGTGAGAGAAGCAACACAGTAAAAATTAATGTGTTAAGATTAGACAATGTTACTGACAAACCTGGACAAGAGAAAATAAGTTATAATACCACTCACCCCACCGACAATGGAATTTACATCTATAGAGTACATGTAATGCCCAAAGCACTGTGATAAGTACTTCACATATGTGAATACTTAGCTTTTTGGAAAGGTATGCACTGTTTTTTCTAGTACCATGGTACCCTACTAGGATTAATTTCATTTTCTCTCTTTTCAACCAAAAAGTTGTCCAAATGTCTGAAGTTAACTAATGGAAAACTCTTTTAAAAAGTGGGAGCTGGGAGGACATATTGGAGGATTGGAACGTGTTAGAGTCTTGGAGGTAATGTCACTTAGAAGGGTGTGTACATGGCTAATGGTCTTATTTTCCAAGCAAACGTAGGTAAAACTATCTCCTTTTAAAATTGTAAAAGCAAGTTTCAGTCAAGATGGTGGAGTAGGTAAAGACTGTACTCACCTCCTCTCATGACAACATCAAAATTACAACTAAATTATAGAACAATCATTATGGAGAACCATATGAAGACTAGCTGAAGAGAAGTCCTATCACTAAAGATATAAAGAAGAAGCCACATGGAGACTGGTAGGAGGGGTGGAGACACAAAATAGGCTGGTCTCATACCCACATGTGGCAGTTAAGTATTGGGAGGAATAGCTCAGCTGCAGAGTCACACCTCCTGCCTAGGAGTGAAAAGTCCCAGCCTCATACCAGGCTCCTGAGCCTGGAGCACGAGTCCCAGCAACAGGAGTCCCCACAACATCTGGTTATGAAAATCAGCAGGAATTCCATCTGTCCAGGTGATACAGAAAGTTGCTTGAAACCCATGCATCCTATTAAATGGCCCATACTGGCCTCTGGTGGAGGGACAGTGGCTCAGGAGGTGCCAGAGACATACAGACAGAAACGGAGTTGTGTGGCTTCAGAGTGAGGGCTGCAGGGACAGTTGCCATTGTCCCTGTGTTGAATACTCCTCCTACACTACCAAATCTGAATCTGCATTAACCTGGTCAACTCCACTTGCTCCACCCTGATGACTCCCTAAGATTCTACCCAAAACAGCTTAAGTGTCACTAGAAGTTCTTTTGGCAACAGGCAGCTGGACATGGCCCACATTGCAGTCTTTCTTAAAAAACTCTCAAAGGTCTGCAAGCCCCAGAAAGGTGGTGGAAGTTCTCATTGTTCTGTGTGCCTTTTGCTGGGTAGCCCTAGGCTCAGCACTGGCAACATATCTGAATCTGCCTTAACCTGGTGAACACCAGTTGCCTAACCCTGGTGACTCACTGAAATGTCGCCTAACCCAATTTGAATATCACCCAAGGCTCTATTATACACTGAGCCTTATGGGAAGCCAGCAGGCCACAGCAGGCCTTGGGGCACCCTGCCTTTTGCTGAACTGCCCCAAGTCCTGTACCGGTGACAACTGGCCTCAGTTTGCAGTGTAGCCTCTCCCAAGTGCCTCCATGTCCACAAGGTAGCTACCCAACTCAGGTCACTTTGTAGTTTTTACCAGGTAATCCTGGGGCAATCACAGGCAGCAGTTGACTTTGGCCTTCCCAAGGGACCCTAGAACCAATACACCCAGTGGCTAGCTTCAAAGCACAACAGTACACCACTCAATTAACCCCACAAGTGGCATACACAAATGGTGGTCTTGGCAGGTACCAGAGCCTGCTGGGTCAAATCCCACTCTGTGGGTTCAGGCCCTGCACAGTAGCTCAAATGCTGTGGTGGTGGCCAATTCTCATAGCCAATCAGCCTGAGGGTCAATCCAACCCACCAACATGCCAACAGCAGGCAAGGCTCAACTACAATAGGAAGGCACACACAACACACACAAGGGACACACCTGGTGCACCAGCTCAGGTGATCAGGGAGACTGTAGCACTGGACCCCACAGGACACTTACTACATAAGGCCACCCTGCCAAGACTGGGAGACATAGCAGATCTACTTAATACATAGAAACAAACATAGAAAGGTAGCTAAAATAAGGAGACAAAGAAATTGTCCTAAGTGAAAGAACAAAACAAAACTCCAGACAAAGAACTAAATGAAATGGAGGCAAGCAATCTACCAGATACAGATGTCAAAGCAATGGTTATAAGGATGCTCAAGAAATCTTGTGAGAACTTCAACGAAGAGATAGTAAGCATTAAAAAATGACATGAAAAGATGGCAGAATAGGTCAACAGTTAACACTATGCCTGCTGCTTCCCAGGACCACATTAAAATTACAGCTAAATTACATAACAATCGACCTCAAGAATCATCTGAGGACTAGTTGAACAGAAACCCTGTAACTAAAGATATAAAGAAGAGGCCACATTGAGACTGGTTGGAAGGGCAGAGATGTGAAACAAGCAGACCCCAAACCCACAGGTAGCATATGAGCACCAGGAGTGATACCTTGGTGTTAGAGGTCCCCCCTGAAGAGCAAGAGGTCCCAGTCTGCCACCAGGTGCCCAATCCTAGGGGTGCTGTACTGGGAAGACGAGTCTCCAAAGCATTTGGCAGTGAAAATTAGTAAGGACTTTGTCCATGAGTCCCGGAGAGATGGAAGATGATTGGAAACCCAGACATCCTATTTAATGGCCCACACACAGACTCACTAGATTGCAAATACTCACCTGGGCTCTGGGGGATGGGCAGCAACTCAAGAGGTGCCAGAGACATATGGGGAAAGACTGAGTTGTGTGGCTTTTAGGTGAGGGCTAGAAAGACAGCCACCCTTATCCCTGTGTGGAGCCCACCTCACATGTTGCGTACAGAGGGTACCATCTTTTCAGTGTTGAGCCCTCCACCAAAAGGCCAAATCTGAGACCACATTCGTCTGTTAAAATCCACACATATGCATCAACTTATTCCCTGGGTTCACTCCGTGCTGAGCTAGTGCTGCATCACTGGGGGCATGCTCAACTGCTGAGTGGCCAGCCTTGCCTCACAAGAAGTGGAAACCTTTTATAGCAGCAGGCTGTCCCTCAGAGGCCTGGGGAACTTTCAATGGTGGGCAGTAGGCCACAGCTGGCACTGCAGTCTCTCTTAGGTGGCCCTCAGGGATCTGTAGCCCAGAGGCAAGTTGCGGCAGGCTGCAATGTTTTATGGGCATTTTGCATAATGATCACAGGCTTGGCACTGGTGCAAGAAACAAGCCTGCATTAACTTTGTAAAAAACACCATCCACATCTCTTGGTTCCCTGGGACCCCACACTTGACCAGCTAGTGTTGCATTGCTGAGGGCAATCTCAACACTGGGTCAACAGCCTCGCCTATGCACCTTAAAGGCCTCTTTCAGTGGCTGGGCCTTACCGGAAGCTGGCAGATGGCAACAGTCCCAGTGGGGCACTGGGGCCTTCAGCTATGCTTCCCCAGGCCTAATACTGGTGGCAGCCAGCCTTGATTCACAGCAATCAACCTGACACATTTCTCCAGGTCTAGCACAGAAAGCAACCAACCATATATAGCTTTGTAGCTCCTACGGGGTAGTCACAGGCAGGTCACAGGCAAAGCTTAAATTGGCATGCACAGGATCACCTCCCAAAAGACACTAGAAAAAAACACACACAGAGGACAGCTTCAGAACAACAGATTAGCTCCACAATCTGCACACACAGAATGGTCTCAACAGGCACAAGAACCCACTGGGGACAATCCCCCTCTGAGGGGCCAACCCCCATGCATAGCAGCTCATACATTGTGGGCATAGCCAGTCATCCTGAGAATCAATTCCAGCCTCTGATGTTCCAAGAGCAATCAAGGCTCAACTATTGGGTTGTCAGAAAAGTCATGATGCATTTTTACAAAGAAAAACAGAAAAAAATACGTCATGACTTATAGTGTTATAACAATGCTTAAGGAAGTCAGTGACAATTTCAACAAAGAGATACTAAGCATAAAAAGGACTTAGAAACCATAAAAATGAACTAGTCAGAAATAAAGAATACAAGAACTGAAATGAAGAATACACCAGGATGAATCAACAGCAGAGTAAATGAAGCAAAGGGTCAAATCAGTGATTTGGAGAACAGAGGAAGCAAGGCATTGAGAACCTATTTGAAGAGAGAATGACAGAAAACTCCCTTAACCTGATGAAGGAAAAGGACAAATGAGTCCAGGAAGTACAGAGAGTCTCAAACAAAAAAACCCAAATAAGCCTACACCAAGACACATCATAATTAAAATGCCAAAGAGAGAATCCTAAAAGCAGAAACAGAAAGACAACTAGTTACTTACAAGAGAGTTTCCATAAGACTATCAGATTTTTCTCCACAGCCTCTCCAACACTTGTTATCATTTGTCTTGTTGTGATGGACATTCTAATGAGTGTGAGGTTATATCTCATTGTGGTTTTTATTTGCATTTTTCTGATGATTAGTGATGGTGGGCCCTCATACACTGTTGGTAGGAATGCAGATTGGTACAGCCATTATGGAAGGCAGTGTGGAGGTTCCTCAAAGAATTAAGAATAGAATTACCATATGACCCAGCAATCCCTCTCCTGGGTATATACCCCAAAAATCTAAAAACATTTATCCTTAAAGACATATGCACTCCGATGTTCATTGCAGCTTTATTTACAGTGGACAAGACATGGAAACAACCAAAGCATCCTTTGACAGATGATTGGACAAAGAAGATGTGGTATGTATACACAATAGAATACTACTCTGCCTTAAGAAAAAATGAAATAGTGCCATTTGTGACAACATGGATGGATCTTGAGATTATTATGCTAACCAACATAAGTCAGACAGAGAAAGTCAAGAACCATATGATTTCACTGATATGTGGGATATAAAACTGAGAGCAACAAAGGAACCAGACAAACAAATAAAAAAACAAAAACTCATAGACACAGACAATAGTTTAGTGGTTACCAGAGGGTATGAGGGGAGGAGGGTGGTAGATGAGAGTAAATGGGATCAAATATATGGTGATGGAAGGAGAACCAACTCTGGGTGGTGAACATATGACGTGATATATCGATGATGTATTACAGAATTGTACACTTGAAACCCATGTAACTTTACTAACCATGGTCACCCCAGTAAACTTTAATTTTTAAAAAAATGTGATTTAAGTTGAATGGCAAAGAATTAAGGTTGTAGATGGAATTTAGGTTGCTAATTAACTGACTTTCAACACAGGGGGAGAATCCTGGATGATCCAGGTGGGTCCAATGTAATCAGTAGGGTCTTTAAAATTAGAAGTGGGAGAGAGAAGAGTCAGTCTCAGAGTGAAGCAGCATGAGACAGACTTGACCAGACTTTGCTGGCTTTGAAGATGGAAGAAAAGGCTATGAACCAAGGATCCCATGCAGCCTCAAGAAGCTAGAAAAAGGTATGACAATGGATTCTCACCTAGAACCTCCAGAAGGAATGCAGCCCTGCCAACATCTTGATTTTAGCCTGGTGGACTTCTGACCTCTGGAACTGTAAGATAATAAATTTGTCTTGTTTAAGCTGCTAAATTTGTGATTCTTTCTTTCTTTCTTTCTTTCTTTCTTTCTTTCTTTCTTTCTTTCTTTCTTTCTTTCTTTCTTTCTTTCTTTCTTTCTTTCTTTCTTTCTTTCTTTCTTTCTTTCTTTCTTGGAGAAATAGACAACTAATACAAATGACCTCACTCACATATGTGGTGGTTGGCAGGCTAGCTGTTCTGGGGGACCCCAGCTTTACTGTCCCTCCAACTCCAGCAGGCTAAAGATATAATAGTTGTAAGGCTCCAAAATCAGAAAAGAGAAGACAAGTTCCAATGTACACTTTTAAATCTTTTCTTGAGCCTTGTTTATTACTACTCCATTGACCAAAATAAGTCATAGGGCTAGCCTAGATTCAGGAGTGGAGAAATAGACTTTACCTCTTGCTGAATGAAGCTGTCATGTAACATGCAAGAACATGACATGGGAGAAGTATTTGTGACCATTTTACAACCTACCACATGCTCTAACAGGTAGCCCAGTGTGTGAACCAAAAAAACTGCTTGGAAGGGCACATTCCAGTGCCTATGACTGTGATGGAAAGAAGGACTGAGTCTCTGCTTTACACCAGGGTTTATTCCACTGCCCATGTCCCTCCTTCTGTGATTGAAAGAAGAAACAGAGCCCTTTCCCTACTTCCTCAGCTGAAAATGCAGAAAACAGAGCTGCTAGCATCCCCCAAAGAATTGTCCCCCCAAGGAGATCCCTGACTGTGTAATAGGAGTGGGCATTACTATAGACTTTCTGCAATTATTATCTGAGCATAGGGCTCAAGATTCCACTCTCTGATGATGGACACAGATGGCCATGAGGGTTTCACCGTGAATTGAGGGGACACCCATGTATTCTAATTTTACAGAGAAGAAAATTAAAGTTTAGAGAAAAGAAAATACTTCTCAAATTCACATAGTGACAGAACTGAGCTCAATCGCAGGAAATGAGCTCTTGGGAGGCAGAAAAAATATAGGAAAGCAAGCAGAGAGTTTGGAAATACACTCATTCAAACCAGACAGTGTTGATTACCAACCAACAGCCCTCCACATATCCCTGCAATGGCAGTGCCTTGATTTTATTCTGGTTTCCACCCTTCTTCCTATGATACAAAGAAGAGTGGCCCCTATCCAAAGTTTTAGGAATAAATCCAAGTTGAGCTAAACTGGTGATAGCAACCCTCTTCCCTTTGTCTGAAATTAGTTTAGCCATGGGCATGGGCAACGCCAGTTTTATGAGTATGCAACCTGTAAAGCTGCTCAGGGCCCTGCACTCAGGAGAACCCCACACTTGCTTTAATGTTCTGTTACCATCTTGAAATTCTTCATTTTTTTTTTAAAGATTTTATTGGGGAATTGGGGGAGGGGAACAGCATTGGGGAACTGGGGAAAGGGACCAGACAAGAAGTCCTTTTCTTCTTCTGTCTAGTTGTGGAGAACATTGCTTCACTGGGCCATGTTGGTATCATTGCACTCTTCTCGGGTGAGGCAGATTGGCTGCCAGCCTCCGGCAGCTCACACCGGCTGCCAGCTGCTCACGCTGGCTGCCAGCCGCTCACTGTAGCCTATGGCAGCCCACTGCAGCAGGGGCTGCAGCTATGCTGTCCCGGGGGCTCACAGCAGCCCAGTTACAGGTGGAGCTGTTGTTCACCATCTTAGCTGTAGAGGGCAATGTCACTGTCCCTCATATGTGGGATCCAAACCAGGGCCCTGCTTCTCAGAGCTGGCGTCCCAAGCCAGCTCTTAACCAACATGCCACTCGGCTGGCCCTTGAAATTCTTAATTGTTGAACAAATGATCTCATACTTTCATGTTGCACTGGGCTTCACAAATTATATAACTAGTCCTACTGCACCCATGTGACACCCTTGAAGGAAGCTAAGCTTGATGGAGAAGAAAGTTGGGAAGAACCTGGATCTTGGTGATGCCGCTGAGTTACTGAATAAATGATCCTTAGGGTTTCTTTTCATATGAGATAATAAATCTTCCTTTTTGTTTTTACAACTTGAGATGAGTCTTTTACTTAAAGGTTTCACAATATATTCAATTCACAAGTATGAGCTAGATGACTTTAAGAAAGTTATTTGATTTCTGTGAGATCATTGTCTTATCTGTAAAATAAGGGCAATGCCATTTCACATAGATGTTGTGAGAAATAAACTAGGTAATACTTGGCACATAACAGGGAGTGACCCAATGGTTATTGCCATTTTGTCATTGTTACTAGCCCAATGCTGTTATTTAGCCTAAACTACAACCTCCCCCCATTCTCACCCCATTTCCAAATATTTTAATTCATCACCCAATAGGTTGTTAATATGTATCTTCAGTGGCAAAGGAAACACATCAGCTAAATCACATAAATATAGTCCCTGTGCATGATCTGAATGCCAGATTATAGAGGCTGTTTAATTCATGTTTGCATGCATTCTACATGAAACCAGGTCATTTATCCTATATCTGGACCTGTTATTATTAAAAGTAAATTAGGATCTAGATCTTCACATATCAATATGGGTAGTTCTCAAAATCAAAATGTTAAGTGGAAAAGGCAAGTTGTAAATTGATATGCATTGTATCATTTCAATGTAATGTAATCACATTGTAATTACATTGTAATTATAATTACAATGTAATTACAATGTAATGTAAATGTAAAGTGGCCGCTTATATGAATGTAAAATAATAATAATAATAATAATAATAATAAATTCTGCTTCTGGGAAAATGAAGTAAATGTACTTTTTCCTATTCTTCCCACTAAGTATGACTAAAATGAAAGACCTTGAAAGGAGAAAGAAGAAGGAAGATGGCTAGGGACCTCAGAACTAAAAATGGCACAGTAGTGAGTATTCTGATTTTCTTTTCACCTCATATATTCTAGACTTGGAGTTGAAGGAGCCAGCAACCAGGAGACATCAACAAATTCAGACAAAAGACCTGTGAAACTGTAATGCTCTCTCCTCTACTGCACTTCACCAAGGGTGGTGCCACAGAAGGGCAGTAAGAAGCAGGGACTTTTATCCCTATGGGCCAGTTACAAGCCCCTTAGCTCCACGCCATGTCTGTAGAGACCACACCAGGAGCTTGAAATCCTACCCAGCCCAGCAGTAAAGAGGAGTCCCCTGCACATGAGTCAATGGAGACCTGGGCTTTCACCTCCATCTGACAGAAACAAGGGAATGACCCCCTTCCCCTGACAGAGCAATGTCAGAAAATCCTAATTAAAATGGAAGTTTAAATAAGATTCATAGTCTCATCGCATAATACAAAAATGTCCAGGTTTCAATAAAAAATCATTCATATATTAAGAAGCAGAAAGATGTCAAACTGAATGAAAAAAGACAAGATAAAAGAGACGTTGAAATAATCAGATAAAGATTTTAAAGCAGTCCCAATAAGAACAGAATAAATGAGCAAATGAAACAAATAGACACAGATACAGAGAAAAAAACATGTTTGCTAGATGGGAAGGGGGTTGGGAGATAGGAGAAGGTGAAAGGATTAGAAAGTACAAATTGGTGGTCACAAAATAGTCATGGGGATGTGACGTACAGTATGGGGAATATAATCAGTAACGTATAGATGAAGTAGGGTGCCAAATGGGTACTGGACTTACTGGGGGGAATCACTTCATAGGTTGTGTAGATGCCTGGCCGCTTGTAGGTGCTGTACACCTGAAGCTGATATAGAATAATATTGAATGTTAACTATAAATACATTTATACAGTTATAGGATATAAAGCCCAGCATAGGGAATATAATCAATGGTATTGTAATAGCTATGTGTGATGTCAGAGGGGTAGAAGACTTGAAGGAGGGTAATCATTTCATGAGGGGTATAAATGTCTAATCACTATATGTTTTGTAAACCTGAAACTAACATAAAATTTTTTTAATTAAAAAAGTAAATAATAAATAAGAAAAAAAATGCCTAAAACAGATACATAGAAATAGAACCATATGCAAATTTTAAATCTGGAAGATACAGTCAATATAAAAAATAAAGAAAATGCAGAAAAGATACAGAAATATAAACCTTACAGAGGAGCTCAACAGCAGCATATAAGGGACAGAGGAAAGAATTAGTGAACCAGAAGATAGAATAAAGAAGTTATCCAACCTGCACAATAGAGAGATAACAGAATAGAAAAAAATTAACAGTGCCTTAGGTACTTGTGGGATTATCACCAACAATCTCACATTCATGACATTGGTGTTATAAAAGAAGAGTGGAAAAAAATACTTGGAAAAACAATGACTGAAAACTTCCCAAATTTGGCAAAAGATATATAAACATACAATTCATGAAGATGAGTGAACTCATTCCTAAAAATGTGCAGGTGACCATTCCAGGCAGATAGAATCTAGAAAATACTAATAGATCTTACAATTACATTTAATAAGCATTTGTAGTTGAACTCAATCAGGAGCCAAGCCAAATGTTGGTTGGAAGGGGGTACCCCTAATCTCTATCAGTCACCCCAAAGGCATTTCACCTAAATATACAATCCATGTTATGATTGGTATCTGCATGCCAACCGAGCTGTACAAGTAAGACAAGTCCCTCTAACTCCTGCACCCACAAGAGACCCAGACCCACATTCAACTTTGAGAAGCACTTTTCTAGCTGTTTACTCCTTTTCTCCAACCAAAATAACACCCCTATAGTAAGTCCTGTTACATAAAAATTCTAGAATTCCCTATGAATTACAGGCCAGAAGCAGACCAGAAGAGAATCATATTATAAACTAGGAAAAGTCCTAGACTAAGACCACAGCTTTGGCTGCCATCCTGAACCTCTGTATCTGCAAGTCACCAAACCTGCTGGCATTCAATATTTGCAAGATTCCTGTTTTTTATGTTTATTTGTTTTCCTTACGAATTCAGAGCTGAAGAAGAACTGGAAAATCAGAGGCCTCTTCCTATTTAAATAGCCTATGATTCCATTATATGTAAATCAGGTTACCCATTACTACATAAGCAAAGCCTGTGCATAGAGAACTTGATTATAAGATCCTAAACCATGGCTGGTGTATAATTATAGCAGGAATATTTTTTAATCTAGCTGTAATTGTATTTAGGAATTTGGGTGCCTTGAGCTTTACGCCTGTAGCTTATAATATCACCAGAAACCCTTCACAGAATTGTAACCTTGTAAGTCAGTTACCTGCTGATGCTCAAATATATACATATATAATTTTAATAGTGCCTATTACACACAGACTTCCATTATAACACTATTTCCACTCAGTCATAATTTTATGAAAAATTCCCCTATTGGCTAAAATTTTCCAGGCTTAACCACACTCTAGAGGTGAACTTTTTCAATTAAACTCCACTTAAGCCAATTCTGAGTTCTTTGAATGAAGGAAAAATACATATGCCAGACTCTTAAAAATAACTGTCAAGCAGGTTCCTTTTTTTTTTTCAGTGTTTATTTAACACACTAGCATTCACACTTCACAAGAGGACTGACCTGCCTGCATCTTAATTTCCACATGATGGAGTCAGATGTGCTTTTTTTGCTTATAAATCTTCAAATAACTCTCTCAATTATCTCATCTGCCATGGAGAATTCTAGAGTCTATAAAGTAGGTATTTTGTCTTAAGCTTGTGGGGCCACTTAGCGTCTATGAAGCTCAATTCAGTTAATACACATTAACTCTCCTCCTTACAACCCTGGCAAAGTGTTCCATTTAGGGACTAATGAGAAGAAAGTCATTTGGATTATTGATCCAATGTGAGTCATGTAGAATAGGGAAGAATGGGTAATTACCACTATTTTGAATTACCTCCTTTTGTTTCTAAACTTTATTTTGGAACTTACAGGCTCTGTTGATTGTATTATTTCTACAGAGGAAAACAACCTCTAATTTATTTCTCAGAACAATTGGAAGGCAATGCCTTCTGGCTTTTGCTCATGTCTCCAATCCTTTGGTTTTCTTTTTCTAGCAAATGTTTTATTCACTCTGTATATCTTTATTTGGTTGATTGGGGGCAGGAAGTCTGCCAGAACACACACAGCCATCCTCGGTGGCACGGCCAACAAGGGCAGGTCAACAATGAATGCTTTGTTGGATTTCTCATGTCCAGGCCTTGGTGCCAATTGAGAACTGATGTAGACTTTCTTCGCAATTCCAAAGAGTCTTCCAGCACAGTTATATAGAAAGGATTTTTTTAAAAACCCTAATCAATTTTAATTGCCACTCCTTCTAGCTAAAGCTTTGCACATTGCTTAAGGAGGAACCATGCCTGAGGAGCTCCAGCTGAGTGGGAATATTCTTCTGCAGTAGGCTGAGGTGCTTTGGCACACTGACTTCTTTTATTCAGCAGATCTCAGCTCCACCTCCCTTTTATCAGGGAAGTCATCCCTGCCTTCGAGAGCTCCTTATGCTCACTGCACAATAACAACACTAGTCTTCCAGTCCTGATATATTTAATCATACCTCCTGCCACAGCACCTTTGCACATGCCATTCTCTTTGCCTACAACACTTTGCCCTCCCCCCTTCTCTTAGAGAACCTCTATTCATAATTTAGATCTTAGTTTGTCACTTCTTTAGGGAAGCATTCACTAACTTTCCCAATTGGGTCAACTTCCCATCAATGTCTGTCTCATACCACCATATATTTCCCCTTGATGGTACCTATCACCACTATCATCCTACATTTACTTCTGTGATTTTTCTTTTATTAGTAACTTTATCCCTACTAGCACCATGAGGGTCCAGACCATGTACACTCTCAGTGTCTGATATAGGCCCTTACACATAGTTAGGTGTTCAGTAGTTCTTTGTTAGATAGATGGATGGATGAATAAGTGATCATTTTAGAAACATCCAGGGGGAAGTCACAGAGACTAATCCAGCACTGTCAAATGTTTTGGCATCAGAGGAAATTGTCTGGCCTGTTTTATTATGTTGGTTTTTTTTGTTTGTTTTTTGTTTGTTTTAAGATTTTTATCGGGGAATTGGGGAAGGGGAACAGACAAGTTGCTGTCCTTTTTGTTCTTCAGTGTAGTTGTGGAGGACGTTGCTTCACTGGCCCATGTTGGTATTATCATTGAGCTCTTTTCAGGTGAGGCAGATCGATCGCCAGCCTCTGGACATCTGTTCACAATGGCTATTGGCAGCTCACGCTGGCTGCCAGCCACTCACTGCCATAAAGGCTGCAGCTATGCTGTCCCAGGGACTCACAGCAGCCCAGCTCCAGGTGGAGCTGTTGTTCACCATCTTAGCTGTAGAGGGCAGTGTCACTGGTTCTCATATGTGGGATCCGACTGGGGCCACTGGTGTCCCAAGCCAGCTCTTAACCAATATGCCACTTGGCTGGCCCTATTATGTTGTTTTAACTTTGATTTGTAAGACCAATGACATGAATACGAGAACAGAGAGAAAACAGTGCAGAAAGGACCTGGAGAAAACCTCAGTTGAGTTCTATGTAAAATACCTCCTGAGTCATAATATTTTATACCTAGAAATGGACCTTGCAGATTTTTCCTGGAATTTTACAGATGAAGAAAATGAGGACCAAGTTTCCAGTGTAGATACTGGCAGACCCCATTCTTTCTAACTTCTCGTCCAATCCTAGTCCACTGTTCCCACAAGGAGACAGCCTTTAACAGAGATGAAAAAAAAATAAATTAATTAAGGGGGGCAGAATTTAACAGGAGCTAAATCTCTGAGCTGGAAAGACCACAGGAGAGGAACAGAGTGATGAAATCATACCTAAAATCATAAGGTCCCTGAGGGTGACAATTAAAGAAAGAAATGAATTTCTTTTCACTCCTTCCAATATAGGGAGCATCATTAGGAAGTCCCCAAAGGAACAATTGCCATCTTTTTTATAATCCCTAGTGAACTCTTTAATTCTCTAATCTATAAAGACAAAACCAGTTAGGTAGAAGAAACTACCCAAATATCACTTATTCTTTCAGTGTAGCCAAATGACATTATTTCATCTTTTCTTATGGCAGAATAGTATTCTATTGTGTATATATACCACACCCTTTATCCAATCATCTATCGAAAGACACTTTGGTTGTTTCCATGTCTTGGCCACCATAAATAGGGATCAAATACATGGTGATGGAAGAACTGAATCTGGGTGGTGAACACACAATGTGATATATAGATGATGTATTATAGAATTGTACACCTGAAACATATGTAACTTTACTAACAATTGTCACTCCAATAAAGTTTAATTAAAAAAAGAGTAGTTTATGATGTTTTGAGGAATCTTATTTTATTACAACAGGTGATAAAGTCTGAACAACTCAATGCCACTTATATATAAGCTTTCTGTTTTAACACAAGCACAATGAAAAGAAGACTAGACTAGGAGTCTCAGAAAAGATGTCAGTCCCACTCAACCACTAAAAGTCACCTGCCTTCTCTGGGCTTTCATTTGTTTACCAAGAAAAAAAGAAGAGTTGGGCACCATGTCCTTTCCAGATTTCATGGTCCACCAAATATTGGCCAGAGAGAGATAAACTTTTTCACACTAATCAAGGTGCTGAACATCATTCATTTGCATTTCATGGTTTTGGCTTTCCCAGATGCTCTGCAATGCAGCCCATCGCTTTGATTGTCTGTCAGCTTGAGAACTCTTTCTGTAAACATCTCTAAGTTGGCAATGAGTTTTGGAGAAAAGAAACATTCATTGTGTTTCGGAATCAGCTCTCAGCATAAACTTCGTCTGGGGGCCACATGTCTTAGAGAGTGTTTAACATGTGCCTATGGGATGAGGCTAGAGGATGGGGATACACTTATATTATAATAAGGGAAGAAAAAAATTAAGAAACAGGAGATTTACAGATTAAGCTCAGAGTCATTTTCAACCAAAAGCACCTCAAGTCACAGTCTTTCCAGCTTTGATTCACTTTGAGTGGCTGCCCAATGTGCAGGACATAGTAACATGGGCATCAAGAGATTGTACTATGTGTAACACAATGGCAATCAGCCTTGTAAACTTATGTTGTAAAAAATGTGTGGCTTTGATTTGAAACTAATGCAAAAACCACAGCTACAAAGTGACTGTCAGTAAGACAAGAACAAGACAGAATGGCGAAATGCAAGAACAGCAGCTAGGAGCACAGAGCCTAGTTCTCTTCCCAATACTGTCATTTAACTAGGTGTGTGTCCTTGGATAATTCATTTTTGGGATTCAGTATCTTCATCTATAAACTGCTTTGATTGGACCATAATCTCTCAGGTCTCTTAACATGGAGAGTCTGTGAATAGTTATGTGGGCACAGGACAAGAAAACAGTATCACTGGGCCCTATTACTGGGCTTGACACATCCTACTCATGCCCTGATGAAGAAATTTCACGTAAGAAGCAGTGAAAGAGCAGGGATTGATGTCACTGAAATACTAATGAGAGATTTCACCTTTCCCTAAAGGATTCCACCAGGGTCTTTGACTGGGAGCCAGGGCAGGTGGCAGCCAGAGGGGAGTGGTGATTAGTAAAGCATGATCGGGTGGCACCTGCAGGGTGAGGTGTTTACTTTGCCCTTCTCTGTAATAGCAGAATGAACAGATGGAGCCCTAGACCTCCACATTTTATTAACTTAACCTTGAATGTGTAGAGAGGCAGAAGCCTAAACTCTTGTAATCAAAAATGTCATTTATTATTGATCCTCTTCATTTAACAAAAAAGGTAAATCTCATATTATTTCCCTGGGTTGAAACTCTTCAGTCTTATACACCTAGAGCTGGAAAATAGGAGCCGTAGAGGGAGATTTTCCTTTTGGGCTTTTAAATATGGAAATGAATGATCAGGATGTGCTCAATGAAACATTTCTCACCAGAATTTTTAAATTATTTTATTATGATGATTTGAATTTTTATTAATAGGTCAGCAACTATTAGTGTCCTAGAAGTATATTAAGTAAGAAATGATAGTTCTGTTGGGAGTTTTATGGCCTAAACTGGACTAGTCCTTCCTTAATCCTACTTTTTCCATTCATGTATTCAACAAATATCTGCTGAGTATGAATTATATGCCATGTGTTCTGCTATGTACTGGGGATAAAGTGATGAACAGGACAGATAAGTCTCAGCTCTTTCCTGTTGTTTATGTAAATTTTAATTTCCTATTTTTTAAGTTCCCTTAAAATGTGGCTCCAATCTATCAACCCACATTATTTTTCACTATTCATCAACGTAAGTGTTCTATCGAGCTCTGCTGTTTGTCCTTACACACACACACACACACACACACACACACACACACACACGCAACCCCCAGCACATACACGTAGGTAAACATAATTCTCATTTCTTCATTTTTCCATGTTTTCTACTCCTCCCAGTCACATCTCTAAGTCTTGTCAAACTTTCAAGGCTTACCACTCTAGGAAGTGCTTTCCTAACACAAGGGTCTTTTCTCCAATGTTCCCTTGACAGATCACCTACTTGATCATTTTCTTGTACCCATCTTTTTCTTTCTCTTTTCATGTATGCCAATTTGATCATCACATGTAAATTCTAGAGTTCCTAGAAAGATCAATCATATATTATATCTTCAGTAGCTCCACAATATTTGAACAGCATTAGTCTCAAAGCAAGTTTTCAAGTATGTGCTTGGCTGGTCAGACATTTTGTTGGCAATCAAGATAAGCTTCTACAGAGATGGTAGAACCACAAAAATATGACAGATGTTTAGGAAAACATGCTTTAATCTACTACATTTATTTGAACTTTAAAGAACTCAGACTTTTCCCTTAACTCTATAACTATTAAAACCACAAAGCATCAAAGGATATCATACTTTAAAATGACACATATCTAAAATAACTAAGGACAACTTATTACCTTTCTAGTAATAAATTACTACACTTGAAATTGAAGTACTTCTACAAACTGTTCCTTCTCTACTACTCTGCGATGTCACCTTCATCATAAATTGAATGATCTTTTATGTGTGTCTATTTCTGAACTTTCTTTTTATCCCATTGGTCTATTTGTCTGCCCTTGTGTCTACATTACCTGGCTCTAATTATCGTACCTTTATAGTAAATCTTGATATCTAATAGAATACATCTTCTTACATTGTTTTTCTTTAAGCATATCTTGATTATTTTTGGTCTTATGCATTTCCAAATGAATCACGTTGTCAATTTCCACAAAGAAATCTGCTGGTCTTTTGATTGGGATTGTACTAAATGTAAAAATCAATTTGGAGATAATTGATTTTTTTTTTTTTTGAGGGCAGTGTCACTGGCCCTCATATGTAGGACCGAACCGGGGCCGCTGGCTTCCAAGGCCAGCGTTTAACCACCGTGCCACTCGGCCGGCCCGATAATTGATATTTTTATAACATTGAATCTTAACTTGCACAAACATGATATATCTTACTATTTAGGATTATGATAGCCCTATAGAAAAAAATTACCTCACACCATACACATAAATTAGTTCCAGGTATATTGAAGTTCTACAATTAAAAGATAGAACAATATAGCTTCTACAAAAAAAATATATAAAATAATATTCTCAGGGCCGGCCGGCTGAGTGGCTCAGTTGGTTAAGAGCTCGCTCAAGAGTGCGAGCTGAGCTCTGAGCAACGGCGGTTCGATGCCAGCCCGAGCTGAGTTGCCATTGAGCTGCCAACAGGTAGCAGGAGGGCTCAGCTAAAAATAATAATAATAATAATAATAATAATAATATTCTCATGCTCATAGAGTAGGGAAAGACTTCTTAATAAGAAAAGAAAAAGCTAATCATGAAAAGAATAAACTATAAATTGACTGCACTGGAATTAAAAATAACAAAAAGATACCAGGAAAGAGTGAAAATGCAAGCCACAAAGTAGGAGAGATATTTGCAAAAATCCAAAGAGGTTATACCAGAATACATAAAGAATTCTTACAAATCAATAAGGAAAGACAGAAAACTCAAAAGAAAACTGGGCAAGAAATTAGAAAGAAATTTGCCAAAGGACATCCAAAAGGCCAATAAGCACAAATAAAGGTGTCCTATGCCAATTTTCATGACAGAAATGAAAATTAAAACTACAATGAGACACCATATCATACCTACCACAAAGACTAATATTACCAAGTTTTGACAATAATGTGAAGTAACAAACTTTTAGACACAGCTGGTGGAAATGCAAGTTAGTACAACCACTTTAGAATATTGTTTGGTATTAACTAAAGTTGAATATATGTATGATTCGTGACTCAACAATTTTACTCCTAGTTATGTACCCAACATGCACTGAAGACTGATGCACCATAAATATATGCACAAGAATAGCATCATTATTTTTAAAAGTAAAAATAAATAAACCTAATCCATAATATTCCATCAACAGTAATATAGATAAATAAATCATAATTTGTTGATTCCTTGGAAAATCATGGAACAATGAAAATAAGTGATCTACTTCTACATGGAGCAACATCGATAATTCTCAAAGACATACACACAAGAATGTTTAGAAAATAAAAGAAATAATACATACTGGATGATTCCATGTATATAAGGTTTTTTAAAAGGCCAAACTAAGCTATGAGGGGGAAGAAGGAGGAGACAGTAATTCGGATGGAGTCTGACGGGTCTTCTGGAGTGTTGATAATACCCTGGTGGTAATTATTCATGTATGTTCACTTAGGGGTAATTCATCAAGTCATACATTGTGTAAATTGTGTACTTTTCTGTATGTATGGTATACCTCAATAAAATAGTGTTTTTAATCAAATTGGTGTCTTTTCTGTTTAATGCCATCAGTTTTCAATTTTTACTTGGCTAACCCGTTCTTTCTTTGCCACACTTTGATGTGTGTCATCCAACAACTACCCTACTGCTGGTAAAAGGAAACCACTTAGCTGCTCTAATCCAAGCCACTTTGACTTTGTCAATCTTGCTTTGGCTAGAGAAGTCTCGTGATACCACCATACTGCTTGTAGATTCCACATATAAATAAAATCATATGACATTTGTCTTTCTCTGTCTGACTTATGAGTACTCTACTCAGTGCAATACTCCCTTGGTCCATCCATGTTCCTACAGATGGCAAGTTTTCATTCTTTTTCATGGTTGTATAATATTCCATTGTATATATGTACCACCACCTCTTTTTTATCCATTCATCCATTGCTGAACACCCACATCCCTTCCATGTCTTGGCTATTGTAAATAATGCTGAAATGAACATATGGATGCACATGTCCCTTAGAAGTAGTGTATTCGGTTTCTTCAGATAAATACCCAGAAGTGGGATTACTAGGTCCTCATTGGTCTCTTGTTAAAGCCTTTGTTTAAAAGTTTATTTTGTCAGGTATAAGAATTGCTACCCCAGATTCCCCCCTCCCATTTCCATTTTCATGAAATATCTTTTCCATCCCTTTACTTTTAGTCTGCATGTGTCTTTTAAATTAAAGTGAGTCTCCTATAGGCAGCATATGTAAGGGTTTTGTTTCTTTATTCATTTAGCCACCCTATGTCTTTTGACTGTAGCATTTAATCAATTTACATTTAAAGTAATTGTGGATAGATATGTAGTTATTATCATTTAATTATTCATTTTTAAATTTTTTTCTCCTCCTTCTCCTCCTCCCCTTTCTTCTTCTTCTTCTTCTTCTTCTTCTTCTTCTTCTTCTTCTTCTTCTTCTTCTTCTTCTTCTTCTTCTTCTTCCTCTTCCTCTTCCTCTCCTCCTTCTCTTCCTTCTCGTTCTCCTTCTTAAAAATGTCTCTTTAACATTTCTTGTAATACTGGGCGGTGATGAACTTTTTTAGCTTTTACTTCTCTGGGAAGTTCTTCATCTGTCCTTCAATTCTAAATGATAGCTTTGCTGTGTAGAGTACCCTTGGTTGTAGGTCCTTACTTTTTATCACTTTGAATACTTTGTGCCAATTCCTTCTGGCCTGCAAAGTATCTGTTGAGAAATCAGCTGACAGTCTTATGGAAGCTCCCCTTGTAGGTAACTAACTGCTTTTCTCTTGTAGCTTTTAAGATTTTCTCTTTGTCTTTAACCTTTGACATTTTAATTATGATGTGTCTTGGTGTGGATCTTTTTGGGTTCATCTTGACTGGGACTCCCTGTGCTTTTTGCACTTTTATGTCTTTTCCTTCACCATGTTAGGGAAGTTTTCCATCATTATTTCTTCAAGTAGGTTTTCAATTCTATGCTCTCTCTCTCTTTTTCTGATACCCCAAAGATGCAAATGTTGGTACATTTATGTTGTCCCAGAGGTTCCTCAAACTATCTAATTGTATTTTTTAAAATTCCTTTTTCTTTTTGCTGTTCTGATTGGGTGTTTTCTGCTACCTTATCCTCTAAATCTCTAATTCAATCTTCTGCTTCATTTAATGTTCTGTTGATTCCCTCTAATGTATTCTTTTTTTGTTATTGTATTCTTCACTTCTGAATGGTTCTTTTTAACATTTTCTATCTCTATTTTTATGTTTCCTATCTCTTTGTTGAAGTTTTTCCTGAGATCATTGAGCACTCTTATAACCAATGTTTTGAATTCTGCATCTGGTAGACTGCTTGTCTCCATTTTGTTTAGTTTTATTTCTGGAGCTTTGTTCTATGCTTTCATTTGAGACATGTTTCTTTGTCTCCCCATTTTGGCTGCCTCCCTGTGTTTGTTCCTATGCATTAGGTATAGTCTCCCAGTCTCCCAAACATAGCAGACATAGAGTATGCTATGTCTCCCAGGCTTAGTAAAGTGGCCTCATACAGTAATTGCCTTGTGGGGCTCAGTGGTGCAGTCTTCCTGGTCACCTGAGTCAGGTGTTGCAGGTGTGTCACTTGTGTGGGTTGTGTGTGCCCTCCTGATGTAGTTGAGCCTTGGTTGCTGTTTGCATGTCAATGGGAAGGATTGACTCTCTGGCTGATTGGTTATGAGGACTGGCCATGGCTACAATGGAGAAGCTGCTGTGCAGGGGCTGACCCTACAGTCAGGATTTGATCTAATGGGGCTCTGGTGCCTGCCTAGTCTTGGTGTGTCATCTGTGGAGGTAGCCTGGTGGTGCTCTGGCACAGTTTGAAGCTGGCCACTGGGTGTACCAAGCCAAGGACCTCTTGGGAGGGGCCCCACTATAGGCCAAGTTTAGCCTCTGCCTTTGCTTTGCTTGGGGCCACCTGCCATGAGTCCCCAAGGGATCCGCACATGTCTTCCACCTGCACTGGCTTGGAGATTCCTGGAAGAGGCTAAGCTATGATCCAAGGCTGACAATCACTAGTGCCAGGCTTAGGGCTGCTTAGCATGAGGTACGAGGCACACCGAGGCCAGATGCTGTTGCTTTCGGGCTTGTGAAACTTTGAGAAATTTTAGAAAGTCTGTAGCATGAGCCAAGACAGGCCATTTGTATGGGAAAACCAGTGGAAGCAGCTTGATTGGGCCAGCAAGTTGGGGATGGGGTTGTCACAAGGAGTCACCAGAGCAGGGCAAACAGGTTAGTCAGGTTGATGGAGACCCAGACATGGCAGGCACCTGTGTCTGCATGTTGGGAGAGGCATGGCTCAACAAAAATCAATGCCTTCTGCCAGCACTTCTCTCTGGGAGAAAGCTGCCCCTCCAGCCCTCACCCTGCAGCCAAACAATTCAATTTCTCTTTTGATGTCCCTGACACCTTTCAAGCTGCTGCCCCAGCAGAGCAAGTGAGTGTGTCAGAGGGTAAGTTTCTGTGTGGGCCCTTTAAGAGGAATGCCTGGGTCTCTAGCAGCCCTCCATCTCACTCAGCTACAATTTCTGCTGGTTTTCACAGCCAGAAGTTGTGGGGACTTTTCTTCCTGGCATTGGAACCCTGGGATGAGAAGCCTACTGTGGAGCTGGAACCCATTGCTCTTCAGGGAGGACCTGTGCTGAGATATCCCTCCTGGTTTTTTAACTGCCCATGTGTGGGTGTGGGGACCAGCCTGTTCAGCATCTCTGCCTCTGCTACCAGTCTCAAGGTGGCTTCTTCTGTATATCCTTAGTCATAGGACTTCTGTTCTTCTAGGCTTCAGGAAATTCTCAATGATAGTTGTTCTGTAGTTTAGTTGTAATTTTTATGTGGTTGTGAGAATGTTTTTCTACTCTACCATCTTGACTGCACCACACTAGTCTTATTATTACCCATTTTCAGAGAAAGGAAATGCCTTTGACATTCTCTTTTTCTCTTTCAACCTCCAAAATGATCTTTTACCTTTCTGGTTAGAAACCTGAAAAGGATTTAGAAAATGCTATATTATTGTTAGCACCTATTTAATTGCTATGATTTTTAACATCATATTAAATCAACTCAAGTATCTTTCTTCATGACTATGTTGACTTTAGTTGATTTATTTTTTCATTAATGGCTCTTTTATCATGGACTAAATTCTATTAAAATTGTTCTCTCTCTGGCCTTTCTGTTCTGTTGCATTAATTGGTCTGTCCACCTATAAAATAACATCACACTCTTTTAATAATTGCAAATCTTTATATCCAATAAAGCAGATGCCACCTCTTCCCAGTGTTCCATCCCTACCCTAATGGGAAATCACTGCTTTCACTCAGCTGGTTTTCCTCTTTGGGGAAGGAGGAGAATTCACAACCAGCCATTGGATGGGGTCGTGTGACTTGTTCTGGTGGTGCTTGTGAGCACCGTGGTATGTGTTATTTCCAGGCCAGTCTATTTAATTGTCAGTTTAAGACCCTCTAGATGGCTCTTTTATCAGCCACAGTGCCTGGCAAAATCTGAGATGGATAATTGCTACTTCAGCTTGAATCTCAGTGTAAGGAAACAAAAAAAAAAGTCAAATTTCAATGGGCATGAAACATCAGAAATAGAGCTTTGTTGTTTTAAGCCACTAAGATGGGGAACTGTACTATATCATAACCTAGTTAATTCTGACTAATATACACAAAAATAATTGATGTTTTCAAAAACTACCAGGATATACTTTGTCATTGGGATTTGGGTTGGAATTGCATTAAATCTGAAGGTCATTAGAATAATTGACATCTTTATAATATTGAATCTTTGTAAGAATGCGGCATGACTCATATTCGAGTCTTATTATTTTGAATAAATTTGTATAGATTTCATGAAAAAAATGATAAACTATGAACTAGGCACATGTTGCTGTTTTCTAATTATTATATTTGTTACACTAATGCAAGGATTTTTAATTGTCTTGTAATTGGCCACCCAGGCAACTTTAAAAAATAGTTCTAATAGCTTTGAAATGAACCTCTTAGGTTTCCCATGTAGAAAATTAATAGTGCCAAATAATGGTAATTTTCTCTATTTCTTTCTACTAACTAATATCTCCTACTTATAGTTCATATTTTATTTGTGGTATGGAAATTCCAGAATAAGTTTGATAATATCTATGCATGTGGATTTTTTTCTCTTTTTCATTGTCAGAGGTTGGCAAGCTTTTTCTGTAAAGAGCCAGATATTAAAACACTTTTAGCCTTGGGGCCATATCATCTCTATCACAACTACTCAACCCTGCTATTATAGTATTAAAGCAACACATAATAAATAAAAAAAACAAGCATTGCTGGATTTGGCCCATAGACCATGGTTTACTAGAACATGGTTTACTAAACCATGTTCTATTTTAATGACAAGGTTTTTGGGTTTTTTAAAGATTTTATTGGGGAATTGGGGGAGGGGAACAGTGTTAGGGAATTAGGGAAGGGGGCCAGCCAAGTTGTTCTTCAATCTTAGTTGTGGAGGGCACCAGTCACCATCCGGCTGCTTGTCGGCAGCTCGTGGCCTCTAAACTCAAGGTGCTGTGTTCAATCTTAGTTGCAGGTGGGCATAGCCACCATCCCATGCAGGAGTCCAACCAGCAGCCTTGTTAAGAGCAGAGGCTCTATCCACTGACCTCTGGGTGGCAGCTCAGCTCAAGGTGCTGAGTTCAGCCTCATTTGCGGGTGGGCATAGCCACCATCCCATGTGGGAGTTGAACTCGGCAGCTTTATTATTAAGAGCGCAAGCCCTATCCACTGAGCCATCCGTGCAGCAGCTCAGCTCAAGGTGCCAAGTTCAGTCTTAGTTGTGGGTGGGCATAGACCACCGTCGAACAGGCAATCTTGTTGTTACACCAGCTGAGCCATCCTGCCACCTGTTGGCAGCTCAGTGGCAGCTCAGCTCAGGCGCAGTGAATGACAAGGTTTTTAATGTTTCACCATTACTATGATTTTGTTTTCTTAGCTTCTTTGCCATATTAAGGAATAAATCCTTTGATTATAAATTGACAAAGTTTTTTTTTTATTTTGGGGTTTGTTTGGTAATTCCTTTCCTTTTTGACATCTATCAAGATCATCACATTTTCAAAATTTTTTACATATTAATTGTATTTAGAATGTTCTAAAATGTCCTACATATTCTCTAATGTTGAAACATTTTTACATCCCCATAATAAACTTAGTCATAATAAATTGTGTTTTATTTATTCTTGGATTTATGAACTGCATATTAATTGGATACCCACAGTGTACCAGACACTCTTCCAGAAGTAGTGAGTGCCACAGTCAACAAAATAGACACACTCTCCACTTTCATGGAGCTTATATTTCAATGGGAGGACACATATAATAATAAAGGCACACAAATACATCAGGTGAAACATAATAATAAAGCAGAATTAGGGAGTGAGAGCGTAGGCTATTCCTTCAGAAATGAGGTTCAGGGTAGTGCTTTCTGGTCAGGTGACATTTAAGCAGAGACTTTAAGGCAGTGAAGGCACAGTCTAGTCAACTATATGAGAATGGAAGCAGTGTACTACAGTGTCAGGATAGGGACGCAACAGGAGGCTCCGGGAACACACAGCAGGAGTCCCTGATGTAGTCTTGAAATGGGGCCAGCAAGGCTTTCTGAGAGGAAGAAACATTTCATCTGAGACATGCAAGAAAAGCTACATGAGTGTGATGGTTAATTTTTTTGTGTCAACTTGCCTGGGTCACAGAGTGACCAGATATTTGGTCATACATTATTCTGGATGTGTCTGAGTGTGTTTCTGGGTGAGAAAAACATTTGAATCAGTAAACTGAATAAAGCAGATTGTCCTTTCTGATGTGGATGAGATTCAGCCCATCAGTTGAAAACCTGGATAGTACAAAAAGGCTTAGTAAGAGGGAACTCCTTTTGCTCCTCCTGCCTGACTGCCTTGAATTGGAACATCAGTTTTTTCCTGTCTTTGGAACCAAATGGAAACATCGGCGTTTCTTGGGTCTGGAGCCTGCTGGCCTTCTCACTTGGCTTTACACCATTGGTTTTCCCGTTTCTCTAGCCTTTAGACTAGGACTGGACAATGTATTTGCTCTCCTAAATCTCCAGCTTGCCAATTGCGTATCTTGGGACTTCTCAGCCTCCAGAATCTCATAAGGTAATTTCTTATAATAAATCTTTCTGTACACATACTGTATTGGCTCTGTTCCTATGAAGAACCCTAACTAATACAATGAATAGGATATAAAAAGGTCCATAGCATGACTTACAGTTCCAAAATTAGAGGAAAATGGCAGTTTCAAACACATGAAAGAAGTTCAGTATGGCTGAAGCATGGAGCATGAGAAGTAAGGCATGGGGCTGATAAATGAGAAGGAGCTGGGTTCTGTGGTTCTGGAAACTTTGCTCAGTGTGTACTGTCCTTCAGGCAATGGGAAAATATTGTATATTTTAATTAGCACTGTAAGGTGATCAGTAGGGCTACCATATTTCACAGCTCCAGTAGTCACCAACTTGTAGAATACGTGACCTGGTACCAATAAATTAGGACAATGTGGAGACACTGAGCTGGATTGTGTAGGCCACAATCCATTTCCTTACATAGATTTTAAAAAGAAGAAATTGCTCAAGCTACATTTTTTGGCTTAGAGCCAAAAAAAAAAAGAAAACATGATAAAAGGATGTCCCCTCATCCCCACAATTTAGCCACATAGGGAAAAAAACTGTTTAATTAGTGTTGGGCCAAATAGCACATAAACACCACTATTTAGAAATTAAAATATTATAAAGGATATAATCAAAATGATACAAAGACAAAAATGGCCTTAAATTTATTTTAAAAATAAGAAAGACTGACAATAAATAAAATATTCAATTCAAGAAAATTGAGAAAAGTCTTGGGAAAGGAAGCTGACACAAAGAATGTTGTTGTTTTCTCTCTGCCTAGAGCTCTCTTCTTCCAGTATCTTTGTGCCTCCTGCCTTCACTTCCTTCAGAAGACTTCTGCTCAAATGTTACCTGAGCAGAGAGGTTTTCCCCAAAAGTCCCTTTCTAAAATAGCATCCTATCCTGTCACTCTCTAACTCTGACTTATTATCCTTCACCTGACATATTCTGTGTGTCTTGTTATTTTCTGTGTCCTCCCACTGGAATATAAGCTCCATGAGAGCAGGGACCTTTGGTCTATTTTGTCTCCTTCTGCATCCCCTACTGCTAGAAAACTGCCTGGCACATGGGCTCCAGGTGGCAGGGTATATGACTAGCTTTTTCACATTTCACCACCTGCCTAGCATAAGGCACAGCATTTGGCAGATATATAATAAATATTTATTGAATTAATGTTACAATGGTTTACTGGTCACTTAAAAATTAATATTCTTCTTGGAGTAAAAAAATCTCTACATGTAATTATTAAATCAAATAAAATAATTAAACTATTATACTCATCTATACCATACTTTTGTGTTTGATCAGTTAAATTCTGAAAGTCACATTTTGTTAAATTATACCACCAAGATTGTATCAACTGTTCATCTTCCAAGCAGTTACAAAAATATTATATTTTGGGTACATAAAGTTACTTGACTTCTAATTTTTTCTAGTTTTGAATTTTTATTTAATACTAAATAATTATTTCATTCCACTTAATGCTTTTAGTATTAAATTCCATTTTATGCAATATTAATAGTAAACTCTGAATTTATTTTTGTTTAATTTTCCTGAGGTACTATTTCCCATCCATTGTTCTTTAACTTTTCTGTGTTATTTTGCTTTAGGTGTCTCTCCTATAAACAGTGCATAGCTGAAATTTGCCTTGTCACCCAATCTGAGAATTCTGTCTTCTGACCCAAAAGTTTGACCCATTCACATTCTTAATGTGACAGCCAATGAACTGGTTATATCCTCACCCTTGCATTACATGCTTTCCCTTTTGTGAGCATCTTTGTACGGTGACATCTTTCTAAATCTGAATTTTTTTTCTTCTACTTGACCTCTCTATGCTCCTCCTTTAATGGAGGTGAACACGTCTATCTTGCAAGGAGAGAGCAGCTGAGAGTCTGTGACAGAGAGAAAACCACTCTGGCCCAGCATTTTCTCTGGCTGACATGTTCCTGCACCCCCAGCACAGATGCTCTGGAAGCTGTGAATCCCAACAGTAAAAGGGATCCAAGAAGTCAACATCCCTTCTTCATGGCCTCCTGTCCCTGCCACACACCATCACACCCCAATATCAATTTTAGAGGTTTATTCCAAGCCACCCCTTTCACAGGTTTCCCTCAGTACTGAGTGGTACGATGGAGTTGACTTGGGCCAGCTCACAAGAGCCAAATCTGTGTATCTCTCCCCAGTTCTGCTTTGGTGGGCTGAAATTGGCCATGGCAGGAGTATTTATACCACACAGCAATCAAGGCTTTATTTTTCCAGAGAGCTGATAAACCACTTTCCACTTACCACTGCCAACACCCACGTTTTCTAAACAAGGAACTGTGACTTTCTATCCTTTGTCACTTCCTCTGTACTGTCTCAGAAATACTTTAAACCTTGTAACATGTTACTGAAACTCTTTACTCATTTCTGGTGCTGATGGGGTATTTTCCTGATTTTTATGTCCCTTGGGTAATTTAACCCAGTTTCTGAGTGAGGGTGGGGATGTACAATTGAGCTCAAGTTATCATCTATTTCAAGTCCTTATGACATGTCTTCATTCCATTTCCATGCAAAACATGGACAGAATTAGGCAGTCCCTGTTTGTTGCTTTAATTATCACTGCTCAGCCAAATAGCACTTGCTCTGTACTAATGATTCTAATCTAAAATGGGAATTGATGTTGACAAAACACAAGCTGTTTAGATTTTGCAAAGGCTGATCAAATCTCCTCTGGAAACTAGAGGCTTTACTAGATATCCATAATCAAAGCCCCATTGATTGGGGAAAATTCCAACTGATAGCCAGGAGGTAGATAAACTCTCAGAAAAAAAAGTAGGAGGGGGTTTTCAAGATCATGAAAATATAGTTTTGGTTATACCACTGAGGTAAAATCTGATCAAGTTATCAGCTTGTTCCTTGTGAAAGTATGACAAAATGACAACTAAATGTACATGCCCTGCAGATGCTCCCCATGGCTCATTGTTAAAATACCACATCGTTTAGGGCAAGTTCATCAAGGGAACTGGGCATGTCTTAGAGCTTAGAAAGAAATATAGCTGATATGCAAGGCAAAGCCAGAGAGATTATGGCAATTTTGTAAATCAAAAAGACTTTATAGTAGGAAATAAGGAGCCACTGAAAATTTTTAAGTAAGAAAACAATGCAATAAAAATTGTAATTAAGGAAGATTGGTCTGGCAGTATTAGGAGAAGATCTATCTTACCACTCATATAGAAACAAAGACAGAATAAGTAGTGAGTTAAAAATTGAGAGAGAGAGAAAGACAGAGAGAGAGAGAGAGAGAGAGAGAGAGAGAGAGAGAGAGAGAGAAAGTGAGAGAGAGATCAAATCTCTTCTACTTTCACTAGGCAGTTAAGGTAATGCATATACTGGGAAGTACTCAAGCAATCTTGCAAAGCTTTCTCAGTTCATTAAGCTAAATTACCTCTTTGCTCTCAATCAGTATTCATGAATGCCAAAACTAGTGCTGTAACACAGGAGTCTCCAGGCAGCCCAGGGGCCTCTTCAAGACTTCTTTTCACATCATCTCATTGTTGCAGGAAATGAGCACAGTTAGCCAACAGCCCACATGCAGGGTAAGCTTCCCATTGTCCTCTTTTCTGGAACAGTTGAAATCTCAACCATTCCTATGGGAATAAATGAATAGGAACCCAAGCCTGTTCACTCTCATTCAGGAGTCATTAGATAGTTGTAAAAATTCAACCAAAGATACCAAGATGACTCAGGGTTCTTACGAGATTATTACATGAGAGAAATGGACTTTGCCACATGTAACTGTCAGCGCTCATTTTGGGATACAGATAAGATCTAAAACACTCAGCCAAACAACTGATTATCAAAAGTTGATGCTCCTGCCTGGAACATATGTCCCACTTTTGCACATTATCTGATTCCTACTCAAGACCCAACTAAAATCTCCCCTCTTTGGGGAATCCTTCTCAGCTCTGCTAGCTCATGGCAGTCCTTGACTTGAAGTGTAATAGATTTTGCCTGGACCACAAAATAGCATTTAGCTTATGTTTTCTGGATGGTTAGTTATCCTTTCATGTATTAATTTTCCCTCCAACAACTCTATAAGCTCTGTAAAGATAGAAACTATATTTTATATGTTATCCATGTTCAGTGTACATAGGAAGAAAACAAAGATGTTGAAGTTCATTCTTAACAATCCTTTATTTCCAATTATGCTCACTAGGATGAGCTATTGTTATGTGTCCCAAGCTCAAAACACAACCATTTATCCCTCACTCTCAAAAGTCATTCTTTTTTTTTAAATGTTTTATTTTATTTATTTTTTTATTAGTTTCAGGTGTACAACACAATGCAATAGTTATACTCTTTACCCCCCAAAGTGACAACCCCTGTCCCCCAGTTCGCCACCCCACTCCCCCCCATATCATACATATCTATCACAACTCCCCTGACTCCCCTCCACAGTATACTCCACATCCCGTGACCATCCATATATTCAGTTACAGTTGGCATACAATACTATACAACATCAGTTTCAGGTGTACAGTGCAGTGATCAAGCCTGTACTCCATCCATGAAGTGGTCTCCCTAACAAAACATGTGACTATCTGACACGCCACAAAATTTTTACAACATTATTATATTCCCCAAACTGTGTTTCATATCCCTGTAGCAATGTTGTAGTTTTCTATTTATGCTGTCTAATCCCTTCCCTTTTCCCCCCATCCCCACCCCCCTCCCAACCAGCAACCCTCAGTTTTTCCTCTACATCTACTAGTGTTTACTTAGATGGTTCACTCAGCTCTTCAGACTCCACCCACAAGTGAGATCACATGGTACCTGTCCCTCTCCAACTGACTTATTTCACACAATATAATAGTCTCTTCACAACACTATCAATCATATTCCCAGAACTGCCCCCACATCCCTGCAACAACATTGTAGTCCCACCTACACTGTCCAAAACCTCCCCCCTCTCCCTCTTCTCCACTCCCTCCCAGCCAGCAACCATCAGTTTTTCCTTTATATCTGCTTGATATGACTTCAATCTTCTTACATTTACTGAGACTTGTTTTGTGGCCCAACATGGTCTATCTTGGAAAATGTCCCATGTGTACTTCAGAAGAATGTATATTCTGTTTTTTCAGGGTGAAATGCTCTAAAAATATCAACAAAGTCCAGCTGGTCTAAAGTATCATTTAAAGCCCCTCTTTCTGTGTTGATTTTCTGTCTAAAGCGTCTGTCCATTGGTGACAATGGTGTTGAAGTCCCCCACTATGATAGTGTCACTGTTGATCTCTGTCTTTATGTCTGTCAAAATCTGTTGTGTGTAATTAGGAGTTCCTATGTTGGGTGCATAGATGTCTATTAGGGATATAGTGCCCTTTATCTTTTATTGTAATCATTTTAAAGTCCATTTTGTCCAAAATAAGTATTGGTACTCCAGCTTTTTTTTTTCTCATTTCCATTTGCATGAAATATCTTATTCGACCTGTAAACAGCATATACATGTGTCCTATTTTCTTATCCACTCAGCCACTCTCTGTCTTTTGATTGGAGCATTTAGCCCTTTCACATTTAAAATGATTATTGATAGGTGCATATGTATTGCCATTTTGTTATTTGTATTCCTGGTCTCCCTGGGTTAGCTTGTTTACCCCTTTCTTTTGTTTAAAAAAGCCCTTTTAACATTTCTTGCAATGCTGGCTTGGTGGTAATGAATTCCTTAAGGTTATTCTTTTCTGAGAAGCTCTTTATTTCTCCTTCAATTTTAAGTGATAGCCATGCTGGGTAGAGTAATCTTGGTTGTAGGCCTTTATTTTGTGTCACTTTGAGTATCTCCTGCCACTCCCTTCTGGCCTGCAGAGTTTCTGTAGACAAGTCAGCTGTTAATCTAACAGGAGTTCCTTTGTATGTAACCTGCTGTCTTTCTCTTGCAGCCTCTAGGATTCCGTCTCTGTCTTTAACCTTTGCCATTTTAACTATGATGTGTTTTGATGTGGACCTGTTTGGCTTCAGCTTGTTTGGAACCCTCTGCACTTCCTGGGCATGTATGTTGATTTCCTTCACCAGGGTAGGGAAGTTTTCAGTCATTATTTTTTCAAATACATTCTCGACCCCTTGCTTCTTCTCTTCTCCTTCTGGTATTCCTATCAGTCGAAGGTGGTTGCGTTTCACCTTGTCCCATAGGGCTCTTAAACTATTTTCATTGTTTTTTATTCTTTGGTCTTTTTGCTGTGCCAACTGGGTGATTTCTGCTATTTTATCTTCCAACTCGCTGATCCGCTCCTCTGTTTCATCTACTCTACTGGTGATTCCTTCGAGTGTGTTCTTCATTTCAGTTATTGTATTCTTTAGTTCTAACAGGTTGTTTGTTATGGTTTCCCTATCCTTCTTTATGTCCTCGCTGAGTTCCTTAAACATTCTTATTCTCAGTGTTCTAAACTCTGTCTCTGAAAGGTTGGCTCCCTCTGTTTCATTTAGTTCCATTTCTAGAGGTTTCTTCTGATCTTTTACTTGTGACATGTTTCTTTGTTTCCCCATTCTGGCTGTCGCTCTGGGATTGCTTTGATGTATTAGATAGATCACCAGGAGAGCCCTGGCTGGATCACACAGGCACACAGCTCACGGCGCAACACTCCCAGGAAAACTCCCAGTCTCAGCCTGTCCCAATCAGCCACTCACAGATCAGGCCGAGCAGCCCGACAACCAATCACCAGCCTGGCAACTCTGCAAGTGCAGTGCAGAGAGCAGGGACCTGAGGCAGCTTGCGCACTCCCGTGTCTCAGTGAGCAGCCTGTTGGAGCCGGGGCACGCCCACCAGGCGTTTCCCTGGCAACGCAGCACAAGCTGAGTGGAGGGTGGAGATCCGAGGTGGCTCAAGCACTCCCGGGTCTCAGTAAGCAGCCTGTTGGAGCCAGAGGGCATCAGCCCAGCATTTCCCTGGCAACGCAGTATAAGCTGGGTGGAGGGTGGGGATCCAAGGCTGCATGCACGCGCGCACGCACACACGCACTTCTGCGCCAATTCCACCAGACCAATGAGGTCTCGGACCTGATCCTCCGTGGGAGGGCCCAAGCCCGACAAAATGGTGCCCTCCCTACAACACTCGCATGCAGGCTCCACACCACGGGAACAACAGTCCAAAAACCTCCAGCCTTTGCACCAAAGGTGCTCAGTTCAGTCCATCCCCGCAGGCTCCCAGGTCCGGCTTACACAGCCACTCCCTCCACCAGCAACCAGGTAAGTGCTCACCGGCGAGCAAGCCCGGTCGCCGGCCCCACTGATTCTCTAGCCGCTCCTAGCCTCACTGAGCTGAGCAAAGAGAGTCCTCACTAATTTACTGCCGGCTATATTAGAACTCCTCTTCCCAGCAAAGGAACTCTGGGCTGGTGAGCTTGGTGTGCAGCCAGAGGGTCTCTCCCCCAACCAGAGAAGCTTCCCACGGCTGGGGCTACCTTCACGGGGCTCGCCCTCTCTCATCTCTGCCCGTCCTACCAGACCCAACGTGGTCTCCTCTTTAAGTTCCTCATTTAGTGGTTCTGTTCATCCAGTGTTCCGGGGACCTCCAAGGTTGAATCCTGTATAATTTGTTTGTAATTTTGGTGTGATCCTGGGAGGTAGTTAGCACAGCATCTGTCTATTGCGCCATTTTACTGGAAGTCCCCTCAAAAGTCATTCTTGATTCCTCTTTTCCTAACATAATAGAGATCACACAAATTAAGTTACCACAACTTCTGTCATCTCTACTCCCTGAGTTTTATTTTATTCCCCAATGTTTTCAGGATTTTTCCTCATTGGATAAAGCTGATAACGTCCTTTTAGAGTTTGCTTTAAGAGTTATCCTTTTAACCCAACATCTTCAGTCCATCCTCTTTCAGCTACAATAATCACAAATATCTCCTGACTTGACTATTTCCAAGTGTTAGTGTTCTCACTGTTTCTCCTAAGAATACCTTTTCCCAAACCACTTTTAAAAATATCATTCACTTATTGTTTCCTCTGTCTGGTCATATATGAATTCCTTGACTTTTTCCACTTTTGGTTTCTCTAATTGACAATTAACTGAAGTTGTTCTCTTAGGACTTCAAGTATAAGCTCAGGACTGGAGTCTTATGTTTAACTAACATGAACATGAAAATGCACTACCCAGATCCTTCATCAAAGAGGGTTTACTTCAAATATGAAGTAATATGTGATCAGCAGGCCACACCAGCTATCAGCTCCTTCAGAGCTGTTGCAGATCCACTGCATCTAAGATCACACCTGTCCCAGGCACCCACATAAGGGGTTGCCATAAAATATAGGATGTCCAATTAAACTTGATTTCTAGAGAAACAATGGATATTTTTTCTTTTCATTAGTTTCAAGTGTAGAAAACAACATAGTGATCATATTTATATACCTTACAAAGTAATAACCCCAATAAGTCTATTACCCATCTTACACTGTACGTAGTTATTACAATATTGTTGACTATATTCCCTATGCTGTACTTTACATCCCCATGACTATTTTCTAATTATAGTTGACATTCAATATTATTTTGTTAGTTTCAGATGTACAGCATAGTGGTTAGACACTTATGTAATTTATGAAGTGATCCCCCCATAAGTCTACTACCCATCTGATACTATACATAGTTTCTATAATATTATTGACTATATCTCCCATACTGTACTTTACATCCCCATAACTCTATTGAAACTACAAAATTGTACTTCCTAATTCCTTCACCTTTCTCGCCCAGGCCCCAAACCACTCCCATGTAGTAACTATCAGTTTGTTCTGTGTATCTATGACTCTGTATCTGTTTTGTTTGTTAATTTTGCTCTTTAGATTTCACATACAAGTGAAATCATATGGTATTGTTTCTTTCGCAATATGACTTATTTCACTTAGCTTAATACCTATAGGTCCATCCATGTTGTCACAAATGATAAGATTTCATTTTATATGCAGACTAATATTCCACTGTATATATGTACCTCCTCTTCTTTATCCAATTGTCTATTGATGGGCATTTCAATTGTTCACGTCTTGGCTATTGTAAATCATTCTGCAGTGAACATAGGGGTGCATATATCTTTTCAAATTAGTGTTTCATATTTTTTGGATAACTACCCAGAGGTGGAATTGCTGGGTCATAAGGTAGTTCTATTTTTAATTTTTTGAGGAAACTCCATACTGTTTTCCAAAGTGGCTGCACCAATTTGCAATTCCACCAACAGTGCTAGAGGGTTCTCTTTTCTCCATATACTTGCTAACACTTGTTTGTTGATTTTTTTATGATGGCCATTGTGACAGGTGTGAGGTGGTATCTCATTGTGGTTTTAACTTTCATTTTTCTGATGATTAGTGACGTTGAGCATCTTTTCATATGTCTATTTGCCATCTGTATGTCCTCTTTGGAGAAATGTCTATTCAGGTCCTCTGCTTTTGTTAATTGGATTGTTTGATTTTTTTTGGTATTTAATTGTATGAGCTTGTTATAAATTTTGGATACTAAACTCATCAGATGTATCATTGGCGAATATCTTCTTCTATTTAGTAGGATGTCTTTTTGTTTAGTTGATGGTTTCCTTTGCTGTGCAAAACCTTTTTAGTTTGATGTAGTCCCATTTGTTTATTTTTTTCTTTTGTTTCCCTTGCCTGTGGGGATATATCAGTAAAAATATTACTAGGGGTAATATCTGAGAGTTTACTGCCTATGTTTTCTTCTAGGAGTTTTATGGTTTTGTGTTTTCAGCCTTTAATCCATTTTGAGTTTATTCTTATATACAGTGTAAGAAGTTGGCCCAGTTTCATTTTCTGCATGTATCTGTCCAGTTTTCCCAACACCGTTTATTAAATAGTTTGTTTTCATGCCAGTATATATTCTTGCTCCTTTGTCATAGATTAAATGACCATATAAGCATGGATTTATTTCTGGGCTCTCTATTCTATTCCATTGATCTATGTGTCTGTTTTTATGCCAATACCATGCTGTTTTGATTACTATGGCCCTGTAGTATATATAGTTTGATATCAGGTATCGTGATATCAAACTATATCAGACTCCAGCTTTGCTCTTATTTCTCAGGATTGCCATGGCTATTTGGGGTCTTTTATAGTTCCACATAAATTTTAGGATTATTTGTTCTAATTCTGTGAAAAAAAATGCCATCGGCATTTTGATAGGAATTGCACTGAATCTATAGATTGTTCTGGGTACTATGGACATTTTAACTATTAATTCTTCCTATTTGTGAACATAGTATGTGTTTCCGTTTATTTGTATCTTCTTTAATTTCTTTCTTTAATGTCTTATAAATTTCTGAGTACAGATCTTTTACTGCCTTGGTAAAATTTGTTCCTAGGTTTCTTTGTTTCTGTTTTTTTTAAAAAAAAACTTGATTATTATTATTATTATTAGTTACAGATGTACAAAACAATGCAATAGTTATCTTTTTCACCCCTTACAAAGTGACTCCCCCCTCTCCCCTCTTCTGCCCCCCCACCCCCGATATCATGCATATCTAATACAATTCCATTGACTCCATCCACACTATATTCCACATCCCATGATTATATATGTGTTAAATTATAGTTGACATATAATATTATTCAGTGGCAGCTTCAGATGTACAGTGCAGTGGTAAGACCACTACACTGTCCATGAAGTGGTCTCCCTAAAAAGACATAAGTCCTGTTCCCCTAAAAAAATATTTACAACCTTATTGATTATATTCCCTAAACTGTCTCTTCTGTCTGTGCAGTAGTATTGTAGTTATCAGTTTGTGTTGCCTCATCCCTTCCCTTCTCCCTCATGCCCATCCCCATCTCATCTAGCCCTCATCAGTTTTTTCTTTGTTTCTCTAAGATTATTTCTGTCTACATTGCTCGTTTATTCAATTCTTTCTTTCTTCCTTCCTTCCTTCCTTCCTTCCTTCCTTCCTTCCTTCCTTCCTTCCTTCCTTCCTTTCTTTCTTTCTTTCTTTCTTTTCTTTCTTTCTTTCTTTCTAAGAGGGCAGTGTCACTGGCCCCTCATGTAGGATCAGAACTGGGGCCGCTGGCATCCCAAGCCAGGTCTAAACCACTGTGCAACTCGGCCAGTCCTATTCAGTTCTTTGGATTCCAAATATAAGTGAGATCATATGGTATTTGTCTTTCTCTGACTGACTTATTTCACTTAACATAGTGTTCTCTAGGTCCATCCATATTGTTGCAAATGGTATGATTTCTTTCTTCTTTATAGCTGCATAATACTCCATTGTGTAAATGTACCACAGTTTCTTAATCCAGTCATCTACCTATGGGCATTTCAATTGTTTCCAAGTCTTGGCTATTGTAAGTAGTGCTGCAATGAAGATAGGGGTGCATATATTTTTTTTGAATTAGTGTCTTGGGTTTTTCAGAATAAATGCCTAGGAGTGGAATTGCTGGGTCAAAAGGTAGTTCCATTTCCAGTTTTTTGAGATACCGCCATACTGACTTCCATAGTGGCTGCACTAATCTACAATCCCACCAACAGTGCAGCAGGGTTCCCTTTTCCCCGCAGCCCCACCAGCACTTGCTGTTTGTTGATTTATTGATGATAGCAATTCTGACTGGAGTGAGGTGGTATCTCATTGTGGTTTTTATTTGCATTTCCCTAACGATCAATGAGGTTGAACATTTTTCATATGCCTGTTGGCCATCTGTATGTCCTCTTTAGAGAAATGTCTCTTCATTTCCTCTGCCCATTTTTTAACTGGGTTGTTTGTTTTTTGGTGTTGAGTTGCATGAGTGTTTTATAAATTTTAGATATTAACCCCTTATCAGATATATCATTGGCAAATATATTCTCCCATTCAGTAGGCTTCCTTTTTGTTTTATTGATGGTTTCCTTTGTTGTGAAAAAACTTTTAAGTCTGATATAATCCCATATGTTCATTTTTTCTTTTGCTTCCCTTGCCCATGGGGATGTATCAGTAAAAATATTGCTCAGGGTAATGTCTGCGAATTTACTCCCTATATTTTCTTTTAGGAGTTTTAGGGTTTCAGGTCTTACATTTAAGTCTTTAATCCATTTTGAATTTGTTCTTGTATATGGCATAAGGAGGTGGTCCAGTTTCTTTTTTTTTTGCATGTGTCAGTCCAGTTTTCCCAGCACCATTTATTAAATAGACTATCTTCACCCCAGTGTAAATTCTTGCTTCCATTGTCATAGATTAACTGTCCGTATATACATGGATTTATTTCTGGGGCTCTGTTCTGTTCCACTGGTCTATGTGCCTGTTTTTATGCCAGTACCATACTGTTTTGATTACTGTAGCCTTGTAGAATGTTTTGATGTCTGGTAGCGTGATACCCCGACTTTGTTCTTATTTCTCAGGAATGCCGAGGCTATTTGGGGTCTTTTATGGTTCCATATAAATGTTAGGAGTATATTTTCTATTTCTGTGAAAAATGCCCTTGGTTGTTTGATATGAATTGCATTGAATCTATATATTGCTTTAGGCAGTATGGACATTTTAACTATATTAATTCTTCCTATTCATGAGCATGGTAGTTGTTTCCATTTATTTGTATCTTCTTTAATTTCTTTCTTCAGTGTCTTATAATTTTCTGAGTACAGATCTTTTACTTCTTTGGTTAAATTTATTCCTATGTATTTTATAGTTCTTGAAGCAATTGTAAATGGGATAGTTTTCTTAATTTCTCCTTCCGTAGTTTATTATTTGTATATGCAAGTGCAACTGATTTCTGAACATTGATTTTTTATCCTGCTACTTGACTGAATTCTTCTATCAGTTCCAATAGTTTTATGATGGAATCTTTGGGGTTCTCTCTATATAGTATCATGTCATCTGCATATAATGACAATTTTACTTCTTCCTTGCAAACTTGGATGCCTTTTATTTCTTTTTCTTGTCTGATTGCTGTGGCTAGAACATCCAGAACTATGTTGAATAAAAGAAGAAAAAGTGGACAGCCTTGTCCTGTTCCTGATCTTAAGGGGAATGGTTTTAGCTTTTCCCCATTGAGTATGATGTTAGCTGTAGGTTTATCATATATGGACTTTATTATGTTGACATATGATCCCTGTATTCCCACTTTGCTAAGTGTTTTTAACATAAATGGCTGTTGGATTTTGTCAAATGATTTTTCTGTATCTATTGATATGACCATGTGATTTTTCTTCTTCATTTTATTGATGTGGTGTATCACATTAATTGATTTACAGATGTTGAACCAGCCTTGCGTACTAGGGATGAAACCCACTTGATCATGATGTATGATCTTCTTAATATATTGCTGAATTCTGTTTGCTAATATTTTATTGAGAATTTTTGCATCTATGTTCATCAGTGATATTAGCCTATTGTTTTCCTTTTTTGTGCTGTCTTTATCTGGTTTTGGAATCAGGGTGATAGTGGCTTCATAAAAAGAATTTGGGAACCTTCCCTTCTTCTGGATATTTTGGAATAGTTTGAGAAGAATAGGTGATAGTTCTTTTTTGAATGTTTGATAAAATTCACTTGTGAAGCCATCTGGTCCAGGGCTTTTGTTTGTTGGGAGCTTGTCGATTACTGATTCAATTTCCTTGGTAATAATCAGACTATTTAGATTTTCTGTTTCTTCTTGAGTTAACTTTAAAAGGTTATATGCTTCTAGAAAATTATGCATTTCTTCCAGATTGTCAGATTTGTTGGAATATAGTTGTCATAGTAATTTCTTAAAATTTTTTGTATTTCTGTGATAGCTGTAGTCATTTTACCTCTTTCATTCCTGATTTTACTAATTTGAGTCCTCTCTCTCTCTCTCTTTTTTTTTTTTTTGTTTTTGATCAGCCTGGCTAGAGGTTTGTCAATTTTGTTTATCTTCTCAAAAAACTAGCTCTTGGTTTCGTTGATCTTTCGTATTGTTTTTCTGTTCTCAGTATTGTTTATTTCCACTCTAGTTTTTATTATCTCCTTCCTTGTACTCCCCTTTGGCTTCTTTTGCTGTTCTTTTTCCATTTCCCTGAGATGTAAGGATAACCTGTTGATTTGAGATTTTTCTTCCTTCTTTAGGTAGGCCTGCAGTGCTATGAACTTCCCTCTTAGGACTGCTTTTGCTGCATCCCAGAGATTTTGGGTCGCGGTGTTTTCATTTCCGTTTGTCTCGAGGTATGTTTTGATTTCCTCCTTGATCTCATTTGTGACCCAGTCACTATTTAGTAGCATGTTATTTAGCCTCTATTTATTTGTCATCTTCCCGGATTTCTTATAATTGATTTCTAGTTTCATAGCATTGTGGTCAGAGAAGACACTTGAAATTATTTCAATCTTCTTAAATTTATTAAGACTTATTTTGTGGCCTAACATATGATCTCCATCTTTATGTCTGACAATATCTGTTTTATATATTTAGGAGCTCCTATGTTAGGTGCATGGATGTTTATAGGGTTATTTTCTCTTGTTGGATCGATCCCTTTATAATTATGAAGTGTTTTCTTTGTCCTTTGCTATAGTCTTCTATTTAAAGTGCATTTTATCTGATATAAGTATCACTACTACAGCTTTCTCTCAGTTCCATTTGCATGAAATATTTTACTCCATCCCTTTACTTTCAGCCTGAATGTGTCTTTTGATCTGAGGTGAGTCTCTGTATACAGCATATGCTGGGGTCTTGCTTTCTTATCCATTCAGCCACCCTATGTCTTTTTATTGGAGCATTTAATCCATTTACATTTAATGTGATTATTGATAGGTGCATATTTATTGCCATTTTGTTATTTGTGTTCCTAGTCTTTCTTAGTTAGGTTGTTTTTCTCTTCTGCTTAAAGAAGCCCTTTCAACATTTCCTGCAAAGCTGGCTTGGTGGTAATGAATTCCGTTAACTTATTCTTTTCCGGAAAGCTCTTTATCTCTCCTTCAATTTTAAATGATAACCTTGCTGGATACAGCAATCTCGATTGTAGGCCTTTATTTTTCATCACTTTGAAAACCTCCTGCCACTCCCTTCTGGCTTGCAGAGTTTCTGTAGAAAAGTCAGCTAATAAACTTATGGGGGTACCCTTGTATGTAACTTGCTGCCTTTCCCTTGCTGCTTTAAGTATTCTGTCTTTGTCCTTAACCCTTGCCATTTTCACTATAATGTGTCTTGGTGTGGGCCTGTTTGGGATCATCTTGGTTTGAACTCTCTGCACTTCCAGGGCTTGTATTTCACTGCCCTTTGCCAGGTTAGGGAAGTTTTCAGACATTATTACTTCAAATATGTTCTCAATCCCGTACTCCCTCTCTTCTCCTTCTGGTATTCCACTGGTCCAAAATTTGTTGCATTTGATGTTGTCTCCCAGCTCTCTTAAACTATTTTCAATGTTTTTCATTCTTTTTTCTTTTTGTTGTTCTGCTGGGTGATCTCTGCTATCTTCTAAGTCACTGATTCGATTTCCTGCTTCATCCAATCTACTAGTCATTCTATCAAGTTTGTTATTTAATTCAGTAATTGTGTTTTTAAGTTCTGGCTGGTTGCTTTCATGATTTCTCCTTTATATTTTCATTAATTTCCCTCAACATTCTAATAATCAGTGTTCTGAACTCTGTCTCTGATAGGTTGTTTACCTCTATTTCCTCTAATTCCATTAACTCAGGAAGTTTCTTCTGTTCTTTTATTTGGGTTGTGTTTCTTTGTCTCCCCATTCTGGCTTACTCTTTGTGCTTGCTTCAATATAACAGATAGATCCCCCAGGTTTCTCAGTCTTTTCTGGCTGGACTTATGTGGTATGTGTCCTTTATATTTGAATTACTCAGTCTCCCTATTCTCCTGTGCGTGTATTTATCTGAGGTATTCTTTGTGTTGTGTGTCCTCACCTGTTGAAGTTCTAGCTTTGATTACTTTTGGCTTGTCAGTAGGTGGGATTGACTCCCAGACTGATTAGCTGTGAGGATTAGCAGTGTCCACAGTTTATGAACTTCTGTGAGAGGGTTGATCCCTCTGATGAGGCTTGGACCCTTTGGGCCCTAGTACCTGTAGTAACTTCCTTTTGGGTGTGATTCTTGTATGTCAAACCCAGAAATGCTCTGGTTTTATCTAAAGTTGGCCTCCGGGTATGATGATTCTTGTGTCTCTTTGTTTGGGCCCAGCTGCAGAGTGATTTTAGAGCAAAATGGATTAACAAGAACAACCACCACAGCCACCAAAGGAAATCAAATGCTCTCACATGTAAAAAAAAAAAAGGAACCATCAACCTACAGTCAACTTGTACAGAAATATCAAACATACAAAAGAAGAAAACAAACAGAAACAAAACAACAACCACACACAAAAAGAACAGAAGAGGAAACAAAATAAAATATATCATAAAATAAAAAATAGAATAAACACGAGAAACCGAATAGCTATACCAAAAAATTAAAATTAAAAATTAAAAAATTAAAAATTAAAATAAAAATAAAATAAATAAAATAAAATTTGCAGAAAAAAGGAAAGGAGGAAAAGTACAGCAGTGAGAAGAATGAATAAAAGAAGAGAGAAAGTGAGGGTGGGAAAAAAGAAAAAAGAAAAAGAAAATATATATATATTTGTCTACCCACCCATATATATGGACATATATTCACCTATATACACCCATATATATGCCTATATTAAAAACTAGAAAATGATAATAATAATGAAATAGAAATAAAAACCAAAAACAACCAAGATAAGCAACCAATAAAGGAAAAAAACAACAACAAAAAACCTGTGCCGGTCTTGGCTAAAGTCCACCAAGCTCTCTTCAGTTTGTCCTCTGCTGTACAGAAATTCCTGTGCATCTTGTGGGAACAGAGTAGGCCACCTGACACCTAGCATGATCCTGGCACTGCAGGTTTGCTGTACTTGAGTGTGGTTGTGACATGTGACTGGTAGTTTTTACAAAGTCACTGCCATTTTGCTTGCGCCTGTCCCAAGGCAGGCTGCACCCCTAAAGGCTCAATGAGCGTCTTTGGGCACCCTTTCCGTTGACAGCTGTGGAGAATGAGAGAGTTCCTCACTACCAAAAGCCAGCTGCCAAGAGTCTGTTAATTAGTGCCTCAGCAGCTGAACCTGCCCTGCCTCCCAAGCCTTGCAGGAAAGGTGGGGGCAGGGTAGGTAGTCTCACTCTGCAGCCTCTTCTGGGCCGGAAATTCTCCACCTCCTGCAGGTAGGAATACCTCTGTAGTCTGCCCCTACTGCTCCATTCAGGGGTCAGTTTAAGACCCTGGCTTGGTGGGTGGCAAAATTTGTGGGGGTGGGTGGGTTTGTTTTGTTTGTTTGTTTTTTGCTTTCTGTTCAAGAGAGAAAAAGAAGGAAAAAAAAAAAGACACAGTCCCAACACTGTTTTGAGCTAAGGCCTTTGCCTCATGCTCCAGCGGAGTTCCTGCTGCTCTCCCAAAGGGGCTGCCATGGTTTAGGGGACTGCGTGCACCCTGCCGTGTGGCTCAGATCCCTGCTCTGTCTCTCGGGGACCTGCGTCTCCGCGAGTGTATTCTTTCTTCCCCTGCTTGCCCGGTTTCAGGCTTCTGTCTCAGAGCCTACGCTCTGTGGGACCCAGCGGGCACAGAGACTAATCCCTGAACCGGGTGGGTGCAGGGATTGATCTTGCCCTGTCGCTGTCACTGCCAGGCTCTACACCCTGCTTCCTGGGGACCCGGGGAGCCGTGAGTGCAGCTGTACGTCTCCCCTCTTTCCTCCCCGACTCTCCTGTCCTGAGGCTTCTTCCTCAGGCTGCAGATCATTGTGCTCTTGCTGTACTCTAGGCGGGCCACAGGGTACAGGGAGCAAGCAGTGGGAACACTCACCGATCTGTTCTCTGAAGTTGGGTGCCTCTGCAGCCGCGGGTGCGGGCTGCACCTCACACATCTTGCTGCCTTCTTCCCCTACTCGCCTGGCCTGCCCACGTTCCAGCAATCATTGTGTGAGACTCTTAGTTGCTCTGTGTAATGAGTAGACGTCCCTTTGAAGCATTACAGAAGTTCAAATTGTGGATATTTCCAGGGGAGGATTCAGGGAGCCCTCCTCACAGCCACCATCTTGCCCCCCAATATTTCTGTTTTTCATGCAATTGTAAATGCAATTGTTTTTTAGATGTCTCTTTCTGGTAGTTTGTTACTGGTGTATAAAAATGCAACTGACTTCTGAATATTAATTTTTTTAGTTTGTTTTGTTTTTTGAGTGCAGTGTTACTGGCCCTCATATGTGGGACCCGAACCGGGGCAGCCAGCACTTAACCACCGCACCACTCGGCCGGCCCATCTGAATATTAATTTTGTATCCTACTACTTTACTAGATTCATGTTTTCAGTTATAATATTTTTTTGGTGGAATCTTTGGGGTTTTCTACATATAATATCATGTCATCTGAAAATAATGACAGTTTTAGTTTTTTCTTTCCAATTTGGATGCCATTGTTTCTTTTTCTCATCTGATTGCTGTAGCTAACACTTCCAATACTATGTTGAATAAAAGTGGTGAAAGCGGACACACCTGTCTTGTTCCTGATCTTAAGGCGAGGATAAGTTTTGTTTTGTTTTGGTTTGGTTTTAATATATGCCCCATGCAAAATTGGGGACATATTCATATTTTAAAAGTATTCATGTTTATCTGCAATTCAGATTTAATTGGGTATCTTGCATTTTTATTTGCTAAGTCTGGAGACACTACCCATCCAATGACTGAATGAGGTGAGATTATAAGGACTAGGACTTTCTTACCCAGGAGAAAATATTCCCTCCAGTGCTCCATGAAGGGTTGTCAAGATTTTGTTGGACCAGCATCGCCAGTTTGCCTTTTCCTCCAAAGAACCCTGCTTCTTCTTTCTCTCTTTGCTGGGTCTAAGCCATTAAAACATTCTTCACACAATTCTCTCTCAGCACCTTTCTGAGAATGTGCCCTTAGACATATATCCATCCCAGTTCCCTTATTAAGTGTCCAAAGAAATAGAAAATGAGGGATAAAATAATTTCAACCCTGGAAAACAGGGAAGGTGGACTAGAATGAGGAATGAGGAAAGAAGCAAGCATTCCTCTGCTCCATGAATGTGAAGGAAAAGTGTCCTGGGTAACAAGTGCACAGTATTCCCAGAAGACCAAAATACACTAAACAGGAAGACTGCAAAGAAAATGAAAAGAATTGTACAAAAGAGGAAATTCAGATATCCTATATACATATTTTAAAACTTAGCGTAACTTGAAATCAAAGAAAAGCAAAGAAAAGCACCATTGGACTACCACTTTTTACCTGGTAAATTGGTAAAGATACAGAGGGAATATTGTTGAGCATATAAAGAAGTAACCAATTGTATATTTTCCTAGTAAAAGTAATAATTGTTACAAGCTTTCTGGAAGGCAAAGATTATACCATATACATATCCTTAAATCTTGGAATTCTATGCCTAGAAATTTAACCTAAGGAAATAATCAGACACAAGTACATGCACACATCACATATGAATAAAAATGTTTAAAATGTTAAATATTAGAAACTACTAATAAGAAACTGACTACATAAATTATGGTAGCTGTATTATAAACAAAATACCTTGCAGGCATTTTAAATTACTATTTGTGTATATTCATTGACATGGAAAAATATTCATGGCATATTGTTTCACGAAACAAATTCATATTAATATGTAAATAATGTCTTATTTTTGTTTACAAAAATACAGATATGGATTTGGAAAAATAATCATAAATATTAAGTGTTTATCTTTGAGTGGTGAAATTGTGGGTGATAGGTTTTTTATTTGTTCTTATTATTTGTAATTTTTAATTTTTTTACTATGAAAAATATTCTTTGTATGACTTGGAAAGTAACATTTATCTCTGTCCCATATTCACAAAGCCTTCAGGCTTTTTTTTTTCCTTAGACCTCTTTTTAAAAATTTCTGCAACATTTCACATAGTTAACTATCTAGACCCCCCTTTCCACCTTCTGGTCTTTGCATTATTTTGTTCTCTTCATCTATAAGTCTCTTCCCTAGTTCTTGTTCCTTTTCTTTCTTCCTTCATATTGACATGTTCCAATATTACCTCATCGGCCCTTTTCTCTTCTCTCTACCTAAATGATTTACATTATTATCTATATACAGAAAGCTCAAACATCTGAATCTTAGCAAGACTGACTTGCCTCAAAATTATATAAAACCCTAATTCCAAATGACTACTAGAATTTCAGGTTCCAGTGTTCTGTACCTTCTGTGTTTGGGACACAGTACCTAGAAATGAGAGAGCTCAATGACAAGGAGAGCCCACCTTTGAGGAGCATCCAATCTCAATTTAGATTTTCTAATTTCAATATACTTTACAACAAGTGTGTCTCCTCACCTTTCCCCAAATCAGCAGTTGTTCCTGACCTTCCATTTTATGTTACCAACACAACTATCTTTGTAGTTCCCCAGCCCTGCCTATTACAGTAATTAATTAGTTCACTTAACTAGTGAAGGACCTGCTAACATAGTAGTACTTAGCCTCAATTACATATTGGAATCATCTAGGAACCTTAAAAAAAAACAACTGATGCTTGTTTTCCACCCCAAAGATTCTGAATTAATCAAAGATTCTAATTAATAGAGTGCCACCCAAAATTTGTAATTTCACATTTCCCTAAATAATTCTAATATATAGCCAAGGATAAAAGTCACTGCACTAGAGAAAGAGAAGGACTTTGTTACTGATTGTGTGATAAAAGGAAAAAAATAAAAAAAGGTCAAACCTTTCTTTTCTATTATTACTTCCTATTAATATCACCTGAGTGTAATAAAAATATTGAACTCAGGTAGAAGCTGAATTGGCTTTCCCAATATACTAAACAATTTTCAGAATGTATGGAGAGAATACAGTAATCCTATCATTTATATATCTCCATGATCTGATCCAGACAGGTCTTTTTAGTGTTATTGTGCATACACGTGCACACACACACACACACACACACACACACACACACACACACACACACACCAGTTAAACAGGACTGTCATTGCTCCCCAGATATTTCCTCTGTCCTGACTTTGCTTTTGCCTTTACTATTTCTTCACCTTGACTAGCCTTCACTCCCACCTCAGTCAATCACAATCCCACAAATCCTTTAGCTTGAAGGAACTAATGATGAGCCAGTATTGAGAGCATGGTCCTCCCCATCCCCAGGAGAAATTCCTCACTCTCCTAAGCTCCAAAACACCTCTTATTGTACTTAATAAACCCTGTCTATATGTGCACCTATCATATACTTCCAATCAGATTTGAAGTTCCCTGAGGGCAGAAGCTAAAATTCCTTTACTTCTATATACAGAAATGAAGATGTTAAATATGAGAGCTCCAGAGTCATCTGTCTGAGTTGATATTGAAACTCTGCCACTTACACACAGTGCATGTAACATTTGGGGAAGAAATTTACCTTTCTGAACCTCAGTTTCTTCTTTCATTGAATGAAAAACACTGTGACCTCTCAATATCATGATGAAGATAAAATGAGGACACTTATATAAAGCTCTTAACACAATAACTGCTCCAAGTGGCTTCGATAATGATGGTGATCAGCATTTGGGGGATATTTAGTTGTGAGGTCAATAGCATTTCTGTGTAGTAAATAGGTAGAAAATAAAAGTTCTTGAATTTGGAAAATGTCTATTGTGTTTCCTAGGACAACTCATGTTATTACTGTGGTTTCCAATTATTCCAGACAGCTAGCCCTGCTTCCTGATAGCATGTAAATTTCCCAGCTTGGTGCCATCTCTAAGAGTCTAAATTTCATTTTGCAATGACAGATTTTCTGAAAACTCTGCCACTCAGAGACCCCTGTGTCCTACATGTTGTTTCTTTGTGGAATACAACATTTTTAATCAAGTAAAACAGTGATGGAGAGCATGTCAGATATCCATGCAGGGTATAATCATCTGTGAAACATGAAATCCTGCTGTTAAGACTCCAGCAAACCAAGAGAGCTATTTCTATCTAGTCGACTGATAACATTACAGCCTCTGGATCTAAAACGAGATCTATTTTAAATGTAATTCATCTTCTGAAGGATAGATAACAAAAACTTCTGTATGCAACTGAGTCAGAAGACCAAATGCTGTGTCAGGTAAGTGAGGTGAAGACCCAGAGTATAGCTTTCTCAGGGTCTCATAGCTGCCATCTTCCCCACAAAATGGCCATGCTTGAAGTACCAGAGCCTTAAGAAAGAGTGATTTCATGGTAAGGCTGCACACAAATAGACAATCTGAGCTTAGAATGTACCTGTAATTTCTATCCTTTATTCTCATTCATTCTCTCTCTCTCTCTCTCTCTCTCTCTCTCTCTCTCTCTCTCTCTCTCTCTCTCCTCTCGCTGGTGGAACCTTTCCACCAGCATTTACACATGTTCAAGTCCCTCTTATCCTTAAATATAAAAATGAGAAAACCTTTCTTGGTCCCAATTTCTCTTCTACCTACCACTGTCTTTCCTTCTCTCCTTCAATAGCCTTGAACTTCCTGTCTATGCTCAACGTTTCCGTGTTTCATGCCTCATGCATTCCTCATAGCATCCCAACAAGGCTTCTACATCCTCACCTCCCAATTGCATGGAAATGACTCCAAGGTTGCTAATGATTTCCAGGAAGCTAAATACATACCTCAGGTTATGTGACACAAATAACCAAAAGCGCCCTCTAAAACCAATCTTTATTTTCAGCTCTTGTGATTCCTCATTCTCTAAGCCTTCCTCTATCTCCTGACCACTCCTTCTCTACATCCTTTATAGCAAGCTTGTTCTCCTGTACCTAGCAACTAAAAGGGGCTATATCCCAAGACTGAGTCTCAAGCCTCCTCTCCTTCCTAATCCCTCTTCCCAAGAGATCTCAACCATGTCCATAAGCTCAACTATCAGTGACTGCCTACTGTATGTCCTCAGCCCACTCAGACCTTCCCTTTGAGTAGCATGTATACAAATATTTACTTCACTTTTTCTACCTGGATTCTCAGAAGCTCTACAAAAACAATACATTTCAAACTATCTGTCACCTCTGCTACCTAAGTGATCACACCAGATCCAAGAGACACCTTTGATCCTTTCCTCATTTGGGTCTACTCAAATATTTGCAGGGCCCATATCGAGAATTTAGCTAAGCTACACTATGGTATTGCTGGCTCTGCATCCATTTTGTTTGGCCATGCACTCTGGGGGCCTTAAAAACATATGAATCCCTCTTGCAAGTGCATGGCTTGGATAGCAGCCCCTACAGTCACAAGCAATGTAAACTCCTGATGTGACCCCTCCCAACAGCCTTTGTGATGAATAGTCTCTCCCCATCCTTCCAGGGCCTTCCCTGTGTGTGCCCCTTAGTTAAGACCCCCATGGAGCTTACCAAAACCCTACTCTTTTGGTTTGAATTGACAAGTCCTTCCTTAGCCCAGGGACACGAAAGTACTCTATCTACACACCCTAATAAAGGCATGTTCCCAGGTCCTGTCTCTCTCAGTCTGTACCCTGCCTTGACATCTCCATGTGGGCTCTCGAGGTGTGCCCTGTAACTCCTGTAAAACCAGTGAGTAATAGAGTTCTCTATTTCAGTTTCTCTCATGGTTTGTTGTTGAACCTTGCCTCACCATCTGGCACCCTGTACTCCACTTAACAAATGTTAATGTAACAGTCATAATAGCCCATAATAAGAGTACAAATGGAGCTCATATGCATATGCATAATTTTCAGGTTTATGTAAAGAATTAGTCTCATACTTCATTCATCTTTCATCTAGACCAGAAAAATATGAGTTGTTTAATATATAAAATATTCCTCAGCCACCATATGTAACTACCACAAAGACTGCACTAATTATAGGTATTCCAGAACAGAGCAAAACAAACAAGATGGATGCTGAATACAACTGAGAAATTACAGGTTGTTGTGAAGAATTCATTCTATTTGTGCTATAGACTAGACAAAGATTTTGACCAGTTAATTAGTCTTTTCTTTTATCCAGGCATCTCCTGTGCTCAGATACTACTGGCACTGGATAACAGTGTTGGCAACAGCCCACAATGAGCCCTTGAGCAAATGCTTTACCTCTGGGTGCCCCGCTCTCCTCATATGTGAACTGGGCAACAAAACTTGCAAGGAGGCTGAGAACTCATGCTGATTGTGCAAAGAACCTGCACAGAGGAACTGAAATAGATAGCAGCTCTTATTTCTGAGGATGGTTCTCAAGCCTAACACTTAGGGCAGCTTCTCTCAAAGTAAGCTCTTCAAAGCACCTGCCTCAGATTCATCTGTTGGTATTTGAAGTTTAAAAATGCAGATTCAGAGCTCCATGCAAACCTACTGAATCAATCTAAAGAAGACCTCTCCAATCTGCATTTTTAGCACACTTTCCAGGAATTTGGATGCACACTAAAGTTAAGTGTAGTATCTGATTTAAAGTCTATTTAAAGGAAAACTGCCCCCCTACATTAAATTAGTTCACCTGGCTTTCACTCGCTGTCATCAGGACGTTGGAGTGAAAAGCTTCTGCTTAGAGGAAATGACAATAGCACTGTCCAGGCTTGACACACAATTCACTCTGTTAGTAAGATAGGTACCTCTTGGTTCTCCATGCCTGCAAAGCTTTAGGAGACCAGCCACCAGCCCTGGATGAAGGGGCAGACAGCACAGATGTCAATGAAGCACGGGTTTTCAATAAGCTTCCCTTCAACAAGGCCATGTGGGTTACAGGCATGAGCAACGTTTTCATTTCCATACAGCTCAGCCTCCCCAGGTTGTTGTGTAAAGAACAGATGCACCCTTTTGTCTCTTGATCTTCATGGGGCTGTGGTCTTTATGGAGAGGCAATGATGCAAAAAAAAGCAAAGCCAAGAAAGACTCAAAAGCATCAAAACACATTTTAAGCTGAGATTTTCTGAAAAAATAAAAAATTTTTTATGACATATATGATTATGAAAAAATATAGCTTCACTGGGAGAGGCTGAGCTTTTAATGCTCCCATTTGAATAATGTCTACTTTTGAAGTTTAGATTGCACAGCAGTGAGGTTAATGCCATTGTTATTTCTCCTCCATCTTGGAATAGATAAGCAACTATCTCCAAAACTTCCAAGAAAGCTGTTGGATCAAGAAATAGATAATGTGTGAATTTTTCGATGCCACCAAACAAAGGTGAACTTCTGATATCAAATAGAAGGTCGAGACTTGAATCTCTCTGGATGTGTACATATCTCAGTGTTAGTATATAAGGAGGGTCAATTGATTTACTCAGAGTTTAGAGTAAATGGATCAGATTCTTAGTGACTCTTTAATCTGGTCTTACAAGGCCCTGACATTTTCCTATTTGTCTGATAGTGTTGGGGACAGTGGTATTGGTGGTTGTGGGGGGTGAGTAGTGTTTGCTTGTGGTAATGAGAAGCAAAGTGGGAACCAAAGTGAGTCTCTTAAAGTGGTCCATTTTCTACAACTTTAAGGTGACACGTATGGTGATAAAACATCAGGGGAAGCAGTGTGAAGGGGGAGTCAGCATGCTCAATAAGAGTGAATCATAGGGGTCAGAAGAGGAAATACATAGAGAGGCAAGCACAGCTGAGGCTTTCAGAACATGCCAAATCCCGGCCAAACACCAGCACAAGCCAAGGGGTCATCCCCATCCTCAGAAGCTAGAGTAACACCTGTTACATGGGCTTGGTACTCCTGATATAAAAGCTTCCTTCGATAGTTTGCTGGGAATGTGGGTAAGGGCCAACTAGGGGGAGGAGAAGTCAACAACTCCCAGAGTAATTAAGCTCCCTGTCTCTAAAAATTTAAACAGAAGATGGAAAAATATTTTAGACGGCTACAACACAAAAGGACTCCTATCCTAGGTGGAAACCCCAAAGATGTTTGCCACTGTAAAGATTTCATCAGCTTCCTTCACATTTAGAAATTTATATATATATATATATATATATATATATATATATATATATATATATATATATATATATATATATATATATATATATATATATTGTTGAGTGCCCTAAAGCCCATTGCCCCTTCATGCTCAATTCTGATTGTGTTCAGGTCTCCATTCTTTCCCACGTGATGTAGGCATAATTCCTGAGTTGACTGTTTAGACAAGCAGTGCAATCGCATTCCGTTTGCCAGTGGTGTTAGCTGGGTGTGATCCAGCCCTGGCCAGTTAGAGAAGAGCAAGTCTTTGGGGGTCTTCTGGGAATGATTTTCTCCATCTGAAGTCGAGAAATGCAGGAAAGACTCTCTTCTTCCCTTAGACATTGTCTTGTCTGTATGTGATATTTGGAAGTACTTGAAGTCATTTTGAGATCATGAGGGGAGTTATAATACCATCACAATAAAAATGGAAAACAGCAAGATGGAAAAACTGTCCAGCCACTGAATTAACCAACTTAACAACTATGCTATCTTAGATCTTCTTATTAAGTGACATAATTTTTGTTGTTGCTTAAAACAAATTGAATTGATGTGTGGTGGGGAGGGGTGCGGGGTTCCTTGCAGTTTAAAGTATACTAACTGAAGTTGATTGTCATACTTTTCATTCTTTTTTTTTCCAATTTCAATACATAGTTCAATCATTAAGAGACTACACAGCAGGATGGCTTAGCAAAGAAAAAAAGAGAGAGAGAGAATACACAGACACAACACACAACATGTAATGGGAACTGCATAAGGAGGATGGAGTGAAAATTATTGCAGACTCGTTTGAAAAGCACAGCTTTATCCTTACCCAGTTTTACCAGTGAATGAAGGTGACAATAGCTAACATTTACATGTGTATTCCAGGCACAATGATAGGCATTTCATATCAATTATTGTTTTTAGTCCTAACTTTCTAGCTACTTACTTATGTTATTGAAGACAATAAATTACCTGGGAAACACTGATAATCATTCTTGCTAATCACAGAGAATGATATGTTTCATTTGGATGCTATATGCACAGTACGTTCACACCCATTCTGACATTTGATGTCCCAACTTATTTGTGAAAATGAAAGCTGAGCACCCACAACTGATAAACATCAGAAACAGTAATAAAAGGGCCGGCCGAGTGGCGCGGTGGTTAAGCGCTGGCCTGGGAAGCCAGTGGCTCCGGTTCAGTCCCACATATGAGGGCCAGTGATACTGCCCTCAAAAAAAAAAAAAAAAAAGAAACAGTAACAGAATCTCGACCTCGCTTAGCATGTTCTCACTCTCTTAGGTCCCCACATACTTCCAGGTGATGTGAATATGCATCAGAGTGTGAGAAACACTGACCTAGAGAATGCAGCCCTCAGAGGAAAGGAAGGCAGTAGTGATTACTTGATGTTAGTCAAAGAGAACTTAAGAAAGTGACCATGGAACTAACAGTAAGTAGCTGATGGAAGTCTACATAGGATGTCTGGGCAGGGCTTACATGAGTTTAGTGGTATATCTCCTGGTACAAGTTAATTCAGATGCTTTGGCTTCCAAATAACAGAAGACTCATGTTGGCTTAAATACCAGGGATGCCAAAAAAATGCATACCCATGAGTTGTATTCATCTTTTGTTATTGGTATATATTGAGTATTGCAATTTTAATACAGCTTTTTCCTTTCTTAAACTGTGTACACATTTTGGGGGGGCTCCCTTTGTATTAACACTTACACTGAAAAGCTAAGAGGCACCTCTCTGAACATGAACACAAGATAAATCAAGAATAAATAAAATTTAGCACCTGGATCCAACCTGCAGACTGGAGCCAAGCCAGCTAAGCCCAGCTTAGGGCAACCAACCCCTGGCTAGTCTGCAGAGCAGCTTGGAGTATGAGCAACCAAGGCTAGGTAATGGCTGCTGTAAGCCACTCAGTTTAGAATGAGAAGCCAACTGATGGACTAATTGTTCTGGAAGAGCTAGCCAACGCGATCAAACAACAAGAACAAAAAAAAAAAATCGTACAATTTTACATACTGATAAGGGAAAGAACTATTAAAACAATAGAATTATCTCCCCTTGAAAACTCAAGGGAAACAAATGAATAATTATTAGAATAAAAATTAATATTAATTGAAAATATATTAGTGTTTCTATATACCAGCAGTAAAGCAATTCAAATATAAAAGGGGAAAGGTTAACATATTAATATTTGCCAGAGCAACAAATATAAAATATTTAGAAATTTCAAGATCACTGCAAAATATGAGATTAATGGAATAAATGGAGAGGTATACTGTAGCCTTGATTGGAATATTCAGTGTAGAAAATGTGTTGATTCTCATAATATCCTGTAAGCTAATGCAACTCCAATAAAAATGACAAAAGATTTTGTCAAATCAATGATTCTAGAGTTCATTCCAAAAATATAAAAACACAAAAAGAGACAAAAAAATTTAAAAGGGGAAGGAGGAGATTACCATACCATGTATTAATTTGTATATTTATAATACCTTACTCTATATTATCTAATGTTATATATAATATTATAAAAAACTAGTATGTTACATTATATTTTATGCTATTCTTTATATAAAATATAACATATTAATGTTTACTTACAGAAGATACAGCAATTTAAATAGTATGACAGGATAACATAGCTAGATCAATGGAGAACAATAGTTGGATAAACCTCATTTGAACCTCAGTTTCCTCATCTACAAAAATGCAATGGAATCGTACTTACTTGAATGAGTTGTCATGAGGATTTACTGGGGAAAAAGTATTTAATGTGCTTATCACAGTACTTGGCAAACTTTAAATTTATATATAAAAAAAACTCATTGGAAACAAGAAGGATCATTAGAGCCTACCATCTTCCAAGATAGTAGAGATAGAATGAGATAGAATGAAGTTGAACCCACTGGGTGGAGAGTGTAGATCATTTAATGAAATCTCAGGAAACAGAGAAAGATTCAACTACCCTAGTAAGGGTTGCATTTCCCCCATGATGACTTCTTGACTTCTTCCTTTCTCCCATGCTCAAACAAGCAAATCATCAAAAATTAAATAAAAATGAATACAGTCAAAATGCAGTTTTCAAAGCAGGAAAAGGGAGAAAAATCAATTTACCCCAGATTAAGTATGAACAATATAAAAGAAAATGACATGTTAATTCTGTATATAACTTCAAACAGGAAATAAAATAAAAGATGAATAAATAACTGACCAACATTTTTTATAACAACAAAAATGACACAGCAAAAGAAGGCAAATGAATCAGTCCGGAGAAGCACACAGCCGACTGAACCCAAGTGCATTGACTTATAAAATGCAAATTCATTAAAACTGTAATTGAGAGACAAGATAATAAAGCAAAAGTAGAGATGAAAATGAGAACAAAGGAAACAAGTTAAGGACCATAACAATAATACTTTAAGTCTAAAAGCATTTTAGAAAGAACAATGAATATAGTAGATAAGGTTAAATATTACATTAATGGTATGAAAGAAGGACTTGCGATATGTTCCATGAAAGGAGACAAAGAAGTCAAAGCAATTACAGAGTGGATGATTAAAATGGGAGACAAAGAAGATCCAAAATAAGTTAATTGGTGTCCCTCCAATTAAGAACCCCAAAAGTAGGAGAGAAAAAGTACTCAGAAATACAATATAGAAAAATTTCTGCACCCCACCCCAAAAAAAATACTTGAATGTACAGATTGAATGCCTACAACATATATGGAGGATAACTAATAGAAAATTACTGGCATCAAAACATAGCCTCATTAAATTATTAAACTTCAAGGATAAAAACAGACCCTTCAGCCCTACTGACAAGAAATAATAGTTTACTGCAAGAGTCAAGTCAGACTGGCCTCAGATTCCACAACACAATTCAATGCCAGAAGACCATGGAACAACATCTAAAAAGTTCTGAGGGATATAAGCATGAATATATCTAACCAAGTTAAGTTTCAAGGATAAAAACAAGTAAAGAACTCAAGTAATATGCCATTCTTGAGCCATTGTGGGGAAAGAAATAAACAAAAATGGTTAGTAAAATCTTTTTGCCTAACCTTGAAGAAATTTATTAAGATCTAAAGTTTTGTGTGGTAAAAATTTCTGCAGATTCATTTCACCTTCTCTTTTTTGTAGTTAAATCAAAGTTAATGCCTATTATTATAAAATAAAAATACTAAGGCAATTATCTGCCATTTAAAAGCTGGCAAGATTATCACTTCGACAGGACCTTTTAGTTAGGAAATGCCAAGCAAATACAGTACCTCTCTCTCTCTCTCTCTCTCTCTCTCTCTCTCTCTCTCTCTCTCTCTCTCTCTCTCTCTCACACACACACACACACACACACACACACACACACACACACACATCCTTGTATAAGACCTGAGTGCTCTGAACTCCCCAGACTGCAAATGTTTTGGTCTATAATTAGATATTGTTTGGTGAGAGAAGTAGAGTATATCTTTTTGTAGGTATGTGTCTTTGCTACACTTTCCCTTTGGTCAATGGTTTGCAGCCAAGGTTGTATATTTAAAATCATCTACAGATATTTTACTTTTTATAATATAAATGGCTTGGCTTGGGTTTTTCTAGCAATCTTCTCATTCCCAGTGTCCAGAACCACCCGTTTAGAAAAAAGTTTCTCTCTCATGTAGGAATTTAAACTCCCCTCTCCATCCACGTGCTTGTTAGTTCTTACAAAGTCTTTTGTGTTCTTGTTGAATTACCTGCTCGAGGGGGCCAGGAGACAGCAGTAGAGTCATGTGAGCCCAGAGCCTCCTTCTTCCGTTCAGAAAAAGGAATCTGGAAAAAGAAATAGGATTTACTGTGATGTATCTTGACTGAATATCCCAGATCTTGGAAAATGTACTCACATCATCCCATGGTATCCTCAGGGGAATGATATCTTTGGGAGAGCAAAAGGGCAAAGCCACTCCTCTGTATGTAGAAGTGGAGTTTCTTCCAAAGAAAATGAACTGCCCATCATCTTTTAAAAGAAATGAATCCTGGGATAGGAAAATATGACTTGGTGGATGGGCCTTACACTGGCATGAAGGGGAACTTCCCTTTAGGAGCCTTTCAATTGTTGGGCCTGAACTTGAATGCATGGAGTTGTGTGGAGCTTCCCAGTGGAGAAGGAAAGAATAGAGAGTGCACGACTAAGGGACTCTGGAGTCTGCCAGCCTGGATTCAGATCCAACTGTGCATTTGCTAGCTGTGTGTCCTTGAGCAGGTTACTGAATCTCTCTGTGCCTTAGTTTCCTCATCTGTAAAATGGGGATGATAACAGCACATATCTCAGAGTTGTTGTAAACATGCATGAGATAATACTTCATGGGATAATAATTAGAATAGCACCTGGCACATAATAAGCACCTAATAAATGTTTGCTGTTGCTTTTATGACATGGAGCAAGCTGGGATCCAGCAAGGAGAGTTTCATAAAAACCTGTCAGATGGATCTAAGTCATAATTGGTAAAAACCCAATCGGAGTTAAGTCCTGTCTTTGTATAATTAGGAAGGAAGCCCTATCTTCCTCCTTTACCACCCACCACCCATCTCTGCCCCAAGGCCAGGTGGTGGCAGTGTGGGTACTAGCAGCAAAGAGCTATGACTGCACAATGGCTAGTAGCAGCGGACTTCTCAATGTGGCAGCACAAGGTAAGCAGCATCCTGTCAGAAGCGGCTAGGGCACAATCTCAGGAGGACTGATTTCCTGTCATTAAGGCAGTGGGGATCTTTTCATCAAAATGTAGATATTAAAAGGAAATGAGGCCTTGGCCACAAAATGAAGAGATTTCACCATTTGGATTATTCTAATACAGGTATCCCAATACAACAGGTCCTCCAACCAGGGTACCAGCAGGTCACAGCAGGTATATGACTCTTGGGCCTCCCTGCTTGGTGGTCCTGTAGCTGCAGGCATGGCCTGGTATCCGCTTTCCCCACCCTCCTCCTGCATCACAGCTGTGGAGGTGTGAAACGTGGACAGGCCAGATGCTGAGAGCTCTTAAATGCTTTCGATTAGTCTCCAAAGACAATCATGGTCGTAGGACAAATGATGATGTGGGCAGAAAGGGTGATTATTCATGACTGAAACTTTGGAATACTCTCCAGCCAGTGCTAAAATGATAAAACAACAATAGAAAGAACCTCCTTTCTGCTGGACAAGCCCCCAGTAACCTTTGCCACTGAACTAAAAGCTTTCAAAGGGTGAACAGAAGTGCCATAAATCTCAGAGGCGACGTTAAATATTTGTCACTGAAACACTTAAGACTTGTTTCAAACCCATTCCTTTCTGAAAGTTTATAACAAATAACTGGGTGACTTAACCTCTACAAGAGCATCTCTTTTTTCACTACAAATGGAAACAAATGGGCTATAAAGAGCGGGACCCTGCTGATGGGCAATTCTCAGCCACTGTGTGGTCTCCCAGCCCTGCCCAAATGGGTGAGCCGCCCCTTTTGTTTAGATTATACTGGCTCTTGCTTCCATGGCATTAGGACGACAAAGGTTTTAACTGGACTTTCTTTTAAACTGCCCATTAATCTTCCCTCCCCCGGCCTGCTGAATGAATGAGTAAAGTAAATTATTTACATTCTGATGTTGCAAGAACTCTCCCTACATTAAGCTTTCATTTGAGCCACAAATATATCTTTAGATGGTGTTTAGTGTACCACCACCCACCTCCCCAATCATGACTGCATAGCTTCTTCAGAGAGATCACCTGTTGTACTAAAATATGACACAGATACAAATCTCTTCCGAACCACCTGTGAATGCCTAAAGCCACACATCAGGGAGAAACTGTTTTCAACCAAGTTCCAAATTTATCAAATAGAAGTGTCTTGGTGCTTAGCATCCTAGAGTTAGTTTGCTCTTCAGTATTCCAAAATCAATGTTCCTGGAAGAAAATATGTCAGACACCATTAAAAAACTATCCATTATGTTTCTTGCCAAAATAAGGGGTGAAGACCTTTGTTGGAAAAAAAAATATTCTCTTTATCAGCTCTCCCTGGGCCCAGAAGGACAAGCAGCCATCTACATGGTGGGTTTTTAAGCACAGAGCTGGGAGATGGCTGAATAGAAGAACAAACACCCACACTGATTCAACCCTGAAATCCTATTTCTTTTGTGTGAGGAAAAGAAATAAGGAAATATATATGTATTTTAAGGTATCAAAAGAGAAGAACCCAGGAAAGGCTACAGAAGCAGAATTAGTAAGGTAATGGCAAAACAAAAGAAAAAAACGTCAGGGCTGGCTGAGTGGCGCATTGGTTAAGAGCTGGTTTGGGATGCCAGCAGCCCGGGTTCGGATCCCACATATGAGGGCCTGTGACACTGCCCTCTACAGCTAACAACAGCTCCACCTGGAGCTGGGCTGTGCGAGCCCCGGCGACACTGTAGGCTGCAGCCCCTGCTGCAGTGGGCTGCCATAGGCTACAGTGAGTGGCCGGCAGCCAGCGTGAGCGGCCAGCAGCCAGCATGAGCTGCCAATAGCCGCGGTGACCGACATCCAGAGGCCGGCGACCCATCTGCCTCATCCAGGAAGAGCGCAATGACGATACCAACATGGGCCAGTGAAGCAATGTCCTCCGCAACTAGACTGAAGAACAAAAAGACAGCAACTTGTCTTTTCCCCTTCCCCGATTCCCCAATGCTCTTCCCCTCCCCCAAATCCCCAATAAAATCTTTAAAAAAAAAAAAAGAAAAAAAAGTCAGAAACACAAAACATCTTGGGATCAGGCAGTTATCAGGAAAATCCTGATGCCTGCAGACTAAATAACAATTTCCTAGTTAAATTAAAACTAGTAAAGTAACTTTTAATTAGAGGAAGATAAAGCAAACAATATCCATTAGGACAAACACGGGTTTATGAAGCATCTGTTCTTTCTCTCCATAATATGCTGACTCATCAATTTCTTTGGGTCTTTATTTCTTTTGGCCTTCCTTATACATTCTCAGCTTCACCTAGCAAGAAAATGGTATTTAAATTCAACACCTATATAAGTCATATTTTGCTGACTCTCATCCAAACTTTGCCACTAACTGCAGATGTTCATCCCCTGGAGATCACCCCCAACCATCAATTATGTCGAGATGATCCAGGAGAATACTGTTAAGTCTGACCTTGTAACTAGATGGTGGCTGCCATGTTCTTCCTCTGACACTTGGTCCAATGATGTCCTTAGGCATCAAAGTGCCCTCTCAGCATTGCCACTGGTTTCCCCTAGGAACCACCATCTTCCACTGTGTACCACAACTAATGCACAATGCCAAAGACTGCTGTCCTCTGGAGTTCTCAGTGCACCACATCTCCCTATAAAATTTCCCTTCTTTTGTATCTTTGTCTTATGAACAACAAAGAAATGCTGCTTGTGTTTCACTGTCTTAGTGTTATTAGCCAAAGCTTTCAGGTTTTGCTCAAAGACCCTTTCCTTGCTGGTTCAGCAGACAGGGTCAGGATATATGTCTGAGAGCAAAACACTATCTGGAGCTCAGACTCATCCTTTCCTTCTGTGGCATATGGGTTTGGTACTTGACAAAGCTTGTCTATCAACTTGCTGCTGTCTGTCCTACCAATTAACCTAATGTGTATAAATTCCAGCAGTAGGCACAGCTGAGAATCAAGCTGGGACCCTCACACACTAGCATTACTTAGCTTGTACTAAAAGCTATCATGTCTCAGCTAGCTATTTTGTCCACCTCCTACATCTTTAATGCTAGAGAAATTTCTAAATACTGGCTATAAACCAGTAGCATCCAGAATACCTGTGGCACTTGTTAAATATACAGATTCAGACCCTCATCCAAATTTTCTAATCAGAATCTCTTTGTTAAGACACAAGTTTTGTTTTATTTTGTTTGCTTTCTTTAGTCTCTCAAATGATTCTTTCAGATAATTAGGTTTTCAAAGAGCACTTTCAGAGCACCTGTCTACCAGTCTAATCTCAGCATACCTTCCCCTTATAAAATTTTTTATTCTGGCATATCATTCTCTCTACCTCTTTCTGATTCGGTCTGACTGTCTTTTCCTCAAAATAACAGAGACTAATTGACTCTCTCAAGTTTTGTCTGGGCCAATGCCTTTGCTGATCATTCAAACACTTATGGAACTAAGGGGAGGAGAGGTGTGAGTAATTCAGAATTAAGCTTACTTCAGATACAGATTCAATGTTTCCAGAGATGGGGCCAGGAATCTTTTTGTTTGTTTGTTTATTTGGAGAACTCCCGAACATTTGTGAATTTTAGCAGGATTTAGAAACAATGATCTCAACAAACAGCTAGATAAACACACAAATTTTAAAAATCAGCTGGCTTTGAAATGCATCAAACAATAAGGTGGATAGATAGGTGAGTAGCAGGATGGAGTGATAGATATATGATAAAGGAACTGGAATAAAATGTTAATTATAGAATCTACATAGTAGGTTTATGGGTGTTCGCTGTACAATTCTTGCAACTTTTTTTGTACATTGAACATTTTTTCATAATAAAATAATGGGAGAAAAGACACCAGGATTGAATTTTTCCTCAAAACATATTTTAATGCTATTCCCCAATTTAATAAAATGATAAGTTTAGATGACTGATGAATATAACCTCAATGCTGCCTAAATATTGTGTGTGCTATATTTGAAATAATTTACATCTATGCCTGACAATTATCTTGTTAAGAGAAATGTTAAAAAATAAATGTAGTGCTGAGTTTTATCTTGATAAAATGTAAAATCTCTTCCTCTTTGCACTCTCTTGCCCCTCTTTATTTGCATATATATTTTTCTAGTCTTCAAGTCATTTAAAACATAAAAATAGAAAAAAATACATATGAATATCACTCTCAATAGATGGTACTGTTATATTATTATGAAAGTGAAAAAACAAAACAAGACAAAACTATAACCTCTGAAGAAAGTTAACAGAGTATGTTATTTTACTCTGTGCCAGTAACTGTGAAAAGCATGTATTCAAAGTTGAACATTTGCTGCTGAGGAAATTGAGCCTGGAGAAATCAATGACATTTAGGATCACATAACTAGTAGCTACATTGGAAAGAGACTATAAATGCCCTGACCTTGTTACTGTAATAAATTCACTCTCAAAATTTCCTCTGAAACACAGATATAAACGACATTAAATTTCTGGGGATAAAAATGACTGCTGTACTTAAATTTATTTTTTCATTAGTCAATAAATAGTTTGGGGACATTAATAAAGATACACTTCTAACTCAGTCCTTCTCAACTAATCAGATCCCTCTAAAAAGAAAGATTTAAAAATGAAGCATAAGAAAAGCCACTGGAAGAAAATATTTGCAAGTAACACCTAATAAAGAATTTATATCCAGAAGGATCCAAGATGGTGGGGTAGATAAACACTGTGTTTGCCTCCTCCAAAAACCACAGTAAAATTGCAACTAAATAATAGAACAATCAATCTGGAGAACCATCTGAAGATTAGCTGTACAGAAGTTTTATAACTAGGGACATAAAAAGGAAGCCATGTCGAGACTGGTAGGAGAGGGGCCGGCCAAGTGGCTCCGTTGGTTAAGAGCTCACTCCAGAGTGCGAACTCTGAGCAACAGGGTTGCTGGTTGGATTCCTGGCCCGAGCTGAGCAGCCGCTGAGCTGCCACCAATAGGTGGCAGGATGGCTCAGCTTTAAAAGAAAAGAAAAAAAGAAAAAAGAAACTGGTAGGAGAGGTGGGGACATAGAATGGGCTAGCCCCACACCTGTGGGGTGTTGAGAAATGGGCGGGATATATCAGCTGCAGAGATTCCCCCTGGAGAAGTGAGGATCCCTATTCCCACACTGACTCCCCTGTCTGGAGTACCAGTGCCAGGAAGAGGAGCCCCCACAACATCTGGCTGTGAAAATAGTGGGGATTTGGAAAGTCTGGGTGGTACTGAAGGCTACGAGAACACTCAGACATCCTCTTAAAGGGCCCAATCCCACACTCACTCAGAGGCACTCACCCTAGGCTCGCAGAGAGACAGTGACTCTAAGGGCATCAAAGACATACAGGGAGAGACTGAGTTGTGTGGCTGCAGGACAAGGATTGGAGGGACAGTTGCCATTTTCCCTGTGTAGTGTCCTTCTCCTTGCAGCCATCAGCTAGGCACCACATTTCTTGTGTTGAGTCCTCCCCCGACATGGCCAAATCTAAATCTGCATTGGCCTGGTGAACTCCACTTGTTCTATCCTGTGACTCCCTGACCCTGCCCCACCCAACTTGAGCAATGCAAGAGGCACTTTCTTGATGAGCAGATGCCCCACCCAAATTTCACTCTTTCTTGAACAACTACCAGGGTCCACAGGCCCCAGGCGGGCAGCAGCTGCCCTCAGAGTGCTCTGACATTTTTGCTGAGTATCTCCAGGCACAGCACTGGCACCAAACCAGAATCTACATTAACCTGGTGAACACAACTTGTCTTATACTGGTGACTCCCTAAGGTCCCACTTCATACAACTCACATCTTGTTCGAGGTTTTACCAGTGACTGAACCTTATGGAAGCTGGCAAATGGCAGAAGGCCTCGGGCATCCTGACTTTTTGCAGAGCTCCCCCAAGCCTGGACTAGTGTCAGCCGACCTCAGTTTGCAATGTGGCCTCTCTCATGCACCTCTAGATTTATCACAGGCTGTGACCAACTGCAGTTTGTAGCTCCTACCGGGTTGTCTCCATTTGGACACAGGCAGTGGGTGACCTGGGCCTGCACTGGAGCTTCTCCCAAGAGGCCTCAGAACCAACATACATGGAGGTTGGCTTCAGATCACAGCAGAGCCCTACCCAATTAGCCCCACTAGGGACACATCCAAAGGATAGTCTTAACAGACACCAGAGCCCACTGGGATAATTCCAGTTCAGTGGGGTAAGCCCTCTGAACAGCAGCCCATAAGCTGTGGGTGTGGCCAAACCCTACAGCCAGTCAACTTGAGGACCAACCCCACCTACTGATATGCCAACAGCAACCATGGCTCAACTATACCAAGAGGGGACACACAATACACATACAGCTACCCTGGAGCACTTGGCACAGATGACCAGGGAGACTGTGCCACTGGGCCCCACAGGACACATACTTCATAAGCCCAGTGGCCAAGACTGGGTGAATGTACAAGATCTATCTAATACATAGAAACACACACAGAGAGGCAGACAAAGAGAGGAAACAAAGAAAGACATCCCAAATAAAGTGACAGGAGAAAACTCCAGAAAAAGAACTAACTGAAATGTAGGCAAGCAACCGACCAGATACAGAGTTAAAAAAAAATGGTTATAAGGAATTTCAAGGTACTTAATGAGAACACCAACAAACATATAGCAAGAATTTAAAAAAAAAATAGACACCATACAAGCTAGTTAGAAGTGAATAGAATAACTGAAATTAAGAATGCACTAGAAAGAATCACCAGCAGACTAAAGGAAGCAGAGATAGAATAATCAATTTGGAAAACAAAGTAGCAAAAAACATCCAACCAGAGCAGAAAAAAGAATTTTTAAAAATAAGGATTGTTTAAGAGACCCCTTGGACAACATCAATCATAACAACATTTGCATCATAGGGACACCAGAAGGAGAAGAGAGAAAACAAGGAATTGAGAACCTATTTGAAGAAATAATGACTGAAAATTTTCCTAACTTGGTATAGACATAGGAAGTACAGAGAGCCCCAAACAAGATGCACCCAAATAGTTCCACACCAAGACACATTATAATTAAAATGCAAACGTTAAAGACAAAGGGCAAATCCAATAAACAGCAAGAGCAAGTAACTACTTATAAAGGAGCTCTCATATGATTCTCAGTTATTTCTCAACTTTGTAAACCAAAAGGTATTGGAACAAAATATTCAAAGTGATGTAAATAAAGGACCTACAATGAAAAGCTCTGCCCAGCAAAGCAATCATGTAAAATTGAAGGAGAAATAATGAGCTTCCCAGACAAGAAAAGGCTAAAGGAGGTCATCAACACCAAATCAGTATTACAAAAAGTGTTAGAGGGTGTTAGTTATTTAAGATGAAAAAAAATAAAAGATAAAAATTGTGAATAATAAAATGGCAATAAGAGACAAAGAGGGACCCAGTAATTCCACTTCTGGGCATTTATCCCAAGAAACCCAAAACACTACTTTGAGGGGATGTGTGCATCTATATGTTCACTGCAGCATTGTTTACAATGGCCAAGATGTGGAGGCAGCCTGGGTGTCTGTCAATGGATGAATGGATAAAGAAGAGGTGGCACATATATACAGTGGAATACTGCTGGGCCAGGGAAGGGAATGCATTGTTGCCATCTATGGTGGCATGGATGGACACAGAAGATACTGTGTTGAGTGGAGTGTCAGAGAAAGACAGATGCAATGTGGTTTTGCTTATATGTGGAATCTAAAGAACAAAATAAACAAACAAAACAGAAACAAACATAGATACAGAGAACATTTTGATGTTTGCCAGTGGGAGGGGGATTGGGGAAGAAGGGGAAGTGATTTGGTTCTTACAAAGTAGTCATGGGGATGTAGGATATAGCAAAAGGAATATAGTTCACAATATTGTAAGTACTATGTATGGTGTACTAGATTTATCGGGGTGATAGATGGGATGGGGTTGGGATGTAGTGTAAAAAAGGTGAAGGGATTAAGAAGTACAAATTGATAATTACCAAATAGTCATGGCAATGTAAAGTAAAACATAAGAAATGTAGTCAATAATATGGTAATAACTATGTATAGTGCCAGGTGAGTACTAGACTAGTCAGGGGAAATCATTTCTTAAATTATAGAAATGTCTACCCACTATGCTGTACACATGAAATTAATGTAAAATAATAGTGAATGTCAAGTGTAATAGAAAAATTAAAAAGGTGGGGAAGGTGAAGAGAAATAAGAGGTTCAGATTTTCAGGTATAAAACAAATTAGTCATGGAGATATAATGTACAGCATGGGAATATAGTCAATAATATTGTGATAGTGTGGTACAGTGTCAGATGGTTGCTGGACTATTCATGGTGATCACTTCTTTAGGTATACAAATGTTGAATAACTATTATGTACACCTCAAACTAATATAATATTGTATGTTAGCTATATTTCAATAAAAATATTTAAAATTTATATATATATATATAATATATAAAGAACACTCAAAGCTAAAGAATTTGAAAACAGGCAACCCAATTTCTAAAAATCTGTAATAATTCTGAAAGGCATTCACCAAAAAAGACATGGAAGACAAATGAGCATACAAAAAAATGTTCAAAATCACTGGTTGGTTATCAGGAAAATGAAATTAGAGCCACAATGAGGTACCACTATCCATATATTAGAATGACTAAAAATAAAACAATAAACAAAGAAACAAACAGCTTACAACATCAAATGCTGGCAAGACTGCAGGGTAACTGGAACTCTCACAGATTTCTAGTGGGAATGCCAAATGGTACACTCTGATAAACAATTTGGCAGTTTCTTTAAATTAAATACACTCTTACCACATAACTAAGTAACCACTCTTAGATATTTATCCAAGTAAATTGAAAATTTATGCTCCCATCAAAAGCTACATGGAAATGCTTATAGAAGCTTTATTCATACTTGCAAAAAACTGTAGATAACCTAGACCTTCAGTAAGTGAATGAACAAATAAACTGCCATACAATGGAATATTTTCAGCAATAAAAAGAAATAAACTGATTTCTGCTTCTGACTAAGGTGTAGAATAAAGACTGGATTTAACCTCTTGGCTGAAACAAACAAACAAACAAACAAACAAACACCTTAATAAAATATATGAAACAACAGTTTGGAAGACACTGGATACCAAGCAACAAAGAACAATGATCCCTATCCTGAAAGGCAGAATGCAAATGAGGTGAGCCCTATGGTCTCTCAACTTGCTGCCTTGAGAGAGATTGCAGGACACAGCACAGGGAGAGGGAAACCTGGTGGAGCCCACCATACTCCCTGAGCTGAAGAGACAGCTGAGAATTCAGGGAAACCAAAATTGACTGGAGTTCCCAATACAGAGTAGAATAGGCAAGAGAGCTACAAAGAGAACTGCAGAGATCTGCAGGAGTCTCATCTGTTAGCCACGTGAGCAGTGATCATCAAATGCCTGTGAGAAAACTACCTGAAGCTGGAGAAAGACCTACCTGAAAGGATTAGAAGGCACAGTGCTGGTGCTCTACAGGACACAATGTATTATTGATATCATTAGGCTTGAATCTATCATCTTGCTTTTCCTTTTCTATTTGTCCATATTTTCTTTTTCTCTTTTTCCTCTTTTTTTCTGCCTTGTTTTGGGTGAGTTGAATATCTCTCATGAATCTATTTTAACAACTTTAGTTAGCTTAGTAGCTGTAACTCTTGTGGTATTTTAGTGATGGCTTTAAGGTTTATGTTATACATTTTTTAACTTGCCACAGTCTACCATCAAGTGATAGCACACCACTTCATGTATAGTACAAGGAACTTTCAACAGCATACTTCTGTTTCTCCTTTTCAACTTTGTGCTATTGTTTTCATACATTTTGCTTTTATATATGATATAAATCCCATACCACACAGTTATTATTGTTGTTTAAGTAATTATCTTTTAAACAGATTTAAATAGTGAGAAAATACCTTACATATTTATCAGTATAGTTACCATTTCCTGTGATTTTCATTTCTGTGTAGATGTGTTTCCATCTGGTAGTGCTTGCAGGACTTCCTTTATTATTATTATTATTATTATTATTATTATTATTATTATTTTACAATACAGATCTGCTGGCAATGAAGATTCCAGCTTTTGTATGCCTGAAAACATTTTTATTTCATAATCATCTTCCAAAAACATTTCGCTGGGTTGGCAGTTTTCTGTTTCATTATCTTCTTGCTTGCATCTTAGTAAACTAAAAAAAAAAGGAAAAAAAAGAATAATCTCAATAGACATACAAAAAGCATTTAACAAAATCCTCTCCTGATTAAAAAAAAAAAAAAATGCCTCTCAGCAAACTAGGAATAGAAGGGACCTTCCTATACTTAATAAAAGACATTTTTTTTTTTTTTTAGCTGAGTCATCCTGCTACCTGTTGGCAGCTCAGCGGCTGCTCAGCTTGGGCTGGGATTTGAATTGCTGTTGCTTAGAGCTCAGCTCGTACTCTTGAGTGAACTCTTAACCAACTGAGCCACTCGGCCAGCCCCTAAAAGACATTTTTAAAAACTCCTACAGCTATTTCATGGTGAAAAACTAATTGCCTATCCCTCTGAAATCAGGAACAACATAAGGATGTCTTCTCACCATTTCTATTCAACATTGTACTGGATATTCTAACAAGTACAATAAGGCAAGTACAAGAAATTAAAGACATCCAGTTTGGAAAAGAAGACATAAGCTGTTTTTGTTTCATATGACATGATCTTCTATATAGATATTGAGTTGTCGGAAAAGTCATGACGTATTTTTTTTATGTTTTTCGTTGCAAAAATGCTTCATGACTTTTCCAACAACTCAATAATTTAATGCAATTACCAAAAAAATCTATTAGAACTAACAAGTAAGTTGAGCAAGATTACAGGATACAAGACCAATGTAAAAAAAAGAATGAATTTCTTTATCCTAGCAACAAATAATAAGAAATAAAAACTTAGCCACAAATATAATTTAAAATAGCACCAAAAATATGAAATGCTTAGGGACAAATCTAACAAAGCTGTAAAAGACTTGTGAAAACTATAAAACTTTTCTCAGAGAACATAAAAAAGACCTAAATGAATGAAGAGATGTGTATTTACTAATTGAAGAATTAATACTGTTAAGTTGCAAATTTCCCCCCAAATGATCTATAGATTTAATAAAATCACAAAAAAAAATCAAGCATTTTCGTAGAAATTGACAAACTAATTTTAAAACTCATATGGAAATGCAGAAGACCTCTAACAGGCAAAGCAATTTTGCAAAGGGACAAAACTGGAGAACTAGCACTAACCAGATTTCAAGATTTATTACAAAACTACAGTAGTCAAGACAGTGTGCTATTGGTGTAAAGATAAATAAGTAGGCCACTTTAACAGAGAATCCAGAAATAGACCCATGCATATACAGACACCTGATTTTTTGTTAGCTACACGTGTAAAAAAAAAAAATAGTGCTTAGACATTTATATACCTCACAAAGTGATAACCCCAATAAATCCATTAGCCATCATCTATTGAAGTGCATTTCAGCTGTTTACATACCTCGGTTATTGCAAATAACACTGCAGTGAACGTAGGGGTGCATATATCTTTCAAATTAGTGTTTTGGATTTCTTTGGATAAATACCCAGAAGTGGAATTGCTGGGTCATAAGGTAGTTCTACTTTTAATTTTTTAAGGAAGCTCCATACTGTTTTCCATAGTGGCTGCACCAATTTGCAACCCCCCAATAGAGCACGAGGGTTCCCTTTTCTCCACATGCTCACCAACACTTGATGTTTGTTAACTTATTGATGATAGCCATCCTGACAGGTGTGAGGTGGTATCTCATTGTGGCTTTTACTTGCATGTCTTTGATGATTCGTGATGCGCCTCTTTTGATATGCCTATTTGCTGTCTGTATGTCCTCTTTGGAGAAATGTCTATTCAGGTCCTCTGCCATTTATTAATTGGATTATTTGGGGGGTTTGGTATTAAGTTGTATGAGTTTGTTATAAATTTTGGATACTAACCCCATATTAGATGTATCATTGGTAAATATCTTCTCCCATTCAGTAGGATGTCTTCTCATTTTGTTGATGGTTTCCATTACTGTGAAAAAATGTTTTAGTTTGCTGTAGTCCCATTTGTTTATTTTTTCTGTTTCCCTTGCCCAAGGAGATATATCAATAAAAATATTATTAAGGGTAATGTCTGAGAGCTTACTGCCTATGTTTTCTTCTAGGGATTTTATGGTTTCAGGTCTTACATTTAAGTCTTTAATCCATTTTTAATTTATTCTTGCATAAGTAAGAAGGTGGTCCTCTTTATTTTTTTGCCTGTATCTGTCCAGTTTTCCCAGCATCATTTATTGAATAGAATGTCTTTACCCCAGTGTATATTCTTGGTTCCTTTGTCATAGATTAAATGACCATGTAGGCATGGATTTATTTCTGAGCTCTCTATTCTGTGCCATTGATCTATGTGTCTGTTTTTATGTCAATACCATGTTGTTTTCATTACTATGGCCTGTAGTATAGTTTGATATCATATAGTGTGATACCTTCAAATTTGTTGTTCTTTCTCAATATTGCCATGGCTATTGGGGATCATTTGTGGTTCCACATAAATTTTAGGATTATTTGTTCTAGTTCTGTGAAACATACCCTTGGTATTTTGATAGGGATTGCATTGAGTCTGTAGATTGCTTTGGGTAGTATGGACATTTTAGCTATATTAATTATTCCTATTCATGAGCATGATATATGCTTCCATTTATTCGTATCTTCTTAATTTCTTTTTTCAATGTCTTATAAATTTCTAAATACAGATCTTTCACTTCCTTGGTTAAATTTATTTCTAGGTATTTTATTTTTTGTTGCAAGTATAAATGGGATTTTTTTGGTAAATTCCTTTTGTGATAGTTCGTTATTGGTATATAAAACTACAACAGCTTTCTGACTATTAATTTTATATCTTGCTACTTTACTAAATTTGTTTTTCAATTCTAATAGTTTTCTGATGGAATCTTTGGGGTTCTCTATATATAGAATCACGTAATTTGCAGGTGACAGTTTTACTTCTTCCTTTCTAATTTGGGTGACTTTTATTTTTTTTCTTGTCTGATTGCTGTGGCTAGAACTTCAAGTACTATGTTGAATGAAATTGGTGAAAATGGGCATCCTTGTCTTATTCCTGATATTAAGGGAAATGCTTTTAGCTTATTCCTATTAAGTATCATATTAACTGTGGGTTTGTTGTATATGGCCTTTATAATATTGAGGTATGTTCCCTGTATTCCCACTTTGCTGAGAGTTTTTATCAATAATGGATGCTGGATTTTCTCAAATGTTTTTCTGCATGTATTGATATGATCATATAATTTTTATATTTCATTTTGTTTATGTGTGTATCATGTTAATTGATTTGTGGATATTAGGCCAGCCTTGCATCTGAGAAATAAAACCCACTTAATCATGGTGTATAATTTTTTTAATGTATTGCTGAATTTGGCTTGCCAATATTTTATTGAAGATTTTTACATCTATGTTCATGAGGCATATTGGCCTATAATGTTCTGTTGTTGCAATTTCTTTGTCTCATTTTGTAATCAGGGTAATGGTGGCCTCATAAAATGAGCTTGGGAGACTTTCCTCCTATTGAGAATTTTTGGAATAGTTTGAAAGAATAGATACGTGTTAATTCTTCTTTGAATGTTTGGTAAAATTTACCTGTGAAGCTATCTGGTCAGGACTTTTATTTGTGGATACTGGTTGATTAATGATTCAATTTTATTAGTATTAATTGGTCATTTCAGATGTTCTGTTTTTTCTTGATTCAGCCTTGAAAGATTGTATGCTTCTAGGAGTTTGTCCATTTCTTTCAGATTGTTCAATTTGTTGGTGTATAGTTAGTTGCTCATAGTATTTTCTTAACTTTTTTTGTAGTTTGCTGGTGTCTTCATTTCACTTTCATGTCTGATTGTATTTATTTGGGTCTTCTCTTTTTTTTCTCGATGATTCTGGTTAAAGGTTTATCAATTCTGTTTATATTTTCAGAGAACCAGTTCCTGGTTTCTGTCATCCTTTGTATTGTTTTTTTTTTAGCCTCTATTTCCTTTATTTCCACACTGCTCCTTATTATTTCCTTCCTTGTACTCATTTTGGGCTTTGTTTGCTGTTTTTTCTAGTTACCTTAGGTGTAAAGTTAATTTTTTGTTTTAGATTCTTCTTGTTTCTTGAGATAGTTCTGCCTTGCTGTGAATTTCCCTCTTAGGACTGTTTTCGCTGCATCCCATAAATTTTGGGTCATTTTGTGTTTTCATTTTTGTTTGTCTCAAGGTATCTTTTTATTTCTTTCTTGATCTTATTATTAATCCATTCATTGTTTAGTAACATGTTATTCAGCCTCCATGTATTTGTAAGCTTTCCGGATTTCTTTTTATAATTGATTTCTAGTTTCATAGCATTGTGGTTGGAGAAGACGCTTGATATGATTTCAATCTTCTTAAATTTATTGAGATTTGTTTTGTGAACATGTGGTCTATAATGGAAAACATTCCATATGCACTTGAAAATAATGTATATTCTGCTGCTTTGAGTGAAATGCTCTAAAAATATCAATTAAATCCATTTGGTCTTTGTGTCACTTAAGGCTGCTTCCTTGCTGATTTTCTGTCTGGAAGATCTGTCCATTGGTGTCAGTGGGGTGTTAAAGTCCCCTACTATGATTGTGTTACTATTGATCTCTGCCTTTATGTAAGTCAATATTTGTTTTATATATTTAGGAGCTCCTATGTTGGGTGCATTGATGTTTACTATGGTTATGTCCTCTTGTACCTTTATTGTTATGCAATGTCCTTCTTTGTGACTTACTATAGTCTTTGTTTTAAAGTCTGTTTTGTCTAAGTATTGCTACCGCAGCTGTTTTCTTTTGTTGTTTGTGTTTTTCCATTTGCATAAAATATCTTTTTCCATCTCTTTCAGTCTATGTGTGTCTCTTGATCCAAGATGGGTTGTCTTGTAGACAGCATATGTATGGGTCTTGTTTTCGTATCCATTCAGCTACTCTATGGCTTTGATTGGAGCAATTAGCCATTTACATTTAAAGTGATTATTGATAAAACATTATTCCCATTTCATTATTCATACTTTTTATCTTCTTTGTTTTCTCCATTCTTCTTCTTAAAGAAGCCCCTTTAACATTTCTTGTAATACTGGTTTTGTGGTAATCAATTCCTTTAGCTTTTTATTTTCTGTGAATTTTTTTTCTCTCTCCTATTTTATTTTATTTTATTTTATTTTATTTTATTTTATTTTATTTTATTTTATTTTATTTTATTTTATTTTATTTTTTGAGGGCAGTGTCATTGGCCCTCATATGTGGGACCGAACCAGAGCCGCTGGCTTCCCAAGCCAGCGCTTAACCACCACACCACTAGGCCGGCCCTTCTCTCCCTCTATTTTAAATGATAGCTTTACAAGGTGGAGTAATCTTTGTTGGAGGCCCTTGCTTTTCATCACTTTGTATATTTCCTGCTACTCCCTTCTGGCTTGCAATATTTCTGTTAAGAAATCAGCTGATAGTCTTATGGGTGCTCCCTTGTAATAAGTAGTTGTCTTTCTCTTGCGCTTTTAGGATTCTCTCTTTGCCTTTAATTTTTGACATTTTAATTATATTGTGTTTTGTGTGGCACTGTTTGAGTTCATCTTGTTTGAGGCTCTCTGTACTTTTTGGTGTTGTATGTCTATGTCCTTTGCCAGATTAGGGAAGTTTTCAATGATTATTTCTTCAAGTAAATTCTCAATCCCTTGCTTTCTCTCTTCTCCTTCTGGTACTGCTATGATATAAATGTTGTTATGCTTGATGTTGCCCCAGAGGTCCCTTAAACAATCTTCATTTTATTTTTATTTTTATTTTCATTGTTCTGATTAGGTGTTTTCTGCTACCTTGTCTTCTAAATTACTGATTCAGTCCTCTTCTTCATATAATCTGCTGTTGATTCCTTCTAGTGTATTTTTCATTTCAGTTATTGTATTCTTTATTTCTGACTGGTTCTCTTTTATGGTTTCTATGTCCTTCTTTATGCTTGCTATCTCTTTGTTGAAGTTCTCACTAAGTTCCTTAAGCAGTTTTAAGCTTAAGTTCCTTAAGTAGAATGCTCTAAACTCTGTCTCTGTGGATTTGTTGCCTCCATTTCATTTAGGTCTTTTTTTCTGGAGTTTTTGCCTCTTCTTTTATTTGGGAGATATTTGTTTCCTCATTCTGGCTGCCTCTCTATGTATTAAATGTGTTTGCTTCTATGTATTAAATAACTCTCCTATGTTCCTCAGTCTTTGCCGTGTGGCCTTATAGAACAGGTGTCCTGTGTGGTCCAGTGGTGCAATCTGCCTGATCACCTGTGTGTATGGTTTGGGAGTGCCCCTTGTATGTTTTATATGTTTGTTCTTATTATAGTTCTGCCTTGATTGCTTTTGGCATGTGAATGGGTGGGATTGACTCTCAGGTGAGTGACTGCAAGGACTGGCTGTGCTCACAGTATAGGACCTGCTGTGTGGGGGCTGACCTTTTAGAGGGAGATTCTCCCCAGCTGGCTCTTGTGCCTGTTGAGGCCACCTTTTGGGTGCGCCACTTGTGGGCTCATTGGGTAGTGCTCTGATGTGTTCTAAGGTCGGGCTGTGTGTGTGTTGTTTCTGGTGTCTCTTGAGAGGAGCTCCCGTGCAGGCCAATTTCAGCCTTGTCTGGGGCTACCTGTGAGGAACTACAAATCTATATGCAGTTGGTTGTTACCTGTGTTGGAATTGGAGACATGTGGTGGTGGCCTGACTGTAAACTGAGGCTGACTGTCACGAATATCAGGCCTGGGGGAACTCAGCAAAAAGCCCAGGATTTCCCTAGGCCTTTTGTCATTGGCTGGCTGTCCATAAGGCTCAACCACTGAAAGTGCCTCCTTAAGTGTGCAGGCCAGGCTGGTCGACCCCGTGTTGACAGTACCTCCAGCAATGCCACCCAAGTTGGGTGGGGTGAGGTCCCAGAGTAATGGGGTGTGGCCAGTGGTGGTGTTCACAAAGTTAATGTAGGTTTAGTTCTTGCACTAGTGCTGGGCCGGTGGCCACTCTGCTAAATGCCCTCAGAACACCACAGCCAGCCACTGCTCATGTCAGGCATGCAGATCCCTGAGAGCCACCTAAGAAAAGCTGCAACTTAAGCTGGGGCTGATTGCCCACAACAGAATGCTTCCCATGCTGCCATGTGGTGTCTGCTGCCATAAAAGCCTCCTGCGGCTTTTGGGGTAGGGCTGGCCACCCAGGAGCTGAGAGTGTCTCCAGCATTGCTGCACTAGTTGGGCAGGTGGGGTCCAAGAGATTCACAAAGGTGGTGCACACACATGGATTTTACCAGACCAATGCAATCTCAGATTTGGCCCTGTAGGGGTGGGTTCAACACATAAAAGCAGCACCCTTTTATAAGCTACACATGATGTGGGCTCTACAGGGATAATGGTAGCTGTCCATTTAGCCCTTGTCCTGAAGCTACACAACTCAGCCTTTCCCTCTATGTCTCTGGTGCCTCTCGAGTGGCTGCCTCTCTGCTGGAGTTCAGGGTGAGTGTTTGCAAGTGGGCCCTTTAAAAGGAACTTTTGTGCACAGGACCTTTAAGAGGACCTTCAGTCTCACTAGGACAAATGGAAGGATTCCTCACTGATTTTCATTACAGATGTTGTGGGGCCTCCTCCTCCCAGTACAGGAACTCTGGGCTGAGGAACCCGGTGTGGGGTTTGGATCCCTTACTCTTCAGGGGAGACCTCTACTGCCAAGATGTCCCTCCAGGTGTTCAACCACTAACTGTGGGTTTGGGGTCAGCCTATTTCACATCTCTGTCCTTCCTGGCAGTGTTGATGTGGCCTCTTCTTTGTATCTTTAGTTATAGGGATTCTGTTCAGCTAGTCTTCAGCTGATCTTCAAGGTTGATTGTTCTCTAATTTAGTTATAATTTTAATCTGATTGTGGGAGGTGGCAGACATAACATTTACCTATTCCACCATCTTGCATTTCCTTCCAGACAACTGATTTTTGACAGGAGTACAAGAGCAATTCAGTTGAGAATGATTGTCTTTTCAACCAATGGTGATAGAACAACCTTGTACCATAAAGAAAAATTAACTAATAAATTAACATCTAAAACTATAATTTATTCACAATAAAACATAGGAGAAAATCTTTCTGATCTTCAGTTAAGTAAAATTTCTTCCATACAATAACAAAAGCAGGATTCATAAAAGGATAAAGTGATTAAATTGGACTTTAACAAAATTTAAAACTTTACTTTTCAAAAGATCTATTAAGAAAATGAAAAAACAGACCACACTAGGACTCTACAAGTCACATATATGATAACAGATTTAATATATAATAGACATTTAAATATATACAAAATACATTTTAAAAATATCAAAATTCAGTAATAAGAAAACAAATTTTAAGAAAAATAAACATGGGACTCAAGCAGACATTTTACTAGAAAAGATGGTAAATAAACTCATGAAAATGTGCTCAACATCATTAGTCATTAGGGAAATGTAAATTACACACGATAAAATACCACTGCATAAGAATGGTTAAAATTGAAAAAGATTAACCATACCAAGTGTTGGCAACAGTATGGATAAACTAGAACTTTCATGCATTGCTGATAGGAATATAAAATGGGGCAATCACTTTGCAAGAGTTTGGCAGTTTCTTAAAAAGGCCAACATACACTTATCATCTGATCCAGCCAATCTACTTCTACGTATTTGTCCAAGAGAAATGAAAGCATATATCCATGCAAAAGACTAGTAGATGAATGATCACAGTCACTTTACTTGTAATAGTCCCAAATTGGAAATAATCCAAATATCCATCAACAGGTGAACAAAGTTGTATCCGTACAATGGATACTACTCTGAAATAAAAAGGAATGAACTAGTGAAGCATATTACACCATGGATGAATCTCGAAATAATTTTGCTGAGTGAAAGAAACCAGATGAAAAGGAGTGCATATTGTGTAATTCTATTCATATAAAATTCTAGAAAATGTAAACTTATCTACAGTGACAGAAAGCAGATCAGTGTTGCTTGTGGATGGAAGATGTAGAGAAGGGCATGAGAGGTGATTACAAAGGGGATCAAGGAAGCTTTTGGTAGTGATGGATATGTTTATTATTTTTATTGTAGTGAAGATTTTATGGGTGCATACCTGTGTCCAAAACTGTCAAACTGAACACTTTAAATATGGGCAGTTTATGGCATGTCAATTATACTTCCATAAATATGTTATTTTTTAAAAGAGTGCACTATTGATTGACTCAATAGCATAGATTAATCTTAAATGCATTTTGTTAAGTGGAAGAAGCCAGAATCAAAAAGCTATATACTGCTTGATTCCATTTATATGATATTTTTGAAAAGGCAAAATGATAGGAATGGGAACCAGAACAGTGATGGTCAGAATCTGAGACAAGGTGAGAAGTTAATTACAAAAGGGCAGCACCAGAAATGTTGGGGGGGTCAATGGAGCTGTCTTCTATAGTACTCTGGTTATCATACACAACTCTATGTATCTGTCAAACTCCATAGGACTCCACCACAAATTGTGAATTTTATTGTATGCAAATTTTTGAAAACCAAGTCAGGTCATTGCAGCAACCCAAGATGCTCTGCAGACTATGACAAATACATATAACTGTATTGAAAATGAATAACATAATCACACTGAAAGGGGTGGGTAAGAAAGGAGCTGACCTCTATGAAAGAGTTTTTTGACTGGGTGCAGCTAAAGACAAAATTATCTGTATACAAACACTATACTCTAGCTAGTATATTTGTTTCACATAGGGTTTGTGTTAGCAATTTTGAAACTATTTTATGTATCTACTAGGATTAGACAAACAAGTAAATATATTACAGATAATGACATATCTCTCACTGTTGGAAATAGATGTTAAAATAAACAAAGGGGGAATTGTAAAATTTGGTGCTGTATTGAAGTCTGAGTTATCTGTACAAATGCATGTGATATATATCTATAAATCAGATAAATATAGTATGTATACATATTAATATATACATGTTTCCTCAAGGTACTCCCCCAAACATTTATTAATTATACAGAAGAAAGGGGTAACTTGACAGTAGAAAAACTGGCAGATACCACTCTAACCACATGATCACATTTAACATTATCAGTGATAAGACATATTGATATTACGTACCGCTGATATAATGTTCTGAAAAGGGCACACCAACTCTGTGATATTCTTCTCAGGAATCCATAACCTTAATAAAGAAACATCAGACAAACCTAAATAGATAGACATTCTACAAAATGTTTGACCAGTATGGTTCAAAAATGTCTAAGTCAGGGAAGGAAAGATGGAGAAACTTTTGCAGATTGGAGGAGGCTAAGGACCCAGGGAAACTAAATAAAATGTTAGATCCTGGATTGGTTCCTGGAACAGAAAAAGGACCTTAATAGGAGAACTGTGGAAATCCTACTCGAGTCTGCAGGTTAATTAAGAGTTTTGTACAAATGTTTAATGTCATGGTTTTGCTGTTTGTGTCATGGTTATGTAAAGTGTTAACATTAGGCAAAGGTGAATGAAGACTATTCTTACAACTCTCTGTAAGTCTAAAATTATTTCAAAATAAATGTTTTTAAAATGACACTAAAGGTACTTAAAGAGATCACAAAAACTTTTTTTTAAATTAAAGCTTATTAGGGTGACAATTGTTAGCAAAATTATATAGATTGAAGGTGTACAACTCTGTAATCCATCATCTATATATCACATTGAGTGTCCACCACCCAGAGTGAGTTCTCCTTCCATCACCATATATTTGACCCCTTTTACCCTCATCTACCACGCCCCTCCCACCTTACCCTCTGGTAACCACTAAACTAGTGTCTGTGTCTATGAGTTTTGTTTGTTCCTTTGTTTTTCTTGTTATTTTTGTTTTCAGTTTTATATCCCACATATCAGTGACATCATATATTTCTCGACTTTTTCTGTCTGACTTATTTTGCTTACCATTACAATCTCAAGATCCATCCATTTTGTTGCAAATGGCATTATTTCATCTTTTAAAATAATCTTGGGATGGCTGAGTGGTGCGGTGGTTAAGCACTGGCTTGGGAATCCAGCAGCCCCGGTTCGGTCCCACATATCAGGGCCAGTGACACTGCCCTCAAAACAATAAAAAATAAAAAATAATAATCTCACAGCTGCAATATCCTAAGTAGGATCCTAAAGTAGGAAAAAAATGAAAGAAATTCTACCACATAAAAGTTTAAAAATTTATCACAAAGGATAAATCCAAGCTCAAACAACAAACTAAAAAGTATTTATATATTATATATAACAGAATACTTTTCTGAATATGTAATGAGCTCTTATAAATCACTAAGAAGAAGATAAACAAATGTATGGGAAAATGGTCAAGATAAATAGAGAGGTGGGGGTTTTTTATATAAAAAGAATTACAAAGGGCTCTTTAAACTATGTAATAATGATAAGCCTCACTAAAAGTAAGAGAAGTGAAAAAATAAAACTACAAATACATAACATTTTCAGCATAAAATGGACAAAAAACAAAATTTTATAACACACTGTATTGTTAGAAAACGTGGGAAAATAAACTTTCATTAGAAGAATTGGAAAAACCACTATGGAGGATAGCTTGATAAAATCTCTCAAAATTATAAATATTCATACCCAATGACCCAGCAGTTCTATTTCTAGGAATTTATCTTATAAATATGTCTAAATGAGAAATGAAGATATTCACTGAAGCATTGTCTATAATAGCAAAAAATTAGGAACTATTCAAATGTCAATTAATAGTGGCCTGACTGAATAAAGTCATGTTCACAATGGAATATCATGTGGCCTTTAAAAAAAGGAGAGTGACAGGGAACTATTTCCCAGAGGTATATAAGTTAGAGAACAAGGTATATAATGTACTACCATTTATGCTTTTTTAAAAAAAGGCAGACATATGTTTTTAATTGCACAACACATCTTGGAAATGATACACAAGAAATTAGGTAATAGTGTTTGCACTGGGAAGAGAAATCGAGGGACTGGGAAAGGGGTGGGAGAGAAATTCATTTCTCATGAGTATCCCTTATGTGCCTTTTAACATGTTGTACCAACTATATCTACTAATTATTCAAAAAATGGCTAAATGTGTAAATATTCCTTTCCAGTACTGAAAACAGAAAAAAAATCTATTTTGTAGGAACAAACTCAAACAATAGGAAGAGTATAGGTGACATATGTATTTGAATTACTCAGGCAAGAGCCATAAGGTGAAATGATGGAGAAGCCAAGTTAGAAGCTAAGGATGCGAGGGTACCTTTCAAGTCTGCAGCATAACCCCAGCCCGAAGCAGTGACATACATCTATTAATAGAATTCCTGTCTCAAAGGTGCTGTGCTGCTATCCAACCGGCACTTGGAGTCAGAGTTAATTGATAGATGAATAAGATTGAACATGACACCTGTGTCCAGTGAATCCCCTGGCACCATTTAACTAACACTTAGAGCAGCTGCTTTTGAAAAATTACCTTCAAACTGGGCCCACCCTAGCAGAACAAAATCATCATCTTAAGTACTTTTCCAGTTCCCAATAAACGAGGATTCTTGCCCTGCAAGAGGAGAACTGAGCCATATTTTATTTGAAGTCACATCTGTCGCTTTCTTTTTATTTCCTCTGCTGTCTACCTTAAATCATAATGCCTATGTTATCATAATATCTTTCTAAGGGATCTTGGCAACCCCCTCTTTGAAGAATTTCAACAAGGGCCCACAGCATAAAGTTTATGCTCAGAACTGTTTACGAGGCCTTTCACAATGTGCTTGCAAACCCCATTTCATTCTGCTTCTACCCACTCCCATACAGCTACACACACTACCGAACTTTCTCCAACCATATCGCCATAGTCTTCTACATCTGCATACCCCTGCTCATGCTCCTCTTTATTACCTTTATAATGAACCACCACTAATTTATCAAGACTCAGATCCAGTGAAGTATTTCCCAGCCCTACCAGGCCATCTCCTTGCTTCCAGAGCAAAGATGTGGTTTGTATGAGTCTCTACTGTAGCATTTATCACAGTGTTTTATTATGTATTTTACTCATCTTTCCTCAATATTTGTGGTCTCCTCAAGCAGAGGGAATGTGACTGACTTACCTTTATATTCAGTGCCCAGGGAACACAGCTTCTGGCACATAGTAAAAGCTCAATAATTTTTTATAAATTTTGTAAAAGCTCAATATTTTTAATGAATACATAGATTCTCAGTTTGCAATTTCCGAATGTTTAATTCAATCCTCATATTCTTCCTAACATTCCGACTTTTAGTCTCTGGCTTCAAATTTGCCTGTGCCCTGCCCACACCTTGAGGAGAGCATTTACGGCCCATCAGTCACTAACTTTTGCTGACTCTTCGAGTTCCATTTCTCGTTTAAACTGAAACATTGCACCCCAGTTAAGCTGTCCTAAATATGACTTCTACTTAGGAAAGTTTGCCTAAATCCAAACTTTCATTCACCCTATTCTCCTTGCTAATATTCTCCACCTGCTTTAGAAATATTGCAAAAGAGCTACCTGGAACACAGCTGAGTTCTAATTTCATGTTCCTTCCAGAACAGGGAATGAATCCTACCAGAGAAGGAATTATCTTTGACTTATGACCAGGGCTTGGAATTTCCTTAGTGTAATGGCAGCAATACCAAACTTCTGCCACCCCTACCCACCACCCCATCTCTGGCCCTGCCAAGGACAGGTCAAGCCTGAGCTGCTTTCTGGATTTATAGAGATGTAGGCAGAGATGAGGAATCCTCTTCAAAGAATTCCAAAGTGAAAATGCCCCATGAGGCTGCTCCATCTTGGAATGGCCTGGTCCAGGTTTTTCCAACCCAACTGGCTATAGTGATGATGTATGAAATTGTTGCTAGGAACCTGAATTCTCTCACCCAAGTATTGATTTCTTGATCAATTTTGGGATGCCATTCTTCCTATCTTTTCATGGGCCTCCTTACCCATTTTTTTTTCTCTTCTCAAAAGTTCCATCTTAGTGGTTCTAAAATAGTTTTATAGAATGTTTTTTCTCTGGTCACTCTCTTAGCTCCAATTATGTTTCACATTTTTTTCTGATATCCTCCATCAAAGGAGAACTTATGAGATTATACATAATAGGCCATCTATAATTAATATAAACTGAGCAATAAAAGAGATTTCTTACTTCATTACTTTCTTCCACAAACATCTATACTCATAAATAAGATCACCCCTTCCCTACTGAGCATGGAGTGCAGTCACTTGTCATTTTAAAGTGTTATAGGTAGAAAAGTGGGGATGAAGGGGAATTCTGACAAGCAAGGGATTTTCCCAAACGGTCTGTGTTGGTAGAGACCAGGTGACCATACTTACGTTCCCAACCCCAGCACCACAAAAATATTCTTGAGTTACCATCTGTTGAATGCATTCTAAGTGCTGGGTAATGAGCTCAGTGCTTTATGGAAATGTATTATCCAATTAACCCCATGATAACCCTATGAGGTAGGTATCTCCATTTCCAGAGGAGGCACCTGAAATTCAAAAATATTAGGTGACTTTTGCTCATATACCTTATAAAAAGTATAGTCGTTAATCAAACTAGGACTTTCTGATTCAAAAGACATGGCTCTTAATGACTACAGATGGATATTAAAAACTAAAGGTGCTTTCAGCAGGATAACTTGGAAATTAGATATGGGATTCTAATGTACCATTGCAGATTTTGAAATATGATAGTTATGAATTTTCCCATGATACTCAGTGAAAAAATGTAATATTTCTTAATATTCATAAATCAAATTAAAATCTGGCTCATAGCCCTCATACACTAAAGTCGACTTAGAGTTCAACATCAGTAATAATTGAGGCTTTCTTTTCTCTTCTATTGGCTTACATGGGTCTATAAAAAAGGGGCGGAGTTTGGTCTTTAGAGTATTCTGGTGTCTGATACTGCTAAGCGTCAATGTTCCTTTAATATCTATGGTCTTTGTGTCTCCTAATCAGCTTCATTGGTCATTACTTTCACCCAGATTTTGATGTACCACAAATACATCCCCATGTGAGGGCTTGATACCTCTGGCCTGTTGCATCCAAGTTGGATCCAGTTCCTGCTGCCTATATCGCTCTGCCATACCCCTCTCCAGGTCAGTTAACTCTTCCTCTCCAGCTGCACCTTCCTCCAACCTCTCCTCCTATTTGGCTTTATTATGTCAATCCCCATCAATATTTGCTAACAAAGTCTTTTAAGAGTTAATCCTTAGGCTTTCCACTCTTCAACAACAACAAACAACAACACTCTTACAAACAACAACAACAAAAACAAAATACCTGTTGTTATTGCTCTTGGCCAAGGAAGCTCAAAACTAAGAAAAAATAAGAGAACTACTTCTCTCTCTCTCTCTCTCTCTCTCTCTCTCTCTCTCTCTCTCTCTCTTTTATTCTAAGGAGAACATGTAGAGTGGAGGTCAGGAGAGAGATAAAATGCCAATATTTTTCTCATTAACTTTTTTTTACTTAAGTGGTCATGAACTTGGAAACAATGTTAGGGCTGAAAGCAAGACAACTCCTTTTTTAACTCTGAGATTTTCCTGTTATATTCTCCAGATTGAAACCCTCTGGAAGTCAGCAAGTAAATCAACAATGTGTTTTCTTTTCTTTCCCTTTCAAGACCTAGCTCAAATGTTACATCTACGACAGTCTGAGGAGATCCAAGATGGTGGAGTAGATAAACATTGTGCAGCTTCCTTCCATGAACACATTAAAATTACAGCTAAATTATAGAACAGCCAACCTGGAGAACCATCTGAAGCCTGGCTGAACAGAAGTTTTATAATTAAAGATATAAAGAAGCCACGTCAAAACTGGTAGGAGGGTTGGAGATGTGGAACTGGCTAACTCCAAACCTCTGTATGGTGGTTGAGAACAAAGAGGGTTATATCAACCATGGAAGTTTGCCCCAGAGGAGCCACGGACCCCAGCCCACACTGGCCTCCCCAGCCCACAATACTGGTGCCGGGAAGAGGAGCCCCCACAATATCTGGCTTTGAAAAACAGTGGGGATTCCAACCATCCAGGTGGGACTGAAGGTGGTAGGAAACCCAGGCATCCTCTTAAAGGGCTCATGCACAAACTCAATCACTCCCAGATATTCACCTTGGGTTCCAGCGGAGGAACAGTAACTTAGGGAGTGTCAGAGACATGGCAGGGTGGCGTGGGGGGTGGGCAGCAGACTGAGTTGTGTGGCTTTGTGAGGAAAGCTGGAGGAGAGTCAGTATTTTCTCTGTGAGGGGTCCTCCCATTCAGCTGGCAGGCTGGCGCCATTTTTTCCTGTCTTGAGACATCCCCCTATGCTTACAGCCAAATCTGAATCTGATTTTCCAGTGGATTGGACATGGAATATTAAAGAAAGAAAGGAGTCAAGGATAACTCCACGATTTTCACCTGAGCATTTGGAAGGATGGAACTTTAACTGAAATGGGGCAGACTGGCAGAAGAACAGGATTGTGGGGAAAAAACCTCCTGTGTAAGACCCTGCACAGGAATCATTCCTGCTTCAATTTCAAGCTAGTGCCATCTCTGCATGTGAACTTGTCTGCCATCTTTTGTCAGAAAATCAGAACAAGATAATGCAATATTAGCTCCCATTTTCTGTGCTGCCACAGAATTTTGAACCAAATTCAGAATGCTGTTGAACAATTGTGATATTTCAATGGGACAAAAAGAATTAAACACAATCTTGTATGGAAAGGATGTTAGATAATATGCTTTGGGATGTGCTTTAGTTCTTGAGAAATGTAGGTCCAAATGTGATGCTGCTACAGAATTTGGGGAGAAAAAAGACTAGAGAAGGCTACTATAAAGCAACATAATAGAAAAAAAAACTGATTTCTAAATTCCATGACATCATAGAGCCCTATCTTGGGAAATGAGAGGCAAGTACTATATGAGGAGCTACCAGGGCTTTTGACATCAGGCTGGGCATTGTGGAGAGGGAAGTGCTTCAGTGGCCACACCCTCTCTCTCTCTCTCTCTCTCTCTCTCTCTCTCTCTCTTTCTCTCTGCAGTTTGGCCTGGACCAGCTCCTGGCTGTGACTAAGGGTATCCATGTGGTTTGAACTGCTTTACACATTACACAGGGCCACTCTTTTTCAAGATTGCTCCAAAAGACTCACCTTCCATGGTTCTTCGAGGGAGACAGATATACATGGAACAATAGAACTTTAAAAGTAGTGACTAGTTGGGCCGGCCGAGCGGTGTGGTGTGGTGGTTAAGCGCTGGCTTGGGAAGCCAGTGGCCCCAGTTCGGTCCCACATGTGAGGGCCAGTGACACTGCCCTCAAAAAAAAAAAATAGTAACTAGCTGGTGTCAGATGGGGACAATAAATGGGAGAGAGATTGGAGGGCAGAGTGGAAAAAGTGACAGGATTAAGAAGTACAAATTGGTAGTTACAAAGTAGTCATGGCCATGGGGATGTAAAGTAAAGCTTGGGGAATATAGTTAATAATATGATAATAGCTATGTATAGTGCCAGGTGAGTACTAGACTAATCAGGAGGATCACATCTTAGATTATACAAATGTCTAATCACTATGCTGTACACCTGAAATTAATATGAAGTAATAATTGAATGTCAAAGAATAAATAATAAAACATAAAAATTAAAAAATAAAGTAACAGTTGCGACTAGCTACATATTTTTATATATTTATGTTGTATTTATTTTTATAATTTTTAGTTTACTTTGATTCCAGTGGTAGTTTTTCTTTTTCTAAATTTTCCTTGAAATTTAATTCCTTTGCTTTTAGATACTATAGCAAAAGTATAAGCAGCAAATGAAAAAAATAAATTGGAGTACAGCAAAATCAGAAACTTTTGTGCTGTAAATGATCCCATCAAGAATGAAAAAAGACAGCCCACAAAACAGGACATAATATTTACAAATTGTATATTTGATAAGGGACTTGTATCCAGAATATATAAAGAGCTCCTACAACCCAACACAAAAAGGACAACACAACTAAAAAATGGGCATGGATTTGGGTAGATATTTATGCAAAAAAGATATAAAAATGGCCAATAAGCACATGAGAAGATATTCAATATCTTTAGTTGTCAGGGAAATACAATTAAAAACAATGAGATACCATTTCACATCCACTAGGATGGCTAAAATAAAAGACAGACAATAACAAGTGTGAATGAGGATATGGATATATGGGAAACCTCATGCATTGCTAGTACAATTATAAAATTGTGCAGGTGCTTCGGAAAACAATTTGACAGTTCTTCAAGAGGTTAAATATAGAATTATTATACAACCCAGCAATTCCACTCTGAGGTATATACCCAAGAGGACTAAAAACATGTCCACACAAAAATTTGTACACAAATATGTGTAGCAATATTATTCATAATAGCAAATACAAAGAAATAATCCACATGCCCATCCCCAAGGAAATGTGGTATATCCATACATTGGAACATTTTCAATTTATCAATAAAAAAGAGTAAAGTATTGATACACAGTACAATGTGAATGAAACTTAAAACATTATGCTAAGTGAAAGAAAAATGTCACTATATATTATATGATTCTATTTGTACAAATATCCAGAGTAGGAAAATCTAGGGGCTGAAAATAGGTTAGTGGTTTAGTAGTTGCCTCAGGCTAAGGATGTTGATAGAAAATGGGTAAGGAATGCTAATGGTTACAGAGCTTCGTTTTGAAGGGATGGAAATGTTTAAAATTTGATTGTGATGATGGTTGCATAACTCTGAATATACTAAAAAACATTGAATAGTGTACTCTAAAAGGGTGAATTATTTGGAATTATGTCTTAATACAGATGTTAAAATTTCTTTAAGAAGTAAATCCAGGGCCAGCCAAGTGGCGCATTGATTAAGAGCTGGCTTGGGACACCAGGTCTGAGCAGCAGGGCCCCGGTTCAGATCCCACATGAGGGCCAGTGACACTGCCATCTATAGCTAAGATAGTGAACAACAGCTCAACCTGGAGCTGAGCTGCCATGAGTTGCCGGGGATGGCATAGGCTGCAGCCTCTGCTGCAGTGGGCTGCCATAGGCTACAGTGAGTGGCTGGCAGCTGGTGTGAGCTGCCAAGAGCCACAGTGAGCAGCTATCCAGAGGACGGTGACTGGTCTGACTCACCCCGGAATAGCGCAATGATAATACCAACATGGGCCAGTGAAGCGACATCCTCCAAAACTAGACTGAAGAACAAAAGGACAGCAACTTGTCTGTCCCCATTCTCTGATTTCCCAATGCTGTTACCCTTCCCTAATTCCCCAATAAAATATTTTTAAAAAAAGAAGTAAATCCACTTGGACCAGCTGAGGGGCACTATGCTTAAGAGATGGCTTGGGACGCCAGCTGCCCCATTTCTGATCCCACATATGAGGGCCAGTGACACTGCCTTCTACAGCTAAGATGGTGAACAACAGCTCCACCTGGAGCTGGGCTGCTGTGAATCGCCAGCGATGGCATAGGCTGCAGTGGGGCTGGTGGGCCGCAGGCGTGAGCTTTCATGAGTGGCCATGAGCCATCGTGAGCGGCCGTCCAGAGGCCTGCGACCAATCTGCCTCACCTGAGAAGAGCACAATGATGATACCAACATGGGCCAGGGAAGCAATGTTCTCTGTAACTAGACTGAAGAACGGAAGGACAGAAACTTATCTGTTCCCTTTCCCCGATTCCCCAATGTTGTTCCCCTCCCCCAATTCCCCCCAAAAAAAATGTTTAAAAAAAAAAAAAAGAAAGTAAATCCACTTGAAGAAAATGACTGAATAAGTAATATTAGAGAATCTGAAGACACTGCAAAAATTGTGAAGGTGTCGGTTTTGTTGTGTTGTTTTTTTTTTTTAGAGCCAATTGTTAAACATTTTATACCACTGAGAATTGGATTAAAAACCAGTCTTTCCTCACACAGTATTAAGTGCCATCTTTGAGGCTGACCCAGAACTTTTAACAGGCCGAGACTACTTAACAGTTTTGTCTTCCAACTAGTAATTTACCATCTTTCCAATAAGACTTCTCTGGATACTTAGTAATTTTATATCATGGCACTGCTCCCAATGTTGGTCGGCTCTGTACTCCCTTCACAGTTTATGCCAAGCCCACATACCACCTGTACTACTCGTGGTTTCATCGTTTTCTTTAAATTGCTTTGGGTTTTTACATACTTAAAGATGTTTTTAAAAGGAAACTAATGGTTAAGGCAGGGGGAACAAAAAGCCAAAAGGGCCATGACCCCAGAGAAAATACATTCACTCTGAGTTAGAAGATGAAGCCAGGAATATCCAGAATATAGAGAGTAAAATGGATCTGACATTTATCATCTCAAGGATTCATAAAAACAGCTAAGTGAAGTGAGTGTGACATGCTTAAGGACAACCAGCCTACAAAGAAGGGAGGAAAATATTGGGCCAGTTGGTGCATAATCTTGGGATAAGAAATCTGAGAACAGTACACCTGAAATTAATTTAATAAATAAATAAATAAATAAATGAAATCTGAGAACATTACTCAGATCAGTGAAGCCACTTTGAGGATGAAGGAGTGGGGAACATGGAAGCATGGAGCCTGGGGGTGAGAAGATTACTAAGCAATTGCAGAGACTATAGGAGAAACTGATCTAGTGCTGAGATAATGTGGGGTGGTAGTTTAAGAGATTGAGCCAAAAGGGAGGACACGGGAGGACTCAGGGCTTGGGAGGGGGTGCTTGGAAAGTTAAGAGTAGGAAGATTCAAGACAGAGAGGAGCTGACAGATGGGAGAGAGGCTGCAAAGGAGCCCCACTGGGAGGGCTGTGGTGTCAGAAGGACCACAGAGCACTGATGGTGGAGAAGAGTGGGCAGTGAACACACCAACCATCATATAAAGATGAGAACCTCCTCTTCGGAGTCTTGATAGTGAACACATATCGGTGTCAGTCAGTATCTGGTGCCGCTTCAATTTATCCTATGTGTGATAAGTGATACACACACCATGCTCTAATGAACATGCATTCCCATATACCAATTGGTAATTATATCCAAAGAGAAATCCAACATCATTTGCTTCACTTCTTCTTAGGGGAAACTAGTTGGTGTCTAGTCATCTTTGAATTCCTTAAATCTCAATGTTTAAGTGCGTTTCATAGTCGAATACAGGATTTTGCCGTGGATCTATACAAAGCTTAACATTTTGCAAATTCCTGGGCCTTTGCTCTTCTCCTAAATTGAGATCATCTGAACTTTGCTGGTTGCTATTCTAGTTCAACACACACACACCCCACTGAGGAAGGAACATGAGAAAGGATTAGTCCAAGGATGGGACTTCAAAGCAGTAAAGAAGAGAGAGGCAAAGTAGAGAGAAAGGGAACAGAGAAACAGAATCACTAACGTAGATCAGATAGTCTGTCTGTAATTGACTCAGTCATTATTACAAATAGTGACAGTCATGACTGATTGAATCCCCAGTTCCTTTGCACCCATTTTTCCAGTCCTGACAACCCTGAAAACTGTACTATCCTCATTTTAAAGATGAGACAACTGAAGTTCAAAGAGGTGAATTACAGCTTCACGCTTAGTAATTGGCACATCTGAGTTTCAAATTCAGGTGTACCACATTGCCTCCTCTTTTCCCATTGTCCTGTGAACGCTATTAAATCTTGTACCAGAAAACCTCATGTCTTGAAAAAATACAATTTTACCCTCAATGGCTGTCACGACAAGTGTCATGCCAGAGCTCAGCTCCCAGCAGATGAACGCAGGGTCCGGGAAGGCCAAAAAGGAGCAACAACAGAGCCACAGATAGCGGTTCATACCACTGTATTCTCAATGGTGACTGGTCGAGACATGAGAAGCAAACATCCACCAATATACCAGCAAGGGTCTTCCTGCTGTCACCGTCTCCCTGGCAGCCGGGCGAGACACAGGAAGTAGGGTCCACACAACCCACAGCATCCATCCACAACACCCACACTTGCTAACGCAGTTATATACAAAACAGTAGAGCTAATGGCCAACCAGTCACAGCTGATGGCAACCAGTCACAGCTGATGGCCATCCAATAACCAAGCCGGCACCCTTCCAGGTGAGGCCAAAACCCTGGAAACCGGTCTCTTGGCACTCCATCCCAACAATGACTTTCTAGTTGTCTGAAACCATCTGCTCTAAGAACTGCTTAGAAAGGGTAGTGCATATTGCAGATTGCTACCCAGCACTTATTCTCCCTTCTGCCTTCCCATTTAGGTCTGTACCATGCATACCATGGGTCTCAGGAGAATCTGATGCCACCCTCAACTCTAGGGGGTGGTCTGACTGGGCTAACAGCAAACCCATCCTTCTTGCCAATGACGGGTTCAGGAATGAACATTTGACCTAATTCTGGACAAGGAGGCATAATGAGACCTGCCAGAGGCTTTTGGGAAACTTATTTTTGTTCTGAAGAAAGCCCCAGAACATCACTTTTTCTCTCAAAGGATGTGAGCAAGCAGCTTTTAAACCTGATTCCTGCTGGCAGCCATCCTGAAGCCACAAAGGGAACCAGTCTCAGGATGAAGCTTAAACTGTGGCTTGCAGAGCAGAGAAACAGACTTGAAGCATGTAGGTCTTTGGAAATATCATCAGGCCACTGGAAACAACACTGAGGGCCACCCAACACCTGAACTTCACCTTTGTGAGCTAGTAAATTGTGCTGACTAAACACAAATCTATTTAATAACTTTTTAAATCAATTTGAATTTGCTTTTCTGTTGTTACAGCCCAAACCACCCTAACTGGATACTGATAATAATATAACCAACATGGAAGGTCCAGATGAAAAAAAGAGGCAGAAAGTGGGCATAAAATAAAGTTGAAAATGTAGCTGCCTGGGCAGAGGAGACTCCAGACTAAGGATAAATTTCCCTGGGATAAACTGCTATCACAGTATCTTTGGCACCACCTCTCCTCATTAACTTAAATCAGTGGTTCTGGAGGTGTTGTTCTGGGACCAGCAGCATGAAAAACATCTGGGAATTTGTTAGAAATGCAAATTCCTGGGCTTCTCCCCAGCCCTAGTGAATCCGAAACTCTGGAGATGGTAGCCCAGCCATCTGTGTTTTAATAAGCCCTCTAGGGGACTCTGATGCTCAAGTGAGAACCATGTCTCTAAATTTAACTAAAGGTGAATTTGCCTGAGTAGTTCTCAGTGTTGATGATTAGCACTTGATTTGAAGTGGAGTTTAGAGCCTGCCATCTTAATCTCAGGCTTTGAATGTGGGGGACACAGACCCTCTTCTGTTCGGAGTCTTGAGTCACTGAGTAGCACTTCTGGCAAACTGAATCCTGTGCATATTGACCTGAAGCCAATTTGGGGGTGATTAGGACTCTCTTTACTGCTGTTAAGAAACCAAACTTTAAAAAGCACTGGTCCACCCCGCAGAGTAAATGTGAACAGTTTTATTTGGTACTAGAGACACATAGAGAAATGTGGCATTTTCTAACTCTTTAAATTGCTACTTCTGGAGTGTTTTAAGTGTAGTTCTGTGCTGGCTAAGCATAGATTTTTAATTAATGTATTTTTTTTCTTGATAAGTACTTTTATAGTTTGAAATTTTTTTCTTTAATATGCAATTGTGGGGGGAGGGATAAATGCTTTATGCTCCATGAATATTTCTGCTCAGAGACAATTATTTTAGCAGTGCTCTGGGAGTGATGAGTGTCATTAACATAGTGTGATCATGTTAAAGGGAAAGCATCTTTCACCCAGGGAATCTAACGTGTGGTTAGTGTCTTGCTAATTAACCCATTGCCCTTGAAAAGAGAAGATAATTAGAAGCAAAAGCAATTACCTCTTTTCAGGTGATTTCCCTTGCATTCCACTTCTATCCTAGAACGGGGATTCCAGAAGGATGTGAAGGACAGAAGCAGATAGATTGTACCAGGGGTTCTAATGAGGCCACTGTGCCAGAAAGAGTTAGATGCTGCTGCAGAATGTAGGGAGACTCTCTCTCTCTCCATGACTGTGTCCTGTCCCTTTGACACCTCAGAAACATCAAGAGCCGTGGCCTTCAGGTCAGAGTCTAACTAAGCACGTAACTCTATGGGTGGAGAGAGGGCACTTATCCCTGGTGACTCCACATTTCATCATCTGTAAAATGGTGATAATTATGCCCTCCTCAGAGGTTGCTATCAGGATTAAATGCAATAATTGTAAGAGGAAAAGATTTATAAACTTATAGTGTTAGACGCGCTTAACAGATTATGATACTTCTTGATAATCAGCACTTGGATGGTTCCTTTTTGGCAGTTTCTCTTTCTTCTATCCAGAACACCATAACATGTATGGTATGTCTTTGTATAAAGAAGGTAAAGATAATCAAAGAGACACAAAGCCTGATATACAGTTTCAGGTCTAAATGGAGTCATATGAAGTTCCTAAAACTTGCATTCCCAACTGATACAATTCCAAATGAAGACAGAAGTTATGATCAGAGTGCATCTAGATGAGGCAAGTGTTAAGATGTCCAGAAATGATGCCCAGAGGGTACAAAATAACCAAAGAATCGGGTGATGTCTACAGTTAGCCAAGTGAAGGTGGAGAGGAGGAAACACATTCCCACAGAGCAAACAGCAGATGCAGAGGAATGTATGCAGGAACTGCAAAGCATAGCCCACTCAGGGAAATTCAGATCAGTCAGTGTGGTTGGAATACAGAATGTGTTGACTCAAGAGACACATGAGTCTCTTGAGTGGTATCAAGAGGTAAGCTCAGAGATGGAGATAGAGCCTGTTTCAAATAGCCTTGTTTGCACCCAGTTTTAAGAGCCTATAACGTACTCACAAAAACACACACTCCCACGCACACACACATATATACATATATACACAAAACCATAGGGACTGAATATAAACCAGAGGCAATGCCAAAAATAACCAGATTAAGTTGTTGTTTCTTTATCTGTTTTGACTTGGCTTTTCATTAAATTAAACCTCTCTTGGTTGAAAATCCTTGGTTCTTGGTTCACTGGGTCTGTTCTGCACCAGTCTGTGCCAATTAAAGTAGCCACTTCACCAACTTCTATCCCACCCATCCCCACTTTGCATTAATATGGTGAGAATGAATTTGGGCTGTTATCTTGATGAAAATAAGGAGACACTGAAGAATTTTGCCTCATATTTGCAAATTTCATCCTTCTGGAAGCTTTGTGTAAAAAGAGTGAAGACATTTGAGACAAAAGGCAGGTGTTTAGATTAGCAGGTGATTTCAATCCTGGAAAGAATAACTCTCATGTTTCCCACCTAGATATTGGGTAGATGGTGCTACCAGTTACTGAAACAGGTAATATTTCAGAGTGAGCAGGGAATGGGAGGGAAGTACGTGATTTAAGAAAATAATTGCTTTAGAAATATTATATCTGAGAAGCCCCGAGAATATCTAAGTGGAAATGTCAACAGATAGGGATGAAAATAGAGATTTGAAAGTCACCGGTATAATGGTGATAGTCAATGATTTCAGGGCAAATAAGTTTTTTCAGAGTGAATGTACCAAAGAGAATTAAAAAAACAAAACAAAACAAAACCGAAGAGGATTGGCTGATGATAAAATCCCGGGGAATACCAATATGTAAGGAGTGGGTAGAGGAAAAGTGTTATGGGAAACACTAAAAAGAAATGGCCACAAAGTAGAACTATAACCAGGATTTTGTACTATTTCATATGTCAAGTGAAAAGAGAGTTTCAAGAAGTAAACAATAGTGTTAAATATTTTTAAAAAGATCAGGTAAGATAAGGACTAGGAAATGCCTATGGGATTTGGTCAAAACTCGCATTAGTGGCCCAGACAAAAATTTTTTTAGTACAGTGAGGAGGGAAATGTTCCAGATTTCAGTGGCTTGAGGAATTAATCACTAGAAAATTTCTTCAATATATTTCACTGAAGAAATAATCTCTACATCTCATCTCTGCAAAACCATTCTCATGTTGGAGGTTCTGTCTTTAATCAATTTTCCTCATTCTGCATGCTTGCCAACCGTTTCAGCATCTGCCACAACTCCTCTGCAGGTGATATGATAAAATAATGAAACAGAACCTGGCTTTGTGAATATTTTTTTGTAAGAACCCAGTAAATGTTTGGTCTTTATTTTCCTGTCTGCAAACTAAGGAAGAGGTTGAATGCACTGAGTATCTGAAAAAGTGAAATTGAAAAACAGAAGATAAAAACATAGGTACAAAAATAACCAAGATTATTCCTAAAAGGGTTCAGTCTTTAATCGAATAAGAATGCAATACTCCCTAACTTCTCCCAACGAAGATATCAAATCCATAACAACTTCATGTAGGTAAACTACGGTTAAAATGAACATTAAAACTCTTCTAAATAATGCACCCTGACTACAAACATCAGGAGTGAGTGGGTTAATCCCTAAAGAAGCTATTTCATATGTGGGGAATAATGGCTGTCTTCCCACAACCTGTATGTGACAGCTCAGTATGAAAGGTTGGGTGAAACTCTCCTCTTTACCTCTTAAAGTTATCTTACTCTTCAACTTGGCTTTGTCCAGCCTATTGCATCTGATAATATATTACAGGTAAAATGAGTTCCAAATTATACTGAGTTTAGAGTTGCAACTGATGAAAGGAAAAGATTTGCTGGTGATAAAAGTCTAGGGGGTGGTTCCAGTTTTATGAAAGATGAAGTAAGCACCCTCCATATGGACTTTCTCCATATGCACTTTCTCACTGAGTGCAGCTATAAAATCTGGACAGAATGTGTGGGACTCGGGAAAGTAAATAATAGTAAGAAAATTAGGAAAGAAGACTGACATATGAAGTATCATTGAACTAGGGATGGGTCTACCATTTTATTCTTCTGGTATCCTCCAATATGGAAGCAAGGAAACCTGAAACTATTAGGGATCAGGCACCAGGGAGAGGGGGAGAAACTTCAGGAGAAACGCTCTAGTTCTGTATTGTGCAACAGGAATGAAATATCCGAACACTTAGAGAGAGTGGAGGAAATCTCCCATTTTGCTTTTCTTTTTCACTTATATCTTATTTTCTTATTCTCTTGCACCCTAGCCTCCAGGTAACATTGTGGTCCCTGCAGTGGCAGCAGTAGTAGTGGAAGAGGGGATAGACCCAAAGAAACCTAAAATTTTGAAGCAGACGAACCTTCCTTTTTGAACAAAGAAGTTGAGGTCCCAAGAAGATGGAGCTCTTTTACCATTCATTTGGCTTAGCAGGCACAGTTACTAGAAGTGCATGGCAGAACAAGGTAAATCAAGCCCCACTTCCTGGCTATAGAAAAAGTGAACCTCAGGAAGTCAAAAAGTACTAGAGTAATCACAGTGAGAAAGGAACTCAGGAAAGGGACCTAGACCTCATAAGGTTATTTGTGAATTTTCAAGCTCAACACACATATGAATCTTATCCTAAACATATTACACAGGCTATGAGAACTGGAATAAGGGATAGATTACCATTCAGATCCTAAGGTGCTCATACAGTGGAGCACACATCTGACAGATCCACATAGCACTGCTTTGAACATGTAACCAACATTGAAACTATGACCTCCAGCAGGTTGGAAAGCATCAGCCTGAATTAATCTGTTTGATTGCCTGCTAAAATAAATATATTAATATCCTCCATAGGATTTACATAACCCAGAGTCTCATAAGATAATATTCAAAATGATAAAAATGCAATAAAAAAAATCCTTGACACAAAGAACCAAGAAAATGTGGGTTCAGATGGAAAAAGACAATCAATAGCAGAGCATGCTGAGATGTTGGAATTACCTGACAAAGACTTCAAAGCAGCCATTATAAAAGTGCTTCAAGAAAGAAGGATAAATACTCTTGAAGTAAATGAAAATATAGAAAGTGCCAGCAAAACAATAGAAGATACACAAAAGAACAAAGTGGTAAATTTAAAACTGAAAAATAAAATATGCAAAATTTAAAAAACCCATTGAGTGGGACTGATAACAGAATGGTAATACCAGTGGAAAGTCAGTGAACTTGAAGATCAATCAATATAAATTATCCAATCTGAACAACAGAGAGGGAAAAGAAGTTCAAAAATGAACAGAGACTTGGGGGACTATAGGACAGTACTAACAGGTCTAACATTTGTGTCATCAGAGTCCAGAAATAGAGGGGAAAGAATGAATTACAAAGAAGATATATATTAGAGGAATAATGGTTTACATGTTTCAAATTTGGCCAAAGATATAATCCTATAGATTCTAGAAGTTCAGTAAATCTTAAACAGGATGAATCCAAAAACATGTACCCAAGCTCATTATAAACAAACCAATAAAAACTAATGACAGAAGAAAAGTTATTAAAAGCAGAGAAATACAAAAACTAAGCAAACATTTAGGTAAACAATGAATCAAATAAATGTAGATTTCTCATCAGAAGCAATAGAAAGTAGTAAAAAATAAAATAATGTTTTTAAATTGCTGAAAGAAAAGAACTGTCAACCTAGAATTCTAAATCCAGTGAAAATATCCTTCAGGAATGAGGGTAAATAAAGACAGTCTTAGATTTTAAAGAGAGAGAGAGAGAGAGAGAGAGAGAGAGAGAGAGAGAGAGAGAGATTTCATTCCCTGCAGATGTACCCTTTAAAAAAATCTTAATTCTTCAAGAAGAAAGGAAATGATACCAGAAGAAAACATAGAGTACCTGAAATAAAGGAAGAGATTTTTGTGGTCTGTATATAAGGAGTTTGAAAGTCACCACTCTCTTCTAACAAGTAGAAAGCTGAACAAATTGAAAAATCAACCACTCTTCTTAGATCTTTCAGGGAAATAGTACCATAGGGCAAATTGTTACCCCCAAAATTGGACAGTCAGACAGGCAAATATAGAAAATCACAACTTACCAGGGCAAAAACCTCTTTGGGAACGAATACCAAAGTAGGAAACCCTCACCTGTTATTGAAGAATTGCTGGAGACTCAGTGTGGACAAGGCTGAGGGATAAAACTCCAAGGAACCCAGTCATAGGGGAGCATCCATGCTATTGTGAGTTTTACCTCCAACAGCTCTAACCAGGTTCCTACAGTGAATACTGGAGAAAAATCTCATGCCTTCAGCAGAAAGAGATGAAAAGGAACCATTTTGAAATACTCCAGAGCATTCTGTTCTTCTTAACAACACCTACTGTCAGGAGAAAGTATTTTTACCACAGCCTATGCTTCTACAGTTTTGTTAGAGCCTAACTGACCTGGGAGAAGAAAATACCCAAGTCCAGCCTCCTTCTTCTCCTCCAGCCATCCTTTCTCATCTGAAGGGTGGGAGGCAGACAGGGTGAGAAGCAACAGTGAAGTTCACAGCCTAGGTTCACAGGGTGACCAAAATACTGAGACCTAATTTAAGACTACAGTACACTTCCCCATCCCCTACAGCTTACCTCTAAATTACTAACGGCCTATTTACCACAGTTCCTTTCACCCAGAACATCACGTCCTCAGGAAAAAATTCAAGGCACACTAAAAGGCAAAAATATGTAGTTTGAACAGAATGAAAAACCATCAGGACCAGAGTCAGATATGGCAAGAATATTGGAATTATTGTACCAGGAATTTGAAAGCACTATGACTAATATGCGAGGAGCTTTAATGGAATAAGTAGACAACATGCAAGTCAGATGGATAATTTATGCAGAAAGATGGAAATTCTAAGAAAGAATGAAAAGGAAATTCTAGAGATCAAAAACACTGTAACAAAAATGAAGAATGCCTTTGATGGGCTCATTAGTAGATGGAACATGGCTGAGAAAAGAATCTCTAAGCTTGAGGACATAGAAACATTCAAAGTAAAAGCCAAAGAGGAAACAAAGACCGAAAAGATAAAACAGCATGCAACATCTAAGAACTGAGGGATAATTTCAAAACGTGCAACATGCATAATGGAAAAACCAAAAGAAGAAGAAAGAGAAAAAGGAACAGAAGCAATATTTGAAGCAATAATGACTTGGAATTTCCCAAAATTAATGTCAGACACCAAACCACAGATCCAGGAAGCTCAGAGAACACCAACCAGGATAAATGTCAAAAAAACTATACCTAGGGCCGGCCGAGTGGCGCATTGGTTAAGAGGTGGTTTGGGGATGCCTGCGGCCCGGTTTGGATCCCACATATCAGGGTCAGTGACACTGCCCTCTACAGCTAACAACAGCTCCACCTGGAGCTGGGCTGTTCAAGCCCTGGTGATGGAGTAGGCTGCAGCCCCTGCTGCAGTGGGCTGCCATAGGCTACAGTGAGTGGCCAGCAGCCAGCGTGAGTGGCTGGCAGCCAGTGCGAGCTACCAATAGCCGCGGTGAGCGACCATCCAGAGGCCGGCGACCAATCTGCCTCATCTGGGAAGAGTGTAATGATGATACCTACATGGGCCAGTGAAGCAACATCCTCCACAACTAGGCTGAAGAACAAAAGGACAGCAACTTGTCTGTTCCCCTTCCTCGGTTCCCCAATGCTGTTCCCCTCCCCAATTCCCCAATAAAAAATCTTTAAAAAAAATATGCTTGTGTATAAGTGAAATGAATGACAGCAATAATATGAGGTCTAACAATTACATTTGCAAACTTGCCACTGTGCGCTTATATTGGCAGCACTGTACAAACAGCTCAGTAAGGTTTTGTAACCTTCGTATATCACTGTCTCACAGCTGTGGTCGTGTCGATGTGGGCGGTGTCTGGCTGAATGGCATTCATTATTGTTGTTGCGTGTTTTTGTGTGCTGTCATGATAATGTCTGAGCTTGAATTACAGCAACGAACCAACATTACATTTCTTGTTAAACTTGGCAAGAGTGGAAGTGAAATCAAGGACACGTTAGTCCAAGTTTATGAGGATAATGCCATGAAGAAAATGGCAGTGTGCAAATGGATTAAATGTTTTTTCTGAGGGGAGAGAACACGTCACTGATGAAGAAAGGTCAGGGCAGCCAGTAACAAGCAGAACTGACGAAAACATTGCAAAAATTTGTCAAATTATTGTGCATCAGAATCATTGGCTGACTGTGAAAAGCATAGAGACCAAGTGAACATAAACAGAGAAATAGTTAGGAAAATCTTAACTGAAAATCTTGGCATGGAAAGGTGTGTGCAAAAATGGTCCCAAAGGAATTATTGCATCATGACAAAGCACCAGCTTACACAGCACTGTCTGTGATGGAGTTTTTAGCCAGTAAACAAATAACTGTATTGGAACATCCTACCCACTCACCTGATCTGGCCCCCAGTGACTTCTTTCTTTACCCAAAGATAAAGGAAATATAGAAAGGAAGACATTTTGATGACATTCAGGACATCAAGGGTAATATAACAACAGCTCTGATGGCCATTCCAGAAAAGGAGTTCCAAAATTGCTTTGAAGGGTGGACTAAGCACTGGCGAGGGTGCATAGCTTCCCAAGGGGAGTACTTCAAATGTGACCATAGTGATATTCAGCAATGAGGTACGTAGCACTTTTTTTTTTTTAAACTGAGCCATCCTACTACCTGTTGGCAGCTCAGCAGCTGCTCAGCTCGGGCTGGGCATTGAACTGCTGTTGCTCAGAGCTCAGCTCGCACTCTTAAGTGAGCTCTTAACCAACTAAGCCACTCAACCAGCCCTCGTAGCACTTTTTCTAGGAAGGATGAGTTCGCAAACTTAATTGTCAGACCTTGTAAGTACATATTTCTGGCAATAAAGAGACCAAATTATTCCAGGACAATAATGAGCTAGTCTTGAATAGTGGCCATTTACTTTTAGAGAGAGTATTCACTAGTTTTTCACAATCTCCACTACTCCTTGTTGAATACATATTATTAAAGTAAAGTATCAGTGTTGATTATCTTCAACTATTATTTTTAATAGTAGGAAATATTTTTCTGTGCCCCTTTGCCAATCAAAAGCAGAAAAATAAAAGATGGTTAATTCCATGTAATTTAAAGAAAAATTGGACTAAGAACTCATTTTTGTTGCCTGTCTACCCACTGTAGGCATTTGAGTTTGTCCCAGGGAGAACGAGCCTAGCCAGGAAGCTAGATTCAAGTTCTAGTCTTAGTTCTGATTTAGTGCAAAGGGACTTCTGAGCAAAGTACACACTCCATCTTGACCTTAATTTAACCTCGTATAAAATAAGTGTTTTTGTATAAGTTAGTATATGTTTGTAAGAAAAATAGTTATTAATTGAAGGATATCAGATGACATGAAATTGACTTGAAAGCTGAAGAACCAGGTTCAAAAAATGATAAGGAACCATGGTACTGCAAGGAGCAATGCAGCAGCAACTGCAGAAATAGACCTATAATAGAGCAAAATAGGGTAATAATGCTGGCATAGATCAACCCTAATCATTTCATCTGCTTTTGCATTCCTTGTTCACTATTCCAAATTCCAGCATGTGGTTGGCTACGTTTAGGGAGGGTGGCCTTCTACTGGTTGCATCAGGCCAGAAAGCAGATGGATCTGGGAGAAGGAGCCCCAGAGATCCCTTTTATCTTTGACTGCAAAAGAGATAAATGGATTTATGTAGTCTCACCAAGACAATACATAGTGGGGGAGAGGTAATTCCTCAAAAGGAAACTGGACTATTATTGGAAAATATATGCTGCCCAGGCTAAATAAATGGCCCCTATTGGATTACACAAAATCTTATATGGATCCTAAACATAAAAGACATAGGAAAGTGCGGCAGTTTGAAGCATAGTCAGAAGCCAGGAGTCCTATCTACTTTCAGACCCCTCACTCTGCATTAGCCCCCGAAGTCCCTCTGCTGACTCCCTGAAGCCCAGAGTAAAAACCACAGGACAAGATCATCTGTAAAGTCTCTTGAAGCTTCAGTTTTGTGATTTGAATGGCAGAAAAATTAGTTGAGTTTCCACTGGTTGACTGGGCTCAGAGACTATAACTACATGATGTCTGCAAAATAAATTTTGACAGCCAACCGATCTATGAGAATTGTTCCCCTGGGAAGTGCAATAGCACCAGTAAATCATTCTCATTGAGTACAGATGAGAGGGACTAGCTTCCAGGTTACTACCATCAGAGGCAGAATTGAAAACAATGACCTCAATGTTAACAGATGAAAGGCTGGTCCTGGACCCCTTCAGCACTGGGTCCTCAACACACATGGAAGGTCTCTACTACAGGATTACTGAGAGTATCTCTATGGCCCGCCTCTCTCATGTACGTTAATATGTCTCCATGCTTTGTTTAGCATGAGAATGCGAGATGAGAAGAAAACAGGCACTCATGGCCTCTTAGCATGAGCCATCAGCAGGAAGACATGATAATGTAAGAAAAGAAATATCATATTTACCAAAGATTTGTTTTGAAACACCAGCCACTTGGGCTAGTAAGCAGCTGGCAGCACATTATAAAACCATTGCAATATTTTTTAAGATTTTTATTACAATATAGCTAACATACAACATTATTTAACATTTATATATCTAAAGAAGTGATGACCATAAGTCCAACAACCACCTGACATGCTACCATCCTATCACAGTATTATTGACTATATTCCCCATTCTGTACATTACATCCCTGTGACTTATTTGTTTTATATCTGGAAATTTGGACCTCTTATTCCCGTTTATCTTCCCCCCCTTTGAAAATTTTCTCAAATACAGTTGATATTCAGTATTATTTTATATTCATTTCAGTTGTACAGCATATGGTTAGACATTTATACAATTTAAGAAGTGATCCCCCTGACTAGCCTAGTACTCAGCTGGCTCCATATATAGTTATTACCATACTATTGACTATACAAGGACTGACAATTAAGTTCAGGAACTTTGTTGCAACGATGTTGCTAACCTTTTTTTGATATCAGAAGGATTATTCATTATGAATTTTACCAATTGGACAAACAGTTAACCAAGTTTGCTATTTGGAAGTGCTGAAAAGGCTGCGTGAAAAAGCTACATGAAAATGACCTGAACTTTTCACCAACAATTCATGGCTCTTAATCAAAATGAACCAGTTCACACGGCACTGTCTGTGAGGGAGTTTTTAGCCAGTAAACAAGTAACTGTATTGGAAAACCCTCCCTACTCACCTAATCTAGACTCCAATGACTTCTTTCTTTACCTGAAGATAAGGAAATATTGAAAGGAAGACATTTTGATGGCATTCAGGACATCAAGGGTAATAGGATGACAGCTTTGATGGCCATTTCAGAAAAAGAGTTCCAAAATTGCTTTGAAGGATGGACTAGGCACTGGCATCCATGTATAGCATCCCAAGGGGAATACTTCAAAAATGACTGTAGTGATATTCAGCAATGAGGTATGGAGCACTTTTTCTAGGATGAGTTCATGAACTCAATTGTCAGATTGTTCATATTCCTTATGCTTTACATCTCCATGACTATTTTGTAACTACCAATTTGTACTTCTTAACCCCTTCACCTTTTCACCCTGCCCCTCCAAAGCCCCCTCCCATCTATCACTCAGATAAATCTAGTACACATCTGATATCATACATAGTTATTACAATATTATTGACTATATTCCCTAGTTCTACCATACATCCCCATGACTACTGTGTAACAACCAATTTGTACTTCCTAATCCCTTCCCCTTTTTCACCCACCTCTCTCACCCCTCTCCCATTTGGCAACCATCAAAATGTTCTCTGTATCTATGTCTTTATTTTGTTTTTTAGATTCCACATATAAACTAATGACATTGTGTCTGTCTTTGTCTGACATACTCCACTCAGCACAATATCTTCCATGTCCATCCATGCCACCCACAGGTGGCAAGAACACATTCCCATCCATGGCTGAGCAATATTCCCGTGTATATATGTACCACCTCCTCTTTATCCATTCATCATTTGATGGACACTCAGGCTGCCTCCACATCTGGGCCATTGTAAACAATGCTGCAATGAACATATTGATGCACACGTTGAAAGCATTACAATATTGAACGAGTGCTATGCTAATAGCATACACAACAGTGCAGAAAGCTTCAGTTGCAGAAATGATTAACTGAAGATTTTGGAATAATTTTTTTTTCATTCTGGAAATACCCTGACCATTCTGTTTACTAAGCTTCTGGTGGCACTGGAATTTTCACGGAAGGATGTAGGAAGCTCAGTTGGCTGATCAAAGTTTTCTCCTTGCAAGAGGGTCCTGTTTATTGCCTCACCTTAATTTGTTCTTCCTACATGACTGTGCTGCACTCATCCAGGTGAAGTAGGGAACTGAGCCATTAGCAGGGCTCTGATGGGATGTTACAAGAAGTGCTGTCTCACCCAGAGTTCAGATCTCCAGGGAAACACACTCCTATCTTCTTCACCACTTCTATAGTCAGGGATTCCTGATTTCACTGTCAGGATGGAATTCTGCATAACTCCTTTCTGAGGACAGGTCACTGCGATTGGTTCTCGGAGTCAGAGTCAGACACCAAACCTCCTTCACGTGGTTTCCAGGCTACTCTGCCCAGCAGGTGGTGCACATCAAATGCAGCTGAACAGCCCGTCAAGGAATAATGCCCCCAGATACCTGACCTTGTCCCGTAGGCACCACGTGCCATCCCCGTGGCCATAAGGATAACAAGATGCCATGCATGGTGGCCCAGGCATTGAAGACATATCAAGATCTGGATGTGAATCCCAGCTCTGCGGTGTGCCAGGCAGATGATCTTGGCAATGCTCAGTCACCCTGTTGTTCCCTTTGTAAAATGGAAATAAAAACTCATTGGACATATGAATAATTAAAGGAGATGATGTATGTTGTAAAGGGCTTCTCCCAGTGCTTCACATATACTCAAAAATAGTAATTCTCCTTATCTCCAAACATACCCCACAGGTTGCTGAACATTAAAAATTAGCCTAATGGTTTTCAAAGGTGAAAGTGCAACAGAATCGCTTACGAGAAATAGTCTGTACTCTACCCCAGACCAACTGTGTCAAATTACTGAGGATGGTACCAGGGAGTGTGTGTGTGTGAGTATTAAGCTTTCTAGGTGATTATGATACAACTCATCACTGAACTAAAATTTGGGATCCACTGTGTATAATTGGAAAATACATATTATGTGACTGTGGTTTTGGCTTTAATTATATATATACATATATATATATATATATATATATATATATTTATTTAAGATTTTATTGGGGAATTGGGGGTGGGGAACTGCGTTGGGGAATCGGGGAGGAGGAACAGACAAGTTGCTGTCTTTTTTTTGTTCTTCAGTCTAATTGCGGAGGACCTTGCTTCACTGGCCCATGCTGGTATCATCATTGAGCTCTTCCCAGATGAGGCAGATCCGTCGGGAGCCTCTGGATGGTCGCTCACTGCAGCTATTGGCAGCTCACACTGGCTGCCAGCTGCTCACACTGGCTGCCAGCCACTCACTGTAGCCTATGGCAGCCCACTACAGCAGGGGCTGCAGCCTACACCATCGCTGGGGCTTGCAGCCCAGCTCCAGGTGGAGCTGTTGTTAGCTGTAGAGGGAAGTGTCACTGGCCCTCATATGTGGGATCCGAACCGGGGCCTCTGGCATCCCAAGCCAGCTCTTAACCAATGCGCCACTCGGCTGGCCCTATATATACATTTTTTTCACATAATATCACATGATCTAAGATGTAGCAAGCAGAGGAACAGAAAGGGGGACACACGGAGTAAAAACGGAGTGACCATCTTGAAACTTGTGTGTCCTTATGTCCACTAAAGATGTGTTTTACTAAGATCCTTCTGAACACAATCTTCAGATAACTTGCAAATCTTCCATGATTGAAAGATTTAGCAGAAAGTATTAAAACCATATCGCCAACACTAAGATTCCTTTATTAAATTTAAGATAAATTACAATTTTGCAGTCTTCCCCACCATTCCTTGTCCTTGCAGGAAGGATTCTCTATTGGTGCACATTAGTAAAAATGATACTTAAGCTGCATTTGCCACCTCATATTGGAAAAATCATTCCAAGTGTGACTTTTTATCAAATTTATCAGTGTGTTTTGTGAACCAGAAATCATCTTGTGGAAGTCAGAGTGGATGACTGGCTACTGGTATGAGCTTAGGAAAACGGGGAAAGTCTTCCAGATTCTTTCTCTGTTTTCTAATGCAGTAATTACCTTCAAAGGATTAAGACTTTTCCTCCATGCTTTTCAATCCTTGTCATATATTGAAATCTCCCAAGGAGTCTCAAAAAAGTTTAAACCTGCACCTCAGATACTCTGATTCAGTGCATTCAGGATGAGACCTAATATATTTTTTTTCTAGTCTTAATTTTTTTTTATATATACTTTTAATTAGCTTCAAGGACCTAATATTTTTTAAAGTAGTTTTTAAACTCCTTGGAAATTCCAGTGTGCAAGCAAAGTTGATAATTATTGCTTCAATTAAAGTCTCAAAATCTGTTTTAAAACAAAACCAAAAACACATTAAAGGAATTTTAAGCTATTAACTTCTTATACATTGGTTTTTTTGACAGTTTCTCATTAAAGGTACTAATGTAGGGTTCCCAGGTAAAATACAAGATTCCAAGTTAAACTTAAATTTCAGATAAACAGCAATCATGGGCATACATATAACAAAAGTTATTCATTATTTATCAGAAATCCAAATTAATCTGGGTTACCTGTATTTTCATTTGCTAAATCTGTCAGTCCTATCCTAAGGGCCTCAGGAAAAAAAGGAACAAACTTCCAGTAGAATTGGGAGAGGAAAGGAGACGTGGACATCTGTTGGTTTTGCCTGTCATTCATCCCTCATTCTTCTTGTTGCTACACTTCAATTTTCCTTGAGGAATACCGCTTCCCCACTCTGTCTATGTGATTTAGGTGGACACATGGGCTAGCCTGCCATCAGAGGTGTCCTTCTCTCTGGCCACCATGACCAGCACAGGTATGGTGGGCATTTGAACCAAGCCTACCAAAGAAACACCATACTCCTGTGTGACAGTGGGGGTAGAGTTACTCTTTCTAAGACATGAGAAGACAGACTGTAAACCTGGAGCTACTGGTGGTGTCCTTGTGTGAAGGATCTTGAATATAGCCATCAAGAAAGGAGCAGAACCGAGAAATAAAGAGGGACAAGCCTCGGATCCAGTCTTGCCTAAAATCTGCATCTTGCACATTTTGTAATGCCAATCAATTGATTTTTTTTTCAGCTTACACCAATTTCAGTTAGTTTTCTGCCATTAACCCCCAAGAGTTCTGAATAATACATATAATGGTACAGATTGAGAAGCTGTTAGTTTTCTGCCATTAACCCCCAAGAGTTCTGAATAATACATATAATGGTACAGATTGAGAAGCTAGACTCCAAAGGCAAGCTTTCACCTGTCTTAGCATGTTCTTTTATTCCTAAGAAACGGTTCCACCAAATGCACCAGTATTTAACTCCTGTGAGTAGCTATCACTGACCCCCACAGTTCCTAATCAATGTTCCCTCCTCTGTACCCCCTCATAGCTTGTGCTTTCTATCATGGAACTTTTCAGACATGATAGCTATTCACTCATGTAGCTCTCCTAGATAACTAATTTGTTTTTGCATTCCCAGCCAGGGTCTGGCAGAGAATGGGTGCTGAATCAATGTTTGTCAAATTAAATTGATGGTGTAGATAGGCTGTGATGATGATGTATTCAAACACTATGTTGAGCCACAGGTTTGGCCTATGTCGGTAGCGGGGGAAGGCTATGGAGGAGAGAGCTGACTCAGATCATGCAGATGATTCTTCCACTTGCCATCCCTGCATGGGCAGAGTGGGGCTTAGGCTTCAGGCTTTGTGTTTAATCTTACCTCCAATGTCATCAAATTTTTTTTAACCAAATTAATATACTCCACATCCATTGTTCAATTTGCACTTACATTCTAGAGTTCAGCAACAATAGTCATTTCCAGGTTATTTTCTTTCTTTGATGTGATTCTCAAAAATGGAAGAAAGGAGATAATTGACACTTTTTTTCCTCCATAGAAATTATCTGTAGTTATTGAGTTGCACTATACGAGGAAACTCAAAGAGTTTTTCGTTTTTTGTTTTTGTTTTTTGGAGAGGAAATATAATAATGGTATACTCCTTGGCTTAACAGTGAATGATGTGTTCATGGTTATGTTTATATCATTGACTGTTCTAAAAATTACAGTAACTCTATTGGGAAAATGGAGAGAAAGGAAGCAGGCATTGTGGTGAGAGTTAATTCTTTGCTTATTGAAACAGGAAGCCAGTTGATAATGTCTATAATTGATAATATGCCTGTGTTGCTGCTTCTTGCTATTTGCAACAGGGAAGCAATGCCAGAGTAAAGAGCTAAAGGAATTGAAAGCAGTTGCCTCTGAGACCAGAAGGGGACAGACAGGGAGGTGAGGAGGTTTGGGTGAAAGATGTCTTTTTCTTCACAGAGAGATTTGCTGTACAGCTGATACATGATATGGTGGGATCTGATATTGAATGGGTTGAAATGCATGACAGTCCTAAAGGGATAAGATGTTGCTCAGAATATGGGGTTCTTCTGCCTGTGTGAAGATTCAAGTAGCCCTGAAACTCCCATCACCTACTTGAAGGGTCCTAAGTCAGTTTTATGGCTTTGTCTGCAATGGCAAGGATCAAAGGCAAAAACCAGTTATGCTGAGTTTTGAATATTACATTTCTTGGCTCCCCGTTCAGATTCAATGCCATGAGGACACAGGCTCCTGAAAGCATCACATCTGACTCTGTCTCTGTGTGTATCTTTTCAGGCTGGCACAGAAATTTCTTTTGAACTCCCCCATGCTTCATTTAACTAGGATGAAAATCAGCCCCCCTCTCAAATTAAATAGACTCTGAGCACCGCACACCCACAGACGGCCTCAACCTCGGCTGCTAAGATTGCCACACGATTCGCTCCTATGACAGTGGCTTCCATTAACCAATGTGGCTGTTAATCTATCAAAACAGACTTGTTCTTCAAGTCATCAGTTAACCCTAAACGAAGGCTTAACAGGGCAGGAATCTCTCTCCATCAGGCAAATCAACACTTTAAAGTGGCACGGGGTGCCATGGAGCTCCTGTTCAGAGGATTCCCTTTGAGTGGGTAGCCTCTCATCTTGGGAAGACATTACAGGTAATGTCAATGGCTGTCTGAGGATCTTGACTAGAAGCTGCCATCGTTGCAGCTCCGAGATGAAAACTCTCCACGTTCCTCTTTAGAACTGCCCATCATTCATTTTCTCTGGGAGATTTGCTTGCCAGTTAGGAAAACAGTTCTGAGCAGAGTGACAGGGGGTAATTACAGAGGAAGAGAGTTCCTGACACAATTATTTTAAATAAAGAAGTGGGAAAACAGGAAAAAGAAAGAATGCTTCAAAGGTTTGACTTCAAATAGCATGAAAGGAGGGCCATTTTAATTCCTTGTGTGGATTTATTTAGTGTCTATCTCCTGGCCTAAAGGGGTTATCAGGATAAAATAAATTCCTGGGAGATAGCCACATCTGACTGTTGCAATGCCATGCATCCTGAACAGATTCCAGGAAGTCTGAAATCCTAGTGGGAGCAGAAAGCATGTGTTTGTGAATTTCCTTTTTCTTCACAGAATCAAAGGATCTTTTTTTTTTTTAAGAAATTTTATTGGGAACTGCATGTTTTTCCAGGACCCATCAGCTTCAAGTCAAGTAGCTGTCTTCAATCTTAGTTGTGGAGGGCGCAGCTCCTTGGCCCATGTGGGAATCAAACCGTCAACCTTGGTGTTATGAGCCTGCGCTTTAACCACCTGAGCTAACCGGCCACCCTCAAAGGATCTTAAATGCTGAGAGTGCATTCAAGGCCACCCAACACAATGCCCCTTATCACTTGGTCTTGCTTTAACTTTAATGTTTCCAGTGAGGTAGGCTCTCTGCATTCTCAGGGAACAGTACCTATTTTTTGAACAGTGCAATTTGCTGCAAAATTCTCCATGGAGGCTGAATAAAATCTGTTTCCTTGTAACGTTCATAGGCTGGTCCTAGTTTTACTGCCTGGAATAACATAGTCATTTTTAACTCCTCCTCCTCCTCATTCTACTAGTCATCTTTCAACTAGAGAGCACTGTCATGTCAACATTTCTCTAAGACAAACACCCTCTATATTTCCAATTGTTCCTTCAACTGGTTGCTTTGCAAATAGTTTTTCATCATGATAACTCTCCCCTGAACAGTCTCTAAGGCATTACTGTTACATTTAGAAACTATGACAAGCATCTGTGGCAAACCAGTTTCTTAACCCTGAGAGGAGTGCTATTTGCAGTCGTATGTCACTGGAGGCACTGTGAACATTGTACAAGCATCATTCATTGTGTATAAGTATTGCAATTATAAAGTGTAGTGACCATCTTGATCCCTTATCCCATATAGTTCACAAAATAGGGCAGGGGTGGAAGAGTTAAAAAGAAAGAGCAAGAAATATTCCATAGAACATTTGACCATGACTTCATTATGGCACCAGAAATTACCCATTCAGTTAGTAAATTAGCATTGATTAGAGAATAACTATAGGAAAATAGAACTATCTGGCAGCATACTGTGCATTGTTAGCTATCCTTGGAAATTCTGCCACTTCCCTGGAATTATGCAAAAGTAAGCTAGGACCTTCCAAGCTCAGGGACTTCCAAACAGGACAATCTGTAGCTTTCTCTTTTCATGGTATACAGCAGCACAAACGATGTTCTCACATAAGGCTCTGGGTGGGCCTTAAGGCACCTGTGTTTCACCACCCATGATGTGCCGTAGAAGGCGCTCAGTGCCTGGGTTTCTATGTCCAGTGGGTTCAACTCCATTTTACTGAATTGACTTGTCGGAGAGGTTAAAAATCAGTCAAACCGGTGTTGACATCGTCTTTGATTCTCTTCCTTCCAAAGACTAATTTGACCAGCTAGACTTCCATTGATCTTGATCCCCTCCTCCCTTTGCCAATATTGACACTGGAGGACAAACAGTGTCTCAGGCAGAGAGCTGTCCTTTTGCCTGAGGCCTGCAGCCCCAGGTCAGCAATGTTGAAGCCAGACACACCAGCAGAGGTTAAAAGATAAACCTCTGGTGTATTGAGCAGTGTTTGTGTTTTGACAAAGTAGAGAGCTTAAGGATGTGGAGGACAGTTCATTTCCCCTGTCAGTGTCACTGAGAAAGACAGATGTGTTTGGGAACAAGAGCCAGAGAGCCAAGAACCTTGGCATAAGGCCAAACCATCTTGTCCACATCAGCAGTTAAAAGAAGCGACTCCTAGCACTCATGTTGCTGCAGCTGACTGATGAGAGGCTGCGATGAAGTGCAGGGCAATAAGACTGTTGGACTCTGGCCTGGTCTCCATAAAGCACCAAAGTCGCCCATCCTGTGATTCATCCAAACAGAAGGCCAGGCGATCAGAGAGTCTGTGACCCAGCAGAACCAATGGCTTAGGGGTTACAATGGTGGAATTAACCAAGACCTTCTCATTGAGTTCTGTCATTGCAAATGGCCTATTTGACAGCATCCTTGTGAGAGATAGGCCTGGGTATAGTACTGCCCTGCAGAGACACACTATGTGAGTCACACCAACTGCTTCTCAAAGGCATCATTGATTTCCTTGAATTGGATCTCTTTATGTGCTTCACACCAGCTTGAATCAGTTTCCAGGTAGAGAGGACAATGAGTGCAAGGCTCCCAGATGGATATGGATATTTAATACTAAGTAATATACATATCACTTGAAATTATATATATATAATGTGCCTTATTTTCATAGTATATATATAACACATATTTTATGTATTTATATTAGTGTGTACCAGAGTTCATTTGCATTAAAATAATTCAAGAATGTCATCCTCTTCCTGATTTTTCATTGGCATCTCAGGGCAGGAGCTATGCCTTGCCCACCTTTGAATTCTCTGAGAGTATTTTAGGATGTTTTTTTGTACATGGTAGATGGTCCATCAGTGTTAGTTGAATTGTCATTTCAGTTCAATGGGTCCATACCTATTACTGCTCAGTGCAGTCTCCTTATAACACCGTTTACTATACCTCATTTCCTGCTTATTGTCTGGATTAGTCTGTTTGTCTTCCTTATCCCATCTCTTTCATCCCCTTTTCCCAGGAGAGGAGGTCAATTTCTTTCTTTCCCATATCATCTTCCCACAAAAAGGAGTTTTTGTAGCTACTTCTTATTTCAGCATTTACTCCATAACTCTCTGGGAAATTACTTAAAAACATCATCTGCCAAATACTCCCATTTGGGGGCAGAAGTGATCACTCAGTTTTAAGAACAAGGGAAACAATTTGCTCATTTCCCTCCCTAAAACTTGAAACAGTAGAGATTAACTGATAGCAAATTGTAGTTTTCATATGGGCTTGGCAGACTTGAAATTTTGCATCCAAATAGATAGATATCTCCTTCACTAAAATATTCAGCATTGGATGTAGTCTCTACTCTGCCAATTTGGTTTATTTCTTTCATGTATCATGACTAATAAAGAAGAAATGCCTTTCTCCACTATTTCTGCCCACTCCCTCTCTAGTTACTGCTGATGCCCAGCTGGAAGAATGCAATGATATATATTCAGCAAATATTTTCTTTTACACCACAGAAGCTTTCCTCCATGAAATTAATGCTCTTAAATATACTGATGATTTATACTTTGTGTTTCTAAATCATTTTGCCTATTAACATTTTAAAATGTTTAATTAATATGTAGTGTCCTGCACTAGCAAATATTAAATATTTGTCCATTAAATAAATGAAAAGCCTATTTTAAAGATCCTTCATCATGCAGTTCAGCCCTCTCAGACACCCACCAGTGTGTCAATTTTTCTTCTTTCTACTAGAGCAAGACTGAAGATAGAGATGAAGGAAAAGAAGATGTCCAGACCAGCAGAACTTCAGATATATGGAAGCAGGAAAGGAGACAGAACATTGTATCATGCAGTTGACCTAATTTAATGTTCTGTATCTACCCTCTAGGAAATGTGAGGCAACCTATGACCTCTGGTCAGGGTCTGATCAAATCTCTGTACCTTCCCTGCAGAAGAAACAAGATGGTAGAAGAAGTGAATATATACCTCTTCTTCCCTGAAATGTAGTTCAAAAGTTAATTCTTGAAAAAAAAATCTTCATATTTACATCCATCCTCACTTGCAAAACTGGGAGTTCTTCATTCTTTAAACTCCCACATAAATTGCCAGTTATTTACCTGTGGAATTTAGCACTTTTTTACAATTGTCACGTTTTTTGTTTCAGCATTTTATTGAATAAATGTAATACATTGGGAACTAAAGAACAGACACTCTGATGTACATCCCAGTAGAATTAGTAATTAGTGAAAAAAGGGACAAATGAACAAACCAAAACAATTTTAATGAAGGTAAGTAAAATACAAGCAATTGATTAATAGACTGTGCTAGTGACTTTTCCATATATTATTTTCAATTACCATTTCTTGAGCCTGGCAACAGCAGTTTACAGATAATGTGGAATGGAATCTTAAGAACAGCCATATGGGTTAGTATTCTCAACACCATTTTAATAGATATTAAAGTAAGTAATTTATTTCAACAAACATGTATGGAGAACCAAATATCCTCTATAGCTATATCATCAATGCAAAGGGAGCTCCGGTTAAAATGGTGGAGTAAGAAATTCCTGTACTGCATCCTATCATGACTACTTCAAAACAACTAAACTACATCATTGAAAATCACCTGGGCCAGCCAAGTGGCTCAGTTGGTTAAGAGTTAGTTTAAGAGCATGATGCTCTGAGCAATAGGGCAGCCCGTTTGATTCCCACATGGGCCAGTGATGCTGCACCTGAGCTGAGCTGCCAACAGGGATGGCATGTTTGATGGTGGGCTATGCTCACCCGCAACTAAGACTAAATTCGGCACCTTGAGCTGAGCTGCCACCCGCATGGCTCAGTGGATAGAGCGTGCACCCTTAACAAGGCTGCTGGTTCAATTCCCACATTGGATGGTACTATGCCCACCCTCAACCTAGATTATAACACAGCACCTTGAGCTTAGAAGCCACGAGCTGCCGATGGGCAGCCAAATGGTGACTGTCGCCCTCCACAATGAAGACTGAAGAACAACAACTTGGCTGGTCCCCTCCCCCAATTCCTCAACACTGTTCCCTTATCCTAATTCCCCAATTAAAAAGAAAAAAAGAAAATCCCTGCAGTCTAGCTCAACAGAAGTCCAATAACTAAGGATATACAGAAGAAGCCACATTGAAACTGGTAGAATGGGTGGAGATGTCGAACAGGCTGGTGCCCATACCCACTTGTAGTAGCTAAAAATTGGGAGACATAGCTCGGTTACAGAGGTTTCCCCGAGGAGCGAGGGCCCTAGCCCCACACCAGGCTCCTCAGCCCAAGGTTCCAGTGCCAGAAAGAGAAGTCCCCACAAATTCTGGCTGTGAAAACCAGCAGAGATCATGGCTGAGTGTGATGCAGGGCTATTAGTGTCCCAGACATTCTTCTTTTGTTTTTTAATTTATTTTTTTTATTAGTTTCAGGTGTACAAAGCAACGTAATAGTTAGACATTTAAACCCCTGATAAAGTGATAACCCCCCACCGCCAATCTACTACCCCTCTACCCCTCTGACATCTTATATACTTGTTACAATACCATTGACTATCTTCCCTATGTTGTACTCCACATCCTGTGACTGACCAATGCACTATACACCTGAAACTGAAGTAGAATAATATTGAATGTCTACTGTAACTAAATATATAGGTATATACAGACATTCTTCTTAAAGGGCCCATGCAGGGATTGACTTGCTGACAAACTTACTGGGACAAAAAGGGAGAAACTGAATTGTCTGGTTTCAGGGTTATGGCTGGAGGGGTAGATTTCTCCCAGAGAGAAGTGTTAGCAAAAGTCATTGCTTCTTTGTTTTTTAATCAAAATTTATTGAGGTGACAATGGTTAGTAAAGTTACATAGGTTTCAAGTATACAATTCTGTAATAACATCATTTATATATCACATTGTGTGTTCACCACCCAGAGTCAGTTCTCCTTCCATCACCACATATTTGACCCCGTTTACTCTCGTCTACCACCTCCCTCCCCCTTCACCCTCTGGTAACCAGTAGACTATTGCCTGTGTCTATGAGTTTTTGTTTCTTTGTTTGTCTTGTTCCTTTATCCCACATACCAGTGAAATCACATGGTTCTCGACTTTTTCTGTGTGCCTTATTTCACTTAGCATAATAATCTCAAGATCCGTCCATGTTGTCATAAGTGGCACTATTTCATCTTTTCTTATGGTAGAATAGTATTCCATTGTGCATATATACCACATCTTCTTTATCCAATCATCTATCAAAGAACATTTGTTGTTTCCATGTCTTGGTCACCATAAATAAAGCTGCAATGAACATCGAAGCATGTATATCTTTACAGATAAATGTTTACAGAGTTTTTGGGTAGCTACCCAGGAGAGGGATTGCTGGGTCATATGATAATTCTATTCTTAATTTTTTGAGGAACCTCCACACTGCCTTCCATAGCGGCTGCACCAATCTGCATTCCCATTAACAGTGTATGAGGGTTCCTTTTTCTCCACAGCCTCTCCAACACTTGTTATTATTTTCTTGTTGATGATAGACTTTCTAACTGGTGTGAGGTCATATCTCATTGTGGTTTTTATTTGCATCTCTCTGAGGATTAGTGATGTTGAGCATTTTTTCATATGTCTATTGGCCATGTGTATGTCCTCTTAGGGGAAATGTCTATTGAGGCCCTCTGCCCATTTTTTAATTGGATTGTTTCTTTTTGTTGTTGTTGAGTTGTCTGAGTTCCTTATATATTTTGAATATTAACCCCTTATCAGAGGCCTTGTTTGCAAGTATCTTCTCCCATTCAGTTGATTGCCTCTTTAGTAAGTCAATTTTTTCATTTAATAAATATTTATTGATTTTATACTCTGTGCTAGATACTGTTTTAGGCACTTGAAATATATCATAGACCAAAACAGACAATAATATAATATATTGTTAGAATGTGATTAATGCAAGGAAAAAAATGCAGTGGAAGGAACATAGAGGTGCTGGGTATATGGGAGTTGGGTTGCAATTTTAAAGTGGGTGGTCAGAATGGGCTTCATTAAGAGTAATATTTAACAAAAGACTTTAGGTAAGTTCACCAAACAGATAACCAAGGCAATAGAATTCCAGGAGAAGAAAGAGATGATAAAAATGAGAAAGCAAGAGGAATACTTCTGTGTTTGAGAAATGGCAAAAAAACCCCAGCATGGTTACAACAAAATGAACAAAACATAGAGTCATAGGAGTTAAGATCAGTGAGACAGCCATGGTCAAATCAATGGACCTTGGGCTTCTTCATTCTGAATGTGGAAGAAAGCTATTAGAAAGTTTTGAGCAGAGGAGTTGTTAAATTTGGATCCTCTGAGAAGCAGAGGTCAGGATGCACTTAGGCCTTCAAGAGGCTTTATTGGGGAAGGCACCTGTAAAGGGTATAGGGGTGAGGGCTTGTTAGCGAGATAAGAGTAAGTTGGGAGAGACTTCAGACCACAATGTAAGCCTGACACCTGTGAAAAGAGAGCAGGCATGAAGGAAGATGAGTTAGGAGGAGCTGGAATACAGCTCTGAAAAATTCAAAAGTATCCCACAGTTGAGGCAGCAGCAGTCCAGACCTAATATCCTTGCTGTACTCAGTGTTTAGCTGGAAGCAGCCTGAGAAGAGCATGGACACTGGGCAGATTCAAGGATACGGAAGCTGGATGCTATTCATCAACCACCCTTCTCTTAGCAGGTTCTCTTGAAGGAAAATCTGAACAACACCTCACCATGGCTGCCAATAGAAGTGATATCATCTGAACTCACATATAAAAGATCACTCTGGCTGCTGACAACAGACTATAGGAGACCAAGAGAGAAAGAAAGGAAGGCATCTATGAGGCCACTGAAATCATCCAGGCAAACATTTAAGGTAGCCTGGGATAGAGCCATGATTCTCAAATGGAAATGATTTTGTCCCCCTAGGGGACATTTAGCAATATCTGGATATACTTTTGGTTGTCACAACTAGGAGTGGACTGTGCTACTGTTATCTAGTGGGCAGAGGCCAGAGATGCTGCCTAGCATCTTACAATGCACAGGATAGCTCCCACAACAAGTAGTCTAGCCCAAAATGTCGATGAAGAAACCCTGGAACACTGTAAAAGTGATACAAGTTAATGGTTATTTTATCACTATTTTTTGGTAGTAGAACTGACAAAATTTGCTGATTAATTAAATGTGCATTGTGTTAGAGAACGAGTGAAAAAAAGATTAAAATAAAATAAAATAGTGTATAAAAAATTAAAAAGGAGCACATGTCAAAATTCCCTGAATTCTGGCCAGTGCCTAAAGTGATGGTTCCAAGTTTGTTTTTTGTGTTTGTTTTACATATATTTTTTTTTCCTTTTTCCTTTTTGTTTGTTTGGGGGTTGTTTTGTTTGTTTTTTTGAGGGCAGTGTCACTGGCCCTCATATGTGGGACTGAACCGGGGTTTTTTTCCTTTTTAATGGAGATAGTAAAGGCTCAGAAAAAACATACTTTTAGGGATGTGTACAGATTAAGAATTTTGCGTTAGATATGCTTAGTTTTTATGCCTATGAGACATTCAATTGATAACAGATAGGCAATAAGGAGATTCTTGTGTTTGAGACACTGGAAATATAAATTTGCGAGTCATCATCATATAGTTGGTATTTAAAGCCATGGGACCAAATGAATTCATCCAGGATATAAGTGTTCAAGATGAGAGGAGATCCAGGTTTGAGTTCTGATGCACTTCTGCATGTGAGGTCAAAAGATGATGGGGATCTGGTCAATTGAGAAGGGAGCAGCCAGGGCCGGCTAAGTGGCTCAGTTGGTTAAGAGCTCACTCAACAGTGTGAGCTGAGCTCTGAGCAACAGCAGTTCTATGCCCAGCCAGAGATGAGCAGCCGCTGAGCTGCCAACAGGTGGCAGGATGGCTCAGCTAAAAAAAAAAAAAAGGCATGAGAAGGGAGCATTCATTGGGTCAGAAGGAAAATGAAAAGAATGTGGCGTTTGTTCTGAAAGCAAGAGGAAAAATGCTGTTGATGGTTTAAGCAAGATGAGGAATGATGATTTAACTTGGAAACATGGAGAACATTGTTGGCTTTGACAACAATGGAAAGATAACGGCAAGAGATGATGGGCCTGTACCTTATTGCCATAACTGGGCTCACAGAAATGGGACAGGGAAGAGCAGCAAAAGGGAAGAGCAGCAAAAGGGAAGCTGAGAGGACTTGCTGAGAAGACAATGCTGAAGAGGCTGGCACAACAAGCGTGAGTCTCCAAATTTACTAGGTAGCCATTACTTATTAAGCCCTTTCACAGATATTGTAAGGAAGAGCATTCACATAATTACAGCTTGACATGATAAGAAGGCCCTCAAGAAGAGTCAAGGACCTTTTACAGAGGATCCTGTAGAGGTCATTTTTACAATGAAAGTGGTTGGATTTTTAACTTTTAAAAAATTATAATAAGATATAATGATGAGTGATCAGTGCCCAGAAGTGCTCCTTTTACACATTTTCTGTTTCATGCAAGAGACAGGCCATAGACTGTTCTTTGAGTGAAAAGTTCTGCTGAGTTGTTGAAGGCTTTTTGATAGCTGCATTTGGGAACTCATTAGTTTATTCAATTAAAAAATAAATAAAATAAAAGCTTTATAATATTGATGTACCTAGCTGGCTTGACTGAAGACCTAGGTAAATTAGCAAAAGGGGACCGTCCCATCATCAACCCTCCAACATACAAACATACCCTAACCAGCCATCATATTTTCCCGTTTAATACTATATTTTTAAATTTGTTAAAAGTTTTGCTTGGGAATCCAAGATATAAAACTATATTTCCAAGTAGTAGAGTTCTTTCGTACTGTCAAAATTGTATTTCCCATGTTAAATTTCCTTCAGCTACAACACCATAGAGCATTCACATAACTCAGAAATGCTCAGAAAATAGTGAAAGAAGTAACATTGAAAACACTTTCTTTCTTTGTTCTGGCCGCTTACAGAATAGACCAAGAGCAGACAACATTTTTTAAAAGCACCAATTGGCTAGATTGGAATGATATTCATTTAATTCAGGTACTAAATTAACTAAAAATCTTTTCTTTAAAATGTAATATGCCTGATGATCAACAATGGCCAGAATTTTCAGCTAGCTGGTGTTATACTTTTTTGAAGTTCCTCAGCCTTTACAATTAAAAATTGTTAAATCTTCCAGCAAGAAACTCAGTTTTAAGATATGTATCAGTCATGGAAGTAAAACTAAATGGGTTTCCCACCTCCTCTCTGGGCTGGTTGCCAGAATTAGTCATTTTATTAAAGAAGTCTTTTCACAGTGTTTCCAAGTGACTTTCTGTTTCTTTTTTCAGGGATGGGAACATCACGTTGTTATAGAAGAGTTAAGACCAAGGCTCTAGATTCAGACTGCCCAAGTTCAAATCCAGGCTTTGCATCTGACTAGCTGTGTGACTTTAAATAAGTTGCTTAACTTCTCCATGTCTCAGCATTTCTTCTATTTGAAAAGAACTAATTATAGCAACAATTTCATATACGTGTTCAAAAATTACACAAGATAATGCTATCTACAAAAAAATTTTCTCTCTCTCTCTCTCTCTCTCTCTCTCTCTCTATCTCTATCTCTATCTCTATCTCTATCTCTATCTCTCTCCAATTTCCAGTGTTTGCAATGGGTGTTTGTCCTCCTTCATGCAAAAGCTGTTTTTAGGGTAATACCCCTAGAGCCCAAAGAGAAATTTTAAAAACTAAGAAACAGAAAATAGGTTCTTATTACTGAGTAGCTCTTTCCCTCAGTAATCATGACCTTGTGCTTGTCTTTCTGTGCCTCAGTTTAACCATTTGAAAAATAGAGAATGGTTGCTAAGTTAGGTGAACTCTTCCCTATGATTTCTTCACTTTCAGAAATATCATACCAAGTTGTTGCTGAAGTTCATATCTGTAAATAGAGTTAAAATAAAATTTTAAGTATTGTGGCTTAAGCGGAAATATTAAATAATACTATAAAAATAATCTTAGAGCCAGAAAAAAAATGTTGACTTCATCTTTGAAAGACTTTTCTAAAACCCAAATTTTTAATAATTTAGTAAAGAAAATCAAATTTCCCAATGTACATATTTATCAAAACCATTCTAATTAACAATTTATCATGCTGTATCAACAGAAAATTATATATTGTAGTAAAAGCAAATGAGGCAATTAAAATAAGGCTTTGTCAGCCTATATAGCATTATGAGGGTAAATGCATAATTTTCTGACACTTTTTATGTATTTAAAGTAGTTCAGAGAGCTTACTCCCATTTTGGACCTTTTGAAGTTAGGGAACCCCAAGTGGAGAGCCATTTGCCTACAAAACCCTGAGTCAGTGCTGATAAAGCAATAATTGGCTGGCCCACAATTGTATAAGTAATAACGATATTACTAATCATTTACAACAGCCCACCAGGGACTTCGGAAATAACCTCAAAGCAATTAACTAATGACCTACCTTTGATTATATCTACAGCTTTGAAAGCAAAAGGTTGGAGTTCATACGCCAAACTGATGTTGAGAGAGTGACATAGCCTGGTGGCCAGCTCCCTTCCTGAATAGAGCACATAACTCCTACCTGCTTAATCTCTCTTCCGAATGCACTTCCAGAAGATGGAAATCTTTATAGCCTTTTAACATTTTTATAACGTCTTTTTTCATTTTAATTAAAACTATTGCTCAACACAGAAAACCTGGAAACTACAGAAAGTCACAAAGACAAAAAAAATGTTATCCATAATCCCATCCTCCTCCCCAAAATTACTTCTAAATTTTTGTTTGTCTTTCCAACTTTTCTACATATCAATGTGTAATATTTTACTCAAAAATCAACAAAATTTTAATATTATTATTTCACCTGAAGTTTTCAATTACTACATGTTATGAATATGCTTCTATAACAGTAGATATTTTATATGACTGTACATATTTTTTTTAACTTCTTTCTGTTGAACATTTAGGTGTTCCTAATGTTTCATTACTATAAATGAAACTGGGACTCTGTTATTTCATTCTGTTATTAACACTTATTGATAGGCATCCTTTAAAGCACACAAAGTCTCTTCTCACTTATGTACTTACATTGATAGGACAAAATTTTAAAACATGAATCAATATCAATGACATATACATGTTTTGAAGCATATTGCAGATATTTCCCCCAAAACTATTGTTTTAATTTTTGTTCTCACTGGGAGTATATTTGAGAGTGCTACCACCAACCCAAGGTTTACCAATATTAATATTTCAAAAACTGACATGTGACAACATCATCAGAATTTTCACTTGCATTTCTTTGGTTATTAATGAAGTTTCACATGGTAATTGGTGATTTGTATTTATCATCTATTGAATTGCTATATATGTCCTTTGAACATTTGTCTACAAAATATTAACCTTTTCTTTATTGATTTCCAGATTGACTTATTTTATTTTAATTTCATTTGATTATAACCATTTCTACAAGTTGGTACATACAAAGCTAATTCATTCTTTGTAAAGATTGTGTTAAAAGTGTTTTACGCATATACACATAATGGATACTTTTACATAAATTGAACCCTCCATCATGGGATTTATAATATATCTCTTTGCTTTTTCTTGCCTCTATTCAAACTCCTCCCCATATCCATTCACATCCTCCTAGCACAACCCACGATAAGCTATGTTAACAACCTATGTATCTTTCTTATTTTTCTCCATTTTTCATGATTATATTTCAGCATATGCAAAAAACATATACAACATTTTTTCATTTATTGTTTCATAAAAATGAGATTATATTAAACATTTTCTGCATCTCGTTTTACTCACTCAAGGATACCTCATAAAAATTCTGCCAAGATAATTGGTATAATTCTAATTCATTCTTCTAATAGCTACATAAGGTTCCCTATGGTGGATGGACTAAAATTTATTCAGCCATTCCCCTATTACTGACAAGCACTTTGTTTCTAGTTTTTTGCAACTGTGAATGAGGCTGCAATAAACATCTTTGAGCACATATGCTTACTTATGGGAGTTTCTATTTTGATGGGTAGGTTCCCAGAAAGAATGTTGCTGAGTCAAGGAATATGTTCAATTTATTTTTATTCTCATGGATGCTGTCAGATTGCTTCCTAAAAAGGCAGTAATCCATAGTTCCACTAGCAATGCATAAGAATTTCCTCATATCTGCATTAGCAATAGGTATTATAGCTCTTTTCAACTTTTATAAGTCTGAAGAGTAGCAAGTAAATTCAAATGACATATGATCACACATAAATTCAAATGACACATGATCTTATTGAACATTGAATTTCACTTATCTGAATTACAGCTTTTTCCTTAGTCCATTTTTTTTTCCATTTTCTCATGTTAATTTGTGTAATTGTTGTACATTATCAATTTTAATACTTTGTCAGCTGCATTGCAGATAACTTTTTTTCCAGAGCACATACATGTGTATATGTGTGTGTGTGTGTGTATATATATATATATATATATATATATATACACATACATACTTTGCTTATGTCAGTGCTTCTCCATTTCTCTGCAGCAAAGGACCAATATTTTAAAATTTCTATTCCATAGCAGATCAATGTTTCGTATAATACAAAAATCACACAGTCAGATGTCATGACAATGTTAAATTGCTGAACAAGTTCATAAATGCTCTCATTTTCTGTATTTACCAACACGTGGGTTGGTAGCAATCTGTAGATTGGCACTGGTCCATAGCCTATGGCATCCTTTTATTTACAGTCAAAACATTTTACTTTAATGTCATCATATATTTCCTTCTATAGTTTTTTGCCTTTATTGCTTAAGAAGTTAAAAATTTATTTATAAGTCCATTGCTAAGCTTATTCCATTTAACTCTCTAGTCTGTGTGGATTTTTTCAAATTCTATTATAACATCCCTTTTTCATCTGGATTTTTTAATGGCTGGGGTAGGGTTCCAATGCTATTTCCTTTCAGATGTGTTGCCACATTACGTTTGTCATTGTGGAAGATATTGTGGTCTGGCTCACTCAGCAGTCACTTCCTCTCCCTTCTTGTTTGCCTTCTTATAAGTATAGAGACTACAAGGCTAAAATCCTTATTCTCAGGTAAGCTGTGCTACGGCTCCATATGTGATGTGCATGCCACCAAGCAGACGCTCTCAAGCCAGTCTTAGAGCTGAGAGAGCAGTATGAGAAGTGGCTGCATAGAGGGATCCTCATTTTCCTGGTAGGCACAGTAGAGCAGACAATTTGTTCTATTGGGGTAGCTGTGAAAAGTTTCTCAAGTTTTTATATCATAAATGCCAAGCAATAAGAGTAACAGCAAGGATACTTCTGCTTGAAAAGTCTCGAGGATCACTGGACCTTCTTCCTGGCTGCATAACATGCAACCATTGTTCTTTCATCTTCTGGGATAGTATCTAGAAATTATCTAGCCCACCTTTAAAAAATTCTTTCCCTTAAACTACCTAGAGTGATTCTGTTGTTGGCAATATAAAGCTTGACAAAAGTCATATATTAAATTATCTCATATACTGAGATACTTTACTATTTCACTCTTTTGTTTTATTGATCCATTTTGGATGGATTGATATAAATACATTCATGCCAATATCATGGTTATCATATCAATGTAGATTTATAGTGAGTTCTGAGATCTGTTTTTTATTTGTTTGGTTTTTTTTTTTTTTTGGTTTCCTTCAAATATTTATACTTCCATTTTAACTTTAGGATAATTTATCACCTTAAATCAACAAATAGAATAAGAAATGGACACACATTTGAGAAAGCTAAGACTTCCTTGAACCCTAAGCCAATGTATATGAAGACAAAGACTGAGTGAAGAAATGGAAAATGATTTGGAAAAACTGAGAACAGTCAAACCAAGATGCTCACAGAATAGCATACTAGTCATTGTCCTGAAGAACTTTGGACAAAGGAATAAATTGACAGCACCAGATCCTGTTAAAGAATTGTGAGGGAGTGCTGAAACCATTAGGCTTGCATACAAGTGTGTACGTAAAAAAATTTAGACTCCTAAGTATCCATTCTCTCTCCTTTCTCACAGTTAGGCAACTATCTTTTTTCTTCTCCTTTAGGAAACAGGAGGTATAGTGTCCAAAATGAACTACAGAAGCTTTGGATTTGGGGGCACCAGACATAGAGAAGGCAGAGATGAGGGTCCAGGGCAGGAATCGGCACATTTTTTTCCTGTAAAGATCCAGATCCTAACTACATTAGGCTTCATAAGCCATGTGGTCTCTGTCACAATTACTCAACTCTGACATAGTAGCAGCAAAGCAGCCATAGATAATATTTATATAAATAGGTGTGGCTGTGTGCCAATAAAACTTTATTTATAAAAACAAGTAGTGGGATGGATTTGACCAATTGGCTATAATTCATAACCCCTCTGGACTAGGGTGATACCAAGAGGTTTAAGTAAAAAATCTACATGCTGAACAAGGAGATTCCTAACCCTCTTCTACTGAACAATAATTTGTTTTACTTACCACACTATATTTACTTCAGGCCTTCATCTCCCCTAAAATATAAACTAGTAAATTAGTAAATTAGTAAAAGAGGATAATGTTTTTTCAAAAACCTAAAATCCCGAATAGCAAACATATACAGGTGATAATATTTAGTGTCACTGATAAAAAGTGAACTGGTTTACACCACTTGTCAAGCCCTGTGTGCATGACCCAGTGAGGCTAGGTGGGGAGCAAACTCAAGTGGTTTTAACTCTAGGGACAACAAACAAGGCTCATTTTCAAATATGAACAGACAGCAAAAGATCCTCTGACATTTGAAGAAAACTTCTAGCATAAAAGACAGAGACTAAAACAATGAAACAAAAATAGACAATGCAAGGAGCAAAAGATAACTTCAGAAAAAAACTTTAATTAGTATCTCTAGATACACCCATTCATTTTTAAACATGTTTATTGTTTAACTTTTTAAGATTTTTATTAAAAATCATAGCTAACACACATTATATTAGTTATTCAGCATTTATATACCTAAATAAATGATCACCATGATAAGTCCAGCAACCATCTGACACCATACTACTCTATCACGATATCATTGACTATATTCCTTATCCTGTACATTACATCCCCATGACTTATTTTTTTGTTTGTTTGTTTGTTTTATGAACTTTTTATTTTATTTTATTTTATTTTTTTGTTTTGTTTTTTTATTTTCATTTTTTTATTAGTTTCAGGTGTACAACACAATGCAATACTTATACTCTTTATCCCCCAAAGTGACAACTCCCCTCCCCCAGTTAGCCACCCCACTCCCCCCCATATCATACATATCTATTACAATTCCTTTGACTCCCTTCCACAGTATACTCCACATCCCGTGACTATCTATATATTCAGTTACAGTTGGCATACAATATTATTCAACATCAGCTTCAGGTGTACAGTGCAGTGATCAAGCCTCTACGCCATCCATGAAGTGGTCTCCCTAACAAGACATGCAACTGACGCCACAAAATTTTTACAACATTATTATATTCCCCGAACTGTGTTTCATATCCCTGTGGCAATATTGTAGTTGTCTATTTATGCTGTCTAATCCCTTCCCCTTCTCTCTTATCCCCACCCCCCTACCAACTAGCAACCCTCAATTTTTCCTCTATATCTATGAGTCTGTTTACTTTGATCGTTCATTCAGTTTTTCAGATTCCACATATAAGTGAGATCATATGGTACTTGTCTTTCTCTGACTCACTTATTTCACTTAACATAATAGTCTCTTCACAACATTATCAATTACATTCCCAGAACTGCCCCCATATCCCTGCGGCAACATTGTAGTCCCATCTATACTGTCCAAAACCTTCCCCCTCTCCCTTTTCCCCACTCCCTCCCAGCCAGCAACCATCAGTTTTTCCTTTATATCTGCTTGATATGACTACAATCTTCTTAAATTTACTGAGACTTGTTTTGTGGCCTAACGTGGTCTATCTTGGAAAATGTCCCATGTGTACTTGCGAAGAATGTATATTCTGTTTTTTCAGGGTGAAATGCTCTAAAAATATCAACGAAGTCCAGCTGGTCTAAAGTGTCATTTAAGGCCCCTCTTTCTGTGTTGATTTTCTGTCTAAAGGGTCTGTCCACTGGTGACAATGGGGTGTTGAAGTCCCCTACTATGATAGTGTTACTGTTGATCTCTGTCTTTATGTCTGTCAAAATCTGTTATATGTAATTAGGAGTTCCTATGTTGGGTGCATAGATGTTTATTAGGGTTATGGTGCCCTTCTTTGTCTTTTATTGTAGTCATTTTAAAGTCTATTTTGTCCAAAATAAGCATTGGTACTCCAGCATTATTTTTCTCATTTCCATTTTCATGAAATACCTTATTCCATCTGTAAACAGCATATACATGTGTCCTATTTTCTTATCTACTCAGCCACTCTCTGTCTTTTGATTGGAGCATTTAGCCCATTCACATTTAAAATGATTATTGATAGGTGCATATGTATTGCCATTTTGTTATTTGTATTCTTGGTCTCCCTGGGTTAGCTTGTTACCCCTTTCTTTTGTTTAAAAAAGCCCTTTTAACATTTCTTGCAATGCTGGCCTGGTGGTAATGAATTCCTTAAGCTTATTCTTTTCTGAGAAGCTCTTTATTTCTCCTTCAATTTTAAGTGATAGCCATGCTGGGTAGAGCAATCTTGGTTGTAGGCCTTTATTTTGTGTCACTTTGAATATCTCTTGCCACTCCCTTCTGGCCTGCAGAGTTTCTGTAGACAAGTCAGCTGTTAGTCTAACAGGAGTTCCTTTGTATGTAACCTGCTGTCTTTCTCTTGCTGCCTCTAGGATTCTGTCTGTCTTTAACCTTTGCCATTTTAACTATGATGTGTCTTGGTGTGGACCTGTTTGGGTTCAGCTTGTTTGGAACCCTCTGCACTTCCTGGGCATGTAAGTCGATTTCCTTCACCAGGGTAGGGAAGTTTTCAGTCATTATTTTTTCAAATACATTCTCGACCCCTTGCTTCTTCTCTTCTCCTTCTGGTATTCCTATGAGTCTAGGGTGGTTGCACTTCGTCTAGTCCCATAGAGCTCTTAAAATATTTTCATTCTTTTTTATTCTTTGGTCTTTTTGCTGTGCCAACTGGGTGATTTCTGCTATTTTGTCTTCCAAATTGCTGATCCAATTCTCTGTTTCATCTACTCTACTGGTGATTCCTTTGAGTGTGTTCATTTCAGTTATTGTATTCTTTAGTTCTAACTGGTTGTTTTTTATGATTTTTCTATCCTTCCTTATGTCCTCACTAAGTTTATTAAACATTCTTATCAGCAGTGTTCTAAACTGTGTCTCTGAAAGGTTGGATCCCTCTGTTTCCTTTGGTTCCATTTCTAGAGGTTTCTTCTGATCTTTACTTGTGACATATTTCTTTGTTTCCCCATTCTGGCTGTCGCTCTGGGATTGCATTGATGTATTAGATAGATCACCAGGAGAACCCTGGCTGGATCACGCAGGCCCTCAGCTCATGGGCCAACACTCCCAGGAAAACTCCCAGTCTCAGCCTGTCCCAATCAGCCCCTCGCAGATCAGGCTGAGCAGCCCGACAACCAGACGAGCAATCACCAGCCTGGCAACTCTGCAAGTGCAGTGCGCAGAGCCAGGACCCAAGGTGGCTTGCACACTCCCGCGTCTCAGTGAGCAGCCTATTGGAGCCGGAGCACGCCCACCAGGCGCTCCCCTGGCAACGCAGCACAAGCCATGCAGAGGGTGGGGATCCGAGGTGGTCAAGCACTCCCGGGTCTCAGTGAGCAGCCTGTTGGAGCCGGAGGGCACTCGCCCAGTGTTTCCCTGGCAACGCAGTATAAGCCGGGCGGAGGGTGGGGATCCAAGGCCGCATGCGCGCGCACACGCACACATGCACTTCTGTGCCAATTCCATCAGACCAATGAGGTCCCGGACCTGAGCCTCTGTGGGAGGGCCCAAGCCCGACAAAATGGCACCCTCCTTACACCACTCGCCTGCAGGCTTCACACCAGGGCAACAATAGTGCAAAAACATCCAGCCTTTGCACCAAAGGTGCTCAGTTCAGTCCGTCCCCGCAGGCTCCCGTGCCCGGCTCACACAGCTACTCCCTCCACCAGGAACCAGGTAAGTGCTCACCAGCGAGCAAGCCTGGGTGCCGGCCCCACTGATTCTCCAGCCGCTCTTAGCCTCACCGAGCTGAGCAAAGAGAGTCCTCACTAATTTACTGCCAGCTATCTTAGAACTTCTCTTCCTGGCAAAGGAACTCTGGGCTGCTGAGCTTGGTGTGCGGCCGGAGGGTCTCTCCCCCAACCAGAGAAGCCTCCCCACAGTTGTGACCTCCCTCACGGGGTTCGCCCTCTCTCGTCTCCGCCCATCCTACCAGACCCGACGTGGCCTCCTCTTTAAGTTCTTCATTTAGTGGTTCTGTTCATCTAGTGTTCCCGGGACGTCCAGGGTTGAATGCTGTATAATTTGTTTGTAATTTCGGTGTGATCCTGGGAGGTAGTTAGCACAGCATCTGTGTATTCCACCATTTTTCGACTTATTTGTTTTATACCTGGAAATTTGGACCTCTTACTTCCCTTCATCTTTTTCCTCCTTTTTAAATATTTCAATAACTGTTGACATTCAATATTATTTTATATTACTTTTAGCTGTACAACATAGTGGTTAGACATTTGTATAATTTAAGAAGTGATCCTTCTGACTAGTCTAGTAATCACCTATAGTTATCACCATATTATTGACTATATTCCTTATGCTTTACATTACATCCCCATGACTATTTTGTAAGTACCAATTTGTACTTCTTAATTACTTCACCTTTTTATTCTGTCCCCAACCCTCCTCCATCTATCACCCAATAAATCTAGTACCCATCTGACACCACACATAGTTAAAATAATATTATTGACTACATTTCTAGTGCTATACCCTACATCCCCATCCTACTTTGTAACAACCAATTTGTACTTCTTAATCCCTTCCCCTTTTCCACCCTCCCCCAACTCCCTCTCCCATATGGCAACCATCAGAATGTTCTTTGTACCTATGAGTTTGTTTTGTTTGCTTATTTGTTCTTTAGATTCTACATATAGCAAAATCACATTGCACCTGCTTTTGTCTGACATACTTCACTCAGCACAACACCCTCCAGGTCCATCCATGCCACCACAGATGGCAAGAACCCATTCCCTTCCATGGCCAAGCAATATTCCATTGAATATATGTACCACCTACTCTTTATCCATCGACAGACACCCAGGCTGCCTCCACATCTTGGCCATTGTAAGAAATGCTGCAATGAATATATGGGTGCACATGTCAAAACCATTGCAGTATTGAAACAGAGCTATGCTAATAGCATACACAGAGTGCAGAAAGCTCCAGGAGTGTCCTTTGTGTGGGTTGTGTGTGCCTTCCTGTTATAGTTGAGGCTTGATTGTGATTGGCACATCAGTGGGTAGAATTGACCCTCAGGTTGACTGACTGTGGGGTTTGGCCATATCCACAAGTTATGGGATGCTGTGCAGGGGGTTTACCCCATGCAGTAGGCTCCACAACAGGCTCTGGATCCTGATGGGACCATCCTTTGGGTGTGTCACTTGTGGGGCTAATTGGATGGTGCTCTCCTGTGGTCTGAAGCCAACCGCCAAGTATGTTGATTCTGGGGCTTCTTGGGAGGGGTTCTGGTGCAGGCCCTGGTCAGCTATTGCCTGTGACTGGCCAGGGACTACCTCGTAATAGCTAAAAATCAATCTGTGGGGCTGGCCGAGTGGCCCATTGGTTAAGAGCTGGCTTGGAACGCCAGCGGCCCCAGTTCGGATCCCATATGTGAGGGCCAGTGACACTGCCTTCTAAAAAAAAAGAAAGCAATCTGTGTGGTTGGTCACTCCCTGTGCATGGAAGAGGCCACGCTGTGACCAAGGCCAACTACTATCTGTACTGGGTCTAGGGTGGCTCCACAAAAAGTCAGGACATTCTGAGGCCTGCTGCCACCTGCTGGCTCTTGTAAGGTTCAACCGCTGATAAAATCTTGTGTGGCATGTGAGTTGGGTGAGGCAGGGTCACCAGGATGGGACAAGTTGTGTTCACCAGGTTAATGTAGATTCTGGTTGGTGCCAGGGCAGAGCTTGGAGATACTCAGCAAAAGTCTCAGAGCACACTGAGGGTAGCCACCACCTGTCTTGGGCCTGTGGACCCCTGATAATTGTCCACGAAAGAGTACAATTTGGGTGGGGCTGACTGCTTACCAAGAAAGTGGCTCTAGCATTGGGTGAGTCAGGTGGGGCAGGGGCAGGAGTCACCAAGATAGAGTGAGTGGAGTCACCAAGCCAATACAGATTTGGATTTGGTTGTGTGACAGGGAGGGCTCCACACCAGAAAGGTGGTGCCCGCCTACTGGCTGCATAGGAGAAGGACCCCACATGGGGAAAATGGCAACTGTCCCTCTAGTATTTGCCCTGGAGCCACACAAGTCAGTCTTTCTGCATATGCCTCCAACACCCCCTGAGTCACTGTCCCTCTGCTGAGGCCAAGGGTGAGTAGCCTTTGAGAAAGTGAGTCTGTGCACAGACACTTGAGGAAGATGTCTGGGTTTCCCACAGCCTTCCATCTCACTCAGACAGGTGGAATCACCACTGTTTTTTTAGTTTTGTTTTGTGTTTTTGAGGGCAGTGTCATTGGCCCTCATATGTGGGACCGAACCGGGGCCACTGGCTTCCCAAGCCAGCGCTTAACCACCGCGCCACTCGGCCGGCCCACCACCACTGTTTTTAATAGCCAGATGTTGTGGGGGCTTTTCTTCCTGGTACCACTTCTCTGGCTGGGGAGCCTGGTGTGGGGCTGGGGTCCCTTGTTCTTCCAGAGAGGACCTCCAAGGCCAAGATATCCCTCCTGATTCTCAAGCACCACACAGAGGTCTCGGGCCAGCCTGTTCCACCCCTCCACCCCTCCTACCAGCCTCAACATGGCTAGTTATAAAACTTCTGTTGAGCTAGACTTCAGATGGTTCTCCAGGTTGGTTTTTCTAAAATTTAGTTGTAATTTTAATGTAGTGGAGGCAAGCACACTCCGCTATCTTGGATCTTTTCCCTAAACACATGTTTATTGACTGTGAATAGTGTGCCAAATATTTTTTATATGCAAGTAATACAGTAGTGACTGAAATAGATAAAAATATTTTCTTCCAGAAAGCTTTCTTAGAGAGAGAAGACAAAAGAGAATAAAACAAAATATAAATATTGTTTTTTAAAAAATAATTATAAAACATAAAAAGGTTTATTGATGATTAAAAATTTGGCAGGTAAATTTTTTTTAATTTAGTAAAAGTGTTGGAAGATAAAATTGAAAATCTGCCTGAAAAACAGAAGAAATTACAAGGAAAATATGATAGAACAGAAAATTAGAAAGGTGACTCAAGTGGTCAAACAACCAACAGATAGGAATTCTAAGAAGAGAAAACAGAGAACATGAAAAGGAAGAAATTATCAAATGAATAATATACAAAATTCCACAGAGTAAAAAGAAATCGTCACCAAATGAAGAAGCCCTCAAAGTACCAACACAATAAGCAAACAGTCTACATCAAGGCACGTGTCTGTGAAATTTCACAATTCAGAGAAGATCCTAAATTTTGCCAGAGAGGGAGACAGGTCACAATGAAGATTTGGAGATAAAAACTACATCAGATATCTCAAAAGCAATAATAATACTGAAAATTATTTTCAACTTAGAATTTCATACACAGCTAAAATATTAATAAGTATAAGGGTAGAACACAGACATTTTTAGACACCAAAATCTTAAAACAGAACATCTTTTCTCTTGTACCATATCTAAGGAAACTACTAGAAGATATGCTACACCAAAAGTAGTATATCTTTTGATATGCTAAAAGAGGGAGATAGGACAGAGAGGATCCAACATTTAAAATAAAGATAAAGGCAAGTCCCAAGATATTGATGAAAGAAAGTTGCAGAATACTATGTGGAGATATGATTTAAAATTCTCCAATCTATGCTGGGGCATGATGATTGATGGCTGCAGGAAAAATGACCTCAGGAAAAAGAAAATAAAATGGTATATTATTTGACAGGGTTTTTTTGTTTTTTTGTGTTTTTTTTTTAATGTGGAAATTTTGTTGAGAAACATTGGACAAAACTTTAAAAAATGTTGGAAGATAGGCTGGCCAAGTGGTGCGTTGGTTAAGAGCTGGCTTGGGACGCCAGCGGCCCCGGTTCGGATCCCACATATGAGGGCCAGTGACACTTCCCTCTACAGCTAACAACAGCTCCACCTGGAGCTGGGCTGAGAGCCCTGGCAACGGTGTTGGCTGCAGCCCCTGCTGCAGTGGACTGCCATGGGCTACAGTGAGTGGCCGGCAGCCAGTGTGAGCAGCTGGCAGCCAGAGTGAGCTGCCAAGAGCCGCTGAGAGCTGCTGTCCAGAGGCCGGCGACCAATCTACTTCACCTGGAAAGAGTGCAATGATGAGATCAACATGGGCCAATGAAGCAATGTCCTCCACAACTAGACAGAAGAACAAAAGGACAGCAACTTGTCTGTTCCTTTTCCCCCATTCCCCAATGCTGTTCCTCTCCCCCAATTCCCCAATAAAATATTTTCAAAAAAGAAAATGTTGGAAGACAATCATAGGCTGAAGGAAGCCTCACAAATTAAAAAAAGCCAATTATTAATAATATCCAAAACAAAAAAAATGTATACAGGCTAAGAAATATAATAATGGCAAAATATTTAGCTTAAAAGTGAGCAATGTTAACATAGTTATAAAAACTAATTAATCAATAACAAATTTTGTCTATAAAAACTAAAACACTGAATATGGACTTTTTCATCTTTATTGAGGTATAATTTATGTGCAATAAATGCATTTAAATTGCATGATTTGGTAAGTTTTTAAGAGCTAATTACACCCAAGAACCTACTTCTACAATAAAAATATAGAATTTTAACATCACCACCAAAGACTCTATCTGTTCCCAAAACTAAGCAATGGCTTACCTGCTTTTGTCACTATAGATTAGCTTGCATTTTCTAGAATTTTACACAAATGGAATCATACACTACAGTATCCAGGCTTTCACCTTTCATGGTTTTAGTTACCCACAGTCAACTGCAGTCCAAGAATAGTAAATGAAAAATTCCAGAAATGAGCAATTCAGAAGTTTTAAATTGTGCACCATTCTGAGTAGTGTCGTGAATTCTCATGCTGTCATGCTTTGTCCCTCCAGGATGTGAATCATCGTTTGTTCAGTGTACCCATGCCACATACGCCACTTCCCATTTGTCACTTAGTAGCCATCTCTCCTAGCTTGACTGTTGTGGTATCACAGTGCTTGTGTTCAAGTAACCTTTATTTTACTTAATACTAGCCAAAAAGTGCAAGAGTAGTGATGATGTCCATTCAGATATGCCAAAGAGAAGCTGTATACTGCTTCTTTTAAGTGAAAAGATATGTACGTATAGGAAAAAGTAGTACATACCCAGTTCAGTGCTATTCATAGTTGCAGGCATCCATTGGGGGTCTTGGAACTTATCCCCCACAGATAAAGGGGGACTGCTGTGTATAGTCTTTCAACTCAGCCCTTCTACTCCTAGGAACCTAAGAGAAATGAAAGTGTATATATCCAAACAAAGATTTGTATATAATGTTCTTAGTAGCTTCATTTAAAAAAACAACAAACTGAAAACAATCTAAGTATCCACCAATAGGAGAATGGATAAATAAACTATGTCATGTCCATATAATAGAATACTATTCAGCAATAATAACAATAACAAAATATGAACAATCAATTTACCAGGTAGTCTTATCTATTTTTTGCAAAAGCTCCTTATGTTTTCTAGGTGTGTAATCATTTTATCAGCAAAAGTATGTGTTTGTTGATTCTTTTTTCTAGTGTTTATACCATTTACTTCATTTCTTGTCTATTCACCTGAACATTGTAAACAATGTTGAATAATAATGCTGATAGTAAGCATCCATGTCTAGTTCCTAATTTTAATTGAAATGATTTATTATTTCTCTATGCTTGCCTAGTTTCTGATTTTAATTGAGATGGTTATTATTTCTCTATTTAATTGAAATGGTTTGTAATATTTGCTGTTGGTTTGGAGGACATGGTCTGTATTATATTTCGGTCCCTTTTTTTCTATCTATGTTTTACTTAGACTTTTATTATAAATAGATCTTAAATGTCTTTTCAGAATCTATTGATATGGTCAATGTTATTTTTCTCTTTAATTTGTTAATTTAGTATAGTATGTTGACGAATTTCTTAATATGGACTCTAAAATAAACTTTGCTTGATCATTCTTTTGAGATATTGCAAAGTCCTATTTCCTAGTACATATTTAACATTTTTTTGCATCTATATTCACTAGTGAGGTTCAGCTAAAGTTTCTTTCTTGTGATATCATTTCAGGTTTCTATATTTTATGTATTTTGGCTATATGCAGTGAGTTGAAGTGATTTCTACCATTTTCCATGATCTGGAATTGTTTCACTATTGATGCAATTACCTCTTCTTTAAATGTTAAGTAGAACACAGCTGTGATCTCAATGCCTTTTCCAGTGGTGCCTCTTTAATCACTTTTCCGATCTTATTTATTGGAAATTGGCCTACTCAAGTTTTCTACCTCTTGAATCAAATTTGGTGAATTATATTTTATTAGAAAATCATCCCTTTTTCTAGCATTTTAAAATCATCCCTTTTTATAGAAGTTGGATGTACACATTTTTATGAACCTTTCATTTCTTTTCTATCTGAGATATCTCCTTTATTATTTATAATCTTATGTGTTTAACTCTCTCACTCTTTCCACCTCAAAAGGGGTTGACTTATTTTGTTGGTCTTTTCAAAGATCCAGCTTTTAAATGTGTTTATTGTTACTGCTATTTGTTACTATTTCAATGCATATTTGTTGAACAAATGAATGGTAGTCATCAGCAAATAGCTTGATGTTGTAGATCATCTGGGAGAAAATGTGTTGAGTGAGAAAGGCGAAGGCCTCTTAAGAACACCAATATCTAAGCACTGGGTAGGAAAAAAAACACACAAAGATTTCAAAGAAGCAATCTGATAAGTTGGAAGAAAACCAGGTAAGTACAATGTCACAGAAGTGAAGATAAAAGTGTTTCAAGATGGAGAACCTTGTCAACAGTTCCAAATGTTGTCCAGTGGAGATTTCTTGCCTAAGGACTTAGAAGTGTTCATTAACATTAGCTATAAGTAGGTTGTGGATAGCCCTTGCAAGAGTAGTTTCAAGGCGTGATAAGAGAAAAAAAAATAAAAACAAACCAGATTTCAGTGGATTGTAGAGTAAGAGAAAAATGAGAAAACGAAGTTAATAGTTACAGATAACTTTTAAAAGACTTTTGGCTGAGTGGTTGAGAAGAGAGAGGGGGCAGTAACTGGAAAACGGTATGGAATAGAGAGCATTTTTATAAAGATGTGAAAGCCTCAAGCAAATTTAAATGTTGACAGAAAGAAGCCAGTAATGGTTTGGGTGGGAGATGCAGGAGAGGACATGCAGTGCAGAGCACAGTGCCGTATTAGACTCCTACATCAGAGAGTCACCTCTTCCCATGTTACAGCAAGGCAGGAGGATAGGACATCTGTGGTGAATGTAGGTGAACCTGCTTTTGCAGAAAGCAAGTCGTGGAATTATCTTTGCAGAAAGCAAGTCATGGACTCTATTTTCTTGATGAAATACTTGGCAGGTTCTTTTGCTGAAAATAAGATGGGAAGTGGTAAGGTACGAGGCATCAGAAAATAGAGAAACATTGAAATAGTGACAGGAAGTTTTAGGAGAAAGACCTAACTTAGGAAATGTAGAAGAATTTTCTGTTAGTGTCAAAAGCACAGTTCAGTTGGAAACCACACAGTAATGGAGGCAGCATATGTAAGAATGAAGGTTAACAGGTAGATAGATCCAGGGTTGCCTGTTGGTGGGACAGTACTGGGTGATAACTAGTGTTTCCCAGGACGCCCTCACAGCTCTTCCAGCTTCCTTCCACTCTTCACTCAAGCAGCCCCAACTCCAAAATCCCCTCTTCTACCTTTTCTATGGGAGCAAAAGAAATAATTTGGGGCTTATTTGGCCTATAAGGACAAATCTCTTTCTATAACTCAGAGCTGACTTCCATTCTGGAGACCAGAAGAGTGAAGAAGCCCGGGGTCTGTTCCCTCTTGCCCAGGAGCAAGTCTTCCTGGACAGCACTGGGATTAAGCAGCCTGTATCAGAACTACCCTAGACCAGGGCGATCTAGAGATAAGAAAGACAATGCACTGATGTGGGTCTTTTGCCACATGAACCATGTTGTATTTTTCTCTAATTATTTAGGAATTAAGCCATTTTGAGTTTTTAATGCTGGTCATTATTAAATTTTATAAAAGAAATAAATATATATATGTGTGATACACTGAATATATACCGGGAGTGCCAAAAAATGTACACATTTTAAGAGATGTTAGGTATGTATTAACTTTTAGAAATTGAATTACAGTAGTAATGTGTAGTATGACGTTCGCTCAAAAGATGGCGCTAATCAAATGAATGCTAGCGAGATATATAGATAGATAGATAGATAGATAGATAGATAGATAGATAGATAGATACCAAAAAATGTATACACATTTTAAGAAAGTAAAAAACTGTATTAAAATGGTAGTAATATATACCGATAATAAAAGATGAATACAAGTCATCTTGGACTTCTGCAATTACAAATGGTGCTCAAAGTGATTACCATCAGCATCCAGACACCTCTGATTATGGCAAACTACTGCTTGAGTAACATTGACCAAAGTGTCCTCTCATATACATTTTTTGGGCACCTTTGGTATATCAAAGATTCTCTAATCAGTCAATCTAGTTATATGTATAGGAAAAAGACTAAATGGATATATTAAAAAACATAATTAGAAAGTGAAATTTTTCTTATCCATGTTTTCAACAGTGAACATGTACTTATTTAAAACAAGAAAATCAATAACATTTGTTTCTAAAGTCATCACATTTGAACCAATATTTTCCTAACAATCAAAACCAATTGCAAAAATAGAAACATTATTCTGGTGTCTTCCCATTGTATTCAGGGAAAGCTTCTTAAATATTCCACATTTCCAATTTGATTTTCTATATAATAAATTCTTCTTTGAATATTTTTTTTAAATTCCACTTAAGCATATTTACTAACCTGCAATTCTTTTCTTATCGAATTTATTTTTAATTTACGCTTGGGCTCAGTCTGCTGCCTTTTCAGCTCACATTTCTTACTATTTATCTTTCATCTCCTTCGTGCATGTTTCTTTGAGTTTTGAGAGTACAAAGCATGTGCTAGTGAGTAGTTTCTTCTGTTTACTGCAGTAATATTTTAGAAACAATGTTTTCTTCTTCCTTTCCCCCCCCCTTTATGTCATAGAATATCTTTATAGAACCCATATGGTTTGCATTTAATTTCCTCTTCCTTAAATGATGGAACATACATCAAGAAGCATTTATTCTAAAAACAGGGTTTTCTCCACACTGTCCACTTGGATGCTGTTAATGTCAGGATATGGGATCTGAGGCTCCATCTTGAGCCAAATCAATGATCCAACACCCTGGGAGGATGGGGGAAGTGCTTGGACCAGAAGTTTTGGGGATTTGGTGCAGTGCTCAGCTCAGACCTAATGTAGCTCAGCTTCTTTTTAATTGCTTTGGGAAGAAGTCCTGCCCCCATGGTGATAAGACACCCACACACACACACTGTCACCACGCTCAAGAATGCGTTGCAGCAGCCCTTGACTCCTGGCATCTAATTTCCTCTGGTTACTTTCCAATGCTGTCTCCCAGGGTCTCCTAGAAGACACCACCTTCGAATAGAGGGTGATCCCTTCTACTGCTGGGCCCTGAGGCCGGTGGTCCCGGAGCTCCCGCACGGCTGCCCTTAGATCTGCCCCTCTTTATGTTCTGGGGGCCATTCCTGCATCCTTTCTGCACAGCAGCTGGTACAGTCCCCAGCATCATGTCCGTGATCTTGGTCTGCAGAGACATAAGAGATTCCAAAAGAGGTTTTTACCTGTCTTGTGCCCTGCTTTCATCTGCACCCTCATCCCTCCAGGAGAGGGGGCATTTATGGGGCTTAGGATCCTTACCTTTGTCACTTAGCAGGCCCTCTTGACCTTCTTCAATCTAAATCCATCATTACTGTATCAACAATAAACTACTTGGGGGCGGGCAGGTGACTCAGTTGGTTAGAGCATGAACTGGTTCGATTACCACATGGGCCAGTGAGCTGCGCACTCTGCAACTAGATTGAAGACAATGACTTGAGCAGAGCTGCCGGTGGGTGGTCGGATGGCTCAGTTGGTTAGAGTACATGCTCTTAACAACAAGATTGCCAGTTTGATTCCCACATAGGATGGTGGGCTTCGCCCCCCCCACACACACACACACACAACTAGATTGAAAATGGGGACTGGACTTGGAGCTGAGCTGCGCCCTCCACAACTAGATTGAAGGACAATGACTTGATTTGGAGCTAGTGGGTCCTGGAAAAAAACACAGCTACCCAATTTTTAAAAAAAAATTTTTTATAAAAAAAAAAGAATAAACTACTTTATATTTCCAACATGTGCATCACATCACACTTTCCTAGCTTGTAATAAGGTTGTGGGTGTCATGCTTGATTTTACTGTTTTAAATAGTGCTTTTAAATGGGTGTCATGCTTGATTTTACTGTTTTAAGTAGTGCTTTTAAGCTATCTTCACTAGCTGGATTCACACATTAGTAAATAAAACTTAAATCCACTCTTTGATAAATAAGTTGGTTCCTCTTTCATTTCTTTGGAAAACCTTTCAGCGTCCAGTGGCAGTGGCCTTATTATGATCACTTTAATTCTGGGACATAATAAGTCTGAGATCTCAACCTCTTGAACTGATTTTTTTTCCATACCTTTCATTAGGTAGCCACCAATAAATTTTAGTACTATTTAAACTCTCCAGCCCTCCAGTAGAAATAGGACATACAAGAGTATTTAAACATGTTGCAATACTTTATCTCACCCTGTTTCAGGAAAAGATGAGATTTCATGAGTCCTGATGGGAGGTGAAATCTTTACCTAGCACCATATCAATTTGTCTTTCACTTAGGGAAAATTGGAAAGTAAAATGTGTGTGTGTGTGTGTGTGTGTGTGTGTGCGTGTGTGTAAGAGAGAGAGAGAATAGATAGATAGATAGATAGATAGATAGATAGATATAGATAGATAATCTTCATTTCTGATCTTTCCTGCATTACTCATTTTTTTGAGGTAATATAATGTCATTGTATGTTTAGAAATTTGGCCTGTAATTTGGATAATATTATTATTGTAATAGCAATAGCTCATTGTAGAAACCACTTATATTTCTTTGATTCAGCCAATAAATATCTACAAAGTATTGTCCAATTTAGTTTTCCCTTAAACAGAAAAAGAGAAAACGTTCTCTTTCAATATGAAATATTTAATCAATGGTATAATTTAGAGTTCCAGCTACACAGTAAGACTTAGGTAAATCAATGAATCGTAGAGTTTTAAAGAGCATGTACACACTTCCCTTTTTCCTTTAGCAACCAACAGCCACCACTCTTGCTCCAAACTCCCACCATCACAAGCCGTGCCCCCTACTCAGCTCCTGGTCTGACATTGCTTATTCTAAGGAATAAAAGGGATAAGCTTGGGGAGAATAATGTTCACTACATTTTTATGTTTTACGGTTTCCATTCTCTCCTAGGAAGAGGATTCCCATGTATGGTTCTGCTAAGATCTTCAGAAAACTACCCCCAAATACTCTCTTGAATAAATTCTGTCCATCAGGGCCCATGGTAGAATATTGCACCATTTTGGTAAGTTTACTTCTCATTTATAAATATCATCTAGATTTCCCTGGAACAATACTGATGTAGGTATATTCATGGTGCCCTATTAATAGTAAGAATCCTTATTCCAGTTAGCATCACCTTAAATTACAGTTTCTTTAGATCCTTACTACTCAAAGCAGGTCAGCAGCATTATATCACCGGGGAGCTTCTTAGAAATGGAGAAGCTTTGTCCCCACCCCAGACTTACAGAATCAAAGTTTGCATTTTAGCAAGATTCCCAGGTGTACACATAAAATTGAAGAAGCACTGCTTTAGTTTTCTGCCAAGACCTCTCCACTTATTACACGGAATGTCCAGAAATAACTCACAGATAGGTTGCATCACCTACCATGTGGTGCTGGCCATTTCCTTATCTTCTGCCCTGAAAGATTTCTTTGGTAGCTAAGTCTTTCACTGCCTGTAATGGGCCATGAAGTCACCTTGCTACAATGCCCCTTTGCCCACTGGCGTGCCACCTGCTGGTAGACAGTACTGCTTTCATCTCACCATACCAGCATCCCATCTGCTTAAGCAGGTAGATTAGGTCCTTAAGATGAAAAGAATTGTTAGCCCTCTGAACATAACAGCAGCTCTGTATTCCCAACCCAAGAAAGGAGAATACTTCTCATCCCATTTATTACATAAATTGGCTAAACAATGCTGTTACACCCCCAATGTTTTACAACTTTTTAATGGAAATATCTTTCAGATTTTATTTTATCCCACCTTCTCCCTAAGATTGGGACATGAATCTAAGTTAGGGGGAGCAGTTATAGTGGGGAGCCATGATCCAAGTGAAAGACATTAGAATTCATTCACGATTTCATGAACTTATTTATTCATTTATCCATTAAAAAGAAATAGTAAGGAAATGCCCATTGTATGTCAGGCATCATGGTAGACTCTGGGGTTACAGCATCTCCCCTCTTAGTGAGACTTTGTACTTGGGTCAAACCCTGGACCTATCGCCAATGAATTCTCTCCTAGGAAACTTCTCTGCCCTTTATACAAAAGGATTCAAATAATAGAGTCAGAACAGAATAAACTCAGACATTCTAGTTGTTTGAGGAGTATCTTGATAAGAAAGTGATTCTGTATATGTATCTACTCGCCCATCTATCTCACAGTGCCTTTTATTAGATTCTAAGTTCCCTCAGAACAGGGGTTGTATATTCCTCAATGAGCCATGCTCTAAAGCAGTACTTTTATTAACTGTTACTTTTTAAGACTATATGAGAGTATCTCTCAAAATATGGTTTTGGACCAACTGAATTAGATCACTGAAATTTTTTTTTTTAATTCATGAAACACTTAAAATCCTACATCAGAATCACCAGGAGTGCTTAGCATGCAAATTCCTGGACTGAAGCCCAAACCTTATAATTCTGAACCTGGGACGTACACATTTTTTTTTTCTTTGAGGGCAGTGTCACTGGCCCTCATATGTGGGACCGAACCGGGGCCGCTGGCTTCCCAGGCCAGCGTTTAACCATCACGCCACTCGGCCGGCCCTCTGGGGCATTTTTAACACTTGATTAAAAGTGGTGATTCGTTGGTTATTCTGAAGCACAGTGGGGCCAAGCAGGCTTTTATATCAGTTTCATGTTGGGTATCCACAGATATCTTATTTTGAATAAGAATTGTGTTATTGCTTAAAGGAAAAGTTGGATGATAATTGCTTCAAAGCCCCCAACACAAGAATGCAAGTGGAATGAGGTAATAAATGAGGAGAAATCACCAAATCTTTAAGGGAGTGAAGCTGATCTGACATGGAAGCATGCAAGATTTGGGCACAAGGTAGTCACAGAAATGCAGCCAAATCTAAGTGGGGAAACCAACAGTCAGTTTGTATGGCCCTGCAAGGTCAGTGTCCCAAGGCTGTAGCCAAGTAGCAAGTTCAGAGAATTTTGGAAGGCTTTAGAAAGTGGTCCAGACAGAGCTGCAAAGCTGGTGTTAGGACTCCACTGAATCCCCCTGAGGGCCTGTGACTTTGGCTCTATAACATGCCTATGCTGCCCTTAAGAATTTGTGTCTGCTCCTTGTCAAAGCCCTGTTAGAGCTGAGAACAAAAGCATGAAGGGACACCTGTAAGCTGGTGTCTTCCCTGCTCTGAGTTTTGTACCTTCATCTGTAAAGCAGGGAAGATGGGCCAAGTGTTCCTTCACGTCCCTGACAGGGCAGCTCCCCGAACCTGTGGAAAGTGGTCAGCCTATCCATCCATGGATCCAGAGTAGGGTTAGGTGCGAAGACACTTCTGAGTTCATGTAAGTTAGAGTAATAAATAATGACCGGTAAGCCTCTTTTGTAAAAGCTCAACGTCAAGGCTGAAGCAATATTTGTAGTCCTGCCTATATACAAGCTTCTGTTAGGAAATAAGTAATGGCCTTCAAAGTAATGGGGGGATTCCTTGCATCTCCTGGAGAGGCTTCCTACCTACAGGGGAGGGATCGAGAAAATGGCTGTAAACATTGCCAATGCTGGACAGTCCCTGAGAGGTAGAGACACTGCTTGGAGGAGTGGGCTCCCTTCCAGACACCACCAGCTGGAGGAAGAGCCAGGAGTCTGTGGAGTAGCCTCAGCTCATTTGGAGAAAACATTTTTGCTGATTCTTCTCAGGGGCCAGATCTGGATTCCAGGCCAACTTTATGAGGTGCTACTATAAGGTAATGAATGGATTTTTACCAAATGTTCCAGGACTTACAGAAGCAAGTGTTGAAAATACCCTTTTTGTAAATTTCCCTAGAGCTCACAGCAGAACTTAATCCTCTGAGTGGTATTTGAGGTTTGGAAACAGATACAGGCAACAGGCAACTGGGGCCAAGAAAGGTGAATCAGGTCAGCGCTCAAGCCCAGAGTTTGGGGTCATTAAAAGGTGACATTTCTCTATAATGAGGATACATCACTTTCATGATATATCAAAGTAAATAAAAAACATCAGACTGACTGCCCTTCGTAACTCAAATTAGTCCTGAGAATAATATGCCAAGAGGAATATAAAGATGGCTGGTACCAATGGCAGCAGCTGCCCATGAGGATGCTACCGTCAGAAATAACCCTCACTGCAAATGCTGGCATTTGATTTAAAAATGTCTTTGTAGAGTCCTGAAATGAACACACTGTTCAGACATTTGTGCCACCATCCAGAAAACCCACAGTTTGAAATCCTAAGTGGCGTTTTGCTGCCTCAATCAGCTCAAGGCAGAATCTGGTCTCCCACCAGGGGCCCTGATGTGGTTCTGATACTGGGGTCAGCTCTAGGGACTAGAAAGAACCAGGGCCTCAGACTGGCCTCCTGAGGTACTGGGGCTTCTTCCAGTTTAAACTTGGAGCAGGAAAATGGATATTCATGACCAGAAAAAGGACTAGACCATGCCAAGAGCCTTCTTCCTAGTCTCTCTTGGACCCGTCTCGCCTCCCTTCTATACACTCTCACGTTGCTGTCAGAGCGAGCTTGCTAACCATCAAGCCATACCCTTGACTCAAAGGTGCAAAGGTGGTAACGGCCGCCTCAATGCTCCAGGACAAAATATGAACCCACTTACATCATACACAAGATCCTTGCCCAGCCGCTCTCCTGTCTAACCTAGTCACCTGCCACCTTTGCACACTTTACACTGCAGTCATCTCTAACCACCTATGGTTTCCCTGTGAATGCACTACTCTTTCTATATCAATAACTTTGCATGTGGTACTTTTGCCTTTGCCCAAGGGATATTCTGAGGCAAATTATCTTCTTGTTGCTGGCCCTGTGAGGTAGGAAGGGAGTGAGATGGCTTTTATGTCAGGATCAGTTTGGAGGCAGCACCAGAATCTATATGCCATTGAATAGATTTTGTCCTGGTCTTATTTCTGTCCGAAATCAATACTAAAACCCTTCATAGAATGGCTATTGTTCTACCAACTGTCTCCACATGGAGTCTATGAGCTCGCAAGCCAATTTCTGGCTAAAGTTCTATATCCAAGAAGATCCCCATGGACAATTCACCAACATAGGGAATTGGGTCGAACTACTGTGCTAATGGATCTTAAGAATGGCTATATATTAAAATCAGCTGGGGAAAATTTTTTTTAATGTAAAGCCAGTGACATTAGAATTCCTGAAGCTTATCCTGAATACCTATTACATTTTTCAAAACTCCAAGGGGAATTCTAATGTGTAGCCATATTGAGAGCCACTGAATCATTTTCTTTCTTTTTTTGTTAATATTTAGTTTTAAATTGATATACCATAAAATTTATTCTTTCTTTTTTTCTCTTCTTTATTAAAATTTATTAGGGTGACAATAGTCAACAAACCTACATAGGTTTCCACCGTACAATTCTATAATACATCATCTATATATTGCATTATGTATTCCCACTGTATCATTTTCTCAACTTCCTCCTGCCATGGATTCTTTGCTCACTCTTGCATTGCCCTAACATGTCCCATCTGCCTCTCTCATCTATGACATAGACTAGCTCATGCATCATAATTATCCAGTGGAAATGGAACAAGGGATTGAACCAGGGCTACAATATAGTTAGGATTCTAGACTCTAGAAACACTATTTTGTAACACTTGCTGGTTGCTCTCTACCTGGATGGCTTATCCCCTTTGGAAGGAATTGGATCTGACTCAATAGAGATTATGATTAGACTGGCAAATACCAGACAGGAGTCCAGGAAGCTAGGCCACTGAGCTAATGAAGTAGTTACTTGGAGTGGATAAAAGAAGCACAAATCCAATTGGAGATGAAAAGACTTGTGTTAGAGAAAATTCTGAAGAGATAGTATTAAATCCAAATGATGGGAGGAAAGGCGAGAGACAGAGACAGGGAGAAAAAAGGTCAAAAGAACAGGGTGAGAAAGCAGATGGATGGCTGCATCAGCTGGGTGTTGAGAGGTAAAGACTTGACTGGGAAAGTGACTCAAGGGAACTTTTTACAATGATGGAAATATTCTGTCTTGATCGTGATGACGGTTACATGCATACAAGTGTATTCATTTGTCAAAACTCATTGAGCCAGGTGCATTTTATAGTATATCAATTATTCATCAGTAAATTTAATAATTTTTTTTTAACTAGGAAGAAGAAATAGGTGAGGAAGTTTCAATAGGTGAAAAGGCCAAAACTGGCCAAGAATTGTGCTGAGGTGTCTAAAGCACCATTTCACGGGGAGCTGGTCATGGGGATCACTGACCAAAATCAAAGGCAAAGGGGAAATCCAGGAGTTCCCCTTTATTATTAATATTATTATGATGGTGTTATGAGAAGTAGAAATGCTCCTCCACCTCTCATAATATCATAAAATCATGTGGTAGAGCTGAATCACTTTCTTGAAGTATATTCCATGGAACACTACATTTTATGAGTTGCTCCCTGAATTAAAAAAAAAAATCTGAAGTCAAATAAATTTTGAAAATGTTCATTGTCTATCCACCTCTTGGATTATATCACCAGGTACATTAGACCAGCATTGCACACCAGAATTATAATTCAAGTTACATTTCTAATTTAAAATTTTCAAGGAAGCATAGTGTAAAAATAAATTTATTTAAGTTCAATAATATATTTTATTTAACCCAATATATCAAGAATATTAATATACCAGCATGCAATAAATATAAAAATTATTAATGAGATATTTTAGATTTTTTAGAAATCTGGTGTGTATTTTATACTTACAGCACATCTCAATAAAGATGAGCCACATTTCAAAGGCTCAAAGCTACACATGTCTAGTGGCTGTGGCTGCCATACCTAACAGTGCAGCCTTAGAATATTAAATGTTTTGAGAAGCCCTACAGTAAAGAAACTTCTTTAACTTTGTTTAGCCCAATGTTCCCAAAACTTATCTGACCACAGGACCCTTTTGTCTTTTTTTGTCAGTTACATCTATTAGCATCTGCTCTACAGGAACATACTTCAAAAATATTGACGTAGTTCAGAGATCATAAAGTGGTGATCCAAAAATTAAACATAACCTAGAGACAGGTTTTGATTGGCCAATACAATGCTTTTAAGTAATTTAAGCTGGCTTTTAAAAATTGGAAGATTTCACATAAAAATCTGGATTTCTAATATCTGTGTAAAAATGGAAACACGATATCACTGAGCCTGTATTTCTTTGTGGCATCAACAGGTTAAAGCTGTGTCAACTGCTCTCTGAAAATGGGGGCAAGTGGTGAGGGGTGGAGGGCAGGGAATGGGCTCAAAAGCATACGTATGGGGTCATAATTTGCAGCTCAGAACCACCCATACCACTCCCACAAGGTACCCATCCATGTAAATTAAATACCTACTTGCCCTGTAGGCATTTGAGTATCTAATCCCTGGTGTAGCTCAGTCATCTCACTTTTTAGATAAATAAAGTTAGGCCCCCAAAAGTTGAAGGTCATATGCCTGAAGTCATTTCACTAGCTGTGACAGAGCAAGAACTACCTCCCATTTCTCCTGACCAGTCCCATATGCTCTCTGATGTTTCTACTACTATTCTTTCATCTGTTTCTGCTTCTTATCCTGCTACACCTTGAGAGAATCACAGAATCTGTGAGTCACAGACCTGCTAACTCTTCACTGTTAAATTATGCTCTTTAAGCTAAAGTGATTCTCTCTGCCTGACACAACTTGGATCGGCTCTCATCACTAATGAGACGCTGACGAAACAAATCAAGGGATGATAGAACCTTTTGTGGAGGTCAAAATATCCCCCTGCAGTACCGGAGATAGTCCCAAATTCCTTAGATAATCATTCCACTTTCTTGTTTGGACTTAATCAAAACATCATGTCCACTGTTGAGAATAGACATCAAGAATCTCTGAACAGAATCCCAACACAAGGCACTGGGAGACAGTGCCTCTGGGCAAGAAGCCAGAGCTGCCAGGGTTTTACTACTCCCAGAGGGAAGTGCACTCCTCCCAGCATGATTCAAATCTCCTATGGCTGATGCTTATCTTCAGGCCAAGGCCAATTGCATTTTTTTTTTTCTTTATAACAACCTTTGATTTCCCCAGAGAGGTTCAGCTACTTTTAATAAGAGAAAATTTATCCAAGAATGTGGATAGATGTGTGTGTGTGTGTGTGTGTGTGTGTGTGTTTGAGAATGTGTGGGTGCTCATACACCTGTTTTACTGTAAAATTAAGTAACTTTGAACATGGCAGAAATCTTTATGTCCTTTGTGACTTCAGCTTAATGGAAAGTGAGGAAGTGATCGGCAGAGTAGACTAGAGAAAAGAGCCAGGAGTTTAAAAAGAGATTATTTAGAGCTACCTTCATTGGCCTAGAAAGACAAAGAGCAGAGGAAAAATTAATCTGCGATGACTCTTCTCTACATCTAAGGCAATTATTAGCTCACTGTGTGCTGGAGTGAGAGAGATTAAAGAAAGGAGACGCCCTTCCTGTGACCACAATGTTTCAATGCACATTTTTAACTCACACTGAGAAGGGCCCTATTCCCTCATCTGCTTGTTATAACCCAAACCAAAAAGCAAAAAGTGGGTTAGTGACCCTGGAGAGGAAACACAATGGAAGGAAGCACAATGGATGCCTAAGACTGGCCTAGGGAGGTACTTTCCAACCTCTGTGCCTCCACTCAGCTATAGCTAACCTCAAGGATTTCCAAAGGCCAAACAGCTTTCCTTTTCCCCTTTGTGTTCTCCATAGCATCTAGCAGTTTCCCATTTACTAGTTATATTTGTCTGGCTTCCCCAGAAAGCAGAGTCCAAAGCAAAGGCTTTGGTCCTTTACTTAAGGAGGCAATACAAACACCAGAAAACAGGAGTGAGGATAAAAGGAGTAAGGGGGTGGTGGAAGAAAAGCCAGTGTGAGGGTGTGTCATTGAGCTGGCTATCACTTGGTATCAAGTGAGATTTAGAATCAAGTGCTCTTTCTTGTAGGACAAGAGGCTATATAAGCAACTGCTTCCTTAAGACAGTAAAAGGGAGGGGAGAAAGAGATTTCTCCTGTTATCTCAATTTTAGCAGAGGCCTCCAAAGCAAGAAAATTAAGTGCCAGCTCCACCCCTCTCCCTTTTGTTTAGTGGGAATGCTAGACTATCTACACAAGGCTTGTAATTATTATGCCTGCATTATCACATTACCCACCCCATGGTTATTAATGGGGGGCTCAGAGATTGGTTAATGAGAAAGATTAGAGTATAAAGATTTTCTCATTAGGGAGGGCAATGTTTCTTTTCTCTTACCCAAGGGAGAGAGCAATAAAATATTCTTTCCTCCCTTGAAGCTGTGATGGCAACTTCAGGAGAATAATTTGGATTTTGATTTTTTCCCCATGGAATTTGGGGAACACAAAAAATGTTCCTGCCTCACACCTGAGGAAGAATTCATGAGAAGGGCCCTGGGGAGGCCAGGAGAGCAAAGAGAGCTGCTTTAGGAATGGTCTGCAGTTTCAGTTTTGATAAGGATGTGTACATGTTGATGTGGGTCACATGTATTCCTTCTGGAAGGGAGCCAGCTATGAATAGTTTTCAAGGAAACCCCACCCAAGAAACCTCTAGGAGCAAGGTGGCCCTAATAAAGAGGCAGACCAACAAATGCCAGGAGTCCGAGTAGCCAGGTAAATGAGGTATCACCTAGTCAAGAGAACTGCAGGTGGCAGACCTCAGCAGCAGATGGGGTCTCTAAAGAAACCCCACAAAAATACACAAGAGAAACATGCCCAAATGCTCTTTGTGAGACAACCAGAGCATACCGACACCCTTCATGACCCACATACAACTGCACCCTTCTCTAAACTCGCCATTATCACTCCAGCTACTGAATACAAGAGGGAGTCTTGAGAGGAAGTGGGGTAGAACTTGGATGTGTTTCCTCCCCCACTGCAGACTTCCTAGCCAAGACGGCACAAGCAGAGGGAGGAAAATATCTTTTAAATTGAATAAAAGCCCATAGTTTTGATGTTAGACTGGTCTGGGTTGTATTATCATTATTACTACCCAAAGAGAAGTAGCTAAAAATGTTTTGGGAACTTTCTGGGATTTCATCCAGAGGCAGAGAAAAATATGTGAACAAAATAGGCTGGAAGAGGTAGTGATAAGAAAGATGGAAGTGGGTCTCTGGATGTGCCCTGCAGAGCCACTGGACAGCTACAGTGCTCAGTCAAAGGACTACCGTGGGAGAGCCCTTCAGAAATACTGTACACCCTAAATTGTTCAGTCAGTGTTAAGACAGAAGCTAGATCTCATGTAATCTCCTCAATTTATTCTTTTCTACAAAGGTTAATTCATTAAAATATCACAGAAAGTCCCTGGACATGTGAGAGATTAATTGAATGAACACCGACCTGCTCCCCAAACCTCTCTGTTCACCTTCCCCAGACTCCCATCTGGCAAATAAACTGCCAAAAGCAAAGATGTCAACAGTGAATTTCTAGGTAACAACAAACAAACAAATCCCTGTTTTTGACCGTAAGACCAAAATCATTAGAGAATAGATGCTAACAAATAATGCCAAAAAGGACTTCAATTTAAGAGGATGGAAAAAGTAATATATATATATATATATATATATATATATATATATATATATATATATATTTTGCTAGAGGGATCTAGAGGGAGACTTAAAGCAAGTCAACAAAAGAGGAGGGAGGAGATGAAAACAGACACCCACAAAATTTGGGGTGTATGAAAAAAGGGAAGGCTGATGTACTGGCTCCCAGCTTTTATTTGAAAATGACAGCCTGGGGACACCAAAATAAAAGAGAGGCTGGATGGTATATTTAAATAAGAGACTACATTGACCCAAGAGTTTTCTGTGGTCCTGGGCATGGCATGAGAGGGAACTCAGAATTTTCCATGGGCACAGAGTGAAGGGCAGAAGGTAGCTGAAAGATTGCCCTGATCAGCCTCAAGAGGTCACTTGGTAAGATGAAATGAAACGCATTGAGGCGAAATCCAGGGTTATTTGCCAGATATGAGGCTGCATCTGTGTGGAAGCATCCATGCTAAATCTACACACTACAATAGAGTATGCCACACCCCAGAGCCACCAGCAGTCCCTCCTGTGCCAAATGGAGGGAAAGAATCTCACAAGGACAACAGCTGCTGTTGCTAGAGGTAGACTTAAAACAAGTCTCCCCTCCCCACCAGACTCAACACCTGGCTGAGGTTGTTGCTCTATAAGCAGCAGCAGGGAGGAGGGGAAGAAACTCAGATAAAGAGCTATGAACAGCCCCAGTTAGGAATCACTAGACTGGAGGCTCAGAAATGGAAGAAATTGAGTTATTTATTTGTAGACAGCAAACAGTGGATCACAGCAGAGATCAGACCAAGTTATGGAAATAAAACTTATTTCTAAGATGCAGGCTGCAGCTTATGGACTCTCGTTAACTGTGATGACACAGCCTCTGGGAAACATAAGGCTTCTTGATGTTTTTCCCTGCTAGCAGAAGGAAGGAAGCACCATGGCATGGAATGGGCAGGCTCTAGCTTCTTCCCTATGATTTTCTTCCTCCTTGTCCTTCCCTGATTTCAACAATAGAGACAAAATTGAATTAAAATATATTTCTTTGTGGTTTTTCTATTATGATTTTCCCCCCATTTGAATAAAAATGTCTCTACCCCCATTCTCTGCTTTTACCCAACTTCTTAAATACTAAAAGAGTTTGCATCAATTTGTTGTTATAAGTCAAAGCCATCTCTGGCAGAATCCACGATCTACGAGGAGTTGCACATTCCTTTTTCTGAATATTTAAGCAGAATAATGCCATTTACAAATAAAAATACACAGTGGCCTTAAAATTTCTCACTTATGAAATTGAGGCTGTCAGTTCCAGTTCCCTCTTATTTAAAGGAATATTTGGACTACACCAATATTAAAATGAAGCATCTTGACAGCTCCTTGGGATTAATGGTGCAGAACCACCTGTATTTAACATTTCAGCTTCTACTCCATTAACATGCCTAACTCAGTTTTCTTGATCTGCCAGGGAGAAATGGAACAAAAATCAATAACCTACCCCAAAGCATTGATGAGATTTTATTCTCTCTCAAGTCACAAAGGAATGTCAGATCTCTTTACAGTGAGACTTTCCCTAACAAATTACAGGTTATCACCATATAAAGTAACATTATATGAAATCAAGAGTTGAAACAGGTGCCACCTCATTTTTTTTTTCCTTCCTGCAACATGTATTTCATGTTTGCATTAGTGCATGCAGATGCCAAGAAGATAAGTACGTTAACAATAACAAGACAGAAGTCTGTGGAGGCGCTTGCTAATAGCTTCAATACATTTCCTTGTGTTGTAAATTCCAGCTTTCATAACTTTCCAAGAAGTTCCTCCTTCTATCTTGGCAGTGAGTGAACTTGCCAGGAGGCCTGCTCCCTCCACCCCCAGCTCTGGCCCAGCTTTCCTGAGGCAGAGGCTGTACAGTGGAATGCCCTCTCTAGCTGCAAAGCCTTGCCCACTCACACCCAAAGAAATGAGAGAGAACATGGCACTTCTGCTGGAGGAATGAGCAGGGGTTCCTTGGCTACCTTGAGTAGGCTGATCCTCTGCTTCTCACAGTGGAAAACTTGTTTGCCTAAACCCTTCCAGGACCCCATGGCCATTCTTGCTTCAGCTACCTTCTTGAACTTGACCTTGTTCTTGCCTGAGCTGCATCAGCTGCCTTACTCTCTTACTCCTGCCCCATTGCCTTTCTGCCTCATAGTACCTGCACGTCCTCTACATACTTCCTTTGCCTGGAGATGCTCCTTGCCCCAGCTGGTCATTCCCTGCCATTATTTCCTCACCAATATGCCCTCAAAAGTACACACTCAAAACACAGAGGCATGTGCCCTGTGTTTTGAGTGTGCACTTTGGTGTTAGAGCAGGGGTCAACAAACATTTCCTATAAAGGGCCAAAGAGTAAATGACTTAGGGTTGTAGGCCATGCAGTCTCTGTCACAACCCCTCAACTATGCCATTGTCCTGTGTGTTAGTCAGGGGTCTCCAGAGAAATAGAACTAATGAGATATGATCAAACAATATGGTGAATGTTTACATTAAAAAACATTATTACAGTAAAAGACACATTGCCTTTAATCCCTTTCAAAACATTCCCCTTCACTTCAAACACACTTATCCCATCATTCTTGCCACTTTCTGAAGCAGTTCTGGAAGTCCTCTTTTGTGAGTGTCTTTAGTTGCACTGTTGTGGCTGCCTCGATGCCCTGAATCAATTCAAAATGTTTACCTTTCATGGTCATTTTGACTTTGAGGAAGAGCCAGAAGTCACTTGGTGCTAAATCCAGTGAATAAGATGGATGAGGACACACTAATGTTTTTATTTGACAGAAATTGTCATACCAGAAGTGATGTGTGACATGGAGCCTTTCTTGATGTGATCACAAAATACGGTGAATGCTGTTGCTGAGTGCTACCCAACGGAAAGGCAGGGACTTTGAATATGGGAAGTGGTGCATCAAACCTTAGTAATAGTGTGTGACAAGTTTCAATTTGTTCTGTGCAGTCAGCCGGGTGTGAGCTACAGTTGAAAGGTGTGTTTTAAAGTGTACTCTAAATCATCCTCCATCATGACAATGCTCTGTGTCACATGTCACTTCTGGCATGGCAATTTCTGTCAAATAAAAACATTATGGTGTGTCCTGATTCACTTTATTCACCAGTTTAGAAACTGCTTCAGAAAGGGGCAAGAATGTTGGGTAAATGTGTTTGAAGCAAGGAGGAGTATTTTGAGGGAATTGATGGCAATGTGTCTTCTACTGTAGTAATTTTTTTATTTAAATGTTCACCATATTGTTTGATCATACCTCACAGATATATATATATATTATGGCAATTGGCTTACATGGTTATGGTAGTTTAAAAGTCCTACAATCTGCCATCTGCAAACTAGAGAATCAGGAAAACCAGTGGTGTAATTCAGTCTGTCCAAAGACCTAACAACCAGGACCTCCAATGTCTGAAGACAGGAAAAGAAGGCTGTCCCAGCTCAAAAAGAGAGAAAGAGAAAAAAAATTGTCCTTCATTAATGTTTTTGTCTCTTTCAGGCCTCAATGGATTAGATGATGTCCACCGATGGTGATAACGGCAATCTTTTCTACTTGGTCTACTGAACCAAATGCTAATCTCTTCCAGGATGCCCTCACAGGCACATCCACAAATAATGTTTACTAGCTATCTGGGCATCAATTAGCCCAGTCCAGTGGATACATAAAATTAAACATCCTCTGAATGCAGCCCTAGACAACACATGGATCAAATGAGCCAGGCTGTGTTCCAATGGAACTTTACTTATGGACAACTGAAATTTGAATTTTATCTAAATACCAAGAGTCACAAAGTGTTATTCCTCTTTTGATTTGTTTTTAACTATTTAAAAATGTAAAATCTATTTTTAGTTCACATAAAACAATTTTTAGCCATATGAAAACAAGCAGTGGGCTGGATTTGGCCAGTAAGACTTTATCTGCTGACCCCTGTGTTAGAGATTTCAAATAAGCTTCTTCTGTAGTAGTTGGCATAGAATGGGTACTCAAAAAAAAAGTTACTTTGTGAGTGAATTACAAAAGAATGATGAAAGAATGACAGAATGAAGGGCTAACTGATAAAATGAAGTGGTAAATGAAAACATGAAATGACTATGAGAAATATTTGAGTGATCCCAAGGAATTATGAAAATGTCTTTAATCATTTCTCTTTTTATTTCCAGTCTAAAGTTCCATCTCTGGACTCCCCTGCATCCAATCTTCAACCTCAAGCCCCAGTCACTCAGTCAACAAATGCTTATGGAACACCTGCTATGGTACAGCCAGACCTAGTGCCAGCTGCTAAAGAGACACCAATGGATAAGAGAGACCCCACCCTCAAGGAGCTCAAACCCTAGAAGGAGCTTTAATATGTGGACAAGGAATTATATTACCTATATTACCTATATAAATACCTATGAGACAGGACAGGGTTCTAGGATCACACAGGATGTTACCAGTCTAGACAGAACCAGACTTCAAATAAAAGTGAGGGAAGTTGAATGAAATGAGGCAGTTGACACTTGGACCTCCACCAAGAGAAGATCCCCTTGCCTGCTTCTCAGACTCAGCCCATGTAAGTCAGAAGAAAATTCTGGGCTCCTTGACAGGATTGACCCCAAAGGGCTTATATAATGCACCAAATATTTTTTTCTGCTTAAAATTCATATAGTGAGATACTAACCCAACCCCTAATATGATGACATTTGGAGGTGGGGTCTTTGAGAGGCGATTACAGGTCATGAGGACAGAGCCCTCATAAATGCCCTCTATTAGAAGAGACAGGAGAGAGATCATTTTCCTCTCAGACAAGTGAGGATACAATGAGAAGATAGCTAGCTATCAATCAAGAAGAAGAGTCTCACTGGACACATCTTCTAGCACCTTGATCTTGGACATCCCAGCCTCCAGAATGCTGAGAATTAGATGTTTGTTGTTTAAACCACCCAGCCTGTGTTTTTCTGTTATAGCAGCTCAAACTGACAAAGAGATGGCTCATCTAACATTCAAAACATCTTCTGAAGTTCCCTTAGAAGCCCTCTAATCACTAATTTGCATGTTTGTTGGTTATAAATTCCAAGAAGCTGAGATAAATTTTAATCTTAAAACACATGTAAAATATTTTCTTCAAACAAAGAAAAACCAAGCTCCAGCTGCCATGTGTTTTTGTGAAAGATACAAAAAGGTTCTTAAAATGGATGTTTCATGCATGGCCCTTAGATAAAAGCTAGGGAAATAGCATTAAATCTTAACGGAGTGGAAGCATTTCTGAAGGGGACTAAGATAATATGGACCAGACACATGGCTTTCTGAAAAGCTAACTCAATACCGGGCTTGAGCTCAAAGAATGTAGATGAATGGATGTTTAACATGAGCCCTCAATGGTCTCTTACACACATCAAATGTCTCCAACCAGCTTCTGGCAAGTGCTGAATTGTAGCAAATTCATGATGGGTTTCTCTGATGCCTTCCTGAACACGTGTCAGTGGATCCTGCTTTAATCATTGAAAGGCAAAGCCAGCTTTCTGGGAAGGTGGAGAAAGCCATACACCGTGTGATGGGAGAGGCAGGAAGGCTCACTACCCAAAAACATCTGCATGTATCCAGGTGCCACAGGACTTGCGAGCCCTCGGTTACTGTGTATCTGATCACATCACTGCCTGCTTCAGCTTTCTTCAGGGACTCCCCATTAACTTCCAAATAAAATCCACATCCATTGAAATGATATAAAGAGATCTTCCCAGAAAGAAATTAAGTTAGATCTCTACCTCATGCTTTAAACCAAAATAATTTCCAGATGGGTTGAAGAGTTAAATGTAAGAAATAAAACCTAAAAGAACCTGAAAAAAAAATACAGAGAAGCAAGCATTCTCTGATCTAGGGCTTGTAAAGATTTGCTAAACATGTAACCAAAAATGAAAAAAGATGGATAGGTTGGACCATGTAAAAATCAGAAAAGTCTATATATGACAGAAATGAAACTAACAAAATCAAAAAGCAAATGGCAAATAGGAGAAAATAGTTTACTATATGATGAAGAGTCACTGTTTTAAAGTGCAAGCAGCATTTTGCAAAGAAATGAGAATAAAAAGATACATAGGGCAATAGAGAAACAATGGGTACACCATGTGAACAAAAGAAACAAAAGAAGTTCAGTGATTTATTCAACAGATATTACGCATATTCTGTGCCAGACTCCACATCTATCAATATGGAAAGGAGGATGGAGGATGCTGTGGTCTGTTCAGCCAACATAGCTCAGCCTCTGGGAGTGGCAGCCATCTGGGACTCTGGCCGAGCCCCTCTCTAAACTTTACTCCAGCAATGGTAGTTTTCTCTCCCCAGATGGTGCCCCTCCCCTGGGACAGCCCCACCCAGTGACTGGTCAAAGGAGAGCTTACAAAGGATAGGCCCCCTTACCTTGAGTCAAGACAGCTCTGAAGGTGACTCAGCTCATAGTTCAGCCTCTCCTCTGCCTGGCCCTGTTCTGTTCACTCTTCCAGGTGGAGTCCCCAAGATCATTCTCCAACAGACACACCACAGCCAACTTATCTCAGGTCTGTTTTCAGGGGACCTGATGTGAGACAGGTGTTAAGCTTAGCCAGTAATCAAAGAAATGCATATAGAAGCATTTTTGCTTATGCCTATAAAGATATATATATATATATATATGAATACCCAACATTTCTAAATAAGACAATGGGCACTCTCACATCAGCCTGATGTGGATACAAATTGAAATAGCTTTTCTAGAGAATAATTTAATGTATGTGTCAGTCTCACATGAATACATATAACCTCTGATCCTTCTAATTCTAAGGATTTGGCCTTGTGGAAATATTTACAAACAAGGTGACTTTCATTTGAGACATGCTAAGTGTGTGAGAAAAATATTCAGCAAGAATCTAAATGTGAATGTAAAGAGGAATTATTTAATAAATTATGTCACATACCTACTATGCAGCCATTCCAAGTCATTCTATCGAATATTAATGACATGGGGTAAGATTCATAAAAGTTTCATCTTAACAGTTGACAAACTAGCATGTATAAGTTTAGCTTTTATAATTTACTTCTTGCATGAAGGGGGTACCTTAAGCTTCAGTTTTAAATGGGGTCATAAAAAAAAAAAGATATAGGTCCTGGAAAATAAATTCAGCTTTCAGGCACATTGCATTTGGCCAAAACAGAATTTAAAATTTAAATAATTTACATACGTGGGAAGGGGAGGAGGAAGAGAGATAAACATTCTCAATTGCACCCCAGTTGCCACTACTCTCTATTACTATGGGTTTTTCTCACTTTCTACTTTTTTAAAAAAAAATTATAAGAGTTGAGCCAAAACTGACCAGATGACATACACCAAGGAGCAAGATCTCAAGTGCTCTCCTTTCCTAACGCATTGAGTTTGTGACTCATTTAAAACCTGAGAAGAAAAAAAAGAAAGTGGCTTCTGTTCAGCAAAATCACTTTAATGAGTCACAGTAGTTGTGGAAAAAGAACCTGTAAAGGCAGGTTCATTTTTTAACTTGGGCAGGTGGTGCCACTCACAATTGTGGGAACAGTGAAGGAGGAAGTGATTTCCTGAGAAAAAGATGGTTACTTAAGGGAGACACGTTGAGCGTGAGGTGCTTGAGAGATAGTTAACTGAAGACATCCAGTGAAAAGTAAAATTTCTGTGTCTGAAATCCTGGATAGAGATGGTTATTGAAGCCTTCAGCATGAGTGAAATCATTGACACAAGATAGCAGAGCGCATAGAACCAAATCCTGAGAAAACAAGATTTTTCATGTTTCTTGTTACATGACCAAGGGCAGCTTGCAAAACTACTGACCACGCCCTCCTCTCAAAGGACTCTTTTCCAAGGCTTCATAGACACAACTGTCTTCGGATTTCTTTTCTTGGCAGTGAAAAAAGGGTCCACAAAGAAGAAGAAAACCAACAAAGTGTAGGGAAGAGTCAAAAAAGCTAGTAAAAGGGGGAGTTTCAAAATGGAGATAATGATCAATTGTAACAAATAATGCAGAAAAGGAGAAGGAGTTAAGGATTTTCAGAAGTGGTCCTTGACTTTAGCAATAATGCTTTTTGCACCTGGGAAAAAGTAGCTTTGGGGGAGTGAAAATTGTCAGAGTACTGAAGGGAGAATGAGAGGTATAAAAAAAAAAAAAAAGAAAGAGGTGATAGCAGGTTAAGATGACCCTTTAAGATGTAATAATGAAAAACATTCTATAAATTTTGCAGGGGAGCACTCATACTCATGTACATTCATTAATGCGAGTATGTGTATGTTTGTGCATTCTCTATGTAATAGGCCAGGTCAGAGGTCAGCAACCTTTTTCTGTAAAGGGTCAGATAGTAAATATTTTAGGTTTTGTGGGCCATGGGATCTGTGACACAACTGTTCAACTCTGCCATTGCAGAATTTTTACAATGCATCATTGTATGGTCTGTTGCACACCTCTTTAAAACAGTGGTTCTCAAAACTGTAGCTTGTGTCAGAATCACTTGGAGGTCTTGTTAAAATAGATTGCTGAGCCCCACCCCCAGTTTCTGGCTCCGAAGGTCTGAGCTGGGACCTGAGAATTTGCATTCCTAGCAAATTCCCATGCGATCCTAATGCTGCCAGTCCAAGGACCACCCTTGGACAGACACTGCTCTGGGTGTCAGCTGTGAATATTGGATCTCCCCCATTAAAGTGAATTGGTCCATGGGAAAGGCCACGCTTTCTATTTCTTTAATGTTAACCTCACTCTCTCAGGCAACTTCATACAGCTCAACAGGCACAAAACATAATGCCGCTGCCTTCCTAATGTATGACAAACTGCCAGCAGAGGTAAAGCTAATATATAAATATTTGCTCCGGGCTTTTTTCTTCCCAGTAGTATATGTGACGGTCCCAGCTGCCGGGGCAGGAGAGGATCCTCTAAATACTTCCATTCAGTGGTGTGTTGATAAATGTCTAACAATTAGCTCTGTGATGATTTGTAACATTTGCCAAATTCTGTTCTGTAAATACACCCAATGTGATTGAGTTCTAGCTACTAATATAATGTCACTAAGTACAGTGCTTGGTAAAGATGTGCACCATCAACCCGTGTGGGCCAGCATAAGTGGGCTCCAGTGCATCCATGTCTCACCTCTCTCAGGATGGCTGAGAAGATGGCAGTGGACAAGACGATCACTGCTGCTGAGCGCCCAGTGGTTTGGCCCAGCTCAGCCCCTGGCCTGTATGGTTTTCACTGTGGGTCTCAAATCTGAGATGTCGAATGCTGGGACTACTTTTCCAAAGGTTCTAGTGAAAACAAGCCACCCCAAACCCATCGTAACAGTCCTTCTCTCACACCCACCCACTCCTTCTGTTTATCTTGTGAAGAGTGCAAGTGGAAAGAAGGCCAAGAATAAGTCCTGGGCCTTGTTGCCACTGGATGGCAGAAGGTGATTCAGTTCTCAGGATCTCTGAGGAAGGACAAGGGCAGTGTGCTTCTGTGGCATAGTTTCTCCTCGTTCTAGCCATCAGGCTTTCAGAAAAGTCAGAGATAAAAACACACCTCTCAACCACAGCTGCCCATTAGAATCACCTAAGTGGTGTTATTTATTCTTTAATATATGAAGATGCAACACACCCCCACCCCCAGATCTTCTGCTTTAATTAATCAGGAGTGGGGCTTTGGCTTCGGTATTTGTAATAGGTATTTCTGATATGCGGCCAGGGTTGAGAACCCCTGAGCTGGAACAGAGTCATTGATCATCTGTCCAACTGGACTGAGACCCAGATAGGTCAACCCTCATTTGAAAGATAAGACTATTAACACCCAGAAAGACTTAGAGGTTGGCCCAAGATCACAGAGCTAGTTAATTGCACTGTGCTTAGAATCTGCATCCTGTGACTTCCAGTTCACTGCTCTTTCTGATACACTACGCTGATTCTTGTGGTCTAAAGGCAGTGGCACTAAAGATAATTGGCCTTCTGGAACTTTCCTATAACAAGGGCTTGGGGACTCAGGTACTCAGCCTGGTGACTTTTATTTCCACAAAAAAGTTCCAAGTGTTTATGTTAGGGGAAGACAAACAAGGCATGGCATTGCTACCCACCCCCATCAATACTATCAATAGTCAGTTGTCTTTGAAATATCTTTCTTCCCAGTCTAAGAGAAAATGGTTTCTTGACTTGGCATGCTTATAAATACAAAAAAAAAAAAGATTAAATTTGCTTTTAAGTTACCAAATGCACCATGCAGGTCTGTAATTGACCATGAGAGTGTCGGGAAAATATGATCTATCCTCTATAAATCAGGAAATCTTAAACAGGCTCTCTAATCGTAAATGCCGATCCTGGCAGTGTCCAAAAAGGCTCATGTTTATAAATTGTTCCCTGATGTTTTAAGTAAGTGCACAAACACAAATCATACTAAGGACTTCAGAAAAGACTTAGCTGTGTGGCAATTTATTATAAGCAGTGTAATTTTCATCAGTCAGGCAGCCCTAGACTGTAATTACCTCTCCACCGAAAGAGTTACAATTGCTTTCATTACATTTTCCTAGTCATATGCTCGTCTGGATTGCCACAGAGACACTGAATGGAAAATGCATTTATTTATTGTTAGTCCTCCTAATGGCTCGTTACTTGGTTTCTAAAGATGTTATCAAGTCACTTGCTTTCCCTTCTTCTCCCACCCCCACTAGGGTCATTTATAGAAGACAAAAGGGGCCCAACTTGAAAACTCTCCGCTCATGTTGAGCATACAAAAACTACCCAGCATCTACGGACAACCAACTCAGGTTGAGGAGTCCCCATAGGCTGGCTAAAGTTCAAATGCTGGAGATTAATTAAAACCACACACCATTCACCTTAACTACCAGCTTCCCTGTCACAACTGAAAAGAAACCACATTTTGTTCCCTGTAGTTACAGCTTTACAGGAACATTTAAAAGACTCAGAAAGTGATGTGATCCATAGTGCTATCTCCCATATGGGTGGATGTATTCATTAGAGTGCATGGTCACACCTCGGATCTTGAAACATACAAGAGGCAGAGTCTGTTTTCATCCCTCTCATAGCCCCATTACACCCTGATGTCATGAAAATACAACTGAGAACAGACATCCTGAATTTGGAGAATAGGATTGGATGGGTGATGAGTAGACCATGTCTACACATTGAAGGATGTTTTATCAAGCCCAAACATTTTGTCAGTTGATGAAGGATTTGCTTATTGGTTAGAATAAGAGACAACTCTTGGTTGTGTTCCACAGAATTTGTCCCGTAGATATGCCATGTGCTGGCAGCTCCGCTACTTAGTAGCTGTGAGTTGGAGCAAGACACTTGACCTTCAAAAATCTCTGCTCCCTGAAGGTCCACTAAAGAGCTGATGACAGGAGTTCAAAACCACGACTCTTTCAACTGTCACATCAAACTTGGGACACATGAAAAAAGGGAAGGGGCCATGTGTCAACACCAGGAGTATTACTTCCTATGTTTTGTTTTGTTTCCTTGTCTTTTCTTGTTGAAATACATGCCATTACACACAGCAGTAGTAGCCCTGCTAGGAGTTCCTTCTTAGCAATATTGAGAAAAAAGCTTACTAAATAGTGCAGAACCACAGAATGCTAACATTTTCAGTCTTGGAAAGATGTAAGCAGTGACTCTATGTTCTTGCTTTATAGATAAGAAAACTGAGGCTTAGAGTGCTTAAAATGTATCAGTCCCAGAAATGCTTAATAACCGGTCTCCCAATTTTGCCCTGCCAAAGCCCATCTCTCCCCAATACATTGGATGAGTCACTTGCTGGCTGTCACTAAGGAATGCCATTTACTCAGCTTTGCCCTGCACCTCACACAGTATGCACCTCTTGAGCATATCTATGGACATGGGGCCCAGTAAATGCTAGCTACATCTAAATGCTCTGTCTTCCTTCTACAGGCTTCCCTCAGAATTACTCCTAATTCTGGGTGTGGGAATAAAATCACAGTTTTCACTGCGGACAAGCCCTGGGGATGCCAGGCACATAGCATGTCCACTTCATGGCCAGCCTCTGGGGAGCTCAGAAGCAGCCTTACCTCTCCCGCCCCCTTTCAACTGCCTCCCATTAAAGTGGGGCACAGGCACAATTTCATCCCACCCCAAATGAGCCCAGGTTGGTTGTGACACAACCTGTTAAAATGAACCCAAAATGCTTCCCAGTGACAGCTGGGCATAAACTCATACTTTATAAGGCTGGTTCATTCAGGGTAAAATTTCTGCTTTGCATGATTTGTCAAATGGAAGAGCTCTTGTTTTTGGATGAGTCTGTCACTTCTGCAGAAATCCTATACCCTCCATTTCCTCCCATTTGCTTGCATTTCACAAATGGCCACATCATTTTGTCAAATTGTGGAGCCACGTGGAAATTGGGCATAGGCTTTTGCATAATCATTCATGTCAAGCCTGTGACACTCTGTGATTATATATAATGGTCTCTGAGGAGTCCCGATGCAGGGGAATGCTACCTGGTTGGCCTCAGAGCCAAGTCTCTTTATAACCATTTCATAGAGAGAGACACTGAGGGAAAATATAGCTACATCTACCTTGAGCCCCTGGGTAGACAAGCAGGAAAAGCAAGGAGCTCAACTTTAGTCAGTGACTTAGTATTGGGAAAATGAATTAATAGACTTGTCTAAAATCAACCTTCTTAAAAATCATTTCATTAAATTGATTTCTGTGCCTAGACACAAAGTCCAAATTTCACTAGGAAAAAAAAAAAAACTTTTGCGTCAGGATATTTTGCCTTTATTCTGAAGATAAAGACATAACCATTTTTGAAGAATGGAAAGATGTTAATGACAGTACATATTGGGTGGCATTGTTATTCTCTCGATTTCTCAGTATATTTGAAAATTTTCATATTAAACCTTTTTAAAAATAAACCCTATCGTATTTCTGTTTGGATGTGAGTATTGTTGAAATGTTTAGCTATATGGTTGAATTCAAGGTTGTGTAGGGGAAGAAAAACGCACTCCAGGAAATCCCAGTAAGAAGCCAGCCTCTCTAGAAAAGTCATGAGATGAAAGGGCAGAGGCATCTTGTGCCTCCTTTTCCAGGAAGAGCCCAGTGAAGGCAGCAAGTCCCCAGGAAAGAGAGGGCTATGTGGTGTGGCAGGGTAGGTGGGTTCTGTATAGTCTTGTAGAGTTCCCTAAATCCTGCCTCAGTAACAGAGATGCAAAATGGGTCTCTGACACCCCAGAGTGGCATAGAACTTATGGAAATGTCTGTTAGACCAGAAGGGGATGTGCAAAGGGGACAAGGAACATCTCAGCAAATGCTGTGTCACCAGATGACGTTAACAGCATGATCCCCCAGAACTTCAATGCAACTCTCATGTCCTGAAATGGCCGGCATTGCAAGTATATTTCCAATATGCAGGCAATAAGAATTGAAATAAGGGCCGGCCGAGTGGCGCGGTGGTTAAATGCTGGTTTGGGAAGCGAGCGGCCCCGGTTCGGTCCCACATATGAGGGCCAGTGACATGTGCCCGCAAAATAAATAAATAAATAAATATTTTTAAAAAAGAATAGAAATAAATTGAGCTTTAGAAAAATAAAGTTGCTTTTGTTGCACGCTTAAGTATATAAACTGACTGGCTTGGGAAGCCAGCAGCCCCGGTTCGGTCCCACATGTGAGGGCCAGTGACACTGACCTCAAAAAAAAAAAAGTATATAAACTAAGATTTGTACATGCCATATATACCTGCCTGGATAGCCACCAGCTCACACCATCTTAATGCCACTCAGTTCTCAAGTCTCCCTAAAAATCACCCCTCCATGGACATTTCCCTTAAGATCCTGATCCCAACTTAATCTTTCATTCTTTCCCCTCTCAATTTCTATAACATTTCATCTATGCCCTCTGGTTTCAGGGCTTATTTATGAGTTGCCTTGCTTGCTCTTGTCTCCTGTATGTTAGACTTACCTCACCGTGGACTGTAAATCCTTCCAGAGCTGGGATTACTTTTAAAGGCTTCACTGGCTCAGCTTGAGACCCGCATTTACTGTGCAATCTTCGCTAATTATTACAGTATCTACCACCCTGTGTCTAATATTTTTAACGTTTGTATTACAGCTAACATATTGGGATGTTCTTGGCACTCATTTTCTGTACCTATTTGACATTGTATTATAATAGTATATTTCTATATTAATAAAATGATAGAGCAATGCGAGATACCATGGAGAGGAAAACTAGCAGACACAATCATTTCTCTAAGGGTACTCTTGGTCTCCACCCACTTCATCCCTGCCCACCTTCATTCTAAAGGTGAGAGAAGCTCTGTATTTACTTTTTCATTACCTGCCTTCCTTTTTCCTAGGAGTGGACAGGAGATACCAGCTTAGCTGATGAAATGGAAGAAGAAGCTTTTGGGGCACTACTGCAAAGGCTGAACTTTTCTCAGTAATATGGACCAATGTGACTGGCAAAACCGTTTTCTACCCTGTGGATTCCGGATATGATCCCTGATGTTGAGGTAAATTTCCTAAACTTACTCTAGGCTTTTCCCAATCCAGCTCTAACTTACTTTTCCATTTTTATCTCTCATGACTCCCACCTATTTGAATTTTCTAAACCTGTTTTCTTTTTTCAGTCTGTTTGCTTATGTTGTCTCCTCTCTATAGAAAGACCCTCTCTCCATTTTAATCCAAACTTTCAGATGCAGCAATTATCTCTGAATCATTGAAAAAAGCTGTCATTAAATAAAATCAGCTTGTTGTCTGACTACTGCACTGCACACCTGAAGCTGAAGTGTAATATGAAATGAAATGTCAACTATAATTATATATATATATATATATATATATATATATATATATATATATATATTCGATGGGAAAGTCATGATGTATTTTTCTATGTTTTTCAATGCAAAAATGTGTCATGACTTTCCCAGCTATATCTATATATCTATATCTATATCTATATCTATATCTATATCTATATCTATCTATATCTATCTATCATCTATCTATCTATGGGATATGGAATACAGCACCGGGAATAGAGTCAATGGAATTGTAATAGCTATATACTATGTCAGAGGAGTAATAGATTGGGGGAGAAGTGTTAAAACTTTGTGAGGGGTATAAATGTCTAACTATTACATTGTTTTGTACATCTGAAACTAATAAAAGAAATAAAAATAAATAAAAAATAAAAATAAAATCAGCTTGTCCATCTTGAACCTCATAGCCCTTTTTTAAAGATATTTATTAAAATATAGCTAACATATAATATTACATTATTTTCAGGTTATACCACAGTTATTTGACATTTATATATCTAAAGAAATGATCACCATGATAAGTCCAGCAACCATCTGACACTGTACCATGCTATCACAATATTATTGACTGTATTCCCTATGCTGTACATTACATCCTCATGACGTATTTTTTATACATGGAAATTTGAACTTCTTATTTCCCTTCACCTTTTCCCTCCTTTTAAAACTTTTCAATTTCCATTGACATTCAATATTATTTTATATTAATTTCAGGTATACAGTATAGTGTTTAGACATTTATATAATTTAAGAAGTAATCCCCCTGACTAGTCTAGTACCCCTCTGGCATTATACATAGTTATTACCATATTATTCACTATGTTCCCTATGCTTTACTTTACATCCCCATGACTATTTTGTAACTAACAATTCGTTCTTTTTAATCCCTTCACCTTTTCACCTTGTCCCTCCAACTGCCTCCCATGTATCACCCCAACAAATCTAGTACCCATCTGACACCATATATAGTTATTACAATATTATTGACTGTATCCCTTACACTATACCCTACATCCCCAAGACTACTTTGTAATGACAAATTTGTACTTTGTAATCCTTTCCCCTTTTCACCTACTCCCAACACCTTCCCATCCAGTAACTCTCAAAGTGTTCTCTGAATCTTGAGTTTGTTTCTATTTTGTTTGTTTATTTTGTTCTATAGGTTCCACATACAAGCAAAATCACATTGCATCTGAATTTTTCTGTCTGACTTACTCCACTCGGCACAACACCCTCCAGGTCCATTCATGCTGCTGCAAATGGCAAAAACCCATCCCCTTCCATGGCTGAGCAATATTTGATTGTATGTATTTACCACCTCCTCTTTATCCATTCATCTATCAATGGACACCCAGGCTACTTTCACATCTTGGCCATTGTAAACAATGCTGCAGTGAACATATGGATGCACAATCCCCTCAAAGTACTGTTTTGGGTTTCTTCAAATAAATACCCAGAAGTAGGCCCTTCATTGTCTCTTATTATAGCCTTTGTTTTAAAGTTTATTCTGTCTGGTATAAGTACTGCTACCCCAGCTTCTTTTTTCTTCATTTCCATTTTCATGAAATGTCTTTTTCCATCCCTTTACCTTCTGTCTCTGTGTGTCTTTCAATCTGAAGTGAGACTCTTGTAGGCAGCATATGTAAGAGTCTTGTTTTCTTATCCATTCAGCCACCCTGTCTTTTGATGGGAACATTTAATACATTTACATTTAAAGTAATTGTGGATAGATATGTAGTTATTGCTATTTTATTATACATATTGTTGATGAACTCCTCTAGCTTTTTCTTGTCTGGGAAGCTCTTTATCTGTCCTTCAATTCTAAATGATACTTTTGCTGTGTAATCTTGGTTGTAGGTCCTTGCTTTTAATCACTTTTAATATTTCCTTCCAATCCCTCCTGGCCTGCAAAATTTCTGTTGAGAAATCAGCTCACAGACTTATAGGAGCTCTCGTGTGAGTAACTAACTCATTTTCTATTGCTGCTTTTAAGATTCTTTCTTTGTCTTTAACTTTTGGCACTATAATTACAATGTGTCTTGGCGTGGGTCTGTTTGGGTTCATCTTGTTTGGGACCCTGCACTTCCTGGGCTTATATGACTATATTTCCTTCACCAGGATAAGGATTTTTTTGTGATTATTTCTTCAAGTAGTCTTTCAATTCCTTGTTCTCTCTCTTCTTCTTTCAGTACCTCTATGATGCAAATATTGGTATGCTTGATGTTGTGTCAGAGGCCCCATAAACTATCCTCATTTTGGGGGGTTCCTCCTTCTTTCTGCTATTCTGATTGGTGGTAGTATTTTCTATGACTTTATCTTCCAAATCACTGATTCAGTCCTCTGCTTCATTGAATCTTCTGTTGATTCCCTCTAATATATTCTTCATTTTAGTTACTGTAATCTTCACTTTTGACTGTTTTTTAAAAATTTTTTCTATGTCCATTTTTATGTTTCCTATCACTGTGTTGATGTGTTCACTGAGATCATTGAGCATCCTTATAACCAGTGCTTTGAACTCTGTGTCTTGTAGGTTGTTGTCTCTGATTAGCTTGATTCTTTTTCTGGATCTTTGTTCTGTTTTTTCATTTTGGACATGTTTCTTTGTCTCCTCATTTTGGCTGCCTCCCGGTGTTTGTTTCTATGTATTAAGGTAGGGATGCTATGTCTCCTGGTCTTGATAGAGTGGCCTTATGTAGTAGGTATGCTGTAGGGCTCAGTGGCATAGTCTACCTGGTCACCTGAGCAGGGTGCTTCATGTGAGTCCCTTGTGTGAGTTGTGTGTGCCTTCCTGTTGTAGATGAGCCTTTCTTGCTGTTTGCACATCAATGGGAGGGATTGATCCTCAGGTTGATTTGTTGTAAAGATTGATCGTGACTACAATGGAGGAGCTTTTGTTCAGGGGTTGAGCCTACAGAGCAGGATTCATTTCAGCATGGCTCTGGTGCCTGCCTAGTGTTCTTCCTGGGTGTGTCATCCTCAGAAGTGGCTGGATGATGCTCCAGCTGTGTCCCAAGCTGGCCACCAGGCATGCCAACCTCAGGGCCTCCTGAGAAGGGCCCTGATGCAGGCCAAGTTCAGATGCAGCCAGAGCCACTTGGCATGAGCCACAAAGCAATCTTCAGATGGCCACCACTCATGCTGGACTTGGAGGTGCCTGAAAAGGCCAAACTGTGAGCCAAGGTCAGTTGCCACTAGTGCCAGACTGCAAGAGGCATGAAGCACACCAAAGCTAGATGCTGCTTTTTTGAGTTTTGTGCACCTTTGAGAGATTTTAGGAAAGTCCACAGCATGAGCCAACACAGGCCATTTGTATGGAAAAGTCACTGGAAGCAGCTTGGGAGGGCCTGCAAGTTGGATGGGGCAAACAAACGGTATTAGCCAGGTTGATGGAGACTCAGCTATGAGGGAGATGCAGCCACCTGCGTCTGCACACAGAGCAGGAAGAACTCAACATAGAAATAATGGATGTTGGCAGTACTCCTGCCTGGGGGAAAGCTGCCTCTCCAGCACTCACCCTGCAGCCAGACAACTCAGTTACTCCCTGTATGTCCCTGGTGCCTTTTGAGCTTCTGCTCCATCACTAGAACTCAGAGCAAGTGAGTCCATCAGGGAGTAAGTCCCTACATGGGCCATTTAAGAGGAGTGCCGAGAACTCCAGCCACCCTCCGTCTCACTCAGTCATAATCTCAGCTGATTTTCACAGTCAGAAGATATGGGGTACTTCTCTCCCTTGCAGTGAAATACTGGGCTGGAGAGCTTGGTGCAGGGCAGGGACCCCTTGCTACTCTGTGGGAACTTACACAGCTGAGATAGCCCTCTGAATTTTTAAAGGTCACATGTGCATGTGGGACCAGCTGTTCCACATCTCTACCCCTCCTACTAGTCTTAAGGTAGCTTTTTCTGTATGTCCTTAGAAGTAGGACTTTGTTTCAGGTAGACTTCAGGCAATTCTCAATGATGGTTTTCTGCAGTTTAGTTGTCATTTTAATGTGATCATGAAAGGAGGCAAACACAGCATTTGCCTACTCTGCCATTTTGACTGGAACACTCATAACCATTTTTGACACAACTGCTTAAACAGGCATTTATAAATTTCCTACAGTACTTTTTATATTATTGCCTTTTTCAATAATAACTCATATTAATCTTGTCTCTCCAATTGGGTTATTAGCCCATTCAGATTATATGTCCTCTTTCTGTGTACTCTCCTAGCACCCTGTGTAATAATAAAATCAATGTTGGGTGGGCACTCAGTACATATTTATGAAATGAATCAATGATGTTATGTTCAGAACACTCTTAAAAGCAACTGCTTTGTCTTATAATGAGAAGTTTAAAGGCATGGTTCTATCCATCTTTGGCTGATAGAGAATGAAAATCAGGCAAAACAACTAAATATGTACAACAGTAAGTTGCAGGATGAGCTATGAATATGAATATTGACTCATTCAAGTACAGTGCTTTATGAGTTAAGATAGGCTAAGATAGGCTATATTAACACACAGTTCCAACATCTCAGTGGTTCAAAACAGAAAAGGTTATTTTCTCACTTACTAAAGTAAGTGTCTAATGTGGGTAAAAGAAAGAAGAGAACATGGTTTTGATCCACAGAATCACTTGAGTACTGAGACTGGCAGAGGCTCTGTCTTGTTATATTCAACCATAATTACTATGGCAGGAGGAAGAGAATGAGGTGAGAACTCAGTTTTCATTACAAGAAAAATATTATGGTCACACCTATCTTGAAAGAGGGCAAGAAAGAGCCATTCAACCATATGTGGTAGAAAGGAGAACCAGATTCCTGTGACGACAACAGGTGCTAATGTTGGCTAAGAAAAGTATATCAATCAGTGTTCTTTACCAGCAGCCAACAAAAGCCGACTCCGGTTAACTTAAGCAAAAAACAGACTGGGAGAGTATGGAGTAGCTCACAGAATTAAAGGAAATCTACCTTGAAGTAAACAGAACCAAGGTCAGCCCTGAGCAAACAAATGAACAACTAGATTGACAGGCTCTTTAGAGTACTTCCAGTAGTGTGAATCAGCTGCAACTATATTCAGTCTTTGTGTCATTTGTTTAACTTTCCAATTCTTAGATGAAAGCATCAAATTGGCCGGGTTTAGACCACATGACAACGTTGGCCAGGGATGAGTAGGCTCTTGGATCCCACTCAGTCCCACTAAGACTGTGTACAATGGAAGAAATGATAGTAACTCAGTGGAAAAGCAGGACACTAGTAGAAGAAGGAGGAATAATGGAGGATGGAGAAAAGCTACTCATGTCTATCATGCATAAATAACTGTATAATAATTAAAAAGGTTGATGGAAGGATGGCATGTCTATGCAGCAAGGAATTATGCAAAGACTGAATTTCTGGATCCCTTGTCTACAGACCCCTACAGTTTTACGTCTCTTTTGGTTCACTTCTTCCAAAAAGGAGTCTAACTCTTACTTTCTTCCTCAAGAGCAAGTCTTATCTTATAACATTAGCAACTGCGTAATATGATTGTGGGGATAATTAAGGGCTGCGATGTAAAGATAAAAGTTTCATTTTTAGAGAGCAAAGCCAAATGTCTGCTCTTTCAAAGAGCTTACAGCTGATCTGAATCCAAAGCTGTTTTGCTCTTATCTTTACTGGTGGAAACAGACTCTAAATTGAGATGGATTCACGTGCAGCACTTCGAATGACAAAGGAATAGTTTCACTGGGGGACAGATCAGCCATCTGTAGACATTCATCCCTGATTTTCAAACTACAAAGCTAGAAGCAGGAGCTTCAGATCTGATGGCTCAAGTCTCATGTACGAGCAACAGGAGTATTCTGAAATGCTGGAGTAATCCAAAGCCTCTTCCCACACCATCACCTCGTTCATAACACTTTATTCAAACAAGAGCTTAAATGAAAGGGTAAACAAATCAGAGCTGCCCTATGTGAGCCCAAATTTTGGGTCCCTGAATATTGCCCCCTTAATCCCCATTTTTCTGCCTGCTGCTAGTTTTTGCTACATAGCACACCACCCAAAACTAATGACTTAAGACAATATAACCACTTATTTAAATATGATTCTGGGAGTCAGCAATGTGGCTGGCCTCAGCTGGCCAGTTCATCTGCACGTCTCAGCTAGATTCATTGCTGCATCTGCCTTCAGCCACCCATTCACTAGCCAGCTCTACTTATAGGATCCAGCTGGCTGAGATGCAAACAAGTGGGTCTCTCATCACTGTAGAGATAGGCCTGGGCTTCTCATGGTTTCCGAGAGCCTCGGGAGGGCAGGCCTTCACACACAAATGCTTTTCAAGCCTTTGCTTGTCTCACAGTCGATAGTATCCCATTAGCTGAGGCAAGTTACACGTCCAACCCAGATACAAAGAGTGGAGAAACAGTCTCCACCTCTTGATGAGAATAGCTTCAATGGTACACTATAAAGGTTTGAACACAGAAATAGGCAGAATTTACAACGATGTTTCAACCTTCCATTGTAAGTAAACCTTGATGGGACCCTCTAGACCCAGATTTGGAAATCAGTGGGCCAAATTATCCCAATCCTCAGTCTGAATGAATGATTCTAGTCCACCTAAGTAATGTGAGAGGAGCCAGCTATGTCCGAATCGCTTATTTTCTGCAGGCTTCTAGGTGAATAGGTTAGCAAAAGTGACTCTGTTGCCTAGCTAAACAGACATTTATCTTGCCTCCCCAGCCTTGGTCATCTACTCTAACACTGCTTATTCTTTTAAAAATGCAGTATTAGCAGAACAGAGACTACTGTGCCATCCTCAGACCTTGGAGAGACAGACTGGCTTTCGGTTTAGCATATTTTGCTGTGGTGAAGCAGCTGAAAGTGGTATAATTTAAAGCTCTTATTTAACTCAAAGAATTCATTCATCTTTTGATCCACCTTCCATTCTGACAAATGCTCCCTTCCCTATCACATTCAAACATACGCCCCCTTCAGAAGCTAGTAAACTCATCCCTTGCCAAGGAATGGATTTTCCCCATATTGCTCTATCTGAGTGATAAAAGGGTTTAATGTCCCAAGTTCGTTTTTCAGTAGCTAACTCAGATTTACTCGGCACAGCAAAGTGCCTAAGCTCTTTCTACAGTTATTAAACTGTTATCCCTAATTCCTCTGGAGTCTCGACCTAGCAGCAATGATTCTGAAGGCACTGCCTATTAAATCTGCATTTTTGCACAGGGAGATAAAGCAGGCCAATTCGATCCTGTTTACAAGGATGACAGAAGAGCTCCTGCAGGCTACTGGTGCTGTCAGCACTTTTTCTCTCTCAAGAAGGCTGTGCGAGATGGTTCCTCACAGTTCATGGCCAGGCACATTTGCCAACTTTGCAGACTTTTCTAAAACACTTCCAGGGGGGTAGTGCAGAGCCTCCTGGCAGCACGGTGGGGCAATTTTGCTGCAGGGCAAGGCAAGCCTGCTCACAACCAACCTGCAAGAGACAGGAGAAGTTTCCAGACACATCTGTAGAAAGCCAAAAATCAATCTGGAAGAAAACACATTTGTGTGGTGTGATATATAAAAGGGATATCCAGATTGTGCACACATCTCCCAAGGGGAATATAAGTTGACACATTGATATATAGGAACAATATATTAGAATTATGTATTTTTATGTTAATTTTTTAAAAATTTCTAATATACAGATTTCCTCAAGCATCTTCATGGGATCCCTTTGTGAAATGGCACCTGTCTCGTGGGATACATGAGTCCATAATAGGAAGAGATAGGGCACAGATTGAAGAGGTACCTTCCTCATCTCTACTTTAAGTAGACTGTGATGTATCACAGTTTCTGTGAGACCAGTAAAATTAATTTAAGGACTACGTGATTTATATCAACCTAAACCAACTCTTACAAAATATACCAGTGCCTTAAAAGGTCTCTTGTGAAGATACGAGGACTAAAGATAATACCAATGATGCAGACACAAAGCAATAGAGCAGAGCAGTTCCATCCTCTCATGGCTCTTTGATCTCTCTGTCAGCCACACGATGCGAAAAAAAAGTAAATAGGATGGGGCTAATTAGATCTGACAAAAGTTTGAAATATGAATGTACATCCACTATTGTGAATGATAAACCTCATCCAACGTAACTCGAAGCATGAACTAATGATGGTTGAAGCCTTCAGGATTAAAAAGATGGTTTAAAATATTGCTTATTTCTTATTTATCTCAACCATTTGTAATTCTATTTTGTATATGTCTTACCATATAAATAAAGATGCATATATTGGAGATGCATGGTAAGACATTTTTAATCAATAGGATACACCATCAAAAATAACTAGGACAACATGGGTGGACACTGAGGCCATTATTCTAAATGAAAGAAGTCAGGCAGAGAAAGACAAATACCATATGGTTTCACTTCTATGTGCAATCTAAGAAAACAAACAAACAAAATACTGAGTTCATACATACAGAGAACAGATTGGTGGTTACCAGAGGTGGGGGGCAAAGAGAGGGGAAATAAGTGAAGGGAGTCAAAATGTACAAACTTCCATTATAAAATAAATTATTCCTGGGTACATAATGTACAGAATGGTGACTATAGTTGGCAATACTGTACTATATATTTAAAAGTTAGTAAGAGAGTAGATCTTAAAAGTCTTCATCACACACAAAAAATTGTAACTATGTGTGGTGACAAATATTAACTAGACTTATTGTAGCGGTCATTTGACATTATATACAAATATCAAATCATATATTGCACACCTGAAATTAATACACTGTCATATGTCATTATACCTCAATAAAAATAAACTAAAACAATGGCAATTATACTAATAATTATGCCAATAATTGCTAATAATTAAACCAGATTATTACTAAAAAGTAGTATGGAAAGTCTAGTTTAAGAAGCTGAAGATGACAGCCAACATTGGTGTAGCCCAGATTAGTTGCTTATAAATTCAGTCTCCAAACTCCAAATCCTATGTATTTCCCTCTCACCATGCAGCCTCCAACTATTGGGATAAGAAAATGAAATTAAACTGGGAAAGTTATTAAACTTATTTCATTTATTAACTATTGTAGGCATTTGTTTACATCAAATCCTGTAATCCCAGGTCCCCTAAAGACCATTTGAAGACTTTTCAAGAGCAAGTACAAGTTAGGGGCACATTCTCTTGATGGTGATAATAGCAACACCTCCACCACAATCAACAGTTATTTGTTAGTAACTTACTTACTATAAAGGGTTCTCTTCTAAGAACTTGATGTTTGTTAACTCATTTACCCCTCACAATAACCTTGAGGCATTGTGGTGAACAGACTCGAAGGGCAGCCAACCCTATGACCCTCAATTCCTGGTGCCCATACCTTTGTGTAATCACACACCCCCACCTTTGAGTTGTGGACAGGACCTGCTTCTAACGATAGAATGCAGTAAAGGTGATATGATTACATGTATGCGATTACATGATTACATTACATAATAATGCCTGACTCACATGAACCTCTTTTTCTCTGGCTGGTTTTGAGAAAGCAAGTGGCCACATCAGGGCCCGGGTGTCAAGGAACTGAGGGTGCCCTTTGGTTCATATCTAACAGAAAAATCAGGCCTTCTGTCCTACAACCACAAGGACACACATTTTGCTAACACCCTGAGTAAACTTGGAAGTGGATCCTTCCCCAGTCGAGTCTCAGGTGAAACCTCAACCCCCTCAGACACTTTGACTTCAGTCTCACAGAGGAACCAGCTGAGCTATGTCTGAACTGACCACAGAAACTGGGAGACAGTAAATGTGTGCTGTTCTAAGCTGCTATGTGTGTAGTAAGTTGTTACTCAGCAATAGATAACTAAGAAAGTAGTATGTGTGTCTATATCTCTATTTACAGGTGGAAGATTAAATAAAGTGTCCAAGTTCACACAGCTAATAGCAGGCAGTGCTGGGATGAGAACCCAAGTGGTCTGGTCCTAGAAGATTGGCTATGACCACTCCACTTTACTACCTCTGCTAACACTTCACCTACTAGTCCATCAATCTTTGCTGTGGTCTCCCTCCCTATCCTTAGGGTGAGACCCCTTTCCTGAGGCTACAGTCCCTTGAGGGCCCCAAATCCAATCCCTTGCAATTGCAGTGCGAAGGCTGTGGCCTGGGATTTGTGCTGGCACACAGGAGAGAGCAGGGGATATGAGTCACAGACGTTCCTTCCGTGGCTTCGGCATCCAGGAAGGAGCAAATCAGACCAATGGCTCCAGCTGTCTATGGCTCTGAATAAGCTCTGCCAATAACTCGTTTCCCCACAAATAAAGGAGAAAAATAAGCCTGTGGGTGTCACAGAAAGAGTCTTGGCATGAAAGTCAGCAGACTTAGGCTCTGACCTTGGCTCTGCCAATCCAGAGGCGTGGGAACCTGAGGAAGTCACTTCGCTCTGCTCAGCCTCTGCTTTCTCATCTCTAAAAGGAGGGGTCTGGATTGGAGGATTCTTACAGTGTTCAAAAAAATTATATAATCTACGGTTTTGTCTTGGTTTAAATGTGTTTAATGTCTTCCTCTTAGCCCACCCTAGGACTGAAAGGGCCTTCATTTCAGCTGCCTAATTTTGAAACCCAGGTGACACATTTTTAATGGTGAGTAAATGGGGGGGGGGGGAGAAAGACTAAGGAAAGTGAGGAAGAAGGAAAGAAGGAAGGAAGGGAGGGAGGCAGAGAGGGAGGGAGAAACCTTATGGGGCCAGAGACACAGGAAAGATGGAAATAATAGCCAAATTAATAGCCAAAAAGAAGACATTCTCACCCAAAGCTATAGAAACCCTGAGCCCCCAGGCTGGGCATTCGCTGCCCACTGCCCGCATCAGCCGCCAGGTCTCTCCATCCATGCCTACTCTTGTAGATTGAGTCTCGGCCTGCATGACAGTCTCATTTTTCACTGAATGCATGTGGTGAATGCTAAACTGTAATCTCTTTTTGCATGCTTCACTTCCAAATCCATAACTGGAGGCGCAGGCCCTGTGATTTGCAAGGGATCGCGTTCGCCACTCTGCCAAGCTGAGCCAGCCAGTGCTGTAGCCCCCTGGCTTTTTCCCTGCTTCACACTTTGTCAAAATGCATCACACGCGACACAAAGAAATGGCCACTCAAAACTCCTTGTTTTCCAATCCTTTTACTATCTAATTGTTCTTCTTCAAGGCTTGGCCATCCTCAAAATAGGCCAGGATCCCCGCCTGGGTTGTTTTCATTTTAAAGCAGAACGCACTACAAAAGCGAGGCCCTTCACACAGCTCCAAGCAGGGCAGTGTTTGTCCTCATTGTCCTAGACTCTGCTTTCTATGCTCCGAGATGTCTGTGATGCTGTTTGCCCCATTACTCCAAGTGGTCAATCCCTTCTATGTTATTGTAACTTTATCCGATGAAGAAGATGTGATAAAATGGAAAGCAGGCCTACCCTTGTGTGAATCCTCTGCTAGCCTCCCATTGCACACAGAATGACATCCGACTCCTTGCCATGGCCAGGGTGGCCTGCCTGTTTCTCCCACTTCATCTCCAGCCGGCCTGGGAGGGTCCATCCCCTCCAACCACACTGGTCATCATGTTCTTTCTCGAGGACCCCCAAGAGCCTTTGCATGTGCTGTTCCCTTTGCTGTGAAGACTCTTTCCCTAGATCTCTCCATGACTACACCCTGCTTGTCGTTAGTCCCGGAAATTGGGGACAGCAATGTTATTTCCAGTAGAGCAAACCCTACCCTGGTCAGCGCTGGCTGTGCATATGGCTAGGCTCTGGATACCAGCATCTGTGACCCCACCGGAGGCCTCTCTGCCCAGACGCAGGTCAGGCTTGACAAGCCCATGGATCAGCGGCCCCAGGGGTCGCCCTCAGTCTAGTACATGCAGCGCCCCTGCCCTCAGGTGGGATAACTCTGAGGCATGTGGTCTACACTGGCTCCCCAGGTGCCAGCATAGTCACTTGTTTGGCATTGTCACACACTTTCCTTCCCTTTCCTGTCTCACATCCTCATGTCGCTGCTGGTATTTTCTGGGGTGACCTCTCCAATAAACTGCGTGCTCTCAAACCCTTGTCTCAGAGCCTGGTTCTGACCTCTATCTGAGTGAGCCTGTACATCCAAACATTCCCCTTCTCTTGTTCTTTTCTATATTCTTCATGGCTCCTGAACTCTGAATATGTTGTTGTTATTATTTAGTTGATTGCTTACTCTTTTTTATTGGCTGTCTTTTCTACATAGGGAATGTGTAAGCTCCGTGGGAGGACAGAGTTCTTTATCTGTCCCCAGCATCTGAATTACACCTGACGCATAGTAGGTGCTGAATAAATATCTGCTGAGAAGTGAATGAACTCATTTATAGCTGCTCTTTTGTCTTTCAGTAGAATTTCTCACGTAAGGCTCAGGGCATCTTACAAAGCTTCTCTACAGGTCTGACACCCCACTAAGGGAATTTCAAGTTCCTAGAGAGGGTGAAAAAAGAAACAATCTTTCCAGTTCCTCAGATATCCCCCTCTAACCACTGAGGCACCCAGAATCTGGCAGCTCTGGCTACCCAGTCCTGCAGGTAAGACTGGAACAGAGAGGGCCGTTAGACAGGTGGTATGATAAAAACTGAATTTGTCTTGGAATTCTTGGGACTATATAACTATCGTAACTCTGACTCTTGCCCCAAACTTAGCTTGTTTATTTCTGCCAGATGAAAAGCACGTTTGTCCCAGTGCCCACCCTTTGCCCTGCAGGATTTTCTCTATGTTTAATGGCGTCCTGGGTCTCGCTCCTCAACCATGGAATGAGCTTGCTCATTAGGTGACTGCCAGTAGGAGTTTAAAGAAGCCATGTTCCTGGGCCATCTTCTTTTCTGAATGCTGGGACCCTGTCACATGTGCCCTTTTGTGTGGCTATCACCCATGGGTGTGAAGTCCATCTTCAGTGTTGTATTCCACCCATGTCCACTCCTTACCCACACCCCCTTATAACAGGCCTGTCTAACTTCCCTGGGTCCAGGGTGCCAGAAACTATCTCTGTTCACCATTGTCTCCCCAGAGTTTATTATGGTGACTATACACAGTGGGCACTCAGTAAATACACAGTGGGTAAATGAATGAGTGAATGAATGAATGAATGAATTTCACTTTTTCCAGAAAAGGAACTCTAAAACCCATGGAAAGAATCCCTAAAGCTCATTAGGACAGAGTAGACTCTTCAGAAGGCCTTGATGAAGACAGAGCAGTAACAAAGACTAGCCCACTAAGAAAAAAAGTCATAGTGTCACAGGACACAGGATGAGTGGCATTTAAAGAGAAACATGGGATTGCTCCCCAGTGACTGCTACAAACAACCATGGGCTAGCTATAAACAGATGGGCTAATTTTAAGAAAACTCCACAGTGAGTACAATATTGCCAGAGCTGGGTTCTCTGCCAAAGAAGTCTAAATCGCTTTTCTGATCATGGAGGACATACTCTCTGAAAATGTCAAGTGACTAGGGGGTGGTGAGCACTGGAGATGGCTTGGAGAGGCGCTTATTCAGGAGGCGGGAGACTGTAGAAACTGGTCCCAGTGAATGAGATGATGTATGAGGAGATGTTTCGTAAAGCAGACATCTCTTTACCACACTGTGTGTTCTTATCATTGCTAAATGTGTTCAGTGGATAATTAGTCCCAAACAATGCCCTATTTGGAAGAAAAGAGAAAAACCTGTGTGTTCAGAAAGCCATAGTGAAATCCTTTTAAAATGGAAGTAAGGTCATGCTACACACCCCTGCTCAGAACCCACCAGCGGCTCCCGTCTCACTGAGAGGCAAACTCAAACCTGCAAGTTAGGTGTGACTTTCCTTCAAGGTCTTGATCAAGTCAATCTTGCAGTTCTCTCTTAGAACATCCTTTATGTAAAACCTGCATGGGTCACACATGAAAAGGTACTCAATGTCACTAATCATTAAAGAAATGCAAAGCAAAACCACAATGAGATACCACTGTATACACATTAGGATGAATACTATTAAAGAAAACAGAAAATAACAAGTATTGGTGATGATGTGGAGAAATTAGAACTCTTTTTTTTTTTTTTTTTGAGGGCAGTGTCACTGGCCCTCCTATGTGGGACCGAACCGGGGCCGCTGGCGTCCCAAGCCAGCGCGTGACCGCCGTGCCACTCGGCCGGCCCTAGAAATTAGAACTCTTGTTCGTTATTGGTGGGAATGCAAAATGGTGCAAACACTATGGGAAATCGTATGGAGGTTCCTCAAAAAATTAAAAATAGAATTTCCATATGCTTCAGAAATTCTACCTCTGGAAATTTCATTTAGATAGATAGATAAATAGATATAGATAGATAGATAGATAGATAGATAGATAGATAGATAGATCCAAAACAATTAAAAATGGGGACTCAAGCAGATATTTACACTGTCATACTCATTGCATTATTCACAATAGCCAAGATATGGACAGAACCTAAATGTCCACTGACTAGTGAATGGATAAAGAAAATGTGGTATATACATATCACAGAATATTATGCAGCCTTCAACATGAAGGAAATTCTGACACGCGCTACAACATGGATGAACCTTAAAGACATTATTCTAAGTGAGATCAACCAGTCAAAAAAAGAACAAATATTGTATGATTCCTCTTACATGAGAAACCTAGAGTAGTAAAATTCACAGAGACAGCGGTAAAATGGTGGTTGTCAGGGAGCGCTGGGAAGGAAGGTGGAGAGTTAGTGTTTAATGGGAACAAAGTTTTAGTTTGGAAGGTGAAAAAAGTTCTGGAGATGGATGGTAGTGATGGGTGTGCAATAATGCCATTGTACTTAATGCCACAGACCCTTACATTTAAAAATGGCTAAAATGTTAAATTTTATATTACATATATTTTATGGTTTTTTTTTAAAGAAAAACAAAATACAAACAAGTTTCTCTTCTCTTCACCCAGCCTTTGTTCAAACATCACCTGTCTAGAAGGCCATGCCTGACCACACTACTTAATAAGCACCTCTAGTCACTCCCCACTTCCTCCCGTTTTCCTTTTCTTCCTAGGCCTTCTCCCTGCCTGGCATATGATTACGGACATCAGTATCTGATTTCATCGGTTCCCCACTGCAATGTAAGACCACAAGGACAAAGTCTTTGTTTGGTCCCCTTACTGTTTCCCCAGCAGCTGGGAAAGCATCTGACACCTGGCTGTTCCCAGTAAATGGCTTTAAAGTGAATGGATGCAGTGCCTCTCTCTAGGTGAGGAAACTGAGGTTATGCAAAGGAAAGTGATATACCCAAGGCCGCACCTTCAATAAACACCAAAGCCAGCCTAGGACTCAATGCCAAGCCTGGATCTTTCCTCATGATACTGTGATACTGTTGATGGTAACATTCATGCAAATGCTTCCACTTGTTTCTCCCTGAGCGAAGTTTTCCCCCAATTCAGAATCAAATTGCCTGAGAGCCCAATGAATGTGGGTTCATTCATTCACTCAATGTCTATTTATCAGGCACTGTGCTAGGCACTGGGGTACAACTGTGAGGAGACAGCCCTTGCGGTCCAGGAGTGCAGAGATTAGTGGAGAGAGAAAACACAACACCACAAGGTCAGAGCCACCCCAGCCACGCTCATGTTGGTACGTGAGGGTCACCTTGCCTTGTGTACATGGATCTTGGAGTTCAAGAAATCTTTAGTCAGGCGAAAGGAGTAACGAATACAAGGAGAAGAAAGGACAATGGGGCAAATAATCTGTTGTGAATGAAGCTCAAAGAGTAATGCAGAAACCAAGAAATGAGGGTGACAATATCCTAATGATTTTTTTTTCTGAATAGCTAACTTCTCTTTTCCTTGCCCTTCTAATCTCTTGCTCTTTCTTTGAGGCAATTTTGCATAACATGGGTTCTCTGATCAGACAGAAGCGAGTTCAAGTTTTGGCTCTAAGGGCTTCAGACAAGTTTTAGAAATCTCTCTGGGGCTCAGTTTCTGCCTCTGCACAATGTAATGACATCTACCTCCCAGGATTATGAGCACCCAATAGGAGAAGCCCATATAGAGCACAGCACCAGGCTCTCGGTATGCAGTAAGTGCTTGATAAATGTTGGCTGTTATTATCCTGAACAGAACACATTGCCTGTATCCTTTTAACAATGTCCTTAGCACTTCTGATTACTTAGGAGGTGATTTTTTTTATAGAAAAAAAATCTGAAGGATTTGATAGAAAATTATCTGGAGGTGGACAAGGGGTCTGTAGAATGGAAGGGATTTACAAAAAACAACTGATTTGTTTTTTTCTGGCTGAATTTAAGGGCCTGGGGAGAGAACTGTTGGAGAGGCATGCTCGAGCCCAGCAGACGGCTACACATCTCTTCCCAACTCCATATGCAGTAACTGCATGTCGGTGGCTTGAAACTGGCCCTGGTGAGAATTGACACCCCAGAAATCAGTAAATACAATGAACAGGGGCCTTTTTAAAAAAACAAAAACTTTTTTTCCTGGAGAGCTGGTTTATTAGTGCCTCTCTGGAACTGTACCACAACTTTTCCCAAAGTTTTGGAGGTCAAGTTGGCCAAAATTATTGACTAGGTTGGATTTGGCTGTTTGACTCAGTGTGAATGTGATCTGCGTTTATACTCAATATATTATAATATAAAGGAAAATGTGTTCCAATTGTTATGAGATAGAAGTCAGAGGAAGGCCTCTCAGCAACCTCCTCCTTCTGCCCCCTCAGTGTGCTATGGGAGGGGTGTGATGGGGACACCTAACCTCTTCTTAGGTGGGCACGGGGAAGGCTTCTCAGAGGAAGCCATATTTACACAAAGTCCTAAAGAACAAGGAGTTAGATCATCAGAGGAGTAGGAAGAGCATTCCAGACAAACACATTTGTACAGAAGTCCAGAGGTGAGCGAAAGTCTAACGTCGTTAGCAAATCAAAAGTCATTTCAGAATCGAGTATGGGAAGGGAAGTGCTGAAAGATAAGCCAGGAAAGGTAAGCAGGGCCAGATTATGTAAGACTATTGGGGTTTTCCCCCTCAGGGTAATTGGGAGCTATTACAGATTTAAAGGATGTAGGAGATATGATTAGAGTTGCCCTTTGAAAAGCTCACTCTGGCTGCAGTGAAAGGTTTCAAAACTGCTGGATAGAGGAGTGATTAAGAGAAGCTATAGAGACACTTGCAGGGAGAAAGCTGAGGCAGTGGCCCGGGTGAGGGAGGATGATGGGGCTGGACAGTGAGGAAAAAAAGAAGTGATGGAACCAAAATGTGTGTTCAGTGTGGACTGTGATGGCAGAAGGTAAGGTTGAAGAATAGAGGAGAAGAACTGAAATCAGGGACTAGGACAGATATTTGTACACCTCTGTTTATAACAGCATCATTCACAATAGCCAATGGGTACAAACAACCCAAGCATCCATCAATGGATGAAGGGATAAACAAAATGTGACATACACATACAGAGGAATGTTATTCAGCCTTAACAAGGAAGGAAATTCTGACATGTGCTACTCTATGGAGGAACCTTGAAGACATTGTCCTTAGTGAAATGAGCCCATCACAAAAGAACTAATACCATCGGGTTGTCAGAAAAGTCATGACACATTTTTGCAATGAAAAACAGAGAAAAATACGTCATGACTTTTCCCACAACCCAATATATGATTCCACTTATATGAGGCATGTAGAGTAATCAAATTCCTAGAAACAGAAAGTAGCGTGGTGGTTGCCAGGGGCTGGGGACAGGGGAGGAGGAGGAGGAGTTAGTGTTGAAGGGTATATGGAGGTTCAGTTTGGGATGACGAAAAATTTCTGGAGATAGATCGTGGTCATAGTTGCATCACAGTATGAGTGTACTCAATGTCACTGAACTACACACATAAAAATGGTGGAAATGGTAAATTGTATGTTACATAGGTTTTACGACAATTTAAAAAAAAAAAATAGAGGTGAGTCAGGGATCCAGCCCAGCCTCTGGCTTGTGGACAGTGGTATAAAGCAGTGTTCTTGATGGGCTACCAGCCTGATTACCGCTGCTTGGAGGCGATACTGCTTCTGAGGTCATGTCAGCCAGCCTGCCCTGTCCAGTCAGACACCAGTGTAACGGTCCTCTCAGCAAACTGTCAGCTTGTTTGACTGAATGAACTCCACAGACAGATTGTTTGCTGGTGTTTAGACAAAGCTCATATGAGTAGAAATAATGAGAGTGCCCCGGTGTGAAAGTGTCAGATCATGAATCACCAAAGTTAAAAATCTCTTCAGTCTGTGGCCAAAAGCACCACCCACTGGATTAAAACGCAGGAACTATGCTAGAGGACTTATGTGATGATCCCATTCACATGAAGCTCAGAAACGTGTAAAACGAATCTATAGTGAAAAACATTAGAAAAGTGGGTTCTGGGAATGAGGGAATGGAGCATGGGAGTAGGGCTAGCTGGAAGGGCCATGAGGAAACTCAGAGGTAATGAAATGTTTCACATCTTGATAAGGGTTTGAGCTACATGAATGTATTTTTAAAACTGTATACCAGATCTATTTACTTCATATAAGTAAATTTGATTTCTCAAAAAGAACTCTTGTTAATGCTTGATACACATGTTACAGTATTAAGGAAGAAATGTACTGATGTCTGCAACTTACTTTGAAGTGAATTTAAAAATAAGATGAATCAATGCATGGGGAAAAATACAGGATGACACAAAAGAGCAAAACATTGGCTACTGTAGAATCTTGGTGGCAGGTATATGGGCATTTACAATTCTTTCAACTTTTCTCCATGTTTAGAAACTCGCATGTAAAATGTTAAGGAAAATAAAATTATAATTAAACATTTTTTTAAACCACTCATTTCTTAGAACATTGCAGGACTAGAAAGATTATTAGAACTGTGTGGCAATCTCACAGCACCTAGAATAGTGGTTCTTAAACTGTGTCCCCCCACCCCCCCCAAAAAAAAAAAATGTTTCAGAGACTTCCTCTCCTCCAGGAAAAAAATAACTCTTCTTTAGTATGTTTTATATATTGGGATTCAGTGTCAGATTTTTATTTAAAAAAATGTTTCCACTATTTAAAAATGATGGTGCTTCTCAAATTGTTATCAGTATTTGGGACCGGCGCGTCTTTGCTGTACAAGACTGCCCCTCCCACTACTGTGCTTAGGTACCATGGGTCTTCAGACCGTAAACATCAGTTTAGTTTTAATGCCCCCATGTATTTCCATCTGGGAACCCACCCCCACTGACTTGCTCATATCCCTTTGGAGTTAGCGCCAAATCTAGGAAACCCAACTCAGCAGGTCTGCCCTCGAGTGGGGAAAGTTTTCCCACAATAGTACGTTGCCTGCAATTCTTCTCAAATGTTAAAAATGTTACCAGGAGCTTGAAAGGTTGGTTTCCACTGTCCAAGTACAGTTGTCCCGAAAAGAGACAATTATCCTCCCAATTTTCCAGGTCTGAGACAGTATTCTCTCCTGATAAATGAATGGCTTCAGGCATTTCTTGGATATTGGTACAACACTGATTTCCTGTGAGCATGCCGACATTCATACGAGTACATCTGGCCTAAGTGACAGTTACACTTATCATTGTAAATGAATCTTTGGGAATTCTGATATCTAAAAATTAAAATAAAGAAAGACCACAGTGCTTAATTAAAATCCATGAAGAAACCCAAGCAGAGGGCCAAACGTTAAGGGATGTCATTGGGTTATACTTTTGTCTCATACCTTTTATGGAGCAATTGCCTCAGAAAAGGACAGTGGTCAGGTGGCACCCCCTCTTTCCCCAGACAAACTGCTTTCATATTGTTTTCTTATAAGAATGTGCAAATGGAAAATGAGCAAAAAGCAAGCTGGAGCAGATGTCTAATATCATTAAATCTGGCGCCAAAAGAATCCAGATCTCAGTTTGGTATATTAATGCTCTATTTATCTTTAAGCACAGATGGATATTTTTATTAGTATTACTTTGTTTATCTGGTTTCAAGGAAGGTTAGTCTGGGGGGCAGATGCCTCTGTTATGAGAGCGCATTCCTGCTGAGAGAGTCAGAGAGAGGAGTAGCCTTTTCAGTAGAACTTTAATTAGAAAAGCCAAAGTTATAAATGTTGGCAGCTCTCACCTGATCTAATGAGGCCTGTTGCAACAACAAACAGAAAGACAAATAGCACATTGGCAGGCCTACGCTTTCCCACCTCTCCTCCTCACCAACCAAAGAGGAAAACAACACAGTACCACCTCATTCCCAAATGTAAAATAGACCATGACAGAATCCAAATTCCCAGAAAAGGGCATGCTTTGTAAGCATCTGGTTATCCCTGAAGATAACCAAGAGCAATAGGTCTGCTACGAATGTCCTACTTCTGAACACATGGAAACTTCCAGAAGCTTCTGGGTGAAGCAATTTCTATGTGGCTTATAGATCTCAAGGTTTTTATTATATGATAGCCTGGGATCCTAAGAGGAATGCCCAGTCTCTCTCAGCAATTACTACCTTGAAGTTTGTTTTTCACTGGAGTTGATTTCTTATTAGTCTTTCTTTTTAGAGAACTTAAATGGTATTAGGAAATTTCTCACTTGATTGGATTAGGAAAATTCATTTGCTTGGTGGTTCTCCCAAGAATCATGACAATGTGTTTGTGTTCTTCACCAGTTCTTTATTGTTCATCTTTTTTATCCCTTTTTTCTACCATCCTGTCTATACATCTATTGGGTTGTCGGAAAAGTTATGACGCATTTTTAGAAAAAATATGTCATGACTTTTCTGACAACCCAATACTAATGTAGGCATATAAGGAAAAGAGTGAAGGTTTTAAAATCCAAAGATCTGGGTTTGAGGGCCAGCCTGCCTTGTACCCTGTGAGCATGGACATAACCGCCTACTGATCTCTGTCACAATTTTCCCCTCAAAAAGGGGAATCCTTGTCTCTATCTCACGCACATTACAAAGTTGTTTTGGAGATGTGAATCCATCAAAAAAATCACTTCACTTCTTGGACATCACACTGCTTGCTCTCTTTCTCTCTGCTCACGTTTGGCTTTTCTGAGATCCCTCTCCTCCCTCACCCCCAACATCTGTCTACTCTGTCCCCAAGACCCATCATCTCCTTTTTATTTTCAATTTCTTCTGCTCTAATCTCACTCCCTGTCTCTGCTGCTATTGCAGAGGCCTCCCCGCTGATCTGCCTGCCCCCTGTTTCTCTTTCTATTCTTCAGACACACACTGATCCAGGTGAATCTACCTAATCCAAAAACATGCTCCTCTGCTCCATAGCTTTTAATGGCTCCATTTGGTATATTTTGCTGCATACAATATAAGATACAGACATCTGGCCCACTGGTCAAGGATCTCCTATATATGGTTTCCCTCCCCCTTCCTACCATAAATGTCCACAAATATTCCCCTTCCAACAATTATGCCTCATCAGTCTAAACTTTGACTATCCCCCTTATATCCCTAATAATATCCACCCTTTGCTCCTTCTTCCTGGAATTCCTTTTCTGTTCATCTCCTGAACACTATCACATCTCTCAGAGCTCCATTCAAATGCACCCGCCATGAAGCCATTCCTATTTGACTCTGCAGGAAGCAGCTGTCCTCGCTGCTCCATCATCTGTACTTCATTGTCTGTACCTCTCTCATTGCACTTCTTACTTCCTCCACCAGGTGTTTATTTACCTGTAATATGCTTATTTACAGGAATATGCCTATTCCTGTAATGAAGACTTTTCAGGCAAGTTCTGTGTCTGATTGGCTTTTCAGCCCTTCTGCACCTAGCACAAGCAACTCTTCAATAAGTAAGTACACCTTAAATCAAGATGTGTCATTCTGAGGCTGAGCAAGTGCCTGCTACTGTGAGACTGGCAGGCCTGGACATGTCTGGCCTGCCCCATGCCAGTGTGCATAAAGATTTGAGGAGTCCTCTGGGAAATAGGCTGTCCTCAGAGAGAGAAAATGGGCAGAAAAGCTGCCCCACCTCCCAAAGCCTTAGTCATGACAGCAGGGGCTTTGGTTGTAAGGAGGGCATAATGTTTGCCCTTCAGCTTTGTCTCTCTGCCCCAGAGCTGTTTACTAAAAAATCTACAAGGCACTGGAACACAAACAGTATAATTTTAAAATCCCTGTGAAAACACTAGGAGTGGAAAGGAAGCATTCTCAACTATAGAACAAGAAATGCCTGTGAGTCTGAAGGCACCAGGATGCATGGGGCTGTTGCTTTGGTGCCGTAAGGACACAGCTCATCAAAACCCAGATGGGAACTGCAGAAAGGAAAAAAAATAATGCAGATGCTGCATATGACCTACCCATTTATTAGAGAGCACATATAAGATACCTCTGGAGACACCCCACCCCCCCACCCCCGGAAGAAATTTGTAGAGAGCAGGGAATTGCAGAGGCTAGAAACCCTGTAAGAGCAGGTGGGGACACAAGCAAGGGAAGAGTAAATAATATATAGCAGGACTGAAGAGATAAGAGGACGAAGCGATGTATACAGAAAGATTGTTCAAAGCACACAAAGCTCCCAGGTTTGGGTTGTTATGATTAATTGGTTCTGTGCGTTTCTCTTGGTTATATAAACAGTCTCACAATCTTGAGTCTTGTCATTCTAGGATTAACCTGTCTCCTGGGATCTTGTGCCCTTCTTACATTAAGTTTTCCTTTTTTTTTTTTTTTTTTCATCTTTTCGCCACTACGTGTTACATCTATTTGCATCATCCTCTAAGGCTGCCACAAATAAATCTAGTGAGCCATGGGGACCCATGTTACCAGCCACAAGGACCTTTTGTTTGTCATTGCAAATATTGTCTATTAGATATGAGCAAAGAGGGGATGGAAAAAAATCCATGATGCATGTCTCTGGAGTTTGGGAACTGGTTGAAATGGTAGTAGGGGAGCCGGGGGTGGGAGGGGGGACTGGAAGATAGACTAACCTGCTTAACTGCTCCTCATTTCTCATGCCTGATGATTATTAATTACATTTGTGCATTGATACAATTTGCTAGTTTTCTGAGTAGCCGAATTGCGCTTAGTCATCTTGGCATTTTTAAATGTAAATGAAAAATCACCCAGTGCTCTGAGCCAGAAGCGAGAAAGATAAATAACACCAGGAAGCTGGTCGTTGCCCGTCTGTCATAAAATTTCATTAGTTTTGACAGCCTGTACAACATAAGCAATGAATGAATGCTAACTATACTTCCTCGTCTGTCTGCTCCCATAAGTCACCAGAGCTGCACAGGCCAGAGGAAGTGCCACCTGCTGGGAGGTCACACCAGGACCCAGGAGGGGCCCGGGAGGATACAAGTGTGAGCAGGCTGGGGTGGGGGGCGAGTGGCTTAGCCACAACACCTCCCCTCAATAGTGGGCCCAGAGCGCCCTGTCCTCAGAGGACAGCTATCTTCTAGGACTCATCCATTAAGCAAATATTCCTGGTGCTTCCATGTACCCCACAGAGTACTGTGTGCTGGAGATGTCAGAATCCGTTCAACTAATACAGTCAGATGACAATAAGTCCAGGAGGATGCACATAAAGGGGAAAGGGAGAGGAGTCCCTGGACACAGCTAGGTAAAGGGCAGCAGCAAGTTGTCTCACTCACCATGGAGCCATATGGGCATTTGAGTCCTGGAAATCAGGAAAGCCTGGGAGTGCTGAGTCTCTTGTGGTGACTGACACAAATAAAGATACAGGCATTTTTGCTTCCTCTCCTCTCCTCACCTCTCTTCTCCTCTCCTCTCTTCCTGAACAATTCAGCCTGAAAGCTGTCAAGTGGGTCAGAATTGTTGTCATCTGTGCAGGAAGGGGAGGGATGTTGGAGTGGGGTGACAAGGGCATCTCTTCAAAGTGGTGGCCTGGCCTGCAGTGTCTGAGCCTGATGCCAGGTGTTAGGGGCCTAGCAGGATGAGGAGGGCATGTACGTGTGTAAGCTGCCAGCCTGGGGACCAGGGCCTGAGCAGGTTGGAGAGACTCCCCATGGGGGGAGAGGGGAGGTTCCAGGCACTGGGAATCAGCCCCAGCAGGTGAAGAAAGCATCCACTCATAGGGTGGCTTCACATGGTGTGTCAAAGCCCCAACAACACAAAGAGGGAACCTCTACAAAGGGGTGAGGGAGCCCTAGCGGGGTGAGGAAAGTGTCCACATGGAGGAAGAGTCAGCAGAGGAGGGGAGATGAGAGGATTCGTCCCAAGCAGGAGCACTGATTAAGTATAAATAGGTTTGCAAAAGGGTCACCAGGTTTCTCACTGTCAGGGAAGGAAGGTACACATATGGGGGGAAAAAATACAAACCCTGGGCAGTTGGAATTGAAGAAATCACCATGAACCGTTTTCCATGATAGAGACAGACATATAAATAAATACAGATGTGAATGTACCCAGTAGACATGAATATACCTTTCTGTTTTTTAGGGCGGCTGAGCGCATAACAGAGGAGTTTAGACATGTCTGTTGTATCTTCACCACTGTAAAGGAAGAGGCCGCCTGGGAATGTAGTGGACACAGGAGGGGGGAAGTAAAGAGAGAGGATTTCAATGACATCATTTGAACTTCTAGATCCAGCCATGCCTGAAGCCTATAATGTAAGTGAACAAACTTATTTTTGTCTTTTTTGTTTAAGCCAGGGTTAGCTGAGCTATTGACACTTGCAGTGGAAAGGGTTTTGATTATTAACACCCTCAATAAATTCTTGATTATTGGTTTTAATTAATAAAAGCATCGAATATTAGAGAGGTATCTTAGTTTGTTTTTCAGGCATGTGCCTATCCACACAATCATTCATTTAACAAATCATTCATTCAACAAACATGTAGTGTTTCTACTACATACCAGGCACTGTTCTATGTTCTTGGGGTATATCAGTGAGAAAAAAAACTGAAAAAAAATCCCTAAGCTGCAGGATTGATATTCCAGTGGACTCAGCTGGATAACAAACAACAACAACAAAATACCAAAACAATAACTAAATAAACACAAGAGTATAAATGCGCTGGGGTGGAGGGTAAGGAGGAGAAAGAGAAAAAGTAGACCACAGTAAGAGCAGGCATTCAGCACAGGAAGCAGGTCTTGCCATTTTAACCCTCTGTCGGGCACAACTGATCTCACAGATTCATGCACACAAATTTTCAAAAATCTAACAGTTCATTTAAGTATCATGCCTCCTCGCTTCTGTATCTTCCCTCTCTACTGTAACCTATCACCAGTCATGTTTGTGACTTAGTACCGTAAAGACATATTTCATAGCGGCATCTTTGTGTGCAATGAACCTGTGAGATCAGTTGCGCCCAATGGAGGATTTTAAACAAGGTCATCGGAGCAGACTATAGTGAGAAGCTTACATCAGATCAAAGCTTGCAGAGTAAGGGAGTTAGAATATATCAGGGAGAAGAGAATTCCAGATGGAGGGAACTGACCGGACAAAAGCCCTGAGGCAGAAGCACAAAGAAGTCACTGTGGCCAGAGCAGCCTGGGAAGGAAGCTGCCAGGAGTGCTGGGGTCAGAAAGAGAAAAGTTGGGGCAGATCAGGTAAGACCTTAAAGGCATTTAAACTGGGAGCTTTGACTTCTAGTGAAAGGAGTCACATCACTTTAAGCAGAAAATTGCAGTCTTAGGTGTTAAAAGGATCAGACTGGTTGTTACCTTGAGGATGCACTAAGAGGGTACAGTGGGGAGGGTAAAAGCAGAGAGAACAGGTAGGAGTAACCCATGTGAGAGATGCTGGTAGCTCAGGCCAGAGTAATTCCAGAGAGAAGCCAAACATAATTCTAGGGTTTTGTGCCTGGGCAACTACAATGCTGAATGGAAAATGTTCAGAAGGAGAGAGTGTGGGGAGAAAAGTGGATCAGTTCTGGACAGGTTGAATTTGGAATGTCTGCTAGACATCCAAGTGGAGAGGTTGAGTAGCAGTTACATATATGAATTTGGAGTTCTGAAGATAAATTAGGATGATTTTATTTAACTTTTCCAAACCTTTACAAAAATTAGCTGATATTTAACAGTTCATTGGAGGATCAGTTTCTGAGTACAGTATCATAAAGATCAAGCCAAAAGATCGCAAACCTTAGCTTATAATTCCCAGTGCTTTTTCCCTCCACTGCATGGTACTGTATGCCAGTGGTTCTCAGAAGGTGGTCTGACAGACCCTGAGACCCCTTCAGGGTATCTGCAAGATGAAAATTACTTTCATAATAATATTAAAGCATTTTCAACTTTTTTTCATCCTCATTCTCTCTTGAATACAGAGTAGAGTTCCCCAGGGGCTACATGACATGTGATATTATAATAAATCGAATGCAGGAGCAGATATGAGAATACTGCTGTCTTCTATTAAGTTGTAATAAGTAGAAACATATAGTATTTGGTCTTTGTCTCCTGTTCCTCGAACAAGAGATCTTAAAATCTTTGCAATTTCCTGAGTGACAGGAATGAGAAAAGCATCCTTTATGATTCATAATCAGTCCCTTTCAACCATACTTATGTTTGTGCTAATGAAGTAACTCTTGGTGGGCCCCTAGATAGCTTCAGGATGGGGGTTGGTTGTGAGGAAAATCAACCATGTGATTAGAAGGTTGGGAGTCTCAGTCCCACTCCCCAACCTCCAGGAAGGGGAGAGGGGTTGGAAATAGAGTTAATCACCAATGGTCAATGATTTAATCAATCATTGCTACTTAATGAAACCTGCATGTAAACCCCTAAACTACTTGGTTTAGGGAACTCCCAGATTGCTGAACACACAGAGGTGCTAGGAGGGTGGTGTGCCCTGAGAGGACTTTTCCCTGTACATCTCTTCCATTTGGCTGCCCGTTTGCATCCTTTATAATAAATTGGTAAGTACCAGTGTCTCCTTGAGTGCCACGAGCTGTTCTAGCAAATTATCAAAACTGAGGAGGGGATCTTGGGAATCCGAAACTTGGTCAGAAGCACAGGAGGCCCAGGATTTGAGACTGGGGTCTGAAACAGGCAATCTCATGGGACTGTGTCCTTAACCTGTGAGGTCTGAGAGGTAGTCAGTGGCAGAACTGAATTGTAAGACACTCAGTGGGTATCCACAGATTTAGAGAATGGGTTGTTAGTGTAGAAAAGACACACACTATGGTGTCAGAAATTCTGTGAGTAAAAATGGCACATAAGCCAATAGCAAAAGAAATCTGCAAAACTGTAAAACAATGCAATTCTTCTTGCTGAAAACTTTTGATTTGGTAAATGTTGTTATTTTTAGTTATTCATGTTCTCATGCAGTGTGTTTTTGCTGTTACTTTTTAAATTAATCAGTTAATAAATCTTCTAGGGTCTTTTTGTATTCGTAGCTATACATGTCTTCCATCTAATATCTAATAAAACCAGTGTCAATAAATCTGATCTACAAAAATGAAAGTACTGGAGGTGACTGATAATTTTTAAGAGTGTACATGCTTCTGGGTGAGCGAAGATGGCGGCCGAGAGGGAACCTCCTCCGCTGGGGGACGGGAAGTCCACCGACTTTGAGGAGCAGGAGGATGGAGAGGACCTGTTTACCAGCGCTGTCTCCACCCTAGAGTCAAGTCCATCATCTCCAGAACCAACCAGTCTTCTAACAGAAGATGTTAGTACAAACTCCCATGGTCCGAAACCTGCAGAAGTTGTGCTAGATGATGACAGAGAAGATCTTTTTGCAGAAGCCACAGAAGAAGTTTCCCTGGACAGTCCAAGAAAGGGAACCTATCCTCTCCTCAGAACCTTCTCCTGCAGTCACACCTGTGACCCCTACTACACTCATTGCTCCCAGAATTGAATCAAAGAGTATGTCTGCTCCTGTGATCTTTGACAGTTCCAGGGAGGAGATTGAAGAAGAAGCAAATGGAGATGTTTTTGATATAGAAGTTGGTGTATCAGATCCAGAGAAAGTTGGCGATGGCATGAATGTTTACATGGCATATAGAGTAACAACAAAGACTTCTCTTTCTATGTTCAGTAAGAGTGAATTTTCAATTAAAAGAAGATTTAGTGACTTTCTCGGTTTGCATAGCAAATTAGCAAGCAAGTATTTACATGTCGGTTATATTGTGCCACCAGCTCCAGAAAAGAGTATAGTAGGAAGGTAATCATTTATAAAAGCCTTTAACAGACTCATCGCTGAAGAAGTTACACAGATGGCCAATAAGCACATGAAAACGAGAGCCATATCTATTGATATTTATTGTATAAGAATATTTTAAAGTTGCATTTATTAGTTCATTTAAAAATAACAATAAACTCACTACCTGTTAACAAATAAAATTTTGTGAAAATTAAAAAAAAAAAAAAAAGAGCGTACATGGATCCTGGCACCAATAGTTTGAGACCCATGCTGAGCCATATCCCGTCATCATTGCAGGATTCTCAATGAGGCAACAGACACCTTCCGGCCCTGTGGTGCCCTTCACCCCTCCACGCTCTCATTAAGCCGCCCTGCTTCATGCAGCAAACTTTCTGCTAGTAAACACTCATCCACAATCTAAAAGAAGTTAAAAAAATAGAACTGATATCCTTTCTCTGTGATGAGCTTCAGTTTTTGATGAAATGAAAAATTAGTACTCACAAAAGTCTTTCCCTTACAAAAGTGAATTTAGGAAAAATAGTCCAGTTTACTTCACAACTGGCTCCTCAGATGATCGAGAGCAAATTGCCCCCATTCCCCTTCACTCTCCCTTATAAAAATAAATTTGAGGATGAAAATAATCCTCTCACAAGTATCAACATCAAAAATATAAGGATTAGTTATAAATTCCATCAAAGAAAATCCAAAATGAGTAGAGCATATTAATTTTTTAAAGCTACATACATAATTATATTTATGTAAAACAAATATAAATTCATACCATGAGCAATTCTTGGGTCCCATGCAGTGTCTATAGTCTTTTCCTGTTGATTTGGGAATATTTACTTGTGGCTCTTTTTAATTACACATTCTATCTTTTTCTACAACTTTCTAACCTGGTGTGACTAGCAATTCTTAAATGACATGGAATGGGACCCACAGCCTAAGCAAATCATTCCTCCCAAAATACAGCTTTCACATTCCTGTACAAGAAAGTGATTAAGTGATTTTAAAAAATCATGCCACCTCCCTCAAAATCATAGTGTATAAACCACACGCACTCACATTAGTTTATTTCTTAGAACTACATGTCTTATAAATAACATAAATACAGAGGCTTTATGGCTCAGAAATCCACATTACCTTAACAGGACACAAGGCAGCCTTTTGCAATTTTTATCTAACATACAAAGAAAAACAGCTTTAAAGGAAAATCCACACAATCCTCAGTAAGAAATAGACACACAACCTCACATCAGAATCCAGTAGAAATCACCATTTGCTATCAAACAGATCAACGTGGAAAAGGGTTTTGCCTTAGATGTTGCCTCCTGAAGCAGATATCAAATAAAGGGCCAAATACAGGTTATAACTATAAATGCAAATTGGTTTAGTAATATAAAAATCAAACATAGAGATACAAATTAAGAGACACAAATGAACCACTGTGGCACTCAAAAGAAGTTCAAATGTCAAGGATGACCAAACTGAAAGCCATGGTCTCCATAGGTGGTTCAGTCAAAGAGTCCTACACATACTATCCCCTGCTTGTGGAAGTAAGTTGATGCAGTCTTTCAGGCATGCAATGTAGCAAAATGCATCAATATTTAACCTGGGTATATGATGTACATATTGACCCAACAATTTCATTTTAAGAATTTTTCCTATATTCATGTTCAAAACATTTCCACATTTATTAGACCAATGTGGAAAGAGATTTTCCCAGAGATGTTCATCAGAGTGTCCTTTAGAAAACCCTCTGTCTCTGGGTCAGAGGTGTGGCCCACTAAGCTGATGGGATCCCCCATAGGCACCCCATGGGTGCCCCACGAGACCCAGGAAGCAGGTCCTGTTCATCCAGCCCACACCTGGGCTGGGGGCGGGGGGGAGGAGAGGGAGACAGAGAGAAAGAGCCTTCTTTACTATATACCTGCTTGCTCATGGTGAGATGACCCAGATCATCTACACTCACCCCAAACATTTCTCCACACCAGTGTGAGCTTTCCACTTGTACACTGATCGTTTTACAAATGATCAAGCATATGACAAAGAGCCAAATGTAAAATTGAAAAATTTAAGAAAAATAGTCATGCTAAACTTGAATTGAAAATATCCGTGGGAGACCCTAATACATATGATCCCCTAATACATATGTGTGTGCATTTTCCAGTTTTGTCCTCTGAGAGAACCTGGAGGCACTGGTGCCTCAAAAGCAAAGCACGTGGAGCACCCAGGTCTTGATTTCTAAAAACCATTATTCTCTAACAGTAAATTCTCTAACAGTTCCTTAGAGCAATTAGCAGGGCAGGGACCCTGTAGGGGTAGCCCCAAAAAATCTTGCTGGGTCAAAGCAAAGAAGGCTCAGGCAAAAGGGGTTGTGTGAAAAGGTCACCGGAATTACTTGAAGAAGCTCTCACCGGCCATATTTAGGATCATCTGAGCATCAAAAAGAAATGATTGCACTTGAATAAATAAAACTCCATGCTTCCATACTGATAATAACAGAGAAGAACAGAAAATTTACTTTTGGCTTAGATAATAAAAGTATGACCAAAAAACAAAACAAAAAAACAACAACAAAAAAAACTGAATCTTGCAAAAATCAGGATAGTGATTGTCTATAGGTGAAAGGGGAGAGGGAGTTGACGACTGGTTAACACAATTCACTCTATTCACATTTTTTTATGGAGGAAGTTTCTGTACATATCTTACTTTTTAATAAATAAGCACAAAATAAGCAAAGTAATGATTTAAATCTGCCATAAATAAGCAATCTATTAAAAGAGCTAGAACGATGAAAGATCAAAATTAGTTACCTATAGTTGATGGAATTACAGATGATTTTAAATTCTCTTTTGTTTTTCTTTTTTCCTGTAATTTTCTACAACAAATATGTATTATTCTAGTAACATGAAGAAAACAAGGCTATAATATAACCAGTACACATGCTAGCAGAGTCAGCATAGAGTGGTATCTATCACTCTTATGATTTGATCATACCTGCCTCTATTTTTTTTTTTTTTTTTTTTTTTTAGCTGAACCATCCTGCTACCTGTTGGCAGCTCAGCGGCTGCTCAGCTCAGGCTGGGCATTGAACTGCTGTTGCTCAGAGCTCAGCTCGCACTCTTGAGCGAGCTCTTAACCAACTGAGCCATTCGGCCAGCCCTCTATTTTTTTACATATATCTTTTCACTGTTCTTCCTTTTACTTTCAAAGAGATATTGTGGAAACAGAAATTTAGTTACAGATAAATAGGTTAGGAACAACTCTTTTGTTAATGCACTTGGAATATTTTATACAGATCTGAGTTTCATCTCTAAAACAATATAAGAGAAGAAGGTATGAAAATGTGTGAGACTGGACTGCAAAATAATGAGACTTGAATTTTTTTCAATACCAAAATATATCTGGAACTCCTCAAGTTGTTCAGAGTCAAAGTCACATTTCTTACAGAGCTTCAATGACGCAAATCTTTCAGCTTTGAGGGTGAATTTTATTTTTGGAAATAACCAAAAATCATCCAAAGCCAAGTCTGATGAATAGGGTAGTTGATCGAGCAGGAAACTACTTTCTGGTTAAAAATGAGGTGCAATTGTAGAGTGATGAGATAGAAAATATAAACTAGCTCAGAGGTAATTCTAAAGTGGAATTCTTTATGCATTTTGAGGCACTTTTGTGAGGGGAAAAAAAGTAGAGTCTCCCCAAGTGAGTACTTTGAAAGAATACTCATTTATCATCATTGTTTCCCATCCATTTCTCTCACCAAATGAGGATATAACAGTCTCAGACTCCATATAATGTGAGCCCATCGCTAATCACTCCCACAGGGACACTTTCATTTGCCACAACTCTATGTCCTCTTCTATTCTAGAAAATGGTTTGAAATTCTGTCCTCTCCTTGACAAATAGAGTTCAATCATTTGTAATTGTCAACTCTTCCACATTTCACTTTAATTTTGCGGTGGGCATCCTGATCTCTCAGAATAAATTTGTTAGCCAGTTATTCTAACATCTTCCATTCTGAATCCCTGTCTCAGCAGCTAAAGAGTTGGATACACTGGAGGCACAATTTCTTGTCAACTAAAACCAATCAAATGACTTGTAAGTCTCTGGGTTCAGTTAAACTCTTCCTAGGGTAAATTTTTGCTCCCGGGGTTATCTTCTATCTAGAATCTTCTCTCTGTGAAGCTGGAATCTGGGACCAGAGAGCTAGCACAATTCATGTCAGAAAATGCCTCTTTCCAGCTTTTGAGTCAGTACGTTTTTCTATATCAGAAATCCAGGTCACCAATGTCTCGGGGTAACCTTTCCAACAGGAAACTCAGAGGCAGCAGGGGAGCCAGTGGCCGTGGTCCCACAGACTTCTGGACTCTTGGTGAGAAAGTCGGCCAGTGTCCTGAAGTATGGCTGAGCTGAACAGGATATGATCTAACTAGATCCTGAGGCTCCATCAACTCCATTCAATAAATTATCCAAAACAGAATATCATAATGACAGAAGCAAGTTGACACAAAATAGATCAATCCCAGCCTAAAAAAAAAAAAAATCCAGTCAAGCTTGAAAAAAATTATGTTTCAAAAAATAAAGTGAAGAATATAAGATGGTGAAAGCCACGTTGACTGCACATTTCTTTAACCAACCAGACTCAGTATGCACTATTGATTGAACTTGGTTCTGGTTTCAACAAGCAGTATTAATTTCAAAGGCTCCCTTTTTTTTCTGTCAAACTAAGTTTATAAACATAGCAATTTGCTAATAAATGTGACCTTTAAATCACATTACTCTAAACACAGACTTGCTCTGTGTACAGGCTGGGGAGGAGCGGGAAGGGAGCAGGGCTGTCAGGGATTGCCCAGAGAAAAGTCTTGAAGGAAACTTACACAGCCTTTCCTCAACCACGCGACCTTAAACAAACCTCCAGTGGCTGATTTCTGCTCAAAACTTGCCCAGTTCTTTCATTTATTCAACAGATTCCTTTTTAATCTCTTGAGCATCCACTGTGCACAAGGTGCGAGGTGAAATACAGTGATATACAGAAATTAATAGAACATGGTCACTGTCTTCACTGACTGCACATACACAAGACATTCACACAAACACCATGAACTATGGTAGCATTTGAGAAGCATGGCACATAAGGTGTCATGAAGTCATACTCTGAAGGAGAGGACATCCATCTCACCCCTGTGGAGATGGACAGGAAGGCCTTGAAGAAACTGACTTTTGAGTTGGTCCTGGAAGGATGGTTATTATAGGGAAAAAAAGAAAACTTAGTGATCATGCCAAAAAGAGTACACAACCTGAGTGCAGCTAAGGAGCAAGGGGGAGTGGATTAATATTTATTAAGCACCTACTCGTAATGTGTTTGAGGTACTCTGGTACAACTAAAGGCAAAAGTAAATAAATAAAATAAGGAAAGTTTCATCAGAGCAGGTTGTTTGGTTATTTGAAAAGAGAAAAGGAAGGTTCATAAATTCAAATAGGTAGGGTATCGAAATTGCATACAGCAGGAAACAGTATAAAATAACAAATTATACTATAATCAAATACCACTAAAAAGACTGCAGGACCAGTCAAAGTATTATCTGTGGTGTGTAACCCAAAATGTAGGAATAGAGTGAAAAATAATGCTGGAAAGGTAGTTAGAAATAATTTGAATGCCCAGATTAAAAATTTATAGTTTGGGTTGAAGACATTGAGACTCATGAAATGTTTAAGGGTGGGCATAACTTTAAGCGATGTTTGGAAAATTAATATATGCAGCACAGTAGCCAAGTGGATACACCAAAATGAGGGATTTTCAAGAAAGGGAAGCCAAGTAAGTTTGGGGCATGGACTTTTGTTTAACATTTATGTACCAGTAGGTTTTTCTTTAATTTACTTTCAATTCCATTGAAAATTCAATTACGGTATTACTTGCTTTCCTTTCATCATTTCCTTAACTCTGTCAGCAGTCTGTTCATTTCAGTGTGTCTTATTTTCCATCCCCCTTCCTATCCCAAAATGTATGCCTCTAGCTCATGAGGACAGTAGTGGCCTTAGCTCTTTACATGCATGGACTAACATCATAATAGTCCTCTGAGGAAGATAACTGCCCCCCCAATACCTAGAGCAATGCCCTACCACCTAAAATAGCCCATTATATTGTAGGTGCCTAATAGTTATGTGTTGTTAAGCGAGTCACCATTTTACAGATGAGAAAACAGAGCACATAGAGGTCAAATGAGTTACTCAAGTTCACACGACTCTTAAGTTCTGAAGCTGGGCTTCCAACTCAAAAGAGAAAATCTTGCATTCTTATCATAATTCTTATCAAAATTGTCCATCTGTTTCAAAGATGTTCTTATTTTCCTTCTACGCAACCTCTCTCTCTTTTCATTTAAATCTTTTCATTAGCTAAGCTTGGCATTTACTGATCCTTATCAGTTTATGAGTCAAATTATACAAAAATTTCTTAAATGTTTATAGAGCTCAGTGATAGGAAGTATCTTTAATCTCTGGTTGGGAGCACTCAACATATTTTCTCAGTTCTGTGTACTGAAAACATTTTGGGTTTGGTGTCTTCTTGTCTGTGGACTTTCTTCTCTGGGTTTCTAGGTTATTACACCTGGAGTTATGAGAACCAGAAAATCATTCATTGAAACACAAATAACAGATGGATTGGATCATAAAAAGGTGAGTGAAAGGAAATTGGTTAGAATTCCAGTTCCTGTGTGTTCAACATACAACAGAGCACACACAAATTCTCAACCAATCTCTGCTTGCAATTAGTCTTCTGCCATTGCCTTATGATAAACCATCTGTTTCCTTATCCAGGCTGCATGCTTAGCACTTCTGAGTCCATAAGAATAGGACTGACTATGTCATTGTATATGTTTTTAATTTTCTAGAAGTTCTGGAAATTTTCTGAGTTCTAGGTATTTGGTATTTATTCTTCTCCAATAGATGGTACAATCCTTGAAGATAAGAACAGATTTCTTTCATATAACAATTTCCCTTCCATTTCCCTCCAGTATATGTTGAAGCATATAGGAGATGCTAAATAAATTCTTCATGCACACACACACACACACACACATATGTGTGCATGCATGCACACTTGCCCATATGCACACACAGTAGCAACTTGATCTCTTTCAAATACCAGTAATCTAAATTGTATTTTGGACCAAGATTTTCTTCTTTCTGGACTGACTCTCTTGCAAAAGTTCATCAAGAAGAAAGTAAGTACCTTAGCTTTCTATCTAATTTCACATTCTGCAATAAGAAGCTTACTTTATTTCATATTTAAATGAAAGACCACTTATGCCATGGTTCTTTCACAGGATTTTAAAAACTGAATTAGACAGCTTCATGGCAAGCAAGCAAGATTATAATTCTATGTATTAATCATAAGTATAACCAACAAGCACCTAGGGCATGCCAGATTATGCAGGCACTACAGATAAATAACAGCTACAGCCCCTTAATGCTAAACAACTCTTAGGTTTATCTGAGAAAGAAATTATAGCAATCCCAAGATAAACTAATTAAGTGAGACTGAATTACAAGTGACAAACATGTAGTTCAGACAATGAAGATTACATGAAATCAAAAGAGTGTTTGCTATGGGCCAAAATGATCCAAGCAAGTTCCACAGAACTGGGACTTGACCTTAAAGGATGGTTACATTTCAAATCAGCAGGAGTTAGAGCTTTGCCACTCTTGCCTCTTCCTGGAATGTTGTTCTTTCCATAGCTGGTTGCCTCATGTCATCAGAGGTCCTAGTTTGTCACCTTCTCCGAGATCTAGTTTGTCACCTTCTCAGAGACAACTTCTTTAACTGCCAAGTCTAAATGAGCCCCTTATTATCCCATTGTGGAGAGCCTCGTTTTAAACCTCCCTCTGGCACTTATTATCTGATATTTTTATTGTTTGTGTTTGGTTGCTTATTATCTGTCTTCCTCTTCTAAAATATGAGTTCCATAAGAGCTGTGACATTGTCCTGTTCTTCTGTGTTCACAATTCCTTGAAGCCAAGAGGTGCTCAATAAATATTAGAGACGCATGAATGGGTGAATGGTTATATGAACCAAGCAAACAGCACAAGAAGAGCCAGAACGCAAAGACTAAGTCTGACACGGTGACAATTCCAGCTCAAGTGGAGAGGTTATATATAGGAGCAGCAGGAACAAAATTGTATAATAGTAAAATGATCAGGAATATAAACAGACAGTTACAAAATGCAGAACCAAAGTATCAGATAAACATAGGAAAACATAGACAACCTTGGTTATTAAAGAAATATGAATAAAAATAATTAACATTAAACTGACATTTAAAATTGAGAAAAATGTTTAAGATGATAAAGCCCAGAATTGGCAATATTTCTCAAATTCAGCACTATTTCTGGGGGAAAATATTAATCAAATCCTTAATAATCTATATATCATTTGACCTAGAAATTCTACACTTAGAATTTATCTTAGGAAATAATTAGGCAAAATTGAGTTTCAGGAATGTGAATCTCAGGATTGTTTATAAAAATGAAAAATTGAAAACTGCATTAATGTGTCACAGTGGGCAATTAGTTTAATGGATTATGGTGTGTTCGTGAAATAGAGAGAGTACCATGCATCCATTTAATAGGATGTTTTAGGCATCAAAGATGTTCATGACATACCACTTAGTACAAAAGTCACTTACAAAACAGTGTGTATGTCATGATCCCAATTCCATAAAGACAAACCAAAAATAAAATTTATGTATTGAAAATAAATTGGACTTCTAGGACCAAGATGGCCCAGTAAAAATTATCTGCTATATCTGCTAAATCAAATGAAGTTTTGCAGTTCAATTAGAAAGATTGTTGCAATTTTGATGTAAAGAAAATTAAGCAAACAACAATATGAGAGAATTATTAAATCTAGGGTGAAAATTGTATGATAAAGGAACAATTGCTTTAATGTGTAACATGGCTCAGCTGTGAATATTTACAGGCTTTAATAATGCAAACTGAATACTGATACCAATAAAAAGTGTGATATAACTGTACTGCAGGAAATGGGAAAGGTAATATATGTGTGAGGTGGTGTGAGAAAGCCAAATTCCTTTTTCCCATAGAAGAAAGCCAATAGCTATCTAAATAAAAGTCAGTAAGTAACATTATTAGTACAACATTTAGAGATATATACCAGAATAAATAACAAAAAGATTGAAAGCATGTAGTGGAACTTAGAGATGGGATGTGGCAATTTTATCATAAGTAGTATTAAACTTTTCAACAAACATATGCCTATATTGATGTGATAAAAAAAAAATTCCAAATTGAAAGAAGAGTTGGGATTTTGACAGAAATTATTTTGATTTTCTACTCAACCTGGATTCAATAATGTACCAGGTTTTATTCTACGTGATTTAAAAACAACAACAACAACAACTTCCAAATGAATTGCATTTTTTCAAAGAAAGGTTAGCGTTCTTTCTAATTTACTATCTTAGTCCATTCAGGCTGTTGTAACAAAATACCACAGACTGGATAGCTTATAAATGACAGAAATGTATTTCTCACAGTTCCAGAGGCTGGGAAGTCCAGGATCAAGGCACCAACGTATTTCCAGACTGGTGAGACCCATCACCTGTATCCTAGCTCGGTCTTCTGTCTGTGACCTCTCTGGAACCTCTTTTATAAGACACTAATCCCATTCATGAGGGCTCCACCTTCATGACTTAAGCACCCCTCAAAAGCCCAACCTACTAATACCATCACATGAGGAGTTCAACATATGAATTTGGGGAGGGACGCAAAACATTCAGCCCATAACATTTACCTACCTATCAATTTTTGAATTGGTGTTCTATGGCAATGTTCAGAAAGATAAAGTGCAGTGAGTAGCAAAGTGCTCCCCATTCTTGGAGATCCAAATGAGTCCTAATGCATCAGACCAGAATCAATAAAGCGCTGTGCTTAGTAGCAGATTTGAGAGTCTGAACGTCTCTAACTGGCCCAAATCCCAATCTGATGCACCCTTTGCTCTCCAAGGTCATATGCCTCTCATTAGCTCAGGACATCCCTGCTCCTCCAGCAGTGGGACCAGGAGAGAGCACTCACAGTGGTAACAGGGCAAATAAATAACGGTAGAAGAAACATTATATCCATTCAACAGACATTTCTACTTAGACCAGGCACACTGCTGGGCTCTGGAGGGATCTGATTAGGAAATACATTCAATATAATACATTGTGGCAGTGCTAAAATAAAAATATAGCATGGTGAAGCCCAAATAAGAGACACAACTCTAGATGACCATCTTGAAGAAGGTAAGATTAAGGATTAAGATGTTAAGATTAAGAGATTAAGGCAGTTTTGAACTAAATTCTGGAGTTAGACAGACCTGCACTCCAAATCCAGCTCCATCATTTATAGAATCAACAGTAAATCACTTAATCTCTCCAAGCTTCAGCTTTCCCCTGTGTCAAATGGGAATGGTAACTGTAGTTCTGAAGGTTAAGAGTACTATATGCAAAGTGTGTAATAGTGAGTAACCCGCACTCAAAATGCTTCCAATTCTGATCATTGTTTTAGTCTTTGAAGATCGCTATTGTGTAGCACAGGAAGGGGGCTTCTTGTTCTTCCAGAGAGGATAGACATTGGTTGGCTTCAGAGACAAAGGCTTTGGACCTCCTCCCCAGACAAAGGCCTAGGGAAGGAGCAAGAGATTTAAAATCTTCTATAGAATCTTTGATCAGGGAGCACACAGGGCATATTGTTTGGATGGAGCATAAGGATATGGCAAAATTCAGAGTAGAAATTGGAGTGTGGAATATGGAGGAGGCGGGAGAGGCTTTGGACATCCCCAGTGTTTTTCATGTATCAACACACCATACGAGCAGGGCATAAACTTTTGTCTCCCAAGAATGGCATTAATGCAGTGGAGAGAGCATTCAGCCTTTACAGAACATGGGACTGGAAATGAGGAAAATACTTTTGGTTGCCTGAGTTAACCAATGACCAGGAAGTAGGTGGAGTGATGGATGTCAGGTGAGGACTGATGGTATCTGGATAAGAACTATCGGTCCATCAGTACTTAGAGGAACACTTGCAAAAAAGGGGGAAGACTATGAATTGACAGTCACCTCACAGGATGAGAGCCCAAAACAGAAATTTAGGTTGAGTTGTGGAAAAATGAATCACATTTTACTTTCATGCCAGTGTTTGTGGGCTGACATTTCATCTCTGTTACATTCATTCTTTTAAAATTCTCCAAAGCATCCTGAAGCCCTAACAGGGGGCTTGAGAATCACTGAGTTATTTATTTTATGAAGGAGTAGAAGCTTGTTCTTGTCGATGCAGGGGGGAGACAGTGCCCTGAGAAAACATAAGACAAAGGTAGATATCAAAATGCCAGTTTACTAACTTGTTAGATAGATAGATAGATAGATAGATAGATAGATAGATAGATAGATAGATATAGAGATAGAGATGGAGATAGAGATATACAGCATAAACGCAACAGCTTGATCAGCCCATACTCTCCCTGTGGTCAATCTAGCGACTGTAAGAAATCACTCTCATTATAAGGACAAGAAACAAGAGAAGTCAGCATGGTTAGTACATTCTCCATGGATTAGCCAGTATTGTTCCGCAAAATAAAGTCCCTCAAAAGAATTTAGATTGCTTGCAACTATAGTCCAACCCTGAGGATGGCATGTGAGTTTCTGTCCACTTCTCTGGCCCCATCTCCCTTCTCTCCCCCTCCCAGAGCCCCTGCTTCAGCACCATGGAAACCCTGACAAGATATCCCGTGATGTGTCTCCGCAAATGCTGTTTCCTCTACCTCAAGTGTCATTCCTCACCTAACAAGCCTGAAACTTCCGATTACTTCTCAAGACCCAGTTCGTCATCTAAATTAACTAATATTTTTTTGTGAACATATTGAGTATTTTTCTGAACATACTGAATATATGATTTCCCTGACTTCTGGGTTCTATTGCTGCTGTTGAGAAGCCAAGCATCATTCTAAACAGCAGCTGCTTTGGAGGTGATCTATGTTTTTCTCAGTGGCTTCATTTAAAATCTCTTCTTTGAAAAAAAAAATATTTGCTTTGACTTTAAGGTATTTCTGTAGTTTCACTGTGATGTGTCTTGGTAGGAATTTCCCCTTACATATATTTTTGGAACTTCTTTGATTTCTTGAATCTCAGAATTGGTATCTTTCATCAATTCTGGCCATTTAAAAATATTTTTATTACTCATATAAGTGAAATCATACAGTATTTGCCTTTCCCTGCCTTATTTCACTTAGCATAATACCTTCCAGGTCCAAATCTACCATCTGCCCCTTCAAATATTGATTCTCCCCTCTCCCCCTTCATTCTGTCCTCTCCTTCCAGAACTCTGATTAAATATTTTACATCTCTTTTTTACCTCTGTGCTGTGGTCTAATATTTATCTATATCTATTTTTTAGCTCATTAATTCTCTTTTCTGCTGGGTCTTATCAACCATTAAGCTAATACAGTAAGTTTTAAAATACCATTTATGATATTTATGTCTAGAAGTTTTGTTTGACTTTTTCAAATCTGTTTGATCATTTTTATAGTCTTTTGTGCCTTGTTCATCAATTTAATCACTTCTTTATTTCTTTAGGTATACTTTTTTTTAATCTGGCTTTGGCAATCCCAATATCTGAAACATTTCTATGTTTTTTGTTTGTTTGTTTGTTTTTAAAGATTTTATTGGGGAATTGGCGGAGGGGAACAGCGTTGGGGAATCAAGGAAGGGGAACAGACAAGTTGCTGTCTTTTTGTTCTTCAGTTTAGTTGCGGAGGATGTTGCTTCACTGTTGGTATCATCATTGCGCTCTTCCCAGATGAGGCAAATCGGTCGCTGGCCTCTGGATGTAGCTGACCGCGGCTATTGGCAGCTCACTCTTGGCTGCAGGCCACTCACTGTAGCCTATGGCAGCCCACTGCAGCAGGGGCTGCAGCCCACACCATCACCAGGGCTCGCACAGCCCAGCTCCAGGTGGAGCTGTTGTTAGCTGTAGAGGGCAGTGTCACTGGCCCTCATGTGGGATCCGAACGGGGGCCGCTGGCATCCCAAAACCAGCGCTTAACCAATGCGCCACTCGGCCGGCCCAAAACATTTCTATGTTTGATATTGGTGTCTGTAGTTTCTGCTGCCTCTCACTCATGACAACTTGTTTCATTGTTATTTTGGCATTTCTTATGTAAACTAATACCTTTTGGAAGTTTTCCATAGGAATTTTTTTGAGACCTATTTTACAGTTGGGTTCCTTCAAAGAATCATCCAAAGAGGGTTTGTGTTTGTGTCTGCCAGATGCCAGGGGGCACGACCTCTGGTCATGTTAAGTCAAATTGGAAGCTTGAGGATTTTTCAGAGATTCGGGTGAGTATAAATTTGGACTGCAAAACAGCGGGAGGAATACATGGGTATAGACGTAGATTCAAAGGGAAATTTGTTTTTGACTCAGTATACAGTTCCAAGACAAGACATTTTCCTTGATGCCCCTTTGATGTCAAGATAATTTCTAATTCAATTTTACATGAGTAGTCTTTAGGGAGACCCACCGTTAGGGATAGGGTCTCCTATTAAATATTACATCTTGGTCAGCCCCTAGGCAATATCTTCTGCCCCTTGAAGCTGTGAAAACAAAAGTTTAATGTCACCGAGGTACAGTGAATATCTTTTAGTACTCTTCTTATTCCTGTGGGCTTTTATATTTACTTAATTTGGGCCTCTAAGGAATCTTTTCTTCATAACAATATAACAACTTATCAGTACAAGCTTTGAGTTTTTTGTTGCATTTTAGCTAACATTTTAGTTGTTTACAGAGTCTCAAGCCTGCCATACAATCAGAACTATAAGTCTAAAAATATTTGTTTTCACTACTACCTCCCTGATGTGAACTATTTGTGAATAGGGTCCCAGGTCCTGTTTATCTATCACCTGATACCGTGTAAGGAGTTCAGGAAGGGTTTTCTGAATAAAACTATGAATGAATATACTTATGATTAAAGCACCCATTCAAAATGATACAATTTTATTTTTTCTGATAACTAGAAATCTAATACAAAAGTAATATTCTTGTTTGGTTTTTTTTTAGCCAAAAATGTCTTTCTCCATAATTTGCTCACCCTTTTCTCTAGAAGAGAAAAAACTTTAAAGGTAAAGTGACAGTAAGTTCAAGAAAAAATATGGAGGGAAGAGATTGTTATAGAAGAATTTAGCATGCTCAGAGAGACTTAATGAAGTTTAAAACCTCTGGAAAAGGGACTGGAATTTATTTCACCTCTATCATTAAATATCACTCTATATTAAACCCCAGTTATTTTTTAATAAAGGAGGTTTAGCAAACCCATGGTTATGAAATACACCTGGAATGGACACATAATTTCAGTGGAAAAAACAACTCAGAGTTTTGTGATCAAATATTTTCTTACATGGTAAGAACCCAAAAATCTTTAAGTGAAAGCAAACCCATTCACAGCAGTGGTTCCCTCAAACAGACACCGTACTTCCAAACTTTGAAGGGGAATTATACCCTTGCTTCACCAGCTCCACACCCATTATTTGCAACTTATGGAGAGAATGAGGGGTGAGCAAACGTGTGTGTGTGTGTGTGTGTGTGTGTGTGTGTATTAATATACTGGGGGTGCCAAAAAATATATACACATGACTTGTATTCATCTTTTGTATTGAGTATTACAATTTTAATACAGTTTTCCCCTTCCTTAAAATGTGTATACATTTTCTTCACACCCTCTGTATATTTATTTGGTTTTCTTTTTCTTTTTTTTTTTTTTTTTTTGCCTGAGCAAACCTGTGTTAGCCTAGGTATTCTGGAATGCCTATCTGGGACATGGAATAGTCACAGAAAGACCTTGGGTAAGAAAAACAACATAGCTATATTAAAAAAAAATTGTATCAGCTAAAGGAGGCAGAATTTCTGGTGTGGTGAAGATAGCAGACTAGGTTACCACGTGCAGCCTGCCACTAATCACATGTGGACATGCAGGTTAAGATATCATAGCTTTTTAAAACTCTGTGGCTGTTGCTGTGGAAAATGGTATGCCAGTGCCTCAAAACCATAAGCATAGAATTACCATATGATCCCACAATCCCACTTCTGGGTATTTATGTATGCCCCCAAAAATTGAAAACAAGGACTTGAATAAATATTTGAAGAGACAGCAGCATTTTTCACAATAATAACCAAAAAGTGTCATAGTCCAAGTTTCCATCAATAGATGAGTGAATGAACAAAATGAAGTATATACAAATGATGGAATATTATTCAACTTTATAAAGGAAGGAAATTCTGACACACGCTACAACAGGGATGAACTTTGAGGACATTATGATAAGTGAAATTAGCAAAACAGAAAAGGACAAATACTGTATGACTCTCCTTCTGTGAGGTACCTAAAGTAGTCAGATTCATAGAGACAGAAAGTAGAATAGTGATTCCAGGGTCTGGGCAGGGCAGGGTGGGGCGGGGCAATGGGGAGTTAGTGTTCAATGGATATGGGGTTTCAGTTTGGGAAGATGAAAAAAGTTCTGGAGATGGAAAGTAGTAATGGTTGCACAACACTGTAAATGAACTTAATGCCATAGAACTGTATACTTATGAGATCTGACAATTAAGTTCGTGAACTCATCCGGGAAAAAGTGCTATATACCTCATTGCTGAATATCACTATGGTCACTTCTGAAGTACTCCCCTTGGGAAGCTATGCACCAATGCCAGCGCCTAGTCCACCCTTCAAAGAAATTTTGGAACTCTTTCTCTGGAATAGCCATCAAAGCTGTCTTCATATTACCCTTGATGTCCTGAATGTCATCAAATGTCTTCCTTTCAATATTTCCTTTAACTTCAGGTAAACAAAGGAGTCATTGGGAGACATATCAGGTGAGTAGAGAGGGTGTCCCAATACAGTTATTTGTTTACTGGCTAAAAACTCCCTCACAGACAGTGCAGTGTGAGCTGGTGCATTGTCATCATACAAGAGCCATGAATTGATGGTGAAAAGTTCAGGTCGTGCAAGTTTTTCATGGATTCTTTTCAGCACTTCCAAATAGTAAACTTGGTTAACTGTTTGTCTAGATGGTACAAATTCATAACGAATAATCCCTCTGATATCAATAAAAGGTTAGTAACATTATTGCAACAAGTTCACTAACTTAATTGTCAAGCCTTCATAAAATGGTTTAAATGTTAAATTTTATATATATATATATATAAAATCATTAAAAGAAATCTATGGCTATGCTCAAGAAAAGAAAGGGGAAGCTCATGTGTCAAAAGCTAGAAGTTAGGGCCGGCCAAGTGGCAGGGTGGTTAAGTGCTGGCTTGCGACGCCAGTGGCCCCGGTTTGGATCCCACATATGAGGGCCAGTGATACTGCCCTCAAAAAATAAATAAATAAATAAAAGCTAGAAGTTAGCTGAGGTCCACCTCGGTAGGTGCATGAGCTGATGTGTATCCATTGGGGGGAATAATCTGATCTGGTTACCTAGGAATTTGACCCTTGATGGATTGCTAAATCAGTGAAAACTTGGACAAACAAATTCTGCCCACTTGTCCAGAAAGACAAAATGGAAGTTGTCTCAGCCATGACTCTAGCTGGAAAATTAGAAAACGAAATCAGTAAACCATTCTCCCATGAAAACTCAACATCTTAAGCCTGTGGTTTAGAGTTCGCTCTACACTGTATTCATGATGTGAGAAATCCTTGAGCTGAAACGTAATGTAAAATTGTTCTTGGGCTGCTGCTGGCTTCAGGGTATTCAGAGGAAGCAAATAAAAATACACTGGTGGGATTCTTTGACAACTCAGTCTGTCCAGATTCCCAAAGAATAATAAAGTACCTCTTATAATCTCAATTTACAGAAAGCACAAGGAAATTATTCATTGTGAATAAAAATCAACAGAAACAGAAAATAAAAACTAGAGTCCAAAAATGTAAAATAACTAAAAATAATCTGAAAGAGAATACAATATGACATGAATGAATAAAGGTATTAAACAGTACAGAAATAATAAGATGGAAAAGAATAAATGAACTGAAAGCCACATCTGGGTATACTGCCCAGAAAACAGACTGAAAGCTATTAGAAGACAGGAAATTTAAAGAGAAGTTAAAAGACATGGACTATAGATTGAAAAAAATCCAACATGTATCTAATAGGAATTCCAGAAAGAGAGAATAATGACAAGGGGGAAGAGATATTGTTTGTAATGATTATAGTTGAGAATTATCCAGACTTGATTAAAAGAAAATCTTCAGATTAAAGAAGCATAGTGAGTCTTAGCATAATACATAAGAATAAATTCATACTTAGAGTCACAGCAGTGAAATCATATGAAATCTAAGGAAACCAAAATATCCAAGAAAGAAAAATAAATTATCAATAATAGAACAACAACCTAAATGGCAACAGAATTTCTAACAGAGACATGGAATCAGTTAGAAGGCATGGAATAATAGCTTCAAAATATAGAGGGAAAATAACTGGAAACTTAAAATTCTATTTTCAGCTAAATTATAACTGAAAAATCAGGGTGAAATAAAGGTATTTTCAAAAATGGGCTTTATTAAGGTTTGCCACTGGTAAAAGAAAGCAAAAATAATACATTCACAATTGGGCAAACAATATAGTTGGTAAACCACTAGCTAAAGCCAAATAAATGTTGACTTGAAATATCAAAAATAAAAACAATAAATAATTTGGAGGATATTATTTAAAAATAAAATACTAGAAAACCATCATATGCAAGTTGCATGGGTGATAGAGATTGGGATTAGAGCATTCTGAAGTCCTTGATTTATTTCAGGTTATGGATGCATGTTAACAAGCTAATGGCTATCACTATGATAATAGTAATCAAATTTATAATTTTCAAAGAGAAGATTAAAAGTAAGGGAATAGGGGCTGGCCGAGTGGCTCAGTTGGTTAAGAGTTAGCTTAAGAGTGCAAACTCTGCACAACAGGGCCAGTGGTTCAATTCCCACATGGGCCAGTGAGGCTGCGCTGGAGCTGAGCTGCCACTGAGCTGCCAACAGGTGGCAGGATGGCTCAGCTGCTGTAACAACAAGATTGCCTGTTCAGTGGTGGGCTACACCCACCCCCCACCCACAATTAAGACTGAACTCGGCATCTTGAGTTAAGCTGCTGCCTGGATGGCTCAGTGGATAGGGCGTGTGCTCTTAACAAGGCTGCTGGGTTCGACTCCCTCATGGGATGGTGGCTATGCCCACCCGCAACTAAGATTGAACACAGCACCTTGAGCTTAGAGAGCCACGAGCTGCCGACAGGCAGCCAGATGGCGACTGGTGCCCCCCCAACTAAAACTAAAGAACAACTTGGCTGGTCCGCCTCTCCAATTCTCCAACACTGTTGCCCTCCCCCAATTCCCCAATTTAAAAAACAAAAAAAGTAAGGGAATAAAGTAAACATTCACACACAAAAAAATATTGTTTTGAAACAAATGTGTAGTGTTAAATTGAGAAAGCTGGGTACTGGGTGCATGGAGTTCATTATAACTATGCTGGTCTCTATTCTTATCTGCATGTTTGAAATATTTCATTTAAATATACAAACAAAACACCTCATTAGCAAGCCAGGAGAATGCAGGAAGTTAAAGAGAGTGAGTATAAAGTAAAACCTGATCAACCACAATATATGTAAAGAGATTGTCTTATTAATTAAAATACAGAAAAACTTGAATCATAAAAAAAATGGGGGGGGAGTGGGGCGGTGGATTGCGGGAGGGTGGTTGTCACTTTGTGAAGGGTAAAAAGTATAACTATTGCACTGTTTTGTACACCTGAAACTAATTTAAAAATAAATGAAAACAAACAAAAATAGCTATGTGCTGCTTAGAAGAAACATATCTAAAATATAATGAGGGCCGGCCGAGTGGCGCGGTGGTTAAGCGCTGGCTTGGGAAGCCAGCGGCCCCGGTTCGGGTCCCACATATGAGGGCCAGTGACACTGCCCTCAAAAAAAAAAAAAAAAAATATATATATATATATATATATATATATATATATATATATATATAATGAAAAGATGAGTCATAAAGGATGGAAAGATATTTTGGGCAAATATTAACTGAAAAAACAACTGTGTTGACATAAGTATCAAATAAAAGAATAATCAAGGTAAAAGGCACTGTTAAAAATAAAGAGGACATTACATATTAATGCAAGGAAATATTTATCAGAGAGATATAATAATTATATATGTACCTTACAATTTAACATCAAAATACATAAATAAAGAATTAATACAAAACAAAAAGAAATTTACAAATCAAGATGGTGGAAGATTGTAATAGTCCTTTCTCAAAATTGACAAATTAAGCAGACAAAAAAACTGGTAATGATAGAGACAATTTGGACAACACAATTAAAAACCTGATCAAGGGGCCAGCTGAGTAGCTCAGTTGGTTAAGAGTTGGCTTGGGAGCGCAAGCTCTGAGCAGCGGGTCTGTGGGCTCGGTTCCCACATAGGCCAGTGACACTGCGTCATCTACAGCTAAGATGATGAACAACAGCTCAACCTGGAGCTGGGCTGCTGTGAGTGGCCAGTGAGGGCTTGAGCTGCAGCAGGCTGCCGTGAGCTACCGTGTTTGGCTGGCAGCTGGCGTGAGCTGGCGTGAGCTGCTGTGAGCTGCCGTGAGCTGCCGTGCAATGGCTGGTGACCAACTACCTCACCCGAGAAGAGCACAATAATCACAATACCAACATGGGCCAGTGAAGCAATGTCCTCCGCAACTAGACTGAAGAAAAAAAGGACAGGAACTTGACTGTTTCCCTTCCCCGATACCCTAATGCTGTTCCCCTCTCCCAATTCCCCAATAAAATCTTTAATAAAAAACAAAAACCTGATCAAAAGGACATATGTAGAACGCTGAGAATTAAAGAACACACATGTTTTCAAGCATACATGAAATATTCTAAATAAATTGAGCCTATATCATGCTACCAACCAAGTCCCGACAAATGCCAAAGAATTGATATCCTACAGACTACATCACAATAAAATTAAAAATCAACAATAAAAATGATGCTTGGAAATTAAAAAATAATATATTTTTAAAATTATTTTATTTATAATAAAATAAAGGAATTTCAGAACCAAATCATAATACAAACACTAAATACCAAATCTGGAAAACAACCAGTTGTGTGTTGGTAAATGTTTTCCAGCAGGCTCTTTGGGATGGTGTGTATGTGCATGTGTGTGTGTCGGGGGGGGGGGGGAAGGGGTGCGGCGAAAGAGTGGGGGAAGATGATCTGTAGCATTTACCAGTATCCATAGTGTAAATATCCTATCAGGTCTATTTCAAGCTGCCAAATGAAGTGTGGAATTGGGAAGAAATACACAAACCAATATGAGCTGCTTACGGTTGGTTCCAGCACACCACTGTAAACAATTGAAATATATCTTTGAATGAATATATTAAACAAAGAAGAAAGGTGGAAAATAATTGTACCTAGCATTTAAATCAAAGGTTAAAATAAAAGCAGACGTTAATAATATTACAAACACACAATCAAGAAGATTAACAAAAGGTAAAAAATGGATCCTTTAGAAGATAGATTAAGTAGGCAAACATAATCCAAAGAAGGGAAATTAAGATAAAAAATAAACAATACTTTTAATAGAGAGAACACAAGAGAGATGCAGTAGAAAAATAAAACATAAATATTATAAACAATGCCAATAAATTTGAAAAATTTAGATTGAAAAGGCAATTTTCTGGAAAAAATATAACAACAAAACTGAATCAAGAAGAAACATAAATGTGAGCATACATATTACTGTCAAAGGAAGTGACTCAGTCCATGCACCGCCTGCTGCTGCTCCCTGCTTAGCACACACACAAACACAATTGCCAAGCCTGGTTGGTTTTACAGGTAATTCTGCCTTCAAGAAATGAATAATTTTAATATTGTAAAATTGCTTCAGTAGGATAGAAAAAGGAAGAAAGCCATCCAGCTCATTTTATGAGACCATTAAACCCTGAAACAAAAGTGGAAAGAAAAACTGTAGGCCACTTCCATAGATGCACAAAGAGGCAACCATGTTAAATAAAATATTATTTTTTTAAGTCTGGCAATGTAATTTTCTAACTCTGCTAATTGCAGTTTACCCAAGAATATAAAAATGCCTTAGAAGGTCAATTAATTTAATCATTATATTAACAGATTAAAGGAGAAAAATCATTTTGATACAGAAAGGGCACTTAATACAATTCAACAATCTTTCCTGATTAAACAAATATACCTTCCCAAAATAAATAAATAAATTCTGTTATGCAAAGTAGGAATAGATGGGAATTCTTAATTTAATAAAGTATATCTTTCAAAAACCCATTGCAAATATTGAAATTAATAATGTTAAAACATTAGGATAATCCCTTAATCTGCTTTCTGTGTGATACTATGGGTGTTAGCCAACATAATAAGAAAATAAAAGTTAAAAGAATTAAATGTTTATAGCAACCTTATTCATAATAGCCCAAAATTCAAATAACCCAAATGTCTATCAACAGGAGAATAGGTAAACAAATTGTGGAATATTCAGACAACAGAATATTAGTCAGTCATACGAGAAGGGAGTATGATACAGGCAACAACATAAATGAATCTTAAAACAACATTGTGCTATACAAAAGCATCCAGTCCCAAAATAAAATATACGGTATGATTTCATTTGTATCAAGTTCAAGAGCAGGAAACATTAATTGGTAGCCACAGGATACAGATGGTTATCTGCCCAGGGTTGGGAGATGGGAGTTGGCTGCTAGGCACTCCAGCGAACTTCTTGGAGAGGTGGAAGTGTTCTGTATCTTGATTGGGGTATCAATTACACAAGTATATATATTTGTCAGAACTAATTGAACTAAATAATTATCACCTGTGCATTTTATTGTCAGTAATTATATCTCAATTTTTAAAAGGACCATAGATGCAAAAAGCTAAAGATTGGGGGGAAGGAGGTAACATAATTAGTATGTATGATGTATGTTGGCATACACTATCCAAGAGAATGCACAAATAAATATTAGTGCTAATAAGAAAGTTCAGCAAATTTGCTAGAAATCAATTTACAAAAATCAATAGTTATTGTTCAAGGACATTATTAACTACAGCAATAAAAGCTTTCAAGGTGCCCAGAAATAAATCTAACAAATGGTATGTAAGATTTTTATGGAGAAAGCAACAAAACCTTCTGGAGAGGGGAAAGAAACAAAGGATTTACTATATTCATAGATGGGAAGGTTCAATATATTCAAGATTGCAATTTTCCCCAAATTTATCTATAAATTCAATACAATTTCAATAAAAACCCCAGTAGGGTTTTTCAAAGAACTTGACAAAATAGGCTAAAATATTACAAAGAAAAAGGAAGGAGAGATGGTTTCAGAAGGAGGATGGGGAAAAGTGTTTGGGGGGGGGTCTTATTCTCTTGAATATTGGCACTCATAAAGCTGTAGTAAACTGTGATATTACCACAGGGAATAGAGAGCTTAGAAAGAGAGCCACTTAGATATGGAAATTTGTAATATGACAGAGATGGCATTGCAAATCATTGGGCAAAGAATGAGAGTATTCAATAAGTGATGGTGGGACATCACCATATGGAAAAAGACAGGTTTAACTATTCATACGAAAGGGTGAAATTAGGTATCTACCTCATACCAGACACAAAAATCACAATCACCTAAATGTGAAAAGTAAAATTTAAAAAGAAAATATAGGGGACTATTTTGATAACATCTGAGTATTGCCATATTACTTATGATGCCAAAAGCGTATACTATATTGAGAAAAAAAATATTGCGAATAGAACTATATTAAGCTTAGAACTTCTGTATGTCAGGATGACATCACAATTAAGTCAATAACTAATCATAATACAAAAGAATTTTTTAAAAAACCAGGCAAGATAATTAATCCAAGAGAAAATTAAATACAAATAAACATATAAAAAGATGCTTCAATCTCTTTAGTAATCAAAGAAAAATGCATATTAGAACAGCAATAAAATACCATCTGAAAACTAGCAATTGGCAGAAATCAATCATTGATAATCAATAATGAATCCAATATTACCAAGAATGGGTGGGGCTGCTGGGAAATGGATAGTCTTATACAGTGCTGGCTTGGGTGTAAATTGATACAGCTACTCTGAAGATCAATTTTGGCCTAACTTCTAAAAAGTTGATGATATGCAGATTCTATAAACCAGAAATTTGCTTCTAGATGTTAGCCATAGAGCAACATGTGCACAAGGAAATATGTGCAAGACTGTTCTCTGCAACATGTTTCATAGTAGGGAAAAAAACCCACAAATGTTATCAACTCCTATACTTTTTAAAATTATACAATCCAACCCTATGTATATTTATTATGGACACATATATATTGAGAGAAAGTATATAATGATACTCTATCAATATAGAAGTGGTATATGGGAAACCTAGATTACCTGGTTTGGAATCCTGGCTCCTCTGGTTACCAGCTATGTGGCCTTGGACAAGTTATTTAACAAATCTTGCCTTGGCCCCTCACCTATAAGATAATAACAGTCTAGTCATGTCTGTTTGGTGCATTAAAGGAGCTAATGTATATAAAGTGCTTAGAATAATGGCCGGCATACAGTAAATTTTCTGTTTTTATTACCATCATTACCATCATCATCACTCTTGTTGTCATTATCCTCATCATCAAGACAATGGTTACCTCTGGGAAGGGAGGGGAAGAGACAGAGACAAATCTGTAGCTTCATCTTTAAGGAAATATGGCTATGTGCTAACACTTATTAAACCTGAGTTTGTGGGTGAGTATGTAGCTGAGAGTGCCGAGTACATAATTATTTGTCATATAACTTTCTGGACTTTGCTGTGTATTTCAAATGGTTCATATAGTAAAAGGTTGGGTTTTTTTAAGTAAAAAGATAAATGGTCTGTGAGCTTATGTAGAAATGTTTAAACTGCCCTGTGTATTGAATGACTATGAGAAGAAAGTATTGTAGAAACATATTTTTGGACAAATGCTTGACAGCTAGCTAACTGCTAGCAACAGCAAGTTACAAGCTAACAGTTAAAGGAGGAAAAGCCAGAGAAGTTAAAAGTAATTCTTTCCAGGAACATCTGAGGTCCCAAAGTAGTAGAAAAATGTGCAGAAATGCAGTTTCTCGGGTGGACATAAACACAAAGCTCCTGGTAGTGCCAAAGAAATACTGTTAGTTGATATAAGTATCCAAAAATAATATGTTCCCTGAGAAAATTCTTACAGTAAACTGTAGAACACTTATTCATTTTCAAATGAATATTTATTGACCTTCAATTATGTATACATACGTTTTTTCTTTGTCTTTTGCCTGAGACAGACTTCAGCTATTATTCTAAAAAAGAAAGAAAACTTTTGCATTCTTTATGCAGCTATACCACAATAAAGGGCTTTGGGGTTATATTCCTAGAAAGAAAATGATCTGTCAGGATAGTTTTAGCAGCAAGTAGCAATAGTCATCTAAAAATAGCCATCTAAATCTTAAATAGTAGGGGTTCACTGTTATCTCACCTAAGGGGAAGTCTAGAGGTAAGCAATCCCAGGGTTGATTCAATGGCTCAATGGCACCCACATGACTCAGGCGCTTTCTGCCTCTCTGCTTTCCCATCCTGTGTGTCAGGAATGTTTACACTGAGACAGCTGCAGCAGCTCTAAGCATTACATCTGCATACAACCAAGCTCAAAGGCAGAAAGCAAGTTGGAGAGCAAGCCCCTTGCTCATCTTCCATTTTATTAGGTAGAAAAAACTTTCCCTGAAACCCCTCTTCCATCTCAGTGACTAGAACTGGGTCACATGGGCATTCCTAAACTGTTCATTGGCCAATGGAATTGGGTTACCATGACTGTGTTAGACTCACCTCTCTAATTCATCACCTAGGACTGGGAACATCTTCTTTTAGCATGTTACCCCCTGTATCTCAACAAAACCACAGTTATATTATCAAGGAGAAAAGCCACAAAGAGGAACATGGGTGACTTTTGCCTAAAGGAAAAGACAAAGGCAAACAATAGAGAAAACACAGAACTACATGGAATCTACACAGTTTCCCCAGGAAGACACGTGGCTTGTGGCGGATACTGTTGTCTGTACCCAGTAGTTATAACCCACCTCTTTCTTGCCAAGGTACCAGCTTTGCTTATGTATTGAGCAGCCAAATGTTTTTCAGAGATTGGGCCCCTTTATGGCCTAGGGGTGAATCTTAATTGGTCTGCACCCACCATGGTAAATCCATTCCCCTTTCCAGTGACCAGTAGAGGAACTGGGAATATGCTATAAAGGGAAGTCCGCTGTGGAGCCCCTGGAAAGGGACAGAAGGAAGAAGGCCCTCTCTCGTTTTAGAACACTGTTGTGTTAGGATATCTTTGCAACTGATAAACCATCTGCAAGCATGAAGGATGAAGGGCTATAGCTGACATAGTGAAAATAGGTCCTGGATGATATGGTTGAGTCTCCAAATTAATCAACCTTTTAACCACTCAAACCTCAAACTTTTTATAATATACAATAATAAATTTTCTTCTTTGGTTAGGCCATTTTTGTCTGATTATTTGTGATTTGCAGTCAAATCATCCTGATGGTATACTAACATTGAAAAATATAAAACAAACAATTTAAGGAGAGATTTTAAAAATCTAGATAGATAAGAAAATAACAAGGCACATTTAGTTGGTTTAAACTGGTTGAGATCAGAAGGATCCAAGATGGCAGAGTACATAAACAGTGGGTGGGGTATTGTAAATGGATAGTCTTATCAACTTGCCTCCTCCCATAATCACATTAAAATTACAATGAAATTATAGAATAATCAACCTGGAGAACCATATGAAGTCTAGCTGAACAGAAGTCCTATAAATGTAAGGATATAAAGAGGAAGCCATATTGAGACTCGTAGGAGGGATGGAGACATGAAATAGGCAGACCCCACACCTGAATGTGGCAGTTGAGAATTGGGAGGGATAACTGGGCTACAGAGATTTCCCCCACCCTACAAGCAAGAGACCCCAGCCCCACACCAGGCACCTTATCCTGGGAGACAGAAGGCTGTGGGAAACCCAGATGTCCTCTTATGTGCCTGCACACAGACTTACTACCTTACAGGCACTCACTCTGGACTCTGGCAAAGAGGTGGTGACTTGGAGGCACCAGAGGCATACAAGGAGAGACTGAGTTGTGTGGCTTCAGGGAAAGAACTGAGGAGAGAGTAGAATCCTCCTCCTGTGCAGCCAGCAAGAGGGCGATATCTGTCCTGTGTTGAGCCCTCCCCCACATGACCAAATCTGAATCTGCATTGGCCTAGTGAGCTCCACTCCCTGCACCCTGGTGACCCTGTCTCACCCAACTTGTGCAACACCAGATGCACATTCTTGGCCAGTGACCAGACCCGCCCAAGTTGCAATCTTTCTAGGACAACTCTCAGGGATTCACAGGCCCCAGGCAGGTAGCAGCTGGCCTTGGTGTGCTCTGAATTTTGCTCAGCAGCTTGATTGAGGCTCAGCATTGGCACCAAACCAGGATCTACATTAACCTGGTGAACACCACTCATCCCACCCAGGTGACTCACCCAACTCACATACTGCACGAGGCAATCAGCTGCTGAGCCACATAGGATCTAGAAAGCAGTAGAAGTCCTCAGCGTCCTGGAGATTTTTGTGGAACAACCCCAGATCTGGTACTGGTGGCAGCCAACCTCGGTTCACAGTGTGGCCTCTCCCGCATGCCTCCAGGACTAGCACAGGCAGTGACTAACCACAGACTGCTTTGTAGCTTCTACCAGGTAGTCTGCAGCCAGTCAAAGGCAGTGGGTGACCTGGGCCTGCACCAGATCCCCTCCCAACAGGCCCCAAAACCAACATACCTGGAGGTAGGCTTCAGACCACAGCAGAGCACCACCCAATTAGCCCAACAAAAGGCATACCCAAAAGATGGTCTCAGCAGGCACAAGAGCCCAATATGATGAATCCTGCTGCACAGGGTAAGCGCCCCCTCACAGCAGCCCATAAGCTATGGATGTGGCCAAACACCACAGCCAGTCAGTCTGAGGCTCAATCCCACCCACTAACATGCCACCAGCAATAAAGTCTCAACTATAACAGGAGAACACACACAATGCACACAAGGGATACTCCTGGAGCACCTGGCACAGGTGACCAGGAAGACTGTATCACTGGACCCCACAGAGTACCTACTATATAAGGCCACCGGCCAAGACTGAAAGACATAGCAGATCTACCTAATATATAGAAAAAGACACAGAGAGACAGCCAAAATGAGGAAACAAAGAAATATGTCCCAAATGAAAGAACAGGAGAAAAATCCAGAAAAAGAACTAAACAAAATAGAGGCAAACAACCTACCAGATACAGAGTTCAAAACAATGGTTATAATGATTCTTGATGAATTAGAGGAATGATAGACAAATGCAATGAGAACGGCACCAAGGAGTAAGCATTAAAAAGGACATAGGGGCCGGCCGAGTGGCGCATTGGTTAAGCGCTGGTTTTGGGATGCCAGCGGCCCTGGTTCGGATCCCACATGAGGGCCAGTGACACTGCCCTCTACAGCTAACAACACCTCCACCTGGAGCTGGGCTGCGCGAGCCCCAGTGATGGTGTGGGCTGCAGTGGGCTGCCATAGGCTACAGTGAGTGGCCCGCAGCCAGCGTGAGCGGCTGGCAGCCAAGCGTGAGCTGCCAATAGCCGCGATGAGCGACATCCAGAGGCCAGCGACCGATCTGCCTCATCCGGGAAGAGCGCAATGACGATACCAACAGTGAAGCAACATCCTCCGCAACTAAACTGAAGAACAAGAAGACGGCAACTTGTCTGTTCCCCTTCCCCGATTCCCCAATGCTGCTCCCCTCCACCAATTCCCCAATAAAATCTTTAAAAAAAAAAAAAAAAAGGACATAGAAACCATAAAAATGAATGAGTCAGAAATGAAGAATACAGTAACTGAAATGAAGAATGCACAAGAAGGAATCAACAACAGATTAGATGAAGCAGAAGGTTAAATCAGCGATTTGGAAAACAAGGTAGCAGAAAACACCAAATCAGAACAGCAAAAAGAAAAGAATCCAAAAAAAATGAGGATGATGTTTTATAGGGCTTCTAGAACAACATCAAGCATACCAACATTTGTGTTATAGGGGTACCAGAGGACAGTAGTGAAAGCAAGGAATTGAGAACCTATTTGAAGAAATAATGACTGAAAAATTACCTAACATGGCAAAGGAAATAGACATACAAGCCCAGGAAGGACAGAGAGTTCCAAACAAGATGAACCCAAATAGGCCCACACCAAGACACATCATAATTAAAATGGCAAAGGTGAAAGACAAAGAGAGAATACACAAAATATTCAAAGTGATGAAAAGCAAGGACTTACAAGAAAGACTACCCTACTCAGTAATGTAGCAGCATACAAAATTAACATTCAGAAGTCAGTTACATTTTTATACACCAATAATGAACTGTCAGAGAGATAAATTAAGAAAATAATCCCATTTACAAATGCATTAAAAAAAAACCCTAGGAATAAATCTAGGAAAATTTTAACCAAAGAGGTAAAAGACTTACGCTGTACTCAGAAAACTATAAGACACAGAAAAAGTAACCAGAGAAGATACAAATAAATGGAAGCATATACCATACATAATAGGAAAAATTAACATTATGAAAATGTTCATACTACCCAAAGCAATCTATAGATTCATTGTAATCCCTATCAAAATACCAATGGCATTTTTCATAGAATTAGAATAAATAATCCTAAATTTCATATGGAACTACAAAGGACCCAAAATAATCATAGCAATCTTGAGAAAGAAGAACAAAATTGGAGGTATCATACTACCTGATATCATAGTACACTACAAGTCTATAGTAATCAAAACAGCATGGTATTGGCATCAAAACAGATGCATAGGACAATGGAACAGAATAGAGAGCCCAGAAATAAATCCATGCCTATATGGTCATTTAATCTACAACAAAGGAAGCAAGAACATATGCTGGGGTAAAGACAGTTTATTCAATAAATGGTGTTGGGAAAACCAAACCACACATGAAATAAAATAAAACTGGACCATCTTCTTACTCTGTTTACAAGAATAAACTAAAAATGGATCAAAGACTTAAATGTAAGACCCGAAACCATAAGACTTCTAGAAGAAAACATAGGCACTAAACACTCTGACATTACCCTCAGTAATATTTTTACTGATATGAGTTCTGATAATTAGGTTCGCTAACTCATCTGAGAAAACATGCTACATACCTCATTGCTGGATATCACTATAGTCACCTTCGAAGTACTCCCCTTGGGAAGCAATGCGCCAATGCCAGCACCTAGTCTACCCTTCAAAGCAATTTTGGAACTCTTTTTCTGGAATGGTCATCAGAGTTGTTGTTGTATTACACTTGATGTCCTGAATATCATCAAAATGTCTTCCTTTCAATATTTCCTTTATCTTTGGGTAAAGAAAGAAGTCATTGGGGGCCAGATCTGGTGAATAGGGAGAGTGTTCCAGTACAGTTATTTCTTTACTGGTTAAAAAACTCCTGACAGACAGTGTTATGTGAGTTGGTGCTTTGTTGTGATGCAAGGGCCATGAATTGTTGGCAGAAAGTTCAGATCGTCTAACTTTTTCACACAGCCTTTTCAGTACTCCCAAATAGTAAACTTGGTTAACTGATTGTCCAGTTGGTACATAATGAATAATCCCTCTGATATCAAAAAAAAGGTTAGCAACATCGTTGCAAGAAGTTTGGGAACTTAATTGTCAGACCTTGTATATCTCCTCAGACAAGTGAAATATAAGAAAAAATAAACAAATGGGATGACATCAAACTAAAAAGGCTCAGAAAAGGAAATCATCAACAAAACAAAGACATTCTACTGAATGGGAGAAGATATTCCTCAATGACACATCTGATAAGGGTTTAATATCCAAAATTTATAACTAACTTATAGAACTCAACACCAAAATAACAAACAATCTAATTAACAAGAGATTGAGGGCCGGCCGAGTGGCGCATTGATTAAGCGCTGGTTTTGGGATGCTAGCGGCCCCGGTTCGGATCCCACATGAGGGCCAGTGACACTGCCCTCTACAGCTAACAACAGCTCCACCTGGAGCTGGGCTGTGCGAGCCCTGGTGATGGTGTGGGCTGCAGCCCCTGCTGCAGTGGGCTGCCATAGGCTACAGTGAGTGGCCCGCAGCCAGCGTGAGCGGCTGGCAGCCAAGCGTGAGCTGCCAATAGCCACGGTGAGCAAAATCCAGAGGCCAGAGACCTATCTGCTTCATCCGGGAAGAGCGCAATGACGATACCAACAGTGAAGCAACATCCTCCGCAACTAAACTGAAGAACAAAAAGACAGCAACTTGTCTGTTCCCCTCCCCCGATTCCCCAATGCTGTTCCCCTCCGCCAATTCCCCAATAAAATCTTAAAAAAAAAAAAAAAAAAAAAAAACCAAGAGATTGAATAGACTTTCTCCAAAGAGGACACACAGACATATGAAAAGATGCTCCACGTCACTAATCATCAGAGAAATGTAAATAATACCACAATGAGATATCACTTCACACCTGTCAGAATTGTCATCATCAATTAATCAAAAAGCAACAAGTGCTGGCGAGAATGTGGAGAAAAGGGAAACCTCATGCATTGTTGGTGGGATTGCAAATTGGTGCAGCCACTGTGGAAATCAGTATGGAGGTGACTCAAAAAATTAAAAATAGAACTACCTTATGACCCACAGCCATTTCACTCCTGGATTTTTATCCAAAGAAATCCAAAACACTAATTCAAAAAGATATATGCACCCCTCTGTTCATTGCAGCACTATTTACAATAGCCAAGATATGGAAGCAACCCAAATACCTGTCAATAGATGATTGGATAAAGATGTGGTACATATATATAATGAAATATTACTCATCAATAAAGAAGAATTAAATCTTACTATTTGCCACAACATGAATGAACCTACAGGGAATTATGCTAAGTGAAATAAGTCAGATTGAGAAAGACAAATACCACATGATCGCACTTATATGTGGAATCTAAAGAGCAAAAGAAACGAACAAACAAAACAGAAATAGACTCATAGATACAGAGAACAAACTGATGGTTGCCAGAGGTAGTGAGATTCAGGGGCTGGGTGAAAAAGTTAAAGGGACTAAGAAATACAAATTGGTCATTACAAAATAGTCATGGGAATGCAAAGTACAGCATAGAGAATGTAATTGATAACGTTGCAACAATTATGTACAGTGCCAGGTGGGGACTAGAGTAATTGGGGGAAATCACTGCATAACTTATATAAATGTTTAATCACTATGCTGTACACCTGAAACTAATGTAAAATAATATTGAATGTCAACTGTAACTGAACAAAAAATTAAAATAAAATAAAAAACAAATAAACTGGTTGAAATCCACACGTTCAGAATAATGAAGCTTGGCAATACTTAAGGAAACCTTGTACCAAGCATTTCCCATGTGTAAGGCACTTTGGTGAGCTCCACAATGAAGCTGCGATTGAAAGAGTGGCTTAGGGACACACAAAAAAAATAAGATGCATGATCCTTAGGTTCAAGGAGCTTGTCAGACAATTAGGGAGAAAGTTCAGTTTGACAGTAAAAATTCTACATTGTGCATCAGTTTTAAAGAAGTGGTTCCTTTATGTTCAAAGGTGGTACTTATCAACCAAGTAATAAATTGCACCATCACACTATAATGTATCATATATCAGAATCACATAAAAATCTCTAAACCCTAAAGTGTATTAGAAAAATCTTTAATTTCATAAGATCAATCCCTCTTTTGAAATAGCAACTGACATCTGAATTGATTTACTTTACCCCAGAGCAAACTGAACATTCATAGAAAAGGACATAATGTCCAATTTTTTCCTTAACTTGTTTTACTATTTATGAATAATCATCATTTATGAATAATCTTCATTAGTAGAGTCCAGATTAATGAGTTTTCACTGTATTGAGCATAGCCTGTATTTCTGATTTGAGAGTTTACCTTTAAATTTATTGATGAAAATAAAGCTACCACTGAGATGGTTGAGAGGAAGTTGACCTGTTCACACTTGATGTAACACATTTTGGTATTTGTGGAAAGAGCACCAGGGCAAGCAGGATTCTAAGTAGTAATAAGTATGCATTCTGCCTTCCTGGGAACCCTGAGGGAGATAAAGAATGCTAAGCCTTGACAGAAAGGCTGCAACCCAGATATAAAATACTTCAGCTCTGAATATGTCTACTAGCGCATAAATTTATTAAAACCCCATTTTAGACCATAAAGTAAATGTATTAATAAAGCAGCAGCTCCCACTAGTAAAGTCAGGTTTGTTTTGGTTTTGTTATAGTATTTTTTTTTTAAAATAAAAGTGTGAGGAATTTAGCAATCCCATCTGTAAAAGAAGTATCTCAAGCACCAGCCTCATGATTGGCTGTGGTAGTCAGTGCGCTGCTCTTTGCAGAATGGCTGAGGACAGGCCTTCTCCATAAAACCATGTGAAAACCTTTCATTATGGCTCTGTTTTGCATTTTCTTCTCCAGAAACCAGCCTATAAATAGAAGCTCTTCATTAGTACAGGATTGTCATTTCAGATGAATCCCAACTGGAAAACTTGAACTGGACTGAAAAGAAGAAGGGAAAGGCAGGTGGAGGATGAAAGAAGCTTCAAGAACAAAGGGGTGTTTCAACTTCTAAAACTTGTTCATCAGATCAATTACCATCTATAGTGGCTCTCTGCACTCCACTTTTCATGGACTCCTGAAATCCTGGAAGAGGGTATGACACGTTGATTTTTAAACACACACATTTCAGTGTCAAGGTCATGAAAGACAAGGAAAAATGGAGAAACTGTCACATTTTGGAGAAGAATGAGAAGATACGATAACTAAATGCAATGTAGTATCTTGGATTGAATCCTAGAGCAAAAAAAGGACATTAGTGGGAAAACGGAGGAAATCTAAATAAAATCTGTAGTTCAGTTAATAGCATTGTACCATGTCAATTTTTTAGTTTTGGTGAATGTATCACAGTTATGTAATACATAACCGATAGTGTGTAGAGTAGAGAGGAACCCTCTGTATAGTTTTACAGTACTTTTTTTTTCCTGGACATGACAATTCACTACATATGGCTAAATTTAAAAATAAAACATGTTCAAGAAATTATTGTCTGTGTGACAGAAATGCAGTATGTTTTTCTCCAGTGAAACTTATAATGATGGCAGAATGTTTATTGCCTACAGAACCTGATGTCAGCTACTTTGAAGAAATCTAGGGAACTCACTTGACTTTACTGCAAGGTAAATATGATGTCCAGTACTGGGTTATATGCTCACTGTCTCTTGAGGGAGAGCGATGAGCATGAGGAAAAAGCTGAACTATATCACTGGCAATGCTATTACTCATTACCACTTCCTACGTGTTAGTCTATTAACCAGCAGTGCACCTTCAAGAGAACTAGAGTTTGGGGAAGCCAAGAGGCAAGGCAAGAAGGTTACAAGGAAGTCAGAGCTACGGGCCCTGGGCTCCCAGCCTTACTTGTGTATGCAAGAAAGAGCCATCCTTCAGCTTACACTTTGTAGACTGAATTTCCACATGAGATTCATTTGGGGAAATGAATTTTGTTATGGCAATGGGGAAACATTCCTTTTAATTTTTAACTTTCGTTATGGAAAATCAAAACACACACAAAAACAGGGAGAATTAGTTCAGCAACTCCCCAGCTTCAACAATTATCAGCTCATGGCCATTTTTGTTCCATCTATGCCATAATCATTTCCCCAATTACTCATAAGTATTTTTGCAATTAGTGTAAACAAGATCTACACTTTGCATTTGGTTTGTAGGCCTCTTAACTGTCATATAATCTTAAAGTCTGCAGAATTTTTCATTTTCTGACTTTCAGCGATTACGTTCTGTGGTGTCATTAAACACATTCTTTGGGCTATAGGCTTTTCTTCTGCTGACCCTTTCTTAAACATTTTCTTCCATGCTAACTTCTGCTCAGGGCTCTGTTATGCTGAACACTCCCCAGCAGTGATCTCACTGAGATCTGCACACTTGAGATCTGCACACTCAACTTCCCACTGGATATCTTGACCTCTGATGTCAACAAATCTGTGCAAAACAGAGTTCCCTGTCTTCTCTTCCTCCCTCCACCTAACTCTCAGCCCTCCTTGTGTTTCCTTCTCTTCAGTGAATGGAACCACAATCTGCAGAGAGGTCCGAGTCACAAACATGGGTGCCATATTGGATTCCTCCCTCTCCTCCACCTCCTCCACCTCATCCATTCCAAGCCCTCCCTGTCAATGCTACCTAAGCTATCTAATACATCCTCTTCTGCCCATCTCCAATGCCAACCCTTCAGTTGATGCCTCTGGTACATTTTCTGTGGATTGTTTTTACAGTCCCCTAACTAGTTTTGCTGTCACAATTCTCATCATATTTCAAATTATTTTTTCATTCTGCATTTAGGATCACCTTTCTAAAACAAAACTGATCATATGGCTTTGCTACTTAAAACCCTTCAGTTGTTCTCCAAGCTCTAAGGATAAAATCCAAACTGTGAAACATGGAAAGACCTTCAGAACTTGGACCCTTCTTACAATTCAAGACTCACTTCTCCCCTACTTTCTCCGCACCCCTCACACTGCACCCATCATGGAGAGCTCTTTCTGCATCTCTAGATGTGCCTCTCCCCACTGCCCTCACACCTTTTCCCCTTCACCTGCTTAAACCCTACTTGTGCTTGGATTCCTGATGTTCCATTCCTCCAGTTTCTTTCACTGTGACCCTTCTCCCCAAGATGGTGCTACTTGCTCATCCTCTGCACTCTCATTATCCCTGTATTTAGCCCTACCAGCACTGCTTGTATCCTTTCTGCACACTAATCTCCTTACGAGCATGTCTTGTTCCTTTTATACGCTCAGGACCTGACAAATGCCTAGCACATAGTAGGCACTTAATCGTTTGACTGAATTCATAAAGGAGTGAAGGAATAAACAAATGACTCAATGAATCTGATTCATAAATTACTCAACTCATCCAGTACCCGTCCATTATTCCCTTTATCTTGCATAAGGTTTTCTAAAAAATGTTGCAAAGGAAACTTATCTTCAAAACATATCCCAGATTAATGATAAAGTTAGAATACGGGCCACAGAATTTTATGATAAAGCTACTGGTTAACAAGTTTCTAAGATCTGATAACTCTTGTGAGTACAGAAGATTAAAGATCTTGAGTACATTGTGTAAAAAGTTTCAGTTTTTAAAAGATCACATGTAATACTATGTTCTTTTCTTTCAAAATATCAAAAGTATGCAATATTTCCCTTTGTAGGATATTCCTACCAATATGACATTTCCATAGCTATTTATAATGCATTTCTCTATATAAAAAAAAAAACATGTTGTAACTCTTTAAAACTAGTAGTTAGTGCACATAAAAAAATATTTGCATTCCTAAAAAAAGTCTGTACTTCTAACGTGTATATTCTCTTTTAACAGACAGCCTCGGGTTCTCTTTTGACATGTCAATAATACAACTATAATCTTTTGGTTCTTTGGAGACTGACCTAAGAGAGAGTCCTCCCCCCATGCCCATCATGGCCTCTGGGACTCAATGTAATACAAAGGAGAGGACAGCTTGGCCTGTAGAGCTTAGAAACTGACCTTATAATGGCCATTGTCATCCTGGGAGATAAGGATGTACCTCTTTTTTAAAACACGTTCTAAGGAATAAATACTGAAAGTTTATAAAGATTATTTAGTCCCATCAAGAAGAAGCATCCCTTACTAGCCCTCCCTCATCAGCCGCTTCCCTTTTACCACAACAATGCTCAGAGGGGAGTGAGGAGAAGCAAACCTGCAAACCTCCCATTAAACCCCACTTCCAAACAGCATATCTAAATAGTGTTTGTCTTCAGCAAAAATATTTTTTTATAATTTACAGTTTCACAAGTGAGCTCATTTTTACACATTTCATTTTGTGAAATGTGCACACGTCTACAGAACCATTATGCAATGCAAGCATCTGAAACTGTGCAGGCAGTAGGACATGCAAACACTAAAACATATTTAATAACCAAATGATAGCTGAAAGCCCTGCCTCAGCTAGATATATGTATGTATGTGTGTGTATGTATGTAATTCTTTACTTTTTAGATCTAACAGCAGCTGTTAAAAAAAACAACCCATGCATTCCTCATTTTCTGTAAACTGACTCAAGTGTGTCATTTTCTGTATTAATTTCAGTGGGTGTGTACCTCTATAGAGGTATATCTTCTGTATACATGCACACTGATACATATAATGTCAAGCTGATACTGACAGTATATCCTTAGGCATCCCATGTAGTGTGCATTGACCAATCAGCAACTTGGACACCACCACCCAGGCAAGATTCTTTCAGGTTCCAGAGGTGCCAAGGTTCCTTTCAGATACAGCCAGAGAAATAACAAGAATAGGCATTAACATCCTACCATCCGTGAGAAGTCTAGCAGCAAACAAGAGGAAGAAAAGCAGTTTTGCTCTCATTAATTAGTCATAGCCAAACAAATAGCAGAGCCTGAAAACATTCAACAATATGAGTTGAGTTGAAATCTTAGTTCAGTTTGTCTCACTATACTTACAGTGATAAATTTATCTCTGAGTACAGCTAAATCCACATCTTAAGAGTGATATATAATTTTGAAATTGCCATTATTTTCTAAGTAATCTAAAATTGTCGTTTTGATTTCTTCCTTGCCCCTGGTTCTTCAGAAAGTTTTAAATTGCCAAGAAGTTTTGGGTTTTTGTATGTTTATACATGCATCAAAATTTTAAGTTTTATTGCATTTTGTGCCCGTATAATTCCTATGACTTGGAATCTATTGAAATTTTTGTGGCTGCTTATATCATCAGCATTTGTAAATATTTCATGATATATTATGTAGTCTCTTTCAAGATTTTGATTTTTTGTTTACGCTGCTTCGTTTTCATAGTAACAATGATAACTTCAGTGTCAACATTTTTTATGCTTTCGTTATGCATCACCATTTCTTTTGCGCAATAGTTTCTTATTGTTGAATTCTTTGCTGTAATTCATATCTAGAGAGTAGGACATTTTCAAGTTCTGGCTTGATATAAAATATTTGGATTTTTTTTTTCCTGCAGCATTATATTTTAATGGCTTCACTTTCTTCTGGTATTTCTTTCTGTGGTGAAAGTTTTATGCCTAATTTATTCCTATTATATTTAAATTCATTGAAATTAAAATTTTTAGTTCAGATAATCTATCTATTTTCATTAAATTTGCCTGACATTAAATTTGCCCTTTGATTTAAATATCTAAATCATTCTCCTGTAAAAAAAAAAAAAGCATAATTTCTTTTATTATTGCTTCTCTTTGCATACTTTGTTCTTTCCTACTGGAAATAATTTTGTGTGTATATATGAGATCTCTTGATTTTACCTTCAGAGAATCTCTCTCCCATAACTCATGTTTTCAAATAAATTAAAAGACTTCTTTTAGCAGTTTTAGGTTTTCAGAAAAAAAATGAGAGAAAAGTACAGAATTTCCATATGTCCCCTCACTCTCCTCCCAATTACCTCTATTATTAACATATTGAGTCAGTGTGGTACATTTGTTAAAATCCATGAGCCAATATCAATAGATTATTATTAACAAAAATCAATACTTTATATAGGATTTATTCTTAGTGTAAATCTATGGGTTTTAATAAATATATAATGACATGGATTCACCTTTAAAGGGATCTATAGAATTATACTTTCAGTTCCTTAAAAATCCCCTGTGCTCTCCTTAGTCATCCCACCTTCTCATGCCCCAAACCCTTGGCAATCACTGATCTTTTTATTGTCTCCATAGTTTTACCTTTCCCAGAATGTCATGTAGTTGTAATCATACCGTATTAGCCTTTTCAGATTGGCTTCTTTCACTTAGCAATATGCATTTAAGTTTTCTCCATGTCTTTTAGTGCCTTGATCACTCATCTTATTGCTGAATAATATTTCATTGTCTGGATATACTACAGTTTATTTATCCATTTACATATTCAAGAACAACTTCGTTGCTTCCAAGTTTTGGCAATTACGAATCAAGCTGCTATAAACATTTGTGTGTAGGTGTTTTTTTTGTGAACCTAAGACTCAGTTAATTTGGATAAATACCAAGGAGCAGAGTTGCTAGATCATATGATGAGTATATTCAGTTTTGTAGGAAACTGTCTTCTGAAATGACTGTACCATTTTGCATCATCAATAGCAATGAATAAGATTTCTTGTTGGGCCGGCTGAGTGGCGCGTTGGTTAAGGGCTGGCTTGGGACGCCAGCGGCCCTGGTTCGGATCCCACATATGAGGGCCAGTGACACTGCCCTCTACAGCTAAGATGGTGAACAACAGCTCCACCTGGAGCTGGGCTGTGCAAGGCCCAGCGAGGTATAGGCTGCAGCCCCTGCTGCAGTGGGCTGCCATAGGCTACAGTGAGTGGCTGGCAGCTGGTGTGAGCTGCCAAGAGCCACTGTGAGCAGCCGTCCAGTGGCCGGCGACCGATCTGCCTCACCCAGGAAGAGCGCAATGATGATACCAACATGGGCCAGTGAAGCAATGTCCTCCACAACTAGACTGAAGAACAGAAGGACAGCAACTTGTCTGTTCCCCTCCCCCAATTCCCCAACAAAAAAAAAATCTTAAAAAAAAAAAAAAGAATTCTTGTTGCTCCACATCCTCACCAGCACTTGATAGTTGTCAATGTTTTTTATTTTCACCATCCTAATAGGTGTGTAGTGGTATCTCCTTGTTTCAACTTATACTTCCCTGGTGATGTATGATCTTGAGCATTGTTTCATATGCTCATTAATTAGTATCTGTTCAGATCTTTTGCCCATTTTTTATAGGTTGTTTATTTTATTTTTGAGTTGTAAGAGTTCTAGGTATATTTTAGATACCAGTTCTTTATCTGACATATGTTCTGCAAAGATTTCCTTCCAGTCTGTGGTTTGTCTTTTTGTTCTCTTCAGTCTTTTTTTTTTTTTAAAGATTTTCTTGGGGAATTGTGGGAGGGGAACAGCGTTGGGGAATCGGGGAAGGGGAACAGAAAAGTTGCTGTCTTTTTGTTCTTCAGTCTAGTTGCGGAGGGCATTGCTTCACTGGCCCATGTTGGTATCGTCATTGCGCTCTTCCCGGATGAGGCAGATCGGTCGCTGTCCTCTGGATGGTTGCTCACCGCGGCTATTGGCAGCTCACGCTGGCTGCCGGCCACTCACTGTAGCCTGTGGCAGCCCACTGCAGCAGGGGCTATAGCCTACACCATCGCCGGGGCTCGCACAGCACAGCTCCAGGTGGAGCTGTTGTTAGCTGTAGAGGCCAGTGTCACTGGCCCTCATATGTGGGATCCAAACCGGGGCCGCTGGCATCCCAAGCCAGCTCTTAACCAATGCGCTACTCGGCTGGCCCCACAGTGTCTTTTTTGCAGAGCAGTTTTTAAATGATGTTGTGTCTAAGAAGTAAAACTCAAGGTCATATAGATTTTCTCCTATGTTATCTTCTGGAAGTTTTATAGTTCTGTATTTTACATTTAGGTTGAGGATCCATTTTGAGTTGATTTTTGAGAAAAATGTAGTCTGTGTCTAGAATTTTTTTTTTCCTTGTGAATGTTCAGTTGTATCAGCTTTCTTTCTTTCTTTCTTTCTTTCTTTCTTTCTTTCTTTCTTTCTTTCTTTCTTTCTTTCTTTCTTTCTTTCTTTCTTTCTTTCTTTCTTTCTTCCTTCTTCTTTTTTTATTTTCCAAATAATTTTCTTCAATTTATCCTGGCTATGAGTTCTCAGAGAACTTGAAATTTTCCTCCAAGTCACTGATTTATTTGTTTATTCTGTTTCCTCAAGTCTTCTGTTCCCCATTTGTATTAACTTTTAATTTATCATTTCTAATTTATTAATTGCTTTTTTTTTGAGGGCAGTGTCACTGGCCCTCATATATGGGATCTGAACCAGGGCTACTGACGTCCCAAGCCAGCTCTTAACCACCGTGCCACTCGGCTGGCCCTCTATTAATTGCTTTTTATCTGATTCTTTCCTGATCTCAGATTGTTTTTGATGAGTAAACAATGACCTCTCCAATTTTCTTTGAGAATATGAACCAAAGATTTTTTTTTAACTTAAATGTTTACATATAAATTGCATGAGCATGCATTCTATGGAAAGAATCTATTTATACCTGATGACCTGCCATGGTTATTAATAACTAAAGATAGAATATTTAATATTCAAAAATGTTCCAGTTTTCATAATAAATTATGTGGTCACTCTCCATATAAGACTTAGTTATGAGGGCCGGCCGAGTGGCGTGGTGGTTAAGCGCTGACTTGGGAGGCCAGCGGCCCCAGGTCGGTCCCACATGTGAGGGCCAGTGACACTGCCCTCAGAAAAAAAACAAAAAAACAACTTAGTTACGTTTTCCCAAGGTTCAACTGAGCCTTGTTTTCACTATGTGTCTCTTCATAATTTTTATGGCTAAAAGAAATTGTCACCCTTCATTTTTTTTGTTTGTTGGTTCTGCTTTTTGAGGGCAGTGTCACTGGCCCTCACATGTGGGACCCGAACCGGGGCCACTGGCTTCTGAAGCCAGAGCTTAACCACTGCGCCACTCGGCTGGCCCTCACCCTTCATTTTTTAAATTCATTCCACATGTGTTATTTAAACCTCATAACAACTGTACAAGTAAGAACTTTCATTATCTCCAATTTACAGATGAGGAAACTGATGCCTAGAGTTGGAGGATGGGGCCAGGGGAGAGTACTGTGCTTTTCTTAACTTTCCTTACTGTGAAAAAGCCTGGAGATAGAAAATAGGAGAGAATAATTGCTTCATTTGGGTGTTTGTTTTATGGGGAGAATAGGGGAGCCCTTTCACCTATTCTGGCGTCTGACAAAGGTGGATCTTTCTTGGGCTTCCTGGAAGGATCTTCCCATGTGTGGAATAACCAGGGTAGGAATGCGGGCAGGTAATGAGTGGGAGCAGAGGCAGATTCCCCCTTTTAAAAGGCTGAGGGCAACTCTTTTTGCAGACAGAGTGGCCGAGCTTGAAAGATAATTCTGGGCCTAGAGAAATCCAGCCTACCTGCAAAGCATACCCCTGAGCTGTACTGACTTTAAGGGCTGCCTATGTGGCCTTAGTCAGTCCTCTGATGCAGTGCAGGAAAACTACAAAGGCCAAACCTTAACCAATCCAGAGAGACTGACCACTCTGGATGCACTAATGGCCAAGACTTACAAAACAGTCAATGCACTGAGAGGACATAATGGTTCCCCAAAAAACACAGACTCCACCAAAGATGTGTCCCAGCCCAGACAGATTTTAGACCCAATCATAACCCAAACTGACTACTCCAGGAAGTAATCACCTACAACCACATCTTGAGAGGTGCCACCCACTGGAAATAGGGTGGGGTAATGGGGCAGGAAGCCAACCTGAGATTACCTGGAGTTTTCAGCTGAGCGCCTTTCATCTTCTAGCCATTTAAAACCCTGGTACCTAAAGCGTGGTCCACAGACCAGGGATTTGGGCATCACTTCAAAGTCTGTACAAATGCAGAAATTTGGGCCCCTCCCCAGACCTAGTGAATCAGAATCTGCATTTAATAAATTCCCCAGCTGGCTCATATGCACTTGAAGAATGAGGAACGCTGACACAAATACTTGAATATGCTTCCAGAAGTTTAAGCTGGACATGATTTTTGTAGCATCACAGTAGCGAAAGACCGTACGTCCATCATTCATATGAAAACATGACTGTTTACTCACGATTGTTATGGACAGGTGACATAGTAAAGTAAGTGGTGATAATTAATAAGTAGTATGCGTTTTGAAAGCTTTATTTTCTTAATCGTTTAAAAAATAATCTTGGGACAGCTGCATACTTCTTTGACCCAATCCAGTGACAAACAGATTTTTAAAAAACATATAGGCTTCTAAGTCTGTTACAGAAACAAACTGTTGGCAGAATTTTTCTATCCCCTTCAAAATCTGAATATAATCACAGTCGGGTACTCATTGCTCTCTCTCTGGACTCATTAATTGTAATTCCTGACAAGAGTAAGATTGTTAATTACATTTACAATAAAAAATATGAAAAGTAAATGAAATGTATTACAATTTTACAAACAACTCCTAAGGGCTGTGAGAATGGCTTAGGTTTCCACTCTGTCTCATTTCTTGCAGGTAGCTGTCTCCGTGAGGAAACCTCTATGCTGGCTGCTTATGTTCCCTAATTTTGAACTAGTAGTTTTGTATGTGCTGATTTTTCTGTTTGCTACTCCTGACACAGGGACAATCTATGTTCGTCCTGCACTGAAAGTTGAAATGGGTTCTCCGTTCTCTTTCAGATTTTTCAGTCTCAGATGAAGGGAGAAGTTTCTATTAGCATCCATTTTCTTTGCCAGATTAGAATTCCAGCTACCTCTAAAGACTAAAACATCAGCAGTAATCCCCTCACCAACCACCCCTCTATGACACACACACATTGAGGCAGCAGTCAGATAGCTCTGGGCTGTTTGCCTCAGAGAAGTGATGTATTAACAAAAAAGAAAAGGAATCTATATCCTTCTAGGTATTGAGCATCAAATGCCTGTATTCCAAAAACATAGATTTGGGGAAGCTTTCTTCCCTATGATCAGAGCAGCAACAAGATCTTAGGTAAGGAATGCCAACACCACCTCCTACTCCCCCCAACCCTTCCACCTAGAGAAAGAGGCCCAAAGTTTCTTGTGCTCACCAAGTCTGCCTGGCTCTATCCATCCACAGGGCACAGCGTTTTCCATTTGGACCATCCAGATAGGGTGCCCTTTTCTGATTGCAGAAAGGCAACATATGTGCTTTCAGAGACCTAGAGGGTTCCTGCGAAAGGGACCAATTCCTGCCCTTAAATTAGGCCAAGGGAGGTAAGGAAAGGATGTAGGTTTGTATGACACGGCTGCATTCTCCACATAGATTCCAGGGAAGACATGAAGACCTTAGAGAAGAAACTGTTATGGGACATATCTAGGCAGAGGGGACCTTACCTCAAGCAGAGGAAACTGCTGCATCTGGTGGGGCCTTACAGAAGGACAAAGGGACAACTCAGCAGATCCTTTTCACAGACAAGAAAAGGCACAGAGAGGTGTGAACAGAAGAGGCTAGTTGGGGCGGGGGGAATCATAACCCAGACTCAAATTATCAGCGTATGTTGCTCCCTGACACTCCCCTTCTGACAAATGCCCACCTTCTTACTGTATTATATAAGCTTCCCAGCATTTAGGGGGCTGGGGGCAGTGAAAAGGGCAGTGGAACCACTATTGACTAAATTTACGTTTCCTCTATAATGGTAGAATTGAAACTTGAATTCAAAGATAAGCTGTTACAGGAAAAAATAAACTAAGTAAAAAATAAAGATACATGTCTTGCTTTCCTATAGTTGTGTAGCTGTTACACTTTCTGCTTCTGCCCAAGTTGCACCAGAACGTTTTAACATTGAAGACAGAGTTTATTTTTGAGACAGAGATTTCTAACATCATGCTTTTAATCAGCATTAAGTGCATATTTTTTAACTTGGCAAATGATGTGGTTCATTAGAAAAAGGTTTTTTGGTTTGTCTCTTTTTTTAATGGCATAATTCTCAGAAGCAATATTTAAGGAGTTCTTAAGCAAATTAAAATGTTACTATATTAAATAATAGAGATTTCCTGAAGTCTTACATTCTAAACAGAGTTTTCTAATAGTACAAATATTTCATAATTTCTTTGTAAAAAAGTAATTTGTTTTAAGTACTGATTATTCTGTCAGTGTTCAAAACACCATCAGTTACCTAAGCTTAGTGTGTTTGTCTTCTCATTTTTACTTCACATTAGTTTTGGGTCCAAATGAAAAGGAATGTTGAAATTGTATGAAAAAAGGTGTTTAAAACAAAATAAGACATTTTGGCCCATTTTAAAAGCAGCAACCCAGTAAATAAATACAGGATTGGTAAATAAAGTTCTCTGGCTATCTTCTCTATGAAGCAATGGTTGGAAGAGATGAATAAAAAAATTGTTTTAATACAGTAGTTTTCCTATTTGGCTTCTTTTTCAAACTCTCTTCAGCTGTCCAGCATTTACACCAGATTTGTGCTAGTTACTATTTGAAGGGAATAGTCATGGAAAAATCCTGAGAAGTGTTATAAAGTTTGTTTCCTAATGAAGATATAAATTTTTTTCTAATATAGATTTTTTATGTTTTCTGTATTTAAAAGCCTGTGCTATACAAAAACAAAAACAAAAAAAACAACCAACCAAACAAACACTTATTTCTGGTTTACAGGTAAAAAACAAGGAAAAATACATGTTACTTAATTTTCTCTCACAAAAATATACATCTCATGTGCACACAGATTGACACATACCCTGAAATCTGAAGCTCACAAGTCAATGACAGTCATCAGCTACTGTCATTAACACCAATTTACAGCCTAATTCAAATCAGAAATGCTTTATTTTCATTTTTAGTTCCTCCACCCCTTACTCTGCCATATTCTTATAATTCCCTACATGCACCTTCTCGGAATCAGAGTGTATACAACTTCTTCCAGAAAACATTCCCCTAGAAAGTATATCATCCCCTTTACCAAAACTTGGCATAAGTATGGGCCGGCTGAGTGGCGCGGTGGTTGAGCGCTGGCTTGGAAAGCCGGCGGCCCCGATTCAGGTCCCACATATGAGGGCCAGTGACACTGCCCTCAAAAAAAAAAAAAAAAGAAAAGAAAAGGGGGGGATTAAAACTTGGCATAAGTTATTTCTAGCCTTCCACATTACTCTTAGATATTTAATTTTCAATACACATGTGGAACCCATGTGATACCTCCTGTTCTGCTATACTAGTATTCAATTATGTATTACTTAAAGGTACAGAAGTAGTTTAGACTTCAGGACATCATGTTGCCAAGTTTAGGTCCACACACCTTTTCCGTTTCTGGCAGAGATGGACACTTACCTTCCCAATATTCATTTTCCTAGTAACAGAATCCTCAGAAGTAACCAACTTAAACAACTCCGTTTCTCAACCTTCCTTGAAGATGGGAGAGATCAGGATGGGGGCAAATGGCAGTAGTTGGGTGGAGTTTCTGGGAAAGCCCCCTTTATGTGGCTTTCTCTTCTTCCTCTTCATTTTGCTGGGAACAGGAAATGATGACTGGAGTATGATGGCTATACTTATGACCTTGAGGATGAAAGCTCTCCAGTAAGGGTGGCCGAGCTGAAAGACAAGGAGGCTAAATCCCTCATGACTAGATGGGACCACCATTCCAAAGCTGGTTTGTTGACTTCTGTGTATCAGGTAAGGGTCCATTAGAGAAGAATTACTAAGGGTTATGTGTGTGTTGTGCGTATTCTGTTAAAGAGGCTGGACCTTAAGCAGTTGCAAGAACTGGTTAGGCAGTACCTGTAAGGCTGTTGTCCTTGCCCCTGATGCTGGAGACTGAAAGCAGTGGAGAAGGAAAGATGAATATATGGTGGAAGAGAAGCACAAGGTGGGACCCACAAGCACAACCTGAACACCTGTGCTAGGTCTTACTGACTCTGACCTTTGTGGTGTGAATATCCTTTAGAAACTGGGAACCTTCATCATGGAGCTAGATATACACACCTAAAGGGGGATCTCAGAAAATGTGGAGCACTTGTGCCCAGGAGCTGCCTCATACCAATGAGGTAAGCCAGCAGCTAATTGATAACACATGTGAGTTATAAAATGGCTGCTGTGAAACTTCTAAATCCCAAATCTTCCAAAGAACCTGTCTGTGACCCGCTTCAACCAGAGACATACAGGAAAAGGAATTCTGGGAAATGTAGTTTAACATAGCCTGGTGGATCCCTTACAAAACCATCTCATTCTGGATTTAATTTTTATCTTGTTTAAATTACTTTCGGGGTACACTATTATTAGCAACCAAATGTATTTCCTACTGATACTTGGCCCCTGTAAATGAATGTTGACTAGTAGCCAAACTACATAATGAATACGGCACGTTGATCCAGATAGCTTAAACACAGAGACTTTTCTTGTATTGATAATATGGACTATATCATTTTTTAAAAACTTTTTGAGAACTTTCAAGAAAAACTTTCAAGAAGGAGAAGTTAAAAAGTCAAAGAATTGATAGAGAAGAGCAGAATGAAAGAATCATCTTCTTCATTCCAGAAAGAACGCTGGGAAGGGATATGATCATTGACTGAGTGGTCACAAAAGGCATGGCCGAGGGAAACACGGGCTCATAAACAAAATTCTGAAGCATTGGTTCCAGGAGGAAAGAATAGTATCACAATGGAAAATGGTTTTTAAAATATGACTACTTTTGTGCATGGCATAAACTTTTGCAATTTAAGTATCTATGATTTAAGCATGCAACCATCTTATTTGTAGTAGTTCCTTGTAATTTCTGAAGTATTTCCATAAGCAGGTGTCACTACCACAAGTATCAGTTGGATCCTCTGGGACTAAGTCATGATTACAGTAGAATATTGGAATGGGCAGGGATGTTCGTGAATAACAAAAGATGAATGAAGCAGAATTGGGCAGAGAAAGCTTTCAGACCCCAAGGCAGATCCCACACCTGTGAAGGAAGGGAAGGAAGCAGGATTCTCAAAGAGATGCAGCTTGTGTTGCCACTTTGACAAGGTTTAGACTCATCCAATGGGGAACCCTAGAAGAACCCCCACATTGGGCAGAAGTGGCCAAACCTCAGTGTTCGTGTCACTCTCAGTCAATGGTGGGGCCTTTCTAGAAAGAATGGTCTTTACTTGAAATCTGAGTTGGACTCTGAAGGTGCTTGAGGAGGAGGCTATCAGGCTGACCTCCTTACAGGTGAACAGCAGGTCCTGTCCTGAAGGAGATTTGAGCAGCACACTTCTGTAAGTGCCGCAAGCACACTTACTAATTGATACACCCTTTCAACATGATAGACAAACCCATTTCTCAAAGCCAAGTTGATAAGAAGAATACTTGTTAAAGCAGAGTGACTTGCCTCGGGTCAGAAATGAATTCATTGGGAAGAGAGATTAAGAACTTAATTGACCTCAGGCCAGCCCAGTGGCACAAAGGTTAAGCGCTGGCTTGGGAAGCCAGTGTCCCCGGTTCAGGTCCCACATATGAGGGCCAGTGATACTGCCCTCAAAAAAAAAAATTAATTGACTTCTTCCATAACATATTACTCTTTTGATTTTGAACTAGAAGCCTTCACTGAGTTCCCACAGACCCCAAGTCAGATTGGAACATGTGTTGACATTTAGCCACTTATTCCTCAATTTCACACTCAGTGACTTTTCCTCCTATTCAGCACACACCATTCAGATGAATCATGATCTCATATTCTACCACCCACCTCACCACCTGCCTCTTAAAGTCCCAATACCTGCAACTCACATCACCTTATTTCACACTGTAGGTCAAACCCCCTGAGAAGTAGCTACTCAGGCTTGATATCTCCCCTAACACCCCAGCTTCCCATCAAAACATACCTGCTCTGGGGCCGGCTGAGTGGCGTGGTGGTTAAGCGCTGGCTTGGGAAGCCAGCGGCCCCAGTTCGGTCCCATATATGAGGGCCAGTGACACTGCCCTCAAAAAACAAACAAACAAACAAACCAAAAAAACATACCTGCTCTGTTTTCCATTGCCTTGGAAGAAAGATGACAACGTGGGCTGAAAAGACTGATAAGAGCAGAATGGTCACTTATTTGCATCTATAGGACTTAACCTGAATAAATGGCTCACGAATGGAGGCATTCTTAAAATTTGTTCAGGCCAATGTTGGTGAAATTTTGGAAATGTTGGTATGTTTTTACCCTTTACACTGAGAAGGCAGCAGTTGCACATTTTAATCTCAAACGGTACTCATTTCTGACTAATAACCTCAGCAAACGTGTAATGATTATTTATCACCCTATGCGGAAATTTTAATATCATGGAGGACTTTCTCTATTTGAGGTTTTCTACTCTAGATAGAGGAGTACAAATGTAATAAAATAACAACTAAGTACTTCCTAGATACAAAGAATGGTGCTTGGTACTTTAAGTGTACCATGGGTTTAATTCAATTTTCTTATAAGTTAAATACTATAATTCCATTTTACAGATAAGGATCAGAAAGCTTAAGTGGCATCAGCTCAATCAACCAGCAAGTTGTAAGGTCAGACCTGATTCAGGTCAGGTCTCTCTGGCTCCCTAATCTTTTGCTCTATTCTGTCTCATCCTACGATTCACAATTACATATTAGAGTCAAAGACTTCCAACTTGAACTCTACATCTGCTGGCATGAGTAGTGTCCAATAGTTGGTGTAGGGAAGTGGTTGGGGTTATAAAGAAAACAGGATTTATTTGGGGAGGGTCATGATACAAATCTCTCTTCTTTTTATATATTTGAAATTTTCCATAATAAACAGAAGTGTACAGGAATTTTAACATTCTCTAAAGGCATTCAATAGCTACAAATGGCTCAGCACGTCATCTGGACATTATGAAGTCTCCCCTTAACCCCAAATGGACACACACACACACACATACACACACACACACACAAACACAGTCACACTGTTAAAAACATCTTCTAGCATAAGCAATGCAGATATTAATTGGTTGTAAAGGTACAAAACAGAAGTCCAGAGATCGTAGCATTTCCAACACATATCAGCATAAGCAAATGTTCCCTTTTTGTGTATGAATCACAGCATTCAGCTTCATTCACTGTCTTATGTTCCTTTCATTTGCTCAAGTCCAGCCAAACCAAACCAGGCATCACCAGTGGAGAGGACTGCAAATGTTTGCAAACTGTGAGCAAATTAGGAGAAAGTCCTAGGTTTAGAGAGACATGAATTATTGTGTGCAGATATAAATAAATATTGTTCTCCGCTCAGGTTCTGTCAACACCTCCATGCTCCACACACGCGCATCCAGAGATAAATGAGCTAGTGTTACTCATACCTGATGAGCTCCAAAAACCACCTAAGGGGCACACGCTGTACTTTGCTAAGGTTGTTTGCAAAACTCAGCCCTTGGAATACAAAGCCACCACAAAGTATGCAGCCCGCTCTGAAATATGTGTGTTTTCAGGCAGAGGCAAGGCCAAGACAGCCATTCTCTTTTGTTGATCCATGCTTTGGATCTTGGCAGTGAGCACTCCAGGAGTTCCACAGTTTTCTTCCCTCCACCGTCACCATTTTCTTAAGTAAGACATGCTTATTGTATAACATTTTTTTAATACGGACAATTAAGAAAAAGATTTAAAACTACCTTAATTCTACCAACAAGAGGTAACCACTGTTAATTTTGAACATATGATTCTAGAATTTAATGCATGTGTAAACCCTTCAAAATTAAAGTAGGAACATACTGCAGGTAACTTGCTTTATTCGTTCAAAACTAGTCTATTAGCATTTTAATGCCTATAAACAGCCTTTACAACATATTTATGATGTCTGCACATATGGGCATAAAGCAGTTTATCCAGTCAAGACATATCACTGGATATTTATGAAGAATTATTACTGGACATTTAGGTTGTGTTTTCAAAAATTTGCTTCTAAAACTGAATGTGGGTGACTATTTTAGTTAATAATTATTTCTACAAATCTATTATTTCCTTAGGATAAATTTTAGAAGTAGGATAATCAGGTGTGAACATTTTGAGGCTTTTAATACAAACTGCCTTCCAGAGAGAGTATATAAATTTACACTCCTCATCATCCTAATTATCATTCTTTTTCTATCTTGGCCAGTTCAATTGGTAGAAAGCTATATCATTTTTTTGGAATTTGTACATCTTTACACAAATGATGTTAAAGTTTTTATTATGCTATTGAAAAATATGTATCTTCCTTTCTGTTCATATAATTGTGTGCACTTGTTATTTGTCTCTAAGGCTGTTCACATTTTAATAGTGGTGCTCTCTTGTCTGTCATATGTGATACAATTTCTTTCCTCGTTTTTGATCACCTTTTAACTTGATTTGCTGTTGGGACACAAAAACAGTTAAAATGTGTAGGTTAAAAAAAATGCATGTATCTTTATATTTTTAGATTCTGTGATTTAAGTCATGCTTAGATTATCCCAAGCCTACCTTTTCTTCTATTAACTCATTTAAAATTTTTAGTCCACCTGAAATAAATTTTTAAGAGTATAATGTGAGAGGTACAGGCATACCATTTTTCTTCCCATGTGATGATTCAGTGGCCCCTACACTGTTTTTAATATAAACACTCTTTTTCATACTGATTTAATATGCCACACTTTTTTATATATGCTAAATACTTAACATATATATTCTTTGGTCTGTTCTTAGACTTTTCATTCTGTTCCGATGACATTGCTATCGTTTCTTGGGCTAGTACCACCAACTTATTTTAACTCTTGGAGCTTGAGAGTACATTTTAACACCTTAGCAGAGAAACCTATCTTATTCTATTTTACTTTCTAACTTTTCTTGGTTATTCTTGCTCATTTATTCTTCCTGAAACACTCTGGAATCATTTTACTTAGGTACTGTGTCTGAGATTATGTTACAGGCATAGATTACATTAGCGAGAATTAACATCATTTCAATATTATCTCTTGTGATACAGAAACATGGTATGTCTTTCATTTTATTCAAGTCCTCTTGTATGGTCCTACAGCAGAGGAGTACTTGTATATTTCATTACTCACCTACAGTTCTCAGGTGCCCTGGCATTGCAGCTATGTTGGAGCCATTTAATTAGTGCTAAATGATGTGCTATGCATTTGCAACAGACATTTGTCACTTATGATCAGAGGGACTTAAGAGTACATATGAGCCTTTCACACTCTCTCTTCCTCTAAGGCAGTGACCACCAAGGCCACATATGAAGAAGGGTGGAGCCATCAGATGGAAGCAGCCTGGATCTTTTAGTTATTTCTTGGAAGATGTCAGTGTTGAAGTCATTCAGTCTGCATCAAGTTTTCAGTGAACAAGAAGTAAACCTTTGGTTTGTGTCAAGCCATGTAGATTTGAGGATTTATTTGTCACCATAGTAGAATCCCTTAGTAAACATTGAACATTTCTTACTCAGTTTCTGTCTAAATATTGGTATCTCTGTTGTTATTGTGATAGGGAAATCACATTTCGATTTACCATATTATTGCTTTATACCTGATAGGAGGTCCATTTGCCTCGTAGGTGAGGAAGGAAACAGATAGGGGATAAGAACTTCACTGCTGTGCCTGAGAATTTCTATAACGGATCCTAGATCTAGCCCACACTCAGCTAGGGCTCTAGGGCAAAGCTCCAAGGCAGTACTTCCCAACTGGAACCCACTTCCTCAGTGTTAAGCCTGCTTCGCAGCTGCCCTGCTTTACTCAGCTTAGAAACTCATTCCAAGTGTAAATGCTATTGAATGCTTCAAGCATCCTCTGTGTCTGTACCTGATATGCAAACTCCCAGATTCTGTTTGTCCTGGCTCCTAGCACTTCTTGCTCTAAGTTTGAGGAGGGAAGTATTGGTTGAATTTTGCTTACTGGCCCCTCCTCCTTCTCCATACATGAGTCTCACCCTTTATATGTCATGAATCATAGACTGGTGGGTTCTCTTCTAAATCTGGCCTCACCAATACTCTCATTTGCAGAAATTCTTAGAAATTATAGCCAAATGGGTGCTACCTCCGTTTTCAAGTGCAGACATGTTCTTCTCACAGAGAATTTGAGAGGGAGAATTAATTACATCTGCATGTGCAAACATCATTTTAAACTAGTGGTCCTTTCATGGATATTTTTGGGAGAACTTGGAAAAGACTAAATGGAAACCCAGATGTCGGTTGAGGGAACAAGTTATCTCCTTCTCTCTACCCTCCACCAGCCTCTCTGTATGTGGAAGGGAGGAGCATTGCAAAGATTTATTTTCCCACTGAAACTTTCCTTAGAAAATGGAAATGATTACAGTCAGTTTCAAATATTTTTTCCCTCAGTTGCATAAATCATGAATGCTAGCCAGAACTCAATTTCACTTACTGTCGTCCTTCTTTGTGTATTTGTCAGTTTCTGGTTTTCAAACACCCATTCATGGATGAGATCTTATCTATGGAAAAAAGTTCTGTTTTATTCTGGGGTAAAATATATTAAATATAATTTTTTTGAAAGCTAAACTATTCCATTTAAATAGCTATCAGATTATATATCCTTTTAATATTTTTTGGCATTAAAGTAATCTATCTTTTATGAAGCGATTATATGTACACTAGATGGTAGTTTGATTTGTTTTAAACGCCTTTACAAAGTTAAAAGTTGGCAATCCTGTGTTGGTTTCTAAATTATTTTTGAAATATTTTCTTGTCTATATAATCCCAAACCCTGTGAACCACTGGAATGTATCTTCAAATAGTTTTTCAACAAGTGGAATATTTTCGAAGCCCTTGCATTTCTGAGAATGCCTGCCTGTCCCAATGAAAGACAAATTGCTAGGTATAACGTTCTTAGCTCATAACATGTTCTCCCTCAAAACCCTGTGGAGTCATTTGGTATCCAACTGTTGCAGAAGAAATGTCTGAGACCAACCCAAAGTTTTGTGCCTTTGGAAATAAATCTCTACTGAAGAGTTACAAGTTTTTCGTTTTTGTTTTTTTTTTTTTCACTTATACCTTCCCCTTTCTCAAGGCATTGCAATACGATTTCCCCAAGTGCAGGTCACTGAAATGTGGTAGTTTATGGCCACGGGCCAGATTCCAGCACCACTTAAGTTCAAATGTAATTCCACACTTTACTAGCCATTGTACCTGTGGATAGTGTTATGGGATGAATTGTGTCCCCCCAAAAGATGTGCTGACATCCAAACCCCCCACCCTGTATGTGTGAATGTGACCTTAGTCAGAAATAGGGTCTTTGTAGAAGTAATGAAATTAAGATGAGGTCATTGGGGTGGGCCCTAATCCAATATGACTCATGTCCTTATAAGAGGCAGGAAATTTGGACACAGACACATAGACAGAATGCCTTGAGAGAGATCAGAAGGAAGATGACCATGTGAAGACAGAGACAGAGATTAGAGTTTTGCTACCACAAGCCAAGGAGGTTACCAGAAGCTGGAAGAGGCAAGAAAGGATCCTCTTCTCGAGGGTCCAGAGGGAGTGCGGCACTGCCCACACCTTGATTTCAAACTTCCAGCCTCCTTAATTGGGAGGCAATGTACATCTGTTTTAAGCCACACAGTTTATGATATTTTGGGAAGGCAGCCCTAGGAAACTAATACAGATTCCTCGAAGACTCTGAGCTTCAATGCCTTTATCCAAAAATATGGATAATAATGTGTTAGTTGTAAGAGTGTTGAGAAGTTAAATGTGATTAGATGAGATCTGTCAATTCTGGTACATAGGAAAAATCTAAGTAGAATGGGTTGTTATCATCAATGTCTCCACTACCATTGTCACCACCTTCACCTTCCTTGGGCAGCCCTTTCTCCTCAAAACTTTCTTTTTCATGCTGTTGACATTTTTTATATAGTTTATGGGATTTTTATAAAATAATGTCATTTTTCTTAACTGTGGATTCCAGGCCCACCCTCAAAGATTTTTGATTCAGTAAGTGGCCTCTGGAATGAGTATTATATGAAGGTGTCCAGACTTGAACCCTCATTAAGTATTGAAAGTACAATGTAATTTAAGTGATATACCTGGTATAGATATTCCTATCCTATAAATATGGAAACGGAGGTCAAAGGAAATTGAACCCAAGTCAGAAAATGTAAAATCAAGCAATCTTTGAGGCCAAACTTCAATAACTTCACTAGTTTGATGAAATGTGAAATTTTAGACTAGTATGAAAAAATGCCAGATAATAAGGACTCTATAATGCATAAAATATGGGAGACAGTCCAGTACTGGGATTAAGAACACATGCTTTGGAATCAGACAGGATTAAATTCTAACTGTAGCACTTACTTTCCACCTATGTGAACTGGGGGAAATTATTTTAACCTTTTAAGGACTCAAGCTCTTCATCTGAAAATGGGAATAGCATGCATCAGGGTTTTTGTGAAAAGTGAATGAGATGTCGTGATAAAACATTTAATACACAGTAGGTGCTAAATAAATGGTGTACTTTTGCAAACATGCATTGACATTTCAAAAAAGAAATCAACATCTTCATTTTCTATTATTGTTTTATGCAGGGAGAATGTCCATAGATGAGAAATAGTAACTAATTTTAGAAAATATGTGATATCCATGCTTTCCCTGTAGCTTATTATTATTGTTTTGAGAATAACTTCTCTGGTATTCTTATTAATTTGCCTTTAGCAAGTCTCCTTGTATCTTGGAGTTCTCTATTTTATAATATTGATGGGTCGTTTGGCAGAATATATAAGAACCTTTTTTAAGATTTCCTAGTAGCTACAGATGTGTGTTTAAAGATGCTCTTTATGGCTTATGATTTTCTCAACCTAGTGCCTAGTAGGATTTGCTTCCTACTATCTTTGGAACATTTCACAATATTCTTCACTGGGCTCCAAAATGCAGAGATGGCGGGAACAAGGAAAGGGATGGCTGCTTTCCTGATGTGGGAAAGCAAGACACTTTGACATCATCAAAGGACTTGGGCACACAGTAAACAGCAAAGAAAATAGACAGAAAACTAATCTGCACAAAATGGCTTCTTTTATTTTTGTTATTTGAACGATTGTGGATTATATCATATCAGAAATAGCCACCATATTCAAATTGGATTTATTTTTTTTTAACATGACATGCTTTTCAGATATCTGACAGGATTTTAGTCGTTTCTTCATGTTCTCTGTCTTCAACAGTTTTGATGTCAGGTTGCTCAGCTCCCATCCTACTTGTTGAATTTATCATACACGACACAATGAACAGGAAATCAAACAGTAGCTTAAGCAAAAACAATATGCTTGTAGCAATAAGTCTGCACATAGATAACACAGACTTGGTGCAGTGGCTCAACAATTTCACCAAGAAACTGGGCTCTATTTTTTCCACTGTGCCTTCCTCAGCATGTTTTTTTGACTTCATGCTTGTCACCTCATAGTTGCAAGATGGCTGCCTGTGTCAGGATCTGCCTTCTCAGCCCAGCTTTCTGAGGACAAAAGGGGAATGGCTGAGAAAACACCTCTCTTTGCATGCACGACTCTTTAAGCAGTAAAAAAAAATTATTCTCAGAAAACTTGACAGCAGGTTTCTCCTTCTCATTCTCCAGCCAGAATTGGGTAACATGGGCATCTCACCTATACAAAACTCTAGGAAAGGGAGTATCAGGCAACTGTGAATGAGATTACTCTGATTGACTTGCAGCAATCGCGATCCATCTCCTAGGGCTGGTTCTGTCCTCTGCATTCCTGAACTGCACTTTTCACTTTTGGTACCTTAAAAGTCATAGATGGAACTGAGCCCTAAGGAGTACAGATGGACAACGGCAGCTGGCAGGTTATAACTGAGGTGTAATGCCTGCCTGGGATGATCTTGGTCTAGGATCCTATCCTGTTATCGGTCACCTTAGAAGACCTGTTAAGAGATCCTAGGAACTAATTCAAGCTATGCAGGCTCATAGGAGGCCGATTTGTAAACTTCAGTCTGTATGCTTAGAGTGGGACATCTATTCAAGAAAGAACTCACAGTGGTTATCTGCTCTGGCTCCAAACCTCCCCTTCTCTTCTGTGTCTAGTGGTGCTGGAGCTGGCAGTCCATGAACCACACTCCTGAAAGCTCAGTTTGACTCTGCAAGTAACTGGGAAAGAGAGACAGGACTTTCTCCTCCTATCTGCTCCCTGCCTGCCTGCAGCTCCCCTGTGCCTCACCCCACTACTCTTCACTCCAGTAGCTGACAGCTGAGGCCAGTCTGCAGATTTTCTAAAACATAAAGAACCACTTGGTCAGGTCTCCCTCGGAGACCACAGCACCAGTAGTACAGTGCCCCTGTGCCTCTAAGTTTCTCAGTTGTGATCAGCCTGACTTCTTCCTTTTGTTCCCCCAGCCATAGCATCCTGCAGTTGCTACCTCTGTGACACGTTCAAGTTCTCTTTTCACCCTTTCCATTCCTTAACAACTTGATGCGTGTTCATCTTCACGTAAAATTCTCTGTTCAGGTAACTGGTGTGATTCCTGTCTCCCAACTGGACTTGACTCAGTGGCACTGTCATGAAGAGGACAGCCAAAGGCAGGGTCCTGAAATACTCCAGACTTCCTTACATCCAAGTCACCTGTTGTAGCAGCAGGTGCCTTGACTAAGCTTCCTAAGAAGCTTAAGGGCAAATAAAAGTCATTGTTTATTATTACATTCAACTCCTAGACCCATACACTTACATAGAAGCCCTAACTCTGAGGAGCAGAGCTAGACCTAGTGGGGGCCCATCTGACTAGGAGCCTGAGCATCCACCTTTTTCCTGGGTCCCTCAAAGGAGACAGCCACTCTCAAGCAAGAAGCATACGCAGGCCTCTCTTGTACCCACCCACTCCCAAAATCATGGGACCAGGGGAAGAACCACCAATGGTGACAGGTAGGAGAGGGGAATATATTTCGAGAGAGGAAAACCCAAAGGCCAGGAATCTCAAGAGGCCGAATCCAAAGAGAAGATGTGAAGTGGCAACTCAGTATTTTAATCCATTTGACCCACTCTCCAAAAGCGTGGCTCTTATCAACATGCCTAGTAATACCCTGGGCTTAACCTATACATGTTAGCACTCTAAGGATGGGGATACCCTCATCCTAATGAATATTAAGTAGAGTCTGCTCTGGAGTAAAAGTTATAGACGAAAAGCTAACATGGTGAATACCAGAGCTAGGAAAGTTGGATGATTTAGGCGCATTTCTATGAAGTTGAATAATTCCCATTCTTCACATCACAGATCTTGTGTCTAACAAATTGGGACTGACAGTCTAAACTCATGATGCCCTCATTCCTAAATTGCAAAGGAAGAACATAAAAATCCTTATTCTTAAAAAAACTTTCCTTTTTATAGATTCTGAGTTCCATAAACTTTATTAAGCTGCTTTATTACAACACATTTTTGAAATATTACAACCCCAAATTCCCTTGTAAAAATATTTAAGAACTATTAACATTTTATTTTTGCTGCCTTTTGAAGCATATAGTGGTTCACTTAATAGTAAGAGCTATCATTTTTTTGAGCTATGAGCCAGGCATATTGGTTCATTTAACACTACTATTTATCTATATTCACATTACTAGCATATTGGTTTGAATTGGGAAGTACTGCAAGTGACAGAAAGCCCAAAAACAGTGCGTTAAACAAGTGAGGAATTTATTTCTCCCTCATATAATCAGTCCAGGGCTCGCATGGCCGTTCCATATCCAGTAGATACCCAAAGATCCATCTGTTTCATTGTTCTCTTGGCTCCTGTGTGATCACATGTGATTTGGACCTTGTGATCCAAAATGTTCAAATTCCAGCCATCTGATCTGAATTCCAGCAAGCACGGAAACACCTGGTCTCTACTGTTAAGGACATTTAGAAGTTAAACACATCACTTCTGCTTATATCCCATTGATCAGAATTACTCAGAGTCACACCAAGCTGCAAGGGAGGCTGTGTAATCTTTACTCTGAAATTTGAAAGAATTAGCGTCTACTCAGATGTCATACGGTATAAAATTCAGCACATGTGGAAAGACATTTTAAGGAGAAATTTTTGAAATTTTGCTTTCAAATTCTGAAGCAAATACACTACAGGACAAAGTGGGATTCAAGAACAGCTTAGTTTTTAGCTGAGTGCTGAAACATTAAGGAAAAAAGAGGGCCGTTAGGTAAAGTTTGACAGCTTTACATTGATTATTTAGAATGTTTAAAACTACATAAGTGATAACTGTAGTTAATGATCACATTAACATAAGATTGAAAGATATATCTCAATTTTAGTAATTATGGGGTAATTAAAATTATGCGATTAGGGGGCCCGCCGAATGGCTCAGTTAAGAGCTTGCTCAAGAGTGGGAGATCTGAGCAACAGGGTCGCCGTTCTATTCCTACATGGGCCAGTGACACTGCCCCTGAGCTGAGCTGCCAACAAGAGGCAGGATGGCTCAGCAGGTGAGAGCACAGGTGCTCCTAACAAGAAGACTGCCTGTTGGAGATGGTGGATTACAGCCACTCACAACTAAAGATTGAACTCAGCATCTTGAGCTGAGCTGCCACCCGGATGGCTCAGGGGATACAGCATGCGCTCTCAAAAACAAGGCTGCTGATTCGACTTCCACATGGATGGTGGCTATGCCCACCTGCAACTAAGACTAAACTTGGCACCTTGAGCTGAGGTGCCGCTAGGATGGCTCAGTAGATAGAGCAGGCGCTCTTAACAAGGAGGCTGCTCACTGCACTCCCGCGTGGGATGGTGGCTAAGCCCACCCGCAACTAACTGAACACAGCACCTTGAGCTGAGCAGCGCGACTGGACTTGGAGCTGAGCTAGCTGTGCCCTCCACAACTAAGATCGAAGGACAACAACTTGGCTGTTCCTCTCCCCCAATTCCTCAATAAAATCTTAAAAAAAAAAATTATGCAATTAGTTTAAAATGTTTTAAATTCTTTATCTCTTTCTGTAAGCAATACTGAACAAAATAAAGATAATAATTAAAAACAAAATATACAGAATATATTCACTCAAAATGTAAATACAGAAAAATCCAAAATTAAATAAATATATGTAATTGTAGGACTCTCCCTACGTCATTTCATTAGTGAAGATGCCCTAAGTAGAGAGAGGGACAAAAAAGACAATGATGAAAAAAAAAGTGCTGGCCTGATGTCTGGCGACAAAGTTCTACAACCCAAGAGTAAATTACTTAACCTCTAAAGACGTCATTTCCAAATCCTTATGAAATGAGAAGGTTGAACTGTGTATCTGAGGCCTACCTCTATAAGCCTTACTACTCTACACTGACTAAAGGGCAGAGCTTATATATGACATTTTCTAAGGGAACTTGTCTAGGAAAAGCAAGATCATTTGAAACCAGGAAATCTGATTCACCTTTAAAGTAAATAAAAATTGTCAATACGAGCATACTCCAATCTCCAAAACTGTGCATGTGTGTGTGTAAGGGGAGCATTTCCCAACTTTTCATAGTATTTGGAGCAGCAATATGTTTAGGTCCACAGCGATGGATTGTGACTGGCCAAGCTAATTACTGCAATAGTCTTGTTTTCTCAGCCTCCCTTGCAGCTATGGGTGGCTAAATCAATGTACATGGCTATGAAACCCTCTTCTTTCCAGAAGTATCTCCAAGGATTACTTCTTAGGAGAATATGCTTTGCTACTATTAACCTTAATTATAAATATCAGAGGAATGCACTTCCTAACCAATCAAGCCAGAATGTATTCATCTTTTAAGCATTTTCCCCACAAAACATTTACTCTGATTTCTTTCAATAAATAATAACCTATGCATTCATTTGTGTACTTGATCATACCTTGACCCTATAATTAAAAAGATTTTAAAATGAAGGAAAAAGCTGTTGGCCAAGGAGGAACATGTCTGTTAAACCCCGTGTCTATCATAAGCCTAACGAACTTGGGAATTCATATTTTCTGAGTATATGAAATAAAACATTCATGTTAATCAACCGTTTAGACATAGCATCATTGTCAAGTAGAAAAAATAAATAGCTGGAGTCCAGGAATTCTCAGTTCTGTGTACCCAAATCATTTGCGGTGCTTCTATCCATTCCATACCCGTTCTGATTTAAGGGGTCTGGCAGGGGCTCAGGCATCTATAAGTTTTAAATCCCTACAGGTGACTGTGACAGGCAGTCGAGGCTGAAATACTGTGCTTCATAAATCACAGAAGCTGTGACCCTTCAAGATGCTCAGGTAAATAAGGTGATACCTGTAACAGGTATCAGGGGTTCTGGTCTTGGTTCTGGAACTCAGCAGCTAGGTGACTTTATCTTTTTTTTTAGGGCAGTGTCACTGGCCCTCACATGTGGGACCGAACCGGGGCCGCTGGCTTCCCAAGCCAGCGCTTAACCACCGTGCACTTGGCCGGCCCAGCAGCTAGGTGACTTTAGACAGATCACTTACCAATACTCTTTGAGCCTTAACATGTTATTTATAACATTTGCTGTGGATGTAAACATCACGTTTATAAAACCACAGGCAACATTATAAGGAGTTTCAAAACTTTTAACATAGTATTTAAAGCTGTTTTTCTCTTCCTTGCAAAAATCTACTGTTCCTTTAACTGTGCACTAAGTTTAAATCTCTGAGCCCTTGCCTGACCCAACTACACAGGATTATTGCATCTGTGTTTCTGCAGCATTTTCTACATTACCCCACACACTGACTCCGTTAACTGATGACCCTCTAACCCTCACTGGTATAGTGTAAGATCCTACAGACTCAGGGGAGCCTTATTCTTTCCAGTATCTCTTGTCTAGCAGTTAGCTGAGGTGAACCAAAATGCCTATCACTTTACCGCTGAAGACAGAAATTGCCCTTCCAGATCCCAGTTACCTATTTCTCCTTTTTCAAAAGCTGAATGTTTTTTCTTCTGTGTACGTTACTTGTGGAACACCAACATGAAAAACGGATGAGGGGAGAGCTGCTGAGATCTGTAATTAATTACAGCACTGGTGGTAACATTAGCGCCTATATGTGGTAGGCACCTGGCTACCCACCTAGAGAGACAGTATTTCTCTCAAGCATCTTATAAAACATACACTAGTATGGCTGTTCTACACCTAGATAACTGAGGTTCATAGGACTTCGCTCAAGCAGGCCACAGGCCAGAAAGTGGAGCCCAGATTCGAATACAGATTTCACTCCAGAGCCTTAAATCTTAACCACTATACGCACCTTCTTCACCTTGAGTTACTCTGAAGAGTCCCTTCCCTGGTGTGGATCAGGGACATACAACTGGAGTTTATTGGTTCGCCCACGTGACAGCGCATATAGTGTAACTGTAACTGATCAGACTGGAGAGTGGAGGCATCGTCCCAAGCACCATTTCCTCTTGACGACTCGGGTACCAAGAAGTATCCCGAACGTAACTTTAAACTGCACGCGAGCAGTCCGCAGCCAGGCCCTGCCCATTGGAAGAGGTCAATGGGATCCGGTCAGAAAACGCCCGGTAACCTCAGGGAGCCGGAGTCGCGGGCCGGCAGTTGGCGCGCGGCCTTTTCTTCTGGAAGACACGGGGCTCCTCCCGTTTCCCGAAAGTATCTCAAGCCTATGACCTTCAGCCCAGCAGTTCCACTCGCGCCCGGTTCCGAGACCCTCCAACCTCAGCCCTTTCCTTCCGCGAACCGCCCGCCGGAAGTGACGGAACGGAAGCGTCGCTCCTCCCACGGGGGCGGGGAAAGAAGATGGCGGCGCCCTGGAGCCGGTGAGGAGAGAGACCACGGGGATCCCGAGGAGCGGCCAGACACTGACGTTATGGCCGCATCCCCGCACACTCTCTCCTCACGCCTCCTGACAGGTACTGCACCCGCTGCCGGGCACGGCTCTGGGAAAGGTCTCTTCTTTTGCCACGTGTCACACCGTGGTTCCTGCTGGCTGCAACCTTGGGAGCCCTTGGGGAGGTCGGCTGGGTGCCGGTGGCGGGAATGTGACCTTTGGAGTAGCCTGGGTCTAGTCTTGCGCTGTGGCTCTGGCGGCCCGCACCGTCTCCTTCCGTCCCGCTCCCCTCAAGGAGCGGTGTCTGGTGTTTCTGTCGGTTTTCATTGCGTGGAGGCTGGAGGAGAGAGGACAGCGTAGACCCTTAGGGCTCCACGAGCCTTTGGCTAATGAGAGCATCAATCTGTAATTATTTATATACCAGTTTATCATGTGTTTCTCCCAACTCGAATCTAAGGCTTGTGGCGTCAGTGACAGTTTTGTTCTGCTCCACCTCCCTGTCCCCAGTGCACAGAACAGCACCTGGCGTGCATTGTTGACTCTCAATGATTATTTGTGAATGAATGAAATTTGTCCTGATGGAGACATTAAAGAGGAAGTTGGGAATAATTTTGCCCCCAGTAGTTTAGGATGACAACCAATGGCTGTGTGAGCAATGTACTGCCGCTGGTCCCTATTGGAAATGGAGAGGAGAAACCAGGGACTCCGTTTTGGTCAAATCCCAGAAACTTCTCAGGCCCCCAAGTATCACAAGCTCTGGGCAGCATCTGTCAATATCTATCCCTGTGACTCTGAAATTCCTTTCTTCATTTTCATCATGGCATTTGTTGTTGTTTTTAATGGGACTTTTTCTGGTTTATGATCTCAGGGCAAACCTTTTGACTTTTTGGAATTGAGTTTACTCATCTATAAAATGAAGCAATTGAAGTAGGTGATTTCTAACGTCCCTTCTGTTTCAAACACGGGGAAAGAGGGTGGGAAATGAGAGTAAAAATGAAAGAAGATTGGTTATTGTTGAAGCTGAGGGAAAAGTAATGACCCGTTGTATTCTTTTGCTTTAGTCTATGACTGAAATTTTCCATAATGAAAAGTTGTTTTTAAAGGGCTGTGATTCTTTCTGAATTACTTCTTTGTTATCTTCTATCATCCCTGACAGTATTCTTGCATCCTGACCCTAGGTACCCATTCTCACAGGGCTCAGCCTTTCTGAGTGCTTGAATTAACACCTCTGTAGGAGGTTTTTCCTATCTGTGTTCCTCAGACTAGCTGCTTTTCTGCCTTTCACTTCTGTACTTTCAGCTTTCTATAGAACAATTCCACTTGGCTGCTCAGAATTCCCCAGTTCCAGTAAGTGGGCTGCATATGGTCCCCGTGATTTGTTGCCGGATCAGTCTTTTCAGTGCTGGTAAGAAGAAATTAATAGTTTAGCTTTGGAAACTATGAACATAATCACCAAAAAATCTGCCAGTAAGTGGTCTGTATACTTAACTCTGATCCACTTGGAAGGTCGACTACAAGAGCTTGAGGTGAAAGCTGCATGGTTGGAAGGCGTGGCAGAGAAGTAATCTGGAACTCTCTTAGATATCTAGTGGTCATGTCTAAAATTCTTCTAAACATTCAAAGTATTTTATAGACCTTAAAAATAAATTCAGGACCTTTCAGTAATTTGCTCACTTCATTTTAAAAGCTTTATGATCACGACTCATTGTTGATGGTGAATAGTGGATATGGTCACATGTTTCCAGATTTTTTTTTTTTTTAAGATGGCAGTGTCACTGGCCCCTCATGTGGGATCCGAACCAGGGCCGCTGGCATCCCAAGCCAGCTCTTAACCACTGTGCCACTCGGCCGGCCCTGTTTCCAGATTCTTAATGTATCTATTGTAAACCCTCTGTATCTTCAAACCTAAATTTGTTTACATAGAATTGAAATGTCTTTGAATTTCTTGGCACTGATTCATAGAAATTTAATATGTTTTGACCAAATGAAGTGTTTTCATCATTTAAAAGTGCAATTTCCTAGCTTTTTTTTTTTTTTAACTACCATTCTGTAAAACCTCAGTTTGATCCACTTGGTCATGAAAGATGTTTTTCAAGGTGTTTTTTTTCCCTCTCAGCAACATGTATTTCTCACTGAACCTGAAGAACTCCAAACTGGTTTTGAAATTAAGGCCCAGAACAACAAAACCTTGATGTCTTCTAGGTTTAACACTGGAATCTTATTATCTTAAAGAACAATGTTAAGGCCAAAAAGGGAAAACATACACAATCAAAAATATAAATAAAACCAGAATATCAGAGGATTGATTTCAAGAAATTTCAAAAAATGGTGCTGTTCCTTCATGTATGCATAGTGAAGAAGCGATTTATCTCCAGTCTAAGATAATTGCCATGTATTCCAAGGGGCAGTGATTGTTCTTCCCACAGTCCAAGTAAGCTATGGGGGTGATCCAGTCATCAAACAGTATGAGGTCTGACAATTAAGTTCACAAACTTATCCTAGAAAAAATGCTGCATACCTCATTGCCGAATATCACTATGATCACCTTCGAAGTACTTCCCTGGGGAAGTTATGCACCAATGCCAGCACCTAGTCCACCCTTCAAAGCAATTTTAGAACTCTTTCTAGAATAGCCATCAGAACTATCATCGTACTATCTTTGATGTGCTGAATGTCATCAAAATGTCTTCCTTTTAATATTTCCTTTATCTTTGGGTAAAGAAAAGTCATTGGGGGCCAGATCAGGTGAGTAGGAAGGGTGTTTCAATAGAGTTATTTGTTTACTGGCTAAAAACTCTCTCACAGACAGTGCCGTATGAGCTGGTACATTGTCGTGATGCAAGAGCCATGAATTGTTGGTGAAAGGTTCAGGTCATTTTCATCTAACTTTTTCATGCAGCCTTTTTAGCACTTCCAAATGGTAAACTTGATTAATTGTCCAGTTGGTACAAATTCATAATGAATAATCCCTCTGATATCAAAATAGAGTAGCAACATTGTTGCAACAAGTTCTCAAACTTCATTGTCAGACCTGGTATTTCATTACTGTGTGGAAAGCATTCTGCTGGCTGTTGTAGGAAAAGTAAGTCCACCAAGGAACTACAAAAATATGGTGGAAACAAATGGAAACAATTTGCATTAAGAAGTGCCATGAAAAAGAGTATAAAGTAATAGAGTAGTTGAAAGAGACCGAAAATTTGACAGGTGAGGCAAGACACTGCAAGCAAGTGAACAACACACACAGAGATGAACAAAATGTGGTGTGTGTGGTGTGCTTAGTGGAGAGTAATGAGACAGTATTGCTGTAGTGAGTAATATGTATACGTTTGCACGAGTAATATGTATTCTGGGCTTCAGGAAGAAAACCATTGGCTTTATGGATCTTGAATTCGAGAATGAAGAAAATTACTGAATCTGGAAAGATTGGCTTGAATCTTTCAGTGGCTACCATAGCCCAAATAGAAGATAATAAGAGTCTGGATCAGTAGGAATGGAAAGAAGTGAACAGATTTGACCTTTATTTCAGAGTTAACTGGACTTGATGGTTATTAAATGATGAAGGAAAAATTCAAGATGTTCCTGAGGTCTGGTTTTATCTGCCATAGAGAACTGAGTAGAGATATGGGTAAGAATAGTGTTTTTCTAGATGTATTTCAATGTAACCATGGGGAGATATTAAGAGAGCAGTTAGGAATAAGCATAGTAACTCTGGAAATGGGTGGAAGATTAAAAATTACCCTATGATTGCATTTGCTCAGGGACACTATAGTGTTCAGAACAGTGAGAACACAACTGCCTGAAAGTGGCAGACACAGCAAGAAGAGACACCATTAGGAGAGTGACAAGTGGTGGGTGGAAGATGGCAGAGAACCTGGAACCTTTAGTGTCATGAAAGCCATGGAAAGAGACTCTGAAAAACACAGGGAGAATCTGTACCGTTATACTCTGAAGGCCTGACTAGGATGAGGCTTTACACAGAAGCACTGGGTTTGTTGATATTAGAAGGTTTGGAATAATGATTAAAAGCCAGGTTCCTATACAACAAAAGTAACTTCTTCCTAACTAGATTAATAGTCATGCTTTGTTGAGAACTGTTTCCTCGAACCTTTTAGTTGACTTACCCGGCATAGCCAAAATATTAATCTGAAATATATCTTCCAGTTTACCGTTATTTATTAAGAAAAATTATGCTTCTCATTTTATACTATTTTAAAAGTGACTGAACTGATTGTTTTATTTTCTTCATAAAAATATCGTTAGCATGGACATTGAAGCATTTAATATAATAAAAGCATAATGATCCTGAAAGGAAAAATTTCCCTAGCCCTGTTAAAGTGTTACACTGACTTAAACTGTAAACAGTGCTGATAAATTGTATTTATTCACATACCTGAATTGAATCATTTCAAAGTTCTGACCCATCACACATGCACTGCTTACCGCGGTGCTGGCTTCGCTTCTGAATAGGTGCAGTCATCATTTGATGAGAGGCGTTAATCATTTTAACATTTTTTTTCCTTCTCTTCTAGGCTGGGTAGGAGGCTGTGTCTGGTATCTAGAAAGAAGAGCTATGCGGGAATCCCCTCACAAGTTTATGCATCTTTTTAGGAACGTCAACAAGCAATGGATTACATTTCAGCACTTTACGTTCCTCAAACGCATGGTATGTTCAGAAGTCCATCCTTACTCCGCTGCTATCTGTCTTTTCTCTCTCTGGATGAGGGAATTTCAGAAATTCCTATTACAAGAAGAGTTGTGAGAAGTACTGTTCAAAAAGGACTTTTATTTAGTGTCCTCTTAAGTTTATTCAAAACTTTAATCCCTTGTTTTGATTATTCTTAATTGAAACCAGAATAATTCTGGTGTTTGAGCTTAAAAGTATGATCTTGAACTTATTGATTAAGTTTGGAGCAAGATTGAAAACTTCTGGCATATTTTGACGACACTAAAATTAGGAAAAGCTGAACTGTTATAATACATCTTTTTAAATTCTTTAAGGTTCTGTAAATACATCAGTGATACAGAAATAATTGCTTTAACAGTGTGACCTTCCTGTTTTCTTACATTATCAGTGCATTTAAAAGTCTTTTAATCACATGCACTTCTGAATGGACTCAAACGAACTGAGTTTTGTAATTTGCTAGGCGTTTTGTAGTGGGTATTGATAACCTACGTCCTCTTCTAGGCCTGTATTTAGGGTGACTCCTTGATACTGTGGGCACCATGGTCATTTACTCTAAATTACCAGTGAGGTCCTTTGCCATTTTCTCAAATAGAAGAGTATTACAGAATGGAGAAATGATAGGTAAAAACTCATAATTATAGTACAAGTATGAAATAATGGGAAATTCATAATCTAAAGTCCTAGTTTACATTTCTCTCATCTTTTTTTAACTAAAATGTCCACTTTAACTTAAAATCTTATAAAACTTATTCTGATAAGAGAGTTAAATTTTCAGTAATGTTCACACTTTTTTTGTGGGGGAGGATTTCTTTGTTTTTATTGTTCACTTTTTATTTTCTTTTTGGAGTTCCTTTATTTTTTCTTTTTATTTATTATTAGTAGTTACAGATGTACAAAACAATGCAATAGTTATCGTTTTCACCCCTTACAAATTGGTACAAAGTACCAGTTTCTGGTACTATATTAGGGGAAATTCTGAAGGGGATGAATAAGAAATGAATTTATCTTTCTTTCAAAACATTAAATTCCTAGGATTTTCTAAACTATAGAATTTGGTTTAGAAAAATGATTGCCACGGCATTAATTGTATTCTCCATATCTCTTAGTCTAGTGATTTCCATGTAACAAGCAGTCTAGTATTAGTTAATTTACCATGTATTTATAAAATTTAACCTTCAAGTACTCTAAAAGTTGGACTGATGGAATATGTAACTGTACCATTTAAGAGCACTTGGGGCTTTGTATAATAACATGTACTTTTTAAATTTAGTATGTCACACAGCTGAACAGAAGCCTCAACCAGCAAGTAAAACCGAAGCCAGAACCAATGGCATCTCCTTTCCTTGAAAAAACATCTTCGGGGCAAGCCAAAGCAGAAATATATGAGATGAAACCTTTTTCACCCTCCAGCCTATCTTTGTCCAGAAAGCCAAATGAAAAAGAATTGATAGAACTAGAATCTGCCTCAGTAATTGAAGGCTCAATAGATGTGGGAAAAGAGACAAAAGAGGAAAAGCAGTGGAAAGAGATGAAGCTGCATGCGGACGATTTGCCAGGAATTTTGGCTCGACTGTCCAAAATCAAACTCACAGGTAACTGTTTCTCTGGTATAGTTAGATCGTTATTTGAAACTTTATTTTTAGTTAAACAAAAAGCTAATTTTATTTACTGCCCCAAAAGGAATACTTTAAAACTGCAGAGCCTCTCTTAGTGTTTTTCCTCTCTTCAATTTAATTGGGATCCGAAATCAAGTTTTCTGAATTCTATTTGCGCGGAATTGTAAATAGTATTGTACTGAATGTATTATACTAAAAATACTCTCTTTTACTTGCAATTAAAGCAGAATACTTATCTTGCTTATTTCCTTATCTTGCGTGCTTTTACACCTACTCTGCTTCAAAGATGCAGTAAGATGATGAGTTCTGTCTGAATTCTGACAGCAGGACAGGCTGCACTGCTTTGCTGGGTATGCAGTGAACCACAGCGGCCACTGGGCCTCTGCGATTGTCACAACTGTGGAGGGATTTTGAGTGCTTCTGAGAGGAGGTTTAGAACCAGGTATTTTGCCTACTTGTAGCAAACAGCACCGAATTTTATTGCATGTGTTTGGGTAGTAACCCAAATTATGTCATTTGGTTGTTACAACCCCCCTGTGGGTCAGGCAAAGCTTTGTTATTATCATCCCATCTCACACCTAAACTTAGAAACAGTTTATTCTGCCCTAACCCTGTTTAGAATATATGTTCTGGGTCATCCTGGAGACTGGAGATCTTGTTTCTCTTAGATGAGAATACGAAGAAATGGGTAAACAATAAAGTTATACCAGGTACGCTGAGGACATAAAGTGGTAAATAATGGTACTGAGTCAAACTCAGGAAGTAAACAGATGAGACAGAGCCCTTTGAGAGTAGAGAAGATCAGAGAAAGTGGTTTTTGTTTATTTGTTTGTTTGTTTTTCAAGAGAGTTGAGCCTGAAATCCAGAATAAAGGAAGGTAAACCAGACAACTTGTTTCCTCAGTGACCAAGCTTACTTAAAAAACCCTTGTATGGGGCATGACACATCAATGTAGGGAGTTTGACAAAGACTCATAGTAAAACTTTAGTAGCGCAACTCTGAAACAGTGAGATTAATTTCAGGTGGTATCCTTGAAATTAAGTCTTAGTGCTTTCTGATAGATGAGCAAAGAATCGTCATGTTTCTGAAGAAGTTATCTTTTGTCATTTACACACCTGGTTTGAGTGTTATGTTGTTAACATGTTAAGAATGGCTATAAATAAGATGTGATTTTAGGATGTCACCCAAAACACGAGGTCTCTGAGTCTGTAGGCATCAGAAGTGACCCCTGTTGTCAGCAGAAGCTTCTTTCTTTGTGTGCACTATCATTTAACATGTCCATACTTCTATCTCCTGGCTCTGCAGATTGGTCCTCCTCTCTTCCTGTCCCATGGCTGTCAGTAATACTAGCATTCTAGTGCTTCCCCCAGAAGAGAAATCTTAGAATCATTCTTTCTTCGTCTTTTGTTTAACATCCAGCTGCTACCAATGGAATGTTTTGCAATGCAGTATGATTTCTCATCCCCATTTCTGAAGCTACCATCCTATATTCTAGTTCAGGTCCAAAACATGAGGTCTTTGGTTATTGCAGTGGCCTAGCTGTTCTCTCTTCCTTCACTCTCCTCCCACTGCAGTATATGCTGCCCAAAGCTGCCACACTAACTGTCTTAAAAAATTGCTTTCATGTATGCCTAACCTACTCAAGAGTCTACAGTTTCTGTGTACTGCCTCCTGCCTCAACTCTGCCTGATTTGAAAGGAACGTTGTAATCGGAAATGATTAGACTCTTCCCCAGAAACACAGGTTCCCCTTCCCTGTCCCCTTCCACCCCTCCATAGTCATCCCTCCACGGGCGACCAGGCTGCCTCATATCCAGTCCCATCCTTTCAAGGCTTCTCCATTAAGCCTTCCCTTGCCTGCTCTTGGTCCACGTCTCCCTCTCAAAACTCAGAAGGTGGCTTTGAAGTCAAGCCGACTTGAGTTCAGATCCTGGCTATGACATGTACTAACCAGTGATACTTTGGGCAATTCCTTGACCTTGTCAGGACAGTGTCCTCATCCATAAAGTGGGAATAAGAATAAATCATTTAATAATTCAATCACATAATGCATTTAAAGTATCCAGCAGTGTGCCTGGCACACAGGAGACTTTCCAAGATTAGTTTTGAAACAATCAAGGTAAACACTTGATTGTCTGTTTAATGCTATATTTTCCTAAGATCTTGAGGGCAGAAATCATGCCGCATACGTATTGAGCACTTCTAGCTGTCTGGGTACAGTGCTTGCTTGGTAGGGGCTGCCTTTGGGAGGGAATTGACCGTCCAAAGTCCTCCAGAGGAGGGCGGCCACAAGGAAGAGGGGATGTTGGAACCCTGTCACTTGGGGAATGAGATTGTTTTGCTTGGAAAAGAGAAGGGAGGAGGGGAAAAGGTGGAGAGGGAAAGGAGAATGAAGACATGGCAGCCACCCTCAAACCCCTGTAGTTTCGTTGATTTAAAGGAACAGTGCTGCTAATTTATAGTCCAGGGCAGAGCAGAGGTGGCATGTGCACCCAGGGTGGCAGCTTCTCTCTGTATGGAGGAGGTTTTGGGGGACCTGTTTAGATGTAAAATGGGCAGCCTGATAAGGCAGTGGTCCTCCTCATTGGAACTACCCAAGTGGAAACAGATAATCCTTGAGGGAAGTTGAAGGGATGCCTGCATTGTGCAGTGGATGGAGCTAGGTGGTGACAATTAAGTACCCTTGTAATACTAAGAGACTGCCAGCCTTCAATAATTATTGGGTGTTTACCACATACTCCTTTGTGCTAGGTGCTGGAGATAAGAAATAACTCACACATCATTTCTCTCCTCAAGAATTTGATAGTGTAATGGAGAGATTTTGTACACACACACACACACGTATATAAAAATAAAACTAGTCAGATACATCTGTGTTTCAAACCCACAACTCTTTCTTAATATTCATGTGATCTTGAGCAATGTCGTAACTTTCAATTGCCTTAGTTTCTTTTCCTGTAAAATAGAGACAGTGGTACTTACTTCATAGATTCATTGTGAGGCCTGAATGAGATAATGCATGTAAGACACCTGTGTGCCCCCACCTAGTAGGCACTTAATTAGCTATTATTAATATGACTATTATCGCTATATCCATCAGTAGGAAATTAGTGTGATAGGTATTATAAGAGGGGTGTGCAGAAAGCAGAGCGTTGTTCCTGCCTGTGGAGGGGGTGAGGTGAATGGGTCTTTGCCAGGCAGGAAAGGCCAGGATTGTAAGCAGAGGCCCCCCCAGCTGGCGAATTCAGAACACAGCACTGGGCCTCAGGAATTGATGCAGGGCGCCCGGAGTGCTGTGCAGGAGAGGCGCTGGGCCGAGGTGGAGGTCAGGCAGGACCGATTCGTCATGTTGCTCTGTGTGCGTATTTCATGCTGAAGAGTTTGGCTGTTACATCCCATCGGCGGAAAGTCCTGGAAGGTTCTTTGGAGGAATGTGATCACTTTGTGTTTTGTCTCATTTGTCTTTCAAGTTGCTTTAAATACTACTAAAGTAATATAAACTTATTGTAAGAAAAAGAAATCCAAATAATACAGAAGCATATGTCTTAAACTGAAAAAGGATCCTTTCTGTCCATTCTAGATAAAACCCCTGCTTGAAATGTAGCCTTCTCTATGCATACAAATATACAGACATAAAGAGAAAATATGGTTTTACATTTAACTTACCATTTTCTTTTAACTGTATAGCTTTCACCGACAGTATTTACCTTACTACATAATACTCCAATATATGGAACTGCCATTATTTACTTAACTCATCCTCTGCAGGGAACCATTTAGGGTGTTTCCAGTTTTTTGCTATTAAAGACAATTCTGTGACTAACTTTTGTACATAAGTCTTTGTGTACTTACATAAGTCTGTCTATAGGAAAAGTGTTTAGAAATGTATTGCTAGCTTTAAACATGCTAATTTTGATAGCTTGACTAGTTTGTTCCTAAAAAGGATAGTGTGATTTATTTTACATTCCCTCCAATCGCATATTGGGTTCCTTCTGATTCCCTCCTATCCTGTGCTTGTGCATTAGCAGTCTTCACCAGTTTTGCCTGTTTGATAACTGAAAAAGAGTTTTGTGTGTGTTCATTTTTATTTTTTGAGTTTTGGTGGGGCTTAGCATCTTTTTCTCTCTTTTGATCATTTGTATTTTTCTATCTATTACTTACCTCTTATATCCTCCATCATTTCTTATTGATTCTTTAGAGTTCTTTGTAACTTACCATTTCATCCATCATATGTGGTAATTTTTTTTTTTTTTTTACGTTTTGCTTTTCCCCTTTACTTTAGTTGTGATACTTTTTGTTTTGTTTTATTTTGCCTTGATGAGATTTTTAACTTTTATGTATTCAAATTTATTAGGGTTTTTTAATGCTTAGAAAGATTTTTACTACCCTATGGTTGTAAAAGCATTCATTTGTGGGTTTCGTTTTGTTTTGTTACTTTAATATTTTTATTATATTGTCTAAGGTTTGGGGACCATATATTTCAGCATAAGGAGTAGGGTTGATTAAGAAGATTGCAGTGGGGGGCCGGCCGAGTGGCACATTGGTTAAGCGCTGGTTTTGGGATGCCAGCGGCCCCGGTTCGGATCCCACATGAGGGCCAGTGACACTGCCCTCTACAGCTAACATCAGCTCCACCTGGAGCTGGGCTGCGCGAGCCCCGGTGATGGTGTGGGCTGCAGCCGCTGCTGCAGTGGGCTGCCATAGGCTACAGTGAGTGGCCCGCAGCCAGCGTGAGCGGGCTGGCAGCCAAGCATGAGCTGCCAATAGCCGCGGTGAGCGACATCCAGAGGCCAGCGACCGATCTGCCTCATCCGGGAAGAGCGCAATGACGATACCAACAGTGAAGCAACATCCTCCGCAACTAAACTGAAGAACAAAAAGACAGCAACTTGTCTGTTCCCCTTCCCCGATTCCCCAACGCTGTTCCCCTTTGCCAATTCCCCAATAAAATCTTTAAAAAAAAAAAAAAAGAAGACTGCAGTGGGGCCAGCCGAGTGGCGCGGTGGTTGAGCACGGTTCGGGTCCCATGTGTGAGGGCCAGTGACACTGCCCTCAAAAAAAAAAAGAAGAAGAAGAAGAAGAAGAAGAAGACGGCAGTGGTAGTACTACTGAGCAAGGGTCACCTGTTTTTGTAAATAAAGTTTTATTGCAACATAGCCATGCCCATTTTTTCGATACTGATATCATGCTACATTTGCAGTTGAGTAATTATGACAGAAAACTTACGACCTGGAAAGCCTGAATATTTTCTGTCTGGCCCTTTACAGAAAAAGTTATAGAACATGGAGTAGTGAGAGGCAAGAATAATGGCAAGAAACGAGTGGTAGCCAATTGAGAAATGACTTGGAGCTGAACTAAGACTGTGGAGAGGAAGGAGAAAAGGCGGGACAGAGATAGAGAAATAGTAAGGAAACAGAATTAACAGAACGGTAGATGTGGTAGAGTACAGAGGAGACATAAAATAAAAGGCTTCAGACCTAGAGTCGCACAGAGTGTGACCACTGGGGGATGCAGCCAGCGTTCTCTGGCCCGCTGGGCCCTGTGCTCTGCCTTACCCTACACCCAAACCCAGTTCTCTGAGAGAGCATCGCGTAGTGAGCCCTGCGCCAGCGTCCCTGCGCTCAAACCCTGGCTCTTAGGAGCCGAATGACCTTGAGCAAGTTTCATACTCTATGCCTCAGTTTGCCCATCTGTAAATTAGGGATAATAATAATACCTACTTCAGAGGGTTGTTCTGAGTATTAAATAATTTAACATTTGCAGACTACACAACAATGATGTGTTAAGAGCTGTATACTTGTTTCTTATATAAAAAATAAATTTGTTACCAGGGTGGCCCCACAGGCATTTGAGTTTGCTGCCCCTGCTTCGGAAAAACTTCCAGCCTTCTGATTTGGGAGACGGGATGAATGGTGGTGCTGAGATCCAAGAATGAATGTGAATCGTGAAGGAAGAAGCCGTTGTGGGGAAGATGATGAGAGCAGTTGGGACGCATGGAATTTGAGTTGCCACTGGCATATACGTGGGCAGGGAGTGGCTGAGAGGGACCGGAGCCAGATGGAACACTGGGCGGGGTGGGCAGCGGTCCTCAGCCTGGAGCTGGTTGGGCCTGAGCCGCGCTGCTGGTTCAGGTTGCCAGGGGCCGGCGTGGAGAGTGAGCAGAGCAGACGGCCAGGGACAGGGCTCCGGGGTAAATCCCCTTTCAAGGATTGCGTAGAGAGGACAATGGAGTCCTCTCTGCGAGGAAATACGTGGTCAGAGAAAGGAAGACGGCGAAGGCTTTGTCACAGAAGCTAGAAGAGAAGACATGGTTCATAAAGGAAGGGGTCCACTTTCTCAGATGCTAGAGGTCTGCTGAGATGCCTGGCTAGAAAGTTATTTTATTTGGCAGTTAGGAAGTCAGAGCTGACTGACTGCCAAATCAGGAAATAGCTATCAGTGCTTCCTCTCCTTAAAGTCTTAAAAGAGCTACTTTAATTAATTTAAAATAACTCCTTCAAGTTGATTCTCATAATGCTATTTCTTTAGGAACAAAGAGGAAGGTATGATAATTAGTTTAGGGTTTTTTTTTGTTGTTGTTGTTGTTTTGTCACATCTTCCATTCCTTCATACTGGCTATTGTGTTGTTTTCCCTTTTATATACCGGATGTTGTTGTGTATCTGAATAGGCATTCCAGATGTAGATTTTGATATTTAAAACATGGTGTTGGAAATCTAAAGCAATGATTGAATTACTCGTTTAATAGTACAGACCGTGCTGCATGGTGCACATCGACTCATTGGTTCCCTCAGGTCAGTGTGCAAAGGAACGTACAGGGCATGCGTGTTCAAACGTTGAGTCCTGGCCGCTCTGAGCACCCAGAGAGCTGCAGTTTTGACAAGCATGCCAGATGATCCGATGCTAGGTGGTCCCGGACCACCCTTCTGAGAAAGCGAAGGAGGTGTTGTGCAGGCAGAGTGTGGTCGCCGGCCCAGTGGTCTGGCTGGATGTGGGAGAACTCACCTAGTGATAGCCAGAGCATCCTTCCTGCTGGGTAGCAGGAAAGCCAGCTGGGCAGGGTCTGGACCACACAAGAGAGCTATGCAAAAGCAAGATGCACCGAGAAGAAAGGGAGCGGCAGCTTCGCCTGTAGCCACAGACGGAAAAGTCCCAGGACGGTACATTCCTCCTGGTATCATTTTAGGTATTCCATGCCCCAGGTTTCTGGATGAACTAATTGAATTAAAGTCATTTCCTTCTGCTTTTCCATTTAAAGAGGCAGCACCCTTCGGGTGACCCCTATCCTCTTACTTGACCTTTTCCCTCCCTATTTAGTTTATTACTTGAATTTACACATGTCTTGGAGTCAGCAGGATTTTTTCTTTATCAATTGATTTATTTTGGACTCTTAACATCTTCAGCAATTCATTTATAGCTAATGATAGCCATGGCAGAAATATCTGGAAGTCAGCAATCACTTTTATAGAACTAGTCTTTCTTTCATAGCCTCTTTTTGTTTATAGCTGTAATATATGGAGGAAAATTAATATACTAGAAAAAGTGAAGGGCCCTGTAGTGGTCATTCGTAGGCCAGTAGGGTCGCAGCAGCCTGACGCCTTGGCGTTTATGCCAGGACCTGGGCCAAATGTTTGCTGGTGCTAATGCCATTTAAAGATTTGTATTCTATGAAAGGAAGTACGACTGAGTTTATAAAGAAATAATGATATGTCTCCCTTGAGTTTCTCTTGCCAACTGAGCTATTTACAATGTGTTTTGTAGTTTGTTGCGAGGACCACACGGGGGTAAAGAAATTTTATTTGGATTAGGATCATAAGAGGCTTTGATCCTAAGCTGAACTGAATTTATACTTAATATTGGTCAATAAAAAGCAGAATTTTTTTCCTGAATAACATCTGTGCTGAAAAGCTACAACACATTTTCTGAGACCAGAACACTAAAATAGATTGTTACGCTGATGATGGAACTGATACAAACTACAGTCTATCAATGTATATCCCTCCAGGCCCTAGAATGTTGCTTTCTAAAAGAAAAAAAGAAAAAAAAAAAGACAGGAATAGAGGATGCTGTTTTATTTTAGATTGCTTGTATAGTTTTGAGCATACTGCAGTCTTCAGCTATCAGATAATGTATAAGAGATTTTCTACATTTTCATAAAAATATTGAGTAGAATTATTATTTCTTGAATTTTAATTTATATTTTGAAATAATTACCTTAATAATTACATGCTTATTAAATATTAAAGTGGTATTTTTATCGTTTACTTTAGAAAAAATGGAAAATACAGATGAAAAATGAAAAGATTGGGATCCCGTATAATTGCACCCTCTCAAAATAATAACCATTTTGATGATTTTGGTGTATTCTAGAATTTTTTTCTATATATCCCATTCATATAGTTTTGCTTTTTAAATGTAAGATCATAATGTAAATACATTCTGTAATTTTTAAAGATTATTCTGTGCATATCTTTTTGTGTTCATATATTTACCCTATTTTAGGTGACTTTTAAAATTTTAAAAGTAGTGTTTTCTAAAGATAAAAACACATAATATGCAAAACATGTCCTCCAGACCATGCAGTAAATAATCTTTTGCATACAGTTTTTCAACCTTTTTCTAAGCAGTCTGTGTTGTAATGTTAATATTAACAGCACAACCTCTGAAGTCAGACTGGCAGGGCTGGAATCTCTGGTCTATCATGTATTGCTTTGTGATAAAGGGGCACATTTTTTCAAATCTCTAAGCCTCAGTTTCTTTATCTGTAAAAGAGGCATAATCCTACTTCATGGGATTGTTGTGAAAATTATGTGAGACAATACAGGTAAATAATTTAGTACCGAACCTGCACATAGTAAAGGTTCAAGAAAGGATATTATATTATATTATGTATATATTATAGTAATGCATACTAGTTTCCATTGTGTTTATGTTATAAAAATAGGGTCATAATACACATTCTGTTCAGTTATTTCCTTTCTTCCCTAAATAGACATGCTTCCTCATCACTATAATTAAAATGACCTCCTTTCTTTTAAGTTTGGCTAGTATTACATAGTGTGTATACATTGAACTTATTGACCCATTTTCTTATTAATTAATATTTAGATAGCCTCTAGTTTTTTACTATTAAAAACAATGATTTTAATATCATCATACACATGTCCTTGTACACTTGTTTCTGAAACTTCGATCTTTAGAAGTACACTTGTTTTTAATGGATATATAGCATGCTATTGTATGCACAGTTATACCATAATTTATTTACCACTCTTCCATTTAGATTGTTTTCAGTTTTCCATTATTATTATAAGGAGTATTGTAATTAATATCTTTGATTAAATCTGTGGTGATTTTCCTAGGATAAGTGCACACAAGTGGCCTTGCTGGGTCAGAGGGTGTGCATACCCTTAAAAGTTTTTGATTTTCACTGACAGATCTCCCTTGAGAAAAGTTTTACCTGTTTGTGATGTCACCAGAGTAACTAACTCATCCTACCTTCACCAACAAATGCTAGATAAGAGTATATTTTCTTAAATAGTTACCAATTTGATGGGCGAAATATGGCACTTGTTTTTTTCTTTTGTTTTGTTTTTAAAGATTTTTATTGGGGAATTGGAGGGGAAGAGGGTTGGGGAATCAAGGAAGGGGAACAGACAAGTTGCTGTCTTTTTGTTCTTCAGTCTAGTTGTGGAGGACATTGCTTCACTGGCCCATGTTGGTATCATCACTGCGCTCTTCCCATATGAGGCAGATCGGTTGCCGGCCTCTGGATGGTCGCTCACCGCGGCTTTTGGCAGCTCACGGTAGGCTGCCAGCCGCTCACGCTGGCTGCCGGCCACTCACTGTAGCCTATGGCAGCCCACTGCAGCAGGGGCTGCAGCCTACAGCGTCTCCGGGGCTCGCACAGCCCAGCTCCAGGTGGAGCTGTTGTTAGCTGTAGAGGGCAGTGTCACTGGCCCTCATATGTGAGATACGCACCGGGGCCGCTGGCATCCCCAAACCAGCTCTTAATCAATGCGCCACTCAGCCGGCCCGTGGCACTTGTTTTAAAATCTGTATTTAAGACTGCTGATGAGGTATTATATTTTCCTTGTGGTGATTGGTGGTTTGTATTTCTTTTGTGAATGGCCTATCCTTTCTTCAATGTTTGTCATTATTCTTTGTAAGAGTTCTTTATATAGTAAAGATCTGAATCCATTATCTATACCTATTATAAATGTCATATCTTATATGTTGTTTGTTTCTTGTTTTCATTCATTGTTATTTTGATGTGTAAATGTTAATTTTATGTAATCAAATCTATCAGTATATTTCTCTTGTGGTTTCTGGTTTTTGTATCATCTTAGGCTGTTCCACACAAAAGTTTTGTAAATATTTATCTATGTTTTTATCTTATATTTTTATAATTTTATATTTTACATTAAAATTTTTCACTTATAGAAAATCGTATAAGGTGGAGATAGACCCAGTTTTTAATAAGTCATTAACCAGTGTTGAATGTCATATTTATAAATTTAAGAATTTGCAAAACCCTATCTATGGACAAACCTCAACCTCCTTCCCCCCAAACTCTATTAGTACTTTGATTGATATTTCAACATGTTTATAGATTAATTTGGGGATGAATTGAGATTTTTGTCATATTCATTGTCTTCATTTATCTAAGCCTTCTTTGATGCCTCTCAAATTTTATGGTTTTCTTTAAATAGATTATATATATTTACTGATAAATTAATTTTGAGGTATTTTTACAAATGTTTTTGTTTGTTTGTGTGTTTGGTTGGTTGTTTTTTTTTGAGGGCAGTGTCACTGGCCCTCATATGTGGGACCGAACCGGGGCCACTGGCTTCCCAAGCCAGTGCTTAACCACTGCGCCACTCAGTCGGCCCTAAAAATGTTTTTGGTTTTTTTTGCAGTTAATTCCTTCTTGAGTTTTTCAGGGAGCCAATCAAATAATGATCTGGTTATATCCTTTTTCATATTTATAGCAATTATTTCATTTTCTCATGTAATTGCCTCTCTTATACTGTCTCCATCTGCTTTCCTCCCTATAATTTTTTGCTTCATTTTAAAGGATCCTTGGAGGTGTTTTATGTACATCTCTGATTTGATTTTATGCTGTTTACATTTTTTTTTTTTTTTTTGAGGGCAGTGTCACTGGCCCTCACATGTGGGATCCGAACTGGGGCCACCGGCATCCCAAGCCAACTCTTAACCACCACGTCACTCGGCTGGCCCTGCTGTCTACTTTTTATTCTCATGAATTTTAACCTTCTACTGTAGCAGTATTTACTTCTGTATACTTTCTTAGCCCACGTTTTCTGTTTCATGGGTTTGTTTTTATTTTGGTTTTGTTTTTCGACTTATTCTACTCACTCGCCTGCTATTCCTTGAGTCTCTACTATGTCCCAAGTGTACTCTGCCAACTGGCACGGATAGAGTGGGGTGACTGGTGGGTGGGATGGGTAGGGTGGTGTTGGTGTGAGCCCCTGCCACCTGGATCTTACTCTTTACAAGGAGCTTCGAGTCTCCTAGTTCTGTTGTGCATCTTTTTCATAAATATATTCAACCTCTTTTTTTTTTCTCTGCCACTTTTTTGTCTTTTATGTTGTAGAGTCTTTTTTATGTCTTACATTGATCCACTTTACATCTCTTCATCTTTTTCCATTCCCAGATGAAGCCAGGAGTATTTCATTCAGACAGTAGGAAGTCCCCCAAAAGAATGTACAGTAAACTGTGAGGACAAGGCGTTTGTCTGTTTCAGTGTTATGTCTTTCATGCCTAGAGCAGTGCCTGGCACATAGTAGGTGCTTATTATTATGTATTGATGGAATGAATCCATGGTTGGATTTTTCTTCATCACCTAACAGTTTAACTTGACATTGGACTTCTCTTGCAAATTAAGCTAAAGGATAGAGGCTATCAGTTTACATTACTGGCCTAACATTCCTGTGGCCTGACAGAGATGCAGAGGGAGCTACCAGCAGGGGAACTTTTTCTCCACAGGATATTTTCACTGTGGTTTTGAAGCCATGCAGTGCCAGAGCTCTGCTTTCCGAGCCTGGTTTTTAGTGCAGTCTGCCTCTGCTCTCGGAACTCAGTGTCTGTGCCCAGCCTTTTCTCTGGTGCTGTTTCCTCCGCTGAAAGACCACCCTGCTGGGCCGGGACACAATGTTAGCGGCAGCTTCCCACGTAGGACGTAGGACGGGAGTACGCCGGAACGTTTCGCTTTGTCTCAGAATTAAGTCAAGGCAAGGCCCTGCTCCTTCTGGTGTGACCACTTCTCTCTCCCTCTAGCTGTGATGCAGCTGTGTCTGAACACTCCTGCTCTGGTGGTAAAGGGACATTTCAGAGAGAGGGCCCATCTCATCCATGGTCCATCCTGGCCTCAGCTCCTTGTTCCTCACCTCTCCACATAAGGAATAGCGGGTACTGTCAGATAGCCTTTATTTCCTATGTTTATTTATTTCCATATCATTTGATATTTAGGTAGTCTGATTTTTTGCTATTCAAATGATAACAGTAATAAGTCAGCTTTTAGCAACTACCTTCAATTTAGTGTCATCTGTACCTTATTTGACAAGCATTTCTTGAGGATTTTAGTATCCTCAACTCAATATACTGCTATTGTAGGTTTTTCTCTGATCTATATTTCTCCTTTTCAGTTGGTTGCTGGTGGGGGTGGGCCATGTAGATCCTTAGCCAGTGTTCTGATTTAGATGAAAAATATATGTATCTAGTCTGGTCTGTTTTCTGATGATTTGTTTTAAATTCAGTTTGATGTTAATTGAATTGACTATAAGTGTAAAATGCTGTGGTTGATACTAGAGGAATGTACAGAGAAATTTCATAAGGATGATTATCTCAAAAAATATTGACAACTTTAGAGAAGAGAGAAAAATCTATGAGTTGAGAGTGGGCTCAGCTACATATAACTGAAAACTTGAAGAACAGTGACTTAAACAAATTAAGGGTTATTTTTCTCTTGTATCAAGGAGTCTGAAATTAATGCTAAAGGATGTCGTCAACATAACTGGTTCCTTCCTTGTGCTCTGTCATTGTTAGCTTGTGGCTTTTGTTCTCAAGACCACAAGATGGCTGCCACCCCCCCACACCCCCCCATCATCATGTTGTATTCCAGGCAGAAAGAATGAATGAAGAAGGGGGATGATTTGGAAAGACAGAAACCTCCTTATCAGACTTGGCCTTTTTATTTGGGAAGGGAAGCTCTTGATAGGAATTTCTTATATTTCTTTGGCTAGTAGAGTACAACATGGCTACCTCTAGCTGCAAGGGAGGTTGGAACATATGGCATAATTCTTACCTCTCTCATTTTAAAAGCTGAAGCATCTAACATCCAGCCTAGTCAACTCTGTCAGTAACCAACTTCTCTGCATCCTCATAGCATCCACTGTGCCATCTCATTATGCAATGCACCCCTTTCTAGGAAGAGGATGTGAGACTGCCTACCTCTCCACTCCCTAGTTTTCCAATGAGAATAAAACACCACCCCTTCATCAGCTCTGGGACTGTAGCCTCACAGGAGCGCTTCATATGTAGAATATTTAAATAAGACTGATATGCCATCTCAAAACTTACTTCTCCTGTAGTGGTTGTAGATGTGTCTGATCTGTCAGGAGTTTTCCTATCTCCTTGGTAATGACATCTGCATTTGAGACTCCTGGTTTGTGTTGGGGAGCTGTTAGTACGGGACTGTGTCACAGAAGAAAGCCAGCTAGCCCAAGTGTACCTCTGCACCGAAAAGGCTTAGGGCGATGGTGAAACTGGAGCTAAGTGGGGGAAATGAGTCGGGTGGCAGCAGGACACTTTCCTCTCCTTGATATCTTTGTTGCACTCCAGCAGTCACTGAGGGCTTTGGCATCTTGCCGTTTTCTTCTTCACCCCGGTTTCCACCCTCAACCCAGAGAACTTCACTATCTTCAGTGGCTCTAAAACTTTACTTGCCACCTGAGATACTTGGAGGACATGTTATAATGCAAATGTCTGGGCCTCTTCTCCATAAACACCTTCAATCTAGGTCTGGGGTGGGCCTAGAAATCTATATTTTATATAGACAGACCTGTTACGAATGGTCCCCAGAACATACTTTGAGAAACTCTTCTTATCTGGAGAGCTCATTCAGTATTCTCTCCCCACCCACTCTTCTCTCCCGGCAAACTACATTGCTTCTTATTTCTAAGAAAAGTAGAGGCTGAGTTCTCATTAAGTGGGAACCTTGCAGCTTCCTGCTAGTGCACTTTATCTGAACCCTCACCTGTCATTGCCTTTTCTCTCCTCTACCTGCTTCCTCTGCCCCCAACCTCCCATCAGTAGCTGGCTCCATTAGCGTGACACCTGGGAGCCCTCTTAGATTCTACAAGTCCAAGCAGACCCCCTCCTCTGTGGAGAGTGTGTCACCTGCATCTCTAGAGGGGACCAAATGATTCTTCCCAACCCTGCAGGTTGGACGTGCCCTGAGCCTAATTATCATACGGGATGTTATCAAGAGCTTGGTTTCCAGTTCAAACCATAGTATGGCAGCATCTGATTTCGTAATATCAAGGAATAAAACACAGAGAATTTTAAAAGAATATTACAAGGTTATCTGTTTAAGGACTAAAAAGTGTTTTTACTCCATAGTTTCATTTATTTATATCATAATAAAAGGGAATAGTGAATTTGGAATTAAGAATGAGAAGAGGGACTCTAATGTTATCGGTATTTTGTGAAAATAAAATAAAATGAAAATAAAGACAAAAACACCAGGGAGCATTTTTATCTGTGTTTACACTCTGGTATTTTATCCGTAGCGGGGTGAAGGTTTATGTGGAGCACTCGCCAGCCCTGTGGCTTTGTGCTTGCCGCCTTCTGCCTCCAGCATGTACTTCTACCTCACCCTCTGCTCACCAGGCTACCTCCTACTTATCCTTAGTCTTCAACTTGGACATCAGGGTGGGCAGCCTGCTAGGTTAGGAAGCCCTTCCGTGCTCTTCACAGCATGCGCCACCTCCTCTCTGAAGCGCTTGTACATGGTGTTGCGGTGCCTATTGGCTTGTCTGGGTCCTCGCCAGTGTGTGCGTACCAAGGGGGCAAGCACCACATCTCTCTTTATTTTTTTAAACATTTTTTTTTTAAATTGGTGAATTGGGGGAGGGGAACAGACAAGTTGCTGTCTTTTTGTTCTTCAGTCTAGTTGCGGAGGATGTTGCTTTACAGGCCCATGTTGGTATCGTCATTGCACTCTTCCCAGATGAGGCAGATCAGTCGCTGGCCTCTGGATGGCCGCTCACTGCGACTATTGGCAGCTCACACTGGCTGCCATCGGCTCACGCTGGCTGCCGGCCACTCACTGTAGCCTATGGCAGCCCACTGCAGCAGTGGCTGCAGCCTACACCGTTGCCCGGGCTCACACAGCCCAGCTCCAGGTGGAGCTGTTAGCTATAGAGGGCAGTGTCACTGGCCCTCATGTGGGATCCGAACCGGGGCCGCTGGCGTCCCAAGCCAGCTCTCAACCAATGTGCCACTCAGCCGGCCCACCACATCTCTCTTGATGACTGCTGCATTCCCATTGCTTAGCTCATGCCTTGCACATAGTAGGTGCTCAAAAAATAGATGCTGAGCAGGAAAAAAAAGGTAAAATGAACTCTGTTGCCACCATTTGCAGAATTTTGAACAAATTCGCCTTTTAATTACAAATAATTATAGTAAGTCCTTGCTTAATATCATCAATAGTTTCTTGGAAACTGTGACTTTAAGCAAAATGACATAACAGAACCAATTTTACTATAGGCTAATTGATATAAACAAGAGTTCAATTCCTTTGGCCTACTTCTGGTCACAAAAACATCATCCAACTTCTAAATGAAAGCCCAAAACACTTCTAAATATTAAACATTGAAATAAATGTGAGCTATACGTACATTTAAGCATGCACACTAGATATACTAATATTAACAAATAAAATAAAATTTTAACAAAAACAAGTAAGGTCATCATTTTCCAATCTGCTTATTCCAGTTGACGGTCACAGTGGCCGGATCCTTTCCCAGCAGCTCAGAGCACCTGGTGGGCGCCCACCTTGGACAGGACGGCCTTCTGTCACAGGGCACACCCACACCCACACCCACCCTCACTCAGACTGGGACAGCTCACACACGCCAGTTCCCCTCCCATGCACATCTTTGGGATGTGGAGGGAACTGGAGTCCCCGGAGAAAACCACGCAGACAGGAGGAGAAGAAGCAAACTTCAGTCAGTGGCTCCTGCTGGGAATCAATTATTTTTTGTCTCATCAATGTTATAACAAAATGACATTGAACCAAGTGACGTTATTCAAGGATCTGTTGTATTTTACGGGACTGTAGTAGTTGAACGCTTAGTGGTGACCGAAAAGTATTGTTCCAGATGACTTTATGCTGCTGGGCTTTGTAATAACTCCTCTGTCTGCTTTTACAGTGTTGCTCACCTGTTGTCCTAAAGTTTTTAATCTGCTACTTTATTTTGTACTTGGCATACCTGTGGGGGATTGAAATGGCCCTACTGTGTTTCTCTAAAAGTTTATTGAATTTGTGAAATTCCCTTGTGAGGACCCCTTGACGCTCGGAAGGATCCTCAAAGACTTGACTTTCCTTTATTCTAAATGATCTAGTCCCCAAAAGACTTTTTTTTTCCAGGCAAGTAGTGAACATAAATGTTGTCAATGAATCAGCTATTAGGGTTGGCAAATGATTATTGATTTTCAGTTTTACTTAAAGGAATCAACACCACTCAGGGAATTCTTCCAGTTGTCAGTCATCTTAAAGGTATTTCTGAAAGATTTTCTTGCTAGAAAATTCTTGTGAATGTCTAGAATAATAACATAGCCAACACTGTTGTACAACTATTTAATTACTAGAAGTAAATGAAAATTCTCAGTGAAAAAGATGCATGCATTTAGGTCCAGATCTGAGGGATAATGAACAGGTCCATTTTACTGACTTGTTATATGTGTTGTAAAAACAATCAAATGTGAATAAAAGCTAATACTGTCAAAATCAGAATGATACTTTAAATGAATGCATGGTCTTAATTCGTTATTATTTTAAATGTTTATCATAGAGTACCTGCTTTCTGGACATGACACAATTTTGATATGGAACTGAAAAGGCTTCTAAGTTTTAGTTGAAAACTGCCCAACTGACCATTTATCCTTTCAAAAGACATGTTTCTACTTCTTAAAAGTTTGATAGGCATCAGTTTTATGGAAAAGTTTTTTAGCTAATTGCAAAGGTTGTATATAAAGTGTTGGTTATTAAGTACATTGAGAAGAAATGTTTATTGAGAAGGAAAAAGAACTGAAAATCGAATGACAAGGTAGAAAAACTTAAAAGCAATAGAAAAACTAGTTGAGAGAACAATCTTAGGCCCTCCCTTAGTGATACATAATTAACCTAGATATAAACAGCTTTTTTTTATGTATTTATTTAAACAGAACTGATAGAGATTTCTTTTCCCTTTTCTGAATGCCGACTGTAAATGCAAACCAAATACTTCCAGGTGAATTGCCTTGGCAGTCATACTTAAATGTTTCATTTTCGTAACAGCGTTACTTGGTATATTTCAAATTATGAGTTTTAATTTGGTCGGAGATGTTTCAGACCAGCTCTGGTCATTAACTATATGAAAAAAAGAAAGAGTAAAGCAGGAAGGCCCCGTAAGTTCTTAGTTTTGCAGCTGTGTTATTAAAAATCTCTATAAAAAGTCTTATCTTTTAACCAGAAGTGGTTATGGTTTGTAATCAGTTACCTCTGATTGATATGCTTTAATGTGGCTGAGGAAAAAAAATACCACGTCTCTCATCAATTAACTTTTCATGTGAACGTAACAATAAGCATAAGAATTATCACCTTCTTTGATATGTGTGTTGGTAAGATGACTGTGTCAGGTTTACAGAACGCTGCCAAGCCATGGAGCCTAAAAATCTCAAATTAGAAATTGAAACATTTGAAGCTTACGGTGTTAATAGAAATGAAGAGGGAGGCGGAAATCATAAGTACAGCTATGAAGTAAAAAATACGTGCTCATTTGAAAATCAGAAAAGACTTAAATCCTGCCTCTTAATAAGTTATATAATTTTGAATTTTGAGATCAACTAACAAAAACTTATCCCATTGCTCAGATACGCACATGAACAAAACCATATCAATTAATTAATTAACTGCTTATTCTCTGTCAGCTTTGTACACAGAACAGCCTTAAAGAGAATGCATCACGGGTTTGTAGGATTCAGATTACAATATTGCAAAGTATCCACTATTGATGATAATGAGATATAATAGATCACAAGGATAATTTAAAATCTATAGAGAATCTCAAACTCATTTAGCCAGTGGTTTTAATCTTTGTGTCAAATCTTTTTTTATCAGTTGGTAATTATCCCAATGATTTATTAGAGTTTTGTTTTTCACTTAATTTTTTGGGGGCCAGTGCTGAAAAAGTAGTAAGGCATTAAAAAGAGATAAAAGCAGGATGTAGATGACCAGTTTTTTAATATAACCCTGATAGTTATTTTTAATTGATCTCAAAAAGGAAATAAAGCCACCTCCATTATGCTTACACTCAGAGACCAATAGTTCTTAAAGTATGGAGACTTTAAAAAAACTCAGTCTTGATAAAGCTGCTTCTCCAAAAATACCTCTTGCATATTGGTAAAGGCAAAACCTTTCAAGTGGTTCATTGCTGCTCTGGAAAGTGTACTGTGATGTTAGAACTAGGGAGGCTGGCTAAACTTACACTCGAGTCTTGCAAAGCCTCAATTTATGGGTGACAAAGCCCCCTCTCTTGCAGGAGTGACAGTATGTGCAGCGAGGCTCCCTCCCCTTGTGTCATTGCAGTTCCCTTTAAAATCTGTGGTGTAAGAAACATTATCATGGGTTGTATGCAGGTATATAGTGTTCTTAAAGCTTTACTGGCCTGGTTTGTGATTTTGTAATCAGATAGGTGATCATGTGTTTCTGTGTGTATGCTTCCCTTCATTAATTTTCTCCTTCTGAAAAGCTGTCTTTGGAGTACTTGTTAAAGAGTATCTATAAAGCACAGAGCCAAATATTGGGCATAAACTGTGTGACTCTTGAGAGCCTAGATTGAATTCACGACTGCTGATTGGCACGTGGATCTCCACATATAAAATGGAATGTTAATACCTGCCATTGCTTGCCTTGCTGTTTATTTCAGAGCACGGTTCTCCAAAGTTTGTTAATCGTGTACTTTATCAGTAAGAAAGTTATAAGTGCACACATGTATATGTATATTTATAATATTGTATATAAATGTCATACATAACCCAAAAATGTATGTATAGTTATTTGAAAATAAAATCCATGTAATCTTACACTAATGTTTTATATTCATTTTAAGATATGCAAAATGTGTGCTTTTAAAGAAAGAATTAAAAAGTCAAATATAAGTGAAAGTTCTCACATTTTCTTCCCATACCCTGTTTTGAAATGCAGTGTGTCTGAGATTTAAATAAATATAAAAGCACTGTGGCATTGTAAAGTGCATTACAGATGTAAGTTTTGTGTTTATCGTTGTCATTTTTAGTCCACATGTATTAAAGAACTCTTTCCAATCACTCCTCTAAAGCGACAGAGTAACTTAGATTGTAAGACTGAGGATAAGACAGAGGTGAAGTTTACGAAGTGTTGGATTGTTTCTTGAAGTTCCTTTAGGCACTGCTTTTAAGTGTAAGCTTAGTGGCCAGAGAAATATGTCACTAGAATTCTAGGAACCACATTTTAATAATCACCAAGATCACCAGTTATGAAGCCCTTAGTATTTGCTAGGCACTGTGCTTAGTGCCTCTGTTACAAGTGAAAAACTAGCCTGTCTCTAAAAGGCATCCCTCAGTGTGGACAGGCGTGTGGAAAGCACGAGTGGCTGCTCACAGGGACCCTTCTCTTGGAGAAGCAGAAACTGGGGGGGCTGTTGCATTTGCGTGATTGAAGGGTAATGCTGAGAGAGAGAATGTTAATTCACTGTAGCAGACAAATTATGTCCATAGGTAGGTATGTCAAGACAGGTGACTTGGTTTGAGAAAGAACTGTCCAACCGCGAAAGCTCTCGTATGCAGAAGGGGTTGCCTGGGGAGAAACAACTTCCCGTCACTAGGTTCAAAAAGCATCCATCTGAAATGTGGACAAGGTTCTTAAAGCAGGACAGACATCAGACTAGTTGCCCCTAAGTTCCCTTTGACTTTTTAAAATTGGACTATTCGTTGAGTGACTGAATTATGCTTAGCTCCTCTGCTGTAATCACTTATATTTATTCCATAATGAAAGCACTTACCTGCACCTCTGTTTGCAGCACTGCCCTCCATCTGGCCCTCATCACTCCCCGCCCCGCGCCCTGCAGTATCCTGCCCGTGGCTCCTCCTCCGCTCAGTCAGCCAGCCCGCTGTGTTGCTGATAGACTAGTGTTTCTTTTTTTTTTTTTTTTTTTTTTTTTTTTTTTTGAGGGCAGTGTCCCTGGCCCTCATATGTGGGACCCGAACCAGGACCACTGGCTTCCTAAGCCAGCGCTTAACCACCGCGCCACTCGGCCGGCCCTAGACTAGTCTTTCTTAAATGCCACTATGTTACACTATGTATTACTTTTCTCTTACTGCAAAACAAGTTACCATAGATTTAGCAGTTTACAACAATGCAGAGTTATTATTTCATGGTTTCTAATTATTTCACGGTTTCTGTAGGTCAGAAGTCTGGACATAGCCTGGCGGGGTCCTCTGCTTGAGGCCCCACCAGCCCGCCGTCAGGTTGGTCGGGGCTGTGGTTCTCACTGTGAGCTGGGTCCTCTTGCGGGCTCACTGATTGTTGGCAGCGTTCATTTCTGTGCCTCCCTGGCACTGACCTCCCTGTTTTCCTTCCAGCCGTCAGCTGTGGACTGCTCTGCTCCTGGGGGCCGCCCACAGTTCTTTGCCACGTGGCCTTTGTGACAGTTCATGTCAGGGATGTTGGCTTTCTTCTAGGCCAGCCAGGGTGTGCCTAATTGTGACTACTGCAAAATAATTTTTGTTTTTTAATTATAGAAAGCATACGTAAGAACTGCATCCTGGAGAAAGCAGGCAGATAAGACCATAGTTTTTGAATCCTGTTAATGATGGGATCTGAAGAAGGCAGCCTTGGCCAGTCTTAGGTCAGGCCTTATGGGTCAGAGCAGCTGTGCAAAGCTTGGGCCTGGTAGTCAGGACCACCTTACCCCTGAGCACTGTCACAGGGTGCTACTGCATCTTCGCCTGGGGGCGCTTGGCGTCACTGGCTGGACACCCACTCAGGAGCGGTTGCAGGGATGGTCAGGTTACCCTTCCTTGGGTCTCCAGAGCCAGAACAGTGCCTCTGGGCCTCCACTGGATGGGAAACGCTTCATTGGCACCATTGATTTTATGTTTATTTGTAAAGGGACAGAATATGAGATTACCAAATAAAATATAATTTCAAGTGTTATTAATGAAAGAATATATTACATTCACTTTTAATGAGATCCTGGTGTTGCAAAATGATTCCATGTAATGAATCCCAGGAAATCAATGGAAAGTTTAATTACAGTTGGGGCAGTGCTGTATGAGAATATTGCTTTGGTCAATTTTACTTGTACAATTAATCAATCCTCTGCCTTTCTCTTTCTTTAAATTAATTGCTTTGATGAAGTAAGTATAAATACATTCTTTGTGAGCTTTTGATCTTTTCTAGAAATGTGTTACAAAATTCAGATTTCCTCTACTATAATAATAAAAATAGCCTGTCATTTTTTTAATGTATATTACCATTCATAATCTGTACATTTTTAAACTAGACAGTATTTCCCTTTTGTAAATTTAGTCATTATTATGCCTTCCTAAAGCACCCTCCTTTACTTTTTCTCAGTTTTTTGCAAACCACTTTCTGTCTCTTCTCAACTTATCAGTTGACCCCATTAGTCAAAAACTTGATGTGCTTTCTGTATTGTTCATTACTCATTGAAGCTCTAAGATAAATAATAGGAACACAAAGTACTTTGTCCTCTGAATTAACAGTTTTGCTTTCATGTAACTTTCTTATTTGTTTATAAAGCATAATACAAAATGTTGATCTGGATATTTAGAGATATCTAAAGTAGTTCTTGATTTTGGTGACTCTAGCTCTTGCTAATTATATATTGAGAAAGGATTTTCTATTCTCTTTAACCACCAGAGTTGTTTATAAGCAATCCATTTCTGGTTTAAGGTTCAAAGCCTTAAAATAGAGTCGGGAATTATTTCGACTGATTTGCTCTATGGATAGAAGCAATTTACGTAGTTCATTTTGAGAGGGAAAACCCTGCAGCCTTTTTTCCCTCAGGTTCTCCCATTGACGCCATCAACCTTTCTTCTTGGGTGGTAGCATTCTTCTGGTACAACTGAGAAATAACCCGGGTGTTAAGGACTTTTCTTCTAGTCCCGGCTTGCTGCTGCACACAGGGTATCACGTCGCCCATCTGCAGAGCTGCTGAGTGGTGCAGGACTACATGACTTCCCTTGTGGAACCCCGCCTGTCCATGATGCTTTGCGATTTATGGTGTGATACCTGTAAAAAATGAAAACGCCTACTCAGAGAATGGTGCTGTTTGAGTATCCTAAAAGGAGTTTTGTTCACCCTAAAAATGGTGCTTTTCTTGAGGGTTGCTAAATGTGTGCAGGTCTGGCTAAGTGGACTGTTATATGAGAGGCTGTTCTTTTCCCGTCCCACGTGGGTAAAACATCCTTCTTTATGCACCTTCAACTGTTTGCACAGCTTGGAGTCGCTGTGGCGTTTTCTTTGGGGCATAAATCAGTAGGGAATTAGCTAAAAGTTTCTTCCAGAATGTTTCCTTTGAAATAATAAATGTTCATCTTAGAATGCTGTCCAGGGTCCCTGGGTGTTTCTGCTGCTGTCCTGTCCTTAGGAGACATCATTGTGTCCTGACTCGCAGGACCGTGTGTGGGCCAGGGCTGACCTTGTCCAGAGCAGAGGACGGGAGAGGGGACAGTGCATGCTTTCTGGCCTAAGCCAGCCTGCTTTGCTCTTTCATGTGTGTGTCTCTGCGACTTCTGATCAGCCTCCTGTTTGCCTGTATCTGCCAATCTTCTCCTTGTCTTCTTGTAATCTTTATCCAAACCTGGTTCTCATTACCAGACCTTGCTCTTCAATCTACTAAAATGGGTACCTCTATCCTCTTTTCTGGAGGCACGTCTTCCCTGGGAGATTCGGATACACACCACAGGTGGGGATCACTGAGTTAAAGGAAGGAACACTGCCAAAATACCTGCTGTCCAGAAACTTCTGGCTTGGGTTGATAATCTCCACACCTGTATTGAAGTCACCTTTGTAATTGTCATCGAACCCAATCAAAGAAATAATGGAAATATTGTCAGGCAGCCTGTGCCTGGCCTGGGTATTGGGGCCAGGGCTTGTCCATAGGGTAGGACTCCAACGAGTTCCTGTGTGTTGCTGGTGAAGCTATTATAATAGACCAAAGGGCATGCCAACGAGTTTGTGACCAGTAGGAGAATCACCAGTTTCTCTAGCATTTACGTTGATGTCAGTGGTGATGTCTTCCAGCCCTGCTTCCTGTGGCCCCTCACGTGCTTATTTGACATCCGTGACACCTCGTCCGCCTGATTCTTGTCTCCAGATATTCTTTGTGTCTGTCATGATTTCCTTTGCCCCCAAGTGTAAAGGTCTGATGTCTTATCCCCCCTTTCCCCTGCACTCACTGTCCCTCTTTGATCTCATCTGTTCCTTTGGGCTCTGCCGTGCGCTGTTAGGCACGTGACTCCAGAGCTTGGAGCCCCTCTCCTGAGCTCCAGTTTCATGTTTCATCTACCTTTGGTATGTTTCTACCCGGATAGCCTGTGGTTCCTCAAAAGTAGCACATTTTCCTAAGACCAGCTGGCTAGCTCACCTTTTCTCCTATTTCCTTATTTCTGTTAATGTTATCATTCTTCGCCATGTCAACTGGGGTATCTTTACCTTTTATTCTTTTTTGTTGTTATTTTGGTTTGTCTTCCCTCCTTTCACAGTTACCAAGTCCTAACAGTTGTCCCATCAAAACACCCTGTATATCTATTTGATTCCCACTTTTACTACCCTTATTCACAGTGGATTAATGCTACAGTCTCTCAGATGGTTTCTCTGCATAACTCTGCCTGTAGTAATCACATTGCCCATTGCTACCAGGCTAATCACTTCCTTGCATCAGACTGTCAGTGACTCTCCTGCCACCGAAATAACAGGGAAACTCCTCAACTTGGTATCTGCGGTCTGATAGCCACCACCCTCCCTGCTCTCCCTCCGGTAAATGCTACTCTGTCCTGGCATTTTGGTACCCTGAAAATACAGCAGTGAGACAGTCGGCCCCTGCCTTCCAGTGAGGAACCATAGCATGCCAAGTGCCGTGAAGGATAATAAAGGATGCTGTGAGCGAGGGACTAAGTAGGAGGGCCTACTAGCCATGTGATGATAGAGGAAGTTCTCCCTAAAAAGTAATTGTTACGATAGGATCTGAAGGATGAGAAGGAGCCAGCCAAGGAAAGAGGCAGAGGAAGCAAAAGTGCAGAGACCCTGAGGCAAGACGGAGCTTGGCATGCTTAATGAACAGCAGGCCCTGTGAGTGATGGAAGACCAGGGAGTGAGCTAGAGAGAGGTGGAATGTGCACTCACACAGCAGGGAAAGAGTTTGCATTTTATTCCACGTGTAGTGTCGAGGGATTTTCTAAGCAGCAGAGTGATAGGATCTGTTTACAGTTTTAAAATATCATTTGGGAGATGCGCAAGATGGAATTGAGAAGACTAATTAGGAGGGAGGCCCTTGAAATTGTCCCAGCAGGGTAATAGCTTGGACTAGATTTCATGTTTCTCAACTCCAGCAACACTGATATTTTGGGCCAGAAAATCCTTTGTTTTGGGGGCCGCCCTATGTACTGTAGGACGTTTAGAAGCATCCCTGGCCTCTACCCACTAGAGGACAGCAGTATCCACCCCTCCAGGTGTGGCAACCAAATATGTCTCCAGGCTTTGCCAGATGTCCCTTGGTGGCAGAATCACCCCTCGCTGTGAACCACTAGTGGCAATAGAGATGAGTTTGAAATGCACTGTGGAGGAAGAACAGGCAGTCCTTTGCAGTAGGTGGGATGTAGAGAAAGGAGAGACTCAAAAATGCTTCCTAGGGCCGGCCAGGTGGCTCGTTGGTTAAGAGTTGGCTTGGGAGCGCGAGCTCTGAGCAGCAGGGCCACTGGTTTGGATCCCACATGGGCCAGTGACACTGCACCCTTTACAGCTAAGATGATGAACAACAGCTCGACCTGGAGCTGGGCTGCTGTGAGTTGCCGGCAACGGCATAGGCTGCATTGGGCTGCCGTAAGCTACCATGAGTGGCCGGCAGCCAGGGTGAGCTGCCATGAACCACCATGAGCGGCCATCCCATGGTCAGCGACCGATCTGCCTCACCCGAGAAGAGCGCAATGATGATACCAACATGGGCCAGTGAAGCGACATCCTCCACAACTAGACTGAAGAACAAAAGGGCAGCAACTTGTCTGTTCCCCTTCCCCGGTTCCCCAACACTGTTCCCTCCCCCAATTTCCCAATAAAATTATTCTTTTAAAAAAATGCCTCCTAGGGCCGTCCAAGTGGCGCGGCGGTTAAGAGCTGGTTTGGGACGCCAGCGGCCCTGGTTCTGATCCCACATATGAGGGCCAGGGACACTGCCGTCAAAAAAAAAAAAAATGCCTCCTAGATATTTGGTGTGAAAATCTACACAGATGTCATGCATATCTTAGACTCTTGACATTGGCATTTCGCCCCTGAGCGTGTCCTTGGAATTACCCAGCCACCTGTCATGCTGCCCACCCCACTGTGCTCCTTTTCCTACATCTCCTCCTAAAAGTCGAGCTTAAATGTCATCTTCTTGAAGCCTTCCCCGATTAGCCCACCAGTGGTGGTCCTTTTTCTAGTTTCTACAGCCCTGTGTCAGTACCGCTCACAGATACCTTCCTACCCTGTCAGCTTCTGTAGACCCCAGGAAAGAAGGACCAGGGCCTAAAGCAAAGGAACAGTCATGGATGCTTGAATGGTATGGTTTTGCTTCCACACCTGCCTCTTTTTGTTCTGTTGATAGCTGTGGCATTATCATCTCCCTCTAGTTATCTTCTAATCGTCTGCTGGCCCCTGAGACCATCATCCCTTATGGGCAAGCCCTCCACTCAGGTTGCCTGGAGTTTGTCACAGAATTAGGACCCTTATTCTTTGCTGCTTTGTGTTATATAGTTATTGATGTATGTCTGTCATCTCCCAGTCAAATAAGTTCCCTGAAAGCAGGAATGAGACCTTGTTTACTTTTATCCTATACAATGCTTAATGCCCAGCATAGTACTGATTGTCAGTTAGGTACCCAGTAAATGTTTGTTGAATGAATAAACGAATGATTGAATCTGAAATACCCACCTTTTTTTCTAAGTGTAATGGAATTAAAGGGAAATGAACATTCTTCTATAATGAACACATATAATTTTTATAATCTGAAAAATGCTTTTAAAAAAATTTTTAGTGCAAGTTTAGCCTATAGTTTTGTTATTAATGTAATCAGCTGGTTTACATGGAAGATGCATGTTTTTTGGCTTTGGCACTCTGGAATGTGCATTGGTAACGAGACATGCGCTCTGTTTCTATGTTGCAGCTCTAGTTGTCAGCACCTCATCAGCTGGATTCGCACTGGCCCCGGGGCCTTTTGACTGGTCCTGTTTCCTGCTTGCCTCTATTGGAACGGGCCTGGCATCTTGTGCTGCCAACTCCATCAATCAGGTCAGTTTGTCACCTTTCAGCTGGATTATGGTATTAGTACTTTTTCCCAGATTGTGGTATTGTCACATTTTTGAAAAAAACCTTCCAAAATCGTGTGTGTGTGTGTGTGTGTGTATGAATGTGTATATATTATATCTTTAAATGTATATATAAATTTTTTAAATGTATATATAAATTTTTAAAAATGTGTATATAAAAATTATATATATAAATATATATATGAAGTATATACATGAAATATATATATATGTATATATATATATATATATACACACACACACACATATATGTATGAAGAGGTACTGGGAACTTGTAACACTCCATAGCCTATAGAGATCTGTGGGTTACATAACCAATTTGTCTTTTCTCTGGAGGTGAATGGTTTTCAAATATGTTCAGGTGAGAAAGCAATAGCGTATCTGCTTCAGATAACCAGGGTGCCTTGGGTTTGAAAATGTTTCAGAGCTGTCAGATTTTCTACACTTATTCATTTCAGGTGTATTCCCCTGAGCTTATCCTTATGTGCTCTTCTTTTTTCGGTTTGATTTGTTTGTGTTTTAAATCACCACTATACAATACAACGTATTTTAAACAAGTATAACAAGCTTTAAAAAAATCAGTAACTCAGTATTTAGTAAACTTGGGATATGGAATCAGAATCTAGAGCGTGCCAAAAAAATGTATACACACTTTAAGAAGGGGAGAACTGTATTAAAATTGTAATACTATATATCAGTAACAAAAGATGAATACAAGTCATGTGTATACATTCTTTTGGCACCCCGATATATCAAAAATTTAATTAGCAGAGAGAGAGGGAGAAAGGAAAAAAAAAAATTAATTAGCATATTATTTGTAATGCATTTTTTCCCCCTGTTATTTTAAACATCAAAATAAGCCTCTAAAATAGTTTTTTTCCCCTGCCTGGTCATTGTGGTGTGCCCCAACGTTGTGGCTTTTTCATAAGATACTATTGTGAAAAAGTCTTGGCTAAAACTTAGGGAAAGTCGTTTTCATCACCAGAACACCCAAGAGGAATTGGCACAGTTTTAAAACAGGAATTCAAGTTACCAGCAGGAAAACAGCTTGGCTGAGTGGATATGTAAGTTGGTAGTCCACAAAATATGGGAATTTTTAGTTTGACAATGTCTAAAATCACTGTGTTTTTTATAGTGTATTACAGCTCTTTGGAGAAATATCAATCTATTTCAAATAAGGTTTACTTTTCGTTATTATTTTTAGTGCCAAAACAGTCTTAGAGTGAGGTTCAAATCGCTCTCCCACTTTACCAAAAACATTGTCCACTCCTATAATCCATGACGCCATCTCTTCCAAGTTGCTCATTCCTTTTCCTACCCTCCCATATATCTGGGCTAAGAGAATAATCATGGTTTCACATTGAACTTGTTTTTAATGAAAATTTGAATGAAAAGCAATGTAAGCAAAATAGACCCTATTTTGGGTCTATTTAAAAAAAAATTAAATTATTACCTTTACTTATAAATTTAGGTCACAAGATTCAACCAGGAACTCAGTCTAGTTTTCAGGGTCTTTTTAAATTGAAGAGCTGTATTTAGATACTAACTGCTATCTCCTGTTGAAATTATACAGATTTAAATAAAAGGTTTAAGATAAAAATGTAGGGATTCCTGAAAAACAAAACATTAACAACAACAAACTGATAAGCATCAAATGATTCAGCAGAAATCCCAAACTATTATAAAAGATAACACAGAGCCACCTTGAGGGGGAGATGCAACCCCCATCCCCATCTCCATCCCCACCCCTGCCCTAAAAAAGATGATTCAGAAATTTATCACGGTGGGGTGGTGGGGGTGGGGAACCCTGTCTGTTGTAGCAAGAAAGTGTCTGGGGAAAAAAATGGTATGATTTACATTTAAACAGAAATTTACAGAAACCGTACTCAACTAAGGTTTTAGAAACTTTAAAAGGAATTTGACTTTAGATGGCCACTTTATTTTGTAGTCTGTAGGAAGTTTATTTGCTATTGGGGGAGAGTTGGGGTCTGTTGATTTTAAAACTACTTGAAGAAAGCCACAGTCTACATGACAGAATTCTTTCTGGTACTGACAAATTGCACGGTCTGCCTCTTCTGTGAATATTAATCTTCCCTGCTTCTGGTGGCTTTCAGCCCCGTCTGCACTCACTCGCTCTCCTGTTCTTCCTTTGCAAGGCTTTCACCTTCCTCCCGCACATGTCACTCAGCCCCAACCGGCTGTGTTGGGCAAATGAATAATGGCTTCATCTTGTGTTCATCATATTCCTTCCTTGTACTTGTCTCAGTCTTTAATTTCATTTGGAAGCATCACTATACTTTAAAAATCTGGGGGAAAAAAAAATGGAATGATGATTTCCATCATTGTACAATTCTATTATTATTATGGCATTGATCAGCTTCCCAACTTACAATATTTTGTAAACAACATGGTGGAAATATTTTAGTTCTAGTCTTGATAGGCAATCTCATAAAATTAAAGGAGTGTGAGGCCATTTTCATTTGTGCTCTTAATTAGTATACGCAGAACAGAGAGCATTAGGCAACAAGGGTTTAACTGAATGTTTGAATAACAGATAAAGAAATAGTCGTTGGTGAAAAGGAAGAGCTTACTGCTTTTTTTTAGGGAGACTTTGTTCAACTTAAAGAATGCATATGGGTGGTTGGTATCTATAAAAGTTCTTCAGCTTCTAATAGAGTTCTGGGGGAGAAAAAAATTTCTACTGTCCATGTTTATAAAAGGATTCAAATACCAACTCATATCCTTAATACTTTCTTTTAGCTATTATTTAGTTCTGAATGATTCTTCTTTGTACCCTACTTCTGTGATCTCTGTGGAAGTGGGAAAAATAAAGGTCTGGAAAATTATTCATATATTTGTTTTAAGGGGAAAAAATGAGATTCAGCTTCTGGTTTATGAAGTAGTGACTAATACATAAAGAGAGATATATAAGAAACCACTAACATTAAAATGTAGAAAGGACTCATATACATGTTCTGTAAAATACACACAGGCTTCATTCGAAACCATAGTGTGGCTTCAAGGCTGAAAGCAACCCATAAAATGTTTTTAATTAGCAATTGAAAGATAAAATATTATCAATGGCTTTGACTGATAGAATCTCGAGAAACAAGTGACTAAAAGTGAAAAGCTGAATAAATTCAAGTAGAATGAATTAAGAAATGGAAAGATAAAAATTATCATTATTTTATTTGACATAATAGATGCTACAATAAGTTATATTGAGGATTATTTTACTTATGTTAATCTATACAGAGGGTGCCAAAACAATGTACACACATTTTAAGAAAGGAAAAATCTGTATTAAAGTTGTAATAATATATACCGATAACAAAAGATGAATACAGGTCACATTTGACTTTTGCAATTACAAGAGGTGCTCAAAGTGGTTACCATCAGCATAATTTTAATACAGTTTTTTCCTTTCTTAAAATGTGTATACATTTTTTGGTACTCTTTGTATATGAATTTTTAAATATAGGTTAAAAGTATATGTCAATAAATACATTTCTACAGGATAAATTTTAATGGTGATATACTCTTCCATTTTATGGATGTGCCACAACTTTCTCAACCAGTTCTCTATTGTTGCAACTTTTTGCTTCTTTAAGTGACACTGCCCTAATCTCTGATTGTTTGGGGTTTTTTTATAAAGTTTTTGTTTTGTTTTTTAAGATTTTTATTGGGGAATTGGGGGAGGGAAACAGACAAGTTGCTGTCCTTTTGTTCTTCAGTCTAGTTGTGAAGGATGTTGCTTCACTGGCCCATGTTGATATTATCATTGGCCTCTTCCCGGGTGGGGCAGATCGGTCGCCGGCCTCTGGATGGCCTCTCATGGCGGCTCTTGGCAGCTCACACCGGCTGCCGGCCACTCACATTAGCTGCCAGCCACTCACTGTAGCCTGTGGCAGCCCATTGCAGCTTCACTGCAGCCTATACCGTCCCGGGGACTCACAGCAGCCCAGCTCCAGGTGGAGCTGTTGTTCACCATCTTAGCTGTAGAGGGCAGTGTCACTGATATGTGGGATCTGAACCGGGGCCGCTGGCGTCCCAAACCAGCTCTTAACCAATGCACCACCCAGCCGGCCCTCTGTTTTTAAAAGACAAACTACTGGAAGTGAAATTGCGGAGAGGAAGGCTACCAGCCAAAGCATATAGGAAGCTGGTTTTAACTTTGGAATCTATGATCTTCACAAAATAATTAATTTCTAGCATTCATATAGTATTTTTAGAATTTACATAATATACTTATATAAATTATTATTTAAAACTTATGGCCCTGTGAAATAGGTGGCATTTCTATTTCTGTTATGTGTAAAACATATAGTTTTGATGTAGAATTTTTCTTTTAGAAAACAACATTTAAAAAATTTACTATGCAAGTAATTTTTTCATTGCAGACCAGTGAGAAAATATAGATAAGCAAAAATAACAACAAGAATTTTAATTTTATTTTTCCCTTATACTAGACACTGTTCTGTGTGTTAGAATTATAGCACAGAACAAACAAAATTCCCTACTCTCATAGCACTTATATCCCACAACCCAAATAGATCCACTCATCATTTTGATCTATATTATTATAGACTATACACACACACACACCTTCACATTAATTTTAATTTCTACAGAAATGATTTATATGTTTAGTTTGTATATTTTTTCATATAAGTATCTCATGAACATCTTTCCATGTCAATATTTGCTATAATGTGATTTTAAGAATTTAATATAGATACATTATGATTTGTTTCATCAATTTCTCCTTATTTGACATTTTAGGGGTTTCCAATCTTTTGATCAAAATAAACAATGCTGAGCTGAAATTCCTGTAGCCAAATCGTTGAACTGTTAACTATTTCTTTCAGTAGATTCCCCAAATCATGTGGTTTTGTTAAAAGATACGTAGCTTTCAAAATCAAAAGTTAAAATTAAAAAGATATGTATTTAAGTACAGCTAAATTTCTTTCCAGAAAGCCTTTTGTTTGTTTGTTTCAAATCAACTTATACTTCCATTTGGCAGTGTGTGAAAGTGCTAATCACTAATACTGCGTATTTGAAAATCGATGCCAAGTTTATAGGTGACATTAGATGTGTCCTTTTTAATCAAGTTGTTTTGATTACTTAAGAGGTAGAGTTCTTTTTTGTTAGGGGAATTTTTTAATGCTTATTGGCCATTTGTGCGTAGCAGCGAGTTTTGTCCATTTTGCTCTTGGGCACTTGCCTTTGCCAAGAGTTCTTACTATATGGAGATTGGATTATTAACTCTTTGTCTTGTAAAGTTTGAGTATTTTCCACAGGTTTTGTTGTTTTTGTTGGGGGAGAGAGGGTTTGAAGTAAAGATGTTTCATGTATTTAAGCAGCCAGATTTTTTAATTTGTAATACAGGGTTTCTCAACTTCCACATTCTTGACAGTTTGGGCTGCGTAACTTATGGGGGCTGTCCGGTGGGTTGTGGGATGTTTCCCAGCATCCCTGCTCTTTACCCACTGGATACTATTAGCACCCCTCCCCCTGAGTTGCCACAAATGAAAATATCTTCAGACAGCGCCAAGTGTTCCCTGGGGACCAAAATCTCCCCAGGTTGAGGGCCTCTGATTTAATCATTTTTACTTTGGATTTCACTCTGAGATCTTTCCCCAAGATCCCGGCTACAGTTTCTGCCTCAGGCAATCTCTGGTCAACATTTCTTTTTGTGTAACTACCCATTGATAGCTGGGGTGTGTTCTGGTTTATGATTCTGTTCCTGGTGTAATTATTAATAATGCCCCTTTTTATTCTCAAGTGTTGAAGCTTAGAGAAGAAATTATATGGTCTCTTTATTCATAGTTCACCAATGTCTTCAGTCTTCCACTGTTAAGTGAGATGTGGCAAAAGTATGTTTATATCAAAACACTTGGTCCTGGACTCTGACTTTTCCATTCACAAGTGTATTGATTAGACAAGCCTGGCTTTCCTTGCTGCAGCCCAGGTCACCTGGCATGCCTCGTTTTCACCGTCTCTGTAGCCACATGTAGGATCTACTGTCACTACTAATTGTGGTGTTGCGTGCATGTGCACGCACATGCAGAAATAAGAACTTAAAGAATATTTTCTTCTATTATTTGGGTTTTTTTGTTTTGTTTTTAATTGGGGCGTTGGGGGAGAGGAATAGTATTGGGGAATTGGGGAAGGGGACAAGCCAAGTTGTTCTTCAGTCTTCGTTGTGGAGGGTGCCAGTCGCCATCTGGCTGCCTGTAGGCAGCTCGTGGCCTCTAAGCTCAAGGTGCTGTGTTCAATCTTAGTTGCAGTTGGGCATAGCCACCATCCCATGCGGGAGTTGAACCGGCAGCCTTATTGTTAAGCGCACGCCCTATCCACTGAGCCATCTGGGTGGCAGCTCAGCTCAAGGTGACGGGTTCAGTCTTAGTTGTGGGCGGGCATAGTCCACCATCTCTAACAGGCAACCTTGTTGTTAGGAGCACGTGCTCTCCAGCTGAGCCATCCTGCCACCTGTTGGCAAATCAGCGGCAGCTCAGCTCGGGTGCAGCATCACTGCACTGCCCATGTGGGAATCGAACCTGTGGCCCTGTTGCTCAGAGTTCACAATCTTAAGCTAACACTTAACCAACTGGCCACTCAGCTGGCCCTATTTTCTTCTATTATTACTCTGCTATTCATAATAAGAATGTAGATGACTTCTTTTGTGTTGGATCTCTTTCATATTTACAGCATCTTTGGCAGATGGTCTTCTGATTATGATAATTGTCACTGATTCCAAAGCAGCTGGATCCTTAGGTGGCAGCCTGATGATTAGAAATGTCTTCCTCATGTTAAGCTAACGTCAGCTTCTTTATAACTCCAACCTATTGGTCATAGTTCTGCTCTCTGGCAAAATTCAGTGTTCCCTCTTCTTTTTATAGTACTTGCAGTGTATCACTGGCTAACAGGCACTTGTGGTATTGCAGTATAATTATGCACTTGCATTTCTTCCCTGGAGAACTCTTAACTCCTTGAGACCAATGATTATGACTTATCTTATACATCACATCTTCCCACAAGCCTACAGCAGGCCAATAGGGTGACATTTCAAAGGAAATTATATCAGAATAAAGGAATATGTATGGGAGGAAATGGAAAAGTAGCAAGAAGTGTTAATAACAATAATTGCAGCTAACACTATTTCGCACTTGCTATATGCCAAGTAATGTTCTAAGCATTTTACATACATTAGCTCATTTGTTTAAGTCTGGGTTTGTGGGATTTCAAAAAAGTGACTGTTTTGAAAGATCAAATAAATGATGAATGAATTTATAACTTAGACTTAGCTCTAAGAAGCACCATTGATGTTCTCAGAGACTTTATTTTGGAGAAAATTATAAGAAAGGCCCAAAACATAAGTAGAATTTAGATCTTCGAGGTAGGTTATAATTAGAAAGGTGAAGCTGATAAGGGTATGTTATCTTCAAGATCTAGTGTATCTGAATGTTAAAGAATTTTTATGAAAGGAAATAGAAGAGATCAAGAGGTGTGAATAAAATAGGGTCAAGAAGAGACATGTTTTTTGTTTAATATTAACAATACTTGATAGACTTTTCATGACTAAAATAATGTATGAAAGGGCTTTGGATAAAGAGCTCTGAATTATAGGGTGGGTAGGGCACAAGAAAATTCGCAGCCTTTTAAACGCTAGAAGGAGAAACAGATAAAGGTTTTTCTCTTTTCCCAGTGAATGTGAGATTAATATCCAGTGCATCTTTCTCCATTTTTCCCTTTCTCTGATGTTTCTTTTGTTTTGACTATGCAGTCTGCCTTGAGCAATAGGAATTGACTTTCATCTTCCATGTTGAACAAAAGTGGTTATTGAACTTAGTGTTGTATTCTAGGAGAATAAGACGAACGTTAGCAAACACCAGTGATGTCGTTTATTGAACATCATATGAGTAAGAAAAATCAATATGAGAAATCCATTTTTCTCCTGAATCTTGTGATTTGTTTGGCTTTGATGTTTTAACTCGTGGGCCACTTGCGTTCATTCAGCAGCGTCTGACGCCTGTCAGTTGTGACTGACTCAGATGATTCAGATTAGCTACTGCGCCGGATCGGGTTTGCACGGAGTCTCTGCATAGCACGGCAGGCAGGGTCTCCAGCTAAATGTGTTTCTCATAATAGGAAAATGATGAGCAGTACTGAACGTCAAAAAGAAAACGCATTTTAAATGCAGTCTCTTTCCCTGAATTTATATGACCCCAAGTAGTTCCTAAATGACATTTGATTCCATTCTCCAGAGTGAGTTTGGCAGTGGTATTCATAACCAGAATAACTCTAGATGAAGTTTTGTCAGCAAATGCAGAGATGATGATAATTTGAATATCTATTTATAGGTAGTATTTTATGATTTACATGCCACATTAACTGGTCATTATTTTTATTTTCTTCCTACAACAACTCTGTGAGGTATGGTGCTATTCCATTGTTATAGAATAAAATGAAGCTTAATGATATCGCTGATCACCATCTGAAAACGGTCAAATTGGGAGCAGAACCTGTGGCCCACAGGCCCCCACTTCCCTGCTCTTTCCTCCCATCTGAAATGTCCTAGTCCAGCCACCACCTCAGATTAGGACTCATTCCTGTGAGCCTTTCTTCCACCAGGTTAACTGCCCACATCTCTGCTTCTAAGCACGAGAGGTGAAAACACCATGGTGGACATGGTAGCGTGTGTAGCTCTAATGCGATGGGTAGGATCTAAAGCCCTTTGCACTCTACATGCTAAGTGCTCAATTAACGTTAGCTATTATTATTGTTATTAATATAAAAGTTTGGTCTGTTTCCGGCCCACATCCTCCACACTTTCAGAATCTGATTTTCTTCTAGTGATCCCAGTTAGGGTCTTAATACAGAGAATGGGAAGGGGAAATATGTTTATTTTCCTCAGACTCCTAAGAGACTTCAGTTAGACTTGCAGACTACAGCGTGTGTGTGTGTGTATACACACATATTTATTTCAGGTGTGTATGTCACCATATGTGAACCTTTCCTTTTTTTTTTTAAAGATTTTATTGGGGAACTGGAGGAGGGGAATAGCGTTGGGGAACCGGGGGAGGAAACAGACAAGTTGCTGTCCTTTTGCTCTCCAGTCTAGTTGTGGAGGACATGTTGGTATCATCATTGTGCTCTTCTCGGGTGAGGCAGATCAGTCACTGGCCTCTGGCCGGCCGCTCACAGCGGCTTTTGGCAGCTCATGCTGGCTGCTGGCCACTCACTGTAGCCTATGGCAGCCCACTGCAGCAGGGGCTGCAGCCTACACCATCGCCCGGGACTCACAGCAGCCCAGCTCCAGGTGGAGCTGTTGTTCACCATCTTAGCTGTAGAGGGCAGTGTCACTGGCCCTCATGTGTGGGATCCGAGCTGGCGTCCCAAGCCAGCTCTTAACCAACGCGCTGCCCCGCCTGCCCTGAACCCTTCCTATTTGAATACGTGATGACGCCTTAGGGTCAGCAGATGTTATTAGTTCTCTGCCATTTCATAGGCAGTATATTCAGTTCAGGTAAATCTAAGAAATATTGGTGAAAAGGGGGTAGATTTAAAAAGCAGATATTTAATTGAGACCTAATGGAAATACTGGAAATGATTACAGTATGGACTTTTGGAGTTCTGATTCTTGGTTTGTGTCTCTGGGTAACGTGTTGTAATGAAACCCAATTTGGGTGACTGGAGATTTGCTTCCTTCCTAGATGTTTCCCTGTCATTCCAGCCTCATTCCAGCAGAAGGAAAGCTGATTTCTTCCCAAATTATCTTTCTTTTTTTTGTTTCTCTTCAGTTATGTTTTGTCTTCCTCATAGTTTCTTCTGAATCTTGTTAGCCTATTTGTTCTCTGTGCTAAACCTCCGACCTGTTTTTTAGGTTAAGTGTGCTCTTGGTTGAGCACTTGATGACACTGACGGAAAACCTGACTGAGGCTTCATCCCTGGGAACCTGTGTTTCCTTATCTCATACTCACCCTCCTTGCCTTAGTGACAAACTGCTTTTAAGGTTTAATACGTGACAAATTTTGATGCCTTGATATTTATACTTTAAAATTGGAGTCATTTGATGATTATGAATTCCATAAGGAGCTCCCAGGCACTTGACAGGAATTGGGGTGTTGGTGGGGGGTTGGACAGTGGGGCAGATTTGTTATACCTATGATTCTTTAACTCAGACCAACTTTTGAGAATTCTTTCATTATTTCATCTCGTAATGGAGATCCAAACAGCTTTAGGCAAGCTGTTAGACCTTTAAAATTTATATGTAAGCGATTAAACAAATCCTAAAACCCACATTTTCATGACCACCCAGTCCTATCTTATTGATTTTCTAGGAAGTTTTAGAAAGTATTGTTTGGCAAAAAGGGGAAATTACTTACCTGTGTGATTAATCTTAAGGAAAATTTCACTCTGGCATTTCTTTCAGATCCTATGCCAGATTTCTCCCGGAAGCAATGATCACAGGGGGAACAAAGGAATTCTAAAGGATTTGAGTGATGGAATGTAGAGATAGGATGAAACAAAAGAGAAATTTTGGTAGTTAATAAGATTTATGTATACTTGTAATCTAGAGTATCCTTATACCGTAAAATATATTGTGTAATCTTGAAATACTAAGATAATATGCAGTTTAACTTTTATTCCAACTGAGATTTTTTTTTTTAATACTAGGAAATATTTACTTGTTAGCTTATAAGGAAAAAAAAAACACTACTAAAGTAAAAGTCTGGTATAATATCCTAATGTTTTCATTAATATATGTTAGTAAAATTACAATTATTCTGGTATTGCTTTTAACAAAATATGGTTGATGTTCTAGAGAATGCCATTGCTGATATTGCTGTCATTAGGTGAACTTAACAGGAAGGATTAAACAGTGGTGTGTATTATTTCCTCACACAGCCAGCTAAAGGTTTGTGGATAAAGACCCCTCCCCTAAAGTTACTGGTGTTATGTCCTAATTTAAAATAATGGGGATTAAATATAACATCTGACTTCAAGAATATGAAAATAGAGCTAACTGAGTGGCGCGGTAGTTAAGCGCTGGCTTGGGAAGCCAGCAGCCCCAGTTTGGGTCCCACATATGAGGGCCAGTGACACTGCCCTCAAAAAAAACAAAAACAAAAACAAAATAATATGAAAATATCTTAAGACCAGATAAACCATAAAAATATAAAAATATTTGGGGATTTGTAAATGAAGATATTGGTAAAGGATGCTATTTACTGCTCCTGGATGCCCTCCATGATTTTCACTTCCTCTTGAGTGTATGGCTGACTGAATAGCAAAGGAGCTTATTTAAATAAGCCCACTGTTAACCTTGAACACAGACATGTGAATAATCCCCTGACTCAAAGTCTAACCTGTTTTCCCACAAGAAGAAAGATAGTTCATAAGTTTTTCAACAGATAGATATTCAGTCATTCCAAATACCTCTGGCTTAAGTAAAGTCGGGTTATATCAAAAATGACCCCTTTTGTAAGTACTCAGTGAACATGCAGGCTTTAAGATTTTGCTTTAATGCCTTTGAAAGACAGGAAGATGTGACTGAACTAGTTCTCACTTGCACAGAATTTTGTTTATTATGCTTAGCTCAGCTTAAAATTATTGAGGTCTGGGGAGGCTGTTGAAATCCTCTTGACGTTCACCTGCCCACTGGAAAGTAATTCTGATTGTGCTAGAACCAGAAAGCAGGATGTCAATAAGTAGTAGAAAGTGCTAATACTATGTTGTGGTCTTTTCTTGAAAGTTACTTTCAGCAAGGATCCTTACATGTTTATTGATTACTTTTGCTAGCGATAAGAAAAAGAACATTGGCCCTTACTCTGAAGCAGCTCCCAGTCTGATAAAGACAGATGTGTGCATAAGAACAATAAAACATAAAATATGTTGCTATTGGTATGTAATATAGTCAGTGCTTAGGTACACAAAGGAAGATGTAAGGAATGATCATTTCTACCTGGGGAGGTTGGGAAAGCTTCACAGAGAAGTGACCAGACTTTCAGAAGATTAGGTGAGTGTTTACCAGGTAGATGTGTGTGAGAGGTGAACTTTCCAGGCAGAGAAAACATCACGAGTAAAGACAGAGAAATGTGAAATATTACACACAGGAGACCATGTGGGGACCTACAGACATGGCAGTGCAGCAGAAGCAGAAGCCACAAGGTGGGAAGGATACTGAGAGAGATTAGCTAAAGCAGTTAGCATGGTAGGTCATCAGGGCCTGGTGTGCCTCGCTGGAGCGTCGCCAGCCTCCTCTCCTGCCACGCTCCACATCTTAGACCATACGGGCTACCTCAATCTCAGCTAAAGTGTCCTCTCCTCAACAAATATACCAGGCACTGTACTGGGTGCTGTGCATACGGACAGGTCATTTCTCTTGTGAAGTTTAAGTGGAATAGCAGAGATAAGCAATAAATCTATTAACAAGAAAATATCAGGCAGGACTAGGACTGTGATGAAAATAAAACCAGACACTGCAACAGCATCTGGTCCTGGTCAGCTCTTCCTCGTAGGTCATTTTTCATCATGCTTTTCACAATTTATAGGTATATATAGGGGTGATTGTTTGACTGTAAGCTCAGCGAGGGCAGGGACCCTGCCTGTTTATCCATAAATCAAGGCTGGCGCATGGGAGCCACTCAAAGAGGCTGGTGAGGCCCAGTGGTAGAGTCCAGTGACCAGCCTGCCTGGGTGCAAGTTCCATATCTGTCACATATTAGCCCTGTGACTTTGGGCAGTTGATTTAACTTCTCTCTACAGAGGAGGTCGTTGAGAAAATTAAATTATATATTCAGTTTTTAGAAAAGGGCTGGTTTAGTAAAAACTGCAGTTAATGTTAATTGTTATTACTATTTACTAATAAAAATGTATTAAAAGAAGAAAGGAAGTGGGAGATTTGCAATTGGTTTGGCCATTCTGTGGAGCAAAGCTTAAGGCCAGACCAATTTGGATAAAAAAGCAGTTAAGGGCTGGCCGAGTGGCGCATTGGTTAAGAGCTGGCCTGGGACGCCAGCAGCCCTGGTTCGAATCCCACATATGAGGGCCAGTGACACTGCCCTCTGCAGCTAAGATGGTGAACAACAGCTCCGCCTGGAGCTGGGCTGCTGTGAGTCCCCAGGATGGCACAGCTTCAGCCCCTGCTGCAGTGGGCTGCCATAGGCTACAGTGAGTGGCCGGCAGCCAATGTGAGCTGCCAGGAGCCGCTGTGAGCAGCTGTCCAGAGGCCGGCAACTGATGTGCCTCACCTGGGAAGAGTGCAATGATGATATCAACATGGGCCAGTGAAGCAATGTCCTCCACAACTAGTCTGAAGAACAAAAGGACCTCAACTTTTCTGTTCCCCTTCCTTAGTTCCCCAACGCTGTTCCCCTCCCCCAATTCCCCAATAAAACCTTAGAAAAAAAAAAACAGCAGTGAAGATCATGAGAGCCTGAAGGGGCATTATTAGGACAGATGCTGAGTTCAGAGGACTTGGTCATCAATTAGATGCTGTAGTGAGGCAGAGATAGGTGTGTAAAACAACGTGTAGGTGTGTAAAACACCATTTCTGACATGGTGGAGTGGACGGATAGACTGCCATCCAATGAGGTAGGAAATAACAAAAGAAGGAGCACATCTTGGCAAAAGAGTAATGATTCTATTTGGACCTTTGAGGGGAGCGGGGTGGTTGCTGTACATTGGTATATCCGAGGTGGAGGTGAATAGGCTGTCTCTGGGACTCAGGAGACTTGGGCTGGAGGTAAAGACGAGAATGTTGAGAGCTGGTGCCCCACAGTTGGTGATTGGCATACAGATTGATCACTCAGGATAAATCCTCACCTCCAGGTGATCGTGATGTGGCCTCAGCTCCTGCTCTGCGCCCCCCCCCCCCCCGGACCTGGCTCGCTCCACTCAGGTACTGCCTTGTCACCCCCTAGCCCATCGAGAACTCTCCTACCCAAGAAGAATCCCAGCAGCTCCTCTGCCCTCCGCCATCTCATGACATTCATGTGGCTTCACTCACAGCCTTGCTCAGATGTCACCTGCTCTGCGATGTAGGGCACACTGACCCTCTTTCACTTCTCACCCTCTCTGGCGTTTTTGTCATTGTTTGTTGTCTGTTTCCCCAACTAGAATATCAACTCCATGAGAGCAGACACTTGGTTTTATCTATTACTCTTCCCCCCAGTGCCTAGAAAATTGTCTAACATGGAGTAGCAGCACGACATATGAATGAATAAGTGAATAATGAGTGTTGCTTATTGTCTGGTGGGAGAAATAATCATCAAACAAAAAAATTACACAGATAGGTATAAAATTACAACTGTGGTGGGTGGTAAGGCCCCCGGGTAGTACAGAGAGGGCACTAACCTGTCCACGAGGACGACAGTCAGGTAGATTGGTGCTGGGCGGGAGACCAAGCTGCAAACCTGTGCTCACCTTAATGCTCACCTTGCTCTTCCTAATATTACCTCCTGGGGTGAGGAGGGTAATCCCTGGGGACAGATCTAGCTGAAGAACCCCATAAGCTCCCCTTAGTTCCTGGGACTAGCATTGAGTTTGTAGGAAACAGGCTTGCTAGACAGGGAACTCATCTCAGTTACTCTCAGTGACTTTTTCCATTTCAGAGGCAAGTATTCTTGGGTCCCTTCCTTCCACCTTTTCCTGGTTGGCATAGAGCTGCATGATGGCCTTGATGAATGGATGAGTGAGGGAGCGCATGGCCAAGGGCAGCAGCTGTTCTGATGGGCCTGGACAAATGCAGACCCCATGTTGCTAGAGCCTCTGATTTTTCAATGCAAGCTAGACATTTGAATTTTTTGGTGAAATTTCCTGAATTTTTGTAGTTAAAAATGTAGACTCAATTTTTTTAAACACTGAGCATACCGAACAAAACCTGTCCAGGGGGTCAGATTTGCCTTGAGGGATCTCCTACCCCAATTCTGGCCTTTGAAATAAGACATAATTTAGATACCATCATTTACCAGAATTTAAAAAAATTCTTGCTGAAGAAAAGGAAGAGAATGCTTTCTTCTGAAAAGAGAATTCTTCGCACCTAAATAGTGGAATAGTCTCTCTGTGTTGCAGCGTGCCTAGGAAAGTGAAGCACAAAAGCACAAAATACTGCAGTAGCTTATACAGAACCAAGCCACGGGCACCGAATCTTAGCTGGCAGACGAAGCTGCTAGCTTTTGTGGACATGTGTGTCTTCTCAAGCTAGACTATAGAAGAACTCATTCTTTTAAAATTTAAAAAAACGGGGGAATGGTACTGTTTTAGCATCCAAAAGGTAAAGTCAAGGAAGGTCACATAAAAATTGCTTCAAGAAACACCTGGAGATTTCAAATGTGTTTACAATTATTTCTCCACCCATGGAATTATGTTTCAGAAAGTGCCATTAATTGTAATAGAGTAACACACAGCTCTTTGTGAAATTTAAGTCCATTGAATATCAGCACCTTCAAAGACAATAAAAATTCCAGCCTGCATTTATCTATTCCCCTGTGAGGAGTTACTACAATGTATATTGTATCATTCCATATGAAATTCTTTGGCTTAATCGTCTCTCATTTATTTGCAGTTGTCTAAGGTCAGTTTTCCATTTTGCAGTTGTCAAACAGCTGTCAAATTAAAAGACCAGATCCTAAAGTTAATTTACATTTCATGCCATTCCATATTAGTACATTTTTTGGCTTATGTATTTAAAGTTATCCACATTTTTTTTTCTTCATTAACCCATTTCTTTTCTACAAATGTCCACACAGATATTAAGTATGATACTATAAATATTTATTATTTTCTAAAGATACTTTTTAAAAATTCACATGAATTTTTAAAAAATAATTTGAATTAGCCAATTATTTCCACTGTTCTTTTTGCAATAAGAGAAAATCAAATCAATTTAAACATAGTTTTCATTGTCATGCTTATCTTCATCCTTTTATCATTTCTATCAAGTTGAAATCCAAATAGTGATTGAATATAGAATTCTTCATTTGCTTTCTAAATGTATAGGATAGTGTAATAGTAAACAATTAAGCATTCATTTTTAATAATTCATTGATCAAAGAAATATTTCTGGATATACTATTGATGTTTTACTTCAAAGTATCTCAAGCTGCCAGCTGGAGATATTAACACTGTAGTTCTCTATAAAAGAGGTGTTAAAAGAGAAACTGAGACTTTTTAAAATTTTTAAGAGTTTATTTGAGCAAAAATTGATTCAAATTGGACAGCATCTAACTGGACATGGCCAGGACAGGAGCTAAGGGAAAGACTTGTATAAAGAAGATGCAGAAGCAAAGCAAGGAACTTGTCTGATTGGCTGTAGCTTAAGTGGTTGCCTTATCTGGGAAAACCTCCTTCGCTGTTTGTGGTTGATTGTCCCTAGGTTTTGATTTCTTAACCTTAAGGCTCGACCAGCGTAGGTTATGATTTGTTTGCATAGGCTGCTAAGGCATCAAAGCCCCCTCAGCCTTCTGGCCTTATTTAAATGTTTAACAGAGTCCACTCTTGGATGTTTGATGAATACTGTAGAGTTAAATAATTTGATGTAAGAATTACAGTCATATGCATATATAATTCTTAGTTACAAAACATCTAAAATGGATATTCTTAAGCATGGTCATAGAAATTATTATGTGGTAGCACAAAAACATTCCCATGTTAGTTATACTTAATCTTTTGCACTGAGGGTACTTTAATGAATATTTGTTTTGTACTTGTTTTCTAATAAACTTGTATGTTAGATTGGAGCTTAATTTAACTTTTTCTGGATTTTGACACATTCTGTGCTGATCTCATAACTCCTTGTATATTTCTGTATTACACCACTTATTAAATTGAACTATAATTTTGTTTTTACATATCTGAATGTTCCAGTGGACTGTGAGCCCATCTTTGGCTACAAGGGCGTACTTTATTTATCTTCATCCCTGGTACTTGGCAAATAGGGCTGATACAAAGTCAGTGAATGACAATTGAATAAATGAATGAGAAAATGAGTCAGGAAATGAGAACATAAGTTTAATGTTTAAAAGAACCTAAATAAATAGTATTACTTTGTACCTTTGTTATTCTAACTTCATCAAAGCTGTTATTTAAAAATGAAAGTACATTTTACAGGATAAAGAGGAAGATAACCCTACTGTATATATAAATTTTCCTGGAAATGTATTAATATCTTTGAAAGGATTAGCATTGAGATTGTAATAAATCAAGTTGAATTAAAATTGGGTAATACTAAGGTAGCAGATAAAATCAAACTAAAGTTAATGACAGTCTAAAAGTTATTTATAACAGGGAGTTCCAGTCAAGATGGCAGAGTAGATAAATGCTATACTTGTCTCCTCCCATAACCATATCAAAATTACAACTAAACTACAGAACAACCATCATTGAGAACCACCTGATATCTAGCTGAACAGAAGTCCTACAACTCAGGACATACAGAAGAAGCCACCTCAGAATGAGCTGGTCCACACCCATATGCAGCAGTTAAAACTAGGGAGGGATATCATGGCTTTGGAGGCCTCCCCTGAGAATCACAGGACCCCAGCCATACACCAGACTCCCCAGCCATACACCAGACTCCCCAGCCCAGGGTTCCACTGCCGGGAAGAGAAGTCCCCGTAACTTCTGTCTGTGAAAACCAGCAGAGATTGTGGCTGAGTGAGATGGAGGGCACCTGGAGCCCCTGGCTTCCTCTTAAAGGAACTATGCACAAACTCACTCTTTGACGAACTCTCTGGCTCTGAGCTCCAGTTCTGGGGCAGCAGCTCGGAAGATGCCAGGGACATATGGAAGTGGTGGCAAAAGCTATTGTTCCTTTGTTGAGCCTTCCTCCCACACAGCCTACACGTGAAGGCGAGTGCCATACCTGAGTCTTTACCAACCTAGCTAACACCAGTTTGCCCCATCCTGGTGATTCTCTGAGACCCTGCCTCCCCGAACTTGTGGGCACACCTAAACCACTTCCAGTGGCTTTTCCGTACAAACCGTCTGCCTTGGCTCATGCCTCAGACTTCTCACAGGTTCATATACCCTGAGCAGGCAGCATCTGGACTCAGCATGCCCTGTACCTCTTGCTAAGCAGCCCCAAGCCTGGCACTAGTGACAGCAGGCCTCATTTCAGCTTAGCCTCTCTCAGGTACCTCCAAGTTCAGCACAAGTGGCATCCATCTGCAGATCACTTTATAGCTCCTACCAAGTGGCCCTGGGCAGGGCACAGACAGCGGCTAACCTTGGCCTGCACCAGAGTCCCTTCAGACCACACCAGCACAACCCAACCACCTCCACAAACAACACACCCAAAGGACAGACTGGGCAGGTACCAGCGCCCTGCTAAACCAAAACCTGTTCAATAGAGTCAACTGCTGCACAACAGTTTCTCTACTGTAGTCATAACCAGTCCTCACAAACAATCAACCTGTGGGTCAGTCCCTACCATTGACATGCCAACAGCAATCAAGGAGGCAAAACTACAATAGGAGGACACACACACACAACCCACACAAAAGACACACCTGGAGCACCCAGTTCAAGTGACCAGGGAGACTGCACCACTGAGCCCCACAAGACACTTGCTACATAAGGCCACTCTACCAAGACTGGGAGACATAATAGCCCTATGTAATACAAAGAAACAAACACAGGGAGGCAGCCAAAATGAGGAGACAAGGACATGTGTCCCAAACAAAAGAACAGAACAAAGCTCCAGAAAAAGAACTAAACACAATGGAGACAAGCAATCCACCAGACACAGAGTTCCAAACACTGGTTATAAGGATGCTCAATGATCTCAGGGAGAACTTCAACAAAGAGATAGGAAACATAAAAATGGATGTAGAGAACATAAAAAAGAACCCATCAGAAATGAAGAACACAATAACTGAAATGAAGAATACATTACAGGGAATCAATGGTAGATTAGATGAAGCAGAGGATCGAACCAGCAATTTGGAAGATAAGGTAGCAGAAAATACCCAGTCAGAACAGCCAAAAGAAAATAAAATCCAAAAAATGAACATAGTTTAAGGGGCCCCCGGGACAACATCAAGCGTACCCAACATTCACATAATAGAGGTACCAGAAGGAAAAGATACAGAGCTAGGAATTGAAAACTTATTTGAAGAAATAATGATGGAAAACTTTTCTAACCTGGTGAAGGAAATAGACATACAAGCTTAGGAAGCACAGTGTCTCAAACAAGATGAACCCAAAGAGGCCCACACCAAGACACATCATAATTAAAATGTCAAAGGTTAAAGACACAGAGAGAATCTTAAAAGCAGCAAAAGAAAAGCAGTTAGTTACCTACAAGGGAGTCCCCATAAAACTGTTAGCTGATTTCTTAACAGAACCTTTGCAGCCAGAGAGATTGACATGAAATATTCCAAGTGATGGATTACCCAGAAAAGCTATCATTTAAAATCACAGGACAGATAAAGAGCTTCCCAGACAAGAAAAAGCTAAAGGAGTTCATCACCACCAAACCAGTATTAAAAGAAATGTTAAAGGGACTTCTTTCAGAAGAAGAAGAAAAAAAAGATAGAACATGAATAATAAAATGGCAATAACTACATATCTATCAACAATTACTTTAAATGCTCCAGCCAAAAGACATAGAGAGGCTGAATCACTAAGAAAACAAGACTCTTACCTCCTATGATGTCTACAAGAGACTCACTTCTGATCAAGAGACACATGCAGGCTGAAAGCAAAGGGATAGAAAAAGATACTTCATGAAAGTGGAAACAAACAAACAAAAGCTGGTGTAGCAATATTTATACCAAACAAAATAGACTTTAAAGCAAAGGCTATAACAAGAGACAAAGAAGGACCCAGCAATTCCACTTGCCAGTATTTAATCCAAAGAAACCCAAAAACACTGATTCAAAAAGACATATGCATCCATATGTTCATTGCAGCATTATTTACAGTAGCCAAGATATGGAAGCATCCTGAGTTTCCATCAATAGATGAATGGATTAAGAACTAATACATACATAAAATGGAATATTACTCAGCTATAAAAAAGGACAAAATCTTGCCATCTTCAACAACATGAATGAACCTAGAGAGAATTATGCTGAGTCAAATAAGTCCAACAGAGATAGACAAATACCCTATGATTTCATTTATAAGTTGAATTTAAAAAAACAAAAACAAAATAAATGAACAAAAGAAACAGAAATAGACTCATAGATGCAGAGAACAAACTGATGGTTGCTAGATGGAAGGGGATTAGGAGTGATTGAAAAAGGGGAAGGGATTAAGAAGTACAAACTGGTAGTTACAAAATAGTCATGGGCATGTATAGTATAGTCCAGGGTATATAGTCAATAATATGGTAATAACTATGTATGGTGTTAGATGAGTATTAGACTAAGGGGGATCGCTTTGTAAATTATGTAAGTGTCTAATCAAGATGCTGTACACCTGAAACTAATATAATATTGTATGTCAACTGTAATTGAAAAATTAAAAATTATTTTTAAAATTATAACAGCAAAGAAGGTTTTTGCATATAATACTAAGTGAACTTATGTATTAATTTTATCTTCTTTGTCATTTGAAGGCTTTTAAAAATTGTTCTTCATTAATTAGCATTCCAAACTGATTTGAAGGTATAATTTTTTATTTTTTATTGGGGAATTGGGGAGGGGAACAGTGTTGAGGAATTGGGGAGGGGGAACATTGTGTTCTTCCAGGACCCACCAACTCCAAGTCAAGTTGTTGTCCTTCAGTCTTAGTTGCGGCGGGCGCAAGCTCCAAGTCCAGTCACCACTTTCAATCTAGTTGGGGGCGCTGAGGGGAAGGCGTAGTCCACCATCCCATGTGGGAGTTGAACCACTGGCAACCTTGTTGCACACTGAGCCATCCAGCCACCCATCGGCAGCTCAAACCTGCACAGTTCAGCTGTTGTGGGGGGCGGAGGATGCAGCCCACCATCCCATGCGCTTGTGAACTGGCAACCTTGCTGCTAAGAGCACGTGCTCTCACCAGCTCAGAGGCAGCTCAACTTGGGCAAAGCTCACTGGCCCATGTGGGAATCAAACCGGTGACTCTGTTGCTCAGAGTTCGCACTCTTAACCAACTGAGCCACTCTGCCCATCCTGTGTTCTCTTTTTTTTTTTTATAACAAATAGCTATTAGTGAAAATGTTTCTAGTGATACATTTCCTCATCAGACACTTCATTACCAACAGAAAAAAATAGGAGCTACAGAAACCCCGACTCCACATATCCTACAGCCTGCTCAATAGATCCGCTTAGATTTCTGAACGATGTCAGAAATGTCGTGTCTAAAACTGAATTTTCTGATCTTTTTCCTCTATCCTGTTCTGACTGCCCATCTCACTTGCTGTCAGTCAATCCAATGTGATAGTTGGTCAGGTTAGAGACTTCGGAATCATTCATGAGCCCTGGTTTGCTCCCCAGCTCCACATTCAGTCCATCAGGAAATTGTGCTTATACACACACGTGTGCACACACACGCATGCACGTGCACACACTGGCTGTAGAGGTGAGGAATGGCTAGAGGTTGGTTGGATTCTCCGACCCATTCTCACAGCCTTCACATTAACACCACTGTTGTCTCTTGCCTGGATTATTGTGATAAGATCCTAACTTGGGCCGGCTGAGTGGCACATTGGTTAAGAGCTGGCTTGGGATTCCAGCGGCCCTGGTTCGGATCCCACATATGAGGGCCAGTGACACTGCCCTCTACAGCTAACAACAGCTCCACCTAGAGCTGGGATGTGCGAGCCCCGGCGACGGTGTGGGCTGCAGCCCCTGCTGCAGTGGGCTGCCAAGAGCCTCAGTGAGTGGCCTTCCGGAGGCTGGCAACCGATCTGCCTCACCCGAGAAGAGTGCAATGATGATACCAACATGGGCCAGTGAAGCAACATCCTCCACAACTAGACTGAAGAACAAAAGGACAACAACTTGTCTGTCCCCTTCTCTGGTTCCCCTACGCTGTTCCCCTCCCGCAATTCCCCAATAAAACCTTTTTTAAAAAAAAGTTCCTAACTGGTGTTGCTGCTTCTACCTTCTGTTCTCAACAAACACCCAGAGTGACTGACCTTCTGAAACTTAAGAGATATCACATCCCTCCTTTGCTTAAAACCCTCTAGGGACTCCCCAGGTGCATGTAAACATTGTGTCACCCACCCCCAAGTTCTGCTTCTTCACACTGGCAAGCACATTCTTTTCATCCTATTTATCTTAAATCTTAAGAAAAGGAAAATGGTCTTATGTTTATAATGCATTAATTACAAGGATTTATTAGTCATTTGTATTTTCTTATTAATTGCCATGATTATCCTATCATGTCTTTTGTCCATTTTAATGAAGATACATTCTTTTTAAATGATATATAAAAGCTTTTTATGTTATGTAATAATTTGTTGCAAATATTTTTCCTATCCTGTCTTTGATATTGCCCTTTATGTATGTTTATATCGAATTCGACTAAATGGAGATCTTAATTTTTAAACATTCAAATCTGTCATTTTTATAATGGTTTATTCCTCGGGAAGGATAATCAGAAAGGCCTTATGTTTTAAGATGTGAATTATTTTAAAAAATAGATGGTGAGATGGGTATTAAACTTAGTTTGGACCTAAATTGTCCTAACTCTCCCAGGATTATTTTGAAATGCCAGTCTTATAATCACTACATTCTGCTATACTTTGGATTTATTCTTGTGTTTATTCTGTTTCCAGAGCCACAGCCTTTTAAGTAGTATATCTCTGTTTTGTAATTTAATGTCTGAAAAGGCAAGTCTTCCCTCAGTGCACTTCTTTTTCAAGACTTTTTTTGGTGCTTCTCATCAGTTCCTTGTTTCAAATGAAGTTGAGAATCATTGTTTTGAAGTTACTTTTTTAAAAACCCTTTGGGATTTTAATTAGAACTATGTTGTACATGTAAATTTGGGGGGGGGGGCAAAGTAAACATCTTTGCACTATTTAGTCTTCTCGTCTAAAAGCATTTCCTAGATTCTAAGACAACTGACTAACACACTGAGGGCAGAAGGGGGCTAACATAAAACTGGGCAGTGTTAGATATACCAATCAATCTGAGCATGAATCCCAAATTCAGAAATGTTAAAATATGGAGCAGAAAAGCACAGATTAGAATCAAAGAAATGTGCTAATTTTTTCGTGTTTCTCACACTTTATAATATTCTTAGTAAAATGTAATTTCAGAAATTTTGATCTTGTATTTTATTTGAATGTTCTTTCCTAGGTTTTCTTAGTCAGCTCTTAGAGTTTTAGTTTCCTTAAAATAGTTTCATTTCTTGCCTATTTTCTTTTTTTTTTTTTTTTTTTTTTGAGGGCAGTGTCACTGGCCCTCATATGTGGGACCCGAACTGGGGCCACTGGCGTCCCAAGCCAGCACTTAACCACAGCGCCACTCGGCCGGCCCCCATTTTTTTTTTATATTTGCCTGTACTTAGGCAGCTTTTTTCCCCCTATACAAGTAATTGTCACATCTTCCTTTAGTTCGTCTTTTGTGGTATTGAGAATAAAAAGCAAATGATTACGAAAATTTACTTTTGCTTTTCCCTAGTTAGATTTTTGTCTAATTAACGACCTCTCCGGGCTGTTTTCTGCCTCAGGCAGGGTGTGTGAAAGTGCGGCCTCGACATTCCAGGTCTCTTCTCTGCCCTGGCCATTCGCCACACTGGGTATTCGGTCTCTCCCCCACCTAACTCGGATGTTTCTGGCATGCTCATCCACTCTGAGTTGAAATTTCCTCATCCCACTTCCTATATTTTGTGGAGATTTATAATTTATGCGTTTATAGAAGCTGTTGCTTCATGCATTCAACTGCTGTTGTGTCTTCGACTGAATGTCTATTGTATATACCAGTCACTGGGCACCGGAGAGCACAGCAGTGGGCAAGAAACAGACGTGAGCTTTGCTCTCAATGGGCCTAATGGGGAGTGAGGAGGAAGACAGTCATTAAATAGTCACAAATTTTATTTGGAAATTATAAGATTGCTTTACTGAGTGTTCCACATGAGAGGTACCTGGTACTGTTTGTGTTTATAAAAGGGATGGAAATGGTGCCCGGCGAAGATCCTAAGATGCGTGGGAGTTTGTAGGCAAACAGGGGAGGGAAGAACATTCTAGACAAAGTAATATGTGCACAAGCCCCGTGGCAGGAGCGAGCATGCTTTAGAAAAACTGAGAGCCCCATCACTAGAGAGATGGAAAAGGGCCGTGTTGACTGAAATGGGCCTGCATCAGATGCCACAGGTCAGTGCATGTATATGTTCTGGAAGGTTACATAAGATATTCTTAAAGAGCATTTGGAAGCCACCGTCATGCTCTAGCAGAGAGGGATAACCTGATCAGATTTCTTATTTGAGCCAGAATGGGTACAGGGAAAATAGCCAAGAGGATTTGACATACGCTAGGCAAAAGGTGATGATGGCTTAGCCCACAGTGATGCTGGAGGGGGAAAACTTGAGAGAGATTTAAGAGAGAAAGTGAACAGTTCTTTGAAATTGATTATCAGTGTAGAAAACTGAGAGAGAAGTTATCAAACATGACTCCTAAAGTGTAACGTGTAAAACGAGGTGCGTGATGATACCATTAGCTACTCAGAGAAGCCCTAGGTTTGGTGGAAGGATCATGAGTTCAGTTTTAAACGTGTTGAGTTTGAAGTGCCTTCCTTTAGTATAGCCACGAGGAACTGTCAAGTAGACAGATGAATACGAGGGTGTGGAGGTCAGAATAGAGGAATGTGTTGTAGATGGAAATTTGAGAGTCATCTTCATAGAGATGATAATTGTAGTTGTGGACACAAATGAGATTAAATGGCCTAGGCCCAGCCTTGAGGAGCTACTATTTAATGGCATGTGGAGGAGTATGACCTTGCAGTGGGCATTAAGAAAAAAAAAGAAGGAAACTAGGGTATCAAGGAAGCAGAAGGGCATAATTAGGAAGCAGGGAGTGGCCAGTAGCATAGAATGCTGCTAAGAGGTCTTGTGAGCTATAGACCAAGAAAGTCTGTTGGAGATAATGATGAGATCACTGGTGACCCTAGGAAGAGCTGTTTTGATGGTCTGTTGGGTGAGGAGGAAGCCACAGGCCCCCAGTGAGGCAGAATCTCAGAAGGTGTCATAAATATCCCAGAAGGAATAAAAATGAATGGTACTTCATCCAGAAGGAGTTGTGCAGCACAGTAGCCACGGGAAGCCAGACTGGCAAGAGGAATAGAAGAAGATGAAATGGAGACAGTGAGCACAGGAAACTTCATATGAAAATAGGGAGTGAAGAGTACGCCCTCTGGAGTTCAGTGTCCCTAGGCTGACCCAAGCTTGGTCTGTCCAACTGATGGCTTTGTTATCTTTAAAGCTTAAATCCTTAGAAATATGGAAATTGTGCCGTGGAGACTATCTTTGTAGCACTTAGTCTTCCCACTCAGGCATAGGTTATGTTTTCCTTCTCCATTGTCTATCTTCTATACTATTAATTTCCTCTCTCAACATTTTCATCTCTGTCCTTTCCTTCTGTGATCTGGGTGAATGTGTCCTGTTGTTTCTACCTATGACTGGCTCAATCTCCTTCAGGGTGAGTTTTGTTCTTTAGTATTTCTAGAGCTCATTTTAATTCTATAATTATATTTTAAAATTTATTTGTTAGTATCTTCCAGATTTCTTTATATCTTGTCTGCCTCAGGAAGCTGTATTTCACCTCACCTTTGATTTCAAGCTTTATGATCTGAATTTTATTGTAAATAGGGAGTATATGTCCATTTTAAAAATTCTGTATTTGGGGCCAGCCGAGTGGTTCAGTTGATTAAGAGCTTGCTCAAAAGTGTGAGCGCTGAGCAACAGGGTCCCCGGTTCGATTCCCAGCCCGAGCTGAGCTGCTGCTGAGCTGCCAACAGGTGGCAGGATGGCTCAACTAAAAAAATTAAAAATAAAAAAATATTAAAATTATGTATTTATTCTCAGGCATTTTTTAAGAACCATGGCAAGAAAAAAAAGAATAATAAATTGGAAAAACTTAAGCCAGAAGCAAGGTTAATGCTTAGAGATGCATATCTTATTATCCTGTACTGTTGCTGCAGTGGCAGCTTTGAGCAACATAGTAATTAAAGTGAAAATGAAAATAATCATGAATTCCAAAAGTTGCAGTGCCCTGATAGCCCTAGAGAGGTTAGATAGCATGATGGTTAAGACCACGGGCTTGAGACTTGGCTGTTAATAGTTGTATGACATGGAGCGAAATACTTAACCTCTCTGTGTTTTGATTTCTTCATCTATAAAATGGAGATATACAATAGTATCTGCCTACATCATATGCTCACACTGGGGACAGGTAAAAATACATATTTCTACTCTCACAGCCTAGTATAAGGAAATATAAGATATGTACATAGATAACTGCAAGTGAGGGTAGAAAATAAATGAGAGAAATAAAATGGTATAGAATATCATAGAATAAAGATTATTGCTGATGTGGCCGAAAGAGCTGGGGAAGACATCTAGAGGGGGCACATTTTAGCTAGATAGGGTGTGCATGATTTGAAGATGAGGAGAGAGAGGATGGTTCCAGTCGGAAGAAATAACCTGAGCTAGATCGGGAGTTGGAAAGCATGCGTGCTCACGCGCATGTGTGTGGTGGGCAGGGGCCTAGAAGGTCTGATTGCAGAAAGGAGGTAGCTGCCTGTCAGACTTGGGCTGTTGTTTGAGTGTCATAATTGCAAGTCAAAAGAGCTAGATTTGATCAGTAGGAAATGAAGAGCTATTGACGTGGAGAAAGCCTAGGGGCATGTTAACCAGGTAGGGTATTACAGCCACAGCCCCAGCAACTATAGGAAATGTGAACTCAGAAATGATGGTGATAATATGGAAGAGGAAATGGATTTGAGGGGGAAAGGGGCATTCTTGCTGAGAAAGTTAATTTCCTTTGAGCTGTGACTTTATTAGTATGCAGATGCACATGTTGGCCTGGGTGGCCGTCCCACTGGGTGATGAGAGTCCTCTTCCTCATAGGACCCATGAAGCTGCAAAATATGCAACAGGGTCTGGCCATCTCTGTCAACAAAGAGGTGAAGTCACTGTCAACCAGCTGAACACGCTGGTTTCCAGCTACGATCTCTCTAAATCCTTCGTTGCCTACTTCTTATATCATGCATCGTGGTTTCTTTGATTAAATTTTAGAAACACAGTGAAAAGAGAAGTTTAATACAATTAAAATAAAACTTTGATGAGAGACAATATTATTTCTGTACTTTTCATTGCAAATAAATGATTTCCAGTGCTTTTCCTTGAAATGGAAAAACAATTTATTTGAATAAATGCCAACCTTTCTATTTAAATCTTTTGTTGTCGCTTCTTTAACTAGTTAACTCCCTAACTTTTTGCTGCATGGAAATTTCAAGAATGTTAAAATTTGGTTCTACTACAAGTGAAATAGATTTGTTTGGCTAAAGATCATTTCTTATAAATCCTTATTCTTTGTGAAGCTTTAACATGGTGGTTGTGGGACCAGGACCTTCTTCATTGCTGATCTGAGAACGGAGGGCCCTATCCAGGGACAGGAAACCTAACCTGCCGCTATCCTTTTGGGATGTATTGCTTTCGGCGGCGCACATTGTTTATTGGCACTTGTCCAACGGGGTGAGGCTGGAATGGGGTGAGATGCTAAGAGGTCTGTCTCCTGTATGAGGAAATGTGTTTCTTTGTGGGTGCCCCTGAACTGTAATGAAAACCAATCCCCCAGCAGGAATCTTGCCACTATCAGAGTTGTCCATGTAGGGCTGAAATTTACCTACTAGCAGCTGCTCCTTTTTTCAGTCCACTTGATCCACACCCTTCATTCCACACCCTTCATTCAGATGTGTTCCCAATGACCTTCTTTGATCTTCTATCTAACCTGTTGGTGGATTGATTCTGGTTGGCCCCTGCCTCTACTGGAACCATGGTAACGATATAGGCCTTCGGTAGGGGTCACCATAATTCTATACATCTGCCCACTGGCAGATGCCCCAGCTCCCCTAATTTCTTGTATCTCCTGGTTCTTGGTCAAGTGGGTTATTCCTTGAGTTTTCTGTTTTGCTCTGCTTGCAGCATGCAAGCCCTTTAGGCCTGTGCTTTGGTGACTCACTGATTCCTCTGTCCCTAGCTTTGCTACTCTCTGCAAATAACTGTAGTCATAATGACGATGGTGATGGTAGTAATAATAGCATCACTTTAGGTCGCCAGGCACTTCACGTACATCATCTGATTTTATCTTCATGGCAACCTTGTAAACTAGGTATTGTTTTTAATATCTGACAGATCAGAGAAGGTAGGTGATGTGCCTAATGTTACTGGCCAATGGCAGAGCTAGAAGTTGTTCGGTGTTATTTGCTCCTGAACTCTTTCTGTCTTGACTCTGACTTACCTCCCTGATTCTAATTCCGCTTTCACCAAACATCAGCATACAATGCACTGTTCCCAGATCCTTGCCTCCCTTTAGACTCCCAGCACCAGATATCCAGATCCGACCTGTCTGTGTGCTGTTTCCTGCTGGATGATTTAGCCTTGCCCTCCCTCTGTCTGTCCTAGCTCCTCACTGTGTGTTCTGAGGTTTTCTCAGTGCAGGGCTGGCTGAAGTCTTGGTGGGTGGCAGTGACTGTTGGGATTCTCTGAGGAAGAAAATGCTCTTGTCCAGCCGAAAGATGTCCCGCCAGTTGGAGATGGGCTGTGACCTATGAGGCTCAGCCTCTTGCTGCCACAAAGTACAGCACTCTGTCTCTCGGTCAGCACGAACGCTAAGGTACTAGACAGTCCATTGGCCAAAGTACCATTGCTTCAGTAAACCACAATAAGTTAATATCTTTCATCATTGTGCATCTGCAGGAACCAGCTAAATCCTGCCTGTACCCCAGAGAAAACCGAGGTGGTACTTACCTTTTGGGGGAGTTGCCTTTGCATGTCCTCTGCCTGGTTCAAAAAGGGCGTGAGAGTAGAAGGCACGGCCATTCAATGCTAGAACCAAATAGCATCTACGAGGGTACTTTAGCTGGATGTGGAGAGAGGGCCAGAAGTGAGAATGGTAATTTGCTTTATATTGTTAGAGCACACAATTTACAGATCTATTTCATGGGCCTGGTCTTTGATCTTCCCCACAATTCTTTGAGGCACATGGTACAGGGGCCACCGTATGACTACAGACTAGGAAGCTGAGGCTTGGGGTTAAAATTAAGTCTTGCCTTGGGTGCCAAAGCTCAAAGTCGAAATTCCAGTTTCTTCTATTACTAAGCCTGCTGGTTCTTCTGCCTGCTCCTGCAGTCAACTTTTGATCCAGGAACGTGATTGCTTCAGAATTTTTCTTTAAGCTGCAGATTCACAACCTGTCATAATGAATCTGGATCCCCAAATCATAAATCTCTTCTCAGCAGCATTAACTGAGTAGTTTTCTTACGACTATATGAATAGTGTGGACTTACATAGGTACCATTATTGATGCATGAGCTGTGAAAAGGAAAACTCTTCTACGAATTCAGGATTTTTTTCCCAGTGTGGATGAAGTAGCCTAGAGCATGATGGAAACACATGAAACTAATTTGTCTGATTAAAAAGGAAAATTTATACAAATCATAAAGTTAGAAAGTCAGTTTATAATGAAAGACGTTAAATAGAGAATGTAAATGTTATTTCTGTGGCCTATTTGGTATTACATTTTAATGTAAATAATGTACCCCAAAGAATCTGTGAAATTGATTAATAAATCCACTCTCCTCCTGTGTTAGGCAACACGAGAGGGAGTGAGCAGGACTTCCTGCTCGTGGAGAAGCTTTCTCCTATTCACAGGGGCGTGGAAGGGCTACCAATATGAGAACAACAGGTGCATGCAATTTATGTTCAAGAGTGGTTTAAGTATCTTTAATCAGTCCGTTTTAAGTCAAACCATATGATGTTCAGACATAGACATTTTTCCTTTCAGTATCAAGTACTTTCCCCTCTCTAGGCGCTCCGCATTAGTAGCACCCAGCTGTGAAACCAGGCTTGCCTTTTGTTACTTCAGAGAGGATAAAATGTTTACAATGGTTACAGTTGATTGCATGGTGGTTAGTTTCACATTCCTCACTCCTGTCAACGTGACAGTGGGTCTCTAAAGAATAAATCAGGTACCTGACTTGTTTTCCACTCCGTTCAGCTATAAATAGGTGAGTTGTTGCATCAAATATTGCAGAGTGACCACTCTGTTACGACTCCTTTCTAGTCATAGAAAGAATTGCTTCATCTCTTTAACTTGCACAGAATTTGTGAAATGGTGAACAGGCACTTTAGAGAGATCTGTATTTAGAATTTATTGCACTTCATTGACATTTCATCAAAGAGAATTAGGATAGTTTTAGTGAAATTGACCCATATCCTAAGAATATTCCGTAAGAAGTTTTGCTTTGTTTTTTTCCTAATTTCCATAACACAAAATTAAGAAGTTAAAATGTCCATAGGACCAATTAAAGTGGCTCATTTTTTCTTATCCACAAATAATATTATGGCTTGGTCTGCTGTTGCCAGTCCCGCTGTCTGTTTGTCCTCACAGTTCACGCTGCACATGTAATTTGTTAATGGGCCTCTTGATAATTAAGATTGTATATTCATTTCATAACACCCAGTTGTTAGATGATTACTTGTGGGAATTACATCAGGAGGGGGAAAGTGACCTGTCATGTTGTAGCCTTTGGTGACCCAGTGCAGAGAATTGTCCATGCTTCCGAGCACCAGTCAGTCCCTCAGCTTCCCTTCTCTGTGCGTCAGTTTCTTATCTGTCAAAATGTGGAGTCTTCTTTCCCACTGTAAGGAGGGCTGGTAAAGGTTGGTGTTTTAATACTACGTAAATGCGGCAAACGTTGGGTATTATACGTTTACTGTTGATTCACAGCCATTTTACATGTTATTCTGGAAACAAATGTTCTCCAATTTTAGAAATGTTCCCTTTTGTGTAGAATTATTTAAAACTCACTCTTTTTTTTTTTTTTTTTTGTATTGCATTATCAGTTTTCACTTTGGGTTGAAATCCAATAGAAAATGGTCAGTAAAAGCAGGTGACAAATTGATTTATGAGATGTTGGTTGGGTTTTTCCCCCCTGAAATGTGAACAATGAAATGTGAACTTCATCTTCAAATGTATTTACACAGGTTGTCACTGATGAATGCACACTGGTAAAATAACTACAGGAATGTTTTTATCCTGTCACCTCCAGTTGAAACGTTTCATGGAGGCTGTAGTTTTGAACCTGCACTGAAAATAGAAGGCTGCACTCCTACAGCTGATAGGAGGTGACAGCGTGCCCTTCTTGCACAACGTTGTCTTATTAATAAAAATGTAATAAAGTCCTACGACCACCTACAATGGAATTTTAGGTGTGCATTGTAATTTTTGCAGCTTAAATTCATTCTTTGCTGAGTTATTGTACCAAGGGGCTTTGCTGCCATTGAGCAAGAAAAAAATGTGGACCATTGAAAAATAAATTTTTTCTTAAATACTGAAAACCGCAACGTAAAATTTAAAACATATTCAGAGGCCAGCATTCAGAGCCAGACGATGAAATGCAGCTCTTTGGGGAGGCAAATAAGTTTGCGAACGGATTACAGAAGGAAATGCCTGTGAGTTTAAAGAACTAAACCGGGACTCCTATCAGTATTAGTAGTTGAGGCATGTGTGTATTCGTCTTTATTGTATGTTCTGTGAGAAGGCTTCACAGCTAATGTTCTGGGCCGTAGAAGGCATCCAACTCACTCTCAGTCTTTAAAATACATGTCAGTACTTAAGTAGGGCAGACAGCAGCACTAATCATATTAAGCACAGTGTCTGAACTCACAGTGAATGCATAATTAATGTATTGTTTTAGAGGACCTCATATATTAGTCAAGGGCAGCAGCTCCGTGCATAGCTTGTTCCGTGAGTGAGGAGGAGAACTATGCCACGGTGCCATTTGTACCCCCATAGCTAACTCTGCTCACTAAATCTATTTTGCTACACCTCTAATATGAGCCAAAGCCATCAGACAACCCCCATTAAAGTGTTTGCCACGGAGAACTCTCTCTGGGATAGTAAATGCTAATTCAGTGTCAATTAGAAAAATGCTTCTAACAAAACACTGCGATTAATAAAGGGTACTTGTGTTGATTCATTGCTGGAATTTTTTTTTTCTAATTCCTTATAAGGATACATCTTTCATTACTTTCTATTTATTATTTTAAATATGTTTAGCTTGAAGGCACTTTACCATTTCATCTTTATTTTAAAATGTACCCAAATGTTTACTTCTCCATCAATATCCATTTAAACTTAAGCCATTTGGGGCTCACTAATTTAAATTCCTTTAGTCAAACCATTGAATAAAAGGTTCAGTATAAACTCTTGAATTACTGCATTCAAACACACTTTTAAAAGTTTCTGATTTCTATAATCCTCTTCTTAGTTTTGAAGATGTATAATGTATATTTTTAAAATAAATCAGCTTCAATAAACATCCTGTTACCATAGCTAATTAACAACTGAAAACTAAAACTCTTTGCAACTTTCAGACTTTATATAGATGTCTTTGTAACTTTATAAATTTTAATTTGGTAGACTATACTTTTCTGTGTATAAATTTTTAAAACCATCTAATTGAACTGTATGTGTTAAATGGTGACACTGGTCAGAATCCTGTTTTTTCTCATTATTTTGATAAAAATCATCTTTGTTAAGCTCATTGATCTGAGGATGTTGGGGGGGGATGTTGGGCGGGGGAGTGCGATGGGGTATAATGTAATGGGAGGACTTGGTACTGTGCCTTTGGTAACTCGGTGTTTTATTTCATACTCTCAAGCTCTTGCGGTATTAAAATCTACATGTTATTTGCTTTATGAAATGTTTGATTAGTATTTTAAAATTATGGAGAAATACGTACTTTAAATATTAATCAGTGTGAGAATTATTGAAATATGCTAAATCATATTGACTTGGTCTCTAACTTGTTTTTAACTTTAGAAAAAATAGTTGTTAGTATCTATAAATCATGTTTATTTGAATAATAAAATCATAGATTTGGTGCAAAGGGCTGAAAGACTTAGGCTTCATATTTAAATCTTTGAAATATAATCTTGAAAGAAAATAGCTTAATTTAACCAAGACTGTGGTATAACTTTTGAATTAGTTTTGGCTCTTTTAAAGGGAATTAGTTTTAAGGCATATTACAGAGCAATGTGTAAATTTAAGCTATTTGCTTTCTTTATTAAACCAACTTCTCCACTGTAGGTGCATGTTGTTGTTTTTTTATTTAATGTTTTGAATAGATTATTTATTGAAGAATATTTTTCCTGTATCTAGTTTCCTGGTGCTACCACTATAGCATTGAGATATCCTGACAGAGTTGGTGACAGCTTCACCATAATAAGCATATTTCTCTGCTATTTATTATTCTAACCTCAGTTTTCTCATAGATGTTCATACTGGGAGCAGAGATGGAGCGGTAAGCAATATTCTGATGTTCAGTCTTAATGTTCATAGATAAAAATAAGCTATAGTCAATTTAAATTTTCTCTACCTGTATGAAGTTTTAAGATCATTTACAAAAATTCAAATGCAGGAAGTGCATTCTACTTATAATGGGTCAAAACTAAGAAATGTCGCGCTAGTGAGTTCTATTAAATACAAATTTTAAATATGTATGTGAATGTGCTGCATTGAGAATTTATGCAGTCGCCCTAAGTTAATATTGTTACTCTCTCGTTCTGTATTTAAAAACAAAAATAATATTTTTAACACATTTAGATGTTCTTCTATTAATTACACACTACTGGGAAGTTATTATTATTCCTCCAAGTACCAAAACAGTCTGGTAACATGGCCACATCAAAGTTAGCACCACCTTCAGAAGTGTTTTTAATTTTGTCAAAAGTTGCATTTTTAATAGTAATTTGAATCTGTGTGTGTGTGTGTGTGTGTGTGTGTGTGTGTGTGTGTGGTTTTTAAATTACAGCATGGAACCTTGAAGGCCTAGCCAGTACCTCAAATTTGTTGCAGATGCTGTATATAAATCTGATTTATCTTTTTTTTACAGTGTAGACATTTTATGTTTAATTTTATTCTTTTGGTACCTCTAATAGTTTAATAAGCAAATTTCACTGAACTGAATTCTTGTTCAAAGAAAATCTAAAAATCAAAGTGCATTATGCTTATAAATAGATCTTAAAACACAAAAGGATTATAGTTATGTCTTTTTTATCTACATTTTAATGATACAATTTTAGCATTTGCATTTTCAGCTGTAAGCTCTTATTTTTTTATTGTGTCATATACTTCTGAGAAAAATACGTTAGCTCTAAACATTAGAAGAAAACACTTATGACAAAAGCTATCCCAGCAGTCATTGATTAAAAATACTATCACACAGGCAATTATTTTAATTATGATTTCATTGTAATACCTGTGTTCTTTTTATTCTGATTTATATTTCTAGACAGAAAGTAACTATTCTCAAATATTCATTTGGTCATAATAAACTATCAAAATTTAGTGACTTATGATGCAAATTATCCAGAATTCTCCTAATAAAGTAGACATATAATAAGGAATCTCTGTTGTATTTTTTGTATGCATGAATTCTTGTAAAAATGCTTTCACCTCAGATATTTAGATAATTAAATAGAAAGGGTATTGGGAGGAGGGGAGCAGGGTGCTTTGAGCGGGGGAAGTTAAGTACATTATGGACGGATTTATGATTGTACAGCTGGAATGAGTTACAGCAGCATACAGAACCTAAACAAAAGTATTTAACTTTAAGAAGAGCATACCTCAAGGTACATTTCTAAAATCTGTATTTCTACATTTATTTTTTTTAAAAACACCCGTTTTGCATTAGTAAAAATAAACCTTTTTCTTTAGTTTTAAGATACTGCTAGGTACATTATGTTTCAATTTTCATTTGTAGAATGAAATTGCTTCTCTTTGATGAAATCGCACTTGATATTTCTACATCAGTGTATAAAGAGTGTAACCTTTCCTCAGCTGATGAGCCCCTTGCCACTACAAACTATTTACTCAGGTTCCCAATTTCTCCTACCTGAATTCCTTTGTTTGATTTCTAGTTCTATACATACTGTCTGAAGCAGCTTGAAATTTCCTGTGGTATTTACATCTTTTATAATCTTTACCAGGGTCTTAATTCTGAGTACTTATGTAGTAGGGCTATTTTTATTTAGTTTTATGTGGGTAAACCAGCTCCTTCAACCTATATTTTTGTTTGCTCATACTGTTTCTTTAAGGCCCCTTGGGAAAACTCATAATCACCTCAATCATTTTTTTCATTGCATTGTAAGCACTGTATGCCATGTGTCCCTTTGCCGAAAGATGTGGAGATGCAGGCTGTTTGTGCTCAAAAAAAGGAGGCCTCTCTACCTTGAAAAGCATGCCTGTAGAAAAGTCAACTTTTGCAGAGCTATGATACTAAAGGATGGGAAGACTTTGGGTGAAATACGGCCAGATATGGTTGGTGGTTTTGTTTTTATTTATTGGGGAATCAAGATTGCAAACCTACGTCTCCTTTTTCAGCCTCTGCGTCAGCTTGTCTAGGAAACACTGCGGTCACATATTCAAAAACCCACATAAATTGCCCTGTGACACTCCTTAATCCCAGGTGTATCTCTCTGAGTCCTACCTTCTTCTCACATCTCCCCCTCTCCTGGGAGAATGTAGTGGAAGCACAAGTCAGCCAGTGCCAGCCTGGAGTTGGAACAAAGCCAAAGAAGTATAATCCTGTGGCCATAAATGTTGAGTTTTTTGTCCCCAATGAAATTACTCTGGTGAGATAAGTCCCCTATATGGATGAGTGTATCCTGCCTCCTTCAGAATAATTCCTCCTTTCCTAGAAAACATTGTTCCTATATTTGTAAAATATTTTGAGAAGTAAAGTCACTTGATATATTATTGTCTTGAGAAATTTTGCCTCTTTATGGTAAAATCTGAGTAATGCCTATCAATGATTGGAAGATTTAAAGCCCAGTTACTGCCTCTAAAATGTAGCTTCATAGGCAATTAAAAGTTATCAGGAACTTCAGAGCAAGTTATTTATTTGTAGTAGATAGAAATCAATATAATTAGGTCCTGTTCAAGGTTACATATTTGGGAGTCTAACAGGCCTAGAATCAAATTCTAACTCTACTTTCTAGGCATGTTATTTATATAATTAATCACAGCTTTTTCATACAGAAACCAGGGCCTATAATGTCACCCCATAGAATTTTTATCTAAGAATTCACTTAGGTCTGTTCCTTTTAAAACTTCCTCCTTTGTCACCTTCTTTTTCATGTCCCATCCTCATGGCCATCTGGCTCCTTGTCGTCCTCATCTTGTTTCCTCTCTTCTTTTCTGTCTTTCTTTTCTCGTCTTCCTGTTTCCCACCATTTCTTCCTTCTTTGCTCCTCTTCTTCCCCACTGAACAGCTCCATTGTCCCTTATAGTATAAGACCTTTCAGGAACCTTCCCAGAACTTTGGGTCTCTTCAAACACTGTTAGAAACCCCCCAAGCTAGACGGGCCTATGATTGTGCCCTCATTACGTGGTAGCGCCTCAGGATCAAGAACCTAGTTCCCTAGTCTGTCTCCAGCAGCACATAATAGATGCTTCATCAAATTCTTCTTGAATGAATGATTGAATTTTTGTGGGGAGATGTAATTTGGATACGTTCAAGTCATTTAAATGAATGGGCAACTGGTCATTAATCTGTAGACATCTTAAAAGGGCAGTTTATTTAAGAGAAGGTCAAGGGGCATTTTTTAAGTAGTTACTATAATTTCGAAGAATAACCACAGAGTAACTTAAGAAAAACCAAAAGGAGATTATTTCAATACATTTTGATGTGTCTGTTGAAGGACATGCCCTGCAGCCATTACAAATGATGAAGTAGATTAATCTGTCTATATTTTTAACACAAATGATGTTCACTCTATATTGTTAAGTGAAAGAGTATGTTACAAAGCAGTATATGTGAAAATACAGATAAAAATTAACATTTTATATATGAGTATCAGTACTAGGTCTTATCTTTCAGTTTTTCTTTATTTTTCTACATTTTCTAATTTTATAATCATTAAAGAGTGAAACTTTTAAAGCCTACTAAACTTTTCTATATTAAATAATGTGTAGACAGATTAAATTTGCCCATTATAAGGGGGATTCTGAGTAGTCCCATTAAGCTTAAAGTTATCATTAGTCTTAAATACAGTTTCTCATTGAACACAATTTTCAGTGATCTAGTTCTCAGTGCTTTAAATTTTTGAGTATTTCCTTCACAATCAAATACACCATCTCCAGCTTAATCCAATAAGTAAAAAGCTGAAGTGTGCAAACTTTAGACACAGGTTTTCCTTTTACAGTTTTTCTGATCATGAGTACCTATGCTTTCTTTTTTTCTATTTTCTATTCATTTTGTAAATGAGAGAATATTCAATAAAATATTTAAATAATTCTACTACTACAGCTGTTAAAACAAATATAGCAGTACTATGAAACTGAAAGGTGACAAGATAGAAATCCTACTTTGTAATGGCTCAGACTTATAAATTGTCAACAGATGTACAAAAGTTAGACTTGTATCATAGAAGACCATTTTAGGGGTATTTAAAATGCATAAGGTACAGGAAGAAACATACAGAAGTTGAAGACCGTATATATGAAATTAGAAGAATGATTTCTTAAGACACATTCTAACATCTCTTTGGGAGCATGGAATAGTTCAGTTTAAGCACAGGAGCAAAAACCTGTGTGCAGGGCCCCCAATAGTCGGCAGTTACTGATTGCTACAGGTGGGTTGGTAAATAGCTGCTGCCCCTAAGCAGCCCCCTCCCCGCGCCCCAGGGCTCCCTACACTTCCGTAGCAGGAACCAGTATCCCTTAGGATTGGTCCATGCCAGTGCTATACTGGTTGTGAAATATTTTGACTTGCCCATGCTATGTATGACTTACATGTACAAAAAGAGTATATCAACAATCTTTTTAGCAAAAAGGGCCTCAGTTGTATGCAATTAAATCTTAGCCCAAGAGAAAATCTGGAAGCAACACAGAGACAGGAAGTGGCACAACGCTACTATCTCATTTTACCTCAGGTTATATAAAAATACATCTACGAGAAAACACTTTCAAGTGAAATAATATATGAGAAATCATCATGTAAGCTGTGAAATGCTATTAAGGGCAATTTATTAATAAGTCTGTGAGATTTAAAATGTTCCATAAGTTGATCGCAACCAAAAAAGCTGTTGAATGATGATTATAGGATGGTAATAAGAACAGTAGTCCTTCCATGAGCACTTAGAATGTCCCAGACACAGTGCTTTACCTCCACAATTCTCTAATCCTTGTAACACTTTGGGGAGGCAGGTGTGATTTTCCTCTTGTAGAGCCTATGGAACAATGAAAGGAAACACAGAAAGCCCTGCCTTAGTTTGTGTTTCCTCCCCAGTCCCAGGCTGAATTCTTATACACAAAGGAACTTCTTCTTCTTTGGCTTTTCTCCTCTTTGGGGACACTAGGATGATGTTAATACTACCCCATGTCTGCAGAACCCCTTGGCCAAAATCATAGGAGTATGAAAGAGACGGTTCCAACTGTCAGCTGCCTTTCACTGCAGAAGGGACGTCTCCTCTAAGGGGACTTTTTCTGGCCTAGGCTCTGCATGGGGAACTAGTTTTAGGTAGCTGAGTGTGACTGGTTCATCACATTATACCGTAACATATACTGGATGGAGCAAAGAAAACACAGAAAACATTCCATTTTAAATATCCTAATGGCACTCATTTAGAAGACGACAGTGTTAGAAAATATTATAAAACAGATTTTCCCCTTAAATTATTCTACTACAGCCTCTATTGTTACCGTGTGATAATAGCAAATACATAGGAATGTTATGAACCTGACAAACTCAGTGTAATGAAGAATGTTGGTATGTGTGTTGCCTTACTGATGTCATCATGCTTGGAAAGTAATTAATTTGGAGATTCTGAAACTCAAGTCAGTAGCTTTTTGACCAAGTCCTTTTAATTCTGAGGATTGTCTGACTAAAAACATTTAGGGATTGAGTTATAAAATGATGAACAAACTGGTTGTTTATGGAATGATTTCCTGCTAACTAGACATCTCCTTAATAATATGGACATTTTCATCATTTATGTTTATGTTAAAAATACGTAAATGTGCTTTTGTTTGGGTTTCATTTTCCATAATACTCCTACATTCTGTGTTAGAATTTAATCATGAACAAAATGCCACATCATTCTTTCTCCAAACATCATGAAATCATTGTAGATGATGTGAGAAGATAAAGTAATTGGATTAGAAATGGGTGGTTTAAGTTTACACCATTTTATTATATCAGGAATTTTTGATATTTGAGACGTAGATTTCCACAGCTGTGCGATCACTTGTGCCTAAGATACGTATATGAAACCAGGTTCTGTAATTTTGTTATTTTAAAATCTGAAGGAGCGTAAGAGTAGCTGGTCAAATCTATTACCTAAAAAAGTTTCATCTGAGCAACTGATGTATCAATTTATACAACATGGAGGTATTATCCTTGTATTACTAAATATTTCTTCCCTTGATTCTCTGCTTTCTATCACTTTAGGTTTATGAGCAATGTCATGAATGGTGAGCAGTATGTGAGCGTAATAGTTTGTGTTTTTAAATTTTCTATCCTTAATTTTCCTCTAATATTAAAAAAAATGTGTTTTTTTTCAGTCTTAACAAATATATTGGCCTATTGTAGAATATTTTTTTATTATAAAATGTATAAACTGTGTATATCTCTTATAGAAAATTTAATATAGTTTAACCTCTAACCTATTAAATTATTTGAGAAGGAGGAAAAGAAATTTGTTGCATTAAGAAGCATCTATATCAGAGGAGGGTCCTGGTTATTCTTCACTTTTTCTATGTTTATGTTGATATTGTATCATTGCACAAAATATATTTAGGTAATATTAGAGAAAAACCATGCATTGTTACTATAGAAATTTAATAATGTTAAAAGATTGTGTAATTAGAACTTTATCCATTCTTATTTTAAGTTTAGTCCATTTTAGATTTATTTAATTCATAAATTAAACAATACAAATCAATCAGTATGGAGATTTTCTTGAAATTTTTAAATTAAAAATTTGTAGTGTGGCAAGTTGTAGCTTATTTATAGAGATGATGTGTGGCATTTGTAAAGTTCTTTCCAAAGGAACAAGGTAAAGCTTGGGATTTGATAAAATTCTCTAGAACCGTGGAATTTATTGAAAATAAACCATTTGGTCCCATTTAGTCAGTAGTTTTTTTTTTATTATTATTAAAAATGATTTAGTAAAACTTTGTATTTTAGTAATTAGACCTTGTATTTATTTAGTTAGATTGGGCTGTCATTTACTTTTGTACTTTCTATGAAAACAAAACAATAAAAAAGGTAAAACTAGTTTGTTAAATGTATTTTTTAATAATTGAAGTATTTTAGAAATGCATATTTACATCTAAACAAGGGAATTGCTAATAAAATACTTCTGTGAATCATACAGTAAAGGAAGCTTTGAGGGAATCTCGTTAATCTGTATTATTGTAGCTAAAGTTAAATTACACTAATTTGTACTAACTGGATTTGTGAACGGTTCATATTATGGAATATTTCTGAAGAAATCCAATATTGCTATTTTTCTAATTAAATTAAGATAATAAGTCCTTGAAGAGTTTCTTATTGTTCAGAGTATAGAGTGTGGGTATTGTATCTGTTTTTGTATGCCTCATAGTAGCTAATAGTGTAATTAATTGAATTAGCAAACATGATTTGTAATTGCACTCAATGTATGATACAAAGTACCTGATTAAATATATTTGAAGATACTTAAAGACTTGGTTATCAAACATTTTAAATGTCTGCCTCTACTACTAATATTTAACAAGCCAAATATTAAAACTCTGAAATGGCACGGCATGCAATGAAAAGGTTTCCTAAATGGAGATCAGCTTCATCCAGATTCTAGTATGGTTGATGAAAACAATGACTGATTAGTAAAGCTTAAATTCATGATATCATAATTGAAATTAAGAAAAACATCCTTTTTGATAATTAGTCTTTCATTCAGATTTTTCATTAGTTCTAGTGTAATCTTAATTAGTGAGGGTTTGTCTGCATTGACTTACTTTATAGGGCATAAGTGAAACTATATGTTACCATATAGAAATCCTGGGGGTTTCTTTTTTGTGTTTTTTTTTTTTTTAATAAAATATGTTTACTAGCATAAATGCTGGATGACTTGGCTTTTACAGAGAGAAACCCTGGTGTTCACAACCTTTTCTTGAGTCAGTATTTCCAAACTCTTTGGTTCTTGTTCACTTTTTACACCACAAATGTTAACAAGAACATTTTTAGTTACTTGTAATTAAAAGGTTTCATGATATAGACTCCATAATGTCTTCAAATTCAACAAATGTTACTGTTTGAAAGAAAAAGCAATGATTCTTCATAATCCATCACATAGAGCTCTTTAAAGAGTATAGTTTTTCGTGTTTCATCGAGTTGTCTCTGATACTAACGACCTTTAGGAATATTATTAATGATATACTTACATGCTTGTTAACATAGTCTTAAAGAACATGAGGAGATAAAAATACAGAGTTGCATTCTCTCTTTGCTTTAGTAAACAATGTATATGTTAGAAAATATTGTTTTCTGGAAAAAATTAGCTGGGTCTTAGAACTACCTTAATGGTTGTTCATATTGGAAGTTGAGAAGCATCTGCCTTTGTCAGATAGTGTTTCAGAGAGCACAGAGGAAGTCTGTTCAGATGCCTGATTTTGCTTTGAATGTGGGGCACAGATGTTTTCACCTCCAAAAAGGGATAGCAAGCCCGTAAAAAGAAGATTAAACCTGTTCCCGAAAGATGTGTGGCGTATGTACAATAGTACGCTATTGGAGAGGGTTTTGAAATCGACTAGCTTCATAAGCCAAACGAAAAACAGCAATGCCGTTTACCTTCAATAGCAGAACATATGCCTACCAAATCGTGGTTCTTTGACTAGACATGGGTAAATTAAATATCCTTGGTGGGCTTGTTTGTTTTTTTTTTTTAATTAAACTCTTCATTTTGAGATCATCATAGACTCACATGCAGTTGGGAGAAAAACTATAGCGAGACCCCATGTACCTCTTCCCAGCTTCCCCAGTGATAACATCATGCAGGGTAATAGCACGTTATCACAGCCAGGGCTCCCCTTCAGATTTCAGAATACTTTTTGAGTCTTCCCACATGGCCACAGCATAGCATTATTTTTTTTTTTATTCTGAATAAAGGACAACAGTGCATAACTATACATTATCTTTAAAATTAACCTAATAAATATATGATGAGATTTCTGCTATGACTGTGTGGCACAAAGGTTCATACCATAAAGATGTTCATTTTTGAATAATTGGATTTTATAAATTTTATGCGGACTGCTCTTTCTTTGTTTTCCTATGGAGTTTAGTTTATTGGTTCCATTGACAGTTTTGTTTTGTTTTTTATCAGTGTACATAATATACAGATTCTATTAAGTGGAAATCTTTGGATAATTTTGGTAATCAACCAAAATCAGAATGATAACATTTCTTTGGAGCTAATGCAGTTATTTTGAGGGGAACCAAACTGTGTTAGTATGTACAATAGCAAGTACATCACTGATTCGAGGTACTAGATTAGTAGTCCTCAAATGTTACTATGCAGAAACAGTCACCTGGGAGCTGATTGAAAATGCAGGCTCCCTGTTTCCATCCTAGACACTCTGCTTTGGAAGGTCAAGGGTGGGGCCGGGGAGCTGCCTTTGTAATTAAGTCCTGCAGAGGATTCTAATGGCCCCTGGACTATGCTTTGAAACACGCTTTCTTAGGTATTGAGGCTGTTTAGCATTATGTTGTAGAAACAATTGAAAGTTTATATTTTTTCTAAATGTGTATAAAGAACATCATTTTTATTTTCCAGATTTGTGTTCAAATATGGAATGATTGTCTTTTATCATCTCATTACTTAACCTTCTAAGAATTTTTAGATTTCAGCATTGCAATTCAGTAACACCTCTGTCGTCCGCTTAAAACATTTTTCAAACGTATGTCCAGGAACTCAGGAAGCAGAGGCATCTGCACTGTAAGAACAGAGTGTGGACTGGAGGTTGAGGGCCTCCCCAAAAACTCTGCCTTCCTGGATTAACTGCATGTAATCAAGTAGGTGGGTTGGAGTTTATTTTTCCATCAAGCCTTTTTAAGTAATGACAGAAAAAAAGTAAAAGTAGTAAATTAAGGATTAGTGATGAAGATAGACAGGAAGAAAACATTGGCAAAGACCAAAATAAAGAAAATGAAAAGGTGATTTCGTTTTTAAAAGTTTAGAGCAGCTAATGTGAAAGCAAACACCCTCCGTCACTGAGAATAAGGTGAAGGGATGCTCAGTAAATTGTTTTGAACGTTCAAAAACAGGAGAAATTTGAGAAACATTTCCATCAAAACTTGTTTTTAATTTTATAAATACAGCTATTCAAAATGGAAAATAACTTTATTAATGTAGGAAATTCATTTGTATGCAGCATTTTATTTCCCAGAGATGACAGAAAAATGAGGCGTGACTTACTCACTTGACTTTTAAATAACAGTCATTTCTAAGGAAAAGCTAGATAATTATATATACTTTTTTTTAGACTTTTTTCTTGCTATTAACGAAGATGTCTAGATTTTGTTTTACTTATTTCCAGTTTGCTTCACCTTTTACATTTGGTTTGGTTGTGACATACTGATGTTTCAGGAAATTTCTCACCATAAAGCACAGTTGAGACACTGGTTACTTGGATACTGTTTGTTTTCTTGATAATGCACGTGTCAAACTTAAGGGTGAATCTCTTACCTCAAACTACATTTTTCTGTGAGGGTATTTTTTTGTAATCATCTTATTTATGAGGTTAGCAGATCAAGAACTCCAGCTTGACTCACAGTGTTAGAAACTAATTATAGCAGAGGAGACAAAGACAGGTGTGATTGTAGTCTGTTCATACAGGTATTTATTTGCATGTACTGATTGCTTCATTTTAAAAATCAACACTTTATTAACCTGAAGATTTTTTTATAAAGTTGTAGGGTTTAGTTTGCATCTTATGGTGAAATCTTTTCATTTATTTGTTTATATTTTTCGTTTTAAATTGTTTGAACTTCAGGTTTACTTAGATTATCCTAAGAATTTTGTTTTCTGTTTTTTGGTTTTAAATCAGTAAGAAGGCTATTTGAAGCTGCATAAGGGGATGAGCGATTAAATGGGTAAAGATGTTTTTAGGTGTTCTTTGATTTATTTATTTTTTATTATTTTACCTAGAGTTAGCAAGGATGCTGGAAAGCAGGTCTTCTCACTGTTACTGAGAATGAAAATTGGCACAATATTTCTAGAAGGACATTTTGGAAGTGTAATGAAAACTTTTTTTAAATGTACATTCCCTTCAACCCAGCTGTTCCATTTCTAGAATTTTTTCTAAATAAATTGTCAAAATGCATGCAAATATTTTCTGTGTTATAAATATATTAGACATAAATACAACAAGCTCATTTAAAGTAAATTATGTGTTATCCATACAACGGAACACTATACAATATCATAAAAATCACATTTCTAAATAATATTTAATAACACGGAAGTCAGTGAGTGTTAAATGAAAAAAACATCAAATTATAATAGCGTGTATAATATGTATATGTATGTGGTAGACCCTCAGTGGTAGGCCAAAAATACTTACACCTTTTTACCCAGTACTTCTCCTTTAGGAAATTAATGTTTCCTATGTGAGAATAAATAAATATTTACACTTCTTTTTAAAACACTGATCAGAGGTGAGGAGAGTAAAAATAATTCTCCTGTTAGTGATGTTATATATGTGATGTTTTAATACTGAAATTTCTAAGAATAGTGTTAAAAGTTTGTGGTTGGGATTCCAACGCATGCTTCTCTAGAAACTCGAAGAACTTTCTAAAACAAGTCACTTTAAAATACAAATGCGTGATTGGAGGGGAAATAAATAGCACTAAAGTAGGCTACAAAGGCTACTATATTGTTTGTCAAAAGGATAGGAGAATATGAGTCCTGACATTTTAGGGGGAATAAAACTTCTTTAGTTCAGCATTGAGAAATCATTGCTATTTTCAGTTGTCAAGTATTATTTATAAGTCTAGATTAGTAGACACGTCCTTGAACAGATTGCTATATTCCTGGGTTGTTGTTGTTGTTGTTTGTATGTAGGTTCAGGTCAGTATTCAGGTACAATTTTGTGGTTCTATCAGAACTCTTTAATTCCAAAACATTCTTGAATGACAGAGGCAATTAAATACATTTCTTTAACATTTTTACAACCTAGTGATCTACTACATTAAAATAAATACTCTGACTCTTTCAAATATTTCATAAAGTGATAATCATTAGACACATATGAATAAAATTTCCTTACAAAGTGAATAGCGTTACTCAGTTATAATATATTGGTTTATAGCTCTTGGCCAATCTTTTGCAATCCACACACACAAATAGGCACATAATATCGTAATCTGACTTTTTTCCCTCCCAAATCATGAACTTCCCAGGTTACTAAATATTCGCTTTTAAAGGGTTTTTTTATTTGTAAATGTGTATTGGGTTATCGGAAAAGTCAGGACATATTTTTCTATGTTTTTCGTTGCAAAAATGTGTCATGACTTTTCCAACAACCCAATATTATGCCATTATATGGATAAAGCAAAATTTATATTAACTCAGCCCACATTGTTGGATATTGGAATTGCGTCTAATAATTTATAAGTAATTCCACTGCAGGTGAGAATATCAATAGTTCAAATGAAGGTAATGGTAATACCTACCTAAATAGAGTTATGGTGAGGATTGCTCTACAAGATGATGCTTAATGCACAAAACACTTAGCCCAGGATTGGTAATAGTAAACCCTCAGTAAGTCATAACTAATTGTAGTACATTGTTCCTTATTTTTTAAAAAAATAAATCACTGCGTTGCTATAGCCCTAACAATATTAAAAAAGTACTGTCGCATTGGTGTTCTATATCTTGCTTATCTATTTCATTCATTCATTTACCAAACTAACTATAGATTTTCAACTGCTTTGATAAAGTTGTGAATAGTTATCATGAGAGGTTCGCATTTTAATGAACCCTCACAGTATTAACCAGGATCTGTCAATTATTTATTCATGACAAATTCGCTGGAAAGTTTCAAATGAAATCACCTAGCTGCTTTTTTTTTTTTTTTGCCTAGATAAGTCAATGGGATTTCTTGCAATAAAATAAAGTTGCATGATGATTGCAGACATAGGTATTTCATTCATCAGCATCATGGCTCAAAGCAGAAACCTACAGATGTGTATATTTGAGGCTTTATACCTAGGAGGATTCCTCCGTTGCCTCCAAAACTTAGTACCAAATGCAGATTCAGCTTGTAATATTTATTGGATTGTCACTAGCTTGCTGGAGTAAATTTTGTACATTCTTGAGCAAATTAGAATATATTATATTAGCTATAATAATAAAAATAAATATATTAGCTATAATAATAAAAATAAAAGTTCTGAAAAACATGGGCTTAGTAAGCTGTAGCTATGCATAAACAAATAATGCTGTGGAAAATGTCATTTTGAAAAGAGTTATTAAAAGTGAAGAAACGTTTCCTCAAAGGAGCTACTGCTGTAAGTCCGTTGGACCTGCCACCTTTAGAAGGACTTTCCTCCCACAGACTAACCTTCAAAAGCCTTTGTGAGAACAAGTTTACACTTCTGATGTGTTTTGGAAAACCTGAAAGGTTTAATGTGGTTTGGAAAATGTAACGTAATATTTAATTTCTTAAAATATTCCCGAAGTATATGCAAATCCTTTTTAAAAGAATGTGGCTACATCTATCTGTAAAATTTATTCTTTGTGTTTATAATTTTTCTCCTTTTTATTATAATAGAAAATTCTAAAAAAGAAAAAAAAACATAGACCCACTGCTTTGGAACGAATAAACTATAAATTACAATATTAGTGTTTGAAGCGTTTTTCCAGATTATTAGAGTCTTCTTAATGATTATTTTTAATGACTGCCTGATATTCCATCAAATTGTTTTACCACATTTTAACCATTCCTCTCTAACCATTCCTCTAGTGTTCCTTCCAATTTTTATCTGTTAAAAGCAACACTACGGTAGATACCTTTTATTTTTAGCATGTAATTTTTTCATCTGCCTCTGGATTATTTCCTTAATATGTAGTTTGAGAATTTGAATTTATTAGCAATAAACTAAACTCATTAAATTTAGAGTTTCTTATTGTTCTTCATAAGAACATTTTCCCTTTTCATTTGTAAATGATATTGAAATAACATTTTTATTTTCACATTCTTGTTTATGTTTTTGTTTTTAATTTTAAGCATTTTATGTCCCTAATAGTAATTTCATTGACTTGTTATGAGGCAATGCAAAATTTAGATTATTAAATATGATGTGATCAATAATCTTCATTGAGCCTGTTTTTCATTAGTCGGGACGTTACATCTGATTTCTTGGTTGCATAGCTTTCAAAATCTTGACTAGTGGTGGTAATTTTATTTTAAAGAACATTTAATCAAATTAATTTTTAAGTCATCACATGATAAATGATGAAGGAAATGATGCCTCAAATATACTTAATTATTAGAGCTATCATTTTGAAAAATTATATTGCTATAAGCTAGATGCTACTTTATTGCTGTTCCTCATGTAGTATTTCAAAAATTTATACATGGATATTGTCTAGGATTTTTAAGTCCAATGATAAATTATAATGCTAATTTATCTACCTATTAGTTAAAGCTCATTTGACAAAATCCTAATCCCTGTCCCCAATGTGATGTTTCTCATTAATTTGGATTGTACCTATGCTGCCTTTATAAGAATGGGAAATATTTTAAACTCTTCTCATTATGGAATAAATGTCACTGTCACCTGGATAAGCTATGTAGTAATGGTTAGATAATTGGGCATTGCACACTGCTTTCTTATGAAGACATTTGTTATCTAACGTTTCATATCATTATAGATTTAATTATAAAGGGTCTGTTTACCTTTCCATTGGCTATGGATATGTGGGAGAGGCGATGGTTCTTGTGGCATCATGTGTTATGCTGGCACATATAATTTAGAATTTCTCTGCCTCATATAAGAGAAGCATTCCATGATCTGGAAGATTTTTTTTTTAATAGAGGATTGCATTAAATTGAGAGTTGTTATCTATTTGACATTGCTAAAGTAAAACCTCTGATTAGAAATGTACTCAAATAAGTTTTTAAATGTTTTATATGAAAAACCTGACTTTGGTTGTTGTTTGGAATTTAGCCAGATACCTCCTTTTTATCATTTGTTATTTTATCATACCCATTGCCAAAGCCAACCCTTTATTCTACAGCTTTCACTGTCTCCCGTTACCAAAAGTAAGATAGGAAGTCAGGGCATCCCTTGGAAAACGTGCCCTCCCACCAGTCTGAAATGAATTTAAAAAGAAACTCCAAAGAAATTTAGTCAATAAAGTTAAAACAGCTTTTTTCTGGAAGTAGTCCATTAAGACATTAGTGCCTTCTTTTAACTCATACACATATTTGTTCAAAAATTAGATTGCTACTTTACATGGATAGTTGTGCAAACATAGAAAATCATGTATATTCCCAATATTCTAAGAATTGCCTCTGAGACAGAAAACTGTGATGCAGACAGGAAACTTATAGATATGTAATCTATTGTAATTCTTTAAATATTGGGATTTGATGACCAAATGCCATTATCTAAGCTGCATAATTATACCAATAAATCATAGTCACACATCAATTACTGTAATTCATACGCATTTCATAGTATTTGCCTTCTGTCTGAGGTTAAATTGATATTTGGCAGAAAAGGTAGAAATATTTAAATTCTTTTTATGCCATTCTTAATTAAAACTTTTTAAAAAGTACCATTGAAAATCTCAAAATGAACCTCTGCACCGTATTGTATCTTCTTGTCTAGGAACTCCTAGTAGTTAGGAACTTTTATCTACATATTTTAGCAAAGCAAACCTTTCTTCCCAGTTTACTCTTTTTTCTTTTCTTTTCTTTTTTTTTTTAAGGGCAGTGTCACTGGCCCTCATATGTGGGACCCGAACCGGGGCCACTGGCTTCCCTAGCCAGCGCTTAACCACCGCGCCACTCGGCTGGCCCCCAGTTTGCTCTTAACAGGATGGCTGAAAATATTTTGTGTGTGGATTGACCAACTTGTTATTTTCACACCATTCTGTAAGTGTAAGTGCACTTACTGCGCTCTCCAAACGGCGATACACTTATAACACATTACAGGGTTTTGTTTGGCTTCTCAGGAAAGAAGCTACCCACGTAAACTTGTAAGGGTTCTGGGGACTTACTCCATATCCTATCCATCGTGCATGACAAATGTCTTGCCCTACTAACAGAATTTTCAGCCGTTTCATATCTTTCAGCAAAGTCACTGCAGGCCCTCCTCTATTATGCGGATGGTCCAGCTCCATACTTAGATATATTCCCTGAATGTATCAGACACAGAGATAAATAAGGCCTTTCCAGTAAGCGGGTTAAAAGGGAAACAGTGGGAATATAGGAACAGAGACAACTGTAGAAAGCTGTCGTAAGTCTCCCCGTTCATGTCTAGTGTATAACACCTGTGCTCCCTTCCTAAGACCTCTTTGAAAGTTTCCCAATATAGTATTGTATGTGCTATTTGTATCCTTTGAGGCAAGTCGTATTCTTTGTTATTATTTATTATCATTTTGATGTATAGTCATTGTTTTTAGTCACCATTCCAATTTTTTCCACTTAAATTCATGAAGCACATTTTATTAGAATATACCATACTTGCGTTAAACACAGATTTTCATGAAGTTATTTTAAAATAATTTTAGGAAATCAGAGAATATTTTAGGATTGTGGGAAAAATAGGCAGCAGAGAAAAGCTTATTAAAGTTGAAATGCAGTATAATTGTACCCCCATCCCAGAATCTCGGGGTCATTAAAGAGAAGTTTCAAGTCACTTTGCTAAGATAATATAGTGGAGAGTTGGTGTCTCTTAACAAACCATGTCATTTCCCTTTTCAGTTATATGGTATCAGAAGTTCAAAAATAAACAGTAATCTTAGAAGAAATGTGTTCATCTTTTAACATTGAAAACTTAGAAAAAGCGTATGTGACATTATTTTAAAGGCAAAGTGAATGAGACAAATTTTCCCCGTTCCCTGCCCCCCCCCCCGGGCTGCCCCCGCCCCTCTCTTTGTTGTGGAGAGAAACTCGGTGATTAAACCAACAGGTGCCAGGAGTGCTGAAGCAGGCTGGCTTTGCGCCCACATGCACACAGGGCGGATATTGTGTCACTCCAGGTTTTGGTGTAGTGCTGTGTCCTTACGAGGGAAGGGATAACCCAGTTGAAATACATACTGCAACTCCTGAGGGATTAAGTGTGTTTCCTTTGCTTTATAGTTCAGAATTTTACAGTTTCTTTGTTTGGGAGTTCTCAGATTGCTTAATGATTTCTCTAGCACCGACCCCCACCCCGTCGTGACCAGATGTATGTAATAGCAGCATCTGAACCTCTGTCGATTTGCCAGTTTTATTGCTTCACATGTGGTATAACCTTTTCTTTTCAAGGATTGTATCGTTCTTCTGCCATGGAGTCCTAGATAAAGATGATGTTACTGATTTCTTGCCTTTTAAAAGTGTTTCATGTTCTAATTTCAGTGATAGTGGCATTTAAACTCTTGGTAGTATTTTAGGAAACTGTTTCAGAGGTCAGACTGTTCTATTATTTCATCACTGTTGATGTTTTCAGTAAGTAAACATGCCTATATTATTTAATGGTTGTGGGGGGATCCACAAGAATTTATTAGTAAGATACTCTTGCGTCCATGTTAGATTATGGTGAGGTGGCACTAATTGAGGAAAGGTTTTCTAATCTGTTAAGCCCTCGTTTAAAAGATTTTTATTTTTTATTTTGCAGATCTAAATAATCTGTTCATATGAGTAGCCTTTAGTGGACTTTAATGCATTTATTTGTTGTTCTTCAGAACTGGCCTTCAGAATTAACTATTTTAAAAATGGGTTTTGCCCAGATGGAATTCTAGTCCTTGGCAGATATGACAGTAGAAATTCCTTTGAGCTTATTTGGAGATTTTTTTAGAAGGCTCTTAGGTTCACCCTGGACACCTCGTTTCACTGAACGTGCTGGCTGAGATGTGGGCCCCAAACTTCACGTATGCTAGGAGAGACCGTTTTCTCGCTTTTGCAAATGCTGATCTTGTGCTAAAGTCAAATAACGACATTGGGAGATACATGGGGTTTGGGAGTCAGGTTGGGATGGGGAAAAATTAAACATGCTTAGGCATAGATGGGAATAATCCAGCCAAAAGGCACAGGCCGAATGTGCTGTAGAGAAAAGGGATAATTGATGGAGCAGATTTCCTAGGAGGTGGGAGGGAGCACAGTTGCTAGCACAGGTGGAGATCTGACTGGTCCCAGGTAGGAGAGAAGGAGCAGAGGATGCACCTGTCGGTAGGGGTGCTGGTGGGAAAACGAGAGCATCCTGTTAGAAGACTTCGATGTTTAATAAAGTAGGAGTCCATGTCATGTATCGAAGGGAGGGGGTGGAAATAGAGGAGACGTGCTTGAGAGTGGACCAGATGTGAAATCCTCCTGTGGAGCTCACAGATGAATTGACTTGAGAGGTCTGAAAAGATTGCCAGCGAGCGGTAAGAGCCCACTTGAAGGTAGTGATTATGAATTTGCAGTGAATACTCTCACCTTGTAGGCTGGCTTTTTCCAGCATAGCTTTGCTGCTCAAGCACACACACACAGAAAAATAAATATAGTCCTGAGGTAATTACAGATGTGGTGTAAGTACTGTGATGAGTCTCTACAGGCAGAGGGTAGAGGATGTGAAGAACTGACAGTGTCCTCGAGAAACTGAAAGGCAGTTAGAATGCTTAGAGTGGAGCTCAGGAGGGCAAGAGCAAGAGAACCCAGAGAGGAAACAGGGACCAGAGCTTTTACAAAGAGCCTTACAAACCACCATAGAGCCCTGAACTTTATTCCTTGACAGTGGGCAGCGAGGAAGAGTTTTATGGAAAGTGACCCGGTATGATCAGGTTTGCATCTGCAAAGATCACTTTGACTATTACATGAAAATTGATAGCTTGGGGGATCAGTACTGAAGGGAGGAAGTGCTTAGGAGCCTGGTGAATCTAGGCAAAATGAAATAGCAGCCTAAATTAGGAAAGTAGCACTGAGGAAGGGGCAAATGGATGTATCTGAGAAATACTTAGGATCAACATTTTGTCTTTGATTCCCGGGGGGGAAAGATTCTAATTGGCTGTGGCTCCACTAACAATGGTTTTATACTAGATCAGTCTAGTAATTCTTTATTAGTTAACCCAAAAAGGGTTTGTCCAGATTTTGTATTATTATCACGTAGGTAGAATTTATTACCTTTTTTCCTCAGTAGAAAATATACATGGTCTTTATAGACAATTGAAAAACACGAAACGGTAAGGAATAATAAATCATCCCACATCTCTCTACCTAGAGACAAATATTATAAACAGTTTAATATGTTTTCCTTTTATCTTTTTTCGGAAAGCAGTGTTACAAATCGCTATCTCTCTGGCAGGGGAAAGGGTGACCTGTAGCACCCTTTTTGAAGCCAGTCAAACCCAATGTGACTTTCTGACTTTTTTAACTTACAGGGTGTGGACTCTGGGCCTCTGATAAGTGCTGGATGACCTTGTATACCTTTTTATTATTTCCTTTAAGGGCAAAGCTTTTTAAATACAGTTTAATGCGAGATGGCCTGGATAAGATTTAGTTAGAGGAGATCATGGCCCAGTCACCACATGAAGAGAAAAGCCATTTCTGATGAATGCAGGAGCACACATACACTTGTTTTTTCAAATCCTCACAGGGGGAAGTCAATGGGAACAACCACTCTGGCTTAATTTGTTTATTCTGGGCATGGCAATAAAACATCAGTAACAAGGAAAGAATAATGGCCAACTATGTATCTTAACTGATTTGTAAGCTGCAAGTCATGGTATGTGGAATCCCACTGGAAAAGGTGCCTCTCCCTCGTGCTATATTTATTTATTTTGTTTAACATCCTTTTAACTTGGTCTGAGATTGATGGAGACATTATCTTGGATCTTGGAAGCTGTGAGCCATATTGGAATGACAAACACTTGTTGACAGCTTTGAGAAGATGGATGGAAAAACAAACTCTGACAAGGCTCACATGTTTGTTTTTCTATTGAGTCTTTAGAAAGAACGCAGCTGTCATGATTTAGCATAGGGAAAGAAAAGTTGCACCTCATTATCAAATTCAGTATTTCTGAGCCTGACTTACAGACATCTCTAAAATACATCTGCTTTTTGTATAGGGTATATTATAATTAATGAAAGTAGGAACAAAAAGTTTATCACTTGGGCCAAGTTATATTTCTGTCCACTTTGGGTACTTGTGTCATTTTAGCTCTCAAAATTTGATACTATCATAAGTGTATATTATTTATTAGAAGGACTATGCATATTTTATATCTGAGCATCATCTTTTAGAAGTAATAATAATTATCTACTAATACCAAAAACACGGTATAATAGAAAAGGGAAACTCTTATAATAGGTGTCTAACAAATATTTCCCCACTGGTGCCTGACATCTTAACCATGTGACTGTGGGGGAGGGGAAATGATTCATTTACTATTTTATTAAATAGACCTATTAAACTGATTTTCAAACTGATTATGAGACAAAGATTAATATAAATTATATGTTTATATTGATTAATGTCTTTCAGATACTTAAACTAGGAATACTCGTTCCAGTTAGGCAAGTTATTTTATAGGTATGACGTGTGAAATGAAATGATTTGGGGTTGTCAGCTTTGTAGTAAGTTATAAATAATTTCACTACATTTGCCTGCCTGACATCTCCCTGCTTTCTTCTGGTAATAGAATTTTTCTTTCTATGGAGAAAATAATACTTGTAGTTTGAGTTGGATACTGTGTCATGTTGTCTTCCCATCAACATCCCATGCTTACAGGATAGTCATTTCATCCCCTAGCCATGATGCTTTATGGCCGTGATGGTTCTGGACTTTTCTTTTGGAGCCATCAGGAATTAAACTTCCTTCTCTGGTTGCTAGGAGAATGAGAGGCTGGGGCTGCCATTTTCCTGTTTCATGGAAAGAGCCTGCATGCAGGAATACGCCAAGCAGATTCAAGATAGAACGAGCCAGAATCCTGATAGCACATTTGATACTGAACCCAGTAATTGCTAAAAGCAGGTACAACCCTGTTGTAAGAGATAAAGCCCCATTTTTCTTTGAGCTAGTTTGTTATGGTGGGTTTTTTGTTGGTTTTTTTTTTTTTTTTACCATTTGCATCCCTGAGAACCTATACAAAGTACTGTAACAGATCTTAGGATTGCTGGAGGGCAAGAAATGTAAAGGAGTACCTGACTGATAGGAAGGAAGATGGTGAGGTAGTGAACCTGAGTAAAAATGGAAAAAATTAAAACAAACAGAATCCCCAAAGATGGATGGATTTTTATGAGGAAAATAGACTGAAAGAAAAACTTCTTTTGAAAACGTAACGTAGACAGAAATTAAGTTGTTTCCTGAAGGAAAAAGCACAGTATTATTTACTTGTTTGTAATACATTGCTCAAATATTTGAAATTTTTAGTCTTCATGTATTAGGACGTTGGAGGCAAGAGGTCCAGACCAGGAGATGGCAAACTTTTGAGACGTAAGAGCCAATCCTGTCCCTCACAACAATTTAAAAATTATTCAAGAGCCATGAAACAAATGAAATCACCATTATGTGAATAATATCCTTTAAAAATTTTATAAACGAAACTATGATAGTTTTATTTTTATTTTCATTTTCAGTTTTACTTCAGAGCCACATGTACGTACCCAAAGAGGCACATGTGACTCGCAAGCCTCAGTTTGTCGTTCGAGACTCACATAAGGTTAAACAGGAAAGGGCAGAGGTGGAGCCATGGACGTGACTTGACCCAAGGAATCAATGTGAAGCCTCCTCCACTTCCTTTGTGTCCTGTTCCATGGCCACAGGCAACCTGAGAGAAGGGAGGACATATTTTCCTGGGCTTTGGTTTGTAAAACCCCAGGGAAGGACTCTCAGTGGCCCACTTTGAGTCTGATACCCACTTTGTAAACCAGTCACTGTCCAGACCAGGGAAGGGTGGGTAAAATGCTAGACTGTGTGGCCATTTGGGACCCAATGAACAGAGCCTTCTAAAAGGAGTCAGGTCAAGCACAAGCCTGGCCCCAGAACCAATGTGTTCTGAGCAGCTTTCCAAATTGTGTTCACTATAGCATATTTGATGTGGTGAGGAAATATTAAAAAGTGCCAGAACATAGGGATCGGCCGAGTGGCTCAGTTGATTAAGATCTCACTCAAGAGTGCGAGCTGAGCTCTGAGCAACTGCAGTTCGATGCCCAGCCCAAGCTGAGCTGCCTTCGAGCTGCCACCATGTATTCTAAGATTTGGTAATACCGCACTTGAGTTTTATTTTCCACACAAATAAAAGGAGTTTTACTCCACTCCTGCAGAAGTAGTTGGATCCAACTGAAGTGATAATGCCATTATGAAAAGAAATTATTATAAAGCACAGGAAAAATGTGAATAGACTAAAGCCAGCTGTAAGTTCTAAAGTGTTTAAATTTCTCATGCAAATATACTATGCTTTGTGTTTTGGAAATGTGGTTTAAATATCTAAACCAAAGCAGTAAACCTAACTGAAAGGCATTATAGAAAATACATGAAAAACAGAATAAAATAGCATGATGAGCTCTGATCCCTTGGTGCTAGGAAGAATTGTCAAGCCCTCACTGAAATGAACCATAAGGCTTGGTTAGCATGGTACTTCTACCCAGATGTTGCTTGTCCTGATAAATTTAAGCATTCATAGGAGTCAGAAGCTGCTGCCAAGTTATGGCACCCTGACGTTCAATTGCCACGTTCTAGACCTCAGTTCCCATCTTTGGGTGGCTGACTTGCCAGAAATGTAGGAAAACATAATATCTTTTTTCATCCAGATGAAATAATTCACTGGAATCCCTGAACTAGGAATTGGCACTCACACACACATACATACACACAGGCTTGAGAACTGCCAAGATAACACCTCACCAGCATTTAAATAATGTGATTTGTAGTTGGAATCTTCATTTGTTCTGTGGAATTAAATTAATAGGTCATGAAGGAAAGATTATTTCAAATACCTATAGAATGCGTTTGAATATTGGTGAAGGGAGGGAATATGAACAGACAGAACATTTTAATTACATGTAACTTGAACTATCTCAATAAGGAATATACATTCTTATAGGTAAATAATTTTTAACACTTATAAATGGTGTTTTTTGTTTGTTTGTTTGTTTTTTTGAGGGCAGTGTCACTGGCCCTCATGTGGGACCGAACCGGGGCTGCTGGCTTCCCAACCCAGCGCTTAACAACCGCGCCACTCGGCCGGCCTGATGGTGTATTATTTTTAAATGAATGTAATACAGTCTGCAAAAATACATGTATTTTTGCACCAATGGTTCATTTAAGGAATTATTTCTTGAATGCCTATTTGCATAGCTCTCTTTAACATTAAGAATATAACTTCACATATCTCAGGAAGCCTGCCATTTGGATCATTAGATAAGATGAACATATTGGAAAGTTAAATACTTTTAACACATTGTATGTGGGAAATGAGTAAACTCGTCATATAGCTTTTTATGCCCGCTTACAAAGTGTTAAGTAGTGACACCATTGAAAGTAATAAGAAGAAACCTGTATCAGTTAGGGTTTGATCAGAATGTCAGAACCACAATGAGTGATGTAACAGATGTATTATAGGGTTTAGGCCTGATGTGTGATGTGACCCTGGAAGTTCATCCGTCTCTGTGATGTTGTTGAACCTGGACCTGGTGCTGGCTTGATGTAAGCAGAGCCGTAAGTCAGGAAAGTAAAGCAAGAGCAGCCTGGAGTCTGCAAGGAAGAGCTGAAACTCATGAGAACAAATTGGATCACGTGTCTGTCTCTCGCACTTCCAAGCCAGTAGCTTGGATGTTGCAGGTAACCTGCAGAAGTCCTGGTGCCTTTGTTATGGAGCAGCATGGAGACTTGACCCAAGATTATGAGAAGTGGATGAGATCAGGGATCTGCTGAAGCCCAAGGACATCTGTCAGGAGCTGGAGAAGCTGCAAGCCCAGTGCCATTGCAGGCCAACAAAGCAAACCAACAGATCCACAATTGTGTGTGAGCTTCAGTGGTACCTGACCTTTCACCAGCTTTCCAAGGGTAAACATGGCGGCCTCTTCATTTCCACCTTGCCAATCTCAAACAGACTTTCCTTGTGGCTATCCGTAACCTGCAGCTATACAGGAAAGGGGATTCTGGGCTAAACTGACACAACATGGGCGTCATGGTTCACCCCTGGATGGCTTTGCACTCAGATACTCCCTTCAGTCATATTTTACTTCCACATGAAGCCATAGCAAAACCATGTCTCTATCAAACACGATGAAACTATCCCCCTAGCAACCTGAAAAGGTGGCTTTGAAGAATGAAACTGCACATCGAGCAACTGGTTTTCAAAGTGGAACTGTGTGTATCCCTGACAATTAATGCATATAATTTTTAAAATGTGCCTCTCCTGGGAAATTTTCCCTCTAAAAAGTATTTATTCATACTCTCAAAATTAAAATGAAATTTACTGTAGAAAAATGTAGGACTGAAGCAGAAGGGAAAAATTGTTTCACTTTGTATATAATGTTTTCTGTCTTTTTTCAAATCTTTCTGCAGTTTTTCGAGGTGCCATTTGATTCAAACATGAATAGGACAAAGAACAGGCCCCTGGTTCGTGGACAAATCAGGTAAAATCAAGAATACAAGTCTGTTTCATGTTATAGAACGTTCATTTGTTTGTTCATCCTGAGTCATTTCCCAGCCTTTTCTCTTCAGTTGTGAAGTGAAAATAACACCCCTCTCCAAAGGGTTATACTGGTGGAGCCCAGTATAACACAGTACTTTTCAACTCTGACCAAAATGTACTGAAAATGGATCGAAGATTTGGAGCTTTGTTGTGGGAGTAACTCATGCAATAGACTCCTTACTTGGTTCAATGTTGAGACACAGACTGATTTCACTTGGAAGGGCTGAAGGTAAAATATTCCATTAACACAGATGATTTCACACAAATCCATGTAGGGTCTCAGAAGAAAGAGACGACGGAAGCCTTGTTTTTTCAGATAAACTGATAATGGTGTTATACGCCAGGTAAATTACTGCCTCCATTCTCCTTTCCCACAAATTCAATTAAGTAGAACTAAAAGGCATATAAATATTTTAATATCACTAATGGTTAATAATTAAACATTTTACTTCCTTGAGGAGACCTCGAAACCAGCATTTAAAATATTTTTTTAATCCAATGGATCTCATAAGCCGAGAAGAATAAAAAGAGCCAAATGGATTATACTAACTATTCTAAATCAGTGAATGCTCTTTTCATGTCTCCAGGCAGTGCCCTCCTGGACCTTCAAGTTTATTGGGATAACACTGGTGGGTCAAATCATCACACATATTAACTAAAACAATAAAGGAAACAAGCATAGACACAATCAATACATCTGTAAAAATGATTTTTACTATGGACTGTTTTTAGCCATTCAATTCTTACATGAATTTTAAATACCATTTTATTGAAAGGGGTAATAGAGCCAAATAAAAATATACAAAAACAGAAATCTCAGATCAACTGCTACTTTACTTCCTTTTTTGAAATATAAGTAAAGCTATTTGCTGTGTTTATGTTTAGAAAATATCACAGTACTTTTATCTGAGTAAAGTTGTTTTAGAGGTCAAAAAGCAAACGCTGGAACCCATCTCAAAAGCTAAAAGCTGCTCTGCCCACTGGTCCTATCACCAGTGGGTTCCTACTTATTAGGAAATTCTGTCCAGTCTTTTTCCCTCAGTGAAATCACACTCTCCTTTAGAGCCCAGGAAAATACAGGGCAGGCTCAGCAAGTAGCAGTAATCAGACAAAAGCCCGCCATTCTCCTGGCAGCGCATCTCTGCTCACGGTGATAGCTTCCAGGGTGGACATCGTGGCCTTGGCTGTTGGTATGGAGAGTGCCCTTTCTCTAAAAGACAGAGGCTACAAAACAGTTATTAGTCTTGTTAAACTTGTAACTTCATCTTTTGTTTGCAGGATGACCCAGGCAGAATCTCATTTATGATGATCTTCACTGCTATTTTAGAGAGCAGAGTACAGGCCTGAAAAAAAGACTCAAACTTATTTTTATATCAAGGATGTACGTCATTAAATAGGTACAAGGAGATGTTATGAGCCGGGAGCAGAAATCTTGCATTGAGAAGCATAATTTTAAAACTGAAGAGTTTGCATCTTGTCAGTTCCTGTTTATTATAGTGAATTATTATCTACTACACAGATATTTTTATGAGTAGGTGGCCACCGTCTGTACTCGAAAGTCTTATAGACTGTCCTTTAACATTTATTTCTCAGGCTTGGTGCTTTTCACATTCATAACAGCCATCGGACGTTTAAATACAAAGTATAGCCAATTAAGTTTGAAATGCGCTTTTTGGTGTTTACTGCCCCGTTTGGTCTGGGCTTATATGCCTTGTTGAATCTATACAGCTACATAGACTTCTTTACAACTTGGCGGGTAACGTGGGAGCTGCTGTCGTCATTGGTGGGTGACAGTATAGGAAGTCTGAGAAAGAAATCAGTGAAAGTCTTTTGCTGGTGACAGCCGTCTCAACATAGCTTCATTTCTATCCATTCTAAAGACAGTCTATAAACACTGATGGAGAAAATATATTTTGTTAACTTTTTCAAGTGATTACAGTTAGTTTTGGAATTTTTTGTTTAGGTGAACAAAGGTATATTCTAAGGAGCTAAAGTAACATAGTAATATTTAAGGGAAGAAACATGTGCCTGGACTAGTTGTTCTGTGATTGCTTGAGGACCTGGGGAAATAACCTAAAGGAGCCCCATGCTTGTTGGGGCATGTCCATTCTCTGTGTTTTCAGTCTTCTCCTCTAGAAAAACCTGGCGAGGTGGATGGACACTGAATGCCTTACAGAGCTGACACAGAAGGTTGTGCTTTGGTTTGCTCATTTAACATAGTCTTTATTCCAGAAAAGATTAGGAGGTATCATAAGACTAACATAGTTAAATAGAGAAATAGGTAATAAAAGTCGTGGTTATGTAAAATAGAATTTGGGATAAATGATAAGATCACAAGAAAAGATGATCAAATTCAAATAGTTAATAAGGTTGAACTGTAAATTTCATTCTGCATTTCCTGGTGGAATTACAATTACATCATAATGATAAGCAGGAGATAGATGCTGTTCAGTTCCCCCCAGTACTCAGGTGAGAAAACCAAGGACGCAAGTATTATAAATAAGTGGCAGAACAAAAATTTGGCCCAGTCCACATGACTCCACACCCTTAATTCCTAATGACTACACATAACTGCCTCTAAAAGTCTTTGTCCATGAGAAGAAAATACCACTCAACAGAGACCAAACTTCTGCTTCTCAGTTCTGAAAAATAAGAAAGGACTCTTGATGATGGTGGCATTAGAAGGATATCCTCAGAGACTTCTGTAGAGGAAACAAATAGCAAATTTCTAAGGCATCTGTCCATGCAAGCCAGAGACAAACTGTCAAAGAGCAAACATCTCTTAGTGAGAACCGTTTAGTGTGTGTGACCTTGAAGCATTTGGGGAATAGGAAACCCTTGATCAGACATAATAGCCCAAGGCATCAGCTTGTTCCAGGGGTTAAACTGAGATAGTGACCAAAAGAGGAGAGAAGGTGCCAGTGTTCTGTGTGTATCAGGTGATGGCTAGGATCAAAGAGATCACGGAGGGAAAGTGCTCTGCCACCTGGGATGATCAAAGAGTGGGCTCCAGGGCAAACGTTCATCGGCAGGATCAGGGATCGTGTCCCGTCTCACTCTCAACAGTGTCCAGTTTGGATGATGACTGTGACATCTGATAGAAAGGGAATGACGATTAGGATGTTCACAGAATTTTCTTATTTTTAAAGCTATTTCATACAAATTCCAATTACCTATTTTGCCCAGAAGGGGAAAAAACACATACATGGAAAGTATGATGTATGTAAATCAGTTTGTAGGTAGACACTGTAATACAGACCTCTTTAAATAGCTTTTAAAAAATGACATTCAATATCTTTATGTTTTCTTACAAATTGGAAAAGATGAATCAGGTCAACTAACTTGTTTGGACATTTCTGGCAAAAATGTCATGGCTCTGACTGATTGTTTTGAGGACAAAGTTGGGCTTAGAGCTCCCTTTTATTCTCTGACAACCCACCTTAGAATTCATATGTCACATATCAAGAGCTCATACTGAAGGGTGAGTAGACCCACGTAAGAAGTTGAATCCGCAGACTTAGAGTCCTGAAATGAAGGTAAACATCGGGGAAGTTTACCTTCTTATCCGACAGTCTTATTCGGTGTAACCAATTTTAACTTGGTGGCTGGAGAAAAGTTAATTAGCAATTTTTAAAAATTTGTATATACTAGAAAGCATCTCAGTCTCCGGATATTTTTCATATGGTAATCATAGTCTGGTGAAAAATGTCATCTAACGGACTCTAAGTGTGGGCAAGTCCTTGACTTATTCTTTCCACTTCCTCACTGTAGGGATCATAATTCCAACCTTGTTCATCTCATAACATTGTTGTGGAGATAACAGTAAGGTCAATAAACTCAGGTAAATACAAGTTCATTGTTGGGGAGTGGGCTTAAAACCCGACAGAAATGTAGATTTGTTTGCAGAACTTCCATCTGTTTTCAAAATGTGCTTTAAAATAAATATTTCAATACTTATCAGGCAATCACGTAAAAAATGAAATTCAGATTAGTTTCGAGGGTTAGGGCAAAGGAAGCAAAACACTTGATAAATGAGAGAACTTAGAAAGTGAAGGTTATATGTTTCCATTATCATGCTCAGTGGGTAAAGCCTCTCAGTGGAAAGTAGACAATGGCAGGTTGTTGAATCCTGCATTCATATTATCACTCATGAGGACATGGTTATGGGGAAAGTTGTCCCTGTGGAGAAGCATGCTAGTTGCTAAGGTTACAAAGAGGTAAATGGCATGGTCTCCATTCTCTTAGAATCTCATTGAGGAGAGGGCAGCCCACCTGTATAAGAACACTAACTGCTAGCACAGATGCTGTGCTCAACAAACATTTTTTTTAAATGTGCCAATCAGCCACCAGGCGCTGTGCTAGACCTCGCAAGGGGTCTAGTAAGTACTGAGGTAGGGGCGTGCCTGAGTGATGTGGGCGTGCAGACAGGACAATGTAACCCAAACTGAAGAGGCCGAAGGGGACTTACCAGAGGGAACGAAGTCGCAAAGCTAAGAACCGAAAATGAGTGAGAACTGAGCCACTCGAACTGTTGTTCCTTTCCAGACTCTGCCACCTCTGCTGGCTCCGGTGCTAGTGGCCATCGCCTCCTTCTCACCTCACTCTCCTGCTGATACTATACTCGACACTGCCTGTGCCTCCAGCCCAGCTCCCTCTTCTGAGCCTGGACTTTTGGAAAATCTCCTTTGGGATGCCCCTCTAGGCATCTCAGAGTCAATAAGTACAGAAGGTGCCAAAAAAAAAAAATGGATACACATTTAAAGAAAGGAAAAGACTGTATTAAAATTGTAATACTCAGTACATACTGATAACAAAAGGTGAATACAAGTCATGTTTGACTTCTGCACTTGCAAGAGGTGCTCAAAGTGGTTCCATCAGTGTCCAGGCACTTCTGATTACGGTGAACTACTGCTTGAGCAACGTTGACCAAAGTGTCCACTTGTATTGCTGCGCATGCCATTTCAGTTTCTTCCCAAAGTACCACCAGTGTAGCCAGTTTTCTACAGTATACCATATCCTTTAAGGTTCCCCACAGGTAGAAGTCAAGGGGTGTTAAGTCAGAAGAATGTTCTCGAATTTCAAATACCACTTCAAAATGGTCTTGTGCTCCTCCAACGACAACTGTGCTTCCGCCATTTTCTTTTGACTCTCCTGCCTGTCGCATGGTAATGTTAGAGCATTCATTTGATTAACAAAGATCTTTTGAGAGAACATGTACTACGTATTGCTACCGTAATTCAATTCAACTTTGAAAGGTAATACACAGATAACATCTCTTAAAGTGTGTGCACATTTTTGAGGGGCCGGCCAAGTGGCTCAGTTGGTTAAGAGTTGTCTTAAGAGTGCGTGCTCTGAGCAACAGGGACCCCAATTCAATTCCCACATGGGCCAGTGATGCTGGGCCTGAGCTGAGCTGCCAACAGGTGGCAGGATGGCTCAGCTGGTGTAACAACAAGATTGTCTGTTCAATGGTGAGCTATGCCCACCCGCAACTAAGACTGAACTCGGCACCTTGAGCTGAGCTGCCACCTGGATGGCTCAGTGGGTAGAGCGTGCACTCTTAACGACAAGTCTGCCAGTTCGACTCCCGCATGGGATGGTGGTATGCCTACCCACAACTAAGATAGTAACACAGCACCTTGAGCTTAGAGGCCACTATCTGCTGACTGGCAGCCAGATGGCGACTGGCGTCCTCCACAATGAAGATTGAAGAACAACAACTTGGCTGGTCCCCCTTCCCAATTCCCCAGCACTATTCCCCTCCCCTAATTCCCCAATTAAAAAATAAAATGTGTGAACATTTTTTGGCACCTCCGGTTTATACTCCAAGAAAATTCATCATTTTCTCTCCCAAACTGTGTTGTTGTTTTTTTTATTATTATATACTTGTTAATTTACATTCCAAAGTCAGGGACCTGTACGTATTCTAGACTTTCTTTTTCTTGTATCCCCTTCACCTGATTATCCAACAAATCGTGACTTTTTCACCTCCTGAATTACCCTGGAACCTCTGGTGTCTCACCCCACTGTTTTCATCTCAGACTGTCATCAGTTTTGCATGAGTTATTACAACAGACAGCCTCCCCGCTGATCTCTCTACCTTTTCTCTAACCTCTTTCCACATATCTTCCACTCAGCTGGCAGACAGTTTCCTTAAATGATCATATCGGTTTCTGTCCTAAAAATTTTCAGGTATTCTAACTATTTTTTAAAATCTATATTTGTTTTAAATTCTTTACTGTGTCATACAAGGCCTTTCAGGGTCTGGTCCTTCCCACTTCTTACAGCCTCAGCCCCCACGATGTTCACCTTTTTTCATTTGTCCTTTTATGTTATATTGTGACTTAACGGAACTGCTGATCTTGATCACTGAAGTGCCATGCTTTCCCTCTCTCTGCCAGGTGTGCTAACCTTGCCCTTTCTGGTTTTTCCTTTCAGGAGTTGCTGTCTACTGTACATGTATCTCTACCTTTCTTAAATTCTGCAGCTCTGTGTACAGGTGCCACATACCTCATTTAAGGCAGTGTAGCAAAGGAGACATGAAAACCAGATGAGTAGCAGCCCCGCTGTCCAGTGGGACCCTCACAACCGCCAGACTTTGCATTTGTTCTCCCTTTTTATTTAACTCAGTGATTCTCGAACATTAGTGGACATCGTTCTTTTTTTGGGATTGTGCACACATAATGTTGCATGGACTTTATGACTGACATCCGGGGATTTGGCAGACTGGTTTGGAGTATAATATACTTCTGCCTTAGGGCTGACCTAAATAAACTCAGTAGACCGCAGCTCCACTGTGTTTGAAGATGAGCTGTGTCCGGTTCCTGCCTGTACCTGACGGGTCTGCTGCCGGTGGTCTGTATTGTTTCAGAATATAGAGAAAGTGAAGTTGGGTATGTATAATAAATAAGGAATAGTAAGATAACTAACTTTGTTTGAAATAGTTACAGTATAGACATACCCTTTACATTTCAGGCAACAGAAATTTTCTGTAATTCTTCTTTGAGAATCAAAGCGGAAAATCTTTACAAATAAAATACCATTTAATGAGAATAAAATCTATGATATGACATTTTAATTCGTTTCATTTTCCCAAGGAGAATCCAGAAGACAGAACTTTCAATTATCTTATTATTATCTACATAAAATGCCAATTCTCTATATCTAAGGTATCACTTACAGTTAAAAAAAAAAATAAGGTTAAGAAGGAAGGAAGGAAAAGATTGTCTCCCTTATCAACTGTTTGGGAAAATACTGCTTTTTCTGTTTTCCTCACTGTTGAAAAGAAAAGACACTTTTTATACTAAGCTGGCATGTTTATATTCATCGTGGCTCTTGCAGGGACACAGAAGCTATTAGTTCTTCTGGTTGTCTGTGCTGGAGAGCACTGCGGCCTTACAATAATTGCAGGTGGTCAATAGAAACATCCCTTTGCAGCTTCTATTTACCAAATGTAGTTCCTGTGGAAACACTTGACCCCGTGGCTTTCTGCTTTTTCCTTCAGCTCTGGGGCCTTTGTGGTAGAATTATTTATCAGAGTCTTTAATGGCTGGGGGGCCACTTGGTGCATTGGAGGACACCGTGCCTCACTCCCATCATTCAGGAAGCATCCCAGATGTGCATGGGTAAACCCGGAGTCACAGTGTACAGGCCCCATGTGCTCCAGCACCTGCATCAAGGACGTCTGGAGAGAAGTGAGTGCCCCCCAAGGGTCAGCATGGCGCTGGTTTAACGTCTTGTCCTGGCTCCTCAGCACAGATTGATCTCTGTTAACTCTGAGCCAGCCCACAGCATCTATTCCGCTGGGGCTGCATGTAAGCCCGGCCACCACGTCGCCGCCCAAGGGATCCACTGCTGCTGGTCTCTGGATAAACGAGGGGTAAATGGAGCTTGTCACAGGCAAAAGCAAGAAGTGTTTATCTTTGACACCTGTGAGCCTCCTAGTTCTCTGCCGTTTTTATATCCTCACCAGTAGCCTCCTTCCTTTCATCCCCTCCATATCACATAAGTATCGAGTTGCCTTGAACTCCTGCTTAATGAAGCAACGTGGCTACTTGCAACATTGGATAACTGGATGAAATGTATTTAGTAGTTTTAGGGTGGCCACGGGAAGGGTCAGAGGAAGAGGTGTGGTTAAAAGTGAATGTCCCCGCACCACAACAGTTTAGTGGTTATCAAAGGGTAAGGGGGGAGTAGAGATGGTAGAAGAGGGAAAAGGGGGTCAAATATATGGTGATGGAAAGAGAACTGACTGGGTGTTGAACATGAAATGTGATATATAGATGATGCATTATAGAATTGTATACTTGAAACCTATGTAGTTTCATTGACCGTTGCCACCCCAATAAATTCTAATTTAAAACAAAATTTTTTTTAAGTGAATGTCTCCAATAGTTCTTAAGATACAGCTCAGTTCTTGGGAGGACCAAATATTTTTCCCCAGCAGATTATAGCTGCCAGAATCTAACACCTATTTTTGGAAGTTGTTGGGGACCTGTAGGGCCCGTTGGACCCCGTTTCTACCTCATGGTCTACAAGCTCTAAGGCCTAGAGACCAGCTTGCCTGAGAACAGGTGTTCGGCTCAGATGCTCCTGAGGTGCCTCTTGGTACCTCATCCAACTCCACAGCCCCACTGAGTCCTTTTCTTCTTGGCTGACTTACTGTTTGGGCAGGTGGTTCCTCTGTGCTCCTCTCTTTATAGCCAGGCTTCTAGAAACAGTGGCCCACTCACCACTTCAGCAGTTCGAGTTCGGCTTCTACCCTCACTGTCCACCTCTGCTGTTCTCTTCCCTCCGCTTCATTTCTCCCTGGCTGGTGTGCTCTCCTGATCCCACCTTCCCTTCGGTTGACTCATCATTAACATGGTAACCTCAGCCTTAGCCCCCAAGGTCTTCCCGCTGAGGCCTCTGTCCCAATTCCACAAGCTTGAGAGCGAAATTGTGATGGCCCGAGCTTGGGCCATGCATGGTCCAGCCCCCTCTGCTAACAGAAAGAGTGTGGGGGCAGGTGGAGAGGCAGCAGGCACCTAACGCTGCTCCTTCCAGGGCCGCTCCTGCCGAACGGAATCTTGTGCTCAGCCAGATATGTACCTCAAGCCCGGATTCTGTGTTGCATATTTCTAGCTCCGATCCATCTCTCCACCCCCAGTACACACAACAATAATGTCAAATTCTTTCTGTGATTTGCAGTCAAAGCCTAAGGTAGATTCTCAAGTGGAATACTTAGAGATATTTTGTGTCAGACGCACAGAGGTATATATGCTCTCAGTCTTCCCTGATTTGGGCAGGGAAATTTGGGGTCTTTCCGGTTCTCTCAAAGTTGAAATTTTCTGTTTTATGTTGTCTTTGTTTTCAGAAAGGACAGAGGGATACAGACACTTTTAATCTGCTGTCTTTGTCTAACTTGAGGTCTTTCAGACTTAAATTTCTAATCTGTTTTACACATGTATTTTTTTAAGTAATAGCCTTTCTTCTGGTCTGTCGTAATTAAAATTAATATTTCTTAAGAATGTCAAGGCCTAATGTTTCTTCTATATATTTTAGAATTAAATAATTCCCTTGTCTAATTCAATTCATTAAGAATTCATTGATTACCTATAATGTTACAAACACTGTCAGTTCTGTTTTTATAATGCTCAAAAGGCTTATAATGTGGGGGAAAAAATTAGCCAGATGCATAAAATGCTTAGCAGACCAGACAAGGGAGCCCATAAATACATATCGAGTGAAATGAATGAATTGGTACAAACAAGAAGTTCTCTGGGAGATCAGAAAAAGAAAATGTGGATAAGGACGATTGGACAGCAAAAGCTTCTTAAAGTAGTGGGGTCTGGGCTACTCCTGCCTCCTTGCTATTTTGAAACACATCTGTATTTTGATTACGTCTCCTTTGATTATCCATTTTTCAGCTTGGTGATGTTGACAGGGAAATAATACATGTCAGCATTAGTTTTTCCAACTTAATGGATCGGATGAGAGTGATCCATAACTTGTAAGCTTTGGGTGTGGGCTGTAAGCAGGAGAGAGAGAGCGATAAGAGCAGAGTGAAAGGTTATTTAGAGAGGATAAATTTAAACACTTGGAATCAAGGTCGCCCAATACCTGGTTTTTAAATGAATGACGAAGATTGAGTTTTCAAAATGAAATGAATGGATTGTTTAGTTGGCATTATTAACTTAAAGAACAGGGTTTAGCTTAAGTATTATAGGGATTTACAGGAGACATTTTTCAAATTTACTGAAGGTTTTACCAGTAAGCACTTAAGCAAATGTAAACGTTTTGCAGGCTGCAGGGGAGCTGTGAACATGATTCATCACCCAGTCCCACTGGCCTAGGAGACGGGTACCCAGCCCAGACCACAGCTCTGCAGAGTTTCTAGGGATTGTTATGATTAGTCTCTTGGTGTGTATATATTGCAAATGTAATAAGAACATAAACATTTTATAAGTATAGAAATTTCTTTTTTTAGTGTTAACCAGTCATTTGAAGTGGCAGGAAGAACAAATTTGGTCTCAACTTAATAATAGTGGTGCTAACATAGAGAACTTTGTTCTTAAAATAAGATCATTCAACATTATGAACTACGATCTGAAGTGTCAACAAAAAGTTTGTACATTTTGAGAAGGTGAATGAGAAGGACACTGGGATTTTCTGAAACACAACATTCCTTTCTGTCATTATCATAAAAGAAAAGAAAGCATTTATGATTATTTTGAGGCATCATGAGTTATGAACATTTGTTGATAGCAGTCCTGGGGGTGGGGGATTCTTACGTTCCCATGCCCCCTTTTATAAGCATAAAATATTCAGATAATCTAATAAATATAAAGAGTTAACTGTCATATCATAGAACTAAGTCGATCACTCGTAGCCACTTGAGAAACAAGTCATAGGAGCAAACACCTTTTACCAATAACATGGAGTCATTTAGTCTAATGTCCTGTCACTTTATTTCCTTCTCTTTTCAAATAAGATGATATGAAAAGATTTGACATGATCAAACGCTATTCCCGTTGACGGGTGTTAACCTGAGCAGTGGTGACTCTTAAGATGGTGTTCTCATTTGCATGGTTTGTAAAGGTTATGCCAGCCAGCATTTTGGGCACTAGTCTTGCACACAGGGAACATGAAGGTGAATGATACAAAGATGAAGCAGTAAAAAAAAAGTAGGTGTGGTGGGCTGGGCAGGGAAGACCACAGCAGATCCTGTGGTCCTAAGGATTAAGAATGCTGTGAGAGCCAGGGCCTGGAGACCACCCTGGGGGCCGGACAGGAGGGAGAGAAGGGGGAGGGAAAATGATTCTGGAGGGCTTGTTTTGATGTGTAGGCTGAATAACAGAGGATGAGTAGGAAATGGGCCCACAAAATGCTGAGAGCAGTACTGGAAGGCAGGAAGTGGGTAGGGGGAGGTGTGTCCGTTCTAGGGCAAAGGAGCTCCATGCATGTCACAGAAGAGCTCTTTTACCTAAACCACAGATGGCAAAACAGCAGCCAACAGGCCAGATCCTGAAGAGGCACTTTTTTGTTTCGCCTGCTGCGCTTTTTTTCCTACAGTTGCCAACATTTAAAAATAGAAAATTTTAACATAAAATCCCAGATTTCTGGGCTTGTTTGGCACATGCCCTCGTGGTATCTGCCAGCCAAACCTGAACAGCAGTTCCCACAGTCCTCACCTCTCTAGTCTCTTTTCTCAGTAGGCCCAGTTCCCTTCTTTGTATTGCCAGCCTGGCCCCAATGGAGATCCGTGTTTGCAAACACCGCCCTGACCAGAGGCTCCAGTCTCGAGCGGGCAGTGCAGAAGCTGGAGTCACCTATGCTTGATATAGGTGAACAAAGCTGCTTTTTTAAAAATAGAGTCTTATAAATGAAAAAGGGAGTGGGTCAGAGCATTAAACCATCTGGCTCAACCAGGAACAAGGAAAAGTGTGCGTCTCTCTGTGGTAGCTGGAGGGAGCTGGAGTTGATGGAGAAATTCAGAGGTGGGCCTGTGCTCGAGCAGCATGCGCAATGTACAGAGATTGAGCCCTGCGCTCGAAACTTCGTTTCCGTGGACAGCATCAAACCGCAGGAATCTCCCCTCTGAAAATTCCACAGTCTTTGTACAAATAGCCTATCCTTACTTTAAACTGATACAGCATAATTCAAGAGGTCAACAACGGGGTAAGGTTGATCTTAGCTCCGTTCCCCCCCCCCACCCATCTTTCTTATCTCTCTCCTAGATGAATAAGATTCTTTCAATTTTTAAAAACTCATTTAGCTCCGACCTGCTTTGTTTTTTATTCCTTGAAAGAAGTTTTTCTAATATAATGCTACAGTCACTATTTTCTGAATATAATCATGCCAGAAAAGCTTGTTTATTCTTGAATTTCTCTCTTAAATGTTTTAACAACTTTTAAGCAGGTTACCATCATTTTTTTATGCAACTGATGGCTTTTTGAACATTGTCATTAATTTTCTTTTAAAACATGGTTTGTGTCCTCATTTCTTCACATATTCCTTAAATTGTGAATTTACATCAATCCTCTGCTACTTTGCAGTATTTGTAACTTGAGACTTCTTCAGAAATAGAAAATTCGTAAATAAGATTCTGGGAGACATTTTCAGAACATTTATCTGTAGAGACTTTCCCTAAAAATACAGGCCAAGCTTAAATGTCAGATTTATGCAGGAAATTAAAGTTAAATAGCCTTGTTTTGATTAAGGTTTGGGGTTTTCTTTTGTTTCTGAAGAAAGGAAATTTTATTTTATAATTTAAAAATCATCTATTCTGGAAGAATGACCAAGAAGTATGAGATTAATTTTTGTGTAAACCAATTACCTGCAGAGCTGCTTAAAATATAAAGCTTTCTTGATTTAATATAACATTTCATAGAGCTCTCTGACACATTAGTTAAACAGAAAGACCACATTTCCCCAGTACATTATTTTAAGAGTCAGGTAATTTAAATTACATTTGTTAAGTGCAATAAATAGGCATCAAATTAAAGCTTGTATATTTCTAATTTTTATAGAAGATTCCACTTTGATAGAGCTACTAAGGATTAGTGTTTAGTAAACAAAGAAATATTATGTTCTAACGGAGGAATACATAATTCATAGAAACGTGTTGCAAACATCCCCTCATTCCTAGTCTATTAGTTTCTTTTCTACAGTAGCCTTGGGCAGGAAATTTCCACAGTAGTAGAAGGATCCCACGCATTGATGCTCAGTAGAACGATATCTCAATTTAAAATGTAATTCAGTTTTGAATATGAGTTTGGAAATAAATTACCATTCAACCCTCAGCATGAGCCATGAACCTATTTGTATGAGTGAGTGAGTAAATGAATATGAAATAATTTTTTTTAGTTCAAGAAAATCACTAGATTTTTTTTTCTGCCACCATCCTCTCCCCTATCAAATAGTGCTGTTTTCCTTATTCATACATTTATTCTGTTTTATTGAAAATTAGAATTTTTTTGCAATATTATCATATCCCATTCACCTGCTTTTCTGATCTTTCCTATATAAATTTACCCTAGGAACACCACTCAGAGATATATGTGTTTTTCTGTTCTTAACAAAGACCATTACAACAACTGTTGTAGATATGCAAGTGCACCAATATTTTTTTTAATGTTTTGCATGTGATAAATCTAGTTTTTCCTGGTGGTGATTTTTTGGGGTTTTTTTGTAATTTGATAAAATTAAATTCTTAATTTAAAGTTACAATTGAAAATAAAAAAGTGTTGCCATTTTTAATTCACAGCCATACATGTATAATTTATAATTACGAAATGACATTCTTCAATATATATGCATATATTCTCATATTCTAATACATATCCATAAGTCTTTTTAAGTTAAAAAAAAATAAATCAGTGGAAACAATTTATTTCAAGTTTATCAGCCCCTACTTCCAACTCGATTTAAATAGGTCCACCCTATTTAAATACATAATTCTGTGTTATTTCACGTGTATTTTTCTTGTAGCTGATTTTATAATTGAGAATTCATGACACTTGTGTTAATTTTTTTAATGCCTCTCTTCCCTTCTAGACTGAACTTTGCTGTCTGTTTTTTTCACCGCCTTATACCCACATTTAGCATGGCTGACTAAAAGCAATGAGAAATTTGAATGAATGAATGAATGAATGAATGAATGAATGAATGAATGAACGAACGAACGAGGGAACGCAATGTGCTTTTTTGTTTTGTTTTGTTTTTGTTTTGAGAGCAGTGTCACTGACCCTCATATGTGGGACCCGAACCGGGGCCACTGGCTTCCCAAGCCAGCACTTAACCACCGCGCCACTCAGCTTGCCCCACAATGTGCTTTTTTAGTGAGCACTCTGCTAAGGGCTTTATTTACATTATTGTATTTGATTTTTAACTCTGCAGTAAGTAGTTCCCATTTTACAAATGAAGAAACTAAGGCCAACATGTTAAATAATTTGCTTAAGATCACACAGCTCCCAGGGTAGAACCCCACCTCCCTTAATGGTCTTGTTACTGAGCCTTTTTGCATAAGCCAGTTTTACGTGGGTTCAGTCTTGCCAAATAGAAGAGCCCTAATACACCCATTATGTTATAGGTGAGGAAACGAAGGACCAGAGAGATTCAATAATTTGCCCACTTTCACAGAGCTAGTTACCATCAGAGTCAGAACTGGAACTCAGACACCTGATTCCTGTTCAACATACTTAGTTATGCTACTATGTGGAAACCAGAATATAATAATACTAACAGATAATTAAACTTTTTTAAAATGCATTTTTGTTAGGCAATGTTCTAAGAGACACAATAGTAAAGATAGCACAATGAACCCAATATGCTCATCACCCAGAATCAACAGTTATCAAGATTTTGCCACACTTGTTCCATCTCAGCCTTTAATGGCCAAGACATTCTTAATTGTATAACTAGATTAAATCAGGGATGATGGAGCAGAGAAGTAAAGGGATAGACTTGTTGTTCCTCAGTTAGTTGATAACAGAACTAGTCTGCTGTCCTGTGTTCTTTCTCCTTGGAATATGTCAAGAGACATATTTCAAAAGATGACTGAAAGTGGGCAGCCTTCCCAGGCCCGCCGTGGTCAGCACTGGAGGTGAAGTGCAGATGAATGTCTTCTATGGGCTCGGCCATGTTGGCTTGGCCAGGCGAGCCTGGTGGAAGCAGCATCACATTGGTAATGGTGCAGCGGTGGGTCTCAGACTTCAGCAAGCTGTCAAATCACCTGGATTCCTAGCAGATTCCTAGGTGATGCTGACACTGTGGGTCCAGGGACCACACTTAGGACTATGGGTTCTACCAGGAAGCTCCAGCTCTGCCCAACTCTCCCCTCAGCCCAGTGAAACACAAAGTAGCCTTCTGTCTTCTTGTCTTGCCTCTAGACACCAGACCTTAGAGTAGCACTTGAACTGGAAATGACCTGCTAAGGAATTTAAATGCTAAAAGGAGTCAAAAGACTATTGAAAAAAAAAAAATCTTTTAAGAAAAAAATTTTAACAAAATGTTAAAGAATAAATGATAAAAGGAGAAATAACCCTAGGTGGGTGGATGGGGTGTGTGGGTGTGTGTATGTGTCTGTCAGTCTGCCCCTGTTCCTCTCGTTCTCTCCAGCTTTGGGATACTTTCCATAACCCATCTAGGAATGGGGAGAGCAGATGGGTTTTTTTGATCAAGGGCTGAGCAGTCTGATGAGGAAGAATATATTGAGTAATTGACCTAAAATAATAGAGATCAGTCATTCACAAAATTGCCCTTCACATCTTTCAGATTTAGCTCTGACTTTTATGAGTACTGAGGCCAAAATCATAGTTGGGTTTAACTGAGATGAGAAATGAACACGCTTTTCTAATCATTTTCTGTATCAGAAATAGATCTCTTTATTAAAACAGCTAAACTTAAACAACTTTAATATCATGATACTCAAAGATTTCAGGTAAGTCAAACTTTAAAAAATAACCCACTTGATATATTTTCTCTTTATGCCAGAACCATTATTCTTGCTCATCCTCTTCCTACTTACAGTTTCAAAAAGAATCTTTTGTTTCTTTTACTGATGTATTTTCATTGTGTACAAAGATTCTAACCAAAGTCCTGCAGTTACCGTTTGTTTTTCTAACTCTTTTACTCTGCCTTATTTCAAACATGGCTTCAGTTAACTTGCGAAGCTATGTAAAATGTGACAAAATTGTCCAAAAAAAAAAAAACCCTCAAAAAAAAATGAGACTTGGGAGAGACAAAGTAGAGCCAAAAATAATAGAGCTAAAAACGCAAACCATTATCATCCTCATGTCAGCCTAACCAAGAGCCACTCAGTGAAAGGGGCGGGCTGCTCTGCTGATCTGACTTGCTCCACCAGTATATTTAGGGATACCTGAAAGGTAGATTAGAGAACTGGCTAGGTGAATGCTATTTCTTTCAACTAGCATTTGATAAAAATTGTGTGGTGATGTGTTGATGATTCTTTTTCCTCATAAATGCCTCATGTGAACTTCCATTGTGAGGTGAATGGGTACTTGTCTATCTTTGCTGGCCATCATGGCAGGCATAGCGATCCGTCTGAAAAGCAGACCTGATCATTTTCTTCCTCTCTTTAAAACACAGAGAAAACTTCGTTGACTCTGCATCTGCCCAAAGGCAACATCCAGGTGTGTGGATGTGGCCTTCCTAACCTCTCTGCCCTCTGACCCCGCACCCCTCATGCTGCACTCCAGGTGTGTGGACAGTACCGTGCTCCTCACCTGTGGCCTTCTCACCTTCTGCTCCCACTGCCTGAAACCCCTTCTCCGCCCAGTTGTTCATCTCCCGCCCATCCACTGGGTCTCAGCTTGAGCATCACTGCTTCCTGGCAGCCTTCCCTGAGCTCCCCACCACTCCCGCACTCTCCCAGTCGGTGCTCCCAGACAACCCGGATTGCTTATCTGCTCCACACATGATTGCTTCTGTCTGTTTAACTGTCTCCCACTCAGTGAGTGCTCCCAAGGTCTTGCTCACCATCTTATATCCCAGGCCTGTCCTTTTTTAAAAAATATGGTGCTTCCCAGTCGTTTTCATCTCAGGGAATGCAGTAGAAAGCTAGGCTGTGGATACAATGGGGTAAACCAAAGGCACTTAAAAGGAGTCAGCTCCCAGCTGAAGGCGGCCAGCCTAAAGGTCCCAGCCCTTGGCAGATCCGAGAAATACGTGGACCAGAAGTCGTATTGCACCCATGTGTCCCACACGTTAGTAGGGGAACCCTGGATTAAATGAATGGGCCAACAAGCAAACCTGAGTACAGGTCCTGTTTCCAGGTTATTTCACTTACGATTATATTGAATCTCAGCTTCTCATCTGTAAAATGAGGATAATACTATCTGAGTAAGCATGTTTTACTTTGTTAATTTTTTATTTGTTTTTACTGCCATACCCAGTTGTTGATACGAGTTCTGAAAATCGGCTTTCTCAGATACTGCTGGTGGGAGTATAAACTTGTATAAGCTCCCAGAGACAGGTGGTACAAGTCAAAATCCCTAAAACGTGCAAGACATCTTGCTGAACAATCTCAGATCTAGGAATTTATCCTCAGAATTTATCCTGAGCAATGCTGTGAACAGTGGTCTGTCTATAAGATATTCATCTCAACATTATTTCTAATTAAAGAAATGGAAAAATACTAAATGTTCAGATATATTGATGAAATTATTTGTGGTGTATCCATAGAATAGGCCATTAGTGATTAGCTATTAGTGATGATGTAACAGAACTATTAGTGACATGGGGAAATTATTAAGATATTTAGAAATAAAGTAAATCACAAAACCATAATTCAGTATGTTCTCAGTTATATTTTGAGTATATATATTATTAGAAAAAGGCTACAAAGATATAAACCAATATGTTTCCGTGAATAGTTAATTTAGAATTTCTTTTTTGTGATTTTCGGCAGTTTCAAACTTTCTGAAGTGAACATGTATTACTTTTATAATATATCTGGGGCGCCAAAAAAAATGTATACAAATGGACACTTTGGTCAACATAGCTCAAGCAAGTAGTTCGCTGTAATCAGAAGTGTCTGGATGCTGATGGTAACCACTTTGAGCACCTCTTGTAATTGCAGAAGTCAAATGTAATTTGTATCCATTTTTTGTTATCAGTATATATTGAGTATTACAATTTTAATACAGTTTTCCTTTCTTAAAATGTGTATACATGGGGGGGAGGGGTTGGCACCCTCTGTGTATTTTAGGAAAAACAAAGCATCACAGGAAAATAAACTTCACAGAGTTTACAGTTGGTACACCTTTGCCCCTAACGTGAGAAAGCCCTGAAATTCACCGATTCTGGGCTCCTGGTTTCACCAGGAGGGAAATGGGTTCCCCGAGGTACTAGGAGCTGAGAATGATCGTGGCTACCTGGGTAAATACCCTCATTTTTATTTACGTGCCTTGTCAACCTGTACAGCTTTCATCTGTGCCCCTGAGCACCCTGATTTAAACACCAAAATTAAGCCTTATGATTTTCTGTGATGCCAAGAAGGGTCAGGAACTAAACTTCCACATAAAATTGCCTATCTCAATAAATTAAATTCATGTGTGCTTTTCTGAAAGGGCTTTTCATAACACTAATACTTCTGAATCTAACTGGCTTCCTCAGACCTTGGAGTAGCAGTGAACAACCTTCTTTTTTTTGTTCACACAAGGTCCAATTCAGGAAAAATAAAAATGTTTATGAGCTATATTTTTCTCCCACCCAAAATAAAACTAGCTTTTTAGAATCCCGTAAGGAGAAAGAAAAAAAAATCTGTTCTTATAAGCTATAAACTACATTGAAAGAACATGAACCACAGTTACATTTGCACTGCTTTTCAGTCACCTAAATTCTCCTTTCTGGGCCTATGTGAGACGTAACAACACAGAGGCAGCTTCCTAATCTTTCCTCTGGAAAATTTTATTGTGCGCTATATTGATTGAGAAGTCAGGTGAGAAATCTGTTTCAGTAGGTGGTGAGAGATAAGAGTTGGGGAGCAAGTAGGAAATGAAGTGATCAAGGAAGTAAAGATGTGTCCAAGTATAGGTTACTCCATCGGGATGTTTGAGTTTGAAGAGGGAATAGTAAGAACCTTGGGAAAGATGAACAAAGTAATTGATCGATCCAAGGATGCAAGAGGTCAGGAGACAGCAGAGACCCACAGATTCAGGAGGAGATTAAATAAGAACAAAAGTGGAGAATTTACCTTTAAAAATGGAGATGTCGTCTTCCTCCCAAATGGGAGAACTCTAAGGAAGTAAAGATGAGAGCATTTGTCACTGTTATGTAAGAGGGAAAGATGTCTGTCAAGGGTACGAGGAGCCAGAGTAAATCTGGAGCCTTGAGAAGGCAGGAGAGGAGTTAAAACAGCCTCTATGAGGACTGGGAAAGGAAATCAGCTCTAGTCAAGGACCGGCACTGCTAAGCCACCCTCTTACACGGGCCAGTTAGTGTGGTTATAGGGCCTTCTCCAGCCAGAGGGGAGACAGGAGGTCATTGCGCAGATTCAAACATGGGACTCGTCAGGGTGGGAGTGATGGGAGGACAAGGCAGAATGAAGATTGAGGGTGCAGAGCAAGGGCTGTGGACATGACTGACCACAAGCGTTAGAAGAGGTACCCGGACGGAGGGATGGAAATGCACCCTCAGGACTGACCAGGCAGTAAGAAGTCTCTCGGGTGCAGCTTATGGTACTTCCATCACAGGCAACTTGACAACAACATACCCCTTATATGTTCACTTTTTCCATCCAAACTCCCATTCCGTTGGGTTCTGTCTCCAGGGCAGAGTGGTCCCAGGCCTCGGAGGACAGTCAGTGCTGGTCACCATATCAGAGTGAGAGCCGGAATTCCCCCTTTTAACTTTCATGTTCTGTTTCCCAGATTTCACTTGGTATTGTCAGCCACTGGGCTCTCCTGCTCCCCTCACCCCCCTTCCCAGCTGAGCTCTAACTTGTCATAAATCTACAAGTTAGTCTTTTTCCTAAAGGCGCAGTTTTGGAAACAGCACTCCTCTCTTGCCATGGAACCACTGTGGCCCCGTGAATGGAAGGATATTACCTCACATGTGTAGGGGGTAAAGGTGGTCTTCTTTGGGGGCCTGGCCATTGTGAACCCAGAAGCTGCACACCAGTGACCCTGGCTTCCCAGCTGAGCACCTGTGGAATGTGAGAGGAATCAGCAAACACCGTGGAAGCCATGTCCTTAGAGGCAGACTTCTGGCTCCCATGGGAGAAGGCAGGGTTGAGTAACCTCCTTAGGTTTCTTGAGAAAGAGTAAACAAAAGCGCATAGAATCAAGAACCAGTAGATCTAACTTAGCTACTCTTTAAAAGGCCTTCCAAAGATGCTATACGAAGTCGGCTCTTAAAAAGTGGGCTCTGCAGAGAATCAGGCTCATAGTCATCATTCCCACTGTCGAGTTTTATTTGACGGTTTTCCTTTGCATTTATGACTCTGGGCGACCTCCTCGCACAAGGCCCGTGTCCATAAGCAGAGCCGAGGCGCTGAAACTAAAGGGAAGGGCACTGGTGCCATGGAAGGGCACAGCCCCTGCCGTCTTGCTGTCACGTGAAGCTGGTACCGTGCTGAGCTGGGATTCATTACAGATAGGTACCGTGAGGCACACTGGTGTTATCCAGTACAGCTAACTAGGTGATGATTTTACATAAAGTATAAATAAATGGGCGTAACTTCTTCCAGCAGTAAGATACTACTTTTTTGCCCACGTCTTACAATATCATGTTTCAAATGGTTTATCCCTAGCTGTTGCTTTGCACCGACTATAAAACAGAGTCCTGTGCAAAGCAGGCAGTGCCTCCATCAGCCTGGGAGGAGAAGAGGTAGTCAGGTAGCCATCTCTCCCAGTCAGGTGAGTGAAGTGGGGCCCAGACAGCCCACGACCAGGAGGGACAGTGCCGATTCTCGAACCCAGAGCACTCCACCCCAACTGTCTTTTCACTCCCTTGCTCCTGGCCAGCAAAACCAAGAGGAGCAGCCAGAGCGCCTGCAAGCACAGTCCCTCCTTATTTTAACTTTCGTAAAAAGGATACCCCCTAACTGGGAAGCAGCCAAACCAGCAGTGCCTCCAGGGGCGTCCTCGGAACGGCGGATGACTTGCTCTTCAGCAGCTCTGACGCCGGGCAGCGTGGAAGTGACTGCGCTGTGTCCTCTGCTCTTTTCCAGCCCGTTGCTAGCTGTGTCCTTTGCCACTTGCTGTGCCGTTCCAGGAGTCGCCCTTCTGACCTGGGGGGTGAATCCACTCACAGGAGCCCTGGGGCTCTTCAACATTTTCCTGTACACCTGCTGTTATACGCCGTTGAAGAGGATCAGCATTGCCAACACGTGGGTCGGGGCTGTTGTCGGGGCCATCCCACCCGTCATGGGCTGGACAGCAGCCACTGGCAGCCTGGATGCTGGTAAGTGTCTCCCATGTGAGTCGCAGCTTCTCTCCACAGGCCCATGGCGTAGGTATCAAACCCAGGTGCTCTGAGCCTCTAATACACAAGCGTGAGCACACACAAAGAGGCGTTTCCTTCCCTGGACTGCAGTACTTACTGGGGATTAGATTCCATTTTGTATTGATTCGTTTGGCAAATGCGCTGACGAGGCCGTGTGAAGTATCATGAATGCAGCGTTGAAGGGAGTCTGCCCTCCTGGCCTTTCTCCTAGACTTGGGAAAGTCTGAGAGAAAACAAAGGAGGCAGTGCCCTCAGCCAGTGACAAGAGGCACAATTATAAGAAAGTACCGAGAAATCATGGATCTGGCTAGGACTGGCGATTCGTTTGGGCTGTCCCCCATCCTGGAGAAGGCGTCTGGTCCTGCCCCAGTGGGGACTGCCTCGTCGGTACTGCTCTTTACTCCCACAGATCCGGGTTATTTCCCCTCTTATGAAAAAACAGACTATTTTCATTAGTTTCTAATTTATTTTTATATGATTTGCTTAAATTGTTCATGCTGTCTACAATAAACCCATTGAGACATTTCTACATTTTTTTTTTTTTTGGTGGTGTGTCACATCTAAATTTGTGGGGTGAAAATAGCCCAGTTTTACCATCTGTAAGGGAAGTTTCACAGTCTAATTAGTCAAGTAATTAGTGTTTTTGACCGACACTTAGGAAGGAAGTGGTGAGGTTTCCTGCAATATATGTAAGTACATATTTTTCACATGAGAGATCAAAAGGCAGTTGACCATAAACCATTGCCCTGTAAGCCACATTTCTGAAACTTTTCATAAAAGCTCTTAGACTCCGATTTGGCAAGCTTACAAAGATGATTACACCTTTACCATGATTGTCTCTTAGAATGGTTTTAATATCCTGTAAATGTGTTGGCATTCCATGAATCTACAAACATAATATTCTGAAATGGACATGCTCATTTGCTCTGTGATAAACCTACAGCTAAAGTCTCTTCCATGTGGGAGGTTCCTTCACAACAGAGCCAAGTGGTGGCGCCCAGGGGCCTGGGCTGGGAGCCCGGCTCCACCACTCCACAGCTGGACACCTTCAGATGCACTTGACCTCTTTATGCCGCTGTCTCCTTATGGCCCCACATGGAGCTGATACTGGTCCCTTCTCATGGGGTTGTTGTGGGGATTAAATGAGTTAATATTAAGTATTCCTCTCTCGTACAGTGGGTAGATAATACAGGTCAAGAAAGATCATGAAAGATCATGAGATTTTATTGGTGTGCAAATTCAAAGCAGTAATTGTTACCTGGCTGTTGATTGGAAGACTGTGAGGTGCCTCCAGGCTTGGTAGGAAAGAGTACTGGGGTCCATTTGTGGTATCTGTCTTGGGGGAGAGAGGTGAGAGTGGATAGCATGGCGGTGGCATCTCTGGACTAGATGACATCTGAGTTTTCCCCGGTTTACAGTTTAAATTTAAAGAGTACAGCCTCATACCACCAGACTCCTGGTTAGTCAGATTCTGGCTCCTCAGCTCTGCCTGGAGACCCAATCTTGACTTGGTCCAAACTCCCTCTGTCCCCTAACCCAGCTTTCCAAACCTTCCTGGTGATTGCCCAGCCACGCAAGGTGCAGACCCTGAAAGTAAATAATCCCCACGCATCCACAACGATGGAGTGCTACATCACACATGGGTGCCTTCCTGCAAGCCACCTGCCTGTCTGGTGGAGACAGCTCCACACGCAGCCAGGGGTGCCGGAACCCTATTCAGTGTCCTCAAACCTGGCATAAAAGAACAAGGTACCCAAAACTACCTTTCTGTCTAGGGACTTCCAGACAGGGCCAGGGGTAGATCAGGTATTATAGCTGCAAGGACAGGTGTCACTGGAGATGGATGAGGGCAGTCAAATCCAGGGCTGTGGGGAACTGTTACTTGTGTTGCACAGGGTCCTAGGACCCAGGTTCTTGCTGAGGGCTCAGTGCCCTGGCCTTAATCCCAGGCAGTTTCCTCGTGAAGAGTCTGAGCCTCAGCATATGTTGGACAGAGTTGCATCCTTAGAGGTTAGAGAGAGAAAGAGTTTTGCAAAAGTCCTCCCACTTAGGACCACACATTCAGGCAGGAGCCCTGTTATTCAGGGACAGTCTACATTTGGCTAAACTGCTAACAGACATATTGGAAATAAATTTTTTTTAATTGTTTGGGGATAGTCTTTGTGTAATCCAAATTTAATCATTTATATACAAACTCATTAATGAAGGGACACCTAAAAGCCAGGCTATCCCTTGTTTTAGGTAGCAGGATGAAAATGCATATTTATCTTGAAAAATGAGACCCGTCATCTGCCTGAGCTGACCCTGGTATAAAGCAGAGCAGCCTGAAAGATGTGTGTAACCACATGGAGAAGTTCCTTTCGCTGTTTTTGAGATGGACTTCTATCGTATTCTTTTTCTATAAATTTTAAAGATGCGTTGCAGGACGCACAATAATGACAGTTTACTTCTCCCAGTTCTAATTTACCACAGAGCAAATCAGATACCTAAAGCCTCATTGGGTTTATTCAGAAAGGATAATGCTGCTTTACATAATGCTTTAAACGGCTTCAAAAAAAAGTTTCAGAACATTGATATGATAGAGCAAACTTGAGATAAGAAGTACACCTTTGAATGAATCAGTGAATAAGTACCTTCCATTTTACATATGACAAAACTAGGTTAATCTAGGGTCAGTTGCCAAATATTTACTAAGCATCAGCTATGTAAAGATACTACACAGGAGGAAATGATAGGAAGAAATTAGACTGAGAGAACATTTAAAGATTTTTATTGCTGGGATTTTAGGAACTAGGTTAGATGTTATATGATTTTATGTAGCTTTGCCATCTTCTGAAACTGCACTGTCTAAATCAGTCAGCCACTAGCCACATGTGGCTATTTAAATTTAAACTAAATAAACTTAAAAATTCAGTGTCAGTCCCTTTAGCAGCATTTCAAATGCTCACAGCCACACGTGGCTAGTAGTGCCATGTTGACAGTGCAGGCGTAAAACATTTTCACCCTCACAGAAAGTTCATTTAGACAGTACTGCCTAGAAATAGAAAGACAGCTGAGATGCTTACGAACAACCTTCTGTGTTCCTCATGTGAGTTTGTCCTTGAAGTAATAGGCCATTGTATGAGATGGTACCTGTGGTTTTCAGACTTCAGTGCACGTCAGAATCACCTGGAGGGCTTGTCACACCCAGATTCCGGGCCCTGCCTCAGAGTCTCACGCAGTAGGCCTGCGGTGCGACCTAAGAATCTGCACGTCTCAAAAATTCCCATTTGATGTGATGCCCGTGGTCCAGGCACCACACTTTGAGAACGGCCAGTCTGAAAATAAGGAACCAGAGAGCTCTAGCTGTTAGAATACCTGGGAAGTATGTAGGGATCTGGGCAAAGGGCGTGGGCAGGTGGCATTTGACATACACCCATGATGTCATTCATCTTAGCCACAGAGGTTGTATCTCTCGTCTGGATTCTCATCTGAGGGGACTTGTTTGCTTGAAAAAGTCCTTCTAAGAAGAAATGGCCTTTCTTCTGTGGTATGTCCAAACCATTTTCTCTTTGAACCTCCAAAGAGTGATCATTTTGGAGAAGACTGTGACTAAAGAAGTCTTGGGAATCCTGTTGAACTATCTTGATGGTAAGAAAGAGCAGCTGGGAGATTACCCACTCCGCAGAGCAGCCTGGGCTGCGAACTGCTGGGGCTCACCACCTCATACACTGGCCCCCTGATTGCTTCATTGCCCAGGTGTCAGTTGAGGACCTACTGTGTGCTGGGCACTAAAAGATACCAAAATCACTGAAAGCCAGTCCCTGTCCTAATGAAAATCATACCTTGGCGTCTTCAGGGAGAGACAGGCAGGAAGGTAATCAGATAACTGACTGAGCTGAGATCTTAGCAGAAAAGGCATCTGCAGAGAGCTGAGAACTTTCTTAACCTCCCCAAATGGGTCCAAGAAGACTTGGGAGCAGAGTGGGTGCAGAATGAAGTCATCCCCAGCTTATGAGCAGGGCAAGTGCTTTCCAAGAGGAGGGAGGCACACACACAAAGAGGTTTGCGTGCATGAAAAGCAGAGCAGTCGTGTGGGGCAGAGACATGGTCTGCGATGACCTGCCTTGTTGAAATTTATACTTTACTGAAAGGTGATAAAGACCCAGTGGAGCTTTAAGCAGGAACGCAGCAGGCTTCCACCTGTAGGATTATTTCACGGTGTGAGGCAGGTTGGTTCTTCCACGGTGTTGGAAATCAGTAAGTTGCTGCCGCCTGCCTGTGTTGCCCTGCCAAGCTGTGTGTCTTCCCTCACTCCTGCCTTCCTGCCCCTGCCCACTTCTTCCCCCTCCAGGAGGACTGTGCGGAGCTTAGGCCTGCCCCCACCCTCCTCACCTCCCTAGTCAAAATTTATCTTTTGAGTATTTAGTGAAGCATCAGTCTGATCGTCCTTTGAATGAGTAACTTGCGAACATCATTGAATCTATAGGTGGGAATGGATGAAGGATAAATGTCTGAAGGGAGGCGATTCCACTGAACATATTCCATTCCTGTGCCCCACCTAACATGCTACTCAACCAGGACACCAAATTCTCAGCTCCGTCATTTTTGTCACATGGTCACCCTGACCATGTATACTGTGCAACAGCGCTTTCCTGGCACTCAGTAGATGGGGGGCAAGACTCTGGGGAGGAAGCAGTTCGGGCCCATGTGAGATGGGGCCCCTACAGCCCCGCCTATTGGGGGTCTCGCCTTGCAGGACCTCACTGTCTAGTTGGGAGGAAAGGTATAATATTAGTAGCCGTAGAAAATGGTATGTGTCCCACATGGCCTGCGGAGTCAGGAAGTGGAAGTGTTCAGAAGTGCCCTGTCCTCAGTCTTCGCGGCAAGACCTTTTGTGGGTTTTGTGATGGCCGCGGGCCAGCGAAGACCTCCAGGCGCGGGCACTGCAGAGATTCTGCTGCCTGCCCTCGCCGGTAAAGGCATAAAATAAAAAATCAGTATAAGGATGGGCCGCTGGGGTCCTGATTTTTCCCCCCATAACTACTTTGTTGTTTTTTGTGTTGTTTGTTTTTTGTTATCAGATAGTGAAAAAGAATGTCTCACTGTCTCAGATGCCCCAGTGGTGTGGGTGCAAAGCTTGTGCTTGCCTGATCTGCCCCTCTGGTGATCCAGTGTGGGGTGAAGGAGCCAGCGTGAGGGCGTGGGGGCAGTGTGGAGAAAATTAAACAGGTTAGCATGTGGAAACGGTGCAAGTTAAACTAATGTTAGTTCTTGCTATTTGCTATTTTATAGCTGTACAAAGAACTGTAAACAGCTAGCTTTTCTCTCCAAGTGTGCAACACAAACAGCTTTCAGTGGAATTTTGTTTCCCAGAGGGCTGTGCTGCAAAAGGCCCAGCCCCACCCGGAAAGCACCCTTAGTGGCTGTCAGAGCAATAAAGGTCACCGTTATAATGGGCCTTTACCTGCGTCCATTTCCCTTGGAAGCCCTAACGGGCCCTTTCCTCCCACCTGCCTAATTACTTTGCTTTTTTTTTTTTTTTTTTTTTTTTAAGTTTAACTGCTATTAGCAGAAAGTATGCTTCCCAGGTAAAACCCAGAAAGGCCACATGAGAGGACTGTTTCTGCTCCCTGCCTGGCCAGCTGCACAGTGGACAGCAGTGAGGGAAGTGACCTGCCAGGGCCCTGGGGGGGATGGGGGAGGGACACTGCAGATAAGCACCCACCAGCAGACGGGCAGACTTGCAGCTCCCAGCAGGCCTGGAGCCACATGCATTAGGCTTCCCAACAGTGTTTATCTCCAGGGTCTATTTAGTTTATCTCAGAGGCTCCAGGTTAGAGTCCCTTCCCCCGCCCCCTCCCAAGCCGACCTCCCTGCCCATCACCCCCGTTTCTTAAAAAAGCTCAGATTCCATTTTGTCATTTTTCCTAAATTTCAATAAATCCCAGGTCTTGGGAGTTAAGGCATGGGCCTGGGTGACAGTCCTGTAAAGCTGATTTGTAAATTGCCTTTGGTTTGTAATTCAAATGTTGTTGTGTGGTAAACATTAATTATGTCAGACAACATTCAGTTACAAATGAGGACTTAGAAATGGTCTCTTATCAGGATGTGACATTTGGCAGATGGATGGTTTCAGTAACAAAAAGAAAATGAGTTTTTTTAGCCTCAGATGGTAAACTACAAAATGTTAAATACTGTTGCATTTTATTTACTTCCTTTATTCCAGGATAAGAGAAGAGAATAGAGGAAATTTGTTCACTCATTCATTCAACAAATATTTGAGGGCTTACTAAGTACCAGGCACTGTTTAACCCAAGCACTTTTAAAGATTTCCTTTAAAATACTGCCTCAGTTTGAAATCAAACTTGAAAATGAGTGCCTGTGTTCCTTTCTGTATAACATTTTTTCATAACTAGCCTTAGAGCTTCAGATTAAGATACATGATATTTTTAAAGAGACAAATGATAGTTTTAAAGATAGAGTGAACACGGAATGTTTTCATGGGAGTATTAGCATACCAAACAATATTTAGAGCCCTGTCCTTTTCAAAGACAAAAAAACAAGAGGCAGAGAAGGAACATTTTAGAAATAAGTTGCTAGACCCGAGATTGGTGGTATTGTTGGAAGCCGACTTAACTGTTACGCTCACTCCAGTCTTGTCAGTGGTGCTGGGTAGGCCATAGTTGACCAGTTGACCACCAGTTTTGAAGGAGCTGGGCGTACCTTCCTGAAGGACGTGATAGCTGATGCCTTGGTAAGGCGGCCTCTGGTGGACATAGTACCTGGCCCAGAGTGCACATCGCATCAGTACAGTTCAAGGGACAATTAGTATTGGGGTGAAAAAGACGGAAGGACTCAAATGTGAGTTAAGGGAGTAGAGAGCATTTCTTAGGGAACCAAGTTCCCTAAACTGCTCGCTAGGGGAATGGTAAGAAGAGAAAGGAGAGGGGAGCACTTTTTTCAGAGTCAGAGCTTTGAGCTTCCTTTACTCTCAACTTTCCCTTCAAATGAAACCTCCCAGGTGACTGCATTGGACAGTGGGGTGCATACAATAAGGCGAGGGGAGGGAGAGGGCCTGCTCCCTCCTGTGTCTCTTCATTATTCCTAAGTCACTTCCAAAGAATTCTTTGAGAGCAAGCAGTTATTGCCTAACTCTATTCCCTATTTTCAGAGGACTTTTTATCTTCCCTTTTGTCCCTGTGCAGTTGATAAACTGGCCCCACATCCTCTTCTTTTTATCTGCATCACCAAAGAAGTCTATTGCACTGTTGAGGCTGATCTGTTTCACAAGCTCCTTTGTGTTTACCCTCAAAAGAAAGGCTTTGAAATCTGTGAGCATGAAGCCTTGGGTTTGGCCTTCCTTCCCCAGCCAGCCCTCAGTTTACATAACCATATAACCCTGACGGCACCAATGGAACTCCTCATGGAACAGACGGAGCTACGGAGGGCCGCATGTAGAGGGGGCCTATTGTGCTGGGGGGAAGACCCCCAAACCCAGCACCAAGGTTCACTGGAGCTGTTTCTTTATCCTTTTCAAGGCCATGCGTGGACAGTGAATAACAATGAATGAGTTTCGGTGGGGTGGGAAGGGGCTGAATGTAAGAAGCCCACCATGCAGCAGGGAAAGCAAGCTGAAACCATTGAATTCCATTCCAAAAGGAATTTTCTTGGAAGAGCACATAGAGTTCCAGCTTGAAAGTTTTTGTCTCCATTCTCTTGAGAAACCATTTGGCTAGAATTGCCTTCCCTTTGTTTGCCAACAAAATGATGGAAGTATGCTTGGACAGCGTTTCTAGATTTGAGCAGAGGTGGCAAAAAAATGAGACTCTTCCCCCAGCTGGTAAGGTGTAAAAATGATTGGTAGGTATTTTAAGAGTGTTTAGAAATACACATCTCCTGAAAGAGTCACTGGGAAGACAGTGGGTAGCTTGCCCCACCTGATATGTCCCCCGATCAGAGCAGGGTGCCTTGGGATTAGGGTCCTCCCCAGCTGTTGACACACACACACACAGCATACTCGTAGTAGATGTGTCATCAACATTTTCTGTGTGCGGCAGGAAATAAACACCGCCCTGGAAAGCCTCTCGAGTTGCCTTTAGCAGGAATTGTAGCACCATGGTCTCAGGAAGTTACTGTCCTCAGGAGAACCATACCGACAGATACGCCACCCATTTCACAGATTTCCAGTATTATATATATATTCATAGAGCAACAAATATTTGATCAAAATAAAAGGAAGCAGTCATTTCTGCCAGATATGATTAAACCAAATATGTACAAAGATGCTGCAGAGTTAAGTAGGAAAATGAGAAAATACATTTAATAGAAGCAGAAAATGCACAGCTTATAGGAATAGATTAAAGAAACTCAGAGACCATCTTCAGATCTCAGTTTACAAACCGCTTCTTCCAGGAAGCCTGCCCTGACCTCTCCAAGGCTGACTGCGGTCTTCCTCCTATGCTCTCCCCACACAGGCCCTGCTCGTGAGGTAACATCCAGGGGCTGCAGTCCCGTTTGTGTTGTCTCCCTCCCTGGCCAGACTCAGCAGAGGGCCTTGAAAACAAACTGCCATGTATTGGGCACACAGTAAATATTCGTTGTCACAGAAAATAGGCCCAACAAAAATAGACTACTCGGAGAGTGGGGCTGAGGGCGAGGCCTTTGAGTCAGTGAACTGCGTGCTTTATGTTTACTGCACAGGGAAGGTGGGTTCCACCGCAGCCCCGTAATCATTCAAGTCTTCCTGTTCTAGTTCGCCTTATCTTGATGAAGAGAGTAATTTGTTTTACATCTTTTCGATGAGCAGAGGCAGTTGCAGCCCATCAAGTAGAACTGTGTGGGGGTGGTGGTTTTCCGATTACAATCCATTAAGGCTAAGCTGTGATTTCTAAAGCTCTTTCATTTGTGACATGAGCCAAAGCCGTACCCAATTTCCTCTCACATAGAAAACAGCGTGCTAGTCTTATGAAAATGATTTTTTAAATTGTTATTTTAAGCAGAGCATAACTGAAAATGTGTATTGAGCAAAACAGAATACTCCAATTGGCACACTAAAAAGGGGGCTTTTGAGAAAGACAAGAAAGATTCATTTGGGCCTCATAGTTTAACCATTTCAAGTCTGCTTTCCCAGCTGAGTTTGCTCTTAGCCATTTTGGTAACAAAACAGATACTGAATTCTGATTTACCCTATTCCCTCCCCCATTTCTAAGTTATCACTGACCTTGTCATTCTTAACTGGACACATGTTGGTCTTGTTGTGCCCCCACCCCCCATGCAAACCGTAATCCGTCAAACCCTTTGGATGTGACACCGCCCATGAGCTGGGGGCGAGCTGTTCCATGTACTTCGTGCTCAGAAGCCTCAAAGTGACGCACCCGATGCCCTGAGGACCTTTACCAGCACTTTCTCTTCACTGGCCCCTGTAGAGTCCAAAGATCGGTCTATTTTTCCATCAAAATACAAAGAGAAATCTCCTTCTGTCCCGTTTACTACTCAGTTGTACCTGGATGGCCCAACCTGCCCGTCTGTGCCTTCTGATTCCCCAAGAGCACTCACTGTCAGGAAAAACATTGTTTATTTGTACAGGCACACCACAGAGATATCGCAGGTTCGGCTCAAGACCACCGTAATAAAGCCAGAATCACAATAAAGCGAGTCACACAGATTTTTGGTTCCCAGTGCATATAAAAGTTATGTTTACATTAGACTGTGGTCTATTAAGCATGCAGTAGCATTATGTCTTTAAAAAACAATGTGCGTACCTTAATTTAAAAACACTTTATCGCTAGAAAATGCTAACCATCATCTGAATCTGTTGGAAAAATGGCGCCAATAGACTTGCTTGTTGCAGTGTTGCCACCGACCTTCAGTTTGTAAAACGTGCCATACCTGCAAAGCACAGTAACACAGGGTGTGCCCAAAACTGAAACAAATCTTTGTTTTGTTTTTTTAACGTACCAGGAAGTTTTATCTTAATAAACTGGAAAATACCTGTGCAGTTTCTCCGTCCAGCAAGCCTCCCTGTCAGGCTCAGGTCCGTCGGCATTTGAATGCCCACCAAACAGTCCATTGTTACTATTGGGCTGTCGGAAAAGTCATGACACATTTTTGCAACAAAAAACATAGAAAAAAATATGTCATGACTTTTCTGACAACCCAATAATTTGAGTGGATGGCTGGCAATAGTTTTGTAAAAGCGGGCTGGCTTACTGTGCCAGTAGTGCTGAATACCCCGGGGCAAGTTAATTAATCTTCTCTATAAGATGAGAGTAAAACCACCTAGAGGAAGGGCAGCTGTGAGCATTGGTGCATATATTATTAATATGTAATTCTTCCACCCGTGCGTGCATGGGGCATGACAGCCACAGGCATCTAGCAGGGATGTCTCATTGGCATTGACATGGCCAAAAATGGAACTTGTCATGCCTCCACCATGAGCACACTCACCTGTGCCTGTCCCCACTGTTCCACACCTGAGGAGGCAGCAGATCAGCCACCTGCTTCTCACTAGCCCCCTGCCATGTTACGCACCCTCCTGTGGTGACCTGCTGTGCTGGGGGAAGATCCTACCCTAAACCAGGTTTATGGATGCCCATGTCACCACGCAGGGCCCCATCTCATAGCCCCACCCCCTCCAGCCTCTATGCCCCCCAGAAGCAGGCCTGAGTGACTCCTCACAGGATTTGACAGAGTTCTACCTCCAGTTACTCAGGTCATGGCTTAAAATGTCACCTTTGGGAAAGCCTTCCCCAAGCAGTCAGTCTCAAGTGGTCCCCATCGTGTCACCGTATTTTGATCCTGTAAACAGCGTATTTTGATTCTGTCACTTGTGTTTATGTCTGTCTCCTTCTAGACTTTGACAGCGCTTTGTCTGTTCACCACTGCCTTTCTAGCTCCATAACTGTACCTGGCCTGTGGTAGACACCTGTCATCCATTTACCAAGTGAATGGATTCAACAAATAGCAGCTACTTCTATTATCATTAAAATTGAGTGTTTGCATGAACTACGATATATCTTTATGTTATTTATAGATACGGTTAACATGGATGTGGGGGTTTGACAACACTACTACTAAACATAGGAACCCTAAAAGCAGGTCTTTGTTACATTTCCGCCCATACTGGAAAGAATCGATTGACTTACAGAACCCATGGGAAACTCAATGGACATGAAAGTGGGTCCCCATCCCTCTTAAGCCTCGGCTATCAGCCAGTTCTACTGGATATGCTGCAACTGCCTGATAAACTTAATTTAGAAATGGGGAAGTTTCTACCCAGAACAATAAGAAGGAAAATCATCTTTCTTTTAGATGACTTGCAGAGCCCGCCCCTATTGTCACTCTACAGCCCACACTGTTGAGGAATACAGATAAGAGATTGAAAGGGGCTTTTTCCTTCTGCTCCCTGGTGTGTGCACAGCAGGGGCCCTTTGGGACTTTTGAGCCCCAGACTTACTTTCTCAATGATTCTGAATTATTTAAGCTGCTTGCTGTCCTGGTGAACTCTGTGTTAGCAGTAGCCCTGTTCTCTTTTTCTGAACATTGCTGCAGATGACGGTTTTATAAGAGCCTCATTACCTGAAATAGGACTATGGTTATAAATTCTCAACCTCCCTGCACAGGACGGTGCTTCCAGGGTAGATTACGCGTGGTTAGTGAGCTGTCAGTTCTCTGAGCAGGGACCCCAAGAGGCAGTTCGGTGTCAGAAACAAGGAACAGAGTCAGCATCTGAGAGCTCCCAGAGGAGGGAGGAAGGGGGGCGAGTGGACCCACACATCAGTGCTGGGGAACAGTGACCCTGGGATCTTTTGTACTAACGCAGTTCTTTGTACGCATGGGCTCCCACCGACGAGCTTGAGGGCCCTTTACAGTGGTCTTGAGTGCTCTGTATACTCTACCTTCTGGAGGTACAAAGGAAAATGAACATACCCTTCAGGAGCTGTTGGCATTCAACTAGGAAGCTCAGAAACAAATAATTCACAATTCGACACTGTGGTTTCCTCAGCAGTAGATGTGAGGATCCACAGCCCCCAGGTACCTGACCTAGCTCAGACTCCTCTCCCAGCTGTGGGTTGCCATCTTCCCTCCAATGTCCCAGGACGTCTGACTGCACACACACAAGGTCACGTTCGGGAGCTGCCTTCCTGTCTTCCTTGTTCGTCCTCTCAGTGAGTGGCATCGCCAGGGATCCCAAACCCAGGAGCTGCCCTTGGTACCTCCCTCTCCTTATCCCCTCATTGACTCTGCCTGCACATCCTGTCACACCTCCTAAATCTCTCTCCAGTTCATCCTCTTCCATCTCCGCTGTCACCACTTTCATCTCATCTCCTAAGTGATCTTTCCTTACCAGCCATGGGCCCTTCCAGTGTGTTCTTTTGCACATGCCCCTTTCCTCAGCACCCCCCACACACAGACACACACTCACACACGCGCGCGCACATACACACATACACACGTTAAGATCCTTCCATGCCTATGAGTCGGGATGCTGTGGCCCTGCCCATCATCCCTGCAGCCTGATCCTGAACAGTGTTCCCGGTTGCTCTCTGCACTTCAGCCACACTGGCCTTGCTTTTTGTTTTTGTTTTTTTTTAATTCTCATACAGTAAAACTGACCTTTTTTTCTTTGGCTGTACAGCTCCATGAATCCTACCACATATACTAATCTTTTGACACCGCCACCCATCTTCCTGCTCAAGGCCTTTGCAAATCCTTCTCTGTTCTAGTCCACTTGTCCCTCAGAGCTCAGCTCAGAGATCCCTTCCCCTGGACCAGGCCAGCCCCCAGCTGTGTGTCCTCATCACCATCCTTTCCCTGCCCAGCACCTGGGTGGTGACATCCATTCACTAGTGTGGCTCTTGGGTCATGACACCGGTGAGCTCAGTGCCTCCAGGGACACATGTGGCAAGTGTGGAGGGCCTTCTTTTGTTGTCACAATGTGGGGATACAAGGGGACATCAGGTAGGAAGGACCCACAGGTGCGCAGTGTCCTCCAGTGGGGGCAGCCCTCCCTGGGAAGACCAAGCTGGCCCCGATGCGAGGAGCACCCCCCACACCGAGGGGAGAACGCGGGGTGCTCCTGGAGAGCTTCAGCTCCCCACCCTGCCCGCTACGGGTGCCAGGCTGACTTGGGCAGGCAGACATGAGAACAAAACTGGCAGAGAATCTGAGATCTGGGTGAAATCCTGAAAAAGCACCTCAGGGGCCAGGAAGGCTTGCAGAGGAGAGAGACGAAGCCTCTGTAAATCTCTGATGACAGTGTATCTTTGCATCCCTCTCTTCTCCTAAACCTCACAGGAGCATTTCTTTTGGGAGGAATCCTCTACTCCTGGCAGTTCCCTCATTTCAACGCCCTGAGCTGGGGCCTCCGCGAGGACTACTCCCGAGGGGGCTACTGCATGATGTCTGTCACCCACCCCGCCCTGTGCCGGCGCGTCGCCCTGAGCCACTGCCTGGCCCTGATCGGACTGTGCACGGCAGCCCCCCTGCTGGACGTCACCACGTGGGCCTTCCCCGCCGTCTCCCTGCCCATCAACCTGTATATCTCCTACCTCGGCTTCCGGTTCTACACAGACGCCGACAGGAAGAGTTCCCGGAAGCTGTTCTTCTGCAGTCTCTGGCATTTACCCTTGCTCCTGCTGCTTATGCTCACCTGTAAACAGCCACCAGGTGGGGAAAGTGACAAGGGAGAGCCTCCACGTTGAAATCACATTGGCGTGTGGGGGGCAAAACAGAAACATCCAAGGAGACACAAAGTTTTCCCTTCGCTGTTAGGCAAGAATATTTGGGTAATTCCAAAGCGGGAGAAGAGAAATCGCCGGGTTTAGCACATGATTGTAATGTGATTTGCTTGATGATCACTCGACAGTTTTTTAATGATATACAAAATGCTCCCCAAATAAAAATGGGTTGGCTCAGTGGATTAATACAAAGAATATTTCTCTCTAGGGGGGTCTTTATATATCTCTTCCTCCAACCCCACCTCATTGTTTTTCTTCTTCCTCATATAGATGTACAACGCACCTCTTTCTTTTCTGCCCCATCACACACCCCTCACCTGCCAGCCAGAGTGGTAACTGTGGACCAGACAAGGCGAGCGCTGGTCCTCTAATATCTGTAGTTCTGTGGCCTCAGGCCACTTGAGGACCACTGGCTGCAGCACCCCCTTCCCTGTGAGTGAGCCAGGGGCCCCAGTTCCAGCTTTCTCTACCCCCCACACATTCTCCACAGCGTATTCCCTCAAGCAATAATAGAATCCCAAGGATGGGCTGTTGCATGCCATTCGGAGGAAGAATTCCAAACGGTTGCCTAGGGGATCTCAGACTGGACTGCCAGCCCTGCCCCACCTCCATTACATATCAGCATTTCAAAATCTGCAAGGAATCAAAGGCATCTTTATAGTTCACTTAAAATACAGGCGTTGTCTGAAGCGTTTCTTTCTGGGAGGACAGCGCTAGACTTAAAACCAGAAATCCCTCCCACTCGGGTCTGTCTATCACTGTTCTCTTTAGTCTGTGCAGATGTCGCCGCCTCATTCCTACATGGCTTGCTCAGGGCCAGAAGAGAAGGGAAATCAGCAAAAGCTCACATAGCCCTCGTGTGCTTGTTCCTGCAGTGAGGACCCATTTCCATCCTGGCATCTTCTGAATTCAGAAATTCGCCTCCACACATTCAATGGCTCTGAGAGTCAGAAGCCCGAGCTGGACTTCTGGTGGGGCTGCTCCGGTTCGGGGAGCTGTCAGTTTCACGATAGCCAGGTGTGGCCTCGGTCACCTGTGGTTCCGTCTGTCCTTCACATCTGCCCCCTTGTCCTCTGTTGAGTCCCATTTGCCTGAAGGGCTTGAAGCTTAACAGGATGTTTTAATTACTCAGTCTCCAGGGGCATGGCTGCCCTGTAGGAATTCATTTGGGAAGTTTAAACAACATTTAAACAGTCATTGCAATATGCCTGTTCTCTCAAAAATTTCTAAAGCGATTCCAGATAGCGTCTGATCCCTGTTTCCACTTATCTGAAATATTACCTCTTAGCCGTGTCCAGGTTATTTACTGTGGGGAACATGGCGCAGGAATGTCTGGAAAGAACAGCGACAACTGTTGCAGCCCTGAAATTTGGAAAATGCTTCAGTTCCCTTTTCCTGCTGCAATAAACAAGTATGTAAGAACAGGAGTGTGCGTGATGTAATTTTATGTCATCATCTTCTGCTGCATTTTCACATTTCCTGGTAAAACTGATAACACTTGACTCACTATCTTGAGCTAGCAGGGATTGGAGGGCGGACACATCGATGGTTCTGTTTGCAGGTGGTGGGAGTGAGCACCCCAGATTTTTGATACCTGTACACCCAAAAGAATAATAAACAAAGGGTCATGACCCGCCCTCCCCCCACCTTACTTTCTGGAAGCTCAGAATCATCCAGTCTCCCTTCTTCAAAACCATCGCCAAAGAAATCTTCCGTAAGGGACTCGGACCTGTCCTTCTCCTGCTCAGGAAGTACCAGTGGCGTGCTGTACGCCCCACAAAAGGAGACCTAGCTTCTCAACACTCAGATCTGACATACCCTCCAGTTTTCTCTCCAAGGAGCTTCGATATGAAGCCACCCCACTGACTTCTCACTGCTCCCCACACCTCTCTGAGGGCACCCTGTGCCTTCCCAAGCGTGGTCTGTGTATCCCAGGTGGGAATGTGGGGTTCCACTCCTGCGACCCCAGCAGCCCCAGCGAGGATGTTCCTGGGTCATCCTGGGATAAGTTCCACACCCACCTAGAGGCTCTAACCTTGACTGTTTCTTCAGCATTTCCCAATGGAGTGAAGCATGTGTCCTCCAAGGGCTCCTTCATTAAGGATCTTTGGGGGATGCTGCCTCCTACAGCTCTTGTGGGGAGTCACGAGGCACACACACACAGTAAGGCAGGCAGGACTCAGGGTTGAAAATACAAAGTCAGTTGGCTTACCCTGGTGTTCCCCAAACCTGCTAAGCCAGAACCCTTTTCCCTGTGACATACCACGCAGCCCTCGCTTGGAATCAGCAGCCAAGAGTGCACTCGGGAATGCTGTCTGGACCTAATCTCCGGAGTTTGCACTCGGTCCTTCGGGCCTCTAGGCTGTAAGAGCAGAACTAGGCTTGGAGGGGTAGGGGCCACACAGGGAGGAGAAGGGGCTGGAGATTTAAACAGGGCTTCACTTGTTTGGGTTATTCTATAATACGGCCAGCTAATGAAAAGGCAAAGGGACATGTCTAATCCCTTAATTAGCTTTTTTAAAAATGATTCTTAGTATTCCTCTGGTGTTGGAAAAATTGTACCAGCTTCCTTTATAGTGAGGAAAACCACTGTATCAGTTGAGAATAAAACCAAATTTCGCCACAGGGTCCATATTTCTGATGAAAATGCCACTGCCTATTCCCAGAATCAGGTTTTTTTTTCAAACAAAAATGGGGTCCTTCTTGCCCAACAGGAACACCTTCTTCATGGCACTTTAAATATGCTTTGAGTACCCCACACCCTAACGCTGGGGGACAAAAGCAAAATTGGCAGTTGTCTTTGCTCTGAGCATGTACAGGGTTGAATTTCCCTCTGATAGCTTATTCTTTATGGCCCATCCTGCCCGCCATCCTCACTTCCTGTTTGCTTTGCTACAAAAACAGCTGGAACTCAGCACTTCTCTATCTGGTAGCAGTGCCAGGAACAGAGCAAAGCTCTTCTGCCTGCTGACTCTGTGTCATGGGAGACACTCTCCTCTGAGCTCAGCTTGAGGGAGGATCTGCGTCCTCTGACACCCACCTCCCATCCCAGCCCCTTCCTGACACTTATAACTGATTGCAAGAGGAACTCGGGGAGGAAGATCTTTAGAAAATGCCTGCTTGACCCTTCTAATGACATTCCCGAAGTCCAATAGAACACCTCCTCTGACATGGATGAAGAACTGAGTCAGGATGTTGCATTGGTTCTTTCTGTGGAATCAGGCCAGCTAGTGATCACCCACAAAGTTCCTCTTCTGCTAGTGGCACATTTTCTTTACCTGTCTAGTAGGATCAGTAGCGCCAACCAACTAGGCAACTAATAAAGAAGCAAGTGAAAAATAAACGGCCCAGTAATCAGCATGGACATTTGGCATGCTGCCTTTGGTCTTCACCCATTGCCTGTCAAACTTGAAGTAAGTGTATATCTGCCTAGAGTAGAAGTTAAGCAGGAACAATGTGCTTGCTGCTTTGTTGGAAACCCAAATATAACTGACCTTGTGCTGGACAGATTATAATTTCCAGCATCTTTTGGCCACAGTTTCCTCATCAAATAGAAGATGGAAAGAGATGTTCTGATCAGAGAACCTTCCCCACTCACTTCCTCATTCAGGTTCCGTCACTCAGTTGATGGACCCCGAAATGCACATCACAGACCATATGAGAGACAAGGTAGCTGATGGCATCCGACCCCCCAAGCTTGCATTCTGACTGGCCCAGGCTGGGACCTGCTCACTCTGTGACTCATCGCTGAGGCCATCAGGCTGAGCCTCTGAAAATGGACCCCCATCTGGGCACCACTCACCTCCTCCACTGCCACCGGCTTGCTTTAACCACTGATCGCCCATATGCCTGAAAATCTCCTAATCTGTCTCGCTCCAGCTCATGCTCCTCCCCCACCTGCTTTTCACACAACAGCCAGTGTGATCCTGCTGAGGCACCAGGCAGACATGACGTTCCCCTCCCTTCACACTAGAAATACAGTGCAGTCCTTACGGTGGTCCACGGGGCCCCACAGACCCTGGCCGGCTCCCCGCTCAGATCCTGGAACTGATCTGCCCACAAGTCTCCCCACTCTTCCTCAGATACCGGAAGTGCCCCCCTTGGGGCATTCCCGCCTCTTGTTCCCTCTGCCTGGAGTCCGCTCCCCTCCTAACTTCACTGAGATTACACTATTAGACATCCTATGTCCATCCATGTGTTTCTCTCATTACCGATTTATTATCTGTGTCCCCTATAGAATATGAGCCCCATGAAGGCAAGCACTTCATCTTCGTATCACTTTATCCCCAGGATCTAGAACAACGCTTGGCACACAGTACACGCTCAGTAAGTGCTTCTTGAAGGAATAACCCCATTTGGGTTTTATGAGGCTCTGTGGTCAGAGGAACAGTGTCTGTTAGCCCGGAATCCAGAATGAGCCAATTTGAGGGGAAAAAAAGGCTTTTAAACCACCCTTAGCTGGCTGCTGGTACAATCCTTGCTCCTGGGACTGCACCAGCCCGCAGCTTTGCCTCATTTCTGGAATTTGCCTTCTCTAACCAAACCACCACCCACCCAGCGTGATCACTGCTGGATTTGTCTGCTGTAGCACCCAATATACAACCTGCAGTTTTACTTGCCTGGGGATGAACCATTTCCCTGCTTCCCCGCCACCCCCATTAGACTGTAAACTCAAGGCAGAGTGTCTGTTTCTATCTGCTGATCCAAGGCCCCTGCCTGGAACCTCTAGAGGGCACTCAGTGAGTGATCATGGACCATCAGTAGTGGAAGGAAGGAATGAGTGAGTGGCTTTAGGGGATTCGCCTGAGGGGGACATGGCAGAGGCCAGAGGAACAGTTGTCTCTGCTCCATTAGCAGACCAGCACTTGGGGTGGGGGGGGTTTGGCACTCACCTGTGGGACTGAATCCCAGCTACATATAGCTCCCCACCTATTTTGTGAGGGAAACGACTGGAGGTGAGTCACGGTGGGTTACCGTCATGTCTTCCTGATTTTACTCAGTTTTGTTTTCCAAATTGTGGTAAATTTTTACCATGTCTCTGTCTTTGGGGCCATCATGGGTCAACTACTTAGCAGCTAAGAGTCCTTAGTCAAGTTGGCTTCTTGGCCAACATTTCTCTTGGCCACTTTCTCTCTCTCTCTCTCTCTCTCTCTCTCTCTCTCTCTCTCTCTCTCTCTCTCTCTCTCTCTCTCTCTCTCTCACTCTCTCTCTCTCTCTCTCTCCCTCCCTCCCTCCCTCCCTCCCTCCCTCTGCCTCTCCCTCTCCCTCTCCCTCTCCCTCTCCCTCTCCCTCTCCCTCTCCATCTCCCTCTCTTTTCCTTCCATCTTCTTCCCTAATCATCGCCCACTAAAGTCATTGTTTTGACTCATTCACAGCAAAAGAGAGCTCAGATGTTACCTCTGGGCTGTGAGAGCCAGGATGCATCAAGGTCAGCTTAAAATGGGGCCGGCTGAGTGGCCCGTTGGTTAAGAGTTGGCTTGCGACGCCAACTCTGAGCAGCAGGGCCCCTGTTTAGAACCCACATGAGGGCCAGTGATGCTGCTCGCTCTGCGGTTAAGATGGTGAACAACAGCTCGACCTGGAGCTGGGCTGCCATGAGTCGCTGGCCGCGGAGTAGGCTGCAGCCCCTGCTGCAGTGGGCTGCCATGAGCTACTGTGAGTGGCTGGCAGCCAGCGTGAGCTGCCATTACCCTATTGTGAGTGGCTGTCCAATGACCGGTGACTGACTGCCTCACCCGGGAAGAGCACAATGACGATACCAACATGGGCCAGTGAAGCGACATCCTCCACAACTAGACTGAAGAACAAAAGGACAGCAACTTGTCTGTCCCCCTTCTCTGATTCCCCAACGCTGCTCCCCTCCCCCCAATTCCCCAATAAAATCTTTAAAAAAAAAAAATAAGGTCAGCTTAAATGAATGAAACCCCAACCTGCTTTATAACTCAGGGAACTGCCTAGGAAGTGGAACCCGAGTGAATGGGGAGCCCAAGTTCAAAGAAAGGTCAAGAAGGCAGGTTGGCCACATTGGGTGGGTTAAGATGGGGTGCCAGAGTCTTGGTAAAAACCAGCCTGCCCTCACCCAACAGCAGCCAGAGGGCTCTACAGGCTGCGGCACTTCCCAACACAGCTCCTCTCACTAAGCAAAGCAAGAACAGAGCTGAGGACTGGCAAGAGAAGGGAGGAGGGAAGGAGGGAGGGGATGACACAGAGAACTTCAGTGGAGGCAAAGCAAAGTATTTGACTGAGTAACCCCTCCCCATCCCAAACATCTAAGGAGAGCAAGGTGACAGACAAATGGGGAAAGCATCAGCAAGGCCTACACAAACAAAGCCCCCACCCCTTCCCAGCTTCAACAAACAGACAACACAAACCAAAACAAAGCACCAGTGAGAGGAGAGGCACCTTCCTCTGTGGGGTGGGTTAACTCAACAGCCATTCTGTCAACCGCTGAGCAAATAATTAGTCTAGGGTGCTTTGTGCTCAGGCTCGTGTGGGATAAAGAGATGAACCAAGAAGTGGCCCTGACCATTAGGAGTTTACTCTCTGAGATTTTTCCTCGAGAAAATGCAGCAATAAAGGGGTGAGCGTAGAAGAGGCACTCCAGTCTCTGACCCAGAGTCCATGATCCGTGTCTTCACTGTCTCCAGCCCCACTGCCTGCCTGAGGGTTGCCTTTGCTTGGCCTCCCAGGTGCATCTCCCTGGTCTCCCAGGTGCATCTCCCTGGTCCTGGTTCTTGGGTCTCGAGCTGGGTCCTCTCTTCAGGGCCGCATACCCATCAGGGGGCTGGTCTGGCTGTAGGCCCTCACTCTCCACTAAGGGGATCTGAGCCACTCTGAGAATTCACCCAGGCCACAACTCGCCACGCCCCACTCACACCCCCTTTTCTTTATGGGACAGTCTTGTGTTTATGCATCACCCTCAATTGTGTTTCTGTTCAAAGGAAAGACTACAGTATAGACCATTGGTCATCAGGCCAAATATGAGGGGGAAGGGAAGACAGGGAAGAAGGCATTTTAAACAGAGAGACCAGGGTGAGAAAGGTGGCATGGGAAGTTGCATGGAGTGCCTGGGAGGGCGTAAGCAATTCTGCATGGCTCAAGTGGGAGCAAGGGGAAATGGAGGGTGAAGCTGAAGCGAGAAGCCAAGGGACCAGATATGACTGACTTCATATAAGTAAGTAGTCCAGACTTTACCCTAAGAGCAAGGGGGAGCACTGAAGAATGAAACAGGAAAGCAGCATGACTAGGTTTGTGCCTTAGAAAGAAAATTCAGGGCCATAGAGTAGAAAGTAGATTGGAAGAATTGGGGAAAATGGGTGAGTAATGATGGGTCTGAGTCTGGGCTGATGAAGGAGAGAAGATGGGCAAAGGGAAATCTACAGGCCAGGGCAGGGTGATTGACAGGCCAGGCAGGGTGATTGACAGAAGAGGATCCTGGGATATTCCAGGCTCTGGGCTTGGGAGACAAGGTGGTGACGTTCACTGATGTGAGTCCTCTTCCACTGGTCATGTCCCCTTCTCTTCCTTTGCCCATAGTCACTGATGGCCTGGATTGCTAGGTCTCCTCCTAGGGAAGTCCCAGGCTGCCTCAGGGTGTCCCCCACCCCTTAATGTACACACAATCCTGCCTCTCCTGAAACATGCAGACCACTGACAACTCAAGCCTCTGCCTGGAATCTCCCCACTGCCTGGCACTAGAGAAAAAGCTTCATCAGCCAGTCTAGCTGCATGGTATGGTGCAGTGTGCTGTAAGAACTAGCTTGCTCAGAACACTGTGCATTGCCTTGGGGCTAACAGCTTGGGTGTACAGCCCCCTCGGTCAGTACCTCTGCCCAAAAGGCTTGGAGCAGGAACTCATCCCCCACCTTTCCTTCTCCCCGCTGACCTGAGTCTCTCCAATCTGAATAACCCACTGGCCTAGTCAACTAGAAACTCTGAATTCACTTTCCGAATAAGAATTGGATTGTTTGCCCTAAAATCATCTGTGGCTAACATTCATTCAGGCCCCTCATGCTGCTATTTTGTACTTGTTCATCTCTGAAATATAAATGATCTTCCCAAAACCAGACTGGAGATAAATTCCCAGCTAATGTCATGGCAGAATGTACCCTCATTAGTCAACCATTAACCAATCCTCTTGTATCAGTTTGGACTCATCATTGCAAGTCACAGAAAGCTCAGCTGACACTGGCTTAATCAAGAGAAGAAATGCATTGAGTCATGTGGTTGCAAAGTCCAGAAGCAATCTGGTCAGGCATGGCTCGATCCAGGAGGCAGGTTGCTCTCTCCACTTGTTGGCACCACTCTTGTCAGGCTCGTGCTCCTTATGATGTGAATACCTCTTAAACAAGTATTCATTTTTTTATACACAAATATTTATTGACTACTTACCTTGTGCCAGGTGCTGGGGATGCAGCAGTGAACAACATATTCAAACATCCCATCCCTCATGCCAAAAATACCTCTAGAAGAAAATGCAAAAAAACATGGCAACTGTGGTTGCCTCTGGGGTCGGGAGGGAATTGGGTACTTGGGAGACAACGTCTTACTCCACATAGTAAGAAAAAGTCTCAGAATTGAAATTCTGGCCCCACGCGGCCTGGTTCAAGCCAATCAGAGCCCATGTGCAAAGGCAGGAATCCCTTCCTATGATGGAGGTTTAGAAGTTTGGTAGAAAGCAGGTAGAGGAAGAGGACATGCCTTCTACTTCGCTCCTCAGAGAAGCTTTGGGGTCAGAGCTCTGAAGAAGCTGGAGCCCGTGGAGATAGCCCCCAGGCCTCGGGAAAGGTTCACAGCAAAGGGGGAAGCCCAATTGCTCTGTAGACCTGCAGACGCTCCCATCCATAACCCAGGTGGCAAGCCAGGGGTTTTGCCCCTGGCAGAGTTGTCGTAACCATATTACACCTGGGGTCTCCAACTCAATGTGAAGAAAGAACACATTTATCTACAGGTCCATATTAAGGTCAGTTTATTAAAGGGCCATTAACAGGATGAAAACCCAGGGCATTTCACTACCTGCTCTTTACACCCAATCAGCCCTACCCCCTGGGATTTCCCAAGCCAGCACCTATCCAGGGAAGGCAGAGCCACCCCAGAACTAAAGCAAGTCCCCATCAGAGCACGTGAACCAGCATCTTTTAGCATGAGCAACCTTCTTCTCCAAATTAAATGTCCCTTGGAAGACTTCCACTTTCCTAGGAATCGTTTAGGGAAAACTCTTCTGGATTGAAGAGCCAGAAATGAACCAGCCAAGTCCCTTTCTCACACTTGCCCCCAACCCTGAGTTTCTGTGGGGAGTGGAGAGCAAGACATCTCCCTGCCTGCCATGGGTCTCCTGCTTCCCAGCCAGGAGCCACCAGCCTTCTAGGGACCGGCTCATCCCCAGATACTGCAGAAGACGGGAAATCATCTGCCCCAAGCAGCAACCCCACCCAGGCAGAGATCCTCTCCCTCCCTCGGAATTGTCCCTGCTCCCTCATCTAGAAAGGAACACTTGGCATTCTCTGCAAGGTATTTTAATGCTAATTTGTTTAGTCAAAAAGAGGAGCCCAAACAGATGTGGACCATTTGGCCGGGATGTAGTTCATTTGTTAGCAAGTGCAAAAGGCTCGTTGGCAGGATATTAAATATTACCTTCGCTATTCACAAACACTTCATATTTCAAGAAAGGAAGGGAGGCAAAGGCTGCATCCTATAAATCAGCCTTTCAAAGAGGCAGAAAGAGGCAAACATTTGATAAATCTATGTCATTGTGCTGAGAGATCAAAGGCCCTAACATATGTATTTCTGCAACTGGCATTCCAGCAGACAGCTATAACAAACGGAGGACTGGGACAGCTTGAGAAAGAAAAAAATTAGCCGATTTGAATTTGTGATTAACTGGGTTTTGGGAGAGGTAGGAGGGCGTGGGTGGCTGCACCGGAGGGAGAGGCAGCCGCGAGCAGGCCGGGGAGGGGCTCTGTTCGTGCACTCATTTGTGATGACGGGTGCTGTCTGGTTTCTGAGCTTGTTCCAAGAGGAAGGCCACTTAGAGACACATGTGATTAGGGAGAGACCCCAACATGGAAAAGAGCACAGCAGGAGGCCAGGGTGGCCAGCCCAGCCTGTGGAAGGTCCCACGCCAGCCCAGGGCTCTCTGGGTCTCCTGCTGCCCCTAGCTATTGCGGGCCCCAATTAATTAATCTTCTTATTTTTCAGCCTCTCCCATAGCCCTGTCCCTTTCCTTACCCTGTATTCACTTTACCTTCTCCCCAGCTTGTATTTTACGTGGCTCAGTCATTCTAATAAGTTAGAACACCTGTGTCACTTGAAAGGCCCTGATAGCCCCATCCAATAGCTCCTGTTCCAGTGGCTAAAGTGTCCACCATCACAGTCAGTACTTGTTGAATGCGACCCCCAGGCAGCCTCTGCTAAGGGGCCCACCTGCTGCTTGAGCAAAACCGTCCATACAGCTTCAGTGGGAGGGCTAGATGAGATGAGCTGAGAACGGAGACTCGCTGGTACCTTGAGCCCTGACACTGGAAACGACTCACTTCAGATCTGAGGGGACCCCACACAATGGGTGGCTGCTAGGGCTCCCTTGTTTCAAATCACAGCCGCCACGGTGCTCCCTCCTTACCTGGTTCACACCCCAGCTTCACCTTGCCCACAATGACGCCTCAACTTGCACCCTGCCTCCCCACCCCTTCGCTTCACATGCTTGCTTGGCAAAAACCTCAACCCTGATGGGAGCTGACTTTCTGCTTACTCACACCTGCACCTGACCACCTGAAGGTGGATGAAGAAAACACCCAGCCTCAGGGACTGCCGTCACTGCAACGAAGGACTTGAGTGTGGCTTCCGTGCTCCGTTCCCCTCACTCCCTTCTTACCTGTACTTTCCATACATTCTCTCTTCAAGCACCATACTCCTCACCTCTCCTCACTCTCAGCTGATGACTCTGCTTTCTACTCCTTTCAGAAGTGGAAGCAATCAAAACAGAATGCCCAGGCCTCTGACACATTTCTCTGCCTTCCAGCATCTGTCCCCAGCAGTTTGCTCATCTGTCCATTACCACAGTGAGCTGTCCCTACTCCAACCTAAAGCCAGACCCCCTCCGTGTGCCCTTAATCCACTCTCCTCTCATCTCAGAGACATTGCTCCAGAAAGCTCCTCTCTTTCCTACACTAATTGCTTATTTTCTGAATAAGAAATTGAACCTTTCCCACAAAAACAAAAATGCTTTGTCGACCACTTAAAAAGCAAGCAAGCAAACAAACAGAAAAATACTTGACTCCACTTCCTGTGCTGGCTGCCACCCCATTTTATGTTCCCCTTTGCAGCAAAATTTGTAACAGTCGTCTGCACCTGCTCTCAACTATTACCCACCTCCCATGCTCTAATGCTCACCAACCAGGCTTCCCACTACTCAGCCATAGCTGCTTTTGTCAGGGTTCCCCAGCACCTCCACTCTGCTACACCCAATGACAGTTCTCCCCCCTAACCACTTCTCAATGGCATCTGACCCAGCTGTGTCCTTTCTCTTGCTCAACTCACTTTCTTCCCTTAGTTTCCAGTACACCGTGCTCCTGGGTTTTCCTACTTCACTGGCTGCTCCCTGTCAGCCTACTTTGCTGGTTCCTCTTCTCTCTCAGTCTCTAAATGTGGGAGGGCACCAGGGCTCAGTCCTTGGTCTTCTTCTCCTTTCTCTCTCTACTCATCCCTTTGGGGAGCCCACGGCTGGCACTGCCATCTACGTGCAGGTAATTCCCAAATATGTCTCTCCAGTTTAGACTTTTCTAGGTCACTTCAGATGCGGCTGTCCAACTGCCCCTCCAGCATGTCCATTTAGATACCTAACAGACCTTGCAAACTCAATATGCCCCAACGAGGCCCCTCATCTTCCCTCCAAATCTTCTCTACCCAGAGCCTTCCACCACTGGCTTGATAGTGACTCCATTCTTCCATTTACTCCGCCCAAACCTCTGCACTTTCCTCCCCTCACTTTCTCTCAGACCCCATGTCCAATATTTCAGAAAATCCCACTGACTTTTCCTTCAGAATATATCCAGGATCTAGCCAACTCTCACCATCTGTGCAACCACCATCATTCTTTGCCTGGGCTGCTCCAGTCATTCTCTTAACTTCCAACCTTGCTTTTCTAGTCTATTTTAACACCACTCCTAGATGGATCATTTTAAATCATGTCAAATCATGCCTCTCCTTGCCTCCACACCCTACAATGGCTCCCCAGTTCACTGAGAGTAAATGGCCTACTAAGCCCTACAAGGGTAACACCCTGTTACCCATGTGACCTCGTTTCCCAGTACTCTCCTTCTTGCTGTGTCCACTCAGGACACTGCCCTCTTTGTTCTTCTCCACACTTAGGCCTGGGACTGTTTCACTACCTAGAACTCTCCTTCTTTTTTTTTTTTTAAGATTTTATTGGGGAATTGGGGGAGGAGGGGGAACAGCATTGGGGAATCGGGGAAGGAGCACAGATAAGTTGCTGTACTTTTGTTCTTCAGTCTAGTTGCGGAGGACATCACTTCACTGGCCCATGTTGGTATCGTCATTGCTCTCCTCTCGGGTGAGGCAGATTGGTCGCCAGCCTCTAGACGGCCACTCACCGTGACTCTTGGCAGCTCACACTGGCTGCTGACCACACACTGTAGCCTATGGCAGCCCACTGCAGCAGGGGCTGCAGCTATGCTGTCCTGGGGACTCACAGCAGCCCAGCTCCAGGTGGAGCTGTTGTTCACCATTTTAGCTGTAGAGGGCAGTGTCACTGGCCCTCATGTGGGATCTGAACCCTGGCCCTGAAACTCAGAGCTGGCGTCCCAAACCAGCTCTTAACCAAATCGCCACTCGGCCGACCCTAGAACTCTCTTTCTTTAGAAAGCCACATGACTAGCTCCCTCTTCTCCTTCAAATATCACCTCAGTGACCATCCTTTGAATTCAGCAATCTAACCCTGGCCCTCATCTTCCACCCAAAATCCTCTTCACCTTCTTCTACTTTTCTCATAGCACCCATAATATACCATATATTTTCTAACTATAATTTCTGTAATTTGTAACACTGTCTAGCATACTGCGTGATTGATTGATTATATTCTTGGTTGTTTGTCTCCCTCACCCCCTCCTTTCCCCACTAAACGGTAAGTGTATTAGGGCGTGTTTCTTTGTCTGTTTAGTTCAGTTTTCAATTACACGTTCCTAAAACAATGCCAGGCCAGTGTCATTCTGAGGGATCTACAATGGTAGATCCTCAATAATATGTTATTGAATGCATGAGGTTGAGAGAGTGGGGAATCTTCCAACTAGGAAATGTTTTTATAGAGTGTGTCGGTCTTCTCTTACTTCCTAACAAATTACCAAACACTTGGGAGCTTGGAGCAACATGCATTTATTAGCTCACAATTTCTGTGGATCAGGAGTCCAGGCACACTGTGGCTGGGTCCCGTGCTCAGGATCTCACAAGGCTCCAAGGAGGTTGGCCGGGGCTTTAGTCTCCTTAGAGGCTCCACTGGAAAAAGGTCAGGATGTTGGCAGAATTCATCTCCTGTGGTTGTAAGACTGGGGTGCTATCAGTTGGAGGCAACTCTCAGCTCCCAGAGGCTACCCATAGTTCCTCATCTCACATGGTCCTCTCTACAGACCCTCTCCCAACATGGCAGCTTATTTCTTTAAAGCCAGCAAGAGATACTCCCTCAAGTACAAGAAAAAATATCACAAGAGTGACATTCCATCAACTTTGCCATAATCTATTGTTCAGAAGCAAGTCACAAATTCTACTCACTTTTATCAAGGGTAGATTATACAGTATGAACACAGGGGGCCATATAACTTTTCTATCCCCAGCTCCAACCTTTTTTCTCCCAATATCGCATCCTTGGTCTACCATAAAAAGGACTTTCAAAGGTATTTCAGCTAGGCTGGGCTAGTTTATGCTGCAGCAACAAGTCACCCCAAAAGCTATTGGTTTGAATTTTTTAAATGTGATTTTAAAATTCTTTTGTTCAAACCACATGTGCATCACAGGTGAGCTGGGGGCTCCCCGCTACATGTCCCCGAACTCTGGCCCCCAAACCAACAGAGTAGCCATCATCTTAAATGTCTCTGCTTACCCTGGCAAGAGGAAAGTGAGACCTAGAAGGTATTGCACTGGCTGTCCCATGCTCCTGCTCACACATGTTTACACATTACTTTTTTTCCAAATGCCCCACAAGGAGCCCAGCCTGCTCAACTTACTGTTTACCCCCCGTAGGAAGCCTCTTTACTGAGATGTGGCCAACAGGGAGTTTGTCAATAAAAGACGTTCAAAGAAGAAAAGTTAGCAGATGGACATTTCATATCAAGCAGATAAGCATTACAGAGCTCTTGACAGTCTGCAAGGGTCGAACTTCAAGGTAAAATACAGACATACCTCAGAGCTATTGCAGGTTTGGCTCTAGACCACCCCAATCAAGTGAATATCATAATAAAGATAGTCACACAAATTTTTTTGATTTTCCAGTGCCCATAAAAGTTACATTTATACTATACTGTAGTCTGTTAAGTGTGCTGTAGCATTATGTCTACAAAATGTACAGACCTTAATTTAAAAAAATTCTTTATTGCTAAAAAATGCTGACCATTATCTGAGCCTTCGGAGCATAGTAATCTTTTTGCTGGTGGAGGGTCTTTCCTCAGGGTTGATGGCTGCTGACTGAGCGGGGTGGTGGTTGCTGAAGGCTGAGGTGGCAATTTCTTAAAATAAGACAGCTATGAAGTTTTCTGAATTGGTTGACTCTTCCTTTCATGAACAATTTTTCTGCAGTATGCAATGCTGTTTCATAGCATTTTACCCACAGTAGAACTTTCAAAATTGGAGTCAGTCCTCTCAAATCCTGCCACCACTCTTTAGACCAAGTTTATATAACCTAAATCCTTTGTTGTCATTTCAACAGTCTTCAAAGCATCTTCACGAGTAGATTTCATCTCAAGAAATCACTTTCTTTGCTCATCCATAAGGAGCAACCCTCATGTTAAAGTTTTATCATGAGATTGCAGTAATTCAGTCACATCTTCAGCTCTAATTCTAGCTCTCTTGCTATTTCCAATATATCTGCAGTTACTTCCTCCAACCAAGTCTTGAACCCCTCAAAGTCATCCATGAGGATTGGAATCAACTTCATTCAAACTCCTGTTAATGTTGGTATTTTGACCTCTTCCCATGAATCACAGATGTTCTTAATGGCATCTAGAATGGTCAGTCATTTTCAGGGGTTTTCAATTTACTTTGTCCAGATCCATCAGTGGAATCACTATATGGCAGCTATAGCTTTATGAAATGCATCTCTTAAATAATAAGATTTGAAAGTTGAAACTACCCCTGATCCATAGGCTGCAGAACGGATGCTGTGTTACCAAGCATGAAAACAACATTAATCTCGTACATCTCCATCAGAGCTCTTGGGTGACCAGGTGCATTGTCAACGGGCAGTAATATTTTGAAAGGACTCTTTTTCTAAGCAGTAGGTCTCAACAGCGGGCTTAAAGTATTCAGTAAACCATGTTGTAAACAGATGTGCTGTCATCCAGGCTTTGTTGTTCCATTTCTAGAGCACAGGCAGAGTAGATTTAGCGTAATTCTTAAGGACCCTAGGACTTTTGGAATGGTAAATAAGCATTAGCTTTAACTTAAAATCACCAGATGTATTAGCCACTAATAAGAGAGTCAGCCTGTCCTTTGAAGCTTTGAAGCCAGGCACTGACTTCTCCTCTCCAGCTATGAAAGTCTTAGATGGTTTCTTCTTATATAAGTTTGTTTCATCTACATTGAAAATCTGTTGTGTAGTGTAGCCACCTTCAGCTAGATCTCCTGGATAACTTGCTGCAGCTTCTCCATCAGCACTTGCTGCTTCACTTGCACTTTTATGTTACGGAAATGGCTTCTTTCCTTGAACGTCATGAACCAACCTCTGCCAGCTTTAAACTTTTCTTCTGCGGCGTCCTCACCTCTCAGCCTTCATAGAATTGAAGAGAGTAGGGCCTTGCTCTGGATTAGGTTTTAGCTTAAGGGGATGTTGTGGCTGGTTTGATCTTCTATCCAGACCACTAAAACTTTCTCCATATCAGCAATAAGGCTGTTTTGCTTTCTTATCATTCGTGTGTTCATGGAATAGCACTTTTAATTTCCTTTGAGAACTTTTCCTTTGCATTCACAGCTTGGCTCACTGTTTGGCACAAGAGGCCTAGCTTTCAGCTTATCTTGGCTTTCAATACTTCTTTCTCACTAAGCTCAATCATTTCTAGCTTTTGATTTAAAGTGAGAGACGAGTGACTCTTCCTTTCACCTGAACACTTAGAGGCCACTGTAAGGTTATTATTCGGCCTAATTTCAATATTGCTGTGTCTCAGGGAACAGGGAGGCCTGAGGAGAGTGAGAGACGGGAGTGGCTGGTTGCTGGAGCTGTCAGAACCCAGACAACATTGATTAAGTTCATTATCTTACATGGGAGCTATTCATGGCATCCCAAAATAATTACAATAGTAACATCAAAGATCACTGATCACAGATCACCATAATAAATACAGAGGGTGCCAAAAAAAATGTATATGCATTTTAAAAAAGGAAAAAACTGTATTAAATTGTAATACTCAATATATGCCAATAACAAAAAATGAATACAAGTCATGTGTATACATTTTTTTTTTTTGCACCTCTGGTATTAATAATAGAAAAGTTTGAAATATTGAGAGAATTACCAAAATGTGACAGAGACATGAAGTGAGCAAATGTTGTTGAAGAATGATGTCAATAGAATTACTGGACTCAGGACTGGCACAACCTTCAATACGTAAAAAACACAATAATCTGTGAAGTGCAATAAAGTGAAGCACAATAAAAAAAAGATATGCCTACATTCAAAATTAGAGCTGGGTGATTCAGTGATTGGTAATAATAAAACAATTGATCAAGGATGGCTAATTGCACTTAAATGTGCTTGCTTCCTTTTTTAAAAATTTTTTAAAAGATTTTATTGGGGAATTGGGGAGGGGAACAGTGTTGGGGAATTGGGGAAGGGGAACATTGTATTTTTCCAGGGCCCATCAGCTCCAAGTCAAGTTGTTGTCCTTCAATCTTAGTTGTGGAGAGTGCAGCTCAGCTCTAAGTCCAGTCGCCGCTTTCAATCTAGTTGTGTGTGTGTGTGTGGGGGGGAGTGTGGTCCACCATCCCATGCAGGAATCGAACTGGCAACCTTGTTGCACACTGAGCCATCTGGATGCATATTGGCAGCTCTTGGCTGCTCCGCTTAAGGTGCTGTGTTCAGTGTTAGTTGGGTGGGGGGTGTGGGGGGCATAGCCCACCATCCCACGCAGGAGTCTAACCGACAACCTTGTTGTTAAGAGCATGCTTTCTCACCAGCTCAGTGGCAGCTCAGCTCAGGCGCAGCTCACTGGCCCATGTGGGAATCGAACTGCTCACAGCTCATGCTCTTCAGCCAACTCTTAACCAACTGAGCCACACAGCCAGCCCTGCTTGTTTCCTCTCAGGGCTATTGTTTTTCATTTGTGTTTGCACTTTTTTTTTAATGTACCACAAATGTCAAAACTTTAACTTCCAAAAGTATCTTGCCAGATTGTTTCCTTGATAAATTCTCAATGCTCCTGAAGAAGGAAGGTAGTTGGTACCTGAATGAAATATTACAAATGACAATCCCTAAACTGTGGAATCATCTGAGTCAAAGCGGTAAGAGGTTCTTCTACCTCTGGTGGGGACATTGGAATTTTTTGTTACATAATAGTGGAACAATTGGCAAAAGGCCACCTGTGGCATCTTGGAATTTAGCCCATAGGATTATAGAAACTAAGAGTTTTCAACTACTTCCCATAGACTTACTGGATGAAAACATACATAACATCTGATACAAAATCTAAACTTGCTTTTCACTCTGATATTCTTAAATATTCTATTTATGCTCAACCTTGAGGAACTCTTTAATACATCACCATCGAGCGGGCCGTCCAAGTGGCGCGGTGGTTAAGCGCTGGCTTAGGAAGCCAGCGGCCCCGGTTCGGGTCCCACATATGAGGGCCAGTGACACTGCCCTCAAAAAAAAAAAAACCATCGAGAGAGAAGCCTGTTTACACCACCTGATGATTGCCCTAAGCCAGTCCTTTATTCATAACCAAATATTGCTCCAATTCCATTGTGACTCAGGCTTACAAATTGTCTTGGACACAATTCAACAATAAAAACAAACCTGGTTATTAGCTATAACCCTGATTCTGCTACTGACAAGGAGGACAACTGTGGTTTGCCAAGGGTCATCATGGGCCTTCTACTAAGTGGGTACAGTTACAGTGGCCATTAAGTGGACACCCTGTATCCATTCTACTCCAAGTGAGTAGGCTCCTAACCCAACCATTAGCAATCCCATTTCATTCACAAGGACTTGATTTAGGAATGAGCGTATGGCTTGATCCTGGCCAATAAGATACGAGGGGCATGTGGCAGATGATTTCTGGGAAAGGTCTTCTCATGTGTAAGCAATGAGGCCCCTTCTCTTGCTCCGGGCATGTGGTACCTGGATGGGATGCCTGTAACTGTTCCAGGGAGAGCAGAGCCAGGAGACCTGCTGTAAATGAAAACTAGGACCTCCGGACATATTATAACGATTTGCCTATTGTTTAAAACAATTTGAAGAAAGCTTCTATCATTGGCAGCCAAAAGCATTCTAACTGACACCATGAAGGGAATCATCTGGTTCTTTACGTGTCTTCCTGTGGTGCACATCATGTCCACGGCAGTGCCCCTGGAAGCCCCCAAAGAATGTATTCCAGAAGCTCCGACCCTGGTGCCGCTTTTACCAGTCCATCGGAACAAAAGGACAATAAGTGCAGATGGGTAGGTAGCTTCCTGCAAGCACTACATGATAGAATTGATAGAATGTGCTGAGACATTTGGCTGATGTTCCCGGAGATCACAGGCCAATGCTCACCATCTGTTGTATTCACTATTGCTCATAATCTTGATTTATAAGATGTCCACTATGATTTTCCCACCTAATTACTCTGGATCTAATAGGGCCACTTCAATGATCACAATTCCCGATATACAGATGGATGGGGCTGGAAGGTTTAGCTTCAGCTCCAGAAAAGTTAAAGAAGCAGGGATCCACCGGGGGCCTCTTTCCCATTTGGAGTGCCAGCAGGTATTCATAAAGTGCAAGGACATGAATATTTTGTTCATACATGGACAGAAATCTCTCTTTTCTGATGTGATGGGTCACAATTTTCATGGCTGAGTTCTAGGTCTTTGAACAGGGTGTCTGGTCCTCAGCACTAACATTCTGTGCTAAACAATTCTTTGTTGCTGGGGAAGGGGAGGGGGGCACAGTCCTGTGTATCATAGGATTTTAGCAGCATTCCTTCCTTGTCTTGACCCAGTTGTGAAAACCAAAAATGCTTCCACACATTGCCAAATGTCCCCTGCAGGACATAATCACCCCTCTCCTCCCCAGTGAGAACCACTGTCTTAGAATTACTCTCAAATACTCACAGATTAGGAAAAAAAAAATCTATGTAGTAGACATTCTATATTTTCACCACCAATCCATCATTCACTTTTATTCCATTAATGGTATCCTGACTATCTTATACAGAACTATCCTTTCTACTCTCAGCTCGAAGGGTTTGGATGTGGCTGACTATGACCGGGTATAAGTGACATGTTTCCTGGGTTTGGTCAATGGGAGTACACCCTCCCCTTGGCCTCAGTGCTCGATTCAGAACTGGTCATGTGGTCTAATCCATGACTGTGAGTCGTGTCTAGGACTTTGAATTCAACTGTTGTACTGTTCTTATGAGAATAGAAGCCTGGAATTGCTGGTTATCATCTTGTCACTCCTAAAAGAGGGACTCTGAGACAGTAACCACCACAGCTGAACACAGAGCAAAGAGAGGGAAGAGGCTAGATCCTGAGGATACTGTCTGAATCCCTAAATCCAGCCAAGTCTGATGCTAGCATGCCTCCCCTGGACTTTCCATTGATATGAGCCAATTGATTTCTTTTGGCCTTAAGCCATTTTGTATTTAGTTTTCTCTCACTTGTAAAGAATCCTTATTGCAGTGTTTGACGGAGGTTTGATCTGCTTGAAATTTCTAATCTTATTTCCCCTTCCCGATACCCACAGCCTTTTTCTGCATGAGGATTATAGATGACCTGGAAGACTCCACTTTTCTCTTTGCTGTTTTCCCTACCTTCAGGCAATGTTCAAGGATGCTTGGGGCCTGGAGGACAGAAATGAGGACAGGGAGAGCAAGGGGAACCCTCTTCCTCTGGGCCTGAAGAAGAGGGTAAACCCATGGATAAAAAATACACATGATATGTTTGTTAGTTTATTTTATGTGTCAACTTGATTTGGGCCATGGGGATTCCCGGCTATCTGATTAAACATTATTCTGGGTGTGTCTGTAAGGGTGTTTCTAAGTGAGATTAACATTTAAATGAGTAGATTGAGTAAAGCAGATTGCCCTGCCCAACCCGTGGAAGGACTGAAGAGAACAAAAAGGTGGAGGAAGGGAGAATTCCTTCTCTCTGCCTAGGTGGTTTGAGCTGGAACTTCAGTCTTTTCCTGCTTTTGCACTTGAACTGGGGCTGCACCTACATCATCCACTCTCCTGCTTCTCAAGCCTTCAGGCTCAGGCTGGAACTGTGTCATTAGCTCTCCTGGGTCTTCAGCAGGCTGACTGCAGGTCTGAGGGCTTCTTAGTCACCTAACTCGATGAGCCAATTCCTTACAATCAATCATCCAATCAATCAGTCCCATTGGTTCTGTTTCTCTGGAGAACACAGACTAACACAGATAGTTTTCGCAGAACAAATGTGTAAGGAGAAAACCCACGCCTTCCCCTCATGTAGGTGAGGCCGCCCTATTAATTAACCTTGGCTACTACACTGAGAAGGGGTCCTAGTGGTTCAGAAAGTTTCAGCGAAATGAGTAGAGATGTAGACACAAGGCTTTCAAGAATTTTAATAAAGTCTTTATGTATATAATTGGGAATGACTTGGTAACTTCTGGGTTTGCTTTTCGGGGGTACCTCTTCTATCTTTATATCATGCCTACATGTGACCTGAACTGCCTGGGCAGAAGTGCCAAAGCTAAAAAATAAACATGTATATGTAAAGTGTATATATTTCTCCCAAAGCACTGGCTTTATTTGTGGATTATGGGCAGCTAGTATTATATTTAGAAAGACTGATGGTTACTTATAAAACCTACATGGTTTCCTATGCATACAGCAGTAAAGTTAATGTATTTGGAAACTCCCATAAGCAACAAGGCCCTTGCCACCTATTTAATGAATATATGCCTGCAATTTCAGAGGGTCTGTGGGTTCCCTAAAGAACTCAGGCTGTGGGGAGAAGTCAGGCTGTCTCTAACGTGGTGATGGGGTTTCTTAACAGATTTTGTCCTACTCTTTTCGAGTGTCTTACTTCCCCTGCCACATGTTTCATCTCAAACAGGCTGCTTCAGAAATTTTAAAGAGCTCATATATCAGTTCGGTCTCCATAATGATTTTTAAAAATCATGCATTTTCAGAGTCCAGCAGGCCTGGATTCGAATTCTGCTCTGCCACTAGCTATGCAGCTGTGGTGGGGGGGGGGGTCGGGAGGGTGTCATCACCTCTGTGAGCTCCTGTCTGTTTCCCCTATCTGTAATATAATACAATTCACAGCCTTGTCAGGAGTTAAGGGGAGGGGTTGGAGTAAATAATTAATATTCTTTCTTCTGTACTGTGTTGCCTAACTGAACTTTTAGTTTGACTAACGATTTTGCTGAATTGCCCAATCGTTTTGGCCTCATGTAGACACAGCCAGCGGCTATGAAGTAGAACAAGATTGAAAACAAAATCATAACACCTTCAAGTGTAGGGCGTAGGCGTGTGTGTGTGTGTGTGTGTGTGTGTGTGTGTGTGTGTGTGTGTGTTTGCATGTCACAGTGCCTGGCTGGGTTTCCTTGTTTACATTACCCACTCATTCTAGGCATCTGGTCCTTTCTGTTTCTGTCTACGTGCTCAGCTCATGATTCCATCCTCCTCCGCCCCCAACTCCTTTTATCTCCGCACACCAGTGCCTTCTAAAGAGGCCCCAAACCTTCCATTCATCCTGTTTCCTCCTATAATCTTTATTGTGGCAGTTAGTACATCCTCGGTTCTGTCCTTGCTTTCAAGGGTCATCGTTTGCACTCCATGGGCATCAAACAGTGCCTGCTACAGAACACGTTTATTGGGCTGAATCCTCACTTATGAACCTTTCCTTGCCTCTACACATCCCCCTAAATTCTCTTGGCGTCTCCTTCCCCCAGGAGCCATGGCATAGGTACCTAATCAGTCCTCACTCTCTCACCCCCCACCCACTGTATTAGTTTCCTAGGGTTGCTATAATGAATTACCAGAAACTAGAGGCTTACAACAACACAAATTTGTTCTCCCTCAGTTCTGACAGTCAGAAGTCTGAAGCTGGCATCACTCACCGGGCTGAAATCAAGGAGTGTGCTCCCTCAGGAGGCGCTGGGGAGAATCCTTCCATGCTCCTTTCAGCTTCTGATAGCTGTTGGCATTCCTTGGTTCGTGGTTTATGGCCATATCATGCCAACCTCTGTCTGTTTTTTCACGTTGCGCACACGAGAAAGAGAGAGAGAGAGAGAGAAAGAGAGAGAGAGAGAGAGAGAGAGAGAGAGAGATCTCCCTCCACCTCTCTCATGTAAGCACATACCTGTATATCCTTAGTTAGAACCCACCTGGATAATCCAGGATAATCTTCCCATCTCAAAATCCTTAATTTAATCACATCTTTTGCTATATAAGATAATATTCAGTTTCTAGGGATTAGGACCTGATATCTTGGGTGGCATTTTTCAGCCTATCACACCACAGACAGCACCACTAAAGGGGTGTTTCCCAGGAGGCTGCGTTTATCCCAGGTGACACTATCAGCCTGGTCACAGCTGACTCCTGACTCAGGAGAACGAGTCCACGGGCTGGATGGAGCCAAGCAGGTGGGTATCAAGGGCCCAGTTTCAGATTCCTGGGAGAGTCCATTAGCAATTAGGATCCTACACGTTAGCATAGTGTACATAAGTCAGGAGCTGGCACGCCATAGGTAGCAAGCCATCTCTACCCAGGTATGAGCTAAAGGTGAGGGTAAGCCAAGGCACCAGCAGGGACTGGGCCTGAGTGGAGAGGAGCATGGAGGAAATGCTCAACCCCCTGAGGAGTGAAAGGCTTCTGGTTCTAGTTCCTTCTGTAATCAGCTAGCCCACTTTTTGTTTCTTACCTCTGGACATCCATGAAGCTAGTTTAGTTCTTGTGTCCTAAAAAAAAAAAAAAAATCCCATCATATTTCATATTGAAATCATTTAAGTTAGCTGCTAGTCCTTAGAGCCCCCTAGTCTGGACATTCCTCTCCCTCTTCCTCGCGGCCTTGATGGAGCCCCTAGTTCTGCCGAGAGGAAACTCTTTTACCCTAAACCTCTCTACCTCACCTAGTTTCTCATCCTAACTGAAACGTCCCCAGTGGCATCTACCTAACACAGTCACACTTACACCCTCTCACGGCCCAATTACAGAGGTTAAACAGAAGAGTTCTTCTCCACACCTAGATCAGTGACTCTCACCAGTTTCCCCTTATTATCACATGAAATTCAAGCCATTCATCTGTTCAGTTCTTGCTAAATAATCACTGCTAACAACCTCTTTGCACCAGAACTCATCTCCACCTTTTAGCTCATTTCAACCCTGTATTTATCCCCCTTTTTCTCCTTACATCCCCTGCTATAATCCTCATTGACAACAACATCCATTTTTAATGAACCAGGAACTCCCTTTGATCTTCCAGCTCTTAGCTTCCCAGCCTTACTTGATTTCCAGCCCCACTCCCCATCTGCCACCCACAAGCAGGGCTGCCTCCTGAGATCTCAGTTCCCTCTTTACAGGTCTGCAAGAGGAGCTGAATTGGACACACGTTTTGCTCACCTCAAATTTCCTCAGCTGCCCTCTTTCTTTCCCTTTCTGTGGACAGCCCCAATCTCCCCAATCTGTACCTCCCCACCCCTTGCATTCGTTTCCTAGGGCTACTGTAACAAATTACCACAAACTTGGTGGCTTAAGACAAGGAGGCTTATTCTTACATAGTTGTGGAGGGCAGACGTTTGAATCAAGGTGTGGGCAGGGCCTCTAGGGAAGGAACTGTTCCTCGCCTCTGTAGCTTCTGGTGGCTTCAGGTATTAGTTACTTGGTTTGCAGCAGCATCACTCCAACCTCTGTCCCAGTCTTTACATGTCCTCCTTCTCTGTGTCTCCTCCCTTCTATTATAAGGACACTTGTCTTTGGATTCAGGGTCCACCCTAATGCTGGCTGATCTCATCTAAAGATCCGTAACTTAATTATACCTGTAAAGACCCTTTGTCCAAATAAAGTTATATTCACAGGTTCCAGGTGACATAGCTTTTTGGAGACCACCATTCAAACCACAGCACCTCTCTAATTTCAAATGTGAGCAACACACCACACTGTAGGGCCTGGGATCTGGCTTCCTACAGCCAATGAAGGGACAGGTGATGCAATCTGGAAGAGTGAGGAAAAAACACCCACCTGCTGAGCCTTGACCAATGCAAAACAAGAGGAGGAAAGCCGGTGGAGAAATCCCAGCCCCCTCCCCAGGACCTTCCACACTTGTGGAGAAGGCTTGTGTGCTAGTGAGCAAGCCTGCCTGCCAACGCACCCCACCTCTTCTAAACTCTTCGGGAAGTAAATGCCCACAAAGTGACACCTCTTCCCTTACCTCACTTCCATTGCCACTCATGCACACCTCCATGGGCTTCTGCTTCTCCAATATATTGTCTCAATTTACTGTACTCCCTGTCTCAAGCTTTGCTTTCTAGAAGAATCAAGCTACTGCTCTGGCTGGCTATGCCCCGTTTTCATGGAACAGGAAGTGGTACAGGCTGTCTCCTCAGGTAAAGTGCTTGTTCTTTGTACTACACAGACCACGGCTAATTGAAGGAGAGATTTGTAGGCTGTCTAGTGTCCTGCGGGGTACCTGGGACTACAGCTCTACCAAGCAGGGGCTTGTTGAGCTGGAGCGTGAATAACTGGAACAACAGGGATTGCTGTGGGAAGCTGAGTGATGCAGACAGCAGAGTGAGGAAAGGCTGAAGGGCAGGGACGAGAGGCAGATGCCGAGACAGACATGATAGTGGCCTGTAATAATGGGACCAGCCAGAGGACAGAGCACGGATACTCACTACTGGAGGGTGGCAAAGGGGGGACTGGGTAACAGCTTTTATGAGGCCTGATTGGGCAACTGTGCTTAGATCTTCAGACATATTGGGGTGGCTGTGAAGAGTGCTTCCTGGGCCTCCTCTGCCCTTATCTTTCTTACAGTCAACTCCTATCGCCTGAGTTAATGAGGGCATCCTGACTCCTTACAGCCTAAAAGAGCTCAGTGAACACAATCTCTTTGATCCTTGACCTCCCGGAGCCCTCACTAATGTATTGTTGGCATCGCCAGTTTAATCGTTGCACCATGGCACCCCTCCACATGTGAGCCACTTTCATTTTGCCCAGCTGCCCACTTGCTGCCACCAATTCTGACATCCTAGGCTTTGCTGTTCTGTCAACCTCTTTCTGTGTCACCTGTCATAGATTCATAAATAACTTCTTCCCTCTACTTCTTTTTTATTGTATACACATACTGTAAAATTCACCATTTTAAGCATGTAATTCAGTGGCATTGAGTATATTTACAATGTTGTGTAACCATCACCGTTGTCTGTTTCCAAAACTTTTGTATCATCCCAAACAAAAAAATCTGTTCCCAGTAAATATATTATTCTTCATGCCTCCCTACCCTCAACCCCCAGTAATCTCCATTCTACTTTCTGTATCTATGAATTTATTTATTCTAGATACTTCATGTAAGTGGAATCATGCAATATTTGTCTAATAGGACCTGGCTTATTGCATTTAACATGATGTCTTGAAAGTTCATCCTTGTGTCACATATCAGAATTTCATTCCTTTTTGTGGCTGAATAATGTTCCATTGTGTGTATATACCACGCTTTGTCTATTCATTCATCTGTTGATAGACACTTGATTATTGTGAATAATGCTGCTATTAACATTGCTGTACATGCATCTGTTCAAGTCCCTGCTTTCAATTCTATTGGGTATATACCTAGAAGTGGATTGCTGAATCATATGGTAATTCTATGTCTAATTTTGTAAGGAACTGCCCAAATGTTTTCCCAAACAGCTGCACCATTTTATATTCCCCTCAACAATGCACAAAGGTCCCAGTCTCTCCACACGTGTTACTATCTGTTTTGTTTTTGTTTCATAATGTGTGTGAAGTGCTATCTCATTGTGGTTTTGGTATTTCCTAAGTGATTAATGATGCTGAGCATCTTTTTATGTGCTTACTCGCCATTTGTATATCTTCTTTGGAGGAATGTTTATTCAAGCGCTTTGCCCATTTTTGAAGAGGGTTGTTTGTAGTTTAGTTCTTGAGTTGTAGAATTTCCCTATATATTCTGATGTTAGTTCTTATCAGATATATAATTTGCAGATATTTTCTCCTATTCTGTGGGTTGCCTTTTCTATTTTTTCTTTTATTGTCTATGCTTTTGGTGTCATACCAAATAAATCACTGCCAAATCCAATGTCATGAAGATTTTTTCCCTCTGTTTCCTTCTAAGAGTTTGATAGATTTAACCTGTAAGCTTAAGATTTTTTTAAATCTATTTTGAGTTAATTTTTGTATATGATGTAAGGTAAGGTTCCAACATCATTTTTTTGTGGTTATCTCTTTTCCTAGAACTATTTGTTGAAAAGACTGTCCTTTCCCATTGACTAGTTGGAACCCATGTTGAAAATCAATTGACCATATACAAGAAGGTTTATTTCTGGGCTCTTTATTCTATTCCATTGGTCTACATGTCTGTCTTTATGCCAGTATCACAATGTTTTGATTACAGTAGCTTTACAATAAGTTTTGAAATCAGGAATTAAGAATTCTCCAAGTTTGTTCTTCCTTTTCAAGATTGTTTTGGCTATGTAGGGTCCTTTGAGATTCCATGTGAAATTTAAGATGGATCTTTTTTATTTCTGCAAAAAATGCCATTGCAACTTTGATAGGGGTTACATTGAATCTGTAGAATGTCTGGTGTACTATTCTCATCTTAACAATATTAAGTTCTTTCAGTCCATGAACACAAGATATCTATTTACGTCTTCTTTAATTACTTTTAGCAATGTTTTATGGTTTTCAGTGTACAAGTTTTTAACTGCGTTGGTGAAGTTTATTCCTAACTGTTTTATTCTTTTTGGTGGTATTGTAAATGAAATTGCTTTCTTAATTTCTTTTTTGGATTCTTCATTATTGGTATATAGAAATGCAACTAATTTTTGAGTGTTTTTTATGTATTCTGCAAATTTTCTGAATGTGTTTATTAGCTTTAAAAGTTTTATTTTGTGGAATCTTCAGCATTTTTCTACATGTAAGATTATGTCATCTCTGAACAGAAACTCTTTATTTCTTCCTTTCTCATTTGGATGCCTTTTATTTATTTTTTGTTGTCTAAGTGCTCTGGCTAGAACTTCAAATACTATGTTAAATAGAAGTGGTGAAAGTGGACATCCTTATCTTGTTCCTGATTTTAGCGAAAAAAAGCTTTCAGTCTTTCACCACTGAGTGTGATGTTGGCACTGGACTTTACATATATAGTCTCTATTATGTTGAAGAAGCTCCTTAATATTCTTAGTTTATTAAGAGTTTTTTGTCATGAAAGGGCTTTTATCATGAAATATTTGTCAAATGTTTTTCTGTATTGATTAAGATGATCATAGGGTTTTGTTCCTTCATTACATTAATGTAGTATGTTTATTGATTAATTTTCTTATATCAAACCATTCTTACATTCCAGAAATAAATCCCACTTGGTCATGGTGTATAATCTTTTTCATATGCTGTTAAATTCACTTTGCGAGGCTAATATAATATAGAGAATGACTGGATTTGGTGCTATTTTCCTAGTATGTCAGGAAAATGTTCCCTGAACTGGAGATATATTTAGTGAGACTGAAGGCCAGAAAGCAGCCCACTGTGTAAAGAGTGGGAACAAAGGATGTCAGGCTAATGGGCAGCATTGGCAAAGGCTATGGTTTTGAGAAACACACCTAGAAGACTAAAAGGCAACCATTGAAACTGCAGGACCATGAGTAAGGGAGAGGTAGAGGAGCTGGATAGTGGATAGTGGCTGAAGGCCACTTGAAATTCAGTGGGAAGCCATATTTTTTACTGAGCTGTAATTGACATATAACACTGTGTTACTTCCAAGCATATAACATAATGATTCAATGTATGTATGTTTTGCAAAATGTTTACCACAATAAATCTAGTTAACATCCATCCATATAGTTACTTTTTTTTTTAAAGATTTTATTGGGGAATTAGGGGAGGGGAACAGTGTTGGGGAATTGAGGAAGGGGAATAGACAAGTTGTTGTTCTTCAATCTTTGTTGTGGAGAACGCCAATTGCCATCTGGCCATCAGTCGGCAACTCATAGCCTGTAAGCTCAAGGTGCTGTGTTCAGTCTTAGTTGTGGGTGGGCATAGCCACCATCCCATGTGGGAGTGGAACCAGCAGCCTTGTTGTTAAGAGCGTGCACTCTATCCACTAAGCCATCTGGGTGGCAGCTCAGCTCAAGATGCCAAGTTCAGTCTTAGTTGTGGGTGGGCATAGCCCACCATCAAACAGGCAATCTTGTTGTTACAGCAGCTGAGCCATCCTGCCACCTGTTGGCATCTCAGTGACAGCTCATCTCGGGCTCAGCTTCACTGGCCCATGTGGGAATCGAACCGGTGGCCTTGTTGCTTAGAGCTCGCCAACTTAAGCCAACTCTTAACCAACTGAGCTACTCGGCCAGCCTTTACAATTTTTTTTTTTTTAAAGATGTTATTGGGGAATTGGGGAAGAAGAATTGGGGGAGGGGAACAGCATTGGGGTATCGGGAAAGGGGAACAGACAAGTTGCTGTCCTTTTGTTCTTCAGTCTAGTTGTGGAGGACATTGCTTCACTGGCCCATGTTGGTATCGTCATTGCTCTCTTCTTGGGTGAGGAAGTTCGGTCGCCCGTCCCTGGACGACCACTCACCGTGGCTATTGGCAGCTCTCAGCAGCTACCAGCTGCTCACACTGGCTGCTGGCCACTCACTGTAGCCTATGGCAGCCTACTGCAGCAGGGGCTGCAGCATACACCGTCACTGGGACTCGCACAGCCCAGCTCCAGGTGGAGCTGTTGTTAGCTGTAGAGGGCAGTGTCACTGGCCCTCATATGTAGGATCTGAACTAGGGCTGCTGGCATCCCAAGCCAGCTCTTAACCAATGTGCCACTCGGCCAGCCCACAATTTTTTTCTTATGATGAAAACTTTTAAGATCAACTCTCTTAGCAACTTTCAAATACACAATACAATATTATTAACTATAGTCATTGTGCTGTCCATTACATCCCCAGGGCTTATTTATTTTTTAAGTGGAAGTTTATACTTTTTGATCAACTTCATGTATTGGGTCGTCGGAAAAGTCATGATGCATTTTTGCATAGAAAAACAGAAAAATACATCATGACTTTCCCAATGACCCAATAGTTCACCCACCATCCACCCCTGCTTCTGTCAACCACCAACCTATTCTCTGTGTCTACGAGCTGGGACGCCATATTTTAAGCAGAGAAGTGACACATTTGATTGACTAAGTTGTTGCTGAGTTGACAGCTGATTGAAGAATAGTATTGTGGAAGCAGAGAGGCTAGCTTGCTGGATGTTTGTAACAGCCCAAGAGAGATGTTCTAGTGGTCTAGACTCAGGGGTGGTAGAGGAGAGGTGGCTATGTTGTAGTGGAGGATGTGGCAGGACTTCCTGATGGGTTGATTGGATGGATGAGGAAATGTGCAAGGAAGAACTTAACTTCTCGTTTTCTGTAGATGATGAATAGACAATGGTGCCATTTATTGTGGTGGAACAAATTTGAAAGAAGAAAATGTTCTCTTGATTGATCTTCAAATGGAAATGTTGAATAGGAAGTAGACCATGTGAAACTATGGTTCAGAGATGAGAAGACAGGGCTAGAGATATAAAATTTGGAAGTTATCAAAACATAGATGATATTTAAATCCATGGGAGCTGATGAGATCATCTACAGAGAGCATGGAGAGAGAAAAGAGGAGGGAGACCTCAAACCTAACATTTAACAGCCGAGCAGACAAGATGAACCATCAAAGGAGCTGCCTAATGGTAGCCAGACTCTCAAAGATGTCCATATCAGATCCTCCAAACCTGGAGTCACCAAAATAAACTTTCTCTGGAATGATCTGATGGGATCTAATTGCTTGAATCCCATCTTAGGTAGTAATTGGTTTTATACTCAGGAGTCCCAAAGCCAAAGACAGATGGAAGGTAATGAAATGCTGCTTTAAAGGTTGGTAAATCTTTCCTGGATGTGGCAAAGAGACCCCCAAGCCTCTTCCAGATATATGCTCCTATAATGCCAATTCACTATGCAGGAATTATTTGGGTTTCCTCAGTTCCTTTAGGAAACAGCTCTTTGTTTCTGAACCACCAAATAGGGACAGGAGTCTGAGGGAGGGGAAGAGAGATTCCTAGTATATTACTGTCTCAATTTCCACCTGAATTTACCTTTTGTATTCATGTATTAATTAATATGTCTTTTTCACTTTTACGATAAATAGATAACCTTTATAATATCAACACTTCATGCTATCAAGATTGTTCTGTAGATTTTGAGTTGTATGAAGCCTTTGACTGTGTTTCTGTTGCTAGTGTCTAGCCTAAGGGGTAGCAAGAAAGACTGAACAAATGAAAGAAGGAAGGATTTGAGCTTGTGAACGATCCAGAAACTCACTTACTTTAGAATCCAGGGGATCTAAAACAGACCACAAATTGACATTATCCGTCAGAATTTAAATAGTCATTAATTATTACTCTAATGCAATAACCCAGTGCGCTTAATTACTTTAATTATTTTGAGCAACAACAATTTGTTGGCCATTTACTGTAGGATGGTGCCAGGCGCCAGGGGCCAGTTGGAGGGTTTACAAAGAAGTAGAAGAGTTGGTCTCTGGATGGTGAGCTGTGATATGTACAAATAGAAGAAAATGAATAATGCAGGATGGCCTATGCATCTCCCAAAGAGGAGACCTGGATCCAGAGGCTCCAAATGGAGACAGCGGGGGAGGGCGGGGGGTGAAGCTCTGGTTGGCCTCTTCTGCTGCAGCCCCCATGACCTTCAGCAAGTCACTGCACGTTGTTGAAATGCAATGTTCTCTTCTATAAAAAGGAGGCTTTGACTCAGTGCACACAGAAGTCCTTTTGACGGTAACATTGTTGTTTTCTTTTGTCTTCAGGAATGATCTGGAAGAAATAGGAGTTTGTGTAGCCAAGAGGTTGGAGTTCCACAGGCCTAACCTACTTGTGTTTGGCTCTGATATGAATGGATCCCAGGGCTGTTTTAAGTTTTATTTCAAATCTGTAACTTTTAAAATCACCTCACATTTCACATTTAAAATGCAGGCAACTGCACATACAGATGCAGTTCTGCAGCTTTGCTGAAGAAATCAGTAGATCTGACAGCACCAGGCAGTGCAAGCCCAGAGGTGGCATTTGCCGCTTTCCTGTTTACCTCTGTTGTCTCTGTTGTTCTTACCTGGCCTTGGTCTCAAGTGTCGGCCAGGTTTCAGAACAGGTATCTGGAATAGGAGCAGTTCGAAACTTATCCTGCAGGCAGGTGACTGTCAATGAGGGTCTGTTCGTGGGAGTGGGGGATGGGAGAGTGCTCCCTAGTAGGGTAGATCAGAATATCTGAGTGTATTTCCAATCCCAAAGATTCTGAAGGCATCTCTGCCCCGTTCCTTACCTGGGAATCATGGGGCACCATGAGCCACAATACAGACAAGGATATTAGGAGGTAGGGGAGAGGTATGCAGCTACCATTTACCTAATGATGAGAAGAACTAGCATCCATCATGAATACCTGCCTCAGCCTGGCACTGCTCTAAGCCGTTACAGTATTAGCAACCCCATTTTACAGGTGGAAACTTTCTAAAGAGCCCTGGGATGGCATGTGACAGAGCCAGATGGCCTCACTCCTGATGAAATCAAGGTCGAGAACCACAGGTGGGCATACCAAGCACCATGGAAAGTCTTTGAGTGGGAAAGTGACAGGCAGAAATTTGTGCTGGTGAGCAAGATTAATTGGGATGGTCAGAGCAGGGCCTGGGGGCTAAATGCTAGTTGAACTGATGATAGTGGCAGTAAAAGCAATTTCTAGCAGAGCATTTCTACTCTAGAACAGTGTGTTATTTTTAACACAGTCAGCCTCGTCCAACCAATTTTTAAGGAAACCAAGAGGCAGCTCTGGGTTTTATAAACCAATCTCATTTTGGAGTAGATTTCACATTTGTGCTTTTGTGTGTACCAGATGAAAACAGGGTCAAAGTCCGACAATGGCCTCTGGAAGTTTAAAAGCTGACAGAACACTATGGAGACAAAGCCCACCATTCAGTCACATAACTGATTTTCATGGCTGGCTCATGGAAGTCGGCATGATTATTTTATCCTCACACTCTCACCTCACAAAAAGTACCAGTTCTCTCTACTTCAAATGGTTTCCCCGAAGCTGAAAGTTAAGAAATTCATAAAGTGCTAATGGAAGTCAACAGGAAAAGAATCTTTCTGGTACCACCAGTTTTCCCTTAATGCACTTGGCAAAGCGAGGGAGACGGGTGAAGCATTTATGACGACAGGAAACTCACTTATCTTACTTCAATCTGTTTGGTGACTGTTGGGAATTGAAAATGAGGACTAGGTTACAAAGGTGATTTCCAGAGGGAGAAAGAGTGGGAAATGGAAAAAGAATAGTCAGAAATGAAAGAGGGGAAAGCATCAGTCATGAAATGAATGCGGAGTGACATTGGCAGTGAAATACAGGGAAAGTGAAGGATAGCATAGAAACCTCTGGAGTCAGCAGCCTTTTGAATGAGAAGCAAAGCAAGGGATAGTGTGCACTTTCCTTTGTTAAAAGCAGGTTGGAGAACCTGGTGACTATTCACAAAAACAGGGTAGCTGTCACCTGGCTGCAGGGAAATTTCTTGAGTGGACATGTTCCAAGATTTAGAAGGGATCACAAGTTATATTTCAGTGAGTTTGTTTAAGAAAAACCCTTGTGTGACTTCAGCAAGTCTGTGGCTATTGATCAACAAAACACTATGACCAATAAATTCTTGTTACTTTAAGAGGAATTGGACTGAAATATCTGTTAAATGTATGCAAACCCTTGGATGGTGGGTTATAAGAACCACCGATGCCCCCAGATACCTCCAAAAGTTTTCTCTTTGATTGAAACAACAAGAGTCCTTTTTAGCCAATAAGTAAGTAGAATCTGGTTCAAAGGCTCTCAAACTGCCACCTGCTACTTCAAAAGCTCTGTCAGTTCCCTGTGCAATTTACTGTAGGGCATTTGCATTCCCGGGGATGGTTTCTACCATTTTCTTGCCATGCACTCTCCATGTGAAGGAGAAACCAGTCACTGAAGGTGGGCTTTCAGTACAGACCTGTCCATCTACTCCTAGGTGTTTGCAGCCCTTACGGCTGTGAAAGTGAAAGGTCCTACTTTGATGGCTGAAAAACACAGGTAGGTCAGGATTTTAAGAACATTGATAGGAAATCTGGATTTGGAGTTCAATTTTTAAAATTAAATGTTGAGGTGACTGAAAATTCCTTACCTGTATTGCTGCAGATTAGTCTGCTATGCTATAAATTGGTATAAATAAAAATACTCCACATTGCACTAATTATTAGGGAAATACATATTTATAAAACCTACAATGAAATACCACCTCACACCCATTAGGATAGCCACTATAAAAAAATCAAAATAAATAATAAAAATAAGTGTTGGCAAGGGTGTGGAGGAAGTGGAAACCTTGTGCACTGTGGGTGGGAATATAAAATGGTGCAGCCACTATGGAAACCAGTATGGCGGTTGCTCAGAAATTACATATAGAATTAGTATATGATCCAGCACTTCCACTTCTGAATATATAGCTGAAAGAATTGAAAGGAAGGTCTTGAAGAGACATTTGTATATCCTTGCTCATAGCAGCAATAGCCAAATGTGGACGCAACTCAACTGTCCACTGATAGAAGAATGGATAAAGAGAAAGTGATACATATATGCAATGGAGGGACATTCTGATGCATGTGCAACATGGATGAATCTTGAGGACATAATGCTGAGTGAAATAAGCCAGATGCAAAAGGGCAAATATTATATTATTTCACTTATATGAGGTATCTGGAGCAGTCACATTCATAGAGACAGAAAGTAGAATGGTGGTTGCAGGGGCTGGGGGAGGGGTAATAAGGATTTATTGTTTAATGGGTATAGAGCGTCAGCTTTGCAAGATGCAAAGAGTTCTGAAAATTGGTTGCACAACAGTGTGAATTACTTAACACTACTGAACTGTATGTACTCTTAGAAATAATTAAGGTGGTAAAATCTATGCTATGTAATCACAATTCAAAATAAAAACATATATATATATATATATATATATATATATATATATATATATATATATATATATTACCCTAAGGCTGTAGTTCTCAAACTCAGGCACATATCAGAGGCTAGAGGCTACTTGGAGGTCTTGTTACAACACAGACTACCAGCGCAGTCCCCAGTTTTTGGCTACTTTTCTAACACGTTCCCAAGTGATGCTAATTCTGCTGGTCCAAGGACCACACTTTGAGAACCACTACTCCAAGGTTTCCATAAAGTGTATCTAGTTTTTCTTTCAAAAACAATGGGAATTTGCTGGGATTGTCACAAACAACCCACAGTATTATATAGAAATAGCCACCACATTCTCAGTGAATTTAATTATTGCTAAATTTGTACAATGTGTCAGGCATATTATTAGGCACCTTGTATGCATTTTAATTTGGTCCTTGCAAACTAATTCATTCATTCAACAAATCTACGTTGAGAGCCTACACTATCAGGGCAGTATGTTAGGTGTCCAATGATAAACAAAGCAGGTTTGTACCTAGTAGTGGAGAATAATGACACAAAGAGTGGAAAAAAAATAACCTAGTTATGAATTGCCAAAAGTACTGGGAAGAGGGCTGGCCGAGTGGCGCGGTGGTTAAGAGTTGGCTTGGGACACCAGTGGCCCCAGTTCGGGTCCCACATATGAGGGCCAGTGACACTGCCCTCAAAAAAAAAATTTCAAAAGTACTGGGAAGAGAAAAAGTGGGGTTTAGCTATAGAAGATCTACCTTTGATAAAATAATTAGAAAAAGACTCTGAAGAGGTGACCTTTTAACTGAAAACTAAAGATTAGAAAGAACCAGTCATTCAAGATTGAGGGAAAAAGCAATTAATTATAAGGAAAGGAATTAGCATGCAAAAGGGGCCTGTGAAGGGGGAAAACTTGGGATATTTAGGAAGTTGAAAAAAGGCCAGTGTAGCTGGACAGTAGTGGTCAACTGAAATGCATACCAAGATGAGTTGGGAAGGTCAGTAAAGCCGGGGCATGCAAGAATTTGAAGCTATGGTAAAGGGTGAGAATTTTACTTTAATTATGTTAGGAAGACACTGAGGGCTTATAAACAGCAAAGGAAATAGGTTCCAATTTTTGAAAACCCATACTGGCTGTAATCAGAGAGTGGACTGGAGGTGAGGCAAGGGTGGGACTAGAAGACCAATTGGGAGACTGTTGCACTACATACACAAGAGAAGAGACAATGAAGGCTGGGATTTAGGGAGTAGCAATAATTATGAAGGGAAGAGTGAAGACTCAAGATGTGTGTTGTAGTGGAACTGACAAGATTTGCTGGTAGACTGAATATGAAGAATGAAGACAAGGTAGGAATCAAGGATTCATCATCCTGGCTTCTCACTTGAACAATTAAGTGAGAAAGGGAAGGTGAGAGCAAAATTGAGATGAAATCAAGATTCTTATCTTGACTATATAAAATGTGATATTTCTGTGAGATATTCAAGTGGAACTATTAATAATTCAGTTGGATGGATGAGTCTCAACCTCAGAAAAAGAGGTCTCGGCTGGAAATACATAATTGGGGGCATCAGAAAATAGAAAGTATATTTAAAGCCATTGGATTAGGCAAAATCATCCAGGACAGGGGTAAGTCCTGAGCAACATCAACATTTACAGATTTGGTAAGAGAGGAAAAATGAGCAAAAGAGACAGAAGCAGTGAACAGTGAGGCAGGAGGGAAAACAGAGCCGTGTAATGTCTCTGAAGCTAACAGAGGCAAGTGTCAAGGAAGACAGCATGGCCAGCTGCATCTAACGCTGCCGGAGCTCATGTGAAATGAAGACAGAAGTGTCCACTGGGTATGATTCGGCTTCCTGGGGAAAGCAGGGTGTCTTAGTTCAGGCTGCTGTGACAAAATTCTGTAGACTAGGTGGGTTCAATGACAGACATTGTTTTCTCACAGTTCTGGAGGCGGGGAAGTCCAAGGTCAAGTTTCTGGCCCACTCAGTGTCTGGCTTACAGGCACCTTCTTTCTCACTGTGCCCTCACACGGCAGGAATCAAGAGCGGGGAGGAAAGAGTGTTTGTGAGCTTTCTAGTGTCTCTTCTTATAAGGACACTAATCCTGCGGGGTCAGGGCTCCACTCTTATGGCCTCATTTACCCTTCATTACCTCCTTAAAGCCTTATCTCCAAACAGAGTCACATTGGGGGTTAGGGCTTCAACATATGCATTTTTTTAGGGGGGGACACAATTCAGTCCACAATATAGGGGAATTCTAGAAAGATGGCGTCTTCGAAATATTCAGCCTTCGCTCCTCTCTTAACTTCAATTCCAGACCCTTCCCAGAGATAAGGAGCAGCCCAAGGAAGGTACCTGGATTTGGGGAGCAGAGATCCATAGGCTGGTTGGAGGGAAAGTACCATCTGTTCACATGAGAACACCTGGTCTTCTTGTTCCTAGAGAATGCAACAGGTGGCTCAAATGTTCTCCAGCCATTATGCTGAGGGTGCAAGAACAGAGTCTTCCTTTTGTGCATTTGTAGGGGGTTAACCTCCCTGCCTCACTCACAGGCTCACAGGGACACAGACCGGATGGCCCTTCCTCCACTTAAGGACTGCCACCACTTTCATATGACAGCAGCAGGAACTGGGCCCCTCTGAATGGATATAAAAAGAGAGCAACACACCTAGAGGACCCAGCTCGAGAGCGGAGGAACAAACAGAACCCCCACAAGAGACCCTAAAACAATAAAACCACTGAAGAAGAAAGGCAGACTAAACGAAGAAACAAGACATTTGAGTACAGCACAAACAAATAGTACAGGTTTTTAAAACCTATGATTTGGATTTTAAAATTCAGTAGATGAAGGAGAAAATGGACACTGGTGAGTTCCAAACAAACTGCTTAGACAATCAAGTAAAAGAAATGTCTCAGAGAATAAAGCAGAAATCCAAAGGAATAGATAGAATATTTGGAGTTCGATCCAGGAGATATAAGAAGCCAAAAATCGCAATTCCAAAAGGAGTAAAATAATAAATGGAAAGAGAAGCAGTAATTCAACCAACAAAATAAAATGGCCTTAAGCAGCAAATTTGACTGTTTAGATCAGGGGTCGGCAAACTGTGGCTCACGTGCCACATTTGGGTACATTCTGTCTCAAAAGTTTGCCGACCCCTAGAAGAGCCAATCCTGTCCCTCACAACAATTTAAAAACTATTCGAGAGCCATAAATATGTTTTTCCATAATCACTATTATGTAATAATCCTTTTAAAATGTTATAAATGAAACTATGATAGTTTTAATTTCATTTTCAATTTTACTTCAGAGCCACATACCCAAAGAGCCGAGTATGGCTCACGAGCCACAGTTTGCTGACTCCTGGCAGCTCTTCCATCACAAAAATTTGCCGACCCCTGCCATAGATTAAAGAATTTTACCAAGTTCCTGGCAGGCTGGTTAAGAACTTTACTTATCTTGAGAAAAGTCTATAACCCCAGAAATAAAAAGAAATACCTATAATCTTCTAGACAACATGGTTACATAAAAGGGAGAAAAAAACCAGAATGGTGCATAAGCCAAAAGATTATGAAAACACATCTACAGACAACTGACTTTTTGAAAAAATTATGACTTTCTTACATATGTACATAATAAGTGTAAGGATATCCATGGTTATCAAACTGATATCATTTAAGAATATCTGTTGTCAATTGCTACATAAAAAACCAGCCCAAAAGTTAGTGACTCAAAATGACAGTTTATTATTTCCTGTGAATCTGTTGGTTAGCTGGGTAGTTTCTTTACTAGTTGCACTGAAGTTTACATCCTCTCATATAGTTAATCCTTGAAAAACATGGGTTTGACCTGTGTGGTTTCACTTATAAGTGGATGTGGATTTTTTTCAATAAATACTGTAAATGTATTTCTCTTTATTATGATTCTTAATAATGTTTTCTTCATAATGTTTTATTTTCTCTGCCTTACTTTAGTGTAAGAATACAGCGTATAATACATATAACATACAAAATAAGTGTTAACCAACTGTTTATGGTATCTGTAAAGCTTCCGGTCGAAAATAGGCTATTTATTAGTGGTTGTTTTTAGGGAGTCAAAAGTTATGTGTGGGGCCGGCCGAGTGGCGCGGTGGTTAAGAGCTGGCTTGGGACGCCAGCGGCCCCGGTTCGGGTCCCACATATGAGGACCAGTGATGTGATACTGCCCACAAAAAAAAAAAAAAAAAAAAAAAAAAAAAAGTTATGTGTGGATTTTCAACTGCATGGCGGGAGGGTTGCCCCTCATCTCCACGTTGTTCAAGGGTCAACGTTGTTTTCTTATTTTCTATTTTCTTGATACTCTGGCGTCAGGGCCTCACTGAGCTGTCTGCAGAGAGAGTGCTCCTCTGTGGGTAGCGAGTTCTTAGAGTTAGAAAATAACTTTCCCAGGGCCAGCCGAGTAGCTCAGTTGGTTAAGAGCTTGCCCAAGAGTGCGAGCTCTGAGCAACGGGGTCGCTGGTTCGATTCCCACATGGGTCAGTGAGCTGAGCCTGAGCTGAGCTGCTGCTAAGCTGCCAGCAGGTGGCAGATGGCTCAGCTGGTGAGAGCATGTGCTCCTAACAAGGCTGCCAGTTCGCTCACCCGCAACTAATACAACACCTTGAGCTGAGCAGCATGACTGGACTTGGCGCTGAGTTTGCTGCACCCTCCACAACTAAGATTGAAGGACAACAACTTGGCTGTTCCCCCTTCCCAATTCCCCAGCACTGTTCCCCTCCCGCAACTCCCCAATAAAATCTTTAAAAAAAATGAAAAGAAAAGAACTTGTCCAGGAGGGTGCTTTTCATATGCAAACCAACCAATCTAGAGCACAGACTCCTAACCACCTCCTGTAACTGGCTCTTACATTCCAGGAGGCAATATTCCTTTGTCCCAATCACCCAAGGCCACCTACCAGACAACTAGGGACAACCCCTAGGCACCAGGGCGCCCTGAGATGCTTCCAACCAGCTGGTCCTAAACCTGCTTACCTTGCCTTGTATGGCCTTCCTACAGAAACCACACACAATAAAGGCTCTTGCCCATGCTTTCCCCTCACTGTTTCTACCTCATGACCAACCCTTGGTGCCATGCCCTCTGTGTCTAGGGAACTGTGAGTAAAATGTCTTCCTTCATGGCAGCCATTTCCTTGTCTGCATGTCTTATCATACCTGATTAAAATAAATCCCACATACACTTTAAAACATGGCTGCATTCAGCTGGAGGGTCCACTAGAGGTTGAGCTCAGCTGAGTCTCAGGACAGCTGGGCCTGTTGGATCTCTCTCTGTGTGTATCTTTCATCATCAGGAAGGTGTTGCCAATACTCTAATATGCCGTATTGTGTAAGTGCTTCTTAAACGTCTGCTTGTCATGTTTGCTGATACCTCATGGATAAAACAAGTCACGTGACCAAACATAGACTCAATGTAAGAGAGGACTATACAAGTGGTATGCTTTGTTGAGGGCCATTAGTATAACAGTCAACCACAGCTATCAAAAGAATGTAAGAATATATATATTTATATTAATATTCAATCTATAACTTCCAAGTCAGTACAGGATAGGGAAAGAAATATCAAAAACCCAGTCCAACAGAAGATAGGAAATGAGAGTTTTTTAAAAAGCAAAGACAGGACCCGCCGAGTGGCGTGGTAGTTAAGCGCTGGCCTTGGAAGCCAGCGGCCCCGGTTCGGATCCCACATATGAGGGCCAGTGACACTGCCCTCAAAAAAAAAAAAAAAAAAAAAAAAAAGCAAAGACAAAAGATGATAAATGTAATCCAAAATATAAAAATAAGTATAAAAATAAGTTTAAGTGTATCATTAATTTAAAAGAAGGGCTCAACTATCTCTGTAACATGTTAATTTAAAAAATATTAAATTATGCTAAAATGTATCATGGAGTCATACAATAGATGTTTATTATATTATTTTTCCTTGTTTTTGTATACATTTGAGATATTTCCTAATTTTAAAATATATGTTTAAAGAGCAGTAAAAGAAAAAATCATACCTCACAAGATGAATTATTTTTAAAATCTTATTAAGAAGTGAGAAGTAGATAACATCAAGCGCCAGGTTGGTGGAGCAACAGAACACTCATCATCTCTTGTGGAAATGCAAAATGGTGCAACCACTTTGGGAGAGAGAATGGCAGCGTCTTACAAAATAAACATGCTCTTACCATATAACCCAGCAACTGCAATGCTTGGCATTTACCAAATTGAGTGGAAAAGTCATGTCCACACAAAAACCTGCACACAAATATTTATAGTAGCTTTATTTAGAATTGCCAAAACCTGAGAGCAACCAAGGTGTCCTTTAGTAGGTGAATGGATAAACACCTGTGATATATCCAGACAATACATATTACTAAGTAGTAAAAAGAAATGAGCTATCAAACCATGAAAAGACATGGAAGAACCTTAAATGCATATTGCTTAGTGAAAGAAGCCAATCTAAACAGGATACACACTATATGATTTCAACTGCATGTTTCCCCCACTATCCAAAAGTAGAACATTCCTACGACACCCTTTGTAATGGGGAAAAGCGAAGAAACAATTACTATTGCTTTTTTTTTTTTTTGAGGGCAGTATCACTGGCCCTCATATGTGGGACCCGAACCGGGGCCACTGGCTTCCCAAGCCAGCGCTTAACCACCATGCCACTCAGCTGGCCCTTACCATTGCTTTTTATGTCTTTATTTTTCTCACCATGGAAACAATTACCTCCAGTTTTACGCTAAGTGTAACACCCTTACGAGCTCTCTTAGGCTTTTCTGATACCTTAGGACACGTCTTGCTAACGGATGCACAAAATAAATTGAGATAAAGCACAGATGCTCAGAGATGCAGTTCAAAGCCATGGTGCTTGATACTGAAGTGCTGAGTGTAGTTTCTCAAGGTGTGTTGCTGCCTCTACAACAGCTCGCCACAAAGCAAGCTAAAAGCTATTTTCACTTTTTGCTGTTTTTTTTTGTAAAAGTGGAAATCCTCTTCGGGTGTCTTTTGGTTAGCAAAACCAAGTGACAATTGTAGGTCTTTTGTGAAAGCACAGTGGCATAAGGTGAGTTTCAAAAAGTGGGGGATACCTATATATGACATTTTGAAAAAGGCAAAAGTATGGAGACAATAAAAAGATCAGTGGTTGTCAAGGGCTTGAGGGGAGGGAGGGATGAATAGATGGATATGTTGAGGGCAGTGAAACTATTCAGTATGGTGCTGTAATGGTGGATACATGTTGTTATACATTTGTCAAAACTCATTGAATGTATAACACATAGAGAACCCTAATGTAAACTACGCACTTTAGTTAATAACAATGTATCAATATTGGCTCATCCATTGAAACAAATGTACCACATTAAAGCAAGGTGTTAATAATAGGGAAACCTGTGTACGGGGTGGTGGTGAGATGATATATGAGACCTCTCTGTATTTCCACCCAATTTTTCTGTAAACCCAAAACTTCTCGAACAAAAATGAAGCCTATTAATGCAATTTAAAAAAAATGAGGAGTAAGAATAATAATTCTCTAAATTCTCAAAGAATTGCAACTAATACAATCCTTCTGAAAAATAAATAAGGTCAAAGAATAGATTCAATGTTTCAAATAAAATGCCTTAAAACAACAGAAGAACAAGAAAAGCTGGCTATTAACAGAGATCAGGAAACAGTGAAAGAGAAGAACAAAATGAAGAAATAACAAGAGGGCCAGCTGAGTGGCTCAGTTGGTTAAGAGTTGGCTTGGGAGCATGAGCTCTGAGCAGCAGGGTCACCGGTTTGGATCCCACATGCAGGCCATTGACGCTGTGCCTTCTACAGCTAAAATGGTGAACAACAGCTCAACCTGGAGCTGGGCTGCCCAGAGTCGCCGGTGGCGGCGTAGGCTACAGCAGGGATGCAGTGGGCTGCTGTAAGCTACCGTGAGTAGCCGGCAGCCAGCGTGCATGGCCAGCATGAGCAGCGGGCGATTTGAACCCCTGTAAGTGGCTGAACGATGGCCAGTGACCACTCTGCCTCAGCTAGGAAGAGTGCAATGATCACAATACCAACATGGGCCAGTGAAGTGACGTCCTCTACAACTAGACTGAAGAACCAAAGGACAACAATTTGTCTGTTCCCCTTCCCCAATTCCCCAATGCTGTTCCCTCCCCCAATTCCGCAATAAAATCTTTAAGAAAAAAGGAAAAGAAAAGAAATAACAAGGAATGAAAACAGAATTTATTTTCAAGGATCTAGCAAGCAGGCCAAAGGAAATTATACACAAAGACCTAGAAAATAAGATTTAAAAGTACTGTAGAGAGAAGTATAGACATGAAAGACAAAGTAAATATAATGTATATACAATGATAGTAATGATAGTATTCTTGAAAAAAGTATAAAACTGCAGAGTAGAAAAAATGCTCAATATTATAAAATAAAAATATGTTCCTAAAAAGATACAATAAACCATTAAACTGGAAAGGTATGTTCTGTTTCAATTAACACTGATACAGAAAAGTTGATATTGAGACGTCAGCTAGTAAAATTATTCAAATTTAAAAGTAGTGAATAATTTGAATCAATGTTTTGGACAAGCACGTGTTGCAGACTCTCTCGAATTCAGCCCTAAGATGCCACAGAAGCAACAGATCCCAGAATGTAGGGTGGAGGAAGCAGGAGAAAGCCGTAGGAGGGCAGAAGGCTCTTCCATTTCATTGCAGGGGAAGAAAATGGTGGTCTAGATTGGAGGAGGGACAGGTGCTATGAATGGAAAATTGGCTGGGGAGGTGATCCTTGCCTCATGTATGTCTTCCACCACCTCCCCTGACATATAATACACTTTACACAAACAACACTTTGAAATAATATGATAGTATCCTGAGATCAGATACTTGCAGTTACCCTCAAAGGTGGGGTCAACTGAAGCTGGGAGGGCAAGAGGCTAAATAGGCAATAGTTGAATCCCATTTATAATCCCAGAATTTCTCTCCCACCCTAAAAAACACATGGAGGGGCACAGGCTGTGGGCTGGTGTCTCGTCCTTCCCCAGCAACATATTATCAGCTGATAGCCTCCAGGAGCATTAGCTTACTAAGGAAAATCATACAACTGAGCAGTTAAAAAGATAGATATGCCTGATATAATATACAAAATGGTTGAAATAAAGTATGGTTGACCCATGAACAATGTGAGGGTTAGGGGTATCGACCCCCTGCACAGTCAAAAATCTGCCCATAACTTTTGACTCCCCCAGAACTTAACTACTACTAACCTTTCATTGACAGGAAACCTTACCAATAACATACACAGTTGATTAATACATACTTTGTATGTTATATGTAGTATATACTATTTTACAATAAAGGAAGCTATAGGAAAGCAGTTTTTACGTTATTAGTTTTTAAAATCAGTACATTTTAATGTACTGATCAAAATTCTGTGACCAAAAAACTGTCACAGAATTTTTAGACATAAAACAAAGTTTAATGAGAAAGAAATATTAAGATCATAAGGAAGAGAAAATACAGTTACAGTATTTATTAAAAAAAAATCCACATGTAAGTGGACCCACACAGTTCAAACTTGTTCATGTTGTTTAAAGGTCAACCATATGCAGTAAATGTGTTGAATCCAAAATGGATACCACCGAAGAATGAACCAGCAAAATTCCATGCCAGTAGAAAGCAGAACATTTCATAAAATTCTAAGTGGAAAAATGCATGACCCACGAATTTTATACCCAGCTAATTTTTTCTTCCAGTCTAAAAACGCAATAGGTAGATATTTGCAAGATTTCAAGAGGTATAGCATCCACAAACATTTCTCAAAACATCAACAATAACCATTAATTCCATGAATTCCAGCCAATTATAATATGAACAAAAAATGAAGCTCTCAAGATTTCTTGGCTCTCTTGAGTCAAATAAAAATGAATCTCAGAGTAAACAACTCATAGAATTGTGATTAAGAGTGTAAATATCATTAGGGCTGGCTGAGTGGCTCAGTTAGTTAAGAGTCGGATTGGGAGCACCAGCTCTAAGCAGCAGGGCAGTGCATTCAGTTCCCACATGGGCCAGTGAAGCTTCACCCTCTATAGCTAAGATTGTGAACAGCTTGACCTGGAGCTGGGCTGCCGTGAATGGCCAGCAATGGCTAGGCTGCAGTGGGGCTGCAGTGGGCTGCTGTGAGCTACTGTGAGTGACTGGCAGCCAGTGTGAGTGGTCAGCAACCAGCATGAGTGGCTGGCAGCCAACGAGAGCTGTGTGAGCTGCTGTGAGCAGCAGTCCAATGGCCGACCGCCTCAGCTGGGAAGAGCGCAATGATGATATTACCAACATGGGCCAGTGAAGCGACATTCCCCCACAATTCAAAGAAGAACAAAAGGACAGCAACTTGTCTGTTCCCCTTCCTGATTCCCCAACACTGTTCCCCTCCCCCAATTCCCCCATAAAATCTTTAAACAAAAAGAAAAGATTGTAAATATTATCAACCTTGACAAAGTGAAATAAAGTATACAGTAGCTAATTTTTTTAACTTAGAGGGGTGAAAAGTATAATTAGTGTGCTAATTTACTCATTTTTCAAAGCAAGGAGTGAATAAATACTGTTCACTAAAAATAAGTAGTTTTTTTTCTTTTTTTTTGATGACCCAAATGCACGCATTTTATTTTCCTCTTAAGTTTAGAGGTACCTTTTAGGAAACCATATTCCCAGGGATAAGATACATTATTACTTCAATAGTTCCTTCATCTAAATATTGAAGTTATCTATAATTGGCATTTTTTAAAACACACACACACTGATATGGAATGATCACCCATATGATGGCAGAACACTACTATTTGATGCTCCTGTTTGAAGAAAAAATAAAAGGCAGAGTAATACATACTTGTTTCCTTGTATTTTCATAAAATATTTAACAAGAGTGGTTGCCTCTGAAGAGAAAGACTTGGGATTTGGGGTCAGAGAGTCATATTTACTCTACTTCTTACAAATTTGATTTTTTTCAGTGTTTGCCATCATTAAAGAAAAAGAAGGAACAACTTACAGAATAAAGAGGAAATAAAAGGTGAGAAAGTAGAAACTGTACATATGTTTGGCTATGAAGAGGAACAAAAAATAGAAGTGTGTTTGGATGCTGATGTGAACCATACCATAGTGTGAAGGGACACAGGGCAGGTTCCCTGGAGAGTGAACAGGATGTTTATTAGGAAGTGCCCTTGGGACCAACACCTACACAAGGGAGGAGGAGGAAGCAGGCTTAGGCAGGGGGAGAAGCACAGCTGTGATGCAGGTCCACCATGCTTTACCAGCCCCATAGAAAGTTCTGGAGTCCATTTACCTTTCAGAGATGTCTGGAGTTGGCTGGGATGACCAGGCCTTCCCCGCTGCATCAGTCAGTGGATGGGGGCCACCTCAGGAAGGGGCCTGAACTTCAGCCCCAGCAGTCATGGAGGGCTGGCAGCTGAAGGTTATGTGCTGATAACACACCAAGAACTGAGGCAGCATGTCCTTCACTGACTGGGTCTGGGTGTCACATCATTGTCCATCACAGTGAGAGACTGATGACTCAGAACCAAGGGAGAAGAGATGTCCTTGAGGTGAGAATGGCTGGAATCCAGAGCACTAATGGGGCTCATTCTGTGTGGGGCTGGCCTGCAGCTTCCAGCATTGTGACAAGAGGGATGGAGTCAGAGTCGGAAAGCGTGCTAGCCAGTGCAGAGGTTCGGTGGAAGGAAGGTGTAGACAATCCTGTTAGCATCTAAGAAGCTTTGAGAAACACTGTCTCTCTCTTGTGGGAGAGAAGGTAAGAAATACTTGTCTCTGGGGTTGGGAAAGTGGGCTGCCAGATAAATTTAGGAGAGGTGTATGGTGCCTCTATTTACCTATAGGAAGTTTATGGTGGAAAATTAAAGCAGGACCAGTCGTCTCTATGGGAGGATTTCCTCCGGCAACTTGGTGACTCAGGCCAGGATTGGCCTTTAGGGGTTTCCACTGCCGGAAGGGTATAATGGAGGAAGAGAGAGGCTAAAAGCATTTGTAGGAGAGGAGTACAAATACAGACAGTGGCACTGAGGCTCAGAAGCGTTGTGTAACTTATTCAGTGTCACCCAACTAGTAGTTGGGAACCAGCTTAGGAAAAGTAATGCCGCCCTCGTGTATCACATGTCAGGGCCCTGGCAGGAAAGATATGGCACACTTTGGGGAATGTGAGGCCAGTGTATGTGGTAAAAGAACTACTTACAAAGGTACTGGAGGAGGAGACGACACACAGGAACAGCACAATGACTTGGTGCTGGTAATGTGAGCTGTCCTTACCACCTTAGGCCTGAAGAGGTGAGGGGACAGCCACTGAAGAACCTGGTGACAGCAAGGCTGTGTGGAGAATACTTCCTGGAGAGGGCAGCAGCCAGCCTTTGATGACTCAGCCAGGAGGAAGCCTGGGGCGTAAATTCCTCTGCCCCAGTCTCCCCACCATTCCCTGCTTCATTCGCTAGAGGCAAGGGCAGGCACCTCGGGCCCAGAGCAGGCACCTCGGGCCCAGAGCAGGGTGCGTGTGGATGAGGGATTTGGGATCAGCGGGATTTGACTCCTCAGGACCCAATCTGAGCATCAAATTGCTTTGACCTATAAAATAAGAGCAATCGTCTGTCTTCTGTGATTTGCAGAGGTTTACTTATACACGGCAGCACTTACTGCAATGTCACGCTGCATATACACGCGTGGGGCGGTGGGTGAAACTGAGGCTGGTCGGTCCTCGTTCCTTTAGGCGCACCTGGGTCTCAGCGCGGGGAAGCGTTTCTCTCCTGTCGGTGGAGTCCTCCAGAGAATTTCTAAGCCCAGCCGTCTGGCCAGCAGCTGCAGCCGCGGGGCTGGGCAAATGCCTGCCTCTGACCAGTAGCTCCCCGCGCGCTGAGTGGCTCCCTCGAACCCCAGGGAAGAAGGGGGCATCTCGGCCGCCTAGACACCTGGGAGATTTGGGCGGCCACCTAAGTTCCGGGGCGCGTGGGCGGGGCGGTGGTGGTGGTGATGTGCCGCACAAGCGCAAATGGAGGGGCGAGTCTCCTGCCCTGTGTGCTGGGGAAACCGGCCGGCGGCGGCAGCCCCCATCTTCGCCTCTGGACCCCCGGCAGCTAGCAGAGCACCCCTTTGCAGGCGGGCATTGGAGCCACCGCCGGGATCGCGGCCCTTCGCCTCCCCGCGCTTGGAAGAGGGTACCGGTTTGGGTGACCGGAACTGGGCTCCAAGCGCTCAGTTCAGGCAGTCCCAGGAAAAATGACCATTGCGGGGAGGGGCTCCTCCCTCCCCCGCAGGGAGTAGTGGTGGGGCGTGGACCACGGACACAGCGGGTCACCAGGCGGCGCTGGCAGGGGGCGCGAGCAGCTGCGGGCGCCTCTCCTCCTGAGCCCAGAATCAGAGAAACTTAAAGCAAAAATATCGCAGGGATCTTTTGGTCCAAATTTCCTATTTAACACTTGGGGAATTTTAGGGCCAGAGAATAATCTTCCTCGAGTCACAAAGCGGGTTGTTGAAAGCAGGACCTGGGGTAAAAGGAAAAGGAGATGGTCCCCTGAGGCGGCCCTGTGCCTTTCCAAAGGAGAGGGTGGGCCTGCCGGATTAGAATTCTCAGAGGCCCCAGGTGAGCAACCCCATTAACTAATCCCAAACAAACCAAAATAAAGCAAACCTTACAGGTGTGCTGGAGTTGAACTCGCTCCTTTCTAGATGTTCTGAGTGCAAGATTTTTAAATGTTTATCAGAGATAAAACTTTCAGTTTGGGTGAATGCGCTTTACTAAAGACCAGGCTCGGGTGTAGGGGGACCCTGTACTGCAGAACTGTGTTAAGCACAGATGCGCAAACTGGGTTTACGATCAGCTTCGTCAGCAACTCTGCCTAGGGTTGGAGCCTCAAGTTCCTCATCTGCAGAATGGAACGACGGGAGAGCGAGTGTTTGCCAAGGGCAGTCTGCAGCGTATTTGGGGGCTCAACCTGGGGCTGGGGAGGCCAGCTCACAGACCAGCCAAGTGGGCAGAAGGGTCAAAGCTGCGGCAGCGGCGCAGGCGCTTCTGCGCCAACTCTTCACAGCCCGTGGGGTTCGGCTCAGGCTCCAAATGACGCAAGGACCTTGGGCTGCAGAAATCCCTGGGCGCCGTGTGAACCGCGAACTCCCCCATCTCTCTCGCTGCTGGGAATAGAATGCGCGCTGGGTGGACGCGGGCGGTGACTTGGCTCTGGGGTCCTGGACTCTGGAAACACTCTGGGCAATTTCCGATGCCCACGTCTTTGCTTCCACTCCCTCCCTCACTTCACCTCCGGAGAAAAAGATCCTAAATATACCCGGGGGCCTCCATTTCTAACTGCTCGTTTTTCCCCCCTTCTTTTATACAAGACTTTGCTAACCCTCAGAACAGACCATTGTTATTAGGATTATCAAAATCATCCGGCCTGAAGTTAGCCACATGGGAGCCAAGATTCTTTTGAACACACACACACATCATAAGCCACTACCACCCTCCCCTCCACAACCCACAAAAGTCAGTAAACTCTGTTGCCGCCTAAAGATCAAAGACAGTAACGTAATTTTCCCCCTAAATAAGGTGATTTTAAAGACACACCCTTCGGAGACACTAATGTTTCCCTCTCACAAAATTCAAAGTCCGGGTAATGCTCAGAAATATATTCTCATGTTTTAGAATAAATAAATAAATAAATAAATAAATAAATGTTACTTCTCTCAAAAAACTAACACGACATCCCAAAGAAAAGAAAACCTAGAAAGAAATTCTCCAGCTGGAAAAGAAAGAGGAAAAGAAAAACTGGAAAGAAATTCTCTCCGTGAATATAAAAGGGGGAGGAAAATCCTTTATCTAATCTATTTCCCCCTCAACAGTGTTGTTGGAAATATCTTGGGCTCAAGGTAATTAGTTACAAAGAGGTCGCCTGGAGCACAGCTCGGGCGCGTCAGACAGGTGGTGACCGCTGGGTTAGCAGAACCCTCCGGGGTTAACGCCGCGGCTTTCTAGCACATTTTCGAACTCGAGGTGCTAACGGCCCACTGGCCCGCTCAGTGTTCTCCAGGCACAGGGGACCCGGACCCGGGGTAGGGCTTCGGGACTCAGGACACTTGGGACATTTTCTCAGGAAGGAAGCAAGAGAGCGCGCCGGGCTGGCAGCGGAGGCTAGCCTCGGAACAGGGCTACAGAGGGACCAGGGCTCAGGTCCCTTCCGCCGCGCCCACTTGCCCGGATAGTGAGATGCAACGTAGGCGGTGGCACTCTGTGAGTCACCTCGTGGGCGACAGGCAACCCTCGGGAGCGCTTTGGGGTCTGAATCCAAAGGAGCGTTCTATCCCGGAACAGCGTGCAGCCGGGCGTCGGAGGTCCGCTGGCCCCCGCTGGAGCCAGATTGCGGCATCGAAACTTTCTGAACCCCACTGGGATGAATTTGAAATCCTGAGCTTCCGAACTCCGCCCGCAGGGACAAGAAAGCAGAGGGTGCAGCACCTTTCGCGGTGCTTTCCCGGCTAGTGGTTACAGTTCCTCGGAAGCTCAGCTCCTGAGCCCCCGCTTCCGCCCCCGCCCAGGCGGATCATTTTTCCGAGAACAGGGGACAGCGGCTTCCAGTGGAGTTTTGACTATTAAATAAGTGCAACTCAGTGATCGGTTTGCTCCCAGTTGACGTTTGACTTAAAAAAAAAAATCGGTGGGAAAAAAACGACACCTAATAATTAATGTAGCAGGTCCGCAAACCAAATAGTTTCCTAAATGATGGAGAATGCTTTATTTATTTATTTATTTATTTATTTATTTATTTATTATTTATTCAGGGAAAAGGGAAGATTGAACATTTTCTTAAACTTAACATCCCCCAACAAACTCACACCCGGACTAAACTTTCTACACGTGACTTTCACATTCACTTTTCTACCAGAAAACTTTAACCAGCCTTTATCTCCCTGTTAATTTCTCCCACCCCGCCACCCACCTTACCCCAGCGGTTTGGGAAACTAGGGAAGATTTTTTTTCCTGAGGATAGTTTACACCGATCGCAGCTAACCGGCAGCACTAGAGAGATCAACTCCCCGCAAAGAATAAGAAGGAAAGACTTTTTAAAAAACAATAATAGACAGCGATTTCCAAATATGTTTTCCACTTGAACTTCCTAAACTGGCTCCTGTCCCGGAAAGGTATCTGAATCCCCAGCGTGGGATGGGCAGGTTTGGGGGCTGCATGCACGTCCGGCCTGACTCTAGCTCCTCCTACCCCCTCCCGACTGCACCCCCACCCACCCACACGCACACACCAGGAGCCCACCCACGAAACATCTGGATGGGGACTCGCGTCCTGACATATGGACAACTACAGCCAAGGTTGGCTCCGGAAAGCCAGTGAGGAAAGGCGCGCTGGTGCCGAAGCGCACCATTCAGTAGGGTCTGTCCCCTTGCAGCGCTAGGTCACGCCAGCATCCTTCCTACCATCTGCTCCTGTCACCAGCCCCTGGTTCCGCCCCTCTGATCCCGCCCCTTGTACTGAAGCCAATAGCAACCCCCCTACCACTCTCCACCGCCCCAAACATTTCCACACCCCCACGTCCTGGGAGCTGGTTGGCTGCTGAACCCTCAGCGAAGCAGCTATATTTGCATGGTGCTGCAGGTTTCTGGTAGGTGGAGTGACCTGTCACTCCTTGTGGCCGAGCCCGCCTACTTCACCTCGGTCTCAGACTCTTCCTGCGCATTTCTCCTTCGCAGCCTCTGCGAGGAAGTGCCAGGGCTGCTCTCTGGCTCCATTCGCAGGGCTGAGAGGAGTCAGCCCCGAGGAGCGACCGTGCGCACCGTCCGGAGTGGCCAGGGAGCAGGAGTGCAGCATTCTTCTCCCAATCTAGAGCAGGGCGTCGCGCTGCAGGAGCGGTCCGCAGGCCAGCAGTTGCCGCCACCGGACTGGCGTGCCAGTTGCGGCTCCTCCGGGCAACATGTCAAAAGCCGCCGCCGTTACAGCTGCCGCCGCCACCTGGGGAAGAACAGCAGCAGCAGCAGCAGCAGCGGTGGCCGCGGGTGCGCGGGGCCAATAAGCCGAACCACCGGGCGTCTGGAGGGCCAGAGACCCCTCTCCGCGCTCACTGTTCCGGCGGGACCCGCGCCATGTGCTGAGCCATGCCCCTCGTAGCGCCCGCGGGCAGCGCATGGGGCAGCGCCTGAGCGGCGGCCGATCCTGCCTCGATGTTCCCGGCCGGCTCCTGCAGCAGCCGCCGCCCCCTCCACCGGTGAGGAGGAAGCTCGCATTGCTCTTCGCCATGCTTTGCATCTGGTTCTACATGTTCTTGTACTCGTGCGCCGGCTCGTGCGCCGCTGCACCGGGGCTGCTGCTGCTGGGCTCCGGGTCCCGCGCCGCCCGCGCCTCGCCAGCCCTGGCCACCGGTCCCGACGGGGCTTCTCCCAGGCTGTCGTTCCAGGCGGCGCCAGCCACCCAGTTGGCAGCGGTCAAGGAGACGGCCGACGGCGCCGGGAGCCAGGAGGAACAGAGTCCCGAGGCGCCGGACTCTTCCATCCCCATTTCCAGCTTTTTTAGTGGGTCCGGGAGCAAGCAGCTGCCGCAGGCCATCATCATCGGCGTGAAGAAGGGAGGCACGCGGGCGCTGCTCGAGTTCCTGCGCGTGCACCCTGATGTGCGCGCCGTGGGCGCCGAGCCCCACTTCTTCGACCGCAGCTACGACAAGGGCCTCGCCTGGTACCGGTGAGTTTCCCCGCCGGGACAAGGGGCGCCAGCTGCGATCCAGAGCGGGAGGAGGGAGAGGTGGCATGTGCTGGGGACCTGACAGGGGTACAGCCTGGGACCACCGGGGTCGGAGAGGGACAGAGAAGCAACGCGCGGTGCTGGCCAGCAGCTCTGTGAATCCCGCTCCCGAGCGGTGCCCGGTGTGCGCCACCTCCGCCCCCCCACCCCGCCTCGCCACAACCCACAGAAACTTCTCGAGGAGTCCTGGCAGCTCAATGGCCCACGATACCCTAGCACTAATCAGGAGAGCTCTCCTCAAAGTGGGGAACGCGACTGAGACAGCGCTCAACCTTCTAACTGCGGCTGTGTCCCAAATGAATTAATCCAGTGTTGCTGGTATTTGATTCTTCCTCTCCGCGCCCCACCGGCCGCCGTAGACCGACTTTAAGACCGGCTTCTGATCCCCAGACGGAGATGTGGGGGGTGGGAGTGACCGCGTCCTATTCAAGCCGCAGGGAGTCTGTTCACTTTTTTTGTTGCAGTATTCCTCCTTTCTGGAACCCAAACCCACAGCGAGTCAAACTCGTCGCTAGCGAGCAGCTCCTGCTGGGAGGGTAAACTGGGCGGGGTGGTCCCTGCGCCTCCGCCTGGCGGACGGGTGCTGGCCGGCGGGCGGAGCGTGGAGCGGTGCTGGTCCCTGTCGGGCAAAAACGAGCACTGCAGCGGGCCCGAGCAGCGCGCAGCTTTGAAGGTTTCCCGGAGCCTCGCGCACTGCCCGCCAGTTCCCTCCTCCCTGGCCTGGGTGCTGGGAGAGCGACCGCTAGACCTCGTGTCTCCTCGGGCCCTTAACACGTCGGGGCGCAAAGAATATTGGGGGCCCACTCCTTAAGAAATATGGGTAGCCCCGAGGTCGCGGCTTCCGGAAACTTCGGTTTTCCGGTGGCGTTGTGGGTCCTGCTCCAAAGCGACAGCGGCTCCCGGGGTCGTAATCAAGACTTCTGCCCAATGCTTCCCGCAGCTGCAGGTCTTTGGGGTGAACCGTTAGGTTGACCAAGCTTCCGGTGAGGCGCTGGTGGGCAGAGGGTCCCGCCTCCCGCCTTCGGAAACAGTTGCCAAGCAGGGTCCGGGCCACCGGCCCCCATTCCTTTTATCTGGTCACTCCTCCCCCCAACACACCCTCACAAGCAGGACTCCATTGACTCCCCGGCACCCCTCCAGGCCCAAAGAGCCTCCAAGAGGCTCGAGACTTCGGAAAGCCGAAGGGAAGAGTCCAGCCGAACTCCACTCCCTGCCCCCATGCCCCGATAGACCCCAGGAGAGGATGGAAGATAAAAAGGGGCTGACCCAGTGGATTAAAACCTCTCTCTTCCCAGCCTCGCCCTCCCCCTCTCTTTTGTCTTTCATGTTTTTATGATTGTCAGCAGTTGCCCAAGTCTCAAGGTTTAGCCAGCCGTGACAGTCACCCGTCCCATCGCTCCTGGACAGTGGACACAGGCTGTTAAAAATGGGGGCTCTGGCCGGCCGAGTGGCGCGGTGGTTAAGAGCTGGCTTGCGACGCCAGCGGCCCCGGTTCGGATCCCACATATGAGGACCAGTGACACTGTCCTCAAAAAAAAAAGGGGGGGGCTCTGGAGTCGGACGCCTAGACTCTCGTCCTGGCTCTGGCAGTTCGCTAATCGGGGCCAAGCCTCAGTGCTCCCCTTGGTGCATGGGATGGTGTGGTTCTCCGCAGGGAGAGGAGGCGGGAGTGCACTGAGTCGCTCAGGTGCCTGGCTGGCACTGGGGGGGGGGCTCTCTGTTAGCTTCGATTGTCTTATTGTCTTCGATTGTATTGTTACTACTTCTACCACCACCACTTCTGCTCCTCTTGGGATGCGGATCCTGGGCCCAGGGTGGCTGGCGATCACTAGCGCCCTTTCCAGGTGGAACCCACCAGAGGCCAGAGGCAGCCCCGGATTTTTCTGAGATCAGACACAGGGGGGCCCCGGGCTGGGAGGAACTGACAGGAAACTAACTGAATCCTTCACGGCAAGCGGTTTTAGAAGCACCTGGGGTAGGCTGTGGAAATCCCCACAGGAAGAATCGCGCAGTCTCTTAGGCGGCTGTCCTCCACCTGCTACGTTCCTTTTGATTGACGCAAAAACCCTGAATAAAGAAGGAAGTCGCTCTGGAAACCCTCGCCGCAAGCCTGCAGCGGGGAGCGCAGCCGGGAGCCTCGGGCAGTACAGGCGCCCGGGGCGGCATAGTTACCGGGACTGCTCAACTAGAGGGCCACCGGGACTGGGCCGGGCTGCAGGAGGCAGGGAGTTCCTCAACCTCTCACGCCATCTCCCTAAATTGAAGAGCCGGGCTGTGGGGCCCAAGAGGCCTAGGGCCCGTGGCGGTGATCCCACGGGCCCGGTTATGGGAGGAACAAAGCGCTCCTCCCCAACTCTCCCAGACTCCGCTGCTCTCCCACGGCTCCAGCAGCGCCGGGCGTGGCCACGGGGTTAGTGGATTTTTTTAAGGGAAAAAAATATTTATGTTAAATGCCCTTTGCTTACTTAACAAAAAAATTAATTAGTGAAGAATATTCTGGAAGTCTGAGTAAATGTATGGACTTAGAATTATTTTGAAGGCAGACGTTTTAACTATAAACAACCACAACAGGAGGAGACGCCTGCTCCAGAAAGTAAAAGCTTAAAAATCCCGTCCCAGGGAGCACTCTTTGCCTCCGCTGGGCCAAGCCCTGCTGTCCGCCAGAGTTGCATCTCTGTTATATCACCCGCGCTGCCCTTTTGGACAGGCTGCAAATTGGAGACGAGCACAAACAGTAATTAACCTGAGAGCATTGCAGTTCAGACAGGTGGTTAAAACAAGTCCTCGTAACGAGAAAATAGGAGAAAAAGAGACATTTTGAAAGCATTTAGACATTCTGAAGGCATTATTCTGTAGGCACGGATGGTTGAACCCGAGGGTCAGCATCGTAATCTGTTGGGGAAGGAGATCTTGGCTGGGTCTGTGCGAGCCGTTAATGTGTTTAATAGGTTGGTACACAGTCCTGCTAGTGGCCTAACCAGACTGGGCAGATTTACATGAAGTCCAGGAAATTGATTGTAGTTCCTTCCATGGTTACCCTTAGCCAGAAGAGGAGGGGTCATGGTGGGAATGAAGCCCACCGTGGTGGCAACTCAGAGCTGACCGGCCAGAGAGCCTAGCTTTTCTGCTGCCTTATCTGCGCAAAACTCAAACGCGCTGGTACAAGAGGCCCATCTATCTGCCTTGGACCCCGAGTATGCTTTAGTCCGGGATTAAGACTCTTGTGGGTTTACTTTTCTGGTTTATTATCTGGCTATTTTTCTCCAACCAGGCCTCCCAAACTTATCAGGTGCTGGTGAGCACCCCAAGGAGTGACTTCTCAGGACTTTGGGTAAAACTGGCCTTTACCTTCAGTTCCAGGTTGTGATGGTGTTGGAGAACTCTGGGCCTGTGGTTCTGGGGAACATCACCCATGCCAGCTTGGGGAAAGCACACCCCTTGTACATTTAGGCTCTGAATATGGACTGAAACTTCAATAAATAGATATGTTCTTTAATAAGTTTCTTTTTTTGGTTTGGCGTAAACTTGGTAGATTTTCACAGATTTTAATGACCTCAGTTTGGAAATTAAATTAGCCAAATACTGTGATTGTTTATTTTTATATAGAAATATGCCTTAGATTTTACAGCGGCAGAAACTCCTTCCCTGCCTTGACTCTTCCTTCCATTTTTGGTTGTACAAAATAAGCTGACACTTTAATGTTGTGGCCAAATTTTTTAAAACTGTAGTGTAGTGTAATGTTTGTGTGTGTGTGTGTGCATGCGCGCGCGCGTGCTAATATTGGTAGCTAACACTGAATGTTTTCCTAATGTGCCAGGCAATGTTTCAAGTTTACAGGATTAGCAAATTTAATCCTCATTACAACCCTGTGAAGTAGGTACTTTTATAGATGATAAAACACAGGCACAGAGAGGCTAAGCAACTTGCCCAAGGTCCCTCAGCTAAAAAGTGGCAAAGCTATAATAATATACCAACCCAGGCAGTCCTGCTCCAAAGGTCACTCTGCCATGCTTTATTGCTTAAGTGACCAAAAACATGATGTTGGTCATATATCGTGAGTTCAAAACTGGGATTGTTTTAAAAGAGTTTGAGTTTTCTGATGTACCTCTAGTGACCTCAGTGTGGATTGCTCACTTTGTCATTCACTTTAAAATAATATCAGCCCCGGAACAGACTAGCTGCTATGTCCAAAGTTGGTTTATGACTAAAGTGAGAATAATTTCATTATTATGGCAGCTTGGTTTCTCTGCCTGCACTGGACAGTTAGAGTCAAAGGAATCATTAAATAATGACAAAAATATCCCTCAAGCAAAAAGTCTGAGAAAACATAGGGAATGTCCTGTGAATGTACTGAGAATAGATTTATTCTCTTCCATTCCCCCCTTTTAAGGCTGAGAAGTATAAGAGGACATAGTGTTAAGAGAGATGTTTCAAAACTTCTTGGAAGAGATGTATTCATTTAAAAGAAGTGCGGTGCCCCAAGTAAAGACTGAAAACTTGTACTTACTAACCAGAAGACAATTGTAATTAACACTTTGAGTAGATTTCTTTAGAATTAGATTCTAAAACCCAGTAACTTCAGAAAAATCTCTTGAAAACTAATAGCTGAAAATAGCAATTTTTCCTACATTTTTAATTTCAAAAATGCTGAGAAAAACTAATCTCTCCCCTATTTTCTTAGTCTATTTCTAAAAACTTGGTGGCAAAGACTGTTTCTGTCTTCACTGAGGGAAGTTTGAGATAAGATCTGGTTGCGGATAATCCTTTTTGAAGTAATTGCACTTTCTCAGTCCTGGAGTTTAAACCAAGTGTGTAACTCACTTCAAGCTCCTGGGTGAAGATCAAAAATCTACATTTATATGCAACAATTTGAAATACAAACCGTCATGTTACAAAGCTGTCAAGATTTATTAGCAAGACAGTGTAGCATGTGTTGAACTCTGTTTTTAATTAGGCACCTAAATTAGACCATAAAATGGTTGATTAATCTTTTACAAGTTGAGAGGGAAATGTAACATAAATTAACTTAATCATAAGTGTTTTCCCAGATGCTCTCAGTTAATAAAATAGTCAATATTTAATAGCAAGCTATTTGTTTTAGATAAATAAAATGCTGAAATATATGAATTAAATTACACTTATTATCTTCTAAATGATATTATTATTGAACAAGTCTCTAAAAATTAGATTGCAGCCCATGTCTTAAAAAATTTATCAAAATAGAATACTACAATTTGACCAAACTGACTAATATAGATTTTGCCTTTTTAATGCAATCTGATTATTGAAAGTTTACAATTTAATATAGGCTAATATTTATAAAAGACATTTCCAGCTAAAGTTATATTATTTGAAATTCTAAAGTGATTTGTCACAGCCTATGTTTTTCTAGTTCTGTGTTTTATTTTTGTTTGAAGAAACACTTTTAGCTATTTTTAAAAACCAACTTGTCACAAAAACCTCATTCCAACTATGTATGTTGATTTATCTTTTTGTTTAAACTATGTTGTAGGAATAAGGAGGTCTGATTATATAAGATGACCTTTTGAATCACTAAAATTATTTAGAATTAAAAGTGCACCAAGTATTTAAAAAACAACCAACCCACCAATCAGTGTTATAAATCAGGGAAGTGGCATTTATTTAAAGCTTCAGAACTGAAGTACTATGTGCCTATGACTGCTTTCTTGCCTACTGCTTTCTATGTCAGTAGTTTCTGAATACTTTATGTTCTTACTCTATGAACGTGGAAATTAAGTTGATTGACAGAAACACAAAATGTCCACTTTAAAGGCAGAGCATAATGAGCATTTCTTTGGCTGTGAATAGAGTTAGTTTCCAAATAGGGCGCTACCTCTCTCATTTAACAGTCTGTGATTTCAGACAGTAAGAGACATTTCAGTCCTAGGCTGCTGGGATAGTCAGGAATCCCAGCCAAATGAATTCCCCAAGTATGTGGCATATTTTCAAGGGTAATGAATACAATATGCTGCCTACCTCAAGTGAAAACATTTACCATGACCAAAAAGAAATGAGATACCGATATCTTTGAAAACTACTTGTAAGTAAAGCATAAAACTTTTTAAATATTTAAAACGTTACCTTGTTAGAACTCTCATGTTCCTCTTCAACTATACCAAAATAAAACTCACAGCAAATAAAACTGATGTTAGTATATATTAATTTTTCTTTCTGATTTTAGATTTGGGGAAAAGTTAAGGATTTGAGGAGCAGTTACCAGTTTAATAACATGATAATAAATAATTTTCATTGCAGCCAAGAGGCTCTGTGAAATACTGCTAATGCTAATAAAAACCCCCATTAATTTTCTTTGTACATAAGTAAGAGTGACTAATAATTTCCTTTATGTTATATCTATATCTTAAATTCTTCCTTTAAAATGCCCACTTCTGTGACTGCAGATATATTAAAAATAGCATAACTTACTGGGTCCTTCAAAAAATTACTTCAATGTATCATAGATGAAACATGTTTAACTAGCAAAGCTGTACTGCAATTTGTTCTCCTCCTAGAGAGCTGCTTTTAAAAATTATGAGTGCAGGTCTGTCCAGACAGAGCTGGTTAGAGAGTTTGTGTTTTCTATGGTCATTATAAATCATGTGTGTATACACACACATACACACACATTCACTGTGACTTTAAGTTGTTAAATTAGAACAGATAAGCTCTTGGAATAAAATATTTTTCTTCTAAATATAGCAAATATGTTAAAATAAGACGCAGGTTTAACATCAAGTCAATTGTACTTCAACCTAGGCTAGACGGCTTCTTGCCAACAGGTCAGTACTTTTAAACACTTTTGGGCAGAGTATGAATGATTCCATGTGTGTTCATCAAGCAACTTGAGCGCGGGTGATTCAGAATTCTTGTTTTCTTCCAAATTTTTGTCGCACACTACTTAAGGTGATTACACTTGCTTGGAAACCCATAAAATACTGAATGATTGTTCTGGGCAGTATGAGACGTGGGGCAACAAATGGAGAGCGGGGGTGGGGGGTGGGAAATATTGGGAAGGGAAGTGAGAAGCAGATTTTTCGAGCGCACTCTTGATTTAATGAATGGGGAGCAGGAAGAAGGGTGTGGTGATAGAAGTGTTCAACATGGCCCCAGGCAGGCCTCAGACGTTGCCACGTGTCTGTTCCCTTCTGGCAGCTGGTAGACCATTCACGTACACCTCTCGTTCTGGAGGTAGCCAAGCCCGCAGCCAATGGCAGAGAAAATGGCTCCGCGGCTGGTCGGCCTCCGGGATCAGTCAGCACAGTCCCCGTGTCGCCTGGGATCGCTGCATCTGGTCCGAAGACCGCTGAGCCCAGGAGACAGATGGCCTAGCTCCCCTGCGTTGGGGGCGTGGCCGGGGACTGCCCCTCCGCCCCTCCGCCTCCCGGGTCGCCGGCCGCAGCCACGTGACCAGCCGGAGCGGGCTGCTCTGACCTCACCTGTTGAGCTGAGCCTGGCGAAGCTCCTGCGCTTGCAGTGGGCAGAGCCGGCGGCCCCGGCCCCGCTCTGATTGGTCGGAGGGGCTGCCGGTAGACCAATGGCGTCGCGTCTGCGTGTTAGCGGGTCCAGAGGGGCGGGTGGAGCCGGCCCTCTGGCCTAGCCTGGCTGGGTTTCTCCGCTGTTCTGCATCCAGCCAGTAGAGCTGAATTAGTTCTGAACCGCCGTGGCTTTCTGAGCCAAGCTTATCAGCTGGTCTTTTGTATTCCCTTCCTTTACTCTTTCTGCCTTTTCTAAACCCTCCTGAACAGGTGTTCCTGCCTTGTGGAGGGGAGGTGTCTTTTCCTTGAATGTTTGCCTCTGTTGGGCAGAGCAGTAAGGACAGAGTTGCACTCGCCCTCCCTGCATTGGTTGCTGCCGTGACATGGGCCTGAATGAATGAATTCGTCAGAGCTGGAGGAGGAAACTTGGTCTAACTTTAAGGACCTTACTTTGGAGCAGGGAAGAGGGTGGAGTTGTGGCGCAAAAAAGTAAATCAATTGAGTCAGTTTTCAACCAGCGCGTTTCTGTTCTTTCTCCCGCCACCCCACACGGATCACCCTTTTCTCCCTGTGGGGAGAAATATATATATATCACTTCACCCAATTCTAGAATGAGTGCCTAAAATGCGAGTCAGCAAACTCAGTAGATAACCCCAAATAGTTAAATGATTGGATGAAGAGAAAGATGGGAAAGATTCTGAAGGAGTGAAGGGAAAGGAGGAAGAGGGAGGCGACTCAAATCTTCTCTGCACTGAGACAGTTGCCGGTTCTCCTCCCCAGCACTTCTCTGCTGGGGAAGGCACACGCTCCCTTCTCGCCCTCCTTCTCTCAGTCCCTATGCCCACAGTCTGCCCAGAGGGGGAAGGAATGGCTCCCCCTTGGGCAACCTGGAAGCCCCTTTCTGCTTCCCCAGACTGTAGGGTGGGCAGGACGGGGTGTCTGGACACTGATGAGCACACTCTCCTCTCCTGTTGTCAAGGTGGAATCACAGCACGAAAAATGTTTCCACGGAGGATGGAATTTCCACGATGCCACTGAGAACTCTGTTGTGGATTTGGATGAGGCAACTTTGTTTTCTGGAAGGTGACCTGATTAAAATGTCGGGAAGCTCACATAGGACACTGGTCATTGCTGCAGGAGATGTTGAAACAATCAGGATTTGGTCCACATATCCATTAAAGTATTCCTCCAGGGAGAGGACACACTGAGCCATCAGTTAGAGACAGTAATTCACCGCAGATCACTCCCGGTGTCTTCCCCAGCTGAAAGGCCTCTCCTTCTCCCTTCCTAGCTTCTGGCTGGAAAGTCTTGGTTTAGCCTAACCATTCATTCCTATTGATGTGTGCTGTTCATTGGGTCCCTGGTGCCCTCCCGTCTGATTGTTCCAGAGTCTCCAGGCACTTAGCATATGCTACTGCTGCCAGTTAACACAGATACACAAAGAGGTAAACATCCAGTTCCCAGCCAAGAGCTTTTACAGAAGCCCCAAGCGGGTGAGTGGGTGCAGGAGGGGGAGAGGGGAGAGAGAGTAAGGTAGGGAAAGCTGATCATTATTCTGTCATTGACATGAAATGCTTAATGGAGAAAATGAAAGGTGACCATTTTAAGTCTTTTGCTATAGTCAATGAATAATACATTTCTATAAATCCTGTTGACCTATTTTTTTCCACTTATCTAACAAAGATTTATTGAGTACTTTTTAAATGTATAGACTTTAATTTTTAGAGTAGTTTTAAGTTCTTAGTAAAATTGGGCAAAAACACTTTGTTACCATCGATAAACCAGAGTCCATACAGTAAGTTCCCGACTTACGAACAAGTTCCATTCTGGGAGAATGTTCATAAGTCGGATTCTTTCGTAAGTCCGACAAAGTGAGTCTCATACACCTTTGATACAAATATACAGTATAAAGCCAATGGTTGAACAATTCATGTTATAAGAACGAGCGACATCGACCATCCTTTTGCCTCAATCTAATCTCTCAATTATTTTCATTTTTGTTTAAATGGTTATTGCTTTGCAATTCCTAGCAGTCCCCTCCACATCACCACTGCTTTTCCTCTTCCTTCCGGACACCCTGGGCTCTGGTTGAGCACTGTACTACTGTACACTATTGCATTGCATAGTAAGCACACAGCAGCACAACTGTGACAACGTCCAGCAGACACGTGAGCTGTTTCCGTGATTTGTTGTGCATCTATGAATGTCCATAATGCGAGGTCTATCCATATCTATGAAAGCTTGCAACTCGAATGTTCGTAAGTTGGGGACTTACTGTAGTTTACATTAGGGTTCACTCTTGAGGTTGTACATGTTATGGCTTTTGACAAATGTATAATGACATATATCCATCATTATAGTATCACACAGAATAGTTTCACGGCCCTAAACATGTCCTGTTGAGTACTTTTATCAAGTGCCATTTCAGGCAGCATTTGAGGTACTGAGGAAGTACAAGAGACTTAAACTTTTCCTTGAGGAGCCTGTTTTAGTCAGTGAACTAAAATCTACAGGCTCAAAGAGGTCTCAAAGTAATTTACACACTGATTTAAACAAATCATTAGTCCTGCCAAATCACTAATAAATCTAACAACCATTTGAAGGGGAAGAGGAAGCACGTGTTAAAGCAGTACAAATCAAGAAACGTAACTTTATATTTTACTTTTATGGAGCTTCCAAAGAGAGCAAAGGAGGTAAGAAGAGGGAAAGGGGATGTCGGTTACTGTGTGATACAGTAGGGAAATGTGTGAGGGCCTGCTATGGGCAGGTGAGTGGGTGGTGCTTATTTCATCTTAGCAGCCATCCTTCCTGTGTGATTGCCCCCATTTTGCAGAGGAGGGAAAGGAAGCTCACAGAGGCTGCCTAAGCTGGATCTGTAGGTGGCTCAGGCTCTTGAACCCAATGCCTCCCTGAGGGCCCTTCTAACTCCACAACTCATAGCTTCTATGCAGGTCTGAAATTCAACATGGTCTTCCTTCTGGACCCACTGAAGCCATCTCTTTTGTTGTTTCTTCCCAAAGACACAGACCCTTACACATAAAAATATCCCCAAGATGATTTATGTTTTCCTCTCTAGTTCTGTCCCTACACCTACATTTCATTTTGCTCCCCACACTCAATCCTCAGCCCCATCTGTTGCAGTGACTTCTTTTCATGTATGTCACCCACGCACCAACCTGTCACTTTTGCATCATCCCTGTTGCCCTTGCTCCAGCAATAAGCTCTGTACATTTGATGCCCCTTTCTGACTGCAGCCTCCTTCCACTTCCTCATTGGCTAGCCCATCTCTTCTCTCTTACCTATTCCTTGAAGCTGCCCACCACACCCACACCACCCACATTCTGAGTTCTCAGGAACACACTGAAACCTTCTGCGCTCAACCTCTGTGGCCCTTTGCTTCCTTGCTCCATCCTTAGCTGATACCTAAACACCCTTGCCCCACCCTGTTTTGTACCATCCCCTGCAGTTGTGCAGGAAACAGTCTTGTCATAGAGCACACCTGGCCCACCCTGAGTTATGCATTCACCCAAGAACTTGGGCCTTACTCTGCAATTTAGCCTTGTTGGTCACCACCCTTTACCCATGCCAGGACCTGTGGTGTGCACTGGCCCTTCCAGATGGCATCCTCTGCCTTCAAGCACCAGTTCACAGAATTCCCTCCACATAGGGGGCAACTTCAGCAAGATCTCAGCATCTGTAACAAAACCACTCTCTTGATCACTCTTCAACATGCCTTATTTCTGCTTTTTCCAAGACTTCCCTCCATCATTTCTAAGAAGTGCTGGGTTCTCTCTTTTCTGTACTATTTGAAGAACATCCCAGAGAGCACATAATTTTGTCTATAAATCTGCCTGTGGATTTTTTTTAGTCAAATTTGCATTCACATACCTGTAGAAAAAAAAAGCATACAAATCAAAAGTTGTGCAGCCTGATGAATTTTCACAAAGTACATATGCCCACATAACAGCAGTTCAGGAACCCCGAAGCCACCCTCTCGTTCCTTTCTAATCACAGTCCCTGTCCCAAGGATAACCCCTATTAGACCTTTTACCACCACAGATTAGTTATGCCTGCTATTGAACTTATTATAAATGAAATCCTAGAGTGAATATTTGTAGGTTTTAAAAAATATGTAAATTCATTGCAAAGACTTCACAGACAAATGCAAATTTTCTGCTTCTTTTATAAAGCAGCAGACAGTACTAGGCCTGCCTTTCTCATGGCAGCAACTGGTGGGAGCTGGAAAGCATCTGTGCCTGGGAATGGGGGCATGTTGTCCTGCTTGCCACAGTCCCCACTGCTCCTTATTGGTTCACAATTATTTGTTATCTGCCTAGTCCCAGGTCTGGGTCAGTGCCAAAGAGGGTGGGGAGCTACAAACTGGCTTCCCTTTTCTCTCAGGTACGCACTATTTCAGGATTGAATTTCCATGTATCATGGACATCCTTGTTACATGTATATGGACATCCTTGTTAGATGTTGGAATTAGCTTTTATTCTACAACCCTGTAGAGACCCTGGGAGAGGCCGCAGGGAGGTCTGCTAGCTGGATGCCAGTTAGAATCAGAATCACCTTCATAAAATCATTTTCCATGATATGTTTCTCTGATCCTTAATATTTTTTGTTTCCTTTTTTTTTTAAGCTGAGCCATCCTGCCACCTGTTGGTAGCTCAGCACAGCTCAGTTCGGGCTGGGCATCGAACTGCTGTTGCTCAGAGCTCAGCTCACACTCTTGAGCAAGCTCTTAACCAATTGAGCCACTTGGCCGGCACTTTGTTTGTTTCTTTAACTGGCTCTTCTTCGGCCAGCTTTTTGCTATGGATATTTTGTGACCTTGAGCAAGTCACTTTATCTCTTTCGTGTCAACATTCTCAAGTGTACAATGGAGGTGGGCCCATCAGTGCTTCCTAAGCCAGTGTTCAGCAAACTCTGGTGCAGGACCACACTTTCCCCAATCCATTGTGGTCCCATATGCTGCCCTAGTGTGCATGGCTAGCACAAACCTTGTGCCATCTGCCTCTCTCCAGACAATCTGCAACACCCACACTGGTCTGTATTCTGTCCATTGATCAGAGTTTTGGATGTTGGAACAATGTGAAATTACTCACGGTAGCTATAAACACTTACTCTCAGGTTTTGGGTTTTGTATTTATCTCCTTGAAGACAGTTCGCAGGTAGTCTGCAGACCTCACTTTGAGAAGCACTGTCTCAAGTTTGTTTAGTGAACAAAAAGCTCTAGAAAGATCAATAAGTAGTTTGTAGAAAAAAATGCTCCCCTGTTAGCATAGTGAAGGCCCTGAGAAGTACTGTAGCTCAAAACTAAACAGAACCAAAATCTGTTTAATTTTGTTACAGTTTCCCTTCAGCACAAAATCCTGTTTTCATTCAGTACCTACTGATAACCTGAGGAGTTGTGTTTGTCCAGATGCCAGTTTGGGGCATTTAGTGGAGCAGATTTCCAAGAGCTTGACCCCCTGACCCTGTGCTCTCTCTGTCCACCCTTGGAACGCAGTTAGACTCCATACTTCTCCAGCTTGTGACATCATTTCCAGCCCAGTGTATCTGCAACCCCTGTGCTCCCAGGATGATTGTACAGAAAGTAGAGAAGGAGAAGTGGGGTCTCGGTAAATCAGAGACCCTGGGCAGAAATTCACAGAGGTTGAGAAGGATTTCATGTTCAGGCTTGTTGTTGGCGTCTTGAAGCGGCTTCCACTTGCTGCTCTGCCCTGAGCAGGCTAATTGCTGGTTCATCTTTCCTCTAAGGAGCTTATGTCTGTTTTCAAGGGTAAGTGCTCCATCTCTGAGTTGTTTACAGAGCAAGACATCTGATGGTGTTGGAAGAAGGTGAAGTTTCTTCCACCCTCCCTGGCACAGCGTTGTCAGAGCACCAACGTGACTGCCCACCCTGGACTCTGCCGAGTTCTCTGGAAAATAACACGAGTGCCACATACAAACCTCTTCCTTGACCATTAGCGGCCAACAAAGCCAATCACCTTTTTTTTTTTAAACATGCATTTTCCCTTTTTGTGTCTGAGGCCAAGGGGGAACACTTAAAGTGTTCTTTAGTCACACAGCACCGGAAATGAAGAAAACTTTCAGATTAGGTGTCACTGGGAAAGGAGGCGAGTGGAACCTTTTACAGAGAGAGATGGGGGATCCATTTACCTACTTGTACAAAACTTAAGTTACAATAGTATCTGGGTTTCCCCTCCAAGCACTCTAAACTTGCTATAATGATCTTATTATCTCCTGATACACTTATCATAGACTCCTCATATTTGAGGAAATGCTAACACCTGTTTGAATAGCCCCCTCACCTCTGCCCTGAGCCCCTACTTATTGGGGAGGTATTTGGCAAGGTTGCCTCAAATGGTCTGGAAGTGAACAGCTTCACACCAGAGTGGGTCCTCTACTGCATGTACTTGACTAGCTTTTCTTTCTTATCTCACTTCCCTTCCTATAAAGTTACGTATCTTTTAACAGGATATCTAATACCTACTCTCTCTTTCTATGGGGCCTTGTGAAAATCAGGCAATAATGACACACCCTTATTGCCAAGTCAGGACCAGAGCATCTAGATGGCACACTGCTCATGGAATAATATGGTATGTACCATTTATTCATTCATGATTTGATTTCATCTACCAGACAGTTTGGGAACACCTAGAATGGGTGTTCAAACAATATAAAAGCACTTGGGAAATAAGATGTGCAGCAGTTGTCAGAAGTCTCAAGAATCTCATGATCTTGGTCAAGGGGCCTGATGAGAGATAATATAGAACAAAATGAGATATACTGTTGCTGCTGAGAGAAGGAGGCATAAATGAGAGGTTACCACTGAGCCGGGCTTTGAAGTATGGGTAGGAGTTTGTCAGCCAATTGTCCCAGAAAGCAAATAAAGGCGTTCAGGGCAGGGCAGCATTGTGGGAATGGCCTAGAGGATTGGGGGTTGGTGGGACAGAGGAAGTGTCAGGGATCAGGAGAAGGGGCCAGGAGGCTGGCTCAGAGGCACAGTGTTATGTTGAGGGGTTGGGCTTTCATCTCACTGGCCAAAGGGAGTTTTTCTGGCCAGCAAAGAAATTTGCTGACTTGACAAGAATTGTGCATTTGAATTATTTTCATGTATTTTTGAGGAAAGTGAAATAATTTGGTGTTTTAAGACAAAGTTTAAAAAGGAAAATGTATAGATGGCTTCCTAAGACGAACAACACTTAGCCCTGCTGTGTGATTTGTAACATGTGGCTCTTAGAGTTCCATAACAAGCATTTGTCCCAATGGTGCTCACGGAAAGGGATGGGACATGCTTCCTCATTCTTTACAGAACCTACACGCCCCTCTCCCTGTTGCTTTTCTGGGTAATTTAGGTAACTATCCTAAAGAGCACAGACTGTCCCTCCGTGGTTTGAAGTTTTGGGGGAAGAGCCATTCTTCCCCAACTCCCATCTAGGCTGCAAATGCCAGCTTCCCATCCCAAAGCCATGAAGAAACAGATGGTCGAGAGGCTGCAGGCTGGGCCCTCTAGTAACCAGCTCCCTGGGGGAGGAGCCCTGCCTGCCCTTCCTCAGGCGGGGCTTCTGAGCAAGCAGAGGAAGCAAGGTGGAGAGGGGACACCGTGTGGCCTCCCTTGCATGGCCTCCCCTCGTTTGGCCTCCCCTGGTGTGGCCTCCCTTGCATGGCCCCCCTCACTGGCCCAGCTGGGCAGAGCTAGGGCGAAGCTTCCCTCTCTTGTCCCAGAATCCTGAGCAAGGAGAGAGATGCCACATTTGGTTCCTGGTTGCCAGCATTCCCAAAGTGATTTCGTCTGTTCCTATTGCTCACTGTCAAGGAACTCAGTTAAGTTCAGAAGCTTTCCATGTTGGCATATACAAGTGACCGCACTTCTTGATCAAATCTGGCTAAGAATTCATCTCCCTAATGCAGAGGCTCCTTCTATTTCGAAGAGACAGAGACAAGAGGCCAAGTGGTGGTGGGCTCAGAAGAGAGCAGGCAGGGGCTACTGGATAGGGGGCAGCCAACATGAGCAAGGCAGGCCCTGCGCTCTGGCCCTGTCCCCGCCCCATCCGTCTCTTCTGGTGGAATGGACATTCACAGGTATTTTTAGGGTTGTGTTTTGTTCCAGTCCCAGCTGGAAACAGAAGTACAGAGTACGCTCATGGCTTTTTGTGTGTGTTCTGTAAAAAGAGCACTTGCCAGAGAGCACATGTGCCCACTTCCCTGAGACTTAAGCTTTCATTCATCTCCAGGACTTTGATCAAAGTTGCCTCATCTTACCCAGATGGTGTCTTTTGAGGATGTCAGTTTGGGGGATGGGAAGAGCAAGGGCCTGTCACCTATTGGTGTGTGTCCTCTGTGGTTGTGCAACCCCTAGATGTGGCAAGCGTGTCATAGGGTCCAGAAGTTCAAGGTGTGGACCTAGCACGAGCAGGCAGCTGCGGTCTGGGCTGAAGGGAAAGATACTCCCTAAGTGAGTGCACCAATCAAGTTCAGCAGTGGACTCAGGCCTGAAAGGCCAGTCCCACTCATGTTTAACGTGTGAGCCCCAGAAAGAATTTTCCAGCTGCTGATTGCTTGCCAGCTACATTCTAATTTGGACTTGGTGCTTTTTTGTCTCAGTTGTAAATTCCTTTGGCTTCTCTCTACCAAGTGGAGTGTCTTGAGAGGACAATCTGGAGGAAACCGCATTAGGGACCCTGCGGATTATGTCCTTGGAGTTCAGCAATGGGAATAGAGAACTGGGGAGGAATCCAGCTGATCTCACTTAGCTCCTGGTGTTCCTGTATTAGAATGTCCACTGGTATCAGTGTTGCTCCTTCTGGCTGCATATACTGATTCTGTTAATCTCTTGAGCATCTATTCTGTGCCAGGCCCTGGGGATGCAAAGATTTATTTATTTCACAAATATTGCCTATTTTATTAGCACTGATCCTGCCCTCACGTTGCTTATGTTCTCCTAGGGAGATGGGCAAGAAACAAATGGGTAAACTAGTAAAATAGAAGGTCTCACCCAGTGAGGAGAGCCATGAATAGAAGTAAAACAATGGGAGGGGATGGAGAATTATGGGGGAAGAAGGTGATGGGAGAAAGGGGCTATTTTAGGCAGGGCTTCTTTTTATAGAGCTGATGTTGAGTAGAGGCCTGAAGGAAAAGAAGGGATATATGGAGGTCTAGCTGGTGAGGACATCTCTGTAAGAAGACACTGTGACCAGAGTGAAGAGATCGAAGGAAGAGGGGTAGGGGTGGGGCAGAGAGGCAGTTCTATGTGTCCTTAGTGTGAAGGGAGACGAGTGGGGGGCTCTGTGACTGCTTTGTGGAGATTGACTATGGAGAGTGAAAATGAAGGCAGGGGTGGAGATGGCTAATTACAGTAAGGCATGACACATGAAAACAGGGATGTTTGAGGCATAGAAATATTGCAGAAAAAGGAGTGATTAAATGTTGAGGTAGGGGAGGATCTTCCCTGGGAAGGCTTCAGAGAGGGGGTGACACCTGAGCAAGGTTTTGATGGATGAATAGGAGTTCATGTGCAGACCACGTGGGGAAAGGGGTCTTCTTGGCAGAGGGAATACATGTGAAAAGGCAAGGAGGTTTACATGAGAAAGTGTGGTGGATGCCGGGAAGGATGAGCAGAGGAGAAACGAAAGTGAGGTAGGATAGCATCAGGGATTGGTGTCTTTTGTGAGTGAGCCTTAACATTATGACTTCAGAGAGTAATAGTTTATCCTGTGCCTTTTCTTTCTCTTTATTTCAACTTGGAAATAGGATTTACAAGATGCCATTGAATAGCATTAGACAGGAATGGCTTTTGCTGGTGATCAGAAAAGATGCCACCCAGAAAAACAGGCAAGTGCTGGAGATCCTCTCAGGATGTATTCCGAGACCCATGTCCTCTAAGCTGATTGCTTTTTGCTTGTCTGGACAGAGCCTTTCATTAGGGTAAAACCTAAAGCCATGTAATTAGAAATTCCACTCCTCAGCTCCTCGGACCTACAATAAGGAACAGCCCCGTGGACGCTCAGTTCCAGCATTCTTAGAAGCTGAGCAGGGCCAGGCTGCTAGTGCCAAAATGCCAAACCTGGTAATTAAGAGGTGGCTTTGCAGGCACACACCTGTTCTGAATGTGCAATTAGTGCCTGCTGCCCTTCTTACTGGAGCTTATCCCTATCCCTCCGCACAGACCATTTGCAGGGATGGCGGGGGTGTACCTGTGTTACCTGCTCCCCCCTTCCTTGTGTCCCCTCTTCCTTTCTTTCTTCCTAATCTGAACATTTTTTATCTGGTTCTTCTGGATGCCCAGTTGCTGACCATTTAGTCTCACGAAGCCATATCTTTGGTGATTTAACCAGAAGCAACTCTACTTTTATCTGAAAACCCAATAAGAAAGTCTTGCCCCTTTTGCTGTGTTGTTTTTCTTATTGTTCAGAAGAGAAATTGCAAGGAAGGGGCCAGCGTGGAGGATGGGAGGATGGCTCTTGGGAAGGCATTGGTGTGGAGTTTTTCCCCGGGACTGCTCATCAGATACTTTCCACTCTACATTATCCTGGTTTATAGCCAGGCTAATTTAATTTCCAGCTGCGAGGCTACTCCCGTATGATGGTAATCTCAAACAGTTAATGAGCTAGAAGAGGAGGCAACCTATTGGATTGATTCTTGGGAATCGGTTCAGTGGCTTCACAGTGCTAATTTATCAGCCTGTTTGTTTCATGGTTTGAAAGACTTGTTCCGCCTGGCACAGCTTCTTGAATCTCCCTGCTTCAAGGAGGGAGATGGATTGAGCTGTGACTTCTGGCCTCTGGATGTAGAAAACATGCTCACTTTTCCTTTTACACACCTGGTGTATTTAAAGGGAAGAGAGCTGAGGGGGTAGCCACAGGTCAGCTCTTCTGTCCATGATACCTGTAAAGCACACTGTGAAAACTTCAGTCTTTCCTTCACTCCAGCTGGGTGTGTGTCACCAGCACACATGCACTGGGCATGCTGCGCTGAACAAGGCTGGTCTGTAATATTGATCCTAGCATCTGGAGCAAGCATTTTTCTCCTGCAGGAGACCGGCACCATTGAAAAAAACAAGGGCTAAAGCGCACAATACAGAGTAGGAGTAGTGACAGGAATTGGGGCTAGGGTTGGGGAGGACTAATTCTGAATGTTTTCATTTTTGTGACCATTTTTTGAGTAGGGCTGAGTGAAAAGTGAGCTCCTCAATTAGCATTAAGAAGGCATTAAGGCAGAAGTAGAGAACAGTGAAAGATTCGGTTCCCACATTCTAAATTAATCTCTCTCTAGATATATGTTTATATTTATATAAGTATGTTTATTTCACTATAATTATACCCTGTAATTGCCAAAATTAATTTAAAACCAAACCTTATTACTTTTTATTGTCTGAAAGGAAGGAAGGTGGAAGTCTCCTTAAAAAGGAGGAGGGTAGTAAGAGATGGGTCAGATGGGGTTGGTGGGATGGTTACTGTTGTTTGAGCATTTTGATCTTGGAGGTTCTTAGAAAACTTGAGAAATAGGACAAACATGAGATTTGGAGTTGAACATCCTGAAATCCAAGTCCCTGCTTTGTCTTTGCCTACTATTTGATTTTAGGCAAAAAATGGCTCAATCCCTGTGTTTATATTCCGTCTAACCTCCCTCAACCTCACTCTACCAGTCTTTAAAATGGAGCAAACACCCCTTGAGAAGGTTGTCGCAGTGAGCCAAAGAGATCCTGGATGTCAGTGCTTCCTCGTGGACAGGTCTTAGAGTTGACCTTATGGCAAAGGAGGAGAGAGACCCACCTCCTGATACAAAGGAAGCCTGTTGATTCTTTACCAGAAACACGCATTTTTTTCTGTTGCATGAACTTTGAATATTACAGCTGGCGGTGTCTTTGTGGTTTTATAAGACCGTGTACACACAAACCCATGATGATGCCAGCTCAGTATTTCAATGCTTAAGAAAATATAGAGGCATGTCCTGTTTGTAGGTAGTTCAGGCCAAGCATATGGGGGTGAGCAAAGCTCTTGGGGCTTAACTGTGATGCTCACCTCATCCATGGATGGAGAGTGCATGTCCACTTTGCTCTGCACTGCCCTCCTACCGAACCATCTCAGTCAGGGTTTAGGCCACTAGGGCCCACTGACTGGTGGTGGCAGGTCGCTATTGGGCTGTGTGTGTGCATTTGCTGCACCGAGGTCCACCCCTTTTCTCAGATTCGCTACAATCCCTAAGAGCGGAAGAGTGCTGCTCCAGGGCACACTGCTCTGGGATTTCATGCCAGTTTTGCAGTCAGCAAGAGTAAAAGTCTGCTGTAATATTTAACAAGCCCCATTTCTGGTCTGAATAAGGAGAGAACCATCCCTCTTTAGAGGGAGAGGGGGCACAGGGAAGGGAGTCTTTCCTTGGGCAGACACTGTGTTTGTCTCATAGGGAAATCTCTCAGAATTCCAGCTGCATGGAGACATCTGAAGAAGATCATTAGGACACCAGTTTTATGGCATCTTTAACAGCCAGTTGATTCCATTCCTCAATTTGTTACCTGGTAGCCAGCCCTGCCTGCCTCCGAATGACAGGTTAATCTGCGTGCATTTAGCAAGCCCAGGAAAACTGGCCTTGCAGGGGTTTGAGCTGATTAATTTACCCAGCGTGCTAATGGGGCAGCAGAAAGCACATCTCTTGTTCTCTCCTTTAGGTGGTGTTTGCTCAGGGACTTAGCGCTCTGTGTTCTCAGCCCCAGGATTTGGGAGTGGACTCATTTGGGAAAGTAGCAGCTTAAGGTCTTTATTTGGCTTTGTCAGCAAGGGGAGAATGCCTGCTGAGTGTCTCAGGGAGCTGCAGCCATGCTTCTAAGCACCCTGACTCTGGTTGACCTCTCCCAGAGAGGCCTACCTTGGGCTGACCCAGAATTGGCCTTTCTGGCCCAGGGAGTCTTTTATCATCTAGAATCTGGAGTGATACTCTCAGTTTTCTCTGTTTTTGCACAGGGACACAAAAAAGCCTAAATCTTCATTTGTTCATAACGTGTCTTGGATGAGCACCTAAATTCCTCTGCTGACCTTTACCCTAAAAACTGTGGGAAGCTATACTTTACATGGGTGAATTCAGAACACATTACTGTCATGCCTGCAATCAGCTTTGCTTAGAAGCCCAATATGGTCCTGGCTCCTACTTCTCTCCTCATATCTAACATGTTACCAGTTTTGCTTTTTTCCCTTCTTCCTTCAGAATGATTTTGAATTAGCTGTCCCATCATTTTCACTACCCTCTTCCCATTCAGATATTCAGAATGTCATTGATTTTGTAAATACCTTTTTGAAAAAGTACTTAGGGTGGTTTTTAAATGATACCTAAAAGGCCACAAGCACATCAAATGTGAGAGCCAAAGAAGTGTCTGAATAGTGGAGCCATAAAATGGAGCCAGGAGTTGGTCTAAGAAATGTCTCTCAGATGATGGTGGACATGATCCTCAGCTTGCTGACAACCTTCACAAAAAGACGAACTTCAATTACACAAAGCCAGACACAAGCTGTTCAAAAGAAAGCATGGCTTGGGCCAGCCGAGTGGTGCATTGGTTAAGAGCTGGTTTGGGGATGCCAGCGGCCCCGGTTCGGATCCCACATATGAAGGCCAGTGACACTGCCCTCTACAGCTAACAACAGCTCCACCTGCAGCTGGGCTGTGGGAGCCCCGGTGACAGTGTAGGCTGCAGCCCCTGCTGCAGTAGGCTGCCATAGGCTACAGTGAGTGGCCGGCAGCCAGCGTGAGTGGCTGGCAGCCCATGTGAGCTGCCAATAGCCGCAGTGAGCGACCATCCAGAGGTCGGCGACGGATCTGCCTCATCCGGGAAGAGCGCAGTGATGATACCAACATGGGCCAGTGAAGCAACGACCTCCACCACTAGACTGAAGAACAAAAGGACAGCGGCTTGTCTGTTCCCCTTTCCCAATTCCCCAACACTGTTCCCCTCCCCCAATTCCCCAATAAAATCTTTAAAAAAAAGAAAGCATGGCTGCTCTTGGTCCTAAGATGGGGGATTGGCATAAAGAGGACACTATGTGGTAATGGCCACTGGCATGGATAGTGCCCATCCAGGAAATACACAGTTAATCCAGCCTTTTTGGTAAAGGATAATTTTCTAAAGCCAAAAGGTAAAATTATGACTCTCATCCAGATCTAATGTTAAGGATTTTATTTCCTTAATTATCATGTTAAAGATTTTATTTCACTCATTGTTAATGAGAGAACCAGACAGATCTTACCATTGGTTCAAAGGAGAAGTCAAAAGAACACAAATTTGCTTGGAATTAAAGGAATGTTGAAATGAATTTACAAACACACAGGAAAATGACTTTTTCCATGTGGGGGGAGGTGAAGAGGCAGATCCACAGAATCTCCACCAAAAGCATTTATTGGCATGCTTATGGTTGAAAATGATATTATATGGCTGTATTGTTATCTATAATTTACACAGTTGCAAAATATCTCAAAGGCAATAAAAGGCTGGAGTCAGATAACCAGAAGAGTACGCTTTATACAGTCCTTGGGTTTCCACTGGAGACACTTAGTGACTTTGTTTGCTTATTCTAAATTTCCTTATATTTTCTTGTATCAGTGTTCAATAGGCTCATGGGTTCATAATCAGCTAAAAGCCCAAATCTGTTTCATATGTGCTGCTAGGAAGCACTGTCTCCTCCGCTTCTAATACATTTTCATGCCACTCACCTCCTCCATTTGATGTGGCTTCTCATTGCCTCAGATCAGATTGAAATTCTGTCTTGCATTTGTTCATTTACCCATTCACCCTTTATTCATCTAATAACCATTTCTTTTTGCCACAGGGCACATAAGGCACAGTCCAGTCCTCAGGGCCTTCTGGGACTGTAACCGCAGATAGATAAAGGCTGTGCTGTCTGTGTGTGAACACACACAGTGAGAATGTTACAGGGTAGTGGTCATGAGAAGGGAGTGAGGACTGCTAACTGCCAGACTGATGAAGGGATGAGTGTCAAAGAAATATATTAGAAGGTGGAGGGCTGGAGAGAATATTCCAGGAGGAGGGAAGTCCATGGGGGAGAGGAACTTCATGACCCATTTGAGGAACTGCAGAAACTTGCCCATAGCTGAGGTGAAGCAGCGTTGGGTGGAGCTGTGAGAATAGAGCTAGGGAACTTAGAATTCACTTGAACAGCATGCTCCACATTAAGAGAGGTGGTGACGGCTTGGATTTGACTTTGGAAAGATGTCTGGGGGAGGCAGTGGATGGAGGGCTAAGTAGGATACATAGAGGGCAACCCCAGCTTGTTTTCCAATTTTTCTAGTACTGCCTGCCATTCCTCAAAACAGAAAAAAAAAAATCTTTAGTCTAGGCCAGGGATCGGCAAACTGTGGCTTGTGAGCCACATGCGGCTCTTTGGGTACGTACATGTGGCTCTGGAGTAAAACTGAAAATGAAAATGAAACTATCATAGTTTCATTTATAAATTTTTTTTTTTAATTTTATTAGGGAATTGGAGTAGAGGAACAGACCAGTTGCTGTCCTTTTGTTCTTCAGTCTAGTTGTGGAGGACGTCACTTCACTGGCCCATGTTGGTATTGTGATCATGGTGCCCTTCCTGGCTGAGGCAGTCAGTCGCCAGTCATTGGATAGCCACTCACGGTAGCTCACGGCAGCCCACTGCAGCAGGAGCTGCAGCCTATGCCATTGCCAGCGACTCAGAGCAGCCCAGCTCCAGGTGGAGCTGTTGTTCACCATCGTAGCTGTAGAGGGCAGTGTCACTGGCCCTCATGTGGGATCCGAACCACGGCCCTGCTGCTCAGAGCTGGTGTCCCAAGCCAACTCTTAACCAACATGCCACTCGACCAGCCCTATAACATTTTTGAAGGATATTATTCACAAAATGGTGATTTCATTTGTTTTATGGCTCTCAAATAATTTTTAAATTGTTGTGAGGGACAGGATTGTCTCTTCCATCTCAAAAGTTTGCCGACCCCTGGTCTAGGCTAAATGGCTCAATCACTGTCTTATATTCCTAAACTGAGGTATCTTTTGTCCTTGACCTCTTCACTTCCACCTACCCTTGGGACTAGCTCAAGGAGGCTTCCATTGTCTCAAAGGACACAACTTCTGGGTACTGCTTTTCCACATTGCTCATTTTGAGTCAAGTATACAGTATCTATTGGTAAACATCCTGGGTGTGAAATTCCTTTGCAAATACACAGTAAGCCCCTGGAGGACAAGAATTATCCCCGTAATGAGACATACCTGCCATATCATTGATTCCTTAATCAACTGTGATAAATATTACGTTTATATTTCTAGTTGGCGTTCTCACTGCTTCCTACAAGAGAGACATTTGATACGATATCTCAACCTACCATCATTTAATGGATGCCTGGGAATGCAAACAAATTTTAATAATAATTAAAGCAAAATAATAACTAAAATAACAATTAAGATAAACCAGCTAATTAAAGTCATTTTTCTCATTGTTATTAACTGCAACCACTTATTAGTTTTAATAGAGAAGATGTTTTATTACCAGCCACCAGAGGTGGGGCATTCAAAGTTTGTAAAACATGTCACAGCTTGCTTCTGTCCCACAGGAGAAATAAGGAACATGGGTCTGATGCCACACTTGTTCTGTGCTTTAGCTTAGAATTCAAGCTCGAGACCTGCTTTCTATGTACAGCCTCTTAATGTAATTGTGTCACTTAATGTAATAGGTATGATGATACATAAATGTTGATCTAGAATTAATTTCTTTGAGTGTCGGGATACTGAGATCATCACCATTTTTAAACCTGGCCCAAATGGTAATTTATTATTCCAGGTTGCTGCTAATTCTCTTTATATATTTGCACTGCGACCTCCAGTCATTAGCTTTAAGCATTGCTAACTCATTCCCTTTCATTCATTCATTTATGAAAATATTCAGCAAATATTTTCAAGTGCTTCCTATGCCTAGTGTTTGCTGTTTTTCCTGTATTCCTTTTGAAGATGAAAATCTTTAAAATGCACAGTTCAAACAAATACAAACTAAAACATAGAAGGCAATCAATTTCACCCAAACATGTTGTTCTTAGAAATAGTCATTAGGCTTAAAAATATTTACAGGGTTAGTTTTTCACTGGGGCTAATGCAGGGTAAAAGGCTAATCTCACTTGTAATTCTCAGCAGCTCTCTCACTACCCATTTAGTTATTTGATCTCCTTGGTGCTTACAATTTTGTTCCCTTGGGGGAGTTGTGCGGTGGGGGAGGGGACACTTTGTCTAAAGCAGAGAAGAATTGCTGGAAATTTTTCCAGCATCATCTACCAAAGAGTTCTGAGAGCATGTAAAAAATAATGATGAGATGTCCTCATATAATACAGAACATTTGAGCATAGCTTCAGCCTCCAACGCTTTCCATATCTCCTATCTTTGGATGCAAAATACACAAGGCAAATAGTAAAATCTGTTGGAAATTTATTAAATTTTTGTAAAAAATGGTTGACCATGCAATGAATGGATGAGATTTGGGGGAAGTTGGACTTAACTTTTTTCCTGCTGAAAATTGACCCTGAGAAGCTTCCATTACTTCCCAACCTAAGAATTCCATAAAGTGGGAGAGGGCGCGCATCAATGGGTGTCCTTAGAGTTTCCATTGACATTGCTGTGTCGCTTACTTTCTTGACACAACTTTTGTGTGTCACCTTGAAGCACTCCTCAGAACAACTGGGAAGAAGTGAGTACTGATGATGATAAGAAGTGCAAGATAAGAAACAGTTTTTTGTTTGTCAGTAGTTTCTCCAAGTTTGTACACTCCCTTGGATGTTCTCTCTGGGTAGAAAGTACTCCTTTAAAATGTTCTCGAGCTCTTTAAAGCCTGTGATAAGGAAAGTTTATTTGCACTCATTTCCCTTTAGTAAGCTTAACTCACACTTTTGTCTCAAGATTTTTATTGACCTAATTTACTTTATACTGTTTTCAGTTGATAACTGTAAAATGCAGTTCTGTTTGTCGAGGAGAAGGGAAGCAGAGAACAGGATGGAGCCATTATCTTGTACTGAAGCAGAGAGCTGACTGGGATTTCTCTTGTCCCAAACTCCTGCTGGCCCCATAGCCAGGAGGCAGGAAGGCCAGTGATTGTATCAAGTCTTCACTATGTAGATCTGGTTTCAGCAGTTGGGTTGTTTCTTTTCATCAGCCTCAGATGGACCCCAGCTCCTAAACTGTGGTGGTTTTGCTCCTTGTAAACTCCATTCTTTGCCATGTTACAAAAAGAAAGAATTCTCCAAATTCTTGTTTTTGTATTAAAACTGTGTGTGTATTAAACCTGCCTCACTTCCTATTCCTCTTTGGCTTGTGAAGGGGACCAAAGTTTTGCCCCCCACCTCCAAAATGTGCCTTTGGGGGATACTGATTTTTTTTTTTAAGCTAGTTATTAAGAAACAAAAGATTTAGAAAGAACCTGTGACCTTCCCCCTTTCCTGCCTAAGAGATCCAGATGGAAAGGCCTGCTCCAGGAATGGAACTTTAACATCTTCACCTGAGCATTATTAGATAGGAAGGCTCCAGGCAGGGCCTAGTCGTTCTGTTCCCCTCACCCCCAGCCCCACTGTGTCCCGTTGGTTCTGGGTTGCCTAGCAAAAATTTGCCCGCCATACATGTCCCCGTCTTTGTAAATTGCCTGTAAATTACCTCCTTTCCCATTCCAAAATCCTATCACTGCTACCTTTCTCCTTTGTCCATAAGGCATAGAAACCTCAACGACCCAATGCCCCTTTGGATGTCCTAAGATAGGACATCCCCTGCATGTACACCCACAAAAAACTTTGTGTATTTTCTCATGTTAATCTGTCTCTGTTAATTTGATTATTAGCCTAGCTAGAAGAATTTAGAAGGTGGGAGGAAAAGGATTTTTTTTTAGCCTTCACACTTGGATTACCAGTGATGACAACCAGGAAGGGAGTTTAGTTTTCCTTTGTCTCCAATGTGCTACCAGGGTATTAAGAGGAAAAGTCCAAGCATGGGATCCTTCAGAGCATAGGTGAAGAATTTCAGGAAATCGAGACTTTTAAATACTTGTTTTTACATAAGCCTTTGAATTTAAGAACAAATCTAGTGTTACTTTTTCCTTAGCAGCATTTATTCCCAGTATCTAGCACCAGAAGCCAAAGGAGATAATAGTGGGGATATAAATGGGGTTCATTCTGCCCTACCCTTAGGCTGGATTTTGCTGCTTTAAGAGTTTATTCACCTACAAACTACATTTGAGTCTCAATCTTTTTTGGAAAATAGGCAGGACAAATATTTCCATTTTACAGATGAGAAAAGACAGCACAGAGGTGTTGGGCAACTTGCCCAAGACCACATAGCCTGATCTTGAATCCCACTTTTCTTTCTACTCTACCAAGCACCAGGCTACTTAACAGTTGGGTGCATAGTTTTAGGGTACAATTGACATTGACCGCTATGTAAATGATACTCTTGGGGTTGGTCTACCAATGCCCCTGAGATGCAGTTTGTACATATTCAATTATCAAATATTTGTAGAGGTTCTATTTTACCCTTGCCAACGTGTGTCAAAGTACTGCTGGCTGAGCAGGAGGTGGAATAGGGATGGGGCGGGAGAGTGGAGATATAAAGGTCAGCACATAGAATTTTAGAGCTGAAGAACAGCCTTTTAAACCAATACATTAATTTTTGTACCTAGGGAAATGGAGTCCAAAGCTTTAGTGTCTGTCCAAGGTCTTAGGGTCCTGTCAGAGGCAGGGCAGGAACCAGAACCCAGAGCCTGATGTGCCCAGTACCCACTGTGCTTTCACTGAGTGTCAGGAAGCCCCTTCTCCCCTTTCCCATTTGTTCTCCCTGACTTCCCTGTGGGGTGTAGTGATTTTCACCCTCTCTGTGTTGACTGGTGTTGCTGAGTGGTTCAGAAGCTCTATAGTGAAGGACTGTTTATAAACATTTGCACCAAGTTACCCAGAGTTAGCCAGGGCACAAGAGAAGACAGCTTTTTGTGGGATGAATCTGAGAGTTGGGAGAGGACTACAGAAGCATGTGAAACATACAAGGAAGTGCAACTGGGGGGCGGGGGCTGGGCTGACTGACCCTTTGTTGCCAGGGAGGTAACCTCCACAGAGCTGGGATTCCCATTGCCCCAGGGAAAAGGAGCCTGTCCCAGACCAGGAAGACAGCACTGATCAGAGACAAAACGCCAGCCTGGTCTACACAGGGAAGAACCTGTCAAAGCAGGAGCAGAACCTCTTCAACTGTGGCCTGTGTGCGGTTGGATTTTGGTGCCCTTTTCTGCTTTCTGGGTCCTCTGCTCCACTCTCCTCTGTCCAATGGTAGGGCTGATTTTACTTTCTAAAAAGTCTGCTTCCCGAAAACTTTTTTCTTTCTTTCTTTCTAATGATAAATTTTTTTTTTTTTCAGGAAGCGAACAGATTACTCTGATTTCACATGATTTGTCCCGGCACACAGTGAGGTCCAATAAACATGAGCAATGCCCCAGAGAGCTCATACACAAAAGGCTATTAGCTTTTAATTGAAACCCTCCCTCCAGCCCCCACTGGCCCCAGCCCCTTCCAGGAACAGGAACTCAGGCCTTTGTGAAGCAGGGTCTATAACAGAGGATTCGGCCAAAATGAAAGGAATCTTGAGTTGACCCAGAGGAGCCGAGATGCTCTTTTGCGCCCCACCCCCTTATGGTATTCAAAGGCTTTTCATTTTCTGAGCGGTATTGAAATTCTAGGACAATGGAGGCCAAATCCTTGCGGTGGGGGTTGGAGGTTGGGAGTGGAGAAAGAAGAGAGGGTTGGAGGAGGGGGAGGACTGGGGGAGCCCATCCTTTGTTATTGTTCTTCTTTCCTACCCATTACCTTAAAAGAGGGGGCGGGAGAGAGAAAAGACCCAGTACAGTTTGTAATGAATGATGACATCACTTCCGGTAGCCCCACTGCTCCGGCTTCAAGACCAGAGAGACATTGAGAACAACAGACTATTTACAATTTCATTTTAAATTATTTTAAACCCTCCCAAAGGAGTTCTTTGATATGCAAACATCTCCCCCAAATGGAGATAATTATTTATGGAGATGTGGCCCTTTGAAGGGGAGCTCTGTCTGGTGGGCTTTGAGGCTTCCTACCAAAGGAAGGAGGTTCCAGATAAGATGGGGCCATGCTTATTCACATCTTCCTCCCACCCCTCCTCCTGCCTCCCCTGGGAAGAAAGCTGCTTTAAAGAAGAAACTTCCCAGAGTTACAACTTACAGTTCGAGTTACAACTCTCAGGAGCAGGCTGAGGTTCCTCTGTCATTGTCCATAGTCAAGTTTTCCAGGAAAAGTTTCTCCCTTGTCCCTGGGTGTCTCATCCTTCTGTAGGAAAAGAAAGAAGAGAGAATAGGCTGTAGCTTTTGTCTTTTCAACCTCTGAAGTCCATTGTAATTTATAAGGTCGTGAGGTAGAAAGACACCAAGGAGGTTTTTGGGTGCCCATTTGGGTGGATATTTCGGATCAGTAACTGGTTTTCAGAGAAGCTAAGGATAGGCTAGCCCTCCCTTGTCACTACAGAAACGCCTGCGATGACCATGGGGCCAGCTCTTTCTCTTCCCCTGGATTTTCTTTTGAAAATGCTTTAACTCTTTGGCCTGGAGTACCAAGTTCCCACTGAAACATGGAGGGGACGCTTCCTTCCTCACAGCCTGCCACATCTTACACCTCCAGGATTTATCTGGCAGCTTAGAGTTCACTTCTTGGAAGCATTGTTACTGGAAAAAAGGGGTTTTTGTATCGTCACAGGAAGGAATTCCAGGACGTTCAGACTTAAGCAGCGCATACAAAGACAAACACGCAGTTGATTTATTAAAAGGAAATAGTACAGCACACTTTCAAGATGGCGTGAGAGTGGGCAGGCCAAGAAGAAGAGCAGCTGCCCCCAAAGAACAAAGAAGCTTAAGATTTTATCATCTTTAAAATGAGGGTGTGAAATAGTCAAGATTTAGGGGTGGCATTACTGATCACTCCTTCCCCTCTGGAAGAGGGATTTATTTCCTTATTTGGCCCTTGTGGGAACTGTCATGGTGACACAGGGTGGAGATTTTTCTTGGCTGCCATGCTAATAATATTATAATCTATTATAATTAGCTAAAGTTCACCTGAGGGGCAAGATGCTGTCCTGGATCTGCTATTGGCCGGAATCCAGTTCTGGCCAGTCTGGTAGCTACACCTTTTCTTAAAGATGACTTCATCTCCTCCTTCGTTTGTTTCATACACTTTCTCTTTTCCTTCCTCCACTCTCACCCCGCGACCCTATTCTTTCTGCCTACAGTAACAGCATCACCTCCCTTCCAAGACTAGCGCTCAACCACAGCGCCACTCAGCCAGCCCCTCACCTCCCTTCCATGTCACCTTCCCTTCATGTCACCTCCCCTCCACACCCCCAGCTGCCCTTCCCACCCTTTCAAGTTAGCCAACTGAGTAGGTTTCCTAGACCTCCCTGTGATGGGGAGGTTGAGGCACTCAGCTAATGCTGAGCCTAAGTTAAAGCCACCGTGTCCATCACTGGTTCTCAGATGCCCCACTTCTTCCCCTAGGAACTAGGCAGGGTGGACTATGAGGCCTTTGTGCCAAGGAAGAGATGCTGAGGGAGAGGCTCGGGAAGCCGCAATTCTGCCAAGCAGTCAGAAAGCCCATAACCCAAGGGTGTCCTTTCATAAAATAAGACTTTCTTTTTTTTTTTTTTTTTCAAAAAAATTTTAAGGCAGAAAATTTGATATTTTGTTGTTTGTCTTGCATGTCTTATGTGCAGACATGTTACCTTTCACAAATCTCCGTTTTCCCTCGGAGGGAGGGTTTTTCTTTCTTCCTGACTGGTTGAGGCATGAAGGAGCCAGTGTGGATGAGGAAAAGCTGCCGCCCTCCCTGCATCCCAGGAAGAGCCCTGAGCCAGAAGTTTCCCAGGAAGATGAGTGTTAAGAAATGACGATGGTGAGAGGCAGAGGCAATGCAGAGGAGAAGGGAGGGTCCGAGAGCACAGCCCCTACCTCCAGGAGCCTCCTCAACCAGCCCCAGAGTGAGATGACCCCGGGAGGAGCTGCAGAAGCCGAGGGAGGAGGCGTCTCACACAGGCCCACTCTCCGTGCTCCGCAGACGGTAAAAAACAACACCCAGGTGCTCATCAGCTGTCCCAACAAGATGCTCCTGGGCAGTGTGAAGGCTTTGGATGGGCGCTGCACCTTTTTGACAGGTGCTGGAGAATGTGAAGGAGATTGGACCGAGGTCCCCAAGAGTGGCAAGGGCAAGAAGTCCAAGCCAGTCGGCAAGGACCACCACACCTCTGAGCTGTGACTGCCTGAGGACTCTGTCATTGGGGTCCCCCGGACAGCTCATCGCTGGCCAGTAGGGGCCTCCTCCCACCATCAGAACTCGCTCCCCATCCTGCAAAGACCTGCCCTTTGAGATGGGAATAAAGGTCCTGTGCTTCAAAAAAGAAAAGCAAAGAAAGGCCGATTATGAGAATGGGGCACCACAGTGGTGGCCGAGGCTAAGGGTGTGAGACCCCATTTTTCCCCAAGGAGAATACCGTAGTTCATAGAAAAGATTGTATTTTTTAGAGCAGTTTTCAGTTTGCAGCAAAAATTGAGCAGAAAGTACAGAGGTCTCCCATATGCACCCTGCCCCACCCCAAGCGCAGCCTTTCCCCGCTGTCCACATCCCCACCAGAGTGGGTCATGTGTTATAATGGCCTGCATTGACGTATCATCATCATCCAAAGTCCATAGTTCATATCAGGGCTCACTCTTGGTGGTGTACATTCTGTGGGTTTGGACAATGTGTAATGGCATGTATTTATCATTATAATATCATACAGAGTATTTTCACTGCCCTGAAAATCCTTGTGTTCTGCTCATTCATCACTCCCTCTCTCCTAATCCTTGGGGATCCCAGTGCTTTTTGAATTTTGCTGCTGATAGTTGTTTTAGCAGGTTTATAGGAGTCTCTAAAAAAAAAAAAGGCACTTGTTTTCCCCTTTTTAAGGGACATCCTTATTTCCTAAATAGATTTGGGACTGTAGATAACTAGGAACAAGTTTGGTGGGGGTTTTTTGTTTTGTTTTGTGTGTTGTTGTTTTTTCGTGATAGAGAGGAGGGATGGAACCTTCCTAGGAATCCTGATTCTGCTGTTTGTGAAGATTTTTACTTGCTGCACTTTTGTGTTTGGAATTCTCAGAAGCAGACTTAGGCTCTGTGGAAAATCTTAAGATGCTGCTGCATTACAGTTTCCTGGCTGTGGCCTTGGAATTATCATCAGAGCCGTTTATCAGAATGGGCAGACCCCTGGACATCCTCTGCAGTGCTCATTTACAGGCCAGGAAGCTGAGGCCTAGAAACTCAGGAATGTGGCCAGAGGGAGAGCTAGAAGTGGAAGACTAACAGATCTTCATGAAAACAACTTGTCCTTTTTTTTTAAGCAACAGTAAATAATTTTGTTATGTCAAAATTTCAAGTCCCTATTGACACTTTTTTATTTCAACCAATATTTTCCTCAAAACAGTATCAAGACAAGGATTTGGGCAGCCTCTGGCCATTTGTAAGGGGACTTGTCCTGTAGAAATAGCTGGCTTTAAGATCTTTGTTGCAATAGCACAAGGGTAAGATTTTGGACTGATGAAACAGTTCTCTATCTTGATTGTGGAGATGGTTGTTACACAATTCTATGCATTTACCAAAATTCATAGAACTGGACACCAAAAATGATGATTTACTATATAGTAGTATATAGTCGGTTAAAAGGAAGATTTTTAAGAAGAAAAAAAAATTCTTTGTTGGAGTCTAGAAAATGTGGGGTATTTCTGCAACTAAGCAAGAGAGACATTCCCCCAAAGGGAGAGGGGAAGGGGTGGCCGAATGTTCCTCTGCTCTTTTCAGTTTTCCTCAGTCACAGTGGGAGTTGGGCCTCCCCCAGCCCCATGTGGCTTGCAGCTTAGTCTCCTCACTGAAGTTCATCCACTTCCATCATCTGTTTTGTGTAAATGTCTCAGCATTTGTTTGGCTATAGTTAGGTTACACCCTTTCCAGTTTTCCTTTTTCTTGTTGTATAATTTGCCAGTTCCAACAATAAGTTAAGTTGCTGGACCATGGAATCAGGCATGTCACCTGCGGAAAGAAAGAAGCGGCAGAAGAAAATTAGGTTAATGTTGGCTACTGGAAAATATCAGATTTGTGGAGCTTTTTAGATCTCTGGCTCCTTTGAATGTCCTATTCATTCAGGCCTGAAGGCTTGTCTGCTTCTCACAGGAACATGTAAGGTTCCCATGGAGACTTGGGATGTTCAGTTGTAAACTCTGTGCTTCTCCAAAGCCTGTGACAGCCAGTCCCCAATAGGAAGTTGACTCTGCAGGGCATGGGCTCACCTTTACCTCCTCAGCTGACTTCTAGTCTGACAAAGGCACAGGGAGAGGTGAGCTCTGGGGCCTGGGGTTGGAGATGCCGAATCCTCAAACCTGATGCTGGCCATTCTCTTTATCCACCTGCCACAAGATTAGGAAATGCGAAAAGGGCCCAATGGTCACTTTTGACTTGAATCCATTTTAGTTTCATGAGGTTTTTTTAATAAAGAGAATTTAGTTTCTTTTTAAACTATGAACTTTGGTAAAAGAATAAATCAGGTAATCTAGCGCTAGTACTATTCTTCACCTATTTGTTTTTCTTCTGTTTATGTTGATGTTATCTAACTTTTGATGATGAAAGAATTAGATAGATGCATCGGGAGCCTTTCATTATCACACAAGTACAGATGGCCTTATCTTTTTTCGAGTTCCTTCAGTTTGCCTCATTTTGTTTTGCTGATAGCTTGATTTGTATTTGATAGCTGTGTGTGTGTGTGTGTGTGTGTGTGTGTGTGTACTTAAGGGCAACAGACATCCTTTTCTTCTCTTTTGCATTAAACCTGACTGTATTTGGTTTGTCCTGCTTGTTTTATTTGTTCTCTGAAGTTTGTAAATCATGGGGCGTACCCCTCACTCACTCTGGGACCTGGTCTGCTTTCAGCTGAGAAAGTATGACCCTTAGTCCCTAGGCTTAACTGAAATAATAAGTCTTGGATTAAATGAACAACTTTTACTTCCATTCACAGTATTGTTTTCTCTGTTTTTTTTCACCATGATGGCCCTCTATACCAACAGAGTGCCCACAGATATCAGCAGACTAAATGACTGAAGTACATGACACATACCACAGGATAATTATTTCCAATCCTGGCTGCACTTTAAAATACTAAAAGATTCTGTGTTGGGGCCCCACCCACACAGGCCTGATTCGGTTAGTCTGGAGCAGGGTCCAGTCATTTAATTCAAAGCACCCTGTGATTCCAACTGCAACCAGGGCCAAGACCGACCACCACAGAGGTGGCCCATCGCTTTCTTGTGTATATCCTCAAACATGTTGAAAGCCTGAAACACCCTCTCTGGACCCTCTTAGTTCTCAGCTTCCTCTTCTGTGGCCCCACTTTCTGAGATTATTGGTGTTCCTGGAAGTTCACTGGGCTTGTCATCCCCAGGCCAAAATGGGGGGGACAAGCCTGCCTCGTCCCGTAGGTCTCACTGAAGAAGTGGGGTCTTTTCTGCTTTCTGTCGTGCCACCTGCATTGCTGGTTCTTATCACCTAGACTTGTCTTAGGGGACCCTTCTCATGGGGGGTGTGAGCATATGTCTTCCTTGGGTTTGCACTAGAGATACTGTCCAGCTCCACTGGCTTCACAAGTACCCATTGGTGATATGTGCCAGGTGCCAAAAAGGTGTCCCTTCCTGGCCACATGGTAAAGAGGGGAGGAGGTTGTGGCCAGGAGATGCTGGTGGGGAGGACTGTTGCAATGATTGCTAAGATTCCAGGCCTCATGGAATACACTTAACAGCAGGAATATGTGAGCCTAAGAGGTCTATTGTTTTGAAATCTGATTCATTTTTGAACAATTATGATTGCAGTCATCTGATTCTAGCACTGAAATACCTATTATTAAGATCCTAATCTATGAGCAAGAGAAAAAAAATACAGAGATCTATTTAAAGAGAGGACAGGTGTGTGGTGCTTATGTGCTCTTCACATCATGGGAGGCTGAAGGGAAGAGGGTTGTGACAATGGAAAGGGAAGCATCCCAGAGGCTGACTGTAGGCCCCAGCTCTTGACCTGCAGGCCAGTGACCCACCTCCAAGCGAGCCACCACCTCTCTCCTTTGGCCTCAGTTTCTTCCTGAGTAAGTTGGGGACTGCAGTGTTTACCTCAAAGGCTTGTTGTGAGGGATTAAATCCGATAATGTCTGTGAAAGTGCCTCTGCAAGCCCCAAGCACTATATAATTATTAGCTATGACTATCAGTTTGAGAAATTGTTTTTTTAATGAGCAGCTCAATTAACCTGCAGCCTCCCTGTTGGCTCAGGAGGCTCACCTGATGCTGGATCACTGCTGGGATGGGCACCACATGAGTGATCTTGCCCCCTCCGCCACATCCTCAAACTTGTTCTCTTAGTCACTGTTGTGCTCAGAGAGATTTTGACTGTGAGGACAGGAGAGTGGCCAGTGAAGGGAGGGGAAGAAGGAAGTGGGCCGGAAGTGAACAAAAAGGGGTTTGCTCCAGACCAGGGGTGGGGGTGCTGGTGGGGTAGTAAGGAAGAGTGGCTGATGGGAAGAAAGGGGACTTGCCCAGAGGGTTCTGTGCCAGAAGCTGTCCACACACTTCGTAGTTTGTGCTGTGCTTCCCACAGGGGTATACTCTGGGGGATGCAGGCTCCATGTGAGGCTAGGGCCCATGTAGGGGAGGAAAAATAATTTTTCCTCTACGCTTATGGGTTCTTGACTGAGATCCCCATATAAGACAGATAAGCAAGAGAAAAACAAACAAAAATTCAATAACATGTTTATGTTTACCTCCTGTACACATAAGAGAGACCCAGGAAAACTGAGCAACTCCCCAAAATGGCCAAGCCATCACCTTAACTACATCCTGCTAAAGACAAAAGAAAGATGTTGGGGGCTGGGGAAGGCCATATGGTAGGTGACCAGGGAGAACACAGTAAACAAGGGTGCAGTTGTTATGCAGATTTAAGTTCATGCCTTGTTCATTGAGAAGAGTTTCTAAAGATGTAGTCATGTTTCTTCCTGGTGTGTGTGTGTGTGTGGGGAGGTATGTGTGTGTGGGGGGGTGTGTGTGACAGGGGGCACAACCCTTACAAATGGAGATTTCCCCTTATGTACATGTCTCTTACAAAATGAAACTTCTACTCAGAACTTTTCTTATGTCTGCTGTTCCTTTAAAATAATCATTATGCCAAAGAGACATATTTTGGGGTGGCAAATTCTGCTCCACTTTCACCTGCCACAGAAGTTCCCCATGGAAGCTGGCAGAGAGGACTCAGGAGGCATTTACTGCAGTGATGTGCACCTTGCCCATCAGCCACTCATTGTCTACATCCAAGCACTTGAGGGGAGATTGGCCATGGGGCCTCCAACGAACAAGGTGGGAGAAGTCTTGGTGTCACAGCAGTAGTTCCCTGGCTGTTACTGGATAATGCAGGAAATGTCTGATGCCCAGGAGTTCTTTCTGACATATGTGTACAAACGCAGATTGTCCTGGGGAGAGGAGTCCACTGGAGCTGGTACCCTAGAATGGCTTGGGTGGCCAGCAGGCAGTCAAACACAGGAAGTCTGCCCACACCTCAGAGTCTTTGTTTATGGCTGAGGAGGCTTCGCCTTTGGACTTGAGGATAGCGAGGCTCTTCCATGTCCTTTGCACCAGACCTATGACGTGGTTTCTTATTCACAATTGCCCGTTTAGCTGTTTTGTTCAGTTCATGCCAGGCCCTCCTTTAAGGACATTGAGGAAGCAAAGGTTCCGAGATGGTTCTGGAATCCAGGCAGGCTGAGGGTAGAGCCCCATGCCCTAAACTTGTACCTCTCGCAGGACCTGAGCCTTCCCCATTGTCCCTCTGCTGGGTAGAACCGTGTGAGTGACCTGTGCGCAAACCTTGCTCCCATCCTTCCTTGCCAAGATCCTGTCAACAGAAGATCACTGAGAACATTTTCTAGCACCAACTAGCCACCAAGCATGGTACCTTAACATTTACCGAGGTTAGCTTTACAGTCTTCTCAAAAACCCTGGGAGGTGGATGCCATCATTTTTCTCATGATTCTGATGAGAATACTGAGGCTTAGACAGATTAAGTGACCTGTGACCTATGCAGGATCACACACCTAACCAATGGGGATGCTGAGAATCAAACCAGTGGCCTGGCTTCAAAAGGCAATGCTGGGCCAGACGGACTCTGTGAGACCCAAACCCACCCCTCAGCAATGGTGCTGAACAACTTTGGGTTTCCTTCAGTTGTCATGTAGCACTTTGATTCTGAATATTAAACTCTTGTAAGACTGTCGAGTTGCATATGACTTTACATGGGAAAGAAAACTTGGACTTTATCTGACTCAACCTGCTTTTGAGTGAAATGCAAAATAAGTTGAGATTTGGGACTCTCTCTAATCCTCCATCACATTAGCCTGATGACACTGCAACATCAATCTAAGTGGCTAATGGGCAAAGTGGGTCAATCCAGCCTTAGCTTAAGCCGGGGGTGGCTGCAGTGCTGCTGAGGCAGTCTTCCTTCAAAGAAATCATCTTCCAGTACTGGCTGTAAAGAAGGAGTGCTCTCCAGGGAGCTGCCCTCGCTGGTAGGAGCAACAGCGAATTTATATCATCCTTTCCATAACTGTGTTCAATACAGGAGTTGTGGTTTCAGTAGATTAGGAATGGCTTGAAGCTGGAAGTTTAGACTATCCTACTGAGAGGTAAATATTTGGTCAGAAATGATGTGAAAATTGTCTTTTTTTTTTTTAAATTCCTTGGCCCAGGTAAGAATCAATCAGAAATCTCTATCCCATAGCAAATGGAAAATTGTTCATTTGTGACCACAACTGAGTGTCCAATTGCTGAAATTGTTACCACACCTCCTTTGGTTGTATACAGACGAGCATGTGCAAACACATGCTCAACTTTGCTCATACCATGTGCTATAAACTGTATTGAACGCTATAACGATTATATATCAAGTATATACCATGTGTCAGGCACATTCAAAGCATATTATTATCATTAATTATTTTAATTCTTATTAAACTCATATGAAGTAAGTATTAGCTTCTTCATTTTTAGAGATGCAGAAAAGAAGCCCAGAAAGGTTAAGTAAGTTGCTCAAGGTAGCACAGCTTATAAATGGCAGAGCTGGGATTTGTTAAGCCAAATTGCTTCGATTTTATAAACCTCATAACAACTGAAGTAGGAGGAATTATTCCCATTACACATATGAGGATACTGAGGCTCGGAGGGCAAATAAGGCACAGTCTTACATTATTAGTTCTTATTTCTTTTAGTGCTAATTGCTACCACAAAACTGCATTTTGATCCAATTGTGATGGCCTATATCTACTATAGGGTGTAACAAGTTTCTCTACATGCTTTTGCATGATTAATGCTGCCATAGATTCATACCAGTCTTTTTTTTTTTTAATGGAATCTAACATATTTTGGGAAATTTGTGTTGTGTTTTGAGCATTTCCTCTTGGTATGTTTGTATTAGTTCATAGTTCATCTGATTTCACCCAAATTTTTGGCTGCTGTTTATTTTGTTGCCTTCAGGTATGCTTTTCAGAGGCAAGGCATTTTGTCAGTGGTCACTGTGATGAGGCCAGTACAGCCTGGCTGGGCCAGGGAGACAAGTGCCCATCGCACATTTGTCCAGGCTCTGTGAGTGAGCGCCTGAAGGCAAGCTAGTGAGGGCTACGGACAGAGAAATCTCTGGGAGCCCAGGTGTTATTATTTAGGAAAGGCACATACCCAAAGGCCCTTGGCTCTGACAACAGGTGTTGGGGACCATCTAAAAGCTGGATACCCTGAAAAGTAGGGAGAGGTGAAATCCACAAGAGGGTTTTAGAGAGTCCTGTCTTATGCTTATTACCTTGGACGAAAGTGCTTTCACATTTCAGGCAGACAGTGCCTGGCTCCAAACTTCAGATGGGGCATGAACGTACCGTTCAACTCTCAAATTATTGCATTGTTTCATGTTTCTACTACTATTCCCAGTGATGAGGGTGAGCGGGTCAGAAGTGTTGACATTGAGGGGTGTGGCCAAAGAGGTGTCATCTCCTGACCTGCGTTTGCTCTGTTTGCTTTCCCCAGGGACCTGATGCCCAGAACCCTGGAAGGGCAGATCACCATGGAGAAGACGCCCAGTTACTTTGTCACCCGGGAAGCGCCCGCGCGCATCTCCGCCATGTCCAAGGACACCAAGCTGATCGTGGTGGTGCGGGACCCGGTGACCAGAGCCATCTCGGACTACACGCAGACGCTCTCCAAGAGGCCCGACATCCCCACCTTCGAGAGCTTGACGTTCAAAAACAGAACCACGGGCCTCATCGACACGTCGTGGAGCGCCATCCAGATCGGCATCTACGCCAAGCACCTGGAGCGCTGGCTGCGCCACTTCCCCATCGGCCAGATGCTCTTCGTGAGCGGGGAGCGGCTCATCAGCGACCCAGCCGGCGAGCTGGGCCGCGTGCAGGACTTCCTGGGCCTCAAGAGGATCATCACCGACAAGCACTTCTACTTCAACAAGACCAAGGGCTTCCCCTGCCTGAAGAAGGCCGAGGGCAGCAGCAAGCCCCACTGCCTGGGCAAGACCAAGGGCAGGACCCACCCGGAGATCGACCGCCAGGTGGTGCAGAGGCTGCGGGAGTTCTACCGGCCCTTCAACCGCAAGTTCTACCAGATGACGGGGCACGACTTTGGCTGGGATTGAAGGCACCCAGACCGTGTACTTTACCACTTGGCTTATATATTGAGAGAGATTATATGTATGTAAAATGTACAGAAATCTATTTTATAATAATTTATTTTTAATTCATAAGCAATTAATTCACTAAGCTGCCTAGCCACACTCTTTAGAGAGTTAGCTTCATCATCTGTTAACATTCCAAAGTGTTTAACTCTGATATTTTGTTCTTTTCCTCACAATTGATGGTGCTTCCATGCCTCCTCCCCCCACCCATTATATTTAAAAAGAAGAAAAGCACAACTTGAGATTTTTTTTGTTGTTACGGGTATGCAGCCTTCGATCGCTGTCTGAATTCACTTGCCCTCTCCTTGTGTCTTGGGTCTCCTATTCCAGACTCCATTTCCCTTCTTGCCTGTGTACCTCGTAGGAGCGCTGAGCTGCCTCAGCGGTGCTGCACTCTGAAGGCGAGACCTCATGTAGCATCTTCTTCGGCCCTGTGAGGCCGCTTCCAAGGATGGAGGTGCCCGGCCACCCTGCTAGGCCTTCCCCCAAGTCTGCCGGGCACAGGGAATCACGGCCTCAGCAGGGAGGGCCACATCCTTTTAGAGCCTGCATGCCAGGGTCCATTTACTTCAGATTTTGAGTTTGAAGGATGGCCCTGCATCCTCTTCTGCCCCTTCCCTGGTTCATTAACCAGCTTGAAGTGTATGCAAATGTCAGCCTCCTCTTTCCCAGGTCACGTGTGTGAGATGCTTGGGTGCTGCGTTAGAAATAAAGACGGTCTCTTCTCATTTGCATGAGAGTGCACCATGCTCCATTCCCTAGGCAGACAGTTCTGCTTTGACACACCAAAGAATCCCCTAGGATAGCAGAGCCACAGGCACAAACCAAGGGTGCCGGGTGTCGAGACCCAGTGGGGTCAGGTGCATCCAATGCCATCAGCGTCTACCAAGGTGCTGCTAGGTGCAGAGCCAGCTGTGTGGGGCACATCTCAGAAGGCTGGCAGCCTCAATGGAAGAAAAGAGAAAGACCCCCCTCCCCCAAAGGCAGGTGGCCTGGCAGGGGAAGGGAACACTTGGCCCCTCCTTGATGTCTGGAACTTTTCATCTTGAAATTCCTAGCTCCTCTCAGATTGACCACATGGTCTGCTGTAGTCAAGAACCAAACAGCGAGAACCAGGAGTGGTCCTTGGAAGGCAGGCTGGGAAAGCTGGCCCCTTGTTACCTGTGAGCACTTGAATCTGAACTTGTGCAGCTGTCCCTTGTTTTAGCTAGGTCTTGGTAGAAAGGCCGCCAGCATTGTTGCTGCTGATGCAGAATGCTCTCCCCATACCTCTCAGTTGAGAGAGCATCTGGGGTATTTTATGATGACTAGCTAGCAGCAGTTGAGTAACCACATAGCAATATCACATAATGATACATTCACTTTATCCTCAATTTTCTAGACCAGAATATTTCTACCATAAAAGATTTGTTATACATTCATCAAGGAATGTGTGGGAAGATATACATCAAAATGGTTGGGTTGGGATATTTACAAAAGACACTTTTGTATGTTGTAAGGGAGAACTTGCCTGATAGAGTAAGAAAACTTATGTGAAAAAATAATTCATCTTTAGAAACTGATCAGAGATATCACTGATCTTGAAGTGATGTCTTGTGGATAATCTGGTTTGTATTTGCCCACAAGTTTTAGCCCAGATCTAGCTATGGTATGCTTAGCAGTAAAACTATTATATGTAGGTTCCGTGTAGGAGGGTGGGGTGGGGGATTCTGCATTCCTGAGATGTTCTATTCATTTTCCAGATTTGTTACTGCCTCTATGCAGTAGTCTAGAACCTGCATTTAGGGGAATATCATAATCATAGCATGGCTCTCCTCTTGCTGCTTGGGTATCAAAAACATCTGTATAAGGGTGCTAATTGGTCATGCATTTTTCCAATCAGAAGCCTTATTTGAAATAAAACTGAGAACATCTCTTTTCAGTTACAGCATCACATTGCTTAAAGTAAAAGTTCATCTCCATGTCTTGCACTTAATTCTGCGTTGTCCGCTTTCTGGCCACTCTTATGCTCTGACCTTGTCATGACGTAGAATTGCAGGGAAGCTCAGAGAAAGGTTTGCAACAAAGCGGGTGGAAAATATGCCTGAGCTTTTCCTTCTCCTTCAAGTCCCTGCCCTCTTTCCAAGCCGGACAATTTTTGATTAAGTTGTTTATTCCCTGCCTTAAAACTGAAACAGGAAATTTTCAGATAGAAGGAGGGTCATTTAGTCATAAACACTGAAGTGGGTCAAGATTCTATTCTGGGTCAAATCCTTGAATCCAAACAGATGTCGATAATTAGCACTGAAGGACTAGAGCAAGTTTTTCTATGTAAAACAAATAAATCAAACTTCCTGTGCATCTCTTTGTAGGGGTCTGATAGCTTATAGTTCCTGACTGATCCGGACACAGCATCGGTCCCAAGGTTACACCCCATCATGTGATAGTTATTACAGAGCCTGAGCCTGCATGTCTTCCTCCTGGTGAAGTTAGGCAACACATCAAATTAAGCCTTGGGTTCTTCCTGTTCTAGCAATTTGCAAGGCCACCAGCTTAATTTTTAGCTGTTACAAGACAGACACCATTTCATGTTTTGGCAATTTGTCCTAGCACATGTTTTTCGTTTCTTCCAGTTTACAGGAAAAGCTTGATAGTCATTGGAACACTTTATTCCTCTTAGTTTTGTTTCTTTTCTCATTAAAAAATATATTAACAAAAAAATTGGGGTTTTTTATTGTTCCTATTTACTCTATGCTTTCTTTGAGGCATTTGTACAGTAGTCTGTTAACTTGGTAGGTGGTACCTGAAAAGGTATTTAGGTATAGTGACTGTGTAATAAATACTTAATTGGATGATGGAGGAGCAGAAATTGTCTTCTCATGAGATTCTCTTTGGAAGTCATGTTGAGTGACAGATACATTGTAGACCTTTGGAGAAACAGTTTCAGATCCTGCCAGGATATTTTCATAAGAAGGGAAAATGGAAGGTTGCATTTTAGTATGTATCTAAAATGCCGACACAGAAGTCAATGTTGTTTTTCTTTTGTTTGTCAAAAAGGATGGTCAATAAAATTTAAAGGTGTGGTTAGATTTTTTTTCACTTTTGTAACATTAATTTATGACTGAGTTTCATTCAGCCCTGTAATCTGAAATACTGTGCAAATTCTAGCAGTGTGTCTTCTATAACCTGGATGTTAGAATAGCCAATATGTACAAAAAAAAAAATTGAGTATTTTGTCCTATGTATAACACAAATTAATTTTACACAGAGAAAGATGTTTCTAGAAAAATGAAATTCTGGTAATTCATACTATTTCTTTGTATGAACAAATAAAATATATTTTACCAACTTGTGGGTACTTTGATGTTTATGTGTGTGGGTGGACAGGGAAACCATATTTTATTCAATAACTAATCATCATGCATACGCATACGCACACATACATACCACACAAAGGCATTCTGAGGGTAGGTTGATCTTTCAGACTGGAAAAGGTCCAATTCAAAATCCAACGAATCCATCAATATTTAGGGTAAACTCCTGTGGATGACCCTGAAAGCTACAAGATGCGTGAGAGGCCTCCTGTACCCTGGAGGAGCATACCTCCCCTACCTGGATTCCAAGAGAACCATGGCCAAGGTGCTGTGGCCCTTCAGTGCTCAGGTTCCGGCCAGTGAAGGCACGTGGGGGCTGCCGTGTGTGGGGCACGTGTCACACAGGCGTGATGTAAGCAGAGCACTGGTTGCTGGGTGAGTCATACAATAGCACATTCCCTTCCCACATTTGCAGAGTAGTCTCATGTCAGTTATTTAGAGATCATTATCCTTGAGCTAGATTAGAAATACCTGCCCAAGAGGGCATATCTGTATCTTAGCCTGTCTCAAATGACCCCCTGTTTTCTTTTGACCTTAGCATATCATCTGTATGATTATTATTTGCAATTAAACATTCGACTTTCACTTTTTAAAATTTTTCAGTTGAGATTTATTTTAATTTTGGTACATTTCTTGTTGAGTTTGAAAGGAGCTGACACCAAATTAATAAATTAATGCTCAAGCCCCAAAGTTCTGACTTTCTTTTTAAAATCATCTTATTGAGGTATGCTTTGCATACAAAAAAATGTACATATTTAATGTGTACAACTTGAGTTTGGGGATAGGTATACACCCATGAAACCATCACCACAACCAATGCCATAAACAGATCCATCACCTCCAAAAGTTTCTTCCTGCCCTCAGTTTTTTTGTGTGTGATAAAAACACAACATAAGGTCTATCTTAGCAAAATTTTAAATAGGCAATATAGTATCAGTAACTATAGGTACCATGGTGTATAGTAGGTCTCTAGGATTTAATGCATTTTGCATAAATGAAACTTCATTTAAAAGGAAACATTATTGTAGGTGAAAAGCCATTATCTCTGGTCATGAAAGGAGGTGCTCATAAAAGCATACAATGAAAACAAAGCAATGTTATTAATTTCTAACTAGCTGTATCTCCAGCCACACTTGCCTTAGGCTCACCTGCTCTGCTTGGCAAGGTCACTCCTGCCGAAGACCAGCACTTAGCTGAGATTTGCACCTTGCCATGGAAGATGGAAGAGACTTGAAGATGAAATGACTGGCCCGATGCTATTTGGTGTTGAGTCCACTAGTGCTGAAAATATGAACAACCCATCCTCCATTATCTCTGGCAGCACTGTGTGTTTTCTCACATTTTGGGACACACTGATCACACTAAGAAAGCAGCCTGGGAGAGACACCAAGATGGGAATTGGCCTATCATTTTGGGAAGGCCATGAAAATAACAGCCCACTGAAGTGGAGGTCAGGCGAAAACAGGTCTTCTTAACACTTGGTCTTCAAAATCCAGCATTATATAGAGACTGTTCCTTCAAACCTAGGAATATGCCACTAGGTGAGATATGTGTGGGCCTCGAAAGCTGACCTGACATTGCTCCTCATCAGTTAGGTGCTTTTTCTAAAGAAAGACAATAAAACTAAAAGTAAAACTAAAATGCACTTATTGACCTGATGGCACAGTTTAGAGCAGGGGTCGGCAAATGGCGGCTCGTGAGCCACATGCAGCTCTTTGGGGACGTTCCGTCTCAAAAGTTTGCCGATCCCTGGAAAAGTCAATCCTGTCTCTCACAACAATTTAAAAATTATTCGAGAGAACCATACATATATTTTTACATAATCACCATTATGTGACTAATGTCCTTTAAAAATTTTATAAATGAAACTAATAGTTTTATTTTCATTTTCAATTTTACTTCAGAGCCTGCAGCTTGCAAGCCTCAGTTTGCTGACCCCTGGCAGCTCTACTGTCTCAAAAGTTTGCCGACCCCTGGTTTAGAGCAATAGTTTTCAAGCTTGGGCAAATATTCAAATGACCGGGAGATGTCTTCAAAAATGCTGAAGCCTTAACACACCTCAAAACAGTTACATTAGAATTTGGGGGGGGTGAAGCCCCAACATTGGTATATTTAAAAAGCTCCCCAAACATGGACCTGATAAGTGAAATAAGTCAAACAGAGCAAGACAAATACTGTATGATTTCATTTGTATGTGAAAGCTAAAAGAGACAAACTCCGAGAAACAGAGAGTAGAGTGGTCGTTGCCAGGATCTGGGGGATGTTGGAGGAAATGGGGAAATATTGGTCAAAGGCACAAACAACCTGCTATAAGATGAACAAGTTTAGGGATCTAATGTCCAGCATGGTGATTATAGCTAATAATATTGTATCATGTGTTTGAATGTTGCTAAGAGAATAGATCTCAAGTGCTCACCACAAAAAAAAGCAACAGTTGTTATGTGAGGTGGGGAAAGTGGTGGCTAATGCTGGGGTGGCCATCACTCTGCAATTCATAAATGTATCTAATCAATACATTTTACTCCTTAAACTCATACAATGTTATGTGTCAATTATACCAGTAAAGCTGGAACAAAATAAAAAATAAAATAAAATAGGAAGCTCTCCAAGTGATTGTAAAACGTAGCCCAGATTGACAGCTATGGTTCTCAGAGCGGTTTCTGGACGTCAGCATCCCTGGGAAGAGAGCCCCCGACCTCAGAAACTCAGGGTTTAACAAGGGTTCCAGCTGATGCGATTCATACTAAATCTTGGGAACCATGGTGTTAGAGCATAGCTTTCGTATCATTTTTAAACTAGAGAGCATGGATTTCTAACCAAGTACATTTTCCTCTGTACCGTGCTCTTCACCAATCAAGTCAGTTACTAAGCAGTCACCCGTTTTCACTCCGGGTCTCCTTTAAGGGAGACCCTGGCACAGTTGATCTCACAACATTTCAAATAGTGGCCGTGTGTGCCCGGCTTCCCTCACTCCAGTTGGGCCTCTTTGATCAGGCAGCCCCCAAGCTGTCATCTATAAGGTGTTCCTGAAACTGCCTGACAGGGGACATGTAAATCTTAAGGGATTTTTTTTAAAAAGAGCTAAAATCCTTTAAATCTTTCATTTTACCTTACCTTCTAGGCTCAAACTTCAGCAATGTATTTCCAGCACTTTGTATATGATTGATAATTGTTTTTTCTTATCCTTCACAACTGAATACACAATTGACTTCCTAAAATCCACCGGTGGGCCATTCGAGATCAAAGAGTCCACCTGGCCATCATGTTCTCAATTATAATAAACTCATTTAAATCCACAGTCCCTATCACTGGCATCCAGTTTTCTTTTTCTATCTCATTTTTTATTATTACTAGGTGTGAAAGACAATCAAATTGTTAGATTGTTGCTCTCAGTCTGCTATAGTAACGTATCTGTGGGCATGAAGCCTGCATTTCCCATTTGAGAACGTGAGATGTGTTTGTTCCCATCCCGCAGTCTATTTTTGTGTGAACTAAAAGTAGCTTAAGGACCCGAATGCATAGTTTCCTGAGAAAGGTGAATATACAGCATTGGAGATCCAGCCCCTGCCTTGATGCCTGTGTGAGTGTATTTATGTCTACCCTGGTAGCTCCCAGCGCTTCCCACTCTGGCATCTCCTTTGCTGTGTAGCAGCTGTTATAGTCCCTCCATGGAATCCTGACCTCAAAACATCTAGGCTTTGCGCCCTTTCTCTTTTGATATATTTAGCAAGAGAAGAGGTAATAGAGGACACCAAGTCTTTGTTTGAGTAAACATCAGAAAGTCTTGGAACTTCATGAGAAGGGGAGCTATCTGAGGGAAGGGATATTCTGTATGAACTGGAGCAAAAAGAGGCTGGAGTCAGAGATCAGCTGATTCAGTCAATAAATATTTTTTGAGAGCCTATGGTAGTTAGGGACATAACCCTAAATGACACATTTCCTGCTTCAAGGAATTCATGTTCCAAAGGGAAGCTGAAGATGCAACTAGAATGCAGTGTGACAAGGGCCATGATGGGTGCCATGGGAAACCAGGACAAGGGTACCTAACCTGATTTGGGGCAGGGTAGGGTCAAAACTACAAATCTGGGAGAATGTAACCAGGTGATTGGATGGAGGGTGGTAGGGAGGTAGAAGGAGAGATTCATGTGCAAAGGTCTAGATGTAAATAAATATAGCCTATTGGGGACTGTGGGCCATTCAGTATTGGGGAAGAGGAGACAATGCTTCTGGAGTGGTAAGTAGAAGATTGTATTGCAGGCACATTAACAGCAGTCTAGCTGCTTTTGAGGTCAAGATTCTTCTGTCCAGTTGTCTACTTGACACCTCTGTTCAGATGTCTCCATTAGCATCTCAAATAAAAACATGCCCCAATTTGAACTCTTGGTTCTCTTACCTAAATCTCCCCTAATTTTGCCTGCTTGGGAGTGCTCAAGCTAGAAAACTTGGAGTCATTATTGGCATGTATTTCTTTCACATTCCTCTTGTCCAATCCATCACTAAGTCCTGTCAAGACAACTTCCAGAAAGTCTCCCAACTCCATTCCCTTCTTTCTATCTTCTCTCACACTACCACCTGGCACAAGCTACTATCCTGTCTCCCTGGACTCCTGCAGTGGCCTTACCTGGCCTCCCACACCTTTCCTCCTACTCCTTCCAATTTATTCTGCTCACAACAGTTTGAGGAATCTTTGAAAAACTCCAGTAGGACTGTCATCTAGCTGAAAACCCTTAAGTAGCCACCCATTATATTTCAGATAAATCCCAACTCCTTAATTTGTCTTGTAAGTCCCAACCCAGCCTCATTTTATCCTCTCTTCTCCTTGGTTCCCATGTTTCAGCCACAACAGTCTTCTTCCAGCTCCTAGAAGGAACTACATTCTCTTTGTGGATGTCTTTCTCCCAACTCCTTGGCCTGGCTAACTTACACTCTCCTTTCAGATCTTAGCCTACACCTCCCCTTTTCCCCCCATGTGCATGAATTCCTCAGTGAGGTCTTTTCTAACTGCCTGTGGTAGTTATGCAACCCTTAAGCCCTTTTTAACCACTACAGGCTTTGTGAACCTTTACAATGGAATATCAGAGATCTGGGCTCTGCATTTGGAAATGAAGGGAGGGTTTGGGGAACTGAGTAAGAGAGAGAAGGGATATACCACAAAGAACCTTCAGGGCAAGTGAGTCTCAGAAGTAAGAGACAAGTATGGACTTTTTGCAGTTATGTTCTAGTTATCTTATTTGGCTGTGAAAGAAAAGTGTGAACTTGGAAGGCTATGGAACTTGGAAGAAAACCAAGTTATCATGAGATTACCATTTTAGAAAGATGATGCTAGCTGCTCTATGGAAAATAGATTGGAAGAATTAGGAGTAGGGCCCAAGGGGTCAGTTAGGGGCTGTCGCAGTGACTCAGATGAAAGATGATGGTGGCTGGGACTAGGGTGATGAATTGGAGGTGGAGAAGTCAGTGGGAACCACAAAGAGATGGTTGAAGGAATTTAGGGGATGAGGGGACATCAGGGATGACAAACAGGATTATGGCTTAAAAACCTGAGTGGATATCAATGCTAAAGCTTAGCTGGGAAACTAAGAAGGAGGGGCACTTTGCTGCAGTAACATGGACATTAAAAATGAGCTTCTGGATGGGGTGGTGGCTGAGGTAGGGCTCTGGTTGGTTGACTAACCCTTGCTTTTTCAGTTGGCCTGCTTCCCCAAATGTCACAATATGGGCACTGTCAGATTGAATCAGCTCCTTAAGCTTCTGGGAGCTTTGAAGGGAAGGTTGAGCTATTCGAAGTCAGAGAAAAATCTTAGCTGAACTGGGGACTCTGAGGAAAATTGTATCATGCTACTGAATTTTTAATAATAATTGTTTATTGTTTATAGGATTTTATTTTGATATATCAATTTAGCTTTTTTTCCTTAATGATTCATGGATAGAACTATATGTTCATTGATCACTTGCTCAATAGTTGTAGAACGTTCTCACTTTATGTGTTTGTTCTTAAAACTTTCTTGGGCCCCTAGAGATCCAGGCACCTGGGCAGCATCAAAACGATATATTACATGTGTGTCAAGAGACGAGTGTTTTGAACTGGTGATTGGTGACTTGGTTTAATGCAGTACATCATTAAATTAACCCTCATTACAAAGTGGTAATTCTAAAGCATCTAGTTAGTAATCATAAAATCTGATGAGTTCATTCAATAGGATGCACTATCTATCATATATTGGGTTGTCGGAAAACTCATGATATATTTTGTCTATGTTTTTCAAAGGTCATTTATTTATATAAAGAATAAAGATCAATCAATGATATATTGCCTGTTTTGTTCGATAACCTTTTGCCATCTTTCAGTGAGCTTCATAATTCCTCATTCATAGAAGGACCTGTATTTATTTGCGAAAAACTGATTTACAGCCTCATCTGAATTGAACCTTATACCATGCAAGGAGTTTTGAAGAGAGCGAAACAAGTGGAAGTCTGATGGCACAAGGTCAGGCGACTGTGATGGGTGTGGCAACACATCCCATCCAAGCTCCAATAGTTTCTGATAGGTGATCAAACTTGTGTGTGGTCTCCTGTTGTTGTGATGGAACACAACTCCTTTACAATTAATAAGCTCTGGACATTTCTGGATGATGGATTCATTCAAACTGTCCAATTGCCGACAGTACACATTCGAACTGATTGTTTGGTTCCTTGGTAGGAGCTTGAAAAACACGACACCTTTAAAATCCCACCACATTGAGAGCATAACTTTCCTTTGATGAATGTCTGCTTTTGATGTCGTTTAAGGCGAATCATCACATCAGGACCAAGGCTGTTTGCTCACCACATTGTTGGAAACAATCTATTCTCATCATCAGTTATCAGTCGCTTCAAAAAACGACGGTTTTCCTCATGTTTAATGAGCATATTGCAGATGTTTGTATGCTCTGTCAAATGAATTTCTTTGAGTTCATTTGGAACCCAAATATCGAGCTTGCTTACGTATCCCAGCTTCTTCAGGTGGTCATGAAAGCTTGCATGATGGATATTCAATGTTTCTGCAAACTCTCATGTCATGTAATGTGGGTTTGACTTGATCAATGCCTTTATTTTGTCGTCATCACCTCGGTGGGCCTCCCTGACCAAGGAGCGTCGTTAAGATCAAAATCACCAGCACGGAATTTTGTGAACCATCGTTGGCACTGACGTTCTTGTACAGCATTGTCACTGTAAATTTGATGCAACTTTTCACAAGCTTGACAGGCATTCTTCCCTTTATGGAACTAAAACAATAAAATATGGCAAAAATGCACAGTTTGGTCTTCCATCTTCAACTTGTAAAATCTCCAAAACTCAACTCAAACTCTCATTTTTTTTTTTAGTATGAAGCTAGAACTGTCAGCTGTCAAATGACATAGCAATAACATAAATACAAATGACTCTAATACTTCCAAAAATGAACTAGTGCCAACTGTTGCAAACATGCATCATTACTTTTCTGACAACCCAATGTCTGTATCTGTATCTGTATCTGTATCTATATTTATATCTGTCTATATCTATATCATCTAAACTATATATCATGAGTAATGAGCTCTATTCAAGGCCTACAAGTGCTTTTTTTTTTTAAGTTTTTATTGGGGAATTGGGGAAGGGGACAGCATTGGGGAATCGGGGAAGAGGAACAGACATGTCGCTGTCCTTTTGTTCTTCAGTCTAGTTGTGGAGGACGTCGCTTCACTGGCCCATGTTGGTAAGGTCATTGCGCTCTTTGTGAATGAGGCAGTCACTCACCGGCCATTGGACAGCTGCTTACGGTGGCTCACAGTAGCTCATGCTGGCTGCCAGTCACTCACGGTAGCTTACTGCAGCCCACTGCAGCCTACACTGTCGCCAGAGGCTCATGGCAGCCCGGCTTCAGGTCGAGGTATTGTTCACCATCTTAGCTGAAGAGGGTGCAGCGTCACTGGCCCATGTAGGATCTGAACCGGGGCCCTGATGATCAGAGCTGGCATACCAAGCCAAGTCCTAACCAACGCGTCACTCAGCAAGCCCTACAAATGCTATTTTAATGATCCTAAATGTGAAGGTCCATTTGGGTCTTTGCCTTCTGCTCATATGACCATTTACTCATGTCTTGTTGGAGACTGATCATTGGTTCCATTAAGAGGCACTAGCAGAAGAATATAGAGACTTATGAGGATGGGGAGTGATGTACAGTTTCATAATATCAAAACCCTTCTTGCCTCAGTTTCCCTAACTTGAGTTTCCTACACCTTCTACCTGCAGGCTCAGCCCATTCCATTCCAGATTTGGTGCCCTGCACCACCACTTGCTAGCTGTTACCTTGGGAAAATTACTAAACCTCTCTGAACCCAAGATTCCTTAACTATAGATTGGAGTCCATGATACTGGCCTCACAGGTTTATAAGGATTAAAAGAGATTTTATCCTGGAAACACTTATCATACCATCTGGCACATCTAATATTTCATAAACATTGCTTTCCTTCACTCACCCCATCCTGAGTTAATTTTGATCAAGGTGGGATGAATATTTTAAATCTCAGATTCATTTTTTGGTGGTACCAGAAAATAGTCCCATTTGTATAAAGCTAGTGCTTGGTGTTCCAGGGTAAGTGCTTTAAACCCAGTGACCTCAGACATGTGGGAGTCCCTTCTGCCCTTGTCCCATGGGCCTACTTGGTATGAATGGGATTCTGCCTAGTTCACTTGCTTTAGAATTTCATATTTCCTCTGGAGTTAGAGACTGCCCTGGACTTTAACTCCAGAGGACTCTCTTTTCTTTTTTTAATTTATAAGGCTATTTTATTTATTTATTTTTTAAATTTTTGCACAGCTTTGTTGATCACCCATTTAAAGTATACAATTTAATGGTTTTATTATATTCACAGAATTGTGCAACTATCACCACAATCTAATTGTAGAACATTTCCATTACTCCCAAAAGAAACCCTGTACCTATTCACAGTTATACCTCATTTCTCCCTCCCCATGACTCCTGGCAACAACTAGTCTACTTTCTATCTCTGTGGAGTCACCTATTCTGTAATTTAAAAAAAAAATAAATCTCTAATGTTGAATGTTTGTGTTGTTTTTACATTTTATTATTTATTAACAAGGCTGTGATAAACAGCTTTTTCACAGGGCTGTTATAAGAATTTTATCACCATATCAGCAGTTGACCAGGCTCAGAAAGGTGAAGTAAATATCGAAAGTAGTTTACACAGCTTCCCGGTAGCTCAGCCAGGACGCCTGTGTTCTTTCCCTTAGAATATTTTGTCTCAATATTTCCAAAGCAAATGTGAACAAGAACAGTGCACCCTGAGGCCACACACTACTTCCTCCTTAGCAGGCTGTTCACTGCTGTTCCCTGCTCCTGGCTCTCCCAGGGCCTGTGGGCTGGGCTTCTCCTTTGAAACCATCCTACAGATTAAGAAACCTATTCAAACTCTTCATGGGCCATTAACATCTTTTCTTTTTGCTGGTGTTCTGTGAATGGACGGCCCTGTTTTTAGAGGAAAGAAACACAAATACGTCCTTGAAAAAATAAATTTTGACTTGAAGGGTTTGTAAAATTCAATTCTTTATCGTCTTGATCATCTCCAGTCCCTAAGTTGGTGAAATAACATTTCAAAATGTCATAAAAGAAAGTGACCTAGATACTCAGTGATTGATTTGAAGGCCTGACAGCTCTAGTACTTAGCTTGGAATTTATGAATCAAAAGCTTTAAAACTTAACCCAAGAAAGTTTTTTTTTTAAGTACTACTATTTCCACCTAATTAAGGACTGTCATACAAACATGATTTATTTACAGCTATCATTCATATATAGAGTAGAATTATCCAAGTTAAAAAAAAAAATTCTAATGACTTTTTTGCATTAACTCAATCAAAGGGCTTTTAAAAAATATTATCTTTCCTCTTCTGGATAAGAGATTAATGTCTACTTATCAAATAAAATTTTAAAATTATAGAAAAATATAATAATGAGACCTTAAAAATCACTTGAATTCTACCACCTGGGAATAATCATGGTGAACACTTATAGGAAAATATTTTCAATTTCTCCTGTGCACAGTTGTATACACATTTATATATGTATATTGTAAAAACTGGGTAACTATATATAGTTTTATATCCCGCTTTATTTATTTAACATTATATTGTTACGCATTAAAACATAGTCTTTTTTTTTTTTTTTTTTAAGATTTTATTGGGAAGTTGGGGGAGGGGAACAGCACAGGGGAATCGGGGAAGGGGAACAGATAAGTTTGTGTCTTTTTGTTTTTCAGTCTAGTTGCGGAGGACGTTGCTTCGCTGGCCCATGTTGGTATCATCATTGCGCTGTTCCCGGGTGAGGCAGATCGGTCACCGGCCTCTGGACAGTTTGGGGTCTTGGCAGCTCATACTGGCTGCCAGCCGCTCACGCTGGCTGCCGCCTCTCACTGTAGCCTATGGCAGCGCACGGCAGCAGGGGCTGCAGCAATGCCGTCCTGGGGACTCTCAGCAGCCCAGCTCCAGGTGGAGCTGTTGTTCACCATCTTAGCTGTAGAGGGCAGTGTCACTGGCCCTCATATGTGGGATCCAAACAGGGGTCGCTGGAGTCCCATGCCAGCTCTTAACCAACGCGCCACTCGGCCGGCCCAAAACATAATCTTAAATTACTTCAAGGTAGTCCATCTTATGGGTTTACTGTAATTTGTTTAGTTTTTCTCTATTATTGGAAATTCTGTTTCCTTTCTTTTCTTTTTCTTTTTACTATTAAAAATAATGCTTTAAGGAAAATTTTGTACATAAATACTTTTCCATTTTGGATAATCTTCTTAGTCTAGCTCTAAACAACTTTGGTAGGATGAATACAGAATTAAAAGTTATGATCTTTATATACAATTCAAGGAATTGCTGTCTTTTTTTTAGCAATAGTTATATGCGGAAAATGGTTGTTTTGTCGTATCAGGTGAGAAAAGAGGGATATGAAATTTTATTTTCATTGTTATCTCAGTTATTTAAAGCACATTAAAATTGGAAGGATTTATTTTAGTGATTGCCTCTAAACAGTGAATTGTTTTTCATTTCTTTAGACTTTTAAACTTTTATACAATAAGGATTCCTGTGGGGTTTTTCTGCCCCCTTGCTCCCCATAACACATTTTTATGGGCCACCCTACTAGTAAGTTGTACTCATCTCTGTCCATGCGCTGTTTCTCCTATTTTAAATTCTCCACTTACATTTTCCTTTCTTTTTTTTGAAGTGGTTATTGTTTTTTTAATGAAAGTTATACATGCCAATTAATTTTTCAAGGCTTCTAACCCAGTGCTGACCCCTGTGTGCCTGCCCCCTTCCCACTCCCCAGAAGGCACTCAGGTTCAACTCATTTTGTGGATGTTTTGCATTTTTTATCCTTCAAAGTCTTCTCATACCAAATTACTCTAAGATCCCACTTTATTATTGGATACACAATTAATGCTGAAGTCTCAAAAATTTCTTGACACTATTCATGTCAAAAAAAAAGGTTTCAAACTAAGCTAAAATGAGTTTTTCTTGGGCTAGATTAGATCAATCCATGATTAAGAACCATTTAATTTTAAAGAGAAACATAATAAGTTGCACATAAGTACAAGTATAATTATTTACAACTGTATGTAAGTACTAAAGAGCCTTAAACATGCTGCCATTTAAAATGTTTTAATTACTTGGGAAGCCAGTGGCCCCGGTTCGGTCCCACATATGAGGGCCAGTGACACTGCCCTCAAAAAAAAAATGTTTTAATTACTACATTGATTCAGAATATATTTGTTGAAACCCAACCATATTTCTGAGAGTGGGTGTAGAGTGCTAAGCAAAAAAGATAATGTCTTTGACCTCATGCAGGTGATGCTCTTTTGGGAGAGAAAATCATTCTTAGTACCAATTCTGATATGTGGGCTTTCCAATACCACCAAGCAATTAATCTATAGAGGGTGCCCCAAAAATGTATGCATCTTTTAGGAAGGGAAAAAACTGTATTAAAATTGTAATACTCAATATAAGATGAATACAAGTCACGTTTGACTTCTGCAATGACAAGAGGTGCTCAAAGTGGTTACCATCAGCTTCCATATACTTCTGATTACGATGAACTACTGCTTGAGCAATGTTGACTAAAGTGTTCACTTGTATACATTGTTTTGGCACCCCCGGTATTCTGACACTATCTACCAGATCCCATAGGTTAAGGGTTCAGTCTTACAAGATTGCTCCCCTCTTCAGACACCAAACACAAGTCCAGGTTGTCACTTAGCCTTCTGACTGGCTATAGAATCTCCACTGTTCACCAACCTGGCAGCTGACTAAATCTTGTCTTTCTGGGTTTTTTATGGAGGCTTCATTACATAGGCATAATTGATTAAATCATAGGCCTTTGGTGGTTGAACTCCATCTCCAGCCCTTCTTCCCTCCCTGGAGGGGGGGAGTGGGGGGAGGTGAATGGAAAGTTTCAAATCTCCAATTAAACGTGGTTGGCTTCACTGGCAACCAGCCCCCATCCTTCGGAGCTTTCCAAAAGTCATCTCATTAACATAACAAAAGACACCTTGATTCCCCTCAGCATAAAAAATTCCAAGGGTTTCAGCAGTTGTTTGCCAGAAATGGGGACAAAGGCCAAATACATATTTTTTTATTATAAATCACAATATCACAGGAGGAAATTGGCATACATGAGATAACCAGATGCAATTACAGAATGTGGTAAGTATTCAGGAAGAAAGCACAGGGCACGATTTCATCTGAGGAACTCAAGAGAAGATTGTGAGCTAGGATCTGAACAAAAGAAACAGATGAAGGTGATGAGGGAAGGAAACATAGAAAAAAAGAGTGGTACAGATGGGTAAACAGTATGTGCAAAGGCCTTCGTGTCCAGTTAATACTGCCCAACCCTTGATAGACAGTATTGGGGTGGGGGAAACTTCCCCCTTCTCCTTTAGTTTTTCTGGCTGATCAAATAATTCAAATGACATATAGCAGATTAACAGGAGAAAATAAACTTTTAATACATGCACTTGGGGAAATAACATAAGCATGAAAATCCCAAAGACAGTGAGGCAAAATGAGGTATATATGTCATTTTGGACTAAGGCAAGAGAGGTTGGCAAGTCACAGGTAGATAAGAAGGAGGAAGAAGTAAACCACTTTTTCAGGACTACCCAGAAACAATGGGCAAAGGGGCATCTAGCAAACAGATTTTTGCCTGGGTCCTCCCTGTCTGCCATGCTTAATTCTATGTGCCAGTCAAATGCTAAGGTCCCCTTTCTAAAGCAGGTTTTTCCTATCTGAATCCCTTTAGGTAGGTAAGGGGGAGGTTTAAAAAATAAAAATTCTTGCTGAGTTTGTTGGGCTTTAATTGTTTTCAGCTGAAATTAATTTGCATGCCAGGGTGGCACATTCGGGAAGACGCCCTCTGGACCCTCCCCGCCCCCCAACAGCTACACCATTGCATAGACTGGTATTTATGTGCAAATAAGCAACCTTGGCTAGTGGTCCCTTATCCCATAGATAAATGATTTGGGAGCATTTTTCACAATAATAACTGTTTTTATTGAATGCTTGCGCTATGCCAGGCATACTGCCTTATATTTCTTATGAACCCCTAGCATTCTGAGCTATATACTTTTATTACTATACCCATTTGACAGACAAGGAAATAGAGGCTTGCAGAGTTAAAGGAACTTATCCAAAGGACCCTGGCTCATAGATGAAGTATCTGAGAATTGAAGCTGGTTCTAGAACCCACACTCAGGTACTGTGTTGCCCTGCTTCCCATGCCTGGGTACTTACACCTGTTCAACAAGGTAGGCAAATTGGTTAGCTGAGAATGCATATTATTAGCCTTTTTCTACTCTCCCATTTTTAAAAAATAATACAGACTATGACACCTACAAATGACACGATTAACCCTTATTAAAGTGATGTTATTTATAAAGATAACAGTATCCTTTTTAGTACCATTAATTAACCTCTAGTAATTCCTTTGTTGCCACAACAATGAAACAGTGAGAGAAAACCCTGTTGTTGGAGGCCTACTCAAGTCCTGAACAGGTCCTTTCCTAGTCAGTGGACTTCCCACTGCAGCCTTAGCTGTTTGTAGCTTCTTTCTTTTACCCTTGAAATGCATACAATCTGAGAAGTAAGGCAGGGTCATTTGGAGGAGCCACACATTTTAAATTGCATTTTTTCTCACATGAGCTTTGTTTGAGAAGAGTTGTAGGCTTTTTTCTGAACATCTGTACAAATGTGTTTTAGTAGAACATAGAAAAAAATAGAAAAAGTGCTAGGTACTTATTGTAAAAATTGTAAAGGTACAAATCATTTACCATCTCTTCATCCTTACTGCTATTTTCTGTACATACATACATATATGAAGTATGTATACAATTCTGTAAAACAGTGACCACTCCCTAAAAATTGCTCTGTTAAATATTTACTTTCACTCAATAAAATATCATGAACATCTTCAAGAATAATAGAATCACTTTTTTAAAATTTATTTATTTATTTTTAGTTTCAGGTGTACAACACAGTGCAATAGTTATACTATTTATGCCTCAAAGTGACAACCCCCCTCCCCCATTTAGCCACCCCACTCCTCCCCCCCATATCATATATATCTATTACACTTCCTCTGACTCCCTTCCACATTATAATCCACATCCCGTGACTATCTATATATTCAATTACAGTTGGTATAGATTATACAACCTCAGCTTCAGGTGTACAGTGCAGTGATCAAGCCTCTACTCCATCCATGAAATGGTCTCCCTAACAAGACATATGACCATCTGACAGCCCACAAAATATTTACAACATTATTAATTATATTCCCCGAACTGTGTTTCATATCCCTGTGGAAATATTGTAGTTGTCTATTTTTGTGTCTAATCCCCTCCCCTTCTCCCTCATCCCCACCCCCCTCCCAACTAGCAACACTGTTTTTCCTCTATATCTATGAGACAGTTTCTTTTTACTTTGCTCATTCATTCAGGTTTTTCAGATTCCACATATAAGTGAGATCATATGGTATTTGTCTTTCTGTGACTGACTTATTTCACTTAACATAATGGTCTCTAGGTCCATCCATATCATTGCAAATGGTACGATTTCATTCTTCTTTATAGCGGAGTAATACTCCATTGTATAAATGTACCACAGTTTCTTAATCCAGTCATCTACCGATGGGAATTTCGGTTGTTTCCAAGTCTTAGCTATTGTAAATAGCACTGCAATGAACATAGGGGTGCATATATTTTTTTGAATAAGTGTCTTGGGTTTTTCAGTATAAATACCTAGGAGTGGAATTGCTGGGTCAAAAGGTAGCTCCAATTCCAGTTTTTTGAGATACCTCCATACTGACTTCCATAGTGGCTGCACCAATCTACAATCCCACCAACAGTGCAGCAGGGTCCCCTTTTCTCCACAGCCCCGCCAGCACTTGTTTGTTGATTTATTGATGATAGCCATTCTGACTGGAGTGAGGTGGTATCTCATTGTGGTTTTTATTTGCATTTCCCTAATGACCAGTGAGGTTGAACATTTTTCATATGCCTGTTGGCCTTCTGTATGTCCTCTTTAGAGAAATGTCTCTTCATATCTTCTGCCCATTTTTTAATTGGGTTGTTTGTTTTTTTGGTGTTGAGTTTCATGAGTGTTTTATAAATTTTGGATATTAACCCCTTATCAGATACATCGTTGGCAAATATATTCTCCCATTCTGTAGGCTTCCTTTTTGTTTTATTGATGGTTTCCTTTGTTGTGAAAAAACTTTTAAGTCTGATATAATCCCATATGTTCATTTTTTCTTTTACTTCCCTTGCCTGCAGGGATGTATCAGTAAAAATATTGCTCTGGGTAATGTCTGCAAATATACTCCCTATATTTTCTTTTAGGAGTTTTATGGTTTCAGGTCTTACATTTAAGTCTTTAATCCATTTTGAATTTGTTCTTGTATATGGCATAAGGAGGTGGTCCAGTTTAATTTTTTTTCCTGTGTCAGTCCAATTTTCCTAGCACCATTTATTGAATAGACTGTCTTTACTCCAATGTAATTTCTTGCTTCCCTTGTCATAGATTAACTGTCCGTAAATGCCTGGATTTATTTCTGGGCTCTTTGTTCTGTTCCACTGATCTATGTGCCTGTTTTTATGCCAATACCATACTGTCTTGATTACTGTAGCCTTGTAGTACATTTTGATGTCTGGTAACGTGATCCCCCCGACTTTGTTCTTATTTCTCAGGATTGCCGAGGCTATTTCGGGTCTTTTATGGTTCCATATAAATTTTAGGATTATATTTTCTATTTCTGTGAAAAATGCCCTCGGTAGTTTGATAGGAATTGCATTGAATCTATACATTGCTTTAGGCAGTATGGACAATTTAACTATATTAATTCTTCCTATCCATGAGCATGGTAGGTGTTTCCATTTATTTGTATCTTCTTTGATTTCTTTCTTCAGTGTCTTATAATTTTCTGAGTACAGATCTTTTACTTCTTTGGTTAAATTTATTCCTAGGTATTTTATAGCTCTTGAAGCCATCCTAAATGGGACTGTTTTCTTAATTTCTCCTTCCGTTAGTTTATTATTGGTATATGCAAATGCCACTGATTTCTGAACATTGATTTTATATCCTGTTACTTTACTTCGTCTTTACTTGAATTCGTCTATCAGTTCCAATAGTTTTTTGATGGAGTCTTTGGGGTTCTCTATATACGGTATCATGTCATCTGCATATAATGACAATTTTACTTCTTCCTTGCCAATTTGGATGCCTTTTATTTCTTTTTGTTGTCTGATTGCTGTGGCTAGAACTTCCAGCACTATGTTGAATAAAAGAGGAGAAAGTGGACAGCCTTGTCTTGTTCCTGATCTTAAGGGGAATGGTTTTAGCTTTTCCCCATTGAGTATGATGTTAGCTGTAGGTTTATCATATATGGCTTTTATTATGTTGAGATATGATCCCTGTATTCCCACTTTGCTAAGGATTTTTAACATAAATTGCTGTTGGATTTTGTCAAATGCTTTTTCTGCATCTATTGATATGACCATGTGATTTTTATTCTTCATTTTGTTGATGTGGTGTATCACATTAATTGATTTACGGATGTTGAACCAGCCTTGCATACTAGGGATGAAACCCACTTGATCATGATGTATGATCTTCTTAATATATTGCTGAATTCTGTTTGCTAATATTTTATTGAGAATTTTTGCATCTATATTCATCAGGGAGATTGGCCTGTAGTTTTCCTTTTTGTGTGCTGTCTTTATCTGGTTTTGGAATCAGGGTGATAGTGGCTTCATAAAAAGAGTTTGGGAGCCTTCCCTCCTTCTGGATTTTTTTGGAATAGTTTGAGAAGAATAGGTGATAGTTCTTTTTTGAATGTTTGATAAAATTCACTTGTGAAGCCATCTGGCCCAGGGCTTTTGTTTTTTGGGAGCTTGTCAATTACTGATTCAATTTTCTTGGTAGTAATCAGGGTATTTAGATTTTCTGGTTCTTCTTGAGTTAGCTTTGGAAGGTTGTATGCTTCTAGAAAATTATCCATTTCTTCCAGATTGTCAAATTTGTTGGCATATAGTTGCTCATAGTAATTTCTTAGAATTTTTTGTATTTCTGTGATGTCTGTAGTCATTTCCCCTCTTTCGTAATAGAATCACTTTTAATGATTGCCTAGAATTCCATGTTCAGTGATTTTACTTAACCATTTCCCTGGTGGTGAACTTTGGGTGGTTTCCAACATTTTACTAATATAAAAAAATGTTGCGATGGATTTGCTTATATATATATTTTACATAGTTTCCGATAATGTCTGTAGGATAAATTCGTCAGTATGGAATTTCTGATTAAAAGTGTAAATACATGGAAATGTTTGGTTTATATAGGAATCTTCTGTGCACCTGTTTATCCCCAAGAGTGTATGAGAGTACCTGTTATCTCATACACTGGAGGTCATCCCTCTTTTATATCTTCATCACTCTGATAGATTTTATTTATTTATTTATTTATTTATTTATTTATTTATTTATTTATGGCAGTGGCACTGGCCCTCATATGTGGGACCGAACCGGGGCCATTGGCCCTCTGATAGATTTTAAATGATACGTGCTCACCTATTGTCAGCCTGGTCCATGTGGAAAGGTTTCAAAGGTACCAGCCAAAAGGAAAGCCTGGATGGATGAAACTGATCCTCCTCTTTGAGGATCCAAAATCTCACTCTTTTCTGGCCCTCACAGTGATCAGATCTCAAGAGACTGGCTCTCCCCAATTAAAATTCACAGGGACCTGAAAGTAATACCAAAAGTTTCATTATTAATTGTCAATGAAACTACAACTGTCACAAGGCCCAGACACCCACGTGTGAAAAAAACCAGTAAATTTGGTCTTAGAATGCTCTGCATGAACTGAATATTTACTGGAAACCCCTGTATTGGTTTTGTGTTATAAATCACTCTCAAAGGGAACAGAATGTGAAATCAATATTGTCACTACATTCTCTTCATGTAAGCTGACTATGTAGGGGTCAAAAAGTTGTTTGATAAACATGGAATCAGGACAAAGACAAAGAGAATACTTATCAGCATCAGGGATGCCAATGGGTTTGGTTTACCAGAAAGAACAACAGTTGAAGTCTGTTGGCATAACCTCCCACTTTCAGCTCCATCCTAAGGACAGCCCTGCCACTGAGATGGGGCATATTTGCAGTAGGTGGTTACCCCGGGAAGCATTTGGATGGCACTGCCAACACTCACTTCTCACTCATCTTTTTCTGTTCTTCCATTACTGATAACCCTTTCTAATAAACATTCTTTTTTTTTTTTCCCAATGCTGATCTATTGAGTGGTTGTTGTGAGGTTTTGTTGGCCATCCTGTCCCCTTAAGATGACCTATTATCTAACCTATCAAGTGTTTATTTTTATTCATCTTTTTTCATTCAGTAAATATAGATGGGTGAGGTAAAAAAAAATGTTGTTTATTTGCTATATTAATCAGGACTGTAGTTACCAGTGACAGAACTGTGGCTTGATCAGCTTGTAGAAAAGCAGGAATATTTATTGGCTCAAATATCAAAACCAAGGGAATGATGTAGATTGAGTAGGTCTGTGGACAACTAGAGCCAGTGATACTAATACTATCCATTAGTCATTCAGCTTATGGTTTCTCAGCATGACGTGTACCTGTATTGGCATCATTCTTTCCCACTGCTAACCAGGGAGTGAGGCTGTGAATGCATGTGTGTTGGCATGGAGGGGATGGTGTGTAGATGTGGCTGAGAGAAGTTCCAAACTCAAGACCTTTATGACATGAACAGAGATCAAAGATCTTCCTTGACAGTTCCCATTAAAATAAAAAGTCTTCATCCAGTCTGGATTGCATGACCATCCCGGTGCCATTAGAAGGTCAGTAACACAATTTTCCAGTAGAATTTAGTTATTCTCCTATGCAGGAAAAATGGTATGTGTCCAGTATGTTTACTGATCACTGATCAATAGTGTGGTAGAACATCTTTTAATCCCTTTGTTGGCCATTTCTAGTTTGTCTCTTATGACTTCTCTATTTAGATATCTTCTTCTTTTTGGAAGTATGTGTTTTTCATAGCTGAATTTAAAAACTAGCCATACATTGGCTTTTCACAGTGTCTGACCACACAGCTTCAGCACAGTGACATATTTGTAAAACCAATGCACTTAAACAAGATATCCAGCTGTTTGTCAGTCTCAAAGGAATTCATACATGACTTACCAAGACATTATTCTGAAGGTCTCAAAGGTCAACATTGGTGAGATCTCATTCCCTTCTCTGCTGGTGTTCTTCTCTACCTAAGGGCAGAGAACAAATCACAATTGTCTAAGTAACATACTTGAAAAGTTGCACTGAACTATATGCATGTAAGCTCACCAGCAAGGGACCTCTGACTCTTTTCAGAGAAGAAAATTAAGATAATGTGATAGGAGGAGATAATTATCCTCTATGAATCTCAGTTAAAATGGTAGAGAGAGGCAGGCTTTTGAGATTGCCTGTTATAATGATCAGGGATATACTTGTATTTATTATATGGTGGCTAAGAATCCTGATGCCACCAATTACTAGTAACATTATTTTTAGGAAATCAATTTTTAAAACCCTAATCTCCTCATCTGAAAACTGATGACAAACATAATCAGCTTAGCAGGTGATATAAAGTATGTATTCATTTAGAATTAGACAGTATTATGTTTTCTTGTTATTAGTCATTATCATCTGAAGAGGGTTCTTGATTTCAGTTTGGATGCTCATAACACTTACAGCAACAAAAAATTCTTTGGGAAATGATCCGCCCTATATCATGCTGTCTCTTACTGGAATGGAACCATAAACCTTCAAAGAGATCCATTGGGAGACAAGGGGTTCTATAATCACACTAGTTTGGAAACACTTAGCAGTGTTGAGCAGGCTCTTCAAAGATCCTACTCTGCTAATATGTGTGTAATTGCCATAACATAGCCACAGTGACATGATGTTTGATACAGAAATTGGACTACGTCCCATTTTGACTTAAAACTTTGCAATGGCTTCCATTGCACTCAGAATCAATCTGAACCTTCTACTGTGACCTCTACTGCCTTATGAAATTGGTCCTTCAGTCTCTTTAGCCTCATTTTGTACCCCTCTCTCTCTTGCTCAGTAACACTTGCCACACACATTTTGATCCTTGGACAGGTCAAATCCTTTTCTGCCTCTAGGATTTTGTACTTCCTGTGCTCTTTTTGGAGTGGTTTCCTTCCATGTCCTCCTATGGCAGACACATCCTCATTCTTTAGTCCCGAAGAGTTCCCTCCCCGACCATCCCATTTGAAGAAGGCTCCTAACCATCTAGTTTATTTTCCTCAAGTGAGCTCTTTGTTCACACAGTTCAAATGGAGAGTTGATGAGCGCATTGAAAAAAGTTAGAAATTTTGGGTTATTATTTATTTATTTATTTATTTATTTATTTACTTATTTATTGAGGGCAGTGGCACTGGCCCTCATATGTGGGACCTGAACCAGGGCCGCTGGCTTCCCAAGCCAGCGCTTAACCACGGCGCCACTCGGCTGGCCCTGGGTTGTTTTCTAGATTTACCTCAGTTCTCTATTGTCAAAGACAGTTGGTTTTCATTCATCAAGCTGACTATTCTGTTGTGTTTTCAGCTGTAACTTAATGTACTCTAGGACTAAAAGGAGTGGGAATATGCATGATGCCAGTATGAATACTTACAACAGAGAATTGCATCTCCATGATATCAAATGGCTTGCTTCACCAATCCCCACTACCACCCTTGAAATCTCTAAATGGCACTACAAGATAAATTGACGAGATTTGGAATTTAATAAGAACACTTGTTTTCCCCTCTAATTGAGGAGTTGGAATGGGCTGAGCTGACTGATTGCTGGCATTGGGCAGCCACAACTGAAGTGCTGCCCTTTCACAGGGCAGACCTGTCACAATACCTTCATTTAAAAGTCCTTGAGGGCCGGCCGAGTGGCGCATTGGTTAAGCGCTGGTTTTGGGATGCCAGCGGCCCCGGTTCGGATCCCACATATGAGGGTCAGTGACACTGCCCTCCACAGCTAACAACAGCTCCACCTGGAGCTGGGCTGTGCGAGCCCCGGTGATGGTGTGGGCTGCAGCCCCTGCTGCAGTGGGCTGCCATAGGCTACAGTGAGCGGCCTGCAGCCAGCGTGAGCGGCTGGCAGCCAAGAGTGAGCTGCCGGCAGCCAAGAGTGAGCTGCCAATAGCCGCGATGAGCGACATCCAGAGGCCAGCGACCGATCTGCCTCATCCGGGAAGAGTGCAATGACGATACCAACAGTGAAGCAACATCCTCCGCAACTAAACTGAAGAACAAAAAGACAGCAACTTGTCTGTTCCCCTTCCCCGATTTCCCAACGCTGTTCCCCTCCGCCAATTCCCCAATAAAATCTTTAAAAAAAAAAAAAAAGTCCTTGAATGTACTTTCACCAGCTCTGTAAGTAAACTTTAGTCCATCAGTCAACAAGTTGCTGCCAACCATATGGGAATCTCTGGGGGCATCACACAGAGGCACATTTTCCTGGTCATCCATTCAGGTGTTTGTATATTCTTTGGAGGAACAGGCAGCATGATAAGATGTTGGAACTGTTGCTCTCCAAGATCCCAGAGTCCATCCTCCATTTTGCAGATGAAGGAGCTGAGGCTCAGAGATAGACAGGATAGAGGGGTGGGGAAATGTGATGTCAGAGCTGTTGAAAACCAGATCTTTGATTCTTTGTCTGAAGGACCTTCCACTACAATGCAAAATCACAACATCAGAAATAGAACACTTAATGTTATAACGGGGCACTGTCTTAGGGTATACTTCATCAATTACCAAACAAGAGGCACAGAGAATAAGGGCCAGGCAGCTGAGCGTTGGGTGCGCTACCATAGCTGGGAGCAGACAGGTGCCTTAGAGAGTCTGGAAAGGTGGACTCTAAACTGGGTCTTGAATCAGAGCAGCAATAAAAAGCGGGGTGCCGGCTGAGTGGCTCGTTGATTAAGAGCTGGCTTGGGAATGCAAGCTCTGAGTAGCAGGACCACTGGTTCGGATCCCGCATGGGCCGGTGATGCTGCATCCTCTGCAGCTAAGATGGTGAATGACAGCTTGACCTGGAGCTGGGCTCCCGTGAGTCACTGGTGACAGTGTAAGCTGCAGTGGGGCTGGCCGGCAGCTGGCGTGCGCTTTTGTGAGCTGCCGTGAGCCACAGTAAGCAACCGTCCAATAGCCGGCAACCCATCTACCTCAGCAGGGAAGAATGATCATAATACCAACATGAGACAGTGAAGTGATGTCCCCTCCACAACTAGACTGAAGAACAAAAGGACAGCAAGTTTTCTGCTCCTTTTCCCCGATTTCCCAACGCTGTTCCCTCCCCCAATTCCCCAATAAAATCTTTAAAAAAATAAAATAAAATAAGAAGCAGGGGTGGGCAGTAGGTGGGAGGACTTCAGAGACTTGAAGAATAAGGGGAAAAGTGTATGCTTTCCTGATACTCACTGGTCCATCATTGCTTCCTCCAAGATCTCTACCTGCTGTTTGTCTCAGCTTCTAACAGCTTCTTGATTCTTGGTCCTTCTGTCTTAGCAATACGGCCTGTATCTAATGCATTGATGGTCATTAGTGTCTAAGCCCCTAGTTTCTACCCATCAAGACACTCCTCAGCATGGTTTGGGAAGTTCTCTGTGGATGATTTTACACTTTCATCTTTTCCTGTCTGATCCTTCCCTGATTATTCTTGTTCTTCCATCTTTACATTTATCAGATGACTGGCACTTGCTACCATTGCCAGATGTTTAAATCCCCAACTGTTGGGTGACTCTTTGCTCTAAGTTATCTATGTTTCTCACACTGGGTTGTAAACAGTGACCATTTCTGATACTCTGGGCTGGCCTCCCTCTGCAGGAGCAATTGCCTTAATGCTCCATCAGAAAAGATATATCTGTGCTCTCCAGTTAATACAGCAGTGTCTGCTATGGTCTGAATATTGAAATCTTAGTCCCCAGTGTGATGGGATTAGGCCATGGGATCTTTGGGAGGTGCTTAGGTCATGAGGCTAGAGCCCTCATGAATGAGATTAGTGCCCTTATAAAGGAGATTTCAGAGAGCTCCTACTCCCTTTCCCCCATGTGAGGATACAACAAGAAGTTTGCTACCAGGAAGAGGATACTCTTCCAATCATGATGGAACCCTGATCTTGGAATTCCAGTCTCCAAAACTGTGAGTGATGAATTTCTGTTGTTTATAAGCTACCCAGCTTGTGATATTTTGTTGTAGTAGCCTGAGCTGACTGAGACAGCTTCTATCTGGTTTTATAATTTGAGATGCCCACCTGGTCCCTGGAGGGATTGAGTTTCTAAGCCCTAGTACGGAGGCATGTGCTTAAATATTCTCTTTTACGTAATTGTGGTACATAAAATTTGCCATTGTAATTATTATTTTTTTTAAATTGTATTGGGGAGCAGTGTGTTTTTACAGGACCCATAAGCTCCAAATCAAGTAGTTGTCTTCAATCTAGTTGTAGAGGGCACAGTTCCTTGGCTCCTGTGGGAATTGAACCAGCAACTTGGTGTTATGGGCCTGCGTTCTAACCACCTGAGCTAACTGGCCGCCCCACACTGTAACTATATTTTTTAAAGAAATTTTATTGGGGAACAGTGTGTTTTTTGAGGACCCATCAGCTCCAAGTCAGGTAGTTGTTTCAATCTAGTTGTGGAGGGCACAGCTCAGTGGCCCATGTGGGAATCGAACAGGCAACCTTGGTGTTATGAGCCTACACTCTAACCACCTGAGCTAACTGGCCGCCCCTGTAACTATTTCTAAGTGTGCAGTTCAGTGGCATTAATACATTCATATTGTTGTTTAACCATCACCACCATTCAACTCCAGAACTTTTCATCTTTCCCAGTTAAAACTCTGTCCCCATTAAACACTAACTCTCCATCCTCTTCTCCCCTAGCTCCTTACAACCACCATCTCCTTTGTCTCTCTATGGGTTTGACTACTCTAGGTACCTTATCTAAGCAAAATCATACAGTATTTAACCTTTTGTGATCAGTTTATTTCATTTAGCATAATGTCCTCAAAGTTCATCCATGTTGTAGCACATGTCAAAATTTTCTGCCTTTATGTGGCATAATAGTATTCCATTGTATGTGTGTTCCATATTTTGTGTATCCATTTATCTGTCAATAAACACCTGGATTGCTTTACAAATATATGGTGATGGAAGGAGAACTGACTCTGTGTGGTGAACACACAATGTGATATATAGATGATGTATTACAGATTTGTACACCTGAAACCTATGTAACTCTACTAACAATTGTCACCCCAATCAACTTTAAAAAAAGAAAAAGAAGGAGGAAACATCTGGGTTGCTTCCACCTTTTGGCTATTGTCAATAAGGCTGCTATGAACATGGGTGTACAAATATCTGTTTGAGTCCCTGCTTTCAATTCTTTTGGGTATATGCCCTTAAGTATTCTCTTGTGAAGGTTCACAATGGAAAATTTTCCCCTGAAAGAGAGACTCACAGGTATATTGCTCCCCTCTCCGAATTCATAAACTAGAGGTGGAAGGGACTCACATTGGGATGGACAGCTCTCCAGGGTTTACATGGACGTTTAGGATCGATATGGGCGTTCTGTGTTCCCCTTGTAGGTACAGGCAGCAGGAAGACCTTTCCCCTTAATGACTCCCAAGGGGGCACACTGTTACAATCTACAGGGCAGTAATGGGAACTTTGGGCTGAATGTTATGTCTGACCTCTGCCACCTCCCCCTTAAATGGTTGTAAAAATGGGGGAGTGTGTGGGCAAGAGATCATTGTTACCTTAATTATTTTTGAGTCTTGAGAAATTAATCAGTGTCCCAATGATTGTTTACATTAGACCATATAAGAACTGATCCCAGCATAGCCAGCTCGTCCAGCTGTTCACAGATGTTGAAAGGAGCCATCATGAAAATCTAGGAGGCTCATGAAGAGTAGAGCTGAGTATATTTTCCTAATGATGTGTAACTAGTCAAAAATGAACTATTTGGTTTCTACCCCAAATTTAGTTTAATCCATGACCTTTACTTGCTCAGAGAGGAGGGAGTTCAAAAATATACGATGGCTACTGAACCCCTTTGAAAATGGTGGTTTTGTTCCGGGATGAAATGAGTATTTCCTTTACTGAAAAATATGGCCACAACACGAAGCCTGTGTTTTAATGGGACCTGTTTTATTTAGCAGTGTGAATAACATCAAATCATTTTATGAAAATATGGAGATGCATGTTTGTCCTCAAATTTATTTTTACTGATTCTTCTCACAGGCTTGTTTATACTAACAATTTCAAACTATTTAAGAGAAAAGGGTTTGCGACACTCATTTAACTCCAGACTAGACACAGTTAGATTTTATTTACTTGTCTCTCCATTCAACAAATATTTCTTGGAAGACTGCTATGAGCCAAGTGTCTCGGAGGGCTCTCTCCAAAGCAGAGCCTGAGGCAAAGTTGTGGGTGCAGGTAGTTTATTTGTGAGTTAGCCTTAGGAATTGGGAGTGAAGGAGGGGCCCAGTGTGACAGGGAAAGAAGGAGAGTCAACCAAGGGCATGTTAATGGGCGTGGCTCAGTCCTGCTGTGGGTAACTGAGAAACCAGGTAGGGCATCTCAGAATTGTCCATGTACAGGGTGGGGGCATTTCATGTGTCCATCAATGGTGGAGAGTTACCCCTGGGGTCATTCATTTGTCTGCATATCTCTAGCAAACTCCTGAATAGAAACAAACTGGTATTTGAGGTCAAACAAACTGGTATTTGAGGTCGGGGAGCTATCAGCTTGCAGGGAACTGTGTACTCAAAGTACAGGTGATATGGGGCTGGGGCCCAGCCTTTGACAGTGTCTGCTATACTAACATAGTGTAGTGCTGGGGATATAGTGATGCATGAAACAAATACCTCCTCTGATCTCATTTATGAGGGAAGACAGACTTTATTTTTTTATTTTTATTTTTTTCAGCTGAGCCATCCTGCCACCTGTTGGCAGCTCAACGGCAACTCAGCTAGGGCTGGCCTCGAACCGCTGTTGCTCAGAGCTCAGCTTACACTCTTAAGCGAGCTCTTAACCAACTGAGCCATTCGGCCAGCCCTGGAAGACAGACTTTAAACAAAGAAACCCATAAACACTGGTTATAGTTGTGTTAAATGCCACACAGGAGAAGTCCGGGGTACATGCCTGACAGGGATCATGGCCTCATCTTGGAATTAAGTGTATTTTAATTTCTAAATAAATGGACTCAGTATGATTCGAGTATTTATTTATATGCTATAAGTTTTGAATTTGGTGTTATGATTAATTTCTACAAATTTTTGTGATCATCCAAAGAGCTACCAAAGTTTAAGGATACCAGGTGACAAGCTAATTCTAGAAGCTTTTGGAGGTTTTGGCAACCTGATTGTGGCTAGATTGTTCTGATTGAACTGACTGAGCAGTTACAACAGAATGGTTTACACCTGGATACATTTAAAAAATAAATATTTATTTTCTAATTATAAGAATGATATAAGTTTACTAGAGAAAACAAGAAAATATATATATAATATATATCATACATAGTGAATATAACATGTAGTATATATTATACACAACTATATATAATATATTATAAATAATAAATATTATATATACAGTGATTTTATACATTTATAATTACTGCAGAGAAAAAAATGCATTGTTTAAGGGTAATTCCCTTCCTGTATGTTTTAGTCACATGCATTTGGTAAGTCTTTGATGATCATGCATTTAATAATCAGCCTCCCTTATCTTTGGATGATCCTAAAAATCCATTGCATGTAGTAAGTTGTAAAGCTGCAGAGGTGCAGATTTGAATCATATACTAGGTGAGTGAATGAGTCCAGCCAGACAATTAATGAGCAGGCTCATTTTATGAGGAAAGTTCTATTTTCTGGTGGTAGTTTAAATTTGGAGATATGCAAAAATTTCCAGGCCTCTTGTCCTTTGTGAATATCAGAGATATGTTGTCTGTGAATGTTAAGATAATGTGTGAGTGTGGTGTGTGCATATGTGTGTATGCATATATATATTTCCCATATTTTTGGTAGAAATTACACCAAATATGCAGTCCTTTTTGGGCATTACAATTTTTTTATCATGATAATTTTAATGGCTGGATGATATTCTATGGCATAAATGTATCATAATTTGTTTTCATATCTAATTCTATTATTGGAATGTAAGTTGCCTCCAGGTTTGTGTTATTATAATCAATATTTCAGTGGATGTTTCAGCATTAACCCGTGTCTGAATTTTTGGTGATTTCCTGGCATAGATTACTAAAATTGCAATTTCTGGGTCAAAGAGAATGAATATTTTTAAGGCTTTTAATAATTGTTGTCAAATTACTTGCCAGAAAAATTGAAGTATGGATATACCTTTTCAGAAAATTACTCAAACTCTTGAATTATATTGATTAATATGCTTTGTCAAAATAATCAATCTTGTTATATAAACAGAGCATTTAAATATTTTTATTATAAAAGTAATAGGAGTTCATTAAATGATAGTGGGAAAAGAGAAAATAAAAAACTTGTCAAGATTTTTTTATATAGATTTGACCAAAATATATAATTTTAAAGTAAGCCTTGCTTGTGAGTCTATATGGAAAAGCATGTACATATGTGCCTGTGTGCATGTGTATGTGTGTGTGGGGGGAGGGGCAACATAATGCTGGACATTTCCTTCGTTTTTTGTTTTCCACCGCTGGTATAGTTTTCTTTGATTTTTTTTCTTTAAACCAGGAATTTAGAGGTGGTTTCAGAATGACCATTTATATCCTTACTGAGATAATTTTTGAAGACCTAATATACCACTCAAAGCATGAATACCTTAGGGAGGAATCTGTTTTTGTTTTCTAAAAGAGATTTACAAACTGTTTTTAAAACTCCAAAGAAGATAATTTGGGCATGAGAATCTGTGTTTCTTCAAAGAACGATTCTCTTTCATGAAATAAAGACTGACTATTGACAACACAAGCTTGGAAACCTGGTATCTTTGGTAGCAATTTCTCCTACTCTCAGAAGTAGGAGGAAGGACAGGAGGCCTTGAACCCCTCTGTTTTTTCTCATTTATTTACTTAATTCTATCAGGTTGACCATTGGAACCAATGAGTCAATTAGGTCAAATGATTGATCAATGCAAGTTAAACAAGTTACTTGCTAAAAAAAATAAAATAAAAACAACCTTCCTGCTTTTTAAACCACTCAATTGACCAAATGAAATTCTCTGCCTCTTTCCCTCTCATTCTGTTTGTGTGGTGTTGATGGTCAGTTGAAGCATCCAGGACAGAGTGGTGACTAGGACAAAAGAGCAGATAACACTTGAAGTTTGGGCCGACAAAGGGGTCAGAGGCCAAAAAAGCAAACAGGGATCAAGGGCTTCAGATAACTGGGGCAAAGCACATGCAAACACTGGGTCACTGGGAGAGTGGCAGGGTGAAGGGCAGCACAGGCAGGCTGGGTGTATGGCCGCCAGCCGGAAGGCTGTGTGTGTGGAGGCAGCTGCTTGCCCAGCCCAGCTGCATTTTCTCCCCTTTCACCCTGGTGAGAACCAGCCCTCCTTGAGCTCTGCCTGGGGACCCTGTAGGTGCTGACAACTGAAAGCAGCTGGCAGGTAGAAGTGCGAGGCAGAGAGAATACAGACCTCCTGCGAAGGCAAAGCGCTGATGCTAGATATAATGGCTTTATTGCTTCTTGTCTAGGTCACGCTACAAGATTTTATTTTAAATGATATAAGTTTCAGGTGTGCAACGTTATAATTTGACATCTGTATACACTACAAAGTGATCACCCCCAAAAGTCTAGTTACTATCCATCATCATACAATTGATTCCCTTCACCCCTTTTGCCCGCTCCCCAATCTCCTTCCCCTCTGGGAACCACCAATCTGTTCTCTGTATCTAGGAATTTGTTTCTGTTTTATTTTGTTTGTTCTTTATCTATAAGATTCCACATTTGAATGAAATCATAGTGTTTGTCTTTCTCCTTCTGATTTATTTCACTTAGCATTATACCTACAAGTTACATCCATGTTGTTGCAAACAGCAAGATTTCATTCTTTTTTATGGCTGAGTAATATTCATATATATATATATATATATATATATATATATATATATATATATGTTATACCTTCTTTATCTATTCATCCATTGATGGACATTTAGGTTGTTTCCATATCTTGGCTATTATAATTGATATTGCAATAAACACAGAAACTTACACAGGTATTTTTGAATTAGTGCTTTTGTAGTCTTTGAATAACTCCCAGAAGAAGAATAGCTAGATCAGATGGTAGTTCTATTTTTATTTTTTATTATTATTATGGTGGGTTTTTTTTAGCTGAGCCATCTTGCCACCTCTTGGCAGCTCAGCGGCAGCTCAGCTTGGGTTGGGGATCGAACTGCTGTTGCTCAGAGCTCAGCTCGCACTCTTGAGCGAGCTCTTAACCAACTGAGCCACTCGGGTGGCCCTTGGTAGTTCTACTTTTAATTTTTAGTAATCTCCGTACTGTTTTCCATAGTGGCTGTACCAATTTAGAATCCCACTAGCAGTGTATGAGGGTTCTCTTTTCTCCATATCCTTCCAACACTTGGTATTTCTAGTCTTTTTCATAACAGCCATTCTAACAGGTGTGAGGTGTTGGCTCATTGTGGTTTTAATTTGCATTTCTCTGATGATTAGTGATGATGAGAATCTTTCCATATGTCTATTGGCATGTGTATGTCCTCTTTGGAGAAATGTCTATTCAGGTTCTCTGACCATTTTTTAATTGGGTTGTTTGTTTTTTTTGTTGTTTTGTGTATGGGTTCTTTATATGTTTTTGATATTAAGCCTTTATCAGATGTATGATTCACAAATATCTTCTCCCATTCAATAGGTTGCCTTTCTGTTTTGATGAGGCCACATTATGTTTTAGGAACACTTTGATGCCTCCTAAGAGAAGGTGCACGTTCTCAGTTTATGAGAGGCTGCTCATCCATCAAATGTAACAGGAAAGGAACTAGCAAAAGGGGGGGGGAAGTTAGGTGAAGACTCAAGTTTTGAGATGTACCTCTTTAAATCAAGTCCTGTATTGAGTTTCCCAGAAACAGTCGCCCAGACAAAGATTTTGTGCAAGTAGTCTATTTGGGAGGTGATCCTAGGAAACACCAGAAGGGAAGTGGGAAATTGAGATGTCGAAGGAAAGCAATAAAGTATGCATTATTGAGCAGATTACCATGATGGACAACTGGGCTCGATGTCTCTGGGGAACCCTGAGAGATTGCATAGAACAAATTCCAGAGTTATCCCACCCAAGAGGAAAGGGAGCTGAGCTATTTATCTGTCAAATCTTTCCAGTCATTGGTTGAGAAATTTCCCAGGAGGCATTGTGTCCCTGGCTTGCCCTCTCACTGGCTAAGTGGGCCCCCAGTGACCAGACAAATGCCAAAGGCAAGGAGTTAGGGTGTGGGCAGTGGAAGCCATTCCAGTCAATGCTCGTGGCAATGGTGGGTGCTAAGGGACAAGGCAGAGCTCCAAGGGTATGTGTAAGAAAAGGTAAGTGGGTGTGCTCAGTCATTAAGCAAACTCAACATTCCGCTCAGAGAGGCATGTGAGATTCAGCCAGGAAAGTTCTCATTACTCACTGTCCTCCTTAATGATCATTCCTTCTATTTCATTGATTAAAAGAGGCAAGAATACTCTTCCTCCATCAGCTAGGTCTTCGGGCTTTCCATCTGTTTGCTGGTTTTTATTATAAACCTCAAGAATGTGTCTCAAGTAATGAGTATATTTTTTCATTAATCATTTCTATGTACAAATTCAGGATTATAATGCAATGCAATATGAATTATACCAACTTCTAAGCAGTAAAAATCTGGATAAAGCAATCAAAGGAGAGAACTCAGTGGACAGCCATGGATCCACATTTATCTGTTTGCCAAGTTCGTAATGTATGAGTTAGCAGCCTTCTGAAAATTTTGATTTATATTTCACATAATCATTTATTATCTTAATTTGTAACATTTTAAAAAAACTCACCCAAGGGCATGTTCTTTCAGAAGCTCAATTATGTGCAGTTAGTTGTCTGACAGCACTTTTGGCAAATGGTTACTATGAGAGTAGACCTGTGTGTTTGGCACACAGCAGGATATAGCAGGCTTCTCAGCAGGTGCCTTTGGGAGGGGACCCATGGTGTGAGAGAATCCTTCACAGATTTCACTCAAAATTTAGCGTATTGATTAGCATGGAGACTGAAAAATCCTGACTTCTTACTCAATAGCATATACTTCCGAAAAGGAGTTGAGAGGGAACTATCATTCAACAAACATTTATTGAGCATTTACTGTGTGCAAAGCCAGTGATTCTTTTTTTTTTAAAAAAAGAGTTTTATTAAAATATAGCTAACATACAATATTATATTAGTTTCAGGTGTACACTATAGTTATTCAACATTTATATACCTAAAGAAGTGACCACCCTGATAAGTCCAGCAACCATCTGACACTGCACTATGCTATTACAATATTATTGACTGTATTTCCTGTGCTTTGTTTACATCCCCATGACTATTTTGTAACTACAAGTTTCTACTTCTTAATCTCTTCACCTATTTCACCCTGCCCCAACCCCCTCCCATCTATTATCCCCCAAAATCTAGTACTCACCTGACACCATACGTAGTTATTACAATATTATTGACTATATTCCTTATGCTATACCCTACATCCCATGAGTACTTTGTAACAGCAGATTTGTACTTCTTAATCCCTTTACCTTTTGCACTCACTCCCAACGCCCCTCCCATCTGGCAACTATCAATATGTTCTCTGTATCTATGAGTTTGTTTCTGTTTGTTTGTTTGTTTATTTATTTTGTTCTATTGATTCCACATAAACGAAATCAAATTGCATCTGTCTTTCTCTGTCTTACACTCTATTCAGCACAATATCCTGCAGGTCCATCCATGCCACTGCAGATGGCAGGAATCCATTCCTTTCCATAGCTGAGCAATATTCCATTGTATATATGTACCACTTCTTCTTTATCAGTTCTTCCATCGACGGACACCCAGGCTGCCTCCACACCTTGGCCACACACATTGTAAACAAGGCTGCAATGAACATATAGCTGCACCTGTCCCCTTAAAGTAGCATTTGGGTTTCTTCAGGTAAATACCCAGAAGTGGGATTATTTTGGTCTTTGCTTTGAAGTCTATTTTGTCTGGTATAAGAATTTCTCTCCCACCTTTTTTTTTTTTTTTTTTAGTTTCCTTTTTCTATGAAATATCTTTTTCTATCCCTTTACTTTCCATGTGTGTCTTTTTTTTTTTTTTTTTTTTTTTTTAAGCTGAGCCATCCTGCCACCTGTAGGCAGCTCAGCTCAGGACTCAAACTGGTGACCCTGTTGCTCAGAATTCACACTCTTGAATGAGCTCTTAACCAACTGAGCCACTTGACCAGTGTCCATGTGTGTGTCTTTTAATCTGAAGTGATTCTCTTGTAGGCAGCATATTAAAGATTTTGTTTCCTTATCCATTCAGCCCTCCTATGTCTTTTGATTGGAGCATTTAATCCATTTACATTGAAAGTAATTGTTGATAGATATGTAGTTGTTGCCATTTTATTATTCATAATTTTGATCATTTTATTTTCCATCTTAAAGAATACCCTGTAACATTCCTTGTAATACTGCTTTGGTAATGATAAGAAATCCTTTAGCTTTTTCTTATCTGGGAAGCTCTTTATCTGTTCTTCGATTCTAAATGATAGCTTTGCTGGATAGACTAAACTTAGTTGTAGGTCCTTCCTTTTCATCACGTTCAATATTTTGTACCAATCCCTTCTGGCCTGCAAAGTTTCTGTTGAGAAATCAGCTGACAATCTCTAAGAGAGCTCTCTTAGAAATTACTAGTTGCCTTTCTCATGCTGCTTTTAGAATGCTCTCTTTGTCTTTAACCTTTGCCATTCGAATTATAATGTGTTTTGGTGTGGGCTGGGCATTCACCTTGTTTGGGACTCTGTGTTTCTTTGACTTCTATGTCTATTTCCTTCACCAGGTTACAAATGTTTTCAGTCATTATTTCTTTGAATAGGTTCTCAATTTTTTGCTTTCTCTCTTCTTTTTCTGGTACCCTGTGATATGAATATTGTTTTGCTTGATGTCATCCAAGAGGTCTCTTAAACTATCCTTATTTTTTGGATTCTTTTTTCTTTATGCTGCTTTGATTGGGTGTTTTCAGCTACCATCTATTTCAAATCGTTGATTCAATCCTTTGTTTCAACTAGTTTGCTGGTGATTCCTTCTAGTGCATTCTTCATTTCAGTTATTGTATTCTTCACTTCAGACTTGTTCTTTTTTGTGGTTTCTATGTCCTTTTTTATGTTTGCTATCTGTTTGTTAAAATTCTCACTAAGCTTTCTGAGCATCCTTACAACCATTGTTTTAAACTCTGTCTCTGATAGGTTGCTTGCCTCCATTTTATTTAGATCTGTTTCTCAAGTTTTCACCTGTTCCTTCTTCTGGGATATATTTCTTTGTTTCCTCATTTTTGCTGTCTCTCTGTTTGTTCCTATGTATTAGATAGATCTGCTGTGTCTCGCCGTCTTGGCTGGGTGGCTTATGTAGTATGTGCCCTGTGGAGCCCAGTGGCATATTCTCCCTAGTCACCTGAGCCAGGTGCTCCAGGAGTGTCCCTTGTGTGGGTTGTGTGTGCTCTCCTGTTATAGTTGAGCCTTGATTGTTATTGGCACATTAGTGGATAGGATTGACCCTCAGGCTGATTGGCTGTGGAGTTTGGCCATGTCCACAGCTTACATGCTGCTGTGTGGGGGCTTAGTCCATTGAGTGGGATTTGCCCCAGCAGGCTCTGGTCCCTGTTGAGACCACCCTTTGTGCGTGCCACTTGTGGGGCTAATTGGGTGGTGCTCTGCTGTGGTCTGAAGCCAACCTCCAGGTATGTTGATTCTGGGGTCTCTTGGGAGGGGCTTCAGTGAAGGCCTAGGCTACCCACTGCCTGTGGCAGGTCAGGGGTTACCTGGTAGGAGTTACAAAATGATCCATGGTTTTTTGCAGCCTGTGCTAATCCTGGAGGTGCATGGGAGAGGCCACACTGTGAACTGAGGATGGCTGCTACCAGTACTGGGCCTGGGGTAGCTCTGCACAAAGCCAGGACACCCTGAGGCCTGCTGCCATCTGCCAGCTCCCTTGACATTCAGCCACTGATAAAGCCTTGTGTGGTACATGAGTTGGGTGAGGCAGGGTCTCAGGGAGTCACTAGAGTGGGAATATTTGTGGTCTACAGGTTAATGTAGACTCTGGTTTGGTGCCAGTGCTGAGTCTGGAGTTACTCACAAAATTCTCATAGCTTACCAAGGCCAGCTGCTGCCTGCCTGGGTCCTACAAACTCTGATAGTTTTTCAAGAAAGCCTGCTGGCTGCTATGGGAGAAAGTGCCTCCAGGACTGGGGCAGTCGGGTAGGGCAGAGTCCCAGTGAGTCAGCAGGGTGGATCTGCAGAGCTCACCAGACCAATCAGATTCAGATTTGTTTGTGAAGGGGAGGGTTCAACACGTAAAAGATGGTGCCCACTTGCCGGCTGCAGGGAGATGGATCCCACACAGGGTAAATGGTGACTGCCCTCCAGCCATTATTTTGAAGCCACACATCTCAGTCTGCCCCGATATGCCTCCAACGTTCACTGAGTTGCTGTCCCGCGGGAGCCCAAGGTGAGTGCTTCCAAGTGAGACAGTCTATGCGAGGGCCATTTAAGAGGATGCCTGGGTTTCCTGCTACCTTTTGTCCCCCTCAGATTGTTGGATCCCCATTGTTTTTCACAGCCAGGTGTTGTGGGTGCTCCTCTTCCTGGCACCAGTACTCTGAGATGGAGAGGCCAGTGTGGGGCTGCGGGTCTCTCACTCCTCCAGAGGAACCTTCATGGCTGAGATATCTCTCCTGGTTCTCAACCACCACATGTAGGATTGGGGCCAGCTGGTTTCATGTCTCCGCCCCTCCTACCAGTTTCAGTGTGGCTTCTTCTCTATATCCTTAGTTATAAAACTTCTGTTCAGCCAGACTTCAGATGGTTCTCCAGGTTGATTTTTCTATAATTTAGTTGTAATTTTAATGTGTTCATGGAAGGAAGCAGGCACAGTGTTTATCTACTCTGCCATCTTGGATCTCCTCTCCTTAAGATCAAGCCCGTGATTCTTTTGGTCTCAGAACCCTTTGCACTCTTGAAAATTATTGAAAATTATTGACAACCACAAAGTGCTTTCATTTATGTCGGTTATATCTATGGAGATTTATCATATTACAAATTAAAACAAAAATTGTTAAATACTTATTATTAATTCATTAAAAATAGCAATAATAAAACCATTACATGTTAACATAAGTAACATATATATTTTTTTTTAAAGATTTTATTGGGGAATTGGGGGAGGGGAACAGCGTTGGGGAATCGGGGAAGGGGAACAGACAAGTTGCCGTCTTCTTGTTCTTCAGTTTAGTTGCGGAGGATGTTGCTTCACTGTTGGCATCGTCATTGCGCTCTTCCCGGATGAGGCAGATCGGTCGCTGGCCTCTGGATGTCGCTCACCGCGGCTATTGGCAGCTCACGCTTGGCTGCCAGCCGCTCACGCTGGCTGCGGGCCACTCACTGCAGCCTATGGCAGCCCACTGCAGCAGGGGCTGCAGCCCACACCATCACCGGGGCTCGCACAGCCCAGCTCCAGGTGGAGCTGTTGTTAGCTGTAGAGGGCAGTGTCACTGTCCCTCATGTGGGATCCGAACCGGGGCCGCTGGCATCCCAAAACCAGTGCTTAACCAATGCGCCACTCGGCCGGCCCCATAAGTAACATATTTTTATGGAAAATAATTATATTTTCAAAACAAAATTCCTTTGTATTTTTGCAAATCTCTTTTAAGTCTGGCTTGGTAGAAGATAGCTGGATTTTCATAGCTGCTTCTGCATTCAATTTGTTGTCATATGTTGTTTTGGTTGAAGAAAATGTGGCCTAACAGATATATATTTGGAAAAAGGAGGAATATTTTAATAGCCTTTCAGATAATTGTGGATATTTTTCTTTGATGCAATACTCAAACTTGACAGTAGTAGTTTCTTTTTTCCTTTTCTTTCTTTTCCTTTCCTTTCCTTTCATTCCCTTTCTTTCACTCTCCTCTCCTCTTTCCTCTCTTTTCCTCTTTTTTCTTTCTTTTTTGTAAAATTTTGTAAAAATTTTAACCATTTTTAAGTACACAGGTCAGTAGCATTAAGAACATTCACGTTGTGCAACCGTTGCCACTATCCATTTACAGAACTCTTTTCATCTTGCAAAACTAAAACCCTGTACCCATTAAACACTAACTCCTCATCATTCTTCCTTCCAGCCAGAGACAACTACAATTCCACTTTTTGTTTCTATCAGTTTCACTTTATATACTTCATATAAGTGGAATCATTCAGTATCTTTCCTTTTCTGTCTGGCTCATTTCACTCAGCGTAATGTTTTCAATGTTCATTCATATGTAGCATGTTTCAGAATTTCCTTTCTTTTTAAGGCAGAATAATATTATATTGTATATCATATTTTGTTTATTCATTCATGGATGGACAACTTGTGATACTTCCAGCTATTGACCATTGTGAATAATGCTGCTGTGACTATGGATGAGACTGTTTGAGACTCGGTTTTTGATTCTTTTGGGTATATGCCCAGAAGCAGAATTGTTGCATTGTATGGTAATTCTATTTGTAAGTTTTTGAGGAACTATCATACTGTGTAGTAGTTTCTTAAAAGTTAGTTACATGTGGAATCTGAAAGAATTATCAATGAAACTTTTGTGATCTGTTACATTAAGATTTATTAGTCTATCTTGAACTTTGAATGGATAACCCATGCATGATTCTTAAAGTAGTGTGCATGGGTCATTTGGAAAATATTGGTTCAGTGAGTTTTGAAGATCTTCCAAATAGTGATTCATTTTTAATACAATATAGAATAATCACATTCATTAATATCACGTTGATATAATCAGAAAAGTCTTTAAAGAATTTCAAAGCTGTCAAGTTCATGGTGATGGATATAAGTTGTCTAAAATCCTAATTTTCACTTGAAATTTTGTGTTTTATCATTGTCAACCAACACTGTCAGTTGTTTTCCTTGAAGTGATGGGCTCACTTTGTTCACTTTCAAGAACAAGTTTGTCAAATATGCAAGTCTGAATCACTATAACTTGTCATTTTTCAAGTAATAATGATATTCCATGAAGGAAGAAAGCTCATTCAAGCAACTGCCCAAGTACTTTTCTCTGAGCCACCTGTCATCCTTTGGTCTGCAGCAGAAGTGTTTTGTGTGTACTTTCCATTTTGTTACACAGAATGTTAAAAACATAGGTGTTCAAGTATCAGTCTGGATTTCACAAAATTCACCATTGTTACTGTTTCATCAAGGACATTCTTTAGTGACACTGCATTGTTTTACTGCTTATGTGCTAAAAGTGAAAACTAGAATGTCTACAAGTTAAGTCTGGCTACTGTCCCTAGTTATGCTAAGGCACTAGCAGGTTTACCCCCGCCCCCTGTTGTTTTTGCACCATCAGTGCAAATATCACCACAGTGAAAAAGGCAAATAACAGCTTAGAATTTTTTTGAGAATAGCTTGGATTTCAGATTTCCTGAAAGATGTCCGTGGGACAGTTTGGGTCTGCAGGCTGTCCTTAGAGAGAACCACTGCTCAATATGATGCTGCTTGGTTGAAAATCCAAACACATACTAAACACATATGTGTAGTATGTACTTCCCTCATTTGTTCAAAATATTTTATTTTTGTTCTTCAAAAATGTCACAGATCTATAACAGCAAATATATAACAATTAAAATTGCCAGTAACTTCATCATCCACAAAACAACTATTATTAATAATTTCCATTCAATGCTTTCAGATAAATATGTACACATACATATAGCTACATATATACCTTTTATTTATTTTTTATTTATTTTTATTTATTTATTTTTTTGAGGTCAGTGTCACTGGCCCTCATATGTGGGACCTGAACCGGGGCTGCTGGCTTCCCAAGCCAGCGCTTAACCACCGCGCCACTTGGCCGGCCCCTGTATACCTTTTAAAAATGGAATCATAGTAAACAACTTATTCTTTAACCTGTATTGTTTATATAACATTATGGCATAAATATTTTTCCATGCCATTAAACATTCTTATACCAATACATATACAAAATACAAAACAGATATAAAACAAATGGCATCACATCCTATGGCTACATCAACATTTATTTTAACCAAGCCCAGTTATTGCAAATGTATCTTGTTTTCTATCACTTTGCTATTATAAAAATTCTCCACCCACCACTCTTATACTTGAAGTGTTATATATGGGTTTGTATTTTATTTCTTAGTATAAATTTGTAGATGTAGAGCTGTTAGATAATGGAGTCTTCATGTTTTAAAATAAAAATGGATTTTGTGTAATTGTCCCCCCAAAAGTTATATCATCCTGCAGTCTCATAGGATTGTAGGAGAATGCCCAGTTGCCAGATGTTGGACCTCTGGCATAGATTATATTCCCCTGGTCCCTGGAGTATTTATCTTTTCCCATTCTTAAGGATGGAGGATCTGTTCAAACTGCTTGCCCTTGGCCCATTCTCTGTTCAGTTGTGTAATACTCACTCCCTCTCTTCATACACACACACACACACACACACACACACACACACACACACATACACACACACCTTGATCTGCAGAAGGAGGGCAAAGCTGATGTGTATGTCACCCAGGTCGTTTCCCTCAGAGTTCACTTATTCCGTGTTATTGAAATATCATCTCCTACTTCCAAAACCTGAGTTTTTGATACTCTAGTCTGATGAAGCACACTGAAGATTAAAATTTCCAGCAGGTATGACTTCAAATTCTGTTCCTCTCTCTGCTCATGAACACACTCCACAGGCAAGGTCTCCCATTTTGCAGTTTCCTGTAAGGCCTTGTGTCTGGCTGAGTAATAACTTGGTGCACAGAAGAACTGAGGTCTTCCAACTTGAAGAAAATTAAATCCAAACTGACTTCCTCTACCACTGTCAGGCTTGAACATTTGATTGTATTCCAATTTTTCAAAGACAATGGAGTTCATTATGGTCCACTGATTTTTAAAAGGTTATTTAAATTGTGGTAAGACACATATAACATAAATGTTACCACTTTAAGCATTTTTAAGTGTATAGTTCAGTGACATTAACTACATCTACATTGTTGTGCAAGTGTCACCATCATCCATCTCCAGAACTTTTCATCTTCCCAGCTGAAACTGTACATGTTAAATAATAACTTCCCAGTCTCTCTTCAGTCTGGCCCCTGGCAACCACAATTCTACTTTCTGTCTCTATGAATCTGACTACTTTAGGTGCCTCATATAAGTGGAATCTTGCAGTATTTGTCCTTTTGTGACTGGCTTATTTCACTCAGCGTAATTGGCCCACTGATTTTCACAATCTGTTTTTATGAACCCCTAACTGACAGCACCTGGATGGTTCAATTTGAGTGTGCTGGCAAGCAGATAACATCAGGATTTTTGTGTTCCTGAGCAAATTTGGTCAGGAAAGGGGATGCATAAACAGAGTTCTTGCTCTTGAGGGATAATTTGTCTAAATGTGTTTTTAGAAGAAAGGGCACAGCATCATGAATAATGAGGCTTCCATTGAAAGTCTGTGTTTTAAACCACGAAACTGGAATTTTTGGCTTTTTCTCTTTTCTTTCCTCCTTCTCCTCCTCTCCTCTCCCTCCTCCCCCTCCTTCCTCTCTTCCTCCTCCTCCTCCTTTTCCTCTTCCTCCTCCTCCTGCTTCCGCTTCCGCTTCCGCTTCCGCTTCACCATTTCTGAGGTGAAGAGCACACCATCGTGGACCACGAGGATTTCAGAATCACTGGGGTTTCACTGTCTTTACCTTCCTCTAAACGGAAGGATTCCTCCTTTCAGAGGCTGGTCTGGATCTACTGTTCTGGTTCTGATGGAATGTTGCAGGGTTGGGTTTACCTTCGTGGAAATTTGGGTACAAGCATTCACACCCCAAAATGGCTTTCCAATTCTTTTTTTTAAGATGATATTAAATTGTTTATTGATTATACATGATAATGGATGATACACAAGCTTCATTCCCATCTATAATTTTATCTGGTACCATAATTCATCTTAGATATACTCGCATAGGATGTGCCAGCAATCATTGATAACCACACCAACTCCATGACTCTGCTTGGGTAAATGGTGAGCTCCACGTCACCAACACAGTACCTGTCAATTCAACTACACTAAGGTTTCTAAAGACAATGGCTTCTAAGCCCAAGCAGATTGTAAATAAATTTCATATGCAATCTAGCATCACCCTGAAGGAATTCTAACTTCACACTGTTGGGGTAATTTACCAAGATGGTTTCAGAGTAGACTAATTCTACACAGCACATTAAAAACAAGACACATATATTCAACGTCATGATCAGACTATTACATTTAGCAATCAACAGCATGGGTGCAAAAACAAAAAAACCAAACCAAACCAAACAAACAACCAAAAAAAACAAACCCATTAAAACACTTTGGAGGAATGCTTTCCACTTTCCACAGAACAGAAACTAAAATAACCTGTTATACAACTAGTCACAAATATAGTTCTCAAATTTTTTGTCCACACATGTGAGCATTATCTAAAATATGTCTTCTTTGTAGCAGCTGGGCCCTGCCACCACTGTGTTTGGCTGAGTTCACAAATCTGTTGAAACCTGTAGCTTCCCTGTCACACTTCTCTGGCTCTCCTCTCCTGCTAAGCTTTGTTTCCAGGCAATAATTAAAACCTTCTGCCACTGTCATAGCTACTGCTGCTGCTGGAACTGCCGTAGCCACCTTGGTTTTGTGGTTTGGCAAAGTATTGGCCTCCACCACCATAGGGACCAGAGCTTCTGCCTCCAAAGTTTCCTCTTCTCAGGGTCCAAAATTTGAAGATTGATTGTTGTAATTGCCAAAATTGTTGTAGCTTCTGCCACCTCCAAAACTGCTTCCATCATTACCCAATCCATTATAGCCACCCCCACTGCCACCATATCCTCACTACCATGACTGCCACCAAAGCCGCCTCAACCACTAAAGTTCCCTCATGACCAAAGTTGTCATTCTCACTGAAACTACCTCTTCGACCACCATCGAAGTTTCCAGAACCACTTCAACCTCTTTGGCTGGACAAAGCACTGGCCACCTCTTGCTTAGATAGGGCTTTCCTTATGTCACAGTTGTGGCCATTCACAGTATGGTATTTTTGAATGACAATCCAGAGTCATGGCCAGCAAAGGTTACACAAGCAAAGCCTCTCTTCTTGCCACTGCCTCCTCGGTCAGTCATTTCAATCACTTCAGTTTTCTCACACTGTTCAAAATCATCTCTTAGGTGATGCTCTTCAGTGTCTTCTTTAATACCAGCAACAAAAATCTTTTTCACAGTGAAGTGGGCACCAGTCTTTGAGAATCTTCTCTAGAGACAGTCCTCTTTAGTTCCACAACTCTTCATCCACCTTGTGTGGCCTTGCATTTATGGCTGCACCCACCACCTCTATGGTGGTACATGTGACACATCCAAAGCCTCTGGAATGCTTGGGGTTTGGGTCTTTCATCACCACACAGTCTGTGAGCGTTCCCCATTGCTCAAAATGGCCCCTCAGACTCTCCTGGGTTGTTTCAAAGTTCAAACCTCTGACGAAGAGCTTCCGCAGCTGTTCAGGCTCCTTGGGAGACTCTGACTTAGACATGACGACCGCGAGAGGGGAGACTTTAATGATGCTTAGTTGGTGGCATCTACTAACAGAAAGGAGTGGTCTCCCAATTCTTTATTAAAGTTAACTTAAGTTATCAGCAGAGTGTAAAGAATATGAATGCTCACAGGACCACAAAGTGTGCTGTTTAGAGGCTGAAGACTGTCTATTTTTAAGAGGACTTATTCTAGTAGCAGTAGTATCTGACTTCTTGCTAGGTCTTGCTTTGTGCCAGGCACGTTGTCATTGAGTGTATCAGCTTAATTTTATTTATTTTTTTATTTTTTTATTTTTATTTTTTTTTTAGCTGAGCAATCCTGCCACCTGTTGGCAGCTCAACGGCAACTCAGCTCGGGCTGGCCTCGAACAGCTGTTGCTCAGAGCTCAGCTCTCACTCTTGAGCGAGCTCTTAACCAACTGAGCCACTCGGCCGGCCCTAATTTTATTTTAAAAAGTATTATGAGATGCTTATTCTTAGTGCTGTTTTTGTGAATGAGGAAACAGGACAGAAGGGATAGATAACTTGCTAAAATCATAGTACACAGTGGAACAGAATTGGAATTCAGGCTGTCCAGGTCTAGACTCAAGCTGTTTAATAAACCCACCCTAAGATTCCTCATCTCTCAACAGACTGCTGAGTGTTTATTAGACTAATTTATTGAAGAAGGAACCTTTTAAAATTGATATAACAGTTTTATTTAAAAATATTAATACATATAATGTGCTGGAAGTGATATTCTTGGTGATTATGTAAACACATACGATGAGATTTTATTAAGGTAGTTTTTGAAAATATTTTGGGGGTCTCTGCCAGCAAAAACTTTGGAAAACTGTTTCAGTTTACAGCTGATTTTGGAAGAGAACAATGATCATAATCTAATTTGACTAGAAATAAGAAATGATAAAAAGTTACTTAAAGCTAATTGAAGAAAAACAATATTTGGACTACCACTTTAACTACCTGGAATATATCAATACAATATTAGTCAAAGGCAAAATAAGAGGCTGTTTTCAATTAGTGCATGAAAATTACATCCTTCAGAGCAACTGTGAAAGGTAGGTAAGGTGAATTACACCCAAACAACCACAAATCCAGCAAGTATAAGCAAAAATTTTAATGGCCTTTCTTCCTTGTTAATAATGATATATGAAGCCATACACTACTTTTTAAGCTAAGCAATCAAACCTAGCAGAATAAGCCTAAACATTTCATCCAGGATTATGAGAGTGGATTAGGCAAGGCCCACAGGGAGGGGACAGCTGGTTCTAGGGCTCCCAGCCACCTATCGGAAATTTAAAGGAATTTTCTGCTTTCAGATCTCTATCATGTCCTCTACTTCACTATAAGAAGCAGATTATGACAATCTCTAAGGAGCTAATCAGAGAGGCCTTGGGGCAAAGAGGTTATTTGATTCAATTACAAGAATATTCGATGACTATCTATAAGGAATTCAGAGCTGCAGTAGTGAGGGCAGTTTGGGGATACAGAAAAGATGAGTAGTCAATGTAATAGTTCTTAAGGAGTTCATTATCTGTCTAGGGAGAGGAGACAAAAGTCCAGGAGATAAAGAGAAAGCAGGGAGTGAGAGAGAAAATTGAAATCTGAGTGCTTGTTGTCAATAAGTGTGGTATGAATGCCTGGAAGAGAGAGAGTAAAGATTATGGTGGGAAATGGGTGACTGAGATGGAGGTGGTGCGTGGATGGTGTCTAATATTGGCATAGCAGTGGCCTCCAAAGAGAAAAACAGGGCAATGGAACAGAGCTATAACTCAAGAGAAGCTTCCTGAAATACAAAAAGACTGGAAACTGCACATTGAAAGTTACTGTGTCCTTGCAAGTATCAACCCACAATGACTAATTCCAAGACATATCTAGTAAAAGTTTTGGATTTAAAAAAAGAAAAGAAATCCTTTGGGTGAGAGGTAAAACAGTCAGTCACTCAAAAAAATAAATTAGATTATCATCAGATTTTTGACAACACTGCTTTATGTTAGAAGAAAATGAAATAACATCTTTAAGACAATTTTTTACTGAGAAATATTCTAGAGGACGAGTTAACAGGCAACTGAAATGGTTAGAGACAACGTTATTAGGGCTGGTGTTGAGCTTTCAACATCAAGTTACTGTAGAACTAAGATTTAATGAGGGTTAGTAAGGAAACAGTACAGTGCATATGATGGCGGTTATATGGTCTGACAATGTAGGTATGGAACAACCCTAAAAATAAGGAGAAAATGGGAAGGATATGACTCTCAGAAATTAAATTTGATATGCTGTTCTGAGACTGTTGTGTATAATATGGGATAAGCAATCATCTTTTCATATTCTCCACCTTTCACCTACCAGGATAGAGCCCTCAGACATTACATTATCCATTAATAATAGCTCTCTCTTACCAGTGTCTGTGTATTTTTTTTTTAATTTACCACTAGCCACATTGGGGGGCTTACTATACATTTTTTAAAAAAGATTTTATTGGGGAATTGAGGGAGGGGAACAGCGTTGGGGAACTGGGGAAGGGGAACAGACAAGTTGCTGTCCTTTTGTTCTTCAATCTAGTTGTGGAGGACGTCGCTTCACGGGCCTATGTTGGTATCATCATTGCACTCAGTTGCTGGCCTCTGGACGACCGCTCACAGTGGCTCTTGGCAGCTCACGCTGGCTGCCGGCCACTCACGCTGGCTACCAGCTACTCACTGTAGCCTATGGCAGCCCACTGCAGCAGGGGTTGCAGCCTACACTGTCGCCGGGACTCATGCAGCCCAGCTCCAGGTGGAGCTGTTTTTCACCATCTTAGCTGTAGAGGGCAGTGTCACTGGCCCTCATATGTGGGATCCGAACCCCGGTCCTGCTGCTCAGAGCTGGCGTCCCAATGCGCCACTTGGCCAGCCCTTACTGTACACTTTATAACGCTACTCCTTCTTGGCTTCCCAGGTTTCTGGTTCTAGGCAGAGGGCCTCTGCTCTTTCCTATTGTCATTCTCACTGTATTCCTGGCTGGTCACGCTTTGTATGTTTTTAAATCTCAAAGAATATGTATCTTCAGCCTTTTTGTTTATTTTATTAATTTCTAAATGGCTATTCTGGGCCAATGATAGGCATTGTCCATTTCCCACTAGATTATAGATGGAATTAATCCATCATTCCACTGGAATATTCTTTTCTGCTGAAAACCCAGCCCCCCTAATGAATTTATCAGTCATGATAAATGCTCGGTGTGGCTTATTTTAGTGTCATTGAATAGTCAGTGGTTCAGTTTCCTTCTTTCCTTTTTGCAAGTTCTATGGCAGAAAGGAGGAAACGTTGGGTGTCCGTTATTCATCATATTTACAATATTGTATTTTTCTCCGTAGCACTTAGCACAGCATGACTGCTATTTCTGTGTTCACCCACTCTCTCCTGTGGCAGCACGACTTTGTTTGTTTGTCACCATGTCCTCAGCATCTGACAGCAATGTTACTTAATAAATGTTTGTTGAATGAATGAAATGCTTTTGATATTATGTATTTGTGATAAAGTAAATATGTGTGTTCTTAAAGAAAGGCTCCACTAAGTGTACTAGGCTTTATTATAGACAGTTAGAAGAGACAGAAGTACTGGGAATTTTGTCAAATTCCCGAGAAACATTCCCAAAGTTACCCATGGTACCTATTATTCTTAAGATTATCTACATATCTTCCAGACATGAGAACATTTTTCCCCCCACCAAATAACTAGTTGTTGCATGATGTTTCACCTAAGTAAATAAATGAGTGAATAAAACAAATGTTAATATTTTAATAGATTGAGATAGGATTATCATTCAACAATATGGTATATCATCACAAAATTTTATATTTTTTGTAAGAAAAAATGAAGTTTTTCAGCTACATATAAGCTATATTTTGCATAAAAAACATAAAAAGCAAATGCATAGATACATTTTTCCTTTAAAAATAAATGAATGAAAGTATGTTATATACTGGGGGTGCCAAAAAAAGATATACACATGACTTATATTCATCTTTTGTTATTGGTATATATTATTACAATTTCAATACAGTGTTTTCCTTTCTTAAAATTTGTATATATTTCTTGGCACCCTCTGTATATAGTTTTCACTTTCATTTTTAAAAATTTCATATTATATCTAGCAGATTGCTCCATATCAATCAATGCATATAGAGTTTCCTCATTTGTTAATGCTGCTCATTATTCCATTGTATAGATTTACAATAATATATTTTACTAGTTACCTATTGATGGACATTTAGGTAGTTTCAGTCCTCTGCTATTAGAACTAAAGCTGCAATATTCATCTTGTATTTAGGCTATTCCATAAATCTGAGACTATCTGTGGGATGAGTTCTGAGAAGTGGACTTTCTGGACAAAGGGGATATGTGTTTGTAATTTCGATAGATTTTGCCAAATTGCCTACTGTAGACGTATCAATTTATACACTCCAGCAATTGATGAGTGGGCCCTGTAACCACTCTTTAATGGGCACCTGGGACCTTTGTGGTCAGGAGAGGACAGGGAAAGGCACTGAAGACTTGGATCCTTTCTAAACTGAGGTAACTGTAGTTTAGAATAAAAATGAGGACCCAGGCAAGTATGCTTATGGGCAAACAGGACAGAGTATTTATACTTGAGATTGTTGTGAATTTTCTGGAATGTATGGTCACATTGCCAAGCTCAGCTATCCATGTAAATGCATGTAGGCAGCTGTAATTTACTGAGTAGGTGTCTATCGTTTAAAGTACATCTTGGCAGAATTTGTACGAAGACATTTCAGAAGCTGGGGTCTGTTGTCTTTAGAGCCCCCGGCTGAGGTACTTTTTGGCCTCTGGACCAATAGATTCTTAGCTGATATATATAAATATTTTTTTAAAAGAAGGTGGGGAGACCACATATCAAGGAGTGATTTCTGTGCAATCGATGAGCTCAGCAGTGGCACAGGTCCAATTTTGTCATTAAGGCCATGTGTACATGATGTGAAAACAACCTGTGAATTCCATGCGTTCACATATTTGGTCTGTTCAGTGGGGGGCAGGAAGGGGGAAAGATCAGTTTAACTGATTGTTAGGTTTAATTGACTGGCTGCCTGAATTGATGAGACAGTTCCATTAAAATGGTCGATCCAATTAGGCATGTAAGATGATTGAAAATACAGGATCAATTGCTTCTGGTTTAGTGTTTTCATTCAATGCAGGCTGTAGTGGTGGTCTTCATGCTGCGTCCCTTGTTTTAGCACTTGGGTGGCCCAAGTGTGGACTTGGGCTTCCAAAGTGTGCCATTTAATCCCCGGAAAGCACAGGCAATGCAAACAATCTGCCTCAATAATAATAGCAGTAAGTGTAGTTTACTATTGTTTTTATTGTGTTTTGAATCACAAAGGGATAAGGGTAGCATAATCTTTTTAAGAGTTTAGGTTCTCTAAAGGTCCCAAGCCAGTCCTGTAAAAATAGTGATATATATGTTTGTTGTCATTACTTTATGGGCACATTCTTGCAAGCTCATTACCTAAGAAACTCTTGGTAATTTCCTAAAAATTTAGTCACAAAGTAGTGCCAGACATAAGATAGAGGCATGCTATTTGCCAGTGGTTAAATAATAAGCATCGCAGGATGATCTGAGAAAGAGATCAGAGGTGGCTTTTTCATTGAAAGTCTACAATTGGAAATAGAGACTTTTATAAAAACAGGTAATCTTAGCAACGTTAAATAACGTATTATACATTATAGTAATGCTTTTTCATAATGGAAGAAAATAGCCATGCCAAATTTGGAAAATAAAGGAAACTAACAAAAAAAATCTCCAGAGTCTACCACTCTAGCCAAATTATGTTATTATCACTTTGAATTTTGGGGGGAAGAGACAGGTAAAAATAACTCAAATTAAATCTGTATTTTAAGATTACTTCCTCCTTGTAAAATAAAAAAAATGAGAGTAAATTATTTAAAAAGCACCTAGGTACAAACAATTTGATGTCTTCCTAATCCTAATTGTATGCACAAATTTTATTAGAATCTTCTTTAATTTGGAGAAAAGGCTTTTCCACAGCTCTAAATCTTGAAATCAAAATCCTCCAAATATCCTGGCCTTTATTCTCTTAGGACCGAGAATTTACTTGATAATGCTTTTTTGCAAGTGTGAGGCAAACCCCTCGTTTTTCTTGCTTATGTTTCACATTAACTCCTCAAGTTGAAGAGATACAGAAATGTGTGTCTATGTGTCAGGTAGGGTCCAATTTCAGTCTCAGGGACTTTGCAGTGACAATTGATCATCAGAAGATGACCTGTTTTGGAGCTGGGGGTGAAATGAGTTGATTCTCTTTTGGATTTCTGCTATTTCTTATGAACTGGTTTCTAAATAAAAGCAATCCCTTAACAAGTGACTATTTAAAAAACCTGGTCCCAACACTGAGTGTGTAGTTAATACATCTCAATGTAGGCCAAAAAATGTGTTTTGAAAGAACCAGGCTTTCTTTCAGTAAAATTAATTTAAACACCCTTTAAAAATTTTTATTTATTTACTTATTTTTATTTCTTAAATTGAATTTATTGGGGTGACATTGGTTAATAAAATTATATAGGTTTCAAGTGTACAATTCTGTAGTACATCGTCTATATATTACACTGTATGTTCACCACCCAGGGTCATATCTCCTTCCATCACCATAGATTTGACCCCCTTTACCTTCTTCTACCTCCCTCCTCCTCCCTTTCCCTCTGGTAACCACTAAACTGTTGTCTGTGTCTATGAGTTTTTGTTTGTTTTGTCTTGTTCCTTTGTTGCTTTCAGTTTTATATCCACATATGAGTGAAGTCATATGGTTCTTGACTTTATCTGTTTGACTTATTTTGCTTTGCATGATAATCTCAAGAACCATTCATGTTGTCACAAATGGCAATATTTCATCTTTTCTTATGGCTGAGTAATAATGTTCCATTGTGTATATGTACTACGTCTTCTTTATCCAATCATCTATCAAAGGACGCTTTGGTTGTTTCAATGTCTTGGCCACCGTGAATAATGTTGCAATGAATATAAGAGTACAAATACCTTAATGGAGAAATGTTTTCAAAATTTTTTGGTAGATATCCAGAAGGGGGATTGTTAGGTCATATGGTAACTCTGTTCTTAATTTTTTGAGGAACATTCATACTGTTTTTCATAGTGACTGTACCAATCTGCATTCCCACCAGCAGCATGTGAGGGTTCCTTTACCCCCACAACCTCTCCAACACTTGTTACTTGTCTTTGGTGTATGGTGACAGATAGCAGTCTAGTTTCATTCTTTTGTGTGTGGCTTTCCAATTTTCCCAGCACCATTTATTGAAGAGGCTTTCTTTTCTTCATTGTATGTTTTTGGCTCCTTTTTCAAAAATTATTTGCCCATATATATGTAGGTTTATTCCTGGGTTTTCAATTCTGTTCCATTGGTCTGTATGTCTGTTTTTCTCCAATATCATGTTGTTTTCTTTCTTTTTTTTTCATAATTGTTTTATTTTTCAATTGCAGTTGACATACAATATTATATAAGTTTCAGGTATACAACATAGTGATTAGACGTTAATATAATTTACAAAGCGATCACCCTGATAAACATATTGGGTTGTTAGAAAAGTCATGAAGTATTTTTTCTATGTTTTTCGTTGCAAAAATGCACCATGACTTTTCTGACAATCCAATAATACCCATCTGACATCATAAATAGTTATTACTATATTCCTTATACTTTGTAGTATAATTTGAAGTCATGGCCTTGTTCTTTTTTCATAGGATTGCTTTGGCTATTTGGGATCTTTTGTGATTCCATACAAATCTGATGATTTTCTTTTTTGTCCTATTTCTTGAAAAAATTCCATCGAGATTTTGATAGGGATTGCATTAAATCTTATATTACTTTGGGTAATGGTGCTAGGAAAACTGGAAATCACATGCAAAAGAATGAAACTAGACTATTATTTGTCACCATACAACAAAATTAAATCAAAATGGATCAAAGTTCTAAATATAAGACATGAAACAACAAATTGCGTAGAATATATGGACCTTGGTCTTAGAGAGATTTTTATGAATTTGACTTCAAGGCAAGGGAAGTAAAAGAAAAATGAAGTAGATGCGACTCTATCAAACTAAAAAGTTTCTTCACAGCAAAAGAAGCCACAAATAAAACAAAGGGACAATTAATCACCTTTTTAAAAATGAGACAAAAATTAATGAAATAGAAGAAGAGAGCGATGCCCAACATGTGTTTCCAGTCTCATTCACACATAGAGTCATAGAGGAAAGGCTCTCACCTATTTTATGTGAGCCAAACACTTCTACTAACCTCAACTTATTCGATCATGGAACAGGGAATTGAGAGCTACATACGAGAGAAGGGGGAAACTGGTTAGGGATAGAGGGAGCAAGGAAAAAGACAAAGAATGATTCCTAAACTCCACTTTTTAGAAAATTGTGATAAACTACATAACATAATATATAACATAAATTCTTACCATTTTAACCATTTTTTAAGTGTACAATTCAATATTAATTATATTCACAATGTGTACAACCATCACCGTTACCTCTTCCAAAAACTTCATGACCTCAAACGGTAACTCTGTACCCATTAAGGAATAACTCCACATTCCCCCTCATCCAGTTCCTGGTAACCTCCATGCTACTTTCTGTCTCTATAGGTTTGTTATTCTATGTATCTCATATAAGTAGAATCATACAATATCTGTCGCTTTGTGTTTGGCTTATTTCACTTAACATAATGTCTTTAAGGGTCACCCTTGTGGTAACATATGTCAGGACTTCATTCCTTCTTTTTTTTCTAAGTTTTTATTGGGAAACAGTGTGTTTTTCCAGTACCCACCAGCTCCAAGTCAAGTAGTTGTTTCAATCTAGTGTGGAGGGCGCATCTCAGTGGCCCATGTGGGGATCGAACCAGCAACTCTGGTGTTATGAACACTGAGCCCTAACCAACTGAGCTAACCAGCCACCCCTTCATTCCTTTTTATGGTTGAATAATATCCCATTGTATTGATACACTGCATTTTGTTTCTCCATTCATCCAGTGATGGACACTTGAGTTGCTTCCACTTTTTTCTATTGTAAATGCTACTATGAACATCAGCTTCAAGTATAACTGTTCAAGTCCCTGCTTTCAATTCCTCTGGGTGTCTACCTAAGAGAAGTAGTTTTCCTTTTACACCTCACCTTCTTGTGCTCTCTTTAGATAGACTGGCTCCACATTGCAGAGATAGGAGCAACAGAGTCAGAATTGGGAAAGCAAACCAAGAGTTGGCAACAAAGGTTTTTATTTTGTGTTTTAAACTGGAGACAGACTTTAAGGGGAAAAAATCCAAATAAAAGCAAGGCACCCATTCTTCCCCCTTCGTTCCTCCCCTCCCCAAAGCATTACAGCCACCCCCTCTCTCAAGTATGTGAAGAGTGACTGGACTCCCATGTTTATAAGTCTCCTCTGCAATTGCTCCTTCAGGACTTTATTAATGACATTTACAATTCCCATTATAACTAAGCCATGCTGTTCTACCAACACCAGGCCTTGGAGAAGCCATTACCCTGGTGATCACAACAAAACTGAATTCTAATGGGCTGCCTGCTGGTGCAATATGCTGTGAGTAACTCCCTGTGTTCTAGCAGTAAAAACAAATTAAATTAAAGATCCCTGTTCACCAAAGGACTAATTCTAATTTTTGCAAAGTTTCCATTAAACAATATTGTCTACAGAAAGTATGCACTAACATTCTCCCTCTGGGAACTAAATGGAAAGGAAATTCCAATAGGAGGACTATTAAATTTCCCCATTAATTTTGTGTTACACCCTCTTAGCATTTATTAATAATATTGGGAAGATTCGAAGATCTGTTCTCTTTGGATTCTGTGAAGCATTTATGGAAATTAGATTTCATCGGGGAGAGTGAATTGCTGAAAATCAGAAATGAAGAAAGCAATAGATTAAAAGGGAATTTGCTTTGGTAATAAATATGGTAATGGAGTTTTCTGCTTTTATTAATGGAATGGAAACATTTCAGGAAATAGTTTAATATTGTTTTCCCCTGTAAGAATCTTAGTTCAAATAGTTTTTTCTTCCACCATTTAATGACTGATTTTCACCTTGCCTTTGATTTTGCAGTTCTTGAAAGCGGTACATGGCCTCTGCACAAAGCAGGTGAGGTTTCCATACTGCTGGGGGCATGGGAAAAAATGGCACCTCTGGGAGACGGTGTGTGGGTGGGCGTCCCACACTGATAGGTTGGTTGGTTGATTATTACTGCAAGACTGCAGTGAAATGTTTAATTTCTTCCGTTCCACTTATTTGAGATGGATTCCAGGGTTCCCAGTCTATTCCTCAGATACATGTGAGAAGTACAGCTTAAACATGAGAGTGTAAAGTGTTGGCAGAACAAGAGAACAAAACTTATTGAACACCTATCAAGTACTGGGGACTTTTATACATCTTTTAAAATTTTGATTTCGATTCTCATAGTAAACCTTTAAGGTAGGTGTTTTTATTCTATGTTACAGACAAGGAAACTTGCCCCAGGTCCCATAGCTTGTCAGTGGCAGAACTGTAATTCATTTACATTTTTGGTACTGATTTTGTACTAGGCACAGTGCAGGGCTCTAAGTTTCTACAATAGTGAATAAGACAGATGTTTGTCATCTAGTGGGGAGGAAAACAAAAGAAGAAATTAGGACAGAGAATGAGAGCTGGTTGTGAGAGAACACAGGACACTTCACTTTGGGGGGGCCAGTCTGATTGGGGTGGGATTTAAAATCCAGAGGTGACTGATTCCAAATCCCATTCTCTTTCCACTGTGTCCTGTGAGGTCTCCTGAGGCAGATGGAATACGTTATGGATCCCTTAGGTACCGAGGCCCCAAACCACCTTGACTTATAGTTTCTATCATGAATGCTCAGAGAAAACAGAGGCCCTTTGGGCCTGCTCTCTCTGGGCTCACTCCTACAGTGACATTCAGCCTTTGGAGTCCACAAATCTACAAACCCCTAATTTTAGGTAAATGAAGATCTTTAGGGGTAAATGTGAGTTGGAATCAATCTCAGCATTGGAAGCAGTTGAGAAGAATCTTCTAGGGTCTCTCTTGGGATATTCATAACCCCTGGAAAAACAAGGATTATTGTGCCCAATGTGGCTTGCCTGGGTCTGAGTGAAAAGCATGCAAGCCGCCATTCAGATATTTCTAGCTCTCTAAAGGAAAATCCATTTGAACCTCTCAGAGTGGGCCAGAAGTAGCTCTTAGCAATACATCATTAGGGCAAATGAACAAAGCTATCCTGCTCAGTAAGTTGTTGTGCAGAGAATAATTTTCCTGGTGGGCTGCTAAAACCGGTGTCTCTAGAAGTTTGGGAACTAGAATTGTTTGGTTTGTTGTAAGAAGGGGTTCTTCACTATATCAAAGAATTTAATATTGGGCTGTCAGCCGCTAGCTCAGGTGGGTGGGGAGGTTTGACCTGGAACTATAGCTTGATCCTCATCTCAGATACAATGGGCCTCTGGCCTTCCTCTGACAGCCTCTTCTTTTTTTTGTGTGTGTATCCCTCTGCTTCCCTCTCTGCGTATCTACACGTGGGTCTCTCTGTATTCTGCTCTCATTCCCGTTGATTCATTTTGGGATATCTTTCTTTTCTCTTCTGACTTATGTCTTTCCCTTATTTAATCATAGTCTTTATCTTAGGTTGGGTTCCCCCAAAAGCAGAGACAAAGCTAAAGATTGGTGTGAAAGTGAATAACTGGAAAGTCTTATAAGGGAAAACTTGTAGAGAACTAAGAAAATGGGTGTGGGGAGGGAAGGAGGCCAAAACAACATGGCAATATCAAGCAAAGTCCCAGGAGGGTAACGTTGGCTCAGTGTTTAGAGATGACAGGGGAGATCACACTGGAAAGCCATTCCTAGCAGGAGCAGGGGCAAAGAGATGGAGTGCCTGTCTAGCTGCACGTCTCAGCACTGCTCAAGGGTTTAACCTGGAACAAGGAAGTTCCCAGGCACTTTCAGCTCGCAGGACTCAAAGGCAAAGTGGGCAAATAGGCCAGGTGCTGGCTGTTGGGAGTGAAAGCGCATAGGCAGCTGGTGTGCTTGCAAATGGAAAAAGGCCATCATGGAGCAACGATAGCATTTAGTAAAGTGTGAAAATGGTCTGTGCACACTCTTTGTATTTGTGTCATTTATTGAGATGTCTTATTACCTTTTTTTTCTTCAAAAGCAAGTGGGTTGAATGTTTTATATGTTTTTTTTAAAAAGAAACAAAACATATTGATGTGTACAGTGTTTTATTTTCAACTTTCAGTTATTAAGTGGGTATTTTTTAAATTTTATTTTGGCTGTCCCTTCACAGCAGTGCTTCTCTATGTGTGGTCCTGGGGCCAGCAGAACCACCATCATGAGGTTACTTGTTAGAAATGCAAACTCTTGGGTTTCCACCCAGAAACCCTTGAAGTCTGACTTAGAAATCTGGGATTTAAGATCTCTGATGTTTCTGATGTTGCTTAAAGTTTGAGAATCATGGCTTTATGGATGGGGCCAGTGTTACAGAGATAGGAAAGGAAAGAGGGAAATTCACATTTATTCAGCAGCTACTTTATGTTAACTAGAGGCCCAAGTACTTAATATTCATGACCTTATTTATTAATCATGACTCCTACCTCCTGTGAAGTAAATATTGTAAGCCACATTTTCATTAAAAGTGGAAGTCAGGAAGGTAAATTGACTCGCCTAAAGTCATATAGCTAGAGTCAAGGTCAGGATTTGAACCCAGGCCTGACTTGAAAGCCTGTGCTTTTTCTAGCACATTGTGCTGCATTAAGAAACTAGATGCCAGGAAGTGGCGTTCACAATGAAAAATAGAGATAAGTGTATAGCCTGGGGAGGACACAGTCTTGCCTGGGGTCTGGCAGTGACCCCCACATGTGCTTGTCTTGTGCAGCAGAGAGCAACAAGCAGCAGTGCAGAAACAGGGGCAGCAGATCAACATCACAATGGATGTGAGACAAGCATCTCTTTAAAAAAATTCTGGAGAAAGTTGATCCTGAAAGGAAGTTGGGGGAAGCTAACTAACTAGCTTCTGCTATTATCAGAGTAGGGGCTGTTTGAATGGCAGATAATTGGCTTTGTAATAATAACAAAATAACAATAGTGTAATCGTGTGCTAGTGATGATGGAGGTAAAGGTGGTGGTGATAGTGGAGGTGGTGGTAATGGTAGTGATAGTGATGTGGTGGTGGTGATGATGATGGTGGTGGTGGTGACAGTGGAGGTGGTGGTGATGGTGGTGGTGATGGTGGTGATGATGGTGATAGTGGAGGTGGTGGTGATGGTGGTGGAGGTGATGATGATGCTGATAGTGGAGGTGGTGGTGGTGGTGGTGGAGGTGATGATGATGGTGATAGTGGAGATGGTGGTGGAGGTGGTGGTGATGGTGGTGGTGATGGTGGTGATGATGGTGATAGTGGAGGTGGTGGTGATGGTGGTGGTGGTGATAATGGTGGTGGTAGTGATGGTGGTGATAGTGGGTGGGGGTGGTGATAGTGGTGGTGGTTATAATGGTTGATGTGGTGGTGATGATGATGATTGTAATGGTTATAGCAGCTACCACTTATCACACTCTCATTTAATACTATTTATTGTATTATAATAAACTTTGCATGTATTATCTCATCTAATCCTATCAATAAGCAATGTGAAGTGGGGGATGCAGGGTGCTACTACCACCATTCTACAGATGAAAAAACAGGCTTTTGAAAGGCACACTTTTTTCCAAATTTAAAGTACGAAAGCTAAAATGGGGTGATCTATGCATTGATAATAAGGGTCAAACCTAAAAGGGTACTTACTCTATACCAAGTACTCTGCTTAACATTTTAGTTAGTCTTCATAAGATCTTTATTAGGAAGATATCATTGCCTAATAGAGATAAACATAAGCACAAGAGGTAAGTATTGTTTTGCTCAAAGATTTATAAGCAACAGAGCCAGGAATTGACCTGGGGCTCACATTTGACTGCTGAACTGTACTTTCTCAGCATATATTCAGCGAAGACTTGAATTTTCAGAATATGTCTGATTCTTTGCAAGATTTCACTATGACTTATTGGATTTTTCTGATGCTTCCCTAGAGAAATTGTTGCAGTTCCTGACTATATGAGCCCCTGGGAACTTTTGTTCCCAATTTTCAGTTGCATCAAAGAGTTGCATGTGTTTGCAGTTCTTTACCTTTCCACATTTGGCACATGAAATTGCACTTATCCAGTCCAAATTCCATACTAATTGACTGATTGAAACAGGATTCTATTTCAAGTGTGCTTTGTAATTGAGCACTCTTCTCTGGCCATAGCTTCAGGTCATCCATATAAAAGAAAAGACAAATCTTGAAGTCTTATCTCTTTCTGAGAGAGTAATGATAATTTGGCTCATTTTGTATCCTACTAGAGTGGGTTCAAAGCTAAGCTAAATTACAAAGGGCTCCAGCTGTCACTCTGGAAGATGCCTTTTTGTACATCCATTTGGAAAGGATTTGTTCCCATGGAGGTTTCTATACCTTACAGATATTTAAATGCTGCTTGGATGGGTGGGCTGGGACTCAGAAATCTTTTCATCCCTTTAAGATTTTCTTTGTAATTGAGGTACGCTTTCATAGTGTTTGCCCTGTATTGACTTCTCCTAACACCTCTGATTAACAGTCCTAGTCTTACAGAGAAAAGGTAGATGCTGTGTCTTATATGAGAAGTAGTTTGAGAATAGTGGTTTTGCAGTGCTACTCAAAGTGTTGTCTTTCAACTAGTGTTGGTCTAGAACCAGTTTGTTCCTTGTTCCCAAGGAGATGCAGAGCTCGCACCAGAATGTAAATCTGCTAGGAAACAAAGCACACTATTTATCTCAGCTGATATATATATATATATATATATATATATCATATATATATATATCATATAAAAAAAAAATATATATATATATATATTTTTTTTTTGAGGGCAATGTCACTGGCCCTCATATGTGGGACCCGAACCGGGGCCGCTGGCTTCCCAAGCCAGCCCTTAACCACTGTGCCACTCGGCCAGCCCTCAGCTGATATATTTTAATAGTAAGACTTCCTTTTTTTTTTTTAATTGGGGAATTGGGGGAGGGGAACAGTGTTGGGGAATTGGGGAGGGGGACCAGCCAAGTTGCTGTTCTTCATTCTTAGTTGCGGAGGGCTCCAGTTGCCATCTGGTCGCCAGTCAGCAATTCATGGCCTCTAAGCTCAAGGTGTTGTGTTACAATCTTAGTTGTGGGTGGGCATAGCCATCATTCCATGTGGGAGTCGAACCTGGCAGCCTTGTTATTAAGAGCGTATGCTCTATCCACTGAACTATCTGGGTGGCAGCTCAGCTCAGGATGCTGAGTTCAATCTTAGTTGCATGTGGACATAGCCATCATCCCATGCAGGAGTTGAACCGGCAGCCTTGTTGTTAAGAATGCATGCTCTATCCATTGAGCTACCTGGGTGGCAGCTCAGCTCAAAGTGCTGAGTTCAGTCTTAGTTGTGGGCGGGCATAGCCCACCATTGAACACGCAGTCTCATTATTAGGAGCATGTGCTCTCACCAGCTGAGCCATCCTGCCACCTGTTGGCAGCTCAGTGGAAGCTCAGCTCAGGTGCAGCATCACTGGCCCATGTGGGAATCAAACTGGCATCACTGTTTCTCAGAGATCATGCTCGTAAGCTAACTCTTAACCAACGGAACCAACTGCTGGGCAGGCCCAATAGTAAGACTTTCTTGATGAAGGAAGACTGCACAGATTTACAGTCTGGTGTAAAACATTATGGTCTCACAGACCAGTTTTAAAAAGTTTGAAGTCTAGCTACTTTGTGTAGCTTTGGTTTACTGCACAAAATCTAGAACCAAACTGCCTGGGTTCAAATCAATAACAACAGTAATAGCAATAAGAACAGCAATAATTATATGAATGAAACAGTCAGCATGGTTCTGCAGGCCAGTTAGAATTGTGATTCTCCTTTGAACTGAGATAGTTACAGAATGCTTGAGTTAAAGAAAGGAAAGAATGGGGCCAAGGCTGAGCTTGTAATTGATATGGATTTGATCTCCAGAGTTTTAATTGTTGACTCTCCAAATTGCCACTCTTGCCCTCATTTATCTCTGAAAATGAAAGGGGCTCCCAATTAAAAAGTGACCAGGGATGGGGGAGGGAGGAAAATGGTTACTGCTCATTTAGTGGGATTGTTCATTTGAGTGCAAGTTGTGAGCTCCATGAAGATGGTATTTGTTATTTGGCAGGCACACTACAAATATTTGTTGAATGAATAAATGAATGACTACTAATATCACCAGAAATGCAAAATTGTTCAAGCTGTGGATGATTTAAAGTCTATAAATTAGCATGCTCTGAGATGTAAAACAAGAAGAGTGACTTTACAAGGGTCTACGACATAGTCGTCACTCTTTTAGCACTGACTCACTGTAGCCTTGCCAAGATTATCGTTTGAAAGATCAGATGAAAGCTGAGCTCCAAACAACTCACATTTTATGCATCAAAGTCACTCTCTCATTACATGTGAACAGAACTGGAGATCTATTTGTCGAGTTTTACTTTGGGTCCTAGAATCAAAATTTTGAAACTTTCTCCATGCTACTGAATACTGTTTAGTTATGATGTTGGAAAGTGATGGCCTTTAGAAGCCATGGGAGATAAAGTTTAAAGACTCCTAAAATTGAGGATTTTTTTATTTAATGAAAAAGGGCAGCATGGGAAACCCCCACCCTTCCCCAATGGTAAAAATGAAGATTGGCAGAAAATATCGGACTCACCTAGAGACTGGATCCAGATAGTTTAAATTAAGGAATCAGGCTACTTTTTGGAAAGTTGATTCTAATTTTAGTTATTTCTAAAAAAACATTTAAAATTGTGGCAAAGTACACATAACATACAATTTACCATCCTAACCATTTTAAAGTGTACAATTCAGTGGCATTAAGTACATTCACATTGCTGTGCAACCATCACCACCATCCATACACAAAACTCTTTTCATCTTGCAAAACGGAAACTCTGTCCCCATTAAACACTATCTCCCATTCCTCTTCTCTCCAGCCCCTGGCAACCACCATTCTACTTTCTGTCTCTATGGTTTAACTATTCTAGGTACTTCATACAAGTAGAATAATACAGTATTTGTCTTATTGTGGCTGGTTTTTCATTTAGCATAATGTCCTCAAGGTTCATCCATATTGTAGAATGTGTCAGAATTTCCTTCCTTTTTAAGGCATAATAATATTCCATTGTATGTATAAACCACATTTTGTTTATCTGTTCATCTGTGGATGGACACTTGAGTTGCTTCCATCTTTGACTATTGTGAAAAATGCTGCTATGAACATGGGTGTGCAAATATCTTTGAATCTTGACTTTAGTTGTTTTAAAAATGAGTCCTGCTATTTTAATCTGAACACCAGAGCAGCATAGCCTAAGGTAGTCACCTTCAGTAGCTTCCTGGTCTTTATAATAGACAGATTTTGAGTTCTCTCTCTCTCTCTCTCTCTCTCTCTCTCTCTCTCTCTCTCTCTCTCTCTCTCTCCTTGCTTTTGTTGGGGGCATGTAGGAGAGACAACATTTTCTACCCTCACAGCACCTTGCAAGGTGTTAAGATTTTATCAAAGAACAAATAGGAGAGTTACCAAACATAACTGGAGAAATTGACCAAATGGAAATAATGGATTAAGCTTTAGATTTAAGGTATAGAGTTACTGTAAAAGCTAATGTCTTCATATGGATAAAAGCTCTGACTTAAAGATAGATCTCCTGGATTTAATGTTCTTTTCTTTTTAATAAAATGAAATTACTATCAGATAATGCAAGTCTCCTTCTGCAAGGTAAAGTAATCTGAAACAACACATCCAGTCAAAATAGAAAAAGATAAATTTGAGACATGGAACATAATACACTCATGGTGTCTTTGTAGAACTATGGAATTCTGGTTTAAGTTAATAGAGAGAAAAAGTATGAAGTAAAGCTAGCTGAAGAAATCAGAAAAGTGCATGTGTATGCCAAGGTTGTGTGGATGCCTTCCTGGGCTTTGTTAGCCAGGTGACACCTGTGTCTTTTGGAATGAAGCTAAGGTAGACCCAATGTGGGCACTTTTCCAGAGCTGGGAGGAAGCTTCTGGCAGTTGCAACTGTGCTCTCTTTTCTCCTACTGATAACTTGCTTGGTATAGACATGTGTGTCCCCAACTAGTGGGCAGTGATATTGGAAAGGAAACAGCTATAGTTTATAATTATGAAAAAAGAATATTCAGAGAAAAAAGTCTGAAAGGAAATATACTAAAATGCTCAAAGTTTGATTTGGGTTAGTGATTTTTTTTCTTCTTTTTTTTCCCCAGTAAAACCTTTTTTGTGTGTATAATGGAAAGCATTATATTTGGTAAATTAAAAAAAAAAGAAATGTCCATTTGACTTGGTATTCTCAATCTATCGCTGTGACCACTAGTGAGAAGCCAAGGCCCTTCCCTGCTGTCTCCTCTCCCACAGTCCCCCTTTCTCCTGCTCTGCCTGTTGGGGGCTTTTGTCATGACTGAACATTGATGTTCATACTCTTTTCCTAGAAGTGCCCAGGTTTCCTTTGGGGGAATCACTTCACCATGGGAGAGTCTCTTGGCATAATGGTGAGTAGCACCTGCCTTCTTTTTGTGGAAGTCAGAAGGGCTAGTGGGAACTCCTTATTACCATGTTTTCTTTTTGCCACCTGCTTCAGGAAAGAGGCAGACCTGTGACGTAAGTCCAATGACATCACTGGAGCACAGTGAAAGCTGGAGCCACGGAGGAGGGGCTGCTCCACAGGGGGTCATTCCAAGGCAAGGCTTCCTCTCTTTCTTTCTTTCTTCCTTCCTTTCTTTCTTTCTTTCTTTCTTTCTTTCTTTCTTTCTTTCTTTCTTTCTTTCTTTCTTTCTTTCTTCAGCTTTACTGAGATATAATTAACACATTATACAAGTTGCCCATTTAAAGTGTACAATTCAATAACTCTTAATATGTTCACAGAGTTGTACAACCATCAGTTTTGAAACATTGTCATCACCCAAAAAGGAACCCATTTCCCTCCAACTCCCTCCCCAACCCCCATCTCCCCCAACCCCCTCACCCCCAGCTAATCTACCTTCTGTCTCTCTCAATTTGCCTATTCTGGACATTTCACATACAGTTGATTTTTGTTATTCGCAGTAGCTATGTTCTATAAAGTTGCATTAGCACTGAATTAATGAAGACTGAACCATTGCTCTCCTATAGGAAATACAGGGTCAGGTTCCTGTGAACCTCTGATCATAACATTTCATCAACAGGTCACATACATAACTTTATTTTTATGTGTGTTTCTGTCTAAAGACATCAAGTTTGATATCTATGGTTAATTCATTAACATTTAACTCATGTCCAACAGTGCTATAACTTATGCCTGAACAAAGCTTATCTCACATGTTCTTTTTCTATTGGGCACATCACAATCTTCTTGCACTTGGGGATACCAGACAGCACTTCAGCATTGCACCTGGGGGCAAAATCACCAAAAAAAAAGCACAAAACTGTGAAACATGAAAATGTGGCACTGAATAGACCATGAAAAAGACACATTTTTATAGTATGAGAACTGAAACAAGAAGGCAGGGTGAGGCCTTGTTTTATCTCAGTTGAGGTTGTCAGGCAACTGAACTTTTTCACCACTCTATGCATGTCTGTAAATGACCACGAAAGCTCCCTAATTATTGATTTGGAGGTTACAAATAAAATTTTAGCAAGTAGGTGAATTTGCAAATGTGGAATCCGAAAATAAAGAGGATCACTTGTAAATGATATCACACAATAATGAGGTCCTTTTGAAAGGCTTATTTCACTCAGCATAATGTTTTCAAGTTTCACCCATCATGTGTCACAACTTCATTCCTGGGCAGGCCGAGTGGTGCGGTGGTTAAGTGCTGCCTTGGGAAGCCAGCAGCCCCGGTTCAGTCCCACATATGAGGGCCAGTGACACTGCCCTCAAAAAAAAAGAACTTCATTCCTTTTTATTGTCAAAAAGTATTCTATTGGCTATTATGAAAAATGCTGTTACTCACATTTTATGTTCAAGAGTCTGTGTGGACATATATTTTCATTTCTCTTGGGTATATCACTAGAAGCAGGATTCCTGGATTATATGAGAACTCTATGTTTAAGTTTTTGAGGAACTACTAGACTGTTTCCCAAAACAGGTGCATCATTTTACATTTCCACTAGCAATGTAAGAGGGTTCCAATTTCTTCACATCCTTGCTAACACTTTTTATCTGACTTTTTGACTATAGCCATCTTACTGAGCATGCAGTGGTATCTCATTGTGGTTTTAATTTGCATTTCCCTAATAACTAATGATGTTAAGGGGTGTGTGTGTGTGTGTGTGTGTGTGTGTGTGTGTGTGTATGTGCTTATTGGCCATTTGTGCATCTTTGGAGAGATGCCTATTCAGATCCTTTAGGTAGGGGTTCTAAACCTTTTTTTGTGCCATATACCCTTTAGGCAGGCTGGTGAAATTTATGGGTCCCTTCTCAGATTAAAACTAATTATGAAGAAAACCAATTATATTGAAATAAAGTTATTAAAAATATTTTAAAAACCAAATTTGTCATTTAGTCACTTTAAACCTCTTTACTAACATGTTAAATAAAATCAAGAAGGAGATTTAATGCCATAATCTGAAGGTAGTGATGAGTATTAACAATATTGGAGATATCTGCAACAACTGAAATAAACTGCAAAAATTATATTTAATTTTGACTGGTGGCAGAATCACAGCACTGATATTGCTAAGCAATATCACTCACTAATCTTACTAAGATTGTTTTTGCCTACCCTCATAACTGAAGAAAATGCTAAATTTCAGTTAAAGTTAATGAAAAATGTAATGTAATATTTTTTTTCCTTCCAAGATCACAGACCCTTGGAAGTCTATTTATGTCTCCCTTAGTGAGGGGTCCATGGATCCTAGGTTAAGAAATCATCATAGAAGGATATAGCTCTGTCCAGAACTAGGACATCCATACAGGGAGGGATCAGGGGAAGAAATACCCCAACCTTTTTCTTCCTTTGTCCTCCAATCTCCTGCATTATTTTACACTGACTGGAATCAACTGGAAGCCAGACAGCAAGGGAGTCTGGATGATGTAGTCCACAGAAGTCCGACCCAAGTGGCACGGAATGGGGCAGAAAAAATAGAGAATGGACAGGGGCTGGGATGTGAGGGTGGTAGGCAGGGAGTGAGGGTGAGGTGAAGTGGTGGTGGTAGCACACTGACAACACCCAACACAATCATCGAAAGACTACTATGTGGCTCTCTCTTGAGCTTCCATATCAGGAAATGAAGACACGAGGGTCTTGCCTTCCTAACGAAGTTTGGTTGAGAGTAATGTTTCCTAAAGTGACCTTCTTTGGAACATACTGGGGAACACTGCAACATCTAGCCCACATTTTGGTTTTGGACACTAACAATGCATAGCAGCCTATTAAAAGCTCTGGGAAGATCTGCAGTGATGAGACTCTTTTGAAACTCTAATTTCCCCAATTCATATGCACACACACTTGCCTCATGGTTCTCCTATGAACAGAGCTCTGCAGAACACCAGTTTGGACATGCCAGATTAGAGTACTGTAATTTATACTCATAGGCAGCTAGCTGTCAAAGCTCTTTTATATCCCTTATGTTACTTAGCCTTCATAGCATCCTTGTGAATTAGAATTCTGAGATATAGAGAGAGTCCATGACTTACCCAAGATCACACAGCTAGGTATTGGTAGAACAGGATAGAAAAATCAGTTCTGTTGGTGCCCTATAAATAATATACCCACTCCCCCCACCCCCACCCTAATGCTTCAGTCTTTCTTCAGATATCACCCAAAGAACCCAGTTGTTGACTTTGTCCCCTTGTGGGGTAGCTCTGAAGATAATTAATTCAACAGCCTCTGTGGTGTTGTTACGTCTTCTGGCTCAACTATGTTAAGAAACTTTTGATTTTTAGAGAGAAGCTGGCGGAAGCACTGGAGAGAAAGGTAGAGGCCCTGCCTAGGAAAGCATCATGGTTCAGGTGGCATCTGGTGAGGACAGAGTGAGAACCTGAAGGTGGCTGTCGGCAAGGCAGGAAGAGAGCTCTCCCCAGGAGCTGAATCTGCTGGCATGCTGATCTTGGACTTCCCACCCTCCAAAACTGTAAGAAATAAATGTCTGTTTAAGCTAAAAGAAGAAGGAGGAGGAGGAGGAGGTGGGGCTTTTCATTGTTGATATGAGCCCAGAAAATGGTTTTAAGAAGGAAAGAAAAAAATTATTCCGCAGTTTTTCTTATGTGAAACAACTTTCTCAATAGGAGAGATGTTTCACCCCAAGCCCACTTTCAAAGCGCTTTCCCACTTTTAGAAAGTGACTAGTCTAGAAGGAAAAAAAAATGATCTGATCACAGATTGGGGACTAACAGGTTTCTGCCCACAGCAATAAAGGGCTATCCTGAAGGGGGCAAATGTTCACAGCAAAGACTATGTCCTGGACAGATAGAACATTTTTATCTATTTGATTCTCTTACAGTCCTGTGAGCTAGGTGGGGTGACCAGGGCTTAAGGAGGTTGTATGGCTTGTCTAGGTAGAAAGATTAAGAGCTAGGATATGTGATTAAAAGGCCTGGATCATTCAGGCCCAGGGGCTTTAAACTTGGATGACCAGAGCACAATACTGATGTGTAATTTTTTTTTTTTTTTTTTGGAGGGCAGTGTCACTGGCCCTCATATGTGGGACTTGAACCTGGGCCGCTGGCTTCCCAGGCCAGCGCTTAACCACCGCGCCACTCGGCCAGCCCCTGATGTGTAATTTTTGTGTGTAGGCCTGTGAGGAATGGCAGGTGGGGAGCTAGGAAGTTTTGAGCTGTTTTGAAGGGAAGGAGAGGCATGCATTAATAGAAAGGGAAGTCAGGCATGAGTCCTGAGGCACACTTTGTACGCCATGTTGGGGATGGGAGGTAAAGGCTTGCTCTTGGCTATCCATCAAAGAATAAGCAAGCACCTAAGTGGTGCAGAGGAGCAAGGAGAATGCAGGGCCATGGGAAGAAGGTCTTTAGTCATGATCTGCCACCAAGTCACCATAAGAGGTTAGGTGGGGTATGTGGACCAGTTTTGCCTGCTGCTTCTTTATAAAATTGGTAAGAGGGGTGGACCACTAGACTGTATACAATATACAGTACTTACGTGCAGGTACAGAGTTAGAAAGATGTCTGTCTTCATAGAGTCTAGAGAGAGCAGCAACCAATGGAGTAACAAGGAGTGTGGTGAGTAAACAGTGTTGTTCTAGAGGCTTCTAACTTAATTTACCAGATATTAAGGATCCCCAAAGAATTTGACACTGAGACAAAGGAAGGTAGCTAAGTATGAGAGCGAAAATGGGGAGTGGAGAGAGCAGTGTTCCAGGGAAAAGGATCAGAAAGTGCAAATTCAGACACATAACCTTTTGAGGAATTAAAAGGCATTGGATTGAGATGAAGTGGGACAGTATTAGTGGAAGGCTTTGTTTTCAGCTCCTTCCCCCTATTTACATATTATTTTATTGAATTTTATACATAGGCAATATATGTACATACAATATCCCAAAGGTATAAAAGAGCATAAAATAAGAATTATGTCTTTTTTTCTCCTTTGTCCCCTAGGCATCCATTTCTGCTTCTGAACAACCATAGGTACGTTTCCTGTTAATACTTTCAGGAATATTTTATGAATTTATAGTCATATAAATGTGTTTCTCTATAAATGGCAATATTTTGTATTCCATTATTGCTTTTTTTTTTAACTTAACTATAGATATATTTTTTTAAAATTGAGGAACAGTGTTTTTCCAGGACCCATCAGCTCCAAGTCAAGTAGTTGTCTTCAATCTAGTTGTGGAGGGCACAGCTTCTTGGCCCATATGGGAATCGAACCAGCAACCTTGGTGTTATGAGTCTGTGTTCTCACTAACTGAGCAAACCGGCCACCCCTTTGATTTTACTACTTAACCACATTTCTTCAAAGTCTTTCCATTGTTTGTAATGACCAATCTGAAAGGTAAAAAAGTGATATCTCATAATTTTAGTTCTCTTGTTAAAAGCAAAGTTAAGCTTCTTCTGGTATGTTTCAGAGCAGCTCTATCTTGTATTCTGTGAAAAAAATCTGTTTATGTATTTGCAAATATTTTGTATTGCTTTGCCAGAACTTTTTATATATTGGAAAAAGTAGCCCTTTGTGATATGACTGCAAAAATGTTTTTCCTAGTCTGACATTTTTCTTTTGGCTTTTTATGTTTTGTTTTGTTTCTTTGATATTTTGTCATTAGGCTTTTCATTTTCTTTCTTTTTTTTGGGGGGGCAGTCAAGTTCAAGTTTATTAATAATTTTTAATGGCTTCTGGGATGTACATAATATTTCAGGAAAACTTAATTGTTTTCTAAATAAAGGTCTTCTATTTTATTTTAGTACTTTTATGAATTTATTTCACATTTCAAATTTTTACTCCTCTGTAATTTACTTTTTATTATAAGATATGTTAGCGACCTAGATTTATTTTTTTTTTTTACCAGATGCCATCCATTTTTCCCAGCATGACATTTTTATATAATCTATCTTTTTTCCCCCCTCACATTGTCTAAAGTGCCACCTTTATCATGCACTAAATTCCCAAATGTATTTGGGTTTATTTCCGGATTTTCCATTTGATTTATTTATCTGTCTGTCTATTCCTGTCCTGGTATCACAAAATTTAAACTTCAGTTTCTGTAACATATATGCATTTAATATCTGGAAAACTTAGCATCTCTTTCAGAACTCTTCTGCTTATTTTCTCTTTCAGGAAAACTTTGGACAGAACAATAACTAGTTTGGTTATCTTTTGCTGCATTCTCAGGTCCTGTGATCTAATGTTTCCTTTTGGTTCTGTCTACCTCCGGCCTGTTCAAGGAATTATTGGACCTAATGAACACTCTTCCCTGTTTTTGATATGCTTTTCCAGAGTTTTTATTGATCTTTCCTGGATTCTGGAAAGAGGGATTGGATACATTATTCATAGTTGAGCTTTGACTGGAACCTAGGTTTTCCTGACTCCAGTTCAGGACTTAACCACTATGATTAGTGCTATGACGACATCCTGTATTATTACTACTAATGTCATCATCACCCAACCCCCAGTACTCCTATTAAAATACAATGTGCCAGGCGCTGTGCTAAATATTTTTAATATATTACCCATTTCATCTTTACACAGCACCCAGGGGAGGTGGAATGTGTTTCTCCATCCACACATGACTGTTGGTGGTCACTACTGCATGCATTCCACCCCCTAACACGTTCCCTTTATTGGCCTCTTTCCAGCCTCTGACCAGGAGCCCAGGCATCCAGACTTCCTAGTGCTACAGCAGACAAATTGCTGTATGAGTGTGCTTTTATTTCCAAAGTTGTAAATTGCACCAAAATAGTTTTTACACAATTTACAACGTGTCTGACAAGTAAACAGATTGTTTCTGCCAAATCCTGATTTTTAATTGAACCTGTACTTGAGTGTGTGTGTGTGGGGGTACAATAAATAGCCCTACCCATGGGGGCATAAAGCAACAGTAGAGGCATTTGAGAATGTCTCCTGGGAAGGCCGGGGTCAGAGATCCCACAGTTTTCTAGATTTGGTTGTTTTTGGAAGTGTCTTTTAAAGGGCCATTGCAGGGGAGTTGAATTCAAGGCAGCCATGTTGATAGCAGGCAAGGAACAAAAGCAGTTCTGTTAAGCCACAGGGCTGAAGTTGGACTTGATTTGACATTAATGGACTTGGTAATCCCTAAGTGTGTTCTCTCCATGCCTGAAAAGTGATTCTGCACACAAAGAGAGGACTTCCCTATCTTGTTGGGCCCTTTGCACAGTGATGGCTTATTGGAGAATGAGAATGTTTGGCCTTTCACTGATCAAATGAGAGATGCCAGCACAGGCAATTGTGATCTGAGTCTTGGGTCACTCTGCACCAGTGACATGGCATCATACACAAATGGTGGTTGGCACATTGTATCTCTAGGTCAGTGGGGGCTGAGGCTGTCAGAGATTCCCAGCAAGGACGTGTGTGCTGGTGTGTCTTGTGAGGAAGGGCATCATGACTGACTGGTGCACCACATCTATTGTGAGGAAAGAGAGGAACCAACAGAAAATAGAAGAAAATGGACTGCATCCTGATCCCCGGAAGCAGAATGTGGGTGGCCAAGGTGATCCTTGAGTGTTGGTATACTTGTAGCTCCTGATTCAGGGCTGTGGAGGCCCAGAAATGCTCACCATTTCTTACATTTATCTATGATCTCATTTGAAATTTCAACAATCTTACAATCTGGGTATTATTTTTCCTTACTTAGATGTAAAGAAATTGAGACCGAGAGATGATAACTTGCTCAAAGTGTGGATGATAGCCAAGATATGGTTACTGAGCCATTTTTCTGACCTTCAGAATTCAATATGAGGATAATCTTTTAAATGAGAAATAGAGGAATGGATATTTTTCTCTAAATAAATCTGAAAGTTTTACCTCAAAAAAATCTGTTCCTCCAACCCAATGTCTACTACAAATTTCATACATGCCTTCTAAAAATGCAGAGTAGGATAGAATATTTCTCCTCCTTTAGTTTTTCCACAATTAATACAATGACTCTATTTAACACACTTTTATTGACCACTTCCTTGGGCTCTGGCACTGTATAAATTGTAGGATTTAATGATGTAAAATATAACATTTTAAATATATTTCTATATTTTTTTAATATAGAAATATCTTTGAAAGCAATATATTAAAATATTAGAGTGGTTGTATTAAAAAATAGAGTGGTTGTTGACCTTGTTGGTCTTCCTGCTTCTCACTTGCCCTAGCTGGACCTTCTCTCTTTTTGCCTCCTGCTGCCCCAGCAAACTTAAAAAAAACACTATGAAAAAAATGCCCCCTCCTATGGAAAATTACTGAAACCTGATTTTATTTGTGAACTTCAGAGTCTGAGGTTCATTCTTTGGAATAACCTCATTCATAGCAGATTTTCATCTTTGAAGGATAGATTTCACTTTTGGAAACTAGAAAAATCATTTAGAGCTAAGTTGATAAATAAAGTGACTAATATAATTTTGGCGTGTTTTGAGGATATTTCCAAAGGTGATTCCTAATATTTTACCAGTGGGGGAAAGGCTAACAACTAGTGTAAAACTATGAAAACATTGTTTTAGAAAAATAAATTCTGGTGTGTTTGTCATAAAAAGTCAATGTTATTACTTTTATAGTTATGTCTGTGCTTCAAATTTAGGAGATACTTCTCAGCCAGCATATTATAATGTATACTTATTATACAAAATAGGAAAAGGTTTCTAATTTTTATGTCCCTCATGTTAGCAATCAACCTGAATTTCTCATAATTCTTAGTTTATCACCAAGTATTTTGAAAGAGCTGCTTTAGAGTCACATGTTATAAGTCAACCACATATCCATTAAGCAATCCAGGTTTTTGTCATTGTGAACAAACCACAAAGTCATAGTGTTTTAACTAGTCCACTCTGTTATATTATGTTTATATTATATTATATTATATTATATTATATTATATTATATTATATTATATTATATTATATATTATGTTTTAAAATATTCAGAAAAGGGAAAAATATTAATGTTCCTTTAAGCTGAGGGCTAAGATACCTCATAGTATTACAAAATCAATTAAAATACTTTCCTTGTAAGCCAAAGAGTCATTCAATTTAAAGGGAGGATAAAAAATGCTAATGGAGTGAATGATGGCTAACAGCCTTGTTGTCATGGCAATCATAGTAGCACTTACCTATAAGAGGAATTGGGAGGGCTCAAGAAGGTTATATTTTATTTGGGAAACAGCAAAAGAGAGAAACCATGACCCATCTGATGAGAGTCTTAGAGGAATTTAGATTTTTGATGATGACATTTGTATTTCTTTTATTTAACAAATATTTATAGGGTATATGTCTATATTTCCCTTGCTTCTTGGGGTGCACAAAGTTGGGTACATCTAATGATGACTGAGAACGAACAAAATATCAGAACTTGTTGGCCTTTAATGACAAGGCTCTACTTGACATTTCTCTCATTTGTTTTTGTTTGTTTTTGTTTTTTAGCTGAGCCATCCTGCCACCTGTTGGCAGCTCAGTGGCAGCTCAGCTCGGGCTGGGCATCAAACTGGTGACCCTGATGTTCAGAGCTCACACTCTTGAGCTAGCTCTTAACCAACTGAGCCACTCGGCTGGCCCCTGTTATTTGTTTTTTATTTGCAAACTCTCACTTATTTTCTTTCTCAATTGGAAATACTGAAATTAATTATCCCTTTACTACATCTGGTGCAGAGATACTTTGGGGTTTGACTACATTGTCTGTTTCTCCTCATTTTAGTAATTTGAGGGAACACCATTTAGCAAAGATATTAAGAAACTTGCAATATCTTAAGAAAGGCAAAGTTTAGGGTTATTGGAACTTATATCTTGAGGTAGGGAAGGTAGAAAATCAAAGGGAAATAAATAAATGAACTCTACAATTAAAACAATAATAATTTATAAAAATTTTCAATTCCAGTTGACATACAGTATTATATTAATTTCAGGGGTACAACATAGTGATTAGACATTTATATAACTTATCAAGTAATCACCCTGATAAATCTAATACCATCTGACACCATATTGTGTTTATTACAATATTATTGACTCTCTCTCTCTCTAAATATATATATATATATATATCTATATATATATATATATATATATATATATATATATATTTTATTTTTTTTTATTTTTTTTTAAGATTTTATTGGGGGAACTGGGGGCGGGGAACAGCCCTGGGGAATCGGGGAAGGGGAACAAACAAGTTGCTGTCCTTTTGTTCTTCAGTCTAGTTGTGGAGGGTCACTTCACTGGCCTATGTTGGTATTGTGATCCTTGTGCTCTTCCCAGGTGAGACAGTTGCTCACCGGCTGAGCAACTCACGGTGGCTCATGGAAGCTCACAAAAGTGCACACCAGCTCCAGCCAACCCCATTGCAGCCTACGCTGTCGCCAGCGACTTGCGGCAGCCCAGCTCTAGGTTGAGCTGTTGTTCATCATCTTAGCCTAGAGGGCTCAGCGTTACTGGCCCTCATATGTGGGATCCAGCCCGGGGCCCTGCTGCTCAGAGCTGGCATCCCAAGCCAACTTCTAACCAATGTGCCACTCAGCCAGCCCTTGACTATATTCTTTACGCTGTACTTTACATCCCATGTGACTATTTTGTCACTGCCAATTTGTACTTCTTAATCCATTCCCCATTTTTCACACACCCTCCCAACCACCCTCTTGTCTGTCAACCATCAAAATGTTCTCTGTTTCTGTAAGTTTGTTTCTGTTTTGTTTGTTCATTTATTTTGTTCTTTAAATTTCACATATAAGTGAAATCATATGGCGTTTGCTTTTCTCTGTCTTACTCCTTGCAGCACAGAACCCTCTAGGTCCATCCATGGTGTTGCAGATTGCAAGATTTCAATCTTTTTTTTTTTTTAAATTGGGGAATTGGGGGAGGGGAACAGTGTTGGGGAATTAGGAAAGGGGAACAGCTAAGTTGTTGTCCTTTGATCTTAGTTGTGGAGGGTGCAGCAAGCTCAGCTCCAAGTCCAGTTGCGCTGCTCAGCTCAAGGTGCTGTGTTCAACTAGGTGCAGGTGGGTGTAGCCCACCATCTCGAACAGGCAACCTTATTGTTAGGAGCACATGTTCTTACTAGCTGAGCCATCCTACCACCTGTTGGCAGCTCAGCAGCAGTTCAGCTCAGGTGCAGCTCACTGGCCCATGTGAGAATCGAACCGGCGACCCTGTTGCTCAGAGCTTGCACTCTTGAACAAGCTCTGAACCAACTGAGCCATTCAGCTGGCCCTTCCATTCTTTTTTTATGGCTGAGTAATATTCCATCATATATATGTGCCAGCTTTTCTTTATCCATTCATCCACTAATGGACACCCAGATTGCCTCAATATCTTGTAAATAAGTCTGGGATGAACATATGGATGCACATTTCCCTTCAAAGTAGTGTTTTGAGTGTCTTCGGGTAACTACCCAGATGGGATTACTAGATCCTTCTTTGTCTCTTGTTATAGCCTTTGTTTTAAAGTCTATTTTGTCTGGTATAAGTATTGTTATCTCAGGTTTTTGTTTGTTTTCATTTTCATGGTTATCTTTTTCCATCTCTTTACTTTCGGTCTACGTGTGTCTTTTGATCTGAAGTGAGTCTCTTGTAGAAAGCATATGCAAGGGTTTTATTTTCGTATCCATTTGATTGAAACATTTAATACATTACATTTAAAGTAATTATTAACAGGTACATATTTATTGCCATTTTATTATTCATTTTTTAATCTTCTTTTTCTTCTTCTTTTTCTTAAAGAGGTCCCTCTAACATTTCTTGCAATATTGGTTTGGTGGTGATGAAGTCCCATGGCTTTTTGTTGTCTGAGAAGCTCTTTATCTCTCCTTCAATTGTAAATTATAGCCTTGCTGGGTAGGGTAATCTTGGTTGTAGGTCTTTATTTTTCATCACTTTGAATATTTCGTGCCAATCCCTTCTGGTCTGCAAATTTTCTGTTGAGAAATCAGCTGACAGTCTTATGGGAGCTCCCTTGTAGGTAATTAATTGCTTTTCTTTTGTAGCTTTTAAGATTTTCTCTTTGTCTTTACCCTTTGACATTTTAATTATGATGTGTCTTGTTGTGCGCCTCTTTGCATTTATTTTATTTGCGACTTTCCATGCTTCCTGGACTTGTATGTCTATTATCTTTGCCAGGTTAGGAAAGTTTTCTGTCATTATGTCTTCAAATAAGTTTTCAATTCCTTGCTCTCTCTCTTCTTTTTCTGGCACCCGTGTGATGTAAATATTGTTACACTTGATGTTGTCCCAGAGGCTCCTTAATCTATCCTCGGTTTTTTGGGGTTTTTTTTGGATTCTTTTTTTTTCTTTTTGCTATTCCTTTTGGGTGTTTTCTACTATCTTATCTTCTAAATCACTAATTTGAATCTCTGCTTCATCTAATCTACTCTTGATTCCCTCTAATGTGTTTTTTTCTTTTTAAAAAAGATTTTATTGGGGAATTGGGGAAGGGGAACAGTGTTGGGGAATTGGGGGAAGGGAACAGCCAAGTTGCTGTCCTTCAATCTTAATTGTGGAGGGTGCAGCTAGCTCAGCTGCAAGTCCAGTCACCATCTGGCCGCCCTTCAGCAGCTTGCAGTGACTCAGTTCAAGGTCCATGTTCAATCTTAGTTGCAGGTGGTCATAGCCCAACATCCCATGTGAGAGTCTAACTGGAAACATTGTTGTTAGGAGCACATGCTCTCAGCAGTTGAGCCATCCTGCCACCTGTTGGCAGCTCAGCTCAGGTGCAGCTCACTGGCCCATGTGAAAATCAAACCGGTGACACTGTTGCTCAGAGCTTGCGCTCTTAACCAACTGAGCCACTCGGCTGGCCCCCAGTATTCTTCATTTCAGTTATTGTATTATTTATTTTTGACTGGTTCTTTTTTGTTTTCTAACTCCATTTTTATGTTTCCTATCTCTTTGTTGAAGTTCTCCTTGAGATCACTGAACATCCTTACAATCAGTGTTTTGAACTCTGCCCCTAGTAGATTGCTCATCTCCATTTTGTTTAGTTCTTTTTCTGGAGTTTGTTCTGTTCTGTTATTTGGGATATGTTCCTTTGTCTCCCCATTTGGCTGCCTCCCTGTGTTTGTTTCTATGTATTATGTAGGGTTGCTATGTCTCCCTCTCTTAGGAGAGTGGCCTTATATAGCATGTGTCCTGTAAGGCCCAATGGCACAGTCTCCCTGGCCACCTGAGCTGATGCTCCAGGTGTGTCCTCTGGTGGGGGATGGGTACCCTCCTGCTGTAATTGAGCCTTGGCTGATGTTTGCTGGTAAATGGGAAGGTTTTATTATCAGGCTGATTGATTGTGAGGACTGGCCATGAGCAGAGTGGAGGAGCTATTGTTCAGGGTCTGACCCTACAGAGAAGGATTCGTGCTAGACTGGTGCCTTCCCAGTCTGCTCTTTGGGTGTATCATCTTCAGAGGCAGCTGGATGGTGTTCCAGCTCAGTCTGAAGTCAGCCACCAGTAATGCTGGCACTGGGGCATTTAGAGAGTGACCCCACCAGAGGCCAAGTAAATTTGCAGCCTGTGCCCTGCCCATGGCCACCTGACATGAACCACAAAGCAAATGACAGTCACCCTTGCTGAGTTTATAGGTGCTTTGAGAGGGCAAGCCTTGAACTGAGATCAGCTGCCACTAGTGCTGAGCTTGGGGCTGCTCAGCAAGAGTATGGGGCACACTGAGGCCAGATGCTGCTTGTTTGGGATGTGAACCTTTGAGAATTTTGGGAAATTTCTGCAGCATGAGCCAAGACAGCCTATATGCAAAAATCACTGGGAACAGCTTGGGTGGGTCCACAATTTGGGTGGGGCAAGGTCTCAGGTAATCACCAGGATTAACCGGTTGATGGAGACTCAGATATGGCACCCCCTTGTGTCTGTATGCTGAGCAGAAGGAGGGCTCAACAAAAAAACAATGTATCCTTCCAACACTTCTCTCTGGTAGAAAGATGCCCCCTCCAACCCTCACCCTGAAGCCAGACAATTCAATGACTTTTTTTATGTCCCTGGCACCTGTCGAGGTGTTGTTCCAATGCTGGAGCTCAGAGTGAGTGATTGAGTTTGTCAGCGAATAAGTCTGTGTGTGGGCCCTTTAAGAGGAACTCCTAGGGCTCCAGCCATCCTCCTTCTCATTTGGCCACAATCTCTGCTGGTTTTCACAGCCAGAAGTTGTGGGGACTTCTCTTCCTGGCAGTGAAACCCTGGCCTGGGGAGCCTGGTATGGGGCTGGGACCCCGCACTCCTCAGGGGAGACCTCCACAGCCGAGATACCCCTTCCAATTTTTAACTGCCACATGTGGGTGTGAGACTAGCCATTCCATGTCTCTGTCCCTTCTGCCAGTCTCGAGGTGACTTCTTCTGTATGTCCATAGTTATAGGACAATTTCAAGCATTGAAAAGTGACCAGAAGGCAGATGTCATAGTGAGAATCTAGCATGTGAGGGAGACTATTCTAGATCACTGACAGTCTTTTGGAAAGGTGATGTTTGAACTGAGATCCAAATGTGACTGTCAGCAAAAGGAACAGCAAACTGTAAAGGCTGGAAAGTGGTGGGATGAGCTTGGGTTTGAGAGAGAAGACCGATGTGCTAGAACAGAGAGAGTAATATAAAATAATATGAGATGAAGTCTAGGAGAAAGCAGGGGCCAAGGCATAGTGCCTAATAGTCTATGAGATATTAAATACTTAGGTGTTATTCTAAGAATAATGGAAAATCAATGGAACTTTGATTTATGTTTTAAAAGATTGTTTTGGCTACTATGTAGAAATGGATTGTTCCACTGTCTTTTCTTTTTTTCCTGTATATAATGCCTTTAAAATATGTTATTTATTTTTTTAAGATTTTATTGGGGAATTGGGGGAGGGGAACAGCGTTGGGGAATCAGGGAAGGGGATCAGACAAATTGCTGTCCTTTTGTTCTTCACTCTAGCTATGGAGGACATTGCTTCACTGGCCCATGTTGGTATCATCATTGCGCTCTTCCTGGGTGAGGCAGATCGATTGCTGGCCTCTGGTCGGTCGCTCACAGCGGCTCTTGGCAGCTCACACAGACTGCTGGCCGCTCATGCTGGCTGCCGCCACTCACTGTAGCCTATGGCAGCCCACTGCAGCAGGGGCTACAGCTATGCCAACCTGGAGACTCACAGAAGCCCAGTTCCATGTGGAACTGTTGTTCACCATCTTAGCTGCAGACGGCAGTGTCACTGGCCCTCATGTGGGATCTGAACTGGGGCCACTGACATCCCAACCAGCTCTTAACCAACTGTGCCACTTGGCCAGCCCCAAAAAGAAAAATGTTTTTAAGATATTCTATTTATCATTGGTACTGAGAAAATTGATTATCCTTTACCTTGGTATATTTTTTCTTCTTGTTTCCTGTGCTTTAATGGTGTGTGGATTATCCGAGTCAAAAAACTGATCATATCTACAAAGAGTGGGAGAGGGCTTAGGTCAAGTTTTAGGGATCTCCAATATTTAGAAGTTGGACGAGAAGGAAACTGGCACAGGATCCCGAGGAGGAGGAATAGTCAATGGCGTAGGATGAAAACCAGAGAAGTTCAGTGTCATTGAAGCCAAAAGCGAAGTATTTCAAGATTTGGTAATATAGAAATATTTATTGAGAGCAGTTTCAGTGGCATACAGAGGCCAGTGTCCAGATCTGAATTATTTGTTTTTAATTGGGGGAGGGGAACAACGTTGGGGAATCGGGGAAGGGGAACAGACAAGTTGCTGTCCTTTTGTTCTTCTGTCTAGTTGTGAAGGATGTCGCTTCACTGGCCCATGTTGGTATTATCATTGTGTTCTTCCCAGATGAGGCAGATCGGTTGCTGACCACTGGATGGCCGCTCACGGTGGCTCTTGGCAGCTCACGCAGGCTACAGGCTGCTCATGCTGGCTCCCAGCCACTCATGGTAGCTTATGGCAGCCCCACTGCAGCCTATGCCATTGCTGGCGACTCATGGCAGCCCAACTCCAGGTCGAGCGATTGTCCACCATCTTAGTTGTAGAAGGCAGTGTCACTGGCCCTCATGTGGGAACTGAACCAGGACCCTGCTGCTCAGAGCTGGCATCCCAAGCCAGCTTCTAACCAAAGCACCACTCAGCTGGCCCTGAATTATGTTTAAGTACAGATTATGTTTCAAAAAGCTGACTGAAAGGAGGAGAGAGTTAGGATGATATCTCAAGGCAGACTTGGCATTAAGAAAGAGATTTTTATAAGCATGAGAGAATATTGAAAGTATTTATAGTATTAGGAAAAGAAAAAAAATGGGGAAAGGATAAAGATGTAGATAGGAGGAGATAATTAATGAAGGAGATCAGACAGCACAGAGAGGAGACACTGTCAGGAGTATGGTGAGGGGTATTGCTTTGATAGGGAGAAGTGACATGTCATTCTCTGAATCTGGAGGTGGGATGTGTAGATTTGCTTTCTAGATGGGGACAGATGGTTGAAGTTGATGGCTTCAATTTTCTTGCTGAAGTATTTGGAAACATTAGCTTCTTAAAGTGGAAAGTTTTAGCAGAGGACCTGGGATGACTGTAAAAGGTTTGTAGATTGCTAATGGAAATAGAAGGCAAAACTGTCCAAGGATGAGTAAAGGGTATATTGGATAATGCTGAATATCCATCTGAACTTGGAGTGCAGAAATGGGAATGTTTGGTTGATATTCTTTTACAATGCTCAGCAGCCTCAATAATGGCCAATTGTTAGATTGTGGCCTTGATGTGTGGGTTTAGTACAAGAACAGGGATGCAAGGGGCTGCAGGTGATAATCAAACAATGTTTCAGATGGTTAATAGTATCATCTGGGCAGGGTTGAGAAGTAAAGAAAACTGTCCTAGGAGCATAAAGGGTCTTAGGACCTTTTTTGAAAAAGGGATGATAAATCAGAGGAGTTTGTATAAAGGCAACTTGAAAAAGACGGTTGTTTTCTACATGCCTCATACAGTTATTATAAGGTGTAAATGAGTAAATTCATGCACAGTGGATTGACTACTGCTTAGCACATAGGAGAAGCCCAGTAAAGGTTGGCTATGGTAGCAGGTGCTATTGGTGTCTTGTATCACACTCTCGTACCCAACTCTGACTTCAGCTGTAGCTCTGGTGGACAGTTCCTGGGTGTGTTTATAGTCTCTCACCTCAATGGTCTGTTGTATCCTTTCTCCAAAGCAGCAAGCATTTGCTCACCTTGTGTCTAAGTGCATCTAGGAAATGGAGGGAGTTGCATGTAAAAGGCTCAGCCTCTTGTCTTTCAGCTGGAAGTACATTTTGGGTGGTTCCTCAGTGGTCTCCAGCAAGATTGATATGAACTACTCACAGGGTAAACTGCTCCATATCACACACTGTGTTGGCTTTTCTCTTTTTTGTCTGTCTCTTTCTCTGTTCTTTGACTTCTACTTCCTGGGATTATATTCCAAATAACCTACAAGGTTGAACAACTAAGTTCACGAACTCGTCCTACAAAAAGTGCTACCTGCCTCACTGCTAAATCTCACTATCATCACCTTTGATGTATTCCCCTTGGAAAGCTGTGCACCATTGGTAGTACCTAGTCCACCCTTCAAAGCAATTTTGGAACTTTATTTCTGGAACGGCCATCACAGCTGTAGTCGTATTACCCTTGATGTCCTGAATGTCATGGAAATACCTTCTTTTCAATATTTCCTTTATCTTCAGGTAAAGAAAGAAGTCATTGGGGGCCAGATCAGGTGTGTAGGGAGGGTGTTCCAATACAGTTATTTGTTTACTGGCTAAAAACTCCCTCACAGACAGTGCTGTGTGAGCTGGTGCATTGTTGTGATGCAAGAGCCATGAGTTGTTGGCGAAAAGTTCAGGTCATCTAACTTTTACACTCAACCTTTTCAGCACTTCCAAATAGTAAATTTGGTTAACTGTTTGTCAAATTGATACAAATTCATAACAAATAATTCCTCTGATATCAAAAAAAGGTTAACAACATCATTACAACAAGTTTGCGAACTTAATTGTCACACCTCATATTTACACTCAAGTAAGTCCTTGTCTCATACTTGCTTTCAGGGTGGGGTGGGGTAGGGGAAACACAAATTAATATAACCATTATTAGTGTTATTATTATTGTAAATGTTACTGTTTTATTGTTTTCTATTATTATGATGATCTAAACATCTAGAAATTAGCACAGAATTTCTAATTTCTTTTTCTGGATAGAAAAGAATGTAAGCCTAAACATCCAAAAAGCTCACAAAGTATTAATCAACATTATTATAAGTGACCAATATGTAGACATATCCTAGTGAGCTTCTAAAGATCAAGAAAAATAATTAAAAAGACATTTGGGCAGAAAACCTGTTGAACCACATAGGAACAAAAATTGAACTGCTTTCCAAATTCTCCTGTGTAACACCTAATAGAAAGTGAAATAAAATGACATCAAGCAGAGCTTGGAGGGGGAGAAAAAAAGACTGCATTCTAATAAATCTATTTTCAGGAAACTTGTTCAAGTGAAACACAATGGAAAAAAATACTATTAAATGTGCAACCTTCTGAACTAAGCAAAGTTACTTGAAGACCTGCTTTAACTGATGGTGGAATTAATCAAAATACAGAACTCTAGAATATGAAAATCATTACAGTGATCACTGAAACAAATACAAAGAAAAATTAAGTCCAGATGATTGTTTTATATATGGTTACAGAACAGAATGAAAGTGTAAAAAAACAACTCTTGAAAAAAATAACATTTTAACTAGAATAACGCGGGCCTAATGTGTTCTCATACAAAAACAAAAACTGAGACAGACTGAAGAAAATACAATTTCTGCATTATTCATAAGGGGGATATTATTTCATTCTTAATAAAGATAACTGAAGAAATATATGTTCTAGGATATAGTTCTAAACCTTAAAATAAGGACTAGTTGAGATAGAAACAGGATGTATACTTTCCAACTTACTAAAGAGATGGGCAAAGAAAACAAATTTCACATATCAAACATACTCATCAAACATGTTGACGTTTTCAGTTTAGTCTTCCATCTCCAGGGACTTCTGTGACTCATCATACTTCCTGAATTTTAGGATCATTTCCAATATCATTAATGCAAGTGCCCTGGTTCTGACTACAACTATCTCCCTTTCCAGCTTGGTTTTTAAATTATAATTACTAAAATAGCTTTGGATCTCATCGTGACCTCTAGCCCTTTTATCTGTTTTCCCTACCCTTTAGCTTTCTCCATCTTTCACTTTGCAACCTTGATCTAACTTGGATTTGAGGGGCCATTATTTCAGTGATATACTGCCAATACCGTAAACTCCCTTGCTTTCTTGGGCTTTTGTCATACTCCATCAGGCTGAAATCCAGTTCCAGAGCATCGCACTCTATGCTTTCATTCTCTCTATATATTTGAGCAGCTAGAGAAACACACAACAGGGCAGACTGTACCATTATAATTTCATGATCATCAGCCTTTATTGGGTACGAGAGTGCTAGACAATTCTTCAGGTATCTCTGGTCAACTCATAGTCCCATTCTTCACAGTGGCTATTCCAAACCTTTTCCTGGCTTCTCAAATGCTCAACTTTCCTTCCTCCCCACCATCTCTCAGCAGGTGCCCTTATTCCATGTTTCCCAAAGAATAATCATTGTTAGATTAAAAAATCCTCAACAATCCCGCTACCAATTTACCAATATAACCACATTTGTACCTCTCTGGTCTTCCTTCTTGCCTGTTACATGGAGAAGCTGTTTCTCTTCCTTATGGAATCCAATTCCTTAAGTGTGCTTTGGGACCCATCACATTCCTCCTCCTCAGGACCTTATAATATGGATTATTTTTTGTTTCCCCTAAATATCCAATCTCTACTTCTCAGCCTCATCAATTGCCTCAAATTTCAACCACTAAAAACAAAAACCTAGTTTATTTAAAGAATCTTTTTGCCCCCAGATTCTATTGGAAGTTTTCTGAATTTATTATCTTTTTTTAAAATTATTATTTATTTTTTTATTAGTTTCAGGTGTACAACACAAGGCAATAGTTATACTCTTTACCCCCCAAAGTAAAAACCCCCCTCCCCCAGTTCGCCACCCCACTCCTCCCCCCCATATCCTACATATCCATCACAACTCCCCTGATTCCCCTCCACAGTATACTCCACATCCTGTGACCATCCACATATTCAGTTGCAGTTGGCATACAATGCTATACAACATCAGCTTCAGGTGTACAGTGCAGTGATCAAGCCTCTACTCCATCCATGAAGTGGTCTCCCTAACAAGACATGTGACTATCTGGCATGCCACAAAATTTTTACAACATTATTATATTCCCCAAGCTGTGTTTCATATCCTTGTGGCAATATTGTAGTTGTCTATTTATGCTGTCTAATCCCTTCCCCTTCCCCCCCATCCCCACCCCCCTCCCAACTAGCAACGCTTAGATTTTCCTCTACATCTACAAGTCTGTTTACTTTGATTGTTCACTCAGCTCTTCAGACTCCACACACAAGTGAGATCACATGGTACCTGTCCTTCTCCGACTGACTTATTTCTCACAACATAATAGTCTCTTCACAACATTGTCAATTACATTCCCAGAACTGCCCCCATATCCCTGCGGCAACACTGTAGTCCCACATACATTGTCCAAAACCTTCCCCTCTCCCTCTTCCCCACTCCCTCCCAGCCAGCAACCATCAGTTTTTCCTTTATATCTGCTTGATACGACTTCAGTCTTCTTAAATTGTCTCTCTGGGTTAGCTTGTTTACCCCTTTCTTTTGTTTAAAAAAGCCCTTTTAACATTTCTTGCAATGCTGGCTTGGTGGTAATGAATTCCTTAAGCTTATTCTTTTCTGAGAAGCTCTTTATTTCTCCTTCAATTTTAAGTGATAGCCGTGCTGGGTAGAGCAATCTTGGTTGTAGGCCTTTATTTTGTGTCACTTTGAATATCTCCTGCCACTCCCTTCTGGCTTGCAGAGTTTCTGTAGACAAGTCAGCTGTTAGTCTAACAGGAGTTCCTTTGTATGTAACCTGCTGTCTTTCTCTTGCAGCCTCTAGGATTCTGTCTCTGTCTTTAACCTTTGCCATTTTAACTATGATGTGTCTTGGTGTGGACCTGTTTGGGTTCAGCTTGTTTGGAACCCTCTGCACTTCCTGGGCATGTATGTTGATTTCCTTCACCAGGGTAGGGAAGTTTTCAGTCAATATTTTTTCAAATACATTTTCGACCCCTTGCTTCTTCTCTTCTCCTTCTGGTATCCCTATGATTCGAAGGTGGTTGCGCTTCACCTTGTCCCATAGGGCTCTTAAACTATTTTCATTGTTTTTTATTCTTTGGTCTTTTTGCTGTGCCAACTGGGTGAGTTCTGCTATTTTATCTTCCAAATCGCTGATCCGCTCCTCTGCATCATCTACTCTACTGGTGATTCCTTCGAGTGTGTTCTTCATTTCAGTTATTGTATTCTTTAGTTCTAACAGGTTGTTATTTATGGTTTCCCTATACTTCTTTATGTCCTCGCTAAGTTCCTTAAACATTCTTATCATCAGTGTTCTAAACTGTGTCTCTGAAAGGTTGGATCCCTCTGTTTCATTTGGTTCCATTTCTGGAGGTTTCTTCTGATCTTTTACTTGTGACATGTTTCTTTGTTTCCCCATTCTGGCTGTCGCTCTGGGATTGCTTTGATGTATTAGATAGATCACCAGAAGAGCCCTGGCTGGATCACACAAGCACACAGCTCATGGCCCAACACTCCCAGGAAAACTCCCAGTTTCAGCCTGTCCCAATCAGCCGCTCGCAGATCAGGCCGAGCAACCCGACAACCAATCACCAGCCTGGCAATTCTGCAAGCAGAGTGCGAAGAACGGGGACCAGGGAGGCTTGCGCACTCCCGCGTCTCAGTGAGCAGCCTGTTGGAGCCAGATCACTCCCACTAAGCATTTCCCTGGTAACGCAGCACAAGCCGAGTGGAGGGTGGGGATCCGAGGCGGCTCGCTTACTCCTGGGTCTCAGTGAGCAGCCTGTTGGAGCCAGAGGGCACCCGCCCTGCGTTTCCCTGGCAACGCAGTATAAGCTGGGCAGAGGGTGGGGATCCAAGGCCGCATGTGCGCACGCGCACATGCACACACGTACTTCTGCGCCAATTCCACCAGACCAATTAGGTCTCGGACCTGATCCTCCATGGGAGGGCCCAAGCTTGACAAAATGGTGACCTCCCTACACCACTCGCGTGCAGGCCCCACACCACGGGAGCAACAATCCCAAAACCTCCAGCCTTTGCACCAGAGGTGCTCAGTTCAGTCCGTCCCCGCAGGCTCCCGGCTCACACAGCCACTCCCTCCATCAGGAACAAGGTAAGTGCCCACCGGCGAGCAAGCCTGGGCACCGGCCCCACTGATTCTCCAGCCGCTCTTAGCCTCACCGAGCTGAGCAAAGAGAGTCCTCACTAATTTACTGCCAGCTATCTTGGAACTCCTCTTCTTGGCAAAGGAGCTCTGGGCTGGTGAGCTTGGTGTGCAGCCGGAGGATCTCTCCCCCAACCGGAGAAGCCTCCCCACAGCTGGGACCTCCCTCACGGGGCTCGCCCTCTCTCGTCTCCGCCCGTCCTACCAGACCAGACCCGGCTTCCTCTTTAAGTTCTTCGTTTAGTGGTTCTGTTCCTCCAGTGTTCCGGGGACCTCCAGGGTTGAATACTGTATAATTTGGTTGTAATTTTGGTGTGATCCTGGGAGGCAGTTAGCACAGCATCTGTCTATTGCGCCATTTTACTGGAAGTCCTGAAGTTATTATCTTGAGTGACTTACCTCCCATTCATTTCTCAACTCACTGCAACCTGGCTTCTGCTCCCATCCCTACACTATGACAACTCAATGTCACTAGTAACTTCCATGGTATTAGATCACACAGGCATCTTTTATACCCATTCTACTTAACTTCTAAGTGACATTAAGATTCTGCTCCCAATTTCAACATGTGGGCATATTTCCCCAGGCCACCAAACAATTCTCAGACACAAGCCACGTGTCCTACAATTCAACACAATTCTGATGTTATCTACTTAGAAATAGCATTGGATTCCACAGGTTAGGGGCTCAGTCCTATAAGACTGACCCCACTTCAGATGCCAGTTGCAAATCCAAGTTGGCACTTGGGCTTCTGACCTGACTGACTGGCTAGAGACCAGAGGTTCCCGTGACTTCCTCTTTGAGTTTAATTAATTTGCTAGAGAACTCAGAGAAACATTTTACTTACTAGATTACTGGTTTGTTATAAAATGATATAATTCAGGATCAGCCAGATGCAAGAGATTACATATGGCAAGGTATATGGGAAAGGGCAGGCAGTTCCCATGATTTCTCCCAGCATACTATTCTCCCTAAATCTCCACTGTTCACCAATCCAGAGTGTCTCCCAATCCCATCATTTTGGGATTTTTATGGAGGTTTCATTTCATATGCATGATTGCTTGAGTAATTGGACATTGGTGATTAAACTCAACCTCCAGCCCCTCTCCCCTCTCCTGAGGTCAAGGGGTGGGGTTGAAAGTTCCAACCTTCTGATCACATGATTGCATCAACTGGTCACCTTCCCCACCCCCATACTTAGTTGTTTTTGAAAAATCACCTCATTAATTTAACAAAGACACCTTTATTGGTATCAATACTTAAGAAGTCCTAAGGGTTTTAGGAGTTTTGTGTCAAGAATGGAGTCAAAGATGAAATGTATATTTCTTATTTTACAATATATCACATCACAGACATCTGATGCTATTAACTATTCTTGTTTATGCTTGTGCTTGCCTTCTCTGACATTCTATTCTCTTCTCTTTGTTCTATCTCTCCATGTGTATCTTCTCTGTCTCTTTTTTCAGGATCTCCTTTTTCTTCTCTGCTTCTTCTGTATTTTGAAGTTCATTGAAGCCCTTTGTTGGTTCTACAACAAAGTCAATCTGGGAGGTTTTAATAACTATGGATGCCTTGTCCTTACTAAAGACTGTTTCAAAATGAAATCTCTGGTGGTAAAGCCCACCCATCCTTATATAAAAATCATATATATTAAAAAATACAAGTAAAACAGGTGTTTGGATGCATTGCTGGTGGCAATGCAAAGTGGTACACATCGCCAATACAAAACACATATGTATAAGGTTATTCACTGTAGAATTATTAACTTGGGTTCATAAAAATTTATTTCTTTTGGAAGTTTTAGAGTTTTGAGTTTTATAGTTAGATCTGTGACCCATTTTGAGTACAATTTTACATATGGCATAAGTTTTGGATTGAAACTGTTTTGCATATGGATATCAAATTGGCCAGCACCATCTGTTGTAAGGACTATTCTTTTCCCAATGAGTTGCCTTTGCACCTTTGTTGAGAGTTAATTGTCTTTATATGGATAGGTTTGTTTCTGGACTCTGTTCTGTTCCATTGATCTATTTGTCTATCTGGTTGCTAATACCACACTATATTGATAAGTGTAGCTCTATAATAATTCTTGAAATCAGGTAGTGTTAGTCCTCCAGCTTTGTCCTTCTTTCTCAAAGTTGTTTTTGCTATTCTTTTTACAGCATTTCTGTAGAATTTTATAATTTGTTTTTTTTAATTTCTCCAAAAATGTCATGGGATTTTGCTTGGGATTGTGTTGAGTATACAGATCAATTTGGGGGGAATTGACGTCTTAACAACATTGAATCTTCAGATCCATGAACGCAGTATATCTCTCCATTTACTGGTGTCTTCATTTCTCCCAGCAAGCAGTTTTCAGTATAAACTTTTTGCACATATTCTGTCAGATTTATCACTGAGTACTCCTTATTTTTTTGACATTTTAAAGAATGTGTTTTACATTTCATTTTAATTGCTCCTTGATAATATATGGAAGCACAATTAATTTTTGTGTTTTGATCTCATATACTGCAACTTTGATAAACACATGTGTTAGTGTTAGTAGCCTTTTGTAGATTTCACTGGATTTTCTTTATAGCTTTTTCTTTATAGATGATCATGTTGTCTCTCAGTAAAGACAGACTGACTTCTTTCATTACAATGTAAATAACTTTTTATTTCCTTATTGCACTGGCTTGAACTTCCAGTTCAGTAGTGAATAGAAATGGTGAGAATAGGCACCATTGCCATGTTCCTGATATTAGTGGGAAAGCATTTAGATTTTACAGTTAGATATTATATTATAAAATTATATTATTATTCTGTTTCTTTTTAATTTCTTCTTTTGGATTATGTATTATTTTTATTCCATTTTATAGTATGTTAGTTAATTTGCAATAACCTTTGTCCTTTGTTGACTTATTAGCAATAATCTTTTATTTTGCAGTTGCTGTTTTAGGTTTTATAGTATAAATTTTAATCTTATTTCAGTCTGCCACAAGTAACATAACACCACTGCATCTTTAGTGTAAAAACCCTGCAACAGAGTATCTCAATTTCTCCCTTCTTAGGCTCTGTGCTATTGTTGTCATTCATTTCCTTTCCTTGTGTTATAAAATCCATACTGCATTACATATTATTTTTTTAAACAATCAACTATCTTTAAAGATATTAAATAATAATAAATTGTGCATTTGTCACAGTTATCATTTTTGTTGCTTTTCATTCTTTTTAGAAAGGTTTCTCAACCTTGATATCATGGACTTTATTCAGGGCCAAATAATTCTGTGTTGTGGGGGCTGTCCTGTGCATTGTAGGATGTTACAAGCATCCCTGGTCTCTATCCATTAGAGACCATTAGCACCACCCAGCCTTCACAAAATCTCCTGATCTTTGCTTCTTTCTCCAGAACTCGACTCTAACAGTCTCAGAGAATGGCGCTATTGTGCATACTGTTGCACACGTCTGAAATCTAAGAATCAATCTTGATACTTCCTTTTCCTTCATTTTTTGTATCATCATCAACTTACATTATTTTTACTTCCTAAATACACTCCAATTCCATCCATCGTCTCATTCTTTGCTGCCACCTGCTTAACCTAAACTATTATTTCTTACCTAGACTACTACAACAAATTCATAACTTCATCTCCTGTATCCCTTTTATTGCTCTCCAACCTGTTGTTCATACTATTGCTAGTATAGTTTTTAAAATGCAAATCTTGCAAAACCCACCCACCCATGCCCAATTTATAACCAAAGGAATTAATTTATGCCTCTTATCTAAGTATAATCCCTGCAATGCACTACTCATATTTGGATATCAAAGACATGTATTAAGAGGGACTCAAACTCAGCATCATACTCTACAAAGAGACAATTTTTGAAAACTTGAATAAATATCAATTAAAAATGAGAGAGAATATTGTATTTTCAGGAGAGGAAAGTGAGGAAATCATAGGGATGAAAGCAAGTATGTGCACTGCAGAAAAATCATCAAGAGCTTCATTCAAGTTCATGCAACTAAACTTTGTGATGACTTTCCATCCTCAAGAGTTGTATATACCAGTTAATGTACAAAGGAGAAAGTTTAACATACCTTTGCTATACAATAGTTATCTTTAGCAGCATCAAGACCCTGTTCTAAGCACTGTGTGAGGCACAAATAGAAAGATGAATAAGGCATTGTTTTAGTTCTCAAGTATATATACTCAAGTCTTCCTGTCTCAACATTTGCTTATCTTCCACCAATTCTTTCTACTCCAAGAGACTCCATCATCACCCCCTTCATCATTAACATTTTTGCATATGGCTAGGTAGTCAGTGGTCCTAAGATAAGACGAGGGTGGGGAGGGAGTAAAGGCAGTGGGGGAGGATCTCAACAAGAACTTGTTCAAATTACACTCAATTTAAGATGAACAAATGACTCACAGTAGTTATAGAGGAACTTTAAGCTCTTTTTGTAAAGAACAACAAAACACACTACCTGAAATCAAAGACAAGAGTTTCCATTTGAAATCTTTCTCTCTGAATAGAAATAATGAAGCATTTCAACTCCATATGCTTGAAGAAAGTGGAGCACCAAAAATGGATAGGGGAAAAAGGGTGGAGGCAGAACTTGGAAAGATCAAAGAAGGTGCTATCGGATGTTAGAATCAGATAAAAGGATTTCCTATAAGGCATTCTGCTGGTAAGTCTATAAAAGATGTCGTTGTTACTGCTTGTTAAGTAAGAGCTTTCGATCTGGAGAACAGTCTCCACGGTCTTTAAAAAGGGAAGGCGACCATTACAATCTTGTAAGAATGCCAGCATTTGGAAGCTTTGATTCACTTCAAGCCATGTTGCCAAACAAACAAACAAAGAAGTAATAAGTAATCAGTCTTTTAAACTTAACTTCACAAATAAAATGGCTTCTTTTGCTGGGCTTGGATCAGAGTAGCCACCAGTGTGTGTTCTTGTCTGTTGTAAAAAATCAGAAAGTTAGACAATTTTCAGATTGGAAATTTTGAAATTTTCAGACTAGAGAACAGTAGGTCTTTTTAAAGCAGTAAAACCCTCTCTTCTGTTAAAATATTATATGGAAAACCAATATTTAAAAGATGAGAACAAAAGTGAGATTGATGGGGAGAGGGGGAGAACTAGGGGCATGAACCCCATCATCTTTTGTCTTCCAGCTCTGAGCTGTGATCCGAGTCACCTTTGTAAAAATGCTAGGGCTATTTGGAGCACCATTTCACAATTACTCACTTAGTCATGTTCTCTCTGCTTACAAATGAAGACATTGGGGCCCAAGAGTTAAAATGATTCATTCAAATGATATCATCACATGGATAGTGATACCTGAGGCTTAGGAAACCTCCTCAAGGTTGATATGTGGTAAAGTGCCCTCTCCCAAAGTTCTGATTATGCCTACCTATATTCAGTTGGTCAAGGAAGTTCCTTTTTAGAGGGTTATTTGAAAGGTCAAGGAGGGATCTTAAAAATAATTCAAGTGGCTAGCATGAGGGCATGTAGTTTTGGTACTTATGGTTGGGCCCCAGAGAGAGGAAGGAAAAATGCTGGAAAAATAGAAATGATGTATGCACCAAATTTTACAAGTGATGCCATTTTTTTTATAGAAACATCCTAGGATGCAGGAGGCCTCTGCCAATTGGAATGTTCCAGGGCTATGGCTAACATCATAAGCATTTGCTCTGAGACTCTGGGCTTGAAGGAAGAACAATGTCCAGGCTTCATATAAACTAACACCATTTCAATCCCAGACACCGGTTCTCTTCAGCATTTTAATTTGGCGACTGTAGGGTTCTGGATGTCCTTCCCATGTGCCACTTCTTCATCTCTAGAGATGATAATAACCATCTCTGGTTCCCATGTAAATGGTCCATGAGCCTCTTATGGGTATGAATCTTATCATTGCCTTGTGCCTGGGACACCAATTTGTATAGAAAGTGGTCACATCCAGAGCTTGAAAAGTGGTCTTTGTTGGAATGGGGTTTCTAGGTGGCATGTTAAACTGGGTGGTGGGAAGAAAGCATGGTATTTGTGGGTAGAAAGCAAACTGGCTATTAATTTTGGCTCAACCACTAACTTATTGTCAGATTTGGGGGCAATTATTTATACTTCCTAGACTTTGATTTTCTCTAGTATAAAGTGAGGAAGACAGACTAGATGATCTCCAGGGCCTCTTCCAGTCAGAATCCTCATATCTCTTCATTTGCCAATTGCTACTATTATATTTAGCGACATCCACTTCATACGTGCTGTATGTATTCATCACAACACACTGCAGTGTATAGGGGGCATTCTGCTACTTCACAGATAAGGAGATTTAGAGGCAAGAGGTTAAGTAACTCACTCAAGTTCACACAATCAGTAAGGGACAGAACTGGGATTCAAATTCAGATTTGCCTAACACTGAAGTTCCCTCCACTCTGGCATGCTGCCTTAAAATTATGATACGAAAGGTAAGGGTTGGGGTGAGGACACTGTAATGAAGTGACCTTATAAGCCATTGCTGGGCTGCTCTCTATATCCATCTTGCTCAGGAGTTTTTACCTACATCTCCAGTCTCTGCTTTGATCACTTCCAAGGGCAAAATGCTCATCCCTCTTCACACAGGTCAACTTGGGTCCAGTTTTAATGACTGAACTGGGTTCTTCCTAAAATCTCTCCTAGATCTTGGTTCTCTTCTCTGGGGCCTGTTCTTTGTGATATATCCTCCCTGTTAATGGATAGGATTTGAGTTTCACGGGGAGTCAGAATGTGAGATCACCTTAGTTATGGCTGACTTTCTGGCTTTTTTTCACCAAGGGATTTTGGCTTGAACCAGATCTCTCTGGAAATAAAAAGTTTCCTTTGATCTGTCTGTGGGAAGATGCCTGGCACACAGGATGGCCTAATCTTCTTTGGTTTCTGGTTCTCTGTAGACGGAATTATTAGTTGTGCCAAAGCAGTAAGCATTCCTAGCTGAATGTATTGAGACTCATTTTCTTTGGCTCAAAGTTCTCTTTGAAAGTGAAATATTCACAGAGGCCTAGCGGTATTCCCCCAGCATTATGCCTTTTATTGCTAAGTGACACTGAGGTTTGATTTGTGCCTCTGAAGGCAACGGAGCAGCTTGCACCTTCCGGTGCCACTTTCTTTCCAAGCTTGGTTTTCTGTGTTTGTTCCTGTGTGTTTCCTGTGTGTTCCAAGTCTGATCTGCCTTCTTGTGGGGCAGAATGCTGGACTCTGAAACACCCACACTTCAGGCTGGAGCTCGCTTTGGGAGAAAGGCAGTGGTTTAAACACCCCCAGGACCAATGCTTAACCACACCATTACACTGTTTCTCCCCCCAAAGTGCGATGGGGTGGGGCATGGCTCTCATGCTCTTCTCCAGGTAGAAGTTGGGAGGAGCACCCTCCTTTGCAGAAGTTCATTAAATTTCTGTTAAAATGTAAAAGTAGGGCCTATGAAATGATATAAGATAACTGTGTACTTTACAATTTTCAAAAAGTTTCAATATTTAGTTTTGCAAAATATACTCACAGTCGAGAAGGTGCTTTAACATTTTTTTCTCTGTTCCCCTCCCACTGACTGCCCTTTCAGTTCATGCTGAGGCTGGCCTGCAGGGGGACTAGAGCAGCCTTTCTTCCATCTTACTTTCCCTTCTCTTTCTACCACCCTTCTTTCTCTTTTCCAACCTGTTGAGACTTGAATATATTTTCACAAGTCCCACTTCATCCTGTATCTTCCATTCCTCACTCTGTAGCACCTACAAGTAAAAAAAACCAAACAAAACAAAACCTCTCTTGCATATAGTGAACTCTTCTCAGCATAACGGAGATATACTGTTGCTCTAGAAACATTGTCCCTGAAAGTTCTAAGCATGAAGATGGAGAGAGGCAAACAGAGTTTCCTCTCTTGCTATATACAGTGGGTGCCCCCAAAAAGGCATACGCATTTTAAGAACTGCATTAAAATTACGCTGATGGTAACCACTTTGAGCACCTCTTGTAATTGCAGAAGTCAAAAGAAGACTTGTATTCATCTTTTGTTATCAATATATATTGAGTATTACAATTGTATACATTTTTTTTTTTGGCAACCTCTGTATATATACAGTTGACCCTTGAACAATGCAGGGATTAGGGACACCAACCCCCACACAGTCAAAAATCCATGTATAACTTTTTTGTAAAAAAGATTTTATTGGGGGGATTGGGGGAGGGGAACAGCGTTGAGGAACTGGGGAAAGGGAACAGATAAGTTGCTGTCCTTTTGTTCTTCAGTCTAGTTGTGGAGGCCGTTGCTTCACTGGCCCATGTTGGTATCGTCATTGTGCTCTTCCTGGATGAGGCAGATCAGTTACCAGCCTTTGGACAGCCACTCACAGCGGCTCTTGGCAGCTCACACTGGCTGCCGGCCACTCACACGGGCTGCCGGCCGCTCCCGCTGGCTGCCGGCCACTCACTGTAGCCTATGGCAGCCCACTGCAGCAGGGGCTGCAGCTACGCCATCCGCTGGGACTCGAGCAGCCCAGCTCCAGGTGGAGCTGTTGTTAGCTGTAGAGGGCAGTGTCACTGGCCCTCATATGTGGGATCTGAACCAGGGCCGCTGGCGTCCCAAGCCAGCTCTTAACCAATGCGCCACTCAGCCGGCCCCTCCCCTCCATGTATAACATTTGATATCCCCAAAACTTAACTACAGTGGGTCCTTGGCATCCTCGAAGGATTGGTTTGAGGATTTGGCATCCCTGTGGATACCAAAATCCGAGGACACTGAAGTCTCTTATATAAAATGGTGTCCATCAATACATCCAGTCAGCCCTTTGCATCCACAGACCCCAGCCTTGAATCAGAAATACTTTTTCTTCCGTGATTGCTTGAATCCACAGATGTGAAACGTGCGGATATGGAGGGCTGCCTGTATTTATTGAAAAAAAAATCTGCAATAAGTGGACCCACTCAATTCAAACTGTTGCCGTTACAAGGTTTGCATGCTTGGCATTTCAAATGTCCAATATTCAGATCAGGGTTTGTAATAAGCAAAGGTTTATTTATCTGGAAGATGCCAAACGAGAAGATGGGAGCCCTAGTGGTACCTCAAATCCATCTTGAGGACCCTTCAAGTTCAAGAGTCTTTTATCACAAAGGAAGGGAGGAGGAGTGCAAGAAGAGGTGGGATCCAAGGAAGAGCGGAAATCTCCCAATCTGTTCCCAGTTGGTCAGGCCAGAAGTTCCAGTAAATCTTTGATAAACAGCTATTGCTTTACACACAATTCCCCACCTTTTCAGCAAAGGCTCCTTCTGACAGGGGTGCTGTTTTTGAAGAATATTCAGCTCAGGCAGAACTCCTCCAGGCAATCAGCATATCTGTAGCAGGAGCTATTAGCTTAAAGCCATAAGAAATGCAGGTTGGAATGAAGATCTAGTCAGGGAGAGAAGGATTTCACTCTGTTACAAAACCTGTGTTGCTCAAGGGTTAATTATACGATCCCAGAAAAGAAGGTAAGATACCTAATAAAAGGGGTGAAGAATAAATAAGCCAGAATGAAGAAGTTCAGAGAAAATATGCTTCCTAAGGGAAGAACTGAAAGTCTGCTTAGAAAGCAAGAGCTTGCAGCCCAGAGACTGGACCCTGGAAGGACAAGGCATGATACTCCCAGTACCTGCCTGATCAGGTATCATTACTTTCTCAGGAAATCTGAGGAAACAGCTCAGAATGGTTCTATCCTGTTTAACAAGATACTGAGTTGCTTTTCAGAGACAATATACCAAAACCACAAGTCATGCAGCCAAAGCATGTGAAGAGCAGAGAGCTTTGACCTCCAGTGAACCTCCTCCCCCCACTGCCCCTGCCATCAGCCATGGAACCAAAGGACTGGGACACAACTGGAACTTGAACACCAGAACCCTTCCAGAAGTAGAGGGTTCATTGTCCAGGAAGATACTGTGTTGACCCCTTTACCTTAAAAGGCCAAACTCCAAGGTCCTCCAATTAAAACTTGCCTGGCCAGCGTTTCCACACTGTCCCCCTGTACCCTTAAAAACCATCCTCAAACCCTGGATCAGGGAGTTGAGGCTTTAGGGTATCAGCTTCCCGTTCTCCTGGGTGGTGCCATTCGTAACAAAATAGCCAGTCTTTCTCCACTGCAAGGCTCAGAGTTTAGAGTTCGGCTCTGCTAGCTCCGGATGGATGAACTCTTTCTGTTCTGTAAAAAATTGCATTACACCTGGCTCCATAGGAGGGTTCTGTCATGATGAAAACAATCCTTCCACTCTTGCACCTCAGTCAAGTCCATTTTCCTTAGCTTCTTTTGAAAGCCCAATAAGAAGTCCTCTAAAGCAACCCTTATTACCCCACTATGGTATACAATTTTTACTTCATGTAAAGGATGGAAGCTTTCTGCATGGATTCTTCATTATTGCTCACTTTTAACTCAGTGAATCTTTACTCCCTGCTACTGCCTTCTTTTTTAGGAATCACAGGGAGTGCGCTCACTTTCCAAGCACAATCTCTCTGTCTGAGCCCCGAGACCCACCCATTTCCAACCCCAAGTCGCCTGTCTTCTCTCTGTCTATCAGGCTTACCCTCACTTCTCCCCAGGGTTCTGATTTTGAATCTTAAAGGAGTACAATTCCTTTCTACTTTGGGTGGAGGGCATCTGATCCTTACACCACTGTCTTTGCTATATTCCATTCTATCTTCTTCTCCAAACTTCTCATTTCTATTCTGCTGTAACCTGGCATTTATCTCGTTATAGAAGCCCTACCCCTTTCTTTTAAGTAGCTTAGGCACTATTTATATTTGATACAGGTTTTTTAATTAGAGAAAATAAAAACCATCCTTAACTGACCAGAGACAGTAGAGTAACACTTTTTTTCCTTCCAGTATTTATCTACATATGTGTGTTTCATATATATGCTGTTTATACAATTTTGTATACTTTTTTTCTCTTAATGTTATCTTGAAGTCTCTTTCTTGGATGTCAACAAAATCTCATATCACTCATTCAGGCCTTTCTCTTTTCTCATTCTCTAGAACCTCTGAGATATACTATGCTTTAAGACAACACACACACACACACACACACACACACACACTCACACACACATATACCGGGGTGCCACAAAAATGTATGCACATTTTAAGAGATATTATTTATGCTCATGCAGTAGTTTGCCATAATCAGAAGTGTCTGGACACTGAGGGTAACCACTTTGAGCACCTCTTGTAATTGCAGAAGTCAAACGTGACTTGTATTCATCTTTTGTTTGTTATTGGTATACTTGTACATTAAGGTATAGTACTATATATACTATGCACATTAAGATATTATATATAGTATATATGTATGTATGTATATATATTTCCTTTTTTAAACTGTGGGATTTTCCTCCTCATGTATGATGTTACAGATTAACAGAGATACAATTCATTTAATACATCTTTAAGTACAAGTGCACTTTGACCATCTATTTTATATTTATAAAACGGCTTAAGATGATTTTCCTAAATCTTAGTCTTTGGTGGCAGTAGCAGAATGGTTCGGATATCCCTGGTAAGATGTTCCACTCAGCATTACATGCAAGTGATGTGTGACTTTGGACAAGTCACTTACTCTCTTTCCAGTGATGGTGACTACATGAGGTAGAAAATCTCAAGACAGCAATACTGGTCTTGTTGTACAGAGATCTGGATGAATGGCCATAAGGAAGAAAGCAAGTAGTTATAGGAAGGAACCAACAAATGCAGCCCTTAATCATTTCCCAGCACATTATGCAAAAAAAGCTTGGAAAGAAGTCCTCTGCCCTCTATGACAAAGCAACGATTGTTCCCTCAACAGATTTATTTGAACTTTATGTTAAACCATGGATCAGAGAAGAAGCTCATTTCTTTATAGGTTAGTGTTATTAATACACATTTACTGAGGTATTTAGAAAATATTATGGTTCAGGAAACTCATAAAAACAAAAATTACACCACACATGCTAGGTAGCAGATGAGTGTTACAGATAATACAAGAACATTGAATAGGTATGAGGAGGGGAGTTTTAGCTCTGGCTCTACAAATGCCTTAAAGCCCTTAACCTCAGCTGCTAAAGAATGGGGTTGTACATTGATTTTTAGATTCTTTCCAGTTGAAGTTGCTGTTGTTATTACTAGCCCTTATTGATTCTGAGTAAGTGCCAGGAATCATGCTGGGTTTTCTGCATGAATGACTTATTCGATCTTCTAATTAACCCTATGAGGAAGGACTCATTATCTCTAACAAGAGATAAGGCAATCCAGGCTTAAGTAACTTGTCCAGTGTTTAACTGGAACTCAAATTCAGGTCTCCTTGATGCCAGACCTCAGGAGGCACACCCTTTATCTTTGCCATTTGAATGGCAGTCAGAGGAGGGAAGTCTCCCAGAAGGCCGGAGCTGCAGGGGGAGGTAAACTTGATGGAGGAAGTGCAGGCAGGGAATGAGTCCTGAAGAAGGGTGGGATTTAGATCAGCAACAAACAGGTTTGGGGATTTAAAAGTAACTCTTGTGGATAACTGGTATGCCTTTGACACAGATTTGGCACTACTTGAATGCCTCATGAATGAATAAGCAAATGAGTGAATAAAGTGGTAGATAGAAAGGCATGGGAAGGCTGTGATATATTAACCTTGAACTTAGGCGGAAACAGCCAGCAAATTCCACAACTATATTAGATGAGTGCAGTAGTGGAGAAGTGACATAGATTTTTCATATCCCTGTCAATGCTCTGAGTCTTTGCTCCAGTTATGCTGCCAATCCTTACTTGTCCATCTCAGAGAACACATACGTTAGGGATCTCCCTTACCACAAATGCAGCTGTCACCTGGTAGTATCAAATCCTTCTTCATGACAATTAAATTGAATCATGGGCAATGGGCACAGCTCAACTAGGGATAGCCCCTCTTTTCTTTCCAAGTAGCCAGTTGGGATTAATCCAAGTGACAAGCCAAGTCTGTGTGGGTGGCCACTTGACCATTCCTTGGGGCACAGGTGTTGGCCAGAGCGTGGCATGTGATTCTGGGGGAGACAGGAGCAGCGAAAAGCATTTCAAATTAGCACAGTCCAAGTCTGCACTTTTGAAAGACCACAGGCCTCAGTGAAAGCACAGCAAGTTCCTTTCTTCCCGAGAACGTTAATGAAACTTGTAGCACTGCCAAATTGCTTCCACACCGTAATTCTTTCTCAGGATCACTTGTTACGTACAGGTAACATTAGCCAGATGGTTCACGCCAGGTGGAATCCACAGAAGCAGAACATGAATACAGCATCTGGGCCATTCAGGTAAGTGAGTGGAAAGGTGCCCGACGTGTGAAAAGTAAAATGCCAGTGAACTTGGTATATGGCTTCTGTTCTCCCTCTGTACCATCAAGGAGAACCTGCAACTGAGCCATAACCAGATGTGCGACCATTTGGCAATCAGCAGCTGGCATGGGCAGCCCTACTTGGTTTTTCTCCAACTCTCTTCATTTAGTTTTTCCACTGAATGGGGAGCAGGAAGGAACAGTGAGGGGAGTATCCGTGAGAACTTGATCCTTAGAGTGATACATGCTATTTTCAGTGCTGCTTGGTAAGAAAAAAGAATCTGATCCTTGGTAGAACAGGGGTTTCATGTCTTTTATAATGATTTTTTTCTCCAATCATGAAAATGACATATACTCTTTGCAGAAAGTTTAGAAGATTAGGAAACATATAGATAACTAAATAAAATGTATCCACAATCCCACTACAAAGACATACAGTTAATATTTTAAGAGTATTTCCTAATAACATATAAACGAACATGTATGAGTAAATATATAAATTCATTTTTTTTGCTCAATTAGAATTGCATTGTGTAAGTTATTTTTATCCTGTGTTTCCCATTTATTACTCTATAAATATTTTCCCCTGCCATTAAACATTCCTCAGGATCAATAATTTTAAATAACTGTAATATAGTGTGTAAATATACTATACTTTATTTAACCATTTCCATCTCACTGAACAATCAGCCTGCCTCCGGTTTTTGTTCATTATAAGTACAGAGGCAATGAATGTCCTTGTATATTCATCTTCACACACATATTTGGTTTCCTGAAATATTCTCAGTCCCTAGAAGCCCGTGTAGTGGGAAAGACCTTCATCACAGCTTAATCAGAGTTTGGGTCCAGTTTTTATCATGGGACCTCATGCACATGGAGATGTGAGTGACACCTTTTTGAGTGAAAATATAAACCTTTGCAATGATGTGGGTAACACCTATGTTCAGGCAAAGTAGCTCTTGAGGTGAATATTCAGGCTGACCCACAGTTGTATGTTTCTTTCTCCAGTAAGGAAAAGGAAGTGGCGTCCTATTACTCCTGTATTCCCTTGTGTCTGTCTCACAGGAACTCAGAAGGCAAGAGAACTGACTCTGGGTGGTGAGCACACAATGTGATCTATAGTAATGGATTACAGAATTGTACATCTGAAACGTGTGTAGCTTTACTAACCATTGTCACCCCAATAAACTTTAATTTTAAAAAGTTTTAAAATATTTTTAAAAGAGAGAGAGAGAGAGAGAGAGAGAGAGAGAGAGAGAGAGAGAGAAAATCTTCGCTCCTAAATATGCCCTTCTTCCAAGAAACACCACTCACAACGCCATACAGTCACCCTCAGTCTTCTCTTGACTTGCTCCTCAAGTCAAATAAGTGCCTCATTGATAGGTTTTGTCCAAGGATTGTGGCTTAGTTCATGAAAGAAAATAAGCAGGTTTGTTTTCAATCTTTGCCAACCAACCGGCACACCAAACAACTGATGGTTGTGATGTGTTCTGATGAAAGGAAACCCTCTCTTATCAGAAGATGGGAAGGAGGTGGTGAAATGCCCTGTGTCCTGAGGTAGGATTCTCATGAAGGCAGTGTCCGAGTGACTGCTCTGAATATAGGCATTGCAACGGAGCAGGCCCAGCTCAGCCCTCTGTGAACCAGAGACTCAGTTCTCTTTCTGGCTTTGCAGGATTTTTCTAATATTTCTTTGGCAATTTCTTCATTTCAATTTTCTGAACTCTTTCTTCTGTATTCTGGGCCTCTTGAATTAACTCTCTTTGTGTCTTTTCTTTTTTTCCTTTTTATTCCCCTTTCCTTTCTTTTCTTCCATTTTTTCTCCATATTTTGGAAGGTTTTCTCAAATATGTGCATGTACCCTCTACTGAATTTAAAATTTCCACTTTCAGATTTGCACTTTGCAAGAGCTTTCTTATTCTCTCATTCCTTAATTTTTAGAGCATTCTATTCTTCCTTTAAAAATGCAAAGCTGTCTCAATTTTTCTAAGCACACTCATAACAGGTGTTTCTTAATTTTTAAAAAAAATTTTCTTTTTTCAAAGATTTTTATTAAAATATAGCTAACATACAATATTATATTAGTTTCAGGTGTACACCATAGTTAATCAACATTTATATTATTTTTATTTATTTATTTATTTATTTTTTGAGGGCAGTGTCACTGGCCCTCATATGTGGGACTAAACGGGGGCCGCTGGCTTCCCAAGCCAGCGCTTAACCACCACGCCACTTGGCCGGCCCAACATTTATATTAAACAAGTGATCGCTGTAAGTCCAGCAACCATCTGACATCATACCACATTATCACAATATTATTGACTATATTCTTTATGCTGTACATTACATCTCTATGAATTACTTGTTTTATACCTGGAAATTTAGACCTCTTATTCTCCTCCTCATTTTCCCTGTTTTAAAATTTTTCAATTACAGTTGATATTCAATATTATTTTATGTTAATTTCAGGTATACACCCAGAAGCCCCTAAATCTATCCTCATATGTTTTGATTCATTTTTCTTTTTGTTGCCCTGTTTGGCTGTTTTCTGCTACCTTATCTTCTAAATCTGATTTGATCCTCTGCTTCATCTAATATACTCTTTTATTTTGGGTGGGGGGAGGAATTAAGGGAGAGGAACAGTGTTGGGGACTGGGGAGGGGAACAGCCAACTTGTTGTTCTTCAATCTTAGTTGTGGAGGGCACTAGTCACCATCTGGCTGCCCATCGGCAGCACGTGGCTTCTAAGTTCAAGGTGTTGTGTTACAATCTTACCATGCAGGAGTAGAACCTGGCAGACTTGTTGTTAAAAGCGCACACTCTATCCACTGAGTCATCCTGGAGGCAGCTCAGCTCAACGTGCCAAGTTTGGATTTAGTTGTGGGTGGGCATAGCCTGCCATCAAAAAGGTAGTCTTGGGCCGGCCGAGTGGCGCATTGGTTAAGCGCTGGTTTTGGGATGCCAGCGGCCCCGGTTCGGATCCCACATGAGGGCCAGTGACACTGCCCTCTACAGCTAACAACAGCTCCACCTGGAGCTGGGCTGTGCGAGCCCCGGTGATGGTGTGGGCTGCCATAGGCTATAGTGAGTGGCCCGCAGCCAGCGTGAGCGGCTGGCAGCCAAGAGTGAGCTGCCAATAGCCGCAGTGAGCGACATCCAGAGGCCAGCGACCGATCTGCCTCATCCGGGAAGAGCGCAATGACGATACCAACAGTGAAGCAACATCCTCCGCAACTAAACTGAAGAACAAAAAGACAGCAACTTGTCTGTTCCCCTTCCCCGATTTCCCAACGCTGTTCCCCTCCGCCAATTCCCCAATAAAAAAAATCTTTTAAAAAAAAAAAAAAAAAAAAAAAAGGTAGTCTTCTTAGGAGCACATGCTCTCACCAGCTGAGCCATTCTGCCACCTGTTGGCAGTTCAGTGGCAGCTCAGCTTGGGTGCAGCAACACTGGTCCATGTGGGAATCGAACTGGCGGCCCTGTTGCTCAGAGCTCATGCTCTTAAGCTAACTCTTTTTTTTTTTTTTAAAAAAGATTTTATTGGGGAGTTGGGGGAGGGGAACAATGTTGGGGAATTGGGGAAAGGAACCAGCCAAGTTGTTGTTCTTCAATCTTCATTTGGAGGGTGCCAGTCGCCATCTGGCTGCCCATCAGCAGCTTGTGGCCTCTAAACTCAAGGTGTTGTGTTCAATCTTAGTTGCAGATGGGTGTAGCCACCATCCCATGCAGGAGTTGAACCAGCAGCCTTGTTGTTAAGAGCACACACCATATCCACTGAACCATCTGGGCAGCAGCTCAGCTCAGGGTGCCGAGCTCAGTCTTAGTTGCGGGTGGGCATAGCCCACCATTGAACAGGCAATCTTGTTGTTACACCAGCTGAGCCATCCTACCACCTGTTGGCAGTTCAGTGACAGCTCAGTTTGGGTGCAGCATCATTGGCCCATGTGGGAATTGAACCAGGGCCCTGTTGCTCAGACCTCACACTCTAAGCCAACTCTTAACCAATTGGGCCACTCGGCCGGCCGTAAGCTAACTCTTAACCAACTGATCCACTCGGCCAGCCTCATCCAATCTACTCTTGATTTCCTCGAATGTATTCTTCATTTCTGACTGGTTCTTTTTTATGCTTTTTTTTTCTCCATTTTTATGTTTCTTATCTCATTGTTGAGGTTCTCCCTGAGATCATTGGGCATCTTTATAACCAGTGTTTTGAACCCTGAGTCTGCTAGATTTCTTGTCTCCATTTTGTTTAGTTCTTTTTTGGAGTTTTGTTCTGTTCTTTTATTTGGGACATGTTTCTTTGTCTCCCTATTTTGGCTGCCTCCCTGTGTTTGTATTGTGTCTATGTATTAGGTAGGAGTGCTATGTCTCCCAGTCTAGTAGAGTGGCCTTATATAGCAGGTGTCCTGCAAGGCCCAGTGGCACAGTCTCCCTGGTCACTAGAGTTGGGTGCTCCAGGTGTGTCCTTTATGTGGGCTGTGTATGCCCTCCTCTTGTACTTGAATCTTGGTAGATGTTTGCATGTAAATGAGAGGGGTTGACCCTCGGGCTCATTGGTTGTGAGGACTGGCTATGACTACAATGGAGGAGCTATCGTTCATGGGCTGACCCTATGGAGCATGATTCACTTTAGCAGGGTTCTGGTTCCTGCCCAGTGTGCCTTTGGGTGTGTTGTTCCTTGGAGGTGGCTGGGTGATGCTCCAGCTGGGTCCAAAGCTGGCCACTTGGCATCCCTCTCTGGAGCCTCCTGGGAGGGGCCCCACCAAAAGCCAAGTTTAGCCACAGCCTGTGCACTGCCTGGAGCCACCTAGCATGAGGCACAAAGAAATTCACAGATGGCTGCCACTTGTGCTGGGCTTGGGAGTAACTCAAGAGGTCAAGCTGCAAACTGAAGCTGGCTGTTGCTAGTGCCAGGCTTAGGGATGCTCAGCCAGAGCTATTGGACACACTGAAGGCAAATGCTGCTTGTTTGGTTTCTGTGGACCTTTGAGAAATTTTAGGAAAGTCCATAGCATGATCCAAGACAGGCCGTGTATATAAAAAAATCCACCAGAAGCTGCATCAGTGGGCCTGAAAGTTGGTTGGGGCAGGGTCTCAGGGAATCAGGGCTAACAACAGGTGTTAGCCAGTTTGGTGGAGACTCAGATATGGTGTTTGCCTGCATCTGCATGCTGAAAGGAACAAAGGCTTCCGGTAGCTCCTCCTTCCAGGAGAAAGCTTCCTGTCCAGCCCTCCACCTGAAGCCAGACAACTCAGATTCTCCATGTATGTTCCTGACATCTTTGAAGCTGCTGCCCCAGCGTTGGAGCTCTGAACAAGTCAGTCTGTCAACAGGTAAGTCTGTGCGTGGTCCCTTTAAGAGGAACACCAGGGACTCCAGCCATCCTCTGTTTCACCCGGCCACAATCTCCGCTGGTTTTCACAACCAGTAGTTATGGGGACTTCTTTCCCTAGCTCTGAAACCCTGGGCTGGGGACCCTGGTGTGGGGCTGGGACCACTCACTCCTCTGGGAGGACCTGGGTAGCTGAGATATCCCTCTCAATATTTAATGGTCACATGTGGGAGCAGGCTGTTCTGTGTCTCTGCCTTCCTACCAGTCTTGAGGTGCCTTCTGTATGTCCTTTGTTGTAGGGCTTTGTTTCAGCTAGATTTCAGGTGATTCTCAGTGATGGTTGTTCTGTGGTTTAGTTGTAATTTTGATGTGGTAGTAAGAGGAGGTAGGCACAGCATTCCGGATGTCAAGTTATATTTTTAAAAATTATCTTTAATTATTTATTTTTTGGAGTTAGTTATGTATCTGTCATTCTCTGTCTTACTGTGTGTGTTCCCTAACTTCCTGGTACATTTTTCTGTCTGTTCATATTTAAGAATTAGGGTCTAGGAAGTCTGCCTGGAATTTGTGAACATGGTGGGCTTACTGTGTAGTCAGGCTTCAATTTGGTGTAAGTGGACAAGGAGCAGGGGTGCTACAAATGGAGGGTCAATATTCACTTTAACTGTTCTCATTCTCCCCAGGTGGTAGTTTAATTTTTTAGAGGAAAACCTTGAAATTTTTATCCTGGGAGTAAATGCTTGAATGCTTGCTATTCTCCAGGGAAACGGAGAAGACCTTTATTTACTACTCTCATATCAGCCCCATTCTTCACTTCTTCACACTTGTCTTCCTGTACCTTCTGGGGCTCCACCAGGTACAGAGGCACAGGCTCCTCTGCTTGCATTTGAGGCTTCAGAGTCATCTGCTCTGTTTCATCCATCAGTATTCTTCCATCTGCTTTTAATTCAATTTTAATTTTTATGATTCTGAAATGTTTTAAATATATGAAAAATATTAGGACACCCGGGTACCTACCATCCAGATTTAACACATGTTAACATTTTGCCATATGTACTTCAGATTCCATCTACTTTCCATTTTTTAGACATTAGTTCAAATTGTTCACTTACCGATGTTTCTTTATCCTGCTTCTCTGTTTCGTGCTTGTGATTAAAAAACAAACAAAAAAAGACACACAAAAAAACAAAACCCAGCCCATTACTATTAGTCTTGAGGAGAGAGGAAAAGCAAATACACATAGTTTATCGTCTTGAAATAGTAGTCTAACCATACTTTTACTGTAATAATTGAAAAGGCATTGATCCAGGCTGGTACCTACCAATTCACTTTGAACTTGGGGGCATATTAAATAACCAAGTTTTATTATAAATATTGATGTTTTGTTTTTCCTTTAACCCATTCAATCAATTATGCTAAGTTTCTACTATGTGCTCAATAATATTTTTAAAAAATATTTGGGGAAAATACAAAAGAAGCAAAATGTATAGTCTCTTTCAAACAATTATAGAAACAGGATGAATAAGCATGCTGATCTTTTAAGATTATACCGGCTGGCTCAGTTGACTAGAGCACAAGCTCTGAGCAACAGGGTCGCCAGTTTGATTCCCACATGGGCCAGAGAGCTGCACCTGAGCTGAGCTGCCAACCGGGGCAGGCTTAGCTGGTGAGATCGTGTGCTCTTAACAACAAGGTTGCTGGTTAGACTTCCATATGGAATAGTGAGCTACACTCCCCAACTAGATTGAAAGTGGCAACTGGACTTGCAGCTGAGCTGCGCCCTCCACAACTAAGATTGAAGGACAACAACTCGACTTGGAGCTGATGGGTCCTGGAAAAACACAATGTTCTCTTCCCCAATTCCCAAACACTGTTCCCTTCCCCAATAAAACCTTTAAAAAAATAAAAAAGATTAGACTTGTAGTTTCTACTTGAATGATGCTTTACACATTATAGATTGCCTTCCCAGAGGTTTTCATCTGATCTCTAAAACAGCTAAGTTAGTGAGGCAGGGACCATTTTATGAGTTCCATGTTAGAGAGAAAAGATATCAGCATTGGCCATAGGCATGGGAAAGGCTTTATGGCTGAGATAGGACTTGTGCTGTGTATCCAGGTGATAGAGACAAGCAGGAGGTCTTTCCCAACTCCTTGTCTTGTTAATTGCCTCAATGTGAACATTCTTTTTTTAGTATGAAAAGAGACTAGACTGAGTTTTCAAGAGCAAGTGAACTTTACAGGGTTACTAATAAGAAATTATTTGAACTAAAATCAAGTGATTACTTCTTTTCTCCCTTTCCCAATTAAAAAATTTTTTTTTCATTAAAAAATAAGCAAAGGACATATTTTTACAGCAAGGGTCTTTTCACCACACATGCACTAGCTAATGCCACTGAGAGCTGACTGGATGTTTATGGACTAAAAATACAGCATAATAGATATGGAATAGAATCTTAGAATTTGGGGATTCTGTGGATTCTCTTCTATTAAAGTATCTTTTGTAAATGAAACAGGGCTTTATTTCTGATTATAAAGGGGAAAAAAGCAATACATTTTCATTGTAAAAGATTCAGACAATAAGAAACTCAGTAATAAAAAAGAAATTAACCATCATCTCTAATCAAGGATTTCTATTTCCAGTAATGGTGGATGAGGTCATTTGTATTAATTCTCTATCCATGGACATATACAAAAGCCAGCCAACTATGAAAAAGGTCCTCCTGAAGCCATCAGAAAATTAACAAGGGAGTACAGAATTACCAGGCCAAAATCCAGGGGAAAGACGAAAATCTAGAGTTGAGATTGCTATGTGGGACTGGTATCTCTTGGAGGCACTGATGATTGCAGGAATGGTAGATGAGAGGTAAGGAAAACCTTTGGCAGCATGGCTGGAATAGAGGAACAAAAATCAGAGTCAGGACTTGCTAATGTCAAGCATGTGATACATGTTGCCCATCACGCAGAGCAGCAGTCCTGGGATGTCAACCCATTGCCTGGTTTGCAGATGTTGGAATCATCAAGAAAAACAGGACTAACACAGGCACTGGCTGGAACATATTTTATTCACATAGACAAGAAACAGAACAAGGTCAGCTCCAGCAGTGAATGTGGGTCCCTCATGGCCACTGAATGATGCAGGGTGATGGTCTGCAGGTAAAAGACTCCTTTTCTGTGGGCCAGGGACAGGTATAGCAGTGGGGTTAACCAGGTGCCATATGACACACACACAGAACATGGTAGGACAAATCAGACCTGGAACAGAGGAGGATATTACTGAACAAGGCACTATGCCCAGGCCAGACTGGGAAGGCTCCTTATAGCTCTGTAAGGAAATGTTCCAGGCCCAAAGTCACTCATGCAAGGGTTAAAAGGCTTCTCTCATGAGACCGGCCCCCTCAGACTACATGTGGAACACTGATGAATAACCTGGAGTGGGGTTAGAACCTTGAGTGGCTACACTCTAGGAGGAAAGGTTAAGTCAGAAGTAATACAGCCCTTGGTCTCAAGTCATCTTGGTGGACCCATCATGACATAAAAAATTTGAAAAGCTTGATTCATAAAAGTAACCTAATTGACATAGTTGGAAAATTGCATCTAACAACTGCTGATTGCATATTCGTTTAAAGCTCACATGGAGCATTTACAAAACAAAAAGGAATTTTAAAAATAAAACTATATTTTCAAAAAAACTTATATTGTGGACCTTTTTTATGTAAGTATAGACTTTATGATAGATTTTTAAAGATAAAGGTATAATAAGCAGTCAGGGGGTATGTGATAAAGTAGGCCTTAAAGCTTTTCAGAGTCTCTTGCATTTTTTTGTTTTTTTTTTTTTTTTTTGGCATGGCACAGTGTGAGAATGTCCCATGTCACTGCATTTGACAGAGCACTTGGTCACCCACTGTTCTGTTCTTTCCCGTTGATTTATGTGGAACTCAGGATGAGTACCTTATCTGCAGATTATCCTGGCTCCCTTTAGGATCTCAGCCCTAGCCAGCCAAACCTCAGTTGGTGTCAAGGTGGGAGAAGTCAAGGGCTTAAGGACAAGTCATCACCTCCTCTCCTAGTTTCTGCACTGTGGGCTGAGCTCAGGTTAGACATAAGAGAAGAATGGAGGGGAGGGTGACCATGATTTTTTGAATTGAATTGAATTTCTTTAAAATAAATTTCTTTATTGGACTAATAGATGCACATGATTAAAGAATTAAAGTGTTTGAAGGGTTTATAAATGAAAAAAACATGGTACCCTGTTCCATCTTTTTCACTGCTAAATTCCTTTTCTTTCTTAGATACAATGACTTTGAACTCCTTAAACTGTTTCTACTGGTGGTTGTAAATCATATGCTTATACTGCAATTTACAAAATTTTCAATTTTAGGCATTATATTTTGACTCTCGGCTATAAAGATAGAGAGGATTTAGTTCATTCATAATTTCACCAACTTTACCTTTTCTTCCTCATCTCCCCGATTTTAATATCATCTTTTTTCTCCCCTATGCTTTACTCTTAATCATATTTACTATTTCATTATTGTTCCATCAATTACAGCAATGGCTCTCAACTCTTTCCTTAACAAATATGGTTGTAAATATGGTACCATCAACTCTCCTTCCTCTCTCTCCTTCTCAGTTTCTGCCACCTCTGTTTTAAATTTACAAAATCGAGGTTGATTCCATTTACATTCTATTCCAGAAATGGAATTGAGTTGTTTGTACTTTATCTACAGGTCAATTCTCAAAGAGAAAAGTTGATAAAACAGTGTTTACATCATTGTAATTATGTAATTATTCACAATGGAACCAGATACTATAATAATACCAATGATACTCTCTTTCCTATACTGCTTTTTGTTTTTTCAAGATTTTAAATTGTCTCTCACTTTTTCTTGTATCATTTGCTTTATTATATTTTCAATTTTTTGCTGTCCCCTCCACCCAGTCACATAATATATTGATTTTATTTATTTATTTTTGGCATTGTCTCTCTTTCTTGTAGCATAACTTCAAGAAAAATTCCTAAAGACATCGTTTGTGGAACATAAATATTCTGTGTCTGTTGGAACATGACTTTATTTACTCTTTACATTGGATCACTGATATGGCTTAGTTGAAAGTCACATTTCCTCAGAAATTTGAAGCTATTTCATAATTATTTTCTAGCTTCTAATGGTATTGATGAGCATACAGATATTAGTCTGATTCTCATTTTTAGTGGGGAAATTGTTTTATTCTTTCAAGGTTTTGAATATTCTTTTTACCTTGGTCTTCTAACATAATGAAGTGCTAGGCATGGTTTAAATAAAAATTTAGGACACAATATTGATTATTTTGCCAATCAACTCTGGAAAATGTACCTACATTATTTCTTTGATAATCTCTGTTTCTCTGTGCTCTTTTTCAAAATTTCATTAACCAGATGTCAGGCTTCATGGATGTCTTATCTACTCTCTGATATTTTTATCTCTTAGTTTTTCAATTTCCTGGTTTAAAAAAAAAATTGACTTTAAGCCCAAGTTTTTTTTACGAGTTTTAATTTTTGTCCTTATTTTTAAACAATTATTTTTATATAATTTCTGTTAACATTATACATCTACACAGATTAAAAAGTTAAGTAGGGAAACTAGCCGTGTCTCTCCCCTCAGTTTCCTTATTTCTCCTCCACCAGGACCTCTACTTTAGCTCTCTGTTTTTAAACAATGTGCTTGCATTCCTTGCCTTCCTCCTCTTCCTTTTCTTTCTCCTCTTCCTCCTTATTCTCCCTCATAGTCTTTAAAGTTTTAAACATTACTATTGACTTTCTACTTACTACTGAAGTTAAGGTTTTTAGCTCTCTTTTTTTCTTCTACTTCCGTCATCAGGCATATCCTTCCCAGCCTCATTTTCCTTGTATTACTACTTATCCATGGTCAGAAAATGCCATATAACAACCAACCACACAATCTCAGTGCCATAAAGCAAAAAGATCATTCATTTCTCTCTCAATTGCAAGGTTTAGATGATCTAGGTCAGGCAGCTCTCTGATGTAGACTGAGCTCCCTCATGAGTCTGGATGTTGACTAGGATCTGCTAATCCCATCAGAATTCAGCTGGGGTGAGCTGGGCACATGGGGCAGTTAGCCTCTCCTCCCTGTGGCTCTCATCACCTCACAGGCTGCCCTTGGCATATTCTCATGCAGATGGCAGAGGCACAAGCGAGAAAGCCCATTGGAAGCCTCTGCTAATATCCCGTTGACCAAAGCAAGCCATGTGGTTAATCTCAAGATCAAGAGGCAGGTGAGGTCATTTTGCCCACGGTGAGGTTACATGACAACTGCGAAGTTACATGGCAAAGGGCTTTGGTAGGAAGGGATGCAGAACTGGCGCTGTCATTGCAAGCCCTCCTCTCGGTACATCCATATATAAAGCTTCCATCCTATTTTGGTTAGACCAGTACTATCTTTCTATAACATCTTGCTTTCTCTGGAGTGAATCAATATATTTCCTTATAACTTTTTTTCTGTTTTTTCTATTTCATTTTCAAACTTTGCTAATTCTCTAATTTTACTCCTAAGATATTGAATGCCACATCAAGGATTCTACTATAGCAATTTCATGTTCCTGAACAAATCTCTCCAGGAAGCATTTGATCTGCTCAGTCTGGACTGGTTGACTTTCATACCGTGGTACTGATGCATAGCCACTGTGCGGTCTCCTGCTTTGTGAATTTAACCCCCTGCTTGCTGTATCCATGTCTTCCTGTTTCTTAGTTCATCCCTTTGCATCAGTGGCACATATTCCCCAATAGCTTCCTGAGAAAGCATACCTGGAAGATCTATCTTTTGAGACCTTGAATCTATGAGAGGGCTTTTTTTTTTTTTTTTTTTTTTTTAAGCCTCATACTTGATTGATGGTTTGGACAGCTGGAAGTCTATGGTCTTTGTAAAATTTTGCAGGCCAGTGTTTTCTAACATATATTATTTTGTTCTGAAGATGTTTACATGTGTCATTTATAAAAAGTGTTTTGATGAACATTGCACTAAAAGAGTTAAACTGCTTTCTCTCTGAAGAGCTTAGAGTTTTTAACCTACTAATGCATACTGTGACTCTCTAAGAGGGAGGGCATAATGTGCTGTGTTTTCCAAACCTTTTTTAGTCGTTGGAAACTTTTCTCTTGTTGCATCATAAGGGGATAGTGTTTTGCAGAACAAACATTTGGAAATGGTATAAGAGAATTTCAAGCTTGGGTACCTTAATGTAGGACCTACAAAGAGGTGAATTCTTCTTGCCCTACTGCTGCACTAACAGCCTCTCCCCAGGAGCCAGGCTTTAAAATCCTCTGCTTACAGCTGGTAGTGATTTTCAGACTAGGGGTGTGTGCAGGTAGGAGGGGAATAGCAAACTAAGAAAGTATGTGTCCAACAGAGAGACCAGAATGGAAGAATTTAGGGTTTAAAAAAAAATGTATATAGGACGTATTTTAAAATATTAACTATAATCCTTTCTGCAGTTTCTAGTATGGGAGTCATTCCCCGGTCAATTTTCCTCTTTATTTTGAGGAGGATGATGGACATATTTAAAAGCAAATCTGTCAAAATCCCTTTGGGGGAAGTACTCTTCCTCATTCTTAGACCATGTGGTCCTGGGGAAGCTGGCCTTGTCTTCCCCTCAGAACGGTCATGTGATGCAGCCCTGGCTGATGACAATCACTTGGATTACCAGGTGTTTGGACAATGCAAATTTAGGGCTGCAGGGGGCTTTTCTGCTACCTCTTCTGGAGACTCTGCCTGAAAGTGTAGTCAACACAAAGAAAGCAGATTCAGAAAAAGAAGTTCCCAAATTCTTGGAGTCACCCCTTGAAACCTTGGATCAGCCTTGCAGCATGATCTATCAGTCCCATCTTTGGACTTTTTTTTTTTTTTTTTTTTTAGCTGAGCCATCCTGCCACCTGTTGGCAGCTCAGCGGCAGCTCAGCTCAGGCTGGGCATTGAACTGCTGTTGCTCAGAGCTCAGCTCGCACTCTTGAGTGAGCTCTTAACCAACTGAGCCACTGGGCCAGCCCCCATCTCTGGACTTTTAATACATCATTTTTAGGTTTCTGCTAGGTTAAGTTGGGTCTCTACCATTTCCAATGAAAAAATGCAGACTAACAGAGTTACTTTGCCTTCCTTAGCATTATAGTCTATTAGGATTAAATGTAAACACAAGTAGAAGTGCTTATTATTTTGTTAGAACTCATCAATTATTACTTTCCAATTGTATACTGTTTTTTCCCCAGAAGAGAGTGTTCTACAACATGACGATCTACTGAGACCAACCAAGGAGAAAGCAAATAGTCAGAAATCTGGGTAACCCATATTTCAGGACAACCAATATTAGACACTGGGATGAAAACTTGATGAAAAGTAGCTGAGTGAGTGTCAGTGTGTTGAACGTGATATCCTAGCTACTAACAGTGAATATACAATGGCTCTACACTCAGAGAAACCTGGGGCCACACATTGGTTTTGGCCAGTTCTCTGAGATTTGTCTGCAAAGAACGCAGCAGCAGCCCTCAAGAAAAGGAAGGTAGACCATTATTTGGTGGCGCACACAGGCCGCCATCTGTATTCATGTGTCCCCTGACCTGCTCTTGGTGCACACACCTTTCTATCTCCCCTGTGAGCCAACTCTAGGCATTTAAGTAGAAGCTCCTTGGCTCTCTTTAGCATGTTAAGGAAGTCAAAAGGACTTTCACAGGTGTAGGCCAGAGCTGGTGTGCCAGACATCCTGTTGTTGCAGACACTGGTGTTTCTTTGCCTTGAGTAATGGTTCCCCTTCTGAATTAATAAGCACCACCTGTTTTATTTATTGCTGAGGATTAAAGATTAGAAAAAAAATGGATTAGGTAGTGGATTAGAGTAGCCTACCTACAGGGCAAGCAGCTGAGTGTCCTTTCCCTACTACCTTTTCCATTCCAACACACAGGTACGCATGCACATTTGCACATGCTCACACATACTCACACACATATACTCACACACTGACACACACACTCACACACATAAACACACATGCTCACACACATATACTCACACATGCTCACACACACATGCTCACACACTGACACACACACATACTCATGCACACACATACACATGCTCACACACATATACTCACACATGCTCACACACACATACTCACACATATATACTCACAAACACATACACACACATGCTCACACACACATACACACATATGCTCACACACACACTCACACACACACACACATACGCACACACATACCAGGACAATGGTCTCCATGTCCCAGACTGGAGGTCTGTTTGCAAACAGTTTCATGACACAACATGCAATTCCTGCCCCACTGGGAAGGAGCCTGGGGTGGGGAGGTGAATGGGTGGCTTATCTAGGTTTTTTATGCAGCCTCCCTCATTGTGTGAAAGGGTGAGCTTAGTGACTGGGGATAAACAAGCTGGTAGAGTTTTGGCTTTGCCTCAGGAGAACAGCTCACCTTCCCTTGGGGTGGTGTCTGCTGTATCCACTTTGGGCCCATTCCCTGTGAAGGAATTGTTTATACTGAGAAGTAAATATGGGTGATAAGCAGAAAGGAGGGAGGTGTACATTTGCGTGTGTGCAGGTGATGTTTGAGTTTTACCTCAGCTCTGGAAGCATTTGCAGCATCAGCATCTGATGCTGGGGAAGCATCACAGGCCAGCAGTTCTGAGAGCCCTCTTGGTCTCTTAGGTGTCATGACACACCCACTCCTCCATCCCCACACTTTGTGGGACTCTGCATTCCAGCGTGCCATTGTGTCTTTGATTGCATTCAGGCCTCAACTCAAAGGACCCCTCAGAGAGACCTACCTTGGTCATTTAGTAAAGCGACCACCTCTTAAATTGTCCCCCAACTCTATTACACTGTTGTTGTTGTTTGTTTCCCTCATAGCACTGATCAATATGTGCAAGTATTTTATTTGCTTATTTATGTGTTCGCTGTCTGCTTCCATCTACTAGCATATAAGCTCCTTGAGGTCAAGGACTCTGCCTTCTTCACCTCTTTGTCCCCATCACTTTGAGTAGTTGGTGGTACATTGTAGGCATCCAGTAAATGCAGTATTTGTTGTTTGACTGACTGACCCCTGGCATAGATTATCTGAGTACTGGGAAGAAGCAAGTTTATAAACTTAATTCTCTGATCTAAGGATCTGAGGTACAAGAATAACAAACCTTCATTAATATCTTTAAGAAGTATGGAGTGCATTCTATTATGAGTGTGATGGTTAGTTTTATACATCTACTTGGCAAGGCTGTGGTCCACAGCAGTTTGGTCAAACACCAATGTGGATGATGCTGTGAAAGTATTTTCTGAAACATGTGATTAACATTTAAATTGGTAGACTTGAAGCAAAACAGATTACCCTCTATAATGGGAATGGGCCTCTTCCAATTAGTTGAAAGCCATGAAAGCAAAGACTGAGGTTTCCTGAAGAAGAAAGAATTTTCAAGATGGCAACATGAACTCTAACCTGAGTTTCCAGCTGGTGAGCCTGCCCTGCAGATTTCAGACTTGCCAGTCCTCACAGTTATAGGAGTCAGTTCCTTAACAAAGGTAATTTTCTTCAAAGATATATATATATATATATATATATATTATATATATATATATATATATATATTATATATATGAGTTTTAAAATATATAAAAATATATATAATATAGAATTTATAAATATAAATTTATAAATATAAATATGAAGGTATATATATGTATATACATATATATGCACACAGTAGGATATACTATCTATTGATTCTATTTCTCTGGAGAACCCTAACACAAGGAGTAGGTCATAATAATAACTACCACCATTTCCTTTAAAGTTGCTCTGGCCAGGCACTGTGCTAAATGCTCAATCAAATCATTCCATTTAATCCTCACTACAACCCTATTAGACAAGCATTATTATTGTTCTCCCTTTATAATGTGAAAACCAAGGTCCAGAGAGGTTAAGTACTTAGCCAACATCACATAGCTGACAAATCATGGAGTCAGCACTAAACTGGAGTCTGTCCAATGCAGAGACACACGCTCTTAATCGCCACACAATACACTGAAACTGGGACACGAATCATAAGTGGCTCTTACCTCTGAGGGACTTGTGGTGTATTACAGGAATAATAATAATTTACAAGGTAGAGGTTGACATGATTACAGACAAGTCTTACGGGATTTCAGAGGAATAAAAGATCAGTTCTGCGCAGGGGACTGAGGATGATCATGGAATGACCAATTGGAGGAGAGTTTGGCCTGGAATGTATCTGAAGGAGAGTGGAAATATACAGGGGATGAGGTTATGGAGCCCCTGGGATTCTAGAAGAAAGTGTGCAGATGTTAGAAACAGGTAAAGTAGAGCTACTACTCTAAAGGTTATTTGAGAAGGGAAGAAAGCTCTGCCTTAGGAAGACATCAGCATGAAAGATGAGTGGGTAATGGAATGGCAAATGAAGGAGGGATACCAGTCAGAGAGCAGTGAGACTAGTTCCAATCAGAAGCTATGAAGTTGAACTAAGGCTGGGGCTCTGGGTATGGAGAGAGTAGCAAATGTTACCAGATAAGAGTTTATAGGCATTGACAAGGGAGAAAGAGCCACGGGAGAAGTTGAAAGAGGACTCCAGGCTCTCCAAACTGGGTGACTGGGAAATAGAGTGGCCAAGCAAGCAGTTATGTCTTTTATGAGCAGATTGCAAGAGAGTTAGTCTTCTTCCACTTCGGAGAGTCAGAATTATCAGGGCCTCTTCCTTCCTCCTGACTGTGTCTTGGCCCCTCTCCAGTGGGCAGAAGGGCGTACTTTTGAACCCTTAAGATTGTCTCTGTCTTGTCCAGAGTTCATCCATCCTTCATCTTGTCTGGGCCACAGGACCCCAGCATCCCATGGAATGTCTCTGGTTCTTGGGATCCCCAGAAGGGAAGTACGCCCTCCCCTCAGTGTTGCAGTTAGATAGCAATTGGATCCTACCGTGGGATGTGTGGCTGATGATATGGTATTATATGCTCTGTGCATCTCTAACTGCTCTAATGAACTGGAAGTCTGGAGGAGGAATGGTGAAGATTTACAGCTTTTACTTGGGAAACCTACCTCACGTCAAAGGAGGGATTAACTGGGCTAGGCAGGACTCTCAGCTCAGTGGCTGCTGATAACAAGTAACAAGGACCATGAAAGCCTTCGGTGATTAGGACCGAGCACTATCTCCTGTGCCTTCCTCACCATTATTTACTTTAGATAGTGGCCATCCAGGAAGCCCCCTTGGTGTGTGTCAGACATACTTAATAGGGAGATAATCTGGGAATAAGAATGTACAAGATTGTTACGGGGGAGACAGTGGGTGAGAAAGTCTGGACTCGTTCACATGTTTGATTGCTGCATACTTGGTTATCTAGGGGAGAGCTCCTGGAGACTTCTCCGACACACCTTAGTTTCTGGGACTCCCCTTTCCTTAATCCTCAATCCTTAATCCTTTCATAGTTTCTTCCTTAATTGTATTTAGAGTCTGGGTGTCTGGGTTCAGTGTTGCCCACTTGAATGATTCATCTTAAACTTTAAGTTCTGATCATTTTCTTCTCCAAGGTATTCATTACCCCTGTCCCCTGCTTTTTCCTGTTCTCCTAGATCTCTATTCAGCTTTCTTCTTTGTACTCTTAGTTTTTCATTAAATTAATTTAAATTTTCCATTTACTTTTATTCTCTGAAGCACATAATGGTTGAGTCTCTTTTCTCAGATCGCCACTATTTTTGTTTACTTTGTATTGTTTCTTATGTTTTCTTTCTTTTTCTATTTGCTCTGTTCCTGTAACCTTCATCACACCTTCTCTTCATCATTTTCTCCCCAATTGTCCTTTGATAAAAAAAATTTAAAAATCAGTGTAGAGGTGTCTACCTAGTGCAAGGGGATTTATACTAGATTATCTCCAAAAACTAATCAGAGATGAAGGCCGTTAATAGGATCCAAGCCATAATGCTACAGGGGTTAGCACAACTCACTGGAAATGTGACTCTTTGAAACAATACTTTTGTATTTGTCCTTTTTTTTTTTTGATTAGTCAGAAATCAATCAATTCCAAAGACTATAAGACTCACAATTAGGAAGGAGTATGATTGGGACTCTCTCAGTGACATTAACCCTGTCACAGTGCCAGAGAGTCTTTGATAGTCTCTAGGGGATTGTTTATGAAAATTACAAAAATGGGCTGCACAGAAAACTCTGCCCTGGATCAGCCCGTATCAGCCATCTGAGGATTAGTGTTTGCAGCTCCTTCTATTAGCATCATCCCCAAACACAAGGGGAAAAACCCAACAATCCCAGCCCCCTTCTTAATAATCCAATTTGGATCAATTGACCATATCATCATTGAAAGCCTTCTTTAACCACTTAATACTCGACTCATGTGGACTCCTAGGATAATGAGTTCCATATGTTATGAGGTGATTGAGTCCATCCTCATATATGAAGGGGAGTTCCTTCTTAAGCTACTCCAGGCAGGCCAGTGTCTTTCCGCTTCTATGTGCCCTCCAGGGACAGCTGGCCAGGGAGCCTCTGCACAGTCTTTTTCCTTCCAGTACCCCTTGTCATGAGGGGTACCTCAGCCAGGTGGGAAGGAGCACTCCTTTCTCAGCTGACTATGAAATTGTTCCGAGTCCCAGAGCTGAGGTTTCCATCATTGCCTCCACAGTGCTCTGCAGCCAGGCTGCACCCATCCATCTGCTTTTACGAGTAGCAGCACGAAAGGCGTTGGGCTTTGCATCAAGGCCTCTTGGTTTTAGTCTCTGGCCATAGGAACTTAAGCAAGTCATCTGATCTTTCTCAGCCTCAGTTTCTCACCTGTGAAATGGGCATGCCACCTGCTCAAATGATTTCTCAGAACATTTGTGAAAAGTCATGAGAAGACAGGGTGCTTTGAATACTGGAATGTGCTACATAAAAGCACTCTTCGTACAAACGGGCCCCAATGTATAACAGTTCAAGTTATGAGTTTTCTACTTTACAATGGTGCAAAAGAGATATGAATTCAGTAGAAACCATACTTAGAATTTTGATTTTGATCTTTTCCCTGGCTATGATGTGTGTATATACAACCATTTTGTTCTTCACTTTCAGTATAGTATTCAACAAATTATGAGACATTCAATACTATTATAAAATAGGTTTTGTATTAGATGATATCTCCCAACTGTAGGTAAGTGTTATGAGCATGTTTTAGGCAGGCTAATTTATGATGTTTGGTAGGTTGGGTGTATTAAATGCATTTTTTTTTTGAAGGCAGTGTCACTGGCCCTCATATGTGGGACCCGAATTGGAGCTGCTGGCTTCCCAAGCCAGCACTTAACCACCGCGCCACTCGGCCGACCCTTAAATGCATTTTTGACTTAGGATATTTTCAGCTTACTTTGGGTGTTTTGGGACGTAACCCGTTTGTAAGCTGAGGAGCATTTGTATTATCGTTCTTTGTGAAGGTGGCTATTGGGTCATCTTCCTGTAGGAGAATGACATGTTGAGAGGCTAAGGTTTTCCATTTCTGTCCCATGTCCACTCTAGGTTTCAGACATATAGCCTCTCCTACTTCTCTCTTCTTGATCACTCATTGGCCTTCCAGTTGGCATCTTCACCTGTGAGAAACTCTTTTTCTTTTCAAGTGTGGGCTGAAATAAGCATTTCAGTGCAGAGTGGGTCATTTTCTATCCTGTCTGAGTTGCCTTTTTTGACTAGCAAAGGTTAGACCAACATGGTGAAGGTGCATCCTTTAGGCTGGGAAGGGCTTAAACCAGTGCTGAAGAGGCAGGGATCATTCTACCAGGACCATTTCCAAAGAAGCTCAGAAATAAAGGCTGGTAGGGATATCTGCTTGCACAGAGATGGGATAATTATACTGGATACTTCCTGATCCCATTGGGTATTGAATTCTTGATAAATGCATCTCTCTCTTTCTCTTTCTCTCTCTCTTTCTCTCTCTCTGAAATGTCATTTTGTTTTTGTTATAACACTTTGAAAGATATTTCATGCCCTTTATGCATATTAGCACATTATGCATATTAGCTCTCTTAGTCCTGACAATCTGAGAGGTTGATATTACCAAATTTCCCATTTTACAAATGAGGAAGCTGATGTGCAGAGAGATGAGGTGACTTCCTAAGATTATCAAGTTGTACTGGTGGGATTCCAACACATTTTTGTCTAGCTCTAAAGCCCATGTTGTTAACCAAAGAGAAGGGGGAAGCTTTCTGTGAGGTTTCAGCTCTGGGTAGTAATGTTAATGCATATCCCTGACCTATATCATGCCTTGCAAATTGTAAAAGAAATGACCAGAGGACTATTGCAAATAGGAAAGTCCATATTCTAGCTGGAAACTGAGAATGGAGTCATCCACATGCTGAAAGAATTGAGAAACTTTTCCAACCTAGGATGTTACAAGACTGGGGAACTCCAGAAGTGGAGGAAAGCTTGAGCACAACCTCATATTCCTTCAGAGGATGCAGCCCCCTGGGGGTTTGGTCAACACAGCCAATATAAAACCATCATGATGGGGGGGTGAATGTAGCAGGGTCAGGCTCTCTCATGGTGACTTTCTCTTCTCAAGCATTGCTCTTCCAAATGACAGGGACCTAGAAGTCAGCTAAGAAGATGGTGAACCTTTTATCCTATTCTGCTTGTACTTTCTTCAGCAGAAATTCCTTGCAGTATCATATGTGGACATAGTCATCTTTCCGGTGGCTAGCCCCACAAAACCACAGTGTTTTCACTGTTCTGAATGTGTCGTGGGGCATTTCCATGGGTGTCTGGAGGGCACAGATGGAAGTTCATGGTCATTTTGTCATCTAGCTCCGAAAACCTAGACTTCATTCTTCAGGACAGAAACATTTCTCCTCCTCCTCCTTCTCTTTCTTCTCCTCCCCCTTTTCTCTCCCTTCTTTTTTTCCTCCTCCTCCTTGTCCTCCTTCTCCTCGTCCTCCTTCTCTCTTTCCTCTTTCTTTCTTTGCTCTTCCTGCTCCTCCTACTCCTCATCCTTTTTAAAGTTAATCTTCATTTTATCAAGGGTATCTATTTTCATATATTAAAAACTCAAGTAGTACTTGAGGACTTATTAGAAAATTAGTAGTCCCTTCACTCACCCCTCCCACCTCACAGGCCTACTCTCCAGAAACAAAATCTTTCATTTCTTTTCATTGTCCTTTCCTCTATGTTTCTAAATATATGCTTAAATGGCCACTTCTTGATTTATCAATTTAGACATTATCATATTATTGTAGATGATGATTTAGCTCTTTTATACTCATCCCCTCTTGACCTTCACCATACCCCATGTCCACATACACTTTCACTCTCTTTTTTTAACAAAATTTTGTTACACTTTTTGTGAAATCACTATTCATATTTAGAGTTATCTCATCACCTAGGTGTTGCTACTGCTGAACTAAGTATTGTACTGTACTAGTCATATATAGTTTTTCCTCTTACAACTCTGCTTTTCTTGGAGTCAATGAGACTTTTAAAAATTTGTTTTAAATACATCATATAATCCAATAGTTCTTTTCTGTTTTTTTTTCTTGGCATTCTCCATCTTTCTGCTCCATTCTGTACTGTATTCTCCTTCACAGCCATCCTGGGATTTTCTTTCCTGGCTCTACTGTTTAGAAACCCATTTTCTGGACCCTCAACTACCCCATCTTCATTTATGTTCTCATTTTGATGGAAGGCACCCTCATAAACTTCCTGAAAAAGAAGACACGCAGGAAGTATATTTTTGGATTCCTCACATATCAAAAAATATCTTTATTCTTCTTTCACACATGACTAATAGTTTGACCGAGTATGGAATTTTAGGTTGGAAATATTTACAGGTTTACCTTAGAATTTTGAAGGCATTGCTCTGTTTTTGTCCACTATCCTCTACTCCCAGTTAGCTTTTAAGATTGTGTTATTTTTGTTTCTTTGTTTGTGTCTTTCTTCATTTGTTGTGCTGAATTATAATTATATCCTAGCTGCATCCTATGTTCATTTTTTTTCTTTGAGCTCCTTATTGGAGAATATTTTCTTCCTGAATTAAATCTCCAGGGTTTCTTTGTTTCTTTTTTTCCTATTGTCTAACTCTTTATTTGTTTGTTCCACTTTATGAAAGGCTGTCTCAACTTGACCTTCTAACCCTCGTCTGAATATAAATAAATTTTTGACTATGAAATTTAAATTTTTCATATTGTCTTTTTCTCTGGCTATTCCTCTTCTTTCCTTTATATATCCTCTTATTCATGGAGGCAATGTTATTTCTGTGAGGCATGTAAAATAGTGTTTTTCATAAGTTTTCTTTTGTCTCCTGTGTTGTCTGTTTCCTAAGTTTTGGTTTTCTAAAAATCACTTCCTGTTTTGACCTTTATCTTTAATATTAGTAGCCCTCCTTAAACTGGAGTGATCCTGGTCTACTGATTTCAATGCAAGAACGGGGCACTAAAACACTACCTGGAGAGTGTTTGTGCTTTTTGCTGGTGGGTTTCACCCCAAGGTGAGAGGCTGACTACCCTGCTCTTTGGTTGTTCAACTGTAGATTTTATTTTTTCTGAGACTGTTCAGCTTCTCCAGAGCAGAATCCTCTCTCCTGCTTTCTGATGGTAAAGGTGTGGCTCTCTGCCTTTTGGAAACAGGGAGTTGAGGGTCCCACTGGTGAGTGTGTAAATTTAACTCAGTTCCCCTATTCTTAGCCCTGCCCCTCATTGCTACTCTGCACTAAGCTTGGAATTCTTATTTTAGAAAATGTTTTTGGTTCAATTTCTCTGAGAATAGGACACTGGTCTCCAATAGGGGTTTAGTGTGTGAGTGTTTGCTGGGCTGCATGGAAATGGGGAAGAGGACCTGTGGTCTAATTATTTCACATAAGAGCCCACCCCTCACCTCTGCCTTACACAATATTTGGTGACGCCCCAACCTTTCTGATTCTTCCGGGTTCATCGGCTCTTATTGAATTGGAGCCCCCTGCAACAAATGCAATAGAATGCAGTCTCCATTGATCGTTTATGTCTATCACCCTCTCTCTGCTTTCTGTCTTTCAAACTTACGGAATATTTTGTTCAGGCTGAAGTGTCTTCTGCTGCTTCTTTAATCCTTGTAGGTTTGTACCTTTTAAAAAGTCCTTTTGGCCGGCGGAGTGGCGCGGCAGTTAAGCGCTGGCCTGGGAAGCCAGCGGCCCCGGTTCGGTCCCACATATGAGCGCCAGTGACACTGCCCTCAAAAAAAAAAAAAAAAAGTCCTTTTGTTCCATGAAATGAGGTTTCCAGAAAGAGAGGGTGCGTTCAATCTGCCACTGTAGACCCATGAAGCGAACTGGAGGATGATGAAAGTTAGCATGTCTAAGGATTTGCAGGTGGTTCATCAGAGCTATTAGTGAGAGAAGTGACTACAGGCAGGAGACCATTGCAGAGGTTTCTGTGGATTCTTGATGAGAGAGGGTAAGTGAAAGGTGAATGAATGTTAACAGGTGTGTGTTGTACTGTAGCTGGAAAAAGAAATGCAGCCGATTTGAGAAGGCAACCAATGTCCCACTAGGTAGGTGAATTCTACATTTGGATCTCTTTTTTTTTTTCCCCTACATTTTCTTTAATATGCATTCTATTTGTATATTTGTCCCATCATGTCTCCCTTTCTATACTCTTTATTTCCCTAGGGCCCAGGCTACTGTTTCTTTTAATTCAGCTATGTTTTAGACCAGTGTTTCTGAAACTTTAATGGGCATAGGAATCACATTTTCAAAATGTAGATTCTGATTTATAAGCCTGGAGTGGGGCCTGAAATTCTGCATTCCCAGGAGTCTCTTAGGTGATGTTGCTACTGTTGGTCCACAAGGTTCTAGAAGAAGGTTTGAAGATTTGGAAAAGTCAAAGCATGAAGGGTATCCCTCCCCAGAGGTGTGCTCCAGCCCTATCTCTGTCTTTCCTGCTTCGCTCTCACTCCTCTGCCCTTCTGCAGGCTTGGGCTGACTTAGGCCTGCTTTTCTACAGTGTATCATTTCCTGGAATTGTTTGTGTTAAGGTCTGCTCTACAGGACAGGGGCTCCACAAGGCCCTTCTGCAGTGACATGTTGCCCTAGTCCTTTCCCGCTCCCTACAACCTGGGCCCCAAGGACCATGCACAGCTTAAAGAACAGTCTGTAGCACCTACAGTGTATCTCCCACCTACTGTTGCTTTCTCATTTTCCCAGTGTTCTTGCTCCAGACCCACATCCAGTAAGGGAGTCAACTGGACAAATGAATAGAAGGAAATGGTTGACTCACTATGGCGATGTAGCTTAAATCCCAACACCAAAATTCATGGGGACTATCATCAGGTTTTTTTTAATATAGTAAATTAGCAGCATTGAATCACAAAATAGAGGGGGGAAAAAAAGACCTTTGCTTGCTTTACATAAAGAGACAGAGAATGAAGCCAAAGTGACCTAACGTGAATTTTCAGAATTAGCATTTGCTGTTTTCATTTGCCTAATGTAATTCCAGTTCTGCTTATTCAGTAGGGATTTCATTCATCTGATGTGGTTTTATAAGAAGAGAAGTGGTTTAAGGAGCAAAAGGAAAAAACTAGCTTGTTCATTATATCTTATTTTGATTTGTGTCTAACGAACATAATTAGGGATTTTTTAATGCATTTTTTTTCTTCTCAAAAGCCTGAAATGAATTTGAGCATTTGGACTTTATCTAGCCTGGACCAGTTCAGAGTAGATTCTTTCTGGATGTTGTAGTCAGCCAGGGTGTATCTAGCTTCTGCTTCCTGGGGCGATGCCTATGACATCCTGGAACTTTGCCTTGATATTGTCAATGGGGTCAGTATGGGCAACTTCAAGGATGATGTCTTATTAGTATAAGTGAATCATAGTAAGGAGATCTCAGTTTGGCTTTCTAGCATGCCCCACCTCCTGCCAAAACTCAAACAGATACTGCTAAAAAGGGATATTCAATCGCATCAACAAAAACAGCATGGGTAAGTTTTGAAGAGTTCACCATCGGGGAATCCAAATGAATTGCTAACATTTGCTGGATTATGCGAGTGTACCTCTAATTACTGATTCCACAGAGGTTAGGAGAAAGAGACCCAGAGTGAGGAAACGGATGTATAATCATTGGCTCGCAGGTTTGCTCACTGTTATTTGGTACAATATTAACATCCCTTTATGTTTCTTGAGCATTTGCCCGACTGTGTTTTCTCAGCAGGGTGGACGGGGAGGCTGATGGGATCTTGAAGTGCCTGGCTGGACCTGGGAATTGGAAGCTGCTGTAAATGGGGACATTTGCTTGGCTCACTGGCTAATGAGCGAAAGATCGCCAAGACTAATAACGTTTCAGCGGAATTTCCTTAATGATTGGCACAGTTCGTTAAGAGAAGAAACAAAACCAGAGATACCCTTGGGAGGGGCTGGGGGATGGGATGGTCAGATCATGGAGGCAGGGGCTGTGCCTCAAAGGAATGTGCCTTTCACACAATTAGGAGTTTTGAAGGAAGACAGAGCCTGGACACAGCTGAATAATTTTGGCTAATTGAGATTTACATGGGTCAAAGACCAGAGGTCTTGCTGCCGTTAAGGCAGGATGACATCCGTTCTGGATCCCTGGATGAATAGTGGCCCATATGTGCCTGAGGATAGTGGAAAGTGGCGCCTCCCTGACAAAGAGCAGCTTTCATGGAGTATGCTTTTCCACCCTTGAGCCAGCTGCTGGCATTCAGTGGTGTGTCTGATGGCTTCCAATTTACCCAGGTAGAGCCACATCTAATAAGTTTCCATTGCTCTCCTTCTCTAGGAGTGAGAACTAATGAGGCATCTCTGTCCCTTCTGCTATGTGTCAGGGATACTGTCTCTGTAAGACGTGCTTCTGAGCTGTAGAAAGTCCGCCATTGAGGTGTTCCCCATGCCGTGCTGTGGGTGTGAGAAAGGCTGACCATGGCTTTAAATGCAGCAAGTATGAATTTCTGTCTACCACAGATATTCCACTTCTTTATTCTCTTTAAACCTCTTATACCTGACTATAAGCCCCCTCCCACCCATCCTACTTGCTTAATGGAAAATTCATTTATAGTCATTAGAGAAGTTCTCTATCCAAGGGTGGAGCAAGGCCAATGCCAGGCCATAGGGCACCTATATGCCTATTGGAAAAGGGCACCTCATCGTGGTGGAGGTATGCCTGCACTGTGGTGGATAGCTCAGCCAGCCGTGTGCAAACTGCATTTCAGCTACTTCTTGCCCCTGTGGCCAGGCACCCTTGTACAGGGCACAGATCACACAATTGTGCTGTATACCCCTGGTTCTTTGGTCTGAAGTGGCACCAAAGTGTAAAGAGGCCCCTAGACTCATGGACCATCAGTACCACTGAGTTGCCCATTGTCCCAGCCCCCATTCCCTTCAGGTCCTGTGGCCAGAGCCCTTCTATAGCACAGACATTCCTTCTCTGAGTTCTGGCCTCTTCAGTGGATGGCCACATGCTCGCAGACTGAGGTCCAGTCCCTGGGAGAAGCTGCCCTCCTCTTCCTCTCTAGGGGAAAACCTACACACCTTTCTCCCATTTTGCTGGTCTCAAAGGCACACCCTTTCTCCCTCCCTCTTTTCAGACACTTAGATTAATTTTGTTGACAAGTTTAGGCTTTATAAAAGACAGGTAGAACTGCAGCTCTAGATTTCTCACCTTCTAAAAATCCCCAAGGAAAGGATATGCAATGCTGACTACCAACTAGAGATGGAAGGGAAGAAAAATATAGAGAAAGCAAACACAAACTGATATTTCAGTATGTTATCCTGCTACATTTTCCCCAAACACTAAGTTCCTTTGAAGTTCCTTCTGAGTTGCCCTGGCCTTGCACAGACTTTGAGGAACATTTATAAGTGGTTCACAGCTACTCTAGGTGGGTTGGAAAACAAGCCTGTGGTGAAATTTCTTCTGTCTTCAACAAACTTACTACCATTGTTGTTGTTGTTGTTTTTTAATTTCTCAAGATGGATCAGGACAATTGTGTGATTATCTGAAGAACCACTTGGGGCTCCTTCAATAATTCAACAAGAGCTGAGCTCCCATTATGTTGAGTGGTTGGGTGGGGATGGAAGGCGGCATGTCAAACATGGCTCTGCCATTGACTGTGTGTGACCTTGGGCAGACGTGTCTGTAAGAAGCAGGTTGGGCTAGGACTGGATGATTTCTTAGAGACATGTCACCATTGCTATCCGTAAAAATGCTGTAATATGAAAGTCATCATGTGCTAAGAGAAGACTGGGAGAGGCTGAAGTGTAGGTCAATATTTACTTTTCCCTTCTAATTTTTGTCTCTTTTCTCCTCCATCATTTCAGTCCATTATTTTTGTTTTCTTTTTTACTCTCTTGTTCTCACTTCCTCCTAATTCCATTTATTTTTTGTTTTTATTTCCTCCTTCTTTTTGCATCCCCCTAATGCTTTTTTATTATTTATAGTTACTGAATTATATTTTATAAGCTCTGACTTATAATTTAGCCCAAATGAATGTTTTACATTTTCATCAAAACATGGAAAGAACAATTAACCCAAAATTTAAAATTACTTTTAAATTAGTACATAACCCTCAAATATGGATTTTCCGGAGGCTTCATGAAAGAGAAGTTTCTCCCTCTTCCACTAAAACTGGTGAATGGTGGAAATGACCTTGCAGCATTGTTAACCTCCAAAATAGATGTTAAGTAGGCGATGTTTGGCTGATGGAGGCTACTCAGTGGGAAATACCACATTGCCTTGGTCTCAGATGAGAGATGCAATAAGATGGACATATTATGAAAATAACACTAGGCTGAAATGTTGCTGTGAGTGCACATATGTTCATAGGTAGGTTAGAGTCAATTTAGGGTCATTAAAACATTAGGCTGCTCTGGAAAATGAGCTCAGCTCACTCAGAATTTCAGGTCCAGCAGGTTAGCTTTCTGTAGGTCAAAGAAAATGCTCAGATTGGCACAGGGCCTGCTTGGCTCTCACGCAGAAACTCTGTGACTTTGATACTCAGTGAAAAATGCACATCTGGAATGAAATCAGACCTCACCCTTTTCAAGCTTCTGCTCCTTGATATTTAATTATTATGACTTGGATGTGACTCAGCCTAGAGACTTTATTTTTAGCGATGATCAGAACCGCTCTTGATGCATAAATCAGGAATGCTGTTTATTTTTTAAATTGGAGCATGTGACTAAATTTATTTTTCAAATCTTGAGTGAACAAATCTGACACTTACAAAAACACATTAAAAATGTTTGAGCTGCGCATAAAAAGTAGTTTTGCAGACTGCTTTCTGCAGGTTGCCATATCTGTCCTATGATATGTTCTGATGAATAGCATATTATTTATGTCTTGGGTCCCACCTGGAATTATGATTATAAGAACTACAAGGGACCTCACGCATCACCTGGTACAATCTTCCTTTGACAGGGAAGGGGATTGAAGTTCATGGGCTAATGTCATATGCCAAGATCACTCAGTAGGGACCATTAAAGCTCTGCCCTAGAAACTGCGTAGTACCCCTGCTACCATCCCCTGGCATTTCCACCATCTGCCTCTTCCCAAGTATGGAACACATATCATTGCTGGTTCCTGAAACCATTTTATTTTAATTAATTAATTAATTAATTTTTATTTTTATTTTATTTATTTAAAAAAACTTTTTTAGCTGAGCCATCCTGCCACCTGTTGGCAGCTCAACGGCAGCTCAGCTCGGGCTGGGCATCGAACTGCTGTTGCTCAGACAGAGCTCAGCTCGCACTATTGAGGGAGCTCTTAACCAACTGAGCCACTTGGCCGGTACAAAATATCCAATTAAACAACTGAGCCACATAGGGAGACAGCCCTTTCCAATCCCGTTTTTCTCTTCCTGATCACACCAACTTTATCCAAACACTGTCTCAAACTCTGAGAACACAAGGATGAATCAGCTACAGTTTCTCCTTTCCAGGAACTTTCAGCTGAAGAACTTACTTCCCCAGATCAAACTGTATAGGTTAATGTATGTATACAAATGTATGAAAGGTCAGACAATTAAGTTTGTGAACTTTCTACTGTGCACTTATATGGTGGAAAGTTTGCGATCTTAATTGTCTATCCTTTGTATGCATGTGTATATGTGTGTACCTGCATGTTTTGTCTGTCTCATTTAATTATGAGTTTTCTCATAGCCTTTTTCCCCCTCATGCAATTATATCCTAGGGAAACATTTTCTGAGAAGCTAAAACTCCCAGTATATACTCCAAGTCACCACAGAAAGCAGACTTTTTTTTTTTTTGAGAAATGTTCACCACAATAACTACAGTTAACATCCGTCATCATACAGAGTTACTTTTTTTTTTCTTGTGATGAGAACTTTTAAGATCTACTTTTTAAGCAAAGGAGATATTAAGGAGAAAAAAAAATCTTTTTGGGGTTAGTCTTTAACTTGAATACTTGCTAATCTTTCCCTTTAACTAATAGACAACAAATTTTAGGCTCAGAGCCTTCATCAGGGAATAGTCTATGAGTAGAATCTAGCAGCATTGGTTTGTTTTCATTCTCTATTTATAGAAAGTGTATTAGTTATTGCAATTATGTAATAAAATATACCAAAACTTAGCAACCTAGAACAACAATAGACATTATCTCATACAGTTTCTGTGGGTCAAGAATTCAGGAGCATCTTAACTGGATCTTTTCAGCCCAAAGTCTCTCATGAGGTTGTAGTCACAGTGTCAGCCTCATAGTGTCAACCAGCGTTGCACTCATCTGGAGGTTTGACCGTGGCTGGAGGGTCTGCTTCCATAGTGGCTCAGTCACATGGCTTATTGGCAAGAGGCCTTGGTTCCTTATCATGTGGACCTCTTCACACGGTGGTTTGAATGGCCTCTCACAGAGTGATCCAGGAGAGAGCAGGCAGAATCATAATTTTTGCTTTTTGTTTTTTGAGGGCAGTGTCACTGGCCCTCATATGTGGGGCTGAACCGGGGCCGCTGGCTTCCCAAGCCAGCGTTTAACCACTGCGCCACTCGGCCGGCCCAAATCATAATGTTTTTAATGACCTAACCTGAGAAGTCACACTCCATCTTTTCTTCAGCATCCTATCTGTTATTTATGTCAGCCCTCTTTAGTGTGGGACAACACAGGGGTATGAATACATGGAAACAACAAGCTTTGGAGCCATTTTGGAGGCTGGTTCCCACAGAATGTGATAATGGTTTTCTCTTTGTGGCCATGTCATAAATCTACCTTTTAAATAAATATATTTCAGTATTAAATAGCCAGCCTGGTTTAAACAAAAATATTAGAATGCTAAATTCTAACACAGGGGGCCCCCAGGTATCACACAAAATGTAGAAGTATAAAGGAAAAGACTACTTTGTCAGCATTGGGCCCAAACTCTCTGGTCATATTGGCTGCTCAAGGCAGCTCTCACCTCAATGGGGAGAGGGCATACAGTGGCAGATTTCCATGTGGAGAAGTCCCATGCGAACAGCCATGATCCCATTATCCTAACTCTGAAGGTATCCTCTTGTCTCTGATGTACTTTGTGCTGCCACCTTGCACACCACAGATGGGACTTGGAGTTATGATCTTGAGATGAATGACTTCAGTCCTTACTCCATGTCTCTTTTTTGTTATTGCTCCTGCCTCCCTGCTGCAGTGAGTGGTCTGTCCGAAAGCAGATATGACTTTACCATAGTATGAGGTTTGATAGGGAACAAACTCTATAAACAGTCATTAGAGGCTGTAGATTTGTCCTAGTTTATTAAATAACTTCAACTGATGAAGTTTCTTGTCTAAACATTTTTGATGTTTATTTTGTTGATTTAGGTATTTTGTACTCCAGAAATTTCTTCACCTGGGGCCTTGAGATATTAGAATATCTTTCTAGGTATTATGTGCCCAAGATCAGGCAGGGTCTGAATTCCAGGTTTGCTCGTGCACCCTTGGTTACTCATATTCATATTTATTTTTAATTGCTTGTTTTTCTTTGTGTTTATGGCTAATGTCCTTGCTTTCATACTTTCCCAAAGCTTCTCATTGAAATTTTCTATAAGGTCAATACATCAGGAATTTATCTGTTCCATTTTTTTTCTTAGATACATTTCTTTCTCTCTCTTTTTTCTATCTGAACTATATACCACCCTTATCATAAACTATTACTTCTCTGCTGTAATTATTGGAATTTCCTTTGTCTTTCTTCTGGGTTGAATTTGCTGTTTCTTATATCTCACATTTTAACTTCTTTGTTTGGTGAAATATATCCTCCAGTAATTGTTTAAGTTAAGATAATACCAGAAGAATGCATGGTCATGATAGCCCTCAATGTACCTGCCTCTTAAGTTTGCCCCATTTTGGACCAATTATCATGTAGATGTAGCGTCCAGCTGTTATACTGAAGTCTCCTTTCACACCATCCTGGAACTTGCCATCACTTCTCTCCTGTGGCGTATTTCCTACTTTCTGTATCCTAGATCATATTTATATAGATTCTTCTTGTGGCAGAGAAAATTCTCTTTAGAAGATTAGAGATTTACCATGGTAGGTAAAGTTTTTGGAATATTTCAAGTCTAAATATTTCTATACCTGTTTTTAAAAGATTTTTATTAAAAATATAGCTAATATACAATATTATGTTAGTTTCTGGGGTATACCGTAGTTATTCAGCATTTATATACCAGAAGTGCATTTATATAATCAAAGAAGTGATCACTGGCCGCTGGTTCGGGAGTACTGTCTCGGTCTCCTGCAGCCCGCTGGAGCGGGGGAGCCCAGCGGGGCTCTGCTCCGGCGGCTGCCGCAGCTCGTTTTTGCTTCCTTCGCCCGGGGCGTCCTCCGCGGCAGTGTTGAGAGCACTCCGCTGGTCCAGGCAGGCAGCGGCGTGTCAGTGCTTTTAGCGATGTCCCTGCTTCTCGCCTGGCAGCCATGGAGGAGATAAGGTAGCCCCCGTCCCTGGGTCGGATGAGGAAGCCCAGTTCAATGGATACAAAATACAAGGATGACTTATTTCGGAAGTATGTGCAGTTCCATGAGGGCAAAGTGGACACCACCCCAAGTGCCAAAACTGCAAGCAGCGGCCTGGCAGCGATGAGAACCTGCGGGTGGCGGCCTCCACCTTGCTCAGCCTGCACAAGGTGAATCCCTTCTATCGGTTCCGGCTGATCCAGTTCTATGAGGTGGTGGAGAGCTCCCTGCGCACGCTGAGCGCCTCCAGCCTGCGGGCTTTGCACTGTGCCTTCAGCGTGCTGGAAACGGTGGGCGTCAACCTCTTCCTCTACCCGTGGAAGAAGGAATTCAGAAGCATCAAGACCTACACGGGCCCCTTCGTTTATTACGTCAAGTCCACGTTACTGGAGGAGGACGTCCGAACCATCCTGAATTACATGGGCTACGTGCCCGAGCTGGGGACTGTGTACAAGCTCCAGGAGTTCGTGGAGACCTTCCAGGTGAAGATGGTCGCCTTTGAACTCTTTCTGGCCAAGGTGGAGTGTGAGCAGATGCTGGCAATCCATTCACAAGTCAAGGACAGGGGCTCCTCTGAGCTGGACGTGGTGAACGAGCGCAAGGGCAGCTCAGAGGACGTGCGCGGCGGCTCGGACGCCCTGCGGCGGCGCACCGAGGGCCGCGAGCATCTCACGGCCTCCATGGCCCGGGTGGCTCTCCAGAAGTCGGCCAGCGAGCGGGCAGCCAAGGACTACTACAAACCCCGCGGGAGCAAGCCCTCGAGGTCCGTGGACGCCTACAACAGCTCCTGGGAGAGCTGGAAGCCGCCCCTGAAGACCTCGTTGAGCCTGAGGAAGGAGCCTGTGGCAGCAGACCTGGGGGACAACCTCAAGGACGAGATCATCCGCCCGTCCCCCTCGCTCCTGACCATGTCCAGCTCCCCCCACGGCAGCGCGGATGACCTTCCATCCTCCTCCCCCAGCAATGGCCTTGGCCTGCTGTGCGGTACCTACTTCTCCGCCCAGGATGACGTGGATCTGGACACAGACTCGGAACCCAGGGCCACATACCGGAGGCAGGACGCCCTGCGGCCAGATGTATGGCTGGTCAGAAACGATTCCCACCCCCTCTACCATAAGCGCTCACCCCCGACCAAAGAGTCCGCCCTGTCCAAGTGCCAAAACTGCGGCCTGTCCTGCAGTTCCTCCATCTGCCAGCGCTGCAACAGTCTGCTCGCCTGTCCCCCGGCCTCCAAGCCCAGCGCCTTCCCCAGCAAGGCCCCCGCCCATGGCAACCTGGCCCAAGGGTCCTCTCTGAGGGAGAAGTATGCAGGCCAGACCCAGGGCCTCGACCGGCTGGCGCACCTCCACGCAAAATCCAAGCCCTCCGCCGCAGCCACCTCCCACTGTGGCTTCTGCAATCGCCCAGGTGCCGCCAACACGTGCACCCAGTGTTCAAAAGTTTCCTGCGATGCCAGCCTCCTCGCCTATCATTACGACCCCTGCTGCAAAAAGGGCGAGCTGCACAAGTTCATGCCGAACAACCAGCTGAACTACAAGTCCACCCAGTTCTCCCATTTCGTGTACAGATAGACTGGACCATGCACCTCCCTGGACAAGGGCTACACCAGCCAGACCTTTCTGGTGTCATGGGGAAGAAGCGTTAATGCACTGGCCTGGGAAGCAGAGACCTGTGCTTGACCATGTAGCTGCCGGGAATTGTGGGTTGGCTGCACCATGTGGGAGTTTACCTAGTGACTCAGTTATTTCAACCGATGGCTGCTTTGTCACCTGAGAAGGGAGAGGGTGGCACTTCCGTTCAGATTCATTTTCGCTAATCACTCCATGTTCCGTTTGTTTTTGTTTTTCTTAAAGAGGATTTCTATCTCTGGGACTCTGGCCGCACCTGCCGCCCCCACTGCCAAGCCAACTTGGACTGGGAAGGGCCCTCCAGGTCACCTCCAATGCCCACCTGGAGCAGCGAGCTTGAGGCCGGTTGGCTTGTGAAATGAGCCCTCCTGCCACACTGGGCCTCTTCCAATGGCTCATCCCTTCGGTGCCCCTGACTTTCCCCAACTCGAGGTCTCAAAGGTGAACCGAGTCCAGTGTTAGCGGAATGTCATCCCATTGCCACCACAGCCCAGTCCGGGTTTGTGAACTTTGCCCCAACACATTGAAGCACGGACCATCCACAGTAGGTCTGACTTCTCTTTTTCTGTTGTTTGCACACTCCCCTCCTACTGTACTGTACATAGATATTTTTGAGATTTATTTTTGAATAAGTATTCAACTTGGTGTGTGTTTCAAAGTGGTTAAAAACATTATGTAGCTATTTATAAAAATGCCCTGGCTTCTTGAGTCTTCCAGGCGAGGGTCTCATCCCCTCCCCTGCTGTGCCCTCCACTCGCCCAGCCCGCGGGTAGAGCAGGGGCAGATGAGGGACAGAGATCATGTCTCTGCACCGGTGACAAGCCACTGTCCCCCCTACAATGAATCTCTATCCACCTACCTCCAGTGAGTGCGGGAGTGAGTGCGGCCCGAGACGCCTGTGCACCTGCAGACTGTGATAACTCGCGACGAGTCAGGGACCTCACCTGTGGATCGACAGCCTGGTCTCTGGCACTTGCGGAGTGTGAACCTTGCATTCCAGACTTCTTGCGTCTCGTTTCAGAAGGAAACTCATTTGGGATTCCCATCTCAGTCCTCTTCTCTTCACCTCTTTCCGGGACTCGGCAACATTTGCGATCTTTTTGCACTAAAGGTGGGCAGGAGTTGGTGCGCGCCCATCAGACAGATATCTCCTGAGATTCTCAGCTGAGTCTAAGCGCTTCCAAACCCAAAGGGCCCCTAGACTCCTCATGTGAATGACTGACCCCCAGATTTTCCTTTTGGGGTGCAGAGCAGGAGTGGAGCAAGAGTTTGAAAATAAAACCGCTTTCTTGTGAACTAATATATATTTTAGCCATAAGTGTTTGTGATGTACAGAATGTTACCGGAATTTACATGCAATGGGTTTTCTGGTCGGTGGAAGGGTGTATTCAGCTTTTGAGCAAATTGAAATCTGGCTGAATCCTGAGGCCACTGTGAGTTTGCTGATGTTCTTCCAACTCAGTTGAGTGATTTTAAGGTTTTGCAAATCTTCTATGACTCTTTTTTTTTAATCTATCAAGTAGATCACCTGTAGATATCCAATGTATATATACAGCTGAATTTCAACTGACTTTATTACTGAGACCACCCCATTCTGGGCATTCATCTTTGGTGTTCTTCCTTTTCACATTTCAGAAGTGTCAATGCCTGCCCCACTCCTGAGAGCTCTAGTTTTCTAGCTTTCCATTTCCAGATCGTTCCAGCCCTATAGTAACTCTTTTAACCAACTGTGATGCCCCGTAACTTATCCATAGTAGACGAAAGCAGGAACGACTGACTCGTCCTCAGAGAGAGGCTCCAGTGTGCGTGTCATCACGGAGATGCTGTGCCATGACTGGAATAGGAAGTGCCCTGACCATGCGCCTCCTCGATGTGGCTCATACTGTATGAGGTTGCTGTGACGGAGATAAATAGATGCTAATTTAAAAACGCAGCTGTTTTGCATTTGATTTCTACCACGAGCTGAAATGTTGAGAGATGATTTAAAAAATAATAATGAAGTGTCTTCCATTATTAAATTAAAAAAAAGAAGTGATCACTATGTTAATTCCAGCAGCCATCTGACACCATACTATGCTATCACAATATTATTGACTATATTCCCTATGCTGTATGTTATATCCCCGTGACTTATTCATTTTATTTCTGAAGATTTGGACCTCTTATTCCCCTTCCTCTTTCCCCCCATTTTAAAATTTATCAATTACTGGGCCGGCCCAGTGGCGCGTTGGTTAAGAGCTGGTTTGGGGATGCCAGGGCCCCGGTTCGGATCCCACATATGAGGGCCGATGACACTGCCCTCTACAGCTAACAACAGCTCCACCTGGAGCTGGGCTGTGCGAGCCCCGGCGATGGTGTAGGCTGCAGCCCCTGCTGCAGTGGGCTGCTATAGGCTACAGTGAGTGGCCAGCAGCCAGCGTGAGCAGCCGGCAGCCAGTGTGAGCTGCCAATAGCCGCGGTGAGCGACCATCCAGAGGCCAGCGACCGACCTGCCTCATCAGGAAGACCGCAATGAGGATACCAACATGGGCCAGTGAAGCAACATCCTCCGCAACTAGACTGAAGAACAAAAGTACAGCAACGTGTCTGTTCCCCTACCCCGATTCCCCAACACTGTTCTCCTCCCCCAATTCCCCAATAAAATAAATAAATAAATAAATAAAATTTATCAATTACTGTTGACATTCAATATTATTTCATATTAATTTAAGGTGTACAGCATAGTGGTTAGACATTTATATAATTTAAGAAGTGCTCTCCTGACTAGTCTAGTACCCACCTGGCACTATACATAGTTATTACCATATAATTGACCATATTCCTTATGCTTTACTTTACATCCCAATGACTATTTTGTAACTACCAATTTGTACTTTTTAATCACTTCACCTTTTTCGGTGTGCACCCCAATTCCCTCCCATCTATCACCCTAACAAATCTAATACCCATCTGACACCATACAAGGTCAGGCAATTCAGTTCACGAACTCACCCTTGAAAAAGTGCTACATAACCCATTGCTGAATATCACTATGGTCACCTTCGAAGTACTCCCCTTGGGAAGCTATGCACTGATGCCAGCACCTAGTCCACTCTTCAAAGCAATTTTGGAACTCTTTTTCTGGAATGCCATTAGAGCTGTCATCATATTACCCTTGATGTCCTGAATGTCATCCAAACGTCTGCTTTTCAATATTTCCTTTATCTTTGGGTTAAGAAAGAAGTTGTTGGGGGCCAGATCAGGTGAGTAGGGAGGGTGTTCCAACACAGTTATCTGCTGACTGGCTATAGACTCCCTCACAGACAGTGCTGTGTGAGCTGGTGCATTGTTGTGATGCAAGAGCCATGAATTGTTGGAGAAAAGTTCAGGCTGTCTAACTTTTTCACGCAGCCTTTTCAGCACTTCCAAATAGTAAACTTGGTTAACTGTCCAGTTGGTATAAATTCATAATGAATAATCCCTCTGATATCCAAAAAGGTTAGCAACATTGTTGCAACAAGTTTGTGAACTTAATTGTCAGACCTTGTACATAGTTATTACAATATTATTGACTTATTACTTATGCTACACCCTACATCCCCACACCCACTTTGTAACAACCAATTTGTACTTCTTAATACCTTCCTCTTCTTCTACCCACATCCCTAACACCCCTCCCATCTGGCAACCACCAAAATGTTTTCCGTATCTATGAATCTGTTTCTATTTTGTTTCTTAATTTTGTTCTTAGATTCCACACATGAGCAAAATCACATTGTATCTGTCTTTCCCTGTTTGATATACTCCACTCAAGGCAACACCCTCTAGGTCCATCCATGCCACTGCAGATGGCCAGAACCCATATTCTCTCCCACGGCCAACCAATTTGCCATTGCATATGTGTACCACCTCCTTTTTATTCATTCCTCCCATGACAGAGTCCCAGACTGCCTCCATCTCTTGGCCATTGTAGACAATGCTGCAATGAACATATGGTTGCACATGTTTCCTTGAATTAGCTTTTTAGGTTTCTTCAGCTAAATAACCTGAAGTGGGATTACTGGGTCCTTCATTGTCTCTTCTTTGTTTCTTTTTTTTTTAAATTGGGGAATTGGGGGAGGGGGAAGTTGTTGGGGAACTGGGGAGGGGGACCAACCAAGTTGTTGATCTTCGATCTTAGTTGTGGAGGGCGCCAGTTGCCATCTGGCTTCCCAATGGCAGCTCGTGGTCTCTAAGCTGAAGGTACTGAGTTCAGTCTTAGTTGTGGGTGGGCATAGCCACCATCCCATGTGGGAGTTGAACCAGCAGCCTTGTTGTTAAGAGCACATGTTCTATTCACTGAGCCATCTGGGTGGCAGCTCAGCTCAAGGTGCTGAGTTTACCCTTAGTTGTGGGCATAGCCCACCATCGAACAGGCAGTCTTGTTAGAAGCATATGCTCTCATCAGCTGAGCCATCCTGTGGCAGCTCAGCAGCAGCTCAACTTAGGCACAGCATCACTAGTCCATGTGGGAATCGAACTGGCAACCCTGTTGCTCAGAGCTTGAGCTCTTAAGCTAACTCTTAACCCACTGAGCCTCTCGGCTGGCCCTCTCTTCTTTGTTTTAAAGTCTATTTTGTCTGGTGTAAATATTGCTACTGCAGCTGGGGTTTTTTTTCTTTCCATTTTCATGAAATATCTTTTTGATCCCTTTACTTTCTGTCTCTGTGTGTCTTTCCATCTAAAGTGAGTCTCTTGTAGGCAGCATATGTAAGGGCTTTGTTTTCTTATTAATTCAGCCCTCCTATATCTTTTGATTGGAGCATTTAATTCATTTACATTGAAAGTAATTGTTGATAGATATGCATATGTAGCTATTACCATTTTCTTAGTAATAATTTTGATTTTTTTCCATCTTAAAGAAGTATCTCTAACATTCCTTGTAATACTAGTTTGGTGGTGATGAACTCCTTTAGCTTTTTCTTGTCTGGGAAGCGCTTTATCTTTCCTTTGATTTTTACATGATAGCCTTGATGGTTAGAGTAGCTTGGTTATAGGTCCTTGCTTTTCATCATGTTGAACATTTCCTACCAGTCCCTTCTGGCCTGCAAAGTTTCTGATGGGAAATTAACTGACAGTCTTATGGGAGCTCCCTTATAAGTTACTGATTGCTTTCCTTATGCTGCTTAGATTTCTCTTTTTATCTTTAACATTTGCCATTTTAATTATGATGTGTCTAGGTGTGGGCCTGTTTGAGTTCAGCTTATTTGGGACCCTCTGCACTTCCTGAACTTCACCAGGTTAGGAAAGTTTTCAGTCATTTCTTCAAATAGGTTCTCAATCTCTTGCTCTCTCTCTTCTCCTTCTGGTTCCCCTATGATGTGAATGTTGTTATGCTTGATGTTATCCCAGAGGCCCCTTAAACTGCCCTCATTTTTCTGGATTCCTTTTGCTGTTCTGATTGTATGTTTTTTGCTACCTTGTCTTCCAAATCTCTGATTTGATCCTCTGTCATCTAGTCTGCTGTTGATTCTTTCTAGTGCATTCTTCATTTCAGTTTGTATTCTTCTGACTGATTCTTTTTAATGGTTTCTATGTTCTTTTTTATGCTTGCTATCTCTTTGTTGAAGTTCTTACTAAGTTCCTTGAACAATTTTGTTACCATTGTTTTGAACTCTGTTTCTGTTAGGTTGCTTACTTCCATATAACTTAGTTCTTTTTTTTGGATTTCTCTCCTGTTCTTTCATTTGTGACACATTTCTTTGTTTCCTCACTTTGGCTGACTCTCTGTATTTGTTTCTATGTATTAGATAGATCTCCCACTCTTGGTTGAGTAGCCTTATGTAGTAGGTGTCCTGTGGTGCCCAATGGCACAGTCTTTCAGGTCACCTGAACCAGGTTCTCCAGGAGTGTCCCTTTTGTATGCTGTCCTCTTATAGTTGAGCCTTGATTGCTATTGGCACATTAGTAGGTAAGATTGACCCTCAAGCTGACTGGCTGTGGGCTTTGGCCATGTCCACAGCTTATGGGCTGTTGTGTGGGAGGTTTACCCCACTCAGTGGGATTCACTCCAGTGGGCTCTGGTGCCTGTTGAGACCGCCCTTTGTATGTGTCACTTGTGGGCTAATTGGGTTGTCCTCTGCTGTAGTTTGAAGCCAATCTCTAAGTATGTTGGTTCTGGTGCCTCTTAGGAGGGACTCTGGTGCAGGCCCAAGTCAACCACAGCCTGTGACTAGCTGGGGTCATCTGGTAGGAGCTACAAAGTGATCCACAGTTTTTTGCTGCCTGTGCTAAACCTGGAGGTGGCTGGGAGAAGCCACACTGTGAACCAAGGATGTCTGCCACCAGTACAAGGCCGGGGGTAACTTTGTAAAAAAGCAGGACACTTGGAGGCCTACTGCCACTTGCTGGCTCCCTTAAGGTTTAGCCACTGATAAAGCTTATGTGGTATCTGAATTGGGTGAGGCAGGGTCTCAGGGAATCATTAGAGTGGGAAGATTTGTGGTCACCAGATTAATGTAACCTCTAATTTGTGCCAGTGCTAAACCTGGAGCAACTCAGCAAAAGTCTCAGAGCACACTAAGGCCAGTCACTGCCCACCTAGGGCCTGATAGTTTTCTAAGAGTGTGGGAGGGTCCGGCTGCTTTAGGAAAAGGTGCCTCCAGTGGTGCATAAGTTGGATAGGGTGGGGTTCCTGCTGAGTCAGCAAGGTGGAACCATGGAACTTACCAGGCCAATAAGATTTAGATTTGGCCATGAGCATAGGGGGTGGGCTCAACACAGGAAAGATGGCTCCCACCTGCTGGCTGCATGGGAACAGGACCCCTCACTGGGAAAATTCTTACTGTCCTCCAGTCCTCCCCCTGAAGTCACACACCTTTGTCAGCCCCTGTATGTCTCCAAGGCCCCCGTGTCACCAACTCTCCGTTGGAGCCCAAGGTGAGTGTCTGTGAGCTAGTAAGTCTGTGTGTGGGCCATTTAAGAGGACATCTGGGTTTCTCGCAGGTTTCCATCTCACCTGAATGGTCGGAATTCCCACTGTTTTTCACAGCCAGATGTGGGGGCTCCTCTTCCTGGCACCAGTCCTCCAGGCTGCGGAGCCTGGTGTGGGAGGCTGGGGTCCCTTGCTCCACTGGGAGAAATCTCATTGGCCGAGATATCCCTAAACCACCACAGGGAGGTTTGGGGTTCGTTCCACATCTCTGCCCCTCCTACCAGTCTCAATGTGGTTTCTTCTTTATATTTTTAGTTATAGGACTTCTGATTGGCTACACTGCAGATAGTTCTCCAGTTTGATTGTTCTATAATTTAGCTGCAATTTTAATGTGTTCACAGAAGGATGCAGGCACAGTGTTTATCTACTCCACCATCTTAGATCTCCCTTTTATACCTGTTATTATTAGTTTGCTGTATATGGAATTCTAAGTTGAAACTCATATTTCTTTAGAATTTTGAGGACATTCCTCCACTGTCCTCTTTCAGTGTTGCTGTTGAGAAATTCAAAGTCATTGTCAACCTGACCCTTTGAATGTGATTTATTAATAAGTCTTTCTCTCTGGGAGCTTATTGCGTTCATCATTTATGTTCTGAAATTTCACCAGATTTGCCTGGCTGAAAGTCTAATTTCTTCAGACTTACCCTTTCCATTTGGAAACTTACATTTTCATTTCTGTTTAACAAGAGTTTATTGAGCTTTTTGTTGATGATGGTGATTCTCTTCTTCTCTTGTCTCTGCTCACTCCTTTGGAAACTTCATTTATTTAGATGTTGGACTTTATGAACTACTCTGCTAATTTTCCTATATTTCCTTTCTTGTTTTCTCTTCTTTTGTCTCTTTTCTGGGAGATATCTACAACTTTATCTTCTGACCTTAAGTTTATAAGTTTTTAATTTCTGATACCATGTTTTTAATTCCCAAAATATCTCTTTTGTTCTTTAAATGTTCCTTTATTAAATATAGAATTCTGTTTCCTGTTAGCTCATGGAGTAATACATTTTAAAAATATTCTTCTCTGAGGATTTTAGTAATATGTACTAGAAGCTCTCTTTTTCCTGCAGTTTATTTTCTACATGTAGTTTCTAGCTCTTCGTTTTAGTCTTTGTCTTAAATATTTGCCTTGTATCTGTTCAATGTTAAGAATTAAGGACTAAAAAAAGCTAATTTGAAGTTCTGAGCATGTGGGTGTAGTTTTGGAAAAAAGATGCTTGAGGGAAATGAGAAGGCATTTAAAATACAGTGTTGTCCTTACTGTGATTGGGACAGCACCCAGTGTTATGGGGACAACTTGACACGAGTGTGTATCTGATTTTGATTGTGGGTCAAGGGAGGGTTGGCTTCAGGACTGGGAGTAGGACTTAGCCTGAGCATTCCAGGCCCAAAGAACAGCATTTATTTATTCATTCATTAAATATCCTTATGTAACAGGGACTGAACTAGGGTACGATAATGAATAAAACCGACACAGTTCTTCCTTTCTTGCCTTCAAGAAAGGAACACAGACAATTAATCAAACAAGTAAAACACAGTGTGAGACAGTTATGAGGAAGCCCTATGTTACATTTTTTAAATTAGAAATTTGAGTACAATCTCCCTCAAAAGACACTGTCAGAAACGTAAATGGTATTTCAGGTATCTTATGGGTGAAATCCGATTTTATGGACTAACCTGGGAAAGACCCCCACCATTTACATCACTGTAACTTTCAAAGGAATGCATTCAATTTTAAGTCCCCTCTAGGTACTAAATGCTTTGTAGGTATTTTGCACTTCAAGAAATTGACTTTAAACTGCACTTTTGGAGCACTTCTAAAGTTTTGGCATTGCCCATAATTTTGTGAATGGTAAAATGTGGAGTTAAATTAGTACCAGATTTTCTCTTGTTGGGGATGGTCTCTCTCTTGAAAGTCTTTGATCCTTTCGGCATGGCGGCTGAGTTCAATATGTTTTTAGCACTATGACTTTGGGAAAGTCACTTAATTGTTTGTGTGTGTGTGTGTGTGTGTGTGTGTGTGTGTGTGTGTCTGCGTATGTGTCTTTTTTATGTGTAAAATCAGTGGAATAGCTCTTTCCCACTCATCTGGAATAGCAATATACCTGTCCCACCTGGAATATTATCAGAAACACCTTAGTTACACTCACTCCATTAGAACCTGAAAGGGCAATGAATTAGTGTGGGGGGAAATAAATGAAGTAAGAGTTGAAAAATGGCTTTTCATTCCAGTTTTGTCAGCAGTTAGGTGAGCACCCTTTCACTTTCTCACCTAGTAGTTTTTCTCTTTTGTAAAGGAGGTCAATCATATCTGACCTGCTCATTTCCCCCACTCAGGGAGAAGATCAAAGCAGGAAATAAGTGAAAAGTCAAAAGGTTGACACAAATTTGAGATATTTTTCTTACAATGAACCACATCAGTGTGTGGAGATTCTGTAGGATGGGGCACCCCTCACCCTGCTGTGTTAGGACAGCAGAACTAGGCTGTGAAAGCAGGCTCAGAACAAACTCCAGGGTGATCAGAGAAGTCTTCTGAGTGTTGTTCTGACCCTCACTGTTCCTAGCTTATCTGGAGGAGAGACCACCCAGCAGTGGGCATCCCATGGCCTGCCTCACAGAGATCACAGGGTGCCTGTTTTACAGGCCATTCTCCTTTCCCTGGTGGACTTGACTGCTAATAGTATGCAATAGAAAACGTATGAGTTCTCAAAGTGTGTTCTTCAGGTCAACTGCATCAGCCTCACCTGAGAGCTGGTTGAACATGCAGAATCTCATATCACATCGCATTTACTGAATCAGAAACTCTGAGGGTGGGGCCCAGCAATCTGTTTTAGCAAGCGTTCAGGGAATTCTGATGCTCTTGGTAAAATTTAAGAACCACTGTCTCAGAGAGGCACTTTTCAAATTTTAATGAGACTTAGAGTTTTACTAAAATTCAGATCCTGTTTCAGAGATTCAGTACTAAAGCTCAGAAAAGGTTCTGTTTCTCTAAATAGCTCCCAGGTGATGCTGATGCATCAGGACCACAAACCACGCAGTGAGTAGGGATGGATATAGGAGATGTGGGTTCTAGGACCAGGTCTGCCACTAACTTGGTGGTGATGCACAGGCAGCTCTCACTTGTCCTTCCACCTTCAATTTCCTCCCCAAGTTTCTAAATAGGGGTCAGCTATTCCCTCAGATTCTTCTCAGTTCAATATTGTATAGTTCTAATTTTATGAATTATTCTCAGGATCTTTGATACCCAGGACTCTAAGAGATTCTTAGGAACCCCCCTCAATAAGAGAACAGTGGAGTAGGATAGCTAAAAGGAAACAGCTGGATGCAGAAGAATTGGCTCCCTAAGTTGGTGTAATAGCTGGCAGGGGCATCTTTTACCAAAGAGTATGGGTGAAAGACCAGGCTGGGAAACCCATGTCACAACATTTACCTCCTCCAGCGTTCTTACCCCCGGGTTTCAAAACGCTTTATTGGCACACTTCTTTACACCCTAAGATTGCAAGTTCCTTCGTGTCAGGATGATGTATCTCAGAGGCACCTGCCTGACTTTGGGGGAGATGGCTTGGGTGAAGAATCTTACTCTGGTTGTGGAAATGGTCCACATTTAAGATAAATGGACCCTTTCCCATGCCTCCGTGTCCACTTTGTACATCCTTTCCTGTTTTATAGGACCTGGCACCTGGCAGCTTTTGGGGTTTCCTCTTCCCCATCGAAAAGGTTGACTTTATTTCCAGAGTTTTTCAAAACTCCTGCGGTAACACATCCAGTCCCCAGGTGTGCACACTGGTTGGGCTGTTGTTATAAACCTTCCCAACCCACAAAGCTAAACGCTGCATTTTTGGTTTGAATTCTTTCCTGAGCAGCTCTGGCTACTGTGAGGTCTTTCCCACTTCCTGGGGAAGCAGTTTCCAAACGCACAGATGTTGAGGCTGCAGTCTGGCCTGCAGCTGCCCTCACAAGAGCAAACTCACTAGTACATAACTTTGGAAACTCCCTCACCCCCTACCCCTGTTAGTGTCAATATTTGTTTAGAGGAGATGGCTGGGAGGGAGAGGCAAATGTTGGGCCAGAGAGAAAGACATGATAATGGATACATTCCAGCCTGAGGACTGCTTAACACAGTCTATTGTTCATTTCCGGTCTGAGGCCAGACTTGACCTGCTGGGTCCAAGGTGGTGGTGGTAAACATACAGCAGGACCAGAATTAAGGTCCCGTCTCGCCTTCTTTGTTTGCTTTCATTATTATTTTTATTACACAAGTTTATATTTCTTGAAGAAAAGTTATAAAGGATAACTCATAACCCCTCCTTTCACAGATAACTATTATTAGCATTTAGCATACACCAGGCATCTTTTTCCTCATAAACCTAATAAGAATGTATACATATCCATATATTTACATTTCTTAGGATACATGACATCATAATGCACTTATGTTTCTATAACTTCCATTACAAAATTATTACTATATTACATGCATCTAAGTATGTCAATATATAAGCTTCAACCTCACCATTTTTAATGGCTGCACAGTACTCTAGCATATGCATGTACCATGGTTTTTTAGAGTCAGTCCTCTGTTTTTTAACATTCAGGCTGTTTGCAATTTTCTATTGATGTCATCTGTGTTTGATGAACATCCATGACATTTTCCTTGGCATCAATTTCTCGGCGCAGAATTGGGATAAAGGATATGCATATTATTCAAGGCATTTGGAACATCTTACCAAAGTGAATCCAGAAAAGCTGTAATAATTTACACCTCCTTTGGCAGTATATAAACACGTCTACTTATTAGTACCCTTGCCAAATAGGGATCCTCATTCTTCTTTAAAATTTTTTTAAAAATCTTGCCAATTTAACAAAAAATAATGGTGTCATATTATTTTTGCTTATTTGGTTATAAATATGTGGAACGCTTATTGGCCATTTGTATTTTCCTTTCTGTGAATTGCCTGTTCATATCTTTTGCTCATTTCTTTTTCAAGTCTGGTACCTTCCTTTTTCTTAGGGATACCTAAGGGTACTGTTAATTTTTTGCCTACTATATGGGCTGCAAATATTCTCCCCAGCTTGATGCCTGTTTTCTAATATGATTGATGATATTTTGCAATGTGGAGATACTTTAAAATTTTATGCAGGTGAATCGATCAGGCTGCTGTGAGGCCTCTGTCTTCTGGAGGCTTGCTTCTGAGGTGTTTTAGACCCAGATGCTGGGGCCGGCTCTCATTTGTCAGAGCCCCACACAGCACCGTTGAAAGTCAGAATTTAGAGCAAGATGTTAATCACATCTGTTTTGCTCTGAATGGAAGCAACACATGTTCCTCTAGGAACTACCCGCGATCCTTAGCAGGTGTGGAGGCATTTTTGTTTGTTTTTAGTTTGAATTGCTGGTGTCAGGTATTTCCAAGGTCAAAGTTCTCTAAGTTTCTGTACCTGGAGTTTTCTTAGCTTCAGAAGACACGGGTCACTTTAGTAGGTTCCAGATTCATGGGCTGTAATGCCAGTGGTCTCACCGAAAACAGGAAATGAAGCCCTTTCCTCATTCATAAGATCTAATTTGGTACTGTTTACTTTCTGAAATGAAGTGCAGTCTTTAGTGGCAACGGGAGAATAATCAATGATTTAACAATGTAATGAATTGTAATTGAATTGTTATTTAATATTATTAAATAATTAATAATTTAAGGAAAGGTGAAGTCCTTTGGCCAATTGAAAATCCCTACCCTTGTGATGGAAAAATTACCTTGGGATGTCAAACCTTTTCTCAGTTTTGCATGTTTCTCTCCCTCTGGCCTCCAAGCCATCACAAAGTTTTGTAGATGCTTTATGACAACTCTCTCTCTTTTCTGATGCCTCTTGCCTCTTTTCTATTCTCGAGGTATACCCTTCAGAGGGCCTCTCCTATCATACTTGCTTTTTGGTAATAATTCTCTCCTTTGCCTCCTTTGTTTCATTCTCTTCTCCGGGAATCTCACGTGGTCCCCGGTTCCCTTCTCACCTCCCTACCTTTGGTGAAACACTTTCCATGGCTTCTCATTTCATACACACTATTATTGCTCAGCCCCCAGGACCTTCACCACCAGGCTCCAACCTTCCTGTCCAGTTTCCCCCCTCAGGGGGCCCCACATGAACCATCCTCCCAGCCAAAGGGGATAGTTCGTGGTCCACAGATCGGGCTGTCTCCATGGCTTGCTCAGGCCATTTCCTCTGATGAAACAGCATTTCTAAGGTCAAATTTCCCAAAGTTGTCTCCCCTGCAGTTTCCTTTGCGTTACAAGAGACAAGACACTTTAATGGTGTCCAACCCTAGGGTTTTTCTCTTCCTGAGGATCTTTAGAGAAATTATTTCCTTCATGAGCACTTAAACTATTCAGCCTTCCACTGTTATTTTCCATTCTGTTTCTTGTCCTTACTCTCCAGTGACACAGGGGACCTCAGAGGGCAGGGAAGCAGCCACTTACTTCTTTGACTCACCAGTTCCCTTCATTAGTCAGTGTTCCTTAAGACAGTTCATGGCAATTTTCCTTACTAACATGTTAAAAGTTATTGGTTCCTCAAAAAGTTAAACACAGAATTATCATATGACCCAGCAATTCCATTTGTAGGTATATATTTAAAAGAACTGAAAACAGATGTTCAAACAATTGCTGGTACACAAATATTCATAGCAGTGTTATTTACAGTAACCAAAAGGTGGGAACAAACCAAGTGTCCTTCAGTAGGTGATGAATGGATAAACAGAAGGTGGAATATCCATACTGGAATATTATTAGTATTCATATAAAGGGAGTGAAGGACTGTTCCATTCTACAATGAGGATGAACATTATTGTACATGAAAGAAGCCTAACACAAAGCTCACGCTTTATGATTCCATTTATATGAAACGTCCAGAATAGCTGTCTCCGTAGATACAGAAAGTATACTGGTGTTGCCAAGGGCTTGCAGAGAGAGGATAATGGGGAGTGATGCTTAATGGCTATGAGATTTGCTTTCAGGGTGATGAAAATATTTTGGAACTAGGTAGAGATGATAGTTATTACACAATATTGTGAATGTACTAAACGCCATTGGATTGTGCACTTTAAAACAGTTAATTTTATGTTATGTGAATTTCATCTCAATAAAAACAAAGAAACAGGAAAAGCCTTACCTAGTACCACCTGAATTTAGAGGCACAGATGACAAGGAGTCCAGCACTAGAGACATTTGGGACCTGCCCTAGCATTTCAGTGATTACTGGGTTTTTCTCAATGTCTCACGAGAAAGTGACGTGTTGGGGAGATGGGTCACGGGATATAATTTCCCAGCTGTTGTTAAATGTTAGTATTCATTGCATCAACATGCCTCATTTCCCCCCAAATAGAATTTTTTGTAAATTTGGAAATTTACCTTTGATATTGAGTTATGAAAAAATAACCTCCCATTCACAAATTTTCTCAGGTAAGATAAACAAATAAAGTATGACTTTGTTCCCTGCTACTTAGGGGTTTGGGTTTCCCACCAGCTGCGCAGGGGCCACATCGGTACCTCCTGTGCATAGTAAGCCCTGGAGGACACCAAACCACACTCTTTGTGCTCTGGCCTTCTTCCTAAGTGCTGATATGTCCTTATTTAGTTTCCTCTATTCCCACACTTCAAACCCTTTCAACCCCTTCTCCAGGTACAAGGTAGTGCTTTGAAAGGCTTTAAGCTTGAAATGATTAATCAAGCTACAAGAAGAGGGAGATCCCAAGAGTCTGGGGAAACACTGAGGAATGACACTTTCTGTTCTATTGAAATGCAAATATGCCTGCCACAGGCCCCTTTGTTATAAAATTAGGAATGAAGTGTTTCTGGAAAGCCCTGCTTCCCTCCACCTTCCTGCTCCCTCACTGACAGACCTTTGATTTTGGATTGAGAGTGGTTTGGGTGAGTCAATTTCATTATTTATTTATTTATTTATTTATTTATTTATTTATTTATTATTAGCTTCATGTGTGCTGAGTCAATTTTAAAAGGTCACAGCTAAAGATGTAAATTAAATGAGTACACAACTTATGCTCTTTTTATTTTTACTGTTTTTCTTTAGGTCATCCAAGAAGTATTTATTGAGCACCTACAGTGTACTAGTTACTATGATAGATGGATGATGTTTTATCATACATCAGTGAGATGTCATTTCTGCTTGCAAGGAGTTTAATTTTTCTTTATCCCCAAAAGATGCAGTCATTTTTAAGCTCTGACAATTGTGAAAGTCACGGGTTAAAGTTTTTTCTTCCATAATGAAGAGCCAGCCTCCCAGTTCTTTCTATTCAAGGCACACATTTATTTCCTTTTATGGGGTTCTCAAGGGTTGCAGCAGCTGAAAAAGTTCTGGGAAAGAGATCTACTAATGGAAAGAACTGGGGTGTAGCTCTGACAGGTTGGCCTTTCCAGCTTCAAAGTCCTGGGAGAACCCCAGGTGTGGGCCGGAGGTGGCCCCAGGTGGGATGCGCACTTCCCAGTATCCAGGCAGTCTCAGAACTTCAGGGACTCCTGAGGGCTCACCATGTGTGGGCTTACATGGCTCTGACGAGGAGGGCTCGTTTTGACATCTGCTGCGGAACAAAGCCCGGCCCTGGAGAGGGAGCCCTCCTGAAGTTGGAACCGAGGCCTGCTGTGCATATGGCTGGCTTTGAAAACTTTCCAAGACTATAGTCTGCTTGTTTGCACAGCATGCTGCTGCCATGTTCACTTAAGGACCTCAAAACAACCAAAGTTCAGGAAAACAGACCTGCCATCTGGAACTGTCTCTCTAAAGACCTGAGAGAGAGCTTGCGGTGGAGTACAGTTCGTGCCAGCCTGAATGACCTCTCTGGGCCTTGCACTGCTTTAAGTGGTTATCAGATTGGGTTCCATGGGTCCTCAGGGGGCAGCTTAGCTATGAAGAGTGGCCGGAACTGGCTGAGCTCTTCACCCTGCCCTCCAATATTGCTGCCATTAAAAACAAATATGACCTTGCCCTCCTTATGGGAATACTGTTACTGCTATAATCTTGGTTTGCTTGGGGTTAGTTAACTCCGTTGTCCTGGAGGAACTATTATTAGCACCTCTTTTTACTCTCTGAAGTGTTCTGGTTTGAGTAATAAATTATATGAACAGCTTTGGTGATGACCTAGAAAGGAGGCCTGTAGGCCAAATCTGCTCTGCATGAGTTTCCTTGGTCAGCTTAGTGTTATAAACAAAAGCAAATGGGAACATTAGTAAACAGGACACGCACCTGTCTTTCCCCACAGTCCTCACCATTTCCTAATGTCTTATTCCTACTACATGTCTATTGTATGACAGCGTTTGTTGTCTTCTTAAATAGCAAACCCTTGACCTCTAAGCTGTGTTGCTCTTTTTTTGACCTTGTCAAATTACCATATTTATCAGTAGGGCTGGCTGAATGGTAACATGGAAAGTTTGTGAGTGGCACCGCACCCCAAACTATAAAAATGACTAGTGTAGGCTATGACCCTTTTGGATAGATTCAAAGACCTGTATCTTATGATCTTATTTCCTAATAACCTTTCTGTATCTATTCTAATACCCCCAAATTTGGATATTCTTGTGCAAGGATGTGTTAAGCACACTCCTGAATTTCTGATGTGTCAGGAATACTTTCAACTGCAAGTAACAGAATACCGGTAAGGATAGTGGGATAGTGGTTTCATCAATGTAGATATTTAATCATCTCACGTAAGAATGAGTGAGGTTGATTTAGCACCTCAAGATGGCAGCATGCTGGGTTAGCCTCTTTCTGATACCCTTGTTCTTGCCTTCATGGTCACAGATGGTTATAGCAATAGTAGTCATTAGTCCTCAGATGAGTTTCCCAAGATGGAAGTCAGGGGCAGAAGCAAAGGTTTTCCTCTCCTAAGTCTTGGTCTTCTTAATCTAGGTGGAAAGTCCTTCCCAGGAGCACACACACCAGACTTCCCAGGACCTCCTGCTCAGAAATGTGTTTCATGACCCCCTGCTGGGGAAGGAGAGGGATTACCATGAATGTCTTGTCTTAGACCTGGCAGAGGAGGTCCCTCTGAGTGCAGAGCCCTTTCCCCATAACCTGAACAAAACCAGCTGTGTGACCATAGGGAAGAAGGACAGAAATAGCAGTTCTGTGGACTGTGAACAACGTGTCCCATACTTGCTATGAGATCTTTTCTTTAAATGTTCACTTTACTTTCTCTAAGTTCCTACCACCAAAATTCATTTTGCACAAATCCATTACCATTTTGTTTCACACCCCAAAGAAATCATTAGTTTTGTAATTTTCATTAAAATCTCCTCTCTCATGAACACATTCACCATAAGCTTTATAAAATATAAGGTTCACCTGGACCTTATGGAATAGATAAGGCTTAATTTTGCTAGGCAAAGTTAGAGCATTTTGGCATTTTGGTGAGATTTGATGAGGATGGAGATAGGAACCCACATTGAAAGTAAGGTCCTGATTGTGAGCAAGGTGTGGAATATCTGACTTAGGAGTCAGTATACATGTCTGATGAGTTCCTTTAGTTGCAAGGACTAAAAAACATAAACCAAGCCAGATTGAGGAAAAAAAAAAAGTGTGTGTGTTACATAACTTTCATGTTTCTAGATCCACAATGTAAGGGATACAATCAAAATCTATCCTTCACCCCTTCTTCCTCTGTGAAGTCTCTATTCTGAGATAACTTGTTGGATTCTCAGCAGCTTCAGCCTTGCATTTTCACAATGTCCAGTCCAAGGCAAGAGAGAGTCGGCTTCTCTATGTCTCAAAGTTCCAGAATGAGGCTCTTTAGCCCTCACTGGCCTGACTTAAACCAATCACTGTGACCAAATGGTATGAAATGTGCAGAATACTTTAGTTTAGGCCTGGAGTTGGAAAACTCTGCCATCCTTGCAAATAAAGGTTTTTTTGGAACACAGCCATGCTCATCTGTTGAGATATAGTTTATAGCTGTTTGTGCTACAATGGCAGACTTAAGTAGTCACATCACTTTATAGCCTGGGAAGCCTATCTGGCCCTTTATAGAAAGAAGTTTGTCAGCTGACCTTGGTCTGAGTCATGTAGTCTACCCTTGGAGAATATGGTTGAAATCAACTTCCCCCAGAGCACATGGGCTGAGAATGGTAAATGTCCCCCTTAAAGGTCCCCCAGAGAACACTGGCTTGCCACAGGAAGGTGATGAGGATGCTGGGTACTTGTTTGACAGGTGTTACTATGGTGTGTATTAGGGTGATGGCTTAGGGGTAGGGGTCCTGTGTGTTGTGGTTGGATAGGCATTTTTTGGGTTTCCTTATTTCTGGGGGAGCTGGTACACTTTAAGCTTGATTGGGAAGTTTTGCTTTCTAGATTTCACTGTGCTGCTAGATTGATAACTGGAGATTGTTTTGAATTTTAAACACTGATTTTGGGGGAAGTATATTTGTGACCTTAAATAGGTCTAAATATAGATGACCATGGAGGTGGTATGAGAGAGGTCAAGAAGGAAACATGGCTGGATGATATGCAGGTAATTGGCTGAAACATCTGTATTGACAAACTACTGTTGAATTAATCAGTACTTATATAGGTGACATCCCTTAGTGGCCTGGCATAGGGACAATGTAAGGCCTGGTCCTCTTCAAAATTTAAGTATTTTAAGTGAATAAAAGACAATATTCTTATTGAACCTGCTGAACATAGCAAATATATTGGATAGTGACATGAAGTTGTACAAATTTTCTGTGGAAATAATAGGTTGAAAAGTATAAGAGGATATTTATCAAGAATATACATCAACTTCCTATTTAGGAAAAACAAACAAACACAAATATGCAACACTTGTGCAATATATACAGGATGGAGGAGACCGGATGTAATGCAGTCCATATGAAAAGCACCTGAACTGTCTGGTTGACCACAGATTCAACATGAGTCAGCAGTATGAAAATTAACAAATCATGGTGAGGAAAAGGTGATCTTTCAAAATATGGTGCTGGGTCATTTGGGTAACCATATGGAAAAAGAAAACTATGTTGACCCCTAACTCACACCATACACAAAATCAGTTCCAGATGGATTACAGACTTAAATGTGCAAGGTAAAACAATAAAGTTTTTAGGAAAAAGCAACTCAAGAGAACACCTTCATGACCTTGGCTGAGGAAAGTTTTTTTGGGTTTTTATTTTTAACCAGAATACAAAAGGTGCTAGCCATAAAAAAAAAAAAAAAATAGATGGAACTATTATAAAAATTTAAAGCTTTTTAAAGAGGGACCATAAAAATGATGAAAAGGCAACCAACAAGATAAGAGGAAATTCTTTCTCCCTTTCTTATTTTGTGTCCACCCAACAAAAGACTCTTAACCAGAAGAATAAAAAGTTCTACAAATCATTAAGAAGAGTCCAGAAAAGCCAATAGAAAAATGGGCAAAAGACTTGACCAAATAATTCATAAAAAGAAATATCCAAATAGCCACTAATTATATGAAAAGGCATTCAACTTAATTAGTCAAAAGGGAAATGCAAATTAAAACCATTATGTGTTAGCATTATTACACCACTCCCACCAGCACTGCTAAAATGAAAGAGACTGACAAAACCTAGTGTTAGAGAGAATGCAGAACAACACTGCTAGTTGGAGTGTAACTTGATAAAATTGCTCTGTAAACGATTTCATAGTATCAACTAAACTAATCATATGCATACTCTGTGACTCAGCAATTCAATTTATAGGAATATACCCAACAGGAATGCATATATAGGTTCACCAAAAGACATATACTGAAATATTTGTTGCAGCATTGTTTGTAATAGTCAAAATGTGGAAACCCCAGTGTCCTCCTACAATGGAAGGGATACAGAAATTGTGCGATGTTCATACAATGGGATGCCATAGAGGAACGGGACTATCTACAACTCTAAGTAAGGCCAGATCTCTCACACATAATGTTGGTGAAATAAGCCAGACCCGAAAGCTGTGTGAGTCCATCTATATAAAGTACAAAACAGGCAAAACTAATGTAGGTGAAAGAAGCCATGAAAGAAGTTATCCTCTTGGCGGGGTGGGGTTACTGGTTGGTAGGGGTCCTGAGGGAGGGTATTGGCACTCAGGTGATTTCTGTTTCTTGATCTGGTGCTTATTACTTGGACGTGTCCAATTTGTAAAAATAATTTGCACAGACTGTATGTGCACAGTACTTCAGTAGGAAATTATAATTGTAGTGTAAATGGACCAAGTAATAAAAAAGCAAATTCAACTATATTTGTGGGCTAGGGGTGCCAGGCTTTCTCACAGAAGCCTTACAGCAATAGCTGGGCATGCTGACTTAAACCCAAGTGACACCTGAACCGAATGATCCATCTCCAGCCCTGGTTATGTATCTTAGTTATACTCATAGAGCAGGAATTATGAGTTGGTGGCCCAGGGACCTGACCCTCTAGAAAAGCTGCTCCAGCTCAGTGCTTTATTTTTTAAAACTTAGTTGCCATGGGATGTCACATAAAAATTGGATTTCCATTTTCTCTTGAAACTTTGGAAGATCTGGCAATGCCAGCCTCCTTCCAAGCTAACAGTGAAGGCCTGTTGCTGAGGGGCAGCCACTTGCTTCCCTTCTGAGTGCCCTCCAGTTTGCCACAATCCCCACCACTTTCTCTGGCTTCATCTCAGGCTGTTCTACTCATCTATGCTCTTTGTCTGACCCCATAGGCTCATCATCCCTGATTGGGAGCTTCCCAAGCTGCTTTCAGAATCTCTTTTCACTGTCTACCTTTGTGAACAGAATTCCTGATTTATGTTATGGTGTTTTCTCTTCCCATCTCTTCCCATGTCATGAATTCAGCTGCTTTTCACACCTGTGGTATTGTTAATGAGATTGTATTGTTCCCCTTTATACCTCCTAATTTTCCACATAGGTCAGTTTGATATTTATAAAATACATTATTCACTAGTGTACATAGGAGTGGAGTAGAAGTTGTGTTGGCAAGAGGCTGTCAATATCATGGGGCTGTGATTTGGATAGGTTGATGCTTAAAGCAATCATGAAATCCTTTCTCTCTCTCTCCCACTACTGATTCATTCATGAATGTAACAAACATTTATTGAATGGCAGGTACTGTTGCAGGCAAAAGGATGCAGCAGTGAAGAATTCAACATCCTTGCTCTCTTGGAACTACAGTCTAGGGAGGGCAGACAGAAAATGCAGTCATACGTACACACATACCTACTTACATCCTTACTTACATGAAGTCATGTGGGAAAAAGTTGGTTTGAAGAAAAATCAAGGAGGGTAAGGAATAGAACGGAATGCAGTGTGAGAGAGGAGGGAGGGTGGGGCTGATAAAGTGATAACTGAGGTGAATGAAGCAAGTCATTTGGCTCTCTGGGGGAGGAAAATGTTCCTGGTAGAGGCAAAGGCCCTGAGGTAGGAGCACATTGGAAGAATAGTAAGAAGGTCAGAGTGACTGGGGCAGGAACAATAGGGAGAACAGCTCTCAGGGAAGAGGGAGGTCTGGGAGAGGCAAGTGTAATCCCGTGCAGACCTTAAGCCAGGTGGAGCCTCTGGAATTCCTGGTGTGTTGGGGTCCATTGGTGGGATTTAAGTAGGGAAATGAGGTCCAGTTTTATTCTTCATACTTTGCTATTTCCTCCTTTCCTTCTTCCTTGTCTGTGCCTTAGACCTGCCAGGAATGATTTTGCCCATTGAGGTTTCTTAAGGCCTAAGAGGTTGCTGACACCCAGAAGTACTCTTACGTTTGAAAATAACAGCTCGGATGTCCATCTGAATGCTGAATGGAAATAAGTAGCTGAAAGTAGTAGCTCATTTGTAAAATAATAAAACAGATAGTCATTATTATTAGTGGGTATTTTGCTTAAACAAGTGTTTACTTTGTCATATGTGCTATTTGTTTAATAGATAACCAATGATGTGTTCTTTCACGGTGTGTGGTGGCTGAGAAGGCACTGCTGTCTGGTGAGATGATAGGAAGTGGAGAGGAAAGACTATCCTGCAGATAGAATTTTCCAGACCTGGCTCTACTTGCATCATTAGCTATTGAAGATTCCTCCCAGGGCCTTATATTTTGTTGCTTGTCAATTCTGGTTTGTTTAGGGTACTGTGAGTTTCTTGCCTTCGCCTGCTTTAAAAAGGTATTTTAATGGAAAACTGGAAGCAATTTTAAACTGGAAGGTAGGCATTTACTTCTAAAGAAATTTACACATAGAATATTAACTGAAGAAGCCCTATTAGTACCCACAAATACAGTGGTGGTTAATGAGTGAGGGAGTGAAGATGGGGGCGAGGTGAGGGGAGGAATCAATGTAAATAAGGCCAGGAGAAAAAGACCACTGTTTCAGAGTAAGGACTACTGTGAACTGAAAGTTAATGTTAACAGTAATGGGGTATCCATAGCAAGTTAAGGAAATGAAACTGTAACTAGGTTAACTGTGACATCAAAACGTTACTGTGCATAATTTGACTGAGGATGTCGAAAGAGGGCTGTGAGAAAAACGACCTCGCCCTCAGGCCAGTGTGCAGACAACTTTGAGGATTGTCATTGGATGGAGGGTGCTTGTGTCCCTGAGTGAAGAAAAACCTGTGTAGGCTGAAGGAAAAGAGAGGTCTGGAGATAACGGTCCCTCTGGATTTTGTCAAATTGCAGAAGGGTGACCTGGGAGGACACTCAAGTGTCAGTGTTTGTGGGGTCCTGACTGACCACAGATGATGTTAAGCAGAAACCTATTTGCAAGTAACAGACTGAAAACAAGTGCAAATGTGGTGATTAGATAATAGTTCTGTTGTCTTGGGACGGTGGGAATTTCTTCCTCATTTTTTTTATCTCTTCAACAAATATTTATGGAGTGGCTATGATTTGACAAGCTCTAAACTGGTCCAGGTAAACAAATAATTAAAATAATTGCAGACAAATGTGATAATAGAGATCTAAACAGAATGCCTTGCGAACATGAACCACTTAGGTTTATCACTTATTTATACATTCTTTCTTGTGAATGTGTATACAGAGAATAATCTTTTCATAAATCAAGAAACCTATTTTCCTCTTAGATTCTTTTTGTGCATCTGTTTCAAATAAAGTGGAAAGACTTAGCCTGATTTAGTGAAAGTCACCTAAATGTCCAGCACCTGCTGGCATCTGAGGCAATGAGGCTGGGGAACGCGATACGATTTTTGACCAGAAGTATCTGGTTTTATAAAGGTATTACCTCAGCCCCGTTACAGTAATGAAACAAATGACATTGACCATCATGGGTGGTGGTGATAAGACAGGTCGTTCCAGCCAACTCCAGGATGACCTCTCCGGATTTCAGTGGAGGTAATGACTCGTAAAAACATTCACACAATGGCTTTCTTAAAGTATTCTTCAGTTCACTTTGACTTTCGCTCATATTTTTTGTTTATAAAGGTGGTCTGGTGCTCTTTCTTTCTTTCTTTCTTTCTTTCTTTCTTTCTTTCTTTCTTTCTTTCTTTCTTTCTTTCTTTCTTTCTTTCTTTCTTTCTTTCTTTCTTTCTTTCTCCCCCAACCCAAATCAATTCTAATGCATTGTCTATGAAATGTATCTCAGGACTTACTATGTCACAATATTGATATTAAATAACTCTAGACAAATATTTTGGGAAAGAGGATAAGTGGCAATATGTATTACAAGTATATAAATCCATTCTCTTTCTGAAAGATCCAAGCAATACCTGACCATTCAAGCAAAACAGCAAATTCTATAACATTCTATGAAGCTAATATAGGCTAGGGCATGGCTCCCTCAATGTTTCATCAACTTTTTTTTTTTTTTTTGGCTATTCTTGTACATTTTCTTTTCCTTATGAACTTTAGAATTAGCTTGTTACATTCCATAGAGTTCCAAAGTCATTTAGAAAAGAAATATTTGAATTTGTTTATTAACTTGGGTAGACCTTAAATCTTCATGGTGTGCCTCTCCATTTATTTCATTCTTCTTTTATGTTATTTGGTGATATTTTATAGTTTTATGCACATGGGTCTCATGCATTACTTTTGGGTGTTTTATGTTTCCTTTAGTTATGGTAAACAAAATGTTTTTTCCTAAAACATTATGGTAAACAAAATGTTTTTTCCTAAAAACAAGTTAATGCTGGTGTACATAAAAATTCTTGTCTGTTGATATCCATCTGTTTTGCTGAAACTTTTTATTGATCTAATAGTTATTAGCTTACTGTCTTAAATTTGCTAGATTGATAATATTGGCATCTGAAAATATAAAAAGTGTTTTTTTTCTCCCTTCATCAATTCGAGGTCTGACAATTAAGTTCATGCAACGATGTTGCTAACCTTTCTTTGATATCAGAGAGATTATTCACTATGAATTTGTACCAGCTGGACAAACAGTTAACCAAGTTTACTACTTGGAAGTGTTGAAAAGGCTGTGTGAAAAAATTAGATGACCTGAACTTTTCACCAACAATTCATGGCTCTTGAATCACGACAATGCACCAACTTACATGGCACTGTCTATGAGGGAGTTTTTAGCCAGTAAACAAATAACTGTATTGGAACACCCTCCCTACTCACCTGATCTGGCCCCCAATGACTCATTTCTTTGCCCAAAGATAAAGGAAATATTGAAAGGAACTTAATTGTTCATCCTTGTAGGTTTTCAAATCCTTGGTGTCTCTCTTCTCCTTCTGGTACCCCTATGACGCAAATTTTTGTATGCTTGATGTTTATAGATGTATTTGACGTATTTAGATCTCTGTTTTTCCTTCTCTTAATGCATTTGTGTGACCCTACACTAGGTACAATTTTGGGTGGCAGTGGGAGCTGACATTCTAATTTTATTCTGATTTTAATGGGAACTTAATTTAATATTTGTTGTAGTTTTCTGATGGTTACTCTTTATTAGACTAGGAAGTTTTCTTCTATTATGAGTTTACTCAGGATGTTTTTCTTTTTTAAAATTGTTTTTTACAGTTACAGTTGATATTCAATATCATTTTATATTAGTTTCAGGTGTACATTATAGTGGTGAGACACTTATTTATGCAGTGACACCCTCCAACCCCCCTCACCCCCAATTACTCTAGTGTCTACCTGGCACTATATATGGTTGTTGCAACATTATTGACTATATTCTCTATGCTATACTTTACATTCCTGTGACTATTTTGTAACTACCAATTTGTATTTCTTAATACTTTCACTTTTTTCACCCAGCTGCCAACCTGCCTCCCCCCATCAGTTTGTTCTGTGTATCTATAAGTCTGTTTCTGCTCTGTTTGGTAATACCTTTATTGGGATCTAATTCACATACCATACAATACATGTATTTAAAGTGAACAATTCAATGACTTTTAGTCTATTCACAAAGTTGTGCAACCATCATCACAATCAATTTCAGAACATTTCCATCACCCTAAAAAGAACCCTACACTCCTTCGCTGTCATCCCCCAACTCTGCTTGGAGGGGACTGGTGGCATGTCTTCAGAGTAAAGAGATTCTCTATGTCTTCTGGGGCTACTATATTTTGGAGCTTTTTTTTCGGTCCCTGCTACCCTTACCACTACGACCTTCTGATTAGCACAGAAGAGGAAGGAGGAAAGAGAACCTGCATCAAGTGTAGCTGTAAAAGCAGCACTCTGTTAAACAGCTCAGTTCTTTCCCTGCTTCTTGGGACCATGGTTCTGGCCTCATAGTCCCTCTGAACTGCTTCTTCCCCTGAAGAAGGCTTCATCTGCATATATTCTGAGTTGTAATTTCCTCTTTGGGTTGCGGTTTGCTCATATATGTTAGATCTGATTCTATCTGCTTTATCTCTTAGGAATCGCTAAACATTTCTGGTCCATTGATTCACTGGTGACACCCTCTTTTCCAACACAGGTAAAATGATCTGCTTGCTCATGTTTGCCTCCTTTTCTTGTTTCTCCCTTAATAGTACTTGGGATGCCATGGATTATGTTGCATGCTCCCCTGCCTTTTGACGACTGGTTGGCTTTCTGCAAAATTCAGGTTTTAATCACAGCCCTTTTAATCTTCACATCAGCTGTCTTTTTTAGAGCACTCAAAAGAAAGTGGGTTTTACATCTCTTTACCAACTTTCACTTATTTGTCACTGATACTTCCACTGTGTTTGCCGAAGAGTACAATCTAGGAATATGTCTCATGAGTTCAACTTTTTTGACGTAAATGTCTTCTATACAGGTACTCTCTAAAACATATATAATATTATCAACAATACATATAGAGGGCAATTGTCAGCCAGGCAACTGTTCAGGCCTTCTGTGTAGAACTGGACTTGGAAAATATTAGCGAGAGGGATATTCTCTTAAGTCTTAAGGTATTTATGCCAGAAGAGCAATATCTCGCCTTGCAGTCCAGTGGTTTTCCTGAGTCAGACCATCAATCCACATAATGTGATGGGACCACATGCTGTGAAACTTCTTGATCTTATGTTTGTTAATTTTTTTTCTCCCTTCGTGGAGTAATCAGAATGCTAACTCCAAAGCACTTGCCAAATAAGTATTAAAGGTAATTTAATAATGCTTTCCAACTTGTTTCCTAGTAACTCTACATACTCTTAAATTATCCTTTCCTTAACCACCATCCCTTTCTGGTCTCTTACCATTTGTTGAAAAACAAACATGTCAGAATGGACTCCTGCTTTGATGAATGAAAAGTTGGTATTTCAGACCTAGAAATATTATCGTGTAATAGTGGACTAGCTTAACTCTAGATGTCCCTATGATCTCTAGGTTTCTGGGATTGTTTTTCCTTTAACCTCTAAACACCAATAGGCTGTGCCTATCCTGACAGACAGCATAAAGTTTAGCCTAGCTAATTTGGGGATTTCCTGAGGAAAGTTTAGCCATTTCATAAATCCGCCCTCAGGTGGCAGGATGGTTCAGCTTTAAAAAAAAAAAAAAGGAGCACATAAATCCGCTCTCTCACTTCTCACCTCAGTCAGAAGCCCCACATACCTTACTCTTGTCATCTCATAACTAATGTCTTTTGGGTGCTGTTCTTTTCCCATATGCAGACATTCCCCCTCCTCTGATTCATTGAGGCAAAGCTAAACTATCTATCACATCAAATAAAACTTTACTAAAGATTTTGTGTGTCAGATCCTACTTGTTTTCTCTAATATTCTTTATTTCTTTTTCACTTTAATAAAAAAATCATGTTTTAGCTAGATACATGGTTGGAAGTTAAACTGTTTCCCAGCCTTGCTTGCAGCTAACTTCTAGCCAAGAGAATTGACACAAAGTGATAAAATAGTGTATACAACTTCCAGGCTGTATCCTTGGGGAAAAAAAGTGATTTCCCTTCCTTATCCATTGGCTGGCATGTGGATGTGTTGGCTGGTGCTGGAGCAGCCATCTTGTATGACAAGATGGAAGCCGTTTGTGAAGGAAAGAAGAACAAAAGGACAGAAGGATCTCAGGTTTCCAAAATTCTGGAGTCACCATACCAGCCTTGGACTGCTTAAATTTGAATGAAATGAGAGAAACAAACTTCAGTTAGGTTTTAGCTACTGCTTTTTTGGCTAAAAAATATGTGATAATGAAAGGGAATAATAGAAGGAAATTTAAACTCTGGCTAATAGATATTTCATAAGACAGGAAAGCAAGAAAAGCAAGTGGGATCTTGACTAATAATTTTGAAAGTTGAGGAGGAACAGAGTTAGGCTTTGGGCTTTCTACGTTGCTTATTTCTTGATGATTAACCTCAAAGGGAAGGGTTTCTGATATCCTTCTACAAGTTTGCTCTCATTAAAGTGACATGAAAACTGAAATACTAGATAATAAAACATATTTGTAAACAAACATTCCAAAATTTAAAGATTCAAATTACTACACTATAGGCATTATAATATATATGAGTTTGGAATTGCTTTAAGACCATATGTGTAAGCCATGCAATAAAATCCACCTTACTAATTAAAAGTCACATCTCATTTAGATGTATATTGATATCACCCAACATGATCCTCTTTCTAAATCAACAGGTTTGTCTCTGAATGACTGTTTGTTATTTTCAAAAATCAAATCTATCCTTGAAGGATAGATATAGTTGTAAGTCTATTTGAATGATTGAGTCACAGTTCTGAAAATTATGTCAAAGAGAATTTCAGAAGTTGTAAAACTGCAACCTCACTAAAGGATGCATCCCTCTTTCAGGACAAGAAGTAAAGGGCCTTTGGAGGGTCTTACTGGATCACAAACTTGTTTTAATTTCTTTGCCAATAACCATTTACATTGGCATACCAACTAGATTGCCTCGTAAATTCTATTTTTGTTACCATGCTAACATCAATGCTACAACTCACAATGATACAAATGATCTTAGATCCGGTTGCACTTGAAATTGAGGTTTCAGCAGGTGGTCACCGGGCAGAGATATTTCACACCAAACCTGAATAGGTCTGTAACTCTGCCCTAGAAAGCAGCTTGCCTATAAATATTTCACTTCAAGTCAGACAAAAGCTGGATGGATGTGAGGCCACTTCAGACAAAAAGCAGATAAATTCCTGCTTAACATGTACCTGATGCTTTATGATTTCTGCCCAGGTTCAGATTTCCTGGATCAAATGTTCCCAAGGCCTGTGAGGTCATGTGGTTCCAGAGAAATAAGCTAAACTTGGTGTATATTACAGAGAAGCCATCCCATCCTGGTGTGACGGCTCTGAAGGTAAGTGTTAATCCCAATCTGATTTCATGTGTGTGCAACAGCTGTTGGGAACATTAGGACTGCCATCTGTGTCCAATGGAGCGATTTCCTACCACTCAGCCTCATATGGCCCCAAAGTTAATTTAGTGCATATTGGGAAATTCCTGAAACAACATGAGACTTAACACCATTTTTTCCATCAAATCCTTGGAGTTTTTGTTGATATTTAGAGAGCTATGGAGGTGTGAAACTTCAGGGTTGAAGATGGAATGGTTTCCTCATAAGACCTGGGACCCTTATTAAGAGTTCTTTCTATAAGTTAAATTCATGTGTTTTTCCAAGAATAAACCCAGTGCCATACGTGGAGTAAAACTGTCCTTAAACATTGTGATGAAAATCCTGTGTTCTCATTGGTGATTATTTTATGTATCAACTTGATAATGCAGAGTACCTATCTCAAAATACACATTTTGAGACTCAAAATATACATTTGCATATGAACATCTTAATGACTTGGACTTACAGTCAATGATTTTATGCATGGAAAATAAAACTAAAAAATACATACAAATCTTGAATTAGAGTTAGTGTTCTCTGACAGCTCCTAGGGCAGGGCCCATCTTTCTAAAATTGTTTTCTTTATTTCCCTCTATTCTTCAGCATAAAGAAAATATCTAGCTGATTTGTATCCAAATGTGAGTAAAAGAGATTTTATCTAAACTGTAAGCCACCCTGAAGATATGGATTTGCATTTTTTAAAGTGATGTTTGGTATTTAATCTGAATTTAGTTAAATGAATTGATCTTGTCATCGAAGCAGCTGCTGACATACACACATTCCTTGAGTCTTTTCAGAATGATTAGGATGGGATAGGGTTGGTAGCTTTCCACATTTCAGCTTTCCTCTTTGATAGATCCAGTTATCAGCAGTCATATCTGTTTGAAATATAACTATTATTTGAGACATAATTTTTTAAAGCTACAACTAACTGATAACATAATCAATTCATGGATATTTTATCTGCGGCCTTTTAAAGTCATGTAATACTCCAATTGTTTATTTGATCACCTACTATGAACCAATCAGGTTTGTGCCTGTACATGTTTGGTTCTTTGTGTAGGTTTTTCACAGGACTGCCTAGTATTAAATATCTACTAAAGGATTTGGGGTGATGGAGACCTACTGGCCTTTGCCTAGCATCTTTCACATCATCTTCATTTCTTATTTCCATGAATATTATTCTGCCAGAGCCTCAGCTTTTCATGGATACACACTCACTGTGGCTTCCTGAATGGTTTTCCGACTTCCAGATCAGGTAATTCTGAATCAAATTCACTTTGTCGGAACTTTCCCCTGGAAGATATTTCCCCCACAGTATGTTTTATACTCAGACCAACCTGAACCTTTGGAAACAGGAGCACCAGTAGCAAGCCCCAGAAGTAAGGGTCACGTCCTATTCATCTATCTCTCCCTTCCCAGGGTTCAACATAGCGCCTAGCATAGACAGCCAGGGTGTATTTCATGTCAATCAATTTGTTCCTCACCTTGACCATCTTTTGGAGTTTTATTTACTACTTCAACCCTCTTAGAATTTAGTTGCACCAACCCTGGTCTCATGACCAATTTAATATGATACTAAAAAGGATAAAAATCTAACTGCTTAAAAACAACTAAAAATTAGTTTATTTGTTCCTTATTTCAATATTCATAAGAAGAGGGCACCTGCAGATGGGGAAACTCATCATCAGTATGAGATTCCAAAGTTGGCATTCAAATCCATTGTGATAGGATGAAGAATGTGTGACTCGATTATTTTCCAAATCAGAAGGATTTTCCCTACTTGACAAAAATGGACAACTCAGAGCAAGACTAGACACAGAATATCAGAGAACAAAGATACCTTTAGTTTCTTTTCTAACCATGTTATTCCTCAGAAATCAGCATAATAAAGGGAATCCATACAGGTAACCTGTCTCTCTTTGGTGTCCAAAGTATGGACATCAAGTTGAAATCAAATGTACCAACAATCATTATAATGAAACCTCCTTCTTAAGTCCTAGCATCTGCAATATTACTTGAAAGATAAAGCCTCTTGCTGTAAAGAGTCTGTGAGGGAAACACATTTATTAATTCTTTCATTCATTCAACTTCTATTTATTGAATGACCACCATGGAACAGGCACTGTGCATGCTTGGAATCTGTGAATTTGAACCACAGAAGCATTCATTTTTGTGGAATGTTGGCTGAACATAAATATTGTTGATGTCACATATATCCATTGACATTTATTTAATAAAAGGAGGCTCAACACTGGCAGAGGACAGAGAAATTTGTGATCACAAGCCCACCAACCTCTATATAGTGAGGGGGGATAAAAAGAGACTGGTCATGGTATTAGGAAGGGACAATGGTTGCAGGACACCAAAACACAAATCTTTCGAGGAGGGATGAGGGAAGGCATGTGACCCAAGCTAGGCCAATTGGATGCTCCCTTGATGGAATTAACTTCTTGAGTAGAGAAACAAGAAAATGGAAAACTCTTGGCATCCCATTCCACTGAGCTGCAGCCTCCTGACCTCATTGTCCCTGCTATGTGCAGATGTCATCGTCTTCACCACTGCCTTCTCCTCGGTTTCCTACTCTGGTCTTCTGGAGTCTTGTCTGGTCTATGAGCTCCTGATCCTTTCCAGTAAATTATGTTTAGCCTAAGCCAGATGTAGTTTCTGTTTCTTGCAATAAAGGAGTCTTAATACCTGCCCTAACCTGTCTAATAAGGGTAGCCATGAAATCACCTGTCTTCCTCTAGCCTCCTCCATGTACCTTGTGTTCTGCTGTATATGTCCCTGGGGCACCTACAACAGTCCTATATCATATCAGTGTTTTAAAAAATCACTTCCTTACTCATTAATGGGCAAATATTTATTGAGTATCTAGGGATCTTCTTAGGTGCTGGGGGTGCATTGATGAACAAAATAGACAAGATCCTAAATTCCGTGCCTCTATGAGTTTACTCTTAATGAAGGAAGAAATACCATAAATAAAGTAAAAAATTATATACACACACACACACACACACACACACACACACACACACACACAGGGTGCCAAAAACTGTACACCAAATTTTAAGAAAGGGAAAAAGCTATTAAAAGTGTAATACTTGGGCCGGCCGAGTGGCATGGGTTAAGCACTGGCTTTGGAAGCCAGCAGCCCTGGTTTGAGTCCCACATATGAGGGCCAGGGACACTGCCCTCAAAAAAAAAAAGTGTAATACTAAATATATACCAATAATAAAAGATGAATACAAGTCACGTTTGACTTCTGCAGTTAAAGAGGTGCTCAAAGTGGTTACCATCAGTGTAACTTGAATACAGTTTCTTCCTTTCTTAAAATGTGTATACATTTTTTGGCACCCTCTGTATATGTGTGTATGAAATATATATGATGTTAGACAAAATGCCGGAGTAAAACAATGAATCTGATAAAGAGGATCAAAAGAATGAAAGATGAGGGGCTGTTGCCATTTTAAATTGAGTTATTAGGGACATTTAAGTAAGACGGAGTGGTGAGATTGAAAGCCATGTGGATACCAGTGGGAAGAGCATTTCTGGCAAAAGGAACAGAAAATGCAAAAGTGCCACAGTGGAAAGTTTCCTCTAGTGTTGCAGGAACAAGAAAGTTAGTATAGCTGGAGTAGAGTGAGCAAAAGAGAAAGTTGTAGGTATTGAGATCAGATGGGGAGTGAGGGCAGATAATGTAGGGCCATTGTTAGGACTGAGGGCAGATAATGTAGGGCCATTGTTAGGACTTTGGTTTTTATAGTGAATGAGTTGCGAAGGCATTGGAGGTTACTGAACAAATATCCGACATATACAATTCTCTTCTGTGCCCAGCACCTGTTGGCTTTCAAGGACTTTCACCATCAGAGCATGACCCATGTTTCTCATCCTTGACTTCAAAGCTTTGCTCTGCTTCAGTCAGACTGGTCTCTTTCCTCCAACCTGAACACTCCACACATTTCCATGCCTGATCCACTCTCCAGACCGCAGCATCCATCAAGGGTCATGTCCGATCCCATCACCTTCCTGAAGTTTTCCTCCCTTTAGCCAATCTTGTCCACTTCTGAATCTCTCATGGACTAACCTCTACACCCTCCAGTAGAGATTCAACACAAACCAACCTTGTACATTATTGAATTTTTCATGTATGCCTGCCTTGTCTATGCCAAAACTATAGATTGTAAACTTTTGGAACAAAAGCACCACGTCTTGCCCCTTTTTGTAGCCCCTTGAGTGCTTGATGAAAAGCAGTTTCGTATTACTTGAAACAATCTCCAAGGCTCTCAGCATGTCTGGGTTGTGTTTCAAAGGTTTACAATGGCCCCTTCTTTCCTAGGGGGTCTTGAAAAGTTACAAACGAATGTGTAACTACATGGTTTGTTCAAGTAACAGAACAGGGTTACAGTGTAAGACCAATCATCACAGCCCATTAATCGGGGTTGTTCAGGGAAAATGAAGCCCGAGGTCTTGGTTGAGCAATCAGGGGACTCAAGGCCATGCAAGCCAGGTCCAGGGGCTTTGCCCTGGCCCCAAGAACAAGCTACAATTGTCCACCCTGTGCTAGTGCACATTGCTGGCCATGGAAACACACTCCTCAGCTCTGCAGCTGAATGGCACACACAGCCCCGTGATCTCAGATCCTATGCAAGGTTAACTAGCCTTCTGTAAACATTAACACCCATGGGAATGGCATGCCATAATTATGGACGAATATACCCTGCCCCTAAATACTTGTCAGTTTGCAGAACTCACTCTGTAGACCAGAGTGCAAATGTAATTTGTGTGGCAGTGTTTATAGCAGTCACAGTTCTGTAAACAGACTGCCTGGACTGAGGAAACTGGGTTTGTGTCTTCATGGGAATGGACCTGCAAAACCAGTGTGCAGAAGCTTCCCCAGACATACAACTGGGCTCAGAGTTCCTCCAGATCTCTCATAATAACTTCCCTCTACTGCTCACATGCATGCCAGGGGCACAAATGAAAATGTCCTAATTTTGGTTAAAAAAAAACAAAATCACATTGCCCAGCTCTTACTCCCAGGGGATTTCCTCTTAAGTCAGAGGCGGAAAATCTGCCTATTTCCCGAATTCTTATATCAATAGTTACTAGAGCCAGGAGACCCGAATTTGTTGCATCTGTGCCAATACATAATTGTATACTGTTGTCCATGTTAAACTCCTGGTATCTGAATTTAGGCAGGAGTGGGATGAGGTCTCCAATGTCTCATTCCGTTTTCCCATCTGTGACTACATGTTTCTTTGAGCCCAGGGATGTGTCTGTCTTATAATAAGAAATTGAGATTGTAGTCAGAGTCTCTGGAGCGGAAGAAGAACTTGAAAGATAATCTAGTCATTTTCCCCTCTTGTCATGATAAGATGCTGATATCTACATGAATCACTTTTCAAAGTTACACAGCACTTATAGGGCTAAGATTTACACCCCCATCCTCTGGACCTCAATCTAGAGTTTTCCCTTTATATCTAAGTCTTTTAAAAAGTATCTTTTAAAAGTCTTTTAAAAAATCTTTGACTTATCTCAAAGATTTAAGCAGACATTTCACAAAAGAAGCTATATGAATCATCAAAAAGGACATTAAAAGATGTTCGACATTATTAGGTATCAGGGAAATACAACCTAAAACCACAGACACTAGCTGAAAGGAAAAAAAGACAGACAATGCCAAGTGTTGCTGAGCGTACAAAGCAACTGCAACATTCATAGACTGCTGTTGGGAATGCAAGGTGGTACAGCCACTTTTGAGAACCATTATCAGTTCTTATAAAGTTAAACACACATTTAGCATAAGACTCAGCAATTCCACCCAGGTATTTACCCAAGAAACATAAAAATGTGCTTAGTAAAATATGTACTGAATGTTCATAGTAGCTTTATTCAATAATGCCTCCAAATTGGAAATAACCCAAATGACAATCAACAGGTGACAATTCTGGTATATCCATACCATGAAAAGCTACTTAGGATTAGAGAAGGAATCACCTACTAGCATAAATGAGAACAGAGAGGAATAAGGAAGAGCTAAAGAAGCTTGACATGAAAGAGTGCATTCTCTAGGATGTCATTTGCATACAGTTCTAGAAAAGGCAGATAGAGTGAGGGCCAGGGGTTGGAGCCAGGATGGGGGTGGACTGCAAAAGGCCATGAGGAAACATCCAGGGACACAGAAGTGTCTTCTACTTTGATTATGAAGCTGGTACCACAAGCATACGTGTGTCAAAAACCTCCCCACTGCATACTTAAAATGGGTATATTTTATCAATGTAAATTACACCTCAATAAAGTTGGCAAAAGAAAATAAAGAGTGATTTCCTCTCAAGTCACTGCGGGAGGTGTGTAAACAAGAATGTGTGACTTTGAAGTTGTCATTCAGAAAGTATCTCAGAGGTTGCTGCTGTGGGACTGGGTGGGGATGGGGGACAGCAGGGCAACAGGACCTGTTTCCTCAAGTGCGCTAGCATCGCAGGCTGTCACAGCCCTCCAGACTGGGCTCTAGTCAGACCTTTCGCATGTCCATTGGAGCAGAGCTGGCCTCAAGCCAGGGCAGATGTAGAAAAACCACTTTGCCACTTTTATCTCTGATGGAAAGCCCTTGTTCAACTCTGCTGAGATGTGTTTATAAATCTGTGTTCTGGTATGGTTTAAATTTGCAACTAGGAAGGGGACGTGGCTCTTTTTAAAGGGAGCAGGCCCTGCAGAGAGCAGATATCCCCAGAGGAGGCTGAGCTGGCCCATAGCATTCGAAGGCAGGGTTTATATCAGAGGGGAGGAAGAGACCCGGTGAAGACTTGAAATTCTCTGAGGCAGGGATTTGAGGCCAGAGTGAGGTGAAGGGAAAAAGCGTTAACTGTGGTTCTGATGCTACAAATACTGCCTTGACCTTGAATCTTCTTTGGTTTCTGACTGTGGAAGAATAAAGCTTTCTAATAAAATGTAACTGATATGCACTGAGAATCCCAGTTTGTGAGTCCATGTGCCAGATGCTTGGTGATGCAAAATGAATAGAAAAGGCTTCTTTGAAGAGTGTTCAGTCTAGTCTAAAAGGAAACATTCACATAAATCATGATTTGGGCCTGCCCCAGGCCTCTTAGGTGAAGCTGGACCTCTGGAGCTTTATGAAGCCCAAGCTAGTGACACACACCCCTCGTGGCACAACTGCTCACCGAGAATGTCCTCCCACTTGCCGGGTTTGGCCACGTTTCCCAACAATTCCCTGAACTCGTCCTCCCCACCTGTCTTCCTTTAGTTCCAGGCTCTGGAACCTGAGCCCTGTCCCAGTCCTGTGGCCTCACTTGCCCCACCTGCATCCATGTCTCTCAGGTGCTGGCCTGCACTTGCCCCAGACCAGAGGGTCCTTAGAAGACAAGCCAGCCCACTAGCTTACCCTTCCGTGTGCAGGAAAAGAGGAATTAGCAGGTGTTTGGAGTGGACCCGATGTGTCTAGTTTCCAAACTGGTATTTGAGAACAATACTGTGTATAGCAAACAAGATCCAAACTCATGAATAATTAGTGCTCAAAAATATGCCCAAAGAATGGAAATTGGGTAAAACAAACCACAGTCATTCTTGAAACTGACATCAGCATCGTACCTGTCATACCTGTGATAAATAACAGGTATAATTGGGCAGTAATGGGATATCAGGTCATATTACTAAAATACTATGTATCTTGATAATTGATCCCCCCTTCTCAAGAATCTTCAGTAGGGGACTGGCCAAGTGGCTCAGTTGGTTAAGAGTTCGAGCTCTGAGCAACAGAGTTGCTGGTTCGATTTTCACATGGGCCAGTGAGCTGCTCCCAAGCTGAGCTGCGGCTGATCTGCCAACAGGTGACAGGATGGTTCAGCTGGTGAGAGCATGTGCTCCTAACAACAAGGTTGCCGATTCAACTCCTGCCTGGGATGGTGGGCTATGCCCACCCACAACTAAGGTTGAACACGGCACTTTGAGCTGAGCTGACCTAAGCTGCTGACAGGTGGGTCAGATGGTGACTGGACTTAGAGCTGAGCTAGCTGCGCCTTCCATAACTAAGACTGAAGAACAACAACTTGGCTGTTCCTCTTCCCCAATTCCCCAAAAAAACCTTGAAATAAAAAAAAGGATAGAATGAAATGTTACCTTTTTTTTTAAAAAAAAAAAAAGAATCTTCAGTAGCTCTCTGTTGCCTGTGAGTGCTAAAGAAAGTCCCAGCTCAGCACCTGCCCAGTGCATAAGAGATTGAGTGCAGTGTGGCCCTAAGACTGCCTGAGCCGTACACAGTTCGCCCTGGACCTGTGTTGTCGCACTGCAAAAGATGAGCAGCCCCAAGGGAACTTTTTAAATTCCCTCTGCCACCACTCAAAGGGGACCTTTCAGAATTCTACTTTGCTTATATCATGCCCCATCCCTCGAACACACACACATTTGGGGGAAAAAATTTACTGAACTTCTGCCTGGCAAGCTAATAGATCCATCCACAATATACATTATGTTCCATTCTTCAGTTATTCAGCTACACAGTGTTTCAAAAATTCCCTAACATGTAAATTCACCCAACTAACTCGATATCCCAATATCGTCATACATGTGCCTCTGCTTTCAGACCAATGGTGGACCATGCTCAGAAATACATGTGCTTTCAGTGAATTTGCTTTTATTTTATTTTATTTTATTTTATTTTATTTTATTTTATTTTATTTATTTATTTATTTATTTTTGGCAGTGTCACTGGCCCTCATATGTGGGACCCGAACCGGGACCGCTGGCTTCCCAAGCTAGTGCTTAACCACCGTGCCACTTGGCCAGCCCCGTAAGGTTGCTTTTAGTGTAAAGATCATTATTGAAATATTATTATTTCTTTGAGATCTCCCAACTTCTGCTCACCAATTTGAATCCCTGGTAAATGAGCCCCAAATCTCTGAGAGATGGCATTGAGTGACAGTGAATTCAGTTCTCCTCACAGTATGTAAATGTCTCCTCCAACACAGACAGGTCTGTGAGTGGTGGACAACATCTTAGGAGGTGTTTCACAGTGAAATATTTTTTGGCACTACTTGCTTTTCCTGTAATTTGCCTTGTTTTCAGTCAATGTGATAGCTGTAAAAATTCATTGTGGGGAAAAAAAGTCTATGTCTTTTCTTCAAGTCTGGGTTTTGTCTCAGCATTTCCTGGAACTAGTTCATTAGCAAAATATCGAATGTGCCATGGGATGTGTTTCTGCATATCATCAATGGGAAGTGACAATTCTAAGGAAAGGGAAGGGCATGAGCACCGGCTAAACCTTCGTAAGGTCATTATGGAGTGTGACATCACTGGGAAATCCATCACACAGGACCTGTTCCCACAAGTTGCAAGGTGAGTTGTGTGAGTTCCAAGAAGACTTATTTTTTCTCATTGAACAATCAAAAGTAACCATTTATGTTGGCTTCTTGTTGTTTGGGTACTTTCAGTAGTAACAGAGAATGCCACTGAAATTGGCCTAAATAATAAGACATTTGTGGCTTATATGACTAGAAGTCTAATAGTAGGGAATGGAATTTAGGGTTGGTGAATTCAGCAGTTCAGCATTGTCATCAACAACACAGGTTGTCATGGTCCCTTTCCTTTGCCACCTATAATGCTGGCTTCTGCCTCGGGCTGGCTCCCCTCACAATTATAGAACCTATGGTTGGAGGAGAAATCAAAGAGCCAGTCAGGAAATAAAAACCCTTCCCTTCCATCTGTTGGTCATGTGTAAGCTCTGGAGCAATAACTGGAGCTAGAATGCCATGTACTGAGTGGTGTCAGTTCAGTTTCCTCAAACAATCTGATGTATTGCAGTGTTCAGCTTTGATTAGTCAGTACTTACTCATTTTTGGTACTGAAATTATTTCCTAAAGCACCACGGATGCTACAAAATAGAGGGAGAGTGGAAAGCATGTTGGGAAATAGAGCACAATGTCTGCCATACTGTCCAAAATCATTCAGCTAAGGGAAGGGGTGGGGAGAAAGGAAAACCAAGCTTGACTGAGTAATTTTTGGGTACCATGAACCACAGGCTCAGTGATACAATCGAGAATATCCAGCCTGATAGTTAATTGATAAGGTGACACCACCTTTTGTTTGATTCTTGGCTGAACACCAACCAGAATGAGTGACAAGAGTAGAATAATTTCAGCTATACATTTTCTTCTCCTTCTCCTTTTCCTTCTCCTTCTCCTTCACTTTCTACTTCTTCCTCTTCCTTCCCCTCCCCTTCTCCTCCTTCTTCCCTTTCTCCTTCCTTCTCTTCTTTCTTCTTTTCCTCCTCCTGCTCTTTCCCTCCTCTTTCCCCTCCTCCCTTTCCATCCCCCCCCTCCTTCTTTTTGGTACCTTCTTTGCTTACTTCGTTTTTGTTTCTTTTTTAGGGCAGTGTCACTGGCCCCCATATGCGGGACTGGAACCGGGGCCGCTGGCCCCCCCAAGCCAGTGCCCAACCACTGTGCCACTCAGCTGGCCCTTTGCTTACTTCTTAAAGAGACCATCACTCCTCCTCTACCCCATTACCTCTAAAACCACTTTTTGGTCCTTCAAAGAGCAAAAGTAAATAAAATAAAATAAAAAAAGTGAAGTAAAATAAAATAACATAAAATAAAATGGTAAAAAACGCAAACTGGACCGCCCGAGTGGCGCATTGGTTAAGAGCTGGCTTGGGACTCCAGCAGCCCTGGTTCGGATCCCACATATGAGGGCCAGTGACACTGCCCTCTACAGCTAAGATGGTGAACAACAGCTCCACCTGGAGCTGGGCTGTTGTGATTCCCCGGGTTGGCATAGCTGCAGTCCCTGCTGCAGTGGGCTGCCATAGGCTACAGTGAGCGGCTGGCAGCCAGTGTGAGCAGCTGGCAGCCGGTGTGAGCTGCCAACCATCCAGAGGCCGGCGACCAATTTGCCTCACCTGAGAAGAGCGCAATGATGATACCAACATGGGCCAGTGAAGCAATGTCCTCCATAACTAGACTGAAGAACAAAAGGACAGCAACTTGTCTGTTCCCCTTCCCTGGTTCCCCAACGCTGTTCCCCTCCCCCAATTCTCCAATTTTTTTTTAAAAAAAAATGCAAACTGTTTCTCTGGTAGATTACTTGTTTGGAACTACATCAAAATGCTGCTTAGTCACTACCACATGCCTCCCACCCCACTTTAAAAGAATGTGTTCTGCTAGAATCTAAGAGCTCAGGAAAGTAAGCAAGTTAAGTCCAAACACATACCAGAATAAATTAAATAACAGAGGTAAGGAATTTAAATAAATATGTCATGGTTTTGCAGAAGTGGTAAATTATGTTTTAAGGTTGAAGTTCAAGGCTATTTGCTTGGAAGTGATCTTGGTAAGTAGACTAGACTAAAGAAAAGCTTTTAAAGGCAAGCAAAAGGATGGATTTGGTACTTTTGGACTAGGTAGTACAGAAGGGCTATTAACAAATGGATTTTTTTTTAAATCTGGAATGTTATACAGGGTGTGCTGCACAACGTAGTTTACAATGATGTTCAGATAAGAGTTATTTAAATTATCCATGGGAAACTCTGATGAAATACTTTGATGAGAGACAAAGAGAGTGAGATGACTAGATAGCTAAGAGTGAAACTTCCAAAAGGGTAAACTGCCATGTCATTTGAGTGTGAGGAAAATAAAATAGTTGGCTGTGACTTCCGATTTTAGCTTTGACCTATCTGCAAGTTTTCTGCAGACGCTGGGAAGTTTGATATTCAGTTTTCTCCTGGGGGCAGCATTGCAATGCATCCAGTAAAGAGTCTAGAGAGATTCCCGAGAGTGCTCTTTATTGCTGTCTCTGGCACTTGCAGGGTGTGGTAGGGCATTCTCCATGCCCAGCCTAAAGCTTCCTGCTGGGACGCCTGCACATGGTGGAGCTAATTTCAAGGCATGTTGGGGAGCCAGAAGGCTATGGCCACCTTGACCATGTCCACAGCTAGTGGAGGCCTTAGAACCCTCCCTGTTACTCCGTCCAATAGATACATGCAGTAGGAACGTAAATGGTAAGGACAATCTCACCAATTTATTGAGAAGCTGAGGACACAGGGTACCCAATCAGTGCTGCAGCTGGCTCTCCCTACTAGATTAAACTCCCACTCCCGTGTCCTCATCCAGGTTCAAACAAAAGAGTTTCTTTTTTCTACAAACAGCAAAAAAATAGAATTTAGGGGCAGGGATGTGGGGAAAAGGGGACCCTGCTGCACTGTTGGTGGGATTGCAGAGTGGTGCAGCCACTATGGAAGTCAGTATGGAGGTATCTCAAAAAAAATGGAAATGGAACTACCTTTTGACCCAGTAATTCCACTCCTAGGTATTTATCCTGAAAAACCCAAGACGCTTATTCAAAAAAATATATGCACCCGTATGTTCATTGCAGCGCTATTTACAATAGCTAAGACTTGGAAACAATCGAAATGCCCATCGGTAGATGACTGGATTAAGAAACTGTGGTACATTTATACAATGAAGTATTACTCTGCTATAAAGAAGAATGAAATCGTACCATTTGCAAAGATATGGATGGACCTAGAGACTATTATGTTAAGTAAAATAAGTCAGTCAGAGAAAGACAAATACCATATGATCTCACTTATATGTGGAATCTGAAAAACTGAATGAATGAGCAAAGTAAACAGAAACTGTCTCATAGATATAGAGGAAAAACACGGTTGCTAGTTGGGAGGAGGGTGGGGATGAGGGAGAAGGGGAAGGGATTAGACAGCAAAAATAGGCAACTATAATATTGCCACAGGGATATGAAAGACAGTTCGGGGAATATAATTAATAATGTTGTAAATATTTTGTGGAGTGTCAAATGGTCAAATGTCTTGTTAGGGAGACCATTTCATGGATGGAGTAGAGGCTTGATCACTGCACTGTACACCTGAAGTTGAGGTTGTATAATATTGTATACCAACTGTAATTGAATATATAGATGGTCACGGGATGTGGATTATAATGTGGAAGGGAATCAGAGGAAGGGTAATAGATATATATGATATGGGGGGGAGGAGTGGGGTGGCTAAATGGGGGATAGGGGGTTGTCACTTTGAGGGGTAAAAAGTATAACTATTGCACTGTGTTGTACACCTGAAACTAATTAAAAATAAATAAATTAATTAAAAAAAATAGAATTTAGTTTCCCATTTCTTTATTCTTGCCTGAGCTAAGTAAGGTACTTCATCAAGTGCTCATATTACAGGATTCACTTGCTCCTCTTTCATTCTCCAATTTTCCCTCTTTTTTAGTTCTTTGTTTACTACATTAATAATTCATAAATACCTCTTTGTTATAAGAAATTTTTGAATAAAGAGATTTCAAAACTTACTTTGACCTATCCCCTCCCATTTCCTCTATTATCCATTTAATGAGGAACCTTCCTTACCTTTTCCTATTCATTTACAGTCATACGAAAGTATAGGTAGAAACATGGTTTTGCTTCATGATTATTTTTATTAATTAGAATTATTCTTTATAAATTATTCTACTACTTGCTTGCAGATCCTTCTGCATGTAAAAATGTAGACCTAACTTTATTATTTGTAAATGTGGTAAAACATTTAATAGTGTATGAAATATTCACCTTCTGATTAATATTTATATATTTTTTCAATGTTTTTCTATAACAAAGTAAATAAAAATCCATGTTTCTACCTCTCTGTGAACCTCGTGTTTCCCTAGATTGATACTTACAAATACATTTTAGTATGTCTACTGTAAACTTCTACAGATAACTTTTGTCAGGTTGAAGAATTTCCCTTCTCTTATTAGTTTGCTGAGAGATTTTATCATCCGTGGACATTTACTTTAGATTATTGGGAAAATGACACTGAAGACATCCAAATGAAATGAGAGACAGGCAGACATATGTCTATCTGGGGGAATGGTATTCCAGGAAAGTGGAAGACCACATGTAAATTCCTGGGAATAACTAGGATAAAAGAATGTTCGGAATGAGAGGATGAAGAAGGCAGAGTAGTGAGAGATGAGACCAGAGGATGACCAAGAGCAAGATCAGATAAGGCTCTGTATACATTGTAGAAACTCTTCATTACTAGAGAGATAGAGAACCATTTGAGCCAAAGAGTAACGTTATCTGATTTACTTTTCAGCAGGTTCACTTTGGTGGCTACATGGAAAATAGACTACAGGAGAGTAGGAGTATGATCAGATAGGAAGCTATTTACTACTGATTATTTCAATCTGTGATCTAGCTGAGAGGTAGCTTGAAGTAAGGTAGTTGCAATGAAGAGGCAAGACGTTGTGTTCTGCATACATTTTGAAGATAGAAAAGACAAGATTTGCTTCTGGATTGGATGTGGGTTTTGAGAGAAAAAGAGGGTTCAAGGATACTTCCAGAATTTTAGAGTTACTTGGAAACTGGAAGAACAGAGGTGCTAATTACTAAGAAGAGGATGGTTATGAGAGGAGCAGCTTGAGTGCTCGCTATAATTTAGACATTGCTTTAAGAGCTTTAGATGGATACACTAATTTAGTTCTTGCTACGGTTCCATGGAGTAGGTAGTAAAATATCTGCCCTTTTCTCAAAAAAATAAGTGAGCAAATAAGGGTTAAGTAACTTATTAAGGATTCACAGCAAAAAACAGAGCCAGGATATAAACCCAAACGTTTGGGCTGTAGAGTGGGTGCCCTTCACCCTTAACAATATCTATCATTTTAAAAATGTTTAAATCCCCTCTGTTTGCAGCTGTATGTCCTCATACATTACAAATGTGATTTAATTCTGTCTTTTCTCTTTTATCCTCCATTAGTCTTCTTACTTACCCATTTTGTTGGTCTTTTCAAAGAACCAGACATTAGTTTTATTGAGCAGCTGTCCTGTTTTGTTTTCTATTTTATTAATTTCTACTTTTATCTCTATTCTTTTCCTCCTCTTTCTTTGTTTTTTTTTTTTTATTATTCTGTTGTTGCTGCTTTTTTTCTGTCAACATTGTAAACTGAAGAATGGTGATGCATATAACGTAAAAGGATTATAAAAAGTATGGGGTATAATTTTAGGGGTTGTAGATTTAAACATCTCCAAATTTTTCTTTTTTTTAGCAAATTAAGGACGTTGAAATTTAAATGATGTTACAATTTAAACACATGGTATATTAAGCATGATATAAAATGACTGTAGAGAAGTTGATTGCTAAAAGCAGGGGAAAGTAAAAAAAAAATTATAGAACACGATTAAATTAGAATTTAGTAAGATAAGATATAATTGAACATTGACATGAATTCATGCCCTTTTAGAAGAGAATTATCTTTTTGTCTCAATCATAAAGGGGGTCTAGGAGGACTGTCTTTCTGTAGTCCTTGTGTGTGAGGGGGAGCAGAAGTTTGCCACCTCAAATATGACTTTTTTTGGATATTGATTATATTAAGCTGGTTATTTTTAAGAAACCAAAGACTCAGGAAGAACCTTTGACTGTCCTCTAACTGCTTAAAAGAATTTAGACAGAATACCTGTTCCAAGAAGGGAGCCATCATCATAGATAAATGTAGTTTAATAGGAATAGATGTGATAGGGAGGTACCTAGCAAGGCTATTTGGATCAAAGCCCTCTGTGTCCCACTGATAAAGATGGCCCAGCACACATTTATTTACCAAACATTTGCTTTTCCATCTCCACTGAATTGCTTTCTTTCCTTTTGAAGTCTCAAACCACAGTCTTCCTTTCAACTTAGCTCAAGATGGCAGGTAAGCCTTAACTGCCCAATGTATCTTCAGGCTCCATGAGTTTAAATTCAAAGTTAGCATGACCTTTAACTATTACTGTAGTTCTTGGGGTATACTTCGATTTTAGATGTTTGAAATTCTTAACACCTAAGATAATTTATTTACTAAATTTATCATTTTGAATTTTTAGACTTAAAAGTGTTAAGTGCCTGATAGACGTATAAGTTTGCTAAAGGTTTGAAGAGCTTGAATGAATCAGTTATATTAAAATTATTATTGTAATTTAAAATATTTGAGGATCTTTAATCAAGCTTGTAAATATTATGAACTATTTAGGGGACTATTTATCAAATTTAAATTTTAATTAATCAAAAATGAGTAAGTAGATGCTTTAAGTGTTAATGCTATTACTGGAATCAAAGAAAATATGATCTCTGTGTTTACATATTTAAGGACAATACTATGTTTTAAGATCTACAACTTTAAAAAAAATTGAGTTTTGATGAAAACGCAGCTCTGAGCAACTATTAGTATTTCCAACTGTGCACAGTCCCCCTTTGTCATTTAAAATTTATTCTGCTCAGGTTTGGAGTTGAATTCTTAGTTAATTTTTTTCAGTCTGCATTGCTTTTCTAAATAATTCATTTGAGGCTGTACATCTTCCTTGGGAGTACTGCTTTGGCTGTGTCCCCCCCCCCCTTTTGAGATAAGCAGTGCTATTATTGTCATTTATTTCAGAATTGTTTGTAATATCAGTTTTGATTCTTTCAGTTCCTCAAAGCGGCCATTCCTTCTTGTTGTGGGAGGTTCATTCTTCTTGCTGATGCAGTGAAGAACCAAAGGTCAGCAAGCTGAGCAGGCTTTATTTGTGATACCTTCTCAGGGAAGAGAACAGCCTAGCTGAGGTGGGAGAGAGAGGCATGGGCCCTCCCTCCTCTTGTCCCAAGGACTTCTAGTTTGTTGGGTGGGGTGAGGGAGTTTCATATTGATTTGGCAGGAAAAGGTGGTGTGCTCTTCCACAGGAGGGTAAGATCTCCTAAGATGGGTGGAAGCCTGTTGACTCAGATCCTTATCTTGCACCAGATCACCTCTTGTCATCTTTGTTGGAAAAACATACTGTGGCTGGAGGCAGTTAATCAAAGTTATTTATGAGCTTTTTCTGTAGGCACCGTGGACCCTATCCGGCCCCTCCTTCTCTTACGTTTTCTGACTTCTACCTAATACTCTCAACCAAGTGGCCTTTGCATGTAGTATTCTCTTTCCAAAAATCTCCATGTACCCTGCCCCTTCTGTACCTACCTAATTCCTACTTACCTGTCTATTCTTTACTCAAGAAGGACTTCCTCTCAGAGGGATTCCCATCCCAGGGCCAGGGCAAAAACAAAAACATGAACAAGCAAACAAAAGTCAACACTGTTAACCAAAATTAGTTTCAAAATAAGTCTAACTCATGATCTTTACACAACAAGCATGACTCATGACATAATGGAAATGCAGCATTGTCCCCTACCATCCCTTTACCTTTATTCAGTGAGTAAGTTTCTTTTTTTCATTCCCTGCCCCACTGGTGAAAGCACTGGCATTCATGACTCTGCTCATACCTAGATGATAGAAAGTCTTACAAAGATCATTCTAAGGTCTCAATTCAGTTTCTTTTCTGCATTAGAATGTATAATCCTATATAAAAAATAAATAAAACCTCAAACTTAGCTTGGTGTTAGTTAAGTCTTCTTTCTCTGCACCTTATTCAGCTAGACGCCTGCAATGGGGAGATGAGGCTTCTTTGGTCCCCTACCTCCCTCCCTCCCTCTCTCCCTCCCTCCCTCCTTCCCTTCCTCCCTCCCTCTTTCTCTTCCCCTTGCCTCCTCCAACTAGGCTAGTGGTTTCAGCACTCATGCACTGGCATTTAGGGACATTGAGGGACCCTGTGGTAATGTAACTTTCATCTGGCTGCTGTTTAACCATGACTCATTCTCTTGTAGGGCACTTCCCCGAACTCTTCAAAAGCTCCCTGCCAGGTTGCTCTTTCTTGAATTCCTTTGACCTGATAGACACACATGTGTTCCAGGTGGTTGCTTGGGACACTTTTCTAGGTACTGGCATCCAGACATCACTTCTCCCTGCCCAGGTCCTCTTGCAAACAGCCATGCAGCCATCTCTGCGGCATCCCATATGACTATTTATTTCTGGCTCTGCCCCTGAAGCAGTTGGTCAATCCTTTTTTTTTCTTTAAGGATTTTTACTGGGGAATTGGAGAAGGGGAACAGACAAGTTGCTGTCCTTTTGTTCTTCAGTCTAGTTGCGGAGGATGTTGCTTCACTGGTCCATGTTGGTATTATCATTGCGCTCTTCCTAGTGAGGTAGATCAGTAACCAGCCTCTGAATGGCCTTTCATGGTGGCTATTGGCAGCTCACTCTGGCTGCCACTCACTGTAGCCTATGGCAGCCCACTGCAGCAGGGGCTGCAGCTATGCCATCCCAGGGACTCACAGCAGCCCAGCTCCAGGTGGAGATGTTGTTCACCATCTTAGCTGTAGAGGGCAGTGTCACTGGCCCTCATGTGTGGGATCCAAACCGGGGCCGCAGGAGTCCCAAAGCCAGCTCTTAACCAACGCGCCACTGGGCCGGCTCTGGTCAATCCTTTTCTTGCCTTCTAGCCTTCAGGGGGAAGTTAAGCTGATTCCACAGCCTGCTCTAACTTTCTTCAGTGTAAGTCAAGCACTTGGCTTTCATGTCTTCCAACTCTGAGGAACATTTTAAGGCTCTGTGAGTGATCTTGAAACCTCCCTTGGTAGGCTTGGGCTTGTTAGGTGGAAACTTCCTTATTCCTCTCCTCGCATGTCTCAGCTGAGCAACACCTCTGTACAGAGAAATTGCTCAACCATTCTCCTTCCTTGTTTTTATTATATTGATATCAACTCTTTGAAATTCTTAAAGTGGATGAGGATATTCCAGGGTTGCAGAATAGTTTCTCAACCATTATCTTGAATATCTGCATATGATGATGCGTTAGTGAAAGTAGCCCAACTTGTCTAACAAATAAGTTTGAATACATACAGGCTTAACACAATAGAAGTCTGTTCCTTGCTCACCTAGTAGTCCTGAATTGTTAAGTTATTCCAAGTCAGAGGAGGGGGCTTTATTTTTCTGCATTGGGTACTCTGCTCTGATGCCATCTTTAACCTTTGGTTTCCTTTACCTTAGGATGAGTCAACCTATTCACCTGTAAGAAAAATAGAACAAGGGATGGGGGGAAGATTTTTATGAGTAAGGTCTGGAAATGTCATGCATCACTGCTTCCCTTGTGACATTTGCCTGAACTCAGTCACATGGCCACATTTAACTGCAAGAGAGGCTGGGAAATGTATTCTAGCTGTGTGTCTGTGAAGGACGGCATGGGTTTGGGTGAATAGCAGCCTCTGCCATAGATAATTGCACATTTTATACTAGAATGTCACTTTTTAAAAGGTTTTGAGTGACTGCAAAACTATAATTTTGACACATTATACTTGAATTTCTCATATTATACTTGCATTTATTTATTTCAAAAGGAGTCAGATAAGCAACTGCCTTTCACCTTGAAATCCCAACTGTTCCCAAATACCTGCTTTGTATAATGTAGCAGTTCCTTGTTTCTTTCCTCAAAACTATCCTTAGCCTGACCTCCGGTGGCCCTTCCCTCATTCCTCTTTCATGGCCAAAATAGCTCCTAATATAGTGGAAAAGCCTTCTTCAGATGGTGGGTGTTGGGAAGAAATGGAGCAACAACGTTAGAATTCTCAGCACTGGTATGAGAGAGAAGAAAAGGCTAAAAAATGCTCATACATTAATAATTTTATAATATCACATTTGAATAACATCTTCCAGAGATAACCACTGTGAATTGTTTTGTGTGTATCCTTCTTTTGTGTATAAAATTATCTATCTATCTATCTATCTATCTATCTATCTATCTATCTATCTATCATCTATCTCTCTTCTATCTATTCAAATGCCAGTAGATATTGTATTTATAATATACTAAGAATATACCTTAAGCCTCCTTCCATGTTTTTAAATATTATTCTAAAATGTCATTTTATTAAATGGTTGCATTGTCTTATATTATTGGACTGTATTATCATTATCCCACTGTTCTCAGTCAGTGTTAGTGTTACTAACAATAAGTCAGGGCTAAGTATTCCTGTATATTCATTCATACATTTGTTCATTGTTTTTTATTGAAGAAATATTAATTGACTCATGTTCCCAGTATTGTCCTAACTAGCATGAGTGTAGGACCGGCGGAGTGGCACGGTAGTTAAGTGCTGGTTTGGGAAGCCAGCGGCCCTGGTTCGGGTCCCACATATGAGGGCCAGTGACACTGCCCTCTCCCCACTCCCCCCAAAAAAAGTAAAGTCTAACTAGCATGAGTGTATGTGCGTATCTTTTGTTTATTTCTTTAGGATTAAATTCTAGAAGTAGAATTCTTGTAAGATTTGAAAATTAAAAAAAAATTATTGAACACTTAAATGTGTAAAAATTTTTACTTAATTTGCTATAAAGTAAATATAAATAAATACCTGTTGCACTCATATCAACAGTGGGTATTCTCTTTGTTTTCAATCATTACCAATTTGATAAGCTAAAAATGATGCATCATTGTGGTTTTGATATGAGTTTTTAATTACTAATGAGATCGAGTATTTTATTATTTGTTAATAGGCTACCTGTGTATGTGTGAGTGTGAGGAGTGTGTGTATGAATGTCTCATCTTACCTTTGCTCATCTTTCCACTGGAGAAATTTATCTTTTACATTTATTTTTAAATTTATTTATAATGTGAGAACATCAGGTTTTTGTCAAGTATGTGTATTGCAGTCTCCCCTCCCCACAAACATTTTTTTTTGCCTTGTAATCTTATTTATGATAATTTATGACATACAGAAATTTTCTTTATAAATTTCATGTAGTCAGATAACCACTTCATTCACTTCAAGGATAGCTGTCTCCAGGTCAAGGTGATGTAAAAAATTATCCCTATTCCTTTCTTTTATTGCTATTTTCTCAGTTTTACTTTTAAGTATCTAAGCCAATTAGATTATTTTGGTACGGGGTAGAAATTTAATTTTATTACTTCCTAAATTCTTAGTTTTCATTACACCATTTATTAAATAATCCATCACTTTCCAATGGATTTACAATAATGAAGTTTTAGTCTTAAATTCCAATATAGACTTGGTCTCATTTTTGGTCCTTCTGTTCTGTTGTATTGATGTTTGTCTATTTTACTTCTAAACATTCTACTTTATATAATATGCAACCTGCTGTTTTCTACTCTATTAAAAAATAATGTCTCAGCTAGTCTCATGTATTTAGTCTTTCAAATATACCTTAGAATCATTTTTTTCAAATTTCAAAATAATCCATTCAGATTTTTGAGATTATTGATTACTTAGTGAGAACTGGGATTGTTAAAATAATGAGATTTACTTTTAAGTATACATGTTTCTATATTCCCATTTAAAAAATGTATTTCGGGCCGGCTGAGTGGTGCATTGGTTAAGAGCTGGTTTTGGGATGCCAGCAGCCCCGGTTCGGATCCCACATATGAGGGCCAGTGACACTGCCCTCTACAGCTAACAACAGCTCCACCTGGAGCTGGGCTGTGCGAGCCCCGGCGATGGTGTAGGCTGCAGTCCCTGCTGCAGTGGGCTGCCATGGGCTACGGTGAGTGGCCAGCAGCCAGTGTGAGCGGCTGGTAGCCAGCGTGAGCTGCCAATAGCTGCAGTGAGCGACCATCCAGAGGCCGGCAACCGATCTGCCTCATGTGGGAAGAACGCAATGATGATACCAATATGGGCCAGTGAAGCAACGTCCCCCGTAACTAGACTGAAGAACAAAAAGACAGCAACTTGTCTGTTCCCCTTCCCCAATTCCCCAACGCCGTTACCCCCAATTCCCCCAATAAAATCTTTAAAAAAAATGTATTTCAATAAAGCCATTTCATTTTCTTTTATTTATTTTTAGGCACTCATATTTTTTAATTATCAAAATGTATTTTTAAACTACATTTTCTACTTAGTCATTGTTGTTATATGATAAAATTATTCAATTTTGCATATTGCTTTTACCATTGCCCAACTTACTGCATTTCTAGTTTTAATAAATGTTAGTGTTCTCTCTTTGATTTTTCTAGGTGGTTACCATCCACAAATAAGATTAGATTTCTTATAACATTTTTTTTTTAAGATTTTTTTTGGGAGGGAATTGGGGGAGGGGAACAGTGTTGGGGAATAGGTGAGAGGGACCAGCCAAGTTGTTGTTCCTCAGTCTTTGTTGTGGAGGATGCCAGTCACCAGCCCGTCGGCAGCTCGTGGCCTCTAAGCTCAAGGTGCTGAGTTCAGTCTTAGTTGCGGGTGGGCATAGCCACCATCTCATGCGGGAGTTGAACCCCACTATCTACATTCTATCCACTGAGCCATCTGGGTGGCAGCTCAGCTCAGGGTGCTGAGTTCTGTCTTAGTTGCGAGTGGGAGTAGCCCACCATTGAACAGGCAGTCTTATTGTTAGGAGCACGTGCTCACATGAGCTGAGCCATCCTGCCACCTGTTGGCAGCTCAATGGCAGCTCAGCTTGGGCGCAGCATCACTGGCCCATGTGGGAATTGAACCGGTGGCCCTGTTTCTCAGAGCTCGCACTCTTAAGCTAACTCTTAACCACTTGAGCCACTCTGCTGGTCTGATTTCTTATTTCTTATGTGCATTTTTCACAGTGAACATTTAGGCTTCTTAGATCTATTAACATTGTGCAATTTTATAGTTTCTAAAAACATAAATTTTATTTGGTTAAGGAGCATCTTTTAAAATCTTTGGGAATGGGCTAAACTTCTCTATAAAATATGAAAACACTGCAACAAATCATTCTCCATTTTCTTCGTAAGTATTTCTCGAGGTTCATAGGTATATGATCTATTTCCTGTCACCTCAATGTTTAAAGATTGGGGGATCATAATTTAAGATTGTAACCAGATGGTTCAATCTGGGGATAGGAGGAGAGCATGCAGGGGAGGCCTATGGTTTTGGTAAACATCCTGTTTTTATGTTGGGTTGTGCATACATTGGGTTTATCGTTTTTTTTTTTAATGTTTTTTTAGGGCTTTACATTTATAATGAAATGTTAGAAAGTTGTTTTTCATATCAAAGCATCTCCCTTTTTTGATAACCAGATTATTCTCATTGCAAAGATGCAACATTCTCTCAAATTTTATAGAAAATACAAAAATAATTTTATAAAACTCTTGTGGTGTAAATCAGTTTCAGAGTAGGACAAGCATTTGCACTAAATCATTGGATTCTTCTCTTCATTTTGAATTATTGACTGTGTTGTGCAACCATCACTGCCATCCATCTCCAGAACATTTTAATCAGCCCAAACAGAAACTTTGTACCCATTTAAAAATAACTCCTATTTCCCTCTACCTTTGTAATCTATTCTCCTGTCCGTCTCTATAAATTTGACGACTCTAGGTACCTTATATAAGTGGAATCATACCGTATTTTTGCTTTTTGGACTGGCTTATATCACTTAGCATTATGGGTTCAAAATTCATCCATGTTGTAGCACACGTCATAATTTCCTTCCTTTACAAGGTTGAATAACATCCCACTATATGTATATACCACATTTTGCCCATCCATTCAACTGTCAATGGATATTGGTCCATAGTCTTTCTGAAACGAATAAAATCTGCCTTCACTTCCAGTTTCTACTGCGTTGAGCTTGAAGATAGTCTGGGACTGTAAACTAGTGATTCTCAAGTTTCAGTGTGTATTTGAATTCCTTAGAGAGCTTGTTAAAAATACAGATTTCTGAGTCCCAACCCCAGAGTTTCTGATTCAGTAAGTCTGGGATGTGGCCTGGGAGTCTGCGTTTCTAACAAGTTCCCAGCTGGTGTGGGTGCTACTGGTCCAGGGACCACACTTTGAGAACTGCTGTCCTAGTGATTCAGTTCATTTAATTTCCAAGTGCTACTTACTACATAATGTAGGGTAGCTACTCACCCACAAACTCTCCTGGGGCTGGTGGGGCAAGGGGGAGGTCTAACCACGCACACATCATTGGTGCTTTAAATGACCAGGTGCTGTTCTAAAGGGGCATTTATTTGTAAGCTGGCCACTGACCTTTGACTTGTGTAACCTTACTAAAAAAAGTGAGCTAGACCAATCCATCAGGAATTTGAATGAGCTGACATGAGAAAGCGGATTGTTGACCAACAGAGATGGGGCTGGTGTGACCATCACAAGCCTTCCTTTGTTGGGCTAAAGTCCAGAAAGCTACTGGTCTAGAAAAGAGTGGATACTCACCAAGAAGCAGAGATATGTCTGCCACACCTTTTGTTAAGACTTCACCCATCCTTGCTGTGTCCTCCCCACCCCCTGAGCCCATCCGCTGCCAGAAAGAATTGGCCTGTGGGCTTGAATTTCAGTGAAGCCATGAGGAGAAAATGCACCATGAAATTATATGGCTCCTGCAAAAGGGGTTGCCATCTGCTTTTTCTTTAGGCCTTTTTCCTCCACATAGTATATTAAACCATTATGGTCTGGTGCTGTCTCCCCTTCCTGGTAATATTGTGCACATTAAAGAAAGGAAAGCCTTTATTTAAACAAAACACAATGCAGGATTTTAGTCGCTAGTAAATACCCCAAGGCATTTGTGGATTGTCTACCATTTTCAAAACATTAGTATTAATAATCTGTTAACTTAATTGTTTCTAATTTCCCCTGTCCCGACTTTGGATGGAAATGTATTCCCTTTTGCTTCATTCTTGTATCTGTTGTTGCTATATATGTATAAAGATTTATACACAATAATTTGCTTCAAAGTCTATGTGATTTTAGGGTAACTTTTTCTCACCTTATTCTTCTTGCCCCCATTTCAGAGCTTTGGGAAAAAGGTGATCTCCCCTTTTTCTATAAATGAGACAAAAACATAATTAAAACAGGTGAGATGATAGGCAAAAACCAAACAAATTAAAACAAAAAACCAAAAACCCATTCTAAACTAAAGTCTGCTTGAAACCTTATAGATTTTGATTTAGATTCTAAGGAAGCCCAGCAGTGATTACGCACAGCAAAAACAAGGCGACATCTTCATTCCATGTTTAAAGATGAACTTTTAAGACATACTTTGGAAAGTGCAGTGTTATGTTTAAACAAAACGAAGCTGATGTTACAAGGCACATTCTCATCCTTTCCTTTTTATCGTTTCCAGACACTAGAGCTGTCCCCTTGTACAGTATGTCCTGTTTTCCCAGGGGAGGCCTTCTCTCTTCTCTCTTCTCTCTCTCTCTCTCTCTCTCTCTCTCTCTCTCTCTCTCTCTCCCCTCCCTGCCACCCCCCCCCCCAACCCCTTTCTCTTTCTTTCTCTCCTCTCATGGATAAACTGAAATGTGAGACTGTCTAGGAGTGAATACCTGATATTTCTCAAATTGTCAGCTCTGAATTTTGAACTGGCAGGGGTTTCTCTGTGTATTGGCCATAATCATCACTTTATTCCCCTACTCCAGAATCACAGAAATTGCCATGATTTTTGTCTTGTTTCTAGAAGTCAGTCTATTTCATGGAGGAGCATATGATCTCATTCCTCAGCTTGTTTCCACTTCTTTTCAAGTACTGGTTTTTGTTTTCTCATTCATCCAATGATTTGAGGGTTGGGGTGAGATGTGGATCTTCACTCTTAGCAGCTGAGATGGTTTTTATGAGTGTTGGGTCCCTTTTCAAAACCGCCAGGCTCGGATGTACAGGGAGGGCAGAGATAAGCATGCTGCAGTTTTCTTTTGTTGGCTGGAGTTCTGTGGGGCATGGATTCTGCTAAGCCAGTCATCAAAGCCCACCCTTGTCTGAAGAGCCCGTACGCCAAGGACTGAGCTGCCACAGTGAGCCCACTATGTTTGTTTCTGTCTCCTTCCATGGTGAGCATGTGCCCCACTGTCCAGCCTTGGGAAGATGCAGGCACAGGATGCTTTCCTAGAAGTGTTTCCAGGCCAACACTTTCTTCCTCTTCCTCCTCCCTGGAGGTCCTGGGTAAGGGTATGCTTCTGAGCATCAGCTGGCTACCCTAGAGGGGTATTCCTGCGTATCAGGCAAACTATGGATTTGTAAACTGTCTTGCAATCTGGTCTCCACTGCCCTATTTTTTGGAGAATTTCCTCAAAGATTCAAATCTATGGGTGACCCTTTTCTCTGGCTCTGAGATGATTCAGCTTTTCATTGGTCATTTCAGTGATGATTTGGAAAAGTCATAGCAGATGGACTTTGGTGGCTCTCTTGAAGGGGGTATTTCTAATCTAACCATCCATTCTTAATCAAACCAAGACTTATCTTTAGAGACCAACTTTGGAAAAAAGATAGCCACCATCTCTCCTTGACCCCATCTATTTCACATTTGTTTCTTAAAGTGGAAAGTAATGGAATCTTGTTTACACCATGTTTCAAAGATGCGATTCCCTCTTGGGTCTCCAATTTGATGTTTGCTTTCTGTCTGACTGACAGTAGCTGAGCTCAAGGTCTGGATAAAGACTCTTAACTCTGATCACCACCTCCATCCCACCCCTTAGGTTCTCTCTTGGTGCTTTAGGATCTAGGCGTCCCAGAGGACGGATCTTCCAGAATCATTTACAATCTACACATTACAGGGAAAACTGACTGAACAGATAGTCATTCATCTGAGTATTTACTGACTGCCTACCATGCCCCAGACACTCTTTTGGGTCACCAGTTCTCAGACATGGAATCGCTGGGTGTATTAACTAGTGTTCTCCAGAGATACAGAAGCAACAGGATGTATATATACACAGAGAGATTTATCTTAAAGAATTGGGTCATGTGATTGTGAAGGCTAGCAAGTCTGAAATTTGAAGGGCAGGCTGGAGCTCCAGAGAAGAGCTGATGTCTTGAGTCCTAAGGCATCTGGAGGCAGAACTCTGTCTTTCTGAGTTTGGTGGAGGAGGTGGGGGATGGGAGGGACCTCAGTCTTTTCTCTTAATGGATTAGATGGAGGCCTACCTGCATTATGTAGACTAACCTGCTCTACTCACAGTCTACTGATTTAAATTAACCACTTAGAATGTTAACCACATTCTAAAAAACACCTTTACAGCATCATCTAAACTGGTATTTGATGAAATAACTGGGCACCATAGCCTAGCCCAGTTGACATAAAAAATGAACCATCACACTGGGAAGCTTTAAATACACCAGTGCTGGGTCCTGCCACTAGGGATTCTGGTTTAATAGGCTCGGAGTGTGGCCTGGGTTTGTGGGGTTTTCAAAGCTTCCCACGTGATTCTAAAGCAGTTGAAGTACACTTTTCCAGGCACTGGGGATACAACAGCAGGGAAAAGAGAAAAATGTTTGCTTGTGGGGAATTTCCATTTAGTGGTGAGAGACAGAGGATACACAAGTAAATAGCGAAACATTTATCCATCCAGGTGGTGCTATGTGGGGTGGAGGAAAACAAAGCAGGTGAGGAGATTAATGAGGACAGGTGCTTCTCTAGATCAGGTAGTGAGGGAATGTTTCCTTGAAGCTAAGGCCCATAGGCAAAAGGAGGGGGGTGAGATGTGCCCCAAGTATTATGGGGTGCTGTTTACATGTGTTATACCAAAAGTATTAAGGAACTCATGTTTCTTCACAATATGGGTTTCAAGCAGGAGGAAAAGCTTCTGACCCAACAAGAATCTACAATCTCTCTTCTACTGATACACAGAGCACATTTCCTAGGAACACAGCTGCAGGTGGATACCAGGCAACCAGGAAGAGGGAGGGAGAGGTGGGGAGAGGGAAGGAAAAGCAGGGGGAGGCTGGGGGAGGCAAGGAGAGGCTGGGAAGGGCAGGGAGAGGCTGGGCGGGGCAGGGAGGGGCTGGGAGGGGCAGGGAGGGGCAGGGAGAGGCTGTGTGAGGTGAGCAAAGGCAAGGAGAGGCTGGGTGAGGCAGGGAGAGGCTGGGAGAGAAAGAGGGAGAGGCAGGGAGAGGCTGGGAGCTGTGGGTGGCAACCCACAGCCAGAATAAGGCTTATGTGTGGGAAAGGCAAAGCCTTCCCGAGAAATTGGTCTGCGAAAACTGAGGACTTAAAAAGACTGAATCATGCAAGTAGCAGAAGTAAAAAGGAAAACTTAGTACTTTGCCCCACACTTGTAGAGGTTTGGAACAGCAAGAGGGCCAATCTGCAATCAGGACCCAGGTCTGCTAAAACTTTAGAGACATAAAGCATGGAATAGGCATTCCTGTGCGCTGGTTGAAAAAGGAATAGAGGAACAAAACGAGAACCAGATTTTAGTTTCTCAGACACACTGACCAAGGGCTCTCACTCATTGGGTGTTGAGAAGAAATAAGAGATGACTGTGAAAACTCTGGAGGTTATCTCTCTCTCTCTCTCTCTCTCTCTCTCTCTCACACACACACACACACACACACACACGCACGAGTTCTGACAATTAAGTTTGTGAACTTGTTGCAATAATGTTGCAACTTCTTCTGATATCAGAGAGAGTATTCATTATGAATTTGTACCAACTGGACAAACAGCTAACCAAGTTTACTATTTGGAAGTGCTGAAAAGGCTGCGTGGAAAAGTTAGACGAAAACGACCTGAACTTTTCACCAACAGTTCACGGCTCTTGCATCATGACAATGCACCAGCTCACACTGCACTGTCTGTGAGGGAGTTTTTAGCCAGTAAACAAATAACTGTATTGGAACACCCTCCCTACTCACCTGATCTGGCCCCCAATGACTTCTTTCTTTACCCAAAGATAAAGGAAATATTGAAAGGAAGACATTTTGATGACATTCAGGACATCAAGGGTAATAAGACAACAGCTCTGATGGCCATTCCAGGAAGAGTTCCTAAACTGCTTTGAAGGATGGACTAGGTGCTGACATTAGTGCAGAGCTTCCCAAGGGGAGCACTTCAAAGGTGACCATAGTGATATTCAGCAATGAGGTGTGTAGCACTTTTTCTAGGATGAGTTCGCAGACTCAATTGTCAGACCTCATTTCTTACATGTACATATAAACTACATATATACTTTATTTCTTGGAACAGTTTCAGATTTACAGAAAAATTAATAAGAAAGTATACAATTCCCATATACTCTATGTCCAGTTTTTCTATTTTTAGCTTTTTACATTAGTGTTATACATTTGCTAGAGTTAATGAACCGATATTGATGCGTTATTATTAACTAAAGTCCATACTTTATTTAAATTTCCTAAGGCCCCTTTTTCTGTTCCAGGATCCTCATTACATTACACCTATTACACATTACATTTCTTCATTATGTCTTCTTGGGCTCAGGTGATATTTTTATTATATATATATATATATATATATATATATATATATGTATGTATTTTATACAAATTCATTATATAGTTAACACATGGCATGTAGTTCTCATGGCATGTTGTTCACATAGAGTGTGAGCATAAATACCCTCAAAAAACCCCGTGGTTGCCTCCATCAAGGCCTGAAGTTAGAGAAAGTCCCTCTGGGGAGTGTTGTGATTCCCGGACGGGTGAGCCCCAGCTGATCGCTTGGTTTCCTTGAGATCAGATTTGGGAGGAGTCGTGTTTTGCAGGGCCAGCTTTCTGCCAGTCCCTTCACACAGAGTGTGCGGTGTGAGCCAGACTGATGTCTGTCCCCGTGTCTGTTCCACAGGGCAGCAGGGAATCATCCTTCACATCTGCCTCGTCGACAATCACTCAAATAACAAGTAGCCTAAGTGAGCATCTGGCAAGGGCTCTGACAAATGGCCAGGAAGGGTTGTGCCACAGACCCTTGTTAAAGGGGAGAACCACATGTTTTCACTGCCACCCTGTGAGGGGTGAGGCCTCTTTCTGCTGCCATTGTTGATGGCAGATCTTACAGTGCCAGGCAGGTGACCAGGATTTGAACCCGAGGCTGTCAGCTCCATTTACCTGCATGACCTCAAACAATTTATTAAACATCTCTGAGGCAGACTATGATAATTGTACCATTTTTAGCCATCTCACATAAGAACTTTTTTTTTCCAGTATGTTGTGAGGATTTTTAAAAACAGAAGATGTAAATGAGTCCTGGCCCAAGGGAAAAACCAGGAGACATCGGCTCTTATTTGGTCATAAGCCTGACATTGATTTCTCTCAGAAGTGGCAGAGAGAACTGAGAAGTTACTCTGAGTACTGGGTGCAGCTCTTTCAACAGGCGTTTAACAGGTATGAATTAGGCACTTACTGTATACCAGGCACAATGCCAGGTGCTGAGAACATGGGGTGATGACTTCCTGTCCTCACGTAGCTCAGAGTGATTGGGATCCCCCAACTTCCAATGTCATGTGGAGAATTTCAGTCCAAACATCTTTGACTGTAGATATCACCACATCGTTACTAGGAGAATTTAAATTTGGTTTGTACAATACATTTAGTGTTAAGATGGGCCTTATTCTAAAAAGTAAAAATCCCCTAAAAATCTTAATGGACAATAATTTAGGGATAAAGGTTTACTAGATCCCTGAGAATTTAGTTGTTGTTTACTTCATTTTCCTGGCATAAATAGGCTAACTATAAATCAAAATACTTCTAACAGTCGCATTGTCTTTGACGAAAGTCTCTTTTGTCTTTAGTAAGGCAGAGATCCTTTGCCTCCCTTTCTGTCAAAACAGGAAATCAAGAAGCCTGGAACAAGAGCCCCAGGAATCAGAAAGTTGCAATTGATCTTGGGCAAATCGCTTACAGTCTCCAAGTTTCCGTTTCTTCATTTTAAAATGGGTATGAAAATTGCCATGGCCCCATGTGTCAACTGTTGTGTAAAAAATAAACCGATGCCCATAAATATCCTGGCCCAGTGCTTGGCACACAGTAGGTGCTCAAAAAATGGAGCTTCTCTTGTTAGCCTGAGCTTCCTCCTTTGTTCAAATGGCAACCCTGCCACCTACTTTGCAGGTGTTGTGAGCAAGTAAATGACTTGAAATAAGGTTTCTGCCGGGCTGAATCCTGGGAAAGTTTTAGGCTGTACCCTAGGGGAACATTCAGAGAGGACGGTAGGTCTCAGAAGGAGACTGGACACATCATCAAATATCTATCCAGTGACCAACTGAAGGACACTTACCTATACCAGAGAATCTGTAGGGTATCTGGGTTGTAGCCAGTGAAGCCACAAAGAGCAGTAGGAGACAAAGAGGCTGTTTCAGACACCTGTCATGGCCATAGGAAAGTGACAGCAGATGAACTGGTGCCAGTCAAGAAAGAGCTTTCACTGGCCATTAGCTCTCCTTCCACCCCTGCTTCAAGCTTAGAGGAGTAGAGATAGATAGCCCTACTGGGAGGAAAGATTAAGAGCACAGAGAAAAAGCCCATCACTCCCCCTCCTCCTGCCCTTAAACCCTGTAACAGGCTGGAGGAAGGGAGAAGATTTCTCTTCAGATGAAATTTTAATCATTAGTTAGAACTAGAGGTATTAATTGCCAACACAAGGACTATACACTGCGATCAGAGATAACTTGGAAGGCTTTTCTCCCACAGTCTGAAAGTGACCAGGCAAATCATGGGAAGTTAGGTTTCATCCACGGAATGAAGAACTAGCCTCATAGCGTAAGTTGAGTGGGGCAGACTATTGTTTTGTTCTAAAGATTTTATTGGGGAATTGGGGGAGGGGAACAGTGTTGGGGAATTGGGGAAGGGGACCAGCCAAGTTGTTGATCTTTAATCTTAGTTGTGGAGGGTGCCAGTCGCCACCTGGCTTCCCGTCGGCAGCTTGTGGCCTCTAAGCTCAAGGTGCTGTGTTCAGTCTTAGTTGTGGGTGGGCATAGCCACCATCCCATGCAGGAGTCCAACTGGCAGCCTTGTTGTTAATGCTCTTTCCACTGAGTCATCCCAGCAGCATCTCAGCTCAAGGTGCGAGTTCAGTCTTAGTTGTGAGTGGGCGTAGCCCACCATCGAACAGGCAATTCTGTTGTTACACCAGCTGAGCCATCCTGTCACCTATTGGCAGCTCAGTGACAGCTCAGCTTGAGTGCAGCATCACTGGCCCACGTGGGAATCGAACCAGTGGCCCTGTTGCTCAGACCTCATGCTCTTAAGCCAACTCTGAACCAACTGAGCCACTCGGCTGGCCCTATTTTTTGTTTTCTTGGTTGTTTGTTTCTGGATACTAGAAGCCTCCTTGTTTATCTCACCGAAAGGGAGTTGAGGGGCACAGTGGCTGAGTGGGTATAGGAGGAGACACATTTAAACTTAAGTTTGTCCACAATTGATGTTCAAGTTACAAAGTCATGTCTGATATATTTTCAGGGTGTGAGAGCAGGACGTAGTAGGCAGCAGGCTGTGGGGACTATGGCAGAGATACAAAGGGAACAACATGTCAGCACAGAGATGGAGACTCCCAACGCATAGGCCTGATGCTAAAAGCAGTGGTGGTCCCTGGTCAATCATGGCTGTCAGAAGTGCTAGAGTGGGCTTCCTTCTGCTCCTGAGAACCTATTATGCCCAACGGGTTTTACTCTATGTTCAGAGACATCAAGTAGCTTGATGCTGACTACAGTGGGAACATTTGCACTATAAAAATTGGTAAACATCACAAATCAAGTTTTCTTTTTGTTGTTTGTTTGTTTTAAATTTTGAGAACTGGTTTAGTAGCATGCCACTCTTCAAACTATCTCAAGCCAGATGGGATAGCATGTCCACCTCCCATGGAGACACAACACTGTGTGTATGAACTGAGAGATATTAAACATTTTATGGCACTAGCATCTCTGCTGTGGGTCCCCTATCTGGGCATAGGGTTGAAGCACTCCCCTTGCTCTCCAGAGTTGTGTACAGCAGTCCACCCCTGTGCATACTGCCTTTGGGGGGTGGTAGTGGTGGGTTGGGTAGAGTGGCAGAGGCCAGTCTTGCAGGGACAGTTAAGGTAGCAGGAGCCATTACCAGAGAGGGGAAGAGACTGGAGCTACAGATGACATAGGGTCAAGGAGGACTGAGCCATGGGTTTAGGGACCATGCTTTTTAAAGATTCTCACAAATTCTTGAGTTAGAGGGGTATTTGTAGGGGTCTAGAATTCTCATGTGCAGCAGGAATACCTAAGAACCAGGGACATTTGGGCATTAATGTCAATGTCACCAGCTCATCTACAGACTGAGGAGCCTTGGGAATAGTGGACTGTAGTGATAACACGTATAAAATACCCAGCCCAGAGTCTGGCCTGTAAGTAAGAACTGAATAAAAGACAGTGTTCTTTTTACCTTGGCCCTTCTCATTATTCATCCAAGAGTGATTCATCCCAGTTTCTAAGGTGAACGTTAAAAAGAGGGAAGAGATACTATAGCCCTGTTGACCCAGTGTATTTCTCATGCAGGCTAAGTTCAGCAGTAGCTCTCTGATGATCATCTTTTGTACACCTACTTCCTTGCCATGGTATTTGGCCCATGGGTGGTACTCAGTAAATATACATTGAATTTATTATTATTATTATTATTATCATTATTATTATTTTGAGGGTAGTGTCACTGGCCCTCATATGTGGGACCCGAACCGGGGCACTGGCTTCTCAAGCCAGCGCTTAACCACCGTGCCACTCGGCCGGCCCAATTGAATTTATTATTGATACAGGTTCTGAAGAAGGTTCACAACCTAAAATCTATATGAAGGTTGAGTCCTGAAGGGGGAAATCATAGAATCTCAGGGAACTCTTGTCTAATTCCCCCTTCAGTTCAATATTCTGTTGCCAGCATCCTCCTGATGTGTGCCCACAGCCTCTGCCTGGACACTTCGAACAAAGAACACACCATGTGGGAGGCACCTATTCCACCTTTGGACAACGCCTCCTGTGAATTTCAATGCCATGGAAGGAATGCATCATGTCCCCATATCTTTCATCCAAAGTCAGAGACACAGTTGACCTGAATCCAGCTTATTTCTGATAAAATATATTTGGCAAACTCAGACAATTTGTTTCAGGCAAATCTGATGTCACGTTTGACTAAGTGCCCAATAAGCTGAACTAACAAATTAATTAATAAAGGATGCCTTTTATAAAAAAGAAATGAGTGTGCTTAGAATAGACTCACTACTAGAATTGACTTGGGAAGAATGCCAAGGAGTATCATGTCTTAAAAAAAATGTCACCCTTGTCTGCATGCTTGTGGTGCCATATGCAGACTGGAAAGGGCCCAGACAGAACCACAGCCCACCAGCGCTGTGGTTCTTCCCCTACTACAGACCCCTAAAGTGAGTCCACCCAGGCAAGGAGAAGGGCAGAATCCAAAGAAAGAATGAACATTTTATCAACAGGGGTGGCTTCCGCAGAAGGCATCCATAACGACTCCAGGGAGGAGTGGGGGAGAGGGGGGAACAAGGATTCTTGCAGATCTGGGCGGAGGATTGGTGGCAGGGAGTCAGCTCAGTAAGTGGATCCTGAGCCAGGGCCCAGCAAGAACTAGGCGGGACTCGTGTCTCTGGAGAGGTGCAAAGGCAAGGACTAGCTCAGTGCACGGGGCACAGGTGGGACACAGGATGGCAGCAGGTCTCCAGAATGCAGCAAAAATCCAGCTATCAGGTCTGGGATACTGAGGTTTGCTTAGCGGTCCAGGGACATGATGCTGAGATGCAGGGCATCAGACAAGAAGAGTTTAAAACGCTCCCTTTCAAATCCAGTACAGCCTTACACACTAGGGGTCATTTTCCTGACATGTGTTTGTTCCTTGGTGGCCGCAGCTGGGAGGAGAGGGGGGCCAGGACCTGGGCAGCCTGGCACGGATGTGGTCCCATACTCTGGACATCCTCAGTTTGTAGTCTCCAAGGGGAAAATCTCGGGACAGAACATTTTCAGGTTTGTTTTAATGGATGGAATAAATAGTTTCAAGGGAGCTTAAGTTACTGGCTCAGTATATCTTTGTTGTTCAAAAGAAAACAAGGGAAGTACGTTAAAAAAATTACAGGTTTTTTCTTTTAAGAAACATTTATTTCAGGGAATGTAGGAAAATGAGGACTTGCTTAAAGGAAAAATTATTTTTTCTTTGAAAAAGATACATACACACACACTCACACATACACACCAGACTTCTTAATTTCTGTCCACTTTGTGTATACTCAGTTACTTTATTCAATTACTATTACTTAGTAAGCATTTATAAGGCCATATAAAAACAGAATATTTTCTGTTTGCATAAAATTCTGATATATGGAGGTACCATAGATTTAATTATTCTGCCTTTTGGGGAATTTAGATTGATTATTTTGGTTTATCATTGTCATATTACCGTGATTGGCATCTTTGATTATTTTTATAGGATGATATCTGAAATTAGAACTATTAAGCCACAAAGTATATTTTTATTTATTTATTTATTTATTTATTTATTTATTTATTTATTTATTTATTTATTATTTTTTACTTTTTTTGAGGGCAGTGTCCCTGGCCCTCATATGTGGGACCGAACCGGGGCTGCTGGCGTCCCAAGCCAGCGCTTAACCACCGCGCCACTCGGCCGGCCCTCACAAAGTATATTTTTAAAGCTCTTGATAAATATCGTTAAATTGTCTTCCAGAGACTGTATCAATTTACACCACCTCCTTTGTGGCATTGAATTGTACCATTAAAAAAAGGTAGTTTTTATAGCAAGTGAAATATGGTATATGATGATCTTATTTTGCATTGATTTATTTGTTACTAGGAAGGATGGATACTTTTCTTATCAGTGTTCCTATCGATATTAATAACAAGTAAACGAATGTATTTGGATCAGGCTGCATCTCAGATCTCAGCAGGATATAAGCTTCAGGCTGTCAGTTATGAGTAACGATAGCGGATTCTTCCTGGGTGAAGTGCCTTCTCTATTGTGACAGAAGGACTTGGAACAACATTGGAAATAAGATGTTGTTTTTCTACGAATCGCTCACTCTTCCTTTCGTCCTTGTCATTGGCAAATACTTGGTGATGAAGCTGACACCTTGCCGAACTGAGCCTCCTCCCATCTTGTGCCACCTCCCCTTCCTGACCTGCCACCACCCTCCCCCCAATTTTAGATCTTAATCTATTCAGTCTTACAGATGCTAAGATTGCGCTCATTCCGCCCACACATCTGGTTTGATTAGTGTTTCCCTGGCTGGCTTGCATGTTCCCAGCATCTGTCAACCCTATTTAGTCTTTAATTGCTGTTGGGGCATTTGCAGGAAAAGCCTGCCTGGGGATCTACACACTCAGATGAAAACTGCAGACTACTCACAGGCTGGAGAGCATTTGGGAAGAGTGGCTAAAGTTGATTTTTTTCGTTATTTATTGCTGAGCTATTAAGTCATCATAAAATAAGCATCCAGCTGAAGGCCCTCTCTTTGGTCTTGTTCAGCCAGCTGTCCCCCTGGTGGAGTGCATGGTGCCTGGTGGGGCCCAGCATGTGAAGAAATCAGGAAAAAAAGTGGGGGGAGGGAGGCCACCACGTTCCCCTGAGGCCATTGATTTGTTTTATGATGCAAACACCTGTCTTGTTTTATATCAGCTGCCCTGTGACTATTGCACCTACAAACAAAAGCAGCATTTGTAACACCTCCAGGTGCAAGGTCATCGGAAGGACTGAATACAACACCAGACAGAGAACAGCTATAAGTCACCGAAAATTGGTTTTGATGCCCAGCGGGTGGAAAAACAGAGATTCTCCCCAGAGACAGGTATGGACACTGGTCTTGTTTATCTCTCCCCCCGAAATAAATGATCCAGAAAAACAGGAACCATGAAATCTTTAAATTGGCAGATGGCACGAAGTTCTCCAAAAAATGCCATGCCACGTGGGTGAGGATAGGCTTCAGGAAGAGCTTTGGAGGCTCTGTTCATGGGCAGGAACGTGGTAGATGAGTTTCAGTGAGAGGAGCTATCTGGTAAGGAACTAAGACAAAAACCACCTCCCTGGGGCAGGAGGAGAATGGGCTCTCAGGCATTGGTTGCAGCCTGAGAAAGAGGTCTGGCAGTCAGGGGCTGGGGCATTAGGGACAACCTTGATACTGTCAGGACTATTAGGAAAGTATTGTGTAGCACCAAAATAAGTATTGGTGACAAGGTGGAGAATTTTATTCCACCTTCGTTCTAAGATCTGCAACCTCATGGTCAATTTTGTTTGTCCCATGTTCATGATGACTTACCTCATTATTGGGACCTTCTGGTGATTTTAGTAAGTCTTCCTTTGAATCTGTGAGAAGCAACTCCACATATGTGCCTCCGATTATTTTTGGATTCTATTGTGTACACACCTCCCCAACTAGCAGGGGCTATACAAACAGGGCCTCTGCCTAGGCTCAGAGCGGGCCTTCTCCTTATTTGCTTCCTAAGGTAACTGGCTGCTGTGTGGGGCAGAGCCCCCACCCCCACCCCCCCAGCTAGTCATCCCCCTGGTCCAAGCTGAAGATGGCACTGCATCCCTGGGAAAAACAGTGTAGCAGGAGAAGGCAACCACAATACTTAGTAGACAGTTATTGATTGCCTTCCCATGTCTATTACCTCTTTCCCCTTTACTTTTGGTACCTCAAATTTGAAAGCAATATGACTTGGGGTAAGATTGAACCCCCCTCCCTTAGCTCTAGGTTGACCCTCATTGGCTTGATACAGTTCCCTCATCCTAGGGCCCTGGCTGCTGTATTTGGTTCAGAGGTGAACATTTTATTGTAGGCCAAGGAACTGAGAGGAGACATTTGCTAGGGGTGTCTGGGAAAGAAAGTTCTCCTTCTCCTTCTTTTTTTTCTTCTTCTTTTTCCCCCAAAAGAGTTGCAATTCATGGCTCACCGGAGAGAGAAGCCAGCCTTTGGGGGAAGCTGACATGGCCGAGAGGAAAGAAGTAGAAACTGGGATCTAGGTGATGTCTTTGAGCTGGATCAAGCCACACCTGAAGCCTATTCACTTCTGGACTTTTAGTTATTATGTTGTTTATTATGCAATAACTTTTAGATATTATGTATTTAGTTATTATTTAGTTAAATGAATTATGTTGAAATGATATGATGTTACTAATATCAGACTATTATTGTCCCAATACACAAGCCAGCAATAACACCCCAAGGAATTATTCGAGATGAGATTACCAACCTTTTGTATACATACTTTGTACCTAGATCATTCCAACAGCTATACAGCTGGGTTCCCTGACCTTGGCTTAGTTCCTCTGTACTTCACCCTACATACTGCCTTCATATCAATTTTGCTTCAACACTGCTTTTCCCATGCTTAATGCTTTAAAACCAACAATAATATTCTTTCTGCATCAAGGATAAATACACTTACCTGGCAGTGAAGGCCTTCCTCCAATAAGCTCTTCTAATCTTATTTTCCACTGCTCCCAAATATAAAAATTATCTGCTCCACTCCAACTGGTATAGACTTCATTGTAACATAGGCCATGCCACATTCCACCACCCACCTATAAATAGTGTTCTTCCTGCTTATACCTCTCTCTCTCTCTCTCTCTCTCTCTCTCTCTCTCTCTCTCTCTCTCTTTTCTTGTATACATTCCACTTAAGGCCATTTTATGGCAGCTTAGGTTTAACCTGATCTTTAACCAGATCCTTCTCTCCCATGAATTCTTATCATCTGTAGCTCGCAATTCATAATTAATTGCTTGTTAATTGCTTCACACCTATAAACACTGCCTCCTAAGTTTGCATGGATCATATATTATATCTATTTCATAAACTTTCTAACCAGCATAGTTCAATGCACATAGCATGAACAAAAGCATAAATGTTGAATGACTGACATTTTCAGAGTTAAACAGGCCATTTAACTTGGCATTGGATTAAAAATGAGATCAGAAAGCCAACAGATGAGGGCTTATCCAAGCTGATGTTCTGAACTTTTGACTTCGGCATGTTCTCTAGCAAAGCTTCATTCTGCAGGGCCATTTATCTGACATCGGTTCTGATTCTAACACTCTCTCCCATGTTCAAGCAACCTACTAGTTTCAGCCCAGACAATGACGGGGAAACTTGGATACCTAAACACAAACGCAACTTAAGAACCATTGGAGGATTGTCAAACTCAGACCCTGCTCCAGTTTCTTGGGTCATGAAGAGAGAGCAGAACCGAAGGTTTTTTGCAGTTTGCTTCTGTTTCATGCCGGCCAAATGCAACTCCTCAGTTAAGAGGCAGCTTCCCTTGAATCCCATAAGGCATCTTGGACAATGAACAGGCTTACAAACCCATCTAACGAGCTAAGTGTAAATGGACCCAGAAACACTAAACCTGTATTTCTTAAAATAAACAAGCATAAAATATTTAGATGAAAAAGTTCTCAGGGGCAAACCACAGTTGGATTTTAGCAGATCTGAAAACACTTGAAAAATAGTTGAAGACTTTTTGCTAATCCCAAGACATTCGCAAAATGGTTCAACATTTTTGTGGCCTCCTGGCTCCTTAAAGCCCCATGACCTCCATGTATGCACCTGTCTACCAGCAGACAAACCCCAGCCACTCAACACAAGTAAACCTATCAAGGAAACGGGAGTGGGCATTAGACAGTCCAGATGGGCATTGAGAGTGTGTCATTGTAATTCTCCTTATTATCCTTTTCTACCATCAGGGATGACCTCCAGTAGATACTTTTCTGTCTTACACTTAGAATTCCCCAAAGAGAGAAGTGTTAATACAACCATCCACAACCTACTCTAGTATTCCATAAACCTTAATTAAATTGCCACGAGGTTTTCTTCTTTCTTAACGTCTCTTAAAATCCCATTTGCTCTTTTTCTTCATCATAATTCTTCAACTATTTGATAGAGCCACCATTTCTTTTTTTTTTTTTTTTGAGGGCAGTGTCACTGGCCCTCATATGTGGGACCCGAACCGGGGCCGCTGGCTTCCCAAACCAGCGCTTAACCACCGCGCCACTCGGCCGGCCCAATTCTTCAACTATTTGAAAACAGACATGTTTAGATGAGCCTTCCATTTTTGGGATTAAATAATCATAACCATTTTCCTCCCAGGTCTAACTTTTGTAACACTGTCGCCGTTTTCCCAATCCCCTCTATTTCTGCTCGCCTAGGGGCTTCTGATGGGAGAGAAAGTGAGTTTAGCCATTAGACACTGACACCTATTTCCCTCTGAGTTCCAACTTTAGGGGATAATTACCTCAGCCTTTCTCTGGGAGAAAGGCTCGCGAGAAATCGTACATTTATTTAGTTTTAATTACTATATGTGATCTCAGTTTTATTAACTGAAACATGTTAAGTTGGATTTTAGTTTAGCCAGAAGACTTCTTACAAGCAAGGAAAATAAGACAATTGAAAAGCTTGCATTTTATTTGGCACTTTTTTACTGATCTTGTAAAAAATGTGGGGGAGGTGGCAGGGTAAAGAAATGGAGCCCTTAAATCAAATGAAAGCTAAGGGAGGTTCTTGCCTATTACTGACCTCTGTGCATGAGAGAAGAAAATTTCCTTTACTCTATTGAACAGAATATTACACTGGAAAACTCTTAATTGTAGGTGCTGAAAATCAGCTATTTCCTGTAGCATACACTAGTCCATATATTTTTTAAAAACTGTTATTTTTTTAATTACAAAAGTAACACATGTACATTCTGGGGAAATTTTTTTAAAAAGTAGAAGCAAAAAGAAGAAAATTTAAAATTGTCCAAATGTCACCACATGGAGAAATATAATTAATTATTTTATAACTGTCTAATAATTTCTTTTTATCTCTATTTTCTCTCTCACATTCTATTTTTTTCCTCTTTCAAAAACCAAAAATTGAAGCTGATATTGAATGTCAACTATATTCAACTATATATATATATATATATATATATATATATATATATATATATATATATATATATACATATATATATATATATCCAAAAAAGGTATACACATCTTAAGAGAGGAAAACTGTATTAAAATTGTAATACTGAATATATACCAGTAACAAAAGATGAACACAAGTCACGTTTGACTTCTGCAATTACAAGAGGTGCTCAAAGTGGTTACCATCAGTGTCCAGACACTTCTGATTATGGTGAACAACTGCTTGAGTAAGGTTGACCAAAGTGTCCACTTGTATACATTTTTTGGCATATACATATATATTACATATATTCACGGGGTGTAAAGTATAGCATAGGGAATATAGTCAATGATATAGTAACAGCTATATAAGATGTCAGAGGGGAAATAGACTGGGAGGGAGATTATCACTTTGTGAGGGGTATAAATGTCTAATCATTATGTTTTTTTCTACATCTGAAACTAATTTTAAAAAATACAAAAAAATCCCACTAAAAATTGAAATCATACTGGACATGATGCTTTGTAACTTACTTTTTCATGATAGAAATTATTCCTAAATAGAACTTTTTTGCTGGCTGAGTTATAACTTTGTATTATAATTATATATATATATATAAAATTTTTGTTTCATTTTTACTCACACACCAGCAAGCTACAAATGTTTTCTCATACAAATTTTGGACATTTTAATTAGAAATTATAATTGATAATACAAAAATAAGAGCTCATTGTTCTTATCCGATTATTAGTGAGCTTGAATGCTTTCATATGAACATATTATAATTTATATCCATCGTCTAGGCGTATCTATCAATAGTAATATATATTTTAAAAATTAATTTTAGTTATTAATTTAATTTTTATGTAGTAAATATAGTAACTCTGTGTTTCTCTTATGTGTTAAAAATATTCATTTCAATTTTGATTGGTGTTTATCTTATTTTTGGAAAATACTATTATTAAACTATGGACAGTACTATTAATTGAACTACAATACCATTAACTATACTACTTATACATTTTCTTGGCCGATCTTTATTTAGAAAATTTTTTTCAACAGTATTTTCAATTTCTGCTTCAGCTTTTTTATTTGGTTAATGAATTTCAATAATATATATTATTATTGAAAACCATCCATTTTATTCAGACTTCAAAATAATTAGTATAGCGTTTTTATTTATTTATTTATTTTAAAGAGTTTATTGGGGGAATTGGGGGAGGGGAACAGCGTTGGGGAACTAGGGGAGAGGAACAGACAAGTTGCTGTTCTTTTGTTCTTCAGTCTAGTTATGGAGGACACTGCTTCACTGGCCCATGTTGATATTGTCATTGTACTCTTCTCGGTTGCCGGTCTCTGGACAGCCACTCACTCCAGCTGCCAGCCACTCACGCTGGCTGCTGGCCACTCACTGTAGCCAAAGGCAGCCCACTGCAGCAGGGGCTGCAGCCTATGCTGTTGCAGGCGACTCATGGCAGCCCAGTTCCAGGTGGAGCTGTTGTTCACCATCTTTGCAGTAGAGGGCAGTGTCACTGGCCCTCATATGTGGGATCTGAACCGGGGCCGCTGGCGTTCCAAGCCAGCTCTTAACCAACGTGCCACTAGGCTGGCCCTTAGTATAGAGTTTTAACAGCTAGTTTGTCAAAATATTTTAAATCTCCTTTGTGTCTGGGATATATACCCTTTTTAAATTATGACAGTGAAATTTATTTGCTTTGCTTTGGCTGAGAGTTTGCCCATTTTCATAAGTCTCTTTAAGGAACCAGCTCCTGGGCTTAAAAATTATTTTTCTGATTTTAGTTCATTTATTATTTGATGTTTATTGCTTTCTTCCTGCTCCTCTCCTTGGGTTATTCTTTTGTTCTCTCTGTTGGCTCACAAATTGGCCCCTGTACTCGGAGAGCAAGGAGTGAGAGAAGAACAAGGCAGGCCATCACAGATTGGTAGGTGGTAAGTTCAATAAGCAAGGAAACTTACATATGAGGCTTGCCTGGGGTGGCTGGCACCTGCCTGCCAGAACCTTAAGTTTGTATGGAGGCCTTACCTGGGTTCAGTCACATATTCAGTTCAGATGGTCTCTCTAGCATATTGCTCTCTCAAGGCTGAGCCCTTGGAACAGCTTTGGTAATGGAAATGGTGGGTGGAACAAACATTCCAAGGACAAGGGATGGGGTGAGTAGCCTCTGATTGCCTGGGTACAGCTGGCAGGTCAACAGGCAGTCACATCCTCTCAGTGACCTCCTCCAACAGTCTCAAATTCTTTTTGGTATCTGGTCTACCTTGCCCAGCATGTCCTCCAGGGCCACTGCCCATTGCTTGGTCCTACTTCATGTCTTATGCCTGGGACACCTGAAATAAGGAAGCTTTGAATGTAGGGCCCAAAGAGTCAGGTCCATTGATGACAATCACCTTCTTAAGTTCCACATTTCTAATTGGTTAACTATACATTTCACATGGTTCCATGAATATCTTTAGAGTTTTGAGATTATTTCCATGGTTGGTCGGTGATAGTATGGTATGAGAGGACCTGGAGTCTTAAAGCATGAATCTTCCGGCCATAGCCACCCTTTCCACAAAGGTCCAGGACATAGAAGTGCAGGAGACAAGGCAATAGTCTTGATTCAAATGTGGTTGAGTTTCAGATCACAGTGAGGTTCTCTGGTGAGTCCTCTTGGACCCTGGGGAAACTCCTTTGACCTGAGAAAGGAGGCTGCCTTTCCCTTCCTCCCACACGATACTGGAACCGTAGCCTTCAGTATTTCCCCCTCTAATCATAAAGAAAAAAATCCCTTTCTTGAAGATACACCATCCAGCAAGAACCTTGGCCAGAAATGTGCAAGATTGAGCTGGTCTTCTCTGATAGGTCCAATGTAAAGGCTTTCATTCCAGGACCTTGTGATTCCTCCAGCCACAAGACATCCAAGACACCATGCCAAGTTGGCTCAGGACATTAGCCTCTCTTCTGTGCACCCCAAATCTCTCTCCCCACCACTAGCTTTCTGTGCCCACAAACAAAGGTGAGCAGGTAAAACTGGAGGCTTGAGCATTGCCACCCTCTCTTCCCTGAACCTAAAGGCCACAGAGTCCCATAAACAGGGAATTTGGGAATTCAGGATCTGGGAGGAAATTGCACTACTCCTGAGAAGGAGCCTATTGCATTTTCAGACAGCTGTCCTCCCTTGTAGATAGATGATGTGAACTTCTATGCAAGTTCTATATTTCCTTTCTGATGGGACCCTCTTGAATAAAACTTAACAAATATGCTGATTCAAAAGAGGTTTTTACTTGTATTGTTTCATTTAAAAGATAATATCCAGGAGTGGTGAATGAGTACTCTGCATATGAGGTCTGACAGTTAAGTTTGTGAGCTCATCCTAGAAAAAGTGCTACATATCTCTTTGCTGAATATCACTACGGTAACCTTCAAAGTACTCCCCTTAGGAAGCTATGCACCAATGCCAGCACCTAGTTCATCCTTCAAAGCAATTTTGGAACTCTTTTTCTGGAATGGCCATCACAGCTATCATTGTATTACCCTTGATGTCCTGAATGTCATCCAAATGTCTTCCTTTCTATATTTCCTTTATCTTTGGGTAAAGAAAGAAGTCATTGGGAGCCAGATCAGGTGAGTAGGGAGGGTGTTGCAATACAGTTAATTGTTTACTGGCTAAAAACTCCCTCATAGACAGTGCCGTATGAGCTGGTGCATTGTCGTGATGCAAGAGCCATGAATTGTTGGCAAAAAGTTCAGGTCGTCTGATTTTTTCATGCAGCATTTTCAGCACTTCCAAACAGTAAACTTGGTTAACTGTTTGTCCAGTTGGTACAAATTCATAATGAATAATCCCTCTGTTATATATATTTTTAAAAAGGTTAACAACACTGTTGCAACAAGTTCATGAACTTAATTGCCAGACCTTGTATGTCTTTAACAGAGCAGAATTCCTAGTCTTTTTTCATAAGAACATTATATATCAGGGCATTATATAGAATATTATATAGAACATTAAAACTGTCATATATCTGTGACAGTTTAGTGGGGTGAAGGAAAGTCTTGAATTCATGTCCTCACAGAAAACCTGGGAGCATTTGCCCTCAGAAAAGTTACATGTGGTGACTGTCTGAATATTTGCAAACCATTATATGGATTTGTCCAATGTCTTTTCCAAAGAGGGAGGAGGGTCACTGGAGGAAGGGTACAGGGAGGTGGCTTTTGGTTTTATATGAAGAAATTCTTCCCCAAAAGTTGGGGTATTAAACAATGGCCAGGGTTACTATGTAAGAATGGAGGATCTGCCACTTGTTTTCCTCAAGCAGAGGCTGTTTGGCCTACTATTCAGTTTCCTGGAGAGAGGTTTATGCATAAGATGAGTTTAGACTAAGTGTCTTCTGAATCGTTTTAAAAAATATCTAATGTTCTTCCAACTCCTTTTCTGTACTTAGAAATAAAACAACCCCAGTCTGTTAGGAGAAAACACAGAGAAGTGGAGAAGCTTGGCTGTCAGGGTGGCTCTATAGCCATTTCCTGAGCCTCAGCAGGCTGGGGTACAAAGTGGCTCCACGCCTGATCAGTCCTACTCTGTGGGGCCCCACTCTGCATGGAGGCACTTGACAAGTGGGGTGAGATCGTAATCCTGCCTTCCTCCAGTGCCTGTGCAATTCCCCTGAAAAGCTTTCCTGGTAGGATGGAACCTACAGCCCCAAACCGGGTGCTTGGACCCAAGTATATTAGTTTCCTAGGGCTGCTGTAACAAAGCGCCACAAACTGGGTGGCTGAAAAAAAACATAAATTTACTCCCTCACAGTTCTGGAGACCAGAAGCACAAAACCAAGGTGTCGGCAGGGCCAGCTCCCTCTGACACTCAGTCTCCTTCCTCGCCTCTTGCCAGCTTCTGGTGGTGGCTGTCAGCCCTTGGGTTCCTGGGCTTGTGGCTGCTACTTCAGCCCTGCCTCTGTCATCACATAGTGTTCTCTCTCTGTGTCTTCATGTACCCTGTTAGAGCTCTCATGCCACATAACTGCAGTCATCTTCTCATAGACAAACCTCTTTTATTAGACCATGAGCACCTAAATATTGGCTCATTTCATATCCCTTTATCCCCAGAAGCACATAGATACACAGAGGGAGCTCTATTGAATATATATCGAATGGAAATGAATGAATTCTGTGGCTTCTCTTTATAGGCCACCTTTTGAACACTGCTGGATATTTTACTGTCAATTCTTTCTCTGAATACGCTGCCTGTATCAAATATACTCCATCAAAAGCAGACCCTCTCCAAGGGTTTCTTCTTAGCACTCCTTCATCCAAATATATCCTCTCCCTGAGTGATGCTACCACTTCCCACCACTGCTATGTGGATTGACTCGGAAATCTACATTTTCTTGATCCAGCCCTTCCCTCAAGCTCCAGGACTCTATTTCTAATTGCCTGCCGGATACTATAAAGAAATGGTTTGCTCAGACTCTAAAAGTCAACATATCTAAAATGAAACCTCTTCCTCTCTGGAAACCCTGGGTCTTTCTGATTTTCCAGGCACTGATTAGAATCAACACCCATTGGTCAGTAATTCTATAGACCTGGGCCTTGGCATCAGAGCCATCACCAAATTTTGTCGGTTCTATGCTGGAGTGGCATTTGTCATCCATTGTTTTCCCCGGATGTTTTGTCACTGCTTCGTTCAAGCCCTCGCTGTCTTTCACTGCTCCGGGCCCCCAACCCTTGTAAGAGCACCCTGATAGGTGTTCCTTACTTCCTGTTTCTCACTCTTCCAGTCCACCTTCACAGCAGAACAATGGTCTTCTTTGGGGGGTTTCTTTGTTTTTTTGAGGGCAGTGCCCCTGGCCCTCCTATGTGGGACCCGAACCGGGGCCGCTGGCTTCCCAAGCCAGCGCTTAACCACCGCGCCATTCGGCCGGCCCAACAATGGTCTTCTTGAGAGAAGGTCTGATGGAATGAGTCTCTTGCCCTAAACCTCCCAAGCTTGTGCTGAGATTCTCTGCCTTTTGGGATGGTAATAGATATTGGCCGGGAACTTGAAAATGGAGTGACACTTCAGTTTGTTCAGCGAGCTTTGCTGTGTTTGATGGGCCCCGCGTGGCTTTGCTGGAGCTGCTTCTGCTGCCTCCTACTCCTCAGGCTCTGGGCCCCTAAGTGTTTCGGGAGATGCCAGAGCATCGCCAGCGACACCTAAGAAAGGTCATCTTTTTTGACCTCATGATTATTATGTAAGCTCATTAAGGGCAAAGATCAAGTCTTTTGTTTAGCTACACTTCTCAGCTGCACTTAGTACAAAACTGGGCAACAGGAGCCTCTGAGGAAATCCTTCTGAAAGACTGGGTGTGAGAAAGATAAATAAATAGCAGAGGCCTCTTGGCTCAGGCGGCAGAGCCAGGCAGCTCTCCGGGTCTGCTGGAGCCGGGGTGGGCTTGGCTGCAGAAGTGCCGGGCCCATGATTGATGGGTGCAGTTTGCATCTGGGCTTCTAACCAGAAGGGCCTCCTCTCCGCACCTTGAGGAATGCGGAATTGAAGGCTCACACTGCTCCGTGAAGCCAGAGAGTTTCCCAGTACAACGCAGCATCGTGTTCTACTTAATGGATGGCAGGGCCGCCCTTCTGTGGGGATGGCGATCGCTCCGACCCTAGACAGGCGGTGCCACAGGGAGACGCCTTGATGTTCGTGCTCTGTGTTTTCATTCACCACAACCTCCGATTACCAGTATGGACCAGGCTATGCTCGGCTCTCCTCACTCTTGATTGCTCATGATTTTCATATGTTTGGGGTCTGTTTTCAAGTTGCCCCACCCCCAATCTCTGCTCCACGGAGCTATAAAAATGGAGCTCCTTTCATCTCCTCGCCAGCAACAATCCTCCCTGCTCCCTTGATCATTTGGCTAACTTGTCTCTGAACTCAGTCCAAACTGTCTGTATACTCGGGATTCCACGTCTCCTCAGCCGAGATCAGTCTCCCAGGTGTGGCGGATGATTAGTACAGAGGAAGGAGTTATGTACACTGTGATTAGCACAGTAATAACAGTGATGTTAATAAGAAGAAGACACTGGTGCTGACAGTGCACCTGGGCCACGGCAAACGCGAGGGAGGTGCTGCTTCAGCCCAGGGAGCCAGTCGCATTCTTTTTATTCATTTATGGTTCTTCCTCTCATTACAACAGTAATATGTGTTCATTGTGGGAAGTTGGAAAAATTCAGAAAAATATAAATAAGTCAGTATAAATTACCCACACTGTTGCCCTGCAGAGGTAATCACTGTTAATATTTTGGTGTATTTTTGTCCAGGTATATTCTATACACACTCAGATTCACACATACATAAATACATTGCTTGTAGATGAGTTTCATGTCACTTTTGTGTCTCCTTTACTATGATATCACAGGGGCATTTCTACATTGTGACATCTTCTGCAGCATATTTTTAATGATTACATAGAAATATATATTTGATGATGTGTTTGGCCATTTCCTGATGGTTGAGCCGGTGTCATTATGAAGATACTATAAGGGAGGAGAGTGGCACAGAGCAAATGAAAGTAACCCAAAGAAAGAGCCTGTCATCCAGAGAAGCAGTGACAGGAAAATCACTTCTCATGTACTCCATTCCCACTCACAAGGGGAAAGGCCAGTGGTTAAGCCCTGAGCCAGTCAGATGAAGAAAGGGGAGGAGCTCTTTGATTGGGAAGGGTGTTTGGAACAATCTTCCGTGTCTCTATAGGTCTTATCCTCCTAGCCACGTACACAGAGATGACCTAGAGATGGAGGTGAGGGAAGGGATATACCCAGAAGAATTAGCAGTCTTGCCTACCCGCTTCTGGGAAGGCAATGGAGACTCACTTCCATCTCAAAGCTTAAATGGGAGTTACTATCCCAGTGAATACATCCCGCTCTCTGGGAGATATACCAGCACAATGAGAAAATTGTCTTTGTGAGCATAAAACGTTCTTTGGAGGGAGAGACTGTAGCAAGTCGAATGTTTTCAATATAAAAAATCAACTGCTTTTGTATTTCTTTTCTTAGCTGGAGTAGAAAGATCCAATCCTTTCTACAGAGTTAGAATGAGGATTCACTGTAAAGAGACATGAGGGGTATTATTGGGGGTATAAAAATATTCTAAAACTGATTTATGGTGATGGTTGCACCTCTCAGTAAAGTTACTAAAAATCACTGAATTGAATACTTGAAGTGGTTGAACTTTATAATATATAAAATATACTTCCAATAGAGCTATTTAGATAATAAAATAAAATTCACCTCCTTAAAAAAATAAAGTCTAGTATGAAATAAAGAAAACAAACTTTTTAAAGGGCTGAGTAGGTGTAGTCTGGGAAACTAGGGATGATGTGTGGAAAGCTAGATGGCAGGACACACCATGGATAAGGTCCCATGCGACATGAGATGCAGAAGTCTGCCCTTTAGCCAACTGGACGTAGCAGAAATTCCCTTAGTCATACTTTCATCCTGCTCTGCTCTTCTTGGGAAATGGCTTGCCATTTTCCAGCTTTGTTCACCAGGCATTTTATCTTCCAGTACAGAGAATGGCTGTCTGGAATCAGAACAGGCTTTGACCTCTGCTGGCTGTGTGACCGTGGGTAAGTCATTTCACTTTCCTGGGGCTTAGATGCCATGTGCAGAGAATGGGGATAATGACTAGCTCTCAAAGTCCTGGTTAGTTTTAACATTTTTCAAATGCCATGATTCATGATTTATAAATGGTTATCAACAAATTCTATAGTCAATTTTCTGGTTTCTTTTGTACCCAGGGACAAACATAAATCATACTTTATTGATGAGAACCCTAACTAACTCATAGGTATATCGCAAGATTAAATGAAATAATAGACCTGAAAGGAATTTGATGAAGGCAAAAACACTCTAAAACTCAATGGAGGTGTAAAATATTAGCACAGAGCATCACCCTGCCTTCCTCCTCAGCTTGACCGTTGGCCCAGTTCCAACAGCATGCCTCTTAATCTTAGAGCAATGGTTGTCATTTGCTTGACTTGGTCAGGCAGAATGGCTACTCTGTTGGTTTGACCTGATGTTTAAAAGGAAAATTCTGTCCCAGTACAGCAGCATTAATCATACCATTGCAAAATAGGAGGAAACAACAAACACTCATTGAGGGCTCCTAGCTGAATACCTAAAAAAAGCAAGGAATTCTAGAAAGCAAATAAATGGGTGATGGAGAAAGTGTTCTCGCTATGCTCCATTTTTACTCTTCTGTGAGCCTGCAAAACAAGCTCAAAATGCTTGATGTTCTGATTATGGCAACAGAGCCGACCCCAGACATCTCATGTGTTGTTCTTTACAAGGTCCTTCTAGAGTGGACACGGGCCAAGCTGGCATGTGGTTCTAGCAGCTGGCTCTCACACTGACAGGGCAGCATCATGTCCCCTGTGAGCATATGGGAAGGGGCACCGATGGGCCTGGGTCTCACAGCACGCAAGGGAATGCAGCAGGACATCACCTGCTGCTCTGCAGATACAGCCATACCTCATTTCATTGCACTTCACTTTATTACAATTCGCAGATGTTGCAGTTTTTTTGCAAATTGAAGGCAAGACCCTCCACCAGCAAAAAGATTACAACTTGCTTTATTTTGATACTGCTTTATTATGGTGGTTGGGAACTGAACCTGCAATATCTCCAAGGTATACCTGTATATATAAATAGAGTAGATTTTAATGCCACTCTGAGGTATCAATTTGACCCTCAAACTTATATTCTTGTCAAGTGGCCAGTTGCCAAATTGGCACTTTGCTTTGTGCTGCCTGGACAGAGCCTGAGAAGTCCTCTTTTTTTTTTTTTTTTTCTCACTTGGTGAGTGCTGGCTCATATTTGCACAATAAACCTCAACATCTCACTCTAACAGCCTTTCTGGCTGCTTTCCCACTGTCCTTCCTTGGCTGAGAGTTGTTGTGGCTGGGCAGCCCAAAACACATGTGAAAGGTTAAGCTCACAATACAGAGCTTTAGTTCCAGGTGGGCTGGGTTACCCTGGAGGACAGGTGAGTCTGCAAGGCGAAAATGAAATAAATACGTCCTCTCTCCCCCACACCTCTCTCATTTTCCTTAGGGGTTTGAAAGGAGATGTTTTCCAGATTCAAAATGATTACTTGCCAGAGTTAGCTGCTTCAACACATTGGTCCACTCAGTTACTCTTTCCTTTATTTACACGCTCGTCTATGCATTCATTCATTTCCCTTAATATTCTCTGACACTCGGTTTTACAAACACTTGCTGACTGCCCTGCATGTGGCCAGATCTGGATTTGGTTCTGAAGATACAAAGATGAATGACAGGCGGTATCTTCTTCCAAGATACTCACTAAGGGGAGCCTGAAATAAATACCCATAATGCAACCTAGTGGGATAAGGGATATCCCTGAGGCTTGTAATGAGTGCAGCAGAGTGTGGAGTAATTAATCCACCTCCGAGAATATCATAGGTGTCCCTCTCAGACAAAAACTTTAATTTTTTTGACTATTAAATCAAGTGATTATTATGAAATAGTTACACACATAGCTTATCTTATGGATAAAGTATTTGACTTCAAAAGGAAAATGCACTTCTGAAGTGTTCTAAACACACACACACACACACACACACACACACACACACACACGTGCACGCATGTGGATTATAAAGGGAGTTGATTTTCCAGGGCCTCTCTCATGGTCTTTTCCCTCTCCCTCGGAAGTTTAGCAGTCTGTCCAGGTGATTTTGGTAGCCTGGTGTGGGCGATCGAGGGCCGATGGTCTCTGTAGGTTGTATCTGTGCTCTTAGGAGTCCGGGACTGAAGGTGCATCTTACCAGCAACATTGCGGTCCCTTACCACACTCAAACTGGCTTGCTCTCTAAAGGCAAGGATCTCACAATACTGGTGGAAAAGAGAAGATCCAAATTATATTTCTTTGTGACTTCCACATTTGTGGATCATTTAGGAAAAATCTTCCTCACAGCTCACCAAAGGGATCTAGCTCTGAAGTTTTCTTCTCGTCAAGAAACCATCGGTGTTTTCCTTAACAAATGAAGATGTGTTCTTTCCTGGGCTCAATTCCATTTATCCCATTCAGTCAATCAATAACATTTTTTGGGCACCTGACATGTGCTGGTGCTGTACTAAGCCTTAGGACACACGCTACCACCTCCTGATGGTGCAGAAAAAGGGACGCTTCTCTTGTGGCTTCTAGGATTTTGTTCCCTCCCTCCCATCCCCTTTCCCCTGACTTTTCTATGCCCATCATTTTCATCTACACTCTGTGCACACTAGGGGCTCACCAAACGCTTCTTCATCGATTGAGTCTCTGTTCTAATTGGATCAATCACTGATCACACTGCCTTCTGTAGGTTCCCTGCAGGGCCCTACATAATGTAGGCACTTAGGTTGCTCTAACAGCAGCTTAGGAAACTGAAATTGGGCACCCAGCTGTGCAGCCACAGCATGTCCTGAAAATATACAAAATATTTATGCTTTCACCTCTGATGCTTCCTTCTCCCCAAGCGAGGGTAAGAGTGCAGCCCAGGGTCACAGTGGAGTGGACGGAAAGTGGGTATTTTCCCTCTCTGATACTCACTAGGGTATATGCTGAGAGGACCCCCATAGAACACAGTGAGTGATTTACTCCATCACTCTTTTCCTGAATCACTGAATGTGGGAACTGGAAGCCACTATGGGATTCTCCTAGATTAGGTCCCTGAAGAAAATGAGTAGGATGGAAGGTGAAAGTGTCAGATGTGTGATCGGTAGCACAAGGAGTATTGAGCTGCAAGTGCAGGTTCCTGTCCCAGCCCTGCAGAGTATAGGCTTCAGCATCCTTCTCTGCATCAGCAGGGCTGCTGAGCTTGCCGGAGCTGGGGTGGGGGCCACACTGAAATGTTCCTGGGGCTGAACTAAGCTCTGTGGTAGGCTGGAGCCCCAAAATTATTATGGAGTCATCCCTTCCTTACTCTTCTACATCTCCACCCAGGCAAAATGCAAACTGTTTAAAACTGTAAAATAATTGCAAGGAATTTCAACAACATTGTAATTTTTTTGATGGGGACTATTTGCAGTATATTTTGAAATATTAAATTACTTCTATTATTATAAATATTATTATTATTATGTACTTGACCCCTCTCTCTGCTGGTGCTCTGCTTGACCCCTCTCTCTGCTGGTGCTCTGCTTGGGCTGCTTTATCGATACACTAGAACTGAGTTGTTTCCCTGCCCCAGGGCCAAACCATCCCCAAACTAAGTAACCAAGGCCCAGGACCCAGCCTTCTGCTACAAGGGCCAGAGGCCTGTTCCTCTGAGTGCTCAGAGATGATGTGGGCTCAGAGGGACTGACTCATTGAAACGAAAAACTCGCAACACTGAGAAAGGCACCAGGACGTACATCTAGTAATTTACCATGACAGACTCACCATGACTGGAAAACTCAGTATATATGATCAGCACATTTCCTCCCTGTAGGCAGAACCAAATACAGTCAAACCAAGTTATAATCAGAATGCTGCTTGGCCAGTGTGGAGCCCAAACCAGGGAAAGTGATGAGTCAGATGGTTAAGGGCATCCATCTGATTTCCCTGTGCTGGCACTGGCTATGCCAGGATATGCCTCCAGTTCTCTCCTTAACACTGATCAACTATACTGCTGGTTGGAAATTGTTTAGATATGTAAATATAGTCAAACAAATTTGGAATAACTAGAAGCTGTTGTGTCTGCCTCAGTTGATTTTATATCTGTGATTCAACCCATCATATAATTCAATCCAAAATGTAATCTCATAGGCAACTTATTTCCCTCACTTCCTGATTTTTTTTTTTGAAGGGAGTGAAGGCGGTGAAGAGGAGAAAATGATAACTTATTGTAGATTCTAAGAAAGGATATATTTGCTCTCATTTCCAGATAAAAAAAATACAGATATGATTATAGTCATAGTTTGAGGCAAATTTCATTCATTTCATGAACACATGTTAATTGAGCACCTATTTGTGTGATAAGTACTGTACTAGACTGGAGGAGGAGAGCAAGATTTCTGACTTCGTGGAATCTGCATTCTAGTGCGGGAGAGACAGACAATATAGAAATAAATAAGTAAATAAATGATCATTTCAGATAGAGACAAAATTAAATCAAGATGCCATGATGATGACAGTATGTCAAAGTATATTACTTTAAATACTTTCTGTTTGAGAAGGTGAAACTTGACTAATATGAAGGAATTAGTCATTCAAATAGCCCAGGAAGAGTGTTCCAATGAAAATGAAACCAGCTGCTGCAAAGACTTGGAGTGTTCAAATAACAAAAAAAGAGACTAAGAGGACTCATTTAGATTGTGAGAGCAACGGAAAGTCCCTCAAGGGTTCTCAACACATGAGTGATAACCTCTGATTTGTGATTTAAAGAAAGCATTCTCACTGCTACGCGAAGTGTGGGTTGAAGGGAACTAAATGTTCAAAGGTTCAAATCCTGATTTCCAACCTTGTGCTCTTTTCTGTATTTTGTCTCATGCATCTGCCTTATCAGATTCAGCTCCAGTCTAGCAGGCATTATAACTTGCTCTGAATTATTTATATTTATTGGATAATATGGACTGAGTTAAGATGACTTACCTAATTAAGCTTGTTTGAGACTGACTGTTCAATTTTAGGAACCAAGGACCACTGGACAAAGATTCCAATTTCTATACACTGGGGGTGCCAAAATAATTTATACAAGTGGACAGTCTAGTCAAAGTTGCTCAGACAGTAGTTCGCCATAATCAGAAGTGTCTGGACACTGATGGTAACCACTTAGAGCATCTCTTATAATTGCAAAAGTCAAACATAATTTGTACTCATCTTTTGTTTTCGGAATATATTGAGTATTACAATTTTACTAGTTTTTTTTTTCCTTTCTTAAAATGTATATACATTTTTTGGCACCCTCTGTATATTGTAACTTGTCGTTGATCTGTCTTCAAAACTCGTGACAGGTAGCGTCCTTCTTTTACTTTCCCTGTAGGATTTCTGGGCCAAAAGATTTTAGGCCGAGCTTGAAGCGGAATTGGTGTCCTGAGCAGCCACCAGCCAAGAGATTTCAGCCTATTTTAGGAAGTATCAGAATATGAAATGAAAAATTGAACTTGATTCTCTAGGTAGATCCCTACAGATGTCCACAGACCTTAGACGGAGATTCTGAACATCAGTTGACATCAGCTACTACTGCTCAAAAGAGTCTCTTTCTTTTTTGTTTAGCTGAGCCATCCTGCCACCTGTTGGCAGCTCAGCGGCAGCTCAGCTCAGGCTGTGCATTGAACTGGTGTTGTTCAGAGCTCAGCTTTCACTCTTGAGCGAGCTCTTAACCAACTGAGCCACTCGGCCAGCCCAAGAGTCTCTTTCTTAATGTGACCTTCAATATGACCATCAACCTGTATGTGGAAGGTTCATAATTTATTCCCTATTTTGCAATATCAAAGATTTAGGGTGTTTTTTTTTTGTTTTTTTTTTTTACCATTTAACTTGTTTTCATGTTTCTTCACAATGGTAAAAAATACTAATGTACAGACAAGGAATAATCATAATGCTGTGGCCAACATTATAAATATGGAATTATAAATTTAAATTATTTCCTGGTTTAAAAAATAAATCTGGTAATCAATGCAACCATGAGAAAAATAACCATTCTGGGGGCTGGAAGTAGAAGATCTGGGCTCCAACAGCACTATGTCTGGTGAGGACCCTCTTCCTTGGTGCAGTCACCCAACTCTTCATGGTGTCCTCACCTGGTGGAAGCAGAGTGATTTTTATTAACAAATATTCCCTGGAGGCTTTATTTCCAATGATTTTGGCTCTTCAAGTTCCTAGCCACTTGAGCTGAGATTGATAATGAAGGTTCTCCTAGGTTCAGACATTGATATTTGTTCAAGACCTCCTTTGCTTAGGATCATCCCATCACTTTTTCTACCTTAGGCCCTTGAAAGACCAATTCCTTGTACAAATTAGAAGGACAGCATTTGAACTAGGTCATAGTTCATGGGAACGTCGTTTTAAACCCACTCCTTTGAGGGTTGGCAGGAAGATCTGGGGGACGAGGCTATAGTAATCTAATCTGGCCATTGGGGAAGAATAAATCACTGCTCTCTGTAGTGTACATGACCTTCACCCCAGTTATATTTTTGAAATAATTACATGAGAGTCTGTCAGTAGTGTCTATGGGAGAGTTAAAACAGAATTTACAATTGAGTGGTCTGTTCACCCTTGGATGTAGCTCAATGTCTTGAGATAAATTTGCAGTGCAAATAATAAAGAGTCTGAAATTCCTCCAAAGCAGCCAATTCATTCACAAAAGTCATTAAATGATGTTTAAAATTGGATAGAGCAACAATCTAGCTGGTCTGTTAACTGGATTTTTGTATGATGGCTAAATATTTTGCTATGATACCTCTAGCCTGGATAGAATACTTGCTTAATTTAGTTGATATATGATTTCAGTTGAACAGTAGATCCTATCGCTCATGTCAATTCATGCTGGACATAGACATGTACAGCTGATTATTGTGTTGGTCGAATGTGGACCCAAACTTATATTACCTCTTTGTGCTAATGCAGTTGGTTGGCAGCTCTTGACTGAGAGATGCTAATGTAGGAAAAAAAGGCTAACTTACTTTGTTGACATTTTAAAATTAAAATTTATCTTTGTTAATGTTCTGAGGATCTGTGAGATAAAGTTGACTCAAAAATGTGTTATTACTACAGACCCAACTACCTACTGCTTACAAGAGACACACCTTAAATGTAACCCATGGGAGTCAAAGGAATTGTAATAGATATGTATGATGGGCGGGGAGTGGGGTGGTGAACTGGGGGCGGGGAGTTGTCACTTTGAGGGGTAAAAAGTATAACTATTGCACTGTGTTGTACACCTGAAACTAATTTAAAAAAAAAATGTTTATTTCACAATAAAAGAATTTAAAATAATAATAATAATAATAAAATGGATTAAAAACATACAAAAAATGTAACCCATGGAACGAGTAATCTTAAGAAAGCATGAGTGGCTTTATTCATATCAGAGAAAATAGGCTTCAAGACAAAGAGTATTAGCAGAGACAATTTCATAATGATAAAAACAAAACCTGAGAGAATTAAAGTCCTAATAGACAACTGTATAATTATAGTTGGCAACTTTAACAATTCTCATTCAATAGTTGATAGAACAAGTATATAAGTAAGAATATAGGTGCTATAGACAACACTGTCATTCAACCGAACTGAACTGACATTTATAGAACTACACCCAACCATAGTAGAATACATACTCTTTTCTGGTAGACATAGAATGCTCACCAAGATAGACTATTATGCTGGGCCATATAAATAGCAATTCTTAATATTGGGTTGTCGGAAAAGTCATGACGCATGTTTGCAACAGATGGCACTAGTTCATTTTTGGAAGTACTAGAGTCATTTGCATCTGTGTTACTGCTATGTCATTTGACAGCTGACAGTTTTAGCTTCATTCTAAAAAAAAGTTGAGTGATTTGGTTGAGTTTTGGAGATTTTATAACAAGTTGAAGATGGAAGACCAAACTGTGCATTTTTGCCATATTTTACTGTTTTACTTCCATAAAGAGAAGAATGCGCGTCAAGCTTATGAAAAGTTGCATCAAGTTTATGGTGACAATGCTCTACAAGAACGTCAGTGCCAACAATGGTTCACGAAATTCTGTGCTGGTGATTTTGATCTCAATGATGCTCCTTGGTCAGGGAGGCCCACTGAGGTGGATGACGACAAAATAAAGGCATTGATCGAGTCAAACCCACGTTACATGACACGAGAGATTGCAGAAACATTGACCATCCATCATTCAAGCGTTCATGACCACCTGAAGAAGCTGGGATATGTAAGCAAGCTCGATATTTCCGTTCCTCATGAACTCAAAGAAGTTCATTTGAAGGCGCATATAAACATCTGGGATATGCTCATTTAACGTGAGGAAAATGATCCTTTTTTGAAGCAACTAATAACTGGTGATGAGAAGTGGATTGTTTACAACAATGTGGTTCCAACGTGATGATTCGCTTCAAATGACATTGAAAGCAGACATTCATCAGAGGAACGTGATGTCTCAGTGTGGTGGGATTTTAAAGGCTTCGTGTTTTTTCAGCTCCTACCAAGGAACCAAACAATCAATTCGAATGTGTACTGTCAGCAATTGAATAGTTTGAATGAATCCATCATCCAGAAATGTCCAGAGCTTGTTGATTGTAAAGGAGTTATATTCCAGTGTGACAACGTGAGACCACACACAAGTTTGATTACCCGTCAAAAATTATTGGAGCTTGGATGGGATGTGTTGCCACACCCACCATACTTGCCTGACCTTGTGCCTTCAGACTTCCACTTGTTTCGTTCTCTTCAGAACTCCTGTGTAATGTTTAATTCAGATAAGGCTATAAATCAGCACCTTGTTCAGTTTTTCACAAATAAAGACAGGTCCTTCTATGAACCAGGAATTATGAAGCTCACTGAAAGATGACCAAAGGTTATCAAACAAAACCGGCAATATATCATTGATTGATCTTTGTTCTTTGTAAAAATAAATGACCTTTGAAAAACAGACAAAATACATCATGACTTTTCCGACAACCCAATAAATATCAAAGTATGGGATCATACAGAACAAAGTATGTAGTTCTCTAACTAAAATGGAATTAAATTAGAAATTAACAACAAAAAGAGAGTTAGAAAATCCCAGGCTATTTAGAAAATAAGCCACATAGTTCTAAATAACCTGGGTAAAAAGATTTTCCAATAAAGGAAAATATTTCCAACTGAACTATAAAGGAAAACACAACATATTAAAGTTTGAGGGATGAAGCAAAAAGTTTACAGGGAGATTTGTAGCTTTGAATGCTTATATTAAAAAGAGGAATTATTTAAAATCAACTGCCTAAGCTTCCAAGGTTAAGCACTAGGGGGGAAAAAAAGCAAATTAAACCCAAAATAAGAAGAATAAAGGAAATGATAAAGGTAAGATCAGAAACCAGCAAAATACGAAATGAACAAACAATAGAGAAAAATCAGTAACACCACAGGATGGTTCCTTGAAAGATCAAAAAAAAAATGAAAAACCTCTAGTTAAACAATTGATAAGTTGATACACCTCTAGCTAGACTGATAAAAAAATGAGAGAAAATATAAATGAATAATAGCAGAAAGGCAGAGGGACATCAATAAAGAGTCTACAGATATTAAAACGCTAACAAAGGAATATTATGAGCAAATTTATGTCATTAAATTTAACAACTTAGATGACATGAAAAAATTTCTTAAAAGACACAAATTGCCAGAACAGACACAACAAGAAACAGAAAATATGAATAGCTTAAAATACATAAAATTAAACTTAATTCATAATAAAATCTTTCCTCAAAGAAAACTCCATGCAAAATGGCTTCCCCATTAAAGTCTATGCAAGAGTTAAGGAAGAAATAAAACCAATTTTATATAAACTCTGTCTGAAAACATGAGGCCAGCATAACCCTGATTTCAAAACGACGTAAGAACGTTACAAAAAAATCAGACCAATATCTTTCATGAACATAGATTTCATTGTTCTTAACAAAATATTACCAAACTGAATTCAGAAATACAAAAAAATGATAATACATCATGAGACAATGAAGTTTTTTTTTCCTTAAGAATGCACACTGGTTTAACATTTAAAAATGAGTGTATTTCACGAGGAACAAAATATAGGAAAACATTTCATTATGGACTCAATCCATCTAGAAAAATTATTGGATAAAATTTAAAACCTATTCATGTTAAAACTCTCAGGAAACTAAGAACAGAAAGAAACTTAACGTAACAATGGGTAACTATGAAAAATTTACATCTAGCATCAGAGTAAATGGTAAACAAAACTGAGAATTTTACTCTGAAGATTTGAGATAAAACAAGAAGTAACCATTCTGGATTTTGAGTGTGTTATTCCCGTACTTCTTATTTAGGTGTATGTTTGTGTTTTTATTTTTTATTTTTAACCACTTAAGTTTGATTTTGTTTATTTTTGAGTTTTGTACACCTTATGTAGTTCTGAGATTTGTTTCTTTTCACTTAACATTATCTTTCTAAGATTCACGTATGTTGTTGCTGTAGTTTTGTTCATTCATTTCCTATGTATGCTTTAGTCTATCGTGGGAATATATCCAGTAGCCGCTAAATGTTTAATTTGTTTGTTTGTTTCTTTCTTTTTTGCCTTAATCTCATTGCTCTTTATGTACTATCTTGGTATAAACTGGTAATTTAAACAATACCTAAAGATTGGGCAGGCTGAGTGGCGCGGTGGTTAAAGAGCTGGCTTGGGATGCCAGCAGCCCCAGTTCGGGTCCCACATATGAGGGCTAATGACACCCCCCTTAAAAAAAAAAAAAAAAAACACCCCACAATACCTAAAGACAGAACCCCAGGTTATCAACATAGAACTTTTAAGTGTTACATGCCTTTCTCCTTAACAACTTCCCTTGGCCTCAGGGGCTGTAAAGCCAAAATGAGCATCTTTAATTCTCCCCCAGATGTCTGGCCAGTCTAAATAGTTTCTACTAATAATTCACGTCATGTTTAAACTCTCCATGTCGTCAGTCCTGACCTTTGAAGCCTCAATGCGGCTGGCTACACAGGTAGCCTAGAGTGATGGAAACATTCCTGTTACACTCCTACATCCCTTACAGGAAAGGGGGTGGTGGTGCCCGGAATGGCCTATCCTGCTCACAGTGGAGAAAAGAATTATCCAATTTTAGATGTGAATGGAATCTTAGGCATAATGTAGTTACTTTTTAACAAATGAAGAAATTGAGTCCTGGAGAGAGAAAATAATAAAGTCATGATGGTAATTAGAGGTGTAGCAAAGACTTCCAGCGTCTTTGGGGTGAGTGATTGTCTCTAGGCACCCAATTAGCATGCAAATAAGTTACATTAGAGAGAAAATGCGTGAACCTGCCAGGATCATTAATGCATTAACAGAATTACCTTTATTAGATTGGCTCCCTGTTACCTAGCAGAGAGCAGGCCTGAGGGAAAGGGGTTCTGGAGGGGTCAGTTTTGACTATTTCTGTAGCATGTTCTATTGTCTAGAGTGGCAGGCCAGGAGGAGAGGTCCAGGCGGGTGCCTGAGGGTGAGTCACAAGGAGGCAAACAGAATCACCAGCTTCACTGGGGTCAGGGTTAGAGTAGGAGCTGAGAGCCAGCATCTGCACCAACAGAGGAGAGATGAGGATATCTAGAGGTGTGATAAATGTGTGTGTGCATGTTTCTATATGTGTGAATGTTTCTGTGTGAACCGAGAGAAACAGCTACATCATACTTTTGTTTCGGGCAGGCTGTGATGGTCACAAAACCAAATACCTAAAAAAATCTCTGCGTTCTCTATTTCTTCATTCCCTGTGTTCCTTTTTCATTGTCACCTGCTCTCCTATCTGCTCCAACTCCATTCCCAATGCCTCTGTCCTCTTCAAAGACTCCACCACATCCATGAGGGGGTTTGACAGTTTTCTTAATAGTCTACTGCCTTGTCCTTCCCCTCATCCATGCTGCAAATTCACTCCACCTGCTGTTCCAGATCCTTCCGTGGCTCTTTGTTATTACAGAACAAATCGAAACGCCTCTGCTTCTCAGGCAAAATATACGTTGGGTGCCAAAAAAATATATCCAAGTGGGCACTTTGGTCAACATTGCTCAAGCAGTAGTTCGCCGTAATCAGAAGTGTCTGGACACTGATGATAACCACTTTGAGCACCTCTTGTAATTGCAGAAGTCAAACTTGACTTGTATTCATCTTTTGTTATCAGTGTGTATTATTACAATTTTAATACAGTTTCCCTTTCTTAAAATGTGTGTACATTTTGGCACCTTCTGTATGTCAACATATCCCCAATGACAGCAGACATGTCACCCACTTATGGCCTATATAGTTTTCAAAGTGAGTTCCCATCAGACTCATTCTAACCTCCTAACCCTCTCCTCTTCCTAATCAGCTCACAACCATTACTGTGGCCAGCTGGTCTCCCTGCAGCCTTATCTTGTGAACCAGCCCTGCCCTGCTGCCGTCACATCTCCTGGACAAGACTCGGTTCCACTTATGTTCTTAGCACCCCAGACAGTAAAGCAGGCCCTCCCTGACCGCCACCAGCCCAGCTCAAGGCCTGTTTTGTCAGCTGGATCTTTGTTGACCTTTCCGATGACATACTTTCAGTTTTGTCTTTTAAAGGCCAACAATAACTAATTAAACAAAACAATACTAACTGGTATTTATTGAGTGTTATGGAATGCAGGCACTATTCTCAGGGCTTTCCATCCCTCCTTATCTCATTCAAACTCTCTAAAACCTGCTTAGTTAGGTCCTATCACTATTCCCATTTTATAGAGGAAAAAACGATAAATGGCAGAGCAGGTATGAGAGCCCGTGTCTAACTTCAAAAGACTCCAGGTACTCTAATGTGTTGCCTCTCTTTTTATGACCTGTATTAATTATAGCCCACACCATACATTTTTTTGTATAGATGTCTAGTTGCCCTACTGTGATCCAAAAACCTCCTTCAGTAGCTGTATTCTACCCCGCAGCCCAGAAAGTGCCCTCCCCGTGCCATGCATGCCATTTCTCCTTGTCTGTTCTTTGATTTTCTTCAAGTCAACAGTATTTATCAGAGATGCTGCCTCAATTCCTTTTAGAAATGAGACTGAGTACAAATAAATATTAAATATGATGGATTCCTGAAAAGGAATTCACACTTTCTCCTGCAGGGTATGGATGATTTTAGTAGGAATGTAACAAGGTCCAGTTCATTTTTGTTTTGTTTTCTTTGAGAAATTTCCCTCTGATAGTGCTGTGGAAGGTGGATTGGGCTGAGAGAGGGTTGTACCAGAAGAACAACAGTTATTGTAGCCCTGCCCATTCTCAGGATAGCTTTAAACTTTCATCTATAAATATAATTTTTCTTACAAAGTTATTTTCGGTTCCACAAAAATGTTTCTGCTAGTCAGTTTTTATCACTTCATGGTACATAGTGGATGCTTTTATTTGGAAGGATGGATACAAATAATATTGCAGTAACAAATAAACCCTGAAATCTCAGAGGACCAATAGGAAGTGGTTAATTTCTGACCCACACAATGTCCAGGGTGGTTCTGGAAGCTTTCATGAATTCTAGGTGCTTCCAACTCAAAGTGCTGCCCTTGCACCACGGTCACCATCAAGAAGAGCATTTGGGGAGGCTCACCAGCTTTTTAATGTTTCAGCTCAGAAGTGAAATATATCACTTGTGCTCATGCTTCATATTCCGGGAGGTAGCCACACAATCCCATCTCACCCTGAGGGACGGGGAAGGGTGCCTGGAAGTGGGGCAGGGTTATTTTGGGTGAGACCATCTGCCTTTACCTCAGCTGTCAGTAAATGTGCAGCAAATGAACAAAATTTGACAAATAGGAAATGCTGGAGAACTTTGGGACACATAAAGGATTTCTACTGAAAATTTCATATTCATAAATATCACTGTGGAATATAATTTCCCTCAGTAAAGTTTTCCTCAAGGCTCCGGGTCACCTGTTTCTTCTCGTTTTCTTCACATTGATCACCAGCAGCAGGCTGCATTCTTTGAGATTCAAGTTGCAGCCTATGGTTCAAGGAGAGAACTTTTTTTTAAATTTCTCAGTAGTTACTGAATCCTTGCTGACCAGTAGAGCCCAGCAGAGATCCAGCGAGGGGCACGTCCTGGGCCCTGAGCTGACTGCCACTAGGTCACATTTATGGCTCATCCCCTCTTAGCCTGTGTGATTCAAATTTTTGGCTTGGAAAAATTACAAATTTCTACATGGTATGAACCTTCAAGGTTACTCTTTTTTTTTTTTTTTTTTTTTTTTTTTTTAGCTGAGCCATCCTGCCACCTGTTGGCAGCTCAACGGCAACTCAGCTCAGGCTGTGCATTGAACTGGTGTTGCTCAGAGCTCAGCTCGCACTCTTGAGTGAGCTCTTAAACAACTGAGCCACTCGGCCGGCCCTCAAGGTTACTCTTAAATAATAAAAACCACACAGATTAAATCCTTGAATGCTCTACTGTAGAACTGTAATTTGGGGGAGGGACTTCTTTCAGTTGTGTATACTTTTTGAATTCAATGTAGCAAATACGGCTTTTGGACCCTTCCCGGATTATGTCAAAGAAATGTGAAAAGGAAAGATATATAACTAGCTTCATACTTCAGTGCTTTATATGCTCCTTTTCTGTTCCTGGAATAACCAAAGTCTTAATCAACAAAAGATGCTTCATGAGGACTGGGGATGCTCCTGCATTCTCATCCTGAATACCCAGTGATGGTTTCTAGAACTCCATCTGCAATAGAAAACATGGATGGGTTGGCAATTTGATAGCCATATAGTGCCCAGAATTCCTATTGCTCACCCTTATTCACTGGGTCAGTGCAGGAAGAAGATCCATTTGCCTGTGTGGAAGGGATAAGTGTAGGGAACTCGAAAGGATTGGGAAATAGTAATGCACATCAAATTAGTAGGATATAATTCATAATATCTTCATTTTGTATCCAATTCCCTTCCAAAAGCCATTAGCATTAATGTTTCATACTTGATTGGCTTTAAAAATACAAAACAAAGCCTCAGTGTTTCTTTCTTTCTTTCTTTCTTTTTTTCTTCTCCTGTTATTTATTGTGACACTTTTTATTTGAATTAGAAAATGCCTTCAACAAAAACAACAGCAGAAGGCTCGGAAGTTGATGATCACACTCTATGGAAAACATTCAAAGTGAGTCTGTTTAGGGCACTTTAGAAATACAGAAAGGTATGAGACAAGCAGACATAATTTTTTCCCTATTACCGGGGTCATTTGCATAGAAACTAAGGTACTAATTGGTTTAACTTGGCACTTCTCATATGTGCATTGTGTCTTGTGTTCATCTTCAAAGTTCCATGAACAATGGGGCTGATTCTTCAACAAAGCTCCTGCTAAGTTTTTCGGACTGTGAGCTTCAAAGTCCTGAGGCTGTGTTCCCTGCATGAGGCATACTTGGTGGCTCAGGGCAGGGCGGCTGTGTTGACAGCCCAGCTCCTCTGATCTTAGCCAATGCCCAGGAGGCAACTGCCCAGGCTGGGGGGGTGGGGTGCAGCATGTCACCCTGTGCTCTAGCTTGGAGAAGGAGGTCACCCAGGGAGTTACAGACCACTCAGAAGAACAAGAACATAGGAAAAAAATCTTTAAACATGAGGACTAAAGAGCTGAGACTGGGAGAGCATTTATGGGTGAGCTTTACGCAGAAGCAACAAGGTCAGCCTGGCAGCTGCTTAGAATTCTCAGTGTATGCCAAGCATCAGACCCCTTCTTGCTTCTCCTGCAAGACTTTGGTAAAATATGCCCACCGCCGAGGTTCTCTGTGGTGCCTGAAACACTGCCAAGTGTGATGAGTCAGGGTCTTGCTATAAAATGCAGATAAGAGCATGCTGTCTTAGTGTATACGTACAAGGGAACATTATTCAGCCTGAAACAGGAGGGAAATCCTGACACATGCTCCAACATGGATGAACCTGGAGGCCATTCTGCTTGGTGAAACAAGCCAGTCACAAAAGGACAAATGCTGTATGATTCCACTTACATGAGGTCCCTAGTCATCAGATTCATAGAGACAGAAAGTAGAATGGTTATTGCCAGGGTTGAGGGGTGGGGAATGGGAAGTAAGTGTTTAATGGATCCAGAGTTTCGGTTTTGCAGAGTTCTGTGGATGGGTAGTAGTGATGGATGCACAGCAGTGTGAATGTACTGAATGCCACTGCACGGTACACGTAGAGATGGTTATGATGGTGAATTTTATGTCATGTGTATTTTACCACAATTTTTAAAAAGACCTCTCTTAGCCCCTACCTAGGGTTGATCAGCCTGGAAGAGGGAGGAGGAAGAGTTGGAACAAGAGGTGCTTGAAGAGAGATGAATAGAAGGGAGAAGCGTCTTGTCCACATCAGAGGTCCATAGCGGGGCACTGGGGAGAGTGAGGTCCTGGCTGCTTCATAGTCCGGCTCCGGCTCCTCTATTTAGAAAGGAAGGATTGCCTTATTGTTAGCTCCCCCTCCACACACACACACCCAATAAATGCATTTAAGGCTCTACATTTCTCTACAACTTTGGCCACACCTGACATTTTGGCCAGGAGAGCTCTCAACGTACCAATTGCTAAGCAGTTTGCAGATTCCAGTTTGTTGTTACATCTGTATTTGAAATTTCCCATCAGATAGAAGCTCTGTGATTTGCATATCATAAGCAACTCAGGGACCGCTGGGTGGGGTGATTGGCTATGATGGGGTAGGACAGAGGGAGGGGTGGTAATTGATGCTGCAGCAGAGAGTTCACTGAACTGGGTTGTCTTCTGGAGACCAGTTAGTCTTGAACCCCCCGGGCACTGTGCATGCACCCTCAGTCCCTTCTGCCTGTGACTGAAGAGTCTCTGCCTAATGCAGAGGGAAGAGTGGCGCCACTCAGTTCCAGGGTACCACTCAGTATCCTTCTAGGCTCACCTCAGCCCCCACCTCTGCATGGAGCAAGTCTATCTGTTACTCTCCCTACGAAAGCATCTCCAGTGTACGTTTTTTCGCTGTTTTGTTTGTTTGTTTGTTTGTTTGTTTATTCCCATCTCATCCGCTTTCCTTTTCCTCCTAGGATTCTCCATGATTCCTGGTCCATCATCAGCACCACTTTTTATTTTATTTTATTTTATTTTTTTATTGTGGAATTGGGGGAGGGGAACAAACAAGTTGCTGTCCTTTTGTTCTTCAGTCTAGTTGTGGAGGACATCCCTTCACTGGCCCATGTTGGTATGATCATTGCACTCTTCCCGGGTGAGGCAGATCGGTCGCCGGCCATTGGACGGCCGTTCATGGTGGCTATTGGCAGCTCACTCCGTCTGCCAGCCGATCACTCTGTCTGTCGGCCACTCACTGTAGCCTATGGCAGCCCACTGCAGCAGGGGCTGCAGCCTACACCGTCGCCCGGGACTCACGCAGCCCAGCTCCAGGTGGAGCTGTTGTTCACCACCTTAGCTGTAGAGGGCAGTGTCACTGGCCCTCATATGTGGGATCAGAACCGGGGCTGCTGGCGTCCCAAGCCAGCTCTTAACCAACGCGCCACTCTGCCGGCCCACCATTTTTTATTTTTCAGTGCTGTCACACCGTCGTCCCCAGTATTCCCTATCTGTCCTTGCTAGGAATGGTGAGGAGGGAGGGCGAGGCTGGCTCCTGTGCTGTGCCCACACAGACCCTCTTAAATTTTTGCATGGAGCTCAAATTTATTCCCATCCAGGTGAACGTTTTATTATATAATATTTTTTGTTGTTGTTGAAAAGAAAAAACTGGTTGTGGAGTGATTATTTCAGGGGTCTCAGCCATTAGCCCCGGACAAATATTGCATCTCTTTTTCAGGTGCTCCCTGTCAGTCTCTCGGGCAGGGGCTCCCTGCCCATCACCTACATGGTGGGATTTGCCAAGACTTGACCCCAAATCTCTCCTCTTCTTGCTCTGCACTCCCTGCTACAGTGAGTCTCAGTTGCAAGGTCTCTCAGATTCCCATAACAACCACCTAGACACCTCTTCAGAGCTCCAAGCTCTGGAATGCACTATTTAACATTGAACTTGTTAACTTGTCTCCACAAGCTTGTTTCTGTTTCAGTGAAAAGCATCACTGCATAACCCCAGCAGACAATTGCTCTCCAAGGTCTCCGGGTTCTCACCACCTCCTGAATATAACGTGACTGTTCTCCCTTCTGTCCTTTCCCAGGTTGAGCCCCCCATCATTTCTGGCCTAGGTTTCTGCTACAGCTCCCCACCTGGCTGGACCACTTCCCATTCATTCTCCACATGGCGGCCAGACTTGTGGTTTTCAAATATCCCCTTATAATATTGAAAATATTTACAGAAGAAATATGTGCTTTTCAACATAATAAGATATATAATAAAGAAAAGACTAAGTCCCTCCCTCTCTTTCCACACCTGAGGTCACTGATGTTATCAGCTTGTTGTGTATCTTTTCACACCTTTTTTTACACCAGTTTACACATTTTCACCATTTGTGTTCTAGTTTTAACAAACCTGAGGTCATGCTGTAAACAATTGCTGTAAGTGCCTTCTGCAGATTTAGCAGATGGTTCTATAACACAGATGACTGTCTCTGTCCTGGTTACAACCATTTATCACTTCCCCTCTGACTTCGGCTAGCTCAAAGACCCAACTCCTTTGTGTCTCCTGGTCCTTGCCTATTTCTCCAGCTTAATCTTCTGTCACTCCCTGCTGCATATCTGCTTTAGCAATACTGACCGATTTTCTGTTCTTTCAATGCCCATCCCTCCTGGCTCTGCTCCTGTGGTTTTCCCTGAATAGGAGGTTTTTCTATTTGTGTGGTTCCTTCCCACATACCTCCGGGGACTCAGCAGAGATGAAACTTTCTCCCTCTTCAAAGCCGGTTGGGCTGTCCTTTCACCTCGTAAGATCATGGCTGCATCACTGAGCTCACCACACTGGATTACAGTTGTTAAACAACCGTGTTTCCTACTAGTTTACAACCTCTATGAGGGCATGGATCAAGTCATTTTGAGAGGTTCAGTATTGCACAACCCTTAGTGGAGGTACACAGTAGGCACCCAGAATAAATTGGGTTAATAAATAATGAAGAAAAAGAACTCAGTTACTAAGGCAAAAATACTCTGCCAGTTATGCTTGATTCTTCCCCTCTTCCTCCCACTACTATCTAACCTATCAGTGCATCTAGTCAGCACTCTTTCCAAAATGCAGCCCAAATCAATGCACTTCTCCTGATCCCCAGGGCTTTTGCCCTGGTCCAAACATCTTATCCTTTTCTTGGACCTCTCAGATGTTCTCCAAACTGACCTTTCTGTTTCCACTCTTGTCTTAACAGAACCCATTTTATTCTTCACATAGCAGCCAGAGGGATCTTTAAAAACCATTAATCAGATATTAATTCCTGCCTCAAATCCTTCAATGGCTCTCCCACTGAATAAAGTCCAGAACTCTTACCCTAACCTGTCAGGCCCCGCATGAGGAGACCTTTGCCTACATGTCCAGCTTCCTTTGAAAAATAATCAACATCCTTTATTTTCTTATGCTGCAGTTGCACTAGCCATTTTATTGTCCCAGGAACATGCTAAGCTTGTTCCTGCCACAGCGTCTTCTCATTTGCTGTTCTGCTCCCAGGAATCTTCCTCCCCAAGATCTTCACATAGCTGGCTTCTTGTCATTTGGAGCTGAGCTCAAATGTCACTTCCTCAAAGAATCCTGAATTTCTTTTCTTTTTTTAATCTTTATAAAGCTTTATTTAAGAAGGTGAAGTTAATGAATCTTTGATGGCACTCACTAAAATTAACATTCTCTGTCATTTTATTTATCTTTTTGCTTTCTTGTTTTCTGTTCTCAGCTTACCACCCCCCACACACTGGAATGGGGGCACCCTGAGGCCAAAGACCTTATCTATGTTATTCACTGCTGGATCCCCAGTGCCTAGAACAGTCCAGACTTGGAATAGGTGCTCAATAAAAGTTGTCAAATGAATGACTAAATCGAATTTGGGCAGCATAAGAGAATAGAAATGCCACCTACTTTAAGGATAGACATTTTGAATTCAATTACTGTCTCTGACATTTACTAAGCTGTGTGCCCTTGAGAAACTTTCTTAAATTCTAGAAAGTTATACAAAATGGTAAGACCTTCCTTATCTTATGGATTTCTGTCAGATTTTGGTTGATTAATGGGTGTGAAATGTCCTACGTATGTTATCAGTCCTAGAGTAGGTGAATAGCTTCAATTACTGACCCACAGTCTCTTTGAGATCAGAGAGCAGATCACTCCGGCCTGTAGCTGCAGCACCTCCCGTGGAGCTGTTCACGAATCCCCAGGAGCCGTCAGCGCTTCATCTAAGGTTGCAATTATAAGAGTGGACCAGCTCTCCAAGGCAGACAGTGTGCAAGACAGGATGGAACTCAAAAAGAAGACTGTGCTAATTTATCAATGTTAAGTATATGAGAACCATTTCCACTGAGGAAGTATAACATCTTTCAGGAGTTCCTTCTCAGGAAGGCACCATTTTGAAATACTGAATTCCCCAAAAGCCTCAAATAGAGGCAGCATGTGAGTGCTGCTGGTTAAGGGCTCTGGGTCTGAACTAATGAAAGATGCAGAATACTTTCATTATTTATTCATCAGGTTTTTTTTTTTTTTTTAGTGGCGTCAGACTGGCTGAAACTGGTTATAATTTCTTCTATTTATATTTTGCAAACCACCAACCATTCTTAACCAGTGAGCCTAGCAAACATTAGTGGCTGTTTGGGTCTTGGGTTCCTTCTAGAAAATAAGTACATTGAGATGTTGCAAAAAATGGAAAAAAAAAATCAACTCTGTTGGGCGGAGAAGGTTGTTCACATAAAATAATAAACAGATGACTGACTTCATCCTAACTTCCAAGCAATCCATTAAAGTCCTAACTTAGAAACTCTGTTTTTGCCTTCCTCGTGTCCTCTGCAATGTTGTGAACATACTAGATGTTTAATGAATGAATCAAAATACATGTTCTGCATTTTTCATACTTTGTTTGTGAGCTATGGGAGTCTTTGGTTATAGGTAGACAGTGTTTGCTTGGAGGTAGCTTCCTGACTATCCAATTATTTTCTGTTCAACATACATTTCCTTTAACATGGAATTTTCAATGCGGGAAAAAAATATTTGCGAATATTTTCTTAGATATTTTAAATTTAAAATTTTCATAGCTTGATAAACACTATTTTAAATTCATTGGGGAAATCTGAAAAAGATGTTTCAGAACTTATTTTTATGCTTTAATATTTATTTATTCCTCAACCTAGATATCTATCTAGATTTAAAAAAGAACATTTGCAGCATTCTAATGATGAAATTAATAGGTACTCAGTGTATATAATTTGGAAAATATTTCATGTATTTTGTTTAAGTTTTTAAAATTTAAAACATAGAATTGTACTTAATATTTTTTGACACACTTTTTGCTTAACACTTTCTTGTGAACATTTCTTTTTTGTTTCATATTCCTCAAGATGCAACTCTGAATGGCTATGTACTATTGCTTTGGCTGTATGTGTATCATAATTGCTTAACTGTGTCTCAAATTTTGTACATTTAGATCATTTCTAATGAATGCTGAGGATATGAAAAAAAATTTTGAACTCCTTTTACACATTTCCAAATCTTTTTTTTTGTGTGTGTGATTCCTTGCCCTGGAATTGTTCTTAGAAAGGTGTAGCATAATTAATAATTATAAAAATTTCACCTATGCTTTCTTCTAGTTATTTTATGATGTACTTTAACATTTATGTTTTTAGATATGGTATGATATAGAGATTGATTCTTCCCCACCCTCAATTATTTAATTTCCGTAGAAAGGAGTATTGAATAATTTGTCCATGTAAATTATCTTCATCAAATAATATATAATTTCACGTATCTGGATCTATTTTTTGGCTTTGTATCCTGTTCAATGTACAGTCTCTTATTGTTTCAGTCCCAAGCTGCTGTAATTATGACAGTGTCAGTACTCCAGTGAATCAGACCGTTTATTAAGCACCTGGCCTACGTCCTGCACTGAGCTGAAGCTTGGTGCATAATGATAAACAAAACAGACATCATCCCTGACATTATGGAACTTATGGCTGAGTAGGTGAGATAGGTATCAATCAAGGAAACAAAGCAATAACTTTATCATTATGAGTAGTGATAGCCACAATGAACCAAAAGCATAGGACTCTATGATTAAGAATACCATTGAAGAACTTTAATTAGAGGAGCTCCATGATCAGATTTCTCTCTTTTTTTAAATTTTTTAAAAAATTGAAGCATATTTGACTCATAACACTGTAAACTTAAGGTATACCACATGTTGATTTTATACATTTATATACTGTAATAAGATTGTCATTGGAATGATGATAGCACCTCTATCATGAGACTTATTTTCTTTTTTGTTTTTGTTTGTTTGTAAAAAGTAGCCACGGCTGCTGAGTGGAGATGAGATTGGAGGTGGTCAAAAGTGATAGAAGGAAGAGCAATCTGTAGAAAAATGATGATAGTATAAGGTGGATACTAATAGAAATGAAAATAGGTTTGATAAATTCATGAACTCCTCCTTAGATGGTAGAACCAGGAAGACTTGGTGACAGATTAAATGTGAAAATGCAGGGAAGAGAGGTGTCAAGGAGGACTCTAAGTTTTCTAGTCTCAGGGACAAGGATATTGTAGTGCCACATATGGAGAAAAAGTAGACAAGGGATGGAACCGAGTTGGGAGAATGTGGAAACAAGAGTTCTGTTTTAAACAGGAGTAAACCGAGACGGCTGTGAAACATTCTCGAGCTATTGTGGTTGATGATGCATCAAGTTCAGAAGAGAATTGTGACTTGGGAGACATTGGTATACAGTCAAAGCTGAGCAGAGCAAGGCGTTAAGTTACTTACAAAGAAAAGACTGGTGAGAAGAGAAGCCAATGCAGGTCCAAGCCCAAATAAATGACTCCAACCTTTAGATATCTAAACAGGAGACTCTGAGGAGAATGGGAAAATGGAACCAGGAAAAAGGGAACAAAGCAGCAGAGCATGATGTCACCAGACTAAGGGATGAGAGGTTTCACGAGGAGAGTGTTGAGTAGAATGTTGCTGAGACCTTTGCTAAAATGAAAATGAAAATGATCCCATTGGAGTTGGCATAAATATGTCCCTTGTAATATGGGCAATAGCAATGCTGGTGTGACATGTTGGAGGTGGAAATTAGACTGGGATAAAAGTCAAATCTGATTTCAAGAGCAAATAAAATCAACTTTTTTTTTTAAGTGATATCTTAGGGATCACCTAAGGAGGTGGTTTTTGTTTTTGTCATTATTGTGATTTTAGACATTATAGAATGTTTCTACGAAGCTGCTGCACCTTTCTGAATAAAGAATCATGAGTTTCATATTTTCATAGTGAATGAATTGTCCAACTTAATACTTTTTGCCTTCAATTCTACTTTGTGTGTTATTAGCTTTTGGTCACCTGGATTATTTGTTTGTATTTACTCAATATATCAGTACTCATTCTTTATCTTTTATCCTTTCTGTGTTACTTTGTTTACTTCTGCATCCTACACTCTGTACATAATTGGATCATATTTCTTTTGAAAAATGAAAGGTTAGCCTATGTCTACTTATTGTACCACCCCATGTTTGATTTTTTTTTCTGATTGTTTCCTTCCTTATTCTCTCCTATTTTTAAAAAATATTTTTGCTAAATTGTTTATGTCACATTTTGTTTCTACTAGAGGGTATTTTATGTTTAAAAAAATCCTTCTTAAATTTATATTTCTCTAATGATCTGTACCAAGAAAGGCAATATATATTGCTTCCCCTGTGCAAAATGGACTTTTTGAATGCTTTCATTTCACCTTATCTTGCCCGCAATTCTTTCCTGACGTATGTAGTTATATTCTGTGACTTTCAACACAGAAAATTATTATTAAATCATTGTGTATTCTAATGCTAAGACTTATGCTTTCATTTGTAAAATTGTTTTCTATTTGTGGAATAAGTCTTAATTCTATATTTTACTGGCTTTAATATTTCCCCACCAATGTTATAATACAAAAATGTTTCCATTCTTGAATTCTGTATTTTGATATATCATTAAATTATTGATTTATGTTTTGGTGGGTTTTTAAAATAATGGTAAATGGATGATATTTTCTTCTGTATCCTTCAGTATTTTATATTAACTTCTAATTAATTACCTTTTCCATGTCCAGATGATTAAGTTGTGAGTCACAGGCTTTCCACTATGTAAATCTGAGAATGTTACTCTAATTTTCTTCTTGTGTTTGTCATTATAGAGAAGAAATTTTAGGTTATACATTAAAAAAATATATTTTATAGATAATGTCTTTTGGTTTTGTTTAGGAAAATTTATAGCTTTTTCCTTTATCTTTAAAATACAATAATTTTATAACAATGTGGTTTTTTTTTTGTTTTTTAATCAATTTTTCCTGGCACTTGATAAAAATTTTGAGTCTGAAGATTTTGATCTATCATTGGCTCTGAAAGATTACCTTTCATTTCATTTGTTCCATTATCTTTTTCAGAAATAAAAATTATTTCATATACTGAATATTCTCTCTATTTTTTGTTTTGTCTGTCTCATTTTTTCCATTATATTTTGAGAAAGTTCCTGAAGTTTTTCTCCAAATCACTAATTCTTTTTGTGCCCGTGTCAATTCTACACTTTATTGCTTCTATTTATTTTATTTTATTTTATTTTTTATTTTGAAGGCAGTGTCACTGGCCCTCATATGTGGGATCCGAACCGGGGACACTGGCATCCCAAGCCAGCTCTTAACCACCATGCCACTCGGCTGGCCCCTACACTTTATGGCTTCTAATACACACATTGATCTTGCTACACATTTTAATTTTTCTTATTATCTTTCCTTATTTTGTCCAAGTCTCCTTTACATTTTCTTCAAAGTTTGATATTATATCATTTTTGCGTATATGCTAGTGTACATGTGTGGGTTTTCAAAAGTTTATTCAGAACAAAAATCAGGTGATTTGTCAAATGCACTCATTTCCTGCAGTATATCATTTTATTTTATTTTTATTTATTTATTTATTTATTTATGTTAAAGATTTTATTGGGGAACTGGGGGAGGGGAACAGCGTTGGAGAACTAGGGAAAGGGAACAGACTAGTTGCTGTCCTTTTGTTCTTCAGTCTAGTTGTGGAGGACTTTGCTTCACTGGCTCATGTTGGCATTATCATTGCGCTCTTCTCTGGTGAGGCGGATCGGTTGCCGGCTTCTGGACGGCCATTCATGGCGGCTCTTGGTAGCTCACACCGGCTGCCAGCCGCTCACACTGGCTGCCAGTCACTCACTGTAGCCTATGGCAGCCCACTGCAGCAGAGGCTGCAGCTATGCCATCCTGGGGACTCACAGCAGCCCAGCTCCAGGTGGAACTGTTGTTCACCACCTTAGCTGTAGAGGGCAGTGTCACTGGTCCTCATATGTGGGATCCGAACCAGGGCCCTGCCTGTCAGAGCTGGTGTCCCAAGCCAGCTCTTAACCAATGCGCCACTTGGCCTTCCCAACAGTATATCATTTTAAAAGTTCACCGTTCCTTGTGCTGTTGACAGGTCTGAACTTTTTCTCCTATAAAGCCGAATTTTCCCGTAGGCCTCATTTTTAACTGGCTCATTATTCTTAATGAAGAGCTATTCATCTGCTGACAGTCCAACTCCAGTGGGGTTTTGAACCCAGTCTGGAAAAAGAAATGCTCAAATAAAGTCTAAAAGTTCATAATGCAAAAGCTGTGGAGATAGGATCCAAGAGGAACTTACCACCTCCAGCAACACTGACAAAACAGAGAGCTCAAGGGACAAAACAGAGTTTAAAATTCAAAGGCCAGAAGATAAGGAAGTGTCACTAGAAGAATGTGGGCATGGATTCTGGGACTACTAATGATGATTGTGATCCTTTGGAGTCAGCAGGGGAATGGACAAGGCCAAGATATTAAAATTTTGCCCTCGAGAAATCATCCTAGTTGGTAGATTTCTTCTACAAGCCTCTGAGGTTTATGCCAGCATTCAAAAAATTAAAGAGAGATTTCCAATCAAGAGGTGGGAGTAGTTAAAAGGTGGGCTTACCTCCTCTCATAACCACATCAAAATTACAACTAAACTACAGAACAACCAATAATAAAAATCACCTGAAGTCCAGCTGAACCGATGTCCTTCAACTAAGTATGTACAGAAGAAGCCACCTCAAGACTGGTAGGAGGAGCAGAGATGCAGAATGGGATGGTCCACACCCACCTGTGACCATTAAAAATTGGGAGGGCTATCTCGGCTGCAGAGGTTCCCCCTGAGAAACAAGGGTTCTCAGGCTCACACCAGGCTCCTCAGCCCAGGGTTCCACTGCTGGGGAGAGAAGTCTCCATAACTTCTGGCTGTGAAAACCAGCAGAGATTATGGCTGAGACCAGGGTAGCTGCAGTTCCAGTTGTTCTTCTTAAGGGCTCACATAGACTTACTCGCTGACAGCCTCACTCATTCAGCTCCAGCGCTGGGGCAGCAACTCGAAAGGTGTCAAGGACATATGGGGAGGACCTGAGTTGTTTGGCTCCAGGACAAAAATTGGAGGGGCAGCTTTCTACCGAAATGCTAGCAGAATCCATTGTTTCTTTGTTGAACCCTCCCCCCTTTCAACGTGCAGACACAGGTGGCCACCATATTTGAGCTTCCATCAGCCTGGTTAACATGTTTTTTTTTTAAAGATTTTATTGGGGGAATTGGGGGAGGGGAACAGTGTTGGGGAATCAGGAAAGGGGAACAGACAAGTTGCTGTCTTTTTGTTCTTCAGTCTAGTTGCGGAGGACGTTGCTTCACTGGCCCATGTTAGTATCGTCATTGTGCTCTTCCCGGATGAGGCAGATCGGTCACCAGCCTCTGGATGGCTGCTCACCATGGCTATTGGCAGCTCACACTGGCTGCCAGCTGCTCACTCTGGCTGCCGGCCACTCATTGTAGCCTATGGCAGCCCACTGCAGCAGAGGCTGCAGCTACGCCGGCCCAGGGACTCACAGCCCAGCTCCAGGTGGAGCTGTTGTTCACCATCTTAGCTGTAGAGGGCAGTGTCACTGGCCCTCATATGTGGGATCCTAAGCGGAGCCATTGGCGTCCCAAGCCAGCTCTGAACCAAAGCACCACTCGGCTGGCCCTAACATGTTTTTTTTAATTGTGGAAATTCTTCCAAGATTCTCACAAAATTTGATTTTCAGTTAAGTTTCATATTGTAAGTTCTTTTTTTGTTTTAAAAAAATATCTAGTTTTCATAGATTTTTGTTGTTAGAAAAATAGAAGACTCCAAGTTGTGAACTTCTATTCCAATTTTAACTTAAACTGGAAGTCCCAAATCCACTTTTCAGATTAATATTATTAATAGATGAGATTTAGAATTCTTACTGTATCATTTAATCATCTTCAGGAACAGATTCAGTGCCAGGTTATGTTGGTTTCCAACTCAACAGCCACTGCTAGTCTTCTCCACAGCCCTCAGTTTTTTCCAGGTGTTTATTTCCCAGACTTCCTTGCAGCTAGAATTGATGTAAATCTGGATATTAGAGAACATGTGACCATGTGTTAGGGAGTTCTACCAAGATGTTTCTCTTTAAGAATGGAGAGGAATTGCTGCTCTCCTTCCCTCCATTTCTGCATTGCATGCTTTAAAAAAAAAAATTAATAGACTCTTTTTCTAGTACAGTTTTAGATTTACAGCAAAATTGAGCACATATAATAAAGAGTTCCATGTACCTACTTCCACCCCCAAGCCTGGCATACAGTTTTTCTTATTATTAATATCTTGTATTAGTGAGGTATATTTGATACAATTCATAAGCCAATATTGATAAATTATTATTAACTGAAGTCCACAGTTTACATTAGGATTCTTTCTTGGTGTTGTACATTCTATGGGTTTTGATAAATGCATAATGTCATGTATCCACCATTACAATATCATACAGAATAGCTTCACTGTCCTAAATACCGCTGTTTCCACCTATTTATAACTCTTGACCAGCACTCATCGTTTTACTGTATCCATAGTTTTGCCTTTTTCAAAATGTGGTGTAGTGAAATCATACAGTATGTAGTCTTTACAGACTGGCTTTTTTCACTTAGCAACACACATTTAAATTCCTCCATGTCTTTAAAAAAAAAATTGAATAGTATTTTATTGTATGAATGTACCACAGTTTGTTTATCTGTTTGCCTATTAAAGGGTATCTTGATTGCTTCTAGCCTTAGGAATAATGAATAAACCTACTATAAACATTCATCTTTGGTATTCGATATTCTTTTGTGAGAAGGTGATGATTGATGCAATGGCAGCCATCTTTCCACCACGAGGTGACAAATGTGAGGATGAAAGCAAAGATGCTGAAGATGCAGAGTGGGAGAAAAGGAAACACTGGGACTTTGATGGTATGTTTAGCTAGTGGGCCAACATTGGACTCCTTGCTAAGTGAACACTAAGTGTCTCCATGAAATAAGCCATGGTTATTTGAATTTTCTATGAGTTGCCTCTGAAATTATCCTAAACAATTTATGCCATGATTTATCCAGTTAGGGTATTTTAATTTCTGTAGTACATTTTAACTTACTCTTTTTTAGGTAGAGAGAAGATTTTAATATTATTTAAGTAAAATTATTTTACTTAAATTTACTTTATCTTTTTATTTTTATTTTTATTTTTTTAGATGTCAAATTATAAAAGATTTATTCCCATAAAAACAACATAATGTTTTAGAAAATTAAGCAGTGATTGCATATGTAAACGTGTATCACATCCCATTACTCTATTTAAAACAAACAATTCCAACATCCTGGTCTACTGGCTTCTGTTTTGGAATATACGTACCTTAAACAAGTTGCCCTAAATAAAGAGAACGGCATGCCTGCCCTTTTATTTTTTAATTAGCTTATGGCACTTACTTTATTTTCTAATTTTTCCAAAGAAAAACAGTAAATTAAGACCTTTGTTTAAAAAAAAAAACCTGAAGATATAAAAAAGATTTTTTGTAAATGTACAACTTAATAAAATATACTCCGCAATGACAATTTGCATTGCCTTCCTGACAAATTCAGTACTAAGTGAGAACTAAATCTTAGTACTTAGTTTCATCAAACCTTTTGTTAATTCATATATTCAAAAGAGTATAAAACATAGGAGAATGCAAATATTTTAAGAATAATCAATTTTGATATTAATAATTGCTTAGGTGTTCTACTTTAATGATTTTCTTTGATTCTTTGGATAAATAACTTCAATGTTCTCATAAAATTAGCATTTAAATAAACTGATTCATCCAAACTATTTTATTCTTATTTATAATGATTTTCTCAATTTTTAGCTTAAATTTAAATGTACCTATTCACAAAATGAGAATGATTTGTCTCTAATATATAAACTACTCATTTTTCTAACCCAAATGAAGATTAAGTCACTTCTCACAAAATAAATAGTAATTTAACAGATTAAGTTTCCTCTATTGGCACTTGATGCTGGAGGATTATCAAAGGTACAAAACACAGCGCTAAGTTTTGAAATTAGCTGAGAATGACCCAAAATTTCTTCTAGTAAACATAATTTTTGCCAAAAATGAAGACAAAAGGCAAAAATAATGATATAACTGTAGACGAACACAAGTGTAGTCACAAGTAAATAGGTCTTATTTAGGTTTATGAGAAGCATTTAACTGCATAAGACTTATAGGGAGAAATGACCATATTGAAAACAGCCACAAGGATCAAAGTAACACACAGCATGGTAATGAGCAGAGTCACAGAACATACTAAAGGGATATGTGTAGTCAGTCCCACTGGAACCCGTAGAGTCACATTCTTATATATTGACTTATATTTCATATTGTTCCATTTGCAAATATCCTTATTCTTCAAAGCACAAGGAGCTGCCACTTCTGACTGGGCCCAGGATTTCAAAATTGGAAACTCTTGGTCACAATACATCAATAAATCAAGGTTATTGACCACAATGAAAGTTTCTCCATCTTTACTCTGGGGCCCATGATAGCGGTAGTGCACAGGCAAAAAAGCTTGGAAACAATCAATGCACTGTGAATCTTCTCTGGCATAAATGAGAACTTCAGATTCCTTGGACAAATAGTTGGGAACTTCTATATTATAATTTTCTGAAACCATCACGGCCTCTGTTATGTTTCTCTCTTGTAATGAAGCCAACTCATGGATCCACAAAAAAATCCTGTTGGATATAATGTTTAATTAAGAGTTGGCAGGTCTGGGATGGAGAAGAGGCTTGACCACTGCACTGTACACCTGAAGCTGAGGTTGTATAATATTGTATACCAACTGTAATTGAATATATAGATAGTCACAGGATGTGGATTATAATGTGGAAGGGAGTCAGAGGAAGTGTAATAGATATATATGATATGTGGGGGAGGAGTGGGGTGGCCAAACGGGGGACGGGGGGTTGTCACTCTGAGGGGTAAAAAATATACCTATTGCACTGTGTTGTACACCTGAAGCTAATTAAAAATAAATAAATAAATTATATTTGAAAAAAAAGAGTCGGCAGGTCTGTAAGTCCTCAATGCTTTCTCCAAATTTCACTTTTATTACAAGGTCTCTGTGAAAACCATCTTTTAAAACTTCTTGCCTCAAAATAACTTAAAGATTTTTGCATTCCTTAAACCTCCTCTTCCTAAGGTTAAATATCCCTCATCTCTTTAATTGCTCTTGTTAAGACATCATTTCCAGACCCTTTCCTCTCTGGGTCTCTCCACACTGAATGCAACCTCTCCTGTCAAATCCTTCCTTCAGCGTGGTACCTGCAATTCCGCATGGTAGTATCTTAGGCTGGGCTCTGCCAGAAGCAGACCCTCACATGAGGACTGAGATTCAGATGGATATTTGGGAGATGGTGCTAGCAAGCACAAGTAGGGAGTGGAGATGTTAGACAGGAAAGAGAAGGAAGCGAATATATGCTGTGTGCATGAGCATGTCACTGCTGTGGGCACCTGGGGGGTCAATCCTGCTCTGAACCTCTGAGACACTGTGCAAAGCTTACTCTCAGAGCTGCCCCACCTGTGGGTGGAGAAGCTGGGCTATCTGCCTTGACTCTCCTCCATGACTAGTGTTCGAGATATGACCTGATAAGCGCAACTTATCATAAACACTCACTGTCCTTTGTTAATAGCCTAGGATTCTTCCATTTGTTTTTTAAGCAGCTGAATCATATCTTTGAATCCTTTTGCTGAATTCAATCGAGACCTATGGATTTCTGTGTTGATAGCCAAGTCTCTGCCCACTTATATGTGATCAGTTTACTTATTTGTTACTTGTATGTGAGCCGTTTATTTATTTTTTACTTGATGAGTTGGAGGCACCTATTAGTACATACAGTACCCTCTGTATATTGCCTCTCTTATTCAGTTGGTTTGGATGCAGGACTTCAGCCTAAGAAGATCAGCCTTCCGCCTGGAGTTTCCCTGCTTCCAGACAATCTGTTTCTTCGCTTTCCCAGGCCTTTCTGGTCCTAACGTCTTCTCCTGCCCCTTCGTCAGCTCTCAGGTCCCAGTCCTGCCATGGATTATATAGCTCATAGCACATATTATTTTCCAGTGAAGCTTTGTACAGTAAAAAAAAAAATGAAGTTCCAAAGCTATCCCAGATGAACCCCAGGGGAGCCATGTAGCTATTTTGCCTTCTAGTTAAAGAACTCAAGGGACGTGAGTTTTCTCCATGAACGCATATGACTAATTCTAGATTTTCCATGGAAAGTAATTAAATTAGTATCTGTTGTAAGTTCGCAAATTTACTTATACTGTATTTAGATATGTACAGAAATTTTAGCTTCTTTGTTTTATATAAAGTGCATGATTTTTTCTCAGAATCCCTCCATGTGCCAGGAAGAACAGGAAAAATTAACTTTAAATTTGCCAGTGTTTTGGTATCATAATGGCTTCCAATTGAAGTAGCTTTTCAGATGACTCAGTCTCTCCTGAGAAAATATTTAGTCTTTCCTATGTTTTTCTCCTTCCCCCTGATTCTCTTTTCTCTGATTGATCTCTCTACTTGTGAAAGACCTACGTGGAGCTGAGGCATGGGACTGGGGCAGTGCAGCCCTTTCTTAGGACTAGAGACCATTGATAACTGTGCCTGCAGCCACCCTAGAAGTGATGGTCTGGGCCGCTGGCTTTTGGTTGCAAATACCCTCTACACTGCACCCTCTTTGTCTTGATTGCAGGCCCCTGCTGGCCCACCAGCCTTTTTACCGTCTCCATGTGCCCTCAGTGGAGCTCCTGGAACCTCAGAATCCTCTGATTTCTCTAAGCAGCCTGGAGCAACAGGAGTCCAGCAGGAGGCTTGCCTATCTGTCACCTTCCTCCAGCAAGGGTGCCTTCACACTTCATGCATGCTTAACATACAGACAGTGGTGATTTTCCTAGCAGCATCTCCAGGCCATGCCCAACGTCTTCTGACATTCTTGTATTTGCCCACACCTGCCTAGATACTTTCTATTGTTTTCCTTTTTTGAGGTCCTATTGTAAGAAGAGGAAAGCATGATTACACACATCTGTCTCTCTTCCCCTTTGTAGGTCAGACAATTAGTGCTCATTAAATATTCCATTCTGCTCTCTCTCATTTAGACCATGTGACTCTCTGGGGCCAGTTACCACCTCCAGGTTGATATGGCTAAGAGCAGGTGTGCCTCCACCACGTCTCTCTTCTCATGCCATGCCAACTTACCAGACACCTCAGAATTAAGAATGGCAGAGCTCCAAGTTGGAGGCAGAATGCCTGTCCTGTATCCGACTTTAAAAGAACAAGAAATAAACTTGTTGTGATAAGCCCCTGAGATGTCAGAGTTTGTTACTTCTTTTTCTTTTTCTTTTTTTTTTTTAATTTTATTGGGGAACAGCCATGGTCATTGGTTACACATTGCTTCCATGCTACAATGGCATAGTTGACTCTTTTAGGGCGCAGCTCACAGTGGCCCATGCGGGGATCAAACCGGCAACCGTGGTGTTATCAGCACCACGCTCTAACCAACTGAGCTAACTGGTCACCCCCTGTTACTTCTTTATAGGGGTAATCACCCTGCATCACATGCCCTTTCCCAGGCTGCTGAGCAAGGAAGAGATAGACCCCCTCACATTCCCTTTCTGCCAGGAAAGAACATTTCCTACTTGTATCCTTCCTGTGGGGTGAGATGCATGAAGCTTCATGGCTGAGCCTCTCTGGGGTAGGACTGAGCCTTACTGGCCCAGCTGGGGTGGATTCTGAACCAGGATTTATCCCCATTACATATGTTTTTATACATGATTATGTAGGTTTCATCACATATGTTTTTATGTTGCTGAACAACACAAGGAGTGATTCTGATTGCAAATGCTAGATGTCATAGCATCAACACAATCATCAGCAAGCCAAAAGGTAGTCACATCAAGTGCAAAAACATGTGTGAGATGTGTGATGGGTTCATTGTGTCCCCAAAAAGACGTTGAAGTTTTAACCCCTAGTACCTCTGAACGTGACCTTATTTGGAAATAGGATTTTGTAGATGATCAGGTTAATTAAGATGAGGCCATTAGGGTGGCCCTAATGCAATATGACTGGTGTCCTTAAAAAGGAAAATTTGGACACAGAAATAGACATGCATGGAGGGAAGACAACATGAAGACAGGGCGACTGTTATCTACAAGCCAAGGAACACTTGAGTTTACAAGAAGCTAAGAGAGAAATTCTCCCTCAGAGCCCTCAGAAGGAACCAACCCTGCTGACACCTTGATCTAGTACATCTGATCTCCAGAAATGGGAGACAATACATTTTTATTGTTTAGTACCCAGCTTGTGGTATTTTGTTATAGCAGCCCTAGGAACCTAATGTAGAATGATACACGCCAATTTCAGAATGGTGTTACTCCAGGGAGAGAGGGGGAAAAAGGGTAGGTGGGAGGGAAAAACTGCAGCTATATCTGCAATGTTTCCTCTTTTTGAAACAGGAAGGTCTGCACAAATATGGTAATACAATAAATGTGTTAGGTCTGGGTGATGGGTGGTGTGTGCATGGACACCATATTGTCTGATGTATTTTTCTGTTTGTTTGGAGTATAGTAAAAGCCCATGATCTTTGGGATATCAATTGCTGTGATGTGATTTTCCCATCCTACACAGCAGGCTCACCCTGGCCACTTCATTAACCTCGCATTGCATGACTCTTCCTTTTACATATTTGTGTTTTCTGGACCTGCTACATAGAGGGTAATTCATCATTTCAGATTCATAATACCCACTGTAATTCATAATGTAACATTTGACAATGTGATTACACCTTTCAATAGAAAAATCAGCAACAGCGGCAGTAAATAGAAGCAGCTTCTGAGGCTACGTGGGAGGCTGGCAGCCAACAGTCGGAGCATGCTTATCAGCAATGAGCTATTCAAATTCCAGTGGAACAGGGACTGGAGGCTCCTTGGAGGCCAGAGGAAGCACTAGAAGGCGCACTGGATTGCCCTGCAGGACATGCCACTTTCCAGGCTTGAGAAAGCGTATGGACTCAGGCCAGTCATCATCTGTAGCATTGTTCTAATTCAGAACCCAGGATCGTGTAATAACCATTGCACTTTTAAAAATGACTTCATGACTGCAGAAAACTATACTTAACACATTTTTTTTGTTGTCAAGTTAAAAAACACACAATGTCCATGACAACTATATGCGTCATAACTGTTTTGACCTTGGGGAATAGAAACCTCTCTGGACCTCGGTCTCTCCATCAGCAAATTGAAATTATGATGCGAATATCTCATAGGGTTACTGAGACGATGAAATGAGTTAATTACTTATAAAATGCATAGTGAAGAGCTATGTAAATATTTGCAATTTTCCTAGATTTAAGAAGCATTTTGCCACTTTGAAACTATTTTCTCTTTTTGTTAACTTGAATTGCAGTAGACTTGTGTTATAGATGGGAGTTATTGAAATCACCACAATATATGCACACATTAAATTATTATGCTGTTCATCTAAACCTAATACAATGTTATATATCAATTATATCTCAATTAAAAAATCACCACCATTCTTTTTTTATTTTTAATTTTTATTTTTTTAAGAGAAAACTAAGTCCAGAGAGCTTAAGTATTTCTTTTGATCACAAAGATGTCAAGGAGAAGAGCCAGGGTTAGACCTTAGGTTACCCTCACACCCCACAGATGATCCATATATTACTGAAACAGAATTAAAAAGTCAATATTTTATAAAAAAAAATTTCCATGGCTTTGTATTATGATTTCAGAGATGACTCAGTTTATAATTTGGAGATAGCTTACATTCATTTTTTTTTTTTAACTGAGCCATCCTGCCACCTGTTGGCAGCTTAGCGGCAGCTCAGCTCCAGCTGGGCATAGAACTGCTGGTGCTCAAAGTCCAGCTCTCACTCTTGAACGATCTCTTAACCAACTGAGCCACTCGGCCAGCCCTTACATTAATTTTTGATTGGTCTCCCGTAGGCAAAACTTTATGATGAAATGTCTGACCCTTCAACTCTTCTGTCAAGTGGTTAATATCACGCAAAATGTAAACGGTGGGAGACTTGCAATGGTTCTTTCATAAGGCACCACCATGTAACTGTGGTAGAAAGAATCACCTTCTATGGTCTACTCTCTGGGTTTTGCTTAAGGAGCTCATTTGACTCCAGACTTATGAGTGACACACATTTAGAACCCCTGCCTCACTTTCCTCACTTTGAATAAGTTTTAGTGATAAGTTCCATCCCTTTCTCCCAGAATGAGTGTGATACCTGTCTGCCTTGACCAGAGCCCTCAGCTGTTACTACCATGAGGTGAACTTTCACAGATCCAAACAGTCTTGAACAAATGTCCAGATGTTCAGATAAAAAAGAAAAAAAACCCACTTCAACAGGCATAGCTGAAGGCCACATAAATAGTCGTAAAGCTGCTAAATCTATTTGCATTTCACACCCAATAATTTCATACTCCATCTCTGTAACCTCTGCCTTAAATTAAATTAGAATGTGCAATTGTTCAGCCCAGCCATTTCCTAAGTGTCACAAGTGTGAACAGTGAAAAAGTTCAGATAACAGATTGTCCCTGGATGAAGATGAACGCAGCTGTTTGTGTGTCTTGGTTTTCCTCTTCTCTTCTCATTAACTGAACACTCAAAGCCTCTTGGCATCACTCTGTTCTGTGCACGTTGACACTGGCCTGGTGGGTGGGATAGGGGGTGGGGGGACTGAGCTTGCCAACTTCCAATGTCAGACGTCGCATTCTCAGAACATAACTTGTGAAGTTTCCCAGAGGAATGTGGTTCAGGGTGCCCTTTGGTTCTAGGCATGAGCTCATTGTCTTGCAGGAGCCGTAAATTATTTTGTGCTGTAGAGGAATCGTATGAGTTTCGAATGGTAGGCTCATAAAGTCATGATTTATAATTAAATTAGACCTCAGGAAAATGTCCCGAGTTATATCTATTTGGTTTGCACTGGCTTTTTTGAAGGTCCCCCAAACAGACTGAATGGAAATTTCACTTAAGAAATTGTTGTCATAAAGTTTTATAGGGCCATCTCAGTGGTTAGGGGCCTGTTAAACATCACTGCAGGGGGAAAACAAACACAATTAGACACAGACTAGCTGCTCTGTTTGGAGGGTGAAAACCAAAGTCACAGTGGAAATGCCACGTCCATGGAAGCTTAGCCTTCAGCCTCAGTGGGATTTTCTAATGTAAAATTATCGTAAAAATTCTGCCAGTTTCTACTTTCTATTTTGTTTTTCTTTTCTCCTCTTTTCTCTTACTTCCTCATTTTTTTAAAAAAAACTAGACTTTATTTTTTAAGTTCGCAGCAATATATTCATAGAAGTTACAGAGATTTTCTACATACCTCTGCCCAGTCCCACCCACGGACTCCCCCACTATTAACATTTGCCACTAGAGTGGTATCTTTGTCACAATGGATAAGTCTACATTGACACATGATAATCACCTGCAGTCCATGGTTTGCATTGGGGTTCACTCTTGATGTATGCTCTATGGATTTTGACAAATAAATAATGACATGCATTCACCATTATAGTATCATACATAATAGTTTCATTGCTCTAAAAATCTGTGCTCCTCCTACTTATCCATCTTTCCCCTTTAACCCTTGGCAGCCATTAATCCTTTCGCTGTCTCCATAGTTTTGCTTTCCCAGAATGTCATACAGTTGGAATCATACATCATGTAACCTTTTCAGATTGTCTTCTTTCACTTATTGATATGTATATAACATTCCTTCAGGTCTTTTCATGGCTTGATAGCTCATCTCTTTTCAGTGCTGAATATTATTCCATTGTCTGGATGTACCACAGTTTATTCATTCATTTACCTACTGAAGAACATCTTGGTTGCTTCCAATTTTGGCAATTATGAATAAAGCTGCTATAAATATCCTTGTGCATGTTTTTTGTGTGGACATAAACTTTCAGGTCCTATGGGTAAATACCAAGGAGTGTGATTACTGGGTCATACAATAAGAGTGTGTTTAGTTTCGTAAGAAACTGTCAAACTGTCTTCCAAAGTGGCTGTGCCATCTGGCATTCCCACCAGCAGTGAATGAGAGTTCCTGTTGCTCTGTATCCTCACTAGCATTTGGTGTCATCAGTCTTCTGGATTTTGGCTATTCTAAGAAGTGTGCAGTGGTATCTCATTTTTCTTTTAATTTGCATTTCCCTGCTGACATATGATGTTGAGAATCTTTCAAATGCTTATTTACCATCTATATATCTTTTGGTGAGGTGTCTGTTAAGGTTTTTGACACACTTTTTAATTGGGTTGTTTTTTATTGTTGATTTTTAACAGTTCTTTGTATACTCTAGATAATAGTCCATTATCACGTGTCTTTTTCACATATTTCCTCCCAGTCTAGCTTTCTCTTTATTCTCTTAGTAGTATCTTTTTGCAGAGTAGAAATATTTAACTTTATTTAAGTCCAGCTTATCAATTCTTTCTTTCATGGATCACCTCTTTGGTGTTGAATCTAAAAAGTCATCACCAAACCCAAGGTCATCTAGATTTTCTCCTATGTTATCTTTCAGGAGTTTTATAGTTTTTCATTTTACATTTAAGTCTGTGATCCATTTTGAGCTAATTTTTGTAAAAGGTGGAATATCTGTCTCTAGATTTATTTGTTTGTGTGTGGCTGTACAGCTGTTCTAGCACCATTTGTTGAAAAGACATCTTTTATTGTTTTTGTTCTTTTGTTAAAGATCTGTTGACTATATTTATGTGAGTCAATTTTCTGGGCTGTCTATTCTGTTTCATTTGTCTATTTGTTTATTCTTTCACCAATACCACACTACCTTTATTATTATAGCTTAATATAAAGCCTTGAAGCCAAGCAGTGGTAGTCTGCACAACTTTGTACTACTTCAATATTATGTTGACTATTCCAGGTTATTTGCATCTCCATAAAAACTTTAGAATAAATTTGTTGACATACACAAAATAACTTTCTGGGAGTTGGGGATTACATTGAATCTATAGATCAACATGAGAAGAAGTGACATCTTGACAATATTGAATCTTCCATGAACATGGAGTATCTCTCCATTCACTTTTTTTTCCAAATCCACACTTTAGGCTTTCCCTGATTCGTTCAGAGTTCAGATGTGAAAGTCAAACACTCAAGCTCTTTTAAATGAAAGGCTTTGGCTCTTAAACTTCCACTTCTGACTGAGATGGAATAACAGTAACAAACCTACCTTAGTCCTGAAATAACTGGAAACCTGAACTGAATTTATAAAACAATGATTTCTAAAACATTGAACATTAGGGGAAAAAAAGAAAGTAATTCCTGAGATATGGAAAACAAATCAGATGATCCCTGTAATTGCACTAGCTTACTGCTTGGAGAGTTTCCTTGCTGAAACACATGGGTGCATGGGGATCCAAGTAGATACCAGCAGTTTCAATAACTTGAGTAAATGCAGCTGGAAGTTCAGAAATATCAAATGTTAAAATTCATAGGGTTAAGTACAACAGAGGAGAGTGCTACACAGAGGAAGACCTCAAGAGATATGAAGATATCCCCAACAAGACTTTAGCTGAGTATTGATGAATATAGATGTGTGGAAATTACTTGAGGCCAGGGAAAGAACTACCTAAAAGAAGTGAAAAACACAACTCACATAATTGGGAATAGTTTCTTTTCCCATCAGCTATAGGGGAATCTCATAATTCATAAGGCATGAGTAGAGTACTAAGAAAAGTTTTGCCTCAATAGTGGGAACAAATTACCCACATTAGTTAGAAAGCTTTGTTTCCACCTAAATCAGTTCAAAAGCAAGACTCAAAAACATCAAACTATTTCCAAGTAACTTAATGACACCCTAGAACAAAGTTCAATACTTATGGGAATAAAAATATACCCACAAGGTACAAAGGTAAATTCACAATGTCTGGTATCCAATCAAAAATGGCCAGGTGTGTAAACAAACAAGAAAATACAACCCATAAGAAGAACCTTAAAAAATAAAAGCAATCTAAACTGCCTCAGTAATAAAATAGATGATAGAATTAGTACCTAAGGATTTTAAACATTATTAGGATGGATTTCCTAATGTTCAAGAAACTAGAAGAAAGATTAAACATATTAAGTAGAGGCATAGAAGATATATCTTAAAAAGACATAAACAAAATTTCTAGAGGTGAAAATTATAATGTCTGAGGTGAAAAATATACTGGATGGGATTAATGGCAGATGAGTCATCACAGTGAAAAAGCTTACACTTAAAGGTATACTAATAGAGCATATCCAAATATGAAACATAGAGAGAAAAAAGAGTGAAGGAAATGGAGCAAGCATCAGGGACTCATGGACAACTTCAAACATCATATATGAAGTTGGAGTCCCCAGAGGGGATGAGAGAATGGGAGGGACAAAATAAAGCAAAATGTTTGATTAAACAAAAGGTATAAACTTCCAGTTACAAAACAATTCATAGGAATGCAATGTTCAGCCTGGTTACCATAGCCAATGATACCATACTGCCTATTAGAAAGTTCTAGGACTTCTTATGGTGATCATTTTGCAATATATATACAAATACTGAATCGTTATGTTGCACAACTGTAACAAACACACTATTATGTCTATTATACCTCAATAAAAAAATTGGTGAAAATTAACCAAAATATTTTTAAAGATTTTTATTAAAAAATAGCTAACATACAATAAAATAGTTTCAAGTGTACACAATGGCTAGTCAACATCTCTATACCTAAAGAAGTGATCACCATAAGTCCAGCAACCATCTGACACTGTACCACACTATCACAATATTATTGATTCTATTTCCCATGCTATGCATCACATCTCTATGACCCATCCATTTTATACCTGGAAATTTGAACCTCTTATTCCCTTTTGCCTTCCCTCCCCCTTTTTAACTGTTCAACAAAAGTCTCAGAATAACCAGGGCCAGGCAAATGACCAGTGTGAACCAGGTTGATGGAGAATCAGATTTGGTGCCTGCCTCCATCTCCACATAGGGAGTGGGGAGGGCTCAACAAAGAAACAGTGGCTTCCACTAGCTTCTCCATCCAGAAAAAAGCTGCCCTTCTAGCTCTCATCCTGAAGCCAGACAACAAAGTTTCTCCCTGTATGCCCCTGGCACCTTTCGCTGGAGGTCAGAGTGAGTGAGTCTGTAAGCGAGTAAGTCTGTGCACGGGCCCTTTAAGAGGATCGCCTGGGATTGCAGCCATCCTCTGGCTCCCTCAACCACAACCTCTGCTGGTTTTCACAGAGAAATGATGGAGACTTCTCTCCCCGCATTGGAAGGTCGGCTGGGGAGCCTGGTGTGGGGCTGGGACCCCTTGCTCCTCCAGCGGTGGGGGTGGGGGTGGGGTGTGAGGGTGGAGGGGAAATTCTGCTTCTGAGATATTCCTCCTGATTTTTAATAGTCACACATGGATTGTGTCCAGCCCCTTCTGTGTCCTGCTCCTCCAACCAGTCTCCAGGTTGCTTCTTCTGTATATCCTTAGTTGTAGGACTCACATAATTGAGTTTTGTATATTAATCTTGTGGCTTACACGTAGATCAGCTAGACATCAGGTGATTCTCAATGACGGGTGCTTTGTGGTTCAGTTGTAATTTTGATGTGTGGCCATGATAGGAGATAAGCCAGCGTTCACCTACTCTGCCACCTTGACTGGAAATGAATCTCTCCATTCATTTCATTTAATGATTTTTTTCCCCTCAAAGTTTTGTATTTCAAATTCCACTTGTTCATTGCTGATATATAGGAAAGTAATTGAGTTTTGTATGTTAATCTTGTGGCCTATGGCCTTGCTATAATTAGTTATTAATTTAAAAGTTTTTTTTGTCTATTCTTTTGAATTTTCTAAATAGACAATCATGCCCTCTGCAAATAAAGACAGATTTATTTCTTCCTTCACAGTCTGTATACTCTTTATTTCCTTTTCTGTCTGATTACATTAGTTAGAATTACCAGCATAATGTTGTAAAGGAGTGGCAAGTGGGGACATCCTTACCTTGTTACTGATCTTAGTAGCAAATTTTCAAATTTCTTAAAATTAAGTCATTACATGTGGCATTCACTGCAGGGTGTTTGTACATACTCTTCATTAAGTTGAAAAAGTCCCCTCTATACCTAGTTTACTGAGAGTTTTTTTTATCATGAATGAGTGTTGAATTTTGTCAGTATTTTTTCCTGCATCTATTGATATGATCATGAAATTTTTCTTCTTTGGCCTATTGATGTGATGGATTACATTAATTGATTTCTGAATGTTAAAGCAGTCTTGAATACCTGGGGTAAATCCCACTTGGCTTTATACATTGTTGGATTTGATTTGTTAATGTTTTATTGAGAATTTTGGCATCTGTGTTTATGAGAGGTTATTTGTTTGTAGTTTTCTTTCCTTGTAATGTCTGTGTGTGTTTTGAGGTATTAGGGTAATGCTGGCCTTGTAAAATAAGTTAGAAGCTAAATGTTTCTCGTCAGGACCCTGAGTGATTCCCTCACTACCTCACAAACTGTGACGTTTTGTTACAAGATGGGTAACTGAATATGAAGCCCATGTTTCTAAATCAATAAATCAGCTCTCAGTGACACAAGTATAGAGATGTAAAACCCCTGGATGGTAACTGAGGTCTTTCCCTCCTGCCATCATCGTGTTGTCTCAGGACCTTTTTCTCTTGAGTCAGAGGCCTCGTTCCCTCAGAGCAAAGGCAGACACATCCCAGAATAAAGAAGTCAGTTCAGTTTCTGAATGTTTATAAAAATTAGTAATAGAGACATAGTCTTAGAAGCTGGAATTTTCTGTGGCTAGAGCTGGGCTTTTTAAGAGAGTGTTTCTTGAGCCCAGAAAGACTCGGGATCTGGTAGACTTGGAGGATAGAATTTCTTCCATAAACTGCAGTACACCATGATGTAAGAACTTTTCCAAACCCCAAAACAGATACAGGGTAGCAGTAGGCAGTAGGAGACAGGCTAGAGAGTTTAGGAATAGCAGTTAGGTGCTACTTGGTACCTGAAAAGGGACCACATACAAACCTCTCTGTTGCATCAAGCCCCAGGGGAGAACTGGGAATCCTGACAGAATTTTAGGGGGCCACCGAGCAAAAGTAGCCTATTCCTTCCATTTCAGGTTGGGTCCTTCTAATGGGTTCTCCTTCTCTGAGCTTATGAGATGGAGCCTTATGAAATAGAAATGATGATGTGGCATGGCTTTTTTCAGAAGAGTGCATCCAGTGTAAATTCTGTCCTCTGGAATTCCCATGACCTCAGAGTGGTGCAAGGAGGGACATGAGAGTATCCTGCACCTCCAGAAGGGTTATGTGGGGGAAGGCAGGTTTGTAGAACTGAAGAGACCTCACTGTTGGGATGAGGAAATGCAGAGTAGGCTTGGCACCAGACAGCAGTATGAACACTCAACAGTGGGTGATGGGGCGAGGGCCACACACAAAGCACAGATGAGAAGACTCATCAGCACGGAATTCCTAAAGACACCGAGACAGATGGTGGCAACATGAAGCACCTCCTCCTGCCAACACCTGACACCAGATCACTGGCAGTGAGAAGGGAGAAGCCGGGGGTTGGGTGGTGGAGGAAAATGCTGGCTGGACTGGGTATTTATCTAGAATAGATTGTACAGTGAAGTAACCAAATTAGTGACCAAATTTATCTTGAAGCAGAAAGTTTCCATTTTCTACCATTATCAAAAGGGGGTTGACAGCTTTGTTAAGTTCAATTATAAAAAAATTAAGAGTTATTTTATTTATTTCTTCTGCCCCAGCTTATGACTGACATTTATTTACACCCTCTACAAATGGTAATCAACTTTTATGTGTGGAATTGGCAGAGTGAATGACTCTTCTTACGTTTCCTCTGGACTGACTGGATCTTGGGTCTCTAAATAAGTGACTCAAGAAGGGGTAGCTCATAAATGTGTGGTGTGTGCTCCCATGTGTACATGCATGGATTCACTATGGTGTCTTCAGTTTCGTGTCAAACTAGTGTTTTACATATGGCCAAATTTTATTTCACTTTTTTCTCACTCACCTTCACCTGATGCAAATAATTAAAATTCGATTGATGATTTAAAGACATGAATTTAAAAGTGATGACAAAATAAGATTGCTCTTCTAATTAATATGTTTTGGTTACTTTAAACAAAATAACATGTTTTGCAAACATTGATAATAGTAGCCTTTTACTCCATGTTGTCAGATCATACTGGAAATGTTTCATGGACTTCTTAGGCCACAATGCAAAGCGGGTTGGCCTGGCTGGACATCTTTCAGGGAAGGGCAAGACAAAGATGGGGAAGATTAAGTGGGGCTTGAGACTGCAGTATGAGGGAATGTTGAGAAAACCATATTATATAATGAATAGCTAAAGAAAGGATGATTTGGAAGGATCATAAAGGCAGTTTTCAAGTATCTGAAGGGGAGTTGGAGAGGGGATTACATTTTGATATTCTCAAGTCGTAAGAGTAAAACCAAAATTCAGACACAGTCAGATAGTTTCTGGTGAATTGCATTCTTTAGGAGACAGGGAGTGAGTAGAATTTTGTTCTGGAATGGTGCTGAGGGGCATCTAGCTTAGATTGGGGTCCTGTGGTTCCTTTCATCAATCACTGCCATTTTGTAATTTGATGAAATTTCCATGCTGTGTAAATTTAACAGGACCATAACCACGTTTTTCCTCTTTTTACATCTTTTTCCTGCCCTGTTAGCAAAGATTTAATGACCTACGGATGCTTGAGGCACTCTTGAAAAACCACTGTCAGATTAGCACTTGGTTTTTAAAAAATTAATCCCTTTCTTTGGTTTGCTGCCGTTATCCCCAAGTAAGATGTATGACTGTGTTTCTCTCTCACCTCTGTTTCAGGAACTGGGCCTGGGTGAGAGATTTGCCTGGTGTGGAGTCCCAACTGAAACACTAACTCAGGTGAATGTTGTATACTTTGTACTTAGAATGCAGCTTAGTCCTCTAGGACCCAGCACCCTCCCTCCTACCCTCAAAGAGGCTCTGTCTTCTTCCTGGTGAGGCGTGGGCAAGCTGCAGCCAGCCGTGGTTTTCAAGGTTTCCCTTTCTGTCTGCTTGGTTGTCCAGAGAAGCCTCAATCTTAACAACCAGGAGGGAAAATTTAGAGGGAGTCTGTGGTTCTAATTTGCTGCAACAAATTATTCTAAATCCAGTCATCAACATGGGCCTATTTCAGTCGTTCCCAAATGGAAAAAGAGAAAAGCAAAGTTTTTATCTGGATTTGTGCAGTGGTATTTGCCACATGATTTCCAGTTTTTGTAACTTCTGCAAAGACAGAACCTCTAACCTGCGGAATGCCCTCCACATGTTTTCCAAACATCTAAATCCTATTCATCCCAAATAGTACTGAGAACTTTCTTCAACCCTCCAATCAAAGGAAATCTCATCTTTCTCAGAATTTCACAACATGTTGCTTATATGCCTGTTTAGCATAAATCTCATTATGCATTGCTGTTTCCATCATTGTCTTTGCCACAAGATTGCAAATTTCTCAATGGCATTTTCATCTTTATATTCTTCCCAGGGAACTTGGTGTGATGCCTGTTAATTGGCAGGTGCTGGGTTATTTGTGCAGGGAACAAATGAACAGATCTATCATAATTCATTCACTCACCACATTCTTCTCCCTGTCGGAGTGAAGCAAACTGTGCAACAGCCACCAGAGCAGGAGAAAACTCTAAAATTAGAGTTAATGAATTAAATACTTGACTCTTCAGAAGAATTTAACTTAAGTGACTTTGAGCACAATGAACTTACTTCCTTGTAGACGGCCTTTGTTCTAGAAAGTTTTTAAAATGCTGTTATCTGCTTTAACAAAATTAAAGGTTTAGAAATGTTCAAAATTGAATCTCTAGATTTATACTACAAATTCCTGTAGAACCAAAGCTGTCTCATATACTTTTATCCCTGATGCACTGGTCTCATCCCAGGCAATTGTGGGTCTTCTGTAAATATTTGATGAATTTCTGGTAAGAATTCATTTAAATGCATATTTTACTCCATATGATGCCAAAGTCAATGACTAAAATTTTACTTCTTAAACCTTTCATATTGGTTCAACTTCGAGAATAAAAGACATGGAACTGAAAAGTGGTCAAAGTTTTTGGTTCCTTTAGACTAGTAGGTTAGAATTGTGACAGAGGCAGCAGCAATAACAACAAACTAATTAAATTGTGGTTGATTCTGTGGCCTTATATAGACCCAACTAAGTAGAATTGTCCTAGTGAATAATGCATATGGCATGACGGCCATCTACTGTTCAATGGTTTCCAAACTAATGTTTAAAGGCAAATGAGTGGTTTTTTCCAGAATCCAAGTCATATCGTCTTCTGCCAATAGTATATATGAGTGTTGATCTTGGATTAGTGATGGTAGTGTATTAACAAGAAGGCTGAAAGATTATATTATCTCTGTGGGTTACACAAATAGATTTACACAGCAAATCTTTTTTTGTGGAATAGTAAGAGTAATATTATATATGGATAGTGAGGAGACCCGGATCATTTTCTTGGCCCTGTAACCAACTAGCTCCCTCCTCTGGGAACCTGCAGTTTTGTCCATCTTTCTAGTGCCGTGCTTGCAACTCTATTATAGTTAACTGTATAAATATTTTTATTCCATTACCTCTTCTGTCAGAGGTTGTCTTGTTTATATTTGAATTCCCAGTGCTTAGCAGAGTGCCTGGCAGTGTGGAAGCCAAATACATATTCAGGGAATGCATTGAAGTGCAGGGGTTGGATAAGATCATTAATTTCTGCTTCTAAGGTTCTGAGATTCTGAAGTCAGAGAAATTCAATGCACATACAGTTTAAATTATGGGATCAAAGGTGTTTCATCAGGAAACCACAGGGGATATTTAGTCCAGTTTTTCCCCCTGGGTGATGATATAACAGTTCAGCCTATAAGCTTTACAGATACAATAGAAGCCACCAGAAAGGACTTTTGTAGGCTCAACCCATCAGTACCTCTTTTCCCTCTGTACAATAGGTTCTGGGACCTCTTTCTATGAGTTCCATATCCCCTCTCCCTGGAGATCCTGTTTTCTTTTGTATATTAAGATTTTCCTTCTCAACTTGGGTTATCCTAGTGTTTTTGTTTTTGTTTTAAACATTCTTAACCTTTTCACTGTGTTAATTGATTTCAAATTTCTTCTCCAAAATGTGTCAAAAATCCACAGGAAATAATTACAGTATTTATATTTTAAAGTAAATACAGCTAAAGTGCTACATTTTATTAAAATAATTACTTTAAAGTATAAAATTTTCCTATTGTTATTCATTCTTGAAAAACACAAAAATAAAGAAAAATGTACAGCTGCTTTCCTAAACTTCCTTCCTGGAACACTGAACTTGTGGGGTAAAGTCAAACACTGCAGTTAGCGTCATGGAAATATCATTTGACTATCGATGAATGTCACAGCAAAAACTCTAATATCTCTTCCACTTAAAATAGACTGATTTTGGGCCGGCCGAGTGGCACTTTGGTTAAGAGCTGGCTTCGGACGCCAGCTCCGAGTAGCAGGGCCCCGGTTCGGATCCCACATATGAGGGCCAGTGACACTGCCCTCTACAGCTAAGATGGCGAACAACAGCTCCACCTGGAGCTGGGCTGCGGTGAGTTGCTGGCAGCGGCATAGGCTGCATCCCCTGCTGCAGTGAGCTGTCGTAAGCTACCAAGAGTGGCAGGCAGCCACCATGAGCTGCATGAGCCATCATGAGTGGCCATCCAATGTCCAGCGAGTGACTGCCTCACCCGGGCAGAGTTCAATGATAATACCTATATGGGCTAGCTACATCTTCCACAATTAGATTGAAGAAAAAAAGGACAGCAACTGGACTTTTCTCCTTCTTGGATTCCCCAATGCTGCTCCCCTCCCCCAATTCCCCAATAAAATCTTTAACAACAACAAAAAAAAAAGACAGATTTTTGGATCTCCTATTTCTATCTACCTCACCCAAACTTTCTTGAAAGGGTTGTCCTTACTCACTGTCTCTATTTCCCATCCTTCCACTCTCTCTCTTCTCTTCAATCTGCCATTTACCTCCAACATAACAGTATAGCAGCACATGCTAAACCTACGAGTAAATTGTTGCTGAAACTCACAAAATTCTGGTTGCTTTTTTCCAGTGTTTTTCAGACTCATCCTCCTCAATAATGTCTTTAAAATTGAGAATTCATTAAAACTCTAATTTTAAGTCCAATTCTCTTCTCACTTCATACCCTTACTATTATAATTCCATGCCTACATTTACACTTGTTTCTTAAATATAACTCTTAAATTTATACCTCCAGTTCAGATCCCTCATCCCGCATATCCTTTTGGCTGTCTCAAAGCCATCAAGCCAAACATGTCCCCAAACAACTCACTATTATTTCTCATTGCCAAGAAAAATATTGATACTGTTTAAGCATTTTCTACTTTGCAAAGGGCCCTGACCATACATCCAGTTTTAAAATTTATATCAACTCAGTTCCATATAGAATCCTTGAACAAATCCTATTGATTTTTTTCTACCTAATGTCTTTAATCTTTATGTCACTTCACTTCCACTGTGTGAACTCCAGTCCAAGCTACTATTATCTGTTTCCTGGATGACTTACTGCCCTCTAATTGGTCATCCACATCTTCTCTTGCCTTCTCTCAATCCAGTCTCCAAAGTGCAGCCAGATGGGTCTTATCAAAATCACTATCTGCTTAAATTATTCATCCTGTTTATAAACACTTCAATGGCTTCCCATTGCTCTTAATATAAAGACTAAAATGCTTAACAAGGCCTCATAACTGTGCATGGTCCAGCCCCTACTTAGCTGTCTGCTTCATCTCCCACTGTGCTCCTCCTCGTTCTTTGCACTCTTAATGCTTGCTTGTCTTTTTATCCAGTATATAGGCTCTCTTCTCTCCAACCACAATACTTCAAAAACTGATTCTCTTGTAAAATAAAAACAAAAAATTATCCCTTCTCCCCTGCCTGCCCAAAATAAGCCTTATCTTCTAGCATTTGCCAATGTTTATGGTGTAAATATTCCCAACATAACATCAACTGGCTTGCAAAATTTCTGAAAATTCAATTATCTGCTCTTGTAAACCAGTATAAGCTGGGCCCTGCACATGGCTGCAGCTGTTTCCTATGCCTGGATTGTCTATTCTCATTGCTTTAAAAATGTCTCCTTAATTTTGAGAGTTCAGCTAAATCATGACTTCCTGAGGGAAGTCTTGTTTGATCTCTTTTGCCAGGTTCAATCCTCCTACCAGATGTTCTCAGAGCCCATACAATGCCTCTTTTTAGCACTTATCACATTGCATTTTTACATTTATTTGATAGATTTGATTAATGCCTGTCTTAATGAGTAGACTTTTAAACTTCATGAGTAAGAAGAACATGGCAGCTTTAAGTCAACATTGAACCCCCCCGGGCTCAACACAGTTTCTGGCATATAGTAAACATGCAATAAATATTTGTTGAATGAACTGTCAAAAGGGACTTTTGGAATAAAGAGCATCTCGGTTTACCAATGTCTATTTCTGCATACGTCTGGAATGGAAATGTTTGGAGCAGGGTCACAATTTACTCATAGTGCACTCAGATATGGGGTCTTATAAGTCTACTTCTAAAATTGGTTCTTCCTCAAAATCTCAAATAAGTTTGGTGGAGGGGGAAAAAGCATAATTAAGTTGAATTTGGTTCCTTGAGTTTGATTGATAAATTATCCTTAGTTTATTGCTCAATTCTTTAGATAAATTATAGTTCCTCTGATTTCTCTCCTCTCTCTTCACTTTTACCCTACATAGAAAAGTTGTGTGCAAGGGGGAAGGAGCATGACTGATGGAACCTCTTTACAGTAGATATGAATGCTGCATCAACCTGCCCTTTGGAAAGTCCATTTTTATCCTTCATTATGCTCTTCAGTTCCAATGACCTTCCATGGTCGCTGTGGAGAGTGGCATAAAATATAAAGCTTTTCTGGTTCCCAGGGCTTTCATTAAGCCATTTCAAGACGTCTCATTTCAAAGTTGAATGACATTAGTGTCCATTGAAACATTTTGGGCTTTATCTCTTTATGCTATTCCACGATATTTCTTCACTTGCAGTATTTCTATCCAAACAGTACTCCAAGCTCACCTCCTTCTGAAGCTTTCCTCCTATAGTCTAGCCCAGGGGTTGGCAAACTGTGGCTCGGGAGCCAAATGCAGCTCTTGGGGTACATTCAGTTTCAAAAGTTTGCCAACCCCTGGAAGAGCCAATCCTGTCCTTCACAACAATTTAAAAATTATTCAAGAGCCATAAATATATTTTTACAAATAAGGAAAATTTAAAGTAATATTATAAATAAAATTATGATAGTTTTATTGTATTTTCATTTTCAATTTTACTTCAGAGCACATGTATGTATGCAAAGAGCCGCATGTGGCTCGCGAGCCTCAGTTTGCTGACCCCTGTTCTAGCCCAAGGGGACTGAACTCATAGAGGCATAGCCAGTTTTGCCATTTATTCAACACTGAAAAATGTGTATATTGAATTCTCAGCTATGCCTCTAAATAGTTGGGTGATTTTGGGCAAGTGACTTCACTTTTTTTTTTTTAAGCTGCGCCATCCTGCCACCTGTTGGCAGCTTCGCGGCAGCTCAGCTCAGGCTGAGCATCGAACTGCTGTTGGCTCAGAGCTCAGCTTGCACTCTTGAGCGAGCTCTTAATCAACTGAGCCACTCGGCAGCCCTGGGCAAGTGAGTTCAGCTCTCTAGGCTAGCTTCTCTCATCAAGATTGAGAGTGAGTAGGCAAGTAAGATGGGGAACAGATGTTTAGATGACCACTAAGAGTATTCTTAAGACTATGCATTTAGGCCATACTTTGTAGCTCGTAACCCAAATATCATACACTTTTTGAATTATTGAATTAGTAGCTAACATGTAAAAATCGAAAGATATCATGTAAACATCTAGATTTCTGGGTTCTTTTAAAACAGATTTGGCAAGATCAGGCTGGCATCTACACATGTCAACAATGGATCGGTGCTGTGTGGTTATTCCATTGGATGGGGCACCTCCAGTGCCCCACATCCCTATTGCACTTTTGTTAAGCTTCCTGGCACCTATAGACATTGAGTTTCTGGCCTTAGCTTTAGGTAGTTCCTTATGCCCTTTCTTTTATTATGATCCTTCTATTATTGTTTAATGATTTACAAATTAATGGCTCATTTCCCCAGGCACCCTATTATTGCCTTGAGGCCAGGGCAATAATGGTAGTTAACACTTTAGAACTCTTACTATATTGCCAGACACTGTAATAAGCACTTCACATGTATTAATTCATTTAATTGAACTTCTTTTTCCCCCACAGCCACTAGGAAAATGTATTGTATGTAGCTGCTGCCAAATGTACTTGTTGATTATTTCATGAACTATTTGGCAAGGAGTCAGACAAAAGTTAGGCTCCCTGCGTTCAAATTTCTCTTCCTCTATAACTGTATAACCTTAAGAAAATGGCTAAATTTTATACAGCCCCCCCCAATACTAAGCCTGCTCTATCTATCTATCTATCTATCTATCTATCTATCTATCTATCTATCTATCTATCATCTATCTATCTATCCACTTTCTTGAGATATGATTGTCGTAAAATAAAATAGAGTTAAGTGAGTTTTGACAAACATTTTATAAACACATACACCTATGTAACCACTAACTTGATCAAGATGGTGGTGTCCATCTTAACCAATATTTCCATCACTCCTAAAAGTTCCCTCATGTCTCTTTCCAGTCAGTATCTACCCCTATTTGATTTCTATTTCTATTGGTTAGTTTTACTTGTTTTAGAACTTCATATAAATAGAGTCAAACACTATGTTTATATTTTATATACATATTTTTGGCTGAGTTCTTTACTCAACAAAATGTGTTGATTCATCCATGTTGTAACACATATAAGCCACTCATTCTTTTATTTATGCACATTTTTTATTGCTGACTAGTATCCCTTTGCATGAATATACCAAAATTTGACCATTTGTTGGTGGACATTTGGATTATTTCCAGTTTGGGGTTGTTATAAATCAAGCTTCTGTAAATTTTCTTGTGTAATTCCCATTGGTGGACACTTAATTTTTCCCATAGTTTTCTTATTTGCCAAATGGGGCCAAATATGATATTGACCTCTTATCATCTTCTGTGGATTAAATGAAAACATACTTGTAGAGCTATCACACAAGTCCCAGCACATAAGTGTTTACTATTAATTTTACCTCTTATTGTTTTACAAGGGTAACTAAACATACTTTGTTATGTACATAGAAAGAGTTACGGTATTAACTCTTTGATTTGTCTACAAACAAAAGGTAAAGTGCACCATTTCATACTATTCTTTACTTGCGATCATTTGAACTATACAGATACTTATGTTTGAATAATCTGGATAATGTCTGCAGCTCAGATTCAAAGGTATTCAATTTTGACTTAATCTCAAGTCACGCAAACATATGCAAAGTTGAAGGGCATGTAAAACCAGTAACTGAAAGAACTTGTTTATAAGAAGAAATAATACCAGCCTCATACAAGAAGTTCAGATAATTGTCTAGACTTAAAATGAATCTTACGGGATAATGTTTTGAGAAGTTGAGTAGAAGTGAATTAGGACCATGTGGGAGTATATTTTTCATAAAAGGGACTTGAATATTTAAATATAATGGAAAAAAAGATGCTTGGGGAAAATGCATTTAAAGCCTTTGACAAACTTACAACTTGTAACAGTTGCATAAACATAAAGGTCATTACTGCTCAATTTCCCCCAATGACTAGAATGCCCTCACCCACCTGCCATTTCACTCATGGAGGCATGATAAAAACATACTTGTCCCATTGGCAAAGGAACCAAGTGTGACATATTTCATCCTGTAGGTGATATATCAACCATTTGCCTCTGTCATTGGATCCATTTACATTCTTGCTGAATGTCTAATGTTTCCCACATGCCTTTTATTCCTCCAGGTTCTCTGAGACAGGCAGGTGAGTGGTTGATACAGGCCATCAATCCTTTAACTACTTTTGGGATGACTCTGTTGAAAAGAATTACAGAAACTTAGATTGTGCAGTTTGCTGTACATCTATTACCTTGTTCTCAAATATTTTATTACTAGAAATACCTGTTCTAAGTATACACGGCTGGATGCCTTAAATGGGGCTTAATAAAAGTGAAAATGCTTTTTCAGTTAATATTTATTTTTAAATATGAATATTAAATTTTTTAAAAGCATTTGTTGTATACATAACAGAGAAATGATGTTGTTTAAGATTGTTCTTTGCCCTCTCAGAGCTTACCATTTAAAAGGATAGCTATGTCTCATGCACATAAAAACTATTTAACTTAAGACATCATAGGTGCAATTATGTCTAAGGTTCTCTTTTCTTCATTACCATCACTACTAAAATCATCCATAATCTCACCTTTCAGAAAAATTCATGTTAACACTTTTGTAGATTTCCTCAAATTCCTATTTTTCTGTGAAAATTTCACATATTTAAGGTCAACTATACTATGCTTGTTTTCACTGAATATGAATGATACTCTCTGATATAATTAAAACTCTTTCAAAATGTAATTTTTTTTGAGGGCAGTGTCACTGGCCCTCATATGTGGGACCAAACCGGGGCCTCTGGCTTCCTAAGCCAGCGCTTAACCACCGCGCCACTTGGCTGGCCCCCAAAATGTAATTTTTAAGAACTGTACCATTAAATTATGTGTCCACTATATCTTCTTTGAATATTTCATTATTGCTGAGTGTTTAGGTTTGTTTCCTATATTCCATCATTATAGATAAATGTTTTCATAAATAAAGCATTTTCTGTGTTTTGTACTAGATCCTTAGTTTCATCTCTCAGAGAGAGAATTAGGGGACTCAGATTGTATGAACGTGCTAAGGCTCTAGGTACCGATTACCAAGTTGCTTTAAAATGCTTGCACCAATTTTCACTTCAATAACCAGTGCATGATGGACACCACACCCTCACAGGCAACAGCTATTAGAGTAGGAACAGCTATGAGTCCTGGCTAAGCTAGTAACCAGAACATGGTCTTGATTTGTTTTTTGTTTCTAGTTTTCTGATCACTAGTGAGGCTGAATAATTTATATATGTTTATTGGCCATCTCATATATGATATTAACAGTTACAAAGTCACTGATTTATTCAACAAGTGTGTATTAAAATCTTATTATGACAGCCAAAAGGTGGAAACAACTCAAATGTCCATCAATGGATGAGTGGATAAACAAAATGTGGTATATCCATTCAATAAAATAGTATTCACCCATCAACAGGAATGAGGTAATGATGCACTCTACAACACAGGCAGATATTGTAAACATTATGCCAAGTGAAAGAAGCCCGTCAGTTACAAAAGGGCATATATTGTATGACTCCATTTATATGAAATATGCAGAATAAGAAAATCCATAACAACGGATAGTGAACCAGTGGTTTCCATAGTTTGGGGGAAGGAGGGAATGGAAAGTTACCAGTAATGGGTATGGAGTTTCTGTATATGGTGCTAGAATTGGATAGTGGTGGTGGTTACACAGCCTTGTGACTATATTAAAAACCACTAAATTGTATACTTAAAAAACATGAAGTTATGGTGTGTGAGTTATTTGTCAAGTTTTAAAAATTATAATGTGCCAGGCATTAGGCTAATTGTTGGGGACACCAGATAGATAATATGGAGCCTATAGTTCGGAGGGAGAAGATACCTGATTGTCTAAGGGCACAGAGAAAGTGCATACAACTATATCTTACACTATTTGCACAGCCAAAGAACCTCTCCAGACTGGTGTGTGGAGAAACAGTTGAGGTAGGGATTTCCATGAGTGGAAATTCCATTGAGGATTTTCCTTGAGTTCTGTGATCTGGTTTGTAACTTTGTCTCTTCTGGGAAATTAGACATTTCGGTTAGTCTCCCTTGATTCAGTTTATTGGAAGATGATCAAATATCTACTTCATTGTGGACTATGCCATACATATAGGAAATCTTCATATCTATGTCCCATTTTCTTAATAGCATGATATTAAACTAGGAGGAATCTCTTTGAGAGCATCTTTGTATCGCAATACCTGACCAGGTGACTGATAGACAGTAGTTGTTCCATAAATACTGTTTAAACTTCACTCAAGAAATAAATAGTTCATCCATTGCTTAACTTGTTTTCCCAATTAGTATAAAATAATTTTAGTTAAGCTATTTCGTATTTTGCTTCATTTTATACAGGTCTATTTGTTTGTAATTCCTGCCTTAATGCTAATTATGTTGAATTTGTTCCATTATCTGTACAATGAAAAAGACTTAATAAGTCCAGTTGCATTTCTCAAGTATCTTAGAAACATGGCTGAACCAGGATACTTCAAGAATGGATGATCAGATCTGGGCTCAGTTCCCTACCCTTTTCCATTCCCCCAACTCCTCAAAAATGCTAAGAAAGTCATATCCTTTGGGACTCAGTTATTCATCTAAAAAGATGTATAACTTATCTGCATTATATATTTCACTAAATTTCTTGTAAAGATTAAATGAAAACTTTTTGTGATATTTTGCAGAGCAGAATGCTGGAACATCACTGTCACCACCATCAGTTATCATTCTCATAAGTATTGGTTGATTGATTGCAAATGCAAACCTCTTTAGTTGTTTAAGCAGGATGGCAGAGAATGAGATTAGGATAGGAAATTAGTCTCTCTTCTTTCTCAAACCAATCCCAGTGAAAATAATATTGGTCACCTTCTTGGTTATAACTAAAGAGGAATGTTGCATCAAACTTATTTGATTAAATTATACAGTAAAATATGGAGGAAAATAGAGTGGTTTTTATATCTGGATGGATTGATCATTTGTTGGGCAGATTTATTGGAACACACCAGAGCTAGGCTATGCTGTAACCTCTAGGCAGTGCACATCTCATTATTTCATAGTGTCCCATGAAGGTTTTCTGGAAAATGAGGCTGAGTTATGGCTGGTGCTGGCAGGCAGTGTCATTTTCATTTGCTGTCAGTGAGTGCCGGAGAGTGAAGAGTCACAAAGGCACCATATTTTGTGTCATATGAGATTGTCCTGTGATAAATGTTCCCTATACAGCGATGAGAGACTGAACTAATCAGTCACTGGAGGGTGGTATTGACAATCACCCATCCCCCTGGCAGCCATGAAGCAGGGAGAGGGCTAAAATAATGTATATTTTACAACTCCTTTTAAGAGCAAACCATTACCTTGTGATGGAGGAAGAGGAGGCAGCAGTGATCTGCCACCACCTCTGAACCTTTGCTGGGTGACCTGACATCAAGGAATATTGCCCAGACTGTTTATGGAAAGCACTTCCCATGATGCTGGCACCATGATATGGAGATGGTTACATAAATTAGGAATAAAACCAAGAACATCTGACTAGTTTGCCTGACTGTGAGGAGATGGGTTTATTGGAGAGTGCTCGGGTTCTGGGAGATACTTGTAGAGTCCAGTTAAAAACACATTCTTCACTTAGTTTCTCAAAATCATTAGAAGATGCTCCTTAGAGGGAAGAGTTTTCCTAAGGATGATGTTCCAGTGGCTACTGGCTCCATGGGTTTTGTATTTCCCATTTCCTCCTGCTGAAACTGCAGGTGGGGAATCACACGTGTTTTAGGCTTTTTTGATCCACAACATCAGCACCCTTCCTATAAGCTGGAAAAATGGAAATTTTTCCATTAGAATATAATCTTTTTGTGAACATTGTTTCTCTGTTCTTCCCTCAAAATGCAAATACTGATGATTTAACAAGAATGAGGTTTTTAGATCACTTGTCTTGTGCATAGGTGAGAGAATCTGAGGTTCTAAACGCAATGCAAATAAAGGAAGAGAGGGGGACAGTGTCGGTGTCCAGGAAAGGGAAGAGTGAGGTGCCCCAAAGGAACTTAGCTTTTTTCTCATTTCTTCTAGCTGAACCTGCCCAGATTCCTTCCAATTGGAAGATGGATCAACAGATGTGACCTTCTTGGGGTGGAAGGATAATTGGGGGTAGATCTGGGCAGTTCCCTGTTTCCCAGCCACACCTTGGAAAGGACAGCGGGCAGGTACCAGCTGGCATCACCCTCTCCAGATCCACCCAGAGAAAGCTGAAAGAAATGGGCACCATGGATCAAAGGGAACCTCCCTGTTTGTTTTTCACCTAAGGTAATGGAGCAGTTTCCACACCCTTTTACAGAGCTGTTCTAAGTTCTTAATTCCTTAACCAGTATAAATAATAATCCATTTGACCTTCTTTCAAGAATTAGAGTTGCCTAGATGAAAGGCTGTCCCCATTTCAGAGTGGGTACTGTAATCAGGAAGAGTTTTTTTTTTTTCTTGCTTATGTTGTTTTTTTATATTTAAAAAAAGTGTATTCATTTTACACAAATTAGAAACAGAAAGAACATTTAAATGGACTAGAATACCACCATCTTGAAATAAACATGATTGACATTTTGAAGCATAATTTTTAAGACCTTTTCTCTGTATGGATATACATATATTTTCTCAAAAACAGAATATTTTATAGACCACTTTGTAACAAAATTCTCACACATATTTGATGTGAAATACATATCATCTTACTAAGAGATATCTATTGTACCTTAATTTTAATTTATTTAGTAAATTCCCTATTGTTGAATGATTAAGTTTTCTTCTTGCCTCTCTCTCTCCTGCCCTCCCTCCTGCTTTTCTTTTATATCTTCCTTCTTCCTTATTATCTGTCTGTTTATCTATCTATTTATCTATCTATCACTATTATAAATTGAGCTGCAAAAACACTCTTGAATATAAATTATATAGGCACACCATTATTTCCTTAGCAATGAGATTTCTAGATAAAATGATGCATTTAAGGCCTTAATATATATTATACATGTTTTATAGTCTCTTCATCAGAGCAGGAATGTCCACTTCCTCATAATTTGAAACAGTGGTTTTTAATCCTCACCAGTCATTGAAACCATCTGGGGAGATTTTAGAAAAACACTTGGGCTCTCCCACAGGGGAATTATAGCAAAGTTGCTAGGCAAGGGACCAAGGCATCAGTATTTTTAAAAGGCTCCCCAAGTGATTTTAATGCACAGCCAGGGTTAAAAAATTCACTGGTCCAGAGGCAGCCTCCTTTTTCTTACTCAATGTCCATGGCAGACATCCTCAATTGAAATACTCTTCTTGAGCCTGAGCTCAAGATTTTCATCCCTGTCAGCATGGTACCACACACAGCAACTAATAAAGGACGGACCTCAACCTGAGAAGAAGGAGTTGTTCACATTTTCTATAACTTGACTGATTTTTGCCTAGTTATCCTATCAATTGCTGAGATAGGGTGTTAGAACTTCTTAGGTATGATTATGGAATTATTTATTTCTCCTTTAATTTAATTCTGTCAGTGGTTGCTTTCTGTACTTTCAAGCTCCGTCATTAGATGCATACCCATTAATGAGTATTATGTCTTCCTGATGAATTTATTATTTTATCATTATAGAATATTTATCTTAATCACTGGTAATACTCTTTGATTTGAAGCCATCTTTCTGATTTAATATAGCCAACCCTGTGTTCTTATGCTTACTGTTTGCACTGAATATCAATTTTAATCCATTTATTTTCAAACTAACCCTGTCTTAACATGTCTCTTGTAAATGTTATTTAGTTGGGTGTTTCTGTTTTAGTCAGTCTGACAAACTCTGGCTTTTAATTGGAGTTGATTTATGTCTACCATCTTATTATTTGTTTTCTGTTTATCCTCTCTGCTTTACTGTTGCTCTGTTCCACCTTCATGGCTACTTTGGGATTATTTGAATACATTTTTTAATATTCCAATTTAATTTATGTATTGGCTTTTAGGCATTATATTCTTAGTGGTTGTTTCTGGAATTACAATACACACCCTTAACTTTTCACAGTTTATTTAGAATGAATATTGCACCATTTCATGTAAAATGTAGGAATTGCACAAATATCATTAAGATATTTTTTTTCCTTTAAACTCAGTCTTACAGTATTTATCTCTTACTAGAGGAATTTAGGCCCTCTTCTTTCCTCTCTTTTTCCTCCTATTTCTCCTCTTCCTCTTTCTTTCTTGCAATTACTAATATATTTTGTGCATTTAAAAACACCTCTATGCAGTTTCTTGTCCTTTCGTTTTTTTCCCCTTTCCCTTCCTTTCCTTTTCTTTGTTGTCCTAGTTTTCTACTATGTTGCTAAGTACCTATAGGGTATTGGTTAGCGGCATGTGCTTTGAAGCCAGACTGTTGTGCTTGAATTCCAACTTCCCCACTTACTAGCTGTAGGATCTTGGGAAGTTAACCTCCCTCAGCTTACTTACCTGTAATATAGGGATGATAATAATAGCTCCTACTTCACAGGATTATGATGAGGAATGAGTTAACACACATAGAACACTTAGAATAGTGATCGGCACATCAAAGTATTAACACGCATTTATCCCCTAGAGATCTGAAAGTTACGTTGTCATTTTTATTTCCAATGCTGGCTACCTTTAGTTAGAAAAATAAACAAAACTCTACTTCTCTAACAATATAAAAAAATCATGCCTGTTAAAATCATGCCTGTTAAATCAATTAGCATAAGAAAAGAGATTTGGCACACTCTTTTCCCATTTTCACCAATTATCCATTGTTTGAAAATTTTAAATTCAGATGATGATGATTAATATTATAAATATTCTCATTCAATAATTTTTTTGACATTTGTATGGTTTCATCATGTTAGCAATAAGTATCACAACACTTGCTGTTTTCCTAATTTAATTTCTCTCCATGGTTTATTTTATACCATGTCTTCCCAAAATTGATTTTTAAATTTTTTTCATTATTTAGTTGGATAATTTTTCTCCAAGTGATTTGGAGGATGGGTGGGTAGGGTAGAGTGGAGTGTAGAGCATCTCTGAGTGCTTGCACTGCTGGGGATTGTTCTTTATTTCCTTCCATATGAATGATAGCTAGCTGAAATACATTGTCCACTATCCTTAACCCTTGTTCTCATTACTTCCTGGAATTAAGTATAGTGGAGGAGAAGTCTGATGACAATCTCTTTTTTTCCTCTCTAGAGTCTGGAGACATATTCTATCATTTTGAAATAAGAAATTTTACCAGAGAGTCTCCATGTAGGTGTCTTCTTATAAATGCCATTTGCAATATTCTGGGAGCTTATTATTTGCATCTACAAGCCAACTTCAGCAGGAAAACATTTATAGTACTTCTATAATTTCTTTGCTGACTTTTAGAAGGGAGTTTTAATTGAATATATATATATATATATATATATATATATATATATATATATATATATTTTTTTTTTTTTTTTCCTTATTTAAATCTCCTCTAAGTCTGTGATCTCCTCAAAAGCAGCCATTGCATCTCACAGAGTGCTTGGCACAAAGCAGTTGTTCAGTAAATGTGTCTTGAATAAATGAATAAATGGAATGAACACAATT